>OY997266.1:276043332-278813332 GCA_963921465.1 Triticum timopheevii | reverse complement strand
AGGTTGTCTCGGCATACCCCTTGGAAAGGGTGCTCAGGAGCCCAAACTCAGCCGGAAGAGTGGAACATTGAACTGCAAGCGTTTCAGCTCGAATTCAGCACGACCAGAGTCATCAAGGGGGCCGCGCTAGCGGATTTCATGGCCGAATGGACGGAGGCACCGGGCCTCAAGGCCGGCGAGGATCGATCCCTCTCCCTAGGAAGCGAGGCGCCAGAAGGCTGGGTCATGTACTTCGACGGAGCGTTCTCCAGGCATGGCGCTGGGGCTGGGGCGGTGCTCATATCTCCCACTCAGGACAAGCTCTATTACGCCGTGCAGCTCTGTTTTCAGCAAGGCGAAAAGGTCTCCAACAACATAGTGGAGTATGAAGGCCTGATAGTAGGCTTGAAGGCCGCGGCTACCCTAGGGTAAAGCGCCTTACCATCAAGGGCGATTCGCAGCTCCTCGTCAATTTCTCCAACAAAGTATACGAGCCAAAAGACGAGCACATGGAGGCCTACCTCTGTCACGACCGTTTTTTTCCGGGTATCAATTTCCAGAAAAAGACCGTCGTGCTCATCAGCCCCAGGATTACTGTTAGCTGATGAGGTATCAACTTGATACAGAAATTCCATGCAAAATACAAGATATGTAGTACAAGACCATTCTGGCCTGTGAGTACAACAAATGGTTTCTAGTGGTTGAGGGCGCAAGTGGTTGTGGATCATCAGTGTCTATGGGACTCCATTTCCCAACAGGAACAGCTGACCAGGTTAACTCCTATCTTCACGAGGCTGCTATCACCGTTGCTTAGGTTCCGGGGCTGTCATCGCGTCGCTCCTCTCCGTGCAAGAAATCTGGCAAAGACAATAGCCAGGGACAAGCCAGTGAGTACTTTGAGTGTACTCGCAAACATTATGAACACAGGTATAATATAATTGATAATCATGCGGTGAAAATATTTTGTGATCACATCGTCAGTCATAAATAAAATCTTTGGTGCATGCAAGCAGGTTATTTATATGCAACACGAATAAGCAATAAGGGAATGGAAAATAAAATGCCACAGTCGGGCGTCTGTGCGACACCACATAAAGGGCATGTAAGGTAAATAATAACAAGCAATGCCATAGTCGGGCGTCTGTGCGACGCCACATAAAGGGCTTATAAAGTAAATAATAACAAGCAATGCCACAGCCGGGCGTCTCAGCGACGCCACATAAAGGGCTTATAAAGTAAATAACAACAAGCAATGCCACAGTCGGGCGTCTCAGCGACACCACATAAAGGGCTTATGAAGTAAATAATAACAAGCAATGCCACAGTCGGGCGTCTCAGCGACACCACATAAAGGGCTTATAAAGTAAATAATCACAATGAATATCCAGGAGGTAGAACCATCCCAGGGATACTCAATGATATAAAATGGGTTAGTCCATAATAATAATAATCATAATCGTCACAAGTCACAAGTCACCATCCAAGTTCTAGTTTAACAATTTCTCCTCCGAAGACCGACACTAAGACCGACACTTGACCCGACCAAGACTGTAGTCCTTAACCATGGATGAGGCTATTCGAATAGGTTTAATCTCTGCAGAGGGTGTACTCTTTACCCACGAGCAATGGATTCCATTAGTCCATTGGGACTAATTCCGTCTATGGCCTTTTAGTTGAAAACACACCTGACTTGCACACACCAGCTTAACTCACCGGTGTCTGGAATCACCCACGACACCTGTCAAGCAAAACTCTAAGTGGGGAGGCTACAACCTCGCATAGCATGGGATCAAATTTATATCGCGCGCTCTAAGGGGTGGCCTCCCCTCTCGGTCCCAACCGGAAACACCCATGCCCCCAGACCAGGTGGCCTGCCTACCGGCTACAACCGATATCTTCCACCATGGCCTCTCTGTATGGTGTGTGCTAGAAAGGGGTTGACGACTTACTGAACCGTACCCTACCTGCGGTAGGGACAAGTGGTAGTACGAGACAAGTATGGGGGTTACTGGAACAAGACTCGATCTATGGTGGACTCAGGAGGTTTTAAGTATTCCCTGCATGGTTAGCATAACGAATATATGTCATCCAACAGACAGAATCACCACTCATCATACCCCTCATGCCATGCCGGACACACTCGTCTCGACGAGAAACTAGGGACAAGCTCGGGTCTACCCAAGACAGAGACTTTCCCGTTTTCCTTCCGGTAGGCACGAAAGGCGTACGAGGGTGATCACTATCACAAGCATGTCCATTTCCAACAGCAAGGAAATTTCAAATAAGCATTCATGCAAATGATCACATCCCCACATAAAATAACGAGTTCCACGTATTGCGGTGGTGTCGTAATCGTGTCAAATAATGCATGCAAAACATTATGCCAGGGTTCAGAATGCTTGCCTTCAATATGTGGAAAGGCAGGGTGCACTCCAACTCTTTTGAAAGTTTGCGTCTCTCTCTCCAAGGTCCTATTTTAAATTAATTTGAATCAACACACAAATTTCAAAACAGCACAAAAAGTTGTTTGAAATTTTTTCAAATAAATCTTAAAATAAACTAGACAATATTTGAGAGAGGTACGAAAAAGAATCAACTCATTTGGAGTTTTATTTAAAAAATTACAGCCAGTCAAAGTTTAGTCAAATCTGTTATTTAAAAATAAAACAGAAAAGAAAATGTTTCGAATATATACGTACACATCGAAAGCATATTCTGGAAATACGTCTCCACTTATCCAGCATGGACGGTGCCTGAGTCACTCATAGTGGGCCCGCCTGGCCCACTGGTCAGGTTTGACTAGTCCACCCTCCCTCCTCTTCCTCTGCCCGCGAGGGGGGCGGAACTCCGGCGAGGTTCGCCGGTGAACAGTGGCATCGTTCGGGAAACAGAGGGCACCCGTGGGCTCAGGGGATCGGGGCGATCCTACCGGTGGTCGCTTTGGTCTCTGGGGTGGACAGAGCTACCGGCGGCGAGCTCCGCGGCGGATGGTGGTCGTCGGGAAAAGTGAGTTTTCGCCCGCGGTGAGTCCCGGTCAAAATTGAGTAGGGGGACAAACTCACGAGGGGGAAAGGGGGTTCCTGGTGAAGAGAGTGGAGAGGGGGAGGCCCTGGTTGCGCCGAACGGAGCTGGGAGGTGGCGGTGGTTGGACTGGCCGGAGTGGGAGAAGACGACCTCTTTCTCTCCAACTGACGGCAACGGGGCACTAGGGGTACGGTGTGAGGCTGCTAGTGTGCTCGGAGTGGCTCGAGGGACTCCCTTTTATAGCGTTCCCACGTCGGTTCGCGGCGTCAGTGGATGAGCTCGTCGGCGACCGACTTTCTGTAGCTGCAGGGCATCGTGGCGAGGCTGGGGATGGCGGCAGGAGCTAGCAGACGAGTGGGTACTGCTCCAAGGGCGAGCTGGCGAGCGGGCGTGGTTTGGGCGGTGCTGGCCATTGTAGAGCTGTCGGGCGGCAGTGGCGGCTAGCCGTTGGCCTGCTGGAGACGTGGCAAGGGCTGTGGTGCTTGTGGGGAGCTGAAGGGGATATGGTGAGCTGGCTCCGGTCGATCACGGACCCGAGTGAGTGCGGGGCAGGACGCGGCGGCTCGGTCCTGGCACGTGCAAAACGCGTGCTCCGCTCGTGCTCTGGGCGTGCACAGAGCACGCACGTAACGTGCTCAACGAAATGCTAATGCATGCAAGGGGGCTCCAAACCGCAAGAGAGTTAGCAGGGTGGGGTTGTAGGTTAGGGCAAAACTATGGGACATGCTGGTTTGGTCAGGGGATCAAGTCCACAGTGCAAAAAAAAACTCATGCCAAAACTGATCATGCCCAAAAGGTGTTTGACAAAATGCCAGGGGCACTTAGGCATTTCTTGGAGTGGCCAAAACTTCCAGGGTGGGGTCTCTTTAGATGAAAGAGAGGGTGGCAAGGTTAGTTTGCCCAAAGCTCAAACTTGCTAGTGCAAGTTTTGCAGAACTTCAGATCTGGACAGAAAGTAAAAGGCATTACCTCATGAACCAAAAATGATCCAATGGGTGCATGCTCCTGGACTTAGAGGTTTAACAGGGAGGACTATAAGTAGGGAAAATAATGGAGGATAAAGGGGCAACTAAAAATGTGGTTTCTGTACAAAACCTCAAGTTGGACCAGAATGGAAAAGAGGATGATTCACTCAATTTTTTCCAAAGAACATCACTAGGTTATTGCATAAAGTTGAATACTATGCTCCTACTGACATCCCAAAATTTTGGTAGAAGTTTTAAAGAAATAAATAAATAGGTTGTAGTGCAAATCTGCCCACTGGACCAGATTTTCAAATAAGGTATAGAGCTCAAAATATTCAATGGGCAGAAGATATTTTTGCACAAAAGTGGTTTAATTACTCCATATGACATCTTCAAATATTGGTGGGATTTTTGAATGAATTTATAAAAGGGTTGCAGTTTAAATGGGACCATAAACCATGGGAAACCATTTTTCAAGAATAGAAATATCAGGAATAATATTATATAATTAATTTCTCTGATAAAAGAAAATATTTTCTTGAGAGGGTAAACAAGTCCAATATCATAATAGAAAAGTTCTCACTGAAGGAAACAATTCCAAGGTAAAAAGGAAATGTTTCAAAAAAAATCAAAAGGGAGCCCAGAAAATTAAAGTTTTAATTTCCTCGCAAAGTTTTTATTAACCAAAACAAGGATAAAATTTTGGGGTGTCACAACCTCGCGGAGGTTCGCAGGATGGAAAAGCAGTTCTAGGGGTTGGAGTTGCAGCATGTGCCCCGTGGCACCAATCAGGAGGCCGATGACATCACCAGACGAGCATCCAGACGGTTACCTCAGGAGCCTGGCATCTTCGAGGAACGGCTCTTCAAGCCCTCGGCCATGCCATCACTATCAAACACGGCGCAGCCTCGGGAGGAGCTCCACCAACCACCTGCCTCAGGAGCTCCAGTCTGTGGCCCAGCCTCAGGAGTGCGCCTGCTCCTAACGATGGAGCCTCAGGAGAGGTGCTAGATCATAGAGCTCCGGAGTTACTTAACGCAAGGGACACTGACGGAGAAGGAGGAGGAAGTGGAGCGTGTGGCGTGGCAAGCCTCAGCGTACTATATCAGGGATGGAGAACTCTACCAGAAGCGACCAAACGGTGTGTCCTTGCGCTGCATATCCAGGGAGCAAGGGAAGGAGCTGCTCGCGGTGGAGACTGTGGGCACCACTCGTCATCACGGACCCTCGTGGGCAAGGCGTTCCGCAGCGGTTTCTATTGGCCTACTGCACTCAATGACACTGTCGAACTAGTAAAGGCCTGCGAAGCCTGCCAATTCCATGCCAAGCAGATCCATCAGCCAGCAGGAAGTCTGCAAACTGTACCCCTCTCATGGCCATTCGCAGTCTGGGGGCTGGATATCCTGGGCCCGTTCCCTCGGGCGCCGGGGGGCTATCGCTACCTCTACGTCGCCGTGGACAAGTTCACCAAGTGGGCCGAAGTGGAAGCCGTCCGCACCATCCCTGCGGGTTCGGCAGTCAAGTTCATCAAGGGCATCGTGAGCCGGTTCGGGGTGCCGAACCGCATCATCACCGACAACGGTTCGCAGTTCACCAGTAACCTCTTCAAAACATACTGTGCTAACCTTGGAACGCAGATATGCTACGCTTCAGTGGTGCACCCCCGAAGCAACGGCCAGGCCGAGCGGGCCAACGCGGAGGTCCTGAGGGGCCTCAAGACCAGAACATTCAAGAAGAAGCTGGAAGCCTGCGGGAGAGGCTGGTACGACGAGCTTCAGTCCGTGTTGTGGTCCATCCGCACGACCGCGACGAAGCCGACTGGAGAGACCCCATTCTTCGTGGTCTATGGAGCTGAGGCGGTCCTCCCTCACGAGGTTAGACGTCGTTCCGCACGGGTCCTGGCGTTCGACGAAGCGCAGCAGGACGCCGCACGGGGGATGGACCTCGTGCTGGGGGAGGAGCGTCGCCGGGAAGCCGCGCTGTGAGCGGCGAGATACCAGCAAGCACTGAGGCGATACCACTGCCGCAACATCTGCCCCAGGACTCTCGAGGTAGGGGACCTTGTGCTCAGGCGGATTCTCTCCAGGGAGGGACTGCATAAGCTCTCTCCCATGTGGGAGGGCACATTCAAGGTTGTTCATGTTTCCAGGCCCGGCTCCGCGCGCTTGGAGACCCAGGAGGGGGTGCCAGTCCAGAATGCGTGGAACATCCAGCACCTCCAGAGGTTTTACCAGAGCCTGTGAAGAAGGCGAATGCCTGTGAAGACTATCTTTTTGGAAAAGGCCTAGCGCCTGTGAAGAAGGCAAGTGCCTATGAAGTTGTCGCGTTTTGGAAAAGGCCCGGAGCCTGTGAAGAAGGTGAATGCCTGTGAAGACTATCTTTTTGGAAAAGGCCCAGCGCCTGTGAAGAAGGCAAGTGCCTGTGAAGTTGTCCCGTTTTGGAAAAGTCCCAGAGCCTGTGAAGAAGGCGAATGCCTGTGAAGACTATCTTTTTGGAAAAGGCCCAACGCCTATGAAGAAGGCAAGTGCATGTGAAGCCGTCGCGTTTTAGAAAAGGCCCGGAGCCTGTGAAGAAGGCGAATGCCTGTGAAGACTATCTTTTTGGAAAAGGCCCGGAGCCTGTGAAGAGGGCCAATGCCCGTGAAGCTTGCTTCCCTGAAGAAAGGCCCGAAGCCTGTGAAGAAGGCCAACGCCTATGAAGCTCGCCGCCCATGACACTCTCACGTAATAATGAGTTGGGGCTGTACACGCCCCGGAGTCTCAGGAGCGCCGGCCTCAGGCCCTGGGCTCCCTCCCACGCCCAGTGGCAGCACTTAGCTCCGTGCTGGTGAGAATACGTCGAAGACTAGACTAGGTGCCGGACGCGGCTTTTTCATTTGCTTTGTGTAGTTGGCTAGTTCATTCTCATTTGAAGTTTTATTGAAGCTATCACCGTCTTTCGACTTATGGCTCTTCGACTTTTCGCCCTCCTGCCTCGATTTCTCTTGCCCAAGGTCTCGCGAGGGGGCAGCCCGAGCGCCCTCGCGAGTGTGTCTGTCCTTATCAATCAAGGTTTCACGACCCGGGTCCACTACAGGAGCACCCCTCCAGTCCGTGCCTCACGGGCACCGCGACACGAATACAGGACATGGGTCGGTCGCCCCCACAGCTGAGGCTGGGGATTACCTACGCGCGGGCGTGCGGCCGGAAGGAACAACACCAAAATTATGGAAACAGTATGATGATTAACAATGATAACCCAAACACGCCCCCACGGGGCCCCACACTACTATCTTTTTGTGCAGGAAAAAGGAAAAGAAAGGACAAATAAGGCGAAGCTCGCCCTACGTCGGCCCTCAGGCAAGACTCGACCCTCCTCCGGAGCTCAAGCGGACTCCCTCTCGCGCTTCACCGAGGCACGACGGCGGGCAGACCCTCTACCACCCTCCAAGAAGGCACGACGACATGGAGGCTGACTGCGGCCGCTGCTAGAAGAGTCGCCGCCCGAAGAAGAACCAGTGAAGCTTGAGGAACCCTGGGCGCCGCCAACCACGCGCGCGCTGTCCTCCCCGTCCTCGCCGGGGCTGGGTCCCCGGCCGCGGTTGTCGTCTTCAGGGAAGCACCCTGCGCGGCGACCATCTTCCCCAAACACCCTCACGTAGAGGGTGGCATCACCGTCGAACTTGAAGTGCAGAGTGCACCAGCGGCTCAGGCCACGCGCGTGGGCAAATGTCTGCCAGCCGCGGGTCAAGGCCAGGCTCCCAGCCGCAGAGACCTCCAGCGAAGCCCAAGAGGCTCGGCTGCAGCAGCCATCTGCCTGGAGCCAGAGGCCGCCCGGGGCGCCCGCCGGGAGATCACCTAGGAGGAAGCGAGGGAGCTAAAGCCGGGCACTAGCCGGCTCTGCCGCCCACACAACGAACTCCAGCAGCACCTCCGCAATGTGGAAGCGCGGCCTAGGGGGTCGCACGGCCGAAGCACGCCCCCCGGCCGCGGCCAGCCGCCCGTCACCGCGCGGGAAGTGACCTCCGCGACCGCGGGTAGCTGCCGTGGAGACCACAGGGTGTTTGCGAGGGCGGCCTCGACCGCGCTTGGGCGGAGGAGAGGCAGACTCAACCTGGCGGGCCTTTCCTTTCTCCGCGGTCGAGAACTTCCTTGACGGAGCCATGGAGAAGAAGGAGAAGCAAGAGGGGGTAAACTGGAAGGGCACGCGACATGCCATACTTAAGGCCAGGGGAAGCCAATCGCCGACCTCCACGATCGCAGGTAAACATGACTCGCTCTGCATGCCAGGACTTGTCAATTCGCGCAGTTGCCGAGGCGTCATGGGGAAGTGGAGATGCCCATGTCCAATCAACCGCCACGTGGTGCCCAAGGCCGTAGGCTGTTAGGGCCCGCGGCGCTTCGCACTTGCCCTTTCGCCTCTCTGCTCGGCCAAGTCCGGGCGCGCCTTGGTCCCGGGGGCTACTGTCGGCGTTCTGGGAACGGGGGTCCCCAGACTTGCCTGCCTGCGGCCTACGGCGTGGCTCAAAGGGGGCCCAACACGGCCCATCTTCATCAACACAATCTCAAGACCCTCGCGAGGGGCCAAGCCTCGCGGGGCGGACGACAAGGAGCTTCCTCAGGCATGGCCTCATCAGGCTGGCTCACGAGGAGGCGGAGAGATCAAGGCGGGGTACCTCGCGAGGTGCCCCATGACGCAAGCCATGACGACCAAGGGCGCCAGTCGGGCGCCAGCCCGCGCAGTGTCCTCATTTCCTCTTTGGTGCAAAGGGAGCAAGCGCAGGCGAGAGCATCAAGCAAAGGCGTCTATTTCGGTGCAACAAGACCAAGACCAGCCCAACGGCAGGGAGGAAGTCATTGTGGAGCCCAAGCAGGTGTCACCACCAGAGCTTTTGATAGGCGAGGACCAACTTTAGTCAGGATAAGTGTACCCGCTGTTCCCCTTCAAAATGGCCAATTGTTGGCGCCCTTCCCGCTCAATATTTGGGAAGAGGCCCAGGGCTTTTGCCTATAAATAGGACTAGCCACCCCAGGGTAGGGGGATCGAGAATCAAGCAAGAGTGTGAGAGAGAGAGAAGGGCGGCAGGACTCCTCCTAGCAGTTCATCATCTCAGCCAAGAACAGACCCTCGCGAGGCTGTTCTTCCTTGTACTGTTCATCATCAGCCCAAGAGGCAATCCACCACACCACACACTGGAGTAGGGTATTACACCACAACGGTGGCCTGAACCAGTATAAACTCTGTGTCTCTTGTGTTGATCCTTTCGTAGTTTAGATCTCAGCGAGCCGGTGAGGAACAGGTAGGAAGGGGGCAAAATCTTCGCGCGCACCCCAGAGTTCGTACCTCAAGGGTCTGCCGGAACCCGAAATCCGACAAAACCGGACAAAGGCAACTTTGCAACCAATGTTTTCTTTCAACTAGCAAGTAAGTGGTGGACAAGAAATCAGAGTAAAGCAGTGGTGATCTATTTTCTTGTTGCGATAAATAAGTTGAGAAGATACGAAAGAGTACCGCCTCTGCTGCGGCACTGTGTATGCATCTGCTGAGAATTTGACGGTGTTGTGGTAGTGATGGCTGTCAGCGGTGTGGAAGCAGATCTAGGAGGGTAGACGGTGGCGGCGGGGCTCAGTGGATGAGAATAAGGATGGCAATGGATAGGGTATGGGGCGGGTAGCGCAATACCATACCCATACCCAACGGGTAGACCAAACGGTACACAAGTTATTCGCAATTTTGCATTCATTTATAACACATTTGACAAAAATCATTGATCTCAACTCAAGAATAGATAGTGTAGTACATAACAATTATGTCAATTCAAATTGATAATTTGTGACAAATTTAACATAGGCTCACAAACTCACGACATAACTTTAACATAGTTACACATGTGAATGACGGGTAAGGTTCACATGTCAATATAAACGAGTAGGGTATGGGTATATCCATGGGTAAAAGTCTATACCCGTGCCCTACCCATGACTTAATGGGTAGGGTATGGGTACTTCCCGTGGGTATAAAATTGTGCCCATACCCTGCCCATGCGGGTACGGTATCCGCGGATATCCGTACCCATGGGTAAATTGCAATCCTTAGATGAGACGGTCGTAGGAGCGGCGCCGGCAAGGTGGACAACTGCGGGGATGAAGCGAGTGGACGGGATGCAAGGATGCCGGTCTGAAGCCATGGATGAGAGAGGTCGATCTCTTGTAATGGACGGCAGCGTCGGGGTATCAGCTCCGGCATGGTGGAGGAGGACATCGGTGGATGGGATGGAGGACGGAGGAGGCTGGGGTGGAGAGGGTGTTTTGGCGCCCACGGAGTACGAATGGGGAAATGGATGTAGATAGGAAGGGGGGAACCATGTCTTCAGGGCGCGCTTGTCTCAAATGCGAGGAAATTTACAAACTTAGCCCCCATTTCAAATCCTACATCGCAGCAATATTAGTCGGTTGGGGATAGGATGGTAATCTCGCATACACTGAATATTTGCCGACGAGAGTTTGTTTTTGGCGCCCACCGTGTATGAATCGGGGAGGGAGTCGATTTCGGCCGAGGAGACACTGTGTTTTGGTGTCCACTGTGTATGAATCCGGGTGAGAGGCGGTTATGTCACGTTCGAGTGAAATTACAAACCTACCCTATCGAAACCTATAGAAATCGAGCAGATAGGCTTTGCGTGGTAGGGATAGGCAGTAGTAATTTCCATCTCGCAGATTTTGGTTTCGGGCAGTACGACTTTCCCCGCTCCGTTCAAATTTTGTAGAGTGCACGTTTACCATGCCAACTCAATTCAAATCCTGTTTGTATTCTATTTTTTTTGGGCAGAATCCATTTTCGATTGGAATAAAATTCTATATACATCATTTTTTATATATACTTTCAAAAGAACAACACCCTTTATACATAAATATGGTTTACAAATGGCATGATCTCAGATTCATAAGGTTGTAACCATCAATCTGGATTTTCAAATATTTGAAACCACTTTATGTTGAAATCCAATGTATGCATTCCTTGCTAACTGTCTCCAATTAATGTGTGTTTCATGCGGTTTTTTTTAACTTCTCAAATATGTATAATGTGTTTCACACACGCAACATATAGTGTAATCCCGTTTAGACATTAATTGCATATAATCCATGCATTGTTTCTAATTAAAGAATCTAAGGATCACCAATATTGATAAACTATATAACATTACATGTGTCCCCAAATTTAAATGAATATGCATGTTTGATACACCAATTTGCGTTATGATATTATTGATGTCGTGATCTCCAGTTTAAATATTTGAATCCCTTTTAATCCAGATATTCGTCTCATATAGCTATCACTCATGCTTATATAGGAGTATCTCTCTAGACCTATACGCGTTCATTGTCTAAGTATATCTCGCTACCTGTATGTCGACAATGATCTTTTATCTTCTTAACACACTGACGGTACTCTCTCCCTCGACCTTCATCACTCCATCTCTCTCTAAGTATATCTCGCTCCCTTCTATGTGTCTCTAACTATGATTCTCCATGTGGAATCTCTTTCTCTCACACAAACACAAAACTTTGTCTCCCGGGGTCTCATTTCTCTCTACTATTCCCCTGTGTGCCACTCACACACCCCTCATACAGAGATGTCTTTTGCTCCTTAGGTATGAGAACCTACGACTCTTCCTCTTAAATATCTCTTTCTCACACACAAACACAAACTCTGTCTCCCAGGGTCTCATATTTCTCCACTGTTCTCTTGTATGTCGCTCACACACACTCTCTCTCCCTAGAGATATCTTGCATTCCCTCATATGTCTCTCTAGCTATCACTCTCGTTGTGAAATATCTTTCTCTCTCGCAGACACAAAACTCCGTCTCTCGCGATCTCATTTCTCTTTGATATTTGTTTGTATGCGACTCACAGGCACCCTCTCTCTATCTCTCTCACACCCACACACATAACTCAGCCTTCTGATCCACTCGACTCCTATCTCTAACGCACTAGCTAGCATCTTTATCTTTCTATTTATCTGTTTCTCCATCAACCTTCTTTCTTGCCCTCACTCTTGCTTCCTATCACGCAGACTACATATGTTTCTCTCTACATGCAGTCAAGTGCCCTCTTTTTATCTTTCTCTCACACACACATAACTTCACCCTCTGAACCACCCGGCGGTCATCTCCAACACTCAAACTAGTGGATGTCCCTCTAGCTAGCATCTCCATCTTTGTGTCTATATGTAGTTTCTCCGTCAACATTTCTTTCTCGCACGCAGTCTTGCTTCCTATCACCCACACTATATATGTCTCTCCATACATATGCATTTATAGGTTGATCTCTTTTGCACAATCATTGTGTCTCACTCCCTCTGATCGCCGTAGATGCATGCTCCAGCCCACGCCACTATCTCTTAAAGCCAAAAACACATGCTCAATTGTCGTGCCTTCTTCCCTGCATTCTCACATGCATGCATATTGTCATACCGATCCGTCTCTCCCATGTCATTGATCTTATGACTTATGTCTTCTTTCTTTTATCTCGATCATGCGCGCGCACACACACACATCCCACGTATACATGTATACATCTCGCACATGCACGTTCAAGGTGTCTATGTCTCCATACGTAGTTAATTACCCTCAACCCTAACGCCACATCGAATTGTTCTCTTCTTGTGTGAACATAACTTCCGCCTGGATGGGTAAGACACACACTCACACTTAACAATCTCCTTCTAGCTACCCCCCTCCCACTCTTCCCCTATATCCTCGAAACCAATAAGACTATCCCTTCGTTTAATTCCCGCCTACATGCACCATCGCTATATAGTAGTCTTCCTTGGTGTATCTCAAACAAACACGTTCTCTCGATGTCAACTCCTCTCACGCGCACACACCTTCTCTTCCCTCTCTACGGGCCTTTTCTCTCTCGCACCCCATCGTTGGTGGCCTCTGCCATACACATCACCTCTCTATGATGAAGCCATGCACACTTAAATTACATCTGCCATCGAGGACCCGCGACACACACCCACACACAAACACAAACACATACACACACACACACGCACACACCCACCCACCCACACACACACACACACACACACACACACAAAAAAAAAACACACACACACTAACACTCCATCACACACACACACGCCGTGCACCCCCCCCCCCACACACACACGCACTAAGACTCCATCTCACACACACATGCTCTAGGCGGAGCATTTGTTCCAACCAACCTTCATCCAATCTTACCCGCATGATAAACAATCACCTTAATTTACTTGTATAACATGGACAAATTCCACTTTACTTTAGCAGTTAGCAAACTTATCACCTCTACCATTATAAAAACCGAGTTAGCGATGATGGTGTGCCTGCCATCTTGTATAGACCGTCCGATTTGTATCTGACGGATAGAAAGCAAACTATGATAATTTTACAAAAGATACCTGCACCTCTCTCCACATCCTTATCTCCCACAACCTCATTGCTGAGCAATTAAAAAAGGAAGTCTCTGGAACAATCTAGCATGGTGGCCACTGCCGCCTGCCGACATTGTCCATCCCCATGCCTCCGCCCAGTCCGACCACCAGTAACCACCACACTCCACTGCTCCTCACCTTATCTCTCATCTTTCATTTTTTCGATGACATTCTCGAGATACCAGTTTTCCGATAAAATTCTCGAGATATCATTAGTTTTTACACATGGGATTACTCCTCCATGGGTCAATCACAATAGGTGTTCTGTAAAAAAATGCATATTCATGTTCCGTGCAATGCACGAGCATCTTGCTTGTAATTATATAATGAAAATCACGAGAAGGAAGTGACATTTTTTTACACAACCACTTTAACATGGCCATGTAAATCACTAGTTAAAGTATAATGCCATTATACTTATATCCCGATACAAAAGGTTGAGTACATGTCCGAAGAGTAGAGTCGCACACACGCACTCTGTCTCTTAGAATCTCTCTCTCTCTCTCTCTCACACACACACACACACACACACCAGTTACGTGACGCCCACTTAAGCAGACATGTATGTTACAATTTGAGCACCCGTGGGTATACGTGATGCTCCACATTTATTTAAGCCAGACGGCGAACCCAAACAATAGCTGCATTCATTCCCCTCCCGCTGCCTCTTCTCTGGTCGCCGTCGCCCGGTAGCCATGGCCCGGCCGAAGGTAACAACATACGCCATACTCCTGCCGGAGCGGCGCTTTAATCTGGAAATTTTAGTGGTCATGCATGCATCTTTTTGTGCTAGCACTCCTATATAAGGGTTCGTCGGTCGCTTCCGCAGACGTGCGTGGGCGGTGGAAGAGGAAGGAGAAGGGAAGCGGGTAGTGGAGTAACGTTTTTTTACCACAATTTCTTAGGAAACTAAGTGCAATAATTGAGTAGTTTTGCAAACTACCAGTACTACACCTAAAACGGTTCAAAACCAATACTCCCTTGCTAGCGCGCGCTTCCCGCGTGAAATGGTTAGCATCGCCCTGGAACGTCAGTGCCGCATTAGTGCCCGGCCAGAGTGGAGGCGACCTCTCACTGGCGCCGGCTTTGAAGCAGCACGGCGGCCAAGAGAGCGCTGCTTCCCGGTCGAGCCTGGCCATAGGCCCTGTTTGGATCCATGAGTTAGAGTTAGTTTGAGCTAGTTGGGTCTCAAATAGCCCTAAAGTATCCAAGCATGAGGGTTAAATTGGAGCAAGTTGCACAAAACTATCCCACCCAAGAGGTGCTAACTTGAGATAGTTCTCATTGGGCCCACTGAAAAATCACTTTTGTCTCTCCATCAAGTGCAATTATTGTCAATCTAACCCTGTCACCCAAACACCTCTTTGGCTACAGTTAGTTCAGGGTTAGTCATGAGTTAGTCTAACCTCTAGCTAAGTTAGAGTACCCAAACAGGAGCAGTATAGGACATGCAAGTTGCTCAAAGCATACAGTCAAATTCGTACGTGAAAGGATTTTTTTTCTTTTTGAAAACGGAACATGAAAGGATCATTGAATGATATAATTTTCAAATTATATAAAATCTTACCAATAGTCAAAGGCATCCTCGAAGAATACATTAGGCCCTCTATAAAATCTTATCAATAGTCAAAACCAAGTGTTCTAAACGAGTTCAAAACGAGAAACTGGACCCATTCACGGCACGGCATGCCTGTCTCATTTGGTCCATCGGTCAAAGCGCTTCCTCTTCTTGGCATAACAATAGAGTATAGTACTATCTATTTTAGAATGCTCTCGGCATGTCGCTAACATGTGATGGGTTAACCGACCTCAATAGACGGCAAAAGCGCCAGCCCGCCGCACTTTGAGAGAGACGAGGAGGGAGAAGCGATACAGGCTGCTGGATTACTAGAGATAGGTGTCGCACGGAAGCCAAGATATATGGTGATAGCGTGGGTTAGCCATGTACTAGTATGATGTAACTACACTGGGCTGCCGTGTTTCGTACTCTTCCAGTCCACTTTGGACACGATTGGTTGATTCTATATCACTGAATAATATAAAATATTATGAGTGCAGACGCTCCACCACGAGGTTCCTTGCTCCTTCTCGGTCGTCGGGAATCTATGTTCTTCCACTCTATTTTTTTACGTGAGCTCTGTTCATCCTTTTGCCAACACGCGAGACATCTAGCATCAAGGTGCATGTGTCATGCAAGGATTGTTCCATCTATATGAAGAACACGTGGGACTGGAACTACGAGACGGACATGTACCTAGGAGTGGACGTATGAACCTAAGTAATGTAGCGCAGTAAGTGAAGTAGAAAGGCACAAATGGTATGAACATGCGTGGCATATAGGCATTTGTCTCTTACTACGTACCACTAAATGTTGTACGTGCAATGCACGGTGATGTTATGGAGTACGTGCCTAAGTACTCTACTACTACTATATTAACTGGAGGCACATATTAGCTTTTATATTTGTTTACGTGTATGCCCCGAGACCTTCCAACTAGACGTGTCTTTCTCTCCGAGTCGCACTTTGTATCATTCATACCACTAGTACTACTACGTGTGGTCTCCGACCCAGAAGTGGAAGAAGTGGAGATGCTCTACCACACTGTTTTTTTTGCGCTGGGCTCTACCACGCTGTTCATGTCCCACTCTTTTCACTGACATGTGGTACATCCAGCACGTGCCGTGTTTGGCACTCTTCGTCGTAAGAGTTGAAACACTAGCATTCATCAGAAATAAAAAATAAATATAAATCAGCAGTGATACTATACCACACAGTTCCTTGCTCCTCGATATCGGAAAGAATACTTCCGTTCGCAAACATGTGGGACGTCGACCATCCTGGTCCACTTGCCATGCGCTCAGAACTCCAAGGGAGAGTCACCTTAGTCGTCGCGCCGCAGTAATAATGACTAACGAGCCATCAAATCACAGGCCCAACCTTTGCCACTGTGAAGTTCCTCGGACGAACGAACCATCATGACTTCGTTGAATTCCGCTTCTTGAAGAAAACTACCGTACCAGCAGTACAGCTAGCTACAATAGTTACTCCAACAGAGGCCTCCTTTCGTTCATCGGATAGGAATTTTATAGGAATAGGAAAATCATAGGAAGTGAGATGACATGCATCTCAATGCCAATAGAGAAAGAGATGTCATTTGATGCATAGGATTGGATTTTTTCATTGAATCCAGGCTAATGTACTGGTAATTTGCTCTAAAAACTACAGTAGTAACTAGTAGTACTGGTACATGCTCATACTCAGACACAGACACACACACTAACTACTAGTACTACTACTTCTCACATGCTGGCCAGACGCCGTTGTTCTCCTTCTCGGCTTTGTCGGTGACACCCCACCGTGCTTGGATCTCCGCCAACCTCTCCGCAGCAGAGCGTGTGTCCTCTTCTTTCTTCCGGCGGCGGGCCTCTCTTTTCTTGAGTGCTTTCTGACTTTTCCGCTCCCTCTGTGCGGCTTTGGCCTCGTCTTGCTCTACCGCCCATTCGGCCTTCGCAGCTTCAAATTCCTCCCACATAGGTGTGAGGTCGCGAGCAGCGATGAACTCGGCACGGCGGGATGCCATCGCTTCCCTACCATTTTGTGTGTGGTCGTCGGCGGCGAGGAACTCGGTGCGGCGGGATGGCATCGCTTCCTTACCAGTTAGTGTGCGGTGCGGTGGCATGAACGTCGCTTGGTGAGAGCTCTGGGGTGGAGTGGCCAGCCAAACCGTCTAGTTCGTTTGTCAAGAGCTCAAGGATAGAAGACGAAGGAAATTTGGATTTATAAAATCCCCTTCAATCCTGGTCATTTATTACTGAGTAAAATGCATTGGCGGTCATTGAACTTGTCTTGATAGCTCACTTTGATCATTATATACGATGTATGGTGATTATACGGTCACTGGCTCAGCATATAGCTTCGTATTTGTCTGGTTGACCAGTCAGACAGTCCGCTTGCGCCTCATCAGCTCGTGGTCTTTATCTATCTATGCGGGCCTACTTGTCAGTGGAGAAGGAAATAAAAACCAAAATTATGCGTATGTGGGGAATCAAACCACGGACTCATCGCTGCAATGCACACTCGTCAGCCAAATGAAAATGAAATACTTTGCGTCAGACGCTCACCCTCACGCTGTCAAAGCATGCTAATGCATGCACGTCGCCCTCTCAATCAAAGTCCTGCTCATGGCGCAACGAAAACGGTGAGCCCATCACCTGCACGCCTCGGCGGTGCCTGACATTATTGTTTAGACGTTTGATGGAGGCCTACGCGAACACCAAGCATGTATTCACCTGGCTCAACACCAACGGTCATACTCGGGAGCGCCTTGCTCATGTATATCGTATCACAACAACAATCTATAAAACAGCCTAGCTAGAGAGGGTACTATGGTACGGAGTATGTACTATCATGAGCAACTGATCTTAGTGCCACTGCACACGAGTGTGTGTCTGATCGATTCATCCATTATTCGTAAGTTATGCATGGTGTGTGGTGTCTAATGGTGGTCCTCGAAGGCTAGCTGGCGACAAGAGCGGTTGCATGGACGCCTGGTTGTCAATACATGCCGCATATGCTTCAAAGGCTTGTCATCCATGAGTTCACACTTTACCACCATGCCAGCGTCTGACCGCCCTGGCCTACCGAAACCCCTTCCATCTCTAGCGCGCGCTTCCCGCCTGAAACGGTCACCGTCTCTCCAGAACGTCAATGCCGCATTCATCGGACGTAACTGCAGGTGCAGTTGGTGTGTCACTGACATGCAGGCCAGATGCCTGTTGTGCCCACATGTCAGTAAACCAACACACCTGTAGTTAAGTCACTGAAGCAGCGTCCGCATTCACGCCCGATGAACCTACTCTGGCGCCATCCGTCCATCCGTCTACTGCGGCTCATTGCCATTCGCCCGCTATATTAACTTGAGCCCCAGCTCCCAGCCATAGCGAAAGACCCACACTCATTCTCCTCCGCTCCCTTCCTTCTATCGTCACCACTCCAACCATGGCCTCCTGGCGCTCTGAAGCTCTCTTGGATGTACTGTCGCAGGAGCAGATGAAGGACATCGGCGGCTCCGCTCTGGGTGTGCTCCAAAGCTCTCTTCGACGTACTGTCGCAGGAGCAGACGAAGGAGATCGCCGGCACCCCCTCGGCCGCCCTCCGCCGCCATGACCACGAAGCCTGCGCACGTGTGCAGGCGTAGCCGGTAGCGAGGAAGAGTAGTACACGGTAGGTCGCCGCCGCTCTGGTCCCAGGAAGGCCACCGCTACTCCACTTAGTCGACGCCAAGCTTGGTGGGGTAAACGGCAGCCGATTAGCCGCTTGACGGCGACGTGGAGGCAGAAATCTTCAGAACCTTTGCTCCGGAGGAGGAGGTTGTCAAGGCGGATGAGGAGGAGGCAAAGGCAATGGCCGGCTTTCTCGGGTTCATGGCCGGACATGGTGGTCAGGCCCGGCGATCGTTTAGATTAGGTTTATAGTAGGTTTTAGTATGGTTTGTGCGAAATATGTAATGAATTTCATCCAGTTTATAGGAAAAGTTTTCGAAATGTAATGAATTTCACCCGGTTAATTTGAAATTTTCTTTTTTTGCATGAATTTTGTCCGGTTAATTCATCTAGTTGTCGAAAGGTATGCGGGCAGCATTGGATGGCATCCATCAGTGTCCTCAAACAGATGCCGGCGTAAATTTGTGGGCCAGCGCTGGAGATGCCCTAACTATCATGCTATAATCACTAACAGTGCTCCATTATTTGGCAGGGAACAGTTATCCCTCGATCTAAATCAGATCTGCTGTGTTTCGCACTCCTCCCACGTAAGAGTGTAAACTCTTGCTTACATAAAAGTGGAGCAAGTGGATGGCACTGTAGCACGTCATATCACTCAAACTAGCCCGCCTAACGGGCGGGAAAGCACCGCCCTCGTCATTTTGTTCTGGATTTCTATCGATCGATCGGATGAAAATGTTATGCTTTACAAGTTCTAAAGGAAAAGGCGGCACACTTACGACTCGTATGCGTCGCACCCCCGATAGTCCAGCTCGCACGATGCTCACCAGAGGGGACACACGTTGTCTTGCAATTTCACTGACATGTGGGACTGAAATTGAGTAAACCGTCAATAGCCGAAATCTAATCGCTCGGCGAGCGTCGGCTGAGAAGAGAGAGACGGGGGAGGGAGAAGAGATCGCCCGCCCGCCGCGCACGGACTCCGGGAAATATATGGTGATAATGTGAGGTGGGCCATGCGGGAGTCCGGACCGCTTCCAAGCCCGCTTCTGACCACCCTGGCCCCTCAGACACCAGCTGCCCGCCGCATTCATGCATAGCAAGTAGTACCGGTAAAATACTGGGCTATAAGCCCACTTATGTGAAGGAGAGAGAGGCATTGACAAAGTCAAGGAGTGGGCTCTGCAAGAGCCCGTCTCTACACGTGCTCCTAGGTATAAAAAAACTAATGCTAAAAAAAGAGGCATAAAAAACAATTGTGTCTAAAAATAGAAAGGTAAAAATCATTTGAGAGGAAATAGATAGAGAGAAAGTGAGAAAAAGTTATAAACTTATAGCCAACCTTATAGTCAACAATATGGTAGTATTGCATGAGGAAGGAGGGAGTGGTGCACATGCCAAGTTCACTGGGCTGCCGTGTTTCACACTCCTCCGTTGTAACAGTGGAGATAATAGCTTTCATCAAAAATAAAAAATGAATACTCGTTGCTCGTCCTCTATATCGGAAAGAATACTTTCATTCGCCGACATGTGGGACGTCGACCATCCTTGTCCACCTGCCATGCACAAAATTATCTTGGTCTACCCCGGCCATATCGCAGGACCAACCTTTCCCAGTGTAAGTTGGTCAGACGAAGGAACCATTATGACTTCCTTGAATTCCGCTTCTTCAAGAAAACTTAATGTACCCACAATACTGCTACCACACGCGAAGACTGGACAGCACTGTACCACGCCATATCACTCAAACCCACTAAGCCATCCTAAAAAAACCACTAGTCCAAACTACCCCGCCTATAGGTCATCTATTTTGGAACAGAGGGAGTACGTCTCTGTACTGCTATGATTTTGTGTTGTACGTCTCTGTACTTTTTCTACGATTTTCCTATCCTATGAACCAAATGAGGCCTAAATGTATCTGTGTCGACTAAGCCTACAATTTTAGGAGCTTGGGCTTTTAGCCCATCGATGACGGATAAGTATAAGCATACCACGAGCTCATCAGCCCCAACGTTTCTCTTCGGTGAGTGTTTTGCAAGTACTATAGCTCGCATAGTAGCTAGTCTACTAACACCAAGAATCATCAAACAAGCCCTACTGATACGATAAGCAGTTGAAACTTACATCTAAGCATGCCATATATTACATCAAAAGCTGGCGAGGATACATCTGTTTCCATAACTCGGAGGGGGTTCGCATGATTCACTATCAAACAAAAGTAGCAAATACCGCCCACATAAGACAGTGCACTAGCCCTAAGATGGTTTGATAACACGCATCGTTCTGGTAATTAAACACAGGGCAATGCAAACTACCCTGAAGGATTAGCATTACCAACTATTTCTTGTCATTGATCTCTCGGATAATGACCACAGCACGGACAACGACATGGGAAACGATCTCTGGGGTGATGTCCACAGGACTGACCGCGACATCGGAATCGATCTCTGGGGCG
The DNA here is from genome assembly GCA_963921465.1 of Triticum timopheevii. Classification (NCBI taxonomy): domain Eukaryota; kingdom Viridiplantae; phylum Streptophyta; class Magnoliopsida; order Poales; family Poaceae; genus Triticum; species Triticum timopheevii. The sequence goes on along the minus strand of OY997266.1, from coordinate 278,792,226 downwards.
ATGTCCATAGGATGGACAGTGGCATCGGAATCGATCTCCAGGGTGATGCCAACAGGACGGACCACGACATCGAAAATGATCTCTGTGCGTTGTCCATAGAACGGGCCGAGACATCGGAATCATCAAGGACGTCCACCGGCACCTGCACAACCCTAACATATTAGCAAGCACATTGCAAATAATCAAAAACCACAACTATGGTAATAAGCCATTATTTTTTACCTTGTGCAGCTCACCGGGGGATCCCATCGCTCCGGGGGCCATCTCCTCGTCCTCGATGGGGGCCATCACCTTGCCAGGGGAATACTGCTTCTCAACGGCGACTATCTCCTCAAACTCGGTGTTGAGCCTCGCATAGGTGGCCATCAGAGTTTCTGGGGTAGGCACGGTGGGGCCCTTATTGTTCTTCCAACTTTCTTTGAGGAGTTCGTCCGCCAACATCATCAACTCTTTGGCCAGTGCTTGTTTCTTGGAGTTCTTCGTCTCCATGGGTTGGCCCGCCAACATGGTCCACTCATTGGTCGGTGCTCGCTTCATGGAGATCGCTGTCTCCAATGGGTTGTCCGCCGTCAACTCTTTGCCTAGTGCTCCAGGATCCATCAATGAACTGACAAACAAAAAGCAATCGAAAGGAAACCACAATTGCAATGAAAATGGGAAAAGAAAGGTTGTGAGAATCGGTCGGTGCTTCGCAAAAAGAAGATTCTTGGAATGAAAATATAGCAGCATCACTGATTCACCCACCTTTCCTTTGTCGGTACAAAAGAAAAATGGCAGAAGTGAGTAGCCTGGAGTGAGGTTTTCTTCAAGAAAGGGGAAAAAGGGCTTCAACGAGCGTTCCAGTGAAATGATGGTTGCTCCATCCAGTCCAACTTCGAGGCCACTTTACCACTGTTGGTAAAGGCGTGGGTTTTGTGATATGACGGGTCATGATGGCCACACCGGGGTGACCGGTGAGTCTCGATTGTAACACCTCACTTTGATTTGGTGGATGGCATGCGGGTCCGGATGCTTTGATGTCCCACATGTAGATAGAGCGGCTAGTCATATAGGAGTGCTCAATATTGTGCACCGCGACCAAGGCAGAGAGGAAAACGAGAGAACTATGTAATTAATGCATTAGTTTAATTAGGGTAGTTTTGTAAGGTACGAGATAAATTCCTCCAATCGCAAAATGCCTTGGTTGATGAGATTTGAGATTTTAGCCCTATAAAACGGAAGGGAGGGAGTACTGCACGCAGTGTAGTCTAGTCACTTGTTGAAATCTCTAGAAAGGGAAATACTCCTTTCCGGTTTAAAGGGCTATACTAGCAAGTACTAATACTACAATAGTGGGCTCAAATAGCAATTTTGTCTCATGCAAGAGCCTGGCTATATGCGTGCTCCAAGGCACCACACCACGCCCCACCCCTACACAAAGACTGCCACGCGAGCGTTCACAACTGCCATGTTCGGGTTGCGCTTGGCTCTTCGCCTCTTCGAGAAGACGAACAATGATGTTACTACTACTTCTACAGTATCGAATCCACTGTCGCATGTCCGTCCACCTCGTGCGGGAGGGATAGCATGTAGCGAAAGCTTCTACTAGTCCTGCCAACCACCACGCTCATGCGCGAGGGAGGGATGCGACTTCATTGACTTACTGCTCCTGCCTTTGCATCTATGACAAGTGGGCCCAACAGGTGGGTGGCCCACCTGTCATGCAGCCAATGGCAGGTGCAGTTAAGGCACCGGAGCTCAGTCCGCGAGGGAGAGGGTGTTGTAGTAATCAAACTTCTCGGTCTTGTATGAGTTGACGCGACACATCAAAGCACTGCACTCGATATAAGTCTTTTTAGACATTGCAAATGGACTACAACATACAGATGTATGTAGACATATTTTGCTTCGTATGTAGTCACTTGTTGCAATCTCTAAAAAGACTTATATTTGGAAACGGAGGGAGTACAATGCATGCATGCATGCCGTGACTTTCCTTTTGATACTTGCATGTGTTGATTTGATGCACCTTACCAAATTTTGAGTATAAATTGAACTAACCAAATGTTCATGCATGTCACAAAAAATTACGGGGCTGTTTGGATTGTGACTATGTTTGTCTTATGTTGCCACATTATTTTTCCCACACTTGCCACACTTGCCTAACTTGAGTTGCTCAAATTGTTAGACACACTTTGGCTTGCCTAAGGGAATCTTGCCACACTTTTTGTGTCTATGACATGTGGGGTTCACTGCTACTAAAAGAATTCTTATCTTATGTGTGGCTAATAAAAAAGACTTATATTTAGGAATGGAGGGATTAGAAAATATAAATAATAATGCATGTTGGGGCAACCCACATTTTCGATAATTTTAGTTGTGGGCTTGTTCACAATTTTTATGAGGGGGTGGTTGTTCATTTAATGGAGGGACTTGTACCAGACTTGAACGATACAAAATGCGACCTGGCACACCGTAACACCACTTGGAACAAGCGGGTAGCTATCTCAAAAAACAATCAACAACTAAAAAACGGCGACCTGGCACATAGTACACAATTTTAAACGATTGTTTTGATGGAGTGAAAAAGGAAAACTACCCCACTACATATATATAGGCCGGAGCCACCGCGCTTGCTTGCTAGGGTTGCTCTATTCACACACTCTCATCCTCTCCAGATTTAAACAAGATAGGGGTGGTAACACTGTCTTTCTCCCTTCAAAAAACACTGTCTTTCTATCCTCACCACTGGTTACAGACCCAGACGTATCCCCCTCCGCCGGTAAAGGGGAGGAGGGGCAGCGTTTAAGCCGTCATCGACAGCGAATGAGGAGACCCACTGTCGGCCAGACCGTTATCTCTGGCGAAGCGCCGGCGTGGGAGGTCCTCCGATCCCTTCGTCATTGCCCTAGTGTGTGCGGATCCAGCCTCCCGCCGCCCACCTATCCACATCCCGACGACCTTCAGGTATATCTTATTTCGAAACCGCCTTAGCTCTACTTCTCCAGCTCGCTACGTCACTGCATGTGCATCATTTTCTACCTCTCTGCCCCTCTCGATCGGATGATCCAACGTCACCTTCTTTTTCTTCTATTGTAGAGGTAAAGCTACTTCATGGAGTCGAATCTTGTACTTGATTCAAACAAGAAATAAAGTGGGGGTGGGGGAATTTAGTATGTACATCGGACTTGGTACAAGCAGGAAGGAAAGGGGGTGAAAGTAGTACAGACTGGTCATCCAACCGGTCTCTTGGTCGAAAAGGGAAATATAGGGGTAACGTTGTACACAGTGGTATGACCAGGACTAGATTTGCTATCCACACATAGGAGTAGGTGGCTAGAGTGAACAAAAATGGGACCAACCCAGATATGTTTCTTGGATGTTTGTTTCTCGGGGCAACAAACTATGAATCACCACTTTATGCCCCTGTTTAGGTACATGGTGTTGGACTGCTGGGGCACCCACTGTCCCATGCCCTTATACCAAATATTTAGCTGTTCTTAATCTAATGCCTCTTGTAAAATGAAGCCATGCCACTGTTATAAGCCATGACATGTTTAGCCAAATGTTTTTGCCTATAATTGTCTGAGACTCTGACTGTTTCCTCTATAGCTTTTTGTGCAAACAGGGATATCCATTTCACTTGGTTGCTGTTGTGACCTTTTGGTGCACTGCACAAAACTCTTCTTAAAAGAAGTGAATTTTGTGCTATTTAACTGGAATGTCATAATGGAACAGTTGGTTCATTTCGGTGGAACTGCACAAAGGGAGATCTGTGTTCCAATCCTCATCATCCATATTGGCGCCATAACCTTCCTTTAGGTAAGAATGATATTTAACGCATGTGTTCATCTCTATTTTGCGACTGCCATGAGAAAATAAAGCTATTTTTTACTAGTACACATGTACTCCCTCACTGACAAAACCAATTCTGAAATAGAAGGCCAATCATGTACTTGGTTTCACCAACTGGTGAGGACAAAGAGAAATAGAGCATGAAGAGGAAGAAGAAGAAGAATAAACAGTGCCAAGGTGATCTTGCTGAAGCCAGAGGCCTCAGTCGAGGCCATTCAAGGGCTCCAGCAACGACTACCTTACATGTGAGACGATCCTCCAGGGAGCCCTTCCACTTCTGCTATCTCACTTAATTAATTAGGAGTACTTAAGTACCACTAATTTATTGCTTCCTAATTTTCCTGTGGAGTTAAACAAATCTTTAGTAGCACACTATGCTGAATCATATATGTGTGTATGTTTGTCTATGGAGGTGAATCGTGTGGTGGAGCAGGGAGGGAATATTATTAGTGTCATGACATAATAGTGCTATTGTTTTGCATGTCAATTTATTGCTATTGGTTCAATGAGGCAATGTTTTGCGTATCCATCATGAATTTTATGCTACTGTTAGAGTAATATGCTAATGTCTTTCTGTCCTTTCTCACTAAGCTAATGAAGGTTTCACCTTGTTCCTACTTGTGCTAACAAGGATCATGTTGTGCCAATCATACATTTTAGTGGAACTACACAAGACAATACAATGAACTGTATCACAGCCAGTGCTTTAACTCTGTTGGAAGTTCTTGATAATCTTTCAATATAATCTCAGCACGGGTAAACAAGAGTGCTTTCATCAGGTTGGTAAGTGCACAAAAATATATACTATTGAGTGATTCCAGTGAGTGCTTTATCATCTCTTATGGGACTACATGAATAAGCTTTTTTCCTCAGGTTGGTACGGGCCTAAGGCCTTCATCCATATTAGTTTGTTGTCATCTCTATTTGTATCGTGCTACTGTCATGAGAAACTCCTTTATATTTGCATGTTAAAGTTTTGCAACCTATGATACATGGCAATGCTTTGAGTGTTGAGCTAATTGGCACTGATTAAATAAAATAATACCTCTCTTTAAGCAAGACTACTATGTTGCTAACTTTACCCATTAAGATAATGAGGGTGCTTCTATTTGTTAGTGTATGTTTCATCAACTAGTCCCACTATTACAGTAATCTCACTCTCGCAATATATGTGCCAACAGGGATGCTAGATTTTGGTGGAACTACACAAAAACTTTGGGTGCTTCATTGCCTCGACAGCTTTCATCCTTTCATGTCAGTCGCTAATCTGGGCCTGCTTTCTTCCTTTGCTATCAGTCGCTTCACTTATCTCGGCTTCCAGTCAAAGGAAATAGTAATTGATATGCTACCTCACACAGGTTGGTAGTGGTCTTTATCCTAATTATTGTGCTTGTCATGTATTGGTAATTTGGTATTGTGTACTGTTTGCCGATTTTATATAGGAGTAACTTGGAGCTTGAACTCACAGGCAAATCATTGCATTGGGTGATTTCAGTAGAATTGCACAAAAAGATCAGATGGATAGATACTTATGTTGCTGCTATGTACTCCAAAGTTCACTCAGACAAGCATTGATGTTGACAAGAAGTGCCTATATTCATTCGAGTATCAACCAGCGTCAACCAGTTGTCAAAATCCAAGTATTAGGAGAGTGAACACCAAAAATATAGCTGGACGCATAGCCCAGAAAAACACAGTCCAGTCTTTGGTCCCAACTTGTGCCTTTTGGTTATCGGCAGATATGGTAGCAAACTGTATGGCATGGAGTCTAAAGATTCCAGACAAGTTAGTTGACGCGTATATTCATCTGGCACTTAATCAGTCTGCACGCTAGGGATGCTCCATTTCAGTTGAACTACACAAAAAATTTGGGTGGCTCATTTTCTCAACCGCCTCCTTTCTTGTCTGCAATCTAGAATTTTGGCGAGCTACAGGACCAAGATGAGCCAGTAAACTAGTTGGATGAAAGTAGTGGCCAAGTTGCTCAAACCTCCCTCGGCACGAGGCCAGTATTTGAGGATAAACCTACAAGCAAAGTTCAGATTGTCTGTGCTGCCTCTTATGTACTCGAAAGTTTACTCATACAAGCATTAATTTAACGGTTGAGGGTTTAGGGTTTAGGGTTTAAGGCTGCCTCTTATGTACTCGAAAGTTTACTCGTAAAAGCATTAATTTTAGCAAGAAGTACCTCTGACTGAACATCATTTACCAGTCTGTACCCTAGGTAATTAAAGTTTGTCCATGGATCATATTGGCTGTGATCTCAAACATTTGGATGCATAAACATACTGAACATGTGTATATCTAAATCTTTTTGTGAATTATCTATGAATATTGTCGTGTGATCTATCAATCATTTGGATGCATAGACATGTTGAACTTGTGTATATATGAATCTTTTGAGTTGTTGATAATGAATGTTCGCTATGAATATGAACGTGTCCTATGAACCTGAGTTTGATACGAATGTTTACCTTTTCTGTTGTACTTGTGTGTAAACTTGTTAGTATGCCTATTGTGGGATATGTGACGTGTGGGTGTCAACGGCACACCTTCTTCCCGAGAAGGATTGCACCTGCTTTGTTAGGGTAGCAATGGTGCATCAGATCTTTTTAATCTTTTTGCTCTGTCTTCCCCCCTCCCGGGCTCAACCCCTGCAGTAATGTTTTCGGCCTCAAAACAAACATAGTAATGCGTTGTTTTTGGGGCTTGATGAAAAATCGAGTGATGGTTTCTGTAGGTTGGCCCGCCCAGCAAATGGGCTGCTGGTCCACCACAGACTGGGAGGCTAAAAATACAAGTTGTATGGTGCAGAGGCAAGTAAAAAAACGCCATCGAGAGCCATCCACTGAAGAAAAAAAATTGCTCCTGATGTGCTTTTTCAGTTGTGTCGTCGGTCCCCTCTTTAATCCAATTCGCTCGGGGATCTAGCTGGTGTCTGCTACCTCTTGAGCACTACGTTGGATATCCCCGAAGAGGAGAGGATGATGCAGCAAAGTAGCGTAAGTATTTCCCTTAGTTTTTGAGAAGCAAGGTATCAATCCAGTAGGAGACCATGCACAAGTCCCTCGTACCTATACAAAACGATAGCTACTCACAACCAACGCGATTAGGGGTTGTAAATCCCTTCACAGTCACTTACGAGAATGAGATCTGATAGAGATGATAAATAATATGATATGATGAGAATAGACCCGGGTGCCATAGGTTTCACTAGTGGCTTCTCTCAGGAGCATAGATATTCTACGGTGGGTGAACAAATTACTGCTGAGCAATTGACAGAATTGAGCATAGTTATGAGTATATCTAGGTATGATCATGTGTATAGGCATCACGTCCGAGACAAGTAGATCTAAACGATTCTGCATCTACTACTATTACTCCACTCATCGACCGCTATCCAGCATGCATCTAGAGTATTAAGTTAAAAACAGAGTAACGCCTTAAGCAAGATGACATGATGTAGAGGGATAAATTCATGCAATATGATAAAAACCCCATCTTGTTATCCTCGATGGCAACAATACAATACGTGCCTTGCTGCCCCTTCTGTCACTGGGAAAGGACACCACAAGATTCAACCCAAAGCTAAGCACTTCTCCCATTGAAAGAACAACCAATCTAGTTGGCCAAACCGAAAGGATAACTCGAGGAGACTTGCAAAGATAACTCAATCATACATAAAAGAATTCAGAGAAGATTCAAATATTGTTCATAGATAAACTGGATCATTAACCCACAATTCATCGGTCTCAACAAACACACCGCAAAAAGAAGAAGATTACATTGAATAGATCTCCACGAGAGAGGGGGAGAACATTGTATTGAGATCCAAAAAGAGAGAATAAGCCATCTAGCTACTAGCTATGGACCCGAAGGTCTGAAGTAAACTACTCACACTTCATTGGAGGGGCTATGGTGTTGATGTAGAAGCCCTCCGTGGTGGATGCCCCTCCGGCGGAGCTCCGGAACAGGCCCCAAGATGGGATCTTGTGGATACAGAAGGTTGCGGCGGTGGAATTACGTTTTTGGCTCCTGTTCTGATCGTTTGGGATACGTAGGTATATATAGGAGGAAGGAGTACGTCGGTGGAGCAACAGGGGGGCCACGAGGCAGGGGGGCACGCCCTAGGGGGGGCGCGCCCCCCACCCTCGTGACCGCCTTTGTTACGTCTTGGAGTAGGGTCCAAGTCTCCTGGATCACGTTCGGTGGGAAAATCACGTTCCCGAAGGTTTCATTACGTTTGGACTCCCTTTGATATTCCGTTTCTTCGAAACACTGAAATAGGCAAAAAAAACAGCAATTCTGGGCTGGGCCTCCGGTTAATAGGTTAGTCCAAAAAATAATATGAAAGTGGAAAATAAGGCCCAATATAGTCCAAAACAGTAGATAAAGTAGCATGGAGCAATCAAAAATTATAGATACGTTGGAGACATATCAGGCATCCCCAAGCTTAATTCCTGCTCGTCCTTGAGTAGGTAAATGATAAAAAGAGAATTTTTTATGCGGAGTGATACTTTGGCATAATTTCAATGTAAATCCTCTTAATTGTGGCATGAATATTCAGATCCGAAAGATTCAAGACAAACGTTCATATTGACACAAAAATAATAATACTTCAAGCATACTAATCAAAGCAATCATGTCTTCTCAAAATAGCATGGCAAAAGAAAGTTCATCCCTACAAAATCATATAGTTAGGCTATGCTTCATTTTCGTCACACAAAGATGTTCCCAACTTCTATACCCCCGATGACAAGCCAAGCAATTGTTTCATACTTAAATAATCTCAAACTTTTTCAACCTTCACGCAATACATGAACGTGAGCCATGGATATAGCACTATGGGTGGAATAGAATATGATGATGGGGATTGTGTGGAGAAGACAAAAAATGAGAAAGTCTCACATTGACGAGGATAATCAACGGGCTATGGAGATGCCCATCAATTGATGTCAACATGAGGAGTAGGGATTTCCATGCAACGGATGCACTAGAGCTATGAATGCTCAACAAAAGAAAACTAGTGGGTGTGCATCCAACTCGCTTGCTCACGAAGACCTAGGGCATTTGAGGAAGCCCGTCGTAGGAATATACAAGCCAAGTTCTATAATGAAAAATTCCCACTAGTATGAAAAGACAACTTATGAGACTCACTACATGAAGAACAAGGTGCTACTTTGAAGCACAATATATGAGACTCACTACATGAAGAATAAGGTGCTACTTTGAAGCACAAGTGTGGAAAAGAGATAGTAGCATTGCCCTTTTTTTCTTTTTTTTGGGCCTTTCTTTTTTTCTTTTGGCCTTTCTCCTTTTTTTATTTGGGCAATGCTCTAATAATGATGATCATCACATTTCTATTGATTACAACATGAGGATTACAACTCGAAGCTTAGAACAAGATATGCCTCTATATGAATGCCTCCGGCAGTGTACCGGGATGGTGCAATGAATCAAGAGTGACATGTATGAAAAATAATGCATGGTGGCTTTGCCACAAATATGATGTCAACTACATGATCATGCAATGGCAATATGACAAAAGTAATGTATGTCATGATGATGATGATGGAAGTTGCATGGCAATATATCTCGGAATGGCTATGGAAATGCCATGATAGGTAGGTATGGTGGCTGTTTTGAGGAAGATATAAGGAGGTTTATGTGTGATAGAGCATATCGTATCACGGGGTTTGGATGCACCAGCGAAGTTTGCACCAACTCTCAAGGTGAGAAAGGGCAATGCACGGTACCGAAGAGGCTAGCAAAGGTGGAAAGGTGAGAGTGTGTATAATCCATGGACTCAACATTAGTCAAAAGAACTCATATACTTATTGCAAAAATTTAGAAGTCATCAAAAATCAAGTACTACGCGCATGCTCCTAGGGGGATAGATTGGTTGGAAAAGACCATCGCTCGTCCCCGACCGCCACTCATAAGGATGCACAAGCCAGGTACACTTCATGTTTCAAATTTGTTACACAACTTTAACCATACGTGCATGCTACAGGACTTGCAAACTTCAACACAAGCATTCTTTGAATTCATAATCACCCAACTAGCACGACTTTGCTATTATCACCTCCATATCTCAAAACAATTATCAAGCATCAAACTTATCTTAGTATTCAATTCACTCAAAAGAAAGTTTCACATATCTTGAACACCAACTATATTAACATTAAGCAAATTACCATGCTATTAACGACTCTCAAAATAATCTAAGTGAAGCATGAGAGATCAATAGTTTCTTTAAAACAAATCCACAACTGTGCTATAAAAGTTCTAAGTGAAGTACTAGAGCAAAAACTATCACGCTCAAAAGATATAAGTGAAGCACTATGAGCAAAACTATCAAGCTCAAAAGATATAAGTGAAGCACATAGAGTATTCTATCAAATTCTAATTCATGTATGGCTCTCTCAAAAGGTGTGTACAGCAAGGATGATTGTGATAAAATAACAAGCAAAGACGCAAATAATACAAGACGCTCCAAGCAAAACACATATCATGTGGTGAATAAAAATATAGCTCCAAGTAAATTACCAATGGAAGTGGACGAAAGAGGGGATGCCTTCCGGGGCATCCCCAAGCTTTGAATTTTTGGTGTCCTTGGATTATCTTGGGGGTGCCATGGGCATCCCCAAGCTTAGGCTCTTGCCACTCCTTGTTCCATAATCCATCAAAAGAATTCACCCAAAACTTGAAAACTTCAAAACACAAAACTCAACAGAAATCTCGTGAGCTCCGTTAGAGAAAGAAAACAAAGAACTACTTAAGGTACTGTAATGAACTCATTATTTATTTATATTGGTGTTAAACCTACTGTATTACAACTTTTCTATGGATTATAAACTATTTTACTAGCCATAGATTCATCAAAATAAGCAAACAACACCCGCAAAACAGAATCTGTCAAAAACAGAACAGTCTGTAGCAATCTGTAACTAACGCAAACTTCTGGAAATCTAAAAATTCTACCAAAATAGGAATTCCTGGAAAATTTGTTTATTGATCATCAGCAAAAAGAATCAACGCAAAACCACGTTCCTGTGATTAAACAAAATTATATTCGTGCGCACAAAGTTTCTGTTTTTCAGCAGAATCAAATCAACTATCATCGTAGGTTATCCTATAGGTTCTACTTGGCACAAACACTAATTAAAACATAAAACCACATCCAAACAGAGGCTAGATGGATTATTTATTCCTAAACAGAAGCAAAAACAAAAAAAACAAAAATAAAATTGGGTTGCCTCCCAACAAGCGCTATCGTTTAACGCCCCTAGCTAGGCATAAAAGCAAGGATAGATCTAGGTATTGTCATCTTTGGTAGGCAATTTTTCAATGAGGCATCTACCTCTTTTAGAATTTTCTTTCTTTCTAGTAATTATCAAATTTTCAGGCAAAAGATCGAAAAATTCATTGATAGCAAAAGGTTCCTTAATGATGGTAAAAAGATTGGGATGAACACTTATAGATTTAAGATCCGCAGTTTCCTTACTAGATGATTCACCCTTATTCTTAGGAACATAAATAAGCTTAGTATTTTTAGTAGACGAACATGGAGTGTTTTGCACGGAAGAAAAAGCGGTTCCCAAGTTGGTAATGATACCCTCAAGTTTATCGATTCTTGCGGAATCTAGATTTATTTTCTCATTAACTATGGGTTCTTTTTATTTAATATTTTTCAAAGTCATTCCTACCATAGATCCATATTGGGTAATTTGATTGTCGATCTTTTTATCAAGATTTTCAATTGATTCAAGGGTAGCAACTTTACTCTCAATAATTTCAAGTCTTTGCATAACATGCTCCAAAGTTAACATAGTTCCATTAATCAAAAGAGGTGGTGAGCCAAATAAATCTATTAAAGCATTATCAGAATCAAAATATGGCTACCCAAGAAATTCCCTCCGGTAATGGTATCAAGGATATATCTATACCAAGGATTAGCACCTACGTAAAAATTACAAAGAAGAACTAAAGTAGATTGCTTCCTGGTAGATCTATTTTGAGCATTGCAAATTCTATACCAAGCGTCTTTTAGATTTTCTCCCTCCCTTTGCTTAAAATTTAGAACTTCATTCTCGGGAGATAACGGAGAAGATAAGAGATTAGTCATGACGACAAGCACGCAAACTAACAAACGTACGAGGAAAAAGGCAACGGAAAAAGGCAAATGGGAAAGAGAGGAGGAGATTGGGAAAGAGAGGGCGAATAAAATGGCAAGGGTGAAGTGGGGGAGAGGAAAACGAGAGGCAAATGGAAAATAATGTAGTGCGAGAGATAGGGATTGTGATGGGTACTTGGTATTGTTGACTTGCTTGCGTGAGCCTCCCCGGCAACGGCGCCAGAAATTCTTCTTGCTACCTCTTGAGCACTGCGTTGGATTTCCCCGAAGAGGAGAGGATGATGCAGCAAAGTAGCGTAAGTATTTCCCTCAGTTTTTGAGAACCAAGGTATCAATCCAGTAGGAGACCATGCACAAGTCCCTCATACCTACACAAAATGATAGCTACTCGCAACCAACGCGATTAGGGGTTGTCAATCCCTTCACGGTCACTTATGAGAGTGAGATCTGATAGAGATGATAAATAATATGTTTGGTATTTTTGATAGATAGATGCAAAGTAAAAAGTAAAAGGCAAACTAAAAACAAAGCAAGTAATAAAGCGATAGAGATTGATATGATGAGAATAGACCCGGGGGCCATAGGTTTCACTAGTGGCTTCTCTCAAGAGCATAGATATTCTACGGTGGGTGAACAAATTACTGTTGAGCAATTGACAGAACTGAGCATAGTTATGAGTATATCTAGGTATGATCATGTATATAGGCATCACGTCCGAGACAAGTAGATCGAAACGATTCTGCATCTACTACTATTACCCCACTCATCGACCGCTATCCAGCATGCATCTAGAGTATTAAGTTAATAACAGAGTAATGCCTTAAGCAAGATGACATGATGTAGAGGGATAAATTCGTGCAATATGATAAAAACCCCATCTTGTTATCCTCGATGGCAACAATACAATATGTGCCTTGCTGCCCCTTCTATCACTGGGAAAGGACACCGCAAGATTGAACCCAAAGCTAAGCACTTCTCCCATTGCAAGAACTACCAATCTAGTAGGCCAAACCGAAAGGATAATTCGAAGAGACTTGCAAAGATAACTCAATCATACATAAAAGAATTCAGAGAAGATTCAAATATTGTTCATAGATAAATTGGATCATAAACCCACAATTCATCGGTCTCAACAAACACACCGCAAAAATAAGAAGGTTACATCGAATAGATCTCCACGAGAGAGGGGGAGAACATTGTATTGATATCCAAAAAGAGAGAAGAAGCCTTCTAGCTACTAGCTATGGACCCGAAGGTCTGAAGTAAACTACTCACACTTCATCGGAGGGGCTATGGTGTTGATGTACAAGCCCTCCATGGTGGATTCCCCCTCCGGCAGAGCTCCGGAACAGGCCCCAAGATGGGATCTTGTGGATACAGAAGGTTGCGGCGGTGGAATTAGGTTTTTGGCTCCTGTTCTGATCGTTTGGGGGTACGTAGGTATATATAGGAGGAAGGAGTACGTCGGTGGAGCAACAGGGGGGCCACGAGGCAGGGGGGGTGCCCTAGGGGGGGCGCCCCCACCCTCGTGACCGCCTCTATTACGTCTTGGAGTAGGGTCCAAGTCTCCTGGATCACGTTCGGTGAGAAAATCACGTTTCCGAAGGTTTCATTCCGTTTGGACTCCGTTTGATATTCCGTTTCTTCGAAACACTGAAATAGGCAAAAAAAGAACAATTCTGGGCTGGGCCTCCGGTTAATAGGTTAGTCCCAAAAATAATATAAAGTGGAAAATAAAGCCCATTATAGTCCAAAACAGTAGATAAACTAGCGTGGAGCAATAAAAAATTATAGATACGTTGGAGACGTATCAGTGTCATTTTTTTCCGGAGGGCGAACAAGTATCAGCTTGGCCTTGGTTTTGTATTTTAAAATGCATAGCCCATGACATACGGAGACAGTGGTTTCAAATTATATTTGAGGTCCATACCGGCCTATGGGCTTTTTCTTAAAGATCGGCAGCCCAATGTATTTTTCTTTAATAAAATGCAGGTCTCTGTTCTATTTATCTATATATAAGAATAATAATGTTGTGTCAAATTTATGTTTTCCCTTCTAACCACATTATATATATTTATATTATTACTATTATCATATATTTTTTAGAGACTTATATATATATTATAAAAACATCCCACGTGTTATTAACTTATAGAAATAAATGTGTAACAGAAGTTGGCAAGGAAAATCCTGGTTGTTTTTGATTCACAGGCAAGGAAAATCCTGGTGATTGCGTACAAAAGCTTGCAAAGATTTTAAGGACCAATGTAATAATAATGCACTCATTTTTATTTTGAGCAATAACTCGCTAATTTGTTAATTTTATATAAAAAAATTGTGCCTCTCCGGTTTATTTTTTGATATTAAGTGCTCCTTCTAACATAACATTATATATATAACGAGCCCAACTAATTCGTATATTTCAAGGAAGTGCAAATGGGTTGGGATTCCTTACAAAATATAAATGGGCTGCATTGACGTGAAATTATTTGTTGACCCAGCCCAACAAATGGACTGTACATTCTAGAAAACATGGGTTAATATATGCCACATTTTTGCAGGCTGACATGTGGGCCAATAGGTCGAAGCCTATGCAGGTCGTTGTCAACTCGGTCAACAAATGATTATGACATCCACATCCATTGGATCCAATGGCTGACATGCACCTTCAATCTCTCGTCTACTTCCTCTAGCATCGCCGGGACCGCCTATTCCGGCCTCCAGCGGCTAGCGGCTCTGCTTAGCACGCATCATTGCGAAGCACTGCCCCACCACCGGCAAGGCTATCCCTCCACCCCTCCACACCTCCTATTATTCTCCACCGACTGCAGCCCCACGCCGCACCAGAACCAGTTATAACCCTTCTCCTCCTCTCAATCTGTGACTCCACTACCGCGTCTTCCCATCTTCGAGTCGTTCCCGTCCGGGGCCTCACCGTCGTCCACCACCTCGCTACGCTCGGTGCGGTGTGGTCAACAAACGAGAGTCATCGGAAGAGGACTATACATGGAGAGCCTAATGGCTGGGACCCACAAGGTCCATGGTCGCACGTAAGAAAATTTTCTCCCCCTGATAGTTGGGACCCACCGGCTGTATCTTCAAATGGAAGGACGTGCCTCCTTGTTATGCGAAAAAAATTATTCCTCCCATTGACAGCTGGGACCCGTTAGATTTGGTGCCTGACTTGTGGGCCTACTAAGCGGACGTGTATGCAGGGCTTTGTCAACTTAATCAACAAATGATTCTAGCAGTTGGACCGTTGGATGTTAATCCAACAGCCGTGCCCCTTCAACCTCTGTTCTTTCTCCCGTCTCCCGTGGGCGGCACTACAACTGTGCTGCCGCGCACCCAAACCAGTCAAGTTTCCCACTCCTCTCCATCTGCGAGTCCACTGCCCCGTCTTCCCCATCTCCGGGTCATTCCAGTCTGGGGCCTCGCCGTTGTCCACCGGCCTTGGTGCGCTCGGCACGGTGTGGTCAATGTGGTCAACAACCGAGAGTCATCGGAAGATGACTGTACATGAGAGGCTGACAGTGGGAACGCACCACACCCATGGATGCATGCATGCAATGTAACGCGGCGTGGTCAACGTGGTCAAGGAACGACTTCCATCGGAACTGTACTGTATGTGGAGAGGCTGACAGCTGGGTCCACGGCCGCAGCAAGGAAGTGCCTCCTTATTACGCGGCAAATAATGATTCCTCCACCTGACAGCAGGGACCCACCGGACGGGCAACCGTATTTCGCGGAAAAAAGTTGCTCCCCTGACTGCTAGGACCCACCGGGTGGGCCACCGTATTTCGCAAAAAAAACATTCCCCCCGCTGTTAGCTCGGACCCACGAGAAGTGCCTCCTTATTACGCACAAAAAAAATGAATACTCCCCCTGCTAGCTGGGACCCACCTTGGTGGGAGGCTAACTTGTGGGCCTACTAAGTTGACGGGGATGGAGGGCTTTATCAACTTAGTTAATATGAACAATTCTAGCTCCGGTGACCGTACGATGTCCATCCAACAGCCGTAGTGCTTCTTCAACCTCTGGTCTTCTTGCTCCAGCCGCCCAAACCAGCGCCGGTCGTGCCGCATGCTCCTGCCTCCCGTGGATGACTGTGATGCCGCGGAGGCCTCACCGCCCCTACTACTCCCACCGATGGCTAGGCCATCCCTCTACTCACCCACACCCCCTGTTATTCTGCGGCGACAGCAACCTCACACCACAGCCGAACTAGTGAACCCTCATGCTCCTCTATGCGTGGGCATCCACTGCCGCGTCTTTCCCGGCTCCACGTCGTCCCCTTCCTAGGCCTCGTCGTCGTCCACCGCCCTGGTGCTCTTGCCGCGGCGTGGTTAACATGGTCAAGGAACGACTTCCATCGGAAGAGTACTGTACGTTGATAGGCTGAAAGCTGGGTCCATGGCAGCCGCAAGGAATTGCTCCTTATTACGTGCAAAATAATTATTGCTCCACCTGATAGCAGGGACCCACCAGACGACCACTTCATTTCGTGAAAAAACGTTTCCTCCCTGACTGTTGGGACCCACCAGCTACATCTTCGCACGCAAGGAAGTGCATCCATATTACGGGCAAAAAAAAAATGATTCGCCTCCCTGACAGCCATCAGCTACATATTCACACGCAAGGAAGTGCCTGACAGTCGGGACCCACCTGGTTGAAGTGTACGAAGCGTTGTCATTCTGGTCGCGAACGTGTACGTACATACTGGTCGATGTAGACACGCATGTGTCGTAGTAGAGGCACACACGTAGCATGTACACGTACGTACAACAGCCAGGGTGTAAGAAAGTAAATACGGCCACGTACATACATACGAGCGGGGTCTCGAATGCCTACTCGGGCATACGTACGGCCAGGGCTCATGTACATGGCTGGGTCGGAACGGAGAAACTGCGTTGTCATGTTCATGGGGAGGCAACGAAATGCGTCGTGTTCGTCGGGAGGCAACGGAACGCATGGGAGCCAACCGGCTTGGATAGAACAACTAATGGAAATGAGGCCTGGCATACCGCAGAACGGAGGAAACGGCCTTGTGTTCGACCGGCCACGTTCGAAACGGGATCCTGTTCATCGGGAGTACCGCAAAACGGAGGAAACGGACTTCTGTTGGACCTCCTATGATCGAAACGGGGTCCTGTTGATCGGGAGGGGTGTGGCGTACCGCAAAACAGAGGAAACGAACTTGTGTTGGAGCGCTACGGTCGAAACAGGGGTCCTGTTCATCGGGAGGGGTGTGGCGTACCGCAAAACGGGACTCCACGGGATACTATTCATCTCCACCATCGACCTCCTGCAGCCTCCACGTGCTACTGTTCATCCACCGTCGACCTCCTCCAGCCTCCACCTGCGACTGTTCATCCACGGGCTCCTGTTCATCCAGCCTCCACCGCGCGCTACTCCATCGGCTACTGTTCAACCAGCCCTTTCCACGGGCTACTGTTCAACCACCCCTCCACGGGCTACTGTTCATCCAGCCCTCCACCGGCTACTATTCAACCAGCCCTCCACGGGGTCGTCCTGTTCATCCAGCCCTCCACGGGGTCCTGTTCATCCAGCCCCAACCGGCTCGATCGGGGTCCTGTTCATCTAGAGGCAGCACCACGGTGTCCTGTTCATCCACCCCCACCGGGAACCGTTCATCCAAACCCCCCGGCAATGCTCATTGTTCATCCAGAGGCAGCATCTATCGGCTTCAGTTAGCAGCAGTAGCCAAGGAATCGCTCGATCGCTCGGGTTCAGTAACGCGTAGCCTATAGTGCAATTGCATGGGTTCAGTTAGGCGACGCCTCGCTCGGGTTCAGTTAGAGCCCAACGCCTCACACCCATGCGCGTACGGTACGAGAGAAATGCGCATCGCTCGGCCCCCGACCACCCACCGTAACCGGGAACTCCCCGATATTTTCCTCGCCCTTGCTTCTGCCACGGTTTTTTCTGTCATGGACGGCCCAAAGAATGTCATGTAGCTGTGTCTCCGGCCCGCCCAGGACGAAAAGCCCATTTTCTGTTATGATTTTTTGTCATAGAAGTAGGAGCCAACCACATCTATGATGATACCGGGTTTTGTCACAATTATCATCATAGAAGTGTCATAAGTATGACAGAAAAAAATTCGTTCGGCCCAAAATGTCACAGATGTGTCTTTTTTTTGTAGTGTAAGGACTCGACAAGCATGACTTTGTCCATGTGTCTATCCTTTGATATCGCAACCCTACCTAGACCCAATACCTTGCTTTTGCCTTTGTCAGCGTAGGTGATATGCTTCAAATGAGATGGAGATAAAGCAGTGTCCATCAATAAGTTCCTGTCACCGGTCATGTGATTTGTACATCCACTATCAACGACCCACTTAGTAGCTTTGGGTTGTTCATCCTATAGATGAATTAGTGCAACTTACGAACTCATATACTTCATCACTGAAGAATATGATATCAATTTCATCAGTAGTAACAGATATAGAAATTATGAGGACGTGAGAAATGAGTAATTCATTTCCTTATGATTAGCTTGCATCCATTCAAGTACATTCAGGTCTCCAGCAAATTCTACAGAAGATTAAGTTCGTTTGGGGACCTGACCCTGCATAAGAGATTAGTTCTTTTTCTTCACCACCCACATTTGAAGGGGTGGCAAAGAGTTCATCATTCTGCGAGCTCCATAAGAAAAAGATGGCATTGAAGCCAGTGCACTTCGTTTCACAGAAGAGGGGTTAGGATAAGCATATGAATAAGCAGAGAAATTCTTCGAGGACTTATGAATATAATGGTTTAAAGAATAATGCACATATTCATAGCCTTTAGAATTTCCTTGCGAAATAGAAGTGTTAGCACGATGATGTTCATATGAGGATTTGGATCCATGTGAGGAATTTGATCCAGATGAAGAATTCGGTCCGTAAGAGGACTTGGATCCATATGAAGATTTTGATCCATATGAAGAATTTGATCTGGGATTCCTATTCTTCATAGATGCTGTCATAATGACATTCACCTAAAGATTTTCAAGGCACTTTTTGGGAACCTAGATTTTCTTCATTGGGGGACCGTTCCTGCAGTTAGTTCCAATATATCGAGCAAATACTTCACCATTCTGATTCTTAAACCGTTTATAGTTGGAGTCAAATGACTGATCAGAGGAATATGAAGATTCACAAGTAAAGCCAGATAAAGTGCATGGATCTACGGAAGGTACTTTCACAGCAACCCATGAGGTTTTGGGGTACTACTTAGGTTTCCAGTAGGTCCCATCAGCATTAAGTTTCCTCTCAAGGGCAATACCCTCTTTCCTAGGGTTCCTGTTCAAGATCTGCTTTCTGAGCACATCACAAAGAGTCTGATGCCCTTTGAGGCTTTTGTATATGCCTGTCACATACAATTCGTTCAACCCTGCATTATCGTCAGTGATACTTGTGGTATCCTCAGATGAGGAATATGTGACCATAGAGACAGTTGAAGAATTTGCAGCAATAGAAGTATTTGAAGATTCAGGTGAAGAATTAGCAAATTCACGCTCAATGCATTTCAGACATGATGGAATAAATTCTTCCTGAGCAGAACTGATCTGTTGAGCAAGCAATGAATCGTTTTCCTTCTAAAGATATTCATAACTCACTTTTAACTTCTAAAGATCTTGCTTTCTCTGAAAAAAATTGATAAGAAAGCTTCTCATGACCAGATAGGAGAGTGTTATGATGATTTTGAAGATTGTCAAACTTAGACTGAAGTCTCTAAAGATTATAAGTCAAAGCCTTAGTTCGATTCAATTCCTCACCCAACAGGTCATCGCTTTTGTCTAGCAGATTTTGAATATTTTCCAAAGCCTTTTGTTGTTTAACAACAATTTTAGCCAGTTTGGAATAGCTAGGTTTGAGATTGTCATCAGATTCATCCTCACTGCATTCGGAGGGGGAATGTTTGAGTACCTTAGCACCTTTTGCCATGAAGCAATAGGTGGGAGCATAGTCATCGACGTTCTTGTCAGCGAAGTTGGGGAGGTCATTTTCTTCACTGTTGAAGATGGACTTGCTCACATAAGCAGTAGCAAGGGCTAGGCTCGCCACACCAGAGTCTGACTCCTCAGATTCCTCCTCTTCCACATTTTCCTCAGATTCAGCTTTAGAGTCCATTTCCTTGTCAATAAATGCCCGTGCCTTCTTGGAACTACTCTTCTTGTGAAATGAAGACTTTGAAGATTTTGATGGCGAGGACTTTGAAGATTTCTTCTTCTTCTTTGAGTCATCAGAATCGTCATCTTTGTACTTCTTCTTCTTTGATTCCTTTTCCCACAGAGGACAATCAGACATGTAGTGACCAAGTTTCTTGCATTTGTGGCAAGTTGATGCGGAGCATCCTATGGTCATCCCCATGGACCTACCTTCCTCTCCCACGACACCACTTGGACCAATGACAAGAGCCCGTGCGAGAGCTATCAAAAATGAGGTTAACTCTCTCCTTGTTGAAACCCCCTTTGACCCACTTGACACATGGCTACTACCTCAAACGGAGATGCTTTGTGTGCTTAGGTACCAAGGAAGCAACCAAGGAGAAGTTACGGTGCTAGATGAACATCAAGAGCATGAAGACAATCTACCCAGCCTAGAGGGACCGATACAACCACCCATGTACTGCCCAACAACCGCCCGGGCGGTAGAATCGCTCGACTACCGCCCAACTACCGGTCCAGCTTCTATTTTCGAGCGGTGCAAGGCCGGTACAGCACCGGTTTATCACCACAACAGCCAGAAGTCCGGTACAACCGCTCCAAACACCGGTACAACCGCTACCCACTTCCGAGAACACCTCCAGGAACCTGCACCTGAGCTCCCAGCAGTACAACCGCCCCCAGGACCGGTACAACCGCCCTGCCAGAGTTCCCAGCAGTACAACTGCCCCCATGACCGGTACCACCGCCCTGCCTGCGCAAAGTGAAAGGGGTTTCACCCCATGTATCTCCCATTTACCCCTTGGACTATATATACGTGTCCCCTAGCTCCGTACTAGGGTTAGCATTATGATAGCTCATATTTGAGATAGGGCTTTTCTCATCCACTTGGTTATTTCTCCATCGGAGGCAATGGCCTCTTCGAAGAAGATCCCCCAAGTAGATTCAACACCCCATGACAGGAAGACCCTTCAAGACCTCCTCACGGAGAAGACCTTTTGTATCGTCCTTTGTTGACCTTGAATTGTGTATCTCTTTGTGTTTCGAGGATCTAGGACATGTGCAATCAAATCTTCTTGGTTTGAGTGATTCTCTCGTGTTTCCCCTCGTGATTTCTCCCCGTGTTCTTCGTGTTCTTCGTAGGATTCCCTCCAATCATGAAAGATCGGGCCGCTAGGGTTCTACCCTACATCATCTTTAGTATCAAGAGCCACGTTCATCACGATTTTGGAGCCCCTACCCTCTCTTTCTAGCCTAATTTTGTTGCGTTCTTCCCCAATTTCGAAAATCCCCACAAAAAATAGCCCCGAATTTTTTTTTGATTTGTTGGTGTGATGAACTTTTGTTAGATTTGATCCATGGATTTGCTTGGTTTTGAGTGGATCTATCTTCCCCTCAAGTTTCACCTCTTTCCATCCACGAAATCCATCAAATTTTGCTCCCGAAATCATCTATTTCCGCCCAAAGCTCATCCCGTACCCAGATCTGCAAATTTTCCCGAAAAAAGTAGTACAACCGGCCCCCAAGGTGGTACAACCACTCCCCCATCCCCTGATACTTCTGTCAGCTCAAAATTGGAACCCGAGGATGCTCCGGGAGCAGTACAACCGCCCACGCAAGCGGTACAACCGCCCCTCCCAGTTTCAGTTTTGGCTGATTGACAGTTTTCCCCATAACTTCCACAACCGGAGTCCGATTTTTGCATTCTTTAGCTCGTTGAGAAGCTATTGACATCCCCCATCCACCTAGATAGGTTACAACATCATTTAAAACCATCAAAGTTTTGGAACTTTGGCATCTTTTCTTAGGGCTTTCACCACATCATCTGCTATACCACCACCAACTTCCGCAACTTAACCCATTTTGTTTCCCATAGCATTTGTGGTTGTTTCAGTTGTGATTCGAGTCTTCTAAGGCGATTCGGCTACTTAGGGACAGTTGCTTCTTCATCAACCACCTCCACCGCTTTCTGCAAGCACCACCATCGCTTACCCGCTATCAACCCCCAACAATTTTGACACATTTTGGTCTTTGAGAATTTGAGTTGTGGTTCCCGCGTCCTATTGTGTTTCGGCTATATAGGTAGGTTCGACATCAACATAACTACCGCTCATCTTCGTCAAGGACTCGTCATAGCCAACAACCGTCCTTGCTTACAAACGACTACCTCAATAGACCTCGACGACATCTTTGTCTACTCATTGCCATTGCATCAATAACCTCATACCCTTACTTTTGCGTCGCTTACCCATTGAGACTAGCCTTTGAGTATTGTCGGCAATGTTACTTGTGCACATTAGTGATCATACTTCCCATAGCATAAAAACCATATCATAGTTGTGCATATCTTGGTATCATCTTTTGTGTCACCAAGTTGTCATCGCATACACAATTGCTATCTTGGTTCGTGAAGTTTTGCATGAGAAAAGAGCTCAAAAGAGAAAGAGACAAACCAACTTTTAAGCAAAAAGAGAAAGATAAGCAAAGAGCTTATAAGCAAGAACCATAGCATCATGCTACATGAAGATTGTCATATCCGATCATCTTGGATCATACCATCGGAATACCATGCATATAGCATACTTGGGATAGAAGCCGTTGAATTTTTGCTTAGTAGGTTGTGCACAAGTTTTGTATCCGCCTATTGTGCAATTGTGCTAGCGTCTCTCTAGTGTGCTAAAAGAGAATTTTCGTGGTCTCCACATTTTGGCTCATTCCTTGGTTGCACGACCCCACTTATCTATTTGCATGTGTGTTTCCGTGTACCATATCATGCTATTGGTCTACTTGTTGCATTTGCAAATTTGCGAATCTTTTCCAACATTATTGAATCTCACTAACAATTGCATCAAATTTTGTGCCCCCATCCTAACCGAGCTCCACCATAAGCTTTTACTTGTGTAGGTGTGAGAACCAACAAGAATTGGAACCAATTGTGCTATTTTATTGTTCCACATTTGAGTGATCATTGATCCATCTTCAACATCGGTCAAGGCACATTTGGTATAAGATCTTCTCTATCTCCCACTCACATATTTGCTTGGAAGGATGGATAGGCCAAGTTCTTCTACCAACCCACTCTTCGTCGAGCAAGACGACGACATGTCATCCTAGGTCACCAAGAGCCACCTTTTCGGTGCACAAAGATCTTTGCATCAAGAATAACAAGCAAAGAGCGACCGCATCGACAATCTCGCCACCGACTTGCAACTCTCTGAGCAACGAACAAGAGACTACTTCGACAACAAGCTCGACGCACACAAACAAGAGAACGGTGCAAGAATGGACGAGATTCGTGCCTTGTTGGTGAACCGCCATTCTACCACTTCTTCCTACTCAAGACAGATACGCTCGAGTCGACACTCCAATGACACCCTCTCCGGCTCAAGTACACCGCCATCAAACTCTCAACGTCGAGCCGGGCGTCAAGACCGTCAAGCATCTCACAATCCTCTACACGGCAATCATCCACAAGAGAAATTTGACGAGCAAGCACATCGTCATCAACAAAACCAAGTCCCTCTTTGCACAAGCGCAAGAAAGGCAACGTCAACGTCCCCAAGAGGAAGAGCGAGCGCGACAACATCAAGACGAACAAGACGCTGAAGCTCAAGGTTTTCAACAACGACAACGTGAAGCACAAGCTCTTGAGGCACAACGTGCCCTTCAAGAATCAAGTCGAGCCATTGCCAACCGCAACCAAGATAGGAACAATTGAGAGGAAGCACTTCGCGAAGAAATTCAAGAGCAAAACTACCAAGCCAGAGTGCATCATCAAGTTCCTCAAGCTCCTCCTCAAGCTCGACAAGCTCCTCCACAACCTCAAGTTCAATAAGAGCAAAATGACTTTGGAAATCCTCCATGTCAAGGGCGAAATGAGGTTGACAATCCTCCACGTCAAGGGCGTCATCATCACCCTCAACTCCAACACAATGAAGAGCAATGCTATGGCAAGCTCAAGTTCACCATGCCCAAGTTCCATGGAAGCAATGATCCTGAAGAGTACCTTTCATGGGCATTGAAGGTCGACAAGATCTTTCATTTGCACAATTATGAGGAAGATAAGAAGATCGCTATGGCATCCCTTGAGTTCCAAGACTATGTGCTCAGATGCTGGGAACAAGTCCTTGAGCGCCGAGAAGCAAGAGGTGAACCACCAATCACCACATGGGAGGAAATGAAAGATGTCATGCGCGCACGCTTTGTGCCAACCTACTACAACCGCGACCTCTTCAAAAAACTCCAACTCCTCAAGCAAGGTACAAAGAGCGTTGACGAATACTACAAGGAAATGGAGATTGCCATGATAGGAGCCAATTTCACGGAAGATGATGAACAAACTATGGCCAATTTCTTGAATGGCCTCAATCATCCCATCAAGAAGATTGCGGACTTCCAACCCTACTCCAACCTCATTGATAAAGTGCATCAAGCTACCAAAGCGGAACGCCAAGTGCAAGATGACTTCAAGTATGCCAAGTACTCCTCGAAGAGCTATGGCTTGTCCAATACCCAAGCTTCAACGACTCCAACACCTTCTACCTCAACCAAGCCATCTACAAACAATGGCGATAAGTCGAGTTACAAGAAAACTTCGACAACCTCAAGTCGTTATCCTACTACAAGAAGCTTCAAGCCACGAGCTTCATCATCTACTCCAACTGATGAGATCGTCAAGACAAGTTCCATAAAGTGTTTCACATGCAGCGGCCGAGGCCACAAGTCCTTTGAGTGTACCAACAAGCGCACCATGATCCTCAACGACGACGGAACCTATGACTCCATGAGTGAAGAGGAGATGGAAGCCCTTGAGCAAGTGGCCATGCACTAGCGCATGAACGAACATGAAGATGATCAAGTCTTTTGTTATGAGGATATGAGCCCCGCTCTCGTTGTCTCCAAAGTCTTGACTCTTCAATATCAACAAGACGAAGACCAAATATGCCACATCTTCCACACCAAGGCCGACAACAATGGAAGGTCCGTCAAGGTCATCATCGATGGAGGGAGTTTTCACAACTTGGCAAGTGAAGAACTATGCGCCAAGCTCCAATTGGTCAAGATGAAGCACCCGCACCCCTACAAGGTTCAATGGCTAAGCAATTCCGGCACTATCCAAGTCGAGCATACGGTCAAAGTTTCCTTCAAGATCGGAGCATATGAAGACACTTTGGAGTGTGATGTCATCCAGATGTCCGTTTGCCACCTCCTTCTTGGTCGACGATGGCAATTTAACTGTGGCATCATCCACAATGGGAGTACCAATCACTATATTTTGAAGATGAAGGGAAAGGAGTACGTGCTATGACCTATGTCTCCAAGTCTAGTGATTGCCGACAAGCAAGCCACCTATCATGGAGAAAAGAGTGGCCCACCCAAAAGAGAGTGAGCGCCACAAGCCAAAATCGAGTGCCTCCACGACGAGAGACAAGAAAAATTTAGCACTATTTGCAACCAAAAGTGAGATGAGATAAGTGTGTGAGAACCCATCAAGTGTTATGCACTATGTCCTTGTGTGCAAGGACGAGGCACCCAAAACTAACACCTCTCACAATCTACCTTTAGTGTTTTCTTCTCTTTTGCAGGAATTCCAAGATGTTTTCCCCGATGAGCTACCTCCGGGTCTACCTCTACTACGAGGCATTGAACACCGAATCAACCTCATACCCGGATTACCTCTACCTAACAAGGCTCCCTACCACGTCAACCCCGAGGAAACTAAGGAGATCCAACGGCAAGTACAACAACTCATCGACAACGGTCAAGTACATGAAAGCTTGAGCCCTTGTGTCATTCCGGTCATTCTTGTTCCAAAGAAAGACTGTACTTATTGCATGGTTTCCGATTGCCTTCCCATGAATGCTATCACTGTCAAATATCGTTACCCTATTCCACACCTAGATGATATGCTTGATGAGCTTAGCGGAGCCACCATTTTCTCTAAGATTGATCTTAAGAGTGGCTACTATCAAATACGCATCCAAGACGGTGATGAATGGAGAACCGCATTTAAGACCAAATTTGGCTTATATGAATGGCTAGTTATGCCATTGGTTTTATCCGAAGCACCCGGTACTTTCATGCGAGTTATGCACTTTGTTCTTCGTTCCTATATTGGTATATTTGTTGTGAACTATTTTGAGGTTATTCTTGTCTTTAGCAAATCTCTCAAAGATCATGTTACCCATCTTAGAACCATGTTGCAAACCCTTAGGAAAGAGCACCTTTTTGATAATATGGACAAATGCCTTTTTGGTGTTGATAAACTTGTTTTCTTGGGTTTCGTTGTGTCTTCTAAGGGTGTTCATGTAGATGAATCTAAGATCAATGCTATTAAAACTTGGCCCCAGCCAACCAACTTGCAACAAGTGCGTAGTTTTCTTGGTTTAGCCGGTTTCTATCATAGATTTGTCAAGGATTTTAGCACCATTGCTCCACCTTTACATTCCTTGAGTAAGAAAAATGTGCCTTTTGTTTGGGGACCATCCCAAGATACCGCATTTAATGAGCTTAAGAATTTTCTTACTCATGCTCCCGTGCTTGCATTACCCAACTTTGACAAACCTTTTGAAATTCATTGCGATGCTAGCGGTAATGGCATAGGAGGTGTGTTAATGCAAGAGAAGCGCCCCATAGCATACTTTAGTGAGAAACTCTCCAGAGCGCAACTCAATTACCCCATCTATGACAAAGAGCTATATGCTTTAGTGCGAGTTTTGCATGAATGGGAACATTATCTTCGTCCTCATGAATTTATCATCCATACTGATCATGAAACGCTAAAGTACTTAAAGGGTCAAACTAAGTTGAACAAGCGTCATGCCAAGTGGAGTGAATTCATCGAGTGTTTTCCTTATGTAATCAAGTACATCAAGGGTAAGGAAAATGTAGTGGCGGATGCTCTTTCCCGCATATGCATGCTTGTCACTAAACTTGAATTTAATATCATTGGCTTTGAGCACGTAAAAGACTTGTATGCGCATGATTCTACTTTTGCTATTCCTTATGCTAAGTGTTTGACGCATACATCTTGGGAACGATATTACACCAAGGATGATTATCTTATGAGGGCTAACCAACTTTGCATTCCTGAGTCTTCTCTTCGTTTGCTCCTTTTGCAAGAGGCTCATGGAGGCGGACTCATGGGACACTTTGGACGCGACAAGACATTCGCTACGCTCTCCAAGAACTATTTTTGGCCCAAGATGTTCCGCGACGTCTCACGCTTCACCAACCGATGATCTACATGTTGTGAAGCTAAGTCAAAAGCTCAATCTCATGGTCTTTACATGCCCCTTCCTATTCCTTATCAACCTTGGGAAGACATTAGCATGGAATTTGTACTTGGTTTGCCTAGAACTCAAAATGGAAAGGACTCCGTGTTTGTTGTTGCGGACCGATTCTCTAAAATGGTTCATTTTATCCCATGAAACAAGATAGACAATGCTTCACACATTGCAAATATTTTTGTAGGGAAATCTTGCGCCTCAATGGAGTCCCAAAGACGATTGTCTCGGACCGCGACGTCATGTTCTTGAGTTACTTTTGGAAGACTCTAT
Source organism: Triticum timopheevii (assembly GCA_963921465.1). NCBI lineage: Eukaryota > Viridiplantae > Streptophyta > Magnoliopsida > Poales > Poaceae > Triticum > Triticum timopheevii. The sequence goes on along the minus strand of OY997266.1, from coordinate 278,764,524 downwards.
GCGCCAAGCTCGGAATCAAGCTCTTGTTTTCTTCGGCATACCATCCTCAAACCGATGGTCAAACTGAGGTGATGAACTGTACGCTATCCACTCTAGTACGCGTGTTGATCAAGAAGAACATCAAGGAGTGGGAGGAGTGTCTACCCATCGCCGAGTACGCCTACAACCGAGCAAGACATTCAACTACCGGCAAGTCCCCCTTCGAGGTCCTCTATGGTTTCAACATGTTGTCCCCATTGGACATTCTTCCTCTACCACTACAAGAGTGCACCAACATGGACGCGAGTGCCCGAGTGAACTACCTCAAGAAGATGCATGAAGATACAAGGCACACCATCGAGCGTCAAGTACAATGACTCACGACCAAGCTCAACATCAAGAAGCAACCCATGATATTCAACATTGGAGATCTTGTGTGGCTACACCTTTGCAAGGAACGCTTCCCCAACAAACACAAGTCCAAACTTCTACCACAAGCCGATGGACCCTTCAAGGTGCTTGAACGCTAGAACCACAACGCCTACAAGATCGACATCCCACGAGACAAGTACTCCGTGAGCGACATATTCAATGTCAATGATCTCTCCCCGTACCATGGTGGTGAGGATTTTGATCCGAGGTCAGATCTTTCCCAAGGGAGGGGAGATGATGCAGAGCATCCTACAGTCATCCCCATGGACCTACCTTCGTCTCCCACGACACCACTTGGACCAATGACAAGAGCACGTGCGGGAGCTATCGAAAACGAGGTTAACTCTCTCCTTGTTGAACCCCCCTTTGACCCACTTGAGACATGGCTACTAACTCAAACTGAGATGCTTTGTGTGCTTAGGTACCAAGGAAGCAACAAAGGAGAAGTTACGGTGCAAGATGAACATCAAGAGCATGAAGACAATCTGCCCAGCCCAGAGGGACTGGTACAACTTCCCGTGTACTGCCCAACAACCGCCCGGGCGGTACAATCGCTCAACTACCGCCCAACTACCGGTCTAGCTTCTGTTTTCGAGCAATGCAAGGCCAGTACAACACCGATTTATCACCGCAACAGCCAGAAGACCAGTACAACCGCTCCAAACACCGGTACAACTGCTACCCCCTTCCAAGAACACCTCCAGGAACCTGCACCTGAGCTGCCAGCGGTACAACTGCCCCCAGGACCGGTACAACCGCCCTGCCAGAGCTCCCAGCAGTACAACCGCCCCCATGACCGGTACCACCGCCCTGCAGTACAACCGCGCACAGTGAAAGGGTTTTCACCCCATGTATATCCCATTTATCCCTTGGACTATATATACGTGTCCCCTAGCTCCGTATTAGGGTTAGCATTATGATAGCTCATATTTGAGATAGAGCTTTGCTCATCCACTTGGTTACTTCTCCATCGGAGGCGAGGGCCTCTTCGGAGAAGATCCCCCAAGCGGATTCAACACCCCATCACGGGAAGACCCTTCAAGACCTCCTCACAGAGAAGACCATTTGTATCGTCCTTTGTTGACCTTGAATTGTGTATCTCTTTGTGTTTCGAGGATCTAGGACATGTGCAATCAAATCTTGTTGGTTTGAGTGATTCTCTTGTGTTTCCCCTCGTGATTTCTCCCTATGTTCTTCATGTTCTTCGTAGGATTCCCTCCAATCATGAAAGATCGGGCCGCTAGGGTTCTACCCTACCTCACAAGTCCTCTTTTTGTAGTCATGAGATGAGGAATCATCACTTCTTGAAGACTTTCCAAAGCAACCACGGCAAGAGAACTTCTGGATTTTCCTTATGAGCATTGCTAGCTCCTCGCTCAGTTCTTCAGGGTCACCAAGGCTGCTACCAGAATCTTCACCTTTAGATTCAGAGACTACCTTGGCCTTCAGCGCACGTGATCTTCCAAAACTCGGTCCATAGAGGTCTCTCTTCTCAGCAAGCTGGAACTCATGAGTGTTTAGCCTGTCGAGGATGTCAGCGGCATCTAGAGACTTGTAATCAGCTTGCTCTTGAATCATCAGTGCAAGAGTATTGAATGAGGAATCAAGTGACATCAGCAATTTCTTCACCACCTCATGGTCGGTGATGTTAGTGGCACCAAGTGTTTAAAGCTCAATTGAGATGTCGATGAGGCGATCGAAGGTTTGCTAAACATTTTTGTTGTCGAGTCTTTTGAAGCGGTTGAAGAGATTGAGAAGAACATCAACTCGGGAGTCACGTTGAGTGGAGACTCCTTCTTTGACCTTGGATAGCCTGTCCTAAATCAGCTTAGCAGTTTCCAAAGCACTCACTCTGTCGTACTATCGTTTGCTCAGATGGCCACATATGATATTCTTCGCCTGAGAATCGAGTTGCTTGAATCTCTTCACATCAGCAGCATTCACAGACGGAGTGACTGAGGGAACACCATTTTCCACAGCATACCCGAGATCATTGTCAATTGCCTCAAGATGCATGCGCATCCTGTTCTTCTAGTAGGGGTAGTCTGTCCCATCGAAGGTAGGACACCCAGCTGAGACCTTGATCATTCCTGCAGTCAACATAACTAAAACTCCAGGTGGTTAAACCAAAATCACAAAGAACAAAGGAGTACCTTGATCTGATACCAACTGAAAGTGCGTTATATCGACTAGAGGGGGGTGAATAGGCGATTTTTACAAATTCTTCACTGAGGAATTTCTAGGTGAAGAAATTCCTAAGCAACAACACACTAGCAGCGTAATAAGTACTCAGGTATAAACAGAACAGAGCAACATCATAGTCATCATGATGAAATGAAAACAAGCGCAGAGTACAGATAGCGTGATAACAGGATAAGCAGGCTGAAGACTATGTGACTGAAGAAATTGGATTGAGGAAATAGAGAAAGTCTTCAGTCAAAGTCTTCAAACAGTAATGATCAGTCAACACATGAATGAGGAAATGGAAGGGTTGAAGAAATAGAACTAGTTGGCTTGGTGAACACAATGATTTGGTAGACCAGTTCCAACTGCTGTGATAGTTGTACGTCTGGTTGGAGCGGCTGAGTATTTAAACTCGAGTAAACATTGTCCCGGACACACAGTCCTCACCGTATTCTCCTTGAGCTAAAGTCAAACAGACTTCGCCCAACACTCGTGGTAAGTTTTCATGTGTCTTCCAAACCTTCACAGACTTGGTCACTCGGCGATCCACAATTCCTCTTGGATGCTCAGACCATGACGCCTAACCGTCTGGAGGATACACAGTCCTCAAAGTTAACAAGCATCGGTTCCACACAGGAACAATCACTTCAGTGATGCTCAATCACTTTGGGTTTGTAGGTGTTTGGGTTTGGGTTTTCCTCACTTGATGATTTTCTCTCAAAGTCCTTGGAGGATGGGATGCTCTCAATGACGAGTGTCAGTTTCTCGCGGAGCAGCCAACCAGCTAGTGGTTGTAGGGGGGCGGCTATTTATAGCCTAGGGAGCAGCCCAACATGATAAGACATAAATGCCCATCAATGATATGACCGTTAGGTGGGTAGATTTTTTGGGACAGCTGGTGCATAGCACAATAACGGTCGGATATTTGAGGTTCGGAATCCTCACGGCTATCGTTCCTCACTGTCTAGGCAATCCGCACTAGCGAATTCCTAACTTCTCAGTCAGAACAAATTCCTTAGAGACCAGAAGATCTTCGTCTCTGTCACTGAATAAATTGACTAAACTGATATGAGATTTTCAATGGCTTCACTCGAAAGGATTGGGTAGGTGTAGGATTTTCAATGGCTTCACTCGAAAGGATTGGGTAGGTGTAGGATTTTCATGGCTATCAGTTTCCTTAGTATTACCTTGACCCCATTTAACAGTACGATGTTTCCTATGACTCAAGAAGGAGAAAATGAAACTATGAAAACAAAAGTCTTCACGCTTCATAATCCTTGCTTGAATATCCAAGTCTCCAAGGTCACACCAATTTCTTCACTTTCAAAATCTTCAGGAGAACCAATGTCTTTAGTTGAAGACATACATTTTAAGGGGCGAATTTCATCGTAAATAACTCCTCATCGACTTATAGAGCCTGTGTACACTCACAAACATATTAGTCCATTAACCTATAAGTCTTCAATACAACAAAATCACTAAGGGGCACTAGATGCACTTACAGTTCCCCTCATTTTCCCCTCGTGTTCTTCGTGTTCTTCGTAGGATCCCCTCCAATTGTGAAAGATCGGGCATCTAGGCTTCCACCCTACATCATCTTGGTATCATGAGCCACGTTGAACACGTATTTGGAGCCCCTACCCTTTGTTTTCTAGCTTGATTTTCTTGTTTTTCGTCCTAACCCAAAAATCCCCACCAAAAATAGCCCCAATTTTTTTTGTGATTTATTGGTGTGATGAAGTTTTGTTGGATTTGATCCATGGATTTGCTTTGCCATGTGTGGATCTAGCTTTCCCCCATCATCTATGCCTTTTCCATCCACAAAATACCCTGAACTTTGCCCGGATTTGACTTTTTCCCTGCGGAGTTCATCGAGTTCGTCCACGGATCCCGAGCCCGAACATCCGGCCCGTGACCCCGGGACATCCAGTCCGTGACCCCCAGACATCCGGCGACCCCAGAAATCCGGCCACTTGGCCCGGACATCCGGCCCCTGTCAGCAAAATTTCCATCCACCGCCCCGTTTCCCGCCTTACTTTCGCCAAGTTTTGTTCCGGTGCCCATATACACTTCCGCATACCACCATCACTTCCGCATACCACCACCACTTTCCACAAGCACCAACATCGCTCACCCGCTATCAACACCGACAATTTTGACCCGTTTTGGTCTTTGGGCAATTTGAGTTCTGGTTCTCGTGTCCTATTGTGTTTCGGCTATATAGGTACGGTGTGACATCAACATCACCACCGCTCATCTTTGCCAAGGACTCATCATCTCTGACATCGACCGCTGCACAATTTTAACACCTTGACCGTAACCAAGAACGGTAACCTCTATTTCATCTTGGTATCATGGTATCCTTTCATGGTACATTCCTTGCCATTGCACTGATAACCACCATAGCCTTACTTTTGCATTGCTTACCCATCAAGACTAGCCTTTGAGTATTGCCGGCAATGTAGCTTGTGTACATTAGTGATCATACTCCACATAGCATACATACCATATCATAGTGGTGCATATCTTGGTATCATCTTTTGTGTCACAAAGTTGTCATCGCATATTGATATGTCTCCAACGTATCTATAAGTTTTGATTGTTCCATGCTATTATATTACCTGTTTTGGATGTTTATGGGCTTTACTTTACACTTTTATATCATTTTCAGGACTAACCTACTAACCGGAGGCCCAACCCGTATTGTTGTTTTTTTGCCTATTTCGGTGTTTCGAAGAAAAGGAATATCAAACGGAGTCCAAACGGATTGAAACCTTCGGGAGTGATCTTTTTGGAACAAACGTGATCCAGAGGACTTGGAGTGAAAGTCAAGAAACAATCAAGGAGGCCACGAGATTGGAGGGCGCGCCCCCCCTACTGGACGTGCCCCCTATCTCATGGGCCCCTCGGGAGTCCACCGACCTACTTCTTCCTCCTATATATACCCACGTACCCCGAGAACATCAGAGGCGACCACGAAAAACTATTTCCACCACCGTAACCTTCTGTATCCGCGAGATCTCATCTTGGAGCCTTCACCGGCGCTCCACCGGAGGGGGAATCAACCATGGAGGGCCTCTACATCAACACAATAGCCTCTTCGATGAGTTGTGAGTAGTTTACCACAGACCTTCGGGTCCATAGTTATTAGCTAGATGGCTTCTTCTCTCTCTTTGAATCTCAATACCATGTTCTCCGCGATCTTCTTGGAGACCTATTTGATGTAACTCTTTTTGTGGTGTGTTTGTCGAGATCCGATGAATTGTAGGTTTATGATCAAGTTTATCTATGAGAAATATTTGAATCTCCTCTGAATTCCTTTATGTGTGATTAAGTTATCTTTGCAAGTCTTTTCGAATTATCAGTTTGGTTTGGCCTACTAGATTGATCTTTCTTGCAATGGGAGAAGTGCTTAGCTTTGGGTTCAATCTTGCGGTGTCCTTTCCCAGTGACAGCAGGGGCAGCAAGGCACGTATTGTATTGTTGCCATCGAGGATAAAAATATGTGGTTTATATCATATTGCATGAGTTTATCCCTCTACATCATGTCATCTTTATTAATGTGTTACTCTGTTTTTTATGAACTTAATACTCTAGATACATGCTGGATAGCGGTCGATGTGTGGAGTAATAGTAGTACATGCAGGCAGGTGTCAGTCTACTTGTCACGGACGTGATGCCTATATACATGATCATGCCTAGATAATCTCATAATTATTCGCTTTTCTATCAATTGCTCGACAGTAATTTGTGCACCCACCGTAATACTTATGCTATCTTGAGAGAAGCCATCAGTGAAACCTATGGCCCCCGGGTCTATCTTTTATCATCTAAGCTTTCAGTCTACTTTTATTTGCATCTTTACTTTTCCAATCTATATCATAAGATACCAAAAATATATTTATCTTATCTTATTATCTCTATCAGATCTCACCTTCGCAAGTGGCCGTGGAGGGATTGACAACTCCTTTATTGCTTTGGTTGCGAGTTCTTGTTTGTTTGTGTAGGTGCGTGGGACTTTTGAGGAGCCTCCTACTGGATTGATACCTTGATTCTCAAAAACTGAGGTAAATACTTATGCTACTATTGCAGCTTCACCCTTTCCTCTTTAAGGAAAACCAACGCAAGCTCAGGACGTAGCAAGAAGGATTTCTGGTGCCGTTGTCGGGGAGGTCTTCGCTCAAGTCAAGACATACCAAGTACCCATCACAAACTCATCTCCCTCGCACTTACACTATTTGCCATTTGCCTCTCGTTTTCCTCTCCCCCACTTCACCGTTGCCGTTTTATTCGCCCTCTCTTTCCCAATCTCCTCTCTCTTCCTCTTGTCGTCTTGTTCCTCCTCGCTTTGTTTGCCATTATGTCTGAAATTGGGGAGATTATCGTCGATATGGACAATAATGATAATATGGAAAATTCTGATGCTCCTGCTGAAGAACCCCCTATCTTGCATACTAAAAGGTTTCGAATCGATAGTGGTAATATTATTGGAAAAGGGGTTATTCAAGATTTCTTTACTTGTGTCGATGCTTTACCCTCTATAGGTGGTTCTATTCTTCATAGAACTAGTAGTCTCGCGGATGGTATCGCCATGCTTGTAGTTGAGCTTGAAAGACAGTTTATGCATATGCATCCTTGCATACAAAGTATTTCCCTGGAATTTTATAATATTGAGCATTCTTCTGTTAAGCGCGCCGTTGCTATATTTTTGGCTCATGAGTTTAGATTTATAATAAGAGAGGCCAAAGAAATCTTTGCGCACTATAGGGTGGACGTTGCGCACTATAGGGTGGACGCCGGTTGTCCTCCCATAGAGGCGATCCTCTTTGATCAAGAGGAAATTAGGGGTTTTCAATCTTTGGACTATGTTGCTTTTAATGAAAACCTTAGAAAAAAGGTTCCTACCAATGTCCTAGTTAATAGAATTTCTAAACTTAATAATGATTTTGCTCTTCGAAACAATGAGCTAGGATACTCTCTTGAGTATAGGCTCACGAAGTTCTGCCAAAAGAGTGCTTATAATGATGAATTAGTTGTGCAATATGAAGGGCCAAAGGAGGAACCCGTACCTGCTGAGATTGATCTCGGGGACTTTTGTCCCATTAAATTTAGCCCTTTTGATTACTTTTGCTTGCCCCAAAGAAAACTTGCTGCTGAACTTTGAGAATATGAGATGAGTTTTCGTGATCTATCTTATTATTATGGCACTACTTAGATCTATCCTCGCTTTTATGCCTAGCTAGGGGCGTTAAACGATAGCGCTAGTTGGGAGGTAACCCAATTTTATTTGTGTTTTTTGTTTTTATTTCTGTTTAGTAATAAATTGTTCATCTACCTTCTATTTAGATGTGTTTTTATGTTTTATTTAGTGTTTGTGCCAACTAGAACCTATAGGATAACCTATGGCCATAGTTAATTTGATTCTGCTGAAAAACAGAAACTTTGCACGCACGAAAATAATTTTAGTAATTCACAGAAACGTGATTTTGCCTTGATTATTTTTGCTGTAGATCAATAGAAAACTTTTCCAGGACTTCCTATTTTGGTAGGATTTTTAGAGTTCCAAAAGTATTCGAGAGTTACATATTGCTACAGACTGTTCTGTTTTTTGACAGATTCTGTTTTTCGTGTGTTGTTTGCTTATTTTGATGCATCTATGGCCAGTATGTATGGATATGAACCATAGAAAAGTTGAAATACAGTAGTCTTAACACCAATATAAATAAAGAATGAGTTTACTACATTACCTTATGTGGTGTTTTTCTTTCTTTCACTAACGGAGCTTATGAGATTTCCTGTTGAGTTTTGTGTTGTGAAGTTTTCAAGTTCTGGGTAAATATTTGATGGACTATGGAATAAGGAGTGGCAAGAGCCTAAGCTTGGGGATTCCCATGGCACCCCAAGATATTCAAGAATAGCCAAAATCCTAAGCTTGGGGATGCCCCGGAAGGCATACCCTCTTTCGTCTTCGTTTATCGGTAACTTTACTTGGAGCTATATTTTTATTCGCCACATGATATGTGTTTTGCTTGGAGCGTCTTGTATGATATTAGACTTTGCTTTTTAGTTTTCCACAATCATCCTTGCTGTACAAACCTTTTGGGAGAAGCCCACTTGATTATAATTTATTAGAATACTCTATGTGCTTCACATATCTTTTGAGCTAGATAGTTTTTGCTCTAGTGCTTCACTTATATCTTTTAGAGCACGGCGGTGGCTTAATTTTGAAGAAATTGTTGATCTCTCATGCTTCACTTATATTATTTTGAGAGTCTTTTAGAACAGCATGGTATTTGCTATGGTTATGAATTTGGTCCTAGAATGATGAGCATCCAAGTTGGGTATAATAAAAACTATCATAGAAAGTGCATTAAACACTAGGATCAATTTTATGCTCGATAATTGTTTTGAGATATAAAGGTGGTAATGTTAGAGTCATGCTAGTGGGTAATTATGAAATTGTGAAATACTTGTGTTGAAGTTGGCAAGTCCCGTAGCATGCACGTATGGTAAAAGTTGTGTGACAAATTTGTTGCATGAGGTGCTCTTTTGATTTTCTTCATTATGAGTGGCAGTCGGGGACGAGCGATGGTCTTTTCCTACCAATCTATCCTCTAGGGGCATGCGTAGTAGTACTTTGCTTCGAGGGCAAGTAGACTTTTGCAATAAGTATATGAGTTCTTTATGACTAATGTGAGTCCATGTATATACGCACACTCACCCTTCCACTTTGCTAGCCTCTATTGTGCCGCACAACTTTCGCCGGTATCATGCACCCATTATTTACCTTCCTCAAAACAGCCACCATACCTACCTATTATGGCATTTCCATAGCCATTCCGAGATATATTGCCATGCAACTTTCCACCGTTCCGTTATTATGACACGCTCCATCATTGTCATATTGCTCTTTGCATGATCATGTAGTTGACATTGTATTTGTGGTAAGGCCACCCTCATAATTTTCATACATGTCATTCTTGATTCATTGCATATCCTGGTATACCGCTAGAGGCATTCATATAGAGTCATATTTTGTTCTAAGTGTTGAGTTGTAATTCTCGAGTTGTAAATTAATAAAGTGTGATGATCTTCATTAAGCATTCTCCCAAGTGAGGAAAGGATGATGAAGACTATGATTCCCCAACAAGTCGGGATGAGACTTCGGACTTTTAAAAAAAAGAGGCCAAAGAGCCCACCAAATAAAAAAAAGGGGAAAGGCCAAATAAAAAAAGAAAGGCCAAATAAAAAAATGAGAGACAAAGAGAGAAGGGACAATGCTACTCTCTCTTTTCCACACTTGTGCTTCAAAATAGCACCATGATCTTCATGATAGAGAGTCTCTTTTGTTGTCACTTTCATATACTAGTGGGAATTTTTTGTTATAGAACTTGGCTTGTATATTACAATGATGGGCTTCCTCAAAATGCCCTAGGTCTTCGTGAGCAAGCAAGTTGGATGCACACCCACTTAGTTTCTTTTGTTGAGTTTTCATACATTTATAGCTCTAGTGCATCCGTTGCATGGCAATCCCTACTCACTCACATTGATATCTATTGATGGGCATCTCCATAGCCTGTTGATACGCCTAGTTGATGTGAGACTATCTTCTCCCTTTTTGTCCTCACAACCACCACCATATACCACCATAGTGCTATGTCCATGGCTTGCACTCATGTATTGTGTAAGAGTTGAAAAAGCTGAAGGGCGTTAAAAAGTATGAACCAATTGCTCGGCTCGTCATGGGGGTTGTGCATGATGGGAGTATTTTGTGTAATGAAAATGAAGCATGGCCTAACTATATGATTTTGTAGGGATAAGCTTTCTTTGGCTATGCTATTTTCATAGGACATGATTATTTGTTTGTACGCTTCAAGTATTAATATTTTCATGTTTTATAAGCTTTTATCTTGAATCAGTTGGATCAGAACAATCATGCCACAATAAAGAAAATTACATTGAGAATTATGCTAGGTAGCATTCCACATCAAAAATTCTGTTTTTATCATTTACCTACTCGAGGACGAGCAGGAATTAAGCTAGGGGATGCTTGACATGTCTCCAACGTATCTATAATTTTTTATTGTTCCATGCGATTATATTACATGTTTTGGATGTTTATGGGCTTTACTTTACACTTTTATATCAATTTTGGGACTAACCTACTAACCGGAGGCCTAGCCCGTATTGTTGTTTCTTTTTCTATTTCAGTGTTTCGAAGAAAAGGAATATCAAACGGAGTCCAAACAGAATGAAACCTTCGGGAGCGATCTTTTTGGAACAAACGTGATCCAGAGGACTTGGAGTGCAAGTCAAGTAACAATCGAGGAGGCCACGAGGGTGGAGGGCGCCCCCACCTACTGGGCGTGCCCCCCTATCTCGTGGGCCCCTCGAGAGTCCACCGACCTACTTCTTCCTCCCATATATACCAACGTACCCCAAGAACATGAGAGGCGGCCACAAAAAACTATTTCCACCACCGTAACCTTCTGTATCCGCGAGATCCCATCTTGGAGCCTTCGCCGGCGCTCCGCCGGAGGGGGAATCAACCACGGAGGGCTTCTACATCAACACCATAGCCTCTCCGATGAGTTGTGAGTAGTTTAGCATAGACCTTCGGGTCCATATTTATTAGCTAGATGGCTTCTTCTCTCTCTTTGAATCTCAATACCATGTTCTTCGCGATCTTCTTGGAGATCTATTCGATGTAACTCTTTTTGCGGGGTGTGTGTCGAGATCCGATGAATTGTGGGTTTATGATCAAGTTTATCTGTGAGAAATATTTGAATCTGCTCTGAATTCTTTTATGTGTGATTAAGTTATCTATGCAAGTCTCTTTGAATTATCAATTTGGTTTGGCCTACTAGATTGATCTTTCTTGCAATGGGAGAAGTGCTTAGCTTTGGGTCCAATCTTGCGGTGTCCTTTCCTAGTGACAGCAGGGGCAGCAAGGCACGTGATAGAGGCAAAGGTGTCCCGTCTTTCGATGAGATGATGGATATCGCTTTGGTGGAAATTGACTTTGATGATCCGACTACGAACGTGCGAGGACGTCGCGCCTTAGCAATCGCTAAACCAACTTCGAGAGGTTATTGACCATGCCGGAGCACGATCAACCTGACTACGAGGGTCTGTTTCTTGCGAGCAAACAAAGAACAAGCAAGAAACTGAGATTGCAATATGGATATTGCGAATATAACATGAAAGCTTTATTGATCAAGGTGGGGTTCTGAGACGTTTTTGGTCTGTTCGTTGAACACAAACGAAGTACGCGAAGTTGCAGCTATGGAGAACTTTAATCTAAAGAAAACCCAAAGTCTAAACGGTGCCCTAAGGGCTGTATATATGGAGGAAGAGGGGTGAATTTCGTGGCCCTTGGTGGAGGGGTCCGAAACTAACCCTATCTCTTGTTTCCCCACACATACGGACTCTAAAAATAGCCTATACATATGTATTTCGAAACTACATGGGTCTGGCCCAATAATAAGGTGACGCAGCACCTAGAATAGCCTCTGGATGAAATTTATGAAGTGGCATCTTGTATATTTTTTCCAAGGCTTCATGCAGTCATTATGGTGGCTTCAAAGTCCTGAAATCATCACTTGTAACTCCGTTCTTGTTCCCCTTGCGCATGCCATCATCTCCATGCTTGTTCTTGCTCCAATGGTCATCCTTCTCCAAGCTAGCCCCTTCATTTGTAAGCAAAACAAATGTATCCAATTTAGGCAGCATCATATTCTCATGAACATTAGAATCATTACCAAGAAACGAAAGTACCTGATAATTTAATTGGCATGCGCGAGCTCTAGTAATTGGTCCAGTATATGTAACAGTAGGGGATGTGGGCGTAGCAATGGTATTGATGTCCTCATCATCCTCCCCTTCTTGAAATGAAGTCATCCTTGACCGAAACTCATCTTCCTCACCCAAATAAGGGTTCAAATCTGCAATGTTAAAAGTGGGACTAACCCCAAAATCTGTAGGCAGCTCAAGTTTATATGCATTATCATTTATTTTCTCCAACACCTTAAAAGGACCATCAGCACGTGGCATTAACTTTGATTTGCACAAATCAGGAAATCTATCCTTACGCAAATGTAACCAAACAAGATCTCCAGGTGCAAACACAAGATGTTTTCTACCCTTATATCCAGCAAGTTTATATTTAGCATTCATACTCTCAATGTTTTCCTTAGTTAACTCATGCATTTTTAAAATCAATTCAGCACATTGTTTAACATCAAAATTAACCTTCTCCGAAGATGGAAGAGGCAACAAATCAATAGGTGCACGAGGTAGGAAACCATACACAATTTCAAAAGGGCACATCTTAGTAGTAGAATGCAATGAACGATTATAAGCAAATTCAATATGAGGCAAGCATTCTTCCCACATTTTCTTATTATTCTTCAAAACAACCCTAAGCATAGTAGACAATGTTCTATTGACTACTTCAGTTTGTCCATCAGTTTGGGGTTGACAAGTAGTACTAAAAAGCAGTTTAGTCCCCAATTTAGCCCATAAACATCTCCAAAAGTGGCTAAGAAATTTAGTATCACGATCTGAAACACTAGTATTGGGCACACCATGCAAGCGAATAATTTCACGAAAGAACAAATCAGCAACATTAACGGCATCATCCCTTTTATGACATGGTATAAAGTGTGCCATTTTCGAGAATCTATCCATGACAATAAATATGCTATCCGTCCCCTTCTTTGTTCGAGGTAAGCCTAAAACAAAGTCCATAGATATATCATCCCAAGGAACACTAGGTACAGGCAAAGGCATATATAAACCATGAGGATTGAGTCGTGACTTAGCTTTTTGACATGTAGTGCAGCGAGCAATAAAATGCTCAACATCCCGTCTCATCTTTGGCCAAAAGAAATGTGTAGCAAGTACGTCCTCCGTCTTCTTCATGCCAAAGTGTCCCATTAATCCTCCTCCATGCGCCTCCTGCAACAACAAAAGACAAACAGAGCTAGCTAGAATGCATAGCTTGTTAGCACGAAACATAAATCCATCATTAACGACGAGCTTGTTCCATGTTCTCCCTTCTTTAGAATTCTGCAATACATCTTTAAAATCAGCATCATGCACATATTGATCTTTGATGGTCTCTGTCGGTGTCATAACCAGCGGATCTCGGGTAGGGGGTCCCGAACTGTGCGTCTAGGCGGATGGTGACAGGACACAAGGGACACGATGTTTTTACCCAGGTTCGGGCCCTCTCGATGGAGGTAAAACCCTACTCCTTCTTGATTGATATTGATGATATGGGTAGTACAAGAGTAGATCTACCATGAGATCAAAGAGGCTAAACCCTAGAAGCTAGCCTATGGTATGATTGTTGTTCATCCTACGGACTAAAACCCTTCGGAGAGGGTTAGGGTTACACAGAGTCGGTTACAATGGTAGGAGATCTACATATCCGTATCGCCAAGCTTGCCTTCCACGCCAAGGAAAGTCCCATCCGGACACGGGACGAAGTCTTCAATCTTGTATCTTCATAGTCCAGGAGTCCGGCCAAAGGCTATAGTCCGGCCATCCGGACACCCCCTAATCCAGGACTCCCTCGGTAGCCCCTGAACCAGGCTTCAATGACGACGAATCCGGCGCACATATTGTCTTCAGCATTGCAAGGTGGGTTCCTCCTTCGAATACTTCATAGAAGATTTTGAACACAAGGATAGTGTCCGGCTCTGCAAAATAAGTTCCACATACCACCGTAGAGAGAATAATATTTACACAAATTCAATCTGCTGACGTATTCCATGGTGTGACATCACACCACGGCGAAGCCTTTATTTGAATCGTTTTTACTGTCCCTCCTCAGCATGTTTAGCGAGGCGGTTTCCTTGGCACGTCTTGTCAAAGCAGAGATCGCGTCCCCTTATTCCGGGATTCTCATCAATACGTGCGTGGGTAACCCAACCGCGCCATTGATTACGGCGCTTGGGAGATAAGCGAGTTTTACCAGGCTGCTGGGGACGCATAGCTTTGTCCGTCCATATAAGGGGATAAGGATCCACCTTTTCACACACGCCTTCTTCCTCCTTCGCTCATCCATTTCCGTGCACTCGAGCTCTAGCGCCCAAGTCCGCACATCTCACCTCAACCTTCCCCAGCCATGTCCGGAGGGGGAGGCAAGTGGATGGTCTCCTCCGTCATGGAGGGGCACGTCAAAAAGCTCCGAAAGGCCGGATACTTGTCCAGCGACATCGCGCATCAGCTCCCCGACAAGGGGCAACTTATCCCCACCCCAGGCCCCATGAGAGGGTGGTGTTCCTCACCCACTTCCTCCGCGGACTAGGTTTTCCACTTCACCCATTTGTCCGGGGGCTCATGTTCTACTACGGCCTGGATTTCCATGATCTGGCACTGAATTTCATCCTCAACATCTCGGCGTTCATCGTCGTGTGCGAGGCCTTCCTCTACATCCAGCCCCACTTCGGCTTATGGCTGAAGACCTTCAATGTGAAGCCGAAGGTAGTGGGCGGCCGCCAGGCGGAGAGCGGAGGTGCCATGGTCGGCAGGATGCCCAACGTCTTATGGCTCGAGGGCTCCTTCGTGGAGACCATAAAGGGGTGGCAATCGGGGTGGTTCTACATCACCGAGCCGCGTGACCCTAAATGGGTAGCGGCCCCTGAATTCCAATCTGGCTTCCCTACACGGCTCACCTCTTGGAAAGAGACGGGCCTAACATGGGGTAAATCGGAAGAGCTGACTGGAATCCAATCCTGTGTCATAACCTTGGTGAACAAGAAGCTCAAGCTCGTCAACGTAGTCCAGGTCATGCTCATCCACCGGATCCTCCCGTGCCAACAACGGGCCTTCAGCTTGTGGGAGTTTGATCCGGCACAACACCAAACCTTGAGCAGGCTTTTCGACACTACGTACGAAGATGCCTGGAAGGTGCTGTTCAAGGGCGCCGAGGCTCCCGCATCCGCTACCGAAGATCGCGGATTCAACTCGCAGCGTCAAGCTGGCGAGGTAAGCTATTTTACCCTTTACAAGACACTTGTTTTCCATAGTTTGACTCTATGCGGGATATAAACTCCTCTACCTTTGACAGGCCTGGCAAAAGACGTCCGGGCAGGTTGACTATCCGGCTCCCTTGCCAGAAGACCCAGCGGACGCCCGATTGATGGGGCTGCTGGTTTCGGCACCCCACATGGTGCCGGAGAAGAAGGCCAAGAAGAAGGCCACGGAAACCCTAAAGAGTTCCCGACGCCAGGTGTTATCGAACTCATCGTCCGATGACTCCGAGGCGGACTCCTCCCGCAAAGACGAGGAGGAGGAAAAAGAGGCCTCTCCCCCAGCGGGGGATGAGAAGAAAAGGAAGGCCGCCCCAACTGGGGTGGCCGAAGGGTCCAAGAAGGGAAGGACCCTTCCTACGGACTACTCCACCAACACCGACGACAGCGAAGAGGAGTGGCCACCGAGGGCTAAGCCCCTAGCGAAATCGTAAGTGTCTGGATACCAGAATAACTCATGGCGTTTCATTTGTCGCACAGAATCTCCTAACGCCGAATATAACCCTGCAACCCGCCCAAGGACGGGCTCGACACTTCAACGAGCGGCTCCCTGGCTTCGTCATACGTGAATAGCACTTCACTTCCGGCCGCCTCCTCTCCTCGCGCTGCGGATGACGCCGAGGTGGGGTCCCAAAAGGGGCCCAGCCATGAGGAGGGGGTCCCGGAGGTGCCGCAAGGCAACCTCCCGGACTCTGGGCACAAGGGGGATCAAACCCCAAAGGGCTCTAAGTCCGGCCCTGGGCCGGACTCCGCACCGGAACCTTCAGTGGTTCTGGACTTCGGCAGGCAGCCCCTTCGTAAGAAGGGCGAGACTGTGACACCGGTGACCTCCGTCCAACCGGAGGCACCGGATAATTTGCTGGAGGCGCCGTTATGAGTGTGGTGATCCAGAAAGTTCAGTCCGCCAAGAGCGGGCTGACTGAAGCCTGTACCAGCCTTCTAACAGGCTTTGAGGTATGTATTTAAGATATGTAAAAATATTAACGCATAGACAGTAGCCCCTGATGCACAGTTTGGTGTTCGGAAAGAAAAGCCAAACCGAGGATCTAAAAAGATGTACGTAGGAGTCTAACATAAGTATGTCAATATGGGGAATGCAGGCTGCGCTGCTGACCTCTGCCGCAATGACTGCGGATGTCAATGCATTGAAGCAGAGCCTCGAGCGGTCCAAGAACGAGCTCGGCCTTGCCAAAAAGCAGCTCGAGGACAAGGAAGGTAAGTAATACCTTACGGAAATATATAAAAGATGTGGTTGCAAATGACAGGAATAACATGAGAATTGCAGGGGCCACGAACGAGGTGGCGACCCTGAAGGAGGCGGTGTCCAAGGCTGAAAGCAACGCGGCCGCAGAGCGCACCGAGCGAGAGAAGCAGGAGGCGCAGGTGGCAGAGGTGCGGCAAGAGCTCCAGGCTCTCGTGGAAAAACATGAGAGTTTGGAGCGTGACTCAAAGACTTGAGAGTCCGAGCTCGCCTCGGCTCTAGAGAGCGCCAAAGCCGCTAAGGCCAAAGCCCAGAATGCCCTCCAGGAAATTGAGGCAATGAAGAAGATAGCGGCGGGTAAGGCATTCTTCATGCAAAGCAAGCACATGAAAGTGAATTACTTGTTACTTACCCGAATCCGGAGCTCTCCAGGAGCATTCGCAGATCTACCCCGTAGTGTGTCCAACGCTGCCGCATTCTACCGGGCCGAGGAGGGGAGCTCGACGGAGAAGGTGTTCCGGTATCAGTATGCTGAGGCCGACACCGGGTGCCCTTGAGCGACCAGCTGAAGCAGCTGGTCGAGCTCCATAAGGTGGCCGAACAGGCCATGAAGGGCCTCATAATTCGGCCGTGGCCTAAGGAAGCCATGCCTGGGAGCTATTTCGGGCTGGTGAGGCGGCTGGTGGACGCGTGTCCATGGATTGAAGTCGTCAAGTGCTCTGTCTGTATTGAAGGTGCCCGTAGGGCCCTTGCCCGTGCTAAAGTGCACTGGGGCAAGATGGACGCCGAGAAGCTTGTGACGGATGCTCCACCGCTGGGCAGGGAGTATCGCAAGCCCGAAATGTATTATGCGGGCGTCCTGAAGGGTGTCCGCCTTATAGCGGTGAATGCTCCAAAGATGTAATTTTTGAGTAAACTCGCATTTGTTATCCTGTACGCTTGAAAACTTGTTCATATGCGCTAAGCAACACTTGTGAATTTAAAATATTACCTTCTGTGCAGCCGTTTATTAAATTTGAGAGATGGCGAGTCGTCGGCTTCTACCCCCATGCCACGAGTGCTGGGGTGTTCGGGATAAACTTGAGCGCTCTTTTTCCCATTCTTGGGTCCTTCGAGGGAGGTGCTCAACGCAACGAACGAGGCAACCAGACTATAATGCTTGAACACTCTCACTTAGCCATAGAATTCTATAATTTTAAATTTCGGCGAAGCCCCTAGTATTCGGAAGACCAAGTTTGGGGCGCTATCCACACCTAGGCCAGACAAAGCCGACTCCTCGCTCTAAGCGGCATAAGTCTTTAGGGACTCAAAAACCTCTCAAACAGCGTCCGGCTCTCGCCCTATCATGACGGTCAGTTTTAGCTTTCTCCATTGAGGTGCTTAACCCAGCTCAACCGGGGCACAATCGCAGTGGTTCTCCCAGTGCTACCTTAGCCGATATAACGGAACATAAGGTACCAAAACATGGGAGCCGGGCAAACCCAACTATTGACCCAAGACATGATTCGGAGACGATGCATATAATGCTATAAGTTCGGGGTGCCGCACTTGTGAAAGTGTTCGGACTTAACACACCATATTTTGGGGTACTTAAGCCCCTGGTGTATTCGGCCGTACCAAAGCGTACGGATGCAACATGTCATAAGTGAACATATATAGATAAGAAAAAGGAATGCAATAATAGGCAAAAGCTGTGAATTGTTTATTAAAAAAGCTGCGGTAAAAGCAGAACGATACAAATAGTGCGATAAGCAAGGGACGGGACTATTTGACATGTCCCCCTCCAGGAGCGAGCTGCGGGATGATATGTAAAACAAGTATACTGCTCATTATAGAGACCACCTGGACACTCGATGTAGCTTTCTGCTTCCCCGGCTGTTGCATCGTATGTTCGGCGATTCTACTGCCGGACAGGGCTTCTTGATAAAGGAGTCCTAAAAATAAGAAAAAGGAATTGAACAATCGGGAGCCCCTGGTGCGGTTGAGTCGCATTCTGGGCCTGCCGTGGTTGTGCCCCTCCCCCTATGCCCATGGTATTTCCAGAGCGTAATTATGTACGTGTAGTACTAGTTTCGCAATTTCGTGAGGGCTGGGGTTGGGGCTGCATTGCTACGGATGCTCGGGACGTGCCAGGCGGTCTTGTTGTAGGTTACTCCGGGCACGCTTGACGGTGTCCGGACGTTTAATAGCCGGACTCGAGAATTGCCTTGAGAGGCTGCTTTATACTTCCGCTGCGAGAGCCGCCGTATGCTCCTCCGTTCGGAGAGAGCGTTCGGTGTTTCCATTGACCGTAATGACTCCTCGAGGGCCTGGCATCTTGAGCTTGAGATATGCGTAGTGCGGCACCGCATTGAACTTTGCAAATGCGGTTCGTCCGAGCAGTGCGTGATAGCCGCTGCGGAACGGGACTATGTCGAAGATTAACTCCTCGCTTTGGAAGTTATCCGGGGATCCGAAGACCACTTCAAGTGTAACTGAGCCTGTAACGTTGGCCTCTACACCTGGTATGACGCCTTTAAAGGTCGTCTTTGTGGGTTTAATCCTTGAGGGGTCTATGCCCATTTTGCGCATTGTATCCTGATAAAGCAGGTTCAGGCTGCTACCGCCGGCCATCAGGACTCTAGTGAGGTGAAATCCGTCAATGATTGGGTCTAGAACCAATGCGGCGAATCCGCCATGGCGAATGCTAGTGGGGTGGTCCCTTCGATCAAAAGTGATCCGGCAGGAGGACCACAGATTGAACTTTGGGGCGACTGGCTCCATCGCATATACGTCCCTTAGTGCACGCTTCCGCTCCCTTTTGGGTATGTGGGTTGCGTATATCATGTTGACCATCCGCACTTGTAGGGGGAAGCCCTTCTGTCCTCTATTGTTCGGCGGCCGGGGCTCCTCGTCCTCATCGCTATGCAGCCCCTTGTCATTGTTTTCGGCATTTAACTTGCTTGCCTGCTTGAACACCCAACAATCCCTGTTGGTGTGGTTGGCTGGTTTTTGGGGGTGCCGTGTATCTGGCACGAGCGATCGAGTATTCGGTCCAAATTGGACGGGCCCGGAGTATTTCTTTTGAATGGCTTTTTCCGCTGATCGGGTTTGGAGCCTCTGAATCCGGCATTGACTGCCGTGTCCTCAGCATTATCGCCGTTGATGCGACGCTTGTGCTTGTTGCGACGCGACCTGCCGTTGCTGTCTTTGGTATCCGAATTACCAGGGCTCTTGTTCATGTTGTTACTTCGGGCTAGCCAACTGTCCTCTCCCACGCAAAAGTGGGTCATGAGTGTTGTGAGGGCTGCCATGGATTTCGGCTTTTCCTGTCCTAGGTGCCGGGCAAGCCACTCGTCGCGGATGTTATGTTTGAAGGCTGCAAGGGCCTCTGCATCCAGACAGTCGACGATTTGATTTTTCTTGGTTAGGAACCGTGTCCAAAATTGTCTGGCCGATTCCTCTGGCTGCTGAATTATGTGGCTTAGGTCATCGGCGTCTGGTGGTCGCACATAGGTGCCCTGGAAGTTGTCGAGGAATGCGGCTTCCAAGTCTTCCCAACAACCAATTGACTCTGCTGGCAGGCTGTTAAGCCAATGCTGAGCTGTGCCTTTAAGCTTGAGTGGGAGGTATTTGATGGCATGTAGATCATCACCACGGGCCATGTGGATATGAAGGAGATAGTCCTCGATCCAGACCGCAGGATCTGTTGTGCCATCGTATGATTCAATGTTTACGGGTATGAAACCCTCAGGGATTTGATGATCCATCACTTTGTCTGTGAAGCATAGTGGGTGTGCGGCGCCTCTGTATTGGGCTATATCACGACGCAGCTCAAATGAGCTTTGTCTACTGTGTTCGGCCCGGCCGGAGTTGCCATATCTGGCGTGACGGTTATCATCACGTATCGTGGGGCGCCCATGCGATCCATAGATTGATCTTGTTTGCCTTGCCTTGTCCTCCAATATATACCGCAGGTCTGGCACATTTCCCCGTGCCTTGGTACTTTTTGAGCCACGCCGGGGTGCGGCTTGAGTGGAGGGCCGAGAGGCCTCTCTGTCGCGGCCGCGAGGTGGCCGGTCGGCCGCATCATGCACTGGTGATGTAGGTTTGGGTGCTTCCTCTTCTATTTGGGGTAGCAGCCTACATTTTGGGTAGCTCTTGGAGGGGCGTTCGAGTTCATACTCTTCGGCCGCAAGGACTTCGGTCCATTTGTCAGCTAGCAAGTCTTGGTCAGCTCTAAGCTGTTGCTGCTTTTTCTTTAGGCTGCTTGCCGTGGCCATAAGCCTACGTTTGAAATGCTCCTGTTCGACGGGATCCTCAGGCACGACAAATTCGTCGTCGTTGAGGCTTGCCTCGTCTTCGGAGGGAGGCATGTAATTATCGTGCTCTACCTCTCTGTATGCCGCTCTCTCATGAGGGCTGGCTTCTCCATCCTCCTGCGCTGAATCCTGCTGGAGGGGGTTGTCTTCTGCACTGTCCGGGGTGTTATTGTCTCTAGTGCCGGAATCGCCATTTTTACTGTGGCGGGATTTAGAGCGGCGCCGCTAACGCCGACGCTTAGGCTGTTTCTTGGAGGGGTCATCCTCCGTTGTTCCATCACCATTCCCATCTTTTGGGATGTCCACCATGTATATGTTGTATGACGAGGTGGCCTTCCAGTGCCCTGTAGGCGCTGGTTCTTGGTCGTCTCCTGCATCGTCGTCCATACCGTTGATGTCTTCGGAGTCGAAGTCGAGCATGTCGGTTAAATCATCGACAGTGGCTACGAAGTGGGTGGTGGGTGGGCTTTGAATTTCTTCGTCGTCTGCATCCCAATCTTCCTGACCATAGTCCGGCCAGGGCTCTCCTGATAAAGAGAGAGACTTTAGTGAATTCAGGATGTCGCCAAAGGGCGAGTGCTGAAAGATGTTCGAGGCGGTGAATTCCATGACCGGCGCCCAATCGGATTCGATTGGCAGGGGCGTGGAAGGTTCGGAGTCCGGAGAGGAGTCCGGCACCTTGGAGTTATGAGCCTTGCAAAGGACAGGGATGGTGTTAGGCTCAATCGCCGTAGAGATCGCAGCCCCCGAGGCGGAGTCCAGCCACCCGTCCTCGATTGGCGCAGTCGGCTCCGAGCTAAGGGTCGGAGCGAACACTGGTGCAGCCTCCAGGGCACTGTTCGGCGGCAGAGCTAGATCATGCCCATCGTGACAGTGCGGCGCGCTTGGCTGTGGCTGGAACTCGTCGAAGATCAAGTCTCCGCGGACGTCAGCCGTGTAGTTCAAACTTCCAAATCTGACCTGATGGCCAGAGGCATAGCTTTCAATCTGCTCCAGATGGCCAAGCGAATTGGCCCGCAGTGCAAAGCCGCTGAATACGAAGATCTGTCCGGGGAGAAAAGTCTCACCCTGGACCGCATCGTTGTTGATGATCGGAGGAGCCATCGGGCCTAAAGATGACGACACAGAGGAACTCTCAATGAAAGCACCAATGTCGGTGTCAAAACCGGCGGATCTCGGGTAGGGGGTCCCGAACTATGCGTCTAGGCGGATGGTAACAGGAGACAAGGGACACGATGTTTTTACCCAGGTTCGGGCCCTCTCGATGGAGGTAAAACCCTACTCCTGCTTGATTGATATTGATGATATGGGTAGTACAAGAGTAGATCTACCACGAGATCAAAGAGGCTAAACCCTAGAAGCTAGCCTATGGTATGATTGTTTTTCGTCCTACGGACTAAAACCCTCTGGTTTATATAGGCACCAGAGAGGGTTAGGGTTACACAGAGTCGGTTACAATGGTAGAAGATCTACATATCCGTATCGCCAAGCTTGCCTTTCCACGCTAAGGAAAGTCCCATCCGGACACGGGACGAAGTCTTCAATCTTGTATCTTCATAGTCCAGGAGTCTGGCCAAAGGCTATAGTCCGGCCACCCGGACACCCCCTAATCCAGGACTCCCTCAGTCTCCAAACAAAATATTTTGAAATCAAGTTGTGAAAGCATAATCTAGCGACGAGACAATGCATCAGCAATAATATTTTCTTTACCCTTCTTGTGTTTAATAACATAAGGGAAAGTCTCAATGAATTCAACCCATTTAGCATGTCTACATTTCAGTTTAGCTTGACTTTTAATATGTTTCAAAGATTCATGATCAGAACGTATAACAAATTCTTTGGGCCATAAATAATGTTGCCATGTCTCTAAAGTCCGAACAGGAGCATATAATTCTTTATCATAAGTAGAATAATTCAGACTAGGCCCACTCAATTTTTCAGAAAAATATGCAACAGGTTTGCCATCTTGTAGTAACACACCTCCTAATCCAATTCCACTAGCATCACATTCAAGCTCAAAAGTCTTATTAAAATCAGGAAGTTGGAGTAATGGAGCATGTGACAACTTATCTTTCAATACCGTGAAGGCTTCTTCCTATGCAGTACCCCAAACAAAAGGCACATCCTTGTTTGTAAGCTCATTGAGAGGTGCAGCAATGGTGCTGAAATATGTCACAAAACGCCTATAGAATCCAGCAAGGCCAAGAAAACTCCTCACTTGTGTGACCGTTTTGGGCTGCGGCCAACTCTCAATAGCTTCAATCTTGGCTTTATCAACTTCAATTCCCTGTGGAGTAACAACGTAGCCAAGAAAAGACACTCGGTCGGTGCAAAAGGTGCACTTCCCAAGGTTACCAAACAAACGTGCATCACGTAGAGCAATAAAAACAGCACGTAAATGTTCCAAATGTTGCTCCAAAGTTCTGCTATAAATCAATATGTCATCAAAGTAAACTACCACAAATCGTCCAATGAAAGCACGTAAAACTTCGTTCATTAATCTCATGAAAGTACTAGGTGCATTAGTTAACCCAAAAGACATGACTAACCACTCATATAATCCAAACTTAGTTTTAAATGTTGTTTTCCATTCATCCCCCAATTTCATATGAATTTGATGGTATCCACTACGCAAATCAACTTTGGAGAATATTGTAGAGCCACTCAATTCATCAAGCATATCATCTAGCCTAGGAATAGGATGACGATAACGAATAGTAATATTATTAATGCCTCTACAATCAACACACATACACGATGTACCATCCTTTTTCGGCACTAAAATAATAGGAACAACACAAGGACTAAGGGATTCACGTATATAACCTTTGTCAAGAAGCTCTTGTACTTGACGCATAATCTCCTTCGTCTCCTCTGGATTGGTACGGTATGGTGCACGGTTGGGTAGCGATGAACCGGGAATTAAGTCAATTGGATGTTCAATCCCTCGAATAGGTGGTAATCCCGGTGGCACGTCTTGTGGGAAGACGTCAGCGAACTCCTGCAAAATGTTAGTGACAGCAGGGGGCTAAGAGGAAGGCACGTCCTCGAATGAAAATAATGCCTCTTTGCACACAAAAGCATAGCAAACAGATTTGCTAAAATCTAGCTCATCAATATCAGATTTAGTGGCAAGTAAACATGCACTTTTCAATTTAATTTCAGAAGAAACACTAGATGGTTTATTATTAGGCTTCATTTGTTGCTCAAATTCTTTTGCCACAATCTGATTTTCACTCTTATTCTTCTCCTGTTTTGCTTTATTGGCTCTATTAATATCATCTTTCAAAATGGAATCAGGAGTCATAGGAAGCAAAGTAATATTTTTATCCTTATGAACAAGAGTATACTTATTGTTTCTACCATGGTGGACAGAATTTTTATCAAATTGCCATGGTCGGCCAAGTAATAAGGAACATGCTTGCATAGGTACCACATCATAATCAACATAATCAGCATATGTAGAGATACTAAAATGCACACGAACAGTACGTGTTACCTTAACCTTGCCGCTGTTGTTGAACCATTGGATGTAGTAAGGATGTGGATGTGGTCTTGTGGTGAGAGAGAGCTTCTCCACCATCTCCATGCTAGCCAAGTTGTTGCAGCTCCCTTCGTCTATGATGACGCGCACAGAACGTTCCTTCACAACTCCCTTTGTATGGAACAAATTATGCCTCTGATTTTTCTCAGCTTGTGTGACCTTCACACTCAAAACACATTGAGCAACTAAACATTCATACATGTCAGCGTCTTCAGGAGCCATGTATTGCGTCTCATGATCAGAATCATCTCCACCGTGTTCTTCACGTGTAATAAGAGCCAACGTCTCCTCATCATAGTCACTAGCGGACTCATACCCACCATCCTCAGTTGCAATCATCACACGCTGAGATTTGCATTCTCTCGCATAATGACCTCTTCCCTTACAACGACGACAAATAATATCACTTGTGTGCCTAGTTGATGCCATGGAAGAAGAAGAGCTCTGTGTAGGCCCGACAGGTGCGCTCTTGGCAGATAGTGGTGGTTGTGCCTGCTTTCTTGTATCACGGCTGGAGGTGGCACCTAATGGAGCTGCTGGTGCAGTGGAAGTAGAAGATGCACACGGTGTCCATGATGAAGGTCGACCTGCAGAAAAGTTAGTTCGCGCCAATGCTTGTCGATCCTGCACTTCACGTTCAGCTTTACAAGGAAGATGGAATAAACGAGTGATATTAGTATACTCCTTATTCTCTAGAATGGTCTGAATCTCTGTATTTAATCCACCCATAAAACGTGCAAGCATAGGTTCATTCTCCTCAACAATACCACATCTAATCATGCCAGTTTGTAACTCCTGATAATATTCTTCTACAGACTTTTTTCCTTGTCTCAAACGCTGCAATATTTGAAGCAATTCACGTTGATAATATGGTGGAACCCAACGAGTACGCATAGCAGTTTTCAAAGCAGCCCAAGTAGCTGGAACAGGATATAATCTACAATGTTCAGACCACCAAACACATGCAAAGCTAGTGAAAGCACAAACAGCAGCAGGAACACGTCTCTCCTCAGGATATTGTAAACATGTAAATCGTTGTTCAGTTTATAACTCCCAAGTAAGATATATATCAGGAACATATCTACCCTCAAATGGTGGAATATTCAATTTCAGTTTAGGGAGATGGTCATGATCTCGTACCTGAGGGGGAGCCCTAACATTGCCATTATTTGCATGTGGACGACCTGGTGGTTGTGGTGCTGGTGGTTGCACATAGTTCTGATTTTGATCAACCTCATTCTCGTAATCTCCCGCATAATCATCCTCCTCCCCATCAGCACCAGGAGCCATAGAATTATTAATAGCAGCACCAACAATTTGGCCAGGCTGAAGAGGAACACGGCTCGCTCGGCGGAGGGCTGTTTCACGATGTGGAGGTAGTCGTTGTTGTTGTTGTTGTTGTTGTTGTTGTTGTTGTTGTTGTTGTTGTTGTTGTTGTTGTTGTTGTTGTTGTTGTTGCAGAGGTGCGGCAGGTGCGGCCGGTGATGGAAGACGCGCAAGCAGTTCATTAAATCTGTTATCGAGCTTTTTTTTCGAACGTCTTCTCAAGGCCAGTGATCTTCTCCATGGCCTCTTCAAAATTGTTCAGCACATCTTGCACCTGTTCAGTCATCATTTGCTGAAACTTATCATGAAGCTCCTTGTTCATTAAGTTCTCCCAGTCAATCTCGTCGGCTTGTGATCCTAGCATGGTTAGCAGCAATAGAAACACACAAGAATATGATCCTACAGACTACTAACAAGTGTTGGTGGTGGGTGTCACAAATCCGTCAAGCAAAACTCAAATTCTTACCTGTTCTTACCCAGCAGCAGGCGGTGATCGGCAACCGTTGTAGTCAAAACTCTCAATGCTTGGATAGAGCGATTACCAGGGAGAGTCAAACACACAACATAGATGTATGTGGAGCTGGGAAGGCTTATAATATGGTAGCAAAAAGGATCAGCAATAATCAATTCAGAGATGCAAAGTTGAATAAATGCTCAACGACGGTACTGTGCTGGTCCTAGGCTAGACCGTGCTAGAGACGCGAGCCTAGTACACTAACAAAATCACGGCGCTGCACTTAAACAAGGGAAAAGCACACTCTGGAAAAAAATTGCCCTTTTTTGCGCTCTTTTTTTTTGCGCTCCTCTTTTTTTTGCCGAAAATCACTAAAATGGCGAGTGTCTCAAAACTCTTCCCAAGTCAAGATAACAGGATAGGCACGAAATTTTTTTGACCAATTTTTTTTTTCGACTGCCCGGACCCAAAAACGGAGGGTGGTTTCCAGACTCTTTTTTTTTGGAAACCAACCTCTTCTACGGATGGCAAAAGATTGCTGGAATCCGAAACCTACTCAGACAAGGAAAACACAAATCTGGAAATAGATGGATCTCGAAAGTTAGCCTAATATGATATGGACTCGGAGTGGTGGTAGTATATGGATGTGGGTCGATGGTGGTATATGGACTCGGATTGGTGTTGGTATATGGACTCGGAGCGGTGGCGGATAAGCGGGATGGTAGATGGCAGGAACGATGTATCTGGTGTGGTGGTGGTATATGGCGGCGGATGATGAAGGTGCAGCGGTGGCGTGAAGACCCTGAACAGAACTCGAAACTCTAAAAGACTAGACACTAAGACCAGCAACTAGACACAACGATGCAACCGAAAATTCAACAAAGCAAAATACTGAAAAGACTATGCAATGGCTCTGACAGGTTCGTATATGATGAACTAACCCTAAATTTTTTTTGGCTTTTTCGTGGACTATAGGTATGAAGAACAGACTCAATCTAAACTATGAAAAACTGTAAAATCTCACCGAGCAACTTGGAAATCTGATACCACTTGATAGAGGCAAAGCTGTCCTGTCTTTCAATGAGATGATGGATATCGCTTTGGTGGAAATCTACTTTGACGATCCGACTATGAACGTGCGAGGACGTCGCGCCTTAGCAATCGCTAAACCAACTCCGAGAGGTTATTGACCACGCCAGAGCACGATCAACCTGACCACGAGGGTCTGTTTCCTGCGAGCAAACGAAGAACAAGCAAGAAACTGAGATTGCAATCTGGATATAGCGAATATAAGATGAAAGCTTTATTGATCAAGGTGGGGTTCTGAGACGTCTTTGTCTGGTCATTGAACACAAACGAAGTACGCGAAGTTGCAGCTATGGCGAACTTTTAATCTAAACAAAACCCAAAGTCTAAACGGTGCCCTAAGGGCTGTATATATGGTGGAAGAGGGGGTGAATTTCGTGTCCCTTGGTGGAGGGGTCCGAAACTAACCCTATCTCTTGTTTCCCCACACATACTGACTCTAAAAATAGCCTATACTTATGTATTTCGAAATTACATGGGCCTGGCCCAATAATAAGGTGACGCAGCACCTAGAATAGCCTCTGGACGAAATTTATGAAGTGGCATCTTGTATATTTCGTCCAAGGCTTCATGCACTCATTATGGTGGCTTCAAAGTCCTGAAATCATCACTTGTAACTCTGTTCTTGTTCCCCTTGCGCATGCCATCATCTCCATGCTTGTTCTTGCTCCAGTGTTCATCCTTCTCCAAGCTAGCCCCTTCATTTGTAAGCAAAACAAATGTATCCACTTTAGGCAGCATCATATTCTCATGAACATTAGAATCATTACCAAGAAATGAAAGTACCTGATAATTTAATTGGCGTGCACGAGTAATTGGTCCAGTATATGTAACAGTAGGGGCCGTGGGTGTAACAGCGGTATTGATGTCCTCATCAGCACGTATTGTATTGTTGCCATCGAGGATAAAAAGCTGGGGTTTATATCATATTGCATGAGTTTATCCCTCTAGATCATGTCATCTTTCTTAATGCGTTACTCTATTCTTTATGAACTTAATACTCTAGATGCATGCTGGATAGCGGTCGATGTGTGGAGTAATAGTAGTAGATGCAGGCAGGAGTCGGTCTACTTGTCACGGACGTGATGCCTATATAAATGATCATGCCTGGATAATCTCATAATTATTTGCTTTTCTATCAATTGCTTGATAGTAATTTGTTCACCACCGTAATACTTATGCTATCTTGAGAGAAGCCACTAGTGAAACCTATGGCCCCCGGGTCTATCTTTTATCATATAAGCTTTCAATCTAGTTTTATTTGCATCTTTACTTTTCCAATCTATATCATAAAATACTAAAAATATATTTATCTTATCTTATTATCTCTATCAGATCTCACTTTCGCAAGTGGCCGTGAAGGGATTGACAACCCCTTTATTGCGTTGGTTGCGAGTTCTTGTTTGTTTGTGTAGGTGCGTGGGACTTTTGAGGAGCCTCCTACTGGATTGATACCTTGATTCTCAAAAACTAAAGGAAATACTTATGCTACTATTGCTGCTTCACCCTTTCCTCTTCAAGGAAAACCAACGCATACTCAAGACATAGCACATACCATTTTCTATGTTGGTTCGTGAAGTTTTGCATGAGAAAAGAGCTCAAAAGAGAAAGAGCCGAACAAGCATTTAAGCAAGAACGAAAGATAGCCCAAGAGCTTATAAGCAAGAACCATGGCATCATACTACATTAAGATTGTCATATCCGATCATCTTGGATCATACCATCGGAATACCATACATATAGCATATTTGGGATAGAAGTCGTTGCATTTTTTGCCTAGTAGATTGTGCACAAGTTTCGTATCTGCCTATTGTGCAATCGTGCTAGCGTCTCTCTAGTGTTGTGCAACAGGAGTATTTTCGTAGTTTCCACATTTTGGCTCATTCCTTGGTTGCACGAACCCACTTATCTATTTGTGTGTGTGTTTCCGTGTACCATATCTTGCTATTGGTCTACTTGTTGCCTTTGCAAATTTATGAATATTTTCCAACATTATTGAAGCTCGCTAACAATTGCATCAAATTTTGTGCCACCATCCTAACCGAGCTCCACCAAAAGCTTTTACTTGTGTAGGTGTGAGAACCGACAAGAATTTGTACCAATTGTGCTATTTCCTTGTTCCACATTTGAGTGATCATCGATCCATCTTCAACATCAGTCAAGGTACATTTGGTATAAGTTATTCTCTTTCTCCCACTCACATATTTTGCTAGGAATGATGGATAGGCAAAGTTCTTCTACCAACCCACTCTTCATCGAGGAAGACGACAACATGTCATCCTATGTCACCAAGAGCCACCTCTTCGGTGCACAACGAGCTTTGCATCAAGAACAAGAAGCAATGAGCAACCGCATCGACAATCTCACCATCGACATGCGACTCTCCAAGCAACGGACAAGAGATTACTTTGACAACAAGCTCGACGCTCACAAAAAAGAAAACGATGCAAGAATGGACAGGATTCTTGCCTTGTTGGTGAAGCGCCATTCTACCACTTTGTCCTACTCAAGATAGAGATGCTCGAGTCGACACTCCGATGACACCTTCTCCGGCTCAAGTACACCGACATCAAACACTCTACGTCGAGCCATGTGCCAAGACCGTCAAGCAACTCGCAATCCTCTACACGGCAATTATCCACAAGAGCAATTCGAATAGCAAGCACATCGTCATCGTCAACACCAAGCTCCTCTTGCACAAGCTCAAGAATTGGAACATCAATGTCTCCAAGAGGAAGAGTGAGCGCGACAACATGAAGACGAACAAGACGCCGAGGCTCAACGTCTTCAACACCAACAACGTGAAGCACAAGCTCTTGAGGCGCAACGTGCCCTTCAAGAATCAAGTAGAGCCACCAACCGCAACCGAGATAGGCGCAATCAAGAGGAAGCACAATCCAAGAGAGAAAATACCAAGCAAGAGTGCATCGTCAAGTTCCTCAAGCTCCTCCATTAGCTCGACAAGCTCCTCCACAACCTCAAGTTCATCAAGAGCAATATCACTTTGGAAATCCTCCATGCCAAGAGCAAAATGAGGTTGACAATCCTCCACGTCAAGGGCATCATCATCACCCTCGACCCCAACATAATGAAGAACAACACTATGGCAAGCTCAAGTTCACCATGCCCAAGTTCAACGGAAGCAATGATTCCGAAGAGTACCTTTCATGGGCATTGAAGGTCGACAAGATCTTTCATTTTCACAACTTTGAGGAAGAGAAGAAGATCGCTATGGCATCACTTGATTCCAAGACTATGTGCTCATATGGTGGGAACAAGTCCTTGAATGCCAAGAAGCAAGAGGTGAACCACCAATCACTACATGGGATGAAATGAAAGATGTCATGTGCGCACGCTCTGTACCAACCTACTACAACCGCGATCTCTTCAAGAAACTCCAACTCCTCAAGCAAGGAACAAAGAGCGTTGAAGAATACTACAAGGAAATGGAGATTGCCATGACAAGAGCCAATGTCACAAAAGATGATGAGCAAACTATGGCCCGTTTCTTGAATAGCCTCAATCATCCCATCAAGAAGATTGCGGACTTCCAACACTACTCCAACCTCATTGGGCTCATGCATCAAGCTACCAAAGCGGAACGCCAAGCGCAAGATGACTTCAAGTACGCCAAGTACTCTTCAAAGAGCTACGGCTTTGTCGGTGAGAACGACACCTATGGGATCAACGGAATCCCTACTGTGGTCGGCGGGCGCGGGGTCATGAGAAGGGCGGGTCTAAGGGCCAGCACAAAGGTCCTTTGCCCAGGTTCGGGCCGCGGGGATCGCGTAATACCCTAATCGTGATTTGGTGTGTATTTCAGTGTTCTTGAGCTAGCTATGATGCGTGATTTTGCTCAAAGAGTCGAATCCCTCTCCAGTACGCCTCGGGCCTCCTTTTATAGTCGAAGGAGGCGCCACAGTTGCACATAGGAGGTGGAAAGGGTACAGTGTACAAGCTTATCGCCTGTCATTACGGGACAAGACGCGTTAAATGCGCCCCTGAGGTGTCCCCTCGCTTTGTTGCCGCCTCGCCTTGCTTCGACACGCGCCCAGGCCAGCGAGGCGGGCAATGCCATGTAGGCTGGCAGGCTACCGAGCTGGCGCGGTGGCAGCATCTTCACGAAGATCTGCATGCCACCACGCAGGTGCTTGCTGAGCTGGCCTTGGGGCCGCACATCGCCACGCAGGTGCTCGCGTGGCTGGCTGGGCTGGCAGCTACATGGGAACGGCGGTGGAACCTTGGCGGGTGCGGGCCTGGCCATGGCCCTGTTGATGTCCTCGGCAAGGGTCTTGCCGGGGCCTTGTGGTCGTCCCCGACAAGGATCTTGCCGGAGGCCTTGTGGGTGTCCTCGGCAGGAACCATGCCGAGGATCGCCGTCTTCTGGTCCTCGTCTGGTCTTGTGTGTCAATGATCTTCACAAAGATCTGCATGCCACCATGGAGGTGCCTCCCGAGCTTCGGTTCCAATGTTGTTGATGATGTTGGAAACCTCGGGCTCAAGGGCGGCGTTCTTCGTCGATGTTGGGCAAGTTGTGCCGGCAAGGCTCTTGCCGGGGCTGCGGAAGTCTTCCCGGCAAGGGTCTTGCCGGGGGAGTCCACCTTGCCCCCTTGCTCGTCGTGTCTCTGTCTTGGCATTGCTTTGATCTTGTGGCTTCGACTTCCCTCCTTTGCCCTGCTAAGTGTGGTCCGTAGGCCCGGCTCTAACTGCCCGTGCATAGGTAAAGGGGTATAGAGTAGTGCCCCTACTTATGTACACCGACAGGAGCCCCCGGGCCTGGGCCACACATAAGCGCGACGTGTTATTGGGCTAGGCCTAGAACGGTGCACGGGCAGGCAGGGCCGAGTTTTACTGCGGTAACTTTTCTGCCCGTTGCGCTTCCCCACGACCTGCATTGAATGTGTGACATGGAGGGTCGTGTGTGATGTGGAGGGCATGCATGGGGCGCCTGCTGCACGTAGGCATCATGTCGTAGTAAATGGTACAGAGGCGTCCCGTGCCTTCCCCATAAAAAGGAATAATCGCAGGCGCGCCGCTCATTTACCCTCAGCGCTTTCTCCAATCTCGGCACCGCTGTCCCCATCTTCTTCCTCCTCGAGCCCACTTCTGTTTGTCACTGTTGCGCCCCCATTGCTCTCGATCCTTTGTCTTCGCCCAGCCGCCATGTTACCCAAGACTAGCAAGGGCAAGGGCAAGGGGACGACCAAGGATGTCGTGAAGAAGGAGGCGCCAGAGAATGAGGCGGCAGTGCGGAGGGCGTAGTTCGCCTACTTCTCCCTGTCGTCGGTCGATGTATTCCACCTCAAGGATTTCTTCAGGCCTCTATTGGCGGCGGAGATGATGGGGCACCGGCCACGCGCATCATCCCCGCTGACTGCGGCGAGGCCGGCCCAAATCGGTACACCTTCTTCATCGAATTCTTCTCCTGCGGGCTCTGCCCCCTGTTCTCTGATTTCTTCAATGATGTCATGCGCACCTTCGGCTTCCGTCTTCTGGACCTCACACCGAACGTCGTGGCGTGCATGGCGTTCTTCGCCCACCTCTGCGAGGGTTTCGTTGGGGTGCTTCCCAACACGGCGCTCTTCCGCCACTACTTCTCCCCTCGCCTCCAGCCAGGGGGTGCCCTCTCCAGAAGCATCTCCTGGATCTCGAGGGTCCAAGGGAGAGGCACGTATCTAGAGGGTGCCCACAAGGAGAGGTGGGAGGAGTGGCGGGGTCGGTGGTGCTGGATTGAGGAGAAGAATCCGCCGGAGTTCTGCCGGGTTCGTCGGAGCCCGCCGATTCGTGGCGAGGACTGGAGCGACGTCGATGCCGACAACGCGAACCTCTCGATCGCCACCACCAGGATCCATCATCTCACCACGGCCGGGCTCACCCTAGAGATGATTGGGGCGGACTTCATCCGCCGCCGAATCGCCCTGCTGCACAACAAGGGGAGGCCAGCTTGGGACTTCAGGAATGCGGCCTACATCATGAGGCTCCGCCCCGTCCTGAAGCATAACTTCACGGTTAGGGGGCACGCCCATTACTGCCAGAGGCTCTTCCAGCTTGAAGTGTTCGCGGACGGCAGGGTGGAGAGGACCAGCAGGGCCGCGAAGGCCGGCAAGGTCATCAAGGGGCCCCTATTTGGGTTGCCGCCGGGCGTGTTCCCGCTGAGAAACAACACGTGCCAGGCCGCCATTCTCGAGATGATGCCGGTCTTCAATGCGCACGGCATCGACCCATCCTGGGTCAAGCCCGCAGCACGCGAGGTGCGGGAGTGCTTTGACAACTTGTCGGAGGGCTTCGACCGCGACGAGTCGCTGCTCGACGAGGACACCACCCAGGCGGAGATCGACTACATCACCGTCAGGGTGGCGAGGCGCAACTAGCCATGGAGGCCGGCAGCGCTGGCAGCATGGAGGATGATAATGGCGCGGCCGCGGAGGAGAGGGAGCTCGCCCAGTGGGCGGAGACTG
This sequence comes from Triticum timopheevii, assembly GCA_963921465.1. Lineage (NCBI taxonomy): Eukaryota > Viridiplantae > Streptophyta > Magnoliopsida > Poales > Poaceae > Triticum > Triticum timopheevii. The sequence goes on along the minus strand of OY997266.1, from coordinate 278,730,519 downwards.
CTGGGGAGGCCAGCGGTGCCAACACCGGGGCCCCTCCTGTTGAGGAGGTGGTTGAGGAGTCGACCGAGGGAGAAGCTGAGGCCGACGACCCTCCGGCCACGGGAAGAGGACGTGTCTTGCGGCAGGCCAGCTCTTGTGAGCCAGTCCGGCCCAGGAGGACCGAACCGCGGCAAGGGGTCTAGGGGGAGTCCATGTGCTAGGCAAGGGCCGCGACAGCGAAGAAGAAGCCGATGAAGACCGCGATGGCGAAGAAGAAAGCAACCACCTCTTCTTCGTCCAGGCATCGCTGGACTCCATCCCCTTCTCGTCCCGCAGATATCGACCCGGAGGTCGTCTTTGATCTTGGGTCCCTCAGCCCAAGGAGGAAAAGGAAGGCAGCGGAAGAGGAGGCTGAGGACGAGTAAGTATCTGCCCTTCTTTACCTCCGCTCTCTCAAACTGCATTACTCTTCGTGACTTGTTTTCATCTTTGCAGGGACAGGGAGACGCTGGCCCAGAGGGTGGCGAAGAGGGCCAAGGCGTCGGCGGGCGACCAGCCCCCAGCAGGCGCTTCGCACACGCCGGTGGTGGAGATCAGCTCGGATAGCAGCCCCTGGTGCAGCCCCCGGCTTAGCCCCCAGCGTGCGTCCACCACCTACTCCTTATCAACGTGCGCCGGGGTTCGATCTTCTGGCACTGACATTGCCCTGGCTGGAGGAGGAGGACGGCAGCAGGAGGAGCCACCGAGGGCCACCCCCAACACGCCGCTCCCATCGACCACACCGCCCCGAGGGGCGTCCCCGGCAAGGGCACCAAGCGCCGAGCCCATGCGCACAGAGGAGGGTGAGGTGGACTTGGGCACTGGTGGCTCCGTCCCGGTAACAAATGTTGGCGGGGAGGGGGCCACTTCTTCTCAGCCCGGCATGGGTAGGTCACCTGCCTTCTGTTCCTCCTTTTTCTTCTGTCTTTTCCAAAACTTGCTCTTGGCCTTGCCTCATTCTCTTCTCCGGCATCCAGATTCTCCCTTGGCGGACCAGGAGGACATCGACACCATCATCACATAGGTCGCCAAGGATGCCAAGGCCGAGGCCAACAAGATCGCCGCCGGGGAGGCCGCCGAGACCGCTGCAGAGGATGCCACCAAGGGGTCTACCGAAGAGAGCGGCAAGGCTGTCGCTGAGGATTCCGGCAAGGGTGCTACCGAGGAGGCCGACAAGGCCACTGCCGAGGAGGAGGAGGAGGTGGTTGACGATCAACCCTCCTTGCCCGCTGCCCCTGCCTCGGGCAGGTACTTGAAGGTGGGTGACGACTTGTTCATCCACCTTCCACGGACGGCGGGCACCAGGGCGCCGGCCGAGGGGGTGGTGTTCCACGATGAGGTGCTTGCCACAGCTGGACTCGAGGTTGCCGACGAACCGAGCGCCGGTGGCGGCAGTACCCAGGAGGAGCAGCTTCTTTGGGCCATGGGCTCCAGCTTCTGGAATCTCCAGGCACTCCACCGCGCCCGTCTAGACAAGGCCCAGTCCAGGGAGGCGGCGGCGGGCAAGGCTGAGACAGATCTCAAGGAACGCGTTGCCGAGGCGCAGGCCTGGTTCCGCCAGGCCCACGAAGAGATGAAGGCTGCCCAGGACCAGCTGGCCGAGCGCAAGAAGGAGCTCCTCTCGACGCAGGCCGACATCGAGAAGGCCCAGGAGGCGGCGAGGGAAGAGGCCACCAAGGCCGAGGCCACCCGGTCCCAGCGCCAGGCCGAGCTGAACTCCTAGGAGGAGGACCTGGCTGCTCGAGAGGCGGCGCTCGCTGCCACACTCCATGGCAAGGACGAGGAGGTCGAGAAGCTCGTCATGCAGCGGACCCAGGAGCTGGAGCAGAAGCACAAAGAAGGAGTTGATGCTCAAGCTCTAGCCCACGTTGACAACGTGAACGAGCTGGAGGCGGAGCGGGACGGCCTAAAGAACAGGGCCGAGCAACTGGCGAAGGAGAAGGACACGGACAACTGTGCCTTGACGGAGGCGCAGACAACAGTCACCGACAAGGCCGAACTGCTCACTTGCGCCAATGACTCCATCAAGGACGTGAAGCTAAAGCTGGAGGGTCTTGAGGGTACGCTTTTGGAGGTCAAGGCCCGGGAGGAGACCCTGACCAAGAACCTGGAGACGGAGAGGCAACTGTGGAGTAATGACGCTGCCAAGCACGAGGATTTCGTGAAGGGCGAGAACCTCTGGATCAGCCGCCTTGCCGACGTCGCTAATAGGATCACCGAGAAGCTGGCGGCTATGGGGATGTCAATTGTGAGGTACACCCCAGAGCCGAATGTGAACCCCAACGCCAAGCTGACCCTGTTCTTCGAGGGCGTTCTTGGAGCCCTAGAGCAGTTTCGCTCTAACAGGTCGAGCTCTCTAGCCAGTGAGGCCCGACTGATTTGCCGGGGTGCCCTGACCAAGGTTCTCACCAAGGTGGCGTACTGGTACGCCAACCTCGACTTTGACACCGTGCTGGAGAGCTTGCCGGAGGATGTGGACCTCGCGCCGCTCAAGGAGCGCATCAAGCCCATCATCAGCTGCATCAATGGAATCAAGAGGATCGAAGGCTAGCGCCGGGACTAGGCACCCCGTTTCTCATCGCCGTTGTAGGTTCACGACCAACACAATTCATATCTTTAGTTAGAACCGCAGCAACAATTGATGTAATATTACTCTGCAGTACTTTTGAAACGATGCATGTTATTTTCCAAATTCGATCTTTCTCCGTATGTCCACCCTACGTTAATGGGTGGGCTTGCCGGTGCATAAACCCATGCCGCGGCATCTCGAGGACGGATCCCCAATGGCCTGCCCGGTGTGCGTGCTGCCAGGCGAACCACCTTGCCATTCTCAGCGCGGCCGCTCGAGCTCTCGAGCGGACTCGAGACAAGACAAGAGCGTTGCCAATAGAGGAAGGCTATCCTGCCGTTTTCGACGCAGCCGCTCGAATTGTTGAGCGGACTCGAAACAGAACAAAGACATTGCCAATAGTGGAAGGGCCCCATTGCTTGCAGGTTTCATATACAGAGGGAAAGATCTCCAGGAAGAATAACCTTATATAAGAAGAAACACAGAAAGTGTTCGCGTGACTTAGCTTTTCTGCCACTGCACGAGCGCCCACTGCACTCGCAAGTGATGCCGCCCGTTCGATCGGCTCTTCCTTGGAAACCATGGCGATGAAAAGCTGCTAGACTAGTTGGTAGACCAGATTTTCACAACTGGGCCCCCTGCCTACTGCGCCTAAGATGCCGGTGAGAACGACACCTATGGGATCAACGGAATCCCTACTGTGGTCGGCGGGTGTGGGGTCATGAGAAGAGCGGGTCTAAGAGACAGCACAAAGGTCATTTACCCAGGTTCAGGCCGCGGGGATCACATAATACCCTAATCCTGCTTTGGTGTGTATTTCAGTGTTCTTGAGCTAGCTACGATGCGTGATTTTGCTCAAAGAGCCGAATCCCTCTCCTTTACGCCTCGGGCCTCCTTTTATAGTCGAAGGAGGCGCCACAGTGGCACACAGGAGGTGGAAAGGGTACAGTGTACAAGCTTATCGCCTGTCATTACGGGACAACACTACAGAAAAAATACACTTCCATGATGATACGTGTTTGTCACAGTAGGTCGCGTTTTTTGTCATGCATGTACATCCATGACGATTTTATGACAGAATCAAGATAGTCATACCAAAATTATCATCACGGAAGTGTCCACTTCCATGATGATAAATCGCGCTCACAGAACTGCTTTCGTCAAGGGTGACCGACACGTGGCATCCACCGTAACGGAACACCGTTAAGCTATCGGGTCGGGTTTTGGATCCGATAACCCGTTAACAGCCCCGACCAATGGGGATTTTCCACGTGTAAAATCATCATTGGCTGGAGCAAACATGTGTTGGCTCACTGTTGGGACAGATGTCATCCACTCATTGGACCGAAGGCGCCTATGATACGGCGACACGTGGCATGGCCCAACAGAGGCCCATTCCTGTGAAAAGGCTGGCCCGTTGGACTTGGTCAAAAGGTGGCGGGTCGGCCCACGGAAAGCTTGTTAACGGCCTGTTCGCATATAGCCCATTTACAGCCTACTAACCTAGGGCCCGTTACGACCTCTCTCAATTAGGCCCAGTAGCGTCATCTGGGCCGTCCAATATGATTCCAGCCCATTTCAACTTCCGACCCACGTGTGGCCCATGACTTCTTTTGGCCCATATGAGGCCCTTTGTAACTCTTGGCCCATTAACGGCCCGTGGTGAAACTGGCCCGTAATGAACAATGTATCACTTTATACCTATTAACGGCACGTTATTCTATTGGGCCGTTTCCAGCCCAAGTTATCTTTCGGCCTTCTCAGGGCCCATTGATTCCTGCGCTCATTTGCAGCATTCAGTTACATACGGCCCATTACTGTCATTTTCTGCTTGTGGGCCAAATTCAGCCCGTCGTTATAGTCGGCCCGTTTGTGGACCATTAATACGTTGGTCCGTTTTCATGTGAAAAAAAACCGTTGGGCTGTTTTCATAGAGTTATCAAATACAGCCTATTAACGGCCCGTTATGGTCCACGAATAGTACGACCAATGATTGGCGAAATGATGATACGCCCCGTAGAAGGCCCATGGATCCTACGGCCCGTATGAGGCCCATGGATCGTACGGCCCATAGAAGGCCCATGGATCGTACGGCTCGTAGAAGGCACCCTATAGCCCGTAGAAGGCCCATGAATCCTAAGGCCCGTATAGAAGACCAGTGGATCCTACGGCCCGTATAGAAGGCCAATGGATCCTACGGCCAGAAGAAGGCCCACGGATCATACGGCCTGCAGGAGGCCCATGGTTACAACAGTCCGTGTGTTGCCATGATTATTTTGGCTAGTTACCAAAAATAGGCTATTGTGGCCACTAGAAAAACACAAAAAAAGAACTGCAGTGACTACAAGCAAACAACTAAACAAGACAATAAGGAAATAAATAAGCAAGCAATTAACGCTAGCCTATTACCGCTATTACACATATTACATCCACTGGGCATCAAAGTTCGCCACCAGTGCAAATATGGGGAATAAAGCAGCATATTACATACACTGGCCGTCAAAATTGGCCACCAGTGCAAATAAACGCGGCAGCAAAACAAGAGCATAACTGAAACAACTTCAGAAGAGCTCAAGAAACGTTATCCTAGGTATCCACCATGCTGGCAATAAGCTTAGCAAGCTTATTAGCTTTGTCCTGTTTGGCGCTAAAATCCTCCAACGCTTGCTGTTGCACCAGAAAGTACGCATCTGAATGCTCTAGGGACTTCCACAGTCCTTCCGCTTCTTGTCGCAGCACAGTTGATCGATGTCTTTCAGCTTGTAGTTGAGTCTCAAGAAACCGAACTGATTCAGACAGTGAGTTTGAATAGCTTGTGCAAGCGATAGTGGCCAGTAACTCGAACACTAAACCAAGACAGGACTTTGGGGTTGTCTCGCTGTCTTCAAGATAGTCTTCCTTAGCTGTTTTATCAGCTTTGTTGGAGACCAACAAGGATGTGTCACTATCCTGAACCTTATATGCATTACTTCCTTTACCATTGCTTAATAAGGCACTCTTCCCCAATATTCTGTCAGCATTCTAAAAGAAGAAACAAGCAGACACATAACAAGTTTAGCATGTACTAGTATATGAAACTCATTTCGGTGAACCAGTTCATTAGTAAGGTGGACATGATTAAACTACCAAGTCTTCTATTGTCAAGTACTAGTACATAATAAAAGCATCAAGCAAACATATATCTATGTCCTATGGTCACTGCATTGTCTTGCCAAATCAAAATAGAGACACGGTTCAAATCATATCAGTTCAAGAAAAAGCAGCAGTGAAAGAATAAAAAGCATGGGAAACTACACCGCACAACAAGATTTCAGATGGGTACCACGGGTCTACATGTACAACAACACTATTGGCTCTGTTGTGATGCTAGTAATGTGCATGATATGAAAGTCAACTGTATACACAATTGAAATTGAAATCAACATAGCTATTGATAAGAGCGAACCTGTTAAAGAAACATGCATAAACATACCTGCTGTGCTATTGGAGTTTCGATTGGATCCTTCAATTTAAAAATAAGTTTGTATGAGTAAATATAGTGATACAAGAGCAAAGCAATCATAGTTAAAAAAAGGCACGCATAACTACGCTTAATCTGTGCATAACTGCGCATAAGCATGCGCTTTGGTCAGTAGAGCGCAAAGCGGTGGCAAAACGCACAATTAATGCCTAGCGCTTTTTTGAACTATGATAGCAATGGAATGTTAAATTAGAATAGTTGTTCTTCAGGTTTTAGGCACTTGTTAGACATGAACAGAGTACAGTAAGACGCCAGAATATAATACTTAAAAATAGAAAATGAGCTCATAGACCTTACCACATTCTTGGTTCGGGACCAGTACAGAACAAGGCGTTCCCAGTCATCGTCCAGTAAATGTGTCTCAGGAGAACATAAGGGAATTTGATGAGTTTCGTTGCCGGTGAAGTACGTTTTCTTCAGGTAATTCCGATACTGCCACCAAGAATTCTTGAAGATAGCAGAGGTATTAGCATAGGTTACCTCATCCTGAGTTCCCAAAATGGTCCTTCTCTATAGAGAAAAATGGGAAAATTTGCTGTATTATAACCATCATGGAGGTAGGATGTATGGGACAAAGCAAAGTAATTGCCATGAATAACATTACTTACACATAACTCCTAGACAAACATCTGCAACTGGCATTTTCTTTCATCTTCAGTATAATATTTCCAAGATGGGAAGATACGCATTAACAACATCAAATGTGATAGCTGCTAAACTACGACTAGCTAGTTTTTCTTCCTCCACAGGAATAGGCGTACTAACTGGTGGAGTTGGGGTTCGCCGTGGTAGTACTGGCCCTTTGGGCACTGGAGCTGCCTTACTAACTGCTCTTGTTTGGGAGCTCTATGGTAGAGATGGTGCTGTGTCAACAGGAACTGGGTTACTATCTGCTGGGGTTGGGGTTAGATTGGGTGAAGTTGGTTCTCTGTCCATCGCAATAGGGGTACAATCTGCGAGAGTTTGGGTTATGTGTGGTAGGGTTGGTTCTTGTGCATGTACAACCGGGGTGCTATCTCCACCAAGAGGTAGCACTGTTTTATTTGAAGACTGTGTTTTTAGTCCGCTGGATACTGGCATCACCCGCTCCAATTCAAATGGCTGATAAACAGGAAACATAGTTGAATGTACAGACATTGTATGAGAGACAGATGCAATAGATAGTGTGGAAAAAAGGCATGAAATAGTTGACATGTATATTGTTTAACTAAAACAGATAGCATGACATAATTTCACATATATGATGTCTATCTAAACTAGATAGCATAGCATAACATAATTCAAAGATATGATGAATAACTAAACAGGATCGCATGGCATAATTCACCTACATGGTATCTAAGTAATCAGGATCGCATCATTTAATTCACATATGTGATTTATATGCCAAACAGAGGGCATTCGATATGATGTCTGAACTAAGAACACGGTCTTGAATACTGTGTATATGATGTCTAAACTATGCAATGCAAGACATGATATGCATGATATGAGCAGTATAATTGTGCCAAGTTTGAGCATACACCTCGGTGGGGGAATAGGACTAGTCATCTGTCTCTGAATCCATCTCCGAGGAGCTATCGGGACCCAACAAGAGATCTGCTTCGACAGGTAGCACTGTCTGCTCTGAAGGCCTTGTTTCAGTCCAGATTTTTCGATCTCCCACCCAAATGGCTGATTCACGGGAAGAGTAGTTTAATGTACAAACATTGACGACAAATGGAAATGTAATGAAGAAATGGATGGGCAAGATATCATTCAAATATATGATGCCTGGTTAAACAAGATGGCATTGCACATTTCACATATATTATGGCTGGCTAAAAGACATGAGACTGCATAATTCCCATATATGATATAGAAACTAAACAGGTGGCATTACAGAACATGTCTAAACTAAGCAGATGACATATATGATGTCAAAAGTAGGCACTGCAAGGCAACATATGCATGATATGACTAACATCATCATGCCAAGGTAGAGCAAACACATTGGGGGGGGGGGTAAATAGGAGTGGTCAGCGGCGTTTGAATCCGCCTCAGAACAGATATCTTCCTCTGGATTACAATCTGGAGAGGGGTGGGGAGGGTTTGCCATTGAACCCACCATGGAGCGATGTCTGCATGACATTGTATTGCCGCGCAAAACTCTTCTCTTTTTCTCTACATGTTCAGCATGACTGTGTACAATATCTGACATGCATACGAAAAAAATATGGTGAGATTATGTAAGGAGAGCATGCAGAAATTTAGAGTGATGGTAACAACCAGTGGATGGATCCAAAAATAATGATAGCAGGCTGATGATTGCTTTCAATTAATAAAAAGACAGATGATGATTACTTTACTATTTCTTTCCCACCCAAGATGAACAACATAGGCATACCCTAGGTGAACCAGATATTCGACAGACATACTATTCATTGCTGCCTCGATATGTGCCCCATAGCTAATTTAGAACTCCAATTTGAACATTTATTTGGATCTGACTTGGGAGTCCAAGAACTGAACAGGACGATAAAGTAGCAGGTAAGTTTAAGCAATGCATAACATAAGAAGAAACGAAAGAGTGCGACCTCTCTTGTGGACCCGTGTACTCCTCAGGTTCATCTGCTGAGTCAATGATGGTGAGGCCGTTGCGGTGGGTGCTGGCAGCAGGGAAGGAGATCTAAGGCAGCGAAAGACGGTTAGGAGTCGTGATGTCTGGTTTGGTGGATGCTTCTGTCGATGGAGCAGCTCAGGTGAGGTGGACGGCGTCGCGGCAAGAGCAGTACAAACCACAAAAAGTTCCCTTCGACACGTACCTGTAACTAAAGTAATTCTATAAGGGCTCATTTGGCTTGCATGATTCTTAAAACACAGGGATAGGAAAAACACTAGAATAGGATAGGAAAATGCACATGGTAAACAGAGCATTTGTAAACACATGATTTCTGTCAACTTGGGTGTTTGGTTTACAGGGATTGGAAGAGCAGAGGAATGCAAAGAAACATGGCCAAAATAAAGTGAAACCATATGAAAGCGTGTACAGTTAGAATGTTATTCTGGCACTAATGCACTTGGTCTTGTTTTCATGCATAGGATTTTGAAAAGTAGGTCCAGGTGGATGTTTTGCTTCATTCCTTTCAACAAAATGCATGAATAATTGGGTTGGTCGCTGAAGCAGTTGAGGTGGAGGTGGCTGTCGGAGGTGTGGAGGAAGATCTGAGGAATCTGTAGACGGCGTCCAGGGCACTGCTCTATTGTGATGGATCGTTCTATCGTTGGAGCAGCTCCGGTGAGCCGTAAGACGTCAAGGCTGAAGCAGCACAAGATAGACATCGTCAATCTCAAATGGGATTCTAATGCATCTCCAATAGATGATGTAAAATGGATGTAAAATTTACATCACCAAAAACCACCTGACTACAACAGATGAGGTAAAACTTTGACTCTGAACTTAACTATCGAAACTAAAATTTATTATGGAATCTGAATGTTACTGTCGAAACTGAACGCAATGGTAGCAGAGAGGCACTTGACATGTAGTTTAGGGAGGGCCTGCAGTTCATCTTCAATCTGCACCCCCTAAGCCGCCAGCAACCACCGGCCGAACCGCCGGCCCCAGTGCCGCCTCGCCGCCCCAAAAAAACTCCCCACCGCTGCCCCAGCCAGCCCTCTAGGCCCCCCGCCCTCCCACCCTGAACCCTAAGATAGATAGTGGGGTACCTCTTCGGCGAGCCCCCGTCCCCGCTGTGGGTGGTTCTTCCTTAACTCCAGCGAGCCCCCCAACCCCTGAAAATTGACTGACCCAAAAGTCGATTCAGTCGACTGAAGTGTGGCTAAACTGGAGCAGAGCAGCAGCACGAGCGAGGGGGGGAGCAGCAGCAGCATCTAGGTGAGCGAGCGATCGAGTGAGAGCCAGAGCAGCAGCAGCAGCGCGAGCGAGCGAGCGAGAGCCGGAGCAGCAACAGCAGATCCGGCTGGTATGGACACCTTCGCCGAAGGGGCCTCGCACTGGGGGAGAGCTGCTGTGGAGATGTCGCTCACGGCGCCAGCTTCAAGGTAGCCGCTCCATGGGGGTGCGGGATGGACCACCATCATCACCGGGAGGTCAAATTAAGGAGAAGGTGCGATGCGATGAGTATACAACCTCTTTGGTGGCGCCGAGTAGGCCTCGGCTTCGTCCGAGGAGTCGGTGAGGATGCTGCGGTTTCGGTGGAGCAGGTTAAGGCGGCGCTGTGGGGATGGAGTAGCCGCGATAGACGAGGCAATCGTTGGACCAGCTCCTTGGAGGTGGAGGACGGGGCGGCTGAACCGACGGGACGATGAGATGGACGACGGATCCTCATCCGGGGAGGTGGATGAGGGACGTCGAGCTGTTGCGGTGGATGATGTTGTCGGGGAAGAGGCTCCGGTTGGGCAGCGGTGAGGTGGCGGACGGAGGAGGGTGGGGTTTCGCGGCTGGAGCGGAGAGGTTATGGCGGCCTGGGATTTCAAATGGCAAAAGGGGGGGGATGGGAGGGGGCAAAGCATGACTTAGGGACACGCTTGTCCAAAATGTAGGGTGTGTTACAGAAGTACCCCCCACCGATTTGAACTAGCGGCCCTTTTGGCTCAGGGTTAGAAGGGGGATTTCGCGTGTCGGGATTTGGCAGCTGGAGGGAGTTTTCGCGCGCGTTGTAATTTAGGGATAGCAAGGCGCTGGTTGTGAAGGTGCCAGTTTTGGGAGCACGATATCTGAATTTTCGGGATATAACAAGCCTAACGTGTAGTAATATTGTACTTGTACGTACCAAATCAATTCGCACTTCCCTCAACCAAAAAGAAAATGAAAAAATAAAACTATTCACACCACACAAAGAGAGAGTCTTGCCCCATTTTACTATACAAATGCTATTCAAAGCTACTCCCTCCTTCCATCTATATAGGGCCTAATGCGTTTTTCGATGCTAACTTTGACCAAATATTAGAGAAATAATATATGACATGCAACTTACACAAAGCATACCGTTAAATTCGTCTGTGAAAGGTTCTTTCAATGATATAATTTTCACATTGTGCATGTCATGTACTATTAATCTTGTCAATAGTCAAAGGCGGTCTTAAAAATCTCATTACGCCCTATATATATGGAAGGAGGGAGTATGAATCCATGTTATGTCCGATTAAATTTTTTCGCTTGCTGTATAATGCATGTAACCTACTCATACCAACATTTTAGTGCATTCCAAATGTCTATACTACCACTGCAATTCGAACTAAATTTGAATTCGTTTCTCTATTTCAATAAGAATCTACAATCATGATTGTTGCCAACTTCAACCATCATTCGTGTATTACCTTAGTAACACACCACATGATTACTATAGAGATAGATATGAACTATGTGTACTACATGAACTCGAATTCTATTTTTCGAATAAACTTGATGTTGATTCCAAATAATAGTACATTTGATGTACTAACTATATATATTCATAATCTAAACCATGTTCCATACGTACACCGTGTTTATCACAGAAAGTATTGTGCCCCGCCCCCTACATTATGACAAGTATTTAGACCTGAGCTGCAAAAGCCACACATTAGCCCAAATTATAATCAATGTTCTATGTATTATACGTAGTACTAGCAAGATGCCCATGCGTTCCACAGAACATCAACATGATCAAGGGGCCTAATTTGCAAATATGGAGAGGGGTGTGTGTATCTTTTTTCAAACTTGCCATAGTTTCCTTCCTATCCGCCAGATATAAATCGGACGGCCTATATTGCAGGATGGCAGGCACACCATCATCAACAACTCTATTTTTTTATAAGAGTAGAGATAAAATATATTATATGTAGTATAACATGTTCATAACCACACCATGTGTATCACCATTATATATATTCACACATACGTCGGTTTAAAACACTATGATAAATTCTTCAAATATCCGAATTCATTTTTTATAATGAAGTGTATATGATCTCTATTCGTCTTTTACACCCACACAACCCTCTTATCTTTGTAGCTAGCGCTAACTTTCTCTTGTGCATGCACACGCCCGCATCCCTCTCACCCTCCCTCATCCCTTTCACCCACGGTGTGTGTAGGCCCCCCAGCTCCTTTACGACACACATCGATCGAGATGCCTCTCTAGCCAGGTGTGCCTAGAACAAACACAAGCTTCCCCTCTTCTCTTGTCACCATCCATGCCTCACTCCCACCACTCTTTTCATTGATCTCGTACTCGCACACTCCTTCCCCCTCGATATAGTATGCCTCTCGTACCACCTCCTAGATGCATCCCTCTCTCTCTATCCTTCTCCTCGTGCCTCATTTGCTTCTAACACACACATGCATGTATACCGATCGATCTCCCAACATATACCTAGATCGACTTTAACTATGCCCCCCATCGATCGACGTTCCTCACAAGTTATGTCTCTCCTTTCTCTAACAAAGGGCGATTGATCTTCCTATGTAGTTACGTCTGCTTACCACAACCATATCGTCCCCCCTCATCATTCGTGCATGCCTCATGACCCGTCTCTCACACGCACGTGCACAGACAACAAGCAGCCATCTGCTCTCTTATTGATATTGCGGGCGTGCCCTCCGTTTGTCTAGCAAGCCTATCCCACAATTTGTTAGAAGCAACTCCACTACCACCCCCTCCAACACTCTAGCTCTGTCTCTCTCCCAACCTTATTCCTCTCCTGCACATATGCATGGATGCCGATCGATCTCCCTTAATACATGAGGCAAATCGATCTCCTTAAGACATGAGGTAGGCCTCTCTCCTCCTCCACACATATACCAGCCATTGTACCTCTATAGTTAATTGGGCCTCCCTCTTCCCCCACCACACACCGATAGTCGAGCACTGCAGGTAGGTATACATGCCACATAGACAAACTGCACATGTCCCCTCTCACGTTCCAGTAGGCCAGCCACTCTATATCTTTGACGTGGGCACACACAAATTCGATGGCACTCTTTATCGATCGCGCGTGCACATACACACATCATCCCTCTCTTCGATTCTATGGACACCTCAAGCCGATGATACCTCCACTCTCTTCTCCTGGATCACCCCCTCTATATATATGTTATATCCAGGACTCTATTTCGCACACATTGCATATGTTACATTTTTTGATTGACCCCCCCTCCCAAAAAAACTCTCAAGAACCCACACACTATATCTCTCTAGGTTTATATCTCTCTCACACAACCCCACGTAGGTGGTGTACGTATACAAGAAGAGAATAGGTGCACTGTGCACGTACTCACGCTTCGTGCCCAGCCACACTCGCGCAGATACATGGTGGAGCTCATTTCTTTACGAAATGGCAGCCCATGTGCTAATTTGAACTCCTGTAGCGGTTGTTTACCTAGGGAGGTCATGTACCACGCGTGCACGAAACAAAGTTCGACTTGACGCGTAGCCGCGTTATTTTTAAATAAAGTTATAGCGCTCAATGGCACGTACACAGAATATAAAATGATTTTTATGGAGAAAAGGGTAGTCCGCTCAACTATATACAATGGAGCCTACCTGCCTAGTTTATCGCTCTTCAGAGTATCTCACACAAGGCTGCGGTGGCCTCTCTCTCTCTCACCGTTGTTCACTGATCCGGCCGCATCCCGTCCGCCGGGGGAAGGGAGTGCGGTGGCTTCTCTCTCTCTCACTGTTGGTCACTGATCCGACCGCATCCCGTCCACAGGGGGAAAGGGAGGAAGTGCATCTTTTCTCCGTTCGACGGCGCCGAGGCAGCACATCCCGATCTGCGGTACACGCCGTTCTCTCTGACCAAGCTCCGGCACGGCAGGGCCTACGCCACCTACTCATAGATTCCGCCCGCCGCCGCTCACCTAGTTACATACCGACGACCTCCAGGTATCCCCTCCGGCCTTGCTCCACTACCCGTCTTCCCACGTCACTGCATGTGGATCTTCCATAGTTCTTTGTGCAAAACGTAGCTCGTCCGGCATACTTTCCATATTGCAATCTCGTCCTCACACCATTTTAGACAAACACAACCGTGTTGTTATCTTCCCTTAGGACAAGGAATATGCTTCTTTTTTGTATGTGTCATCACCTGTTATTGGCCAGTAAGTGTTTCCTTTCTACCTCTTTTTTGCAAACAGGGCTATCCATTTCACCTCGTTGCTACTGCGAACTTTTGGTGAACTGCACGAATCACTTTTTTCTTAAGAGTGTTTTGTGCAGTTGTACTAAAATGTCACACGGGCAACGTCTCTACATTTCAGTGCGACTGCACAAAGGGAGATTCATTTTGCTCTATCCTCCTCATCCAACTCCGAGGAGAATCTTCTCCAAGTAGTTAGTCTTAAGAGAGACTGCAAAGGTGACCGGCTTCTATTTGTGTGTTTACTATTTCATCAGCAGTCCTCTATTATCGTAGTCACACTTAATATCTTTGGAACATGGACGCTCAGCTCTATTTTAGTGGAACTGCACAAAATGATCAGAATGTTGCATGCTCCAGACAGCTACTTTTTTTCCCAACATGCCTTGTTGATTTAGACCGAGCTGGGGGGACGTTGCTGCCAATGAAAGCATGGATCAATTTTAATTTAACACCTTCTCACAACTCTGTCTTCAGTTGTGATGTAATTATTAGCTCTGATCTGCTAATAATTGACATGCATTAGCCAGGAAGTTAGTTTTTTTATTGTTTTCGAAAGAGCATCGATGGCAAGACACACGAAACAAAAGCTGAAAGCTCACACCATTGTACAATTTCATGTCGCTGGAAAATTATTTGTATAGTACGTCAATTATGTAAACAAATGATGGAAGCTTGATAGCATTGCCAGAAGCCTCTTCATCATCCGGGTCCATGTGCCATGCACAAAATTATACTCCTTCATTCCTAAATATTTGTCTTTTTACAAATTTCAAATGGGCATATTTTAGAGTGTAGATTCACTCATTTTGCTTCGTATGTGTACTCCCTCCGTTCCTAAATACTCTATTCGTCTTTCTAGAGATTTCAACAAGTGACTACATACGGAGCAAAATGAGTGAATCTACATTCTAAAATATGTCTATATACATCCGTATGTAGTAGTCCATTTGAATCTCTAAAAACACAAATATTTGAGTAGACACTAGTTGAAATCTCTAGAAAGACAAATACTCCGGAGTATATTTAAGAACTGAGGGGGTAGTGCACAACCGCATGCAAGACTCAGCCTGGTCGTTGTGCCGCATTAATAGTGAGTAATGAACAGTCAAATCATAAGCCCCACCTTTCCCACTGTAAGTTGCCCAGAAGAAGCAACCATCGACACGCTCTTCTTTGAATCCGCTCATACTCCCTCCATTTTTATTTACTCTGCATATTAGAGTTGACTGAAGTCAAACTTCGTAAAGTTTGACCAAGTTTATAAAAAATAATATAGACAATATAGACATTTATCATAATAAATCTATATGATGTGAAAGTACATTCAATAATAAATCTAATGTTGTTGATTTGTTATTGTATATCTTAATATTTTTGTTTATAAACTTGGTCAAAGTTTGTAAAGATTGACTTTGACCAAAGCTAATATGCGAACTAAATAAAAATGGAGGGAGTACTACTCCATCCGTCACTGCTTATAGAGCGCGCTTCAGAAAAAATAAAAAACATCTGTGGGACCAAGGCGACTAGCGATCGGCCTGAAAAATAGCACTGGTAGTTATAGCACGGTGTCTATTACTAGAGGGAATAATGCGTACACACATGCATGCAGTGCTTGCACCCCGGGTACACACATGCATGCACTTACTCCACTCCGTAGTAGTACTCCCTCCTTTCCGGTTTATAGTGCTCAATTCAAAAATCTCACCAATCAAGGTAGATGGCGAGTGGTGGAATACTTTTTGTAGTTTTGCAAAAGCACCTAATTAATGCTCTTATTTTCCTCAAAAAATTATGTTTATCAATGCATTAATTGCAATGCATGCATGCGTAAAGTACATTCATTGGTCAATTTTCTCTTAATACTTGCATGAAATGATTTAATGCACCTTGGAATCTGAACATGTGCTGGAAAACAACCAAGTTGAGCCTTATAAAATGGAAAAACTAAAATTTTGAGATAAGCCCTATAAACCGGAAAGGAGGGAGTACATGGAGAGAAAATTGTGGACTTGATTGCGGTTACCACTCCCTAATTAATTGAGCATTAAACCAAACGCGTCTAAAGTCTCTCTGGTGGTGGAAATGCACTGAGAGAAATGCATCATAATGAAGCACGCCCTGTAAACTGTGACGGAGGGAGGAGTAGTATGAAGGTGCAAAACCAAGAACGCGTATTGCCAGTCGGTCAACGCACCTCCTCTTGGCATATCACTGACATGTGGGAAAGGAGTGTGAGCAAACCGTTCTCAATTGACGGCAAAGATCCAACCCTCCGTTCCTTGAGAGAGACGAGGAGCGAGAATACACAGACCGGCTCGCACGGAGGCCAAGATATATTCGAGCATGGTTGGTTGATCAATATAATTCATTACATGTTGGGCTGCCGTTTTCCGCCCTTCTCCGGAATAAACGTGTACTTTACCAGAGATAAAAAAATAAGAGTACAGACGCTCCACCATGCGGTTCTAGTAGTAGTACTACTGGTACTACTCCGTTTGGCTCTTCGCCTCTTCGTGAAGTCGAACAATGATGGTATTCCGCATGTTGCGTACTTTAGTGTATGCCTCTGACAATCTGACACCGAATGGACTGATGCATGTCCACCGAGGGTAGGTTGCATTAGTCAAAAGGCGTAAGCGAGCTTCACCTTGTCATGCAAGCTTCTCCTCGTTCTGCGAGTTGATGGGACACACCAAAAAGTAGTGCTAGTCCATACTCCCTCCTTTCCGGTTAATATGGCTTAATCTTTTTTGCGGGTAAATGAGAGACCTTTATTCATATATCTTAGGATGATCAGCCAAGACACTGGTCACTAGGAAGCGAGGTACGCCGCAAAAAAAGAAGTAGGAAGCGAGGTGTTTCATCAAGCTAGCTCTCGGCCACATTCAAAGTGCAGCAAGCATGGTTCGCACGAAGATGCGCCGCAAGGTTTGCTGACCTGTTTACATGCTGAATAACAAAAAAAGAGGAAATATTACCGAGCGCTCCTATTTTTAACAGGATGTGAGCCAGAATTAAGCGAGAATTTTGGCGAGTGTTCCATGCAATCAACTTCCATTATCACATGCAAGAACCCTCGAAGATAACCAAATGTGTTGAAGATTGCTTTATCACATTGTAAAATCATAATAAGAGTGCAGACGCTCCTCCATCTGGTTCCTAGTACTAGTATAGTACATACCTCTAGACTATAGTAGTAGTACTAGTACTACTAGTAAACTTTGCGCTTGACTGTTCGCCTATTCGGGAAGTCGAACAATACTAGCACTAGTAGTATAGTGTATGCTTCTGGCAATATGACACCGGTTTAACTGTTGCACGTCCACCGCCTGAGCGAGGGAGAGCTTGCATTAGTCAAAAGTTTCTCCTTGTCCTGCGAGCCACCACGCGCAAGCTTCTCCCATCCTGCAACCTTCTCCTCGTTTGGCAAGTTGACGGGACACATCAAAGTAATGCTAGTCCATACTGCCTCCTCTCCGGTTAATATGGCTTAATTTCAAACGAGATAAATACACTGTCTGTCACTGTATATTTGTAAAAATACGGTCAGTGGACTTCATAATACGCTCATTGCACTCTCTCTATATATATTTTTTGGTGTTTATACGGTCACTAGCTCACCCTGACTGAGTATGTGTGTGCATGCACATGTAGGTTGAGCACTTGAGTGTGACCGGGTGTGTTCCGTCGTGTGCTCAAACATGCATGCATTAGGGCGTCGCGCGCATTTTTGCATCCATGTGTACGTGTGACTGTTGCATACACGTAGGGGGAGTACGTGTAGGGGCCACTAAGGAGCAGTCAAATCACACAGTAAGTTAGTCGGAAGAAGCAACCATCATTTCACTCTTCAATGACACGTACGCAATATAAAATGGTTGATATGTAGAGAAAAATAAAAACACTATATATACACAAGCAGGAGCCTAAGCTACAAGCCTGGTTGCTTAGGTTGCTCTCTTCACAAGCATAGAACGACGAGCCTGATCCCGTAGCTAGGGGAAGGGAACAATGTTCTGCATAGACGCGGTCGACATCGGCGAGGGAGAAAACCCACAGATGGTGCGTCCCAATTGGGGGTCACCGCGGTATGGGCCGATGCCGCGTCCCAACCGCCCTTCTAGCTACAGCCCGACATCCCAGGTAGTCCATCTTCCTTTTGGAGCCGGCTTGCTCCACTGCCGTAGCTCCATCTCCATGTCGATCTTTCTCTACTTCTACTCGCTTCCATTTGTGATGAGTTTATGTCTGATGAACTAGTGCCAGTACTATTATTCTAATCACACTTCTTCAATATCTTTGCCATCAGGGATGCTCAGGTCGATTTTAGTGGAACTGCACAAAAGCATCGTATGATCCGAGGGTGCCAGCCGTCTTTCCTTCGACAGGTTCTACCTGGCCAGGAAATTAAATCATGTTTAGGGTTTAGGGTTTAAGTCGTAGTGACCCCATCAGTAGTTTTTCTTTCATACACACTCTCATAACTTTTTTCTTTAGTTGTGAAGTAAATATTGGCTATGATCTGTGAATCATTGAGATGCATCAACATGCGTGTTAGTTTTCCTTTGTATTTGATGGAATGTTGTAACAGGGCAACCTTGGAATAGGAATGAAAATGGAGTGGAAAGTTTCCGTTTTTCCGGAGAAAAAATGGAAATGGAGAGAAACCAACATTTCGTTTCGTTGGATCGCGCCATCGAGCAAAACCACGTTTGTCTTGTTTGTATCCCACCCTCCTCCACGGCTCGACCCCACACGGTCGCTCGGCATGCCACTCACCGCAAACCGAGTATACGATAACTTTCCCGCCTGCTTGTCGATGGATCGCGCCATGGAGTACTAGCACTACTGGAAGTGATTGACGTGTTGGGGGAGGACAGCTAGCTGTAGCACGGACTCCCAAGAACTTTTTACATGCATGTTGTAGCCGTCTATTGCGACCTTTGAACGTGGAGCAGACGCGTGCACCCGGAAGCGGCGCGGGTGACGCTCTCTCGGCCGGCGCGCCGCTTCAATGCCGTCGCCAGTGAGATGTCGCGTCCGCTCTGGCCGGGCATGAATCCGGCACTGACCGTTTCGGGCGGGAAGCACACGCGGGTGATGAAGAGGGTTCGGGTTGGTCAGGACCGGCCGTGGCAGCGGTCCGGACGTCCGCAAAAAAGAGATGTTGTACGTTAATATTGCTGCGTATATAATTAACAACATAAATAATGTGCCAGTTGGACAAATATGATTGGAGATGGAGATGGAAATGGAATTTTACGTAAACACGGATATGCATGTCTATGTCTATGTGTGTGTGCACGACGACTCTCGCGACCTAGAAGCGGGGGCGTGTTTTGATCGAGTTTTCTTTCTTGGTACGTTAAAAAATCAGTTTGTATAATTCACATCTAGATGTTATTTAAGGATAACATCTAAGCTCCCAAAAGTATATAATGTAGCAACAAGAAACAAAAAAAACTAGGACAAAAAAATAGACCACAAACAGAGTGGACATTAACTTAGATGTGACATAAGTATGTCACATCTAGATGTGTCCTAGACAGACCCTTGAAAAATTGTCCGCCAGTTTTCGTTTCTTTTTTCCGGGAATGCGCGTATTCCATTTAAAAATACTGCTATGGAGAGATTTTTTTACTCCATTATAGCCTCTTGTTTGATAGAGTTTCTCGCGTCTCGCTCTCTCACCCTCTCCATATCAAAACAAGATGACAGTGTCCACTCTATCTCTCTCCTCACTAGTGGTCACAGATCCAGCCGAATCCCGTCCGCTGCGGGAGGTGAGGAGGTGCAGCATTGACGTTGTCGCCGTCGGCGACGGAGGAAGCCGATGCGCACCGTCCTCTTGGAGCCGGCGCTGGCACGGACGAAGATCCTCCGCGCTCGCTGTCGTCGTGTGGGCAGATCCCGCCCGCCCGCCTAAACGACATCTCACCCTCCTGAGGTATAACTTCTTGTACTGGTCCAGCTCCCCAGGTCGCTGCGTGCGGGTTTTCTTCTATGCGACTACTCCCCAGCTCCCCATGTATAGTAGTTAGTGTTTGTCGGCTGGTCCAACATCACCTACTAGTACTATTATAGAGGAAATGCCACTCGAAAAGTTGTCCTGATTTATGCCTCGGTGGAGGTATACATGTTGTTTCGATAAAAAGTACATGGTGGTTATGCGGTCATCGTCCATATGGTGGTAGTACTACCACTAGTTAAATGAAGAAATGCTTTTTTCTCGGGTATCCTGGTTTAGTTCCCATCAAGATAATTATGATGCTTCTGTTTGTTGGTGTACTTTTCATTAATTCTTATTGACAATTGAGATGTCGCTGCTAATATTGTAAAACAAAGTAACAACACTATATCCCTCTTTTATATATTTGGAAACATCAATGCGTATCGCCATACCCCGGGCATGTCTTCCTCAATTTTAGTGGAACTGCACAAAATTGGATGGCCATTGTTGTTCCGCCTCACTATCCTCTGCCACATTGTTCTTCCTTCCTCGAGCTTGATTACTAAGAAGAAACAGACCACAGTGAGGATTTGTCGAACTTCATAGGTGCCTCACCCAAGCTTGATGCCAAATGGATGATGCATCACCATGATGACCTATCGATGCTCATGGTTGCGCCTCATGGTTGCGTCGGCTGGTGAAGCTGATCGATTTTCAATGAAAAACAAGATGTCTTCCATCAGTGCTCTTTGCTTGTTACGCACAAAGATGATATCCTTCGGCAGTTCACATTGGTTGCGTTGGAGACGCAGTCGTCTTTCACGTTGGTGCAATTTTATCAAACAATTGGCTATGAACCAAATGTTTCCACGAAGAAAGGATTGACGTTGGTACTAAGAGCATAAGTTTTGTATTGATTTCTAAGCCTTCTCACAACTTTGTCTCCAGCTCGCCTGTAATTTTATTTGTCTAGCTATTAACTTTGATTTAAAAAATGGTGTGGACTAAAAACCTGGATGGACGTAGTAGCCCTCCATTTTTATTTACTCCGCATATTAGATTTGACTGAAGTCAAAGTTTGTAATACTCTCAAACCTTTCCAATAATTGAAATTAAAATTCTTTATTTGTACACACTCTCACATGTTTCCGATAATTTGGCGCATGTGTGGTTGTTCACTTAAGGGAGGGTAGTGTACCACACGTAAAGGACAGGAAGTGCGGCCAGGATGCGTGGGTGTGGATCATTAGTTCATCGGAAGTTGTAGTAGTTTTCTTCACTGTATGTTAAATAAAGAGTTTCTTTCGTACTTACACAATTTAAAACGATTGTTATGGAGAGAATAAGAAAACCACTCCACGAGAGTACTATATGGACGCAGCTTTATTGACTTAGTGCACCTGCCTTTGGGTTTATGACAGGTGGTCCCAAAATGTGTCTGGCTCACCTGTCATACAGCCAAAATCAGGTGCAGTGAAGGCACCGAAGCTCAGTCCGTACTACAGTAGTATATAGATAAGCTGGAGCCTCAGCACTTGTTTGCTAGGGTTTGCACTCTCCACACTCTCTCCGCACTACATATATGTATACACGTTGGAGGCTCAGCGTTCATTTGCTAGGGTTTGCTATATTCACAGTCTCTCACCTTCTCTTCACCAGATCTAAACAAGACTGTGTTGGCCCTCTTGTCTCTCTCTCCCCCCTCATAGCTGGTGAAGGAGGCGTCCGTATCCCGTCGCACCGAGAAGGGGAGGAGGTGCAACGTTCACCCTATCACCTTCGGCGAGGGAGGCAATCCACTGCCCGCTGCGATGTTCTCTTTCACCCAGCACCTGTGCGGGAGGGCCACCGACCCCTTCTTCCTTGCTGCCGTACGTGGGGTGGGCAGATCCGGCCTCCCGCCGCATGCCTTGCCACATCCCGACGACCCTAAGGTATAAGTTTCTTCGAAACCATCGTTGCTCTAGCTGCATGCGGATCTTTTTTGATCTGTAGTCGAATCTAGGTCTTGGCTTAAAGAGGAAAGAAGGGTGCGGTGGGTTGGAGCAAGAATCTAGGACGTGGTTCAACGAGGAAAGGAGGGACGGAAAGTAGTATAGACTGGCTATCCAGCCAATTTGTTGGTCGAAAAGGGAAAAAGGGGGTAACCCAGTACACACATCTATAAGGAACCGATCTCTTTGTTGAAAAGGGAAAGAAACTGGGGGGTCGGGTAGTTTGTGCAGGACTAGATTTGCTGCCCTCACATAGGAAAAAGGTTCAAAGAGAACAAATATGGGACCAACGCATATATGTTGCTTGGCTACATACTCTGCATCACCCATTTATACGTGTGGACGCACATGGTGCTGGCATGTCCCATACAGCTATTTTGTTGTTGTTAATCTAAGAATGCCACCGGAAAATTGAAGCAATGCCACTGTTAAAAGTAAATTACATTTTTCAACGAATGTTGTTTCAAGAGAATGTCTCTATTGATATGAATCAATGCAACCATTTTAGAAATGATACTATCCTACTTTGTTTTCCATCCAAGATAAGTTAGATGCTTCTTTATGTCACCGTTTGTTTCATCCTCCTTTATCAGCAAGTAATTGTTTCCTTTTTTCCTCTGTTAAAACAGGGGTATCGATTCAACTTGTTGCTATTGTGACATTTTGCTTCGCTACTCAAAACACTTATGTTTTAAGAGTGTTTTGTGCAATTCAACTTGAATGTCACACCGGTGACTTTGCTTAATTTTGGTGGAACTGCACAAAAGGAGATCGAGATTTGTTTCCAGTCTTCGTGGCGAGTTGTTTCAAATCTTGGTCTCATCTACATGATGTGCAGTGTGCTCTGAGATGTTGTGCTACTTGTTTTGGTACTGTTTTAAATAAATGTTGAATTGAAGCTATTGTATTGCTGTCTTTTCCCATTAAGTAGTGAACAAAAATGGGACCAACCCAGACATGATGCTTGTTGCTTTGTTACAAAAAATTCAGCATCGCCCCCTTTATAAGCCAGTAATTGATGCCACTCTCAGAATTAACTACTGAATCTTATTTCAAAACTGCAACACTTGTTAGGGATTGGCGGGATTACCATTTTTGTGGACGCATGTCTCATCCTCCTTTGTTAGCTAGTAATTGATTCCTTTTTTGCCTCTGTTTAAACAGGGATATCTATTCAACTTGTTGCTATTGCGACATTTTGCTTCGCTACGCGAAACACTTTGCTTGATTTCAGTGCAACTGCACAAAACGAGATTGGATTTCCTATTCATGTTGGCAGATTCATATTTTATCCTGGTCTTCTCATGAAAGGTCAGTATAGGCCTTCATCCACATGATTGTGTAGTGTGCTTTCAGATGTTGTGCTACTTGTATTGGTACTGTTTTAAATAAATGTTGAATTGAAGCTATTGTATTGTTGTCTTTTCCCATTAAGTAGTGAACAAAAATGGGACCAACCCAGACATGATGCTTGTTGCTTTGTTACAACAAACTCTGCATCACCCCCTTTATAAGTAGATGGAAGCACATATTGTTGTTGCACCCACTCTCCCCTAGAATTGTTTAAGCTTTTCGCTAATCTAATGCCGCTGGTAAAATTAAGCAATGCCACTCTCAGAATTAATTAACTACTAAATCTTAGTTCAAAACTGCAACACTTGTTAGGAATGGTACTATCCTGCTTTGTAGTTCTTTCTACATGTTTAACCAAGGTATTGTTAAGATAATGTCTCTGTTAAAATGAATCAGTTGCATTGTTTTAGGAATGGTACTTTTATGCTTTGTTGTTCTTTATACATGTTGAAACAAGGCATTGTTAAGATAATGTCTCAGTTAATATGAATGAATCACACTGATGGAGAATTACTACTCTCCTGCTTTGTTTCCCATTAAGATAAAGTAGATCAGTAGATGCTTTTCTTCTGGGAGTACAAGCCATCAACCATTATTTCTTAGTAATTGCTTCCCTTATACCTATTGTTGCTGACAGGGATATCAAAATTAAAGCTCGGTTTTATTCCGACTTCGATTTTAGTTGAACTACACAAAAAGAGCCAATGTGTCCAAGGCAAACTGCTGCATTACTGGGTCCAGTTGGTCGTTCCACTTTGCAGAAAGAAGCAGTCACTGTTTGCGCTACATTACAGAAGGAATGACCGAGAAGCTTTACAAAGTATTATTAGACGCTAGTGACATGACTAGTCTGCAGAGAGCATTGGCAATTTTACAACACGTGGAGTGCACTGGGCAAAAAGTGCCCAAACAAGTACAAGAAGCTACGACAGGACTCCACGATCATAGGCATTACGTTTTTTGAATGGGAAAGCTTGTCAAAGTTTAAGCATTGATGTTAGCAAGAAGATGTTAGTTTAATATATTGGAATTGGAAAACCTTGTCAAAATTTGCTCATTGATGTTAGCCAGAAGACATGCATTTGATATTTTTGAGTGGGATGCCCTTGTTGTGAGCAGCATCGATTGTTTTTTCCTATTCCTATGTCCAGTTTAGAAGTAAATAGTTACTCTGCTGAGATATTCCTCTGTTAAGAGTTTGTTCTGAATATTGTCTATGTAATGCCAGGCCTTGTGTTTGATTGCAAAGTTGAGCTTGTAATGTTGTGGCATGCGGCGTCACGAGCTGTTCACCGTGCCTCCTAAGAATAATGCTTCGTATTGTTTTGCATGTCGATCTAATGCCAGGGATTTGCTTGTTAAGAAGATCATCCTCTTCTGTTGTTTCCATGCTTAAGAAGTTCATCGTCTTATGTTTCATTCATAGCCTATACGACAAGTCGGGGTTAGATGTGAAACCATATGATCTTCCGACCAACTCATGATATTAGGCCGTGATTGGATCGTCGTTTTCCAACCAAAACCGCTTTTAAAACATACGCTTGTAAATAAAAGCAGATGGTCTCAGGCGAAGCGCTTGGTTGGTTGATTTTGACTAGTAAAATATAGGAAGTACTTCACACACGATAAAAACACTGAACGACACTCGGACGATTGCTAATCTAGCCGTTAGCTGCTGTTTCAGCCTTGCCCATGGATGGCATGATACGCACTTCATGCATGTATCGTCTGGTAATGTCGTGCATATAGAAATGCTCGTAAAATATACATTGGTCTCAAATTACACGCGTAACCCGCCGGTTTTACTTACAGACCTCGGGCCCTCGGTTTCATTACGCCTATATTTTACGCATTGTTTCCGATGACGAGTAAATTACACTTGTATGTTAATACAGGTTTGAAATAAATCAGAGCTCGCAAGCGCAGCCTTACCGTTTCATGCCGTCTTAGTTTCTCGAAGGTGCTCATAGGTGCCCGATGATCTTGGCTTCCTGAATGAGCGGTGGGTGCTGTATCAGACCATCCGTAGTTCCCGCGAGGCCCTCTCCGTCATCCTTCGAGTTGTTGTGCTCGCCGTGGCGCCGAGCATTCTTAACATCGTCAACGAACATGATGATTCAGGAGATGACTTTATTTTGATTGGATGACACTAGGGACCCACTAGAGCCATAGCCGTACATACGCAAGTGCCTCCTTATTATGTGCAACTATATTTTTTTGTTTCCTCCTGGTTTCCTGACATCACGGTCCCACACCATTGTCAACCTATGTAGTCACTATAAACGAGAAATTGCACAAGGTGCGGCCGACAGCTGGGACCAAGCAGCTCGAGCAGTATTTGTGTTTTTGAGGCGTGAGTACTACAGAGTTTTTCTTGGCGATGATTTCATTGTTGTTCAGAGGAGAGCAGGGTATTAACTGGGCGGGCTGTGGCCCGTCTAGCCCGGGCCAGACATCCAGTCCAGATACTAATTTTTTCAAGATGAAAATGGCTAGCCCAGCTATACTTTTTTTGAGGAATACCCAGGCAAGGTCAACTTGTTATTCTCCGCCCCGCTGGGCTGCAAATCTTTCCTAGGAGGGATCCATTAGGCTTAATAGGAAAATGGGCTTTAAAAAATAATAAATGGGATGTAATTATAAAAACTAGGAAATAAATATAAAAAATGCACCAAACACGAAATTAGTTTATAAAATATTATTTATGGATTTTGAAAATCTTAAATTTTCATTATTGCGTGCACAATGTTTCGTTGGATTTTTACGTAATACAAATTTATATTTAATCTGACTAGAAATTTCGGGATAAAAATATTTAGGACCCATCAAAATGTGGGAAATTTTATTGAATTCTGTCTTCAACGGTTGGTTGAAATTTTTAAGCATTGTCCTAGCTAGAAAATGGGTTGTACTTTTAATAAACTGTAAATGGGTTGCGGTAAATTCCATTAGAGTTCAAAAATGGGCTGTACATTCTTACAAATCGCAAATGGGCTATAAGTTCTCTGCCACACACTTGTGGGCCTACTAAGTTGACGCGTCCCCTAGAAAAAATAAGTTGACGCGTATGCAGATGTTGCTGCTGCCAGCACCGCCCTGGGGCGGCGAGTCCGACACCTAGTCGGACCCATCAGCCTCTTGCCTTCTACCCTTGTCGTTGCTGCCACTATCCTCCTCGTCACTCTCGCTCGAGGACGAGTCTTCGTCATCTGACGAGCTGTCCACGCAGCACTTTAGGCTAGTTCCAAAGTCGCCGAAGACCTTGATGGAGAGGAGGCCATTCTCCATTAGCTTGAAGTAAAGAATGAGCCCCGCCGTCAGGCTGTGGATGCGGGCAAAGGTTTTCCATCCGCCACAGAGATACATGACATGAGGGGCTGGGAAATCGATATCGGCGCATGTGCAGCTATTCCCACAGCCCCTCATGTGCAGTCTCAGCGCCTGCGGCGGGTTTAGCTCCATCTCTCGAGCGAATGGAGTAGGGATACGAAGACAACGACGTGCCGACCGGCGCAACCTTATGAAGAACTCGCGGGGTTGGTCCCCGACGTGGCCCTCTATTGGGGGAAGGACCGCTGGCGGAGGCAGGGCCGATGCGCCGCCCCGTCCTCCTCTTCCCCGAGCGCCACTGTGACGTCCGGATAATCAAGCTACAGTAACCTCTGCTAATGATGCCACGTCATCATGTTTATTGTTGCTAATCTCACGTTAGTTTAAAACCGATTCAAATTCAAATCCAAAATCAAGTAAACAATAAAAAAAATTCAAATATTAAAATTAAAATGTTCGGAGTGAGCCAAATAATTCTTAGGCAATATTGGTGAAGAAACCAAAACTTTAGAAAATGTTTAAGTACTTAAAAATAATTAAAACAGTGGCATTCATAATTAATTAGACGCCTTTTATAATTTCTAAAGTATCAAATTAATTTAATGGGGTACCAAACTTTTGTGGCAGAGGTTTAAACTAATACATTAATTTAGGTATTGGTCTCATATTTTTATAAAACTAAAATACACTAATTTTAAAATAAAAGTGTAAATAAAGAAAAAGAAAAGATAAACAAAACGAAATTATAAAAAGATAAAACCTCCCCCTCCCCTGGGCCTTGGCCCAGCAAACTGGCCAGGCCGGCCCACTCCCTCATCCCCTTCCCACTACAGGAACGGGGGGTTGCGTGGCGGCCATCGCCCCGTCGCCGGCCACGCGCCGGCCATCGCCCGGCCGGCCTTGCCTATATATCCAGCGACTCCCTCCCCGGCGCCTGGAACCCTAGCTAAGCCCCTCTCTCCCCCGCGTTCCGCTCCCCGATCTGGACGCCCACGGACCCGAGCCGGCGCCCGTCGTCGCCGTCGCCGGACCTCGCCGTCGTTGCCTCACCTCGCCCCCGAGCCGACCCCGACCTGCGCCGTCCTCCCCTTCTTCCTCTACGCCAATCCACGAGGACCCGGACGCCCCCACGACGCCGCTCCGAGCTCGACTTCTTCCCCAGGACGCCGGTCGCCGTCGCCAACGTCGGTCGCCTCTGCAGCTCCTAAACCCCTCGAAGAGCCTCCTTGAGCTCCTTGGTGAGCTTCGTGTCTTTCCCCTCTCTCTCTCTAGCACGACTCCGTCGCCGCTACTCCCTCCCCACTGTAGGCCGAGCTCGTCGTCGTCATTACGATCCTCGTCGTCGCCGTTGAAACGCACGAGCCCAACAGAGGACGTTGCCGAGCTCCTGGAGCTGTGTAGATGCCACCTACCCCCTCCATTTGGTCGAACCGTGGCCATTTGCTCGGGCTCATCGTGACCGAGCCGCCCCCATCGCTCCCGTGCCCACCCGCTGCTCCGCTCTCTCGAGCTCACATGTGCCTTGGCCGCGCTCGAGTGCTTGCTGCGCGCATCCATGCCTGCCGGCGCTGCCCCCGTGTGATGTTGCGGCACTGCGGCCGCCCCCGCCCGAGCATACCGCCACTCGCCCCGCTCGCCCCTGCTTGCCGTGCGTGCCGCTGCTGCTCACTTCTGCTGCTGCTGTTTGCCTCTAGCGCCACCACCGTCGCTGCTGTTGCTGCATCCTACTACCGCCCTTACTGTATTTTGTAGTTGCTAGCTAGCTTTTCTAGTTTTACAATGACTAACGCTCTAGACAGTCCCTAAACGGTGGCTAACCAACTATGAACTTGGGCAAAATTAATATGAATAGAAAGTATATATGACAAACTCCATTTTATCCCACTAGACCAAATCCTTTCGATGCCTGGATTAAATCCTATCAAAATCGCAAAATGCTTTGTTTTGTTAAAAGGGAACAGAAGTAACTCCTGCTACGTGCACTGTGTGTGCGCATGTGTGTGTGGCCGATGTGCCATGTGTGTGGGGCTGCCCCAAAATTAGCTTAGGTCTAATTTAATTAAATTGATTAGTTTTAGGATTATTTCTGCCCCTTAGCTAGTTTTATTAGTGCTAAGTTACTTTAGTAGTAGATGACATGTGGGTCCTCATTTAGATAAGTTAGGTTTATTTATTTGTTTAGGAAAATAGTCTATGACATGTGGGCCAAACATGCCCTTTTGACTAGTCAAATTGACTTGGTCAATTTGGATTAAACTAAATATAATAAATCTAGAAATTTCAGAAAATACTTAAAACATTGGAAAATCATAGAAAATTAACCATAAGTCCGATGAAAAAACTTTGTACATGAAAGTTGCTCAGAACGATGAGACAAATCCGAATACGCAGCCCGTTCGTCCGCCACACACCCCTAGCATATCGAACGCGCAACTTTCCCCCTTTGGTTGATCTGTCCGAAAACGCAAAACACCGGGGATACTTTCCCGGATGTTTCCCCCCCTTCGTCGGTATCACCTACCACTACGTTAGGTCACCCTAGCCCCGCGTATTGCCATGTTATGCTTTGTGTTGCTATGATTGCTCTATTATTTATTGTGTTCCCCCTCCATTACTTCTTTCCGGTAGACCCCGAGACTGTCGGCGACCCCCAGTTCGACTACGGAGTTGACGACCCCTCCTTGCTAGAGCAACCAGGCAAGCCCCCCCTTGATCACCAGATATCGCCTATTCTTCTCTATACTGCTTGCATTAGAGTAGTCTAGCATGTTACTGTTTCGATTGATCCTATTCTGTTGCATAGCCTGTCATTGTTGCTACAGTTGTTGATACCTTACCCGCAATCCTAAATGCTTAGTATAGGATGCTAGTTTATCATCATTGGCCCTACATTCTTGTCAGTCTGCCTTGCTATACTATCGGGCCGTGATCACTTGGGAGGTGATCACGGGTATATACTATACATACATACATACTATACAGATGGTGACTAAAGTCGGGTCAGCTCGTTGAGTACCCGCAAGTGATTTCGATGTGAGGGCTGAAAGGACAGGTGGCTCCATCCCGGTAGAGGTGGGCCTGGGTTCCTGACGGCCCCCGACTGTTACTTTGTGGCGGAGCGATGGGGCAGGTTGAGACCACCTAGGCGAGAGGTGGGCCTGGCCCTGGTCGGCGTCCGGGGTTACTTCATAATAACACGCTTAACGAGATCTTGGTATTTGATCTGAGTCTGGCCATTTGGTCTATACGCACTAACCATCTACGCGAGAGTAGTTATGGGTATCCCGGCATCGTGGTATCAGCCGAAGCCTTCGTGACGTCAGCGACTGAGTGGCGCGCGTTGGATTGGACTGGAACGCCACTAGGCTAGGTCTGCTTCCGGCCGCGTATGCAACGTGCAGGTGTGCAATGGGCGATGGGCCCAGACCCCTGCGTGCATAGGATTTAGACCGGCGTGCTGACCTCTCTGTTGTGCCTAGGTGGGGCTGCGACCTGTTGATCTTCCGAGGCCGGGCATGACCTAGGAAAGTGTGTCCGGCCAAATGGGATCGAGCGTGTTGGGTTATGTGGTGCACCCCTGCAGGGAAGTTAATCTATTCGAATAGCCGTGTCCCTCGGTAAAAGGACGACCCGGAGTTGTACCTCGACCTTATGACAACTAGAACCGGATACTTAATAAAACACACCCAGACAAGTTCCACAGACAACCCGGTGATCGCTTTTCCACAGGGCGACGAGGGGAGGATCGCCGGGTAGGATTATGCTATGTGATGCTACTTGGAGGACTTCAATCTACTCTCTTCTACATGCTGCAAGACGGAGGCTGCCAGAAGCGTAGTCTTCGACAGGATTAGCTATCCCCCTCTTATTCTAGCATTCTGCAGTTCAGTCCACTGATATGGCCCTTTACACATATACCCATGCATATGTAGTATAGCTCCTTGGTTGCGAGTACTTTGGATGAGTACTCACGGTTGCTTTCTCCCCCTTTTCCCCCTTTTCCTTTCTTTCTGGTTGTCGCAACCAGATGCTGGAGCCCAGGAGCCAGACGCCACCATCGACGACGAGTACCACACTGGAGGTGCCTACTACTACGTGCAGGCCGCTGACTTCAACCAGGAGTAGTTCAGGTGGATCCCAGGCAGGAGGCCTGCGCCTCTTTCGATCTGTATCCCAGTTTGTGCTAGCCATCTTATGTCAACTTGTTTAATTTATGTCTGTACTCAGATATTGTTGCTTCCGCTGACTCGTCTATGATCGAGCACTTGTATTCGAGCCCTCGAGGCCCCTGGCTTGTATTATGATGCTTGTATGACTTATTTATGTTTTTAGAGTTGTGTTGTGATATCTTCCCGTGAGTCCATGATCTTGATCGTACACGTTTGCGTGCATGATTAGTGTACGATTGAATCGGGGGCGTCACAGCCACGGCGGCCTCGGCCTCACCCCCTCCCCCTTCCCCTCATGGCCGGCTCCACCGCCACGGGCTCTTGGGGAAGAGCGGCGCATTGTCAAGCGGAGACCCTCGCCGCTACCGTCGAAGCATCAACTCGCCCTCTCGCCATGGCAGAGGGGAGGAAGAAACAAAGATTGGAGGAGGAGGATGGCGAAAGACTGAAGGGTACCATCCCTCCCACTCCCTTCCTTATAAAGGGGCGGGGTCAGGGCTTGGCCGCCCCTCTCAGCCAACCCAGCTCATCAAGATGACAGCGGGCGAGGCCGTCGACCGCCCTCCCCGCCCAATTGAAGGCGCGTGGGTATCGACCCACACACGCACGTCTTCCCACATTTCGCGCGCCAGTCACCCGCCCTGCGCTGTGCATGCGGCGTACGTGGCACGAGGGGCGTGCGTAGTGGGACGCATGGAACGACGGTTCCAGGGCGGAAGGCATAAATGAGCAGCGGCCTCACAGTCTTAAAGGGGCACGCAAGCCGCCACAGGATGACGCAAGCAAGCTTCAGTCACCCCACGCGCGATCCCCCACGTCACGCATTCAACGCGAATCTTGGGGAAACGCAGCGGACGAAGGATTACCACGGTCAAAACCGGCCCTGCTTGCCTGCGCACCATTCTGGGACCAGCCCAACAACGCGTCGCGCTTATGTGTGACCCAGGCCAGGGGGCTCCTGTCGGTGTACAGAAGTAGGGGTTCTACTTTGCACCCCTCTACCTGTGCACGGGCAGTCAGAGTCGCGCCCAAGGCCACAATTGGCAAGGCAAGGGAAGGAGGCCGAGGCCACAAGACAGCCAAAGTAGCGCCAAGACAGAGACACGGAGAGCAAGAGGGCGAGGTGGGTTCCCCCAGCAAGACCCTTGCCGGGGCGGCGTCCACGGCCCCGGCAAGGACCTTCCGGGGCAGCTTGCCCAACCCCGACGGAGTGCACTACCCTCGAGGCCAAGACTTCCAATACCAACAACCACATTGGAACCGAGGCTCGGGAGGCACCTCCATGATGGCATGCAGATCTTAGTGAAGACAAGAAGCACACATAGTTAGATGAGGATTAGAAGACAACGAGCCTCGGCAAAACCCTTGTCGAGGGCATCCACGAGACCTCCGGCAAGATCCTTGCTGGGGACGACCACGGTGCCGCGGCAAGGCCCTTGCCGGGGCCTCGACAAGGCCCTTGCCGAGGACATCCGCGGAGCCACAGCCAGGCCCACACCCGCCAAGGTTCCACCACCACTCCAATGCAGCTACCATGTGTTGACATGAGGCTTTGAGGCCAACTCAGCGCGTGCCTACGTGGTGGCAGCAGCCTGCCATCCTACATGGCACTGACCGCCTCGCTGGCCCGGGCGCGTGTGGAAGCAGGGCGAGGCGGCGGTAAAGCGAGGGGACACCTCAGAGGCACATTTAATGTGTCTTGTCCTGTAATGGCTAAGTGATAAGCTTAGCCACTGAACACCGATGCCACCTCTTGTATGCCACTGTGGCGATCCCCTTAACTATAAAAGGAGGCCCAAGGCATCCAGGAGGAGGATTCGGACCCTTGGACAAGTTACACTCATCGTAGCTAGCTCAAGAACTCCAAGAACACTCAGATAGACACAAAAGCAGGACTAGGGTATTACGCATCCTCGCGGCCCGAACCTAGGTAAATGACATGTGTGCTTGTGCTGATTGCTGATCCCGCTCTTCTCACGACCCTGCGCCCCGCAACCGTAGTAGGGATTCCCGTGATCCCATAGGTTTCGTTTCCACCAACACCATGTACCCCTTCGCCCCCCTAAACTATATATACTCCTCCTCCGCCCTCTTTCTAGGGTTAGCATCGTGATAGCTCATATTTGAGATAGAGCTTTGCTCATCCACTTAGTTACTTCTCCTCGGATCTCACAACCTCTTCGGAGAAGATCCCCCAGGCGGATTCAAGACCCCATCACGGGAAGACCCTTCAAGACCTCCTCACGGAGAAGACCCTTTGTATCATCCTTTGTTGACCTTGAATCGTGTATCACTCTTTGTGTTTCGAGGATCTAGCATATGTGTGACCGGATCTTGTTGGTTGAGTGATTTCTCTTGTGTTTTCCCTCGTGTTGCCCACGTTCCCCCCCCCCCCCCCCCGTGTTCTTCGTTTTCTTCGTAGGATCCCCTCCAATCGTGAAAGATCGGGCATCCAGGGTTCCACCCTACATCAAAGAGTATACTGATTGTTTCTACCATGGTGTACAGAATTTTTATGAAATTTCCATGGTCTACCAAGTAATAAGGAACATGCTTGCATAGGTACCACATCACAATCAACATAATCAGCATATGTAGGGATACTAAAATGCACACAACCAGTACGTGTTACCTTAACCTTGCCACTATTGTTGAACCAATGGATGTAGTAAGGATGTGGATGTGGCCTTGTGGTGAGAGATAGCTTGTCCACCAGATCCATGCTAACCAAGTTGTTGCAGCTCCCTCCATCTATGATGACGTGAACAGAACGTTCCTTCACAACTCCATTTATATGGAACAAAGTATGCCTCTGATTTTGCTCACCTTGTGTGACCTGCACACTCAAAACACATTGAGAAACTAAACATTCATACCTGTCAGCGTCTTTAGGAGCCATGTATTGCGTCTCATGATCAGAATCATCTCCACCATGTTCTTCACTTGTAATAAGAGCCAAAGTCTCCTCATCATAATCACTAGCGGACTCATACCCACCATGCTGAGTAGCAATCATCATACGCTTAGTGGGCATTCTCTCGCAAAGTGACCTCCACCCTTGCAACGATGACAAATAATATCACGTGTTTGCCCTGTTGATGCCATGGATGAAGAAGAGCTCTGTGCAGGCCCAGAAGGTGTGCTCTTGGTGGACGGTGGCGGTGGTGCATGTTTTCTTGTATCTCGAATGGAATTGGCGGCTGAAGTCAGTGGTGCTGCAGTAGGACGTGTGGGTGTAGAGGATGCATGTGGTGTCCATGATGAAGGTCGATTTGCATTAAAGTTAGTTTGCCCCAATGCCTGTCGATCATGCACTTCACGTTCAACTTTACAAGCAAGATAAAATAAATGAGTGATAATATTATACTCCTTATACTCTAGAATGGTATGAATCTCTCTATTTAAGCCACCCATAAAATGTGCAAGCATAGCTTCATTCTCCTTAACAATTCCACATCTAATCATGCCAATTTGTAATTCCTGATAATATTCTTCTACAGAATTTTTTGCTTGTCTTAAACGCTGCAATTTTTGAAGCAATTCACATTGAATAATATGGTGGAATCCAACGAGTATGCATAGCAGTTTTCAAAGCAGCCCAAGTAGCTGGAATAGGATATAATCTACAATGTTCAGACCACCATACGCATGCAAAACTAGTGAAAGCATAAACAACAACAACAACAACCCGTCTCTCCTCGGGATATTGTAAACATGTAAAACGTTGTTCAGTTTCTAACTCCCAAGTAAGATATATATCAGGAACATATCTACCCTCAAATGGTGGAATATTCAATTTCAGTTTAGGAATATGGTCATGATCTCGTACTTGAGGTGGTGGTGCAGGCCTACCATTGTGATTATTTGCATGTGGACGCCCTGGTGGTGGTGCTTGTGGTTGCACATAGTTCTGATTTTGATCAACCTCATCCTCATAATCGCCCGCATAACCGTCATCCTCCTCGGCACCAGCAGCAGCAGTAGCAGGAGCCAAAGAAGCATCAATAATAGGTACACAAGCACCAGAAGTTTGGCAAACCTCAAGAGGAACACGCTTCGCTTGTCCAGGCTGATTCAGAAGGGGACATTGTTGTTGTCGTAGCAGAGGTGCGATAGGTGCTGCCGGTGGTGGTTGGGGAAGACGCGTGAGCAATTCATTAAACTTGTTATCCATCTTTGTCTCGAATGACTTCTCCATGACATCTATCTTCTCCATAGCCTCTTCAAATCCGTTTAGCACATCTCCCACCTGGCCACTCATCATTTGCTGAAATTTATCATGCAATTCCTTGTTCGTCATGTTCTCCCAGTCAATCTTGTCGGCTTGTGGACCTGTCATGGTTAGCAGCAATAGAACACACAAGAATATGATCCTACAGACTACTAGAAAGTGGCGGGGTGTCACAAATCCGTTAAGCGAATCTCAAATTCTTACCAGTTCTTACCCCGCAGCAGGTGGTGATCGGTCACCGTTGTAGTCAAAACTCTCAAAGCTTGGACAGAGCAATTACCTGGTGGTGTCAAACACACAACGTAGATGTATGTGGACCTGGGAAGGCTTATAATATGGTAGCAAAAAGGGTCAGCAATAATCAATTCATAGATGCAAAGTTGAATAAACTCTCAACGAGGGTACTGTGCTGGTCCTAGTCTAGACCATGCTACAGGTGTGAGCCTAGAACACTAATAAAATCATGGCGTTGCACGTAAACAAGGGAGGAGCACTCTCTGATTTTGTTTGCTCTTTTTTTGTGCTCTTTTTTTTGCCGAAAATCACTATAATGGCGAGTGTCTCAAAACTCTTCCCAAGTTAAGATAACAGGATAGACACGAAATTTTTGTGACCAATTTTTTTGACTGCCCGGACCAAAAACTAAAAATGACTCAAAAAATTTCTATAATGGCACCTGTCTCAAAACGCTTAGAAACACCTAAAAATAGGATAGCCAGAATTTTTTTTGACAAGTGTGTTTTCTGAATTTTTTTGGAAACCAACCTCTTCTACGAAACGGCAAAAGATTGATGGAATCCGAAACCTACTCGGACTAGGAAACACAAATCTAGAAACAGATGGATCTCGAAAGTAAACCTAATATGATATGGACTCGGAGTAGTGGTGGTATATGGATACAGATCGGCGGCGATATATGGCAGCGGTGATGACGATGGTGGTATATGGCAGCGGTGATGACGATGGTGGTATATGGCAGCGGTGATGACGATGGTGCGGCGGCGGCATGACAACTTATGAACAAAACTCGAAACTCTAAAGGTCTAGACACGACGATGCAACCGCAAATTCAACAATGCAAAACTCTAAAAAGATTATGCAAAGGCTCAGATTGGTTCGGATATGATGAACTAACCCTAATTTTTCTGGCTTTTTCGTGGACTTTAGGTATGAAGAACAGACTGAATCTAAACTACGAAAAACTGTAAAATTTCACCGAGCAACCTGGAAATCTGATACCACTTGATATCGGCAGAGGTGTCCCGTCTTTCGATGAGATGGTGGCTGTCATTTATGGTGGAGTAGACTTTAACGATCCGAATACGAACGTGTGAGGACGTTGCGCCTTAGCAATCGCTAAACCAACTCCGAGAGGTTATTGACCACGCCAGAGCACGATCAACCTAACCACGAGGGTCTATCTCCTGCAAGCAAACGAAAAACAAGCAAGAAACTGAAATTGCAATCTGGATATTGCGAATAAAAGAGAAAAGCTTTCTTGATCAAGTGGGGTTCTGTGACACCTTGGTCTGGTCGTTGAACACAAACAAAGTACGCGAAGTTGCAGCTATGGCGAACTTTTAATCTAAACAAAACTCAAAGTCTAAATGATGCCCTAATGGATATATATAGGGAGGAAGAGGGGGGAATTTCGTGGCCCTTGGGGGAGGGGTCCGAAACCAACTCTATCTCTTGTTTCCCCACACATACGGACTCTAAAAACAGCCTATACTTATGTATTTCGAAATTACATGGGCCTGGCCAAATAATAAGGTGACGCAACAGCTAAAATAGCCTCTGGACGAAATTTATGAAGTGGCATCTTGTATATTTCGTCCAAGACTTCATGCACTCATTACGTGGCTTCAAAGTCCTGAAATCGTCACTTGAAACTCTGTTCTTGTTTCCCTTGCGCATGCCATCATCTCCATGCTTGTTCTTGCTCCAATGTTCATCCTTCTCCAAGCTAGGCCCTTCATTTGTAATTAAAACAAATGTATCCAATTTAGGCAGCATCATATTCTCATGAACATTAGAATCATTACCAAGAAATGAAAGTACCTGGTAATTTAATTGGCGTGCACGAGCTCTAGTAATTGGTCCAGTATGTATAGTAGCAGGGGCTGTGGGTGTAACAATGGTATTGATGTCCTCATCAGAGAATGCCCATCCAAGCGTGTGATGATTGCTACTGAGGATGGTGGGTATGAGTCCGCTAGTGACTATGATGAGGAGACTTTGGCTCTTATTACAAGTGAAGAACACGGTGGAGATGATTCTGATCATGAGACGCAATACATGTGATGCAGAGCATCCCACAATCATCCCCATGGGCGTATCTACATCTCCCACGACCCCACTTGGACTAATGACAAGAGCTCGAGCAAAGGCTATCGAGGATAAGGTGAACTTGCTCCTCTCCAAACTTCCACTTTCTACTTATGAGACATGGCTACTACCTCATGCGGAGACCCTATGGTGATCAGGTATTTGGAGGGAAGCCACAGATCAGCTGCACACAACGGACAAGACGACAAGGACACCAAGTTCAACGGACAAGAAGGAGGACTGCTCAAAACACCCAGTCTTCGGATGACCCACGTCTATCGGACGTCCCACGCCTGGAGGCTCCAACCGACCAGCCAAGTCCCAGCTTGCACATGCTCCAGCGGCCAGATGACCGACAATGACCGAACGCTCGACACCTCCCAGCGTCCGGACGACCGGCACCACCACACCCGAGCCAAAACATCGGAAGAACTGAGACCTCCGGACGACCGACCCCGATCAGACAACCGACAAGTCCTGACCAGAGCCAAAACATCGGACGCCCGACAAGCACCGGACGTCTGGACCCTCGCGAGCCTTCGGACGACTGGTGACCGTCGGACGTCTAACACCTGTATCCCGTCTGCGTGTTGGGCCAAAAACCACTTACCCTTTCGTCCACTAAGACTATAAATAGACCTCCTCCTGCCTCTTTCTAGGGTTAGCAATGTGATACCTCATATTTGAGATAGAGCTTTGCTCATCCACTTGGAACTTATCCTTGGAGCTCACGACCTCTTCGAAGAAGATCCCCCAAGCAGATTCAAGACCCCATCATGGGAAGACCCTTCAAGACCTCCTCACGGAGAAGACCCTTTGTATCGTCTTTGTTGACCTTGAATCTGTATCACTCTTTGTGTTTCGAGGATCTAGCATATGTGTGACCAAATCTTGTTGGTTGAGTGATTTCTCTTGTGTTTCCCCTCGTGTTCCCCTTGTTTTTTCCCTCATGTTCTTCGTAGGATCCCCTCAAATCGTGAAAGATCGGGCATCTAGGGTTCTACCCTACATCATCTTGGTATCATGAGCCAGGTTGATCACGTATTTGGAGCCCTACCCCTTGTTTTCTAGCCTAATTTTGTTGTGTTCTTCCCCAATTTTGAAAATCCCCATCAAAAATAGCCCCAAATTTTTTTGTGATGAAGTTTTGTTGGATTTGATCCATGGATTTGCTTTTCCACGAGTGGATCTAGCTTTCCCCCATCATCTCCACCATTTCCATCCACAAAATCGCCTGGATTTGACCATTTTCGCCATCTCCGCCATGAAACCGAGTTGTTCATCCCGTGCCCGAAAACGCCCAGGCACCGAACGTCCGACCGTCTCTGGACGTCATACGACTTCCAGTCGTTCGACCACCATTAGACGTCCGACATTACCTGACGAAACTGAAAATTTCCAGTTCAGCCACCACCACCTCTCCACTTTCCATCACCGCCTACGCACTCCGATACCTCCATCACTTTCCGCTAGCACCACCATTGCTTAACCGCTACCACCTTCGACAATTTTGACCCGTTTTGGTCTTTGAGTTTTGAGTTGCCGTTTCCATTTCCTAACATGTTTCGGCTACTTAGGGACGGTTCGACAATGACAACACCGCCGCTCATATTCATCATCGACATCGACTGCTACACAATTTTGACGCCTCGATCG
Organism: Triticum timopheevii; assembly: GCA_963921465.1. Lineage (NCBI taxonomy): Eukaryota > Viridiplantae > Streptophyta > Magnoliopsida > Poales > Poaceae > Triticum > Triticum timopheevii. Next base: position 278,691,271 of record OY997266.1, on the reverse strand, counting down.
TAAGCAAGAACGGTAACCTCTATATCATCTTAGTATCGTGGTATCCTTTCATGGTACATTCCTTTCCGTTGCATTGATAACCACCATCGCCCAATTTTGCGTTACTTTCCCATTGAGACTAGCCTTTGAGTATTGCCGGCAACGTGACTTGTGCACATTAGTGATCATACTTACCATAGCATACATACCATATCATCGTGGTGCTTATCTTGGTATCATCTTTTGTGTCACAAACTTGTCATCGCATATACACAATTGCTATCTTGGTTCGTTAAGTCTTGCATGAGAAAAGAGCTCACAAGAGAAAGAGCCAAACAAGATTTTAAGCAAAAGGGACAGATAAGCAAAGAGCTTATAAACAAGAACCATAGCATCATACTACATTAAGATTGTCATACTCAATCATCTTGGATCATATCACCGGAATACCATACATATAGCATACTTGGGATAACAGTCGTTGCATTTCTGCTTAGTAGGTTGTGCACAAGTTCCGTATCCGCCTATTGTGCAATCATGCTAGCGTCTCTCTAGTGTTGTGCAACAAGAGCATTTTCGTGGTTTCCACATTTTGGCTCATTCCTTAGTTGCATGACCCCACTTATCTATTTGCGTGTGTGTTTCCATGTACCATATCTTGCTATTGATCTACTTGGTGTATTTGCAAATTTGTGAATCTTTTGCAACATTATTGAGGCTCACTAACAATTGCATCAAATTTTGTGCCACCATCCTAACCGAGCTCCGCCATAAGATTTTACTTGTGTAGGTGTGAGAACCGACAAGAATTGGTACCAACTGTGTTATTTCCTTGTTACACATTTGAGCGATTATTGATCCATCTTCAACATCGGTCAAGGTACATTTGGTATAAGTTCTTCTCTTTCTCCCACTCACATCTTTGCTTGGAATGATGGATAGGCCACGTTCTTCTACCAACTCACTCTTCATCGAGCAAGATGACGAGATGTCATCCTATGTCACCAAGAGACACCTCTTCGGTGCACAATTAGCTTTGCGTCAAGAACAACAAGTAATGAGGGACCACATCGACAATCTCGTAGAGCAACGAACAAGAGACTACTTCGACAACAAGCTCGACGCACATAAACATGAGAACGATGCAAGAATGAACGAGATTCGTGCCTTGTTGGTGAACCGCCATTCTTCCACTTCGTCCTACTCAAGACGGAGTCGCTCGAGTCGACACTCCGACGACACCATCTCCGGCTCAAGTACACCAACATCAAACACTCTACGTCGAGCCGCGCGCCAAGACCGTCAAGAAACTCGCAATCATCTCCACAACAATCATCCACAAGAGCAATTCGATGAGCAAGCACATCGTCATCGCCAAAACTAAGCTACTCTTGCACAAGCACAAGAAAGGAAACATCAACGTCACCAAGAGGAAGAGAGAGCGCGCGAATACCAAGACAAACAAGATGCCGAGGCTCAACATCTTCAACAACAACAACGTGAAGCACAAGCTCTTGAGGCGCATCGTGCCCTTCTAGAATCAAGTCAAGTGATACGTCCATATTGCATCATGTTTTCCTACTGTTATTTATGTTGTTTTATTGTATAATAATGCTTTTTGGAGTAATTCTAATGTCTTCTCTCATAATATGCAAGGTATGCACCAAGGGGGAGAATTCTGGCAACTGGAAATCTAGACCTGAAAAAGCTACGTCAAGCTACCTATTCTGCACAACTCCAAATGAGCTGAAACTCCCTGATGATTTTTTATGGAATATTTAATGAATATTTTAGTAAATAAGTACTGGAGGAGGGCCACCAGATGGGCACAACCCACCTGGGCGCGCCAGGAGGCCCAGGCGCGCCCTAGTGGGTGCTGCCCTCCTCGGCCCACCTTCAATGCCCATCTTCTAGTATATAAGTCATTTTGACCTAGAAAAAATAGGAGGAAGACATTCCGGACGAAGCGCCGCCGGCTCAAGGTGGAACTTGGGCAGGAACACTTTTGCCCTCTGGCGGAGCGATTCCGCCGAGGGAACTTCCCTCCCGAAGGGGGAAATCATCGTCATCATCATCACCAACAACTCTCCCATCTTGGGAGGGCTATCTTCATCAACATCTTCATAGCACCAAGTCCTCTCAAACCCTAGTTCATCTCTTGTGTTCAATCTTTGTATCAAAACTATAGATTGGTGCTCGTGGTTGACTAGTAGTGTTGATTACATCTTGTAGTTGATTACTATATGGTTTATTCGGTGGAAGATTATATGTTCAGATCCATTATGCTATTTAATACCCCTCTGATCTTGAGAATGTTCATCATTTGTGAGTAGTTACTTTCGTTCTTGAGGTCACAGGAGAAATCATGTTGCAAGTAATCATGTGAACTTGATATGTGTTCGATATTTTGATGGTATGTATGTTGCCATTCTCTTAGTGGTGTCAAGTGAACGTCTACTACATGACACTTCACCATATTTGGGCCTAAGGGAATGCATTGTGGAGTAGTTATTAGATGGTGGGTTGCGAGAGTGACAGAAGCTTAAACCCCAGTTTATGCGCTATTCCGTAAGGGGCCGATTGGTTCTAAATGTTTAATGTTATGGTTAGAATTTATTCTTAATACTTTTCTCGTAGTTGCAGATGCTTGCGAGAGGGTTGATCATAAGTAGGAGGTTTGTTCGAGTAAGAACAGAACCTAAGCACCGGTCCACCCACATATCAAATTATCAAAGTAGCGAACATGAATTAAGCCAACATGATTTAAGTGACTAGATGAAATTCCCGTGTACCCTCAATAACACTTTGCTTATCATAAGAAACCATTTTGCCTGTCCTTTGCCTCAAAAGGATTGGGCTACCTTGCTGCACATTTGTTACTACTTTTGTTACTTGCTCATTACAAATTATCTTGCTACCAAACTACTCCGCTACTTACAATTTTAGCACTTGCAGACATTACCTTGCTAAAAACCACTTGTCATTTCCTTCTGATCCTCGTTGAGTTCGACACTCTTACTTATCGAAAAGGGCTACAATTTACCCCATACACTTGTGGGTCATCAAGGCAATTTTCAAGCGCCTTTGCCTGGGAGTGAAGCGCTCTTGGTAAGGAAACATTATTACTACGTGCTGAAATTTACTGTCACTTGCTACTATGGAAAACAATCCTTTGAGGGGTTTGTTCGGGGTATCTTAACCTCGACCGGAACCACAATTTGTTACCCCTCAACCTACTGCACCTACTGAAAATATTGAATATGAAATTCCTTCGGGTATGTTAGAACAACTGCTAGCTAATCCTTATGCAGGAGATGGAACTGAATATCCTGATATGCACTTGATATAACTGGACGAAATTTGTGGATTATTTAAGCTTGCAGGTTTGCCCAGAGATGAAGCTAAGAAGAAGGTTTTCCCTTTATCTTTGAAGGGAAAAGCACTGAAATGGTATAGGCTATGCGATGATATTGGATCTTGGAACTGGAACCGTTTGAAATTGGAATTTCATCAGAAATTTTATCCTATGCATCTAGTTCATCGTGATTGGAATTATATATATAATTTTTGGCCTTGTGAAGGAGAAAGTATCGCTCTAGCTTGGGGGAGTCTTAAGTCAATGTTATATTCATGCCCCAATCATGACCTCTCAAGAGAAACTATTATTTTGAATTTTTATGCTCGGCTTTCTCGTAATGATCAATCCATGCTCGATACTTCTTGTATTGGTTCTTTTATGAAGAAGACTATTGAATTCCGGTGGGATCTTTTAGAAAGTTTTAAACGCAACTCTGAAGATTGGAAACTCGGTGAAGGTAAAGAGTCAGGTATTGAAACTAAGTTTGATTGTGTTAAATCTTATATGAATACCGATGCTTTTCGAAAGTTTAGCACTAAATATGGACTTGACTCTGAGATAGTAGCTTCCTTTTGTGAATCTTTTGCTACTCATGTTGATCTCCCTAAGGAGAAGTGGTTTAAATATCACCCACCAATTAAAGAAAAAGTTAAAGAACCGACAAAAGCTAAAGAGGAAACTATCATTTACAATGTTGATCCAGTTGTTCCCACTTCTTATATTGAAAAGCCACCTTTTCCGGTTAGGATGAAGGAACATGCTAAAGCTTCAATTGTGGTTAACAAAAGTTATGTTAGAACACCCAAACCATCTGAACAAATCAAAGTTGAACCTAGCACTAAAAAATAATACACTTTCGTGATGATACATGTTTGTCACAGTAGGTCACATTTTTTGTCATGCATGTACATCCATGACGATTTTATGACAGAATCAAGATAGTCATACATGTGCTATCGTAGAAGTGTTCCATGACATTACCAAAATTATCATCTTGGAGGTGTCCACTTCCATGACGATAAATCGCGTGTCACAGAAGTGCTTTCGTCAAGGGTGACCGACACGTGGCATTCACCATAACGGAACACCGTTAAGCTATCGGGTCCAGTTTTGGATCCGATAACCCATTAACAGCCCGGACCAATGGGGATTTTCCACGTGTAAAATCATCATTGGCTGCAGGAAACACGTGCCAGCTCCGTGTTGGCACAGGTGTCACTCGTCCAATGGGCGAGATGCGCCTATGTTGACACGTGGACCGGCCCATAAAGTTTAAATGGGCTGGTCCAACTAAAGGCCCACAAGATATTGCGGACCATAATGGGCTGGCCCAGCTAAAGGCCCATGAGATTTTGCGGACCATAATGGGCTGGCCCAGCTAAAGGCCCACAAGATTTTGCGGGCCATAATGGGCCGGCCTAGGTAAAGGCCCACAAGATTTTAGCGGATCATATTGGGCCGGCCCAGCTAAAGGCCCACGACATTTCACCGACATTAATGGGCCGGCCCAGCTGTAGGCCCACAAGATTTTGAGGACCCTAGTAGGCCGGCCCATTAACTAGCTGCCAAGTTTTGGGCCAAATGTCGGCCCATATTTGATCTGGTCTTTTAATGGCATGCCACGTTCCGCGCCTAATAATGGCCCATATGAGATCCGGCCCGTTAAAAGCCTACCACGTTCTGGGCCAAATTATGGCCCAGATCAGGTCCGGCCCTTTAAGAGGCTTTGGGCTAAATTATGGCCCATATCAGATTTGGCCCGTCAACTGGAGGCTATGCTTTTGGGCCCACTTGCTAAAGGCCCATTTAGTAATGCGGCCTGTAATTTCGGCCTGTTAAAAGCCCGTCATATAGTTGGGCCTAACTATAGCCCGGTTTGCATCCGGCCTGCTCGCAGTCGATAATCTGATTGGGCCAAACAAGGACCGAGACAATTTTTCTCTATTAAAATCCGTGATTTGATTTGCAGCATCATGGGTCGGGGTCCATTTCCGGCCGCTGCCGGCCCATGAGCTGTTCGGCACGTTTCAGGCCCAATCTACTTCTCAGCCTCCTAAAATCCCATTGAGTTTCCTTGTGAAAAGAGGGCCGGCGGTTTACTCGGCCTATTAAAGGCCCGAATCTACTAGTGGGCTAGTTTACATATAGGCCTTTTAACGGACCAAGATGAGCCCATGATGCGGATCATACATCGTGATTGCATGATGGCCCGATCATGTACCGTAATTTTATGGTTTGGCCGGTTTACTGCAAAGACGGGATATATATACAGTAAAATAACTGCAGCATCATGAATAAGAAAAAACCTAGACTATACAATAAAGAAATTATGGCATATTACATCCACTGGGCATCAAAGTTTGCCACTATGATAATAAAGAACAAGCAAACAGCAAATTACATACACTGGGCATCAAAGATCTCCACTAGTGCAAATAAACACGCCGACAAAATAATATACAAAACCGACAACACTCTAATAGAGTTCAAGAAAGGTTAGCCCTGTTGGGGAGCTGCAGTGCAAGTAGCTGAGCAAGCTGATGAGACTGCGCTTGTTTAACATTTATATCCTGCTCACTCTGAAAGATAAACAAGCAGACAGATGACATGTTTTGCACATAAAAGTATCAGTGCTGACAATTCATCACATTTCTTACTGACGAATAAAGTGACACAGTTTGAAATTGCATTAACACAATATGGTATTGTTCAGGTCAAGACATGGCAGGAAATGACATTGTGAAGGAGTTGGCAGCTTCGCGACACCACTGGATTACAGATCAAGAACTCATAAGTACCAATGGTTAGTGTGCTGTCAATTTATCCCATTTTAGATTGGCAAATAAAGAGACGGTTTAAATAATAGTAGAATGATATGACATTGTTCATAGTTAAGACATTGCAGAATATGACATTGTGTTGTAGTGGGTAGGTTCACCACACCACTGGATTACAGATCAAGAACAGAAGCATACATGCAGTGCAAAAGAAGATCACTTGCTCTATATAGTTTAGTTTACATGGTATGAAGAAGGAACTTGGTTGTACAACTGAAAAAATAAATTGAGAAGGACAAACTTTTGTTTATGAACAACATACTAAACTTTAAACATGCAATTTGATGCAAACACCAAAATAAATAGCTATTGCAGTCATGCCTAACCAAATATACACAACAAAGTTTGAAGGCTTGAGAAGGACAAACTTACATTATTGGTGAAGACAGGCTCTATAAAGCCCTTGTCCATGTTGATGGCGGGGGGGGGGGGCAATTTAAGAAGTTTACCACAGAATCTTCTTCATAAGCATTGCCTTTATTCTACATTTTGTTAATAGTAAATATAGATGTGATAATATACGAAAAAATGGAGAATATTTAAGATAAGATGAAGAGTGATGCTACATAACCAAGTAGCTATAAATGTAAGTGCAGCGATACAGGGGTACAGCCAAGAGCAATGCACAGCTAAACTTCTTGAGTACCAAGAAATAGGATTGCGGGGAAAAACTGAGGTTGCTAACATTGCCCTTTCTTGATAACTAAGATCATTAAGGGTTGCCAACACGACAAAGTAAAAGAACGATCCGGGATAGAAGCATGTCTATCACCGAAACGATAGGCGGGACTGAAAGAAAGACATCGGCGCGATACCTGAGCACCATTTTTGCAAATAGTGTCGGGAACACTTGGCATCACTCTGCTGGGATAGAAATGACACCAAACACCGAAAGAAAAAGGAACTAGAGAAATGCAAAGGTTGAGCTGTAGTGGATCTGAACCGATGCCAGCTACACTCACCAGATAAACCATTATCAGAAATACTAAGGCTATATGCATGCTATGCAACAAACAAATGTTGCAACCAAATGCAATCAACAAGCCAGACTCTATACTACCAATTTCTAACGTTCCAACGGGCTAGGACGCTCTACAGCCAGACCTGCTCTGATACCAAGCGCCGTGGCACCCCGGCTCAAAGAAAACCGGAACGCCCCGTATTCCAGCCCAGAGATCGAGATGAAGTCTTCTGGAATACGGCACTGCTTAGCATAGAACAAACCAGCTCTCTATTAGTACACGAATATGAATACAAGGTCTCCAATATTACAATGAATAACATTGGCGCGGCGACACTACGCCATCCTCAGTTGCTCTATGCAAGCAGTAGAACAACTTGAAGCAGCGGAATACTCTAGCAGCAGAACGACGACGACGGTGGTGAACTCCACTCCGCAGGGACTCTGGCTGGAACGCTTATCCTAGCTCGCATGAACGTAAACCATGACAAGCAAGCAATCGAATCCGGCATGACCTGCAAACTGGCATGACACGTCAGGTCAGTACATTGAATGTACTTACAAGCTCACAATAACCATAAGCATTCAAGATAGACAACAGCATGGCAATTACAGGTTAAGCATGAATTAGCATGAGATCATCAGAATAACATGGCATGACCAACATAAACATGATACAGCTAGAACAATATGAGCATGACATGACGATACTAGCATGAAATATGAGGACACTACATGCACCACTTATTCCGCTCGGGTTATCTGGTAACCGTCACATGCATCACTTACCAACCTCGGACATCACACGATCATCTCAGGATCAAATCAAGCTTGGTATAAACAATACCATAGTAATAATTAAATGCCCACAAGGAGCTTGATTTTTACCCACGACTCTCGCACAACATCATGAATATACAACAGAGAGGGCTAGGGTTTACATGGAGTAGGTTACAAGGAAGGAAACACAATATCCGGATCGCCAAGCTTGCCTTCCACACAAAGGAGAGTCCCATCCGGACACAAGACGGAGTCTTGAGTCTTGTATCTTCACGCTTCAATAGTCCGGACGATGTACATAGTCCGGCTATCCGGATACCCCCTAATCCAGGACTCCCTCAGTAGCCCCTAAACTAGGCTTCAATGATGGTGAGTCCGGCGTGCAGTCTTGTCTTCGGCATGGCAAGGCGGGTTCCATCTCCGAATACTCCAAAGTAATTATCGAACACTAAGACCGTGTCTGGATCCGCGAGGTGATTCTCACATACCATTGTAGGGAACATAACGTCAATCTGGTCTGCCGGCGATCTTCGTACGTCATGCCTTCACATCGTGGCCTGGTTCAGCACGAACCGGTGTTCCTCCCCACCTCGACTCGCGTTGCGAGGCGGTTTTATTGGCACGTCTTATCAAGGCAGAGATCGTGTTCCTCTTATTATGGGATCTTCCATTAATGCGGGCGTGCGTGACCCCACGAAGACCATTGGCATGACTCCGTGTGCTGTTAGATAAGCCTCCAGCGGTCACCCTAAGGACTCTTGATATTCACCCCCTTTATAAAAAGGGACCGAGGCCTATGCCTCTTCTCCAACTCCCTCGCGCCTTCTCGCACCTCGAGTTCTAGCACCCAAGACCTAAGCTCCAACACCCCGGATCACTACTAGAAAAAGGGCTATAGATGGTATTGACACTAATGGCGCACCAGACAAGCGGTGCGCCATTAGTATATACTAATGGCGCACCACCTTCTGATGCGCCATTAGTGTTGAAACTACTAATGGCGCACCAGGTCCACGGTGCGCCATTAGTACCAATTTTTTTTTGAACTAGTGAGCCTGTCCAAACATACTAATGGCGCATCCGCAGTTAGTGCGCCATTACTAGTTGTAACTAGTAATGGCGCACCAGCCAGAGAGTGCGCCACTAATGTTATTTTTTTATTATTTTTTTTATTCCTTTTCTTGCAAAAGTACTAATGGCGCACTCGCACGCGGTGCGCCATTACTAGTTCAAACTAGTAATGGCGCACCGTGGCAGGGTGCGCCATTAGTATGTTTTTTTTTGCAAAACTACTAATGGCGCACCACCAGGGGGTGCGCCATTAGTAACCTGGATTACTAATGGCGCATTTGTTGATGGTGCGCCATTAGTAAGTGGGCAGCAACAAGATATTTTGGACAGCCTCTCCTCCCACACTCACTTTCTCCCCACTTCATTCTCTCCACCCCCTCCTCCTTGTCTCGGGTGCCTCCTCTTTTTCACCTCATTTCCACCATAGATTCATTCAAATTAAGTGGTTAAGTTACCTTATTTTGCTAGGTAAGTAAGGGGGGAAGCTATATTTATGTTGTTCTCCCTACAACAATGTGCACATGCACTTTTTATGGCCTAGCTAGATCTATGTATGTTCGTGGTGTTGCATATGTTTGTGGTGTTGCATATGTGTTTGTGTTTGGAGGTGTACCGGTATTTGAAATGCGATAGTTGCCAATATTTTGCCGGAATGTTGATTCATTTCCGTTTCGGCGAGAATTTTGGCATTAAGCATTCTTTTTGGTCCTATTTTTAGGGGAAGTCATGCCAAAATTTTTCTTGGTTCTAAAATATCGTTTTGCTCTACCCCGCAGGCCACCATGGTCCGCACGATGACCGAAGGCATCGTGAATAGGTTTTTGAGGTCCGCGAAGGCCGAGATGCTTCAGAAGAATGAGACGGAGATAAGATGTCCGTGTCGAAGATGCAAGCTGAATAGCCTTATTGCGGACCCGGATTCCGGGCAGGTGCAGGACCACCTGCTCTTGCGTGGTTTCATGGATGGCTATCGATGGCAAGGTGATGAAGATGACTACGAAGTCGTCCATGGGGGCCGGGCAAGAAATGAGGAACGGCAGCAAGACAACCACCGCGGCTCAGGCGGGCGAGAAGACGAAGAATCCCCAGGAGATGATCACGACGGTGATGCTGTACACAGTCATCATGTAGAAGATGCAGGACATGATGATGATGCCGGCGGAGCAGACGACGCTGGACCATCAATGGGCTGGGTGCAGGACCCTCATATTCAAGAGCTACTTCTCAAGCAGACGGATAACGCAAGAGCTGCCACCCGAGAGAAAGCCAAGATGGATCAACTTGAGTTAGACGCGGTTACTCCATTGTATGAAGGATGCAGGCCCGAGGATACCCGCCTGAAAGTAACGCTCATGGCTCTGGAGATGAATGTAAAACACAAAATGACCGATGCAAGCTTCGACAAGAACATGTCATTCTGGCACGAACGTCTTCCCAAGGGGAACAAGTGCCCGACCAGTTCGGAGGAGGCGAAGAAAATCGTGTGTCCTCTGGATTTACTGCACGTGAAATACCATGTGTGCATGAACAATTGCATCATTTATCGGGACGAGCACGCGGAGTCTACCATATGTCCGGTGTGCGGTGTCACTCGATACAAGAAGAGGAAGAAAGCTCCTCGAAAAGTGGTGTGGTACTTTCCGATCACTCCTCGTCTGCAGCGGTATTTCGCGGACCCTAAGGTAGCAAAGCTCCTGCGTTGGCACGCGGATAGGGAGGAGAAGAAGCGAGAAGATGACGCAAATGATCCGGAGATAGATAAAAAAGACAAGATGCTGAGTCACCCTAAGGATGCGAGCCAGTGGCAAGCGTTGAACTTCGAATACCCAGAATTTGGGAACGATCCAAGGAACATCGTGCTGGGCGCGAGCACCGATGGAGTCAATCCGTTTGGCAGCCAGAGAAGCACACATAGCACCTGGCCTATGTTTGTGTGGATGTACAACCTTCCCCCCTGGTTGTGCATGAAGAGGAAGTACATTCACATGAGTATGCTAATTGAAGGGCCGAAACAACCAGGGAATGACATCAATCTGTATCTGGGGCTGCTGAAAGAGGAGCTTGACACGCTGTGGAAAACGCCAGCCAATACGTGGGACGCCGCAGAGAAAGAATATTTCCCTATGAGAGCCGCACTGCTCACGACGGTGCACGACTATCTCGGTTACGGATATCTTGCGGGGCAGGTAGTCCACGGATTTTCTGGATGCGTAAGGTGCATGGATGACACAACGTATCGCCAGCTAGATAGAGATCCCGGGTCTTCGAAAACCGTGTTCATGGAACATCGAAGGTGGCTTCGCGACGATGACCCGTGGAGGAAACGCAAGGATCTGTTCGATGGTGAAACCGAACCCCGAAAACGCCCGTGTACGAGGAGCGGCGAGGAAATAGACAAGCTGTTGAAAAATTGGAAAGACTGCCCACTGCTGGGAAAGAAGCAAAAGGCGCCAGAGCCGGGAAAGAAGCAAAAGGCGCCAGAGCCGCTACTGAAGGTATGGAAAATGAGGTCTGTTTTCTGGGACTTGCCGTACTGGAAGATCCACCGTGTGCCTCACAGCCTTGATGTCATGCATATCACGAAGAACGTGTGCGAGAGTTTGCTTGGTACCCTGCTCAACATGCCAGAGAGGACCAAAGATGGGCCGAAAGCAAGGGCAGACTTGAAATCAATGGGCATCAGGCAGGAGCTTCACGCTATATATGATGATGATGATGATGATGATGATGAGGCGAAGCAGGACATAGAAAGTCGTCGCAAAGGCAAAAAGGCCAAGAAGACTGGAAATGACTACCCTCCCGCGTGCTTCACTCTAAGTCAGGAGGAAATCGAGCAGTTTTTCACCTGCCTCCTAGGAGTAAAACTTCCTTATGGTTACGCGGGGAAGATAAGCAGATACCTAGACCCAGCGAAGCAGAAGTTCAGCGGGATGAAGTCTCACGACTGTCACATGCTGATGACGCAGATACTTCCAGTTGCAATCCGTGGGATGATGGACGCGCACGTCCGTGAAACGCTATTTGGCCTATGCAACTTCTTCGACGTTATCTCTCGGATGTCGATTGGCGTGAGGCAACTCAGAAGGCTACAGGAAGAGATCGTGGTGATACTATGCGAGCTTGAGATGTACTTCCCGCCCGCATTCTTCGACTTTATGGTGCATCTGCTGGTCCATATAGTGGAGGATATCATCCAACTCGGGCCGACGTTCCTGCACAGCATGATGCCGTTCGAAAGGATGAATGGTGTCATCAAAGGATACGTTCGCAACATGTCACGTCCAGAAGGAAGCATAGCCAGGGGCTTTCTGACCGAAGAGTGCATCTCCTACTGCACGAATTATCTAGGCATCGAGAACCCCGTTGGTCTGCCCGTCAACAGGCACCTCGGCAGGCTCGCTGGATGGGGTCACCGTGAGGGTCGCCGCGAAATGAATGTCGACTTCGAGGGTCGACTCGCCGACTTTGAAAGAGCAAACCTAGTCGCGCTACAACACATAGACGTGGTCGATCCGTGGGTGGTAGAGCACAAAACCTTTATTAAGAAGACGTACAATGACCGAGGCCAACAGAGGACGGACGGAGATATACTCAAAGAGCACAACTCATGTTTCACGCGTTGGTTCAAGCAGAAGCTTCTGTCGTACCCTTTACATGAGGATTCTTCCGCGGAAGAACAACTCATATTCGCCTTGTCATAGGGCGCCGAGCACAACCTGATGACCTATGAGGCGTACGATATCAACGGCTACACATTCTACGCCGAGGCCAAGGACATGAAGAGCGATGGTTATCAGAACTCCGGGGTAACGATGGAATCCTACACCGGTAACGACAAGGACAGATACTACGGAAGGATCGAGGAGATCTGGGAGCTGAGCTACGCTGGAGAGAAGGTCCCGATGTTCCGTGTCAGATGGGCCAAGAACGTCATAAAAGAAGACCGGTATTTCACCACCATGGTTATACCCGAAGCCAAATCCAAGACCGTGGGCGCAAATGTCACCGCGAAAAATGAGCCATGGGTACTGGCTTCCCAAGTGGACCAATGCTTCTTCATTACCGACGCACCAAATCCCAGTCGTGTTGTCATGAGGAGAGGCAAAAGGAAGATCATCGGAATGGATGGAGTAGCCAATGAGCAAGACTTCGACAAGTACGGCGACCCGAGGATCGAACATGACGACGATGATGAAGTAGCAACATACACCACAAGAAGAAGCAGGACAACCCTACCTAAAGGACGTCCGTTCCACAGAAGAACTCCATTTGCGAAAAAGAAGGGCAAGAAGATTGTGAACAGATAGCTAGCTAAGATCGATTGTATTTAAATCGTAGCCTTCATTTCTCGATTGTATTTCATGGGTACTTTTTGAACTATCATGAATATTTTTAAATTTCATGGACACTCGATCTCGATCCCCCTCCATCTCGATCGCTATCCCACCTCGCCAGATCCGGTCCCCCTCGCCGCCGAGCACCCCCCAGTCCACCGGCCGCCGCCGCCGACCCCCCGCACCCTCGATTCCCCTACTCAGCCGCCGCCGCCGACCCCCCGCACCCCGCGCACCCTCCCCCGCTCCACCGGCATTACTGTTTGATGATATTTTTTAAAAAATTATTACTGTCTTATAAAAAAATATTACTGTTATGATTTAAAAAAGTTTGAACATATTTAAACACAAATAAGTATCAAATATCCCACCTCGCCAGATCCGGTCCCCCTCGCCGCCGAGCACCCCCCAGTCCACCGGCCGCCGCCGCCGACCCCCCGCACCCTCGATTCCCCTACTCAACCGCCGCCGCCGACCCCCCGCACCCCGCGCACCCTCCCCCGCTCCACCGGCATTACTGTTTGATGATATTTTTAAAAAAATTATTACTGTCTTATAAAAAAAATATTACTGTTATGATTTAAACAAGTTTGAACATATTTAAACACAAATAAGTATCAAACAGCTTTTTAAATGCTAAAAAAAAATTTGTGGAGCCTGGGAGTCGAACCCAGGACCTCCTGGTGTGAGAACTGGTTGCTAACCAGTCAAACTAGTAGAGGGGACTTGATGTGGATCAGTTCTGGTTGTACATAACCTGTTGGCTCGAGTTGAAATAAAAAAAATACTAATGGCGCACCACGGTGAGGTGCGCCATTAGTATGGATGTACTTATGGCGCACCGAGGGGTGGTGCGCCATTAGTATTGTGCCCGATCCCCCCTTCCCTCTCCCCCTTCACCCGATCCCCCCTTCCCTCTCCCCCTCGCCAGTTCCCTCTCCCTCGATCCACCGCCGCCGCCGCCGCTGCCCTGACCCACTGCACCGCAGCCGCCCACGCGCCCCCGCCGCCTCCCTCTCCCCTTCCTCCCCCTCGAGCCCGCCGCCTCGACGCGACCCCGCCGCCCGGACGCCGCCCCGACGCCGCCTCGACGCTGCCCCGCCGCCCCGACGCCGCCCCGACGCTGCCTCGACCCGACGCCGCCCCGACGCCGCCCCGACGCCGCTGCCCCGCCGCCTCGACGCCGCCCCGAGGCCGCTGCCCCGACGCCGCCCGACGCCCCGACGCCGCCTCGACGCCCCGACGCCGCCGCCGGGGTCGCGCTCGTCGTCTGCCCTCTCCACCGCCCCGTCTCCGTAGCGGCGTCCGCCGTCTCCCCGAACCCTAGGTTCGCCGCAGCGGGGGACCACCACCTCGTCGGCCTCACCAGGCCGCAAGGTATTATTTCAGGAAATTGAACTTATGCACTATAGAACAGAATGAACTTGCTGATTATGCCAGATTTTGTAAGCCTCTTAATTGAACTATTCCTCATACTTACTGCAAAGAGGTGAAGCTAAACTTCTAACAGAAGATTGGGAAGGTGCGGTTGAGGACCTAAAAGAGGCTGCCCAGAAATCCCCACAGGTGAATTTTATGCTATTTTGCTTTGCTGTCCAGAGTATATCATATCACAGCTGAGCTCATTTGTGAGCATTTTTTTTGGGGGATCCAACTGAAGGAGCATAAGCTCCCAGTCTGTCAGAGCATGCCAATCTGAATTTCCTTGTAATTATTAAAACTTGAATCTTGCTGTATTTGATTTACTCTCGGATGATGTGCTTCTGTTGGCGTGCATCTTGTTACTGCCATTTCCATTAGGCTGAATACAATTGTCATCTGACGAAATAGGTTTGTTATGCATGCTCAATGTGTAGCCTTCATAAGTAAATATAGTTCCGAGTGGACAAATCATGTGTTTTGACTGTTTGGATGGATGAGTACACAGCAATAGATCCTGCATTAGCTAGACTTTGGTATAATACGGGGTGCAACTTGTGGTTAAAAGTTAGCGATTATGTAAATTCTTTGAAGAGACTCTCTGGCTAAGGTTACACACACAGTAGAAACTCTGCTGTCATGCTCTATTTCCTACACACACAGTAGGAAGAAAATTGACCGTGGCCAATCCGTCGTTGGGACAAGATTTTGTTGCAGTTAGGACTCGGGATTTGGTTGTTTCCTTGCTCTTAGCCCGTGAATGTGATAGAACAATAGTCGCTCTGCCTACCTACTGTCACTGGCCACTCTTGCTTGGTTCCTCCCAAGATCCTCATGGCCTTTCAAATGCTGAAAAATGGTGAAATGAGTGAAATGAGTGAGCAAATACACTGAAATGCGTGAATCTACACTACCATTACCCATAACATCTTGAAATAGTTCAACAGTATTTTGATGTATATAGTAGTATTAAATAGCGCATGGGGAAGCTCGCGCTCTTCTATTTTTGGTGTGGCACTATGATTATGACACTGTTACATTGTGAAGCCTCCTTTCATTTAGCTCTGTTTTCCTTTCAATTATCTTTCCTGAATTGATACATTGAAAATATAGATGCCATGGTACCAACAGCAATGCCATCACGGATAACCATGATTGTGGGAAATTTGCAGGCTCTGTAAAAGTAACCATGGTACCAACAACAATGCCATCTTACTGTAGAATTAGAATACATGGATGTACATGATTAGCTCAGCTCCCAAACTGCCATTCATCACATCAATTTCCCCTAATGTAACTCCAGTCAAAATTTTATGTTGGTCTACCTAGTAGATGCCCATGGTTTGATTTTATGTTTGTTCCTATCAATACAAATGTTGAGCTATGTTCCACTTTTACTGTTCTTTGTGATAGTTTTTGCAACTTTACTTCCCATCTTAAGGCAAGCCCCATTTTTACTGTTCTTTGTTAGCAGAGCTGCTTGTTTCTAAGAACTTTGATACTATTTGGATCAAAGTTAAATGAGCACATAGATGACAAAAAAAAGTTCAGATTGTAAAATGTTCATTTTGCTGCTAGTGCCCATTTTGAGTAATTGCTTAGAGGGATGATCCTGTGTGAGCTGGTGGAGTGATTTGTTTTCTACATAAAGCTCTTTAGTCAGGCTGGTTTTCGTGAAATACACATGAAGCTTCACCAGCTCCTGTGGGTGTGGGATCCATGTGACATGTGACATTGCATCCATGTCCACCTGGGATAATGATATTGCAGGTACCCCGAGAGGCCCTTGAGTTTGCCGGAATGTCGATTAACTTCCGTTCCGGCAAATTCGGGTACTCCATATGTCCTATTTTCAGCAAAGGTCATGCTGAAAATTTCCGTGAATTTTAGCATGACTTTGCTAAAAATAGGACATATGGGGTACTTGTGACTAATGCATGGGCCGGGGTATCATAGTAGTTAATTAAGTAGGATCAAGTGCCCCGGCGTACTTGTGACTAATGCATGGCTTTTAGGGTGCCTCGGTGTCAATAAAAACCGAAATGATGAAAGCTTAGGCTTTTAGGGTGCCTCGGCATCGAAAAACCCTCAATGATAAAAGCTTAGATTTTAGGATGCCTCGGTGTCGACAAACCCTAAATGATGAGACCATGATCTTGTTCCTTGACAATAACCAACTTTTTGACCAAACTTTGTTTCTATTTAGAGAGAAACATGGCCCACAACGATGAGGCCGGGGGTTCGGGCGGCAAGGCATTCTGGGAGCTGTCCCAGGAGATGGAGGAACAACCTCACTTGTATGAGGCCGCCGCCTTCCCCACCGATCCTGAGACCACGGATGGTGCCGCCGAGGATGACCACACTATTGCCACCACTGATGGTGCCGCCGAGGATGCCACCACAGATGATGGCGGCGCACGCACAGATGGCAGCCAACCGAAGAGGCAACGAAAGGACCGGCGCCCGATCGTGCTCCGCACCCTCAAGGAGGAAGTTACTGAAATGGACTCCAACGGGAATCCAACGGCGCCCGAACGAATAGTCAAGGGGTACTCGCTTCAGCTCGGGTGCATTGTCCGGAGCACCGTCTCGATCAACACCGAGAACCTGAGGCATCCTGACCGAGGGAATTTGCGCCACCTCCTCTTCACGAAGCTGCACGAACGATACAAGTTCCCCGCTGAATTTGCAAACACAAGCCTCAAAGGGAATAAAGTGAACAATACTGCCCTCACGAAGATGAGCAAGGCCCTGTCTACTTGGAAAAGCAATGTGAAGAAAATGATCGAGAAAGGTGAGAGTTATCAGAAGATCAAGGAGAAAAATCCTTCGATCACCAAAGATGACTACAACGACTTCAAGATCAATTGCTCGAGCACCGCAAGCTCCCAATCAAGTGAGTGGGGGAAACAAATGCGGGAGCTGAACATAGGGGAACACACACTCGGTCCCGGCGGTTACAGAGTGGCGGAGCCTATATGGGACAAGGAGGAGGCGGACCGTGCCGAGCAAGGCCTACCGCCCCTCTTCGAGAAATACATCGGTAACAAGCAGACCAGGAACTTTGTCAGGGCCCGGTACAAGAAGGACCCGAAAACAAAGGAGCTTACCAAGGATCCGAAGACCAGGCAGCTTGAGCTTGTTCTGGTAAGGAATACACCCCCGCGTAATTAGCTCCATATGGTTGCATTCTAATTAATGAAGCCAAATTTCTAAATGGTTCACATTCCTTCTGCAGGCGACTGAAAGCAGTAGCGCGGGGTCGACTAAGAGCAACCCTTGGGACACCACTCTAAATAGGGCGTTGAATGTAATGAAGAACAAGGATAAGCTCAGTAAGCCGACGTCAGCTGGTCGTGTGGCTGGCAAAGGCTTGTCGACAAAATGGGGGTCATACTATACCGCTGGTGTGCGGAAGGAGAAAAAGACCAGCTCGGAAAGCCAGGCGCGAGAGGTTCAAGAACTCAAGGCACAGGTGGCGCGGATTCCGGAGATTGTCCAAGAGCAAGTGGAACAACGACTTGGAGCGACGATCACCGCCATTGTGCCTACCTTGATCTCGGGGTTGAGTGCGTGGATTGTGGGCGGCCAATAGGGGCCGCCCCCGATTCCTAGCTTCACGGCCAGCAACTCGCATAATGCGATGGCGGGGCCATTGGTGCCTCCGGCGGTGGCGGCATTGGTGTCTCCGACGCCGTCACGGGAGCTTAATGCACCCGGGTGTATGCCGGCCGGCACCTCTGCAGCAAGCGGCACCTCCGTCAACTGCACGCCCGCCGTTGGCGGTGCGTCGACATTAGCCGAGCTCGACGCCATCATCACGGTAACTAATTAAGCCTCTCTCGGCCGAGGACTTCATCTCCTTGCCTTTGACTGGGCATCCCTGACGCCCTACATGTTTTCGCAGGGCGCCGCCGACGTTCCGTGCACTCTCCTCCACTTCGTGAACAACGAGTTGGTCGATGTCGCCAAGGGCAAAATTGTTCAACCGGGCAACCCCTTGTTCCACGGTACCCAGATGCCACCCAACTTGTTTAGGGTTCAACTGGTTCGGGTGCTGCCAGGCTGCGACGACTTGTTACCTCCGATTCGACCCGTCGGGGCCGACGATGATGACGTGATGACCCTCAGCGCCTGCCTGAGCTGGCCCCTGGTTTGGCCGAAGAGCCAGATTCGTTTGGGGGCGGGGGACACCACCCCAAAGACAACACCGCCAGTCGTGCCGGCGCCAAGTCGGCCCCATGGCAAGACCGCCGTAACGGTACCGGACATCCCTATGCCACTGGATCCAAACATGCATATGGCACAGGATCAGAACGACAACGACGGCGACGACGATACATTTGCCAACGTCGATCAGTACTTTGCCAATCATGGGTACGATGGCGACTTCATGGGGCCTCCTTCTCAAGAACCAAACCCAACAAAAGACGTGTGCGATCTAGCTGGTACCGCGGAGAAGCCAAGTTGCAACAAGCGCCATCTGGCATTCAGCTCTCAGGAGACGCCTCCAGCTGCCGACTTCACCGAGCCTCAGATAGGCGAGGTGCGAAATATTATCAGCCCCAACACACTCAAGAAGGTGGTTTGTGAGCAGAACTCTGTCCCATTACAGGAGAAGAAGAAGGCACGCAAAAGAAAGAGTAAGAAGGGTGCGAGCCAGCCGGCACCGAGTACGATCCGTGCTCAGGACGGGCCACCTTCACCACAGGATATCTAGAGGAGGGTGCATGTGGCGGGTAGTGCGATGCTACCGACAAATATGCTCAATGCTGCAACCGGTGCTATGCGGACTCTGCATGACAGTGTTCTTGCTTTGGAGAAGCGGCGTCTCATAGAGAAGGATGTGGCATACCCGGTTTTCGCGGCCAAGGTGCCAGAGGGCAAGGGTTGTGGATAACTCCATCGGGCGTACGATCGTCCTGCGTTTTGATGACATCCACGCTATGTTGAACCTTCATCCACTGCACTACACCTTCGTTCGGCTATTTTCGCTGAGTATGGAGATGCGGATCATTCGCGACAAGACCCCGGACATCGTGATAGTCGACCCCTTCTACATGCGTGCCAAGATCTTGGGCAGCGCAAGGGACCGGCAAGTCGCGAGTTCTTACCTCGTAGGCATCATTCTGGCAAACCAAGATGAGGATAACTTCCTCGTGCCTTACTTTCCCGAGTAAGTCCTCCCCTCAACCGCCCCGTAACATATGAATTCTTACATTTCGATCGTTTTTCTTTTAACATTCCGTGTTTTCTGCAGTGACACACAATGCACGCTCATCCTCCTAAGCCCCAAATATTCCATGGCCACGTATTTCGACCTGGACCGTCAGTCGAATGTAGACTACACAAATGTAAAGAAGGTTCTTGATGATGTTCTCCCCGGCTACGCCAAATCTAGAGGCACCTTCACCAGGCCAATTCGTAAGTACGGCAAGCACGTGTTCTCCCACAATACGACGTTCTGCTGCGTCAAGCAGCCGCCTGGCGGTCAGAAGGGTGCCTACTACGCCATCCATCACATGCGGGCAATCGTACGGGACCATCATCAACTTCTGCTACCGAGTAAACTCAAAGATTGGGCAAAGAGCATGTCGGCAATCCAGGACGCGGACCTTCGACAAGTATTCTTTCGCATCCAGTCGGAGTTTGCGGAAATCATCCATCAAGATGTCCTTCGTACCTCGGGGCAGTTCTACCTCAAGAATCAACCGTCCAACAGTGACATCGACACAATGCTACAAATGTAGGCTGACAACGACCATTATTTCATGACTCCCACGATAGACGGCGGCTTCATCCACGCTACGGTCCCTTGAGTCGAGTCGAAAGCAGTGATGCTGTGTCTAGTTCTGAAACATCGATTGGCTCATGTTGTAATTAAACTTTAATGAACTTGTAGTATGTCTCTTTGGTTTCGAGAGTCGTTCAACTTAGATGTAATCAATGCTATTAATGTCTTGCTTTTCTCTTCCAATCGTTCTATTGCATACTTATATATTGCTTATGTATTGTCTGTGAATTGGTACTAACGTTTCGTTTGGCTAGTGCATAGCGATGCCGACGTATGTCGTGTACAAGGGTAAGGTTCCCGGAGTCTACGATGACTAGAAGGAGTGTCGGAGACAGGTTCACCGATTCAACGGTAACAGTTACAAAGGGTACACCACTAGGGCCGAGGCCGAATCTAGATACGCCCGCTATCTAGCGGGAGAGGGGAGGGAGCGTTGGAGGAACCGGATGAAGACAAGTTTCATCGTGATGATGCTCATCGTGATGACCGCAGCTCTCTTCTATGTGATGGTAGTTTAGATGATCGATATCGACTTGTAATGTGAAGACAAACTCGCTACTCGCGGTCTGGAGACTTGTAATATAATGTTCTATCTTTGTTCGGTCTTTTCAATTCGGAGACTAATATGATGAATTGTATTCGGAGACTAATATTGTGAATTGTATTCAAAGACTAATCTTCTATTGTATTCGATGAATCTGTTGTTGATGTGTGCTGTCTATATTTTGTCAAATTATACATTTTGTAACCTGTGCAAAAAACAGAAAATAAAAAATAAAAAAACCTAATATTCATACTAATGGCGCATCACATGACAGTGCGCCATTAGTATGACAGTGCATACTAATGGCGCATCACTGGGCAGTGCGCCATTAGTATGCCGCGGTTACTAATGGCGCATCCAGTGGTGGTGCGCCATTAGTATGCCAAAGCACCTGGGTATACATGGCCCCTGGGAGGCATACTAATGGCGCACCCTGGCCTATACTAATGGCGCACCCGCGGTGCGCCATTAGTATACCAGATACTAATGGCGCACCAGGTGATGCGCCATTAGTAAAAATTACTAATGGCGTGCTATTAATGGCGCACCACAGATGCGCCATTAATGGCCATATTAGGTGCGCCATTAGTAGGGGTTTTTCTAGTAGTGGATCCTCCAATATGTCCGGATCCAACCCTCTAGGCTGGTGGGTGGCCTCCTCGATTCAAGAGGAGGACATTGCGAAGCTTAGGGAGGTTGGATATTTGACCGCCGACATCCAGCATTAGCCTCTTGCTCCCGGTAGGTCATCCCTACACCGGAGCCCAATGAGAGCATCGTGTTTGTTCCTCACTTCCTCCGCGGCTTGAGCCTCACCCTCGATCCTTTTGTGAGGGGGCTCATGTTCTATTACGGGTTGGATTTTCATGATCTGGCTCCAGACGCTATCCTCCATATCTCGTCGTTCATCATTGTGTGTGAAGCTTTTCTCCACGTTGCCCCACACTTCTGCTTATGGCTCAAGACATTTAATGTGAAGCTGAAGATGATCGAGGGGCGACATGCGGAGTGCGGAGGTGCCATAATAAGCAGGAACGCCGATGCCCCATGGCCAGAGGGTTCTTTCCCAGAAGTATCCGATGTGTGGCAACGGAGGTGGTTCTATGTCACGGCTCCTAGAGGCACAAAGTGGGTGGCCGCCCCCGAGTTCCGCTCGGGCCCTCCGCCACAACTAGCGTCTTGGACCGATGTAGAATGGAATTGGGGCCCCGCTGGCGATGTACCAGTACTGTAGGCACGTATCCGAGAGCTTCTTGAAAGGGACATTAATCTTGTCAGCATAATGCAAGTGATGTTTATCCGACGGATGTTGCCGTGCCAACGCCGGCCTCTCCGGATGTGGGAGTTCAATCCAGAGGGTCCGCGGACTGTCAAGCACTTCTTCGGCCTAAAGCTCGAAGGGATGTGCAAATTATTCTTCGGACCAAAAGTAGAGTGTCCGGACACCACCGAGGATGCGGGCCTAAGCTGCAATCGCCTAGATGCCCAAGTAAGTAACCTTGATACCAGACACCTTGTTTTATATTTGTCATAGTTGTTATTCTGAAAATCATCCGTGGCCAGGAATGGCTTAGGAAGGCGGAGAGAATCAGGTGTCTGACGCCACTTCCCGAAGGCTCGCCGGGTCCCACCATGGCCAAGATGCTTGACAGGGTACTCAACAAAATGCCCTCAGGGAAAGACAATGGGAAGAACGAAGAAACTGAACTTCACACGCTACGCTTCCAAACTGGGGGAATTGATACCTCCCCTAAGGAGGATAGTCGGGAAGGGGAGGCTAAAGCTTCCTCCCCGCACGGGAATAAGAGGGCCGCCTCTGAAGACTTGGAGATGGAGATGCCTAGGTCAGGGAAAAAGGTATCACCAAGGGGCTTTGCCCCGATGGGCACCCTCACAACGTCATGCCCACCTACGGGCCAACCCTCGACCGAGCTGTAAGTCAATCGTTAATTCGAAGGTACTGCGTTTCTCCTAGATCAATAACCAGGATTCGTCCTTTGCAGTCCGGCTAGCAGCTCTTCTCAACAGAGTTCGTTTTCGGGGGATCTTCGTCTGGAGATGATGGAGAGCAAGACCCCACCCACCTCCCGCCTCATGAAGCAGGTGACACCGAGGTGTTTTCACGGAGGAATCCAGATCTGCCGAAGCCGGAAACCAATGCGTCAGCCGCCCTGAGCCCAAAGCATTTGGCTCCCTCGGGGGGCGATGAGAAGGGTCCGACACAGTTCAATGTCCGACCGGACGTACTAACAGGCGTACAGGAGCGAGCTGCGTTCTCAGAGGAGCACCGCTCATTAAGGAGCGTGATGCTCAAGAAGATTTCATCCGCTACAAGCGGTTTGAATGAAGCATTTACAAGCCTGCTCAGAGGCTTTGATGTATGTAGTGAAAAATACACTATTTTTTAGCTGTGAGGCACGCGCTAGGTGTGCCCCAAATAGATAGTAGCCCCTAAGACTCTGGTTAGCCGCCTAGGTGGCGAACGGAGGATCATATTTTATAAGTACTGATTGCGCTGTGCATATGCGCAGGTATCTGTGGGTTCGGCCGCCGACCAATCCGTTGAGGTTGCCGAACTAACGAGGCAGATCGGATCGATTGATGCAAATATCACGCTAGTGAACGAGCGGCTGGACGAATCACAAGGTATGTGCTCTGCCTTCCATATTAGGTTGTATAGGGAAATATGTGAGCGGCATAATATTAATGCAATATGTTCGGACTGCAGATGGTGCTGCTGCCGTGGAGGCCCTGAGGGCGGAACTTGCCCAGGCCAAGGAGCAAGCTTGGGTTAGCAATGGGGCTGCCCTAAAGGCGGCCAAAGAGTTGAGAGCCGAACAGGCTGCTCATCGCCGAAGCGAGGAAAAGATAGCCGAAATGGCTTTGGAGTTGAAAAATGCCGCTAACCGGTATGAGCTCCTTAGAAAGGAGCATAAGGATAGTTCGGCCGACCTTAACAAGGCACTTAATGCATCCAAGGAGATGCGGACCGAAAAAATCATGGAGGAGCTTCAACAGGCCGGAAAAATCATGGCTGGGGGCTCCTACTTGCTGCGGACGAAGTTTTTCGATCCGAAGTACGCTCCCCTGGATGGATGATGGACTTGGCAAAGAGTACAACTGATGCTGCTAAGTTCTTCGAGGATCAAGGTGATAAGGGAGTGGAGAAACTTTTCTGGTCGCAATTCAATGCCCCTACTCGCCCGCTGCTGTTAAGTGACAAGATGGTTGCTGTAGCGGAGCTTCACAGGCTGTCCGGGCTTGCAATGCGGTCTGTAATAGACCATCTTTGGCCAAAGGGGCCTAAGCTGGACAGTTACTTTGGCTTGGTGCAACAGTTCCTTGGGGCCGTACCTCAGATTGATGCCATGAGGAGGTCGGCATACATAGAGGGTGCGCGAATGGCTCTTGCCCGCATTAAAGCATATTGGACAGATATGGAGGCCACCGTTGTAGCGACCCAGAATCTGGCCGAAGGACATTATCCGGCCGAGCACTATTTGGCGCAGGTAATAGAAGGTGCCTGCTTAATAGAGGAGCAATGCTCGAAGAATGTCTTATTCGAGTGACAGATCGAACCATTGTAAAAACAATGTTATTTTGGTTGTAAGGCTATTTTTATACTTTTGCCTAAAAGTATGATTGTGTCTCCTGTGCGGCCGTTTTTTTATATATACATATGTGTAATCCAAAAGATAGCAGCCGTTGGCTTCGGCCCCCTTGCACATAATGCAGGGTTGTTCGCGAAAAATATGCATAATCACACTTGATCCAACATCTTGGTCCATTAAGGAGGTGATCGCACGTCGAACAAGGCAACCGGACTATATAGCTGTAACACTTTCGCTTAGCCAAGGGAGTCTAACGGTGGGGCTACTATGTAGCCCCTAGTACTCTTGCGTGCATCTGAATAGGGGCACATATGTACATGGCCGGGAAACGACCCTTCATTAATGCGGAGGAATCCTAAAGATTCCGGTGAGTCTTTGAGTGGTTAAACAGTCTCTCGCTGTATCATGACAGTCAGTTTTCGGCTTTCTCTACTGAGGTGCTCATCCGGACTAACCAGGGCACAATCGCAGTAGTTCTCCTTTGGCCGCCTTAGCCTATAAGAATGGAATGTAAGGTGGCAAACCCAGGAGCCGGGCAAACCCAACATTTGACCAAAGACATGATTCGGAGCTGATGCATATAAGGCCAAACTCGTGACGCCAAACACTCCCGAAGGTATTCGGTCTTTGTAACAGAAAATGGGCTACAGAATGCCCTTTCATTATAAACCTTGTATTTCCAGGTACGTGCGTTAATCTGTCATGGCGAAATGCCAATAACGGCAGTATCCTCTATGGGTATGGAACCCATGGGATGGTTAAACAACAAGATGCAATATAAAAGGTTTACATAGGGGCTTAATCTAAAGAGAAACCTTTGAGCGGGGCCCTGCTACACGTCTGCGCCTTTGTCTCTGTTGTGCCGTATCCTCGAAGGGTGTCGCGTGAACGTTGTCTGTAAAAAAAAGAAAACTCGTAGGAGAGTACAACGTAAGTATGTGATGGATAATACATGTGTAAGATGTCGGCCTGCCAATAAGGTTGAGCCAAGTGTGGGGCTGTATTAAATATTTATAGCCCCTGGTTTCCTCTATGGGATTACATATATGGTGCCTTGGTTTATCCGGGCTGCCGGACTCGTCTAACCGCGTCTGTGGTCTTAATGACCAATCATAATTTTTAATATTAGAGGCCGCTTATAGTCCGACCGCTAGGGCCATGGCGTGTTCCTCTGCGCGCGAGGAGCGCTCTATGTTTTCGTTAATGGTAATGACGCCACGTGGACCGGGCATCTTGAGTGTACGGTAGGCATAGTGCGGTAATGCGTTGAAGCGGGCGAAGGCCGTTCTTCCAAGCAATGCATGATAGCCGCTTTGGAAGGGTGCAATGGTGAAGAGTACTTCTTCGCTTCCGGAGTTTCCTGGGGAGCCGAATGTTACCTCCAGCATGACGGAGCCCCTGCTGTAGGCTTCAACGCCTGGTATTACCCCTTCAAAGGAGGTGTTGCTTTTACTAATTCTGGATGGGTCTATCCCCATTCTGCGGACAGTTTCCTGGTATATTAAATGGAGACTACTACCGCCGTCCATGAGGACGTGGGTGAGATGGTATCCGTCAATTATTGGGTCAAGAACCAAGGCCTCTGATCCTCCGCGCCGAATACTAGTTGGGCAGTCCATGTGATCACAAGTGATCAGACAGGCCATCCGGTAGTTAGGTGTGGGTACAATGGGCTCTATAGCGTACGCGGCATTTAGCGCGCGTTCGTGCCTTCTCGTGGATGTGTGAGTCGAGTGGATCATGTTTACTGTTTTAACCTCTGGTGGGAATTTTTTCTGTCCTCCAGTGTTCAGCTAACGAGGTTCATCCTCATCTTCACTTGGTGTTTCCCTTCCCTTGTGTTCGGCATTTAATTTGCTGGCCTGCTTGAAGACCCAGCACTCTCTGTGCGTGTGGTTCGCAGGTTTGTCAGGGGTGCCATGAATTTGGCACAGTCTGTCCAGGACTCTGTTCAGACCGGACAGTCCCTCTTTACTGCCTTTAAATGGCTTCTTTTGCTGATTGGGTCGAGAGCCCCTGAATCCGGCATTGACCGTTGTGTTTTCCGGGCTCTCTTCCTTGTTTTTGCGTTTGTTTTTATTACGCTGTGGCTTCCCGTTGCCGTCCCTTATTTCGGACGTGCTGGGATCGCTGGTCCTTTTTGGGCCAGCCAGCTATCTTCTCCCGCGCAAAAGCGGGTCCTGAGGCTTTTCAAGGCTATCATTGTCCTTGGCTTTTCTTGGCCGAGGTGTCTAGCGAGCCACTCGTCGCGGATGCTGTGTTTGAATGCCACTAAGGCTTCGGCATCCGGACAGTCGACAATTTGTTTCTTCTTAGTTAGGAATCTGTTCCAAAGCTTGCAGGCGGACTCTCCGGGTTGTTTGATTATGTGACTTAAATCATCCGCATCCGGAGGCCGGACATAAGTCCCTTGAAAATTGGCCCTAAAAGCGTCCTCAAGTTCCTCCCAACTCCCAATTTAATTTTCGGGGAGGCCTTTCAACCAGTGTCTAGCTGGTCCCTTCAACTTGAGGGGAAGGTATTTGATGGCGTGGAGGTCATCCCCATGAGCCATTTGAATATGCAGGATGAAGTCCTCGATCCAGACCCCTGGGTCTGTCGTTCCGTCGTATGCCTCTATATTCACAGGTTTAAAACCCCGTGGGAATTCATGGTCCAGTACTTCTTCAGTGAAGCACAGGGGGTGAGCAACCCCTCTGTATCTGCACGTGTTGTGGCATGCCGTCAGCAGTTGTTGTGTCCGGTCCTTATTCCGAACTGGTTTTTGGTTGGTATGATCATTTTGGTGACAATAGTCCCTCATCGGGGTGTGTCCCTTGGATCCGTATATGGACCTGGTCGCGCCGGCTTTCTTGTCCAGGTGCTCTCGTAGATCGTGCGCATCATCGGTGGCCTCTGTACCGCGTTTATGAAGTGGTACGTCTGGCCTCCTGGTCGTGTTATTCTTTGGTGTAACGCCCTCGTCGTGGAATTCTGGTAGTAGGTTACGTTTTGGATAGCTCTTTGTATGGCGATCGTCGCCGCATGTTTCTTCGGCGTCTAGCACTTTATTCCATCTGCGATTGAGCGTTTCCTGTGCGGCTTTGAGCCGTTGCTTCTGCTTCTTTAGACTTCTTGCGGTGGCCATAAGGTTTATGTGGAGGTTATCTCGTTCCACGCGCGCTTCCGGGATGATGAATGCATCATCGTCCGGACTGTGTTCTTGTCCTGGGGCGGTTTGATGGGCTCGTCCCTCGGGATCATTGTGATCGAGCGTCCGCTCCAAACTGTGTTCGGCATGACCTGGCTCCTCCTACTCCATCGCTGGGTCCATGTGGTCGTTGTTGCCTTCGGAGTTGACTGGTGTGTCAATCTTTCTGGAGCTCTTGTCACTGTTTTTACTGTTGCTAGACTTTGAGAGGCGTCTGCGCCGTCGTTTTGGCTTTTGCCCGGGGGTTTTATCTTCCAG
This sequence comes from Triticum timopheevii, assembly GCA_963921465.1. Taxonomy (NCBI): domain Eukaryota; kingdom Viridiplantae; phylum Streptophyta; class Magnoliopsida; order Poales; family Poaceae; genus Triticum; species Triticum timopheevii. The sequence goes on along the minus strand of OY997266.1, from coordinate 278,663,135 downwards.
ATTGTTGCCGTCATCCTCCTCGGGCGTATCCACCATGTATATATCGTGTGACGAGGTGGTGGTCCGGCGCCCCAGAGATTCTGAATCTTCTTCTCCATCGTCGTCCATACCGTCGATGCCTTCAGAGTCAAAGTCAAGCACGTCAGTTAAATCTTCAAACGTGGCGATGAAGTGGGTGGTGGGTGGGTAGCGAATTCCTTCGTCGCCAGCTTCCCACTTGAGCCGGACATAGTTCGGCCAAGAGCATCCTGACAAAGAGAGAGACTTTTGTCGGATTTTGGGTTCCGGCAGACCCTTGAGGTTCGAACACTGGGGTGTGCGCGGAAATCACGCCCTCAGCCTACCCGTGTTTCACCGCCTCACTAGGATCTAAACTACTCAAAGAACAGCACAAGGGACACAAAATTTATACTGGTTCAGGCCACCGTTGTGGTGTAATACTCTACTCCAGTTTGTGGTGTGTGGATTGCCTCTGGGCTGGTGTGGAACAATACAAGGGAAGAACAGCCTCGCGAGGGTCTGTTCTTGGTTGGTGCGATGAACTGCTAAGGGAGCTCAGTCGCCTCTCTCTCTCTATCTTGGGTGTCGATTCGATCAGATCCAGATGCCCTACCGTGTGGGTGGCTAGTCCTATTTATAGGTGAAGGCCCCGGGCCTCTTCCCAAATATTGAGCGGGAAGTGCGCCAACAATCGACCATTTTGAAGGGGAACATCTAGTACACTTATCCTTACGAAAGTCGGTCCTCGCCTACCAAAAGACCCTGACGCTGACGCTGGCTTGGGCTCCACGATGACCTCCGTTCTGCCGTCCTGCTGGTCTTGGTCTTGTTGCACCGAAATGGTCGCCTTTGCTTGATACCCTTGCCTGCGCTTGCCCCCTTTGCACCAAAGGGGAAGCAAGGACTTTGCTCAGGCCGGCACCCGCCTGGCGCCCGCCTGGCCTTGGTCGTCATAGCTTGCGTCACGGGCACCTCGTGAGGTACCCTGCCTTGATCTCTCCGCCTCCTCGTGAGCCAGCCTGACGAGGTTGTGCCTGAGGAAGCCTCCTATCGTCCACCCCGCGAGGCTTGGCCCCTCGCGAGGGTCTTGGGCATATGCTAATGAAGATGGGCCGTACTGGGCCACCCCTCGAGCCACGCCGCAGGCCGCAGGCAGGCAAGTCTGGGTACCCCCATTCCCAGAATGCCGACAGTAGCCCTCGAGCCCAAGGCGCGCTTGGACTTGGCTTAGCAGAGAAGCGAAGAGGCAAGTGCGAAGCGCCGCGAGCCCCAAAAGCCTACAGCCTTGGGCGCCACATGGCGGTTGATTGGACGTGGGCGTCCTGGCTCCCCCACGATGCCTCGGTAGCCGCACGATTTGACAAGTCCCTGCATGCAAAACGGGTCATGATTACCTGTGATCGTGGAGGTCGACGGTTGGCCTCCCTCGGCTATATGTACGGAACGACGCGTGCCCGTCCAATCCATCTCCTCCCGCTACTCTCCATCTTCCTCTTCGTCCTTGCTCTTCCCTTCGCCAATGGCTCCACCGAAGAGGTTCTCGGCCGCATAGAAAGGGAAGGCTCGCCAAGAAGGGCCCGGCTCACCTCCGACCTAGCGCGGCCGGGGCCGCCCTCGCAAGCATCCTGCTGTCCCTGCCGTGGCCTCCCGGGGTCGTGGAAGCAGCCCTCTGCGTGACGGCGAGCGTCCGGCTGCCACCGAGAGGTACGCTGAGGCTGCGCGACCCCCAAGGCCGCGCTTCCGCTCAGCGAAGGTGCTGCCGGAGTTTGTCGTGTGATTGGCGGATCCGACCGGCACCTGGCTCCCACTTCCCCGTTTTTTCATAGGTGAGCTTCCGGCTGGTGCCCCAGGCGGCCTTTGGCTTCAGGCAGATGGTTGTTGCAGCAGGTCCTCTTGGGCTTCCCTGGAGGTCTCCACCGCCGGGGAGGCGGCCTTGACCCGCGGCTGGAAAACATTTGCCCGCGCGCGCGGCCTGCACCGATGTTGCACTCTGCACTTCAAGTTTGACGGCGACGCCACCCTCTACGTGAGGGTGTTCGGGGAAGACAGCGGCCGTGCCGGTTGTTGTCCTGAAGACGATGACCGCAGTCGTGCGCCCAGCCCTGGCGTTGGTCGGGGCGAAGAAGGTGAAGGGCGCGCAGGCAGCGGGGCCCGAGATCCGTCGAGCTACGGAGACTCTCCTTCGGGTCGTAGCTCCTCCCGCGGTGGTCGTGACCAGCCCCCGCGTCGTCGCCCTCGCCTGGGAGAGGGTAACGGGTCGGCCCACCGCCGCACTCCGGTGAAGCGGGAGGCGGAATCCAGCTAAGCTTCGGAGGCAGTACGAGCCCTCGCTGAGAGCCAGCGCCGAGCAAGTCGTCCTCCTTTTGCTTTCCTCTCCTTCCTGCGAAAAGAATGTAATCCGTTGCCCCGCGGGGTGTGCTGAACTGTTGCTGCTTTAATTGGTGTATTGCTTCTACTGCTTATGCGCTATGTTTTCATGTTGTGCGTCTATGCGTGAAAACCACTTATCTTGGGGGGGCTCATCGCGGTCCTCGCCTCCCGAGGCCAGTGCCTCATCCTGCGCCTTGTGCCCTGTAGAGTTTAGTCAGCAGGGGTAGTCCCCATCCTTGGTAGTGAGGGGAACCAACCCAGGCCCCGCGGTCGTGTCACGATGCCCGTGGGGCATGGACTGGGAGGGGTGCTCCCGTAGCGGACTCGAACATGGAAGATCCAAATTGCTGGGCAGAAAACGCTCGCGAGGGTGCCCACGCTCCCCCCTCATGAGACTTTGTGTGGGAGAAAATGAAACGAAAAAGCAAAATGGAAGAGTCGCGAGCTCGAAACGGCAACATCTTTGGAAAAACTTCAAATAGGAACAAACATGCCAACTGCGGAAAGCAAATGAAAAAGGCCGCGTCCGGCACCTAGTCTAGTCTTCGACGTCTTCGCACCAGCGCGGAGCTAAGTGCTGCCACTGGGCGTGGGCGGGAGCCCTCGAGGCCCGACGGCGGCACTCCGAAGACTCCGGGGCGTGTACAGCCCCACTCATTATTACGTGAGAGTGTCATGGACAGCGAGCTTCACAGGCGTTTGCTTTCTTCACAGGCACCGGGCCTTTTCCAAAAATCAGCTGCTTCACAGGCGTTCGCCTTCTTCACAGGCACCGGGCCTTTTCCAAAACACAACAACTTCATAGGCTTTCTCCTTCTTCACAGGCACCGGGCCTTTTCCAAAACACAGGAACTTCACAGGCATTCGCCTTCTTCACAGGCACCGGGCCTTTTTCAGGGGTAAAACCTTCGGAGGTGTTGGATGTTCCATGCGTTCTGGATGGGCACTCCCTCCTGGGTCTCCAAGCGTGCAGAACCGGGCCTGGAAACATGAACAACCTTTAACGGGCCCTTCCACATGGGAGAGAGCTTATGCAGCCCCTCCCTGGAGAGAACCCGTCTCAGTACGAGGTCCCCTACCTCGAGAGTCCTGCGGCGGATGTTGCGGCAGTGGTATTGGCGCAGTGCTTGTTGGTACCTTGCCGCCCGCAGGGCAGCTTCTCGGCGATGCTCCTCCCCCAGCAAGAGATCTGTCCCCCGCATGGCATCCTGCTGCGCCTTGTCGAACGCCAGGACCCGCGCGGAACAACGTCTAACCTCGTGAGGGAGAACAGCTTCAGCTCCATAGACCAGAAAGAACGGGGTCTCGCCAATCAGCTTGGTTGCGGTCATGCGGATTGACCACAACATGGACTGGAGCTCATCGTACCAGCCCCTGCCGCAGGCCTCCAGCTTTTTCTTGAAGGTTCTGGTCTTGAGGCCCCTCAGGAACTCCGCGTTGGCTTGCTCAGCCTGACCGTTGCTGCGTGGGTGCGCCACCGAAGCGTAGCATATGTGCGTTCCAAGGTTAGCACAACATGTTTTGAAGAGGTTACAGGTGAACTGCCAACCGTTGTCGGTGATGATGTGGTTCGGCACCCCGAATCGTCTCACGAGGCCCTTGATGAACTTGACCGCGGAGCCTGCGGGGATGGTTCAGACAGCTTCCACCTCAGCCCACTTGGTGAACTTGTCCACGGGAACGTAGAGGTAGCGGTAGCCCCCTGGCGCCCATGGGAACGGGCCTAGGATATCCAGTCCCCAGACTGCGAAGGGCCACGAGAGGGGTATAGTCTGCAGACCCACCGCCGGCTGATGGATCTGCTTGGCATGGAACTGACAGGCCTCACAAGCTTTCACCAGTTCCACAGTGTCATTGAGTGCCGTGGGCCAATAGAACCCATTGCGGAACGCCTTGCCAACGAGGGTTCGTGACGACGAGTGATGCCCACAGTCTCCACCATGTATGTCTGCCAGTAGCTCCTTCCCTTGCTCCCTGGAAATGCAACGTAGGGACACATCATTCGGTCGTCTTCGGTAGAGCTCTCCATCCTTAAGGCAGTATGATGTGGCCTGCCGTGCCACACGCTTCGCATCCTCCTCCTTTTCTGGCAACGTGCCTCGTGTCAGGTAACTCCTGAGCTCCGTGATCCAGCACCCCTCCTGAGGTTCCAGCGCCAGGAGCAGGCGCGCTCCTGAGGTCGGGCCGCAGACCGGGGCTCTCGAGGCAGGCGGCTGGGGGAGCCCCCCCTGAGGTTGTGCCGTGCTTGACAGTGTTGGCGTCGCCAAGGGCTTAAAGAGCCGCTCCTCGAAGATGCCGGGCTCCTGAGGTAGCCGCCTGGATGCCCTTTTGGCGATGTCATCAGCCTCTTGATTGGTGCCGCGGGGCACATGCTGCAACTCTAGCCCCCAAAACTGCTTTTCCATCCTGCGGACCTCCGCGAGGTAGGCTTCCATGTCCTCGTCCCTGGGTTCGTATACTTTGTTGGAGAAGTTGACGAGAATCTGCGAATCACCCTTGATGGTGAGGCGCTTCAACCCCAGGGCGACTGCAGCCTTCAGGCCTGCTATCAGGCCTTCGTATTCTGCTATGTTGTTGGAGACCTTTCCCCATGCTGAAAATAGAGTTGCACGGCGTAGTAGAGCTTGTCTTGAGTGGGGGATACGAGTACCGCACCAGCCCCTGCGCTGTGTCGGGAGAATGCCCCGTTGAAGTACATGACCCATCCGTCAGGCGCCTCGCTCCCTGGGAAGAGCGATCGATCCTCGCCAGCCTCTAGGCCTGGCGCTTCCGCCCATTTCGCCACGAAGTCCGCGAGTGCAGCCCCTTTGATGACTCTAGTCGTGCTGAATTCCAGCTGAAACGCCTGCAGCTCGATGTTCCACTCAGCAACTCTTCCAGCTGAGTTGGGGCTCCTGAGCACCCTTTCCAAGGGGTATGCTGAGACAACCTTGATGGGATGGCCTTGGAAATAATGCCGCAGCTTGCGTGAGGCCACCAATAGCGCGAGGAGTTTCTGGGGCATGGGGTACCGCGCCCTTGCGTCCCGCAATACCGTGCTGACGAAGTATACTGGGTGCTCGACTAGGTTGGGAGTGCTGGTGCCACTGGCGTCCTCCGGAGCCTGGGGCACCTCCTAAGATAACAAAGCCCCGGGCGACTAGTCGCTTGGGGGAGGGGCCTCTTCTGTTCCGGGTGTGCTCCCCTTCTGTGGCTGGTCCTCCTTGGCTGCAGCTGCGGTCGCTGTGAGGTCCTCTCGGCCCTGCTTCGCTTTAACCCGGACGGTTGCTGCGGCCTTGGTCCTACGCTCCTCCCTAACAGCCACAAGGGCTGCGCTGGCAGAGTAGGGGGTGGCCGCAAGGTAGAGCACCAGGGGCTCCTGAGGGCGCGGGGCCACCATCACCGGGGGGCTGGTCAAATACCTCTTGAGATCCTGGAACGCCTTGTCGGCCTCTTCAGTCTATTCGAAGGGGCCCTTTTTCTTCATAGCTTGAAGAAGGGCAGCGCTCGTTCCCCCGGCTTGGAGATGAAACGTCCTAGTGCGGTCACGCGCCCGGTGAGCTTCTGCATCTCTCTGAGGGTCTTCGGTGGGCTCATGTCCTCGACTGCTTTTACCTTTTCCGGGTTGGCCTCGATGCCCCGGTGGGATACTAGGAAACCCAGGAGCTTCCCTGAGGGGACTCGAAACACACACTTCTCCGGGTTAAGCCGCAGGTCCACCTCGTTAAGGCTCGCGAAGGTTTCCTCCAAGTCCTGTATCAGAGTTTTTGCCTCCCGAGACTTCACCACAATGTCATCGACATAAGCCTCCGCATTCCTCCCGAGCTGCCGACCCAAGGCAATGGGCATTAGCCGCTGAAAGGTCGCGCCAGCATTGCGCAACCCGAATGGCATGCATGTATAGCAGTAAACCCCGCACGGGGTCAGGAAGGTCGTCTTTTCCACATCTTCGACTGCCATCTTGATCTGGTGGTAGCCGGAGAAGGCATCCAGGAAACACAACAAGTTGCACTCGGCGGTGGAGTCAACGATCTGGTCGATGCGAGGGAGTGGGAACAGGTCCTGCGGGCAGGCCTTGTTGAGGTTGGTGAAGTCGACACACATGCGCTCCTTTCCCCCCTTCTTTAGCACGACCACAGGGTTAGCCAGCCAGTCTGGGTAGCGGACCTCGCGAATGACCCATGCCGCTTCCAACTTGCGGGTCTCTTGGACGATGAAAGCTTGCTTCTCAGTGGACTGCCGCCTTGCCTCCTGCTTCACCGGGCGTACGTTGGGGCACACATTGAGGTGATGCTCGGTTACGCCCCTCGGGACCCCTGCTAGCTGATCAGGCTCCCACGCGAATACCTTCTTGTTCGCGCATAGGAATTTCACCAAAGCTTCCTCCTGTTCGGGGTCGAGGTTGGCACCTATGGTGAAGGTGGCACTGGTGGATCTGTCATCGTCAACCAGTACCTTCTTGGTTTCCGCCTTGTCCTGAGTGAATAGCTGCTTCTTCTTGGTCAATGCAGCCCCCTTGGGCTCAGAGGCGCCTGAGTCGATGGCGGCGCGGCCTTGAAAACGAGCTTTAGCGCTTGCAACGCGTCCCCAGTGTCCTCTGACACGGTGAGGACGCCACTACTCCCGGGCATCTTCATGAGGTTGTATGCCGGGTGAGTCGCGGCCATGAACCGGGCTAGCGCCAGGTGGCCAAGGATGGCGTTGTAGGGGAGGCCGATGGGGGCGATGTCAAAGTCGATTAGCTCCGTGCGGAAGTTGTCGTAGGTGCCGAAGGTCACCGGAAGGCGGATCTGCCCCAGGGAGCCGGCGTCGCTACCTCCAACGCCCAAGAAGGGCCTGCTGGGCTATAGCCATTCCAGCGGTATGTGGAGAAGGCTGAAGGCCTCCACTGAGAGCACACTTAGGCCAGCGCCGCCGTCGATGAGGGTCCTGGTGACCGCCACGTTGCAGATGGTGGGGTGCATAACATTGGGAGCGCACCCGAGTAGGCCGAGTTGGAGGGGTGATCATCTGAGATGAAGGTCAGGTCGGCTTTAGGAGCCGCCCAACCTGGAGGCGCCCCACGTGGTTCAAGAGCGGCACCGATCTGGCAGACGAATGGCTTGACGCGGTGGCCGGAAGGTGGTGCCTGTGATCCGTCCAGGAGGGCTGCGACGACAGGGGGCACCGGCGCATCATGATGGGCGAGGAAGAGGTTGCGCAACTCCTCCCAGGAGGCCACAAAAGCCGCCGGCAGGAGGAGCAGCCACATGCGCGGGACGCCGGTGAGGGCCATGGGCAGCCAGTTAGCCATGACCCTGTCATCGCCTCTGTCCTTGAGGTCGGCTTCTTCATATGCCAGCAGGAAGGCCAGTGGATCGGCCGCGCCGTCGTAGCGCGGCGGCATGTCTGGCTTGAACTTGTTCGGCCACTGCACCTGTCGCAAGGTGGGGCCAGGGCCCGAAGCCCCCGGGTTCCCGCGCTGGCGTCGACTGCCGGAGCGGGCGGTGCATTGGCCGCCAAGAGGGCGGAGCGCGGTGCTGATGGAGAAAGGGTCGACGGAAGGGAGAGCTCCGGCGCACCCCTACCTGGCGCAACAAATGTCGGATTTCGGGTTCCGGCAGACCCTTGAGGTTCGAACACTGGGGTACACGCGGAAATCACGCCCTCAGCCTACCCGTGTTTCACCGCCTCGCTAGGATCTAAACTACTCGAAGAACAGCACAAGGGACACAAGATTTATACTGGTTCAGGCCACCATTGTGGTGTAATACCCTACTCCAGTTTGTGGTGTGTGGATTGCCTCTGGGCTGGTGTGGAACAAAACAAGGGAAGAACAGCCTCGCGAGGGTCTGTTCTTGGTTGGTGCGATGAACTGCTGGGGGAGCTCAGTCGCCTCTCTCTCTCTCTCTCTCTTGGGTGTTGATTCGATCAGATCCAAATGCACTACCCTGTGGGTGGCTATTCCTATTTATAGGCAAAGGCCCCGGGCCTCTTCCCAAATATTGAGCGGGAAGGGCGCCAACAATCGACCATTTTGAAGGGGAACATCTAGTACACTTATCCTGACTAAAGTCGGTCCTCGCCTGCCAAAAGACCCTGACGATGACACTGGCTTGGGCTCCACGATGACCTCCGTTCTGCTGTCCTGCTGGTCTTTGTCTTCTTGCACCGAAATGGTCGCCTTTGCTTGATACCCTTGCCTGCGCTTGCCCCCTTTGCACCAAAGGGGAAACAAGGACTCTGCGCAGGCCGGCACCCGCCTGGCCTTGGTCGTCATGGCTTGCGTCACGGGCACCTCGTGAGGTACCCTGCCTTGATCTCTCCGCCTCCTCGTGAGCCAGCCTGATGAGGCCGTGCCTGAGGAAGCCTCCTGTCATCCGCCCCGTGAGGCTTGGCCCCTCGCGAGGGTCTTGGGCATATGTTGATGAAGATGGGCCGTACTGGGCCACCCCTCGAGCCACGCCGCAGGCCGCAGGCAGGCAAGTCTGGGTACCCCCGTTCCCAGAACGCCGACAACTTTAATGAGTTCAGCATGTCGCCGAAGGGCGAGTGCTGGAAGACATCTGCAGCTATAAACTCTATTACTGGGGCCCAACCAGGCTCGACGGGCTCGGGAGTGCACGGACCGAAACCTACAACCGGAGACGAATCCGAGGGTCCGGAGTCACAGGCTTCTTTAGAAGTGAGGCATGTGTTCGGCTCTACCGCCGATGAGTGTACGACCTACAGGGCGGGGTCCATCCCTCCGTCCTTAGGGAACGCAGCCTGCTCCGGATTTAAGTCCGGGGCTACTGCAGGGGTGATACCCCGAGCATCGTCCGACAACAGGTCTAAGCCGTGCTCGCCGTGAGTGTCCGGTGCTCCTGGCATAGGCCCGAATCCGTCGAAGATCAAATCTCCGCGGGTATCAGACGTGTAATTCAGGTTTCTGAACCTGATCTGGTGGCCAAGCGAATTGGCCCGCAGTGCAAAACCGCCGAACATGAAGATCTGTCCGGGGAGAAAAGTCTCACCCTGGACTGTGTCGTTGACGATGATTGAAGGAGCCATCGAGCCTTGCAGTGACGACACAGAGGAACTCTCAATGAAAGCACCAATGTCGGTGTCAAAACCGGCGGATCTCGGGTAGGGGGTCTCGATCTGTGCGTCTTAGGCTGATGGTAACAGGAAGCAAGGGACACAATGTTTACCCAGGTTCGGGCCCTCTCGATGGAGGTAAAACCCTACTTCTTGCTTGATTAATATTGAAGATATGAGTAGTACAAGAGTAGATCTACCACGAGATCGTAGAGGCTAAACCCTAGGAGCTAGCCTATGATGGTATGATTGTAATTGTGATCGGCCTTCTAAGGACCAACCTCTCCGGTTTATATAGACACCGGAGAGGGCTAGGGTTTACATGGAGTCAGTTACAAGGAAGGAAACACAATATCCGGATCGCCAAGCTTGCCTTCCACACAAAGGAGAGTCCCATCCGGACACGGGACGGAGTCTTGAGTCTTGTATCTTCACGCTTCAATAGTCCGGACGATGTACATAGTCCAGCTGTCCGGATACCCCCTAATCCAGGACTCCCTCACCCCCCCACACACAAAGAGAGAGAGAGACGGAGATAAAGGGAGAGGGACCAACAAGGTTTGTGTGTCGGATGCGTGTGACAGAATTGAAGATTTTCGGAGAGAGAGAGAGAGAGAGAGAGAGAGAGGGAGAGGGAGAGAGAGAGAGAGAGAGAGGGAGGGAGGGAGGGAGAGAAGGAGTCCGGGAGAGGGGGAGGTCGCGTTTTATGCATCAAAGACTGATATAAACCATGTTTCGATATAAACTTGCATTCAAATATTTAAATTGGAGAACATGTTGTGTGCAATCCACACATGAACAGATATATGCGTATATCAAACAAGTTCATTAATTTGACTTTCAACATGTTCATGGAGTACTATAATACTGTACAACATGCTACTCGATTGAGGTGTTCAATTTTGGATTTAGTTCACTATTTTGACCTAGTGAACGAGCTATTTCATTGAATCGAGATATTTCATTTTGTGTTTGATTCGCATTTTTGAGTGGGTCAACTATTTGTCATATACTAAATCGCTAGCAACGAGCATGTAAAAACACATTACTCCCGAGCATCATCTCTCCATCTAAAAAAGAAGTGGCAAGCTAATATTTCAAAATTTGATTCGAATCGACTTGGTAAGGTAGATGTGGATGCTCGTTCTCCCAAAATTTGAACGAACCATCAAACATCCTCTGCTCGGTGGAATTCGCCCGAGCAAATAAATGGGAGATGCAAAATTACCGTCCTATGTGGGACATGGATCAACTGGCCCGTTGTACATCGAGGGTAGGTTCGTAACTTCATCCAAGCGTGCCTTCTCCTCGGCCAAAATGACATGTACAGAATAATTCATAAACCATGGTCGGCAAAACACGCTCTTCTCACCCTAAATAGCTCTACTATCCCCGACCCTCAGTACACAGACCCAAGCCAAGAAGCCTAAAGGCGGGGATAGAACTATAACTCCCCCTCACATTTCAGACAAATGCGTCCATAAGACATCATTCCGCTCCCCTCCCAACTCTCCCCCATTCATACCTCGTGGGCACCAAATCACCTTCTCCCCGGAAGCTCCCTTCTCCCAAGCCGCGAAACCTCAGCCCCTCCTCCATGGCTCCCCCCACCGCACCAATTTCACAGCCGCCCACCTCCCTAATGCCGGAGACGCTGTCCATTTGCCGTCGTGCACTGGGCCATGTGCCTCTTACTCCGTGCTGCTAGAGCTACCTCGACGATGGATGTGTGAACCGTACCGGAGCCGATTCACCCCCACCATGTTCACGGTGCCGAAGCGGCCCCAACTTCGGATCCGTCCAGTGTCCCGGCGCTGCTTCCCCGTAGTCGTCGACCGTCGCGACATCGTTGTTTCCCTGCCACCGGTCGACACCGCAACCGCGCTGGCCTCACCAACTCGACAGCTGGACCTACCTACTTCACCATGCCGCTAGATAGGTCGCACCCTCATCTCAAATTACTTTATTTAGGCGTCAGTTGTCTGAATTTTTATTCTGGGCCAATTGATTCCCAATGGGAAGTAGCACCCCTCGAGGCGGCGGAGCTCCTAGGCTGCCGGTTGGCTGGTGTCTAACGTAAGGGTGCGGGGCCGCAAGTTCTCCGTGGAAGCAGTGCTTAGATGGCTATCTTAGAGTTGCGTGGGTTGAAGGTACTGCCGCCGCTGAATCTGGATGATGAGGAGTCTTTGTGGATTGGCCCGGGGGCGGCGCAACCACGACAGTGCGGTGGGGGTGGGAGTGGGGTTTTGGACAGGGCCATGGGTGGCGGAGGCAAGCTGCTCTGCCGTTGGTCGCTGGCTCTTCAGGGAAGATTCTGAACAGTGTCAGCCGGGAGGCACAAGACGGCCATCAAGCCATCCGGCGTAGATCGAACAGTACCAAAATAAAATAAAATCGTGTGACCCCAATTTAGTCTTGAGTCAACAGACGTGTGACCACTCTCATACCGTGTTGTTGATCTCTTAGTGTATTTCTTTAGATCAAAGAGATATGTCGTTCTTAACATTATGTGTTATCTGCATCTTCAGCCGCACCATCTTCCGACTCACCGCAGCTGCTCCAACAAGGGAAGTTCGGTGTCAAAACTGGCGGATCTCGGGTAGCGGGTCCCGAACTGTGCGTCTAGGCGGATGGTAACAGGAGACAAGGGACACGATGTTTTTACCCAGGTTCGGGCCCTCTTGATGAGGTAAAACCCTACTCCTGCTTGATTAATATTGATGATATGGGTAGTACAAGAGTAGATCTACCACAAGATCAGAGAGGCTAAACCCTAGAAGCTAGCCTATGGTATGATTATTGTTCGTCCTACGGACTAAAACCCTCCGGTTTATATAGACACCGGAGAGGGCTAGGGTTACAAAGAGTCAGTTACAATGGTAGGAGATCTACATATTCATATTGCCAAGCTTGCCTTCCACGCCAAGGAAAGTCCCATCCGGACACGGGACGGAGTCTTCAGGAGTCCGGCCAACGGTGATAGTCCGGCCATCCGGACACCCCCTAATCCAGGACTCCCTCAGTAGCCCCTGAACCAGGCTTCAACGACGACGAGTCCGACGTGCATATTGTCTTCAGCATTGCAAGGCGGGTTCCTCCTCCGAATACTTCATAGAAGATTTTGAACACAAGGATAGTGTCCGGCTCTGCAAAACAAGTTCCACATACCACCATAGAGAGAATAATCTTTACACAGATCTGCTGACGTATTCCGCGGCGTGACATCACACCACGGCCAGGCCTTTATTCGAATCATTTTTTTTATTGTCCCACCTCAGCGTGTTTAGCGAGGCGGTTTCCTTGGCACGTCTTGTCGAAGCAGAGATCGTGTCCCCTTATTCCAGGATCCTCATCAATACGGGCGTGGGTAACCCAACCGTGCCCGTTGGCATGCCCCCTCTATCGAAGGCGAGTCCCAAACGGCCATGGGGAGGACTCTTGGTATTCAACCTCTTTATAACGAGACCAAGGCCTGCTCCTTTCTTTTAATCTCAACCGAATCCGCCCCTCACCTCGAGTTCCAACACCCAAAGCTCTAGATTCAGGCGCTTCGGACCTTCGACGATGTCCGGCTCCGACCTGCAAGGCCGGTGGATGCCTTCCTCCGTCACGGAAGAAGACGTGCTAAAGCTGAGAGACGCCAGGTATCTAACCGGCGAAATTTCGCATAGGCTGCCTGCCCAAGGGCAGGTTATTCCTACTCTCGAGCCTGGTGAGAGCGTGGTGTTCGTGTCTCATTTCCTTCGGGGTTTAGGCTTCCCGACGGACCCCTTCGTGTGGGGGCTCATGTTTTATTATGGGCTAGAATTCCACGACTTGGATCCGGAGTCCATCCTCCACATCTCATCATTCATTGTCGTATGCGAAGCCTTCCTCTGCATTACCCCTCACTTCGGATTGTGGCTCAAGACCTTCAAAGTGGAACCGAAGATGATCAAGGGGCAGCAGACAGAGTGTGGAGGGGCTGTTATAAGCAAAAATGCTGACGCTCCATGGCCCGAGGGCTCTTTTCAAGAGGTGCTTGGTTTATGGCAATAGGAGTGGTTTTACATCACCGCTCCCAGGGGCACCAAATGGGTGGCGCCACCTGCCTTCTGCCCAGGTCCTCCATAGCGGCTGGCGTCATGGGTCAACAAAGGTCTCGACTGGGAGCCATCCAAGGACGTTCCTCTGCTGCAGGGCCGTATTCGAGACCTCCGAGAGAAAGAGAGAGAGAGATCAATCTGGTCGTAGTGGCGCAGGTCATGCTGATTCGGCGCCTTCTGCCCTGCAAACGTCGCCCCCTTCGCTTGTTGGAATTTAATCCGGAGGGTCCACCAGCTCTCCAACACTTCATGGGCGTGACGCCCGTGGAGATGTATAAACTGTTCTTCGGATCACAAGAGATGTGTCCGGACTTGACCGAGGACGCAGGTCTAAGCTACAATCGCCCGGATACTCAAGTAAGTAGTCCTGTGCCCAGACACGCTATCCGTACCTTTATCATAAACTTGCCCTTCAAAGAGCTATCCCTGGAACAGGAGTGGATAACGAAAGCAAAACTAATAAGGTGTCCGGCCCCTCTCCCTGAGACAACGCCGGATCCTGTGTTAACCAAGATGCTGGAGGCTGCGCCTTTGGAAGAGGGCAAAGGGGGGAACAGGGAAGCTACTGCCTCCCCGAAGGAGGCTTTCAAGGAAGGGGGGATCGAGAATCCCTCCCTCTAGGGGGAGAAGAGGACCGCTTCTGTAGATCCAGAGGCCAAGGCCTGAAAGCGGGGGAAGAAATCTTCACCAGAGGGTCCTGCGCCAGGAGAAGCCCTGGCCGCACTATTTCCCCAAGGGAATCAGCCCTCCAGCGATCCGTAAGTAGAAAGGGGAGTTTTGTAATAAGGGACATCCCTGTTTTTATTTCTGAAGATAACCGAAGTTTTACCTTGTAGTTCGGATCTCAGCCCTTCTCAGCAAAGCTCATCTTCGGGGGATCTTCGCCCGGAGATGATGGAGAGCGAAACGCCTCCATCTGCTGCACCGCCATGCAGGGCGGACGACCCTGAGGTGTCGTCGCGGAGGGTTTCCCCGAGTCCGGCGGGGCCGGGAGGTCCGGCACCGACAGGTGTACAGTCGGAGGAGCTTAAGGATCTGCTCGGGCGAGCGTCTATCTCAGAAGATCACCGTGCGTTAATGGGTACGGTGATTGAAAGGATTTCATCCGCTAAGAGTGGATTGCATGAAGCCGTCAGAAGTTTACTGACGGGGTTTGAGGTATGCGAAAATGATATACCTTCTGACAGTTTTGCATATAGAATGCGCCCTGTATAGATAGTAGCCCCTGAGACTCGGTACGTTGTCGAAAGTGACAGTGCGCCGAGGATCATAATCTCAGTTGTAAGATGTCGCCTGTCCTATATAGGTGGCGGAGCGTCCGGTGGCCAGCTGGACTGATCAATTTGCCGAACTGAAGCGGCAACTTGACGTGGCGGATGCGGACATCGCGCTTGTCAATAAGCGGCTTGACGAGTCACAAGGTATGCAACTTCTCCGCGGACACCTGGTGAGGGAGCTTGACGCCCATGCCTTACAACATGTATGCTTTATGCAGTGGTGCCGCTACTATGGAGAACCTTCGGGCAGAGCTAGCCCGAGTCAAGGAGCAAGCCAGAAAAGGTGATGCGGCTGCCTTGAGGGCGGCCGAGGAGATAAAAGCCAAGCAGGCTGCTCACTGCCGAAGCAGGGAGGAAATGGCTGAGATGGCCGGGAAGTTGAAGAATGCTACCGACCGCTGCGAGTTTCTTGAGAAAGAACGCTGAGCGGAGCAAGAGGACCCGAAGAAGGCCAGCGCCGAAGCCAAGGATGCCTGCTCCGCGATGAGAGCAATAAAGGAGGAGCTACGTCAGGCCGAAGATATTACGGCTGGAAAGCCTTTTCTGCTGCGGCGAAAATTTACGGATCCTAAGTATGCTCAGTTGGGCCAGCTGTGGGGTGCGGAGGATGCTTATCTGGATTTCGCGGCGAGTGCCGCAGACGCGGTCGCACACTTCCGAGGCCAAAAGGATCACGAAATGGAAGAGCTTTTTTGGTCGCAGTTCCGTTGTCTAGAGCGTCCACTCCCATTAACCGATTGGTTAGCAGAATGGGCTGAGCTGAATAGGTTGTCCGAACTTGCCATGAAGGATGTTGTGACTCATTTGTGGCCGAAAAGGCCCGAGCAGAAGAGTTATTTTGGCTTGGTGCAGCAGTTCCTTGGTGCGGTGCCGCATATCGATGCCATGAAGCGGTCGGCATGCATAGAGGGTGCTCGGATGGCTCTTGCCCGTGTCAAAACATATTGGGCAGAGATGAAGGCCACCGACGTTGCATCCCAGGATTCGGACAGAAGCCGAGTACCTGCCAAGCACTATTTTGAGGAAGTCCTGCAAGGCGCTCGTTTAATAGAGACGCAGTGCTCAAAGGATATTATGTTCTAATGACATGTATGATTTGTGAAACGATGTTTCAATAAAATATAAGGGCTTTTTATACTTGTGCGTTCAAGTATTGAGCTACCTCCTGTGCGGCCGTTAATGTATATGTGTATATAACCTGAAAGATGGCAGTCTTCGGCTTCAGCCCCCACGCACATAGTGTGGGGGTGTTTGCAAAAAAAGCGCATTTTCACACTTAATCCAACGTCTTGGTCTTGTGAAGGAGGTGATAGCGTAGCAAACTAGGCAACTGGACTATAATGCTTTATCACTTTCACTTAGCCGTAGGAGTTCGATGGTGGGGCTACTATATAGCCCCTAGGGGCACCGCGCTCTCCGAATTCGGGGCGCATATGTGCCTGACCGGGAAACGGTCCTTCGTTAATGCGGAGGAATTCTAAACATTCCGATGGGTCATCGAGTGGTTGACCAGTCTCAAGCTATATCATGACAGTCAGTTTTCGGCTTTCTCTACTAAGGTGCTCACCAGGCTGAACCGGGGCACAATCGCAGTAGTTCTCCTGGTCCCGCGTTAGCCGATAGAGCGGAACGTAAGGCAGCAAAACACAGGAGCCGGGCAAACCCAACATTTGACCAAAGACATGATTCGGAGCTGATGCATATAAGGCCTAACTCGAGACGCCGAACACTCCCTAAGGTATTCGGTCTTTATGAAAACGAGCAGAACAATGCCCTAAGCCCCTAGTGTCCAGGTACGCGCAAAAATTTCTGACGCGGCCAATGCCAAAACGCCAGCCTCCTCCTCGGTTATAGCAAGAAACCGAGGGGTGTGTATCAACAAGAGACAGTAAAAAAGGTTTACGCAGGGTCTTAATCTGAAAAGAATCCTTGCAACGGGTCCCTACTGCATGTCTGCGCCTGTGTCTCCGTTGTGCCGTATCCTGGACGGGTATAGCACGATGTTCATCTGTAAAAGAGAAGAACTTAGTTGGGAAAAAAAGATCGTGCGAAAAATGTATTTTAAAATAAACAGAGTATGATTCCAAAATGAATAAAATTGAGCTTTATTGTCTCTTGTTGTACATGCGTGGAGCCCCTTGTAAGGGGGTACACGGCTAGTAAGCCCCTTGTTTATTTATACCGGACTCGCCTAACCGTGTCCGGGGTCTGAATGACCCATTTAGGTGCTTTTGATCAGCAAAGCCGGATTAGTGTGTGGCTGTCAAGGCAGTCTCACGTTCTTCCGTATTCATGGAACACTCGAAATTTCCCTTTAATGAGATGATGCCGCGTGGACCGGGCATTTTAAGTGTAAGAGATGCATAATGTGGTATTGCGTTAAAGCGGGTGAAAGCTTCGCGTCCGAATAGTGCTTGATAGCTACTTTTAAATGGGGCGATGTGGAAGACTAACTTTTCACGACGGAAGTTGTTGGATGAACCGAACACACGTTCTAGCGAAAGAAAGCCCGTACAATGGGCATATGGGCCTGGCATTACTCTTTGAAAGGAAGTGTTGCTATGGTGAATTTTGGTTGGGTCTATCCCCATTCTGCGGATTGTGTCCTGATATAGCAGGTTTAGATGACTGCCGCCGTCCATTAGGACTTGTGTAAATTGGAGATCCGTCGATTATGGGATCTAATATCAAGGCATTCCATCCTACGTTCCGGATACTTCCGGAATAGTCCCGATGGTCGAAGGTGATTGGTTTTGAAAACCAGTGTTGGGACTCCGCTGGGGTAGACCGTGCGGCGCGTATTTCAATGGGTGCCGCTCTGTTCTTCCCTTTTGTCACTTGAAGTGAGTTTACTGTTTTGACCTCTTGTGGGAAATTCTTTTTTTCTGGTGCTCTCCTTGTGGGGTTCGTCATCATCCTCACTTGGTGTGTCGAGCCCCTTGTGTTCGGCGTTGAGTCTGCCGGACTGCTTGAAGACCCGACAATCTCTGTGGGTATGGTTTGCAGGCTTCCCGGGAGTACTGTGGATTTGGCATATCTTGTCCAAGATTTTGTTTAAGTTGGATACCTCGTTGCTATTATCCTTAAGAGGCAGTTTTTTGTTGTTCCGCCGAGAGCTTTTGAATCCGGCGTTGACTGCCGTGCTCTTCAGACTGTTTCCCTTGGTCCGGCGCTGGTACTTGTTGCGTCCTCGTTTCCCATTTCCATCCCTGGCCTCGGATATACTTGGGTCGCTGGTGCTGCATCTTGCCAGCCAGCTATCCTCTCCCGCGCAAAAGCGGGTCATGAGGCTTGTTAGTGAGGCCATTGTTCTCGGCTTTTCTTGGCCAAGGTGTCTGGCGAGCAATTCGTCTCCGACGATGTGTTTGAAAGTTGCTAAGGCTTCGGCATCCGGACAGTCGACTATTTGGTTCTTTTTGGTGAGGAACCTGTTCCAGAATTTGCAGGCTGACTCTCCGGGCTGTTGAGTTATGTGACTTAAATCGTCTGTATCCGGAGGGCGGACATAAGTCCCCTGAAAGTTTTCTCGAAACGCATCCTCGAGCTCTTCCCAACTTCCAATGGTATTTTCCGGGAGGCTTTTGAGCCAATGCCAAGCTGGCCCTTTGAGCTTGAGGGGTAAGTATTTTATGGCGTGGAGGTCATCTCCTCTAGCCATGTGTGTGTGCAGGATATAATCCTCAATCCAGACTCCAGGGTCTGTTGTTCCGTCGTATGCCTCTATCTTTACGGGCTTGAATCCCGCTGGAAATTCATGATCCAGCACCTCATCGGTGAAACATAGGGTGTGTGCGGCGCCCCTGTATTTGGGTGTGCCGTGGTGTTCTAACACTCGACGTGTTGCATTGCTTTCTAGAGCTTGCTTTCTTGGCCCATAGATAGACCTGACTAGGCCATCCTTTTGGTGCGGATCCTTATGCGGATCGCGTGCCGGCTTGTGTGCGGCGCCGCTTGCTGCTCTATGTTTGCCATGTGGTCGTCTATCCGACTGGGCGGCCTCTTTGTTCTTTGATTGTGGGGGCTCTACGGCCTCCTCGTCAAATTCGGGCGGTAGTTTGCGCTTCGGGTAGCTCTTTGTTTGGCGACTATCGCCGTATTTGTCTGCGGTGTTGAGTACCTTGCTCCATCTCATTCTGAGTGCATCTTCCACTGTTTTGAGCTTCCGCTTCTGCTTCTTCAGACTACGTGCAGTGGCGACGAGCCTTTTGTGGAGGTTCTTATGCTCCAACGATGTGTCCGGCGTGAGATCGTCTAGACTGTTATCTTCGCTGGGGACGGATTGTTTATCCAAGTTATCCAGTTCGGATGGTTGCTCGAGGGCATATTCGTCGTCCACCGGTTCGCCCTGCTCTATGGCTGGGTCTGTATGGGTGCTGTCTTTTGTCGAGGTGGGACTTTGAGCGGCGCTTACGTCGCCGTTTTGACTGCTTTTCGAGGGAATTATCCTTGCAGCGTCCCGTTGTTCCTCGTTATTGCTTCCTTTAGGTGTATCCACCATATATACATCGTGAGTTGAGGTGGCCTTCCAGTGCCCTGTAGGCGCTGGTTCTTGGTCGTTTTCGGCATCGTCGTCCATACTGTCGATGTCTTCGGAGTCAAAGTCGAGCATGTCGGTTAAATCATCGACAGTGGCTACAAAGTGGGTGGTGGGTGGGCGTTGAATTTCTTCGTCGTCCGCATCCCAACCTTCCTGACCATATTCTGACCAGGGCTCTCCTGATAAAGAGAGAGACTTTAGTGAACTCAGGATGTCGCCAAAGGGCGAGTGCTAAAAGATGTCCGCGGCAGTGAACTTCATAACTGGCGCCCAATCGGATTTGATTGGCAGGGGCGCGGGAGGTTTGGAGTCCGGAGAGGAGTCCGGCACCTCGGAGTCACGGGCTTTGCGAAGGACAGGGATGGTGTTCGGCTCAATCGCCGTAGAGATCGTAGCCCCCGAGGCGGTGTCCAGCCACTCGTCCTTGACCGGCGAAGTCGGCTCTGAGCTAGGGGTCGGAGCGGACGCTGGTGCGGCCTCCAGGGTACCGTCCGGCGGCAGAGCTAGATCATACCCATCGACACAGTATGGCGCGCTTGGCTGTGGCTCGAATCCGTCGAAGATCAAGTCTCCGCGGATGTCAGCCGTGTAGTTCAAACTCCCAAAACTGACCTGACGGCAAGGGGCGTAGCTTTCAATCTGCTCCAGATGGCCAAGTGAATTGGCCCGCAGTGCAAAGCGGCCGAATACGAAGATCTGTCCGGAGAGAAAAGTCTCACCCTGGATCGTATCGTTGTTCATGATCGAAGGAGCCATCAGGCCTAAAGGTGACGACACAGAGGAACTCTCAATGAAAGCACCAATGTCGGTGTCAAAACCGGCGGATCTCGGGTAGGGGGTCCCGAACTGTGCATCTAGGCGGATGGTAACAGGAGACAAGGGACACGATGTTTTTACCCAGGTTCGGGCCCTCTCGATGGAGGTAAAACCCTACTCCTGCTTGATTAATATTGATGATATGGGTAGTACAAGAGTAGATCTACCACGAGATCAGAGAGGCTAAACCCTAGAAGCTAGCCTATGGTATGATTGTTGTTCGTCCTACGGACTAAAACCCTCCAGTTTATATAGACACCGGAGAGGGCTAGGGTTACACAGAGTCGGTTACAATGGTAGGAGATCTACATATCCGTATTGCCAAGCTTGCCTTCCACGCCAAGGAAAGTCCCATCCGGACACGGGACGGAGTCTTCAATCTTGTATCTTCATAGTCTAGGAGTCTGGCCAACGGTGATAGTCCGGCCATCCGGACACCCCCTAATCCAGGACTCCCTCAGGAAGCATACACCAGAAGGGAGCTATAGTCCCCACTCAACAGTTCCCTGCATCGAATGCACGTGCCTGACATGGACAGCTACAACAACTGCAGGGCCATCGACAAGTCAGCACATGATGCTCACTCCTATGGATGGTGGCCAGATTGGTTGTACCCTCATCTTACTTTTGTGCAACATTTATGGCTTTGTTATTCATCTAAGCATGGAAAATAGATTATCACATTTCACTATATATTCATGCTGATATCTTACGGGTCTTGTTCAAGAGTTAACGACGTTCCATAGTTCAGCTAAGATACTTGTTCTTTAGGTAACGTCGTTCCATAGTTATCATCCATCAGCCAATGCTATCCCACAGGCTGGTGATTATAGTATTATACCACTTCTAGTATTACCTATGTTGTTCTTTAATACTTTTGTGTTCCATCTAGTTAATCTCGAGTACAAATGATACATATTCTGTTGCTTTCATCTGCGTTCTCCCTTTAGTTTTTGAGACCTGTTGCTGCTAGGTAACCCCAGTCCTACTATTTATGTCGTCTCCTACAGGCACTCATTACATAAATCTAACTACTAGTTGTCTTCAATGAATGTCAGATATAATTGCACACACTAATATATCCACAAGAACCTCACCGAGCAATGTAAAGGCCAATAAACTTGATGTCAATGATACCCAATATGATGGAACATGTAAAGGCAGTTCTTCAGAAGACTTGCAGAAATATGATGAATCCTCTTCACCCCACAAGGTCCTTGCTCTAACTTGGCCTATGATATGGGTACAACATGCATATAATGTTCTGGGGTGTATCTACTCTGTTGCAATGCCATGTGCTTAGCATGCTGATCATGCATGTAGATATGTCATGCCTTCCTGTTTTTCAGTACCTATTCCATTCAGGATAACATGTTTTAAAATTCAAGTACTGTCATTCTACTCTATCGCAATGCCATCTGCTTAATTTGGACATAATGCTTCTGAATATCTTATGCATTGTTATTCATCAGTATGTACTTCATCTGTCTACCATGTAATTTTTTTTTACATTGAAGTGTTGTTCTAGTGCTATGTTGCAATGCCATCTTAGTTTCCCAATCATACACGTGTATATTACCTTAGTTTTTCTGTACGTATTCTGCTAGCATACAGTTTTACATTCAACTAGTTTTTTTTACTGTGTTGTCCTGTCATATCCCTAGCTCTTACACCATACTCCCTCCGTCCGGATTACATGTTGCCGAAATGGATAAAAAAAAGGATGTATCTAGAACTGAAATACGCCTAGACCCATCCTTTTTTACGGATGAAGGGAATACATGTCAATATGTCATGCCTTTCTATTCTTCAGTACCTATTCCATCTCTCTGTTGTAGCATGTTTTATAATTAAAGCACCATTCTTCTATACAAGGCATGCAAGGGGAAGACAGCTATGTTAGAATCTGAAGGGTTGCAAACAAGGCCTTTGCAAAAGATCCAAACACCAGGAGATAATAAACCAGCTCCAGTTTTTATAGATACTGCTCCAGCACAGAGAAACCCAACTCCTACTGATAATAAGCAGATTCCGGTGGCCAAAGAACTAGTCCGCTCCACTCCAGCAAAAATATGTCAACTCCATTCTAAGAAGCGTGTGCATATCCTTGCATCATGAAATTTTCTAGCATGTTGATCATATTTTCTACATGTTTCTTACCCATCTCTCTTTTAGAAAATAAGCTTAACAGATAGAAGAATTTCTGCACTAGTATCGTCTGTGAGGAAAGATTCTTGCAGGAATTCTCTGTGCTCCAATGCAGATGTAAGTACCTGTTGTATATCACTATATTTTTACATCAGCATGTATTTTGTTAATAGGTGTGAATCCAACCTTTATCTGATCCAAATTTAGTTGTAGAAAAATGTATGATTAAAGGCCACAATGTTGATTTTTGTAAGGAAAAGTACCTGGTAGTTTTGCATCCTGAGCTGCATGAGTGTACTATCTCATATCAGTGGGTTTGAATACTTTGGTTCTGTAGTGGGTTTTCAGTGTTTTTTTACTGTGTTGTCCTATCGTATCCCTAGCTCTTACATCATATTCCCTCCGTCCGAATTACATGTCATAGAAATGGATAAAACTAGATGTATAATTGAAGCACCATTCTTCTATATAAGGCATGCAAGGGGAATACGGCTATGTTAGAATCTGGAGGGTTTCAAACCAGGTCTTTGCAAAAGATCCAAACGCCAAGAGATAATAAACCAACTCCATTATTCATAGATACTACTCCAGCACAGAGAAACCCAACTCCCACTGATAATAAGTAGATTCCAGTGGCCAAAGAACTAGTCCACTCCAGTCCAGCAAAAGAATGTCAACTCCATTCTAAGAAGCGTGTGCATATCCTCACATCATGAAATTTTATAGCATTCTGATCATATTTTCTACATGTTTCTTACCCATCTACTTTTAGAAAATAAGGTTAAACGATAGAAGACTTCCTCCATTGGGTTCGTATTCGAGGAAAATATCTTGTGGGATCGTATTCGAGGAAAATATCTTGCGGGAATTCTCTGTGCTCCAATGCTGATGTAAGTA
The DNA here is from genome assembly GCA_963921465.1 of Triticum timopheevii. Lineage (NCBI taxonomy): Eukaryota > Viridiplantae > Streptophyta > Magnoliopsida > Poales > Poaceae > Triticum > Triticum timopheevii. The sequence goes on along the minus strand of OY997266.1, from coordinate 278,639,967 downwards.
CCTGTTGTATATCACTATATTTTTACATCGGCATGTATTTTGTTAATCGGCGTGACTCTAACCTTTATCTGATCTAAAATTAGTTGTAGCAAAATGTTAAAGGCACCAATGTTGATTTTTGTAAGGAAAACTGCATGGTAGTTTTGCATACTGAGCTGCATGAGTGTACAATCTCATATCATGCACATTACTGAATTGTAGTGCTGCTCTGGTTGCCCATTCATTCATTGTGTCAATGTTGCTTTCGTATTACCTTACCTAGCTGATGATAGCTGTGCCATATTGTGTTGATTTTTTGTAGGCTAGTTACGCAAACGTTCGTTGTGTCAACGTTGCTTTCCATTATCTGACTTGGCCAATGATAGCAATGCTAGTGTGTTAATTTGGTGCAGGCTGCTGAAGATAAGAAGACAAACTCTGAAAACAGCAAGGCAACCCCATTGTTTCTTTCCAATAAATCTAGGCCAAGTAATATGGCAATAACTCATGATTAATCTGTTTGGTTCCCCTCCTAATTTATGTTATGATGCAGTGGTCGAGACACTCTCCACTATCAATAATACAACCCTGCCAAAATCACCATCTGAATCTATTCAGTATCCTCTGTCTCGAATGCAACGAAAAAATGTATGTTTGTGAACCAATTAATGGCTGAAGCAATGATGGAAATGGTGGAGGAATCAGAGGTGCAGAGTCATGCGACACAACAACTGATCAATGTTTTCAGAGACAGTGTAGCAAAGCAGCAAGAACTTGCCCACATGCTTATGGGCGTCATGCGTGCTGAGGTTGCAGATTGTGACGTTGTAGATCGTTAGGTTTTGTTCATTTATTTGCACTGGCATCAATCTTTGATTGCCAAGTGGATGTAATTTCCTTTAATATATGTGGATGTGCAACGTTTTTCCCTGTATGTCTACCTTTGCTTGATCGGTTTTGGTCCTGGGCATAATTGCTCGTCGTAATGGGCTCAAATTATCTAACTTGGCCTAAAGAAATGTACGAACTTTAGTGGGCCCATTTAGTTAATGGGCCGTTACTAGGCCGAAAGTTAATGGTCGGCCCTCTTACCTCCCAGATCGTTAACAGGCCGACATCGAAGCGGGCAACAGGTGGGCCCAATTGATTTCACGGGCCGTTAATAGGCCGTTACTAAGTTCGGGCTGCATATGGCCCAACTATATTGTAGGCCTTTAGCAGGCCGAAAGAGATAGCGGGCTTGTACTGGACCATGAAGAGCATGGTCCGCTAAGAGGTCGAAAGTCAGGTCGTATTGTAAATGGCCCAACTGTGTTGTGGGCCTTTAGCAGGCAGAAAGAGAAACCGGGCTGGTATTGGACCATGAAGGGCATGGGCCGTTAAAAGGCCAAAACTAAGGTCCGACTACAAATGGCCCAACTCATTTATGGTCCATTAACAGGCCGAAAGGCACATAGAGCCGGGAATTGGCACAACACTTAAATGGGTCGCTAAAAGGCCAAAACTCAGGTCCGACTACCAATGGCCCAACTGATTTATGGGCCGTCAACATGCTGAAAGAGATATCGGGCCGGAAATTGGCCCAATACTTAAATGGGTCGCTAAAAGGCCGAAACTCACGTCCGACTACAAATGGCCCATCTGATTTGTGGGCCGTCAACAGGCTGAAAGACACACCGGGCCGGAAATTAGCCCACCATTTAAATGGGTCGCTAAAAGGCCGAAAGATGTACATCCTAAAAATTGGCCCATCCATTGAATGAGCCGTTAACAGGCCGAAATTTCATCAGGCCGATATTAAGCCCAAATATATAGCGGGCTATTAACGGGCTCGAACTGACAATGGGCTGCAAGGGTGTCAAATCTTTAACGGGTCATTGACGGGCCGAATTGGCACATCTCGTATGGGCCGTGGGCTTAAATGGACCTGACCCAAGTAGGCCTTATATGGGCCGGCTTGCTAATTTTTACTGGGCCAGCCTTTTTCGCCGGAATGGGCCACTGTTGGGCCGTGCCACATGTCGACCTATCATAGGCGCCTCCTGTCCAATGAGTGGTTGACATCTGTCCCAACGGTGAGGCAACACGTGTTTCCTCCGGTCAATGATGATTTTAAACGTGGAAAATACCCATTTGTCCGGGCTGTTAACGGGTTATCGGATCCAAAACTGGACTCGATAGCTTAACGGCGTTCCGTTACGGTGGATGCCACGTGTCGGTCACCCTTGACGAAAGCACTACTATGACGCGCAATTTATCGTCATGGAAGTGGACACTTCCGTGATGATCATTTTGGTAATGTCATGGAACACTTCTACGACAGCACAGGTATGACTATCTGGATTCTGTCATAAAATCTTCATGGATGTACATGCATGACAAAAACGCGACCTACTATGACAAACACGTATCATCACGAAAGTGTATTTTTTTGTAGTGAGTATTTGTTCCTTTGCTTTTGATTTCCCGATCATGTGATACTAAGAGTCGTGAACAAGTTGGATTCCCCAACTTTCGTGTTACCCGCAGTAGGAAAATTCTGGTTAGGCAGTTTTTAGACCATTTGTAGACTTTTTCAAAAAAATTGTTGCAGAGCAAAAAAAGGAAAAAAGTGCAAAAAAAGAGAAAAAGAGAGAAAAAATTCAGAGTGTGCCCTCCCTTGTTTATGTGCAGCGCCGTGATTTTGTTAGTGTTCTAAACTCGCGTCTCTAGCACGGTCTAGCCTAGGACCAGCACAGTATACCGTCGTTGAGTGTTTATTCAACTTTGCATCTCTGAATTGATTATTGCTGGCCCTTTTTGCTACCATATTATAAGCCTTCCCAGCTCCACATACATCTACATCGTGTGTTTGACTCTCCCTGGTAATCGCTCTATCCAAGCTTTGAGAGTTTTGACTAGAATAGTTGCCGATCACCACCTGCTGCTGGGTAAGCACTGGTAAGAATTTGAGATTTGCTTGACAGATTTGTGACACCCCACCACCACCACTTTCCAGTAGTCTGTAGGATCATATTCTTGTCTGTTTCCATCGCAGCTAACTATGGCAGGACCACAAGCTGACAAGATTGACTGGGAGAACATGACGAACAAGGAGCTTCATGATAAGTTTCATCAAATGTTGGGTCAACAAGTGGAAGACGTGATGGCCAGCTTTGGAAAGGTAATGGAGAAGATGGATGACATTGAGAAGACAATTGACACCAAGTTGGACGCCAAGTTCGATGAAATACTCAAACGTCTCCCACAACCACCTCCTCGCCGCGATACAATAGGGCAAGCACAGCATGTTCCTCTTGAGCCAGGACAAAATTCTGGTGTCGCTGCTACTGTTGTTGATGCTTCTGTAGCTCCTGCTACTACTACAGAGGTGGAGGACTATTACAAGGATGAGGTTTGTCAAAATCAGAACTACGTGCAGCCACCAGCACCACCACCAGCAGGTTGACCTCAGGTATATATTCGCAACGGTAGGCCTGCACCACCACCTCAGGTACGAGGTCATGACCATATTTTCTTAAACTGAAATTGAATATTCCACCATTTGAGGGTAGATATGTTCCTGATATATATCTTACTTGGGAGTTAGAAACTGAACAACGTTTTACATGTTTACAATATCATGAGGAGAGACAGGTTGCTGCTACTGTTTGTGCTTTCACTAGTTTTGCTTGTGTATGGTGGTCTGAACATTGTAGATTATATCCTATTCAAGCTACTTGGGCTGCTTTGAAAACTACTATGCATAGTCATTGGGTTCCACCATATTATCAACGTGAATTGCTTCAAAAATTGAAGTGTTTAAGACAAGGAAAAAAATATGTAGAAGAATATTAACAGGGATTACAAACTCGCATGATTAGATGTGGTATTGTTGAGGAGAATGAAGCTATGCGTGCACATTTTATGGGTGGATTAAATAGAGAGATTCAGACCATTCTAGAGTATAAGGAGTATACTAATATCACTCGTTTATTCCATCTTGCTTCGAAAGCTGAACATGAAGTGCAGGATCGACGGGCATTGACGTGAACTAACTTTTCTGCATTTCGACCTTCATCATGGACATCGCGTGATCTTCTACTTCCACTGTACTAGCACCTCCATCAGGTACCACCTTCAGCCGTGATACAAGAAAGCAGCCACAACCACCACTATCTGCCAAGAGCACACCTGCCGGGCTTGCACAGAGCTCTTCTTCTTCCATGGCATCAACAGGTCACACAAGTGATATTATTTGTCGTCGTTGTATGGGAATAGGTCATTATGCAAGAGAATGCAAATCTGAGCATGTGATGATTGCTACTGAGGATGGTGGGTATGAGTCCGCTAGTGACTATGATGATGAGACTTTGGCTCTTATTACACGTGAAGAACACGGTGGAGATGACACTGAACATGAGACGCAATACATGGCTCCTGAAGATGCTGACAGGTATGAATGTTTAGTTGCTCAACGTGTTTTGAGTGTACAGGTCACACAAGCTGAGCAAAATCAGAGGCATAATTTGTTCCATACAGAGGGAGTTGTGAAGGAACGTTCTGTTCACGTCATTATAGATGGAGGGAGCTGCAACAACTTGGCTAGCATGGATATGGTGGAGAAGCTATCTCTCACCACAAGACCACATCCACATCCTTACTACATCCAATGGTTCAACAACATCGGCAAGGTTAAGGTAACACGTACTGCTCGTGTGCATTTTAGTATCTCTACATATGCTGATTATGTTGATTGTGATGTGGTACCTGTGCAAGCATGTTCCTTATTACTTGGCAGGCCATGGCAATTTGATAAAAATTCTGTACACCATGGTCGAAACAATCAGTACACTCTTGTTCATAAGGATAAAAATATTACTTTGCTTCCTATGACTCCTGATTCCATTTTGAAAGATGATATTAATAGAGCTAATAAAGCAAAACAGGAGAAAAATAAGAGTGAAAAATCAGATTGTGGCAAAAGATTTTGAGCAACAAATGAAGCCTAATAAGAAACCATCTAGTGTTGCTTCTGAAATTAAATTGAAAAGTGCATGTTTACTTGCCACCAAATCTGATATTGATGATCTAGATTTCAAAAAATCTGTTTGCTATGCTTTTGTGTGCAAAGAGGCATTATTTTCTTTCGAGGATGTACCTTCCTCTTTGCCTCCTGCTGTCACTAACATTTTGCAGGAGTTTGATGGCGTCTTTCCACAAGACGTGCCACCGGGATTACCACCCATTCGAGGGATTGAGCATCAGATTGACTTAATTCCCGGTGCATCACTACCCAACCGTGCACCATACCGTACCAATCCAAAGGATACGAAGGAGATTATGTGTCAAGTACAGAAGCTGCTCGACAAAGGTTCTATACGTGAATCTCTTAGTCCTTGTATTATTCCTATTATGCTAGTGCCAAAAAAAGGATGGTACGTCGCGCATGTGTGTTGATTGTAGAGGCATTAATAATATTACTATTCGTGATCGTCATCCTATTCCTAGTTAGATAATATGCTTGATGAATTGAGTGGCTCTACAATATTCTCCAAAGTTGAGTTGCGTAGTGGCTACCATCAAATTCGTATGAAATTGGGAGATGAATGGAAAACAGCATTTAAAACTAAGTTTAGATTATATGAGTGGTTAGTCATGCCTTTTGGGTTAACTAATGCACCTAGTACTTTCATGAGATTAATGAACAAAGTTTTACGTGCTTTCATTGGATGATTTGTGGTAGTCTATTTTGATGATATACTGATTTATAGCAGATCTTTGGAGGAACATTTGGAACATTTACGTGTTGCTTTTATTACTCTACGTGACGCGTGTTTGTTTGGTAACCTTGGGAAGTGCACCTTTTCCACCAATCGAGTATCTTTTCTTGGCTATGTTGTTACTCCACAAGGAATTGAAGTTGATAAAGCCAAGATTGAAGCTATTGAGAGTTGGCCGCAGCCCAAAACAGTCACACAAGTGAGGAGTTTTCTTGGACTCGCTGGCTTCTATAGGCGTTTTGTGAGAGATTTTAGCACCATTGCTGCACCTCTCAATGAGCTTACAAACAAGGATGTGCCTTTTGTTTGGGGTACCGCACGGGAAGAAGCCTTCACGGTGTTGAAAGATAAGTTGACAGATGCTCCTTTACTCCAACTTCCTGATTTTAATAGGAATTTTTAGCTTGAATGTGATGCTAGTGGAATTGGATTAGGAGGTGTGTTATTACAAGATAGCAAACCTGTTGCATACTTTTTTCTGAAAAATTGAGTGGGCCTAGTCTGAACTATTCTACTTATGATAAAGAATTATATGCTCTTCGTCGAACTTTAGAAACATGGCAACATTATTTATGGCCTAAGTAATTTGTTATACATTCTGATCATGAATCTTTGAAACATATTAAAAGTCAAGACAATAGCAAACCTGTTGCATACTTTTTTCTGAAAAATTGAGTGGGCCTAGTCTGAACTATTCTACTTATGATAAAGAATTATATGCTCTTCTTCGAACTTTAGAAACATGGCAACATTATTTATGGCCTAAGTAATTTGTTATACATTCTGATCATGAATCTTTGAAACATATTAAAAGTCAAGAAAAACTGAATCCTAGACATGCTAAATGGGTTGAATTCATAGAGACCTTTCATTATGTCCTTAAACACAAGAAGGGTAAAGAAAATGCTATCGTTGATGCATTGTCTCATCGTTATACTATGTTTTCACAACTTGACTTTAAAATATTTGGTTTGGAGACCATCAAAGATCAATATGTGCATGATGATGAATTTAAAGATGTATTACAGAATTGTAAAGAAGGGAGAACATGGAACAAGTTTGTCGTTAACGATGGATTTGTGTTTCATGCTAACAAGTTATGCATTCCAGCTAGCTCTGTACGTCTTTTGTTGTTGCAGGAGGCGCATGGAGGAGGATTAATGGGACACTTTGGCATGAAGAAGACGGAGGATATACTTGCTACACTTTTCTTTTGGCCAAAGATGAGGCAGGATGTTGAGCGCTTTATTGCTAGTTGCACTACATGTCAAAAAGCTAAGTCACGACTCAATCCTCATTGTTTATATATGTCTTTGCCTGTACCTAGTGTTCCTTGGGAGGATATATCTATGGACTTTGTTTTAGGTTTACCTCAAACAAAGAAGGGGAGGGATAGCATATCTGTTGTCATGGATAGATTCTCGAAAATGGCACACTTTATACCATGTCATAAAAGCGATGATGATGTTAATGTTGCTGATTGGTTCTTTCATGAAATTATTCGCTTGTATGGTGTGCTAAATACTATTGTTTCATATCGTGATACTAAATTTCTTAGCCACTTTTGGAGATGTTTATGGGCTAAGTTGGGGACTAAACTGCTTTTTAGTACTACTTGTCACCCCCAAACTGATGGACAAACTGAAGTAGTAAATAGAACATTGTCTACTATTTTTAGGGCTGTTTTGAAGAATAATAAGAAAATGTGGGAAGAAGGCTTGCCTCATATTGAATTTGCGTATAATCGTTCATTGCATTCTACTACTAAGATGTGCCCTTTTGAAATTGTGTATGGTTTCCTACCTCATGCACCTATTGATTTGTTGCCTCTTCCATCTTCGGAGAAGGTTAATTTTGATGCTAAATAACATGCTGAATTGATTTTGAAAATGCATGAGTTAACTAAGGAAAACATTGAGCGTATGAAGGCTAAATATGAACTTTTTGGAGATAAGGGTAGAAAACATGTTGTATTTGCACCCGGAGATCTTGTTTGGTTACATTTGCGTAAGGATAGGTTTCTGATGTAGGGTAGAACCCTAGATGCTCGATCTTTTATGTTTGGAGGGAACCCTTCCAAGAACACGAAGAACACGAGAGGGGAAACGAGGGGAACACGAGGGAAACACGAGAGAAATCACTCAACCAACAAGAGATAGTCACACGTGTGCTATATCCTTGAAACACAAAGAGTGATACACAATTCAAAGTCAACAAAGGACGATGCAAAGGGTCGTCTCTGTGAGAAGGTCTTGAAGGGTCTTCTCGTAAAGGGGTCTTGAATCCGCTTGGGGGTTCTTCTCCGAAGAGGCGCTCGACTCCGATGGAGAAGTAACCAAGTGGATGAGCAAAGCTCTATCTCAAAATATGAGCTATCACAATGCTGACCCTAACTAGGAGGAGGTGGAGGAGTATATATAGTCTAGGGCCATGAAGGGGTAAGTGAGGGATACATGGGCACCGACACATTACTCTGCGCACAGACAGGCATTGGTCGTTCGACAGGTTCCGGACATCCGGTGGCTCGCGAGGGTCCGGTCATCCGGAAGTCTTCAGACTTCTGATGTTTTGGCTCAAGTCCGGTAGTGTCGGATGTTCGATCGGCGTCGGTCATCCGGGCGCTGAGATGTGTCGGACGTCCGGTGTCGGGAGGTCGTCCAGGCACGGTAGGTTGCCTCGGCTAGAGTCGATCTGGCTGGTGGAGTCTCCTGGCGTCGGACGTCCGACAGAGGTCGGTCGTGCGGAGGTCGTCGGACATCTGAGAGTTGTAGCTTTCTGGCAGCTCCTTCTCTGGTTCCTCACGCTTGGTGTCCTCACCGTCTTGTCTAATGCTCCTAGCTGATCCATGGCCTTCCTCCTAGTTCCTGGACATGCATAGCACATATGTTTGAGGTAGTAGCCATGTCTCACATGTCGAAAGTGACGATTCGGAGAGGAGCGAGTTCACCTTGTGTCCAATGGCGTATGTTAGAGGTCTCGTCATATGTCATCTTGGGGCTTGGAGAGTAGTCGGAGTGTACATGGGGATGAACACGGGATGCTCCACATCATCTCCCCCCTTGGGAAAGATCCAACCTCGAATCGTGATCCTCACGACCATGGAAACGGTTGTGATGGACAGACTTGTAGTTGAACGTAGTTGAAGGCATGGCGCAATCCAAGTACTCCAAGGTGTCTCCGGTACGTGGTACATGCAAAATGAGCAAACAAAAGCGACCCTCGGAAATACAACGGTTAGCGCACACGAAGTGGCCATGTAAGAATGAGTCCGAGCAGCAAGATAGTTCGTGACAAAGAACGTGAATCTTATCAAGATGATATAGGATGATATGCAAAGCATTCATGGGGTAATTAGCATGGTGCACAAAGCAACAAATTTTACCATTGTGCAAAATGATGTCATAGAGAGACGGATCATCAATAGCATGAATATGGCAATGGATGCTCAATATGTGTATGCTATCATGCAATTGATGGTAGACAATATGATCATGATGTATGAATATGCCATCAAGGAAGATCACAACAAATTTGCTAAGGAAGTGCACAAGCTCATATATCATGGATGACATGGAAATACAAGATGCAACAAGGCAATCATAATGTGAGTCAATCCATGCTTAAGATGCAAATTTGTCATGTGTATGATATGTCCATTAAGCATGACATGTGTGAGCACAATCAACAAATATGGAGGTGTTGGTGTACCAATGCTCGATGTCGTGGCATGAGTGGAGGTTCGAAGGTGCATCCACTAAGTCCAAGCGCTCCTCAACTTGAAGGTCCAAAGAGCCAATCTCCAATGTCGGTCCTCCATGCAATATATGTATCATGTAGACAAGAAGAAGGAGACAACAATGAAAGAATGACCCATCCAATATGCACATGTGAGGATGACTCAAAGGGAAGGAGTTCACCTTTATGAGGATGTCGAAAATGTTGGTGTCGCGCATCATGTAGACCATTGCATGACCAATATGGCTCATGATGGTACCACCTTGTGAATCCTTCAAAATGAAAGAACATGGAAAACACTCAGAAAAACAAATGAGGTTAGGGGAAGTGCAAAACCTATCATTCGTGTGGTAAGATACCCAACAAATGTATGCATCATGCTCATCAGAAGAAAGTACAAGGGAGTATTTCATAGTATGGAGGCATATGATGCAAGAACAACCAAATACAATAGGCTCAATCAAACAAGCATGCATCACAAGTAAGTTGTCAAAGTCTCCAAGATCAATAAGCATAGTATGGTTGCACTCACTACATGTGGATATGAGAGAGGCAACTAATGGACACAAGAGACAATGATCAAGATATATCATGTGAGAGGCATGAACATATATGTCATCAACCCAAGAAAGCGAGTAAGAGTGGGACATGGGTGATGCAACATAGCAAGCAATCATAGCAATCAAGTCAAGCAAGCTAGTAGTGTGAAGATGCAACATACTAGAGGGAATCATGGCAAGCATGTCATTTGTGCAAATAGTGGGCATGAATAATGCACATGACATATCACAAGCATGAAAGCAAGATATGAGAAAAATATCATCAATGTATTGGCGAGAGGCCATCGTAAATAGCAATGGGACATCATGACTCTCCCAACACAACAAGCATCAATAGCATGGGGCACAAAGAAATCATGGTAATAGCTACAAGGATCTCCACCAAGCATGCAAATACACATAGAAGTAGCATATTGGTGAATCATGGGTAGATGGAAGCAAGGGTCACAAGTAAATGGCAAAATCATGCAAAGAGGCACAACATGCAAAGTGAACACGATAGTATGGTCACAAAGTGACAAGTGGTAAATAGCCCATAGCCGTGTGAGAGCCAAGTAAAAGAGCTGCGCATAGTCCTTGCGCGAAGGGAACGGTGGTAACGATAGTCCATGGGATCCCAAGTCATCGTTGCTCTCAAGAGCTCGTTTCGTCAACTCTGGGGATTGAGAGGTTGACGAGTATACATGTGTACCTACACAAAAGAACAAAGGGAAAATTGTGTGTGCGTGGTATATGTACACATCAGCCATCATGATGCGCACGTGCTTATGGTTGTTAGCACAAAATATCCAATGCTCAAATAAATGAGATGCATGATATAGAAACATGTCGTCCATCATGAGAGGTTTGTTGTTATGTATAACATAATGGAGACTCAAATTGTGTAATGCATCACGAGAAATATGTAGATCATTGTTATTCATGGGATGCATATGGAGCACGCAATTATGGGAATTGTGCAAGATATGGAATGCATCAAAATCTCCTAATATGTATGAGGAAATTATGGGGATCTCCTCATGAGCATTAGTAGAAACATCGCATGGAGAATATTGACAACATCCAAAACGAAGCATATTTCTTTCTATGTGATCATGGCATGACATAATAGATGAATTGCGCAAATCATGTAAAGGAAGCATGGCAATATCATCACATGAAAAACAAAAGCCAATGACCATTATCTCGTCGTCTATGCCATAAGTGCAAATGGGATTTATTTTAATGGGGCAAGCACAGTTACTATATTGAGATTGAATAATGCAATATGGGAGATCTCACTCATAGCGTATGACAAGTTTAATGGATTGTCAAACATGAAGTGACCAAAGAAATTTTCACATGATATCCTATGAAGCATAGTATCACAACTAGGCAACTCGACATGCTCATCATCATATTCATCATAAATGGGTAAGTCATGATATGAGGAAGTCCCACTAGCATGAAGCATGAGAATAGGTGGATCAACATCATGCAAGCAATCATTGGTGAGATAGTACACTAGTGGGACAAGAGAAACACCATCACCTATGTTACCTTTGGAGCATCGCTCATGTGTTGTAGGTGAGGTGTTGAAGACCAAGTCGTGGTCATCCTCATCTTGACTGAACCATGTGGGGGTGCATCATCGTCCACCATGGCCATCGTTGTCTCCTTTGGAGGTATTTACTCATCGAGGATAGGCATGTCGTCATGTAGGAGACCTAGCACCAAATAAGAAAACACACTAGGAGTAGACATCAAGTCATTTGAAATCATAGTGGCCTCACATGCCGTATCAACTACCTCATTCGCTAAGTGTTGTGGCTCACTCACTCCCTCAAGGATGCTCTCACTCATATGGTTGGTGGAGTCACTCAAATGGTGCTCAACCTCACATAGGATGTGTGGCATGCTCTCATGTATGGGGCTAGTGGTGGTCACACTCATCCTCTCATAGGAAATGCTCTCAATGTCATATATTATGGATTCTCTCATCTCACTCATGGGGTGGTAGCTCTCCTCACATGACAAATGGGGCATCTCGACATACGTGGGTGTCGAAGAGGTGTAGGTGCAAATGTCTCCATGCTCAACTCCTATCTCTGTGGTCGAAGGGGGATGGCCCTTTGATGCGAAGCATCCCACGTTCATATCCATGTACACTCCGACTACTCTCCAAGCCCCAAGAGGACATATGACGAGACCTAGAACATACGCCATAGGACACAAGGTGAACTCGCTCCTCTCCAAATCGTCACATTCCACAAGTGAGACATGTCTACTACCTCAAACATATGTGCTATGCATGAACAGGAACCAAGAGGAAGGCCATGGAACAGCTAGGAGCATTGGACAAGACGACGAGGACACCAAGCACGAGGAACAAGAGGAAGAGCTGCCAGGAAGCTACAGCTCTTGGACATCCGACGACCTCCAGACGAGCAACGACCGACGCCTGGAGACTCCACCAGCCAGATCGACCCCAGCCAAGGCAACCTACAGCTCTCGGACGACCGACCAACACCGGACGTCCGACGACCTTCAGCCACCGGACGACCGACATCGTCCGGAAATTCGACGATGGCTATCCAGAGCCAAAACACCGGACGTCCGACAAGTACCGGACGACCGGACCCTCGCGAGCCACCGGATGTCCAAAACCTGTCGGACGACCGACGCCTGTCTGTGCGCAGAGTAATGGGCCGAGGCCCATGTATCCCTCACTTACTCCTTCGTGGCCTTAGCCTATATATACTCCTCCACCTCCTCCTAGTTAGGGTTAGTGTCGGGGATATACCCCGCGGTGTAAACCGCCGGATGTATGACCCGGCTAGAGTTTGGCGATTCACCGACAACCCATTTGGACCTGGCGGTTTAAGATCTATTGGTAATCCGGCAGGCGGGTCAGAGGAGCGACAAGACCCAGTGGCCCAACAGGCGGTTTATGGAAGGCCGGATCACGCTATGGTGGGCCGGTTTATGAGGAAAGCGTAAGGACTATTCTCCTACAAAGGAACCAAGACTGGGACTCCACTTGTAATGGAGTAATCCTAATCCTACTAGGACTAGTCATGTAACCCGCCCCTTCAACATATATAAGGAGGGGCAGGGCTCCCCAAAGAGGGACAAGCTACAAGCAAGAAGAATCTTAGGGCTAGACACAAAGAGGGGAGCCGGTTTACGGCGACTCCCTCATGATCATAATGAGACCTAGCCTCAAACAGCATGTAGGGTTTTTACCGGATGATGTTTCCCGGGGCCCGAAGCTGTCTAAATCCCTGTCTTGTGTTGCGTGTCTCGATTCCGCTCAATCCCTCTCAAGCTACCACATAGATGCGTTGGCCTCGTGACTAAGTCCTCACACTAAGGACATCTGACGTGTTAATTCCACGACAGTTGGCGCCCACTGTGGGGCAGGACGTACGGTGGTGTTGAGTTCTTGAAGGGATTTTTCTCAAGGATCAGGAAGTTTGCAATTCATCGGATGAAGACAAATTCGAGAGATTAGGGTTGTGTCAGGTGTGCTGCCAAAAGGTTTCCGAGTTAACGAGACCGACGGGGGATCCAATTCAAAGCCAGATCAAGTTTTTTTGGAGCTCTTGCACGTTGGCAAGACCGACTACTTTTTCCATCAAGAGCCGCCATGATTCAGAGTACGCGGACAGGTTCTCCGCCTAATGACAGCTGTTTTACAGGGTCACTTCAAAGTCTCGTGTTTCGTCGAGCATCAAAACCGTTGGATTACTACTAGTTGATGACCAAGCCAGCACCACAAAACGACCGGAGAAACAAAGGTGAATTGGCCAGAACGACCATGACCCGGACTCCTCAGTCACCACGGGTCACGCCCCGCCTCCGATCCGAGTCACCCTTGCGCCTTGTCTCCCGTCTGAGTCGCCGTCACGCCATCGTGCTGTGTTGCCCGTCCACTTCCGCGCATCACGTCTCCGTGCACCAGGTCTCGAAACCGAAACCACCATCCGGGTCTTACACGTTATCTCCGCCCGCATTGGGGTTCTGTTTGTGCCACCGTCAAGGTCTTGACCCGCCCGTGCGTTGAGCCGGCCTTACCTGTTGCCTCTGCTGCAAACTGCCGCGCCTCACCTTGGTCGCCTAGCCGACTCCGCCCGGTGCGCCACGGGCGTCTTGCTGCCTCTCCACCCGTCGCCGGTTTACAGCGCCTCTCAGCCCTCTGCCGGTTCACTGCTCTGCCTTCGTCGGAGAACTTCCCGAGCTGCTGTGTCGGAGTTGTCCCGCTCCTCAAAGTCACTTACCATGGCCGGCCTCCTCCATCTAGAGCCGCCCAGCTGCTTGCGCTGCGCTTCGTCTCCACCTCCACAAGTCGCCAAGACCGACAAGAATTCTGTACATGTGCAAGTCATCCGAGGCTCCGCCAGAGCTCTACTACTACTCCCAGGCCGTGGGAATCAACAGTCTGCTGCTACCTTGTTAACCTGGCGTGAAGAATAGTCAAATACCGGAAAAATCAACTAGTACGTGATCAAAACTAGTACTACTTGAGTGCTATTAGATCAGATTGCTACATCCATCCGAGTCAGGAAAGTCCAAGAGCTGTTGCCGGATCATGATCAGGCTATATTTCGTTCTAATACGCCGTGCCTGCCGGCGCCCGTGCCCGCTGAACCGGCAGCAGCCGCGCCACTCCAACCCGTCGCCGGTTCAGCCGCGCCTCACCTCCTCTGGGTCGTCATCATTGACCCGCAACCGCGTCACTCCAACCCGTCGCCGGTTCAAGCCACGCCCTGCCTCCTTTGGGTCGTCATCATTGACCCGCAGCCGCGCTTCTTCAACCCGCCACCGGAGCCGTCCTCCGAGCTGCTACTCATGCTGCTGCCTTTTTCTACAACAGCAAAACCGCCGCAAACCAGTTACTACCGTTGCCGCTGTGATGTGTGTGTGACTCGCCGAAGCTCCACCCCCGTCAAACTGCCCCGGCCTTTGTTTCAAGATGACACCATCGATCCGCGGCCTACGCGGACAGTGAGTCGCCCTGGCCTTACCATCGTCTCCTATGCAGCACGGGTCGCTTCTGTTCCAAGTCGCCGCTGCCTTAAGCCGGCCATGTCTCCGCCGTAACTCGGCGCCCCTGCGCGTCTTGTCTTGCTCTGAGCCGGAGACCCGCCTCCGTCGCTGCAGGTTGTGATTCATACATTTGGGTACCTTGAGCCTGAATACGCTGCTACAGGGAAAGTGACTACAAGGGTTGACGTTTTGTCATATGGCGTCATTCTAACGGAAATGATTACTGAAAGGAAGGTGCTGGATAACTCATTACCTGAGGACGAAACACGTTTCGTAAACAATCTTCAGAAGAAATATGCTTGACAAGGAAATGTTCAGAAAAGTCCAGAAAAGTCGTCTCCTCTTCTACCATGGTCTTTAAGCCATCGTTAGTCGTTTCAGAGGCATTCTCGTCGCTGCAGTTTTCGTAGCTGTCTACATCCACTACCGTGGCTCTGTCTTCAAACCACCGCGAACGAGCTACCCCCGCTGCCGGGATAAACCGGCCCAATTGCCATGAGCCGCGGTCGTTCTCAGTCCGTCCCTCGCATATCTTCGCCGAGACGCTCTTCACCAGCAAAACACCGGTATTCAATCCACGCTGGTTCCGCTTCTAAGCCGTCCGTGCGACCTCGAGGGCAGATTCGGCCGCTGCTTTGAATCGCCAAGACCACCGCGGCCCCGCCTCCGCTGGCACCCGTTGACTCCGACGACGTCGCCCGAGTTGACTCTGCTGCCGCACTCACTATGGTTTGCCGCCATAAGGCGCCAGGTGGGGTTCGTTTCTGTCGCGACCTGCCCGCGTGCGCCAGCCTCTAGCTCTGCTCCTTCCCCGATAGCTGTGAACCGGCTGATTGAATTAACCCGTGACCCGGTGGCGATTTATGGGCATGGACACTAACAAGGAATAAAGGACTTTGCTCAGATTACGGGCATGGATGCTAGGGCAGGAACCTTTGCTTCCCCTGTGATTGCTCTGCCCGGAAAGAAGGAAACAAGAGGATAATGTAGCCGGTAAAAAAAAGAAAGAAAAAAAGGGGTCATGAAAGCAGTAAAATTCGTACCAGTTGGAAAACCAACGACGACGGACATGACTGGCTCGACGTCCCAGGAAAAGATCAGCTGCTATCCATCTTACTTAGTTTTTCAATATGTTTTAAAATTCCTTGGGGAACAATTGCTTTCCCTTTAATATGTTTGTTCCATGATCATGGCAGAGACAATAAGATCATCTGTCATCCAAATACATCAGGACAATTATTCACCACCGAAGTGGAGTTATATGGCGGATATGGAGTGCATGGCATCATCATTTTTCACTAATATTTATCCGTGCTGCCGTGCTCAACGGAAGTGCTTATGCTGCCACCCTTGCGGCCCGGTTTACATCAACACACCGGGCCGCACCTGTTTGCATGAGCTATTTATTGAGTATGAGCAAGTCACAGCTTGGGTAGCCCGGTTTTTCTTACAATATATTGGAGGCAGATTATCATTCAGCTGCCATCTTCACTGGATGGATCAATGGACATGCGCACAAATGACTGCCACTACAGTTTGGTCAACTTCAAATAGCCAGTTGGAAGGAACCAGTGGCCGAGTTGCTGACACGGCTCATACGGGATCATCTATAATCCGCCGCAGTCACCTCAACCTTCTGTGGATTTACATCGCGTTATTAACACCGATGATATATACCTCATTGAGTCATCTTAAGACTCGGGGGCTACGATCATATGACCCTCCCCTTCAACATATATAAGGAGGGGCAGGGCTCCCCAAAGAGGGACAAGCTACAAGCAAGAAGAATCTTAGGGCTAGACAGAAAGAGGGGAGCCGGTTTACGGCGACTCCCTCATGATCATAATGAGACCTAGCCTCAAACAGCATGTAGGGTTTTTACCGGATGATGTTTCCCGGGGCCCGAAGCTGTCTAAATCCCTGTCTTGTGTTGCATCTCTCGATTCCGCTCAACCCCTCTCAAGCTACCACATAGATGCGTTGGCCTCGCGACTAAGTCCTCACACTAAGGACATCTGACGTGTTAATTCCACGACAGTTAGCATTGTGATAGCTCATATTTTGAGATAGAGCTTTGCTCATCCACTTGGTTACTTCTCCATTGGAGTCAAGTGCCTCTTCAGAGAAGATCCTCCAAGTGGATTCAAGACCCTTTACGGGAAGACCCTTCAAGACCTCTTCACGGAGAAGACCCTTTGTATTGGCCTTTGTTGACTTTGAACCGTGTATCACTCTTTGTGCTTCGAGGATCTAGCACATGTGTGACTATCTCTTGTTGGTTGAGTGATTTCTCTCATGTTTCCCTCGTGTTCCCCTCGTTTCCCCTCTCGTGTTCTTCTTGTTCTTCGTGTTCTTGGTAGGATTCCCTCCAAACATGAAAGATCGGGCATCTAGGGTTCTACCCTACATCACCCTAGCTCAACCTTCTTGTCAACATCTTGGTGTTGGAGGCCCATATGATGTGGCACCTCGCAGCTCGTCTCCATGACCGAAGGGAATTTCCCATGCTCGGCCATCTTTCTTGAGGGGCTTCCAAAGATGGAAGTGTCGCCCTCGCTCGTAGGTTGTCGCCTTGGACTTGATGAAGTCATTGTAGGCGTACTCATGGGAAGTAGGAGAAGATGTTTTACGTCCAAAGGGGAAGATTCCTTGATAGCACTTGGCGAAGATGCCGAAGTGGTGGTGGTAGGCGTAGCTCCGTCTTGGTGGTGCTCGTCTCGCAGTCTTCTCTTTTGCTCATGAAGCTTGGACTTGGCGTGAAGTAGGGCTTGTTGGGACTTGTGCATTTGCGCTTGTGGAGAATCTTCATGATGATGGTGTCATTCTCGTGCTTGAGCTCGATGGCGTTCGTCGTCATCGTGCACATGATGCTTGGAGGTGACTTGCCCTTCATGACGATGTGGATCACGAACATGATGGTGGTCGCCATGTAGATGTGGACGTGGACGAATTACGCTTGCATCGCTTGGGCACTCCGAAGATGATCGACTTGGTCGCCGCTGCCTTGAAGATGATGAAGGGGAAGTAGACTTGATTAAATCCTGAATCTCCTCCATCCTTGCATCTTGCTCCTCCTTTTGTGCGAAAAGCTTCTTGTCGATGTAGTCCCTTTTCCTTGCTTCAGAGTGTCGAATCATGATGGAGAGGTAGTCGATGCGCTCTCGCAAGGTAGAATGTGTGCCTTGCATTTGTTGTGGTAGACCGAAGAGTGAAGATTTAGTGATGTAGTTGTTCACGTTGTCGTTGTTGTCGAATACCAGAGATGAAATGCCTTGTCTATCCATCACAAAACTCGAGCAAATATGAGTGGAAGAAACGAGAGAACTATACAAAATGTACCTTGACCGATGTTGAAGATGGACCAATGATCACTCAATGATGTAACAAGGAAATAGCACAATTGGTACCGATCTCGTCAATTTCTCACACCTACACAAATAAGGCTTATGGTGGACCTCGGTGAGGATAGTGGCACAAAAATTTGGTGCAAAATGTTAGCAAGAGTCAATAATGTTGAAAGAGATTCACAAATTTACAAGTGAAACAAGTAGACCAATGGCAAAGAATGGCACACGGAAACACACACACACGGATAGATAAATGGGGTCGTGCAACCAAGGAATGAGCACAAAATTTGGAATCCACGGAAAACACTCGTGTTGCCCAACTCAAGAGAGACGCTAGCACGATTGCTCAATAGTTGGATATGACACTTGTGCATAACCTATAAGATGCAAATGGATAAACTTTCTATCCCAAGTATGCTATGTATGTATGGTTCCCGGTGTTTCTCACACGATGATCGAAGATGATCAAGTATGATACCATCTGATATATTGTAATGCACTATGATATGATGCTATGTCTCTTGCTTACAAGCTCTTTGATCTTTCTCTTTTGCTTAAAAGCGTATTCTTTTTCATTTTTTTTGTATGGCCACTTTTCCACAATGCACAAACCAAGATAGCAATTGTGTATATGCGGGAACAATCTTGCGACACAAGAGATGCTATGATAGCAAGAGGATACCAATATGATATGGTATATATGCAATGGAAGGGATGGTCACTAATGTCCACAAGTAACGTTGCCGGCAATACTCAATGGCTAGTCTCGATAGGCAAGTGACGCAAAATGGGCTAGGGGTTATCAATGTAATTGCAAGGGAAATATACAATGGTGTTGTCGAGGTTGCCGTCCTTGGCAATGATGAGAGGCAGTGTTGCCGATGTCGACCCGTTCCTAGTTAGCCGAAACACCCTAGGATACGGAAAAACCGCAAACTCAAAATATCAAAGGCAAATGTCAAATGGGGGTAGCGGATGAAATCTGCAATGGACCTATCCCTCCTGGTGCTGATCATCTCCCATTACTCATCTCGGCGCCCACAAACCTGGTAGATAGTATCCTTGAGATCCTTGTTGTAAACTTCTCCAATGTGTCCCATGGTGATGTGGGCTGCCATGCTCTTTCCTAGACTCCAGGTTGGTGCATCAAAGGAAAACTCTATGGGCTCAGTGACTGGCATGAACGTCCTTCCTGGAACTTGAACTCGAATCATCCAACCCTCCTCTTCTGGTAAAGTGGCGATGTAGGTCCCGGTGAAGCTTGGTATTCCGATGTTCAGGTATCTAGTAACTTCCTTCAAGTGTCGTCCAAAAGGAGTGTCTTCATCTGATTGTGTAACTTTGTTCCTTGCATTCGCCAACCTAGAGAGTAGAAAAGGGAGAGCAGTCATAAATGAGAAGAGAGAGCGACCTATGGTTTAAGCTTAGTGGTTGTGTCCTATAGTCAGTGTGTGCTCTGATACCATCTTGTAGCGACCAGACCTCAAACAATATGATCTCTGTGCATCAGTGTCATCCCTGGATCGGTAATGCTAACACGCACAGTACTCAAGGATTTATAACAGAGTAGCAATCACACACTTGTTACATCGAATGTCTCAAAAGAGAACTTATTACAATAATATGGCTTAAGGCCATCAAAAACGATAACAGCGGAGGGCTTGGAAGATAAAGTGAGTCCATCAACTCCAACGGCATAGCTGAGTGAAAGACAACGACCTATAGCACCTTACTCGTCGTCTGAAAAGTCTGCAACATGAAATGGGTCAGCACATGGAATATGCTGGCAATATAACACATAGAGTAATGAACAGAATGAATGCTATAACTACATGCATATATGGCTGGTGGAAAGCTCTATGGTTACAGTTTTGCATAAAGCCAATTTTTCCGTACAACAAAGGAATAAATTTTGTTTAACTATCATGGTGGTTGTTAAACATTGAGAAGGTTCCTCCAACTCAATCCCAATTAAGCATCATCATTAACCCAATCAAATTAATTTTAGAGTGATGAGATCAAAATGATAATCCAAGAACCAGATACTCAAAACATCCATAACCGAGGACACGGCTAACCATGATCAGTTTGTACACTCTGCAGAGGTTTCTGCACTTTTCCCCACAAGACTCGAATACATCCATGGTCGGAGATTCAAGACATAGTCTTTCTGAAGCATTAACTCTCTACTCTCGATAGACAGTACCACCTACAACCCACTACATCTGCTAGTCTACCTCTTCAGGAGCTTCATGCAACTTACTCAACTATGCTAAAGCCCATATTGGCTTGTGGCTGCACACGGAAGTTTCTAGCATGAATAATCTTATGATCCCTTTGAGCCTGGGTGGCGGACCGTAGGATGATCACACAGGTACTCCGGGATATCCTAGGACAACACTGGATTCTCCAGGTGCCCTGACAACCACTGGGTACTCCAGGGTGCCTCAAGCAATCCACCCAGATGTCATGGATACACTCACCCAATAGCCACCTTAAGTAAACCGTTAATTAACAATACTCACATCTGTCATGGATACACTCACCCAAACCACGTCTACGAGCGTAGCATAGCAATATAAGCATAACATAGAAGTAACTCCCAAAGGTTTGATAATAAACAGGGCAATAGGTTCTACCTCATCATCTACTTCCCAAAACCCACATGTTATTCAGATCCTAACCATGCAATGTTTGAGGGTTGACCTAATGCAATAAAAACTGGGTAGTAAAGAGGTATGATCAAAGTGTTACTTGCCTTGCTAATGATCCGTGAAACCTAGAGACTCGTAGTAGCACGCTTCGCACTCGGGGTACTCTATCGCAAACAAAGAAAGCATACAATAAGCACTCAACTAGAAGCATGGGTAAAACTCAAATAAGAGATCTAACCAGAAAGTTCAACTTAAGAACTCCAGTTTGCAAAAAGAATCAAATCAAACTAAGCAACGAAACTAAAACTACGAAAGAAACAAGATTTGTTTACTAATCTGGACTAAATTCAAATTTTAGAGTACCAAAATCTTGTTCAAGTTGGTTAAACAGAAATAGGGCTTCAAGACGAAGATCTAGGTGCGTGAATCGCCTGATTCCGATGAACGAGCGAAAAGATAAACAAAAACGAAGATCAGGGCAGAAATCGCGATCGAAAATAATCGCGGAAAAACCCTGAAAAAAGAAAAACTGACGAACAGGCTAACGAACGAACGTTCCCTGTCTGCGGCTAACGGGTGAACACCGTTCATTAAAACGAACATACGGACGAACATCTGCTATTTAACTAAACCGGAAAACCGATCTATATTAAAAATAGGCTTTTCGAAAAAAAACAAGCAGTTTTCTAACGAAAACCAGCAGCGGTGGTGGGGTCGGTGGCGGGGTCGGCAGTAGGATGGCGGCGGCGGCGACGGGCGGCTGGGTCGGCTGCCGGGCGACGGGGCGGCGGCGCGGATCGGGCGGGGCTAGGGTTCGGTCGGTGGGGGCGGCTCGGCTCGGGCCTTCGGCCTATAAAGGGCCGGCCGGGTCAGTGTCCTAGGCGGACACAGCCCAGTAAGTTGGTTCGTTTTTTTAATATTCCGACGCGTAGAAAAATGAATAAAAGAAATACTAAACGGACTCCAAAAATCCTAAAATAAATTTTCCCCGTCCTCTAAAAATATAGCGCACAAAGTGAAAAATTATTTGGGCCTCTAATGCAATTTTGAAAAAATGCACTTTTTTCCTAATTCAAATAAAATAGCGATAAAACTCCGACTAAAAATCTTATTTGATTTTAATATTTTTCCTCCAATACTTATTTATTTTGGAGAAGTCATTTTATCCCCTCTCTTTTATTTTCATCTAAGAAATATTCGAGGAGAAAAATAATTAAAATCAATTGGTCCTCTTTTCAAAATTTGAGAAAACTCAAATATGAAAATAACGAAATCCCCAACTCTCTCCGCGGGACCTTGAGTTGCCTAGAATTTCTAGGATCAACCCAAAATGCAATAAAATATGATATGCAATGATGATTGTCGGATTTCGGGTTCCGGCAGACCCTTGAGGTTCGAACTCTGGGGTGCGCGCGGAGATTCAACCCTCTACCTACTTGTTCTTTGCCGAATCGCTAGGATCTAAACTACCAAACAGAACAACACAAGAGACACAAGGTTTATACTGGTTCAGGCCACCATTGTGGTGTAATACCCTACTCCAGTGTGTGGTGTGGTGGATTGCCTCTCGGGCGGATGATGAACAATACAAGGGAGAACAGCCTTGCGAGAGTCTGTTCTTGGCTGGTGCTACTTGGTTCTGGCTCTTGGATTCTCGATCCGGTGCCTCGATATCAGTTGCCTCTACCCAGGGGGTGGCTAGTCCTATTTATAGGAAAAGGCCCTGGGCCTCTTCCCAAATATTGAGAGGGAAGGGCGCCAACAATTGGCCATTTTGAAGGGGAACAACGGCTACACTTATCATGACTAAAGTTGGTCCTTGCCTGTCAAAGGCTCTGGTGGTGACGCCTGCTTGGGCTCCACAATGACATCCTTCCGGCCGTTGGGCTGGTCTTGGTCTTGTTGCACCGAAACAGATGCCTTTGCTTGATGCTCTCGCCTGCGCTAGCTCCCTTTGCACCAAAGAGGAAAGGGAGGACACTGCGCGGGTTGGCGCCCGACTGGCGCCCTTGGTCGTCATGGCTTGCGTCATGGGCACCTCGCGAGGTACCCCGCCTTGAACTCTCCGCCTCCTCGTGAGCCAGCCTGACGAGGCCGTGCCTGAGGAAGCTCCTTGTCGTCTGCCCCGCGAGGCTTGGCCCCTCGCGAGGGTTTTGAGCTTGTGTTGATGAAGATGGGCTGTGCTGGGCCTCCTTTGAGCCACGCCGCAGGCCGCAGGCAGGCAAGTCTGGGGACCCCCTTTCCCAGAACACCGACAGTAGCCCCCGGGCCCATGGCGCGCCCAGACTTGGCCGAGCAGAGAGGCGAAAGGGCAAGTGCGAAGCGTCGCGGGCCCTAACAGCCTGCGGCCTTGGGCACCGCGTGGCGGTCGATCGGTCGGGGGCGCCTCCGCTTCCCCACGACACCTTGGTAACCGGACGGATTTGACAAGTCCCTGCATGCAAAGCGGGTCATGATTACCCGCGATCGTGGAGGTCGACGGTTGGCCTTTGCCGACTATAAGTACGGAACGGTGCGCGCTCTTCCAGTCTACTCCCTCTGCTTCTCCTCCCTCCTAGGTCTTGCTCCGTCTTGCTGCAATGGCTCCGATCCGCCGGTTCTCCGCGGAAGAGAAGGGGAAAGCTCCCCAAGAGGATCCAGACCCACTTCCCCCGAAGAAGCGGCTTGCTCTCTGGCAGCGGGGCGAGGGTGCTCGCCTGGAAGCGTTAAGATCCTGGTGTGAGTGGCCACCACCAGGGTTCCCGCTTCCCTTGTACACGCATGTTGGTGGCTCTAAAGGAGCCGACACCGAACTCCACGGGCGGCGCCGCCGTCTTCGCCGGCGGGTCACAAAGGTGTGCGTCTTCCCTCGTGGAGTCCGCGCCGAGGGCTCCTGCCGAGAGTTCGTGCTTCGCGCCACCACGCTTCCTAAGTATTGGATCCGCCTCCCTCCTTTTTTCGACTCCATCATCCGGCAGGAGGAACCCCTGGGGCTTTGGCTGCAGCACGCCGGCTGCAGCACCCTCGCGACCGGGGCAGAGGTCGCGGTTGTTGCCCCGGGCGAGATCTTCATGACTCGAGACTGGGGCGAGATCGCCCGGGTCTGCAGAGCAAGGGGCGCCCTCGCGATCCACCTGGAGTATGATGGTGCTTCGGTGATGTCCTTCAAGGTTTTCGATGCGGAGGGTCGCAGACTGGAGTGTTGCCCCGAAAGAGGCAGTCGGGACCCTGCCGCGGTGAGACAGAGGCCGGCCAACCGCTCCCCCGGCAGCTCCCCAGGTGGGGGAGGCGCTGGTGGATCCAGCGACTCCGCCGAGCTCTTCGCAACTCCGGAGACGAGCGATGACAGCTACGAGCCCCCAAGCCTGCGCCGCTCCCGGAGCAGGGCGGGCTCGTCAGGCCGTCGCCGCCCCTTATCTGGATGGGGTTGGCGCCGGTGTTGGGCGGCACATTGTTGATGATGGCGTCCGCCACGAGGGCCACTGTAGCTAGGACCACTTAGGATTCGCGTCTTTTGTTCCTGCGAGGAGCCAAGAATTACCCCGCGAGGGCTTGTAAGATGTTTGCAGCTCTTATTGTCAATATGATCCTTGTTATGAAGCAGTGCGAGATGCTTATTCCATTTTAGCTTAGTTTCCTCCTTTCAAACCTCGTGGGGCTTGATGCTCTGCGCCGCCAGGTCCCAGTCCCAAGGCGGCTTCAGCCGTCGCTGGTATGCCAGGTCGCGATGCCATGGCCAAGGCCAGGAGGTGAGCGGCCCGAGGTCCGGTAAGAGCCCCTGAGTCGCGATGCTCAGGAGGACCCCCTTAGCGCTCAAGCAGCCGTCATTCGGTGAGAAAGGAGAGCGACGTTGCTAACACGGGATTGCACTTGGTGCGGGGACAGTGCTGTGATAACCAGTGTTTCCGGAGAGTGACTTATCTTGAGGGTCAGGAAACGCTTCCTGGTGCGGCGCTAGATCCATGCCTTGGCTGATGAGGGGTTTCTTGGCGAGGTCCTCGCGTGCTCCTCCCCTCTCACCCTCGCTCCCCTTTCTGCTCTACGTTCTCGGGTCCCGGCCCTCAAGCGAGTCTCAGCCATCACTGGTATGCTAGGCCACGATGCCGTGGAAAGGCCAGAGGGTGAGGGCCGGAGAGCCGGTAGGAGCCCTGAGTCGCGATGCTCAGGCACCCCCCCTTTAAAGCGCAAGCTGGGTTAGATGTCAAAACTCTACATCCTCGGGTCCCGGCTCTCGAGCTAGTCTCAGCCGTCACTGGCATGCCAGGTCGCGATTCCATGGACAAGACCAGAGGGTGAGGGCCGGAGAGCCGGTAGGAGCCCTGAGTCGCGATGCTCAGGCATCCTCCCTTTAATGCGCAAGCTAGGTTAGATGTCGAAACTCTATGTCCTCGGGTCCCGGCTCTCGAGCTGGTCTCAGCCGTCGCTGGCATTCCCCTCTCATTTATTTATTTTGGAGAAGTCATTTTATCCCATCTCTTTTATTTGCATCTAAGAAATATTCGAGGAGAAAAATAATTAAAATCAAATGATCCTCTTTTCAAAATTTGAGAAAACTCAAATATGAAAATAACGAAATCCCCAACTCTCTCTGCGGGTCCTTGAGTTGCCTAGAATTTCTAGGATCAACCCAAAATGCAATAAAATATGATATGCAATGATGATTGTCGGATTTCGGGTTCCGGCAGACCCTTGAGGTTCGAACTCTAGGGTGCGCGCGGAGATTCAACCCTCTGCCTACTTGTTCTTCGCCGAATCGCTAGGATCTAAACTACCAAACAGAACAACACAAGAGACACAAGGTTTATACTGGTTCAGGCCACCATTGTGGTGTAATACCCTACTCCAGTGTGTGGTGTGGTGGATTGCCTCTCGGGCGGATGATGGACAATACAAGGGAGAACAGCCTTGTGAGGGTCTGTTCTTGGCTGGTGCTACTTGGTTCTGGCTCTTGGATTCTCGATCCGGTGCCTCGATATCAGTTGCCTCTACCCAGGGGGTGGCTAGTCCTATTTATAGGCAAAGTCCCTGGGCCTCTTCCCAAATATTCAGCGGGAAGGGCGCCAACAATTGGCCATTTTGAAGGGGAACAGCGGGTACACTTATCCTGACTAAAATTGGTCCTCGCCTGTCAAAGGCTCTGGTGGTGACGCCTGCTTGGGCTCCACAATGACTTCCTTCCGGCCGTTGGGCTGGTCTTGGTCTTGTTGCACCGAAACGGATGCCTTTGCTTGATGCTCTCGCCTGCACTTGCTCCCTTTGCACCAAAGAGGAAAGGGAGGACACTGCGCGGGCTGGCGCCCGACTGGCGCCCTTGGTAATCATGGCTTGTGTCATGGGCACCTCGCGAGGTACCCCGCCTTGAACTCTCCGCCTCCTCGTGAGCCAGCCTGACGAGGCCGTGCCTGAGGAAGCTCCTTGTCGTCTGCCCCGCGAGGCTTGGCCCCTCGCGAGGGTTTTGAGCTTCTGTGAAGATGGGATGTGCTGGGCCTCCTTTGAGCCACGCCGCAGGCTGCAGGCAGGCAAGTCTGGGGACCCCCGTTCCCAGAACGCCGACAGTAGCCCCCGGGCTCACGGCGCGCCCGGACTTGGCCGAGCAGAGAGGCGAAAGGGCAAGTGCGAAGCGTCGCGGGCCCTAACAGCATGCGGCCTTGGGCGCCGCGTGGCGGTCGATCGGTCGGGGGCGCCTCCGCTTCCCCACGACACCTTGGTAACCGCACGGATTTGACAAGTCCCTGCATGCAAAGCGGGTCATGATTACCCGCGATCGTGGAGGTCGATGGTTGGCCTTCGCCGGCTATAAGTACGGAATGGCGCGCGCCCTTCCAGTCTACTCCCTCTGCTTCTCCTCCCTCCTGGGTCTTGCTCCGTCTTGCTGCAATGGCTCCGATCCGCCGGTTCTCCGTGGAAGAGAAGGGGAAAGCTCCCCTAGAGGATCCTGACCCGCTTCCCCCGAAGAAGCGGCTTGCTCTCTGGTAGCGGGGCGAGGGTACTCGCCTGGAAGCGTTAAGACCCTGGTGTGAGCGGCCACCACCAGGGTTCCCGCTTCCCTTGTACGCGCATGTTGGTGGCTCTGAAGGAGCCGACACCGAACGCCACGGTTGGCGCCGCCGTCGGTGCCGGCGGGTCACGAAGGTGTGCGTCTTCCCCCCTGGAGTCCACGCCGAGGGCTGCTGCCGAGAGTTCGTGCTTCGCGCCACCACGCCTCCTAAGTCTTGGATCCGCCTCCCTCCTTTTTTCGACTCCGTCATCCGGCAGGGGGAACCCCTGGGGCTTTGGCTGCAGCACGTCGGCTGCAGCACCCTCGCGACCGGGGCAGAGGTCGCGGTCCTTGCCCCGGGCGAGGTCTTCATGACTCGAGGCTGGGGCGAGATCGCCCGGGTCTGCAGAGCAAGGGGCGCCCTCGCGATCCACCTGGAGTATGACGGTGCTTCGGTGATGTCCTTCAAGGTCTTCGATGCGGAGGGTCGCCGGCTGGAGTGCTGCCCCGAAAGAGGCGGTCGGGACCCTGCCGCGGTGAGACAGAGGCCAGCCAACCGCTCCCCCGGCAGCTCCCCAGGCGGGGGAGGCGCTGGTGGATCCAGCGACTCCACCGAGCTCTTTGCAACTCCGGAGACGAGCAATGACAGCTACGAGCCCCCAAGCCTGCGCCGCTCCCGGAGCAGGGCGGGCTCGTCAGGCCGTCGCCGCCCCTTATCTGGATGGGGTTGGCGCCGGTGTTGGGCGGCCCATTGTTGATGATGGCGTCCACCACGAGGGCCTCTGTAGCTAGGACCACTTAGGATTCGCGTCTTTTGTTCCTGCGAGGAGCCAAGAATTACCCGGCGAGGGCTTGTAAGATGTTTGCAGCTCTGTTTGTCAATATGATCCTTGTTATGAAGCAGTGCGAAATGCTTATTCCGTTTTAGCTTAGTTTCCTCCTTTCAAACCTCGTGAGGGCTTGATGCTCTGCGCCGAAAGGTCCCAGTCCCAAGGCGGCTTCAGCCGTCGCTGGTATGCCAGGTCACGATGCCGTGGTCAAGGCCAGGAGGTGAGCGGCCCGAGGTCCGGTAAGAGCCCCTGAGTCGTGATGCTCAGGAGGTCCCCCTTAGCGCTCAAGCAGCCGTCATTCGGTGAGAAAGGAGAGCGACGTTGCTAACACGAGATTGCACTTGGTGCGGGGACAGTGCTGCGATAACCAATGTTTCCGGAGAGTGACTTATCTCGAGGGTCAGGAAACGCTTCCTGGTGTGGCGCTAGATACATGCCTTGGCCGATGAGGGGTTTCTTGGCGAGGTCCTCGCGTGCTCCTCCCCTCTCACCCTCGCTCCCTTTTCTGCTCTAAATCCTCGGGTCCCGGCCCTCAAGCGAGTCTCAGCCGTCGCTGGTATGCCAGGTCACGATGCCGTGGACAAGGCCAGAGGGTGAGGGCTGGAGGTCCAGTAGGAGCCCTGAGTCGCGATGCTCAGGCACCCCCCCTTTAATGTGCAAGCGGGTTGCGCGGACGAGAGTGAAAAAGGCACCGTGAGGGCCTCGCCTGGCAATGCTCCTTGGATGGACCCTGCAGGCTCATCACAAAAGTAACGGGAGTTCGCCGTGGCAATCGATGGTTAGCCGTTAGTTGCTTTGGAGAGGCGACGAGGCACGAAAGGCTTGGCGAGGTGTATTGGGGCACCCGTGAGCCAGCGCGGGACTCACGGGGCCCAACCACAGGGCGGGTTGCGCCCGGCTCTAGGCCTTACCTTGGAATGTGTTCCTGCAAATTTGGCCAGATGTCGGTGCTCTACGTCTTCGGGTCCCGGCTCTCGAGCTGGTCTCAGCTGTCGCTGGCATGCCAGGTCGCGATGCCATGGACAAGACCAGAGGGTGAGGGCCGGAGAGCCGGTAGGAGCCCTGAGTCGTGATGCTCAGGCACCCACCCTTTAACGCACAAGCTGGGTTAGATGTTGAAACTCTACGTCCTCGTGTCCCGGCTCTCGAGCTGGTCTCAGCCGTCGCTGGCATGCCAGGTCGCGATGCCATGGACAAGATCAGAGGGTGAGGGCCGGAGAGCCGGTAGGAGCCCTGAGTCGCGATGCTCAGGCACCCCACCTTTAACGCGCAAGCTGGGTTAGATGTCGAAACTCTATGTCCTCGAGTCCCGGCTCTCGAGCTGGTCTCAGCCATCGCTGGCATTCCCCTCTCTTTTATTTATTTTGGAAAAGTCATTTTATCCCCTCTCTTTTATTTTCATCTAAGAAATGTTCGAGGAGAAAAATAACTAAAATCAAATGATCCTCTTTTCGAAATTTGAGAAAACTCAAATATGAAAATAACGAAATCCCAACACTCCGCGGGTCCTTGAGTTGCCTGGAATTTCTAGGATCAACCCAAAATGCAATAAAATATGATATGCAATGATGATTGTTAGATTTCGGGTTCCGGCAGACCCTTGAGGTTCGAACTCTGGGGTGCGCGCGGAGATTCAACCCTCTGCCTACGTGTCCTTTGCCGAATCACTAGGATCTAATCTACCAAACAGAACAACACAAGAGACACAAAGTTTATACTGGTTCAGGCCACCATTGTGGTGTAATACCCTACTCCAGTGTGTGGTGTGGTGGATTGCCTCTCGGGCGGATGATGAACAATACAAGGGAGAACAGCCTCACGAGGGTCTGTTCTTGGCTGGTGCTACTTGGTTCTGGCTCTTGGATTCTCGATCCAGTGCCTTGATATAAGCTGCCTCTACCCAGGGGGTAGCTAGTCCTATTTATAGGCAAAGGCCCTGGGCCTCTTCCCAAATATTGAACGGGAAGGGCACCAACAATTGGCCATTTTGAAGGGGAACAACGGGTACACTTATCCTGACTAAAGTTGGTCCTCGCCTGTCAAAGGCTCTGGTGGTGACGCCTGCTTGGGCTCCACAATGACTTCCTTCCGGCCGTTGGGCTGGTCTTGGTCTTGTTGCACTGAAACGGATGCCTTTGCTTGATGCTCTCGCCTGCACTTGCTCCCTTTGCACCAAAGAGGAATGGGAGGACACTGTGCGGGCTGGCGCCCGACTGGCGCCCTTGGTCGCCATGGCTTGCGTCATGGGCACCTCGCGAGGTACCCCGCCTTGAACTCTCCGCCTCCTCGTGAGCCATCCTGACGAGGCCGTGCCTGAGGAAGCTCCTTGTCGTCTGCCCCGCGAGGCTTGGCCCCTCGCAAGGGTTTTGAGCTTGTGTTGATGAAGATGGGCTGTGCTGGGCCTCCTTTGAGCCACGCCGCAGGCCGCAGGCAGGCAAGTCTGGGGACCCCCGTTCCCAGAACGCCGACAATGATCTAATGTATAACATTCCAAATTGAAAATTTAGGATGTTACAAACCTACCCCACTTAAGATGAATCTCGCCCTCGAGATTCGGGTTGGCTAGAAAATAGGTGCGGGTGGTCCTTCCATAGGTCTTCCTCTCGTTCCCAGGTGGCTTCATCCTCAGTATGGTGGATCCACTGAACTTTGCAGAACTTGATAACCTTGTTGCGTGTGACTCGGCTGGAAAACTCGAGAATCTTCACTGGTTTCTCCTCATAGGTCAAATCAATATCCAACTGAATCTCTTCTAGTGGCACTGTATCTCTTAGAGGAATATCGGCCATCTCCGCGTGGCACTTCTTCAACTGGGAAACATGGAATACATGGTGAACTCCTGACAATCCTTCTGGCAATTCCAACTTGTAAGCAACTTCTCCCATACGCTCCAAAACTTTGTATGGTCCCACAAAACATGGGGCTAACTTTCCCTTAACTCCAAAATGTTTAACTCCTCGAAGTGGGGACACACGAAGATAAACTCTGTCTCCGAATCGTAAATTGTCTCCTTGCGTTTTGAATCCGCATAGCTCTTCTGCCTGGGCTGGGCTACCTTGAGTCTATCGTGAATCAACTTAACCTTCTCTTAAGACTCCTTAATGAAATCTGGTCCAAACAACTGACGATCTCCAACTTCATCCCATAACAACGGTGTCCTGCACCTCCTTCCGTACAAAGCTTCGAAAGGGGTCATCTTCAAACTGGCTTGATAACTATTATTGTAAGAGAACTTTGCATATGGCAAATTGTCGTCCCATCTAGATCCATAATCTAGTGCACAAGCTCTCAACATGTCCTCCAGAATCTGATTGACTCTCTCGGTCTGTCCATATGTCTGTGGATGAAATGTTGTACTAAACTCTAGCCTGGTACCCAAAGTCTCATGCAATCCAAAACTTTGAGGTAAACTGGGTTCCTCTATCTGATACGATGGTCCTGGAACTCCATGCAGACGTACGATCCTGGTCATGTATATCTTTGACAAATTAGCACTGGTGTAAGTGGTCTTCACTGGGATGAAATGAGCTACCTTGGTCAATCAATCGATTACAACCCATATCGAGTCATAGCCTGAATGAGTCCTAGGCAATCCAGTGATAAAATCCATGCCTAGCTTATCCCACTTCCATTCGGGTATCGACAATGATTGTAACAATCCAGCTGGCTTCTGATGCTCTGCCTTCACTCTCAGACATACATCACAAACTACTACATACTCCGCAATATCCTTCTTCATTTCGGTCCACCAGAAATTGTCCTTCAAATCAAGATACATCTTGGTATTTCCTGGGTGAATCGAATATGGCGAATCATGGGCCTCCTGCAGAATCAACTTCCTGATCTCGGGGTCATTAGGCACATATACGCGGTCCTCAAACCATAAGGTATCATGCTCATCCTCACAAAATCCTTTAGCCTTTCCTTTGCTCATCCTTTCCTTTATCTCGGCAATCTCTTTGTCCATCTTTTGAGCTTCTCTGATCTTATCCATCAAAGTAGACTAAATTTCCAATGATGCTACATAACCTCTCGGAACTATCTCCAAACATAGCTCGCAAAGATCATCGACTAACTCCTTGGGTAATCCTCCGGTCATGAGTGTATTTACATGACTCTTCCGACTCAATGCATCGGCTACTACGTTAGCCTTTCTGGGATGATAGTGCAACCTCATATCATAATCCTTGATGAGCTCCAACCATCTCCTCTGCTGAGATTCAACTCCTTCTGCGTGAAGATATACTTCAAACTCTTGTGAGTGTACACCTCTCAATGGTTTCCGCAGAAAATGTCTCCAGGTCTTCAACGCATGCACTACGTCTGCTAGCTCCAAATCGTGTGTAGCATAATTCAACTCATGGGGTTTAAGCTGTCATGAGGCATACGAAACAACTCTTCCCTCCTGCATTAGCACTGCTCCAAGTCCTCGACGAGAAGCATTGCAATACACTTGATAATAATTGTGTTGATCTGGAAGAATCAACACTGGAGCTGTAACCAAGTGCTTCTTCAACTCCTGAAAACTGGCCTCACATTCCTCAGTCCATTTGAACTTGGTGTCCTTCTTCAACAACTCCGTCGTAGGCTTTGCAATCTTAGAGAAATTCTCAATGAACCTCTTGTAGTATCATGCGAGTCCAACAAAACTCCGGATCTCTCCAACTGACGTGGGTGCTTCCCAATTAGTCACCGTGACAACCTTGGTGGGGTCTACTGCTATTCCTTCTCTGGATATAACATGTCCGAGGAATCCAACTTCCTTCAACCAAAACTCACACTTACTGAACTTGGCATACAACTGATGTTCTCTGAGCTTCCCAAGTACCAAATGCAAATGCTCCTTATGCTCCTCTTCATTCTTCGAGTAGACCAGAATATCATCAATGAAGACCATGACGAACTTATCCAAAAACTCCATAAACACCTTGTTCATCATGTTCGTGAAATAGGCAGGCGCATTAGTCAGACCAAATGACATAACGGTATCCTGATCTCGAATCTTCAGCTGATGGTATCCTGATCACAGATCGATCTTGGAAAATACTTTAGCTCCTTGCAACTGGTCAAACAAATCATTGATCATCGGCAGTGGGTACTTGTTCTTCATCGTCACTTCGTTCAACCCTCGATAATCAACAACCATCCTCAACGATCCATCCTTCTTCTCCACTAGAAGCACTGGTGATCCCCAGGGTGACGAACTTGGGCAAATATAGCCTTTATCCAGTAACTCCTTAATCTCCTTCTTAATTTCTTCCAAATCCTTTGCGGGCATCCGATACGGTCTCTTAGATATTGGCCCTGTGCCTGGCAAAATCTCAATCAAAAACTCAATGTCTCTATCCGGTGGCATGCCTGGCAACTCCTTTGGAAATACATCAGGGAAATCCTTCACCACTGGTAGTTCCTCCTGTACAACTCCCGATAAGGAATACACTTGAGTCCTCTTCGGCACATGCCAGGATACATACGTAATCCTTCTTCCTTCTAGGGTGGTGAGCAAAATCGACTTACTGGCGCACTCAATGTTCCCTCCATACTTCGATAACCAATCCGTGCCTAATATTGCATCCAGTCCTTGTGACTCCGATACTATTAGGTCTGAGGGGAACACGTAGTTACCAGTCCTTCATGGTAACCGATCACACCATAGGCTAGCCATATACTCTACTCTTGGAGAGGTTACTAACATGGGTGACCTAAGGGCTTGGGTTGGCAAGTTAAACTTATCCACAAATCCCCTTGATATGTATGAATGCGATGCACCAGTATCAAAAAGAACGATTGCAGTAAATGACATAACCAAAAACTTACCTATTACTACATCTAGTTGTGCTTCAACCTCCTCCACGCTAACGTGGTTCACTTGTCCCCTGTTGAAAGGGTTGGGCTTCTTCCCAGAGCTTCCATTGCCATTTCCATTCTTTGCTTCAGAACACTCCATGGCGTAATGTCCATTCTTCCCGCACTTGAAACAAGTAATGTGACTTGGATCCTTCTTGGCAGGCGTTGCTGGGTTGGAACGGTTCTGGCCGTTGCTTCCTCCATTTCTATTTCCATTCTTGGGGCCACTATGGTTATGCGAACTTCCTCCATTGGAATTATGGCCTCCATGGTTATGGTGAATGTGTCCTCCCGAGTTCGGGGTAAAATGGGTCCTCTGCTAAGCTCCTGAATTGTACTTCCCTTGTCCATACTTCCTCCTGTAGTTGTCAATCTGCTGCTGCTTCCCTTCAATCATGAGAGCTCTATCTACCAACTCCTGGTAGTTGTTGAAAGTTGCCATCAACTGCATGCTCAGCTCATCATTCAGTCCTTCCAGAAACTTCTCCTGCTTAGCTACATCTGTAGCAACGTCATTTGGGGCATAACATGCTAACTTACTAAAATCATCCACATACTGGCCCACTGTGCGTCCTCCTTGGCGCAAGTTGCGAAAGTCATGCTTCTTCATGGCCATAGCTCCGGCTGAAACATGGGCAGTGCAAAAAGCCCGCTAAAACTGATCCCATGTAACAGTGTCAATGGGGTAAGTGGCTGTGAAATTCTCCCACCATGATGTTGCGGGTCCATCAGGCTGATGTGTGGCAAAACGCACTCTCTTCGCATCTGTGCATCCTGCAGTGGTCAACTCCCTTCCAATCTTGCGGAGCCAATCATCTGCAACAATCGGCACGGTGCTACTAGAGAACACCGGCGGATTCAGCCTTAGAAAACGGGCTAAGTGATCAACAGGTGGTGGTGGTGGTGGTGGGTTGTTGTTGTTGTTGTTCCCCTGGTTCTGATTCTGGGCTAATATCTGCATCAAGTCATTCTGCTGCTGGATCCACTGAGTGAGCTCCGGTGGGAAACCAAATCCATTGTCACGTCTCGGAGGCATCTGATGGGTTTAGAAAATATGAGAAAATAGAATAGGATGAGGTCTAGAGGGAAAACACTACCCATATGCACATGAGACAAACACAATCATATCACTTCAATCAATTCAAACAAGGGCATACAAGCGGTCTAACTATCGTTACAAAAGTGCTCGGACTATACTATATATATGGGGGAATACTACTACTTATATGGTGGTCGACTAGAAGTTTTAATCGGTGGAAGACTCCATGATATCTCCTCCAGCTTCATCAACATAGTCATCATCGCTATCATCGGGGTCTGAGTCGGTGTCGTCGATGATGATGTAGTTCTCCGGACAAGTGGAATCATCGTCTTCTCCTCCTGGCGTGGGGTCTCCCATGAATACTCCTAGCTTCCTCGTCAGATCGTCGTTCTTCTCCACAAGTATCGTCATATCCTCCTCATATCCATCGCGTGTAGACTTGAGTTCTTCCTCCAGCTCCATGATCCTGGTCATTGCCTTCTTCGGATCTATCATGCCTGCGCACATCTAGTTCTCCTGGCATCGAATGTGCTGGTTTAACTCCTGGATGAAAGCTGCAATGGACCTATCCCTCCTGGTGCTGATCATCTCCCATTTCTCGTCTCGGCGCCCACAAATCTGGTAGATAGTATCCTTGAGATCCTTGTGGTAAACTTCTCCAATGCATCCCATGGTGATGTGGGCTGCCATGCTCTTTCCTAGACTCCAGGTTGGTGCATCAAAGGAAAACTCTATGGGCTCAGTGACTGGCATGAACGTCCTTCCTGGAACTTGAACTCGAATCATCCAACGCTCCTCTTCTGGTAAAGTGGCGATGTAGGTCCCGGTGAAGCTTGGTATTCCGATGTTCAGGTATCTAGTAACTTCCTTCAAGTGTCGTCCAAAAGGAGTGTCTTCATCCGGTTGTGTAAACTTGTTCCTTGCATCTGCCATCCTATAGAGTAGAAAAGGGAGAGGGGTCAGAAATGAGAAGAGAGAGTGACCTATGGTTTAAGCTTAGTGGTCATGTCCTACAGTCAGCGTGTGCTCTGATACCATCTTGTAGCGACCAGACCTCAAACAATCTGATCTTTGTGCATCTGTGTCATCCCTGGATTGGTAATGCTGACACGCACAGTACTCGAGGATTTATAACAGAGTAGCAATCACACACTTATTAAATCGAATGTCTCAAAAGAGGACTTATTACAATAATATGGCTTAAGGCCATCTAAAATGAAAGCATCAGAAGGCTTGGAAGATAAAGTGAGTCCATCAAGTCCAACAGCATAGCTGAGTGAAAGACAACAACCTATAGCACCTTACTCGTCATCTAAAAAGTCTGCAACATGAAACAGGTGAGCACATGGAATATGCTGGCAATGTAACACATAGAGTAATGAACAGAATGAATGCTATGACTACATGCATATATGGCTGGTGGAAAGCTCTATGGTTACAGTTTTGCATAAAGCCAATTTTTCCCTACAACAAAGGAATAAATTTTGTTTAACTATCATGGTGATTGTTCAACATTCAGAAGGTTCCTCCAACTCAATCCCAATTAAGCATCATCATTAACCCAATCAAATTAATTTTAGAGTGATGAGATTAACATGATAGTCCAAGAACCAGATACTCAAAACATCCATAACCAAGGACACGGCTAACCATGATTAGTTTGTACACTCTGCAGAGGTTTGTGCACTTTTCCCCACAAGACTCGAATACATCCATGGTCGGAGATTCGAGACAAAGCCTTTCTGAAGCATTAACTCTCTACTCTGGATAGACAGTACCACCTACAACCCACTACATCTGCTAGTCTACCTCTTCAAGAGCTTCACGCAACTTACTCAACTATGCTAGAGCCCATATTGGCTTGTGGCTGCACACGGAAGTATCTAGAATGAATAATCTTATGATCCCTTTGAGCCTAGGTGGTGGACCATAGGATGATCACACGGGTACTCCGGGATATCCTAAGACAACACTGGATTCTCCAGGTGCCCTGACAACCAGTGGGTACTCCAGGGTGCCTCAAGCAATCACCCAGATGTGTATTTAAGTAGCCACCTTAAGTAAACTATTAATTAACAATACTCACATCTGTCATGGATACACTCACCCAAACCACGTCTACGAGCATAGCATAGCAATATAAGCACAACATAGAAGTAACTCCCAAAGGTTATATAATAAACAGGGCAATAGGTTCTACCTCATCATCTACTTCCCAAAACCCACATGTTATTCATATCCTAACCATGCAATGTTTGAGGGTTGACCTAATGCAATAAAAACTGGGTAGTAAAGAGGTATGATCAAAGTGTTACTTGCCTTGCTGATGATCCACGAAACCTAGAGACTCGTAGTAGCATGCTTCGCACTCCGGGTACGCTATCGCAAACAAACAAATCATACAATAAGCACTCAACTAGAAGCACGGGTAAAACTCAAATAAGAGATCTAACCAGAAAGTTCAACTTAAGAACTCCGGTTTGAAAAAAGAATCAAATCAAACCAAGCAACGAAACTCAAACTACGAAAGAAACAAGATTCATTTACTAATCTGGACTAAAGTCAAATTTTACAATACCAAAATCTTGTTCAAGTTGGTTAAAAAGCAAGAGGGCTTCGAGACGAAGATCTTGGCACTTGAATCGCCCGATTCCGATAAACGAGCGAAAAGATAAACTAAAATGAAGATCAGGGCAGAAATCGCGTTCGAAAATAATCGCGGAAAAACCCTGGAAAAAGAAAAACTAACGAACAGGCTAACGAACGACCGTTCACTGTCTGCGGCTAACGGGTGAACACCGTTTGTTAAAATGAACGTATGGACGAACGTCCGCTATTTAACTAAACCAGAAAAAAATCGATTTATATAAAAAAACTAGGCTTTTCGAAAAAAACCAAGCGGTTTTCTAACGAAAACCGGCAGCGGCGGCGGGGTCAGCGACGGGACGGCGGTGGCTCCGGCGAGGCGACAACGGCGACGGGCGGCGGGGTCGGTGGCGGGGCGACGGGGCGGTCGGCGGCACGGATCTGGCGGCAACGGGGCAGATCGTCGGGGCTACGGTTCGGCGGGTGGGGGCGGCTCGGCTCGGGCCTTCGGCCTATAAAGGGCCGGCCGGGTCAGTGACCCAAGCGGACACGGCCCGGTAAGTCGATTCGTCTTTTTAAATATTCCGACACACAGAAAAACGAATAAAATAAATACTAAACGGACTCCACAAATCCCGGAATAAATTTTCCCCGTCCTGTGAAAATATAGCGGACAAAGTGAACAATTATTTGGGCCTCTACTGCAATTTTGAAAAACGTAACTTTTTTCCTAATTCAAATAAAATAGCGATAAAACACCGAATAAAAATCTTATTTGATTTTAATATTTTTCTTCCAATATTTCTTTATTTTGGAGAAATCATTTTATCCTGTCTCTTTTATTTTCATCTAAGAAATATTCAAAGAGAAAAATTATTAAAATCAAATGATCCTCTTTTCAAAATTTGAGCAAACTCAAATATGAAAATAACGAAATCCCCAACTCTCTCCGCGGGTCCTTGGGTTGCGTAGAATTTCTAGGATCAACCCAAAATGCAATAAAATATGATGTGCAATGATGATCCAATGTATAACATTCCAAATTGAAAATTTGGGATGTTACATGCTTCCAGGGGCTCCGGACGTTCGGAAAAACGTCGGTCGTTCAGTGCGTCGGGGTCAACACGAGATCCAAGTTTCGGGACGCGATTTTGGGCAAAAAATGGAGATTTTAGGGTCAAAATTGATGAGATTTTGCGGATGGAAAGTGGGAAAACTTGGGGAGATGCTAGATCAACTTGAAACCAAGAAAATCCATGGATCAAAATCAACAAAACATCATGAAACCAACAAATCAAAAAAAAACAATTGCGGCTATTTTTGGTGGGGATTCTCGAAATTGGGGAAGAACACAACAAAATCAAGCTAGAAAACAAGGGGTAGGGGCTCCAAATTCGTGATCAACCTTGCTCTGATCCAAGATGATGTAGGGGAGAACCCTAGAAGCCCGATATTTCATGTTTGGAGGGAATCCTACCAAGAACACGAGATGGGAAACGAGGGGAACACGAGGGAAACACGAAAGAAATCACTCAACCAACAAGAGATAGTCACACATGTGCTAGATCCTCGAAACACAAAGAGTGATACATGAT
Source organism: Triticum timopheevii (assembly GCA_963921465.1). Classification (NCBI taxonomy): domain Eukaryota; kingdom Viridiplantae; phylum Streptophyta; class Magnoliopsida; order Poales; family Poaceae; genus Triticum; species Triticum timopheevii. The sequence goes on along the minus strand of OY997266.1, from coordinate 278,601,046 downwards.
TCAAAGTCAACAAAGGACGATACAAATGGTCTTCTCCGTGAGGAGGTCTTGAAGGGTCTTCCCGTAAAGGGGTCTTGAATCCGCTTGCGGGATCTTCTCCGAAGAGGCGCTCGACACCGATGGAGAAGTAACCAAGTGGATGAGCAAAGCTCTATCTCAAAATATGAGCTATCACAATGCTGACCCTAACTAGGAGGAGGTGGAGGAGTATATATAGTCTAGGGCCACGAAGGGGTAAGTGAGGGATACATGGGCCTCGGCCCATTACTCTGTGCACAGACAGGCGTCGGTTGTCCGACAGGTTCCGCACGTCCGGTGGCTCGCAAGAGTCCGGTCTTTGGCTCTGGTCCGGTAGTGTTGGATGTCCGGTCGGCGTCGATCGTCCATGCACAGATGAGTGACGGACGTCCCGTGTCGGGCGTTCATTCGGGCGCTGTAGGTTGCCTCGGCTGGAGTCGATCTGGCTAGTCGTAGGATCCAAAGTATGTCTAGTGGGGGTTGATTAGACTACTTGACCAAATAAAAATCTAGCCTTTTCCCAATTTTAAGTCTTGGCAGATTTTAGCAACTTATCACAAGTCAAGCAATCAACCTACACATGCAATTCTAAGAGTATAGCAGCGGAATGTAAATCATTGCATATGAAGGTAAAGGGGAGGAGTTTGGAGGGTGCAAACGCAATGTTGACACGGAGATTTTTGGCGTGGTTCCGATAGGTTGTGCTATCGTACATCCACGCTGACGGAGACTTCAACCCACGAAGGGTAACGGCTGCGCGAGTCCACGAAGGGCTCCACCCACGAAGGGTCCACGAAGAAGCAACCTTGTCTATCCCTCCATGGCTATCACCCATGAAGGAATTGCCTCATGAAAGTGTGTTATATCGACTAGAGGGGGGGTGAATAGGCGATTTTTATGAATTCTTCACTGAGGAATTTGCCAGTGAGGAAATTCCTTAGCGAAGAACTACTTGCAGCAGAATAAGTACTCAGAAGTAAGGATGACAGAATACACACACAGTCATCATGATGAAATGAAGACAAACACAGAGTACAGAAAGCGTAAACACAGGATAATACAAGATGAAGACAAACAAACTGAAGAAATTGAACTGAGGAAATTGAGAAAGTCTTCAATCAAAGTCTTCAAACACAGATATGAACAATCACTCAACACAATACTGAGGAAATGAAAGAGTTGAGGAAATAGAACCAGTAAGGTTGGTGAAGACAATGATTTGGTAGACCAGTTCCAACTGCTATCTTAGTTGTACGTCTGGTTGGAGCGGCTGAGTATTTAAACTCGAGGACACACAGTCCCGGACACCCAGTCGCTGATCACGCAGCTCAGGACACCAAGTCCTCACCGTATTCTCCTTGCACTAAGGTCACACAGACCTCGTCCAATCACTCGTGGTAAGTCTTCAGGCGACTTCCAAACCTTCACAGACTTAAGTCACTCGGCGATCCACAATTCCTCTTGGATGCTCTAGACCATGACCCCTAACCGTCTAGAAGAAGCACAATCTTCAAAGGTAACAAGCATCGGATCCACACAGGGTCAGTCTCTTCAGTGATGCTCAATCACTTTGGGTTTGTAGGTGTTTGGGGTTTGGGATTTTCCTCACTCGATGATTTTCGCTCAAAGTCCTCGGAGGATGGGTTGCTCTCAAATGACAAGTCTCAGTGTCTCTCGGAGCAGCCAACCAGCTAGTGGTTGTAGGGGGCGGCTATTTATAGCCTAGGGAGCAGCCCGACATGATAATACATAAATGACCTTCAACGATATGACCGTTATGTGGATAAGATATTTTGGGACAGCTGGCGCATAGCACAGCAACGGTCAGAAATTTGACTCTCAAATTCCTCAGGGCTATCATGTTCCTCACTGTGTAGGCAATCCGCACTGGCGAATTCCTAACTCCTCAGTCAGAACAAATTCCCCAGCGACCAGAAGAACTTCGTTTCTGTCACTAAAGAAATTGACTGAACTGTATGAGATTTCCAATGGCTTCACTAGAAGGGATTGGTAGGTGTAGGATTTTGAGTTGAGCTTCACATGGAAATTTTTCCTTAGTATTTCCTCGACCCCCTTTAACAGTACGGTGTTTCCTATGACTCAAGAAAGAGAAAAACAAAACTATGAAAACGAAAGTCTTCAAGCTTCATATTCCTTGCATAAATATCAAGTCTTCACGGACACACCAATTTCTTCACTTTCAAAGTCTTCATGAAAGTCTTCAGAATACCAAAATCTTAAGTCAAAGATATTCATTTTTAGGGGTGGACTTTCTCTGTAAATATCAAACTCCTCATAGACTTATAGACCTGTGTACACTCATAACACATTAGTCCCTTAACCTATAAGTCTTCAATACACCAAAATCACTAAGGGGCACTAGATGCACTTACAATCTCCCCCTTTTTGGTGATTGATGACAATATAGGTTAAGTTTTCAACGGGGATAAACATATGAAGTGTAAGTATTGATATTGAGGAATTTGATTGCAAGATATAGAAGAAATCTTCCTGAAGATGTGCATAGTGAGGAATTTGCTTTTGAAGCAATGCACACTTGAAGAGTTGAATCACGGAGATCTCCCCCTATATCTTGTAATTGATACATGCATTTGACATATAATATGAAGAGTTTGAAATGCATGATGAAATATGGTGCCTGAAGAGATTTAGCATGCGTGAAATAATATCAACGAGGAACAAGCATGCAGAATCAGAGCACAGTGCATCAAAAGTATCAGAGCACCATCGGGTTTAAGATTACAACTCGATCCAATAAAAGTTTCAAAAGAGCGAGAGTTGTAACTTAGCAAAAAACACCCATATAATAGCCCCGCTTGAAGACTAACTCAGATTTCTCCCCCTTTGTCACCGAGTGACCAAAAGGATCGAAACTGAGGACTAACGCCCCTGAAGAATATCAAGTTGATTGAGGAGCGGCAGCGTTGTCGGGGTCGGTTGTCGTAGTAGGGCCTGCCGCAGTGTCATCCAAGTCTTCATTTTCATGAGTGTCGCGCAATGAAGAATAGGAGCTGGCCACCAAGGAAGGAACCTTGACCTTCTTGAATTTCTTCGATGGAGGTGCAGACCAGTCAAATTCTTCCTTGAGACCCATGCTCTTCAGATCTTCTTCGCTGTAGACATGAGATAGAATAGCCCAGGTACGATTGAAGGTTTCATGGAGGTAGTATTGGTTTTTCTTCACTGCATTGTGTGTTGAGGTCATGTTGTAAAGAATTGAACCAAACTGACGCTTGACCCATTTATGATTGCGATCAACTTTCTGATGAAGACTAAGGAGTAACTCACGATCAGTCATCACCCTGGGTGCTGTGGCTTGAGGAATTTGCTTGGCAGAGGTGTTGGCGGCAGAGTCATGTGTGGCAGAGTCATCATTGGTGGAGTAGGATGCAGCCTTGCGAAATTGACCATCCAATGGACGAATGCCTTCATCTATCACAGCAGTTGCCTTGCCTTTGTCATCAGCTGAGGAAAATGTCCGTTTGAGGACTTCAATTGGAGGCAAGTAGCTGCCATGGTTCAGAGTATCAACCTTGTAGTTGAGTGAAGACCTTGTCCAGATGAACCTCATAATCCATGGCGCATAAGGCTTCAACTCAAATGGTGACATAGCAATATTTGCCAGAGTCCTCATGAAGAAATCATGGAAGTTGACGGGAACGCCATGAATGATATTGAAAAGCATATTCTTCATGATGCCAACGACTTCTTCATCATTTGAGTTGTGGCCTTTGATAGGACTCAGTGTCTTCGTCAGAATGCGATAGACAGTCCGAGGCACATACAGTAATTCCTTGACGAGGAATTTGGTTCGTGGGGCCTGCCCTGGCTTCAAAGGCTTCATCAGCACTTGCATGTAATGATTTGTAAGCTCAGGTTCACTATAGATGCAACGAGCACCATCAAGGGGAGGACTGAGTGGGAGGGCACAAAGCAATTCAGTTGTTGGTGCCTTGTAGTGAGTATTTTCTGACATCCAGTCCAGCATCCATGAGTTCACATCTTCAGAATTTCCTGTGATGTGCAGCGTTGCAAAGAATTGAAGAATGAGTTCTTCATTCTAATCACAGATGTCAGTGCAGAAATTCAGCAATCCAGCATCGTGAAGAACACTGAGGACTGGCTCGACGCACGACAGAGATTCCATGTCCATGTGAGGAATGTGTGCATGATCGAAGACTTTGTCTTTGTTGAATAGCACAGAGGAATAGAAATTTGCTTGACTAACAGTCTAGAAACGCCTCTTCCTTATGCGAGCAGAATCATAGGGATTGTAGTCAGTGAAGAACACATGCTCATTGAAGAAATCAGCAGCCTTGAACTTTTGCTTCTTTGAGAATGGATCCTTTGGCTTGGGCACAGGAGTGTCACTGAGTTGCATCACAACCTCCGGAATTGCAATCTCCAGTTCTTCAGGCTGAGGAATTTTTGGTTCCTCTTCAGTGGCAGTCTGCATGTTCAAAGTATCAGCAGCAGTAGTTTCTTCAGCACTAGTGGCTGGAATTTCTTCATGCACAAACGAGGTGGGATGAGTTTCTTCAGAGTCCATTTGAACGGTTGGTGCAAGGGACTGAGGTATTTGCTGTAATGGGGTGAAGTGTGGAGAATTGGGATGCTGACTTTCCCAAAAGTCATCATTCATCACAAGCGTAGTGCATCCAATATCCACATCTTCATCTTCAATTTCTTCAATGCCAGCCTCTTCAGCTGTGAACTGAGGCATTGGCGAGGAAGCAACAGGTGTTGAAGGGATTGCATCCACTTCAATTTCTTCATCAATCTGCTCTGACAAAGCAGCAGAATGATTTTCTTCATCAGATCCGCTAGGGATCACATATTCTTCACCAAAAGGAACAAGATCCTTTGATGGCATGGTGGAAATCGGAACAGCATCAATTGGATTCTCAAGTGAGCAAGTCATAGTCTTCATTTTCTTCGGAGCTGAAGAATCTGAAGGAGATGATGCTTTCCTTTTCTTCACTGCAGCTCTCTCTACTGCCTTGGTCTTCCTCACATCTGATGCATATGGAAGGGTAGAAGTTTGTGTAGACGCAGGAGGAGCTGAGGAATCTGTTTGAATTTTCTCAGGCGCAACTGATGCAGTTGCCCTGACTTCTTCATTTTCTTCAGGCGCACCACTAGTGGATGCCCTGGCAATGTCTTCAGCGGCTGGAATGGAGTCATCAGCCCTGGAGCTAGCATTTTCATCAGCAGCCTGAAAGTCATCAGCGGTGCTGGCATGTTCTTCGGTTTGCTGAACATAGTCCTCAACTGAGGAATTTCTTGTTGCGATGGGGCTGCAACATTGGTGAACTTCTCAGTCAGTTTAACAAACCTGACTTTGGCTCCTTGCCAATCAGCATAATAAGCATTGAAATCATCGCTGAGGGCTTTGATTTCAGACTGGATCGTGAGGAGTTCATCAGTTGTCATTCTGACAACGTTTTTCCTCAGGAACTTCTCTTTCCTGAACTGAGCCTTCTTGATTTGTCTGGCCTTCTCAAATTTCCATTTTTCTTCATTGATGAAATGGGTCAGCACGTGAGTTTGGCCAGGAGTCAAATGAAAATCAGGCATAGGAGTGTTTGGGTCCTTGTGCCAGAGATCAATGTAGTCGAGGATCACCTTTGGATCCAAAAGCAGTGGCACAGTTGTGCCTTTGGCTCTAGCGGCCTTTTCTTGCCTGTCTCTGATGATTTCTGCAAGTTCATCATCATCAGCTTCATCGTCAGATGGCACTTGGAAGGCAACCTGTTTCTTCTTCGGACTAGGTCGAGGACCTCGTCCAGCAGTTGCCTCAGTCTTCAGCAGAGTGGCGCCTGATGAAGAGTTTGGTGTAGCCGAGGAACTCGCTGAGACACCAGAGGCAATAGAGATGCCTGCAGTCCTTTGGCATGTGGCCAAATGTACAGGTGTTGAGGACTTTGTCGGAGCAACTGTGGACTTTGGGGGAGGAGCTGAGGACTTTGGAGGAGCAGGAGCAGCATGAGGAACTGGCCGTGAGGGCTTTGAAGAATCTGGCCTTGAGGGCTTTGAAGATTCTGGCCGTGAGGGCATTGCTGAGGAACTTGGCTGTGAGGGCACAGTTGGTGAAGCACTTGGCTTGTGAGCGGGCTTCTTTGCCATTGATTTTCTAGGCTTGTCAGAGGCCTTTGTGGAAGCAGCAGCAGCAGCAGAGTCTTCATTAAATTTCCTCACTGCTTCTTTGGCTTGTCTTGCCAACTTGGCTTGGCGTTTAGCCCATTCTTCAGAAAAATCCTCACCACGCTTGATGCTGGTGGGGTCAGCTTCTTGACCAGGTGCCAATGGAGCTCTTGGGCATGGAGGATTTAGAGCGAATTTCTTCATATACTTTGGAGTTACATATCTGTACTCCCTCCATTCTCTTGCCCATCTCCTTTCAATCCTCTGTATGCGCACCTTGCGCTAATTTTTGTACTCCTTTCCGAACTTAGCCTCATTAGGTGTGCAATATTCAGCATAGATGTCCTCAGGTATTTCAAACGCAGTCATGACTTCAGGCTTCTTTCCTCCTTTCTGTGGTTTCTTACCTTCTGCCATATTCTTCAGTTGGGGAATTTGAACAATCGAATTCTCTGAAGAAGTATGCAACTTTTCTTCAAGGAACGCTGCAAATGAGTTAAGTTGATGAGAACCTAGTGATTCAGCAGCGGACATGAGTACCTGTGAACATAGTATAGTTTCGAGGAATTTGAAGAGGTCATATGCGTTCTCAGAAGGTTTTCAAAATGAACAAGTTTGAGGAATTTGACCAAATGAGTCTTGAAGAATTTCACTAAGCGTACTTTGTCTTAGGTTCCAGAGTTGTATAGATTGACGATCCACACAATTGAGGAGTCCTGAAGAAAAATGATGCTTAGGGAAATGAATCAAGAACAGATGACTAGTGAGGTGTTTTGTGTGTGAGGATTTGAAGAATAAAACACCTTTGAAGATTTTGTGGAGAAAATTTCAATCAAAGAGGGCAGTAAAAGTAACTTTTAATTACCCTGGATGAAGAACATGACGAACCGAGAAGTGTAGATTTGAAGGTTGTCAGTTCAGATCTTCCACGCCCTAACTTGGCGGAGGAAGACAGCTATGGCGGCGGCGGAGTGAAGATTTCCGCGGCCGGCGCGAGTACCACGGTGACGAGGTCGAGGAAGTGAAGCTCTTCCTCACCGGCGACGATGGAGTAGCGGCGGTGCTAGGGTTTGAGAAGCTCGAGCAAAAGAGAGAGAGCGGTCGAGCAGAGTAAAGGAAGTGAGGAAGGGTGAGGGGGTATTTATAGTCGCAGTGAAAAACTGTTCGCCCGAAGATTTAGGACGAACATGCCCCTGGCCCTTCTCATTCGCTTGACATGTGTGACCCATGTACTGAAAAGTGGAGATTGTGTTAGATCGTGGGTGAATAGATAAGTCTATCGTGGGATACGGGACGGTTTGAGCAGCAAAACCGAAAATTTGGATAAGATTAGTTTTAAAGTTCCGTTCGCAATTTCTTCAGCTGACAGGACACAATGAAGAAGTTGAACGAGTTTCAAATAGAACGCACATGAAGAATTTGTGAATAGATTGGGTTGAGTATAGCATAGAGGGGGAAGGGTCCGATCACATTCACTTAGCAGAAAATGCAACTTCAAGAAATAGCCATAAGTGAATGCTGTAGAGGACATAAACCCATGTATATATATATATATATATATATATATATATATATATATATATATATATATATATATATATATATATATATATATATATAGTCAATGAAGAAAGACGACGGAAACAGTGAAGATTTTGAAAAGTTGAAGAATTTGAACAACTAAGGAATTTCAACACTGAGGAAAAACTCAAATTGAAGATTTTCAACTTTTGTGGTGGCGTGACCCACCGTATAAGAATGATGATTTCAGACACCGCGTACAATTGTCGTAGGGTTCTGAGAATCAAATTCTTCATTAATTTCTTCACACTTAGAGTGTTATTCTTCATTGATTGAAGAAAAACGTTTCTTCATGTGTTGCACATCTAAGTCATCAATTTTGCATAAATGTTAGGATGTGTGTCCTTTTCAAAGAACATTCGAAGACTCTAAGATATTTAGCTCACACCGCAACTTGCTAAATCTCTTCTCATCCAAGGGCTTTGTGAATATATCGGCTAGATGTTCTTCAGTCTTCACATGCTCAATAGAAATGTCGCCCTACAACACATGATCACGAAGAAAATGATGATGAATCTGAATGTGCTTTGTCCTCGAGTTCTGAACAGGGTTGTGAGCAATCTTGATGGCACTCTCATTGTCATAGTAGAGATGCACATTCTTCATGTTGATGCCATAGTCCTTGAGAGTTTGCTTCATCCACAGCAATTGAGCACAGCAAGAACCAGCAGCAATGGACTCAGCTTCAACAGTAGACAGTGATACGCAGTTCTGTTTCTTTGAGGACCAACAGACCAAAGATCGTCCGAGGAAATGACAAGTACCAGATGTTGACTTGCGGTCCACACGATCACCAGCATAGTCAGAGTCAGAATATCCAATGAGATCAAAAGTAGAGCCCTTGGGGTACCATAGTCCTAGTGTTGATGTGTGAGCTAGATATCAAAGAATATGCTTCACAGCCTTATGGTGTGATTCCTTTGGTGTAGCTTGAAATCAGGGACACATGCAAACACTAAGCATTATATCTGGCCTAGATGCACATAAGTACAATAAAGAACCAATCATGGAGTGGTATACCTTGCGATCAAAGTCAATACCATTTTCATCAGTGCATAGATGGCCATTTGTGGGCATAGGAATTTTGACTCCTTTGCAATCTTGCATGCCGAATTTCCTCAGAACATCCTTGAGGTATTTCTCCTGAGATATGAATATGCCATTGTGCTGTTGACGAATTTGAAGACCTAAGAAGAATTTCAACTCTCCCATCATAGACATTTGATATTCTTCACTCATCATATAGGCAAATTCATCACTATAATGTTGGTCAGTACAGCCAAAGATAATATCATCAACGTATATTTGACACACAAACAGTTCACCATCATAATATTTAGTAAAGAGAGTAGGGTCGAGTGAACCGGGTGTGAAGCCATTCTTCACGAAGAATTCCTTCAAAGTATCATACCACGCCCGAGGGGCCTGCTTGAGGCCATAGAGGGCCTTGTTGAGTCTGAAGACTTTGTCAGGATTCTTTGGATCTTCAAAACCTGGGGGTTGAGCAACATATACTTCTTCCTCAAGCTTACCATTGAGGAATGCACTTTTCACATCCATTTGATATAAAGTGATATTATGATGGTTAGCATAAGCAAGTAATATGCGAATAGCCTCAAGTCTAGCAACAGGTGCAAAAGTTTCATAGAAATCAATTCCTTCAACCTGTGTGTAGCATTGAGCTACAAGTCGTGCCTTATTCCTCACCACAAGGCCATTTTCATCTTGCTTGTTGCAGTAGATCCACTTTGTGCCAATGATATTATGCTTGCGAGGATCTGGACGTTTGACCAGTTCCCAGACATTGTTGAGCTCGAACTGATGTAATTCTTCTTGCATGGCCTGAATCCACTCAGGCTCCAGAAATGCTTCATCTACCTTAGTGGGCTCTGTGATAGAGACAAAAGTATAGTGCCCACAAAAGTTAGATAAATGTGAAGCTTTTGAGCGTGTGAGAGGACCTGGTGCTTCAATGTCATCGATGATCTTTTCAACTTGCACTTATTTTGCAACGTGAGGATGAGCTGGTTGTCGTCAAGGAATTTGATCAGCATTTTCTTCAGCACCATTTTCCTCAGCATTTTCCTCAGGTACATTAGCTCGACAATCTTCGTGTTCTGAAATGAATTCTTCAGTAGATTCTTCGGTAGGAATGACATCCTCAGTAGCCTTGAACTTGATAGAATCTTCAGGTGCTGGTTCATCTATCACAGAAGGTAGGTGCCCTCTTTGCGAGCCATTAGTTTCATCGAACTGCACGTCTACAGTTTCAACAATCTTGTGAAGAGCGATGTTGAAGACTCTGTAGGTGTGCGATCCTTTTCGTAACCAAGCATAAAACCTTCATGTGCTTTTGGCGCGAATTTAGCATTGTGATGAGGATCCTTAATCCAACATTTAGCACCGAAGACTTTGAAATAACTCACATTGGGTTTCTTGTCAGTGAGGAGTTCATAGGCAGTCTTCTTGAAGAATTTGTGAAGATATACTCTATTGATGATGTGGCACGCGGTATCAATTGCATCAATCCAAAAACGATGAGGCATTTTGTATTCATCAAGCATAGTGCGAGCCATCTCAACAAGAGTTCTGTTCTTGTGCTCCACGATGCCATTTTGCTGAGGAGTATAAGGAGCAGATAACTCATGAGTCATACCAAGTTCATCAAGATAGTCATTAAGACCGGAATTCTTGAACTCAGTTCCATTGTCACTCCTGATGTGCTTGATCTTCACACCAAAGTTGGTTGAAGCCCTCGAGGAAAATCGTTTGAAGACTTCCTGCACTTCATGTTTGTAAGTAACAATGTGTACCCATGTGTAACGAGAGTAATCATCAACAATAACAAAGCCTTATAGAGATACATCATTAGTCACAGCAGAATAATGATTAGGAGCGAAAAGTCCATGTGAAGCAATTCAAATGGTTGAGTGGTGGTCATGATAGTCTTCGCTGGATGCTTGGCCTTAGTCATTTTCCCAGCTTCACAGGCTCCGCACAAGTGATCCTTGAGGAATTTGACATTCTCAATGCCAATGACATGCTTCTTCTTCGCGAGCGTGTGCAAATTCCTCATGCCATAGCCAGCCTTCTGAAGCTTTTGCAAGTAAGCACACGGCAGGTTGTGGTCCTGTAGAGAAATCAACAATGTACAAGTCTCTTCTCCTAAAGACTTCGAAGACTTTGGAATTGTCAGCTTCCATGATCACAACACAACGATACTTGCCAAAGACAACAACCATATCAAGATCACAAAGCATTGAGACAGACATGAGGTTGTATCCTAAGGACTCGACAAGCATGACTTTGTCCATGTGTATGTCCTTAGAGATCGCAACCTTACCTAGACCCAATACCTGACTTTTGCCTTTGTCAGCGAAGATGATATGCTTCAGATGTGACGGTGTTAAGGGAGCATCCATCAATAGATTCTTGTCACCAGTCATGTGATTTGTACATCCACTATCGAGGACCCACTCATTTGCTTTGGGTTGATCATCCTGCAGATGAATTAGTGCAGCTTACAAACTCATATACTTCATCAGTGAAGAATATGACATCAGTATCATCAGTTCAATTTCATCAAGCAATAGCACAGATAAGCAGTGTGAGGACATGTGAAATGAAAGTTCATTTCAGCATGATTCGCCTGCATCCTTTCAGGCACTGTTCAGGTCTCCAGCAAATTCTTCAGTCGTTTTGAGCACGACGGGAGACCTGACCCTGCATAAGAGATTAGTATTTTTCTTCACCACCCACATCTGGAGGGGTAGCAAAGAATTCATCACTCTGCGAGCACCTTATGAGAAAGGTGGCATGGACGCCAGTCCACTTCGTTTCACATAAGAGGGGTTAGGGTAAGCATATGAATAAGCAGAGAAATTCTTCGAGGACTTATGAACATAATGATTTGAAGAATAATGCACATATTCATAGCCCTTAGCTCTACCCTGCGAAACAGAGTTGTTAGCACGATGATGTTCATATGAGGATTTTGATCCTTTTGAGGAATTTGATCCATGTGAGGAATTTGGTCCGTATGAGGACTTGGATCCATATGAAGAATTTGGTCCATATGAAGAGTTTGATCTGGGGTTCCTATTCTTCACTGGTGGTGTCATGAGGACATTCACCTGAAGACTTTCAACATAACTTTTGGGAACCCAGATTTTTTTCATAGGGGAACCGTTCCTGCAGTTAGTGCCAACATATCTAGCAAATACTTCACCATTCTGATTTTTCAACAGTTTATAGTTGGAGTCAAATGACTCATCAGACGAATGAGGAGATTCACATGTAAAGCCAGATAAGTTAGATGGATCAACTGGAGGTCCCTTTGCAGCAACCCATGAGGTTTTCGGGTACTGCTTAGTCTTCCAATATGTTCCATCAGCATTGAGTTTCCTCTCAAAGGCAATACCCTCTTTCCTAGGGTTTCTGTTGAGGATCTGCTTTTTAAGCACATCACAAAGAGTCTGATGCCCTTTGAGGCTTTTGTACATGCCTGTCATATACAATTCCTTCAGCCCTGCATCGTCAGTGATACTAGCAATGTCCTCAGATGAGGAATTAGTGATAGCAGAGGCAGGTGAAGAATTTGTAACATTTGGAGCGTTTGAACATTCAGGTGAAGAATTAGCAGATTCACGTTCAATGCACTTTAAGCATGGAGGAGCAAATTCTTCCTGAGTAGCACTGATTTGTTGAGCAAATAATGAAACGCGCTACTTCTGAAGATCTTCATAAATCACTCTTAGCTTCTCAAGATCTTGCTTTCTTTGAAGAAATTCATGAGAAAGATTCTCGTGATCAGATAAGAGAGCGTTATGATGACCTTGAAGGTCGTCAAACTTGGAATGGAGTCTCTGAAGACTTTCAGCCAAGGCTTTTGACTGATCCATTTCTTCACCCAACATATCATTGCTCTTATTTAGCATGTATTGAACTTTTTCCGAAGCTCTTTGTTGTTTAGTGGCAAGGGAAGCAAGTTTGACATAGCTAGGTCCAAATTCATCGCCAGATTCATCATCACTAGATTCGGATAGGTAGGATTCGGTTACCTCAGCACCGTTTGCCATAAGGCAGGGGGTAGACGATGATGATTCTGGTTCGAATGTCATCGCATTGAGAGATTCCTTGTAATCCTCAAACCAAGGATCATGACGAGTCCGATGACCTTCATAGACCTCAGAGAGACGGTCCTAGATTAGCTTCGCGTGATTGAGATGCATGACGTTCCTGAACTGATTTCGGGACAGGCTAGAGCAGATGACATCCTTCGCTCTGAGGTTAAGCAGTGTGTACTTGCGAATGTCATCAGCCTCAGCCATCTTGCATAGATCAGTAAGACCGATCTTGGTGACGGTCCATAGTTCCCTGTCCATAGCCATGAGTCGCTTTTTCATCATGGACTTCCACCGAGGATACCCATGACCGTCAAAGATGAGGCAAGAAACGTTCCTCGATCCTACAGTCGACATAACTAGAACTCCAGGTGGTTAAACCAAAATCACAGAACAAGGGAGTACCTTGCTATGATACCAATTGAAAGTGCGTTATATCGACTAGAGGGGGGTGAATAGGCGATTTTTATGAATTCTTTACTAAGGAATTTGCCAGTGAGGAAATTCCTTAGCGAAGAACTACTTGCGGAATAAGTACTCAGAAGTAAGCATGACAGAATACACACATAGTCATCATGATGAAATGAAGACAAACACAGAGTACAGAAAGCGTAAACACAGGATAACACAAGATTAAGACAAACAGACTGAAGAAATTGAACTGAGGAAATTGAGAAAGTCTTCAGTCAAAGTCTTCAAACACAGATATGAAAAATCACTCAACACAATAATGAGGAAATGAAAGAGTTGAGGAAATAGAACCAGTAAGGTTGGTGAAGACAATGATTTGGTAGACCAGTTCCAACTGTTGTCTCAGTTGTACGTCTGGTTGGAGCGGCTGAGTATTTAAACTCGAGGACACACAGTCCTGGACACCCAGTCGCTGAGCACGTAGCTCAGGACACCAAGTCCTCACCGTATTCTCCTTGAACTAAGGTTACACAGACCTCGTCCAATCACTCGTGGTAAGTCTTCAGGCGACTTCCAAACCTTCACAGACTTCGGTCACTCGGTGATCCACAATTCCTCTTGGATGCTCTAGACCATGACGCCTAACCGTCTGGAAGAAGCACAGTCTTCAAAGGTAACAAGCGTCGGATCCACGCAGGATCAATCTCTTAAGTGATGCTCAATCACTTTGGGTTTGTAGGTGTTTGGGGTTTGGGATTTTCCTCACTCGAGGATTTTCGCTCAAAGTCCTCGGAGGATGGGTTGCTCTCAAATGACAAGTGTCAGTTTCTCTCGGAGCAGCCAACCAGCTAGTGGTTGTAGGGGGCGGCTATTTATAGCCTAGGGAGCAGCCCGACATGATAAGACATAAATGCCCTTCAATGATATGACCGTTATGTGGATAAGATATTTTGGCACAACTGGCGCGTAGCACAGCAACGGTCGGAAATTTGACTCTCAAATTCCTCAGGGCTATCATGTTCCTCACTGTGTAGGCAATCCGCACTGGCGAATTCCTAACTCCTCAGTCAGAACAAATTCCTCAGCAACCAGAAGAACTTCGTCTCTGTCACTAAAGAAATGACTGAACTGTATGAGATTTCCAATGGCTTCACTCGAAGGGATTGGTAGGTGTAGGATTTTGAGTTGAGCATCACATGGAAATTTTTCCTTACTATTTCCTCGACCCCCTTTAACAGTACGGTGTTTCCTATGACTCAAGAAAGAGAAAAACAAAACTATGAAAACAAAAGTCTTCAAGCTTCATATTCCTTGCATGAATATCAAGTATTCATGGACACACCAATTTCTTCACTTTCAAAGTCTTCATGAAAGTCTTCAGGAATACCAAAATCTTCAGTCAAAGATATTCATTTTTAGGGGTCGACTTTCTCTGTAAATATCAAACTCCTCATAGACTTATAGACCTGTGTACACTCATAAACACATTGGTCCCTTAACTTATAAGTCTTCAATACACCAAAATCACTAAGGGGCACTAGATGCACTTACACCTCACGAGGGTAGATCTTCATGAAGTAGGGGATCTCCTTGCCCGTACAAACTCCTTGGTTCAACTCCACAATCTTGACAGAGGCTCCCAAGTGACACCTAACCTATCTAGGAGACACCACTCTCCAAAAGGTAATAGATGGTGTGATGTTGATGAACTCCTTGCTCTTGTGCTTCAAATGATACTCTCGCCAACACTCAACTCTCTCTCATAGGATTGGATTTGGTGGAAAGATGATTTGAGTGGAAAGCAACTTGGGGAAGGCTAGAGATCAAGATTCATATGGTAGGATTTGAATATCTTGGCCTCAACACATGAGTAGGTAGTTCTCTCTCAGAAAATGAATGCTGGAAGTGTAGGCATGTTTTGATGGCTTTCCTCACAAATGAGGAGAGGTTGGAGGGGTATATATAGCCTCCACACAAAATCTAACCATTACACACAATTTACCAAATTCGGTGGGACCGAATCAGAAAACTCGGTCAGACCGATTTAGTTCATAATGTGACCATTAGGTATTTCGATGGGACCGACATGTCAACTCGGTGGGACCAATTTCGTTAGGGTTAGGGCACAACGTAATCTCGGTGAGACCGATTACACAAACTCGGTGGGACCGACTTTGGTAATAAGGTAACCAGAGAGTTGGTCAGGCAAACTCAGTGGGACCGATTCGCTCATCTCGGTAGGACCGAGATCCCTATCGGTGAGACCGAAGTGACTAGGGTTTCTAGCAGTGGCTATGTCAAATGAACTTGGTGGCGCCGGATGGATCAAGTCGGTGGGGCCAAGTTTGACTTTTGGTTTGGGACATATGTGGATATGAGCAAGCAAGCCATTAAGCAACACCTCATCCCCTTTTAATAGTATTGGCTTTTCTATAGACTCAATGTGATCTTGGATCACTAAAAGTAAAATGTAGAGTCCTGAGCTTTAGAGCTTGAGCCAATCCTTTGTCCTTAGCATTTTGAGGGGTCCACATTCCTAATCCATGCCATGCCAATCATTGAACTTTCCTGAAATATTCATCTTGAAATAGCATTAGTTCAATGAGCTATATCTTGTTGATCATTACCAAAGCCACCTAGGGATAGTTGCACTTTCAATCTCCCCTTTTGGTAATTGATGACAACATATAGATCAAAGCTTCGACAAATGATAATAAGATTGAAATACATCATTGCTTTGAGAAGTATGTGATAAGCAAGAGCTCCCCCTAAATTTGTGCATTATTTAAGATTTGCTTTTGAATGCAAATGCACAATCGATTAGTATCGTGGGTTACTCTTCCATGTCACATACATCTTGCTGGAGCGCTCAAAATGATAGCAATTTAAAGCATGCACTCATAACCAAGCAAAGTGAATGATCATATATGGATATAAGAGATAATATCATGCAAACACACATTAAAGTAGCATATGATCAAACACATGATCATACAAGTATCTCACACAAGGACATAAGATTCAAACAAGCACACAATAAAGTTCAACCAAACAAGTAGCAAGAGAGACAAAAAGCAACACTCTCTCTCTCGAAGTCTATGATCTATACATATTCCTCCCCCTTTGGCAACAAGTTACCAAAAAGTTCAAATTTGCATAGTGCTATGCGTCTCTCATGCTTGGTCTCCGTGAGGTGGTGTAGAGATGACTCCAGGACGAAGGCTTCAGTCGATGTGGCTGGAGCTGGTGAAGTGGCTGCTGGAGGTGGCACTGAAGCTGTAGCTGCTGGTGCAGATGTAGTAGCTCTAGTATCAGGAACTGGCACTGCAGTTGACCTCTAGCCTCTTGTCACACACTGAAAAGTTTCTGTAGTTGCCTTTGCTTTCTTCTCCTCTGCATCCTCCTGAAGCTGTTCAACTACTATTTGTATCTCAGTGACTTTCAGATCACTGATCCTCTCCAAGCTCTCCTGATTCCGAGTCAGGGTCGCCAAGCCCTTCTCAATCCTCAAGGTAGATTGGATCAGAAATCCAAGTTGATCTTGTTTGCTCTTCAAGAACACTTGAGATGCCTCTTCAGAACTTGGCATCGTTGCAGCTTTTTCTGCCCTAGCCTTTGCTCTATTCTCATGTGCTTGCACTGATGGAGGATCATTCTCATCCACTACAAATGTGTTGTCTTCAAATTCTGGCTTGAGAGGTAAGTGCTCCTTGTCCAATAAGTGAGTGCATGTGCACATCTTTGAGTTGATGAGCACCAGAATGTGTGGAGCATACCCACAAGACCTTTTCTAATTAGCAGTTGTCCTCTTGATTGTCTCTACAATCGGACTCATGAACTTGAATTTTTGAGGGACATCAAAAAAGTGCAGCAAGTTGACTGAATGTCCTCTTATCATCCTATGATCTCCAGACTTGGGTAATAGAGTATGCCTCAAGATGGTGTTGATAGTAGGCAAACTAGGCAACAACTATTTCACTGAGCCCAACTTATGAGTTTCCAGGGCTTCATCAGGAATTTCCTTATACATACTTGCCATGGAGTTGTGGTCTTTCTTCTTCTTGGCATACACATCCAAATCATCCTCATGGTTTTCTAGAGCATTTATCAGCTTGGCCCATTCATCAATAGTTGACTGGTACCTTGTACCTTCAGACATCCACATTATCCTTCCATCTGGATAGAAATGAGCAGTAGAGTAGAATTGCATGATTAGCTCATCATTCCATTTGGTGAGCTTCTATCCAACAAACTTGTCAACTCCACAAGCTTTGAAACTGTCATATACACCTGGAAAGTGATGTTAATTCTCTTGAATGTATGTCCAGTCCACCCATCTCATATCACAGACAATTGGCTTCTTGACAAGCAGAATGGTCTCATAGAAGTCTTGCTGTTCTTTGGTGTGGAATCTGTAGTCCACTGCAGTTCTCCTTCTCACAGCATAAGGATCATTCTTCCTCCAAAGTCTTAGACCTGCATCCTTTCTGATGTTCATGTCCTCTGCCACTGGATGAGTGTCACTATGGTTTGGAATCTTTGGTTTGAGCTTTCTCAGAAATTGGGCTTCAGCATATTCTTCTTTAACTTTAGGTACTGGGACCTTGTTCTTCTCTTCAGCTGGGATGTTTCTAGTGCTTCTCTTTGGTGCAGACTTGGTGGTTTGAGCAGCAGCTTTGGGAGCAGGTTTGGGATTAGGTGCAGCAGCCCCTGACTTGATTGCATCTCCCATAAGCTTTTGTGACTTGGGTGCTGGTGCAACATCCTCTTCCTCTTCAGAATCTCTCACCATAGTTGACTTTCCAAGAACTTTTGTAGTTGTGGTTCTTGCCCTCTTCTTCTTCTGGCCATCTCCAACTGCCTCACCATCATCTTCTGGCCATCTCCAACTGCCTCACCATCATCCAAGCCAAGCCAATCTCCTTGGAACCTAAACTAATGAACTCGGTCAGTCCAAGTCATAGTTTGGTGGCACCGAGATTGCTAGGGTTTCACACAGAATTGATCTCGATCACACCGATTTGCAGTTTTCGGTAAGACCGAAAAGTGCATGTGCAATGGCCTAAGCCAAGTCGGTGAGACCGATTTCTACTATTCGGTCGGTCCGAGATGAGTTCAGTGGAGACCTAACCCTAAATTTTCAAATCAAACTAAACCTAAGGAAGTTTTCTCTGGATAGATTGATTTCATTCGTGGCAAGAATCAGGGCATTGTCCCTGTGCAAAGAAAAGAGGCAAAGAGACAGCACAAGGGGTCGAACACATACCCTAGTTTGGTGCGTGTTCGCTACGGCGGCAATGGCAGAGCAGATTGCCATTGACGGCAACACAAACCAGCGGCGGGAGGTCGCTGGCGGTGAGGAGGCGATCCGGAGACCCGAGGAGGCAAAGCAGGATATGCGCGGGCTGAGGGGTTATATATATATATATATATATATATATATATATATAGGAGTAGGATTTTCTACAATAGCTTGCCACAGAACTAGTTAAGGTTTTCAACGGTGTAAAAGTTCTCTAAAATCCTGAAAAAAGTACTGAACCAACACACCTACAATATAACATGATCCAACGGATGGATTGAAAAAATATGACTGCATGTATCCTGGACAAAAAGAACAAATGTTTCAATATATATTGATCGTGCAGTGAGCTGAAATGCTTGTTTTTTCATTGAGGATGCATAAATGCATATTTTCACAATCACACCGTTGGATCATCTTATTATATTGGAGTGAGGCTTCCCTATTTATTTCCTATTTTTTACTTACTTTTAAACCATTAAATGTTTAGCAAGCCTTGACTAGTTCTGTGGCAAGCTACGATAGACACAATATTACCTATATATATATATATATATATATATATATATATATATATATATATATATATATATATATATATATATATATATATCCCGACCCTGTCGGTGTGACCGAGTGGAACAACTCGGTGGCACCAAGATGCAGAATCGCAAGCGGTTACTGCAAATCGGTGTGACCGAAATGTTCAAATCGGTTGCACCGAGATGAAAACCTAGATCAACTGAGTGAACTCGGTGTGACCGAAATGGATGACTCGGTCATACCGAAATGCACAAAGAGGTTTTGGAAGTTCAAGTCTATGACGAATCAGGGACTCCGAGTGCTCCTCACACAGAGTGGTTCGAATCTGACTTGATCAGACTTTGTGATGTAGCATGAATAGAGTTTGAGACGAGAAAAACATAGATGGCTACAGAAGGTTCTTAGGCATTCTTGTCCATCCATTTAGCAAAAGAGAAAGAGACAAACAATCAAAGCAACAAGTGGATGTCCTCGAATGGGTAAAATATGCAAAAACATGCTCACAAAATAAAATGGCAAATGAAATATGTGGCAAAGCATGCACAACCACTCTAGCATCTATCAAGCAATTTGCGATGACTAGGTCATCTATATATGAGTATATTGACTTAGGAGTCAAATGAGAACATTTGATCATAGGTCATACTCATCGTTTAAGCACAATGGGGTTACCACTTTTACATAAAGCATTGTTGTGTTCACACCATTAGAGTTGCTTTAGCTCAATTCTTAGAGTAAAGCTCCCCCTAGATGTGATATCCCCCCTAAGAGGGATGAACTAACCTTGGGTTTTATCGATGATGACTTCATATAGGTGGTGAAGATGTGGATGCTCAATGTTGATGTAGATCATTCGGAGCAATCCATTGGAGTGAGTTGCACTTTCAATACCTACATGGGTTAGTCCCACAAGGAACAAGCAACGATATCCATAGACATAGAATGATGTTCACAGAAGATGATTTCCATGAAAGGATTAGGTTGCCTTGTCCCTTGTCTTACCAACAAGAGGGTTTGTGACTCCTTGAACTAGTGCAAGATGTGGAAGTTGTTTGCACTTGTTCTTGCCAAAATGATATGAGTGAAGTGCGTTGGCGAAGTCACCCTCAAGAACTCTCTAGTTCTTCTTCTTCGGGATCCACATCATCTTGATGGGAATCCTTGGGGTTGTAGTCGTACTTGATGAAGTAGAACTTGATGTAGTCATGGGAACCCACTTTACCAAGGCCTTGGGAGCTTCTTCAAATGCATCAATCTCCTCTTGAAGCTTATCCTTGCTTTTTTGCTTGTGGTCTTGTGGTGGAAGATCATCTTGAGCTTGTGTCCCTTGGAAAGAAGTAGGATCATACTTCTCTTGTTGAGGAACAAACTTTGTCTTGGGGTATTGATCTTCTTCCCACTCAACTCCATTGGCATTGAACTTTCGTTCAAAACCAACACCTTGATTCTTCCGCTGTCGTCCTTGCTTGCGTAAAATTTCCTCAAATTCCTTACTTCCAGCAAGGCTCTTGTAAAGACCTTTCTCTAATTCCCTTCAATAAGCTATTTTCTTGATCAAGTGTAACTTGGCTAAGAGAATCATTAGTGGAATCAAGAGAACTACTAGAAGCAACAACACTGGATTTAGCATGATTATTGTTACTACTAGAGGAAGAATCTTTCTTACTTTTTTTGTTAGATTTAACTTGTGGCATGTAAGTAGACAAGAGTAAATGCTTGGCAATGTAAGAAGAACTTTTCTTGCGAAGATCATCATTGATTGCCTTTAAAAACTCGTGCTCTTGCTCTAGGTTGAGCTTTTCAAAGCGTAACTTTTCATGAGTCTTTAAAAGTTCTTGATGATCTTACAAGGTAGTTTCATGAGCTAACTTAAGAGTATTTAGCTCTTTAGTTAGACACTCAATCTTCTCCTTATCATTGTCATTTGTTTTATCTTGATTAGCATGATTAATTGATGTTTCGTCATAGTATTCATCACTAGAGTTGTCAACAAGTAAATCATCATCACCTAGCAAGTCATCTTCATCACTATTAAAATCAACATACTCAGGTTGTGTTACCTTTGGGCCTTTAGCCATGAAGCATCTTCCAATTCCTTCATTTGGTGAGTCAAATATGTCATAGGAGTTGGATGACACAAGAGTACAGCGGCAACACCTTCATCTTGAGTATATCGGAGACGGCGTGATAACTTCTTTCGGAGTGATGGTCGGAGTCGGAGCCGGATACCCATTCACCAATGTGAGCTTGATGTCTTCGTTTTGTGTAGCTCTTTGATGATTTGTCCTTCCTTTCCGAATCCTTGCTTCTCCAGGAGGTTTTCATTCATAACGATCATCTCTACTCCTTCTCTCTCTTGGTAGTGATTCTTCTCTTCTACTTCTTCTTTTAGGCGAATCTTCTCTCCTTTTGTAGGGAGCCATACGCTCATTGGAGTAGTGTCCGGGTCTTCTACAATTGTAGCAATTTCATTCACGACTCGAAGATATTTTGTCATTGTATGACCTTGACTTGGAAATCCTTTCCTTGCTTCTACTCTTGTAGAACTTGTTGAAGTTCTTCACCATTAGGCTCAATTCTTCATGGAAGGTTTGTTTCTCACTTGATGATGTAGGAGCATCACAGGCTTTGTAAGCACCACTTGACTTGTTGTGAAGCTCTTCTTTATCCTTGAGTGACATCTCATGAGTAACAATTCTTCCAATGACTTCCGTTGGCTTGAGATCTTTGTAATTGGGCATCATTTGGATCAATGTGCACACGGTATCATATTTTCCATCCAAGGCTCTTAGGATCTTCTTGATGATGAATCTATCGGTCATCTCTTCACTTCCTAAGCCGGCAATCTCATTTGTGATGAGAGCAAGCCTAGAGTACATTTCAGGGATACCTTCACCATCCTTCATTTTGAACTTGTCAAGTTTACTTTGAAGCACATCCAATTTGGATTCCTTGACAGAGTCAGTACCATCGTGCATATCAATCAAAGTATCCCAAATTTCCTTTGCATTCTCAAGACGGCTGATTTTGTTGAATTCTTCGGGGCACAATCCGTTGAAGAGAATATCACAAGCTTGAGCATTGTATTGCAGCATCTTCAACTCTTCTGCGGTAGATTCACGGTTCGGTTCCCTCCCATCAAAGAATTCACCTTGCAAGCCAATACACACAATAGCCCAAACGACGGGGTTATGTCCAAGAATATGCATTTTCATCTTATGCTTCCAACTAGCACAATTAGTACCATCAAAGTAAGGACCTCTACGGTGGTAATTTCCCTCGCTAGACGCCATACTCTCCTAGGTTGTGAAACCAAGGCTATGATCACCAAAAGCTATGGAAATCAAGGCAAATGGAGACCGTAGCTCTGATACCACTTGTAGGATCGAAAGTATGTCTAGAGGGGGGGTGACTGGACTACTTGACCAAATAAAAATCTAGCCTTTTCCCAATGTTAAGTCTTGGCAGATTTTAGCAACTTATCACAAGTCAAGCAATCAACCTACACATGCAATTCTAAGAGTATAGCAGCGGAATGTAAATCGTTGCATATGAAGGTAAAGGGGAGGAGTTTAGAGGGAGCAAACGCAATGTTGACACGGAGATTTTTGGTATGGTTCCGATAGGTGGTGCTATCGTACATCCACCTTGATGGAGACTTTAACCCACGAAGGGTAACGGCTGCGCGAGTCCATGGAGGGCTCCACCCATGAAGGGTCCACGAAGAAGCAACCTTGTCTATCCCACCATGGCCATCACCCATGAAGGACTTGCCTCACTATGGTAGATCTTCACGAAGTAGGCAATCTCCTTGCCCGTACAAACTCCTTGGTTTAACTCCACAATCTTGATGGAGGCTCCCAAGTGACACCTAACCAATCTAGGAGACACCACTTTCCAAAAGGTAATAGATGGTATGATATTGATGAACTCCTTGCTCTTGTGCTTCAAATTATAGTCTCCCCAACACTCAACTCTCTCTCATAGGATTGGATTTGCTGGAAAGATGATTTGAGTGGAAAGCAACTTGGGGAAGGCCAGAGATCAAGATTCATATGGTAGGATTGGAATATCTTGGCCTCAACACATCAATAGGTGGTTCTCTCTCAGAAAATGAATGCTAGAAGTGTAGGCATGTTCTGATGGCTTTCCTCATGAATGAGGAGAGGGTGGAGGGGTATATATAGCCTTCGCACAAAATCTAACTGTTACACACAATTTACCAAACTTGGTGGGACCAAATCAGAAAACTCGGTCGGGCCGATTTAGTTCATAATGTGACCGTTAGGCATTTCGGTGGGACCGACATGTCAACTCGATGGGACGGATTTCGTTAGGGTTAGGGCATAACGTAATCTCGGTGAAACCGATTACACAAACTCGATGGGACCGGCTTTGTTAATAAGCTAACCAGAGAGTTGGTCAGGCAAACTCGGTGGGACCGATTCGCTCAACTCGGTGGGACCACAACGTTATGAAAGGGAAACAGGGAGTTTGCATTGCGAACTCAGTGGGACTGATCGCTCATCTCGGTTAGACCAAAACGTTACGAAGGGAAACAGAGAGTTTGGAATCCCATCTCGGTGAGACCGAGATCCCTATCGGTGAGACCAAAGTGACTAAGGTTTCTGGCAGTGGCTATGTCAAATGAACTCGGTGGCGCTGGATAGATCAAATCGGTGGGGCTGAGTTGGACTTTTGGTTTGGGACATATGTGGATATGAAAAGTGGTTGAGTGTTTTGGAGCATATCACTAAGCATTTTGAGCAAGCAAGCCATTAAGCAACGCCTCATCCCCTTTTAATAGTATTAGCTTTTCCTATAGACTCAATGTGATCTTGGATCAGTAAAAGTTAAATGTAGAGTCTTGAGGTTTAAAGCTTAAGCAATCCTTTGTCCTTAGCATTTTGAGGGGTCCACATTCCTAATCCATGCCATGCCAATCATTGAATTTTCCTGAAATATTCATCTTGAAATAGCATTAGTTCAATGAGCTATATGTTGTTGATATTACCAAAACCACCCAGTGATAGTTGCACTTTCACTAGTGGAGTCTCCAGGCGTCGGACGTCCGACAGAGGTCGGTCGTCCGGAGGTCGTCGGACGTCCGAGAGCTGTAGCTTTCTGGCAGCTCCTTCTCTGGTTCCTCACGATTGGTATCCTCGCCGTCTTGTCCAATGCTCCTAGCTGATCCTTGGCCTTCCTCCTGGTTCCTGGACATGCATAGCACATATGTTTGAGATATTAGCCATGTCTCACACGTGGAAATGACGATTCGGAGAGGAGCGAGCTCACCTTGTGCCCAATGGCATATGTTTGAGGTCTCGTCATATGTCCTCTTGGGGCTTGGAGAGTAGTCGGGGTGTACATGGGGATGAACATGGGATGCTTCACATCAGTTTCCTAATTTGTGCAAACCAAAGCTAATGCCACGTACTGATGGTCCTTTTAAGGTGTTAGAGAAAATAAATGATAATGCATATAAACTTGAGATGCCTGCATTTTTTGGGGTTAGTCCCACTTTTAACATTGCAGATTTGAAGCCTTATTTGGGTGAGGGAGATGAGCTTCCGTTGAGGACGACTTCATTTCAAGAAGGGGAGGATGATGAGGATATCAATACCATTGTTACACCCACAGCCCCTACTGCTACATATACTGGACCAATTACTAGAGCTTGCGCACACCAATTAATTTATCAGGCACTTTCATTTCTTGGTAATGATTCTAATGTTCACGAGAATATGATGTTGCCCAAATTGGATACATTTGTTTTGCTTACAAATGAAGGTCCTAGCATGGATAAGAGGGAAGAACAATGGAGCAAGACCAAGCATGGAGATGATGGCATGTGGAAGGGGAACAAGAACGGAGTTACAAGTGATGATTTCATGACTTTGAAGCCACCATAATGAGTGCATGAAGCCTTGGACGAAATATACAAGATGCCACTTCATAAATTTCGTCCAGAGGCTATTCTAGGTGCTGCATCACCTTATTATTGGGCCAGGCCCATGTAATTTTGAAATACATAAGTATAGGCTATTTTTAGAGTCCGTATGTGTGGGGAAATAAGAGATAGGGTTGGTTTCGGACCCTTCCCCAAGGGCCACGAAATTGCCCCCTCTTCCTCCATATATACAGTCCTTAGGGCATTGTTTAGACTTTGGGTTTTGTTTAGATTAAAAGTTCGCCATGGCTGCAACTTCGCGTACATCGTTAGTGTTCAACGACCAGACCAAGACGTCACAGAACCCCACCTTCATTAATAAAGTTTTCCTCTGTTATTCGGAATATCCAGATTGCAATCTTAGTTTCTTGATTGTTCTTCATTTCCTTGTAGGAAATAGACCTTTATGGTCAGGTTGATCGTGCTTTGGCGTGGTTAATAACCTTTCGGAGTTGGTTTAGCGATTGCTAAGGTGCGACGTCCTCGCACATTCGTAGAGGAAACTGTCGGAGTTCTGGGAATGGGGGTCCCCAGACTTGCCTGCCTGCGGCCTGCGGCGTGGCTCAAAGGGGACCCAGCACGGCCCACCTTCATCAACACAAGCTCAAGATCCTCGCGAGGGGCCAAGCCTCGCGGGGCGGACGACCAGGAGCTTCCTCAGGCACGGCCTCATTAGGCTGGCTCACGAGGAGGCGGAGAGTTCAAGGCGGGGTACCTCGCGAGGTGCCCATGACGCAAGCCATGACGACCAAGGGCGCCAGTCGGGCGCCAGCCCGCGCAGTGTCCTCATTTCCTCTTTGGCGCAAAGGGAGCAAGCGCAGGCAAGAGCATCAAGCAAATGCATCCATTTTGATGCAACAAGACCAAGACCAGCCCAACGGCAAGGAGGAAGTCATTGTGGAGCCCAAGCAGGCATTATCACCACAACCTTTGACAGGCGAGGACCAACTTTAGTCAGGGTAAGTGTACCTGCTGTTCCCCTTCAAAATGGCCAATTTTTGGCGCCCTTCCCGCTCAATATTTGGGAAGAGGCCCAGGGCCTTTGCCTATAAATAGGACTAGCCACCCCCAGGGTAGAGGCATCTAGAGACACCTGAATCAAGCAAAAGAGAGAGAGAGAGAGAAGGGCGGCTGAACACCTCCTAGCAGTTCATCGTCCTAGCCAAGAACAGACCCTCGCAAGGCTGTTCTTCCTTGTATTGTTCATCATCAGCCCAAGAGGCAATCCACCACACCACACACTGGAGTAGGGTATTACACCACAATGGTGGCCTGAACCAGTATAAACTCTGTGTCTCTAGTGTTGTTCCTTTTGTAGTTTAGATCTCAGCGAGCCGGCGAGGAATAGGTAGGTAGAGGGCGCAATCTCTGCGCGCACCCCAGTGTTCGAACCTCAAGGGTCTGCCGGAACCCGAAATCTGACATTTGGCGCGCCAGGTAGGGGTGCACCGGGATCCGCCTTCTGCCACTTCGCGTCCCGCCGCAGCGTCATCACCATGTCTACTGACCAGGCGGGCAACCCTGATCCCTGGGCGGCTTGGCCCGCCCGCGCAGAGCCGCTCGCCCCGGGCGACCCCATGCCCCAGGCAGCTCGCGGTCCGCAGGGCGCTGCGGGCCGCGGGCGACGTGGACAAGCTCCGACAGCTCTCACACCATGGCAGGCGCGGTCGGCAGCAAGGGCCTCCATCCACGCCGCGGTCACAACGCCGTACACCCGCCGGGAGCAGGCGAACTCAAGGGCCGCGCTCACAGTGGCCCGAGAGCTGCTGCAGTGCAGGCTGATGGAAGGCGGCCGCGACGTGCTGCTAGAGCGGGTGGCAGAGCTCCTGGGCTTTGCCTCCTCAGGGGCTCATCCCTTCTGCTCCCAGCTCCCATCTCAGGCCCAGGGCGGCCCGCACGAGGGCTCCACGCATGCCCGTGGGCTCCCAGGCTGCTCCAACACCAGCGAAGCTGTCAGCACCGGGCCGGCGGCAGCGCTGACTCCGCCCCCGGCCACTGAAGAAGGACTCGTCACGACCCACGGCCCCAGTGGGCCACCGCGCTACCACCCCCAAGTGGGCGCGGCAAGTAGAGCTGCATGGCATGCGGAGCGCTATGGCACGGCCTTTGGGATGGCGGCCCCAGAAGAATACGCGCCCCACATGATGGACCAAGGGCACCCACATGAGGGCGAACAAGGCTCGCTCCTCGGCCCAAGCTGGGGGGACGAGGCGCCAGAAGCTGAGCTCTTCCAGGAGCCCCGGGACGGCCCCACCGGCCGCGCAGGAAGCGATGATTATCGGGTACCACTAATTCCTCAGGAGCAGGCATACACTAATCATGGATCGCAGGAGGTGCAGGTCGGCGCAGCGAGCAACTGCCCCGCTCCGGCGGTCTCCTACCCCTCAGGAGTAGGGCGTCGGGGGCTGCAGGAGAGGGGCCGGGATCCGGCATCACCACCGCGGCGTTCGGAGCAAGGCGTTCTCAGGAGGTAGGCCCTCCGCTGGGGAGGTGCCTCAGGGCCTGCCCCTGGCAGAGGACCCGTGGTCGTCGGGGGAACACCTGGCGACCGCTCTACCCCATCGGCGGTGTCCTGGTTTCCGGTCGTCGTTGATGGCACTAGAGTGTGGCACAAGGCGGGGCCCTCGTCTGGCGATATGAAGCAAGGCTTGTACCTGTGAAGAAGGCCCAGTGCCTGTGAAGCTCGCCGCCCCGTGACACTCTCACGTAATAATGAGTGGGGTTGTACACGCCCTGGAGTCTCAGGGGTGCCGGCCTCAGGCCCTGGGGCTCCCTCCCACGCCCAGTGGTAGCACTTAGCTCCGCGCTGGTGAGAAGACGTCCAAGACTAGACTAGGTGCCGGACGCGGCCTTTTTCTGCTTTCATTGCTTTTCCCTTGGTTGTTGCTTTCCCCCGCTGGATTTAAGTTGTACTCGAATTTGAGATTTGCTGTGTTTGGGGAAGGGGTGCTTAGTCTCGTTCGAGCAATCTCTCGCGTTTCGGTTACCTCTTCGCCTCAGCTGCCTCCCCTCGTGAGCCCCTCGCAAGCTAGGTCTGGCCTAGCTTGCGTGCAGCCCAGACTGCCGCCTTCATAACCTCTCAGGAGGTTTTCCATTGCAGATCCTACGAATTCGATCAGGAGACACTCGAGACACCACAGCCTCCCACCAGCTATCTCAGGACCTGCACGGGACAAAGGTAAACTAGCCAGCTGGCTCATCGCCTAGCCAACCACTTGGCGCGGGCATATGGGTGATGCAGCATCCACTAGTACGCTGAACATGAGTTTTACATGAGGGGCACCCCCTCCCAAAATGCTCTTACAACCATCAGGTCGAAACCTGAGTTCTATTCATGCAGGGTAAGGAAACAGGAACGATACGCAGTCAGTCGGATAAATCCCCCAATGCATCCACAGGAGCACCACCCGAACTGTCGCTGGCGTCGCTGGCCTCGCCATCACCCTCTGCGTTGTCACCAGCGGCGTCAGCACCGTTCACCACGCCGACCTTGTCGGCGGCCACGATCGCGTCGTCATTATCTGAAGTGAAGGCCCTGACGAGAGCGTCCATGTTGTCTTCCACCCAGTACGCCAGGTCATCCCGGACGGCCTAGGGGACTGGGGCGATGGCGGCGTCGAAGTCGAAGTGGGGATCCATGTTCCGGAGATGGCTGAAGACGCGGGAAAAGGCGCGCCCGAGCGAGGCGTGGCTCCTCTCCTCCACCAACCTGTTGGCTCTGACCGACCGCACCTCTAGCTGCGTCACCACGTCGGTGAAGAACTGAAGGTTGCCGGCCTAGTTAACTGCGTGCGGCTCGCCAACAGCCGCCTCGCAGATGTTACCCAAGGCCGTGTTGGCTCTCTCCCGAAGTGTGGTGAGCATGGGGCCGTGCTCATGCTCCAGGAACCGCCGCTGGCGTATCTCGTCCGCATTCTGGCACGCGACGGCCTCAGCCTCATCCACCCGTTGGCGAAGGATAAGCACCTCGGCATGGGAGGTAGTTGACTCCCCCTGCGCACCTCAAGTGCGGCCCGCAAAGCATTGACTAGCCGCGTTGCTTCCTCCAGCTTGGCCCTCAAGACAGCGGTCCTACCTTCAGCCTCGGTCCGGATCAACCCCAGCCTCTCCTCGAACTCGCGCTCGAGGTTCGAGCGCGCAGTCGCCACCCGACGTCATCCTCTGCCCGCATCGCCAAGCGCTCCCTTGTCTCCAGGAGTTCATACTCGCGTGCACGTTCAGGGGCTTCCAGCGTTAGCGCCTCCTCACGCTTCTGGAGCTCCGCTGGGTCGCCTAAAGCCACCTTCATCGACGCGAGGGCCGCCTCGCGCAGCTCCTCCTGCTCCTCCAGTGAGCGGCACCGGGCCAGGAGTTTCCGTGCCCGCTCCTCCGTCGCCTCTCGCCACCGGTCAGCTTCCTGGGCCTCCTCGACGGCCCGGGAATGGACCTCCCGAGAGGCCGCCAGCGACGCCTTGGCCTCCTCATTGCCAAGATCGCGCTGATAGCGTGCGAGGGCGACAGCCGCCTCTAGCTCGCGCCTCTCTGCAACCAGGCGCAGGCCCTCAGCCTCAAGGCGCGCGTCCTCATCAGCGAGCTCTTCACCAAGCAGGCTCACTGCGTCAGCCACCCTCCGAAGAAACCCTTGGCGAAGAGCGCGACGCTCCCAGGTGCGCTCGAGTACGTCTTCCACACCGTCATCCGCCCCAAGCGAGCACCGGGGGCGCGAATCAACACTCCCCCCCGGGCAGGGGGTAGGGGGCTGGCGCCCTCGAGGCGACCGGGCACGCCTCGCCAGAACCAGGGCCTGGAGCCAGTCCATCCCCAAATGAAGAGCGTAGGGAGTACCCCAGCCAATCACGGTCCACGACCAGACGAGAAGCCCACGGCAGGCTGGCTATGCCACGAGAAGGCTCGCGAAAGAAAGTCGCGAGGCGCGCAGGGTCGCAATGCGCCTCAGGATGGTTCGTCTCTCCAACCGACCTCACCACAAGGGCTCTGCTGCTCGGAATGCTCGAAGACGATGGAGAGGGCGGAGACAAGGGGGATGGCTCCTTAGTCATCTCCGTGAGCTCGGCGGGAAGGGCCCTGCGGAGCAAGGATTAGGAAAGGAAACAGAAGAATCATGAGCTGGGAAGGGAGAAGACTTACTCATCGGTGGCAAAGTACTTCCTACGCTTCAGTAGGCGACAAGGGTAATCGTCACCCAGGGCCTCCCTTCTCTTCCGGAGGGCCTCGAAGTCCACGCGGAAGCGACCCAAGAGTCGAGTGCAGGGGTCAGCCTGCGACGAGGAAGAAGCATCAAGGCAACCTGTGTCTGGGGCGTCTGCCTGATGCGCGCTACCGGTCGCCTCACCAAGAAGAGTGGCTGGGGCCTCAGGGGCCTCAGCCGCAGGCGCTACGGGCAGCTGCTCGCCGCCCTCAGCCACAGCAGCACGGGCCTCAGGGGCTGCTCCCTCATGAGCGTCGCCCAGCGCTGTCACCTCAGCAGGGGCCGCCTCGGCCTACGGAGGCTCATGCCTCCCTGCTCCGCCACTTGAGGAAGAGTCGCCTTGGCCGACTGCATGGGCGGCCACCACCACTGGGTTCTCGCGAGGCCCCCGGAGGCCAGCGGGGCGCAGCCCCCATTTGTCGAAGATGGGCATCTGATTCACAAAGTCGCTTCTATTCGGGCAGAGGCACAACAAGGCCACCCCTTGCCGGATGCTGCCGGGGGAGGGGTCCCCAGTCAAGACCAAGAGCACCTTCCTCGGCGCTTCAGGCGTCAGGTCCTCTTCCTGGAGCCTCATACGATCCTCACGCCCGCTGAAGGCCCACATCCGGTGAGAATGGCATTGGAGAGGGGCAACACGGTGTAGCAGGAACTCCTTCACCACCTTGGGAGCCGTCACGCCAAGCTTCCTCAAGAATGCAAAGCGACGCCAGACGAAGACGAGCCGGGAACTCGTGAGCGTCTCCTAGCCCCAAACTGAGTTGGGGACAGCAGGCGAAGATGGCTCCGACAGCAGGGGGTTGGGCACCCCTACGTCCACATACAGCCACCGCTCGCGAAACCTAGGTGCGGGCGGAGGAAGACTGAAGTCGATCCATGAGGCCGCTGTCTCAGGTGCAGCAATGAAGCTCACGCACCCCGAGCATTGGGTGGGGTCGACGAGGCGCAGAGAGAAGAAGTGGCGCAGCAAGGCAACCGAGGGAAGGATGCCCGTCATTGCCTCGCAAACGAAGGCGAAGACCGCAAGAAGAGTGATGGATTCTGGACCCAGATGCATCATGTGGATCTGATAGTGGGAAAGCACGACGTTGAAGAAATCGGAAAAGGGGGGAACCAGTCCCGCCCACAGGGCGTCGACGAAATACCGGACCTCAGTGACTATCCTGTCGATGGAGAAGCGGGACGCGGGCCAGACCGTCATCCTCCCGCATTCGTTGAAGCTGGTGGCCAAAGCTGAGCTGACCTTGCTCAAGCCCTCTCGATTTATTATGATCGACCGATCGACGGCAGGGGCCGCCAACGATGGTGAGCGAGGCGGTGGCATGGGCTTCTTCCCTCTTCCCTTCTTCGGCGGAGCCATGGCGATAGAAAGAAGGGGGAAGGTTCGAGATTGGATTGGATGCGGAAGCTGGAGTTCGAGAGGAGAAAGGACAGAGAGCGCTCGAGCAGTGGAAAGGGGAGCGGCTGTGTGCGACTACGAGTCCGCCTAGCATGGCACAAAATAAGGAGGCATGAGGGAACAGTGCCGCCCACGTCCAATCAACCGCCACGTGGCGCCCAAGGCCGCAGGCTGTTAGGGCCCGCGGCGCTTCGCACTTGCCCTTTCGCCTCTCTGCTCGGCCAGGTCCGGGCGCGCCTTGGGCCCGGGGGCTACTGTCGGCGTTCTGGGAACGAGGGTCCCAAGACTTGCCTGCCTGCAGCCTGCGGCGTGGCTCAAAGGGGGCCCAGCACGGCCCACCTTCATCAACACAAGCTCAAGACCCTCGCGAGGGGCCAAGCCTCGCGGGGCGGACGACCAAGAGCTTCCTCAGGCACGGCCTCATCAGGCTGGCTCACGAGGAGGCAGAGAGTTCAAGGCGGGGTACCTCGAGAGGTTCCCATGACGCAAGCCATGACGACCAAGGGCGTCAGTCGGGCGCCAGCCCGCGCAGTGTCCTCCTTTCCTCTTTGGCGCAAAGGGAGCAAGCGCAGGCGAGAGCATCAAGCAAAGGCATCCATTTCGGTGCAACAAGACCAAGACCCGCCCAACGGCAGGGAGGAAGTCATTGTGGAGCCCAAGCAGGCGTCATCACCAGAGCCTTTGACAGGCGAGGACCAACTTTAGTCAGGATAAGTGTACCCGTTGTTCCCCTTCAAAATGGCCAATTGTTGGCGCCCTTCCCGCTCAATATTTGGGAAGAGGCCCAGGGCCTTTGCCTATAAATAGGACTAGCCACCCTAGGGTAGAGGCATCTAGAGACACCTGAATCAAGCAAAAGAGAGAGAGAGAGAGAGAGAGAGAGAGAGAGACAGAGAGAGAGAGAAGGGCGACTGAACTCTTCCTAGTAGTTCATCGTCCCAGCCAAGAACAGACCCTCGCGAGGCTGTTCTTCCTTGTATTGTTCATCATCAGCCCAAGAGGCAATCCACCACACCACACACTGGAGTAGGGTATTACACCACAATGGTGTCCTGAACCAGTATAAACTCTGTGTCTCTTGTGTTGTTCCTTTCATAGTTTAGATCTCAGCGAGCCGGCGAGGAACAGGTAGGTAGAGGGCGAAATCTCCGCGCGCACCCCAGTGTTCGAACCTCAAGGGTCTGCCGGAACCCAAAATTCGACATGAACTATGGGGAAACTATGGGGGTCTCGTCATGAGCAATATTAGAAACAACATATGGAGAAAATGGACAACATCCAAAACAATGCATATCCGAAGCTAGGTGGTCATGGCATGGCATATGAGGTAAATGATGCAAAGGGAGCATATCAATATCATCACAAGAGAAACAAATGCCAATAACCATGGGCTTGTCATCTATGCCATATGTGCAAATTGGGTTTATCTTAATGGCATATGCATAGTCACTACGATGAGATTGCAAATAAGACATATGATTGATCTCATGCATAGCATATGACAAGTCAAGTGAATTATCAAACATGATGTGACCTAAAGAATTATCACAAGAAATCCTATGTAACATGGCATCACAACTAATAGACTCCACATGGGAATTATCATACTAATCATAAATGGGAAAATCATTGCATGGGGAAATCATGCAAGCATGAAGCATGGTACTATGTGGATCAACATCATGCAAGCAATCAGTGTCAAGAATGTCCACTAGTGGGACTAGAGCATCACAGTCACCTATGTTACCGTTGTCATTCCATTGAAGTGGCGTAGTTGAGGTGGGAAAGGCCAAATGGTGGTCATCTTCATCTTGATGGAACCATGCGGGGGGTGCATCATATTCCACCATGGCCATTGTCTTGTCCAAAGGTAGGACGAAGTCGTCGAGGATGGGCGCGTCATCATAAATGGGACCTAGCACCAAATGAGAAGACACAATAGAGGTGGAGGTCAAGTTGTTAGAAATGCAAATGGCCTCACAAGACCTATCAACTATCTCACTCTCTCTATGTGGTGGTTCACTCACTCCCTCAAAATAGGTGCACTCAAAGTCACATATGGTGTAGTCACTCATCTCACTCAAGTGGTGGGGGTTGTGGCTCTCCTCACATGGGAATTGTGGCAACTCATCATATGTGGGGCTAGTGCTGAACTCGCTCTCACTCCCAATATGGTGTCACAAGTCACTCAAGTCATCATACGTTGTCGTGGTCGAATGGAGAATCCCATGCTCAACCATCTCGTCGCTGTCGCCGTGGATGAAGGCTGAAGATGGCACATCATCACTCTCGCCTCCAAAGATGGAAGCATCATCCTGGCTCGCCACCTTGTTGCTCGCCTCCAAAGCTTGGTCCTTGAGGGTCTCCTTAGTCGTATTCGTCGCCGCGCCGTCTTGAAAAAGAGTCAAAGTCGACTCGGCATCATCAATGCCACAAAGAGGGATGGCGGGGACGTCGAACTTGGGAGCATCGTATTGGAGATCATCGAGCTTGGACATCTTGGTAGTACTATCCTCATGCACGTTCTCATGGAGCTTGGTCATCACGAAGTGAGCTTGGGGTGGAGAAGACTTGGCCTTCATGACTTCTTGTTCTGCCTTGAGAGCACCAATGTAGTTGTCGTCGAGGGACTTGTAGTTCTCGAGGAAGATCGTCTTGGAGATGTCGTTGTGCAATCCCATAATGAAGTGGAACTTCATCGAAATGGGGTCGTCCATGCTGGCTCGTCGTAAGGAATTCTTCATCTCCTTAAAGTACGCATTGTTGGACTTGGATCCTTGGATGGTGTTCTCCAATTGGCGTAGAAGTTGTTCCGTGTAGGCTGGAGGCACGAACTGTCGCCGCAAAGCTCTCTTCCTCTTGGGCCAATTCATGTCGTAGCTCTTTGAAGGTGTGTGAAGCCACCATGCCGATGCATAGTCATGGAAGTTTCTTTTGGCGCACTTCACTTGATCTTCGGGACGAACTTGATGTAGCTTGAGGTAGTCGTCCATTAAGCGCTCCCACTCGAGATACTCCTCGGGTTCTTGATTCCCATAGAAAGGAATCGCATGGTCAGTGTCGAGGTCGTAGTAGCTCGTGGAAGTCGCGGACTTGAGCTTGGGAAGCTTCTCTTGAGCATAGTCTTGGGGTGCTTGTCGGCTAAGATGCCGTATGTCCGTAGGCGAAGATGCCTTGAAGTCGCTTGGCGAAGATGCCAAGGGAGATGGTGAAGTCGTTAAGCGGTTGTTGGTGTTGAGCTCTTGACCTTCACAGTCGTGTCGGTGTTGGCATCGATGCTGATGTGACCTTGCCGGAGATGGTAGCTCGAAAGCACGTGCACTATAGTGCCTTCTTGAAGATGAGGAAAGATCTCTTGTAGGACTTGATGAGGGCTTTGATCTCCTCCATTTGAGCTTGCATCTTGGCGTCGGTGGATTCGTGACATCGATCTCGTCATTGTTGTTGTAGACCGAAGGTGAAATACTTTGTCTATCCATCACAAGACTCGAGTAGAGGTGAGTAGGAAATGAGATAAACAATACCAACTTACCTTTTCCCAAAGTTGAGGATGTATCCCGTTTCACTCAATGTGAGATGAAAGAATAGTGGAATTGGTATCGGACTTGTTCACTCACACCTATCAAGTAAAACTTATGTATAGCTCGGTGAGGATAGTGGCACAAAAATTTGATGCAAAATGTTAGCAAGAGTCAATAATGTTGAAAGAGATTCACAAATTTGCAAGGGGAACAAGTAGACCAATTGCAATATGTGGCACACGGAAACACACACACGGATACATAAATGGGGTCGTGCAACCAAAGAATGAGCACAAAATGTGGAGTCGATCGAAAATGCTCATGTTGCATAACTCAAGACAGACGCTAGCACGATTGCTCAATAGGAGGATACGACACTTGTGCACAACCTATAAGATGCAAAATGGATAAACTTTCTATCCCAAGTATGCTATGTATGTATGTTCCGGTGCTTTAGCACAAGATGATCCAAGATGATTGGATATGATACCATATGATATATTGTGATGCTATGGCTATTGCTTACAAGCTCTTTGTTCACTCTTTTTCTTTGCTTAAAAGGTTCTTCTTCTTTTTTTGATATGGCCACTTATGTGAAA
The DNA here is from genome assembly GCA_963921465.1 of Triticum timopheevii. NCBI lineage: Eukaryota > Viridiplantae > Streptophyta > Magnoliopsida > Poales > Poaceae > Triticum > Triticum timopheevii. Next base: position 278,565,246 of record OY997266.1, on the reverse strand, counting down.
TGCAGAAACCAAGATAGCAATTGTGTATACGCGGGAACAATCTTGTGACACAAGGGATGATATGATGATACCAAGATGATATGGTATATATGCAATGGAAGGTATGGATCACTAATGTGCACAAGTAACATTGTCGGCAATACTCAATGGCTAGTCTCGATAGGCAAGTGACGCAAAATGGGCTAGGCGTTAAAAAATGGCATGGAGAATGTACAATGATGTCATTGAGATTACCATCCCTTGCTTACGGTTGAAGGTGTCAAAATGGTGAAGTGGTCAATGTCGATGATGACCTCGTGGCGATGATGAGTAGCGGTGTTCTCGATGTCGAACCGTCCCTAATTAGCCAAAACACCTTTGGAAACGGAAAAACCGCAAACTCAAAATCTCAAATATCAAATGGTGGTAGTTTGCACTTAGCAATGTGGAAGTGGAATGATGGGTTATACACATGTCGGAGTTGAAGTTACCGTCCCTAAGTAGCCGAAACACCTTAGGAGACACAAGCCACAACTCAAACAAGCTCAAAAAAATTGGGTTAAGTTGTGGTGTTAGAAATGTATGGTGGGCAAGGTTATATGGAAGTGGTGGTGGTTGATGAAGAAGCAACCGTCCCTAAGTAGCTGAAACACCTTAGGAGACTCGAATCACTCAAGCAACCAATAATTCTATGGGGAACAAAATGGGTTTGGTTGCGGAAGTCGGTGGTTATGCGGATGATATGGTGGTGGCCCTAGGCAAAGATGCCAAAGGTCACAAAATTTGAAGGATTCAAAATGTGTTGGAAGGATTTTTGTGGGAAGGGGGATGTGAAGGGCTTCAAAACGAGATAAAGAACGTCAAAATCGGAATTCGGATGAATTAGTTATGGACGAAACAAAAATCAGCCGAAGTTAGAATCTACAAGTGTCGGACGTCCATAAATGGACCATTGTCCGGTGGCCGGACGTCAGGTCGGGCTCGGAAATCCACTGCTTCAGCTCGGGTTTGGGGTTCTGGTCATCCTGTAAAGGCCGGACGTCCGTTGGGTCGGGGTCAACACGGGATTTGAGCTCCGGGACACAATTTTGGGCGGCATTTGGGGATTTTGGGGTCAAAATTGACGAGATTTCATGGATGAAAGATGGGGAAACTTGGGAAAATGCTAGATCCACTCGAAACCAAGCAAATCCATGGATCAAAATCAACAAAATCATCAAACCAACAAATCAAAAAAATTGGGGCTATTTTTGGTGGGGATTTTTGAAATTTAAGAGGAAATCAAGCAAAAGAAGGCTAGAAAACGGTGGGAGGGACTCCAAATTTAGATATATTAAAACTGAGCACCCTCCTAGCCCTCTCAGGCCATTAGCATTTCTAACCGTTAGATCGACACTTTTAGTCATTTTCGGCCGTCGGATCGCTGTTAGTCGCACCTAAATCTCCTACGCACGCGCTAACTCACGCGTCAGGCTGCGCTGGGCATTTTGGGCCGCTGCTCCGGTGGCTTTTTTCGCTGTCTCACGTTCAATTGGGTGTACTGGCCTATTTGGCCTTTTCTACCTGCCTTCTCTACCGTCCAACACAGCGCACACAGGGTGAAATGCCACACAAAAGCCCTAAACCACGTTCGCGACCTGCTCCGTTCCGACTGCGTCACCTAACATGGCCTCGGAGTGCATTGGCGGCTGGCGCGCCGACACGAGCGGCGCAGCCGGACGGGGCACGGGCACCAGCGGTGGAGCCGGTTGGGGTGCGGCGGCCAACATGCATGAGATTCAATCGCGAACGATGATTAATCGAACCATCAATGCCAATCGATGCTCTGGGAAGGTCAGTTTCATCGCTATTCATGCCAATTGATTGATTGCAAGGTTAATCCTGTAATTGAGAGGTTAATCGTATCTCTATATATTCACCCCAGCCTATAAAATCCCAACCTTGCAGCTGGTCCTTTCCTACTCTGCTCATTTTTGCGAACCACAGTCCAAAAGCAAAGCGATGGGTGATGCTTAGGTTCCAGCTCTGTTTGCTTTAAGGTGTTGTTCTCGTTCCAATTCTCAGTTCTTGTCTAGATATATATGTAATGACATGTACTCCATCTAATTCATAGTTTCAAATTATTACAACTTCTCTCTAGGTTGGAATTCTAGCTACGTACTGCTTGGTATCTTTGGTTCTTCCAGCTGATCCAATGGCTAATGGACAGGTCAGTGCTAGTTTCCTTTTATGCCTCCTTTAATTATGCCTCATCTCACAATCAGTTCATTGTAGTACATACCTTTTATTGGTATGATGTGATTTCACTCCATGATTATTTGAAAATAATCAAAAGTACAGCCTACTTTTCCTGCCATATGTAGCAGGTTAATTAGAAAGTGAAAAATGCAGCAAAGAAAGACAAATGTCGCACAAGGCGCCGAGGGGTCAAATGAAAATATTGTGCATCACAGATAAAAACTAACAAAACATACAAATGTCATACAAGGCGCTCATGCGTCGACATCACAATCACCATCTTCTAGCGCTCATGCGTCGACATCACAATCACCATCTTCTGAAAATATTGTTCTTCCCAAATCAAAACGAGCAAAGCACCATGGTCCTCCTTTCAATTTTTTCCCTACATACAGCAGAGAACACGCCAATAAAAACTGGCAGGCACACATTAGGCACAGGAAACAAGCAAAAATAGCTAAGTCTGGACCACCGTGTGATGCTAGTGGACGACCACAATTGCCTCTAGAAGAAGAATATGTAGATGCCCTGAAAGGTACTTACTTTGCACCTTCTTATGTATTCCTAATATGAGAAAAACAAGTAAAATAATAATACCTTTTGCTCCCTTTACTCAATCAGCAACATATCAAGATCGCTCACGCCTATGTGGACCTTGCTATAGATGCCAACATTGTGGTGCATCCTTCTAGTGGGATGAACAGGTAGAGAGAGAATCCAGCTGGTCAAAACGCCATATTGTATTCAATCGCTGTTGTAGTGGAGGTCGTATTTAGATATCTGAATTCCAACCTCCACCAGAATATCTTGCACAGCTTATGTGTTTCGATGGTGGTCGTGAGAGTAGAGAGCTTATGAACCACATAAGGCAATATAATTGTCTATTTAATTTCACTTCTTTTGGAGAGCATATAGACAAAAGTATCAACGATGGTAAAGGTCCAAATGTTTTCCGAATAAGCGGTCAAGTGCACCACAAGATGGGTACATTAGTCCCATATGATGGTAAGCCTAAATTTGCCCAGCTATATATACATGATACTGATTGTGAAATTGAAAATAGAATAAAAGCATTGTTCAAAGAAGATGATTTTGATGGTGAATTTGATCGCAATATTGTCGCAAAAATAATGGAAATGTTAAATGATGTGAACCCACTTGTGAAACAATTTAGAATTGCTGGAGAACGACTTAGGGACTGCCCGGATGAACGTGTGGAAATTAGGCTATTAGCTCCTTAGCTTAACACTGATATCCAGTATAATTTACCAACATTTGATGACCTTACTCTTTTTATATGTGATTAAAATGGCTCATGATACCATATGATACGGGGCAAATCCGGTGTAGGCCGATCTTTCACGATTGGAGTGGGATCCCTCGAAGAACACAAAGAACACGGGGAAGAACAGAGAGAAATCACAAGGGGGAACACTGGAGACCAAGTCCAATCACACATCCACTAGACAATCAAACACACAAGATCCACAAGGTACATGAACAACAAAAGGAAAGATACAAGGTAAAGTTCATCTCCAAGAGGAGGTCTTGATGGGGGGTCCTCCCATGAGGGGGTCTTGATGATATCCCGTAGGATCTTCTCCTAGATGGAGGTCTTGGGCTCCAATGGAGTGGTATTCTCTCTCTGTCAAGAGTAGAGATAGGTAGGAGCAAAGCTCACATACAAATGAGCTATCACTTTGCTGACCCTAGAAAGGAGGTGGAGGTGGTCTATTTATAGTCTTAGCCATCTAGGGGTAAGTGGGAGAGGGATACAAGGCCCAAGGCTCGCGACTGCGCACTGCTAGGTACCGGATGACCGGTGGGGGTTGGACGTCTAGTGGCTCGGGACAGTCCAGAAGTCCGGTGCGTGTCGGAAGTCCGCTGATTCTTCTCAGGACAAATGGTGCCAGACGTCCGGTCAGCGTCGGTCATCCTGTCGTCGGATGTCTGGTGTCACGTCGGTCATCCGGTCACTGTAGCCTTGGTCTGCTGCTGGTCGAGGGTGTGTCGTACGTCCAATGGACGTCGGTCGTTTGGGCACTGTAGAGTGTGGGACGTCCGGTGGCACGTCGGATGTCTGGTTGCTGTAGGGTCCGCAGCTCTGTCTTCTTCTGTCTTCTCTTCCATGCTTCCCTCACGGATGGTGTAGTTGTTCCTTGGCGCTTGCAATCCTCCTTGTTGTCCGTAGCGTTCTGACAATACCTATGTATGCACATGAGTGGAGTGTCAAGTAGTATACCATCCTCGAAGGGGTCAAGTGAACACGTGTAAAAGAGAAGATTCACCTTTATGTATGAGAAGTAGAGGTCGCACGTGTCACTTGCCAAACATAGTCTTGACATGGTGATGCCCGTAGGATGCTCCGCATCATATGGTATGTATGCAATGGGAGGTATAGATCAATGAACAATAATGTGCACAAGTAACATTGCTGACAATACTCAAATGGCTAGTCTCGATAGGCAAGTGACGCAAAATGGGCTAGGGGTTATCAATGCAATTGCAAGGGAAATATACAATGATGTCATCGAGGTTACCATCTGTGTCGATGATGAGAGGTGGTGTTGTCGATGTTGACCAGTTCCTAATTGGCCGAAACATCTTAGGAAATGGAAAAACCACAACTCAAAATCTTAAGGACAAAAGTCAAATGGTGGTAGCGGAAAGCGGAGGTGTTTTGCACTAGGCAATGATGGGTCTTGGAGTAGGCAATGTGGAAGTGGACATTATGGTGGTGGACTATACACGGTGTCGGAGTTGAAGTCACCATACCTAAGTAGCCAAAACACCTTAGGAGACACAACTCACAACACAAACAAAATTGGTTTAAGTTGGGGTGGCGGAAGTGTATGTTGGGCCATGGGTATGCGGAAGTGGTGGTGGTGGCTGATGAAGAAGTAACTGTCGCTAAGTAGCTGAAACACCTTAGGAGACTCAAATCACAACTCAAGCAACCACTAATGCTATGGGGAACAAAAATGGGTTAGGTTGCGAAAGGCTATGGTGGTTATGCAGATGATATGGTGGAGGGCCTAGGCAAACTTGCCAAATTTCAGAAACTTTGATGGTGTCAAATAATTTTTGTGCTATGTTTTGTGGGATGGGGAATGTCGATAGCTTCAAAACGAGCTAAAGAACGTCAAAATCGGAGTTCGGATGAATTAGTTATGGACAAAACAAAAATCAGCCGAAGTTGATATCTACAGGTGTCGGACGTCCGGAAATGAACGGATGTCCAGCCATCGGACATCCGGTAGGGCTCGGAAATCCGTTGTTTCAGCTCGGGTATGCGGTTCCGGTCGTCCGGTAATGGCCGGACATCCGGTGGGTCAGAGTCAACGCGGGATTTGTGCCTCGGGACATGATTTTGGGCAGAATTTGGGGATTTGGGGGTCAAAATTGATGAGATTTCATGGATGAAAGATGGGGGAAATTGGGGAAATGTTAGATCCACTCGAAACCAAGTAAATCTATGGATCGAAATCAACAAAACATCATCAAACCAACAAATCACAAAAAAAATTGGGGCTATTTTTGGAGGGGATTTTCGAAATTTAGAATGAAATCAAGCAAAAGAAGGCTACAAAACGGTGGGATGGACTCCAAATACGTGATCAACGTTGATCATGATACCATATGATAGCATGAGCACTCCAAAATCGGGATGAACCTAAGCTCTGATTCCATATGACACGGGGCTAACCCGGTGTAGGCCGATCTTTCACGATTGGAGTGGGATTCCTCGAAGAACACGAAGAACACGGGGAAGAACGGGGAGAAATCACAAGGGGAAACACTCAAGAACAAGTCCAATCACACATCCACTAGACAATCAAACACACAAGATCACAAGGTACATGAACAATAAAAGAAAGATACAAGGTAGAGTTCATCTCCAAGAGGAGGTCTTGATGGTATCCTAGACGGATCTTCCCGCGAGGGGGTCTTGATGATATCCCGCAGAATCTTCTCCTAGATGGAGGTCTTGGCCTCCATTGGAGTAGTGGCCTCTCTCTCTCAAGAGTAGAGGTAGGAGCAAAGCTCGCATACAAATGAGCTATCACTTTGCTAACCCTAGAAAGGAGGTGGAGGTGGTCTATTTATAGTCTAAGCCACGAAGGGGTAAGTGGGAGAGGGATACAAGGCCAAAGGCCCGCGGCTGTGCACACAGGTAGCGGACGTCCGGTCCTTACCGGTCGTCCGGTGGCTCGCGAGGGTCCAGAGGTCCGGTAATGGTTGGACTTCTGCTAATTTCATTCTGTAAAAGTGACATCGGACGTCCGGAGACGGACGGTCGTCCGGTCGCTGGTCGTCCGGTCAAGAACGGACGTTCGCCCGCTGTAGCTTGTGCTGGCTGAGACTTGGCTGGTAGGCTGGTACTTCCAGGCGTTGGACATCCGGTGGATGCTGGTCGTCCGGGCGTTGTAGAGTGTCGGACGTCCGGTGGCACGTCGGACATACGGCCGTTGTATGCAGCTCCGTCTTCTTTCGTCTTCTCTTCCATGCTTCCATCGCGGATGGTGTAGGTGTTCCTTGGTGCTTGCACTCCTCCTCGTCGTCGTGAAGCTCCAGCAATACCTATGCATACACACGAGTGGACGGTCAAGTAGTATACAATCCTCGAAGGGGTCAAGTGAACACGTGTAAAGGAGAAGATTCACCTTTATGTATGAGAAGTAGAGGTCGCACATGTCACTTGCCAAATGGACTCTTGACATGGTGATGCCCGTAGGATGCTCCGCATCAGAGCCCAAGTAGGATTGCTCCTACTTGGGTGCCCCAAAGCTACTCCCCTCCCCCTCCCACCTATATATACCTGGGGAGGAGCGCCTAGAACACACATCAACTATAGTTAGCCGTGTGCGGTGCCCCCTCCACAATTTATGCCTCCGGTCATATTCTCGTAGTGCTTAGGCAAAGCCCTGCACGGGTCACTTCACTATCACCATCACCACGTCGTCGTGCTGACGAAACTCATCTACTTCCTCGACACTATACTTGATCAAGATTTTGAGGGACATCATCGAGCTGAACGTCTGCAGAACTCGGAGGTGTCGTACGTTCGGTGCTTGATCGGTCGGAACGAGAAGAAGTTCGACTACATCAACCTCGTTGTCAAATGCTTTCGCTTTCGGTCTACGAGGGTACGTAGACACACTCTCCCCCTCTCGTTGCTATGCATCTCCTAGATAGATCATGCATGAGCGTAGGAAAATTTTGAAATTGCATGCTACACTCCCAACAGTGGCATACGAGACAGATCTATGCGTAGATGATATGCACAAGTAGAACACAAAGAGTTGTGGCCTACCACCAATGTATTATTTTGATTCGGCGGTATTTTTGGATGAAGCGGCCGGACCATCCTTACATGACCACGTTCATGAGTCTGGTTCCACCGAGAGACATGCAACTAGTTTTGCATAAAGGTGGTCGTCGGGTGTCTAATTCTCCTACTGTAGTTGAATTGAATTTGACTGCGGCCGGTCCTTGTTGAAGGTTAAAACAACAAACTTGATAAATAACCGTTGTGGTTTTGATGCATAGGTAAGAACGGTTCTTGCTAGAAGCCCGTAGCAGCCATGTGAAACTTGCAACTACAAAGTAGAGGATGTCTAACTTGTTTTTTGCAGGGCATGCTTGTGATGTGATATGGTCAAGACATGATGTGATATACGTTATTGTATGATATGATCATGTTTTGTAGAAGTTATTGGCAACTGGTAGGAGCCTTATGGTTGTCACTTTATTGTATGAAATGCAAACGCCATGTAATTGCTTTACTTTATCAATATGCGTTAGCAATAGTTGTAGAAGCAATAGTTGGCGAGACGACCACGACGCTACGATGGAAATCAAGGTGTCAAGACGGTGACAATGGAGATCATGACGATGCTTTGGAGATACAAATCAAAAGCACAAGATGATGATGGCCATATCATGTCACATATTTTGATTGCATGTGATGTTTATCTTTATGCATCTTATTTTGCTTAGTACAGCGGTAGCATTATAAGATGATCCCTTCACTAAATTTCAAGGTATAAGTGTTCTCCTGAGTATGCACCGTTGCGACAGTTCTTCATGCTGAGAAACCACATGGTGATCGGGTGTGATAGGTTCTACGTTCACATACAATGGGTGCAAGACAGTTTTGCACATGCAGAATACTCAGGTTAAACTTGATGAGTCTAGCATGTACAAACATGGCCTCGAAACACTGGAGACCGAAAGGTCGAACGTGAATCATATAGTAGATATGATCAACATAGAGATGTTCACCATTGATGACTACTCCATCTCACATGATGATTGGACATGGTTTAGTTGATTTGGATCACGTATCATTTAGATAACTTGAGGGATGTCTATCTAAGTGGGAATTCTTAAGTAATATGATTAAATGAACTTAACTTATCATGAACTTAGTCCTGATAGTATTTGCAAATTATGTTGTAGATCAATAGCTCGCGTTGCAGCTCCCCTATGTTTTTTATATGTTCCTAGAGAAAACTAAGTTGAAAGATGATAATATCAATGATGCGGACCGAGTCTATGATCTGAGGATTAACCGCTAGGTGACAGACCTATTGCAAGAGCAGGTGTAGACGTTATGAACGTTTGGCAAGTTCGATATGGTGACTACTTGATAGTTTAGTGCACCATGCTTTATGGCTTAGTATCGGGGCTTCAAAGATGTTTTGAACGACGCGGAGCATATGAGATGTTCCAAGAGCTGAAATTGGTATTTCAGAGTCATGCCCGTGTCGAGAGGTATGAGACCTCTGGCATGTACTTTGCCTACAAGATGGAGGAGAATAGCTCAGCTAGTGAGCATGTGCTTAGAATGTCTGGGTACTACAATCGCTTGAATCAAGTGGGAGTTAATCTTCCAGATAATATAGTGATTGATAGAGTTCTCTAGTCACTATCACCAAGCTACTAGAACTTCGTGATGAACTATAATATGCAAGGGATGGCGAAAACGATTCCCGAGCTTTTTGCGATGCTGAAATCGGCGAAGGTAGAAATCAAGAAAGAGCATCAAGTGTTGATGGTTAACAAGAGCACTAGTTTCAAGAAAAAGGGCAAGGGAAAGAAAGGGAACTTCAAGAAGAATGGCAAGCAAGTTGTCACTCCTGTGAAGAGGCCCAAAACTGGACCTAAGCCTGAAACTGAGTGCTTCTACTTCAAAGGAAATGGTCACTGGAAGTGGAACTACCCCAAATATTTTGCGGATAAGAAGGATGGCAAAGTGAACAAAGGTATATTTGATACACGTGTTATTGATGTGTACCTTACTAGTGCTCGTAGTAGCCCCTAGGCATTTGATACATGTTCGGTTGCTAAGATTAGTAACTCGAAACAGGAGTTGCAGAATAAATGGAGACTAGTTGAGGGTAAAGTGACGATGTGTGTTGGAAGTGGTTCCAAGATTGATATGATCATCATCGCACACTCCCTATACTTTCGGGATTAGTGTTGAACCTAAATAAATGTTATTTGGTGTTTGCGTTGAGCATGAACAAGATAGGATCGTGTTTATTGCAATACGGTTATTCATTTAAGACAGGGAATAATTGTTATTCTGTTTTCATGAATAAAACCTTCTATGGTCATACACACAATGTTAATGCATTATTGAGTCTCGATCGTAGTGATACACATATTCATAATATTGATGCCAAAAGATGCAAAGTTGATAATGATAGTGCAACATACTTATGGTATTGCCGTTTAGGTCATATTGGTCTAAAGCGCATGAAGAAACTCCATGTGGATGGGGTTGTGCAATCACTTGATTATGAATCATTTGATACTTGTGAACAATGCCTCATGGGCAAGATGACTAAAACTCCATTCTCTGGAACAATGGAGCGAGCTAACGACTTATTGGAAATAATACATACCGATGTATGCGGTCCGATGAGTGCTGAGGCACGTGGCGGGTATCGTTATTTTCTGACCTTCACAGATGATTTGAGTAGGTATGGGTATATCTACTTAATGAAACAAAAGTATGAAACATTTGAAAATTTCAAGGAATTCCAGAGTGAAGTGGAGAATCATCGTAACAAGAAAATAAAGTTTCTATGATCTGATCGGAGGTGAATATTTGAGTTACGAGTTTGGCCTTCATTTAAAACAATGTGGAATAGTTTCCCAACTCACGCCACCTGGAATACCACAGCGTAATGGTGTGTACGAATGTCGTAACCGTACTTTATTAGATAAAGTGCGATCTATGATGTCTCTTACCTATTTACCACTATCGTTTTGGGGTTATGGATTAGAGACAGCTGCATTCATGTTAAATAGGACACCGTCTAAATACGTTGAGACGACACTGTATGAACTGTGGCTTGGCAATAAACCTAAGCTGTCGTTTCTTAAAGTTTGGGTTGCGATACTTCTGTCAAATGGCTTCAGTGTCATAAGCTCGAACCCAAATCGGAGAAGTGCGTCTTCATAGGATACCCTAAGGATACAATTGGGTACACCTTCTACCACAGATCCAAAGGCAAGATCTTTGTTGCCAAGAATGGAACCTTTCTAGAGAAGGAGTTTCTCTCGAAAGAAGTGAGTGGGAGGAAAGTAGAACTTGATTCGGTAATTGTACCTTCTCTCAATTTGGAAAGTAGCTCATCAGAGAAATCTGTTCACATGATGCCTACACCAACTAGAGAGGAAGCTAATAATGATGATCATGAAAATTCAGATCAAGTTACTACCAAACCTCGTAGGTCAACCAGAACACGATCAACACCAGAGTGGTTTGGTAATCCTGTTCTGGAAGTCATGTTACTTGACCATGGCGAACCTACAAACTATGAAGAAGCTATGATGAGCCCAGATTTTGATAAATGGCTTGAGGACATGAAATCTGAGATAGGATCCATGTATGAACAAAGTATGGACTTTGATGGATTTGCCCGTGACAATCCATAGAGAATAAATGGATCTTCAAGAAGAAGATTGATGCTGATGGTAATGTTACTGTCTACAAAGCTTGACTTGTCACAAAAGGTTTTCAACAAGTTCAAGGAGTTGACTACGATGAGACTTTCTCATCCGTGTGATGCTTAAGTCTGTCTGAATCATGTTAGCAATTGCTGCATTTTATGATTATGAAATCTGGCAAATGGACGTCAAAACTGCATTCCTTAATGGATTTCTAAAAGAAGAGTTGTATATGATGCAACGAGAAGGTTTTGTCGTTCCTAAAAATGCTAACAAAGTGTGCAAGCTCCAGCGATCCATCTATGGATTGGTGCAAGCACCTCGGAGTTGGAATATACGCTTTGATGAGGTGATCAAAGCATATGGTTTTATACAGACTTTTGGAGAAGCCTATATTTACAAGAAAGTGAGTGGGAGCTCTGTAGCAATTCTAAAATTATATGTGGATGACATACTGTTGATTGGAAATGATGTAGAATTTCTGGATAGCATAAAAGGATACTTGAATAAAAGGTTTTTAATGAAAGACCACGATGAAGCTGCTTATATATTGGGCATCAAGATCTATAGAGATAGATCAAGACGCTTAATAGGACTTTCACAAAGCACATACCTTGGCAAAATTTTGAAGATGTTCAAAATGAATTGGTCAAAGAAAGGGTTCTTGTCTGTATTGCAAGCTGTGAACTTGAGTAAGACTCAAAGCCCGACCATGGCAGAAGATAGAGAGAGAATGAAAGTCATTTCCTATGCCTCAGTCATAGGTTCTATAAAGTATGCCATGTTGTTGTGTGCCTTGCCAATGAGTTTGGCAAGGGGGTACAATAGTGATGCAGGAGTAGATCACTAGACAACGGTCAAAATTATCCTTAGATGACTAAGGAAATGTTTCTTGGTTATGGAGGTGATAAAGGGTTCTCCGCAAAGGGTTACGACGATGCAAGCTTTGAACACTAATCTAGATGACTCTGAGTCTCAGTCTGGATACATATTTGTCGGCGTCCTGGATTTGGGGGTATCAAGCCCTGCCTGCCTACGGCCCACCGCGTGGCTCCATCGACGGCCTGGTACGGCCCAGCTTCAACACCAACACCGCAAGACCCTCGCGAGGGGCCAAGCCTCGCGAGGCGGATGACACTGAGACCCCCGAAGGAAGTGGCCTCCTTGGGAGGGCTCCTGAGGGGCGGAGAGTTCTATGCAGCTACCTCATGAGGCTCAGCCGACGTGAGCCATGACAACCAAGGCCAGGCGGGCGCCAGGCAGGCGCAGAGCGGAGGTTTCCTCTTTGGTCCAAGGGGAGCAAGCCACAGGCGCGGAGTCCCAAGGAATCAGCCAAAGGTTTCCATTCTGGTGCAACAAGACCAAGAACGCCGGGATGGCAGGACGGAGGTCATCACCGAGCCCACCGCAGCGTCACAACTAGAGGCTTTTCACAGGGGAAGACTACTTTTGTCAGGATAGACTGTACTACTTGTCCCCTTTCAAATCCCGCCATTGTGGAATCCCTTCCCGCTCATATTTGGAAGAGGACCAAGGCCACTATATATAGGACTTAGCCACCACCATAGAAAGGGACCAAAAAAACCAGAACAAGCAAAGCACCACACCAGCTCAAGAACACCTCACCTCCTGAGGCTTGTTCATCCTTTGTACTAGTTCATCCATAGCCCCTCAAGGCAATCCACCACACCACACTGGATTAGGGTATTACACCACAACGGTGGCCCGAACCAGTATAAATCTATGTGTCTCTTTGAGCTCAATGCGCTAGGCTAGGAGGATCGTGAGTAGGCAAGCTGAGCAGGTTGAGATCTCCGCAAGCACCCCTAAGATCGAACCTCTCAAGGGTTGCCGGATCCCTAAATCCGACATTTGGTGCGCCAGGTAGGGGTGCGTCAGATCCTCTCTTCCTTCGTTCGATCTGTCTCCACTCCGACATCTCCATGACCGAGACGCGCAGGGCTCGCGCCAAGCGTTGGGCTGCGGTCGCCGCCCGCGTCGCTCAGACGGCTCCGGCAGGTGTCGGTTGTGCCCGCCGCGCTCCTTCTTCGGTGTCCAACACCGCCACGGGCCCCGCCGGCCACGAGCAGCAAGCTTCATCGCTGCACCCGTCGGTGCGCCGTGATGGCCGCACCACTACTCCGTCACTGACCCCAATAGCCTCGTCATCCCATGCACGCCATGGTCAGGTGGACGTGCAGGCTGCTCCGCTCATGGCACGAGAGCTTCTTCACTACGGTCCGGTGGGCGATCTCTACGAGGAGTGGCTCGAGCATATCGCCGAGCTCATCAGCGTCGGGCATGGGGGCTCCGACGGGCCGGCTCGCTCGCTGCCTCAGCAACCACCTGCAGTAGGTGACATCGCGCATGGGGATCCTCCTCTGCCTCCAGCCCGGGGCGCAATCATCGAGCCAAGGCATATGGCGCCACGGCGCGACCGGCGGCGCCCGGCGCCGGCTCGGGACGACGTGAGATGCCAGGTGGTGCAATGTCCCCAGGGAAAAACGCGCGTGCTTCCAGCACCCCAGCACCAGGCTCGCACACCGCCACAGGAGGTGGCGGAGTGCCTGCACCAGGACCATGTTCTACCCCCACGACAACCTCCAGTGGCCACGGCAGGATGCCACGCGTTCACTGCGGAGCTCCGCAACATCATATGGCCGAGCAAGTTCAAGCCTGACATGCCTCCACGCTACGACGACACCGCAGACCCCCCGAGTTCCTACAGCTCTACGAGCTAAGCATCGAGGCAGCCAACAGCGACGAGAAGATCATGGCAAACTAGTTCCCGATGGCCCTCAAGGATGGCGCGCATTCTTGGCTCCTGAACCCGACCGAGAGGTCGGTTTCTTCCTGGGAGGAGATGCGCAGCCGCTTCATCGCCAACTTCCAGGGCACTTGCGACCGTCCGCCGGCCATGGGCGACCTGCGCCGCGTCAAGAAGCAACCTGGAGAGACCCTACATATGTATATCCAGCGCTTCAACAATGTTCGCCTCAAGATTCCCAAGGTGTCTGACGAGGCCATCATCTCCGCGTTCACCGATGGCGTCCGTGATGTCAAGATGGAGGAGCTAGCCATCCACGAGGACCTCTGCACCGCTCTAGAGATGTTCAACATTGTGAACAAGTGTGCAAGGGCTGAGGAGGGACGCCTCTCCCTCCTCGAGCTCCTTGATGCTGATCCAGAAGACAAGAAGACCAAGACCAAGGACATGAAGCGCAAGGGTCCAGCCGTACTTGCGACTGAGCCAGAGACCAAGCGCGGCTGCGACCACCCTGAGTCATCCAAGGGCAAGCGGCCGTTCTGCGCCTTCCACAACGTCTACAGCCATAACACCAGCGACTGCCAGGAGCCCAGGGCTCTCCGTGACGGGTGCCTCGGTGGACTCCCCAAGCACAATGATCGAGGCTACGGTTGCAGAGGCGGCCGAGTGGAGGACGCTGGGATGGACGTGACCGCCGTCAGGAGTGGCACGACTAGCCTCGTGAGGACCGCTGGTAGGACCAGCCTCGTGAGGGCAACTAGAGGGAGCAGCCTCATGAGGACCGCCCACCGGGCAATGCAGCCTTGCCCCCTCTGCCTCCACCGCCAAGAATGAACGAAGATCACCACCAGGACGAGGGGGCCGGGGGCTTCCAGGATCCACGGGCCATTGCCTGCATCTTGGGCGGCTCACAGGCCCCGGCTTCCCACCATGTCTGCAAGCAGTTTGCGCGCAAGGTGAATGCAGCGCTCCCCAAGCTTGAAGCAACTCACCCTCTCAAGTGGCCCAAATGCGCCATCACCTTCGACTCCTCAGACCGGCTCAAGTGTGCGGCCACCGCTGGCGCGCTCCCCATGCTCTGCTCCCCCGTCATCAGCAACGTGACCGTCACCAAGACTCTCGTCGATGGTGGAGTAGGGCTCAATGTTCTCTCTATCCAGACGTTCGACAGGCTCCAGGTGCCATACTACCAGCTGCACCCCACCAAGCCATTCTCAGGAGTGACCGATGGATCGACACACCTGATCGAGCACATTCGCCTCCCAGTCACCTTCGGCGAGCGCAACAACTACTGCACCAAGCTCATTGAGTTTGACGTCGCCGACATCCGCCTGCTCTACAATGCCATCCTAGGGTACCCAACACTGGCCAAGTTCATGGCGGCCACACACCACGGCTACAACGTCCTCAAGATGCCAGGAAGCGGTGGCATCATCACGGTCGCTTGCCGAGAGAAGGATGCAGTGTGCTCCCTCAAGCGCGCCTTCTAGGCTGTAGCCGTTGAGAACACGGAGGACGAAGACGGCGCCCTCCCTCCTGAGGTCGCCCCCAAGACGAAGAAGCTGCAGCTGGGCCAGGGGTCTCATGAGGGAGCATCATTCGAGGACGCAGCACCGAGTCTCGCGTCTCCGAACACGGCACCTTCACCCATCGCATAGAAATGCGTGCCCGGCGCCCCTCTCAGGCTTGGCTCGGGGGCTCTCCTTTGGAGGGCCTCATACCTCGCCAATGTCACAAGAGTGGCGCTCGGGCACCACATGGAGGCGCTCTTCAGAGCACGCTTCCCAGGAGCAGGCAGCAGACGTGAGGCACCAGGCGTTCAGGAGTTCAACAGCGAGGCAATCGAGGAGATTCAGGAAGGAAGGGTTCTGCAAGCGATCGTCGCCTGCCGCATGGCGCAGCTCACTGCCCTGGCGAGGGTAAGGAGTTCCGCATCTGCATCGACATCCCCGGGCTCAACAGGGCCGCGTCTCGGCAGCTCATGTGGCCGTCTCGTGTCGGCCGATGCGAGGGTCCGCCTCACAGCTAAGTCCGCATGCCTTTCGGCCTGGCGGGCGCGGCTGAGGCATTCCAGCACTGCATGAGGGACGCTCAGACAGCCTGCAAAGCCAGGCACCCGTCACTCCTGGCGGAGATGGAGGAGCACCTTCAGGAGGCTTCCGGTCCCTCCGAGCCTTCCAAGGCTCGGCACCGGAGCAGCTCAAGAGGAATGGCTTCTGCGACGCGCGTTTTTTGGCTACTTCAACAACTCTTTGGCAACAGTACCAGGTGACATCTCCCTAGTTCGTTCAGTTTGGGGGCGCCCCTCGGGCTGCATCATCCCCAGGCCGTGTGGGTCCGTCCCTATGGCATGTATCATTTTGCATTCACCAGGACTATCTAATCGTTACTGTGAATGTGTCTATGATTGTCACCTCATGACCACCGCATCACGACCCTCACGCGTTCTGGCTAATGTCGTTCCCGCATCGATGCACGACACACACATCGGCACGACCTTGTGCTCGGGTCCGTCCCTGCAACACTAACAAACCCAGGGGTCGAGCTCTGGTTCGCGGCCCGCCTCGCGTACATCACCTCGCAGGGTCCTCGGTGCCTCCGTCTCACGCCCCTGGGGCTCTCGGCCTCCTTTATTATCTAACCTGCAGGTTCACCTGGCGATGGGCCAAAGGTCGGCTTGAGAAACCACCGTCTAGCCTTGCAATTCGCTTGCACGTGAAAGGGGGGCCTCCCGAGCATCGCTTCTTGGGAGCTCCTACTGGCTCTCTAGCCCTCACCCCCTGGCCTTGTCCACGACATCGCGACCTGGCATACAAGCGGCGGCTAAGCTCGCTCAAGGGCCGGGTCCCGAGGACGTAGAGCACTTTGACAAGCGAGGCAGGAGGGTGGCCAAGACAGCAAGCATCACCCCCCTAATGGACCCAGACACCAAAAAGATAAGTCTAGGCTCGCTACAGCACCAGTTTCGCTCCCCACACGCCCCGTATCGCGGTTCCACTTGGGCGGTTCATCTCCCCTTTTCGATTTTCTATGCGGCTGCTTGCACGCCAAAGGGGACCTCATGAACATCGCGTCTCATGAGCTCTTACCGGACCTTGGGACGCTAACCTCCTAGCCTTGACCACGGCATCGCGACCCGGCATACTAGCGACAGCAGAAGCCTGCCTGGGGACTGGGTCCTGCCTGCGTAGAGCACCACACTGTCTAGAGAAAAGAAAAGGGAGGAACCTAGCCGAGCTGGAATACGCGCATCCATCACAAGATCAAAAGAAATGGCATTGATATTAAATACATTCCGATCCTTACAAGCCCCACGGGGGTTGATCTCCATTTCGCACAGGGAAAGCGACTACTAGGTCCTACAACGTCGACGGCGCCGAGCGGCAGCGGTAGCAGCACTCCGGCCTCGATTGGAGCTCGGCGACACGTAGCTATCGTCGCTTGACTCCAGAGAATCACTGGGCTCAGGAGAGTCACTAGATTCCCAAGAGTCATCTCTGTGGTTGGATGAAGCGCTGAAGGGGACAGCAGCATATCCAGCACCCGCCACAGTGTCCCTCGAGCTGTCTCCTCCGAGGCAGCACTCCAGCCGCTTGCCCCGCTTGTTGAAGACTTTGAAGAACAGGGTGGCCACACCATCATACTCGAAGTGGATCGCCAGGGCTCCCTCCGTGCGGCAAGCCCGGGTGATCTCGCCCCATCCTCGCGTCATGAAGACATCTCCAGGTGGCACCACCTCGACTTCAGCCCAGGTGGCCAAGATGAGGCACCCTGCGTGCTGCAGCCACAACTCCACCGGTCCCCTCGGAGGCAACTCGCGGGCAAAGAACCGTGGGAGTTGGATCCAGGTGTCGAGAGGCATCACCGCCCACACCATGAACTCGCGCGAGCTACCCTCAGCATGGGTCCGTGGTGCGGCCGGCAGGGCAATGTCGGCCCTGCCATCCTCATCAGGCGCCGCACGTCGGTGCACTCCATCATCTTGAGCGTGGGCGTATAGGGGAGAGGGAAATCAAGCGGAGGCCTCGATTGCCAAGGCCTGGCCACCTCTCGTCCCACACGGGCACCGTTAGGAAGGCGGATTCGTTTCTTCAGCGGGAGAGGGTCGGGCCCCTCCCTAGGGGCCTTCCCCTTCTTTGCCATGGTGAACCTCCTGATCGACGCCATGGAAGCCAGATGGAGAGGAGAAGAAGCAGGCGGGAGCAAGACGAAAGAAAGATTGGCAGGGGCTCCACCCGCTCGCGCAGGTATATCCAGGAGAAGGTAAATCGTCGGCCTCCCACGATTTTCTAGTAATGATGATCCTCTCTACATGCAGCATGTAGTTGTCAAGTCGAGCAGCTGCCAAGGAAGCGTGGGAACACGGAGTCGCCCACGTCCAATCAATCACCACGCTCATCAGGGCCGCAGGCTGTTAGGGCCCTCGGCGCTCCACACTTGCCCTTTGGCTTCGCCTACAAGCCAAGTCCGAGCGCACCTTGGGCCCGGGTGTCGGTGTCAAAACTGGCGGATCTCGGGTAGGGGGTCCCAAACTGTGCGTCTAAGGCTAATGGTAACAAGAGGTGGGGGACACAATGTTTACCCAGGTTCGGGCCCTCTTGATGGAGGTAATACCCTACTTCTTGCTTGATTGATCTTGATGATATGAGTATTACAAGAGTTGATCTACCACGAGATCGTAGAGGCTAAACCCTAGAAGCTAGCCTATGATTATGATTGTTGTTGTCCTATGGACTAAACCCTCCGGTTTATATAGACACCGGAGGGGGCTAAGGTTACATAGAGTCGGTAACAGAGAAGGAGATCTACATATCCGATTTGCCAAGCTTGCCTTTCACGCTAAGGAGAGTCCCACCCGGACACGGGACGAAGTCTTCAATCTTGTATCTTCATAGTCCAACAGTCCGGCCAAAGTATATAGTCCGGCTGTCCGAGGACACCCTAATCCAGGACTCCCTCAGTAGCCCCTGAACCAGGCTTCAATGACGATGAGTTTGGCGCGTAGATTGTCTTTGGCATTGCAAGGCCGGTTCCTTCTTCGAATACTCCATAGAAGATTTTGAACACAAGGATCGTGTCCGGCTCTGGAAAACAAATTCCACACACAACCGTAGAGAGTACAATATTCCACAAATCTAATATGCTGACAACTTTTCACAGCATGACATCACGCCACGGCCCGGTCATTATTCGAACCGTTTTTCTCAACCAGCTGCTGCACATATTGCGAGGCGGTTTCCTTGGCACGTCTTGTCGAAGTAGAGATCGTGTCCCCTTATCACGGGATTCTCATCAATACGGGTGTTGGTAACCCAACCACGCCATCAACATGACGCTTGGGGAATGAGCGGTTTTACAGGGCAAGTGGGGAGGCGCATGGTTTCTACCGCCTTTATAAAGAGATAAGGATTCACCTTCTTTCCACCCATGCCTTCTTCCTCCTCTGCTCATCCATTCTCCCTCGCTCGAGCTCTAATGCCCAAGCCTTCTCCTTCTCCGCAAAGTTATTCCAAGCATGTCCGGAGTGGGAGGCAAGTGGATGGCGGAGGAGGACATCACGAAGCTTCGGGAGGCCGGATATCTGGCCGCAGACATCGCGCACCGGCTCCCTATCAAAGGGCAGATCATCCCTACCCCGGAGCCTCAGGAGAGGGTATTGTTTCTCTCTCACTTTGTCCACGGACTGGGATTCCCCCTCCACCCATTTGGCGGTGGGATCATGTTCTACTATGGGCTGGATTTTCATGATCTGGTCCCCAATTTCATCCTCAACATCTCGGCATTTATCATCGTGTGCGAGGCCTTCCTCCGCATTACGCCCCACTTCAGCCTATAGCTGAAGACCTTCAACGTGAAGCTGAAGGTGGTGGTCGGCCAACAAGCGGAGTGCGGAGGCGCCATGGTGGGCAAGATGCCCAATGTCATGATAGAGGCAAAGGTGTCCCATCTTTCGATGAGATGATGGATATTGCTTTGGTTGAAGTCGACTTTGACGATCCGACTACGAACGTGCGAGGACGTCACGCCTTAGCAATCGCTAAACCAACTTCGAGAGGCTATTGACCATGCCGGAGCACGATCAACCTGACCACGAAGGTCTTTTTCCTGCAGGCAAATGAAGAACAAGCAAGAAACTAAGATTGCAATCTGGATATTGTGAATATAAGAGGAAAGCTTTATTGATCAAGGTGGGGTTCTGTGACGCCTTTGTCTGGTCGTTGAACACAAACGAAGTATGCAAAGTTGCAGCTATGGCGAACTTTTAATCTAAACAAAACCCAAAGTCTAAACGGTGCCCTAAGGGCTGTATATATGGAGGAAGAGGGGGTGAATTTTGTGGCCCTTGGTGGAGGGGTCTGAAACTAACCCTATCACTTGTTTCCCCACACATACGGACTCTAAAAATAGCCTATACTTATGTATTTCGAAATTACATGGGCCTGGCCCAATAATAGGGTGACGCAGCACCTAGAATGGCCTCTGGACGAAATTTATGAAGTGGCATCTTGTATATTTCGTCCAAGGCTTCATGCACTCATTATGGTGGCTTCAAAGTCCTGAAATCATCACTTGTAACTCTGTTCTTGTTCCCCTTGCGCACGCCATCATCTCCATGCTTGTTCTTGCTCCAATGTTCATCCTTCTCCAAGCTAGGCCCTTCATTTGTAAGCAAAACAAATGTATCCAATTTAGGCAGCATCATATTCTCATGAACATTAGAATCATTACCAAGAAACGAAAGTACCTGATAATTTAATTGGTGTGCACGAGCTCTAGTAATACTAAAAAGCAGTTTAGTCCCCAATTTAGCCCATAAACATCTCCAAAAGTGGCTAAGAAATTTAGTATCACGATCTGAAACAATAGTATTAGGCACACCATGCAAGCGAATAATTTCACGAAAGAACAAATCAGCAACATTAACGGCATCATCGCTTTTATGACATGGTATAAAGTGTGCCATTTTTGGGAATCTATCCACGACAACAAATATGCTATCCCTCCCCTTCTTTGTTCGAGGTAAACCTAAAACAAATTCCATACATATATCCTCCCAAGGAACACTAGGTACAGGCAAAGGCATATATAAACCATGAGGATTGAGTCATGACTTAGCTTTTTGACATGTAGTGCAGCGAGCAATAAAACTCTCAACATCCTGTCTCATCTTTGGCCAAAAGAAATGTGTAGCAAGTACGTCATCCGTCTTCTTCACGCCAAAGTGTCCCATTAATCCCCCTCTGTGTGCCTCCTGAAACAACAAAAGACGAATAGAGCTAGCTGGAATGCATAGCTTGTTAGCACGAAACACAAATCCATCATTAACGACGAACTTGTTCCATGTTCTCACTTCTTTACAATTCTGCAATACATCTTTAAAATCAGCATCATGCACATATTGATCTTTGATGGTCTCCAAACCAAATATTTTGAAGTCAAGTTGTGAAAGCATAGTATAGCGATGAGACAATGCATCAGCAATAACATTTTCTTTACCCTTCTTGTGTTTAATAACATAAGGGAAAGTCTCAATGAATTCAACCCATTTAGCATGTCTACGATTCAGTTTAGCTTGACATTTTGTATGTTTCAAAGATTCATGATCAGAATGTATAACAAATTCTTTGGGCCATAAATAATGTTGCCATGTCTCTAAAGTCCGAACAAGAGCATATAATTCTTTATCATAAGTAGAATAATTCACACTAGACCCACTCAATTTTTCAGAAAAGTATGCAACAAGTTTGCCATCTTGGAATAACACACCTCCTAATCCAATTCCGCTAGCATCACATTCAAGCTCAAAAGTCTTATTAAAATCAGGAAGTTGGAGTAAAGGAGCATGTGTCAACTTATCTTTCAACACCGTGAAGGCTTCTTCCTGTGCGGTACCCCAAACAAAAGGCACATCCTTCTTTGTCAGCTCATTGAGAGGTGCAGCAATGGTGCTGAAATCTCTCACAAAACGCCTATAAAATCCAGCGAGGCCAAGAAAACTCCTCACTTGTGTGACCGTTTTGGGCTGCGGCCAACTCTCAATAGCGTCAATCTTGGCTTTATCAACTTCAATTCCCTATGGAGTAACAACATAGCCAAGAAAAGACACTCGGTCGGTGCAAAAGGTGCACTTCCTAAGGTTACCAAACAAACGTGCATCACGTAGAGCAATAAAAACAGCACATAAATGTTCCAAATGTTCCTCCAAAGATCTGCTATAAATCAATATGTCATAAAAGTAAACTACCACAAATTGTCCAATGAAAGCACGTAAAACTTCGTTCATTAATCTCATGAAAGTACTAGGTGCATTAGTTAACCCAAAAGGCATGACTAACCACTCATATAATCCAAACTTAGTTTTAAATGCTGTTTTCCATTCATCCCCCAATTTATACGAATTTGATGGTATCCACTACGCAAATCAACTTTGGAGAATATAGTAGAGCCACTCAATTCATCAAGCATATCATCTAGCCTAGGAATAGGATGACGATAACGAATAGTAATATTATTAATGCCTCTACAATCAACACACATACGCGATGTACCATCCTTTTTTGGCACTAGAATAATAGGAACAGCACAAGGACTAAGGGATTCGCGTATATAACCTTTGTCGAGAAGCTCTTGTACTTGACGCATAATCTCCTTCGTCTCCTCTAGATTGGTACGGTATGGTGCACGGTTTGGCAGTGAAGCACTGGGAATTAAGTCAATCTGATGCTCAATCCCTCGAATAGGCGGTAATCCCGGTGGCACGTCTTGTGGAAAGACGTCAACGAACTCCTACAAAATGTTAGTGACAGCAGGAGGCAAAGAGGAAGGCATGTCCTCGAATGAAAATAATGCCTCTTTGCACACAAATGCATAGCAAACAGATTTGCTGAAATCTAGCTCATCAATATCAGATTTGGTGGCAAATAAATATGCACTTTTCATTTTAATTTCAGAAGGAACACTAGATGGTTTATTATTAGGCTTCATTTGTTGCTCAAATTCTTTTGCCACAATCTGATTTTCACTCTTATTCTGCTCCTGTTTTGCTTTATTAGCTCTATTAATATCATCTTTCAAAATGGAATCAGGAGTCATAGGAAGCAAAGTAATATTTTTATCCTTATGAACAAGAGTATACTGATTATTTCTACTGTGGTGTACAGAATTTTTATCAAATTGCCATGGTCTACCAAGTAATAAGGAACATGCTTGCAGAGGTACCATATCACAACCAACATAATCAACATATGTAGAGATACTAAAATGCACACGAACAGTACGTGTTACCTTAACCTTGCCGCTGTTCTTGAACCATTGGATGTAGTAAGGATGTGGATGTGTTCTTGTGGTGAGAGAGAGCTTCTCCACCATTTCCATGCTAGCCAAGTTTTTGCAGCTCCCTCCGTCTATGATGACGCGCACAGAACGTTCCTTCACAACTCCCTTTGTATGGAACAAATTATGCCTCTGATTTTGATCAGCTTGTGTAACCTGCACACTCAAAACACGTTGAGCAACAAAACATTCATACCTGTCAGCATCTTCAAGAGCCATGTATTGCGTCTCATGATCAGAATCATCTCCACCGTGTTCTTCACTTGTAATAAGGGCCAAAGTCTCCTCATCATAGTCACTAGCAGACTCATACCCACCATCCTCAGTAGCAATCATCACACGCTGAGATTTGCATTCTCGCGCATAATGTCATCTTCCCTTACAACAATGACAAATAATATCACTTGTGTGCCCTGTTGATGCCATGGACGAAGAAGAGCTCTGTGCAGGCCCGGTAGGTGCGCTCTTGGCATACAGTGGTGGTTGTGCCTGCTTTCTTGTATCACGGCTGGAGGTAGCAGCTGATGGAGGTGCTGGTGCAGTGGAAGTAGAGGATGCACGCGGTGTCCATGATGAAAGTCGGCCTGCAGAAAAGTTAGTTCGCGCCAATGCTTGTCGATCCTGCACTTCACGTTCAGCTTTACAAGCAAGATGGAATAAACGAGTGATATTAGTATACTCCTTATACTATAGAATGGTATGAATCTCTCTATTTAATCCACCCATAAAACGTGCAAGCATAGCTTCATTCTCCTCAATAATGCCACATCTAATCATGCCGGTTTGTAATTCCTGATAATATTCTTCTATAGAATTTTTTCCTTGTCTTAAACGCTGCAATTTTTGAAGCAATTCACGTTGATAATATGGTGGAACCCAACAAGTACGCATAGCAGTTTTCAAAGCAGCCCAAGTAGTTGGAATAGGATATAATCTACAATGTTCAGACCACCATACACATGCAAAACTAGTGAAAGCACAAACAGCAACAGCAACCCGTCTCTCCTCAGGATATTGTAAACATGTAAAACGTTGTTCAGTTTCTAACTCCCAAGTAAGATATATATCAGGAATATATCTACCCTCAAATGGTGGAATATTCAATTTCAGTTTCGGAATATGGTCATTATCTCGTACCTGAGGTGGTGGTGCAGGCCTACCGTTGCGAATACATACCTGAGGTCGACCTGGTGGTGGTGGTGCTGGTGGCTGCACGTAGTTCTGATTTTGATGAACCTCATCCTCGTAATAGTCCTCCACCTCTGCAGTGACAGCAGGAGCTACAGAAGCACCAATAGCAGTAGCAGCGGCACCAGAATTTTGTCCTGGCTCAATAGGAACACGCTGTGCTCGCCCTACTGTAGCGCGGCGTAGAGCTGGTTGTGGGAGATGTTTGAGTAATTCATCAAACTTGGCGTCCAACTTGGTGTCAATTGACTTCTCAATGTCATCCATCTTCTCCATTGCCTTTCCAAAGCTGGCCATCACGTCTTCCACATGTTGACCCAACATTTGATGAAACTTATCATGAAGCTCCTTGTTCGTCATGTTCTCCCAGTCAATCTCGTCGACTTGTGTCCCTGCCATAGTTAGCAGCAATAGAAACAGACAAGAAAATGATCCTACAGACTACTGGAATATAGTGGTGGCGGGGTATCACAAATCCGTCAAGCGAATCTCAAATTCTTACTAGTTCTTACCCAGCAGCTGGCGGTGTTCGGCAACCGTTGTAGTCAAAACTCTCAAAGCTTGGATAGAACGATTACCAGGGAGAGTCCAACACACGACGTAGATGTATCTGGAGCTGGGAAGGCTTATAATATGGTAGCAAAAAGGATCAGCAATAATCAATTCAGAGATGCAAAGTTGAATAAACGCTCAACAACGGTACTGTGCTAGTCCTAGGCTAGACCGTGCTAGAGATGCGAGCCTAGAACACTAACAAAATCACGGCGCTAGACTTAAACAAGGGAAAAGCACACTCTGGAATTTTTTTCATGCTCTTTTTTTGCGCTGCTCTTTTCTTTTGCGAAAAATCACTGTAATGGCGAGTGTCTCAAAACTCTTCCTAGGTCAAACTGACAAGATGGGCACAAAATTTTTTGACATTTTTTTTCAGAAATCAGAGCAGCGACAACGAAAAAGTGCGACAAAAAATCACTATGATGGCTCTCAAAACACTCCTGGGGACCTAAAGATAGGGTAGGGAAAAAATATTTTCGGTCGCCGAAATTTTGGCCTAAAAACTGCCCGGGGGTCTCCAGACTCTTTTTTTTCTTCTGAAACCTACTCTGGCAAGGAAACACGAATCGGAAATTAGATGGATCTTGGAAACAAACCTACTACAAAAAGAACTCGGATTGGTGGTGGATATATGGTGGTAGGATATGAGATGCGGTGGTGGTATATGATAGTGGTGGTGGTATATGGATACGGATAGGTGGTATATGGCAGCGTTGGTGGGATATGGCAGCGGTGGTGGTATATGGCAGCGGTGGTGGTATAAGGCAGCGTTGGTGGGATATGGCAGCGGTGGTGGTATATGGCAAAAACGATGAAGATGGTGCGGCGGCGGCATGACAAACTATGATAGAACTTGAAACTCTAAAGGACTAGACGCTAAGACCAGCAACTAGACACGACGATGCAACCGCAAATTCAACAAAGAAAAAGCCTAAAAAGATTATGCAAAGGCTCAGATTGGTTCGGATATGATGAACTAACCCTATTTTTTTGTGGCTTTTTTGTGGACTGTAGGTATGAAGAACCGACTCGATCTAAACTATGAAAAACTGTAAAATCTCACCGAGCAACCTGGAAATCTGATACCACTTGATAGAGGCAAAGGTGTCCTGTCTTTCGATGAGATGATGGATATTGCTTTGGTGGAAGTCGACTTTGACGATCCGACTACAAACGTGCGAGGACGTCGCGCCTTAGCAATCGCTAAACCAACTCCGAGAGGTTATTGACCACACCGGAGCACGATCAACCTGTCCACGAAGGTCTGTTTCCTGCAGGCAAACGAAGAACAAGCAAGAAACTAAGATTGCAATCTGGATATTGCGAATATAAGAGGAAAGCTTTATTAATCAAGGTGGGGTTCTGTGACGCCTTTGTCTGGTCGTTGAACACAAACGAAGTACGCGAAGTTGCAGCTATGGCGAACTTTTAATCTAAACAAAACCCAAAGTCTAAACGGTGCCCTAAGGGCTGTATATATGGAGGAAGAGGGGGTGAATTTCGTGGCCCTTGGTGGAGGGGTCCGAAACTAACCCTATCTCTTGTTTCCCCACACATACGGACTCTAAAAATAGCCTATACTTTTGTATTTTGAAATTACATGGGCCTGGCCCAATAATAGGGTGACGCAGCACCTAGAATAGCCTCTGGACGAAATTTATGAAATGGCATCTTGTATATTTCGTCCTAGGCTTCATGCACTCATTGTGGTGGCTTCAAAGTCCTGAAATCATCACTTGTAACTCCGTTCTTGTTCCCCTTGCGCATGCCATCATCTCCATGCTTGTTCTTGCTCCAGTGTTCATCCTTCTCCAAGCTAGGCCCTTCATTTGTAAGCAAAACATATGTATCCAATTTAGGCAGCATCATATTCTCATGAACATTAGAATCATTACCAAGAAACGAAAGTACCTGATAATTTAATTGGCGTGCGCGAGCTCTAGTAATTGGTCGAGTATATGTAGCAGTAGGGGCTGTGGGTGTAACAATGGTATTGATGTCCTCATCATGTCACCTGGCCTGAAGGCTCCTATGTGGAGACCGTGAAGGGGTGGCAATCGGGGTGGTTCTACATCACCGAGCCGCGCGACACCAACTAGGCAGCGGCCCTTGAATTTCGATCCGGCATCCCCATGCAGCTCACTCCTGGAAAGGGAAGGGCTTAGCCTGGGGCTCATCGGTGGAGCTGACCGGACTCCAGACCTGTATCAAAAATATGATAAGCAATAAAATCAAGCTTGTCAACATGGTCCAGGTCATGATCTTCCGCCGGATCCTTCCGTATCAAAGACGGGCTTTCAATATGTGGGAGTTCGACCTGGCCGAACACCAGACGATGCAAGAGCTCTTCGATACGACGCACAAAGATGTCTGGAAGGTGTTGTTCAAGGCCGCCGAGGTACCTCCTCCCATAACCGAGGATTGCGGACTCAGCGCAAAGCGCCCCGCTAATCCGGTAAGTTCTTTATATTTTGCAAGATGTTTCTTTCCCCTAGTATATTCGTGGGAGGAATCTAAGCCTCCACGCCAATTTAACAGGACTGGGTGGCGATAGCGGAGCAGATTGACTGTCCAGCTCCACTACCTGAAGATCCAGCAACGGCTCTCTTAACGGAGATGTTGTTTCCGGCGCCCTACGAGGTGCCAGAGAAGAAGGCCAAGAAGAAGGCCGCGGGGACCAGGAAAGGTCTCCGGCGCAAGGTTGTATCGGACTCATCGTACGAAGACACCGATGCGCGCTCCTCCAACGAAAATGAGGAGGAGGAAGAAGAAAGCCCTCCCCCCCCTCCAACCGGGCGGGAAAAGAAAAAGGAAGGCTGCCCTGTCTGGGGAGGCTGAAGTGTCCAAGAAGGGAAAGACCCTCCCTCCGGACCACTCCACCACAGCTGCCTACAACGATGAAGAGTGGCTGCCCAGGGACAAGCCCCTGGCGAGGTTGTAAGTATCCGGACACTATAATACTTCCAATATGTCTTGCTTTGTTGCTTCTTATCATGTCAAATATGATCGTGCAGTCTGGCCAAAGCCCATATCAACGTATCCTCCTTGGATGGGTCCTTGGGCCAGTCGGCGATGAACAACGATTCACTCCCGACGGCCACCTCCCCCCGGCCTGCGGACGACACCGAGGTGTTGTCTCAGGGGATACCGGACCAAGGGGAGGCAGTTCTGGAGATGCCCCAAGGCGAAATCCCAGACGCCGAGCACATGGGAGGGAAGACCTCCATGGATTCTGATGATGGGGGGCGCAACAAGTTCGGCCCCCAGCCGGATACTGCACCGGAACCCGCAGTGGTTCCGGATTTAGGCAGACAGCCTCTCTCCAAGGGGGGCGAGCTGCCAGTGCCGGTAACCTCTGTCCATCCAGAGGCATCTGACAACTTGCTGGAAGCACTTCGTGGCGCTTCCATTGATGAAGAACACCATACCATCATGGGTACGGTGATCGAGAAGGTCCGGTCTGCTAAAAGTGGATAGACCGAAGCCTGCGCCAGCCTCCTAACAGGCTTTGAGGTAAGTAAATTTGTAAGAAAGTATCACAGTATAGATAGTAGCCCCTGATGCTCTATTTGGTGTTCGGAAAGAAAGGCCGAACAGAGGATCAAAAAACATCCGCAGGAGTCTAACAAAAGATGTCTATGTGGATAAGCAGGCGTCGCTGCTGGCCGCAGCCGCTCTAACTGCGGAGGTCTTCGGACTGAAGCGGGACCTGGAGCGGAACGAGGAAGATCTCGGCCTCGTGAAGAGGCAGCTCGAGGAAAACAAAGGTACACAATACCCCATCTGTATGTTTTATAAAGGAAAAATTGTTGATGCTAATAGAAGTGTCCTGAATTTTAATAGGTGCCATGACCGAAGTGGCGGCCCTTAAGAAGGCATTGTCCGAGGCCGAAGACAAAGCGGCCAAGGAGCGCACCGAGCGCGAGAAGCAAGAGGCCCGGGTTGACGAGGTCCAGCAAGAGCTCCAGGATTTCGTCAAAAAATACGAGTCCTTGGAGCGTGACTCTAAGACGCGAGAGTCCGAGCTTGCTGAGGCCCTCTAGAGCGAGCGAGACGCCAAAGCCGAAGCCCAAAGGGCCCTCCAGGAGATTCAGGCGGCCAAGAAGATAGCTTCGGGTAAGGCATTCATTATGCAAAACAAGCATGTGAAGGAGACTTTCCTTTTACTTACCCGAATTCGGAGCTCTCCAGGAGCGTTCGCAGATCTGCTACGCAGCATATCGATGCCGCGGAGTTCTACCGGGCCGAAGAAGGGAGCTCGACGGAGAAGTTGTTCTGGTCTCAATATATTGGGACCGAACATCCGATGCCCTTGAGAGACCAGCTGAAGCAACTGGTCGAATTGCACAAGGCGGCCGAACTGGCCATGAAGGACCTTATAGTCTGGCTGTGGCCTGCCGAGCCCTTGCCCAGCGGCTACTTCGGCCTCGTGAAGCGGCTTGTAAATGCCTGCCCGCGGCTTGAAGCCATAAAGTGATCCGTCTGCATTGAATGTGCGCGCAGAGCCTTCGCCCACGCGAAAGTGCACTGGGCGAAGATGGATGCCGAGAAGCTGCTGACGGAGGGGCCGCCGAAGGGCAAGGAGCACTGCCACCCCGAAAAGTATTATGACAGTGTCCTGAAGGGCACCCGCCTTGTGGCGAAGGAATGTGCTAAGGATGTAATATTTGAGTGAATGTACTCATTTGATCTTGTAATATGAAAACAAGTTCATATGCGCTATATAACGCTTGTTGATTAAAAAATTTACCTTCTGTGCGGCCGTTTATAAAATCTGAGAGTTGGCCACTTGTCGGCTTCTGTCCCCATGTAACTAGTACCGGGGTGTTCGGGATAAATCTAAACACTCTTTATCCAAATTTTTGGTCCTTGAAAGAGGTGTTTAGCACAACGAATAAGGCAATCAGACTATACAGCTTCATCACTCTTACTTAGCCATAGAAGTCTATTAAACCCATTAATAGTCGCTACAAGGGCGACCTCTCCTGCGTGCCACGTCGAAAGCATTGGTTGGGCAGGAAAAAAAGAGGGGTAAAAAAGGCAAAGTACGAAAAACTAGTCGAGCGAAACCTTCCGCCTCAAGCGCCTCCTTCTCCACCATGCCCTCTGCCTCGCGTGCCTCCTCCTCCCACTCCAGCGCCGCCGCTACCCCCGGCCGCCTCCCTCTATCCAGTGGTGTCGCCTCTCCTCCCCTATACGTGCGCCGTCGCCCCTCCGCTCCCTCCTACCTGTCGCCGTCTCGCCGCTGCAGCCGTCCTCAAGGTGAGAAAGCTATCAAGGCTAGGGTTCACCGAAAAGGAAGGGAAAAAATCCCCATTCCCTCCGGCATCTCTTACACCCCGCTGCCAGCCTACTCTTCCTCTCGGAAGTATCATCTTCATCCTCGACGCAGAAGGATAGCACAGACTGCAGAGATGCCCTGCCGCCGTGCTCCTTTTCGCTGATCCCCTTCCACCAGATTGGCTGATGAGGGGAGGTCTAATAGGTCCATGGTGGGGATGGAGCAACGAGGCCGGAGACCCAGGCGGCGGATGCCTCATGGGTAGAGGAGAGGTTGACAATACGAACATGGAGCAGCGGTGTCATATGGATTTGCAGGGAGGCGTCTTCGAGGGATGGCTGGTGTCAATGTGAGTTTCTGTCAATCCATCTCTCTTCCCCCCCTCTCTCTGCTGCAAAGATCGCACCGTTTCATAGTGTGTGCATGCTTGATTTCATTCTCACTGTTCCGTAAATGGTTTTCCCATATCATTTTTGTTTACATGATGATAGGTTATGCAAATTTGGAGTTAACAAATCTTCTTAGTTATCTGTTTATCGGTCAGTCCCTGTCATTGCTGATTGTTTTGAGTCAATAATACTCATATTTGTGCAAACTGAGAATTAGTTTTGTACTGCAGATTTGTGTTGATATGCCCTACATATCGAGTTCATCGTCCAAGCACCTTCTGCGGAAAGAAAGAAAAAGGCAAGTACTCCCGAGGATGGCATGTATTAATAGTTCTGTGTGCTTTCTTATATATTAAGCCATTTTAAATCTGTGAATTTTGATTGAACATTCATCATGCTTGCTTCCTATTGATCACATATCTTTGTTGTAGCATGGTAAGACATAGATTAGGATGCATTCTTGTTCTTAGAGCATTTGGAGAACTTGTTGTATCTCTCATGGCTCATGTAACTATTTTATACCGTGTTTCCCATTGTGGTGCGAACATGTTTTTCTTTTCTTATCAAGTACCTTCTCCCATCCCTTTCCATTGTATGTATGATAGGAACCCTCTGAACCGCTTGCCACCTGCACTTGTCTGCATATTTTTGTGCATATGCTTCATTCAGCTTTCAACCATGCAATGCATTACATTTGTTGGTACCAAAGAATTTTATTTGTTTCAAAAAGTTCTATAACTCTGAAATCGCAATGTGTAATATCTCAAAGCTCTTTGCAAGTTCTTAGGATTTTTATTCTATGCATTTGCATGATTTGCGCCTGGATTTGATCTGATTTGGCTATGTACATGGTTTTCCTTGGGTCAACTCCCTCTGTTTGGAATTACTTGTCGCAGAAATAGATGTATCTAGACGTATTTTAGTTCTAGATACATCCATTTCCGAGACAAGTAATTCCGAATGGAGGGAGTAGATGAGTGGAGAAAGGAGACAAGGGACTTCCATTTTGTGAAGACAATGGCGACATGGTTGACTCAAGGACTAGTGGAAGAAGGCCTATCTCATATAATTTCTTTATCTAAGATAAGGCTACACTCTCCTATGTAAAATTTGCATATATTCCCTTGCCCTACGTATGTTGTTTCATATCCTTTAATTAAGATTTTCACTGTTAACAAACATGATGCTTAACTACGATCTCTTGGCATTAGACTATTGATAAGAGAAGAATTGCAGTTCATGTATTTGGAATTTATTGGTGTTGCAATGAACAACTATTATTTATAAAACCTCTTGTGATGCTTTCTTCGGAAGAGATACAACCATTTTGGCGTGCAATAATAATCATATCTGTAAATCGTATGTTCTTTTATTGTTCAGGTTGCCACCTTGATCAACCTGGCAAGGGAAAAATCCATCCAAGAACTTTAGGTATTGTATTTATCATTCATTCCAGTTGTGATGTTCCATTTCAGTATTCTGTTGCTAAACTATAGAACCTGAGATGTATGATTTTTTGTCGTGTTTGCATTACAGAGGTGGAGGCTTCATTTCCTTTGGAGATTTATTGTTCTTCGCCAGGAACAGTCCGGTGAGTGTAGCTGTCAATTCCAAGGATATGTGTATCCTATAATTCATTTAATTGCTATTTATAGGATGAAGTTCTAACAAAGTCTTCACTCTTTAGCAGTTAGCACTTCTATTTGAGCACAATGGGCATAATATAGATGACTTGTTCTGTAATGTTGCAGTGCTAAATATGAAATGGGCCACCATTTGCTCTTACTGGATGTAGGGTGTGTAGTATTCCATTGATAATTGCCTTAATGTAGATGTTCTAATTTGGGAGCATCCATTTGCTGTAGCTGGTGTAAATATGCATTCATGCTCATTCAGATGCTTGATCTAGGGGTTGTTCATGCTATTTTTTCAGATGACATCATTTACTGGCATTTTTCTTATAGCAGTAGATCTCAATATGCAGCTTATTGTTGTACCTACACTATTTGTACTTGTTCCTATTATCTCCATTTATTTCATTCTATAGTTGTTCTCCTGTCATTGCTCCTAAGCCAGATGTATTTCATCACACTCTACTTCTGTTGATGTATCTATCCTTTTCAAGAAGCAGCAACATACTACTTTCAGTGGTATTGCCAAGCTATACATTCGCCTATGTCAACTAGATTGAGAAATAGAACTAAAAATGATGTCAACCTATCAGGCACCGCACCATCTGCGACTGCAGTTCTATTCCATGTATGCTTTGGTTTCACAACCGAGCCTCATTTGGACTACATACCGACGTTAGCAAATGCACCGGCAATATTAGTACGAAGTCATGCAACACGTTGACAAATACCATACACACATGTTAGCAAATATGGCAGCTAGATTAGTGCGCATAATTTCGCTCACAGAGGCGCCACCAAGTGGCGCCCCAACCGCTAGTAATTTCAAATTTTGGTGTAGGGCCTGGTATTCGGAAAGCCGAACTTGGGGCGCTATTCACGCCTAAATCGGGCAATACCGATTCCTCGCCCGAAGCGGAAAAAATCTTTAAGGATTTGAAACCTCTCGAACAGCGACCAGCTCTCGCCGTATCATGACAGTCAGTTTTCGGCTCTCTCTACTGAGGTGCTCATCCGGAAAAACCGAGACACAATCGCAGTAGTTCTCCCTGCGCCACCTTAGCCGATGTAGCAGAACGTAAGGCGGCAAAACATGGGAGCCGGGCAAACCCAACTATTGACCCAAGACATGATTCGGAGTTGATGCATATAATGCTATAAGTTCGGGGTGCCGCACTGTTGAAAGTGTTCAGACTTTTCTTGTCGTGTTATGGGGTACACTGAAGGCCCTGGCAAGCTAAACGTACCAAAAATGTACGGGTGCAGTTTGTAATAAATAAGCAGTCAAGGAAAAAGATAAAGAAATGTAATAATAAGCTGACGCTATACATTATTTTCCATTGTTATTTGAATGATACATCAAAGTGTATGTATACAAGTAGTGCGATAAGAAAAATAGGACTATTTGACATGTCCTGACCAAAGGCGAGCTGCGTGTGGGTATGTAAAACGGGTATAACGATCGTTATCAGAGACCACCTAGGTATTCCTTTTTACGTCAAAGCTCCTTGCTTCCTTGGTGTTTCCATCCCGTGATGGGTCCAATAGCCTCCAGAAAGTAGGGACCTGAAAGAAAGAAAAGGATGAAAGTGTATGGGTCCTGGGGCGGTTGAGCCGCATTGTAGCTGTGCCTTCGCCTATGCCCATGGTATTTCAAGTGCGTAATTATGTACGCGCGGTATAAATTTCACTGCTTGACTGGGACTAGGATGGAGGCCGAATTGCTAGGCGAGCTCCGGACGATCCTGTTTTAGAGTACTTCGGACTCGCTTGGCGGTGTCCGGGGGCTTTATTGCCGAGTTAGAGATCTGCCTAAGAAGGCTGCTCTGTACTTCTGCTGCGAGGGCCGCAGTGTGCTCCTTTGTACGGAGGGAGCGCTCTGTGTATCCATTGACTATTATAACCCCGCGAGGTCCAGGCATCTTGAGCTTGAGGTATGCATAGTGCGTTACCGCATTGAATCTGGTGAATGCGGTTCGTCCGAGCAGTGCGTGATAGCCACTGCGGAAGGGGACGATATTGAAGATTAACTCCTCGCTTCAGAAGTTGTCTGGAGATCCGAAGACTGCTTCCAGTGTGATTGAGCCCGTGCAACAGGCTTCTACACCTAGTATGACACCTTTAAAGGTGGTTTTAGGGGGTTTGATCCTTGAGGGATCGATGCCCATTTTGCACACTGTATCCTGATAGAGCAGGTTCAGGCTGCTGCCACCGTCTAGAAGGACTCTTGTAAGGTGGAATCAGTCAATGATGGGGTCGAGGACCAACGCGGCCGAACTGCCATGACGGATACTGGTCGGATGGTCCCTGCGATCGAAAGTGATCGGACAAGAAGACCATGGGTTGTAATTTGGGGCGACTAGCTCCATCACATAGACGTCCCTTAGTGCACGCTTCCGTTCCTGCTTGGGGATATGGGTTGTGTATATCATGTTTACCGTTTTCACTTGGGGAGGAAATTTCTTCTGTCCTCCTGTGTTCGGCAGCCGGGGCTCATCATCATCGTCACTATGCGGCCCCTTTTCCTTGTTTTCGGCATTCAACTTGCCGGCCTGTTTGAACACCCAGCATTCTCTGTTGGTGTGGTTGGCTGGTTTATCAGGGGTGCCGTGAATTTGACACGAGCGATTGAGTATGCGGTCCAGACTGGACGGGCCCGGATTGTTTCTTTTGAATGGCTTTTTCTGCTGACCGGACTTAGAGCCACTGAATCCGGCATTAACTGCCGTGTCTTCGGTGTTATCGCCATTTGTTGCGACACTTATGTCTGTTGCATCGGGGCTTGCCGTTGTTATATCTGGCATCTGAAGTGCCAGGATTTCTTAATGTGTTGTTGCTGCAAGCCAGCCAACTGTCCTCGCCCGCACAAAAGCGGGTCATAACTGTCGTGAGGGCTGCCATGGACTTCGGCTTCTCTTGGCCGAGGTGTCGGGCGAGCCACTCGTCGCGGATGTTATGCTTAAAAGCCGCTAGGGCTTCGGCATCCGGACAGTCGACAATTTGGTTCTTTTTAGTTAGGAACCGAGTCCAGAATTTCCTCGCTGACTCTCTGGGCTGTTGGGTTATGTGACTTAAGTGATCAGCATCCGGGGGTCGCACATAAGTGCCCTGGAAGTTTTCAAGGAATGCGTCTTCTAGGTTCTCCAAACTGCCAATGGAGTTTGCTGGCAGGCTATTCAGCCAATGCCGAGCCGGTCCTTGGAGTTTTAGTGGGAGGTACTTGATGGCATGTAGATCATCGCCGCGGGCCGTGTGAATGTGGAGAAGGAAATCTTCAATCTATACCGCGGGGTCTGTTGTACCATCATATGATTCAATGTTCACGGGTTTAAACACTTCAGGGTATTCATGATCCATTACTTCATCTGTGAAGCATAAGGGGTGTGCGGTGCCTCTATGCCGGGCTACATCACGATGCAGTTCAAATGAGTCTAGTCTGTTGTATTCGGCCCGGGCGGATTTGTTTTTAGTATATCTGGCGTGACGGTCATCGTCACGCGTTGGGGCGCGCCCCCGTGATCCTTAGATCGATCTTGACTGTCCTACTTTGTTTTCCAATTTGTCATGCAGGTCATGTGTGTAGCCCCGGGCCTTCGTGTTTTTGCTTGTTTGGCGACGGGGTGCGGGCTGGACTTCGGGCTGATACGCCACTTTATCTCGGCCACGAGGTGGCCGGTCAGCCGCATCCTGTGCTGGTAGTGTAGGCTTTAATGCCTCCTCCTCGAGTTGAGGTAGCAACCTGCGCTTTGGGTAACTTTTGGTTGGGCGTTCAAGTCCATATTCCTCGGCCGCCAGGACCTCAGTCCATCTATCAGTTAGCAGATCTTAATCAGCTTGAAGTTGCTGTTGCTTTTTCTTCAGGCTTTTTGAAGTGGCTATAAGCCGGCGCTTGAAGCGCTCTTGCTCGACGGGATCCTCAGGCACGATGAAATCTTCGTCGCCGAGGCTCACCTCGTCTTCGGAGAGGGGAATGTAATTATCATCCTCCGGGTTTCCATCCATTGCCTGTTTATCAGGGCTAGCTTGCCCATCCTCCTGTCCGGCTTGCTTGAAGCTTGGCTGGGCGGGATTGTTTTCGTCTTCAGCACCATCCGGAGTGCTATTGTCTCTTGTACTGGTATCGCCATTTTTGCTGTGGCGGGGCCTAGAGCGGCACCGTCGGCGCTTAGATTGCTTCTCGAGGGGATTATCCTCTGTTGCCTCGTTGCCATTGTGTTCTTTGGGCGTGTCCACCATATATATATCATATGATGAGGTGGCTATCTAGCACCCTGTGGGCGGTGGTTCTTGTTCTTCTCCTGCATCGTCGTCCATACCGTCGATGTCTTCAGAGTCGAAATCAAGCATGTCGGTTACGTCGTCGGTAGTGGCTATTAAGTGGGTGGTGGGTGGGGAACAAATTTCTTCGTCGTCTGCTTCCCACTCAAGCCGGACATAGTTCGGCCGCGAGTCTCCTGACAGGGAGAGAGACTTTAATGAATTTAGCACGTCGCCCAAGGGCGAGTGCTGAAAGATATCCGCGGAGGTGAACTCCATGATCGGTGCCCAATCAGATTCGATAGGCACGGATGCACGTGGTTCGGAGCCTATGGCCAGAGACGAGTCCAAGGGTCCAATGACACAGACCTCACTGGAGGAGAAGTCTGTGTTCGGCTCTAACGCTGCTGAGTGTGTGGCCTCCGTGGCCGGGTCCATCCCCCCGTCCTCGGATGGCACGATCTGCTCCGGATTAAGAGCCGGGGCAACCGCAGGTGTGACCTCCCGAACACTGTTCGATGGCAGATCTAGGACATGCTCCTCATGACTGTTTGGCACACCTGTCATGGGCTCGAATCTGTCGAAGATCAAGTCTCCGTGGATCTTGGCGGTGTAGTTCAGGCTTCCAAACTTGACCTGATGGCCAGGGGCATAGCTATCGATCTGCTCCAGATGGCCAAGCGAGTTGGCCCGCAGTGCGAAGCCGCCGAATACGAAGATCTGTCCGAGGAGGAAAACCTTGCCTTGGATCGCATCATTGTAGATGATTGAAGGAGCCATCAAGCCTTATCGTGACGACACAGTGGAACTCTCAATGAAACCACCAATGTCGGTGTCAAAACCGGCGGATCACGGGTAGGGGATCCCGAACTGTGCGTCTAAGGCTAATGGTAACAGGAGGCGGGGGACACAATGTTTACCCAGGTTCGGGCCCTCTCGATGGAGGTAATACCCTACTTCCTGCTTGATTGATCTTGATGATATAAGTATTACAAGAGTTGATCTACCACGAGATCTTAGAGGCTAAACCCTAGAAGCTAGCCTATGATTATGATTGTTGTTGTCCTATGGACTAAACCCTCCGGTTTATATAGGCACCGGAGGGGACTAGGGTTACACAGAGTCTGTTACAGAGAAGATCTACATATCCGGATTGCCAAGCTTGCCTTCCATGCAAAGGAGAGTCCCACCCGGACACGGGACAAAGTCTTCAATCTTGTATCTTCATAGTCCAACAGTCCGGCCAAAGTATATAGTCCGGCTGTCCGAGGACCCCCTAATCCAGGACTCCCTCACCGGGGGCTACTGTCGGCGTCCTGGATTTGGGGGTATCCAGCCTTGTCTGCCTGCGGCCCACCGCGTGGCTCCAACGATGGCCTGGTACGGCCCAGCTTCAACACCAACACCGCAAGACCCTCGCGAGGCGGACGGCGACGAGACCCCCGAAGGAAGTGGCCTCCTCAGGAGGGCTCCTCCGGGGCGGAGAGTTTTATGCAGCTACCTCATGAGGCTCAGCTGACGTGAGCCATGACGACAAAGGCCAGGCGGGTGCCAGGCAGGCATAGAGCGCAGGTTTCCTCTTTGGTGCAAGGGCGGCAAGCCACAGGCACGGAGTCCCGAGGAATCAACCAAAGGTTTCCATTCTGGTGCAACAAGACCAAGACCGCCAGGACGGAGGTCGTCACCGAGCCCACCGCAGCGTCACGACCAGAGGCTTTTCGCGGGCGAAGACTACTTTTGTCAGGATAGACTGTACTACTTGTCCCCTTTCAAATCCCGCCGTTGTGGAATCCCTTCCCGCTCATATTTGGGAAGAGGACCAAGGCCACTATATATAGGACTTAGCCACCACCATAGAAAGGGACCGAAAAACCAGAACAAGCAGAGCACCACACCAGCTCAAGAACACCTCACCTCCTGAGGCTTGTTCATCCTTTGTAGTGGTTCATCCATAGCTCCTCGAGGCAATCCACCACACAACACTGGATTAGGGTATTACACCACAACGGTGGCCCGAACCAGTATAAATCTCTGTGTCTCTTTGAGCTTGACGCACTAGGCTAGGAGGATCGCGAGTAGGCAGGCTGGGCAGGTTGAGACCTCCGCACGCACCCAAGAGTTTGAACTTCTCAAGGGTTGCCGGATCCCTAAATCCAACAATATTGAAAGTGGGAGCAATTAGCTAGAGTAGCACCATGCAGAGCATTGTAGGCATAGAAATTTGCAAAATACATACGGATCTGAATGTGTCAGACCCGTTGACTAAACTTCTCTCACAACCAAAACATGATCACACCTTAGTACTCTTTGGGTGTTAACCACATACCGATGTGAACTAGATTATTGACTCTAGTAAACCCTTTGGGTATTGGTCACATGGCAATGTGAACTATGGGTGTTAATCACATAAAGATGTGAACTATTGGTGATAAATCACATGGTGATGTGAACTAGATTATTGACTCTAGTGTAAGTGGGAGATTGAAGAAAATATGCCCTAGAGGCAATAATAAAGTTGTTATTTTATATTTCCTTATTTCATGATAAATGTTTATTATTCATGCTAGAATTGTATTAATGGGAAACTTGATACATGTGTGGATACATAGACAAAACACCGTGTCCCTAATAATCCTCTACTAGACTATCTCATTAATCAAAGATGGTTAGGTTTCCTAACCATAGACATGTGTTGTCATTTGATGAACGGAATCACATCATTAGGAGAATGATGTGATGGACAAGACCCATCCGTTAGCATAGCATATTGATCGTTCAGTTTTATTGCTATTGATGTCTTCATGTCAAATACATATTCCTTCGATTATGAGATTATGCAACTCCTGGATACCGGAAGAATGCCTTGTGTGCTATGAAACATCACAACCTAACTGGGTGATTATAAAGATGCTCTACAGGTATCTCCGAAGGTATTTGTTGGGTTGGCATAGATCAAGAGTACGATTTGTCACTCCGAGTATCGGAGAGGTATATCTAGGCCCTCTCGGTAATACACATCATAAGAAGACTTGCAAGCAAAGTGACTAATGAGTTAGTTGTGGGATGATGTATTACGAAACGAGTAAAGAGACTTGCCGATAACGAGATTGAACTAGGTATGAAGATACCTAGGATCGAATCTCGGGCAAGTAACATACCGATGATAAAGGGAATAACGTATGTTGTCATAAAGGTTCGACCGATAAATATCTTCGTTGAATATGTGGGAGCCAATATGAGCATCCAGGTTCCGCTATTGGTTAATGACCGGAGAGGTGTCTCGGTCATGTCTACATAGTTCTCGAACCCGTAGGGTCCGCATGCTTAACGTTTAATGACGATTTTGTATTATATGAGTTATGTGATTTGGTGACCGAATGTTGTTTGGAGTCTCAGATGAGATCACGGACATGACGAGGAGTCTCAAAATGGTCGAGAGGTAAAGATTGATATACAGGATGATAATATTCCGATGAGTACATCAATACCATTATTACACCCATAGCCCCTACTGCTACATATATTGGACCACTTACTAGAGCTCGCGCACGCCAATTAAATTATCAGGTACTTTCGTTTCTTGGTAATGATTCTAATGTTCATGAGAATATGATGCTGCCTAAATTGGATACATTTGTTTTGCTTAAAAATGAAGGGCCTAGCTTGGAGAAAGATGAACATTGGAGCAAGAACAAGCATGGAGATGATGGCATGCGCAAGGGGAACAAGAACGGAGTTACAGGTGATGATTTCAGGACTTTGAAGCCACCATAATGGGTGCATGAAGCCTTGGACGAAATATACAAGATGCCACTTCATAAATTTCATCCCAAGGCTATTCTAGGTGCTGCGTCACCTTATTATTGGGCCAGGCCCATGTAATTTCGAAATACATAAGTATAGGCTATTTTTAGAGTCCGTATGTGTGGGGAAACAAGAGATAGGGTTGATTTCGGACCCCTCCACCAAGGGCCACGAAATCCCCCCCCCCCTCTTCCTCCATATATACAGCCCTTAGGGCACCGTTAGACTTTGGGTTTTTTTTAGATTAAAAGTTTGCCATAGCTGCAACTTCGCTAACTTCGTTTGTGTTCAACAACCAGACAAAGGCGTCACAGAACCCCACCTTCATTAATAAAGCTTTCCTCTGTTATTCGCAATATCCATATTGCAATCTTAGTTTCTTGCCTGTTCTTTGTTTGCTTGCAGGAAATAGACCTTCGTGGTCAGGTTGATCGTGCTCCGGCGCGGTCAATAACCTCTCGGAGTTGGTTTAGCGATTGCTAAGGCGCGACGTCCTCACACGTTCATAGTCGGATCGTCAAAGTCGACTTCCACCAAAATGATAGCCACCATCTCATCGAAAGATGGGACACCTTTGCCTCTATCAAGTGGTATCAGATTTCTAGGTTGCTCGGTGAGATTTTACAGTTTTTCATAGTTTAGATCGAGTCTGTTCTTCATACCTATAGTCCATGAAAAAGCCAAAAAAATTAGGGTTAGTTCATCCTATCCGAACCAGTCTGAGCCTTTGCACAGTCTTTTCACTTTTTTGCTTTGTTGAATTTGCGGTTGCATCGTCGCGTCAAGTTGTTGGTCTTAGCGTCTAGTCTTTTAGAGTTTCGAGTTCTGGTCATAATTGTCACGCCGCCACCGCACCATCATCATCACCCTGTCACCTACCACCACCGCTCCAAATCCGTATCCATATACTACCACCAATCCGTATCCATATACCACCACCGATCCATATCCATATACTACCACCGCTACCACCACCGCTGCCATATACCACCACCGCTGCCATATACCACCACCATATATCCACCACCAGTCCGAGTTCCTTGCATATTAGGTTTATTTTCGAGATCCATCTAATTTCCGATTCGTGTTTCCTTGCCTGAGTAGGTTTCGGAAAAAAAAAGAGTCTGGAGACCCCCGGGCAGTTTTTAGACCAAAATTTTGGTGAACTTAAATATTTTTTCCCTATCCTATTTTTAGGTCCCAGGGAGTGTTTTGAGACACTCGTCATGATAGTGATTTTTTGTCGCACTTTTTCGTCGTCGTTGGCCTGATTTCCAAAAAAAATCAAAAAAAATTCGTGCCCATCCTGTCAGTTTCACCTGGGAAGAGTTTTGAGACACTCGCCATTATAGTGATTTTTCGCAAAAAAAAAGAGGAGCGCAAAAAAAAGCAGAGCGAAAAGAAAATCCAGAGTGTTCTTCTCCCTTGCTTACGTGCAGCGTCGTGACTTTGTTAGTGTTCTAGGCTCGCGTCTCTAGCACGGTCTAGCCTAGGACCAACACAGTACCGTCGTTGAGCGTTTATTCAACTTGCATCTCTGAATTGATTATTGCCAATCCTTTTTGCTACCATATTATAAGCCTTCCCAGCTCCACATACATCTACATCGTGTGTTTGACTCTCCCTTGTAATCGCTCTATCCAAGCTTTGCGAGTTTTGACTGCAACGGTTGCCGATCACCGCCTACTGCTGGGTAAGAACTGGTAAGAATTTGAGTTTTGCTTGACGGATTTGTGACACCCACCACCACTTGTTAGTAGTCTATAGGATCATATTCTTGTGTGTTTCTGTTGCTGCTAACCATGCCAGGATCACAAGCCGACGAGATTGACTGGGAGAACTTAACGAACAAGGAGCTTCATGATAAGTTTCAGCAAATGATAACTGAACAGGTGCAAGATGTGTTGAACAATTTTGAAGAGGCCATGGAGAAGATCACCGGCCTTGAGAAGACTTTCAAAACAAAGCTCGATAACAGATTTAATGAACTGCTTGCGCGTCTTCCACCCGCTGCACCTGCCGCACCTCTGCAACAACAACAACTACCTCCACGTCGTGAAACAGCCCTCCGCCGAGCAAGCCGTGTCCTTCTTCAGCCTAGCCAAACTGTTGGTGCTACTGTTGATACTTCTGTGGCTCCTGCTGCTGATGCGGAGGATGATTATGTGGGAGATTGCGAGGATGGGGTTGATCAAAATCAGAACTACGTGGAACCACCAGCACCGCAACCACCAGGTCGTACACATGCAAATAATCACAATGGTAGGGCTCTCCCTCAGGTACGAGATCATGACCATCTTCCTAAACTAAAATTGAATATTCCACCATTTGAGGGTAGATATGTTCCTGATATATATCTTACTTGGGAGTTAGAAACTGAACAACGATTTACATGTTTACAATATCCTGAGGAGAGACGTGTTGCTGCTGCTGTTTGTGCTTTCACTAGTTTTGCATGTGTATGGTGGTCTGAACATTGTAGATTATATCCTATTCCTACTAC
Organism: Triticum timopheevii; assembly: GCA_963921465.1. NCBI lineage: Eukaryota > Viridiplantae > Streptophyta > Magnoliopsida > Poales > Poaceae > Triticum > Triticum timopheevii. Next base: position 278,522,357 of record OY997266.1, on the reverse strand, counting down.
TTGGGCTGCTTTGTAAACTGCTATGCGTACTCGTTGGGTTCCACCATATTATCAACGTGAATTGCTTCAAAAATTGCAGCGTTTAAGACAAGGGAAAATTTTTTGTAGAAGAATATTATCAGGAATTACAAACTGGCATGATTAGATGTGGTATTGTTGAGGAGAATGAAGCTATGCTTGCACGTTTTATGGGTGGATTAAATAGAGAGATTCAGACCATTCTAGAGTATAAGGAGTATACTAATATCACTCGCTTATTCCATCTTGCTTGTAAAGCTGAACGTGAAGTGCAGGATCGACACGCATTGGCGCGAACTAACTTTTTTGCAGGTCGACCTTCACCATGGACACTGCGTGCATCTTCTACTTCCACTACACCAGCACCTCCATTAGGTGCCACCTCCAGCCGTGATACAAGAAAGCAGGCACAACCACCACTATCTGCCAAGAGCGCACCTACCGGGCCTGCACAGAGCTCTTCTTCTTCCATGGCATCAACTGGGCACACAAGTGATATTATTTGTCGTCGTTGTAAGGGAAGAGGTCATTATGCGAGAGAATGCAAATCTCAGCGTGTGATGATTGCTACCAAGGATGGTGGGTATGAGTCCGCTAGTGACTATGATGAGGAGACTTTGGCTCTTATTACACGTGAAGAACACAGTGGAGATGATTCTGATCATGAGACGCAATACATGGCTCCTGAAGACGCTGACAGGTACGAATTTTAGTTGCTCAACATGTTTTGAGTGTGCAGGTCACACAAGCTGAGCAAAATCAGAGGCATAATTTGTTCCATACAAAGGGAGTTGTGAAGGAACGTTCTGTGCGCGTCATCATAGACGGAGGGAGCTGCAACAACTTGGCTAGCATGGAGATGGTGGAGAAGCTTTCTCTCACCACAAGACCACATCCACATCCTTACTACATCCAATGGTTCAACAACAGCGGGAAGGTTAAGGTAACATGTACTGTTCGTGTGCATGTTAGCATATCTACATATGTTGATTATCTTGATTGTGATGTGGTACCTATGGAAGCATGTTCCTTATTACTTGGTAGACCATGGCAATTTGATAAAAATTCTATACACAAAAATGGTAGAAACAATCAGTATACTCTTGTTCATAAGGATAAAAATATTACTTTGCTTCCTATGACTCCTGATTCCATTTTGAAAGATGATATTAATAGAGCTAACAAAGCAAAATAGGAGAAGAATAAATCAGATTGTGGCAAAAGAATTTGAGCAACAAAAAGCCTAATAATAAACCATCTAGTTGCTTCTGAAATTAAATTGAAAAGTGCATGTTTATTTACCACCAAGTCTGATATTGATGAGCTAGATTTCAGCAAATCTATTTGCTTTGCTTTTGTGTGCAAAGAGGCATTATTTTCATTCGAGGACGTGCCTTCCTCTTTGCCTCCTGCTGTCACTAACATTTTGCAGGAGTTCGTTGACGTCTTTCCACAAGACGTGCCACTAGGATTACCGCCTATTCGAGGGATTGAGCATCAGATTGACTTAATCCCCGGTGCTTCACTGCCAAACCGTGCGCCATACCGTACCAATCCAGAGGAGACGAAGGAGATTATGCGTCAGGTACAAGAGCTTCTCGACAAAGATTATATACGCAAATCCCTTAGTCCTTGTGTTGTTCCTATTATTCTAGTGCCGAAAAAGGATGGTACATCGCGTATGTGTGTTGATTGTAGAGGCATTAATAATATTACTATTCGTTATCGTCATCCTATTCCTAGGCTAGATGATATGCTTGATGAAATGAGTGGCTCTACAATATTCTCCAAAGTTGATTTGCGTAGTGGATACCATCAAATTCGTATGAAATTGGGGGATGGATGGAAGACAACATTTAAAACTAAGTTTGGATTATATGAGTGGTTAGTCATGCCTTTTGGGTTAACTAATGCACCTAGTACTTTCATGAGATTAACGAACGAAGTTTTACGTGCTTTCGTTGGATGATTTGTGGTAGTTGCTACCTCTTGAGCACTGCGTTGGATTTCCCCGAAGAGAAGAGGATGATGCAACAAAGTAGTGTAAGTATTTCCCTCAGTTTTTGAGAACCAAGGTATCAATCCAGTAGGAGACCACACACAAGTCCCTCGTACCTACAAAAAACGATAGCTCCTCGCAACCAACGCGATTAGGGGTTCTCAATCCCTTCACGGTCACTTAACAGAGTGAGATCTGATAGAGATGATAATATTTTTGGTATTTTTGGTATATAGATGCAAAGTGAAAAGTAAAAGGCAAAGTAAAAACAAAGCAAGTAATAAAGTAATGGAGATTGATATGATGAGAATAGACCCGGGGGCCATAGGTTTCACTAGTGGCTTCTCTCAAGAGCATGGATATTGTACGGTGAGTGAACAAATTACTCTTGAGCAACTGACAGAATTGAGCATAATTATGAGTATATCTAGGTATGATCATGTATATAGGCATCACGTCCAAGACAAGTAGACCGAAACGATTCTGCATCTACTACTATTACTCCACTCATCGACCGCTATCCAGCATGCATCTAGAGTATTAAGTTAAAAACAAAGTAACGCCTTTAGCAAGATTACATGATGTAGAGGGATAAATTCATGCAATATGATAAAAACCCCATCTTTTTATCCTCATGGAGTTCAGTACGGCTCCTCTGAAGAAATTCCTTAGTTGGCGTCCGCGGAGCCCCCAACTGGAGGAAGACAAGAGCGTCCATTATTTGATGGGCCGGATAAGGTTACTGGCCCATTCCGGGTTGACCATGATTGGAGTCATGGCAACATGCATTATGCGGGGTGTCGTGGGAAACGAACACCTATGGGGTAGGGCCCCTTTCGGTCCGGCAAGGGAGCAGAGAGCGCACGAAGAGCGGATCAAGGCGGAGCACGCGAGCGATTTTTAGCCAACTTCGGAGCTCTCCGGAGAGATAATACTCCTACTGCTGCTTTGTGTTTGTATTCTGTTCTTGCTTGATAGCGTGAGAATGGTGTAGTCTCGAATGAGTCGAACCCCTTCTATGTTGTGCATGGGCCTCCTTTTATAGGCTAAAGGGGTTACCGACAGGTGGCAACGCAGGCAAGGGTACAAATGTAAAAAGGGTGGTTGGTACAACTGCCATCTACAGTGCACCCTACCTAACTCTGATGGCAGGGGATGAGGGCATTTAATGCCCATCCGCGTCGCTTAAACAGTGCAGAAAAGCGACCGTTAGGGGCGCCACCGCTTGCCACGATGGCCTTCTAGTCATCTCCACTTGCCACCTCGCACCGCTTGGCTGCACAGCTTCCCGCCACGTGCGCCTGGAATGATCCTGCGGCGACACATCGACGGATGCGCTGGAGCATGGGCGCAGAGTGGTAGCTTCGCCGTGGCAAGCGCCTTGCCGCGGTCGTTGTCTTGTCGCACCCGAAAGCTTGTCGCTCGTCGGGTCCTGCCGGGACGCGCGGCGCGTCGCGGCAGGTTCTTCGAAGTGCCTGGGTTGGCCTTCCCGGCAAGCTCCTCTTGCCGGGGCCTTGTCCTTCCCGGCAAGCTCCTCTTGTCGGAGTCTTGTCTTCTCAGTTAAAACACTTTGTTCTTGAATGGCATCAATAGGACCTACGGAGGATCTTGGCGGACACCCGGCAAGCCCTGCCGCGGGACGCTGAGACTGCCGGTGCACAAGTTCGGGATACTAAGGTACCCCTACTTTAGTACACCGACAGGAGCAACCGGGCCTGGGCCACACACGGTGCCGAGCGCTGTTGGGCCAGGCCCAAAACAGGGCATGGGCACACACGGCCTGGGTCCACACCAAATCTAACTCCGTATCCACCGCGCCCTCCCGTAATGGCACGCGTCAAACGCGGCGTCGTGGGAGAGATCGTGGGTGATTCTTTAATCGAAAAAGGCGTAACGTTCGCCTCCTCCTCTTCATAAGCAGGGGAAACAGGAGCCGTTCCCCCACCTTTGCCACTTGCAGTTGCTTCCTCAGAAATCTCCGCCGCTCCCCTCCGCTTCTCAAAGCCGAAAGAGAGCAGCGCTCTGCCGCCCGTCCCCGCCGTCACCGCCAACGCCCCCGCTCTCCCCCACCGCCTCCGCCATGGCTCCGAAGACTGGGAAGGTTGCGAAGTCGGCCGAAGCGCTGCGGCTTGAGGTGCTGCGCAAGGAGCGAGCACTTTTCCCTCCCGAGCTCTCCGCGAAGGAGCTGCGGGAGTGGTTCTATCTCTTCTGGTTGACGGAGACGTGGGCGCATCCGCGCACGCAGGTACTCTCCGCCGAAGCTTCTACCTCGAAACGGTGCCCAAAAGGATACTACTTCTTTCATTGTTCTTCTATTGCGGGCTTTGCCCGCCCTTTTCCGATTTCTTCTGCGACATTATGAACACATATGGATTCCATCTCCTTGATTTCACCCCCAACGCCGTTCTGACCATGGCGGTTTTTGCACACCTCTGCGAGAACTTCGTCGGAATCCACTCAAACGTTGCCCTTTTTTGCCATTACTTCATGCCCCGGGCCGAGAAAGGAGAGCCCTTAGCTGGCGGGATCGCCTGGATCTCGAGGGTCGGCATGAAGGAGGTCTATCTGGAGGGGGAGCTCCGTAGCAAATGGGAGGAGTGGCGAGCGGAGTGGTGTTGGATTGTTGATGAGAACCCGCATCCATTCACCAACTTGCGCCAAACCCGAGTAGTGCGCGGCGGCGACTGGAGCGCCCTGGCGGCGGACGATGCTAGATTGAAGATCGCCACCACCCGGATCTTGCGGCTCAGGCTTGCCGGGCTCATTGTAGGGGCTGTTGGCGCGGACTTTCTTCGCCGCCGCAACGCCCCTCTGCAGGAGAGGGGGAGGCCCGCCTGGTTGTTCGGGGGCCCGGCGGATATCATGAGGCTGCGCCCAGGCCTCAATTTTAACTTCACTGTTTTGGAGTTGGACGGGACGCTCAAGGAATTGTTCAAGCACGACCCCAACCATCCCGAGTGGTTCAGGCTGCCGCAGGGCGTCGTACCTTTGTGCAACAACTCCCAGCTCGATCGTATCCGCGCAATGATGCCGGAGTGTGACTCGCATGGGATTATCCCAACTTGGCAGGAGCCCGCCGACGACGTCGTGCAGCAATTCTTCGACAACTTGGTGGAGGTGGCGGTCCGCGCCGACGAGCAAAGGCTCCTCACCCGCGACACCACTGATGACGAGATGCGGCGCATCGCCACCAGGGCAGAAGAGGCGGCGTCGGCCGCTGCCGCGGGCGAGTTCGGGTTTACTTTGGAGGAGGCAGAGGCAGCCGAGGGCGGCAAGCCTTGCCGACCGGGAGGATCTTGGCGGGGAGGTCGTTGGCGAGGGAGAGCCCGAAGACGAAGCGAGCGAGCCCGCCGGGGGTGCAAGTGGCCAGCCGTCTTCAAGCACCTTGCCGCAAACGTAGCCCTCAGTGCAGCCCCCAGCTCAACCAAGAAGGCGCCTCCACAGGACCGGAGACATAGCAGGGCGGCAGACGGGCCAACAACTGCCGCGTCGTGGGACACGCTCTAACGTGACAAGCACCATTGCCGCGGGAGCATCTCACGCTGCACCGGCAACTGGAGCGGGGTCTTCTCGGGCCGCCGCTTCCGATCCTGCCTCAGCTCCCGCCAAGCGTCCACGGGAGCCTACTCCTCCGCCTCGTCGCGCTGAAAGGGTACCAGACTTTGACCTCTCCGCGCTCAGCTCCGACGAGGAGGAAGAAGAGGAGGAGGAGTAAGACTTTCTTTTTGTTGTCCTTATGTTTCTTCAATTCTTGCTTTTCCTTGTCTTGTATCTGATCTGCTCTCTTCTGAACCTTGTTCCTTTCCAGGACTCTGGCCCAGAGAGCGGCGAAGAGGGCCAAGGTCCCTGTGGTTGTCATCGAGGACGATCCTGCTGTGACAGTAGAGGACGCGTCTGAGACCACCTTGTCGGACCCGGCAACCTCTCCCCGAAGTAGCCCCCAGCGCAGCCCCCAGCGTAAGTTCATAATTTTACTTCACGCTGTCAGGCGCGCATGGGTGTTCTTTCCTTGTTGATATCTTGATTGTTGGTTTACTTGTGTAGGAGCAGAACAGGCCCATCAGGAACAACCAGAAGTCACTCCTGAGGTGCTATCTGCTTCAACTACGCCGCCAAGGGTTGACTCACCGGCAAGGGAGCGCTCTCCGGCAAGGGACGAGACCAGTGATCCCCCGGTGGTGGAGCCCATGATTACGGAGCCCAGCACAGGTAATCCTTCTCGTCAGAGAACTTCCCTTGGCTCTTCTTCTTCTGATCTTCTTTTTTTTGGATATTTGCTTGACTTTTTCTCCCCTTTCCCGTCTTCAGAGCCTCCCTCCATGGAGCCAATGGAAACCGAGGCCCCCGGCGAGGAGAATTTGCGCGGAAATACTGGTGATGCTGCTGCTACTGAAGAAGAGGCCGGTGCTGATGATCCCGCTGGCGAAGAGGCCGCCAAGGCTGCTGGCGCAGGAGCAGGCGAGGAGTCCGGCGATCGCACTGACAACCCCGAGGGCGCAGGAGCACAGGGTGCTACACCGCCCGCCGACCCCTCCGCCGCTGATGCAGCGCCGGGCTCCGAAGAGCCCCAGCCCGGCGCCTACTTGAAGGCCGGCGAGGGTGTCTTCATCAAGCTTCCCTAGGCGTCGAGCTCCAGGGCGCCGGTTGAAGGAGAGGCATTTGACGGGGAAGTGCTCGCCTCCGTCGGGTTGACGGTGGTTGACGCGCCAAGCAGCAGCAGCGGCGAGTCCGAGGAGGAGCAGCTGCTCCAAAAGCTGGTGTCACTCTACCGCGCCCGTCAAGCGAAACTGGAGTCCCGGGAAGCGCTTGTCGCGCAGGCGGGAGTAGACATAGAGAAGCATGCGGAGGAGCTCCAGAGCCGCAACCAAGAGGCCCTCTGGTCCATTGCCGAGGAGAGGGCACAGCTCGTCGAGGCGCGGAAGGCCTTTCTCCTCGAGAAGGCTGAAGCCGAAGAGCAACAATGGCTCGCCGCTGAGGAGATGTCCGTGCGAGAAGGCGAGCTGACGCAGAAGAAGGTTAACTTGGACAGCCATGAGGAGGAGCTTGCCGCGCGCGAGGAGGCACTTGGCGGAGCCCTCAAGGAAGCGAAGGATGCTGCTGCAGCCGCCGAGGCCGCCAAGAAGGAGCTGGAGGTGAGGGTGACGAAGCTAGAAGCCACCCTCAAGTCAAAGAATGAAGAACTTGCCGCGCTCCAGTGCGAGCGCGAGAAGGACGCCCTTGCTCATGGTGAGCTGCAGGGTCGTCTCTCTGTGAAGGGCAGGGAGCTGAGCGCCGCCAAGGTCGCCAATGCCGATCTCGAGCTAAAGCTGGCCACGTTGACGGAGACGCTGGACGGCGCCAAGAAGCGGGAGGAGGACTTGAAGCAGGAGATCAAGGCCAATGAGGCGCTGCTGACGAGGGCCGCCGAAACCCAGAACACCTTCAGGGCTACTATGGAGCTGTGGACGGAGGGCCTCGTCAACATCGCCGCAGTCATCGACGAGGAGCTGGCGCAGCTGGAATTGGAGGGCTTCGGGTAGTCTTCTGATGAGAACCTCCAGCCCAGCGCCAAGCTCACTCTGTTCTTCAAGGGCGTGGAGACGGCTCTCCAGCAACTCCGGGAAAGGATCCCAAGTCAGCTGGCTGACCAGTCGCGCGCAATCTGCGCCAGAGTCTTGGAGAAGGTGTTGGTGAAGGTGCTCTTCCGCAATCCGGGCCTCAACCTCACCAACATCCTCAAGAAGCTACTGGCGGGTGCCGATCTTGAAGAGCTCAGGGCCATTGTCGCACCCATCGTGGACAAGGTGAATGAAGTCAGGAGGGTCGACGGTGATCGTGTAGACTAGGCCGCCTTTTTCCTCCTTTTTCTTGCCGCTGCCAGATATGTCACAGGAACAATCTATTAGAGCGCGATAAGTCATTTTTGTAATATAACTTTATCTTGGGCAGTATTTGCTATGTTATTTCCTTTACTTGATTCCTTCCTTTGTATGTTTTTACCCTACACTTTTAGGGAACTTGCCGGCGCAGGCACCCTTGCCGCGAGCGCTGAGTGCGGAACATCAGCAGCCTGCTGGCGGTGCCACTTCCGGCAAGAAACCTTGTCGCAACTAGTCGTAGCACACTTAAGTTGTTGAGCGGACTCGAAACAAAGTAAGGGTGAAACTAGCCGCGAGTCGGTTCCTCCGCGCACAGGTTTTCCATTCAAAGCACGGTCGTTCAAGGAAGATAAATTAAGAAATTTTAAAACTGATTGTGTTCAAACTTTGGCAACTTAGCTTTTCTGTTGTTTTCGTCCCGGCAAGGCGATACTTTCTTGAACGACGCCTGGTCCACACCATTACCTTCTCCTTCCCCCCGGTGAACTTGTGGGCGAAGGAACCTTCTTCTTGAGGAAAAGAAAGAAGAGAAAATAAAGATATGGAGCCTGAAGGCTCGTTATTGCTTACCGGGGGCAAGTGCTGCACAAATTGTCAGATAATACATGCAAGAAAAGAAAAGGCATGAAATTTGACAAGATGTGTAAAGCACATGAGTTTTATTTATGCACGGGATCTGCGCCCGGCTTTGTACAAAGGGTTACATGCAACAGTGGCAAGGCTTGTACAAAAGGTGGTTGCCGGAACAGGTTCCGGCAACCGCGCCTTATGGGTAAAACTTATGAAGATGCTCAATGTTCCAGGAGTTGCTCACCGGAAAGCCATCTTCGGTCTCAAGGCGGACAACGCCAGGCCTAGTGACTCGCTTCACCCGATAAGGGCCTTCCCACTTTGGCGTCAACTTGTTGGATTTCTTGGCGGATTGAACGCGCCGAAGAACAAGGTCGCCTTCCTCGAGACTTCTGGCATTGACTTTGCGGCTATGGTAGTGGCGCAAAGCTTGCTGATATCGAGCAGCTCGTACAGCAGCCTGAAGACGATCTTCCTCAAGGAGCAGCGCATCATCTTGTCGCAGCTGCTCTTGCTCAAGCTCATCATAAGCGAGCACTCGAGGCGATCCGTATATGAGTTCCGTGGGGAGAACTGCCTCTGCTCCATAGACTAGAGCAAAAGGTGTCTGGCCAGTGGCTCGATTTGGCATCGTCCTGATCGACCAAAGAACCACTGGCAGCTCCTCGATCCAATTTCTTCCGCACTTGTGCAGCCTATCGAAAGTTCTGGTCTTGAGCCCGCGCAGCACTTCAGCGTTTGCCCTCTCCGCTTGACCGTTGCTTCTCGGGTGAGCAACAGAAGCGAAGCAGACCTTGGCGCCAAGATCTTGGACGTACTGCATGAAGGTGCGGCTCGTGAATTGTGTGCCATTGTCGGTGATGATCCTGTTAGGGACTCCGAAATGGCAAACAATTGACCTGAAGAACTTGACTGCTGACTGTGCTGTCACCTTCCTCACTGCTTCCACTTCCGGCCACTTTGTGAACTTGTCGATTGCCACGTACAAGTACTCAAAGCCCCCGACAGCTCGGGGAAAGGGGCCGAGGATGTCGAGCCCCCAGACCGAAAATGGCCAGGATAAAGGGATCGTCTGGAGAGCTTGAGCTGGTTGATGTATCTGCTTGGAGTGGAACTGGCACGCTTCACATTTGGTTACTTGTGCAGTTGCATCCTGGAGGGCTGTTGGCCAAAAGAAACCTTGCCGGAACGCTTTGCCGGTAAGTGCTCTTGCGCCAATGTGGTGACCACATATGCCTCCATGTATCTCCGCCAACAGCTTCTGTCCATCTTCCCGGGGAATGCACTTCAATTTCACTCCATTGAATCTCCTTCTGTACAGTATGTCGTCGACAAACTGGTACATACTTGATTGCCGGGCTACTCTCTCCGCTTCTTCTTGTTCTTCGGGAAGTTCTCCTGTTTGAAGGAAACGGACAATCTGCTGCGCCCATGCCGGAGCTTGTGGCTCAACAACAAGGAATAAAGGCACAAACGCTGCTGTGGGAACATCTTCTTCTACGGCAAGAACCTGCGGTTCAGCCGGAGCTTGATGTTCTCCGGCAAGCTTGCCGGAGCAAAACTTGTCGGGAGCGTCTGCTTCAACGGAACAAACCTTAGGGCTTGTCGGAGCAGACTGCTCCTCAGCACTCTTGGTGTTGATCTTGGGGACCTTCTTGGCGGCGGCTTCGGGGAGCTCAGCCGGAAAGTAGTCACCGGAAATCAACTTCCTTTTCTTGCTCTGTCCAGTTGACGGTATCACAGATGGTTGAGTCAGCCTGAGCACAAAGATCCCTGGTTCCACAGGTAACTTTAATGCAGCGCATTTTGACAGGCCATCGGCAACATCGTTCTGGGCTCTTGGAACATGTTCCATCTGCAGGCCGTCAAAATGCTCTTCCAACTTTCTCACTTCATCAATGTAAGCCTCCATCAACGGACTCTGATAATCTTTGTTCACTTGGCGGACGACAAGCTGCGAGTCACCCCTGACAATAAGCTTCTTGATCCCAAGGTCTGCCGCGATTCTAAGTCCGGCAAGCAAGCCTTCATACTCTGTAGTATTGTTTGTCGCTTGCTCCTTGGGAAAGTGCATCTGGACGACGTACTTGAGGTGCTCTCCGGTAGGTGCGACAAGCAACACGCCCGCACCGGCGCCTTGCAGTGAGAAGGCACCATCAAAGTACATGATCCATTCTTTGCTTGCTTCCTTGACGGGGATGCTCGTCTTTGGAGTTTCTTCATCAGGTGTTGGCGTCCATTCTGCTATAAACTCTGCCAATGCTCGGCTCTGGATAGTTGAAGTACTTTCAAACTTGAGGCTAAAGCTTGAAAACTCCAGTGCCCACTCGACAATCCTGCCTGTTGCTTCTAGATTCTGCAATATCCTCTTCAACGGAAAGCGAGTGACAACTGTAATCTCATGTGCTTGAAAGTAATGGCGCAGCTTTCTCGAGGCCATGAGAAGGCCGAAAAGCAACTTTTGCACACCAGAGTACCTTGATCTAGCCCCCTGCAGAAGGGAACTGAGAAAGTAAACTGGGCGCTGGACCATTTTCTTCTGCTTCTCTTCTTGTGGCTGCACAGATTCATCCTTGCCGGGACCAGAGCTTGTCAGGGAAGCCCCCTGCTTATCGCTGGATGCACTTGCCGTGGTCGCTGGCTCATCGTCCGCCTTCCTTTCCGCTACTAACGCAGCACTAACGACTTGATTGGTTGCCTCTAGATATAGCAGCAACTTCTCTTGTGGTTTAGGTGCGACAAGTATTGGAGTGGAGGACAGGTATCTCTTCAAGTCCTGCAGCGCAGCCTCCACTTCTGGAGTCCATTTCATTGGACCTGCCTTTTTCAAAATTTTGAAAAATGGCAGGGCGCGCTCAGCAGACTTAGAGATGAACCTGTTGAGAGCAGCCACGCAGCCGGCAAGCCTTCGCACATCCTTGACGCGCTTCGGTGCTTCGATCTGCTCAATGGCCTTGATCTTGTCGGGATTAGCCTCAATCCCCCACTGAGACACAAAGAACCCGAGAAGCTTGCCGGAAGGGACTCCAAACACACACTTCTCGGGGTTGAGCTTGAGATTGATCTTGCGCAGATTTGCAAAGGTCTCGTCCAAATCTTGAATCAGAGTCGCTCTGTCTTTGCTCTTGACCACTATGTCATGCATGTAAGCCTCTACATTTCTGTGCAACTGTGGCTCAAAAGCTTCGTGAACTACCCTTGCAAATGTTGAACCAGCATTCTTTAGTCCGAAAGGCATCCGTACAAAGCAGTACGTGCCACATGGAGTAATGAATGTGGTTTTCTCCTCATCCTCTTCTGCCATGAAGATCTGATGATATCCTCAATATGCATCAGGAAATGAAAGCAAATCACATCCTGTCGTGGAGTCGACAATCTGGTCAATGCGCGGCAAGGGAAATGGATCCTTGGGACAAGCTTTATTAACATCAGTGAAGTCTATACAAAGCCTCCATTTTCCGTTCGCCTTGCGCACGACTACAGGATTGGCCAGCCACGTTGAAATGAGCACTCCTCTGACCAAGCCTGCTGCTTCCAAATTCTTGGCACTCCATTACTTGTTTTCTGACTTTTTGCTTGACGGGCCGTGCGTGAGGAGAGACGGCAAGGTGGTGCTCAATTACTTTCCTGGGAACACCGGGGATGTCAGATGGTTGCCATGCAAACACATCAACATTCGCCCACAGGAAAGCAACGAGCGTGCTTTCCTATTTAGGATCAAGCGTGGCACTGATGGTGAAGGTACCACCAGTGCCGTCCTCCTTGGCAGCCACTTTCTTGGTCTCTGGCGGAGCTGCCTTCGCCTTCTTACACTTGCCGGTGGAGCTCGATGGTGCATCCTCGACGGTAGCGCAGCACTCCGAAGAGGTGCACTTGCCGGAGTGGGCATCAGAGCTTTTGCCGGACTTGTTCTTCTTCTTCCCTCCGGGAGCTTCAGCGGCAAGTGGTTTGCGTTCGGCTACGGCTGCTGCTTCCCGGTAGATCTTGTCGGTACAGATAAGGGCATCCTTCTTGTCACCAGGGACAGAGATGACACTTATCGGACCAGGCATCTTGAGCATGTTGTATGCATAATGAGATGCTGCCATGAATTTGGCGAGCGCTGGTCGGCCAAGTATCCCATTGTAGGGCAATAGGAAATCAGCAACATCAAAAGTGACTTTTTCTGTCCTGAAGTTCAACTCGCTGCCAAATGTTACTGGCAACGTGATCTTCCCCTTCGGCTTGCTCCTTCCCGGATTGATTCCTTGGAATGTACCGGTCTCCTCGAGCTCGCTGTCGGGGATCTGGAGCTTCTTGAGTATCGCTGAGGAGATCAGGTTCAAGCCGGCCCCGCCGTCAACTAGCATCTTCGTGACCTTGAGGTTGCAGATAGTTGGTGAAACCAACATCGGCAAGCACCCGACCGCAGTGATGCGGTCAGGGTGGTCCTCAATGTCAAAGATGATAGGCGTGCTGGACCATTTCAGGGGCTTGCGAGACTCAACTGATGGTTCTGCTGCATTAACTTCTCACACCCACTGTTTAAGCTGGTGGTGCGAGGTACGCAGAGAAGCACCACCGTCAATGCACAAAACCTCTGTTGCATTCTGAATCTCCTGCTCGTCGGCCTCATCATCATCCATGTCCTCATCTTCATCTTCATCTTCCTCCTTGTCGCGGCCGCGGGGAGGCCTGTCTCCTTGCCGCTGCTTGGCCTTGCTGCGGCGTCCTCCCAGGCCGGGGCGCTTCTTGCCGGACCCGCCAGTACCTTCCTGGGCTTTTTCCTTGTCGCGTCGCTCGTACTCAGCCTTTTGCAGTTCAACGAGCTGCTCGACCTTCTTGCAACTTTGGAGATCATGGCCCTTGGTACGGTGAATCTTGCAGTACTGCTTGTCGGAGCCGCCCTGCTTGTCGGCGGCCGCCACAGGTTCTGCTTCCTTGGCGCCACCTCCGTTGCCGGACTGCTCGACAGCTGCCACATCTTTGCCTTTCCTTCTTCTGTTGTTCCGCCGCTGGTTTTTCTTTGTCGGGGCAGCATCCTCACTGTCAGACCCCCCTGCTCCTGCGTCCTCTCCGGGGAGTTTTCTTCCTTCTTCAGCACGTGCACACTTGTCGGCCAGGGCATAGAGCTCACTGACGTCTCTTATCTTGCACATCGCCATCTCCTCTTGCATCCTGCGGTTACGCATGTTCTGATGGAATGCGCTGATGACCACGGCGGGGTGGACGTCTGGGATGTTGCGCTGCACTTGGCTGAATCTTTGAATGTACTTGCGCAGAGGCTCTCCTTCCTTCTGGGCGAGCAGATGCGGATCGCTCTCCTGGCCATGAGGCTTGTGGCCGCCTGTGAAGGTGCCGACAAACTGATGGCACAGATCCGCCCATGAGGAGATGGAGTTGTCCGGCAAGTGCATGAGCCAGGATCTGACGTTAGGCTTAAGCACCAACGGGAAGTAGTTGGCGAGGATCTTCTCGTCGCGCCCTCCGGCAGCCTGCACCGCGATGGTGTAAATGCTGAGGAACTCCGACGGATGCAACCTGCCATCGTACTTCTCCGGTACATCTGGCTTGAAGTTCTTGGTATTGGGCCACTGGACTTGCCGCAGCTCACGAGTAAACGCAGGGCAACCTACCGCGTACGGCAAGTCGCCTGGTTCCCCTGGCGCATGCATGTCAACAGCGGGCCCAGCGCGCTGGTCTGATTGACGCCGCGCTTCTCTCCGACACTCGATGCGGGTGCGAGCGTCTTTGTGCTGTCGTTCTTGAAGAACTTGGCGTTGATCGCGACGAGCTCGTGGATCTAATGATGCCGTGGAGTCGGTGTCATGGTTGATCTGGCGAGTCAGTGATCTTGGCCTTCGGGGCGGGGAGTGCACGGTGGTTGCACCTCCACCGGTCTTGTCGCCATCGGCTCGCGTCCGACAATCTTGCCGCGGCTGCGATGTAGCTGGCTGTCGTGGAGTGTCGCCGTTGGCGAAGCCGATGAGGCTCTGTATAGTGGCCCTCCAATCGTCGATCTTGTCCGCCGTTGGAGGGTAGTCAGGGAGCAGTTGAGCTCGAGCCAAGGCTTCTTCTGGAGTCTTCGGTGGCGGCGGTGAGCGGCGCGAGGAGCGGGATATGCTCGGACTTCCAACTGGGTTGGAAGGAGCAGTACCCCGTCCAGGCGACCGTACTTCACTCGTGCCAGCATGCTGGCGTGCATGCTGGTCTTGAACGCCCCGAGATCCACCATCTTGGCCTTGCTCTAATGCGAGTACGGTGCTGCGAGCACCATGACGCTGTCGATCCCGCGCCTCCTGAGATGGGCGTGGTGCGTGTACGGACGCCGAAGTTTGCGGGGCCTTGTCCTTGGATCTGGTAATGACGTGAGCCCCCTCATCGGTGCCCGCTCCTCCGCCGGCGTCTACCCCACCGCCCGTTTTCTCCGGTGGTGGTGGGATCGACGCGGCTGGAGCAGCCACCTCCGAAGCCTTCTTCTTCGGTGGCATGTTGATGAAGATGATGATGAACTGGCTCGTGTGAACGTCGGATCGGGTTCACACAACCTCGACGCCCCTACCTGGCGCGCCAAAGATGTCATGGGAAACGAACACCTATGGGGCAGGGCCCCTTTCGGTCCGGCAAGGGAGCGGAGAGCGCACGAAGAGCGGATCGAGGCGGAGCACGCGAGTGATTTTTACCCAGCTTCAGAGCTCTCCGGAGAGATAATACTCCTACTGCTGCTTTGTGTTTGTATTCTGTTCTTGCTTGAGAGCGTGAGAATGGTGTAGTCTCGAATGAGTCGAACCCCTTCTATGATGCGCATGGGCCTCCTTTTATAGGCTAAAGGGGTTACCGACAGGTGGCAACGCAGGCAAGGGTACAAATGTAAAAAGGGTGGTTGGTACAACTTCCATCTACAGTGCACCCTACCTAACTCTGATGGCAGGGGACAAGGGCATTTAATGCCCGTCCGCGTCGCTTAAACAGTGCAGAAAAGCGACCGTTAGGGGCGCCACCGCTTGCCACGATGGCCTTCTAGTCATCTCCACTTGCCACCTCGCACCGCTTGGCTGCACAGCTTCCCGCCATGTGCGCCTGGAATGATCCTGCGGCGACACGTCGATGGATGCGCTGGAGCATGGGCGCAGAGTGGTGGCTTCGCCGCGGCAAGCGCCTTGCCGCGGTCATTGTCTTGTCGCACCCGAAAGCTTGTCGCTCGTCGGGTCCTGCCGGGACGCGCGGCGCGTAGCGGTAGGTTCTTCGAAGTGCCTGGGTTGGCCTTCCCGGCAAGCTCCTCTTGCCGGGGCCTTGTCCTTCCCGGCAAGCTCCTCTTGCCGGAGTCTTGTCTTCTTAGTTAAAACACTTTGTTCTTGAATGGCATCAATAGGACCTACGGAGGATCTTGGCGGACACCCGGCAAGCCCTGCCGCGGGACGCTGCGACTGCCCGTGCACAAGTTCGGGATACTAAGGTACCCCTACTTTAGTACACCAGCACGGGAGGGTGCAGCCACTACAATACAGGGGCCACCCCATGTGGGATTTGAACGGGGAGGTCGATGCCACCCGTCACGGCCGCAAAGGGCCGGGTTCGGCCGAGGACCTGGCGAAGATCCTCTCCGGCCTGCACAAGGGGGAGAAGGCGGACTTCCTCCAGACGAACCCGTTGAATGAGTTCTCCATGAATAACCCTCGGCGCTGGGTAAGCGAACACTTTACGTGCCGGACCCATGCTTTCAAAGTTTAAGTTTCTTATATTATGTTTTTCGACGCAGGAGCTGCGTCGGGTTGTGGAGGACATGCTAAGTCCAGCTCCGCAACCCGAGGATCCAGAGAGATCCTAGGATCCGACCTCCGAAGAGGATCCGGACATAAAGGTGGAGCTAATCGACGGGGTGTTCCACCAGCTCAGCATGGACAATGCTTTAGTCGCCATTACGGCTGACTACCCCGGACTGTATCCGGCTTCCCAGGTGATTGTGACCGAAGTCCCGACATCATTATCTCCTCCTTGCTCATTTCTGACCTTCGCATACGATGGTGTTTTGCAGGAAGCGCCTTCAAGGCGGGAAGCCGAGCCTACGGTGGCTGACCAACAAAGGCCAGTCCGGACTAGTAGGCGGAAGAGGAGCGCGGCGCGGATTGAAATGTCGCCGCAAAGGTATAGCTCACAGTTCATTATTTGGAGCAACGTTCTTAGGAAGCGTTTGAGTGCTCATGACTTTTGTAGGAGAAAAAGCGCCCGCCGGACTGCGGGCGTAGAGGTTGCCAATCCAACCTCTACCAGCCAGGCTGCAGCACCTGGTCTGGAGGGGGAGGCGAGCGCAAGGCGCGAGCCGGACACTCCTCCAATGGAGGATGCCGACAGACTGTCCACCACCAAGTCTGAGGTGGAGAGCGCCATGAACCACAGGCGCCGCCGGACAGTATTTCGTGACGCATGCTTCTCCCCTGAGGTGTTGAATGCCTTTAACGCGAGGGACGCGCACCTCCGTGGTGCTCAAGATGGTTTTACCAGAGCCACGGAGCAGTATGTAAAAGACATACGGGTAAGAGAATTTAATAGTTGTATATGTCAGTAGCCCCCGAGACTTAAAGCAGTTATATTAACTGATTTAAGGATCATTTTAAACGCAGGATCTTACGAAGAAGAATACCCAATTGTCTCAGGAGCTGCAAGAGTGCAAGGCCCAACTCGAGGCCACACTTGCTGCCGCAGGAGGAAACACAGAGACCCCTCCTGGTAACACATTATTTTTAAAAATATAAGCGGTGTGCGGCGAGCGCGCAAGTCTAATAATGACATTGCAGGTGCTGCCGGACAAGATCCGGACAGGTAAGAACTACTGCGCCAGCAGAAGGCCGGCGAGAGGGTGCTGAATAAAGTGCAGCATGAAAGGAACAAGCTCCAGGATGCCCACACCCAGCTCGGAGAAGAGCTGAAAGGTGTTCGGGCCGAGCTGTCTGGCTCCTTTAAGGAGAATGAGCGGCTTTGTCGCAGCATCTATAGTAAGTGCTCGAGCGGACTCCTTTGAAAAGAAGAGTTCGGCGAGGAAGTCAATTGACAAAATATGTCTTGTAGGTATACTCACAGGTCGCCCTGCGGAGGAGATGCCCATATCAACGGCTGATCAACTTCCTGATCTGCTGCAGCTGCTCGAACGAGTTCAGCAGGCAATGAGCGGCATCGTCCAGGCTTTATGGACAGCCCTCTCCCTACCCGAGGGCCTTGGGGAGCTTGCGGAGAACCTTCATGGAGTGCCGCAGCGCTTCCGTTTATGGAAGATTTCGGCCTGCCGCCAAGGTGCCAGGGAGGCTTGGGCCATGGTGAAGACGCGGTACAAGAAGGCGGATCCCAACCACATGGCCGAGGTCGGACCTGTGGGGCCTGATGGGATGTAGATCCCTATGAGTTTAGTATACGGCCAAGTAGAGTTGGCCGCTAAATTTTCCCAACGGGACTGTAAATTAGACAGCCTATTAGACGGGATTGAGGAGGAATACAGTCAGTAGATTTGACAATGTATTTTAAAATGACATGTGAAATGCCTTCTAGCCGGATTGTAGATCGTTTGTCTTTGCCGACCTTTTCGCTTCAACCTCGGGACCCTAGAGTCCAGAGTGTGTCCGAATACCTTCTTGTTTAAAAAACAACCGGGGCATGCATGGAGACCAGGCATAGGGGTCATTAGTGCTTTATCAGACAAGTGCCCAACTAGTTATGTTATATTACATGGTTAGTAAGAAACATCTTCCAGGGAGAATAGTTCCGTTAAGGGTTCCTTTCCCTGGGAGGCATGCCCTAAAGTGCATGTCCGGGCTGCAAAAAGAGCAGAAAAGCATCTGGGGGCAGATAAATAAGTAGGTAAAAAATCACCTTTCAAGTCACCGACCGAATATTCCCTTAGGAACGCTAGCTTTCGGCTTCACCCAGTCTGAGGTACACATCCGGCTGACCCGGCAGTAACAATCGCAAAGGTGCTCCCTTTACCTCCTAGCCGAACAATCGGGAACGTAGGGGTAAGCACAGGAGCCAGGCAACCCAGCTTGGCCAAAACATAAGTCATATCGATGCATATAATGGTGAATAAAAGGTACATGTGGAAGCTTGACACATGTGCTGGGCATGAAGCCCTTACAATTAAGCTTCTGGTAAAGAAGCCCCCAGGTATAATGAGTGCGGTGAGTTCTTCTGCCGCTAGGGCTTCGGATAGTGCCTCCAAGGCTAATTCGGCTGTCTTGTTTTCGGCACAGAGTGCTATGTCCGGATCACTAACGAGAGTGATTATTCCGCCAGGCCCAGGCATTTTGAGCTTCATGTACCCGTAGTGGGGTACGGCTTGAAAAATTGTGAATGCCTCTCGTCCTAATATAGCGTGATATCTGCTGCTGAACGGGGCCACTTGGAACGTGACTT
Organism: Triticum timopheevii; assembly: GCA_963921465.1. Taxonomy (NCBI): domain Eukaryota; kingdom Viridiplantae; phylum Streptophyta; class Magnoliopsida; order Poales; family Poaceae; genus Triticum; species Triticum timopheevii. Next base: position 278,503,532 of record OY997266.1, on the reverse strand, counting down.
CTTCAGATCTATAATTGTCCGGCGAGCCGAACACCACATCGAGTGTGATTTTTCCGGTGCAGCACGCTTCCCGGCTAGGGATCATTCCTCTGAGGGTTGTGCTGCTTTGCTCAATGTGGCTCCAGTCTATTTCCATTTTTTGAAGAGTTTCCTCGTAGATGAGGTTTAATCCACTGCCGCCATCCATGAGGACCTTTGTAAGTCGAAAGCCGTCCACTATTGGACTAATTACCAGTGCGGCTGGTGCTCGGGCTGTTCGGAGTTTAGGTTCGTCGCTGGCGTTGAAGGTGATGGCTGTGTCGCTCCATGGATTTGTTGTTGCTACTTGGTAGACTTCGGCGAGGCTGCGGATTGTTTGTTTCCGCATATTATTTGATGCGAAAGTCTCGAAGACTATTGATACCGTACCGGTATTGTTGGAGTGGTTTTCCGGGGCTAGAAGCTCCTCGCCACTTTTGGCCACCTGCCGTAATATCCAACATGCTCGAAGGCTATGTGTTGGGATGGCGCCCTCTGTACTGTGAATTTTACAAGGTCCGCTAAGCCATCCCTCCAGTATGGTTCCATGCCCTTTATGGGGTTTTGCTTTTTGGTTTTTGTACCCGGTGCCTGAGTGTAATGCACCCTTTTGATGCGGACTAGGGTTGTATTCGGGGCCGGATTGTCCCAAAACTTAATTTCGGTTTTCTGGAAACTCTCCATCACACAGTACTTTCATACTATGGATGCCAGGTTGGCGAAGCGTGTAACTTCACGACGGCTGATGGCGTTCAAGATTCCCTCGTCCGTGCAATTATTGCAAAAGATTGAGATTGCGTTTTCCTCTCGGCAGTCCTTTATCCTATCCATAACCAGGAGGAATCTGGCCCAGTAATGATGTACTATTTCAGCGGGCTCTTGCCGGATTAGAGATAGATCGCATATGTCTGGGCGGGTGGGTGGAATTGAGTCCGGAACCCTACCCATCTCAAGGCTCAAGGGTCGAGAAGTTTCCGAATTTGGAAGATTGGAAAGTGGAACATTGTCCAACGAGTCCGGTCCAATGCCTGACTTTAGGTTCAATGCTTGATCAAGTCCGTCCCTCCGCGGGAATCCGGCATGGAGGGTTCGGCAGCCCGGACATGACTAGTTTTCAATACAGGAGAAGAGTCGCCGCGTTGTTCCTCTACCACTACAACGTGGTGGGTGACCTGGGGAGAGTTAATCTGTCTTAGATCGGTTTTAAGCCCAATCTTATTGTAGTCTGTAGCGACTCCCAGGGCGGCGATGCGATCCAAGAGCTCGTTTACGGACGAGAGCTCTATTGGATCTAGCCACTCGGCAAATTCCGAGCTAACGTGAAGATTGCTTTTGACGAGCCAAGAGGTCATTGTCGAAGCGGTGGCCGGACAGGCGGTCATAAGAAAACCACCTAGCCGAATAGTTTGGCCGGCGGCCAGGGCTCCTTTGGCGAAAATACCGTCCTTGAAGACGGGAGGAGGCATCCTTCCTATCGATGACGGCACAGAGGAACTCTCAATGAAAGCACCAATGTCGGTGTCAAAACCGGCGGATCTCGGGTAGGGGGTCCCGAACTGTGCGTCTAGGCGGATGGTAACACGAGACAAGGGACACGATGTTTTTACCCAGGTTCGGGCCCTCTCGATGGAGGTAAAACCCTACTCCTGCTTGATTGATATTGATGATATGGGTAGTACAAGAGTGGATCTACCATGAGATCAAGGAGGCTAAACCCTAGAAGCTAGCCTATGGTATGATTGTTGTAATGGTTGTTGTCTCCTACGGACTAAAGCCCTCCGGTTTATATATACACCGGAGAGGGCTAGGGTTACACAGAGTCGGTTACAATGGTAGGAGATCTACATATCCGTATGGCCAAGCTTTCCTTCCACGCCAAGGAAAGTCCCATACGGACACGGGACGGAGTCTTCAATCTTGTATCTTCATAGTCTTGGAGTCCGGCGGACGATGATAGTCCAGCTGTCCGGACACCCCCTAGTCCAGGACTCCCTCAGGGATCAACATGTACATCGGATGACATATTTTAATGAAACACAATCAACATTTTTCTACCCACTATATTCTCATCCTAAATCCAAGCGACAACTATGTAAACAAATGCTGAATTTTGATAAAGTGCCCTTTATCAAATGAAGGTACATCACTAAATTTCATCATATGTGATTCAAACCAAACCAATTTCTATGAACAAGTTAAAAAGGAACAATATAGGCATTAAGTACACTCTACTACATACATTTATACATCTGGATGTCATGTGTCTTAGTGCAATTCTATCATGAATTACGTACTCGCTATGATTTGTGAGTTATGTGAAGGTCACATCTAAGTGCATTTTGAGTTTACTTCTCCTGTCTCACTATTTTTGCTCCATTGGAATTCTTTCTACCTACTCAATGGTTAAATTTTAGTACAACAGTACCAATGCAAAAATTAGTAACAAGATAATTTAGTAAAACAAGGTAAATTTTAGTACAAAATTGATATACTAAACTTTAGTACAAAAAGTCTAACTATGTTGACCAGATGGGATATTAGCCTCTGTAAGCTACAAGACCCTTAGCAACTCCGTATTGAATTGTATAAACAAGTTTAGTATAATATTTAGATAAACATAAACTTTATAGGGAACGCTAGAAGATTTCAGATGTTGCATTGCATCAAAATAGCATTAGTAGTAATGCAGATTGGGAAATTACACACTTCTTTGCTCAAATATCATCAGCATACATGCGCTTACAGAACATATTTGAGATATTTGTTATTTCTGCATCAGTGCGCGCGTACGAAAGACGTTAATATTTGAGAGCAAGCAAAAAGAGGTTACACAAATTATCAGTACAGACATCACACGACTGTTCACCTTGCTGTCGACCTTTTCTTTTCTATATTGGGCAATCGCATTGTAATCTATAAACCAAAGTAGCGTTGTGAAACCATCTTCAATTTATTAAAGATGTTTTGCATTTGAAATAGATCAATATGGTTTACTATGCAAAGTAGGGTGAATTACCTTGAGCATATTGATGTTTATATCAAATCCTAATCTGGGAAATTGATAGATGAAGAACCAATGAGACATAAATATTTCATGATCTTGTGAATAATTAGATGTCGATTGAAGAAAAGTTGGGAGCCAGCAACATGTAGAATCACAAGTTCTGATAGAGTAATTGGAGAAAGGTGAAATCTTACAGGGTTCTGACTCATGCACTGAAACAATACAAGAACGCAAAGTTCTTCCATAGGACGAGCTTCATGTTGCCTTCTATCTGGAACATTGGTTTTCTTCAAGATTTGTGACAAGAAACAACAAAACATGTTATAGTCATAGTATACCATAGTTCCTACATCAAGTAACATCACCATCTTAACTCCTAGGGGAACATAGAACCTTGGAACCTAAGAAATTTGTACCATAGTTTTCTCTCACGGTGTTGGCACTAATTGAGGGCGCCTCGAGCAGGCCAGCAGCTCTAGCAGGCTGGTGGCTCCACAGCCTGTGAGCACGATGAGAAGAGCTGCGATGTTGCTCACCATCGATAATTAATTGAGCAGTGCTGCTACAACGCCATTCTGCAAGCACCGTAATGAAAAGGTCAAACCAAAACTTCATGCTCAACTCAGCAAGCGGATCAACAATTGAAACTGAGTCAGCGATTAGATAATTAAGGGAGACAATGTTTTGGTAACTCACAACCATCCTGCAGCCTCACGTGGATGTTCATCAACACAACAGATCGAACTACTACTAGAATGACAATGCAATCCAACAAATACACACATGTTGGCTGAAGCAAGGACAGTTTCAGAACCTGCAAGTGAAGATGAAATTAAGGATTATATAGACAATAAAGAGGAATATTAGGACAGACGGATCGATGCGAGACTAATTCCTGTAGTATTACACAACATGCGACAGTGAAATTGGTGAGGATTCTTTTAGAATAAAACATATACAGACTCAACCATACATCCAAATAGAACAACCAAACTAGAAAAGGCTCGCTTGCATGTGCAAAACTAGATAGCAGTGCACATGAAAAATGCAAGGAAAAAACTAAAATACCTAGATTGATGAAGTGAGTAACATTAGGTAGCGCAGATCACGTTTGTGATTTCCGGCAAAGAAGCAACCATGGACCGATGCCATGTCGGCACAAAGAATCAGAGAGGGTACGAGTAGAGGAGAGAAGCATCTTACTAAATTGTAGGTGTCATAGGCGATGTAGCCAAGGCGGAGCAGCACCGGCGAGCCCGAGCCGTCACCTGCGCGTGCGGAGACGTGGGGTAGAGGGCCTACGCGGGAGTCGCACCGGCAGCCCGTGGTGGCTAGGGTTGCTGCAGGGGCATGTGCAGCAGCGCGGAGGAAGTTGTGATGGCAGAGGGTCGGAGGAGAGGACTGTGAGCGACGTCGTGGAAGAGCGCCCGAGCTAGCTGCAATTTCTGGTGGCAGTCAACATCGTGGATTCGTGGTCATGGAGCTTGAGTGAGAGGAATTGTGGGGAGGGGAGATGGGGAAATTTTGGGTGGGCGTGGGTACAGGTACGTCCGTATAGGGAGGTTAGGTTTTTCCTAGGAGAGGAGGTTAGCGCTAAGTATGGGTGGGTGGGATAAGTTCGGGAGGTGGGAGATTAAAAAACAACACATATTGTTATTTCGTTGGTAGATATGCGTTGGTATAGGTGGGTTTTTGTTGTAGTGTACCAATCTAGTTGGCCAAACCAAACGGGTAATTCGAAGAGACTTGCAAAGATAACTCAATCATACATAAAAGAATTCAGAGAAGATTCAAATATTATTCATAGATAAGCTGGATCATAAACCCACAATTTATCGGTCTCAACAAACACACCACGAAAAGAAGATTACATCGAATAGATCTCCACGAGAGAGGGGGAGATCATTGTATTGAGATCCAAAAAGAGAGAAGAAGCCATCTAGCTACTAGCTATGGACCCGAAGGTCTGAAGTAAACTACTCACACTTCATTGGAGGGGCTATGGTGTTGATGTAGAAGCCCTCCATGGTGGATGCCCCCTCCGGTGGATCTCCGGAACAGGCCCCAAGATGGGATCTCGTGGATACAGAAGGTTGCGGCGGTGGAATTAGGTTTTTGGCTCATGTTCTGATCATTTGGGGGTACGTAGGTATCTATAGGAGGAAAGAGTACATCAGTGGAGCAACAGGGGGGCCATGAGGCAGGGGGCGCGCCCTAGGGGGGGCGCCCCCCACCCTCGTGACCGCCTCTGTTGTTCCTTGGAGCAGGGTCCAAGTCTCCTGGATCACGTTCGGTGAGAAAATCACGTTCCCGAAGATTTTCATTCCGTTTGGACTCCGTTTGATATTCCGTTAACACTAAAATAGGCAAAAAACAGCAATTCTGGGCTGGGTCTCCGGTTAATAGGTTAGTCCCAAAAATAATATAAAAGTGGAAAATAAAGCCTAATATAGTCCAAAATAGTAGATAAAGTAGCATGGAGCAATCAAAAATTATAGATACGTTGGAGACGTATCAGGCATCCCCAAGCTTAATTCTTGCTCGTCCTCGAGTAGGTAAATGATAAAAAAGAATTTTTGATGCGGAGTGATACTTTGGCATAATTTCAATGTAAATCTTCTTAATCGTGGCATGAATATTCAGATCCGAAAGATTCAAGACAAAAGTTCGTATTGACATAAAAATAATAATACTTCAAGCATACTAATCAAAGCAATCATGTCTTCTCAAAATAGCATGGCAAAAGAAAGTCCATCCCTACAAAATCATATAGTTAGGTTATGCTTCATTTTCGTCACACAAAGATGTTCCCAACTTCTATACCCCCGATGACAAGCCAAGCAATTGTTTCGTACTTAAATAATCTCAAAAAATTTCAACCTTCACGCAATACATGAGCGTGAGCCATGGATATAGCACTATAGGTGGAATAGAATATGATGATGGGGATTGTGTGGAGAAGACAAAAAAAGGAGAAAGTCTCACATTGACGAGGATAATCAATGGGCTATGGAGATGCCCATCAATTGATGTCAACATGAGGAGTAGGGATTGCCATGCAATGGATGCACTAGAGCTATGAATGCTCAACAAAAGAAAACTAGTGGGTGTGCATCCAACTCGCTTGCTCATGAAGACCTAGGGCATTTGAGGAAGCCCGTCGTAGGAATATACAAGCCAAGTTCTATAATGAAAAATTCCCACTAGTATAAAAAGACAACTTATGAGACTCACTACATGAAGAACAAGGTGCTACTTTGAAGCACAATATATGAGACTCACTACATGAAGAACAAGGTGCTACTTTGAAGCACAAGTGTGGAAAAAGAGCTACTAGCATTGCCCTTTTTATTTTATTTATTTATTTATTTATTTATTTTGGGCCTTTCTGTTTTTTTTCTTTTTTTTCTTTTTGGGCAATGCTCTAATAATGATGATCATCACACTTCTATTGATTATAACATAAGAATTACAACTCGAAACTTAGAACAAGATATGACTCTATATGAATGCCTCCGGCGGTGTACCGGGATGGTGCAATGAATCCAGAGTGACATGTATGAAAAATAATGCACGGTGGCTTTGCCACAAATACGATGTCAACTACATGATCATGTAATGGCAATATGACAAAAGTGATGTATGTCATGACGATGATGATGGAAGTTGCATGGCAATATATCTCGGAATGGCTATGGAAATGCCATGATAGGTAGGTATGGTGGCTGTTTTGAGGAAGATATAAGGAGGTTTATGTGTGATAGAGCGTATCGTATCACATGGTTTGGATGCACCGGCGAAGTTTGTACCAACTCTCAAGGTGAGAAAGGGCAATGCACTGTACCGAAGAGGCTAGCAAAGGTGGAAAGGTAAAAGTGCGTATAATCCATGGACTCAACATTAGTCAAAAGAACTCATATACTTATTTCAAAAATTTAGAAGTCATCAAAAATCAAGTACTACGCACATGCTCCTAGGGGGATAGATTGGTAGGAAAAGACCATCGCTCGTCCCCGATCGCCACTCATAAGGATGCACAAGCCAGGTACACTTCATGTTTCAAATTTGTTACACAACTTTAACCATACGTGCATGCTATAGGACTTGCAAACTTCAACACAAGCATTTCTCAAATTCACAATTACTCAACTAGCACGACTTTGATATTATCACCTCCATATCTCAAAACAATTATCAAGCATCAAACTTATCTTAGTATTCAACGCACTCAAAAGAAAGTTTCACATATCTTGAATACCAAGTATATTAATATTAAGCAAATTACCATGCTATTAGCGACTCAAAATAATATAAGTGAAGCATGAGAGATCAATAGTTTCTTTAAAACAAATCCACCACCGTGCTCTAAAAGATCTACGTGAAGCACTAGAGCAAAAATTATCACGCTCAAAAGATATAAGTGAAGCACTATGAACAAAACTATCAAGCTCAAAAGATATAAGTGAAGCACATAGAGTATTCTAGCAAATTCCAGTTCATGTATGGCTCTCTCAAAAGGTGTGTACAGCAAGGATGATTGTGGAAAACTAACAAGCAAAGACGCAAATAATACAAGACGCTCCAAGCAAAACACATATCAAGTGGTGAATAAAAATATAGCTCCAAGTAAATTACCGATGGAAGTAGACGAAAGAGGGGATGCCTTCTGGGGAATCCCCAAGCTTTGACTTTTTGGTGTCCTTGGATTATCTTGTTGGTGCCATGGGCATCCCCAAGCTTAGGCTCTTGCCACTCCTTGTTCCATAACCCATCAAAAGAATTCACCCGAAACTTGAAAACTTCACAACACAAAACTCAATAGAAATCTCATGAGCTCCGTTAGAGAAAGAAAACAAAAGAGTACTTAAAGGTAATGTAATGAACTCATTCTTTATTTATATTGGTTCTAAACCTACTGTATTCCAACTTCTCTATGGATTATAAACTATTTTACTAGCCATAGATTCATCAAAATAAGCAAACAACACACGCAAAACAGAATCTGTCAAAAACAGAACAGTCTGTAGTAATCTGTAACTAACGCAAACTTCTGGAACTCTAACAATCCTACAAAAATAGGAAGTCCTGGACAATTCGTTTATTGAACAGCAGAAAAAGAATCAATGCAAAATCACATTTCTGTGAGTTAACAAAATTATATTCGTGCGCGCAAAGTTTCTGTTTTTCAGCAGAATCATATCAACTATCATCCTAGGTTATCCTATAGGTTCTACTTGGCACAAACACTAATTAAAAGATAAAACCACATCTAAACAGAGTCTAGATGGATTATTTATTCCTAAGCATAAGCAAAAACAAAAAAAAATTTGGGTTTCCTCCCAACAAGCGCTATCGTTTAACGCCCCTAGCTAAGCATAAAAGCAAGGATAGATCTAGGTAGTGCCGTAGTAATAAGATAGATCGGTGAATCTCATTTCATATTCTCTACGTTCGGCAGCAAGTTTAATTTGAGGCAAGCAAAAGTAATCAAAAGGGCTAAATTTAATAGGGCAAAAATCCCCAAGATCAATTTTAGGAGGTATAGGTTCCTCTTTTGGCCCTTCATAATGCACAACCAATTCATCATTATAAGCGTTCTTTTGACAGAACCTTGTGAGTCTATACTCAAAAGAGTATCCTATCCCATTATTTCGAATAGCCAAATCATCATTAAGTTCAGAGATTCTATCAATTAAAATGTTGGTTGGCACCTTTTTCCTAAGGTTTTCATTGAATGCAACATAGTCAAGAGATTGAAAATGCATAATTTCTTCTTGATTAAAGAGGATAGATTCTATGGGAGGACGGCCGGCGTCCACCCTATAATGCGCAAAGATTTCTTTGGCCTCCTTTATTATAAATATGAATTCATGAGCCAAAAATATAGTAGTGGCACGCTTAACAGACGAGTGTTTGATATTAGAAAATTCTAGGAAAATCCTTTGTATAGAAGGGTGCATATGCATAAATTGCCTTTCAAGTTCAACGATAAGCATAGAAATGGCATCCGCAAGACTACTAGTTCTATGAAGAATAGAACTGCCCATAAAGGGCAAAGCATCAGTACAAGTAAAGAAATCTTGAATAACTCATTTTCCAATAATATTACCACTACCGATTCGAAATCTTTTGGTATGATAGGTAGGGGATTCTTCAGCAGGAGCTTCAGAATTTTCCATGATATTATTATTGCCCATGTCGGCAATAATTTCCCCAATTTCAGACATAACGACAAGCAAGCAAACTGACACACGAGCAAACAAAAAGGCAACGGGAAAAGGCAAACGGGAAAAAGAGGAGGAGATTGGGAAAGAGAGGGCGAATAAAACGGCAAGGGTGAAGTGGGGGAGAGGAAAACGAGAGGCAAATGGCAAATAATGTTATGCGAGAGATAGGGATTGTGATGGGTACTTGGTATGGCGAATAATGTTCTTTGACTTTCAGGGCCAAAAAGTCCTGCTTAAGGCCGAATTTGAGGGTACTCCGGGCCTCTTAGCGCAAGCTGGGAGTATTTTCTGGATTCGCACGCTGGCCACGAGCAGTTTGAGTACTTGTGGGTCCGACACGGACTCCGAATGACAAAGTTATGACCGTTTTAGTGAACATCGGTCCATTCTATGGGAGTCCTTGAAATTACTTCATTTTCCTGTGACGCTTTTTGCATGACCGCCCTGAAATTTCTTGTCCTCTATAGTGGAGATATTGTTTCCACATATATATTGACCGATGCCAGGAATGCCCTTTTGTTCTTGGCTTTCACGCGCATGAATTACATCATGCTATCCGGCGAAAACAAAGAGAATAAGGCATATAGCCGCTAGATTTTCTTCCATTTACGACCAAATGAGATTGCCCGGATCATAGAGTATCTGTAGGAAGCTACGTTTGTCCCTACCAGGGAGGCTAATGTCTATGAGCAACATAATCTCTCGAAATTCCTTCAAAAGGAAGTGCCAATGGGTTCAGAAACTTGTCCGAAAAACAGTGGCGAATGATGTTCTTTGAGTTTCAGGGCCAAAAAGTCCTACTTAAGGCCAAATTTCAGGGTACTCCGGGCCTCCTAGTGCAAGCAGGGAGTATTTTCTGGACTCTCACGCTTTCCACGAGCAGTTTGAGTACTTGTTGGTCCGAGACGGACTCCGAATGACAGAGTTATGACCGTCTTAGTGAACATCGGTCCATTCCATGGCAGTCCTTGAAAGTACTTCATTTTCCCGTGACGCTTTTTGACTGACCGCCCCGAAATTTCTTGTCTTCTATAGTGGAGATATTTTTCCACATGTATATTGACCGATGCCAGGAAGGCCCTTTTGTTCTTGGCTTTCACGCGCATGAGTTAAAGCATGACATCCGGTGGAAACAAGGAGAATAAGGCATATAGTCGCTGGATTTTCTTCAATTTACGACCAAAGGAGATTGCCCGGATCATAGAGAATCTGCAGAAAGCTACGTTCGTCCCTATCAGTTGGGATAATGTCTATGAGCAACATAGTCTCTCGAATTTCCTTAAAAGGAAGTGCCAATGGGTTCAGAAACTTGTCCAAAAACAGCGGTGAATGATGTGCTTTGACTTTCAGGGCCAAAAAGTCCTAATTTAGGCCGAATTTGAGGGTACTCCCGGGCTCCTGGCACAAGCTGGGACTATTTTCAGGATTTGCACGCTTGCCGCGAGAAGTTTGAGTACTTGTGGGTCTGACACGTACTCCGAATGACAAAGTTGTGACCGTTATTGTAAACATCGATCGATTCTATGGGAGTCCTTGAAAGTACTTCATTTTCCCGTGACGCTTCTTGCCTGACCGCCCCAAAATTTCTTTTCCTCTATAGTGGAGATATTGTTTCCACATACATATTGACCGATGCCAGGAATGCCCTTTTGTTCTTGGCTTTCATGTGCATGAGTTACAGCATGCCATCTGGCAAAAACATGGAGAATAAGGCATATAGCCGTTGGATTTTCTTCAATTTACGACCAAATGATATTGCTCGGATCAGAGGGCATCTACAGAAAGCTAAGTTTGTCCCTACCAGGGGGCTAATGTCTAGGAGCAACATAATTTCTCGAATTTCCTTAAAAGGAAGTGACTATGGGTTCAAAAACATGTCCGAGAAACAGCAGCGAATAATGTTCTTTGACTTTCAAGGCCAAAAAGTCCTGCTTAAGGCCGAATTTGAGGGTACTCTAGGCCTCCTAGCATAAGCAGGTAGTATTTCCTGGATTCGCACGGTCGCCGCAAGCAGTTTGAGTACTTGTAGGTCCAACACGGACTCTGAATGACAAACTTATGTCCCTTTTAGTGAACATCGGTCCATTCTATGGCAGTCCTTGAAAGCACTTCATTTTCCCGTGACGCTTTTTGCCTGACCGCCCCGAAATTTCTTGTCCTCTAGAGTGGAGATATTGTTTCCACATATATATTGACCGATGCCTGGAATACCCTTTTGTTCTTGGATTTCACGCGCATGAAATACTGCATGCCATCCGGTGAAAACAAGGATAATAAGGAATATAGCCGCTGGATTTTCTTCAATTTACGGCCAAATCAGATTGCCCGGATCATAGCGTATCTGTAGAAAGCTACGTTTGTCCCTATCAGGGGGGCTAATGTCTATGAGCAACATAATCTCTTGAATTTCCTTCAAAAGGAACTGCCAATGGGTTCAGAAACTTGTCCGAAAAACAGAGGCGAATGATATTCTTTGACTTTCAAATCCAAGAAGTCCCAGTTAAGGCTGAATTTCAGGTTACTCCGGGCCCCCTAGCGCAAGCAGGGTGCATTTTATGGATTTGCACGCTCGCCACGAGCAGTTTGAGTACTTGTGGGTCTGACACGGACTCCGAGTGACAAAGTTATGACCATTTTAGTGAACATCGGTCCATTCTATGGCAGTCCTTGAAAGTACTTCATTCTCCCGTGACGCTTTTTGCCTGACCGCCCCGAAATTTGTTGTCCTCTATAGCGTAGATATTGTTTCCACATATATATTGACGATGCCAGGAATTCCCTTTTGTTCTAGGCTTTCACGCGCATGAGTTACAACATGCCATCCGCTGAAAACAAGGAGAATATAGCATATAGCCGCAACATTTTCTTCATTTTACGGCCAAATGAGATTGCCCGAATTATAGAGCATCTGCAGAAAGCTATGTTTATCCCTACCAGGGGGGCTAATGTCTATGAGCAACGGAATCTCTCGAATTTGCTTCAAAAGGAAGTGCCAATGGGTTCAGAAACTTGTCCGAAAAACAGCGGTGAATGATGTTCTTTGACTTTCAGGGCCAAAAAGTCTTGCTTAAGGCCGAATTTGAGGGTACTCCGGGCCTCTTAGCTCAAGCCGGGAGTATTTTCTGGATTCACACGCTGGCCACGAGCAGTTTAAGTACTTGTGGGTCCGACACGGACTCTGAATGACAAAGTTATGACCGTTTTAGTGAACATCGGTCCATTCTATGGGAGTCCTTGAAAGCACTTCATTTTTCTGTGACGCTTTTTGCATGACTGCCCCAAAATTTCTTGTCCTCTATAGTGGAGATATTGTTTCCACATATATATTGACCAATGCCAAGAATGCCCTTTTATTCTTGGCTTTCACGCGCATGAATTACATCATGCTATCCGGCGAAAACAAAGAGAATAAGGCTGATGAGGACATGACTACCTTGGATATGACCAAAAATATTGCATACATGTATATTTGTGAGGTGATTGCTAATGCAAACTATGCAATAATTTATTTATGTCATCCAAGACAAAAATACTTCACAAACTTTTGTGCCATGTCTAATTGCAGGTGTATGGGACATTTGTACCATCCACATATGAAGATAAGGGAGAAAGAGATGTTTACTTGCTGTTCAAAAAGTTCTTTCACGTCACTTTTGGCCCAAAAGAAGATAGAGTCCAAGTCTCTCACGTTCTGGACTCAGATTCGGATTACACAGACATACCTGACTCAAAACGTCAATAACTTTTTCATCCGGACTCCAAATTGGGTGAATATTTTTTTGTTGGAAAATAGATTTCGTGCACTTTCCAACCCAATTGGATTCAGCTTCAAACTCATCCGGAGCGTTGAGTTATGGACGAAACAATCTGATACTGTAGCAGAATCCGAGTCAAACTACAAGTCCAAAGGTGTTACATCACCTCCACTTGTGCCCATTGGCCTTGTACGACCTAGGGCTAGTTTTAGGCTGCCTTGGTACGTCCTCCCACCTCCTTGGCCGCCACCCCTTGCTCCGATATAAGTAGATCAAAGTAGTAGCTTTTTCTTTGGGATTTGTTTAGTTAAATTTTGCCAACACAACTCCGTGTTCTTCGTTTGTGTCCAACGACCAGACGAAGACCACTTCCGGATCCCCACCATTATCAATACTTCATCCATATTCACAATATTCAGATTGCTTTATCATATTCTTGCTTGTTCTTCGATTGCTTGCAGGAATAGACCTCCATGGTCAGGCTAATCGTGCTTCCGGCATCGTCAGTAACCTCAGGAGATTGGTTTAGCGATTGCTAAGGCAAAACATTGTGCACGTTTGTAGTTGGGTCGTCAAAGTTAACTCCACCAAATCAATAGTTATCATCCCATCGAAAGATCGGGACCCTCGCCTCTATCAAGTGGTATCAGTTTTCAGGTTGCTCCGTGAGAATTTCCAATTTTCCCTCGATTAGATTTATTTTCTTACCTATTGTCCTAGAAAAAGCCCCCAAAAAAGTTAAATCTATTCATCCTTTATCCAAGCCAGCCTAAGTCTTTGCAATTTTCTTTTCATTGTTTGCATTATTGAATTATCGCTTGCATCGTCGTGTCGAGTTGCTGGTCTTAGTGTCTAATTCATTTAGAGTCTCGAGTTCTGTTCACAGTAATCACGCTGCCGCTGCGTCGTTTTCCCATCCATCAATTTTCATCATGTCCTACCCATCGTTCATGGTCATAATCATAGTTGAGGTCATTAACATCTTCGCCTGATCCAATCTGCATCTTATCTAGTATGTCTTGGAAAGAGGGAGAAAAAAAGATAGAGAAAAAAAGAGAGAAAAAAAGGAAATAAAAAAAGAGAAATAAAAAGAAAAAAAGTGTGAGGAAAAAAAGAGAGAAGAAAAAAAACAAAATTCGGATCTATCTATTCTCAATCTCGTAGTTGAATTCGGATTGGAATTGTTTTGTGCACTGTTCAGTAAAACATGCATAACTTTCTCATACGAAGTCCATTTTGGCTCCGCGAGTACTCAAATGAAAGCTAGCGACGATCCGCATCTAAATAGTTGCAGAAGCTAGTTCCATATTTGACACCTAAAAATAGGCTTCTAAATAGGTCTTTTTGCCCTCCGAAGTTCGCGAACACAGCTTATTCCAGTTTTTCAAGCCAGTTTTAGAATTTTCTGATTCCTCGTATCAACTCGGAATTGAGTGATTCTTTTTGCATTGGAAAGGTTGATTTAGTAGCATTCTTTGAAAAATTTATCAGAAAATTGTCTCAAACTTTTCAAGAGGAAAGTTGTTGTATATCCTGCTTGGTAGTTGTTTTTCATCATTATCTTTACTGCCGTTGTGATCTTCACTTATATCTTGCTGTCCAGAGCTACTTAGTACCCTTCATTGATGCTAGTTGTGCTAAGCCGTGACCTCATTACTGTTCTAGGCTCGCGTCTCTAGTCCGGTCTGGCCTAGGACCAGCACAGTACCGTCGTTGAGCGTTTATTCAACATTGCATCTTTGAATTGATTATTGCTAATATTTTGCTACCATATATGGCCAACCCAGCTCCACATATTCTACACCGTGTATACGTATGTTCCCCTGGCAATCGCTTTACACAATCTTCAGAGTTACTTGACACCGTTGGTTGCTTGTCACCACCTGCTGCATGGTAAGACTTGTAAGATATTGATATTTGCTTTACTGTGTGCACTTTACAACCACATCCTAGTAGTTCATAGGAACATTATTCTCGAATTTTGTTTCTTGATTCTACTAATCATGACAGGTTCCGGAGATAGAAGTTCTTGGACGATGGACACATCTTCACAATCACGAGAGTTGGGACAACACACACAAGCATATGGTCAGATTATATCTTTACCATCATTTGAGGGTAGATTTAATCCTGCTATTTATCTATTTTGGGAGCTTGAATTAGAAGAAGTTTTTAGTCACCATGATTTTTCTGAAATTGAGAGAGTACGAGCTACCACTAGAGCATTTACTGGTTTTGCTTCTGTTTGGTGGAGTGTACATTGTAAGAAAAACATTGATAACCAACCCACAACTTGGAAAGTTTTGAAAGCTGTAGTGAGACAACATTTTTTCCTCCTTACTATCGTCATGAATTGCTTCGCAAATGGGAACAATTAAAACAAGGCAGTAACACTGTTCATGCTTACTACCAAGAGTTCAAATCTTATATGCATCATTGTGACATAGAAGAATCTGAGGATGATATATGAATAGATTTTTTCGTGGTTTGAACCATGATATCCGTGCAAGATTTCACTATAATCCTCGTTGCATTACTGGTATGTATGTTCGCGCTTGTACCTTTGAGAGACAGATACAGGAGGATGCATTGGGTGACTATAACAACTACTATTCCAGTCATGCTCACCGCCGCTGGTGGTTCCTCCACCGTTGCACCTACTAGAGCAGCTATATCAGCTACGTCTTTGTGAAAAGGTAACAGTAAAGGTATTGATGATATAACTTCACATGAGAATGATGCATCCCTAGTTAACTTGAATGCATCATGTGTTGAGTTACCTAGTGATTTGAGCACATCACCTATTTTAGAGAATCTGGATACTGTCATGAATGTGTCATGTGATCAAACAACTGAAATAGCAACAATTTTGAGTGCACCCATTGAATTAACTGTTGATGCAAAAGAATCAATGTTTAATCATTTTGACATGACCTCTAATCTTGGGTATCATTCTGTGTCGAATGACTTATTGCTTGTTTGCTTATTTAAGCATGTTGTAGCATGTAAATTTGATGCAAGTAAGGTTTATTCACCAATGTTGGGATGGTTTAATGATGAACATTGTCAATCTTTTGAAATGAATAAGAGCTTCACTTATATGTGCAAACTGAGTTGCAATATTTTCATGTGATGTATGGCGGAACCCTAGGGGCCGATCTTTCACGTTTGGAGTGGATCCTACCGGGAAGCACGAAGAACGCGCAGAAAACACAGGGGAAAACACGGGGAGAAACAAGAGAATCACTCAACCGACAAGTATCGATCACACAAGGGCTAGATCACCGAACTCATAAGGTAGCATTCAAAATCAACAAAGGAAAGATACAAAGGTAGCCGTTTTCTCCGTGAGGAGGTCTTGATTGTCTTCCCTTGAAGGGGTCTTGAATCCGCTTGGGGAATCTTCTCCGAAGAGGTCGTGAGCTCCAAGGAGAAGTAACCAAGTGGATGAGGAAGGCTCCCACACAAAATATGAGCTAAACCAATGCTAACCCTCAAAATGGGGAGGAGGTCTATTTGTAGTTCTAAGCCACGAAGGGGTAAGTGAGGGGCGAAGGGGTACACGGGCCTTGGCCCAAGTCATGCGCGCAGGCAAGGCCGGATGATCCGGACAGGGTCCCGGATGATCCGAGCGTCAGGGGTACAGATGATCCGGATGGAGTCCCGGATGATCCGGCTTCGGTGGAAGCCTTCGGGTGTCTTCGGCGCAATTACCCGGACGATCCGGGGGAGGATCCAGATGATCAGGCTAAGCCCGGATGATCCGAACGGCGGTCCGGATGTCCGGCCTGGCTCCAGCAGCCGCTCCGTCTTCTTCTTCTCCTTTCTTCCATCTTCTCTTCCATGCTTGGCCTTGGTCCGTGGATTCTCCATGGTCATCTTGGTTGTACCTGAGTGTATGCAAGGTCCATGCATGAGGTAGTAGCCATGTCTCACATGCGGAAAGTGACGGTTGGAAGAGGAGTGAATTTACCTTGTGTCCAATGGCGTATGTTCGAGGTCTCGTCATATGTCCTCTTGGGCTTGGAGAGTAGTCGGAGGGTACATGGGGATGAACGTGGGATGCTCCGCATCATCTCCCCCCCCCCCTTGGGAAAGATCCGACCTCGGATCATGATCCTCATCACCATGGAAATGGTTGTCATGGACGGACTCGTAGTTGGACGTAGATGAAGGCATTGCGCAATCCAAGTACTCCAAGGTGTCTCCGATATGTGGTACATGCAAAATGAGCAAACACAAAGTACACTTGGAAATACAATGGTTAGCGCACACAAAGTGTCCATCATGTAAGAATGAGTCCGTGCGGCAAGATAGTGCATGGCAAGACACATGATGCTTATCAAGATGATCTAGAATGATATGCAAAGCATTCATGGGGTAATTAGCATGGTGCACAAAGCAACAAATTCTACCATTGTGCAAAATGATGTCATATAGATACGGTTCATAAATAGCATGAATATGGCAATGGATGCTCAATATGTGTATGGTATCATGCAATTGATGGTGGGATGATCTTGATGTATGAATATGCCATCAAGGTAGATCACAACAAATTTGCTAAGGAAATGCACAAGATCATATATCATGGATGACATGGAAATATATGCAACAAGACAAGCATACTGTGAGTCAATCCATGCATACGGTGCAAACTTGTGGTGAGTATGAAATGTACATCGAGCATGACATGTGTGAGCACAATCAACAAATATGAAGGTGTTGGTGTACCAATGCTCGATGTCGTGGCATGAGTGGAATTCCGAAGATGCATCCAGTAAGTGCGAGTGCTCCTCAATGTGTAGGTCTATGGAGCCAATCTCCAATGTCGCTCCTCCATTCACGAGATGTATCATGTAGACATTAAGAAGGAAACAACAATAAAAGAGTGACCCATCCAATATGCGTACTTGAGGATGGCTCAAAGGGAAGGAGTACACCTTTACGAGGATGTCAAAAATATTGGTGTTGCGCATCATGTATGCCTTCAAATAGCCAATATGTATCATGACAGTAATGCCTTGTGAATCCTTCAAAACGAAAGAACATGACAAACACTCGGAAAAACAAATGAGGTTAGCGGAAGTGCAAAACATATCATTCGTGTGGTAAGATACCCAACAAGTGTATGCATCATGCTCATCGTAAGAAAGTACAAGGGAGCATTTCATAGTATGGAGGCATATGATGGAAGAACAACCAAATACAAGAGGCTCAATCAAATAAGTATGCATCACAAGTGAAGTGTCCAAGTCTCCAAGATCAATAAGCATAGTATGGTTGCACTCAATACAAGGTGATATGAGAGATGCAACTAATGGAGACAAGAGACAATGCTCAAGACAAATCAAGTGAGAGGCATGAACATATATGTCATCAACCCAAGAAAGCGAGTAAGAGTGGAAAATGGGTGATGCAACATAGCAAGCAATCATAGCGATCAAGTCAAACAAGCTAGTAGTGCGAAGATGCAACTTACTAGAGGGAATCATAGCAAGCATGTCATGTGTGCAAATCATGGGCATGAATAATGGACATGACATATCACAAGCATGAAAGCAAGATATGAGAAAAATATCATCAATGTATTGGCAGAGGCCATATGTAAATAGCAATGGAACATCATGACTCTCCCAACACAACAAGCATCAATAGCATGGGGCACATGATAAACATGGCAAAAGCAACAAGGATCTCCACCAAGCATGCAAATACACATAGAAGTAGCATAATGGTGAATCATGGGTAGATGCAAGCAAGGGTCACAATTGCATGTCAAAGGCATAGGAGCAAGCATAACATGCAAAGTGAACACAATAGTATGGGCATAAGGTGACAAGTGGTAAATAGCCCATAGCCGTGTGAGAGCCAAGTAGAAGAGATGCGCGTAGTCCTTGCGCGAAGGGAACAGTGGTAAGGATAGTCCACGGGATCCCAAGCCGTCGTTCCTCTCAAGAGCTCATTTCGTCAACTCTTGGGATTGAGAGGTTGACGAGTATATGTGAGTACCTACAAAAAACAAAGGTAAAGGAAAAATTGTGTGCACGTGGTATATGTACACATCATCCATCATGATGCTCACGTGCAAGTGTCGGTGAGCACAAAATATCGAATGCTCAAATAAATGAGATGCGTGATATAGAAACATGTCATCCATCATGAGAGGCTTGTTGTTATGTATGGCATAATGGAGACTCAAGGGATGTAATGCATCATGAGAAATAGCTAGAGCATTGTTATTCATGGAATGCATATGGGGCACACAATTATGGGAATCATGCAAAGTATGGAATGCATCAAAATCTCCTAATATGTATGAGGAAACTATGGGTGTCTCCTCATGAGCATTCATGGAAACATCACATGGAGAATATTGACAACATCCAAAATAAAGCATATTTGGGTCTATGTGATCATGGAATGACATAGTAGATGAATTGCGCAAATCATGTAAAGGAAGCATGGCAATATCATCACATGAAAAACAAAAGCCAATTACCATCATCTTGTCATCTATGCCATAAGTGCAAATGGGATTTATTTTAATGGGGCATGCATAGTTACTATGTTGAGATTGAAATGATGCAATATGGGAGATCTCACTCATAGCATATGACAAGTTCAATGGATTGTCAAACATGATGTGACCAATAGAATTTTCACATGATATCCTATGGAGCATAGCATCACAACTAGGCAACTCAACATGCTCATCATCATATTCATCGTAAATTGGTAAGTCATGACATGAAGAAGTCGCACTAGCATGGAGCATGGGAATAGGTGATTCAACATCATGGAAGCAATCGATGTCAAGAGAGTCCACTCGTTGTCATCTTCATCTTGATGGAACCATGTGGGGGGTGCATCATCATCCACCATGGCCATCGTCGTCTCCATTGGAGGGATGGACTCGTTGAGGATAGGCATGTCGTCATGTAGGAGACCTTGCACCAAAGAAGAAAACACACTAGGAGTAGAGGTTAAGTCGTTAGAAATCAAAGTGGCCTCACATGCCGTGTCAATTATCTCACTCGCTAAGTGTTGTGGCTCACTCACTCTCTCAAGGATGCTCTCACTCATATGGTTGGTGGAGTCACTCAAATGGCGCTCAACCTCACATAGGATGTGTGGCATGCTCTCATGTGTGGGACTAGTGGTGGTCACACTCATCCTCTCATAGGAAATGCTCTCAATGTCACATATGGTGGAATCACTCATGTCACTCATGTGGTGGTGGCTCTCCTCACATGACAAATGGGGCATCTCGACATATGTGGGTGTCGGAGAGATGTAGGTGCAAATGTCTCCATACTCAACTCCTATCGTCGTGGTCAAAGGGGATGGCCCTTGCTCGACCTTCTTGTCGCCGTCTTGGAGTTGGAGGCCCATATGATGTGGCACCTCGTAGCTCGTCTCCATGACCGAAGGGAATTTCCCATGCTCGGCCATCTTCCTTGAGGGGCTTTCGAAGATGGAAGTGTCGTCCTCACTTGTCGTTGGTCGCTTGGACTTGATGAAGTCGTTGTAGGCGTACTCGTGGGAAGTAGGCGAAGATGCCTTGATAGCACTTGGCGAAGATGCTGAAGTGCTTGTTGTAGTCGTAGCACCGTGTTGGTGGTGGTCGTCTCGCGGTCTTCTTTTGTGCTCATGAAGCATTGACTTGGCGTGAAGTAGGGCTTGTTGGCACTTGTGCATTTGCGCTTGTGGAGCATCTTCATGATGATGATGTCGTTGTCGTGCTTGAGCTCATAGAAGATGTCGTTCGTCGTCGTCGTGCACATGATGCTTGGAGGTGACTTTCCCTTCATGACGATGTTGATCACGAACATGATGGTAGTCGCCATGTAGATGTGGACGAGGACGATTTGCAATTGCATCGCTTTCGCGCTCCGAAGACTTGTGTCTTGAATATCGCTGCCTTGAAGATGACGAAGGGGAAGAAGACATGATCAAGGCTCTAATCTCCTCCATCCTTACATCTTGCTCCTCTTTATGTGCAGAAAGCTTCTTGTCGATGTAGTCCCTTTTCCTTGCTTCGGAGTGATGAATGTTGATGGATATGTTCTCGATGCGCTCTCGCAATCGTGATTGTGCGCCTTGCATTTGTCATTGTAGATCGAAGATGGATGCTTCGTTGATGTAGTTGTTCACGCCATCGTTGTTGTCGTAGACCGGAGATGAAATGCCTTGCCTATCCATCACAAGACTCGAGCAAATATGAGTGGGAGAAAGAGGAGAACTTATACCAATGTACCTTGACCGATGTTGACAATGAATCAAGTTCACTCAAATGCGGACAATGAAATAGCAGTATTGGTACCAATCCTTGTCGGTTCTCACACCTACACAAGTAAAGCCTATGGAGGAGCTCGGTGAGGATAGTGGTACAAAAATTTAATGCAAAATGTTAGCAAGAGTCAATAATGTTGAAAGAGATTCACAAATTCGCAAGCGAAGCAAGTAGACCAATAGCAATTAATGGCACACGGAAACACACACACGGATAGATAAATGGGGTCGTGCAACCAAGGAATGAGCACAAAATGTGGAATCCACGGAAAACGCTCGTGTTGCACAACTCAAGAGAGACGCTAGCACGATTGCTCAATAGGCGGATACGACACTTGTGCACAACCTATAAGATGCAAAATGTAGCAACTACTATCCCAAGTATGCTATTATGTATGGTTCCCGGTGTTTCTCTCAAGATGATCCAAGATGATCGGATATGATAATCTTATATGCAATGTGGTATGATGCTATGGCACTTGCTTACAAGCTCTTTGCTCTTTCTCTTTTGCTTAAAAGCTTTATTTCTTTCTTTTTTTCTATGGCCACTTTTGCACAATGCACAAACCAAGATAGCAATTGTGTATATGCGGGAACAAACTTGTGACACAAGATATGATAGCAATATATGCACCACGATGATATG
Organism: Triticum timopheevii; assembly: GCA_963921465.1. Classification (NCBI taxonomy): domain Eukaryota; kingdom Viridiplantae; phylum Streptophyta; class Magnoliopsida; order Poales; family Poaceae; genus Triticum; species Triticum timopheevii. The sequence goes on along the minus strand of OY997266.1, from coordinate 278,481,587 downwards.
GTATGTATGCTATGAGAAGTATGATCACTAGTGTGCACAAGTAACGTTGCCGACAATACTCAAATGGCTAGTCTCGATAGGCAAGCAACGCAAAAGTAAGGCTAGCGGTTAACAATGCAATGTCCAGGGGAATATACAATGGAGGGATACCACGATACCAAGATGATATGGAGGTTACCGTCCTTGGCGATGATGAGTGGCGGTGTTCTTGATGTAGAAACCAAGATGATGGAGTCTCGTCTCTAAGTAGCCGAAACACATTAGGAAACGGAAAAACCGCAAACTCAAAATCTCAAACGTCAAATGTCAAAATGGTGGTAACGGAAAGTGGTGGTGGTGTTGCACTAGGCGATGCGGAAGTGGAATGATGGGCTATACAGGTGTCGGAGTTGAAGTTGCTGTCCCTAAGTAGCCGAAACACCTTAGGAGACACAAGCCACAACTCAAACAAGCTCAAACAAAATTGGGTTAAGTTTGGTTGTCGGAAGTGTATGGTGGGCAAGGTTATGTGGAAGTGGTGGTGGTGGTTGATAAAGAAGCAATTGTCCCTAAGTAGTCGAAACACCTTAGGAGACGCGAATCACTACTCAAGCAACCACTAATCTATGGGGAACAAAATGGGTTAGGTTGCAGAAGTGGTGGTGGTAATGCGGATGATGTGGTGGAAGCCCTAGGCAAAGATGCAAAAATTCCGAAAATTTGATGGATTCAAATGGTGTTGGTGATATTTTTGTGGGATGGGGGATGTCTATAGCTTTAAAACGAGCTAAAGAACGTCAAAAACGGACTCTGGATGAATTAGTTATGACCAAAACAAAATTTTAGTCGAGTCAGTGTCAGGGTTAACCGGACATCCGGGAGGAGGTCCAGCTCATCCGGGCTATGTCCAGATGATCCGGGAGTACATCCGGATGATCCGGGTTCGTCAGCTCCGGTTCGGGAATTCGGGCGCGTGGGTTATCCGGACGTCCGGGAGAGGGTCCAGCTGATCCGGGAGGTGTCCGGATGATCCGGGAGAAGGTCCGGATGATCCGGGCAGGTCAAACTGCTCGGGATTTCCTCTCGGGGACGAATTTTCGGGCGGAAATGGATGATTTTCGGGGCAAAATTTGATGGATTTTGTGGATGGAAGGTGGGGAAACTTGGGCAGATGCTAGATCCACTTGAAACCAAGCAAATCCACAGATCAAAATCAACAAAACATCATCAAACCAACAAATCACAAAAAAAAATTGGGGGCTATTTTTGGTGGGGATTTTCGGACTTAGGACGAAATCAACAAAATCAAGCTACAAAACGAAGGGTAGGGGCTCCGAAAATGTGATCAACGTGGCTCATGATACCAAGATGATGAAGGGCGGAACCCTAGGGGTCGATCTTTCACGTTTGGAGTGATCCTAACGGGAAGCAAGAAAAACGCACGGAAAACACAGGGGAAAACACGGGGAGAAACAAGAGAATCACTCAACCAACAAGTATCGATCACACAAGGGCTAGATCACCGAACTCATAAGGTAGCACAAGATTCAAAATCAACAAAGGAAAGATACAAAGGTAGTCGTTCTACTCTGTGAGGAGGTCTTGCTTGTCTTCCCTTGAAGGGGTCTTGAATCCGCTTGGGGGATCTTCAGCGCAATTACCCAAACGATCCGGTGATGATTCGGATGATCCGGCTGAGCCCGGATGATCCGGACGGCGGTCCTGATGTCCGGCCTGGCTCCAGCAGCCGCTCCGCCTTCTTCTTCTCCTTTCTTCCGTCTTGTCTTCCATGCTTGGCCTTGGTCCTTGTATTCTCCATGGTCATGTTGGTTGTACCTGAGTGTATGCAAGATCCATGCATGAGGTAGTAGCCATGTCTCACATGCGGAAAGTGACGGTTTGAAGAGGAGTGAATTCACCTTGTGTCCAATGCCGTATGTTCGAGGTCTCGTCATATGTCCTCTTGGGGCTTGGAGAGTAGTCAGAGTGTACATGGGGATGAACGTGGGATGCTCCGCATCATCATGCCTTCTACTTCTTGTGACAATGTTTTGGCTTTAGATTTTATGAACTATGCAAGTTACTCATCTATTCAGGTGTCATATGTGCAAAATTCAAGGGAAGTCAAAAATGGATGACATATACATATACAACATATACACCTTGTGTTGTAGGGTCAAACCCTAGGAAGGATCTTTTCACACTTGGAGGGGGGAAAAGGAGGAAAAACTCAAGAACACCAAGAACACCAAGAACAAATCTCTCAAACAAACCTAAGTATCACATCCACTAGAGTTGCACACATGAGATCCACAAGATTACAAGATCAATACAAGGAGAGTAGCACTTGGTAAATTCTTCCCACTATGTGAGGTCTTGATGATCTTCTCCAAGAGGAGGCCTTGATAATCCAATGGATTCTTCCCTAGGTGGGGGCTTGAGCTCCTAAGAGGAGGGGTACAAGGAGCAAAGGCTCACAATGCTTAGTCTAATCTTTGCTAACCCTACAAATGAGCTAGGAAGGGGGTACTTATAGTCTAGGGGCGAAATAAGAGGGGGAGACGGTTACAAGGGCAAAAGCCCCAACTTGCACTCAGGCTCGCGGAGTGGTTCGGGCATTCGGGGCGAAGGGGCCGGGCACCCGGCCTAGTCAGGGGGCCGGCTGGGGCTGACCGGGCACCCGGGGCCATCAAGAAAGATCACAACAAATTTGCTAAGGAAATGCACAAGCTCAAATATCATGGGAATACGAGATGCAACAAGGCAACCATAATGTATGTCAATGCATGCATAGCGTGCAAACTTGCGGTGAGTATGAGATGTCCATCGAGCATGACATGTGGAAGCATAATCAACCAATATGGAGGTTGTGGTTCAAAAAGTCAAAGGAGTGTTGATGTACCAAAGCTCGATGTCGTCGCATGAGTGGAGTTCCGAAGGTGCATCCAATAAGTGCGAGCACTCCTCAACTTGAAAGTCCATAGAGCCAATCTCCAATGTCCCTCCTCCGTTTGCGAGATGTATAATGTAGATAACAAGAAGTAAACAACAACGAAAGAGTGACCCATCCAATGTGCGTATTTGAGTATGGCCCAAAGGGAAGGATGTCACCTTGAGGAGTTTGTCAATGATGATGGAGTCGCGCATCTTGTATGCCCTCACATAACCAATATGTCTCATGGTTGTACCGTCTTGTAAATCCTTCAAAATGAAAGAACATGACAAACACTTGGAAAAACAAATTAGGTTAGTGGAAGGGCCAAACCTATCATTCGTGTGGTAAGATATCCAACAAATGTATTCATAATGCTCATCATAAGAAATAACAAGGTAGTATTGCATGGTATGGAGGCATATGATGCGAGAACAACCAAATGCAATAGGCTCAATCAAACAAGCATGCATCACAAGTAAGGTGTCAAAGTCTCCAAGATCAATAAGCATAGTATTGTTACACTCAATATAAGTGGATATGAAAGAGGCAACTAATGGACACAAGAGACAATGATCAAGATATATCATGTGAGAGGCATGAACATATATGTCGTCAACCTAAGAAAGCGAGTAAGAGTGGAACATGGGTGATGCAACCAAGCAAGCAATCATTGCAATCAAGTCAAGCAAGCTAGTAGTGCGAAGATGCAACATACTAGGAGGAATCATGGCAAGCATGTCATGGGTGCAAATAGTGGGCATATATAATGCACATGACATATCACAATCATGAAAACAAGATATGAGGAAAGTAGGCTCATGGTGTTGGCAAGAAGTCCTATGTAAATAGCAATGTAACATCATGACTCTCCCAACACAAGAATCAACAATAGCATGAGGCACATGATAAACATGGCAAAAGCAACAACACTCTCCACCAAGCATGCGTATACACATAGGAATATCATAATGGTGCATCATGGGTAAATGCAAGCAAGGGTCACAATTGCATGGCAAAGTCATGTAAAGAGGCATAACATGAAAATTGAACACAATAGTATGGGCATAAGGTGACAAGTGGTAGATAGCCCATAGCCGTGTGAGAACCAAGTAAAAGAGAAGCACGTAGTCCTTGCGCGAAGGGAACGTTGGTAAGGATAACCCACGGAATCCCAAATCATCGCTGCTCTCAATAGCTCGTTTCGTCAACTCGTGGGATTGAGACGTTGACAAGTATACGTGAGTACCTACACACAACAAAGACAAAGGGAAAATTGTGTGTGCGTGGTATATGTACACATCATCCCTTATGATGCGCACATGCGTGTGTTGGTTTGCACAAAATAGCCAATGCTCAAATAAATGAGATGCGTAATATAGAAACATGTCATCCATCATGAGATGTTTGTTATTATGTATAGCATAATGGAGACTCAAATTGTGGAAAGCATCACTAGTGATATCTAGAGAATTGTCATGAATGGTATTCATATGATGGAAACAATTATTGGAAATCTCACCCATATCATATGACAAGTTTAATGGATTGTCCAACATGATGTGACTTCTAGAATTTTCACAAGATATCCTATGGAGCATGGTATCACAACTAGGCAAATTAACATGCTCATCATCATATTCATCATAAATAGGTGGCATATCTAAGCATGTAGAAGACGTAGTATGTGGTGAATCCATAAGGTGATCATCATCATGTGAGCAATCAATGTCAAGCGAGTCCACTAGTGGGACAAGAGAAGCACCATCACCTATGTTACCTTTGAAGCATCTCTCATGTGTTGTAGGTGATGTGTCGGAGATCCACTCGTTGTTATTGTCATCTTGATGGAACCATGTGGGGGGTGCATCATCATCCACCATGGCCATCGTCATCTCCATTGGAGGTATGGACTCGTCGAGTATAGGCATGTCGTCATGTAGGAGACCTAGCACCAAAGAAAAGACACTCGGAGTAGAGGTTAAGTTGTTATAAATCATAGTGGCGTGACATGCCGTGTCAACTACCTCACTCACTAAGTGTTGTGGCTCACTCACTCCCTCAAGGATGCTCTCACTCGTATGGTGTCGAAGATCCACTAGTTGTCATCTTCATCTTGATGGAACCATGTGGGGGCTGTATCATCGTCCACCATGGCCATCGTCTTCTCTATTGGATGGATGGACTTGTCAAGGGTAGGCATGTCGTCATGTAGGAGACCTAGCACCAAAGAAAACACACTCGGAGTAGAGGTTAAGTCGTTAGAAATCATAGTGGCCTCACATGCCACGTGAACTACCTCACTCGCTAAGTGTTGTGTCTCACTCACTACCTCAAGGGTGCTCTCACTCATATGGTTGGTGGAGTCACTCAAATGGCGCTCAACCTCACATAGGATGTGTGGCATGCTCTCATGTGTGGGGCTAGTGGTGGTCACACTCATCCTCTCAAAGGAAATGCTCTTAATGTCACATATGGTGGAGTCACTCATCTCTCTCATGGGTTGGTGGCTCTCCTCACATGACAAATGGGGCATCTCGACATATGTCGGTGTCGGAGAGATGTAGGTGCAAATGTCTCCATGTGCGGTCGCGTAGCTTGACTCCGAGTATGATTCCAATATGGGTGCCGTCTTCATGTTGTTGAAGAGGTTCACGCTCGTCGCCGTGGTCGAAGGGGATGGCCCTTGCTCGACCGTCTTGTCGTCGTCTTGTTGTTGGAGGTCCATATGATGTGGCACCTCGTAGATCGTCTCCATGACCGAAGGGAGTTCCCCCATGCTCGGCCATCTTCCTTGAGGGACTGCCGAAGATGGAAGTGTCACCCTCTCTCGTAGGTAGTCGCGTTGGACTTGATGAAGTCGATGCAGGCATACACGTGGGAAGTAGGCGAAGATGCCGTATGTCCGAAGGCGAAGATGCCTTGATAGCACTTGGCGAATATGCCAAAGTGGTTTTTGTAGCCGTAGCGCCGTCTTGGTGGGGGTCGTCTCGCGGTCTTCTCTTTTGCTCATGAAGTTTCGACTTGGCATGAAGTAGGGCTTCTTGGGACTTGTGCATTTGCGCTTGTGGAGCATCTTCATGATGATGATGTCATTCTCGTGCTTGAGCTTGTAGTAGATGTTGTTCGTCGTCGTCGTGCACATGTTGTTTGGAGGTGACTTGCCCTTCATGACGATGTGGATCACGAACGTAGATGTCGTGATGGTGGTCGCCATGTAGATGTGGACGAGGACGATTTGCACTTGCATCGTTGCCGCGCTCTGAAGACTTGTGGCTTGAATGTCGCTGCCTTGAAGATGACGAAGGGGAAGAAGACTTGATCAAGGCTCTAATCTCCTCCATCCTTGCATCTTGCTCCTCTTTATGTGCGGAAAGCTTCTTGTCGATGTAGTCCCTTTTCCTTGCTTTGGAGTGAAAAATGTCGATGGAGATGTTCTTGATGCGCTCTCGCAATCTTGATTGTGCGGCTTGCATTTGTCATTGTAGATCGAAGATGGACGCTTTGGAGATGTAGTTGTTCATGCTGTCGTTGTTGTCGTAGACCGGAGAGGAAATGCCTTGCCTATCCATCACAATACTCGAGAAAATATGAGTGGGAGAAAGAGAAGAACTTATACCAATGTACCTTGACCGATGTTGATGATGAATCAAGTTCACTCAAATGCGGACAATGAAATAGCACTATTGGTACCAATCCTTGACGGTTCTCACACCTACACAAGTAAAAGCTTACGGAGGAGCTCGGTGAGGATAGTGGCACAAAAATTTGATGCAAAATGTTAGCAAGAGTCAATAATGTTGAAAAAGATTCAAAAATTTGCAAGTGAAACAAGTAGACCAATAGCAATGAATGGCACACGGAAACACACACACGGATAGATAAATGGGGTCGTGCAACCAACGAATGAGCACAAAATGTGGAATCCACGGAAAATGCTCGTGTTGCACAACTCAAGAGAGACGCTAGCACGATTGCTCAATAGGCGGATATGACACTTGTGCACAACCTATGAGATGCAAAATGAATAAACTTCTATCCCAAGTATGCTATGTATGTATAGTTCCCGGTGTTTCTCTCAAGATGATCCAAGATGATCGTATATGACAATATTATGTGCAATGTGGTATGATGCTATGGCACTTGCTTACAAGCTCTTTGCTATCTTTCTTTTGCTTTAAAGCTTTATTTCTTCTTCTTTTTTCTATGGCCACTTTTGCACAATGTACAAACCAAGATAGCAATTGCGTATATGCGGGAACAAACTTGTGACACAAGATATGATACCAATATATGCACCACGATGATATGGTATGTATGCTATGGGAAGTATGATCACTAATGTGCACAAGTTACGTTGCCGGCAATACTCAAATGGCTAGTCTCGATAGGCAAGTAACGCAAAATGGGCTAGGGGTTATCAATGCAATTTGCAAGGGGAATATACAATGGTGTCGTCAAGGTTACCGTCCTTTGAGATGATGAGTGGCGGTGTTCTTTATGTAGTTACCAAGATGATGGAGCTCGTCCCTAAGTAGCCGAAACACCTTAGGAAACGCAAAAACCGCGAACTCAAAATCTCAAATGACAAATGTCAAATGGTGGTAGCGGAAAGCGGTGGTGGTTTTGCAATAGGCAATGCGGAAGTGGTGGTGGTGGTTGATGAAGAAGCAATTGTCCCTAAGTAGCCGAAACACCTTAGGAGACTCGAATCACTACTCAAGCAACCACTAATGCTATATGGAACAAAATGGGTTAGGTTGCGGAAGTCGGTGGTGGCTATGCGGATGATATGGTGGAAGGCCTAGGCAAACTTGCCAAATTTTCGAAAATTTGATGGAGTCAAATGGTGTTGGTAGTATTTGTTTGGGGTGGGGGATGTCAATAGCTTCAAAGTGAGCTAAAGAACGTCAAAATCGGAGTTCGGATGAATTAGTTATGGCCGAAACGGTGAAACTCGGAACGCTGAAACTAGGAGGGGCGGTAGTACCGCCTGTGATGGGCGGTAGTACCCCTCGTGTCTCGATTTTTCGACTGTTTCAGGCTGAAACTGGGCTGGGGGCGGTAGTACCGCTTGGGGGGCGGTAGTACCACTTGTGGTGCTCAGCGGTAGTACCGCTCGGAGGGGCGGTAGTACCGCTCGTGTCGGGATTCTTCGCAGATCGAATCGAGGCACGATTTTGGGGCGGAAATGGATGATTTCGGGGTCAAAATTGGATGGATATCGTGGATGGGAAGAGGGGAAACTTGGGGGAATGCTAGATCCAATTGAAACCAAGCAAATCCACGGATCAAAATCAACAAAACATCATCAAACCAAAAAATCACAAAAAATTTTGGGGGCTATTTTTGGTGGGGATTTTCGGATTTAGGACGAAAACAACAAAATTAAGCTAGAAAACACAGGGTAGGGGCTCCAAAACCGTGATCAACGTGGCTCATGATACCATAGATGATGTAGGGAGAAACCCTATGTGGACGATCTTTCACGTTTGGAGTGGATCCTACGGGGAACAGAACGAACGAGCGGAAGAACACGAGGAAAAACACGGGGATGAACGAGAGAAACTCAACCGACAATTAATTGATCACACAAGGGCTAGATCAGCGAACACATAAGGTAGCACAAGATTCAAAATCAACAAAGGAAAGATACAAAGGTATCCGTTCTTCTCCGTGAGGAGGTCTTGATGGTCTTCCCTTGAAGGGGTCTTGAATCCGCTTGGGGGATCTTCTCCGAAGAGGTCGTGAGCTCCAAGGAGAAGTAACCAAGTGGATGAGCAAGGCTCTCACACAAAATATGAGCTAAACCAATGCTAACCCTAACAAGGGGGAGGTGGAGGAGTATGTATAGTCTAGAGCCACGAAGGGGTAAGTGAGGGCGAAGGGGTACATGGGCTCGGCCCATTACATTGTGCGCAGACAGGCCGGTAGTACCGGTCATGTGGCCGGTAGTTCCACCGGGAGCTCGTGCGGGGCGGTAGTGCCGGTAAGGTGGGGGCGGTTGTTCCGCTCGAAGCCCGAGCGCTGGATCTGGAGGTGTACTCCGAAGGGGCAGCGGTTGTTCCGGTCATCGGGGCGGTTGTTCCGGTCTTTTGGCAGAAACCGGTACAACCGGTGCAGCACCGGCCTTGCTCCGCTCGATCACAGAGGGTGGGTCGGTTGTTGGGCGGCAACACGTCGGTTGTTCCCCCCGAGCAGTAGTTGGGCGGTTGCCGGGTGGTAGTGCCGCTTGGGTGGCCTCAGCGGTAGTACAACTTGGAGTGGGCGGTAGTACCGCTCATTCTGGAGCGGCCAGGTTCTCTTCCTCATTCTCTTCCATGCTTGGCCTTGGTCCTTGGATTCTCCATGGTCGTCTCAGTTGTACCTGAGTATATTCAAGATCCATGCATGAGGTAGTAGCCATGTGTCACATGTAGAAAGTGATGGTTCGGAGAGGAGCGAGTTCACCTTGTGTCCAATGGTGTATATTTGAGGTCTCGCCATATGTCCTCTTGGGGCTTGGAGAGTAGTCGGAGTGTACATGGGGATGACCATGGGATGCACCGCATCAGAAGGCTTGGTTGATGTAGATGTTGGAGGAGTTGTTGAAGCTTGGATGTTGGAGAAGCCATATGTCTTGGATGAGTACTTGGCGTACTTGAAGTCATCTTGCACTTGACGTTCCGCCTTTGTAGCTTGATGCACGAGCTCAATGAGGTTGGAGTAGGGTTGGAAGTCGGCGATCTTCTTGATTGGGTGATTGAGTCCATTCAAGAATCGTGCCATTGGTTGCTCATCATCTTCCTTGACATTAGCTCGAATCATGGCGATCTCCATTTCCTTGTAGTATTCTTCAACACTCCTTGTTCCTTGCTTGAGGAGTTTTAGCTTCTTGAAGAGATCACGGTTGTAGTATGTGGGCACAAAACGTGCTCACATGACATCCTTCATTTGAGCCCAAGTGGTGATTGGAGGTTCACCTCTTGCTTGTCGACGCTCAAGGACTTGTTCCCACCATATGAGCACATAATCTTGGAACTCAAGGGATGCCATAGCGATCTTCTTCTCTTCCTCATAGTTGTGCAAATGAAAGATTTTGTCGACCTTCAATGCCCATGAGAGGTATTCTTCCGGTTCAATGCTTCCATTGAACTTGGGCATTGTGAATTTGAGCTTTCCATAGCGTTACTCTTCATTGTGTTGTTGGCGATGGTGATAATGACGCCCTTGACGTGGAGGGTAATCATCCTCATGTTGCTCCTGACGTGGAGGAAATCCATGATCAACTTGCTCTGTTGAACTTGAGGTTGAGGTGGAGCTTGACAAGCTTGTGGAGGAGCGTGAGGAACTTGACGTTGCACACGTGGTTGGTAGTTCGTCTCTTGGATTTCTTCTCGAAGGGCATCCTCTTGATTGCGCCGTTCGCGATTACGGTTGGCGATGGCTCGACTTGATTCTTGAAGGGCACATTGCGCCTCAAGAGCTTGCGCTTCACGTTGTTGTTGTTGACGTTGAGCCTCGGCCTCTTGTTCCTCTTGGTGTAGACGCGCTTGTTCTTCCTCTTGGCGCCGTAGTCGTTGTCGTTCGTGAGCTTGAGCAAAAGCGTCGTGGTTTGAATGAGGACGAGGAACTTGCTCATCGACTTGCTCTTGTGAATGCTTGATGATGCGGAGCATCCCTCAACTACCCGCACCGACACTCCATCACCACCGCAAACACCGAGAGGGCCATTGACAAGAGCACGTGCGCGCCACATCGAGAACGAGGTGAACTCTTTCCTTGTCGAACATCATTTGAATTCACATGAGAATCGGGGCCTACCTCAAATAGAAACATTGTGCCTTGTTAGGTACCAAGGAGATGACCGGGAGGACGCGAGGATGGAGATTCAAGTAACCATGGAGAAGGAAGGTGATGTAGGGCGGAACCCTAGGGGCTGATCTTTCACGTTCGGAGTGGATCCTACGGGGGGAAACACGAAGAACGCGCGGAAATCACAAGGGAAAACATGGGGAGAAACGAGAGAATCACTCAACCGACAAGTAATCGATCACACAAGGGCTAGATCACCGAACACAGAGGTAGCACAAGATTCAAAATCAACAAAGGAAAGATACAAAGGTAGCCGTTCTTCTCCGTGAGGAGGTCTTGATGGTCTTCCCTTGAAGGGGTCTTGAATCCGCTTGGGGGATCTTCTCCGAAGAGGTCGTGAGCTCCGAGGAGAAGTAACCAAGTGGATGAGCAAGGCTCTCACACAAAATATGAGCTAAACCAATGCTAAGTCTCAAAGTGAGGAGGAGGAGTCCTATATATAGGCTAGGGGGCGAAGGGTACATGGGCTCAGCCAACACGCGCGCGCAGGCGCTGGCCGGATGATCCGGGGGTGGAGCCGGATGATCCGGGCTGGTCCAGATGATCCGGGTGGAGGCCCGGATGGGTTGGTGACGCAGGCGGTGGCGGTGCAGGTCCGGATGTCCGGCTGTGGGTCCGGATGTCCGGGCAGGGTCCGGATGATCCGGGGCGGGGTCCGGATGATCCGGCTTCAGGTGGGAGCTTAGGGTGTCTTCGGGGCGAGTTAGCCGGATCGTCCGGACCGGGGTCCGGATCATCCGGGCTCTGTCCGGATCGTCCGGGCCGCCGTTCAGATCGTCCGGCCAGTCTGGGACTTGGCGTTTTTCCTCTCCGTCTTCACGCATGTCTTCCGCTTCCGGCCCTCCTAGCTTCTTAGATTCTCCATGGTTAACTCCTTGGTACCTGAGTATGCATAGCATTTCCATTTGAGGTAGTAACCATGTCTCATGTGAATCAAAAGGGATTTGTGAGAGGAGTGATGTCACCTCGGTTTCAAGAGCTCTTACACATGCTCGAGTCATAGGTCCAAGTGGTGTTGTAGGGGATGTAGATGCGTCCATGGGGATGATTGTGGGATGCTCCGCATCATCTCCCCCCCCCCCTTGGGAAAGATCCGACCTCGGATCAGAATCTTCATCACCATGGTAAGGCGAGAGGTCTTTGACATTGAAGATGTCGCTCACGTTGTACTTGTCGCTTGGTAGATCGATCTTGTAAGCGTTGTTGTTGTAGCGTGCTAGCACCTTGAAGGGTCCATCGGCTCGAGGGAGAAGTTCGGACTTGCATTCGTTGGGGAAGCGGTCCTTGCGAAGGTGTAGCCACACGAGATCGCCTATGTCGAAGATCATGGGTTGCTTGTTGATGTTGATCTTGGTCGCTAGTCTTTGTACTTAGTGCTCGATGGTGCTCCTTGTATCCTCATGCATCTTCTTGATGTAGCTTGCTCGTGCACTCGCATCCATGTTGGTGCGCTCTTGTAGAGGAAGAGGTAGAACGTCCAATGGTGACAATTGGTTGAAGCCGTAGACAACCTCGAAGGGGGACTTGCCGGTAGTCGAATGTCTTGCGCGGTTGTAGGCGTACTCGGCGATGGGTAGACATGCTTCCCACGCCTTGATGTTCTTCTTGATTAACACGCGAAGTAGAGTGGATAGTGTCCGGTTCGTCACCTCCGTTTGGCCGTCGGTTTGAGGATGGTATGCGGATGAGAACAAGAGCTTGATTCTGAGCTTGGCGCATAGGGTCTTCCAAAAGTAACTCAAGAACTTGACATCACGATCGGAGACGATTGTCTTTGGTACTCCATGGAGTCGTAAGATTTCCCTACAAAATAGATTTGCAATGTGTGAAGCATCGTCTATCTTGTTGCATGGAATTAAATGTGCCATCTTAGAAAATCGGTCCACAACAACAAACACGGAATCCTTTCCATTTTGAGTTCTAGGCAAACCAAGTACAAAGTCCATGCTAATGTCTTCCCAAGGTTGATAGGGAATAGGAAGAGGCATGTAGAGACCATGGGATTGAGCTTTAGACTTAGCTTTGAAACATGTAGAGCATCGGGTGGTGAAGCGTGAGACGTCGCGAAACATCTTGGGCCAAAATTAGTTCTTGGAGAGCGTGGCGAAAGTCTTGTCGCGTCCAAAGTGTCCCATGAGTCCGCCTCCATGAGCCTCTTGCAAAAGGAGCAAACGAAGAGAAGACTCGGGAATGCATAGTTTGTTAGCTCTCATAAGATAACCATGCTTGATGTAATATTGTTCCCAAGATGTATGAGTCAAACATTTAGCATAAGGAGTTCCAAAAGATGGATCATTAGCATACAAGTCTTTTATGTGCTCAAAGCCAATAACATTCAACTCAAGTTTAGTGACAAGCGTGCATATGCATGAAAATGCATCGGCAACTACATTTTCGTTACCCTTAATGTACTTGATCACATAGGGAAAAGATTCAATAAATTCACTCCATTTGGCATGATGCTTGTTCAACTTAGTTTGACCTTTTAAGTACTTAAGCGTTTCATGATCGGTATGGATGACAAACTCATGAGGTCTAAGATAATGTTCCCAAACATGTAGCACACGCACTAAAGCATACAATTCTTTGTCATAGATGGGATAGTTAAGTTGAGCACCGGAGAGTTTTTCACGAAAATATGCAATGGCTCGTTTTTCTTGCATCAAAATTCCGCCAACTCTGGTACCACTTGCATCACAATGAACCTCGAAAGTTTTGTCAAAGTGGGGCAAAGCAAGAATTGGAGCATGAGTAAGCAAAGACTTGAGCTCATCAAAAGCGGTGGATTGCAAAGATCTCCAAACAAAAGGAGTGTTCTTCTTACTCAAAGCATGCAAAGGAGCGGCGATAGTGCTAAAATCTTTCACAAAGCGACGATAAAAACCTGCTAGACCAAGAAAACTGCGCACTTGTTGCAAATTGGTGGGTTGGGGCCAAGTTTTAATTGCTTCAATTTTAGATTCATCAACGTGGACACCCTTGGAAGATACAACAAAACCCAAGAAAACCACTTTGTCAACACCAAACGTGCATTTTTTCAAGCTTGCATAAAGTCGTTCCTTGTGAAGGGTTTGCAAAACAGCCCTAACATGATTAAGATGTTCTTTCATGGTTTTGCTAAACACAAGAATATCATCGAAGTAAACCACAACAAAGACTCCAATATAAGGGTGAAGCACATAATGCATGAGATGCACGAAAGTACCGGGTGCCTCCGATAAACCCATAGGCATAACTAACCACTCATATAAGCCAAATTTGGTTTTGAAAGCAGTTTTCCATTCATCACCCTCTTGTATGCAGATTTGATAATAGCCACTTTTAAGATCAATTTTTGAGAAAAAGTTGGCTCCACTAAGTTCATCAAGCATATCATCTAAGCGAGGAATGGGATGCCTATAGCGAACGGTAATAGCATTTATAGGTCTATAATCGGAACACAAGCGGAAACTTCCATCGGGCTTAGGCACAAGTATAACCGGAACGGCACAAGGACTTAAGCTTTCACGTACATGACCGTTGTCGATTAGTTGTTGTACTTGCCGTTGAATCTCCTTGGTTTCTTCGGGATTGACACGGTATGGAGCTTTGTTTGGAAGTGGTGCTCCGGGGATGAGGTCGATTCGATGCTCAATGCCTCGTAGGGGAGGTAGACCCGGAGGTAGCACATCGGGGAAAACATCTTGGAATTCCTGCAAAAGAGATTTAAACACTAAAGGTAGCTCGTGAGAGGTGTTAGTTTTTGGTTCTCCATCCTTGCACACAAGGACAAAGTGTATCACACTCGAAGGGTTCTCACACACTTCTCTAATCTCACTTTTTGTGGCAAATAGTATGAGGTTTTTCTCTCTAGGCAAAGAGGCGCTCAAGTTTGGCTTGTGGGTCTCACTCACTTTTGGGTGGGTCACTTTTGCACTCTTCTCTCCTTGATAGGTGGCTTGCTTGTCGGCTATCACTTGACTAGGAGACATAGGTCGTAGCACATATTCCTTCCCTTTCATCTTGAAGCTATAGTGATTGGTACGCCCATTGTGGATGACACCATAGTCGAATTGCCATGGTCGACCAAGGAGGTGGCAAATGGTCATTGGGACCACATCACACTCCAAAGTGTCTTCATATGCACCAATTTTGAAGGAGACTTGGACCGTATGCTCAACTCGGATAGTGCCGGAGTCACTTAGCCATTGAACCTTGTAGGGGTGTGGGTGCTTCCTCTTAACCAATTCAAGCTTGGAGCATAGTTCTTCACTTGCCAAGTTGTGACAACTACCTCCATCGATGATGACATTGACGAACCTTCCATTGATGCCGGCCTTGGTGTGGAAGATATGGCAGCGTTGGTCTTCTTCTTGTTGATGTTGAAGAGTCAAGACCTTGGAGACAACAAGAGCGGGGCTCGTATCTTCATCACAAAAGACTTGATCATCTTCATCCTCGTTCACGCGCCGGTGCATGGCCACTTGCTCAAGAGCTTCCATCTCCTCATCACTCATGGAGTCGTAGGTGCCATCATCGTTGAGGATCATGGTTCTCTTGTTTTTACATTCATAGGACTTGTGTCCTCGGCCGCCGCAAGTGAAACACTTGAAGGAGCTTCTCTTGACGGTCTCATCGGTCGGAGTGGATGAAGAAGCACGCGGCTTGAAGTTGCATGTAGTAGGAGGAAGAAAACTTGAACTTGACGAAGTTTTCTTGTAACTCGGCTTGTCGTCGTTGCATGGAGAAGGTTTGGTTGATGTAGATGTTGGAGGAGTTGTTGAAGCTTGGTTGTTGGAGAAGCCATATGTCTTGGATGAGTACTTGGCGTACTTGAAGTCATCTTGTACTTGATGTTCCGCCTTTGTTGCTTGATGTACAAGCTCAATGAGGTTGGAGTAGGGTTGGAAGTCAGCGATCTTCTTGATGGGATGATTGAGTCCATTCAAGAATTGTGCCATAGTATGCTCATCATCCTCCGTGACATTGGCTCGAATCATGGCAATCTCCATTTCCTTGTAGTATTCTTCAACACTCTTTGTTACTTGCTTGAGGAGTTGTAGCTTCTTGAAGAGGTCGCGGTTGTAGTATGTGGTCACAAAACGTGCTCGCATGACATCCTTCATTTGAGCCCAAGTGGTGATTGGAGGTTCACCTCTTGCTTGTCGGCGCTCAAGGACTTGTTCCCACCATATGAGCACATAGTCTTGGAAATCTAGTGATGCCATAGCGATCTTCTTCTCTTCCTCATAGTTGTGCAAACGAAAGATTGTGTCGACCTTCAATGCCCATAAGAGGTACTCTTCTGGATCATTGCTTCCATTGAACTTGGGCATTGTGAATTTGAGCTTGCCATAGTGTTGCTATTCATTGTGTTGTTGGCGATGGTGATGATGACGCCCTTGACGTGGAGGGTAATCACCCTCATGTTGCTCTTGGCGTGGAGGAAGTCCATGATTAACTTGTTCTTGTTGAACTTGAGGTTGAGGTGTAGCTTGACGAGCTTGTGGAGCTTGGCATTTCGCGATTGCGGTTGGCGATAGCTCGACTTGATTCTTTAAGGGCACGTTGCGCCTCAAGAGCTTGCGCTTCACGTAGTTGTTATTGAAGACGTTGAGCCTCAGCGTCTTGTTGCTCTTGGTGTAGACGCGCTCGTTCTTCTTCTTCTTGGCAACGAAGACGTTGTCGTTCTTGAGCTTGGGCAAAAGCGACTTGATTTGATTGAGGACGAGGGACTTGCTCATCGGCCTGCTCTTGTGAATGCTTGACGTGTAGCAGGTTGCGAGATGCATGACGATCTTGACACGCAGCTCGTCGAAGAGTGTTCGATGACGGTGTACTTGAGCCGGAGAAGGAGTCATCGGAATGTCGACTTGAGTGGCTCCGTCTTGAGTATGACGATGTAGAAGGAGGACGGTTCACCAACAAAGCGCGGATCTCGTCCATTCTTGCATCATTCTCTTGCTTGTGCGCATCGAGCTTGTTGTCGAAGTAGTCTCGTGTACGTTGCTCGGAGAGTCGTTAGTCGGTTGCGAGATTGTCGATGCGTTCGTTCATTGCTTGTTGCTCTTGATGCAACGCTCGTTGTGCACCAAAGAGGTGGCTCTTGGTGACGTATGATGACATGTCGTCGTCTTGCTCGATGAAGAGTGGGTTGGTAGAAGTACTTGGCCTATCCATCATTCCAAGCAAAAATGTTAGTGGTAAAAGGAGAAGAACTTATACCAATGTACCTTTGACTGATGTTGATGATGAATCAAGTTCACTCAAATGCGGACAATGAAATAGCACTATTGGTACCAATTCTTGTCGGTTCTCACACCTACACAAGTAAAAGCTTATGGTGGAGCTTGGTTAGGATGGTGGCACAAAATTGATTGCAATCGTTAGTTTCACTCAAAGATGTTGAAAAAGATTCGCAAATTCGCAAATGCAACAAGTAGACCAAGCAAGTAGGGGTACACGGAAACACACACACAAATAGATAAATGGGATTGTGCAAACCAAAAGGGAGCCAAAATGTGGAATCCACGAAAATGCTCTTGTTGCACAATACTAGAGAAACGCTAGCACGATTGCACAATACGCGGATACAGAGCTTGTGCACAACCTACTAGGCAAAAATGCAACGATCTTTATCCCAAGTATGCAATATGTATGGTATTTTCGTGCTATGATCCAAGATGGTCTTATATGACAATCTTAATGTAGTATGATGCTATGGTTCTTGCTTATAAGATCTTTGCTTATCTTTCCTCTTTGCTTAAAAGCTTGGGTGGCTCTTTGATTTTTGAGCTCTTTTCTCATGCAAAACTTCACGAACCAAGATAGCAATTTTGTATGCTATGACAACTTTTTGACACACAAGTTGATTCCAGGATATGCACCACGGTGGTATGGTATGTATGCTATGGAGTATGATCACTAATGTGCACAAGTCACGTTGCCGGCAGTACTCAAAGGCTAGTCTCGATGGGTAAGCTACGCAAAAGATGGGGTATGATGGTTATCAATGCAATTGCAAGGTATGACGAAGATGTCGTCGAAGTTACCGTTCGTAGAGAAGATGAGTAGTCGACGAAGATGAGCGTTGGTGATGTTGATGTCGCACCGTACCTAGATAGCCGAAACACAATAGGACACAGTAAATCACAACTCAAATTCTCGAACCCAAAGTCGAATGGTGGTATGGAGGTTGTGTCGTGGGGTTTTGGCAGGTGGAAGTGGTGGTGGTTGAAGTGGGGAAGTGCATAGACATAGGTGGTGGTGGTGGAGAACTACAGAAATGCAGTTTCGGCAGAGGAAGCCGGATGATCCGGGCCAATAGCCAGATGATCCGGGCGTGTCCGGATGATCCGGGTCAGGGTCCGGATGATCCGGGCAGGTCAATCGCGGTCAGGAACTGCTCGGGATGAACTCGAAAACGGCGAGAATTTTGACAATTCCACGGATTTTGGACGGATTTAGAGGGGAAGAAGGTGGGGAAAAGCAAGATCCATGAGTTACACACCGAATCCACGGATCAAAATCAACAAATCATCATCAAAACCAACAAATCACAAAAAAATTTGGGGGATTTTTTGGTGGGGATATTCGGATTTAGGACGAAATCAACAAAATCAAGCTAGAAAACGAAGGGTAGGGGCTCCAAAAACGTGATCAACGTGGCTCATGATACCAAGATGATGTAGGGCAGAACCCTAGGGGCCGATCTTTCATGTTTGTAGTGGATCCTACGGGGGGAAACACAAAGAACGTGCGGAAATCACAAGGGAAAACACGGGGAGAAATGAGAGAATCACTCAACCGACAAGTAATTGATCACACAAGGGCTAGATCACCGAACACATAGGTAGCACAAGATTCAAAATCAACAAAGGAAAGATACAAAGGTAGCCGTTCTTCTCTGTGAGGAGGTATTGATGGTCTTCCCTTGAAGGGGTCTTGTATCCGCTTGGGGGATCTTCTCCGAATAGGTCGTGAGCTCCGAGGAGAAGTAATCAAGTGGATGAGCAAGGCTCTCACACAAAATATGAGCTAAACCAATGCTAAGTATCAAAGTGAGGAGGAGCAGTCCTATATATAGGCTAGGGGGCGAAGGGTACATGGGCTCAGCCCAACACGCACGTGCAGGCGCTGGCCGGATGATCCGGGGGTGGAGCAGGATGATCCGGGCTGGTTCGGATGATCCGGATGGAGGCCCGGATGGGCTGGTGACGCAGGCGGTGGCGATGCAGGTCCGGATGTCCGGCTGGGGGTCCGGATGTCCGCGCAGGGTTCGGATGATCCGGGGCGGGGTCCGGATGATCCGGCTTCAGGTGGGAGCTTCGGGTGTCTTCGGGGCGAGTTAGCCGGATCGTGCGGACCGGGGTCCGGATCATCCGGGCTCTATCCGGATCGTCCGGGCCGCCGTCCGGATCGTCCGGCCAGTCTGGGACTTGGCGTTTTTCCTCTCCATCTTCATGCATGTCTTCCGCTTCCGGCCCTCCTAGCTTCTTTGCTTCTCCATGGTTAACTCCTTGGTACCTGAGTAAGCATAGCGTTTCTATTTGAGGTAGTAACCATGTCTCATGGGAATCGATAGGGGGTTGTGAGAGGAGTGATGTCACCTCGGTTTCAAGAGCTCTTGCACGTGCTCGAGTCATAGGTCCAAGTGGTGTTGTAGGGGATGTAGATGCGTCCATGGGGATGATCGTGGGATGCTCCGCATCAGAAGGGTAGCGAGGGAACGAGAAGAACGGAGCAACGGAGGGCATGGACCACTCCGGGTTACCCGGCCACCAAAGGACCCGGGTGCCCGGCCACCTCCAGCCACCAAGGCCGCGACCTCCCTGGCTGGCCCGGGTGCCCGACCCTCTCTCGCCGGGTGCCCGGCCCCCCTGGCCTAGCCTCCAGCCGCACCCCCGGGTGCCGGGGCCTTGGCCCCTGGGGGCCCCGGCCCGTCCCAGCCGGCCTCCTGGCGCAGCCCCGGGTACCCGGGCTTGAGGCCCCGGGTGCCCGGCCACCCTTCCAGCCAGCCTCCAAGCGCACCCCCGGGTACCCGGCCTCCCTACAGCCGCCCCCTGAGCAGGCCGGGTGCCCGGCCCATGTTGCCCGGGTGCCCGGACACCTCCGGTCCATCCGCATGTTTTGGCCTTTTGGCCTTTGTATCCTCATCCCATAGCTTGTTTCGTCGCTAGACTATATAAGTGGACCTCCTAGGTCATTTGGAGGGTTAGCAAAGATTAGACTAAACATTGTGAGCATTTGCTCCTTGTATCCCCTCCTCTTAGGAGATCAAGCCCCCACCTAGGGAAGAATCCATTGGATTATCAAGGCCTCCTCTTGGAGAAGATCATCAAGACCTCACATAGTGGGAAGAATTTACCAAGTGCTACTCTCCTTGTATTGATCTTGTAATCTTCTGGATCTCTTGTGTGCTACTCTAGTGTATGTGATACTTGGGTTTGTTTGAGAGATTTGTTCTTGGTGTTCTTGAGTTTTTCCTCCTTTTCCACCTCCAAGAGTGAAAAGATCCTTCCTAGGGTTTGACCCTACAACATCTTGGTATCATGAGCAAGGTTTATTCACATCTTGGAGTACCATCCCCCCATTTGCTAGCTTGATTTTGTTGTTTTTCGTCCAAATCCGAAAATCCCCACAAAAATAGCCCCAAAATTTTTTCTTGCAATTTGTTGGATCTTGTGAGATTTGGTTGTTTTGGTCCATGGATTTGATGTTTGGCAAGTGGATCTAGCCCCTCCCCAACAATCCCCACCCTTCCCACCACGAAATCCATCGAATTTGGCCTTTCCCCAAAGATTTCCGCCCAAATCGGCCACCATCGGGTGCCCGCACCTCGAACCACCGGGCACCCGCACCATGCCCAGCCACCCCCGGGCACCCGCACCTCACACCCCCGGGTGCCCGCACCCCCCCAAATCAGCCCACTACCAACACCATTTTGGCCATAACTTCCACCTCCCAAGCCCGTTTTTCGTGATCTTTAGCTCGTTTAGAAGCTCTTGACATCCCCCATCCACTCATCCCACTACCACCACCATTAACCCCCATCCAAAAAATCATCACAAAAACACCCACCTTCTGCATTTCACCGATTTTGTGTTGACATTTCTGTTTCCTAAGGTGTTTCGGCTACTTAGGAGCGTGTGACATCTTCATCACCATCATCGACTCGGAGTCATCTTCATCGCTAACCGTAAGAAAGGACGGTAACCTCGACGACACTTACTCCTTACCTTGCTTTTGCATTGATAGCCCGAGGCACTTTGCATCGCTTACCCATTGAGACTAGCAAGTTGAGAATTGTCGGGCCACGCTTTTTGTGCACCGTAGTGATTGTGTTATCATCTTAGTAACATAAGTCTCTCCCGTGCATATCATACATACTTGTCTCATATCATACTCGGCTCGAGCATCAAGCATAGGAAAAAAAAGAAGAAAAGCTTTTAAGCAAAAGAGGAGAAACAAAGAGCTTGTAAGCAATAGAGTTGAGCCATTTGCATACCTATATCATCTTGGTCATCACATATATACAATAGTTGGGATTGAAGACGGCACGGTTCTCTCATAGGTAGGTGCACAAGCGTATCTTGCCCATTTGAGCAATCGAGCTAGTGTCTCTCGAGCAATCGCACAACAAGAGCATTTTCCATGGTTGCACATTTTGAGCTACTCTTTGGTTGTGCGGATCCCATCTATCTTCCGTGCGTGTGTACCTAGCGATACCTTTGGGTTTGATCTGTTTGCTTTACTTGCATCTTTGTGAACTTTCTCAACCTTATCGATATCTTGACTAACATTTGCTTGAACATTTTGCCACCATCCTAACCGAGCTACTCCATAAGCCTTTTATTTGTAGGTGTGAGAAACAAACCCGGTTCCAATTCTCCTATTGTGGCATTACATTGAGTGACACTTGTTACATCCTCAATCCTCGGAGAAGGTAACTTTGGTATTGTTCTCTCACTTTCCTACTCACCCCAGTTGGTTATGATGGATAGGCCACACTCGTCGGCGAACCCACTTTTCAAGGAGCAAGGTGGTGATAACGGCTATGTCACCAAGAACCACTTCATTGCGCAACGAGCGCTCAATCAAGAGAAGGTCCCTGAGGGAGTCCTGGACTAGGGGGTGTCCGGACAGCCGGACTATCATCGTCCGCCGGACTCCAAGACTACGAAGATACAAGATTGAAGACTCCGTCCCGTGTCCAGATGGGACTTTCCTTGGCGTGGAAGGAAAGCTTGGCGATACGGATATGTAGATCTCCTACCATTGTAACCGACTCTGTGTAACCCTAGCCTCCTCCGGTGTCTATATAAACCGGAGGGCTTTAGTCCGTAGGACACAACATACATTACAACAATCATACCATAGGCTAGCTTTAGGGTTTAGCCTCCTTGATCTCGTGGTAGATCCACTCTTGTACTACCCATATCATCAATATTAATCAAGCAGGACGTAGGGTTTTACCTCCATCAAGAGGGCCCGAACCTGGGTAAAACATCGTGTCCCTCGTCTCCTGTTACCATCCGCCTAGACGCACAGTTCGGGACCCCCTACCCGAGACCCGCCGGTTTTGACACCGACATTGGTGCTTTCATTGAGAGTTCCTCTGTGTCGTCACCGATTGGCTCGATGGCATCTTCAACCAACAAAGCTGTCCAGGGTGAGACTTTTCTCCCCGGACAGATCTTCGTATTCGGCAGCTTCGCACTACGGGCTAATTCGCTTGGCCATCTGGAGCAGATCGAAAGCTACGCCACAGGCCGTCAGGTCAGATTCGGAAGTCTAAACTTCACGGCCGACGTCCACGGAGACTTGATCTTCGACGGGCTCGAGCCACAGCCAAGCGTGCCGCACTGTTACGATGGGCACGATCTAGCTCTGCCACCGAACAGTGCCTTGGTGGCCGCACACGAATCCGCTCCGGCCCTTAGTCCGGAGCCGATCACCCAGATCGAGGATCGGTGGATGAACACCACCTCGGGGGCTTCAACTTCCACGGCGATGGAGCCGAACGCTAATCTTGTCCCTCGCGAAACTCGTGATTCCGAGGTGCCGGACTCCTTGCCGGACTCCGGACCTCCCACGCCCCTATCAATCGGATCGGATGGGGCGCCGGTTATGGAATTCACCGTCGCGGACATCTTCCAATACTCGCCCTTTGGCGACAGCCTAAACTCGCTAAAACATCTCTCGTTATCGGGAGAGTCCTGGCCGGACTATGGCCAGGATGGTTGGGATACGGACGACGAAGGAATTTAGAGCCCACCCACCACCCACTTTGTAGCCACTGTCGACGATCTAGCCGACATGCTAGACTATGACTCCGAAGACATCGACGGAATAGACGACGATGCCGGAGACGAACAAGATCCAGCGCCTACAGGGCACGGGAAGACCACCTCGTCATATGACATATATATGGTGGATACCCCAAAAGAGAGCGATAACGAGGACCAACGGGCCACGGCAGAAGATAACCCCGCCGCCAAACAACCAAAACAGCGGCGCAGACGCCGCCCTAAGTCCCGCCTCGACAACAACAATGCTCCTAAGGACCCCGCAATATAGCAGGGCACACAAGTGGATGACGAACATGCAGATAAGCAACCGTCCGAACAGGACGAGTCAGATAATCAGTCTAGGCCCGGCGAAAACGACAGTCCGGACAATCCTATGCCGGACACGCCGCCGGAAAGTAAAAACCTTCGGAAAAGACTCGTCAACACTGCAAGAAGCTTGAAGAAGGAAAAGCGGAAGCTCAAAGCAGCGGAAGACACACTCAGGATGAGGTGGAGCAAAGTGCTCAAAACCGCGGATAAATACGGCAATGGCCACCAATCAAAGAGCTACCCGAAGCACAAGCTGCTACCAGAATTCGACGAGGAGGCCACAGAGCCCCCACAGTCAAAAAATAAAGAGGCTGCCCGGTTGGATAGACGGCCGGATGACAGGCCAAATTTTGAAAGCGGCGCCGCACATAAACCAACTAATGAACCTGGAAGGACAGATGGACCAGCCAGGTCCATTTACGGGCCAAAGAAGAAGGCCCTAGGAAGCAAGGCAACACGTCAAGTGTCCGAAGATAGTGGCACACCCAAATACAGGGGCGCCACACACCTACTATGTTTCACCAATGAGGTGCTGGACCATGAATTCCCAGCAGGATTTAACCCCATAAACATAGAGGCCTACGATGGAACAACAGACCCTGGAGTCTGGATAGAAGATTATATACTACATATACACATGGCCAGAGGAGATGATCTCCACACCATAAAATACCTACCCCTCAAGCTCAAAGGGCCAGCCCGTCATTGGCTTAAAAGCCTCCCAGAAAACACTTTGGGAAGTTGGGAAGAGCTCGAGGACGCGTTTAGAGCAAATTTTCAAGGGACTTATGTCCGCCCTCCGGATGCAGATGATCTAAGTCATATAACTCAACAGCCCGGAGAGTCAGCGCGCAAATTCTGGAACAGGTTCCTCACCAAAAAGAACCAAATAGTCGACTGTCCGGACGCCGAAGCCTTAGCAGCTTTTAAACACAATGTCCGAGACGAATGGCTTGCCAGATACCTCGGCCAAGAGAAACCGAGGACAATTTCCGCGCTAACAAGCCTCATGACCTGCTTCTGTGCGGGAGAGGATAGCTGGCTAGGAAGATGCAGCACCAGCGACCCAAGTACATCCGAGATAAGAGATGGAAACGGAAAATCACGGCGCAGAAAAGAGCAGCGCCGGAATAAGGAGAAAAGCCCAAAGAGCACGACAGTCAACGCCGGATTCGAAAGCTTGCGGCCAAACAACAAAACACCGCCTCTTAAGGATGACAGCGATGAGTTGTCCAACTTAAACAAGATTTTGGGTCGGATATGTCAAATCCACAGTACCCCCGGAAGGCCTGCAAACCATAGCCATCGAGATTGTTGGGTTTTCAAACAGTCCGGCCGACTAAACGCCGAACACAAGGGGCTCGACGCGTCAAGAGAAGACGATAAACCCCACCAGCAGAGCACCGGAAAGCAAAAGACTTTCCCACAAGAGGTCAAAGCAGTAAACTCACTTCATGTGATAATACGGAAAAATAGTGCGGCACCTTCTAAAAAGAGCCTCGCACGGTCCAACCCAACAGACCATAGAGATTTGATATCACAACCAATCACTTTCGACCACATGGATTATTCCAGAAGCGTTCGAAACGCAGGACGGACTGCCCTGATATTGGATCCCATAATCGACGGACTACAATTTACTAAAGTCCTGATGGATGGAGGCAGCGACTTAAACCTGCTGTATTCAAACACAATCCGCAAGTTGGGGATAGACCCTACTAAAATTCGACATAGCCGCACTTCCTTCAAAGGAGTGACGCCAGGCCCTTACGCCAAGTGCACAGGCTCCCTATTACTAGAAGTTGTGTTCGGATCACCGGACAACTTTCGGCGCGAGAAACTAATCTTTCATATCGTCCCATTTAAAAGTGGATATCAAGCACTCTTGGGACGAACGGCTTTTGTCCGTTTCAACGCCATACCGCATTACGCGTCTCTTACACTCATGATGCCTGGTCCACGAGGCATCATTTCAGTGCGAGGGTCACTTAAAGACCCCGGACACGGATGGACGAGTCCGGCATCGGTAGGCTAGGGGCTCCCTAGCCGCACACCCCTTCACAAGGGGCTACGCGCACAAACAACCGCGAGTTCATACGAACCCCGCTTTACTTATTTATATTTCTTCTTTCACACATACCTTTTCTGCACGAGTTGTTTTCAAACTAAAGTTCCTCTCTTTTTACAGATGAACAACATGCACAGCCGTCCAGGATAACGGCACAACGGAGACACAGGCGCAGACGTGCAGTAGGGACCCGTTGCGAAGATTCTTTTCAGATTAAGACCCTGCGTAAACCTTTTTTACTGTCTCTTGTTGTTACTCTTCCTTGGTTCCTTCCTATAACCAAAGCAGAGCCTGACGTTTTGGCATCGGCCGCGTCAGAGGACCATGCCCGTACCTGGACACTAGGGGCTTAGGGCATTGTTCTGCCCATTATTATAAAGACCGAACACCTTAGGGAGTGTTCGGCGTCTCGAGTTAGGCATTATATGCATCAGCTCCGAATGATGTCTTTGGTCAAATGTTGGGTTTGCCCGGCTCCTGTGTTTTGCTGCCTTATGTTCCGTATCATCGGCTAACGCGGCACTAGGAGAACTACTGCGATTTTGCCCCAGTTCGGCTGGGCGAGCACCTCAGTAGAGAAAGCCGAAAACTGACTGTCATGATATAGCGAGAGACTGGTCAACCACTCGATCGACTACCGGAATGTTTAGAATTCCCCGCTTTGACGAAGGACCATTTCCCGGTCAGGCACACACGCGCCCCGAACTCGGAGAAGTGCGGTGCCCGAAGGGGCTATATTGTAGCCCCACCCACGAACTACACTGGCTAAGTGAAAGTGATAAAGCATATAGTCCGGATTGCCTCGTTTGCTACGCTACCACCTCCTTAACAGGACCGAGACGTCGGATTAAGTGTGAAAACGCGCTATTTTTGCGAACACCCCCGCACCTTGTGCGTGGGGGCTGAAGCCGAAGACTGCAATCTTTCAGGTTATACAAATTTATACACAAACGGCCGCATAGGAGAAATTTTACTACTTGGGACGCACAAGTATAAAAAGCAGTTATAGCATAATCATCGTTTTACAAGCTAAAACGTTCATTTGAACATGACATTTTTTGAGCACTGCGACTCTATTACATGAGCGCCACGCATAACTTCCCCAAAATAGTGCTCGGCGGGTAGCCGGCTTTCATCTGAACCCTGGGCGGCAATACCGGTGGCATCCATCCCTGTCCAATGTGTCTTCACACGGGCAAGAGCCATCCGCGCGCCTTCGATGCAGGCCGACCGCTTCATCTCCTTGATATGCGGCACCGCTCCAAGAAATTGCTGCAATAAGCCGAAATAGCTCGTCGCCTTGGGCCTCTCTGGCCAGACATGAGCCACGATGTCAGTCATGGCAAGTCCGGACAATCTATTTCACTCGGCCCATTCGGCCAACCGATCGGTCAACAGAAGTGAACGATCCGGACTATGGAATTGAGACCAAAATAGCTCTTCTGTCTTGTGATCCTTCTGGCTCCGGAAGTGCTCAACGGCATCAGCCGCACTTGCCGCTAAGTCCATATACGGATCCTCCAGACCCCACAGCTGGCCAAGTTGAGCATACTTTTGATCCGTAAACCGGCGACGCAGCAGAAAAGGCTTGCCAGCCACAATATCTCCGGCCTGGCGCAGCTCCTCCTTCATAGCCCGCATTGCAGAACGGGCATCCTTGGCCTCGGCGGTGGCCTTCCCCAGGTCTTCCCGCTCCGATAAGCGCTCCTTTTCAAGAGCCTCATTGCGGTCGGCAGCATCTTTTAATTTAACGGCCAATTCAGCCATCTCTTCCTTGCTTCGGTAGTGTGCAGCCTTTTCGGCTTTCAACTCCTCGGTCGCCCTCGAGGCAGCCGCGTCACTCCTTCGGGCTTGCTCCTTAGCTTGAGCAAGTTCGGCCCGAAGGCTCTCCACAGCAACAGCACTGTCTGTATCACAACATATAATTTATCAGAGGAGGGCTTTGACCCCCTTAATAAAGCAACTGTGGAGAACTCACTTACCTTGCGACTCGTCAAGTCGCCAGTTGACAAGTGCGATGTCCGCATCCGCCATGTCAAGTTGCCGCATTAACTCGGCAACTCCACTAGCCCTCGGACTATCCGCCACCTGCATAGGAACGACGACATTCATTACTTGCGATTTTGATCCTCGGCACGCTGTCGTTTTCGACAACCTACCGAGTCTCAGGGGCTACTATCTATACAGGGCGCACTTTTATGTGCAAAACTGTCAAAAAGAAAGGGGCGCGTCATTCTTGCGTACCTCAAATCCCGCCAGCAAACTCGTAGCAGCATTGTGCAGTCCGCTCTCAGCGGACGAAATCCTTCCAATCAACACACGCATCAAAGCACGGTGATCTTCTGAGATGGACGCCCTCTCAAGCAGATTTTTCAGTTCTCCTGGCCGGATACTAGTGGGCGCCGAACTCTCTGGCCCCTCCGGACTCGGGGATACCCTCCGTGACGATACTTCAGGCTCGCCTGCCCTATCTGACAGCGCGGCAGACGGAGGCGTTTCGCTCTCCATCATCTCCGGAAGATGTCCCCCGAAGACGAACTCATTAGAGAAGGCTGCAAATCCGAACTGCAAGATAGAAATTTCGGTTACCCACAGAAGCACAAATGAAGGTATTTTCTTAACTAATGAACTCTCCTTTTCCTACTCACGGCTCGCTGGAGAGCTGATCCTTTAGCGACGATTGTACGTCCGGATTCTCCCCGGACGCCAGACCCCCCGGTGAAGATCTCTTCCCCCGTTTAGGGGCTTTGGCCTCCGGATCTTTGGAGGCGGTCCTCTTCTCCCCCTGGAAGGAGGGGTTTTTGATTCCGCCCTCTTCAGACGCCCCTTTGGGTGAAATAATAGCTCCTCTATTTTCCCCATCGCTCCCTTCTACGGGCGCGACCTCCAACATTCTGACCAGCATGGGCTCCAGTGCGGTCTCTGGGAGGGGAGCCGGACACCTTATCAGCTTCGATCGCGCTACCCACTCCTATGAAGAGTAATGGGTCAGGAGGCGAACTCTGGAAAAGCAGATAAACAGAACGTCTGGACTCTGAGCTATTTACCTGAGTATCCGGGCAATTGCAGCTTAGGCCTACATCCTCGGTCAATTCCGGACACGCTACTTGCGGTCCGAAGAACAACTTGTACATCTCCACGGGTGTCGCACCCATGAAGTGTTGGAGAATTCGAGGTCCCTCCGGGTTGAACTCCCATAGAAGGAGAGGACGGTGTTTGCAGGGCAGAAGACGCCTAATTAGCATAACCTGCATCACCACGACCGGATTGATCTCCCTCGCCTGGAGGTCTCGAATCTGGCCCTGCAATGAGGGCACGTCTTCGGACGGCCCCCAATTGAGCCCTTGGTTGACCCACGACATCAGTCGGCATGGAGGTCCCGGGCGGAATGAAGGCGGCGGCTTTTGCTTGCTGCCCTTCGGAGCGGTGATATAGAACCACTCCTGCTGCCACAGTCCGAGTTCCTCTTGGAAGGAAGCCTCGGGCCACGGGGCATCGGCCCTTCTGCTTATGGCCGCCCCGCCGCACTCCGCTTGACGAAGTGGGAAGTGATGGGAGGAAGGCTTCGCAGACGATAATGAATGCGGAGATATGGAGGATGGACTCCAGAGCCAAGTCGTGAAAATCCAGCCCGTAGTAGAACATGAGCCCTCTCACGAAGGGGTCCGTCGGGAAGCCTAAACCCCGACGGAGGTGGGATACGAAGACAACATACTCACCAGGCTCGGGGGCGGGCATGGCCTGCCCTTGGGCGGGCAACCTGTGCGAAATCTCGTAGGAAAGGTATTTGGCCTCACGCAGCTTTAACACGTCCTCCTCCGTGACGGAGGAGGGCATCCACCGACCCTGGAGGTCGGAGACGGACATGGCTGAGAATCCGAAGCGCTCGAATCTGAGGCTCTGGGTGTTGGAACTGGGAGCGAGGAGGAGATTCGATGCAAGATTGAAGAAAAAGAACGAGCCTTGGTCCTCTTATAAAGGGGAAAAATACCAAGAGTCGTCTCCGTGACCGTTCAGGATTCACCTTCGATAGAGGAGGCGTGGCGACGGGCACGGTTGGGTTACCCACGCACGTATTGATGAGAATCCCGGAATAAGGGGAACACGATCTCTGCCTCGACAAGACGTGCCAAGGAAACCGCTTCGCTAAACGTGCTGAGGTGGTATAGTAAAAAAAACGATTGAAGTAAAAGCCTGGTAGCGGTGTGATGCCATGCCGCATAATACGTCAGCAGATTGGACTTGTGTGCATTTTATTCTCTCTACGGTGGAATGTGGAATCTATTTTGCAGAGCCGGACACTATCCTGGTGTTCATGATCTTCTCTGGATTATTCAAGGGAGGAACCCACCTTGCAATGCCGAACATTATGCGCGCCGGACTTATCGTCATTGAAGCCTGGTTCAGGGGCTACTGAGGGAGTCCTGGACTAGGGGGTGTCCAGACAGCCGGACTATCATCGTCCGCCGGACTCTAAGACTACGAAGATACAAGATCGAAGACTCCGTCCCGTGTCCGGATGGGACTTTCCTTGGCGTGGAAGGCAAGCTTGGTGATACGGATATGTAGATCTCCTACCATTGTAACCGACTCTATGTAACCCTAGCCTCCTCCGGTGTCTATATAAACCGGAGGGCTTTAGTCCGTAGGACACAACATACATTACAACAATCATACCATAGGCTAGCTTTAGGGTTTTGCCTCCTTGATCTCGTGGTAGATCCACTCTTGTACTACCCATATCATCAATATTAATCAAGCAGGACGTAGGGTTTTACCTCCATCAAGAGGGCCCGAACCTGGGTAAAACATCATGTCCCTCGTCTCCTATTACCATCCGCCTAGACGCACAGTTCGGGACCCCCTACCCGAGATCCGCCGATTTTGACACTGACAGTCCCCAAGCTCAAGTCCGCGGCTTCCACGAGCTACTACGACCTCGACACCGACCACGAGCTTCCTTTCTATGGGACGCAAGACCCCAAGGAGTATCTCAAGTGGGAGTGCAAGATGGACGACTACCTCAAGCTACATCAAGTCCATTCCAAAGACCAAGTGAAGCGCGCCTCAAGTACCTTCCACGATTATGCATCGACATGGTGGCTTCATACACATTCGACGACCTTCGTCATGAGTTGGCCCAAGATGAAGCAAGCTATGCGGCGAGCGTTTTTGCCTTCCACCTACACGGAACATCTTCAACGCCAATTGGAGAACACCATCCAAGGATCCAAGTCCCTCGGCGAGTACTTCCTCGAGATGAAGACAGCCTTGCGACGAGCCAGTGTGGACGACCCCATTTGGATGAAGTTCTACTTCATGATGGGATTGAACAACGACATCTCCAAGATTATCTTCCTCGAGAACTACAAGTCCCTCGACGACAACTACATTGGTGCTCTCAAGGCGGAACAAGAACTTATGAAGGCCAAGACTTCTCCACCCCAAGCACACTTATCAAAGACCAACCTCAAGGAGCAAGCTTTGAAGGCAAGCGACACGGTGGCGAGCAAGGATGATGCTTCCATCTTTTGAGGCAAGAGTGATGATGTGCCATCTTCGGCCTTCATCCACGGCGACGACAGTGAGAAGGTTGAGCATGGGACTATCCCTTCAACCAAGGCGGCGATAGGCGTTGAGCATGGAGACATTGGCACCAACATCTCTCCGACAACCACATATGAAGAGATGCCCCAAATCCCATGTGAGGAGAGCCACTACCACATGAGTGACATGAGTGACTCCACCATATGTGACTTTGAGTGCATTTCCTATGAGAGAATGAGTGTGACCACCAATAGCCCCACACATGAGAGCATGCCACACACCCTATGTGAGGTTGAGAGCCATTTGAGTGACTCCACCAACCATACAAGTGAGAGCATCCAAGAGGAAGTGAGTGAGCCACAACACTTAGTGAGTGAGGTAGTTGCGAGGGCACGCGAGGCCACTATGATTTCTCACGACTTAACCTCTACTCCAAGTGTAGGCATTGTCATTGTAGCGTGCTAGCACCTTGAAGGGTCCATTGGCTAGAGGGAGAAGTTTGGACTTGCGTTCATTGGGGAAGCGGTCCTTTCGAAGGTGTATCCACACAAGATCGCCAATGTTGAAGATCATGGGTTGCTTGTTGACGTTGAGCTTGGTCGCTAGTCATTGTACTTGGCGCTCGATGGTGTGCCTTGTATCCTCATGCATCTTCTTGATGTAGCTTGCCCGTGCACTCGCATCCATGTTGGTGCGCTCTTGTAGAGTAAGAGGTAGAATCTCCAATGGTGACAACGGGTTCAAGCCGTAGACAACCTCGAAGGGGGACTTGTCGGTAGTCGAATGTCTTGCACGGTTGTAGGCATACTCAGCGATGGGTAGACATGCTTCCCACTCCTTGATGTTCTTCTTGATCAACACGCGATGTGGAGTGGAGAGAGTACGGTTCGTCACCTCCGTTTGGCCGTCAGTTTGAGGATGGTATGCGGATGAGAACAAGATCTTGATTCCGAGCTTGGCGCATAGGGTCTTCCAAAAGTAACACAAGAACTTGACGTTGCGGTCGGAGATGATTGTCTTTGGTACTCCATGGAGACGCAAGATTTCCCTACAAAAGAGATTTGCAACGTGTGAAGCATCGTCTATCTTGTTGCAAGGGATGAAATGTGCTATCTTAGAAAATTGGTCCACAACAACAAACACGAAATCCTTTCCATTTTGAGTTCTAGGCAAACCAAGTACAAAGTCCATGCTAATGTCTTCCCAAGGTTGATAAGGAATAGGAAGAGGCATGTAAAGACCATGAGATTGATCTTTAGACTTAGCTTTGCGACATGTAGAGCATCGGGTGGTGAAGCGTGAGACGTCTCGAAACATCTTGGGCCAAAAGTAGTGCTTGGAGAGCGTGGCGAATGTCTCGTCCAAAATGTCCCATCAGTCCGCCTCCATGAGCCTCTGGCAAAAGTAGCAAACGAAGGGAAGACTCGGGAATGCAAAGTTTGTTAGCTTTCATAAGATAAGCATCCTTGATATAATATTGTTCCCAAGAAGTATGCTTCAAACACTTAGCATAAGGAATTGCAAAAGATGGATCATTAGCATACAAGTCTTTTATGTGCTCAAAGCCAATAACATTCAACTCAAGTTTAGTGACAAGCGTGCATATGCGTGAAAGCGCATCCGCAACTACATTTTCCTTACCCTTAATGTATTTGATCACACAGGGGAAAGATTCAATAAATTCACTCCATTTGGCATGACGCTTGTTCAACTTAGTTTGACCTTTTAAGTACTTTAGCGTTTCATGATCGGTATGGATGACAAACTCATGAGGTCTAAGATAATGTTCCCAAACATGTAGCACATGCACTAAAGCATACAATTCTTTTTCATATGTGGGATAGCTAAGTTGAGCACCGGAGAGTTTTTCACAAAAATATGCAATGGCTCGTTTTTCTTGCATCAAAACTCTGCCAATTCCGGTACCACTTGCATCACAATGAACCTCAAAAGTTTTGTCAAAATTGGGCAAAGCAAGAATCGGAGCATGAGTAAGCAAAGACTTGAGCTCATCAAAAGCGGTGGATTGCAAAGATCCCCAAACGAAAGGAGCATTCTTCTTACTCCAGGCATGCAAAGGGGCGGCAATAGTGCTAAAATCTTTCACAAAGCTACGATAAAAATCCGCAAGACCAAGAAAACTACGCACTTGTTGCAAATTGGTGGGTTGGGGCCAAGTTTTAATTACTTCAATTTTAGATTCATCAACATGAACACCCTTGGATGATACAACAAAACCCAAGAAAACCACTTTGTCAACACCAAATGTGCACTTTTCCATGTTGGCATAAAGACTTTCCTTGCGAAGTGTTTGTAAAACAGCCCTAACATGATCAAGATACTCTTTATGGTTTTGCTAAACACAAGAATACCATCGAAGTAAACCACAACAAAGACTCCAATATAAGGGCGAAGCACATAATGCATGAGACGCACGAAAGTACCGGGAGCCTCTGATAAACCCATAGGCATAACTAACCACTCATATAAGCCAAATTTGGTTTTGAAAGCAGTTTTCCATTCATCACCCTCTTGAATGCGGATTTGATAATAGCCACTTTTAAGATCAATTTTTGAGAAAAAGTTGGCTCCACTAAGTTCATCAAGCATATCATATAAGCGAGGAATGGGATGCCTATAGCGAATGGTGATAGCATTTATAGGTCTACAATCGGAACACAAGTGGAAACTTCCATCGGGCTTAGGCACAAGTATAAAGGGAACGGCACAAGGGCTTAAGCTTTCACGTACATGACCATTGTTGATTAGTTGTTGTACTTGCCGTTGAATCTCCTTGGTTTCTTCGGGATTGACACGGTATGGAGCTTTTTTTGGAAGTGGTGCTCCGGGGATGAGGTCAATTCGATGCTCAATGCCTCGTAGAGGAGGTAGACCCGGAGGTAGCTCATCGGAGAAAACATCTTGAAATTCCTGCAAAAGAGATTGAAACACTAAAGGTAGATCGTGAGGGGTGTTAGTCTTAGGTTGCCCGTCCTTCCACACAAGGACAAAGTGCATCACACTCGATGGGTTCTCACACACTTCCCTCATCTCACTTCTTGTGGCAAATAGTATGAGGTTTTTCCCTCTAGGTGAAGAGGCGCTCAAGTTTGGTTTGTGGCTCTCACTCACTTTTTGGTGGATATCTTTTTCACTCTTCTCTCTATGGTGGGTGGCTTGCTTGTCGGCTATCACTTGACTAGGAGACATAGGTTGTAGCACATATTCCTTTCCTTTCATTTTGAAGCTATAGTGATTTGTATGCCCATTGTGGATGACACCACGGTCGAATTGCCATGGCCGACCAAGAAGGAGATGGCAAACGGTCATTGGGACCACATCACACTCCAAAGTGTCCTCATATGCACCAATTTTGAAGGAGACTTGGACCATATGCTCAACTCGTATAGTGCCGGAGTCACTTAGCCATTGAGCCTTGTAGGGGTGCGGATGCTTCCTCTTGACCAATTGAAGCTTGGAGCATAGTGTCGGATTTCGGGTTCCGGCAGACCCTTGAGGTTCGAACACTGGGGTGCGCGTGGAAATCACGCCCTCAGCCTACCCGTGCTTCACCGCCTCGCTAGGATCTAAACTACTCGAAGAACAGCACAAGGGACACAAGATTTATACTGGTTCAGGCCACCATTGTGGTGTAATACCCTACTCCAGTTTGTGGTGTGTGGATTGCCTCTGGGGCTGGTGTGGAACAATACAAGGGAAGAACAGCCTCGCGAGGGTCTGTTCTTGGTTGGTGCGATGAACTGCTAGGGGAGTTCAGTCGCCTCTCTCTCTCTCTCTCTTGGGTGTCGATTCGATCAGATCCAGATGCCCTACCCTGTGGGTGGCTAGTCCTATTTATAGGCGAAGGCCCCGGGCCTCTTCCCAAATATTGAGCGGGAAGGGCGCCAACAATTGGCCATTTTGAAGGGGAACATCTAGTACAGTTATCCTGACTAAAGTTGGTCCTCGCCTGCCAAAAGACCCTGACGATGACGCTGGCTTGGGCTCCACGATGACCTTCGTTTTGCCGTCCTGCTGGTCTTGGTCTTTGAGGGAGTCCTGGACTAGGGGGTGTCTGGACAGCCGGACTATCATCGTCCGCCGGACTCCAAGACTACGAAGATACAAGATTGAAGACTCCGTCCCGTGTCCGGATGGGACTTTCCTTGGCGTGGAAGGCAAGCTTGGCGATACGGATATGTAGATCTCCTACCATTGTAACCGACTTTGTGTAACCCTAGCCTCCTCCGGTGTCTATATAAACCGGAGGGCTTTAGTCCGTAGGACAACATACATTACAACAATCATATCATAGGCTAGCTCTAGGGTTTAGCCTCCTTGATCTCGTGGTAGATCCACTCTTGTACTACCCATATCATCAATATTAATCAAGCAGGACGTAGGGTTTTACCTCCATCGAGAGGGCCCAACCTAGGTAAAAACATCGTGTGCCTCGTCTCCTGTTACCATCCGCCTAGACGCACAGTTCGGGACCCCCTACCCGAGATCCGCCGGTTTTGACACCGACATTGGTGCTTTCATTGAGAGTTCCTCTGTGTCGTCACCAATAGGCTTGATGGCATCTACAACCAACAACGTTGTCCAGGGTGAGACTTTTCACCCCGGACAGATCTTCGTATTCGGCGGCTTCGCACTGCGGGCTAATTCGCTTGGCCATCTGGAGCAGATCGAAAGCTACGCCCCTGGCCGTCAGGTCAGATTCGGTAGCCTAAACTTAACGGCCGATGTCCGCGGAGACTTGATCTTCGACGGACCCAAGCCACAGCCAAGCGCGCCGCACTGTTGCGATGGGTATGATCTAACTCTGCCGCCGAACAGTGCCTTGGCGGTCGCACACGAATCCGCTCCGGCCATTAGTCCGGAGCCAATTGCTCAGAAAGAGGATCGGTGGATGGACACCGCCTCGGGGGCTTCAACTACCACGGCGATGGAGCCGAACACTAATCTTGTCCCTCGCAAAACTCGCGATTCCGATGTGCCGGACTCCCTGCCGGACTCCGAACATCCCGCGCCCCTGCCAACCAAATCAGATTGGGCGCCGGTTATGGAATTCACTGCCGTGGACATCTTCCAATACTTGCCTTTTGGCGACATCCTGAATTCACTAAAGCACCTCTCGTTATCAGGAGAGCCCTGGCCGGACTATGGCCAGGATGGTTGGGATACGGACGACGAAGAAATTCAGAGCCCACCACCACCCACTTTG
This sequence comes from Triticum timopheevii, assembly GCA_963921465.1. Classification (NCBI taxonomy): domain Eukaryota; kingdom Viridiplantae; phylum Streptophyta; class Magnoliopsida; order Poales; family Poaceae; genus Triticum; species Triticum timopheevii. The sequence continues at coordinate 278,445,381 of OY997266.1, read as the reverse complement.
TAGCCACTGTCGACGATCTAACCGACATGCTAGACTACGACTCCGAGGACATCGACGCTATGGACGACGATGCCAGAGACGAACAGGAACCAGCGCCTACAGGGCACTGGAAGACCACCTCGTCATATGACATATACATGGTGGATACCCCGAAAGACGGGGACGGCGAAGAAACAACGGAGGCAGATTCTTGAAAGAAACAGCCCAAGCGCCGGCGTCAGCGGCGCCGCTCTAAATCCCGCCACAGCAAGAATGGAGATTCCGGCACAGGAGATAATAATACCCCAGAAAGTGCCGAAGACAACCCCCTGCAGCAAGACTCAGCGCAGGAGGACGCAGAAGCAAGCCCTCACGAGAGGGCGGCAGACGAAGAGGTTGAGGATTACAAATAAATGCCTCCCTCCAAATACGAGGCAAGCCTCAACGATGACGAATTCGTCGTGCCCGAGGATCCCGTCGAACAACAGCGTTTTAAACGCAGGCTTATCGCCACGGCAAACAGCATAAAGATAAAGCAGCAGCAACTTCAAGCTGATCAGGACCTGCTGGCCGATCGATGGACCAAGGTCCTCGCGGCCGAAGAGTATAAACTTGAATGCCCCTCCAAAAGCTATCCAAGACGCAAGCTGCTCCCCCGATTAGAGGAGGAAGGATACATACCTCCATCACCAGCACACGATACGGCTGACCGACCACCCCGCGGTCGTGACAGAGAGGCATCCAGGCCCCCAACCAAGACCATACCCAGGCATCGCTCCAAGATTACGAAGCCAAGAGGGAACGCGCCGGACTTGCGAGATATACTGGAGGACAAAGCAAGGCAATCCAGATCCATCTACGGATCACGCGGGCGCCCCACGACCCATGACGAATACCGTCGTACCGGATATAATAACCCCGGTCGGGCTGAACACGGCAGACAGCGCTCTCTCGAGCTGCGTCGTGATATTGCTCAATACAGAGGCGCCGCACACCCACTATACTTCACTGACGAAGTAATGGATCATCAAATCCCTGAAGGGTTTAAACCCGTAAACATTGAATCCTACGATGGCACAACAGACCCCGCGGTTTGGATAGAAGATTATCTTCTACACATCCATATGGCCCGCGGCGACGACCTCCACGCCATCAAGTATCTCCCACTCAAGCTTAAAGGACCAGCTCGACATTGGCTTAACAGCTTGCCCGCAGAGTCAATTGGGTGTTGGGAAGACCTGGAGGCCGCATTCCTTGATAACTTCCAAGGCACGTACGTGCGACCACCAGACGCCGATGACCTAAGCCACATCATTCAGCAGCCAGACGAATCGGCTAGACAATTCTGGACACGGTTCTTGACGAAGAAAAATCAAATCGTCGACTGTCCGGATGCAGAGGCCCTTGCAGCCTTCAAGCATAACATCCGCGACGAATGGCTAGACCGGCACCTGGGACAGGAAAAGCCGAAATCCATGGCAGCCCTCACATCATTAATGACCCGCTTCTGCGCGGGAGAGGATAGCTGGCTAGCTCGCAGTAACAATCTCCGCAAAAATTCTGGCAGTCCGGATACTAAGGACAACAACGGCAGGTCACGTCGAAATAAAAACAAACGCCGCATTAATGGCGACGAAAAGGAGGATACAGCAGTCAACGCCGGATTCCGAGGCTCTAAACCCGGTCAACGAAAGAAGCCATTCAAAAGAACCACTCCGGGTCCGTCCAATTTGGACCGAATACTCGACCGCTTATGCCAGATCCATGGCACCCCTGAAAAACCAGCAAATCACACTAATAGGGATTGCTGGGTTTTCAAGCAGGCAGGCAAGTTAATTGCCGAAAATAACGACAATGGGCTAAACAGCGACGACGAGGAGGAGACCCGACCGCCGAACAATAGAGGACAGAAGGGTTTTCCCCCACAAGTGCGGACGGTGAACATGATTTACGCGACCCATATACCCAAGAGGGAGAGGAAGCGCTCACTAAGGGACGTCTACGCGCTGGAGCCAGTCGCCCCAAAGTTCAGTCCATGGTCCTCTTGTCCGATCACTTTCGATCGAAGAGACCTTACGACCAGCATACGCCATGGCGGATTCGCCGCATTGGTTTTAGACCCAATCGTCGATGGATTTCACCTCACGAGAGTCCTGATGGACGGCGGTAGTAGCCTGAACCTGCTTTATCAGGATACAGTGCGCAAAATGGGCATAGACCCCTCAAGGATTAAACCTACAAAGACAACCTTTAAAGGTGTCATACCAGGTGTGGAAGCCAACTGTACAGGCTCAGTAACACTAGAAGTGGTCTTCGGATCCCCGGACAATTTCCGGAGCGAGGAGTTAATCTTCGACATAGTCCCCTTTCGCAACGGCTATCACGCTCTGCTCGGACGAACCGCGTTTGCAAAATTCAACGCGGTGCCGCATTATGCATACCTCAAGCTCAAGATGCCAGGCCCTCGAGGAGTCATCACGGTCAACGGGAATACGGAGCGCTCCCTCCGAACGGAGGAACATACAGCGGTTCTCACGGCAGAAGTACAGAGCAGCCTCTTAAGGCAATTCTCGAGTCCGGCCGTTAAACGGCCGGATACAGCAAAACGCGCCCGAAGCAATACCAACCAAGACCACCTGGCGCGATCAGAGCACGCGTAGCAATGCGGCCCCAACCCCCGGCCGCGCATGATCGCAAGAATAACACTCCGCGTACATCATTACGCTTTGGAGATACCATGGGCGTAGGGGAAGGGGCACGATCGCAATGGACCCACAGTGCGGTTCGACCACACCTGGGGCTCGCAAGTGTGCCCCCCTTTTTTATTATTTATTATTTTCCCTCTTTGTGTACACAGGACTCCGGTAACCAGAGGCCCTGTCCAGCGGTGAACCTGCCGAACTCTTGATGCAACAGTCAGGGACGAAAGAAGGCTGCGACGAACACTCAGGTGGTCTCAATTACGAGCATTAAATTCGATTATATACACCAAGTCCGCAGCTCACCCCTGGAGGGGGACATGTTTACTTAGTCCAAATCCCTTGCTTACCGCACTATTTGTATCAGTCCGCACTCATAGCAGACTTCCTTTAATAAACAATGCAGTACTTTTCGACTGCAATTACATTAACTTATATATATATATGTTCATTACATGACATCTTGCACCCGTATATTTTGGTACGGCCTAATACACCAGGGGCTTATGTTCCCCACATTGTGGTGTGATAAGTCAGAACACTTTCATAAGTGCGGCACCCCGAACTTATAGCATTATATGAATCAGCTCCGAATCATGTCTTGGGTCAATAGTTGGGTTTGCCCGGCTCCCACGTTTTGGTGCCTTACGTTCCGTTCTGTCGACTAAGGTGGCACTGGGAGAACCACTGCGATTGCGCCCCGGTTGAGCCGGGCGAGCGCCTTAGTGGAGAAAGCTAAAACTGACCGGCATGATAAGGTGAGAGACTGGTCGCTGTTCGAGAGGTTTCTTCGGGTCCTTAAAGACTCACGCCGCTTCGAGCGAAGTTCCGGACCATGTCCGACGAAGGCGTGGATAGCGCCCCGGATTCGGTCTTCCGAATAATAGGGGCTTCGCCGAAATTTAAAATTATAGAATTCTATGGCTAAGTGAGAGTGTTCAAGCATTATAAGTCCGGTGGCCTTGTTCGTTGTGTTGAGCGCCTCCCTAGATGGACCCAAAAATGGGAACAAGAGTGCTCAAGGTTATCCCGAACACCCCAGCACTCGCGGCTCGGGGGCTGAAGCCAACGACTTGCCATCTCTCAGATTTTATAAACGGCCGAACAGAAGGTAATATTTTAAATTAAAACAAGCGTTGCTCAAGGCGCATATGAATGCAGTTTTCAGCGCACAAGATAATACACAGCGAGTTTACTCAAAGATTACATTTCTGGGGCACTCATCCGCAATATCATGGGCTCCCTTCAGGACAGTCTTATAATACATTTCAGGTGTGCGATACTCCTTGCCCGGTGGCGGTGGGTCCGTGAGAAGCTTCTCCGCATCCAACTTGCCCCAATGCACCTTTGTGCGGGCAAGGGCCCGGCGAGCACCTTCAATACAGGCGGAGCGCTTGACGACTTCCACCCAGGGGCATGCATCCACCAGCCGCCGCACGAGGCCTAAGTAGCTCCCAGGCATGGCCTGTCCAGGCCACAGCCGGACTATAAGGCCCTTCATGGCCTCCTCAGCTACCTTGTGGAGTTCGACCAGCTGCTTCAGCTGGTCGCTTGGGGGCACCGGGTATCCGGCCTCAGCGTACTGAGACCAGAAGACTTTCTCCGTTGAGCTCCCCTCCTCGCCACGATAGAATGCGGCGGCATCGGACGCACTACGCGGCAGATCTGCAAACGCCCCTGGAGAGCTCTGAGCGCGGGTAAGTGTCAGGTATTCTACATTAACATGCTTGCTTTGCATGAAAAATGCCTTACCCGCCGCTATCTTCTTCACATCTTCAACCTCCTAAAGGGCCTTACGGGCCTCGGCCTTGGCGGACCTGGCACTTTCGAGAGCCAAGGCAAGCTCGGACTCTCGAGTCTTGGAGTCACGCTCCAAACTCTCATGCTTCTCCATGAGAGCCTGGAGCTCTTGCCGAACATCCGCCACCCACGCCTCTTGCTTCTCTCGCTCTTCCCGCTCTGCGGCCGCACTGCGTTCGGCTGCAGATACAGCCTCCTTCAGGGTTGCCACCTCATTCGTGGCCCCCGGAATTCCAATATTATCCTTGATAATTTTATTGCAACCAAAATCCTTTTCTGTAAGGTAACTATTAAAAGTGGTGTAACTCACCTTCTTTGTCCTCGAGCTGCTTCTTGGCATGGCCGAGCTCTTGCTCGGATCACTCGAGATCCTTCTTCAACACATCGACCTCCACCGATAGTGCGGCAGAGGTCAGCAGCGCAGCCTGCAAACCCATATTGACATATTTTAAGCAACCCTGCGTATATCTTGTTAAATCCTCAGTCCGGCTTTTCTTTTCGAACACCGAACTGAGCATCAGGGGCTACTGTCTATGCGGTATTACATTACATAATTTTAAACTCTTACCTCAAAGCCTGTTAGAAGGCTGCTGCAGGCTTCGGTCTGCCCGCTTTTGGCGAGCTGAACCTTTTGAATCACCGCACTCATGATAGTGCGGTGTTCTTCCTCGATGGAAGCGCCTTTAAGCGCCTCCAGCAAATTATCCGGCGCCTCTGGTTGGACGGAGGTCACCGGTGTCACGGTCTTGCCCTTCTTTCGAAGGGGCCGCCCGCCGGACTCTGGAACCACTGCGGGTTCCGATGTAGAGTCCGGCACAAAGTCCGGGAGGCAGCCTGACGGCGCCTCCGGAGCCTCCTCCTGATGGGTCCTTCTCTGGGATCCGACCTCGGCATCCTAGTTGGCGCGGGGGGTAGAGGCGGCCGGAAGTGAATCCACATCCGACGGGGCCAACGACCCGCTTGATGAAGCGGGGAGATCATCATCGGCCGGGGAGAACATGGCATTAGAAGGACACTACGCGACACGAAAGAAATTACACATCAAAGATCCGGATACTTACGATCTTGCCGGACGCCTGGCCCTTGGAGGCCACTCATCCTCGCCAACGGTGGTATTGGCGAAACTGTCCGGGGGGATAGTCCTCCCCCTCTTGGACCCTTCGGCCTCCCCTATTGGGGAAGCCTTCCTCTTCTTCTCTCCCTCCTCCGGGAGAGAGTCCTCCTCCTCCTCCTCGTCTTCGGGGGAGGAGTCCACCTCGTCGTCGGACGCCTGATTGCGGGAACTCTTTCGAGTCCTCGCGGCCACCTTCTTGGCCTTCTTCTCCGGCACCACGTGCGGTGCTGGAACCAACAGCCCTGCTAAACGGGCGTTCTCTGGGTCTTCTGGCATGGGAGCCGGGCTGATGACCTGCTTGGCCTTCTCCATCCATTCCTGTCGAAGGAAAAGAGAAGATTGAAACCCTCTTAGAATCAGTTTAATTACCACAAGTGTCCCGTAACGGGGTTGAATCACTTACCTCATCAGCTGGATGCTGCGAGCGAAATCCGCGATCTTCCGTCACGGATACGGGGGCTTCGGCGCCCTTGAACATCACCCTCCAGGCACCTTCGTATGTCGTATCGAAGAGCCCGCTCAGCGCCTGGTGCTATTCCAGATTGAACTCCCATAGATTGAATGCCCGTTCTTGGCATGGGAGAATCCGGCGGATAAGCATGACTTGGACCATGTCGACGAGCCTGAGCTTATTGCTCACCAGCTTCTGGATGCAGGCTCGGAGTCCCGTCACCTCCATCGGATTGCCCCACTGCAAGCCCTTCTCTTTCCAGGAGGTGAGCTGCGTGGGGATGCCAGATCTAAACTCGGGGGCCGCTGCCCATGTGGGCTTGCGCGGCTCGGTGATGTAGAACCACCCCGATTGCCACCCCTTGACGGAGTCCACGAAGGCCCCTTCGAGCCAAAGGACGCTGGGCAATTTGCCCAACATGGCGCCTCCGCATTCCGCTTGCATGCCCTTCACAACCTTCGGCTTGATGTTAAAGGTCTTGAGCCACAGGCCGAAGTGGGGCCAGATGCAGAGGAAGGCCTCGCACACGAAGATAAACTCTGAGATGTTGAGGATGAAGTTTGGCGCCAGATCGTGGAAATCCAGGCCATAGTAAAACATGATCCCCTGGACAAATGGGTGCAGTGGAAAGCCCAGTCCGCGGAGGAAATGGGGAAGGAAGACGACCCTCTCATGGGGCCCAGGGGTAGGGATGAGCTGCCCCTCGTCGGGCAGCCGATGCACGATATCGCCGGAAAGGTATCCGGCGCTGCGCAGTTTGGTGATGTGCTCCTCCTTAACGGTGGAGGCCAACCATTTGCCTCCCGCTCCGGACATATTCGGAGAAGGTCGAGGCGAGATGCGCGAGCTTGGGCGTTGGAGCTTGAGTACGCGGAGATGGATAAGAAAAGGAGGAAGAAGGCGTAGGTGAGAAGGTAAATCCTTATCCCTTATATATAGGCGGACGAAAACTATGCGTCCCCACCGGCCTGATAAAACTCGCTTATCTCCCAAGCGCCACCATCAATGGCGCGGTTGGGTTACCCACATCCGTATTGACGAGAATCCCGGAATAAGGGGAACACGATATCTGCTTCGACAAGACGTGCCAAGGAAACCGCTTCGCTAAACGTGCTGAGGTGGTGTAGTAAAAAACGATTCAAACAAAGGCTTGGTAGCGGTGTGATGTCACGACCGCATAATACGTCAGCAGATTGGACTGGTGTACATTTTATTCTCTCTATGGTGGAATGTGGAATTTATTTTGTAGAGCCGGACACTATCCTGGTGTTCATGATCTTCTTTGGATTATTCAAGGGAGGAACCCGCCTTGTAATGCCGAACATTATGCGCGCCGGACTTATCGTCATTGAAGCCTGGTTCAGGGGCTACTGAGGGAGTCCTGGACTAGGGGGTGTCCGGACAGCCGGACTATCATCGTCCGCCGGACTCCAAGACTACGAAGATACAAGATTGAAGACTCCGTCCCGTGTCCGGATGGGACTTTCCTTGGCGTGGAAGGCAAGCTTGGCGATACGGATATGTAGATCTCCTACCATTGTAACCGACTCTGTGTAACCCTAGCCTCCTCTGGTGTCTATATAAACCGGAGGGCTTTAGTCCGTAGGACAACATACATTACAACAATCATACCATAGGCTAGCTCTAGGGTTTAGCCTCCTTGATCTCGTGGTAGATCCACTCTTGTACTACCCATATCATCAATATTAATCAAGCAGGACGTAGGGTTTTACCTCCATCGAGAGGGCCCGAACCTGGGTAAAAACATCGTGTCCCTCGTCTCCTGTTACCATCCACCTAGACGCACAGTTCGGGACCCCCTACCCGAGATCCGCCGGTTTTGACACCGACAGTCTTGTTGCACCAAAATGGTTGCCTTTGCTTGATATCCTTGCCTGCGCTTGCCCCCATTGCACCAAAGGGGAAACAAGGACTCTGCGCAGGCCGGCGCCCGCCTGGCGCCCGCCTGCACCTTGGTCGTCATGGCTTGCATCACGGGCACCTCGTGAGGTACCCCGCCTTGATCTCTCCGCCTCCTCGTGAGCCAGCCTGACGAGGCCGTGCCTGAGGAAGCCTCCCTGTTGTCTGCCCCACGAGGCTTGGCCCCTCACGAGGGTCTTGGGCATATGCTGATGAATATGGGTCGTACTGGGCCACCCCTCGAGCCACGCCGTAGGCCGCAGGAAGGCAAGTCTGGGTACCCCCATTCCCAGAACGCCGACAGTAGCCCCTGGGCCCAAGGCGCGCTTGGACTTGGTTTAGCAGAGAAGCAAAGAGGCAAGTGCGAAGCACCGCGGGCCCCAAATAGCATGCGGCCTTGGGCGCCGCGTGGCGGTTGATTGGACGTGGGCGTCCTGGCTCCCCCACAACGCCTCGGCAACTGCATAAGCTGATAAGGGAGCAGTACCCATCCAGGCTTTCTTTCTTTGCCTTCTCCTTCACTGCCCAGATCTCCTTTCTTGCTCCTACCCTTCTTGCTTCCAAAATCCTCAGATCCACTCCAACTCTGTATCCTAGCAAGGCATGGCGCCTCACCAGACCCCAGTCGGAGCATGGTACTCGCCCGCCTTGGATCCTCCGAATGTGTTGGAAAAGAATCTTGCCCAAACGCGCCAGATGATGGCGACGCAAGGTCACGACGGGGTGGCCGCGCTCAAGGCCGGCACCGCCTTTCCTGAGGTTAGAGGGAGCACCTTCTACCCGCTCTTCGTGAGCGCCATCGCCGCCGGTCTGGTGCCCCCCTTTTCTGAGTTCTTCCTTTCCGTTCTTAACTATTACAATCTGCAAGCTCTACACCTCCATCCCAACTCCGTCCTTCTCCTGGCGATTTTCGCCTATTACTGTGGGGCTCATGTCGGGGTGAGGCCTTCGGTGGCCTTGCTGCTCCACTACTTCTACCTCCGGGTCTCCCGCGGCTCCATCACCGCGTGCGCGAGCTTTATCACGCACGGCAGCTCTAACGCCATCTCGAAGCCCGGGAAGAGGATTGAGGGTTTCAGGAGCAAGTGGGTCATGGTGGATGCTGGGCGCACCCACTCCCAGCTGATTCTGCCCACGGGGCAGCCCAAGTCTGCTGACGATTGGTCCCGCGCGGAGCTCGTCGATCCCCGCGCGAGGCCGGTGCTGGAGAAGATGGACGCGGACCTGTGGCCGGACAACATGGCGACGGCGGAGCTGACCGGGGCGTCGCTCCTGAGGGAGTTCCTAGAGCATCGGGTGGCTCCGCTCCGGGAACACCCGCTCCCGCTGTGGAAGCTTGGGAGGGCCGATGCCGCCCTCCGCTCGAACCCCGAAGCCTTGGCTGACAAGGATCTGGCCGCGGTCCTCCAATCCTTGGTTGGGGGAAACGTGGCGAGGTTGGAGGGTGCTCCCGTGCCCTTGTTCCTTCGGGATGACTGGGAGCAGGTGGTGAACTCCATGTCCGCTTTCAACAAGGGCGGGCCTGTGCCCGCGGAGGTTCCTGGGGCCCCGGCGGCCCTGGCGACGGTGAATGTATCCTCCAGCGACTCCAGCTGAGAGGAGGAAGAAGAGGAGGAGGAGGACGAGGAGCTCGATTCGGAGGCGACCGACGGGGAGTCAAGAACGCCCCTTCCTCGGGGTAGGTCCCGCACCCTGCGCCTCATGCCGGATGACGACGAGGACGGTGACGAGCGGGTGGCGAGAACTCGCCCCTGATCCCAAAGAAGGACAGGACGGGGTTGGTTCCCCATGGATCTTCTCCGACCCCGAGGCGATCGGCTGACGCGCCTCCTGCTCCCGAGCCTCTTGAGGTTGATCCCAGCATCCGGCTCTCGGGCTTCAAGTTCGGCCGGAGGTTGCTTGAGCCCGCGAGCGATGACGAGTAAGTGCTCGGCTCTCACTTTGCTTCCTGCTTTGTTGTTGAGGCTTGACGTCCATGTTCCTTGGCTAGGCTGGTGCCCGCGGCGAAGAAGCTGAAGGGGGCTCCTGAGGCTTCATCTGAGCCAGCACCCCCATCCGCGGGAGAAGGGGATGACAAGATGCGGGCCTCTCCTGTCCGGTCATCCTCGCGAGGCCTAGCGGGGCTGGCTGGAGCGAGCTCAGCCCCCATGGCCCAAGCGACTCCCGAGGCGTCCATGGTTGATGTCACTGCCGCAGTCATCGGGGCGCAGAAGGTCCTGACCCCTGGTGCTGTGATCACGCTGCCGTCTTCTCCTCCTACTCCGCCGACCGCTATCTCTCTATCTCCTCCTACTGTCCTAGATTGTGCCGCTGCTGAGCTGGACCGGCTGCGGAAAGATATTCTAGGCACCGACCCTCATTGGTGTCCGGGCGCCTGGAGCTGGTTTCTGGCTGGGTCCGCTCTGATGCTTCAGTCCGAGCAGCGCTGGCCCAGGCCGCGACAGCCTGCGACAAGGAGAAGCAGGCCGTCCTCGAGGCGAAGGCCGCCCGTGATGCCGCCTTAGGTGAGGTCACGGATGTCCAGGGCCGCTACAAGGTGCTGGAGGGCGAGCTGCAAGGCCTGCGCGGCCAGCTTGCCAAGGAGGCCCATGTCCGTCAGGAGAAGGAGGAAGGCATGAAGGCTCGCGAGGCTGTCGCCAAGGACCAGGATGCCGAGCTAGACGAACGCCAAAGCCGCTTGGATGTGCTGGAGCAGGCGTTGGGGGCGAAGGAGATCGAGCTGGACGGCAAGGCACGGGTCCTGGCCAAGGACCGTGTGGCCATCGCGATGATGGAGGTGAAGGCTCGCACTCTGCTGAAGACGCTCTATGACAGCGGCCTAGAAAGCTCGCTGGCCGGCGCCGAGGAGGGCCCCGCCAAGCTGCTTCCCTTCCTGGTCCGTGCCCTCGAAGATTTCACCCTCGGCCTTGGCCCCACGGCTGAGGCTGAGGCGCGCCCTTTCTTCTGCGGCGCTGACGCGCGTCTTCACCCACGTCTACCTCCGCGACCCCAGCGTTGACCTCGATAGGCTGCTAGAGCCTGTGAGCGGCGAGCTTGCCGCCGTCGCTGCTGAGGCCGTGAAGGGTCGTGCGGAGGCTCTGCTGGTGAAGTTCCGGGCCTTCAGCACCAAGCCGAGGCGAGGCGCTGCCGGCCTTGAGGCTCCACGAGGCAAAGTCGCCCAGCGCAACTCCGTCACCAGTGATGGCGCCGCCAAAAACTGATCCCTTCGCGGCTCCAGTCCTACTTTTAATTCCTGCAACATGCATTCTGCCTCGTGGAGGCGTTTAAACTTGTGTTTGGCGTTGTCAAAGTACTCTATGGACTATAATATTTTCTTTTGAATTTCTGGAGTTTTGCGTTTTTCCTTCGTACTTGCTTGTGTTCTACGTCGGCAGAGCCCGGCCCCGCACATACCTCAGCCACCGTTAGCCCCGACCGGAAACCAGGGCGGGACAAAGGAGTGAGGGGCTACGTGACAAGTTAGGCTCCTGAGTCGCGATGCTCAGGAGCCCCCCTTGACGCACGAACAACAAGTAGGGAGGTGAAATGTATGGGTGAGATTACCGTACTACGTCGGCAGAGCCCGGCCCCCCGCATACCTCAACCGCCGTTAGCCTTTCGGAACTAAGGGGTGAGGGGCTACGTGACCAGTTAGGCTCCTGAGTCACGATGCTCAGGAGTCCCCCTTGACGTTCAAACGGCCTTCGTACCTTGGCTCCGCTCGGGGAGAGGCGTGCGACGAACCAGGCCCGAGGGGCCTGGCTGGGTGGCGTGCGACTGGGCGTGACCCGGGCGCAGCCCCCGTGCCCAGCCCCCTCGCGCGGCACTCCCGAGGGGAGAGGTTACGATGAGGCCGGACAATGAGCTCTGGGCTCCCTGAGGTTGATGCAGCCGGGGGGCCACCCTCAGTTGTTTATCACCAGCGCGGAGCATAGCGCTTCCGTATGTGTACGGGCATAGCCGCTCCTCGGTAGTGTCGTCAGCCAGCGCAGAGCATGGTGCTTCCACTGGTGCGTGGGAGGGGGCTCCCCTCCGGGAGGAGCCCCCGGGGCGTATACAACCCCGCCCTGACACGTGGCTGGCACGGTAGGGCCTGGCGAGGTGTATCTCGGCACCCGTGAGCCAGCGTGGGACTCACGGGGCCCTACCTCAAGGCGGGTTGCGCCTGGCTCTGGGCCTTTACTTGTGATATGTCCCTGCAGGTTTGGTTAGATGTCGGTGCTCTACGTCCTCGGGTCCCGGACCTTGAGCGGGGCTCAGCCGTTGCTGGTATGCCAGGTCGTGATGCCATGGGCAAGGCCAGAGGGTGAGGGTTGGAGAGCTAGTAAGAGCCCATGAGTCGCGATGCTCAGGTACCCCCCCCCCCTTTAACATGCAAGCAGCCGACATGAGGACAGAAGGGTGCCAGGCACCAAACAACGATCACAATGGGTCAAACGCACGAGCTGAATAAACGCGAGAGGGATACATGCCACCGGGTCTGGCCTGGGTGGCTTGGGGATAATGCAGCCCGAGGGGCGCCCCTGATAAAGTAAGCTGAAAACATGAACTAAAGGGGATACACGCCGCAGGAACGGACCCACGCGGCCTGGGAATGATGCAGCCCTGGGGGGCGCTCCAAGCTAAAAATGAAACTCGAAGTATGTCACCTGATGATGCTGGAGATGGAGGGATGCTGAAGTAGTGGATGGTGTGCGCTGCGGAAGACGATCTTCACGAGCCCCCAGGCCCAGGGGCCTCGGGAGGCTCCGGAGGCGCTGGCGGCTCCTCACGAATCATCTACATCTCCGCCAGGACTGCGGAATGCTTGACCGCCTGAGCCTCCAAGATGCTCCTCATGAGGCCCTGACGTGCCGCAGCCGCGTTCGGCAGGCCGTAAGGCATGCGAACATAGCTTTGAGGTGGGCCTTCGTAGCGCCCCACACGTGAGGGCCAGAGGCGCTCCTGAGAGGTGGCTCGGTTGAGTCCTGGTATGTCGATGCAGACGCGCAGCCCACCATCCTCGCCTGGATGGGGAGCTACGGCGGGCAAGCGGCGGCTGCCACTCATGACTCAAGAACACACGGAAGAACACGAGGGAAAACACGAGGGGAAAACAAGAGAAACACTCAACCAACGAGAATATGATCGCACATGTGCTAGATCCAAAGAACACAAAGAGATACACGGTTCAAATCCAACAAAGGACGATACATGTGGCGGTAGTTCTTCTCCAAGAGAAGGTCTTGAATCCATGAGGGATCTTCCCGTAAAGGGGTCTTGAACCCATGGTGGATCTTCTCCGAAGAGGCCATGGTCTCTCACGAGGAGGAGATCCGTATGGATGAGCAAAGCTCTATCTCAAATGAGCTCATCCTTTGCTAACCCTAACTAGGAGGAGGTGGGGGAGTATATATAGTGCTAGCCCACGAAGGGGTAAGTGGGAGGGGGATACATGGCACCTTGGCCCGTTCTCTGTGCACAGGCAGGTGCCGGATGTCCGGGCTGGAGGCCGGATGTCCGGTGGCTCACGAAGAGCCGGATGTCCGGGCCTCGGCCGGATGTCCGGGCTGGAGTGGCCGATTCTTCTGCTCTCTGGATGGCATGGGCCGGATTTCCGAGCAGGCTCCGGATGTCCGGCCCGTCGCGGGGCGCCGGATGTCCGGGGGTCGGCCGGATGTCCGGCCGCTATAGAGTCACCTGGCTTCTGTCTCTCTCTGGTCTTCTTCTGGTTGGTGGCGCCGGATGTCCGGGCTCCTGCCGGATGTTCAGCCGTTGTAGCTGCTGGCACTTCTTCCTTCTCCTTCCTTTGCTTCCGCGCACTCTTGGCCTTGGTCCTTGGGTTCTCCATGGTCTTCTCGGGTGTACCTGAGTATGCACAAGGTCCACGCTTGAAGTAGCAACCATGTCTCATGCGAATGGAAAGGGGGACCATTTAGGAACGGGCTCACCTTGTGTCCAATGGCGCATATCGAGGTCTCATCTTATGTATCGTTGGGGCTTGGGAGTAGTCGGAGTGTACATGGGGATGAACGTGGGATGCTCCGCATCACCACGGTCTCTCATGAGGAGGAGATCCGTATGGATGAGCGACGCTCTATCTCACAAATGAGCTAAATCAACGCTAACCCTAAAATGTAGGTGGAGGGGGAGTATATATAGTCTAAGGGGCAAAGGGGTACATGGGCTTTCAGCCTGGATACACGACACACAGGCAGGAGGGGCCGGATGTCCGGGCGACGGGCCGGATGTCCGGGCGTTGGGGCCGGAAGTCCGGGCTGGCGAGATTGTAACGCCCCGGATACAACTTTCCATAATTGAAACTCCAACTCTTGCCATTTCCGGCTTTGTGATATATTATTTTCTCCGTGGTTGGGTTTTTGTCTTTTTCTTTGCTTTTTGTTCATGTCTTGCATTTCGTATCATAGCATCATGCGCATTGCATCCGCATGTTTTCATAAAACCCCGTATCCGCTCGTAGTTGACGCTCCTCGCTTCTCTCCGTTGTGTTTGTTGACCGTTCCATGACCAACCGTGTTTTCGTTTCCCTCTTGTCCAACCACCTCACCTCTCTTGCCAGCTCGCAGCGTCCTCGCGCGCGTGTCCGAAACTTCCCCTACCCGGATCGGGCTGTCATTACCGATGAGTCCGGATCATCCTCAAACATCTACAAAACATCTCCGTTTTCTTATTTGGACTCCCTACCTATTCATTTCTCGGACCGTTCAATTATGCTCGAAGGGCCCGAGTAGCCCCTAATCTAACCTACCTGCTATATAACCAGACAAAACCCTAAAATCTAGGGAGATGTCCCATCCATCCCGTCTCGGCCGCCGCCACTTTCTTCCCCGGGATCCTCCCAGATCCCCTTATCACCCAACAAGCGCTCTCCGTTGCTCCCCCTCTATCTAGGTGTCCGCGCCCACGATCCAAACCCCCTCTCGATCCCTCCCCGCCAACTAGTGCCTCCCCTGGATCCCGTCGTCTTCGCGTGCCACGCCGGAGTTCCACCTCGCCGGAGCACAGGACCTCCTCTGCCGCCGGTGAGATGCCCTGCTGCTGCTCCTCCGTTTTTCCCGGCACCTCCCGTGCCTCACATCTCCCTCTTGACCTCCTAATGCAGCGCCATGGATGGCTGCAGCCCAAGCTCGCGTCCGACCTCTTGGATCCATCGTTGCTCCGTCTGAAGTCGCGTCCTCGCCGGGCCTCTCGCGCGCCCGAGCTGCACCTTGCGTGCCCGCCTCCTTGTCCTCGTGGCCGAAGCAGCCAAACAGGAGGCCTTCGCCTGAGCCTCCTCGCTCTCCTCATCGACCCAGGGAGAGGAGATCCTCCCAAAGCCCCTTTTCGCCATCGTCGCTCGGCACTGTCGGTGAGTCGTCCACCAGGCCGCCTTCCCTGCCCTCCTCTCTCTTCGTTGCTCCCCCTCCATCTCTCTGCTCTCTCATGGTCTCTCTCTCTGTGACCTTCGCAGGTCGACGCCGCTGGCCATCTCCGCAGCCCTTGCCCGTTCCGGCCGGATCCCGCCGGTTGGGCACCGTCCCCGGCCACCGGTGCCCTCGCCGGAGACCACCTGCGTCGCCCGCCAAGTCCTTCGCCACTGCCTTTCTCCTGCATCGAGCCGCTCCAAGCCACCACTGCATCCCCTGTTTTGAGCGACAGAGCACAACGGGTCATGCCCTCGTTGACCAGTCGCCTCGCTCATCCAGCCAAGTCCCGCAGCTCCTCCAGATCCGGCCCAGCCAGCGCCCTCTACACCGAGCCGGCCCAAGTGTCGTGGTGAGCAGCCCCCCTCTGTTGGCCCAACATGTGTAGATTCGGCCCGATGCGTGTTTTTTTTCCTGCCTACGATTTTACCAATTATCCAAAAAAACTATAGTTTTTCAGAAAAACCCTCCATGTTCATGCATATAATATCTCATGAACCGTGCATCGGATTAAAATGATTCAAACATGTAAAATGCTTAGTTTTTCATCTAGTTTTATAATATGCTGCTTTAATCCATGTTTAAAATGTTAAAATGTTGTTTGATTAAATTTTGCTCAAATGCCATGTTAAAATGATTTATTTCATAACTAATTAACCGTAGCTCGGTTTTAAATAAACTTTATATGTAAATGGGGTGGAAAATGCCTAGTTTAACATGGTGCACTTTATTTTCCTGTTTAACAACTTTAAAATATGGTTTAGGTCAGAACAGTACCAAATTCGAAATATGCACATGGGGATTTTCCGGAATTGTTGTTTATTGTTCCGGCCTCATTTAAACTTGCCTAGTTAGGTAGTTTTCTTATGCTTCACCTCTTGCCATGTTTAACAACGTTTAATACTGATGAGTAGCATAAACGAGAGTGAACTAAATAATTGATGTGGTGTTTCGTGAATATGCAACTCGTTGCATATTGAGCTCCACTTAATTTGTAGTGTTGTGTGTTGCACTTTGCCATGCCATGCTCTTTAAACCGGACGTGCATCATACTTGGTTGTGCATCATGCCATGTTTATGCTTGTGCATTTACCATGTTGTTTGTTTCTTTCCGGTGTTGCTTCTTAGTTCCGGTAATGTTGCGATTGTGAGGATTCGTTCGATTACTCCCGTTCGTCTTCTTCATGGACTCGTTCTTCTTCCTTGCGGGATTTCAGGCAAGATGACCGCTACCCTGGATCTCACCACTATCATTGCTATGCTAGTTGCTTCGTTCTATCGCTATGCTGCGTTACCTATCATTTGCTCTTCAAGCCTCCCAAATTGCCATGAACCTCTAACCTTTGACACCCTTCCTAGCAAACTGTTGTTTGGCTATGTTACCGCTTTGCTCAGCCCCTGTTATAGCATTGTTAGTTGCAGGTGAAGTTGAAGATTGCTCCATGGTGGACAGGGTTATGTTGGGATATCACAATATCTCTTATTTAATTAATGCATCTATATACTTGGTAAAGGGTGGAAGGCTCGGCCTTATGCCTGGTGTTTTGTTCCACTCTTGCCGCCCTAGTGTCCGTCATACCGGTATTATGTTCCCGGATTTTGCGTTCCTTACGCGGTCGGGTGATTTATGGGACCCCCTCGACAGTTCGCTTTGAATAAAACTCCTCCAGCAAGGCCCAACCTTGGTATTATCATTTTCCTCACCACCACCTACTTTTCCCTTGGGAGTCGCTCTCTCGAGGGTCATCTTTATTATAGCCCCCCCGGGCCAATGCTTGTCTAAGTGTTGGTCCAAACTAGAGCACCGTGCGGGACCATCCCTTGGCAACTTGGGTTACGTCGGTACCTCTCCGCTTAGCTTATCCCGTGTTGCCCTGAGAACGAGATATGTGCAGCTCCTATCGGGATGTCGGCGCATCGGGCGGTCTTGCTGGTTTTGTTTTACCATTGTTGAAATGTCTTGTAAACCGGGATTCCGAGACTGATCGGGTCTTCCTGGGAGAAGGAATATCCTTCGTTGATCGCGAGTGCTTATCATGGGCTAAGTTGGGACACCCCTGCAGGGTATAGACTTTCGAGAGCCGTGCCCGCGGTTATGTGGCAGATGGGAATTTGTTAATATCCGGTTGTAGATAACTTGACACTTGACTTAACTAAAACACATCAACTGCGTGTGTAGCCGTGATGGTCTCTTCTCGGCGGAGTCCGGGAAGTGAACACGGACTTTGGGTTATGTTTGACGTAAGTAGGAGTTCAGGGTCACCTCTTGATCATTGCTAGCTTCACGACCGTTCCGTTTGCTCTCTTCTCGCTCTTATTTGCATGCATTAGCCACCATACATTGCTTAGTCGCTGCTGCAACCTCACCACTTTACCCCTTCCTTTCCCATTAAGCTTTGCTAGTCTTGATACCCATGGTAATGGGATTGCTGAGTCCTCGTGGCTCACAGATTACTACACCAACAGTTGCAGGTATAGGTTATGCGATGATCATGACGCGAGAGCGATGTTTCTTGTTTTGGAGTTTCTTCTTCTGCTTCTTCGATCAGGGGATAGGTTCCAGGTCGGCAGCCTGGGCTAGCAGGGTGGATGTCGTTTGAGTTTCTGTTTGTGTTTCATCCGTAGATGGATGTTGATCTTATGTATGATGATGTTGTATTCGTGTGGCACTGTATGACTTTTGTATGTATCCCCATCTATTATGTAATGTTGATGTAATGATATCCACCTTGCAAAAGCGTTGCAATATGCGGGTCTATCCTTGGTGGCACCTTCGAGTTCCTTTTGGATAGGGTCGCATATTGGGCGTGACAAGTTGGTATCAGAGCCTCGACCGACCTTAGGAGCCCCCTTGATTGATCGTGTAGTTTGGCCGTTGTTGAGTCTAGAAGAAAACTAGTTTTCGGAATCTAGTTATATCGGAGAGTAGGAATTTTTTTTACTCCTCAGCCCCTTCGTCGCTCTGGTGAGGAAACTTGACGTAGGTGTTTTAAATTATTTCTCTTCCCTTTCAAATTTTTCTTTAGGATCACGCAGTTGGTTTTCCCGATCGTTGGTTCTCAGCTCCTTTCATCCGGCGCATTTCTCGTCAAGTTGACTCGAGCCTCTTCATCTTTGAGTTCAATCCTCAGTTGTATTCTTTTCCCACCCACCCACCCCTTTTTCATCTCGGAGTCCGAGTCCGTAATCGAGTATCCATCCTACTCATGCGAAGTCTTTGCTTTCTTTCCTCAATGATTTCAACCGGTGTTTTCTCTTCAAGATATTCGTCGATTTCCCCTTCCAAGTTGCCTTTGCTTTCCCGCCCTCCCAACCTTACTCTTCCCGGAGTTTGAGTCTCTTTCGACCATCAATTTCATTCGTACGGAGCCTCTTCAGTCTTCCCTCAATTATTTCAAGCGGTGAATTCTCTTCTCGTTCTTCATTCTTCATCTCTTTTTCTTGTCCGGTGGATTCAATTCAAGTTTTTCAGGTTGATCATATTCTTTTCCTTGGATCAAGTGTTCTCCTTGCTCGTTCGCCTCTCGCCAGTTTATCCTTAAGGAGTTCAAGACATCTCAGGAGATTCATCTATGTTCCAATTAATTCGAGGTTCTCACCTCATTCAAATATTTCAATTGTTCCGGTGCATCACCTATCTGTTCAACAATCCTTTCCAACAGTGTTTTTCTCTTAAGTGGGCCCTAACCCACAGGTCTTTTCCCAGGATCTTACCTGACTCTTCTAATTCCCTCGGAGTTGTTCTCAATTCTTTTCAAATGTGACGTAAGAATGGATTTCATCAGTCACATGCCTTTTCCAAGATCGATTTCGAATCATTTCATTGTTGGCTCAACCTCTTCGCTTTTCATTTTATTGGAGTACCTTAGTAATTTTGGTGGCGTTCCTCGTCGTCATTTCAAGATAGAAGAAGAGTTCCTTCTAAATCTTGTCCGTTCTCTCGAATATTCATGGTTCTAGTTTCATGTTATCCTCCCAAACTATTTCAATTGTCAGATATTCTTTCTTACCCATCCGGAGTATGTCAGAAGTTGTTTGCCCATTTCTTTTCACCGGAGGCCATCATTCCAGAAGAATTCTTCGTCCTCACATTTCAGCTACCGTTATCCAATTATCCCGGCGGATCGTTGAAGACCTTCCCAAGTTGAGCAATATCTCTTTTAATCCTTTCTACGGGAATAAGTAGTATGCCAAATCCATTGCTTGTCATCAACTTAATTTGATGAAGGATAAGCGTACAATAAATCTTATTCTTATTTCCTCGAGGTGATTAATTCTTTTCTTCCGGAGATTGTTCATGATGAAGTAATTCTCAGTTCTAGTGTTCATCTTTTCTTTCCGGAGTTCCAAGTTTTCTTGGATGTCTCGTCACGAAGCTCCATCTATATCATTGCAAGGCTTCAATCTTGTTTGCTTCAACCTTCAATTCTTTTATGTTATCATTTCCTATCCGGAGTTCTTCATGGAGGCTCAACATGGTGGTTCGTCAAGGATTCTTTTCATTCTTCAATTGTTCTTCAAGATTTCTCTTGAAGTTAAGATCAGCCAAGCTATACTCTAAAAATAAACATGGTGCTCAACACATGTTTTGTTTTGAGGAGCTCAAGTATTCTTCATCTAGCATTCCAAAGTGCAATTCTTTCTAACTTATCTTTTGAGATGGTGTTATATCATTCTTGACAATTTTTTTTATTCATGTTTCGCAATTCACATGTTGTCAAGAATGAGGTATTTTAAATCCATCATTTTCTCTTCGTTCAGGAGATTGTTTCAACCTATCAATCCCTCCATTGGAGTTATCTTGGTATAGATTTCACCTAAAGCCTTCCCTAAGGAATGTTGCTATTTGTGGTGCTTATCAATGATCCGAGTTTTTTCTCCTATCCTCTCGGCAAAAGAAGTTTTCATCTCTTCTTTGATCTCAAACAAGCAATTGTTTTTCGTTAGTGGCAGAATTGCAACTCAAATTTTGAGGTCTTTTCCATAAGCCCACTACAAGCGTATCCTTTCCTTGTTGGTTTTCCAACAACTCCATTCTATCATTCTTTTTAAGGATGCTATATCAAATTCATTTGAGGTAGAAGATGTTATTGTCTTCTTCGTTCTTTTCATTCTATTCGTTCTTTTGTTCCGGAGGCATTGTGTTGTTGCTCTCGTCTAGTATCTTCCCATCTCGTCAAGTTATTGTTCTATTCATTCCATGTTCAACCGGAGTGCTGTAAAATTTTTGTCATTCTTGTTCCTTGGCCATCTCGTTATGCCAGTGTGGCTCCATATTCTTTTGGTTCGTTCAGCTCTTGTTTCATGTCTCTCAACCTACAAGGTTCTCATAATGTTGCTTGTTCCTCTTGTCTATTGGAGTGTATTCAATCTCGTCCATCTCCCTTGTATTCTCTCTTTTAGTTTGTTCAACCTCTCAAGGTGCGAGGTTTCACTCCTTCGTCAAAGAAGCAACTTAGTTTTAACTCTTCTGTTCCTCTTCCATTTCTCTCCGGTGCCATCCTAGATCTCGGGACGAGATCCTCTCGTAGTGGTGGAGTGTTGTAATGCCCCGGATACAACTTTCCATAATTGAAACTCCAACTCTTGCCATTTCCGGCTTTCTGATATATTATTTTCTCCGTGGTTGGCTTTTTGTTTTTTGTTTTGCTTTTTGTTCATGTCTTGCATTTCATATCATAGCATCATGCGCATTGCATCCGCATGTTTTCATAAAACCCAGTATCCACTCATAGTTGCCGCTCCTCGCTTCTCTCCATTGTGTTTGTTGACCGTTCCGTGACCAACCGTGTTTTCGTTTCCCTCTTGTCCAACCACCTCACCTCTCTTGCCAGCTCGCAGCGTCCTCGCGCGCGTGTCCGAAACTTCCCCTAACCCGGATCGGGCTGTCATTACCGATGAGTCCGGATCATCCTCAAACATCTACAAAACATCTCCATTTTCTTATTTTGACTCCCTACCTATTCATTTGTCGGACCGTTCGATTATGATCGAAGGGCCCGAGTAGCCCCTAATCTAACCTACCTGCTATATAACCAGACAAAACCCTAAAATCTAGGGAGATGTCCCATCCATCCCGTCTCGGCCGCCGCCACTTTCTTCCTCGGGATCCTCCCAGATCCCCTTCTCACCCAACAAGCGCTCTCCGTTGCTCCCCCTCGATCTAGGTGCCCGCTCCCACAATCCAAACCCCCTCTCGATCCCTCCCCGCCAACTAGTGCCTCCCCTGGATCCCGTCGTCTTCACGTGCCACGCCAGAGTTCCACCTCGCCGGAGAACAGGGCCACCTCTGCCGCCGGAGAGATGCCCTGCTGGTGCTCCTCCGTTTTTCCCTGCACCTCCCGTGCCTCACATCTCCCTCTCGACCTCCTAATGCAGCGCCATGGATGGCTGTAGCCCAAGCTCGTGTCCGACCTCTTGGATCCATCGTTGCTCCGTCTCAAGCCGCGTCCTCGCCGGGCCTCTCGCGCGCCCGAGCTCCACCTTGCGTGCTCGCCTCCTCGTCCTCGTGGCCGAAGCAGCCGAACAGGAGGCCTTCGCCTGAGCCTCCTCGCTCTCCTCATCGACCCAGGGAGAGAAGATCCTCCCGAAGCCCCTTTTCGCCATCATCGCTCGGCACTGTCTATGAGTCGTCCACCAGGCCGCCTTCCCTGCCCTCCTCTCTCTTCGTCGCTCCCCCTCCATCTCTCTGGTCTCTCATGGTCTCTCTCTCTATGACCTTTGCAGGTTGACACTGCTGGCCATCTCCGCTGCCCTTGCCCGTTCCGGCCGGATCCCGTAGGTTGGGCACCGTCCCCGGCCACCGGTGCTCCTCCAGATCCGGCCCAACCAGCACCCTCTACACCGAGCCGGCCCAAGTGCCGTGGTGAGCAGCCCCCCTCTGTTGGTCCAGCATGTGTAGATTCGGCCCGATGTGTGTTTTTTTTCCTGCCTGCGATTTTACCAATTATCCAGAAAACTGCAGTTTTTCAGAAAAACCCTCCATGTTCATGCATATAATATCTCATGAACCGTGCATCGGATTAAAATGATTCAAACATATAAAATGCTTAGTTTTTCATCTAGTTTCATAATATGTTGCTTTCATCCATGTTTAAAATGTTAAAATGCTATTTGATTAAATTTTGCTCAAATGCCATGTTAAAATGATTTATTTCATAACTAATTAACCGTAGCTCGGTTTCAAATAAACTTTATATGTAAATGGGGTGGAAAAATGCCTAGTTTAACATGGTGCACTTTATTTTCCTGTTTAACAACTTTAAAATATGGTTTAGGTCAGAACAGTACCAAATTCGAAATATGCACATGGGGATTTTCCGGAATTGTTGTTTGTTGTTCCGGCCTCATTTAAACTTGCCTAGTTAGGTAGTTTTCTTATGCTTCACCTCTTGCCATGTTTAACAACATTTAATATTGATGAGTAGCATAAACGAGAGTGAACTAAATAATTGATGTGGTGTTTCATGAATATGCAACTCGTTGCATATTGAGCTCCACTTAATTTGTAGTGTTGTGTGTTGCACTTTGCCATGCCATGCTCTTTAAACCGGACATGCATCATACTTGGTTGTGCATCATGCCATGTTTATGCTTGTGCATTTACCATGTTGTTTGTTTCTTTCTGGTGTTGCTTCTTAGTTCTAATAATGTTGCGATTGTGAGGATTCGTTCGACTACTCCCGTTCGTCTTCTTCATGGACTCGTTCTTCTTCCTTGCGGGATTTCAGGCAAGATGACCGCTACCCTGGATCTCACCACTATCATTGCTATGCTAGTTGCTTCGTTCTATCGCTATGCTGCGTTACCTATCATTTGCTCTTCAAGCCTCCCAAATTGCCATGAACCTCTAACCTTTGACACCCTTCCTAGCAAACCGTTGTTTGGCTATGTTACCGCTTTCTCAGCCCCTGTTATAGCGTTGTTAGTTGCAGGTGAAGTTGAAGATTGCTCCATGGTGGTCAGGGTTATGTTGGGATATCACAATATCTCTTATTTAATTAATGCATCTATATACTTGGTAAAGGGTTGAAGACTCGGCCTTATGCCTGGTGTTTTGTTCCACTCTTGCCGCCCTAGTTTCCGTCATACCGGTATTATGTTCCCGGATTTTGCATTCCTTACGCGGTTGGGTGATTTATGGGACCCCCTCGACAGTTCGCTTTGAATAAAACTCCTCCAGCAAGGCCCAACCTTGGTTTTACCATTTGCCTCACCACCACCTACTTTTCCCTTGGGAGTCGCTCTCTCGAGGGTCATCTTTATTATAGCCCCCCCAGGCCAATGCTTGTCTAAGTGTTGGTCCAAACTAAAGCACCGTGCGGGACCATCCCTTGGCAACTTGGGTTACGTCGGTACCTGTACACTTAGCTTATCCGGTGCCGCCCTGAGAACGAGATATGTGCAGCTCCTATCGGGATGTCGGCGCATCGGGCGGTCTTGCTGGTTTTGTTTTACCATTGTCGAAATGTCTTGTAAACCGGGATTCCGAGACTGATCGGGTCTTCCTGGGAGAAGGAATATCCTTCGTTGATCGCGAGTGCTTATCATGGGCTAAGTTGGGACACCCCTGCAGGGTATAGACTTTCGAGAGCCGTGCCCGCGGTTATGTGGCAGATGGGAATTTGTTAATATCCGGTTGTAGATAACTTGACACTTGACTTAACTAAAACACATCAACTGCGTGTGTAGCCGTGATGGTCTCTTCTCGGCGGAGTCCGGGAAGTGAACACGGTCTTTGGGTTATGTTTAATGTAATTAGGAGTTTAGGATCACCTCTTGATCATTGCTAGCTTCACGACCAATCTGTTTTCTCTCTTCTCGCTCTTATTTGCGTTTGTTAGCCACCATACATTGCTTAGTCGCTGCTGCAACCTCACCACTTTACCCCTTCCTTTCCCATTAAGCTTTGCTAGTCTTGATACCCATGGTAATGGGATTGTTGAGTCCTCGTGGCTCACAGATTACTACACCAACAGTTGCAGGTACAGGTTATGCGATGATCATGACGCGAGAGTGATGTTGCTTGTTTTGGAGTTTCTTCTTCTGCTTCTTCGATCAGGGGATAGGTTCCAGGTCGGCAGCTTGGGCTAGCAGGGTGGATGTCGTTTGAGTTTCTGTTTGTGTTTCATCCGTAGACGGATGTTGATCTTATGTATGATGATTTTGTATTCGTGTGGCATTGTATGACTTTTGTATGTATCCCCATCTATTATGTAATGTTGATGTAATGATATCCACTTTGCAAAAGCGTTGCAATATGCGGGTCTATCCTTGGTGGGACCTTCGAGTTCCTTTTGGATAGGGTCGCATATTGGGTGTGACAGTGTCGTGGCGGACTGGGAGGCCACGAGCACCTATGGGGCAGGAGGGCCCCTTTCTCGTTCGGCAGGGGAGCGGAGGGCGCGCGCAGAGCAGATCAAGGCGAGGGAGAGCGCGGGGGATTTTTACCTAGCTTCGGAGCTCTCCGGAGAGATAAAACTCCTACTGCTGCTTTGTGTGTTGTATTTGTTCTTGCTCGAGAGAGCGGGCGTGGCGTAGCTGTGGAACCGAAAATCCGAACCCCTTCTACGTGAGCATGGGCCTCCTTTTTATAGGCTAAAGGGGTCACCGACAGGTGGCAGCGTAGAAAGAGGGGTAGAAAGGTAAAAACGCGGGTTGGTACAACTGCTACCAACAGTGTCCCCTACCTAACTCTGATGGCAGGGGACAGGGGCATTTAATGCCCGTCCGGTCGCCCCAACAGTGCAAGGAAACGACCGTTAGAGGCACCACCGATCGCCACGATGGCCTCCTTGTCAGCTCCTTTTGCCACCTTGCACCGCATGGCTGCACAGTGCCTTGCCACATGCTCCTGGGATAGTCCTGGGGTGACACGTCGTTGGATGCGCTGGAGCTCGGGTGCAGGGTGGCAGCCTTGCCGCGGCAAGCGCCTTGCCGCGGCCCTTATCTTGTCACACCAGCAAGCTTGCCGCTCGCCAGGCCTTGCCGGGACGCACGGGGCATCGCGGCAAGTTTACTTGGAATGCCTTGAGTGGCCTTCCCGGCAAGATCCTCTTGCCGGGGTCTCTTCTTCTTCCCGGCAAGCTCATCTTGCCGGGGCCTTGGTTGGCCTTCCCGGCAAGCTTCTCTTGCCGGGGCCTTGGTTGGCCTTCCCGGCAAGCTCCTCTTGCCGGGGCCTTGGTTGGCTTTCCCGGCAAGATCCTCTTGCCGGGGCTTTTAGCTTTAGTACTCTATTCTTGAATGGCATCTAAGCAGCCGTCGAGGATCTTGGCGGATGCCCGGCAAGCCCTGCCGCGGGTCGCTGCGACTGCCCGTGCACAAGTTCGGGGTACTAAGGTACCCCCTACTTTAGTACACCGACAGGAGCCCCCGGGCCTGGGCCATACACGGTGCCGAGCGCTGTTGGGCCAGGCCCAAAACAGTGCACGGGCACGCGCAGCCTGGGTCCACACTAAATCTGACTCCGCATCCACCGCGCTCCCTTGCAACAGCACGCGTCAATCGCGGCGTAGTGGGAGACGTGGTTGCGTGTGCGATTTTCGAGGCGTCCACCCCCCCACCCCTCCCGTGACCGCGGGGAGAGGCGAGGTCACCTCATCTGTCGCCTTGGCTCTGCATCCCCGCCACGTGGCTCCCATGCACTCGGGGTCGCGGACGGTGGAAGTGGGAAACCGAGCCGTCACGGGCGGAGGCAGCGGGTCGGCTCCGATTCCCTGCTCCTCCTGTGCCCTGATTCGCCGAGCAGGGCGGCCGAGCCCCCACCTCGCTCCTTTAAGAAGGGCGAGAGGGGAGCGCAGAAACCCGCACTTTCTCATCTCCTCCTTTCTTCAACTTCTGCTTCCCTTCCCCTCATCCGCCATGGAGGAAGGGAACCTTGGCCCTTCATCGGTAGTGGCGAGGGTCGCCGCCAGACAGCGCATCCCTCCCTATCCCGCGCCCGTGGTGGCGGAGCCAACCACAAGGGGAAGAGGGAGGGGGCGCGGTCATGGACGAGGCCGAGGACGAGGTCGAGGCGCTCGGGGAAGAGGTGGTCGGGGCGACGCGGCGTCCCCGCCTCCGCCGGCGGTTCCTCCCCTCGCTGCGGTCCATACGGGGGACGACCCTTGAGAGTTCTTCGTCAGGCTGCGCCGGGCGCCTCGTCGTCGTCTTCGGCTCCCAACTCCGTTTGCGAGCGCGATGGAGCCGGAACCGCCCGAGACGTTGAGATTGCACATGAGGGGCTGTGGGATCAGCGGCACACGAGTCCACGTTGTATCTCCAGCCCCTGATGTGATGTATCTTGATCGTGGGTGGAAGACATTCGCCCGCATCCACAGCCTGACGGTGGGGTTTACCCTCCATTTTAAGTTAATGGAGGGCGACCTCCTCTCCGTCAAGGTCTTCGGGGACTCCGGCATCCGGGCGCGGTGCTGCGTGGATAGCTCCTCCGATAGCGAAGACTCCCCCTCAAGCGAGAGTGACGAGGAGGAGAGCGACAGCGACGACGAGGGTAACGGGCGGCGGAGTAGCGGGTCCGACTAGGTGTCGGGCGCCGCTCCGAGCGTCGCCGGCGACCCCATCATCCGCGTCGCCGGCTCCTCGAACTCCCCGGGGCCGTCTCCTTGGGCGGCTGGCGCAGGGAGGCTGCGGAAGGGGAAGAGGGCCGGCAAGGCCGTCAGGTCGGAGTACGAGGGCGTGGTGCCCTCGACAGCATGCTGACGTCCTGCCGCCCCGTCCTCGAGCCCCGCTTCCGGCGCTGCCATCACCGTCCAGCCTTCGGACAGCCCCCGGGCTGTTCTCTTGGTGTCTTCTGGCACCCGTAGTTCGCCTAGGCGCCCCATTTGCCCTCCTCGGCTCCTTAATCTATCTCCTGAAGAGAGGGACAGGAAAAGGATTACGGGCATCTTATTTTTTTAATTTGTAAGCCTTCGGGCCTTAGCTGCATTTAAAACTTGTAATCCTCTCTTTCATGTTTTTCATCCTCTATGGACTGTACCCGAGTGGGATGTTTTTTTTAATGAACAAAAAGGGGGATCTTGCTATGTCGTATCCTTTACTTGACTCTATGCCTTGTATGTGTTTACCCTACGCTTTTAGGGAACTTGCCGGCACGGGCACGCTTGCCGCGAGTGCTGAGTGTGGAACATCAGCAGCTTGCCGGCGGTGCCAGAGCACGCTTGCCGCGGGCGCTGAGTGCGGGACATCAGCAGCCTGCTGGCGGCGCCGGTCCCGGCAAGAAACCTTGCCGCAACTAGTTGCAGCGCACTTAAGTTGTTGAGCGGGCTCGGAAACAACGTAAGGGCGCTTAGCGGCTCTCTCAAATTGCTGAGCGGACTCGAAGCAAAGTAAGGGCGCTTAGCAGCTCACTCAAGTTGTTCAGCCGACTCGAAACGAAGTAAGGGCGCAACTAGCTGCGAGGAGGTTCCTCCGCGCACAGGTTTTTTATACAAGGCACAGTGATTCAAGGACGCGGCTTCGCGCTCCTCAGTCCATAAGAGGATGCATGACGATGGATGAAAAACTTATCTGATATCACAGCCCCCGGCAACTTTAGCTTGCCGCGGATGAAACTTGGTATCCGCGGCCCCCGGCAACGCTGGCTTGCCGGGGTCCAGGTGCCGGCGCGCCCTTCTTCTCCTTTCTGGTCGCTGTCATTTTAGTTATGGGACAATTTAGTCAGTGCCCTAACAAGTTACTTTTGCAATATCCCTCTATTCTGGGCACTATCTGCTATGTCACTTCCTTTACTTGATTCCGCCCCTTGTATGTTTTCACCCTACGCTTTGAGGGAAACTTGCCAGCGCAAGCACACTTACTGAGTGCGGGACATCAGCAGCCCGCTGGCGGTGTTGCATCCGGCAAGAAACCTTGTCGGGGCTAGTTGCAGCGCGCTTGTATTGTTGAGCGGACTCGAAACAAATCAAGGGCGCAACTCAGCCACGAGCCGGTTCCTCCGCGCACAGGTTTTACACACAAGGCACGGTCGTTCAAGGAATATAACTTTGTCCTGGGCGACGCTTGCTATGTTATATCCTTTACTCTATCACGTCCCTTGTATGTTTTCACCCTACGCTTTGAGGGAAACTTGCCGGCGCAAGCACACTTGCTGAGTGTGGAACATCAGCAGCCCGCTGGCGGTGCTGCATCCGGCAAGAAACCTTGTCGGGGCTAGTTGCAGCGCGCTTGTATTGTTGAGCGGACTCGAAACAAATCAAGGGTGCAATTTAGCCACGAGTCGATTCCTCCGCGCACAGGCTTTCCATACAAGGCACGGACATTCAAGGAATATAACTTAGAAATTTAAAACTTGATCATGCTCAAACTTTGGCAACTTATCTTTTCTGTCACCTGTGTTCTGACGAGGCCATGCTCCTTTGAACGACACCTGGCCCACACCTCTATCCTCTCCTCCTCGGAGCTTCTGGCGTTAGCTTTGCGGCTATGGTAGCAGCGCAAAGCTTGCCGGTAGTGAGCATCTCGTACCGCAGCCTGAAGATGATCTTCCTCGAGGAGCAGCGCGTCATCTTTCCGCGGCTGCTCTCGCTCGAGCTCACCGTAGGGGAGCACTCGAGGCGATCCGTACACGA
The DNA here is from genome assembly GCA_963921465.1 of Triticum timopheevii. Taxonomy (NCBI): domain Eukaryota; kingdom Viridiplantae; phylum Streptophyta; class Magnoliopsida; order Poales; family Poaceae; genus Triticum; species Triticum timopheevii. The sequence continues at coordinate 278,416,468 of OY997266.1, read as the reverse complement.
GGGGAAAGGGGTCGAGAATGTCGAGCCCCCAGCCCGAAAATGGCCAGGGTAAAGGGATTGTTTGGGGAGCTTGACCTGGCTGATGAATCTGTTTGGAGTGGAACTGGCACGCTTCACACTTGGTTACTTGTGCAGTTGCATCCTGGAGGGCTGTCGGCCAGAAGAAACCTTGCCGGAAGGCTTTGCCGGCAAGTGCTCTTGCGCCAATGTGGTGACCACATATGCCTCCATGTATTTCTGCCAACAGCTCCTATCCATCTTCCCGGGAAATGCACTTCAATTTCACTCCGTTGAAACTTTTTCTGTACAGTATGTCATCGACAAACTGGTACATACTTGATTGTCGGGCTACTTTCTCCGCTTCTTCTTGTTCCTCGGGAAGTTCTCCTGTCTGAAGGAAATGGACGATCTGCTGTGCCCATGCCGGAGCCTGAGGCTCGACGACAAGGACTAAAGGCGTGAATGCTGCTGCGGGAACATCCGCTTCTATGGCAAGAATCTGGGATCCTGCCGGAGCGTGATGCTCCCTGGCAAGCGTGTCGGGACACAGCTTGTCGGGAGCGACTGCTTCAACGAAACAAGCCCTGGGGCTTGTCGGAGCAGTCTGCTCCTCAGCACTCTCTGTGTTGATCCCGGGGACCCTCTTGGCGGCGGCTCCGGGGAGCTCTGCCGGAAAGTAATCGCCGGTAACCAACTTTCTTTTCTTGTTCTGTCCAGTTGATGGTGTCACAGATGGCTGAGTCAGCTTGAGCACAAAAATCCCTGGTTCCACAGGCAACTTGAGTGCGGCGCACTTTGACAGTCTATCTGCAATGTCATTCTGAGCTCTCGGAACATGCTCCATTTGCAGGCCGTCAAAATGCTCTTCCAGCTTCCTCACTTCATCGATGTAAGCTTCCATCAACGGACTCCGATAATCTTTGTTAACTTGGCGGATGACAAGCTGTGAGTCACCCCTAACAATAAGCTTCTTGATTCCAAGGTCTGCCACGATCCTGAGTCCGGCAAGCAAGCCTTAATACTCTGCAGTGTTATTTGTTGCTTACTCCTTGGGAAAGTGCATCTGGACCACGTACTTGAGGTGCTCTCCGGTGGGTGCGACAAGTAGTACGCCCGCACCGGCGCCTTGCAGCGAGAAGGCACCATCGAAGTACATGATCCATTCCTTGCTTGCTTCCTTGATGGGGATGCTCCTCTTCGGAGTTTCTTCATCAGGCGTTGGCGTCCATTCTGCTATAAATTCTGCCAATGCTCGGCTCTGGATAGTTGAGGTACTCTCGAACTTGAGGCCAAAGCTTGACAATTCCAGTGCCCACTCGACAATCCTGCCTGTTGCCTCTGGATTCTGCAATATCCTCTTCAACGGAAAGCGAGTGACCACTGTGATCTCATGTGCTTGAAAGTAATGGTGTAGCTTCCTTGAGGCCATTAGGAGGCCGAAAAGCAACTTCTGCACACCAGAGTACCTTGATCTAGCCCCCTGCAGAAGGGAACTGACAAAGTAAACTGGGCACTGCACCATCTTCTTCTGTTTCTCTTCTTGTGGCTGCGCAGATCCATCTTTGCCGGAACCGGAACTTGCCAGATCAGGACTTGTCGGGCCAGAGCTTGCCGGAGAAGCCCCCTGCTTATCGCTGGGCTCGCTTGCCACGGTCGCTGGCTCATCATCTGCCTCCCTCTCCGCTACTAACGCAGCACTAACCACTTGATTGGTTGCCGCCAGATATAGCAGCAACTTCTCTTGTGGCTTAGGTGCGACAAGTGTTGGAGTAGAGGATAGGTATCTCTTCAGGTCCTGCAGCGCAGCCTCCGCTTCCGGAGTCCATTTCATTGGACCTGCCTTTTTCAAAATTTTGAAAAAGGGCAGGGCGCGCTCAGCAGACTTAGAGATGAACCTACTGAGAGCAGCAACACAGCCGGCAAGCCTTCGCACATCTTTAACGCGCTTTGGTGCTTCGATTTGCTCGATGGCCTTCATCTTGTCGGGATTAGCCTCAATCCCCCTTTGGGACGCAAAGAATCCGAGAAGCTTGCCGGAAGGAACTCCAAACACACACTTCTCGGGATTCAACTTGAGGTTGATCCTGCACAGATTTGCAAAAGTCTCGTCCAAGTCTTGGATCAAGGTCTCTTTGTCCTTGCTCTTGACCACTATGTCATCCATGTAAGCTTCTACATTCCTGTGCAACTGTGGCTCAAAAGCAAGACTGACTACTCTTGCAAATGTCGAACCAGCATTCTTTAGTCCGAAGGGCATTCGTACGAAGCAGTACGTGCCACATGGAGTAATGAACGATGTTTTCTCTTCATCCTCTTCTGCCATGAAGATCTGATGATATCCTGAATATGCATCAAGAAATGAAAGCAGATCACATCCTGCCATGGAGTCGACAATCTGGTCAATGCGCGGCAAGGGAAATGGATCCTTGGGACAAGCTTTATTAACATCAGTGAAGTCAATACAAAGCCTCCACTTCCGGTTGGCTTTGCGCACGACTACTGGATTGGCTAACCACGTCGGATGGAGTACTCCTCGGACCAGACCCGCTGCTTCCAACTTCCTGATCTCTTCTGAAATGAATTCTTGACGCTCTACTGCTTGCTTTCTAACTCTCTGCTTGATGGGCCGCGCGTGAGGACAGACGGCAAGGTGGTGTTCAATTACTTTCCTGGGAACACCGGGGATGTCAGATGGTTGCCGTGCAAATACATCGACATTCGCCCGCAGGAAAGCAACGAGCGCGCTTTCCTATTTAGGATCAAGCGTGGCACTGATGGTGAAGGTGCCACCAGTGCCGTCCTCCTTGGCGGCCACTTTCTTGGTCTCTGGTGAAGCTATCTTTGCCTTCTTGCACTTGTCGGTGGAGCTCGATGGTGCGTCCTCGACGGTAGCGCAGCACTACGAAGAGGTGCGCTTGCCGGAGTAGGCATCAGAGCTACTCTTGCCGGACTTGGTCTTCTTCTTCCCCCCGGGAGCTTCAGCGGCAACTGGTTTGTGTTCTGCCGCGACTGCTGCTTCCCGGTAGATCTTGTCGGTACAGATGAGTGCATCCTTCTTGTCGCCTTGGACAGAAATGACACTTATCGGACCAGGCATCTTGAGCACATTGTAGGCATAGTGAGAGGCTGCCATGAACATAGCGAGCGCTGGACGGCCAAGTATCCCATTGTAGGGCAATGGGAAATCAGCAACGTCAAATGTGACTCTCTCTGTCCTGAAATTCAGCTCGCTGCCAAATGTCACTGGCAGTGTGATCTTCCCCTTCGGCTTGCTCCTTCCCGGGTTTATTCCTTGAAAGGTACAAGTCTCTTCGAGCTCGCTGTCGGGGATCTGGAGCTTCTTGAGCACTGCGGAGGAGATTAGATTCAGGCCGGCCCCGCCGTCCACCAGCATCTTCGTGACCCTGAGGTTGCAGATTGTTGGCGAAACCAACATCGGCAAGCACCCGACCGCAGTGATGCGATCAGGGTGATCTTCAATGTCGAAGATGATGGGCGTGTTGGACCACATAAGGGGCTTGCGCGACTCAACGGACGGTTCTGCTGCGTTCACTTCCCGGACCCACTGTTTGAGTTGTCGGTGCGAGGTGTGCAGAGAAGCACCGCCGTCGATGCACAACACCTCTGTTGCCTTCTGGAACTCCTGCTCGTCAGTCTCATATTCCTCCATCTCATCATCCTCATCTTCGTCTTCGTCTTTGTCGCGGCCGCGGGGAGGCTTGTCTCCTTGCCGCGGCTTGCCCTTGCCGCGGCGCCCTCCCCGGGCGGGATACTGCTTGCCGGATCCTCTGCCACCTTGCCGGGCCTTCTCCTTGTCGCGGCGCTCGTATTCAGCTTTCTGTAGCTCCGCCATCTGCTCAACTTTCTTGCAGGCTTGGAGGTCATGGCCCTTGGTGCGGTGGATCTTGCAATACTGCTTGCCGGAGCCGTCCTGCTTGTCGGCGGCCACCACAGCCTCGCCGGAGTTACCAGCTCTAGCCTTCTCGGAACCGCCTCCGCTGCTGGATTGCTCAACAACTAGCACGTCCTTAACCTTCCTCTTTCTGTTATTCCGCCTCCGTTTCGTCCTCGCCGGAGGGGCGTCCTCGCTGTCAGATCCCTCTGCTCCTGCATTGTCTCCGGGGAGCCTCCTCCCCTCTTCAGCCCGTGCACACTTGTCGGCCAGAGTGTATAGCTCGCTGACATCTCTGATTTTGCACATCGCCATCTCCTCCCTCACCCTGCGGTTACGCACGTTCTGATGGAAAGCGCTGATAACCGCGGCAGGGTGGACGTCTGGGATGTTGCACTGCACCTGACTGAATCTCTGTATATACTTGCGCAGGGGTTCTCCTTCTTTCTGGGCGAGCAGGTGAAGATCACTCTCCTGGCCATGGGGTTTGTGGCCGCCTATGAAGGCGCCAACAAACTAATGGCACAGGTCCGCCCACGAAGAGATGGAGTTGTCCGGCAAGTGCATGAGCCAAGATCTGACATTGGGCTTGAGCACCAGCGGGTAGTAGTTGGTGAGGATCTTCTCGTCGCGCCCCCCGGCAGCCTGCACCGCGATGGTGTAGATGCTGAGGAACTCTGACGGATGTATCCTGCCATCGTACTTCTCGGGCACGTCTGGCTTGAAGTTCTTGGTACTGGGCCACTGGACCTGCCGCAGCTCACGAGTGAACGCAGGGCAACCTACCGCGTACGGCAAGTCGCCTGGCTCCCCTGGCGCATGCATGTCGACAGCGGGCCCAGCGCACCGTTCAGATTGACGTCACGCTTCTCTTCGACGCTCGATGCGAGTGCGAGCGTCTTCGTGTCGTCGTTCTTGGAGAACTTGGTGTTGATCGCGGCGAGCTCGTGGGTCCGACGATGCGGTGGAGTCGGTGTCGAGGTTGGCCCGGCGAGTCGGCGATCTTGGCCTTCGGGGCGGGGAGTGCGCGGTGGTGGCACCCCCAACAGTCTTGTCGGCTTCGGCTTGCACCTAGGCGCCTTGCCGGGGCCTCGAGGTGCTCGGCCGCCGGGGCTTGTCGCCGTTGGCGAAGCCGATGAGGCTATAAATGGCTGCCCTCCAGTCGTCGATCTTGTCCGGCGGTGGAGGGTAATCTAGAAGCAGCTGGGATCGGGCCAGCGCTTCCTCTGGAGTCTTGGGTGGCGGTGGCGAGCGATGCGAGGTGCGAGACATGCTCAAACTTCTAACATTGTTAGAAGGAGTAACATCTCGCCTAGGCGACCGCACCGCGCTCGCGCCAGCGTGTTGACGTGCGTGCTGGCCTTGAGCGTCCCGCGACCCACCAGCTCGGCCTTGTTCCAACGCGAGTACGGTGCTAGGAGCATCGTGGCGTTGTCGATCCTGCACCTCCTGGGAGGGGTGCGGTGGATATGCAGAAGCTGAACCCTGCGGGGCCTTGTCCTTGGACCGGGTGACGATGCGCGTCCCCCCGCCGGCGCCCGCTCCTCCGCCGGTGTCCGCCCCACAGCCCGCTTGCTCCGGTGGTGGTAGGGAAGTCGCAGACGGAGCGGCCACCTCCGAAGTCTTCTTCTTCGGTGGCATGTCGATGAAGATGTTGATGTAGCGCGCGTAGACGCTGGATCAGATACGCACGACCTCGACGCCCGCCTACCTGGCGCGCCAGAGATGTCGTGGCGTACTGGGAGGCCACGAGCACCTATGGGGCAGGAGGGCCCCTTTCTCGTTCGGCAGGGGAGCGGAGGGCGCGCGCAGAGCAGATCGAGGCGAGGGAGCGCGCGGCGGATTTTTACCCAGCTTCGGAGCTCTCCGGAGAGATAAAACTCCTACTGCTGCTTTGTGTGTTGTATTTGTTCTTGCTCGAGAGAGCGGGCGTGGCGTAGCTGTGGAACCGAAAATCCGAACCCCTTCTACATGCGCATGGGCCTCCTTTTTATAGGCTAAAGGGGTCACCGACAGGTGGCAGCGTAGAAAGAGGGGTAGAAAGGTAAAAACGCGGGTTGGTACAACTGCTACCAACAGTGTCCCCTACCTAACTCTGATGGGAGGGGACAGGGGCATTTAATGCCCGTCCGGTCGCCCCAACAGTGCAAGGAAACGACCATTAGAGGCGCCACCCATCGCCACGATGGCCTCCTTGTCAGCTCCTTTTGCCACCTTGCCCCGAATGGCTGCACAGCGCCTTGCCACGTGCTCCTGGGATAGTCCTGGGGTGACACGTCGTTGGATGCGCTGGAGCTCGGGTGCAGGGTGGCAGCCTTGCCGCGGCAAGCGCCTCGCCGCGGCCCTTATCTTGTCGCACCAGCAAGCTTGCCGCTCGCCGGGCCATGCCGGGACGCGCGGGGCGTCGCGACAAGTTTACTTGGAATGCCTTGAGTGGCCTTCCCGGCAAGATCCTCTTGCCGGGGTCTCTTCTTCTTCCCGGCAAGCTCCTCTTGCCGGGGCCTTGGTTGGCCTTCCCGGCAAGCTTCTCTTGCCGGGGCCTTGGTTGGCCTTCCCGGCAAGCTCCTCTTGCCGGGGCCTTGGTTGGCTTTCCCGGCAAGCTCCTCTTGCCGGGGCTTTTAGCTTTACTACTCTATTCTTGAATGGCATCTAAGCAGCCGTCGAGGATCTTGGCGGATGCCCGGCAAGCCCTGCCGCGGGTCACTGCGACTGCTCGTGCACAAGTTCGGGGTACTAAGGTACCCCCTACTTTAGTACACCGACAGACAGAGATCCACCTTCTGGACATTTTATGACGGGGCGCCGGATGTCCGGGCTGTGGCCGGATGTCCTGGGCCTGGCCGGATGTCCGGGCCCTGTAGCACTTCGGTTGTTGGGCTGCTGCTGCTGTTGACATCTTCAGGGGCCGGATGTCCAGGATAGGGCCAGATGTCCGGGTCCTCTAGCCTTTCTCCGGTTCCTCTCATCGTGCTCCTTCATCCTTGTAGTTGGGGACTTGTCCATCATTCCGAGTATCTCCGAGAGGGTCTCCTTGGTACCTAGGCATGTCTCGCATGAACGGAAAGGAGAAGCATTTAGGAGCGGGTCCACCTTGTGTCTAATGGCGTATGTTTGAGGTCTCGTCGTATGTCCACATGGGGCTTGGAGAGTAGTCATAGTGTACATGGGGATAATTGTCGGATGCTCCGCATCATCTCCCCTTCCTTGGGAAAGATCCGACCTCGGATCGAAAACCTCATCACCATGAAAACAGTTGTCGTGGACGGACTTGTAGTTGGACGAAGTGGAAGACATGGCGCAATCCAAGTACTCCAAGGTGTCTCCGGAGTGGTACACATGCAAAAAGAGCAAACACAAACAACACTTGGAAATACAATGGTTAGCGCACACAAGGTGTCCATCATGTAAAAATGAGTCCGTGCGGCAAGATTGTTCATGGCAAAGCGCATGAAGCTTATCAAGATGATATAGAATGATATGCAAAGCGTTCATGGGACCAAAAGCATTCATTGTGCACACAAAGGTGTTGTGAATGTTATCAAGGCAACCATTGTGAAAAATGATGTCATAGAAATACGGTTCATCAATAGTATGAATATGGCAATGGATGCTCAATATGTGACATTATGATCATGATGTATGAATATGCCATCAAGGAAGATCACAACAAATTTGCTAAGGAAATGCACAAGCTCATATATCATGGATGACATGGGAATACAAGATGCAACAAGGAAATCATAATGTGAGTCAATCCATGCATGGAGTGCAAACTTGTGGTAAGTATGATATGTCCATCGAGCATGACATGTATGAGCACAATCAACAAATATGGAGGTGTTCGTGTACCAATGCTCGATGTCGTGGCAAGAGTGGAGTTCCGAAGGTGCATCAATAAGTGCGAGCGCTCTTCAATGTGAAGGTCCATAGAGCCAATCTCCAATGTCACTAATCCATTCGCGAGATGTATCATGTAGACAACAAGAAGGAAACAAACAATGAAAGAATGACCCATCCAATATGAATATGAGGGTAGCTCAAAGGGAAAGAGTTCACCTTTATGAGGATGGTGAAAATGTTGGTGTCGCGCATCGTGTATGCCTTCACATGACCAAGTTGTCGCATGACTGTACCGCCGTGTGAATCCTCCAAAATGAAAGAACATGACAAACACTCGGAAAAACAAATGAGGTTAGCGGAAGTGCAAAACCTATCATTTGTGTGGTAAGATATCCAACAAGTGTATGCATCATGCTCATCATAAGAAAGGACAATGGAGCATTTCATAGCATGGAGGCATAAGATGTAAGAACAACCAAATGCAAGAAGCTCAATCAAACAAGAATGCTTGATGAGGACATGACTACCTTGGATATGACCAAATATATTGCATACATGTATATTTGTGAGGTGATTTCTAATGCAAACTATGCAATAATTTATTTATGTCATCCAGGACAAAAATACTTCACAAACTTTTGTGCCATGTCTAATTGCAGGTGTATGGGACATTTGTACAATCCACATACAAAGATAAGGGAGAAAGAGATGTATACTTGTTGCTCAAAAAGTCCTCTCATGTCACTTTTGGCCCAAGAGAAGATAGAGTCCAAGTCTCTCACGTTCTGGACTCAGATTTGGACTGCACAGACACACCTAATTCAAAATGCCAAGAACTCTTTCATCCAACCCAATTGGAATGACCTTAAAATCCGTCTGGAGCATTGAGTTATGGACGAAACAATTTGATGCTGCAGCAGAATCCGAGTCAAACTACAGGTCCAAAGGTGTTACGTCACCTCCACTTGGTCCCATTGGCCTTGTACGACCTAGGGTTAGTTTAAGGCTGCCTTGGGACGTCCTCCCACCTCCTTGGTCGCCACCCCTTGCTCCTATATAAGTAGATCCATCTAGTAGCTTTTTCTTTGGGATTTGTTTAGTTAAAAGTTAGCCACTGCAACTTTGTGTACTTCGTTTGTGTCCAACGACCAGACCAAGACCGCTTATGGATCCCCACCTTTATATATATATGAAGTATTGATAAAGGTTGGGATCCGTAAGTGGTCTTGGTCTGGTCATTGGACACAAACGAAGTACACGAAGTTGCAATGGCTAACTTTTAACTAAACAAATCCCAAAGAAAAAGCTACTAGATGGATCTACTTATATAGGAGCAAGGGGTGGAGGCCACGGAGGTGGGAGGACGTCCCAAGGCAGCCTAAAACTAACCCTAGGTCATACAAGGCCAATGGGCCCAAGTGGAGGTGACGTAACACCTTTGGACTTGTAGTTTGACTCGGATTCTGCTGCAGCGTCAGATTGTTTTGTCCATAATTCAATGCTACGGTCGGATTTTTAAGGTCATTCCAATTGGGTTGGAAGGAGCATGAAATCTACTTTCCAACAAAAAAAAGAATCACCCAATTCGGAGTCCGGATGAAAGAGTTTTTGGCGTTTTGAATCAGGTGTGTTTGTGCAGTCCGAATCTGAGTCCAAAACGTGAGAGACTTGGACTCTATCTTCTCTTGGGCCAAAAGTGACGTGAGAGGAATTTTTGAATAGCAAGTATATATATCTTTCTCCCTTATCTTCATATGCGGATTGTACAAATGTCCCATAGACCTGCAATTAGACATGGCACAAAAGTTTGTGAAGTATTTTTGTCCTGGATGACATAAATAAATTATTGCATAGTTTGCATTAGAAATAACCTCACAAATATACATGTATGCAATATATTTGGTCATATCCAAGGTAGTCATGTCCTCATCAATGCTTCACAAGTAATATGTCAAAGTCTCCAAGATCATTAAGCATAGTATGGTTGCACTCAATACAAGTGGATATGAAAGAGGCAACTAATGGACACAAAAAACAATGATCAAGATATATCATGTAAGAGGCATGAGCATATATGTCATCAACCCAAGAAAGCAAGTAATAGTGAAACATGGGTGAGGCAACATAGCAAGCAATCATAGCGATCATGTCAAGGAAGCTAGTAGTGCGAAGATGCAGCATACTAGAAGGAATCATGGCAAGCATGTCATGTGTGCAAATAATGGGCGTGAATAATTAACATTTCATAGCACAAGCATGAAAGTAAGATTTGAGCGAAATATCATCAATGTATTGGTGAGAGGCCATATGTAAATAGTAATGGGACATCATGACTCTCCCAACACAACAAACATCAATAGCATGAAGCACATGATAATAGCAACAAAGATTTCCACCAAGCATCCAAATACACATAGGAGTATCATAATGGTGAATCATGGTAGATGCAAGCAAGGGTCACAATTGCATGACAAAATCATGTAAGCAGGCATAACATGCAAAGCGAACATGATAGTATGGGCATTAAGGGACACGTGATATATAGCCCATAGCCGTGTGAGAGCCAAGTAAAAGAGATGCGCGTAGTCCTTGCGCGAAAGGAACGGTGGTAAGGATAGTCCACGGGATCCCAAGTCATCGTTGCTCTCAAGAGCTCATTTCGTTAACTCTTGAGATTGAGAGGTTGACGAGTATACGTGAGTACCCACACAAAAGAAAGGCAAAGGAAAAATTGTGTGTGTGTGGTAGATGTACGCATCATCCATTATGATGCGCACGTGCATGTGTTGGTTGGCACTAAATAGCCAATGCTCAAATAAATGAGATGTGTGATATAGAAACATTTCATCCATGAGAGGTTTGTTATTATGTATAGCATAATGGAGACTCAAATTGTGTAATGCATCACGAGCAATATCTAGAGCATTGTTATTCATGGAATGCATATGGTGTACACTAACATGGGAATCATGCAAAGTATGAAATGCATCGATGATGCGGAGCATCCCACGATCATCCCCATGGACGCATCTACATCTCCTACAACACAAGTTGGACCTATGACTCGAGAACGTGCAAGAGCTCTCGAAACCGAGCTGACATCACTCCTCTCACAACTCCCGTTCGATTCGCACGAGACTTGGCTACTACCTCAAACGGAGACGCTTTGCATACTCAGGTACCAAGGAGTCAGCCATGGAGAAGCTAGGAAGCAAGGAAAACTGGAAGTGGAAGACATGCGTGAAGATAGAGAGGAAAAGCGCCAAGTCCCAGGCTGGCCAAACGATCCGGATGAGGACCCGGACGATCTGGACAGAGCCCGGACCATCCGGACCCCGGTCCGAATGATCCGGCTAACTCACCCCGAAGACACCCGAAGCTCATCCTTGAAGCCGGGTCATCCGGACGCCGACCCAGATCATCCAGACCCTGCTCGGACATCCAGACCCCCAGCCGGACATCTGGACCTGCACCGCCACTGCCTGCATCACCGGCTCATTCGGGCCTCCTCCCGGATCATCCGGCCAGAGCCCGGATCATCCGGCTCCTCACCCGGATCATCCGGACCCCGCCTGCGTGCGCGTGTTGGGCTGAGCCCATGTACCCCTTCGCCCCTAGCCTATAAATAGGACTCCTCCTCCTCACTTCGAGACTCAGCATTGGTTTAGCTCATTTGAGATAGAGCATTGCTCATCCGCACGGATCTACTCCTCGTGAGGGGCCGCACCTCTTCGGAGAAGATCCATCCGGATTCAAGGCCTCCATTTGGAGAAGACAATCAATACCTCCTCTCGGAGAAGAACGGCTACCTTTGTATCGTCCTTTGTTGACTTTGGATCTCGTGTTACTTTGTGCCTCGGTGATCTAGCACTTGTGTGATCAATTTCGTGTCGGTTGAGTGTTTCTCTCGTTTTCCCCTCATGATTTCCCTTGTGTTCTTCCGCGCGTTCTTCGTGTTCCCCTGTAGCATCCACTCCAAACGTGAAAGATCAGCCCCTAGGGTTCTGCCCGACATCATCTTGGTATCAGAGCCACGTTGATCACGTTTTGAAGCCCCTACCCAATGTATTCTAGCTTGATTTTGTTGATTTCGTCCTAAATCCGAAAATCCCCACCAAAAATAGACCCCAATTTTTTTTTGTGATTTGTTGGTTTTGATGATGTTTTGTTGATTTTGATCCGTGGATTCGTTGTGTAACTCGTGGATCTTGCCTTTCCCCACCTTCTCACCCTCGAAATCCATCCAAAATCCGCGAAATCCTCGAATTTCTCACCGTTTTCGAGTTCATCCCGAGCAGCCCCTAGCGCAGTTGACCTGCCCGGATCATCCGGACCCTGACCCGGATCATCTGGACGCGCCCAGATCATCCGGCTCCTGGCCCGAATCATCCGTCTTTCTCTGCCGAAACTGCACTTTCTGCAGTTTTTCACCACCACCACCTACGCCTCCGCACCCCACCCACTTCAACCACCACCACCTTAACCCACTAAACCCCACGACACACCCGTCTGTACCACCATTCGACTTTGAGTTCAAGAATTTGAGTTGTGGTTTCCCGTGTCCTATTGTGTTTCGGCTATTTAGGTACGGCGCGACATCAACATCACCACGCTCATCTTCGTAGACTACTCATCTTTGCTATGGACAATAACTTTGACGACAACTTTGTCTACGCCTTGCCATTGCATTGAGAACCACCTTAGCCTTACTTTCGCGTTGCTTACCCATTGAGACTAGCCATTGAGTATTGCCGGCAACGTGACTTGTGCACATTAGTGATCATACTCCATAGCATACATACCATATCATCTCTTGTGTTACAAAAGTTGTCATCGCATACACAATTGCTATCTTGGTTCGTGAAGTTTTGCATGAGAAAAGAGCTCAAAAGTGAGAGAGCCAACCAAGCTTTTAAGCAAAAGAGAAACATAAGCAAAGAGCTTATAAGCAAGAACCATAGCATCATACTACATTAAGATTGCCATATCCGATCATCTTGGATCATATCACCGAAATACCATACATATAGCCTACTTCGGATAGAGATCATTGCATTTTTGCCAGGTAGGTTGTGCACAAGCTCCGTATCTGCCTATTGTGCAATCGTGCTAGCATCTCTCGAGTATTGTGCAACAAGAGCATTTTCATGGACTCCACATTTTTGCTCATTTTTGGTTTGCACAATCCCATTATTCTATTTGCGTGTGTGTTTCCGCGTTCCACTACTTGCTTGGTCTACTTGTTGCATTTGCGAATTTGCGAATCTTTTTCAACATCTTTGAGTCAAACTAACAATTGCATCAAATTTTGTGCCACCATCCTAACCAAGCTCCACCATAAGCTTTTACTTGTGTAGGTGTGAGAACCGACAAGAATTGGTACCAAGAGTGCTATTTCATTGTCCGCATTTGAGTGAACTTGATTCATCGTCAACATCGGTCAAGGTACATTTGGTATAAGGTCTTCTCCTTCTCACTCTCACATTTTTCTTGGAATGATGGATAGACCAAGTACCTCTACCAACCCACTTTTCCTAGAGCAAGACGACGGCATGTCATCATTCGTCACCAAGAGCCACCTCCTTGGTGCACAATGAGAATTGCATCAAGAGCAACGTACCAAGGACTACTACATCGGTCAAGGTACATTTGGTACAAGGTCTTCTCCTTCTCTCTCACACATTTTGCTTGGAATGATGGATAGACCAAGTACCTCTACCAACCCACTTTTCCTAGAGCAAGACAACGACATGTCATCATTCGTCACTAAGAGCCACCTCCTTGGTGCACAACGAGCATTGCATCAAGACCAAGTACTCTCACATTTTGCTATGACCGACCGCATCGACAACCTCGCCACCAACTTGCGACTCGCCGAGCAACGTACCAAGGACTACTTTGACAACAAGCTCGACGCTCACAAGCAAGAGAATGATGCAAGGATTGATGAGATCCACGCCTTGTTGGTGAACCGTCCTCCTTCTACTTCTTCATACTAAAGACGGAGCCGCTCAAGTCAACACTCAGACGACTCTTTCTCTGGCTCAAGTACACCGTCATCGAACACTCTTCGATGAGCCGTGCGTCAATACCGTCATGCATCTCGCAATCCGCTACACGACAAGCATTCACAAGAGCAAGTCTATGAGCAAGTACTTCGTCCTCCACCACATCAAGTTGCGTTTGCTCAAGCTCAAGAATGACAACGACAATGGCGCCAAGAGGAAGAACGAGCGCGTCTACACCAAGAGGAATAAGACGCCGAGGCTCAACGTCTTCAACAACAACAACGTGAAGCGCAAGCTCTTGAGGCGCAACGTGCCCTTCAAGAATCAAGTCGAGCCATCGCCAACCGCAATCGCGAACGGCGCAATCAAGAGGAAGCCCTTTGAGAAAAATACAAGAGAGGAACTACCAACCGCGAGTGCAACATGATGAGGACATCAATACCATTTTTACACCCACAACCCCTGCTGCTATACATACTGGACCAATTACTAGAGCTCGCACACGCCAACTAAATTACCAGGTTCTTTCGTTTCTTGGTAATGATTCTACTGTTCATGAGAATATGATGCTACCTAAATTGGATACATTTGTTTTGCTTACAAATGAAGGGCCTAGCTTGGAGAAGGATGAACATTGGAGCAAGAACAAGCATGGAGATGATGGCGTGCTGTAGGACCTTGAGAAGAGGTGTCTAGAGGGGGGTGAATACACACTAAGTACGAAACTTGCAGTTTTTAAGATTCTTTAAGTTTAAGTGGAGTTTAGGCACAAATTTAACATTCACAATACATATCAAGAAAGTATGCAAGAGTATATGGGCAGCGGAAAGTAAAGCATGCAACTTGCAAGAAAGTAAAGGGAAGGGTTTGGAGGATTCAAACACAATTGGAGACACGGATGTTTTTGGCGTGGTTCCGATAGGTGGTGCTATCGTACATCCACGTTGAAGGAGACTTCAACCCACGAAGGGTAACGGTTGCGTGAGTCCACAGAGGGCTCCACCCACGAAGGGTCCACGAAGAAGCAACCTTGTCTATCCCACCATGGCCGTCGCCCACGAAGGACTTGCCTCACTAGCGGTAGATCTTCACGAAGTAGGCGATCTCCTTGCCCTTACAAACTCCTTGGTTCAACTCCACAATCTTGTCGGAGGCTCCCAAGTGACACCTAGCCAATCTAGGAGACACCACTCTCCAAGAAGTAACAAATGGTGCGTTGATGATGAACTCCTTGCTCTTGTGCTTCAAATGATAGTCTCCCCAACACTCAACTCTCTCTCATAGGTTTTGGATCTGGTGGAAAGAAGATTTGAGTGGAAAGCAACTTGGGGAATATCAAGATTCATATGGTAGGAATGGAATATCTTGGTCTCAACACATGAGTAGGTAGTTCTCTCTCAGAAAATGTATGCTGGAAGTGTAGGTTCACTCTGATGGCTCTCTCCACGAATGAAGAGGAGGTGGAGGGGTATATATAGCCTCCACACAAAATTTAACCGTTACACACAATCTACCAAACTCGGTGGGACCGAATCATTAAACTCGGTCAGACCGATTCAGCAAATAATGTGACTGTTAGGGTTTTCGGTGGGACCGAAATGCAACTCGGTGAGACCGATATTGTTAGGGTTAGGGCATAACGTAATCTCGGTAAGACCGATTACGCAAACTCGTGAGACCGATTTGGTAATAAGCTTTCCAGAGAGTTGGTCAGGTAAACTCGGTGGGACCGATTACTCAAAATCGGTGGATTTTGGTAATAAGTTTTCCAGAGAGTTTGCATTGTAATCTCGGTAGTACCGATTACTCAAACTCGGTGAGACCGATTTTGATAACGGACATACAGAGAGATTACAATCCCATCTCGGTGAGACCGAGATCCCTATCGGTAAGACCGATTTGCTTATGGTTTGTGGCAGTGGCTATGAATTATGGAATCGGTGGCGCCGGATAGGAAGAATCGGTGTGACCGATTTTGGCTTTGGGTTTAGTTCATTTGTGGAAGTGGGAAAGTAGCTGAGGGTTTTGGAGCATATCACAAAGCATATGAAGCAAGAGGCTCATTAAGCAACACCTCCTCCCTCCTTGATAGTATTGGCTTTTCCTATAGACTCAATGTGATCTTGGACCACTAAAAATGTAAAATGAAGAGTGTTGAGCTTGAAGCTTGAGCCAATCCTTTGTCCTTAGCATCTTGAAGGAGTTCCCACATCCTTTAGTCCATGCCACTCCATTGTTGAACTTATCTGAAATATACTAGATAAAACTGTTAGTCCAACAAGAGATATGTTGACATTAATTACCAAAACCACCTAGGGAGCACTTGTCCTTTCAATCTCCCCCTTTTTGGTAATTGATGGCAACATACATCAAAGCTTTAGATAAGGATATAAAGAATAGCAAGTAAAGCTTTGGAAAGACATGTAACAAACATAGGCTACCCCTACATGTATGCAATCATGTGAATATGGAATGTAGAAGCATGTGAGAGCATAAACATGATGGAGCAGGCAGTGTGTTACATGTATCTTGGCCATATGCATCAGAGCAAAGAGTGTTGAAGAAAATACCTTCATGCTCATGAGTCCTTCTTGCAAACAATATGTACATCAGCAAGAATTCCTCATACACCTGATTGTGATGCATATACTTACCTTGTGGTCTTGAGTTGGCTTAGGATGGAATGAACCTGCGTAAACAAGGTTAGATAACACGGATACATCTACTAGCCAGAGCAAACAGAAGAAACCACAAGAACACCAAGACTGGGATGACATGTAGAGAGTGAGTACTAAGTACCACATTGAATTAGACATGTCCCCAAAAGTAAAGATATGCAATGAATTTAAATGATCTCTTTCCCTTAGATGTCTTGCTCCCCCTGAATCTAACATTGGATACTGGGAGAATATAGGGAACAGAAAATCAGAGCTGAAAGAAAACAGAGCTGAAAGATGTGAATGATGATCAGAGTTGATGCATGCTAATGCAAATGGGCACAACAGAACATATGAACATGTCTCTCCCCTCAAGAAGACATGTGGACATCTCTCCTCTTGAACACCAAGCATCTGGGATCCTTGAGAAGTACTTTCTACTTAAGTATTCTCTCCCCCTGGAGATTTCTCTCTTCCCTTTGAGGGTCTCTCCCCCTAGAAGGTCTCTTTCCCCCTTTAGGAGACGATATTTCTCTCTCTTCAAATGATAAGCTTTGATGTTCTCTCTCTCCCCCTTTGACATCAATTTCCAAGAAGGGTCTTCTGGAATCTGTTGAATGGGTTTGGTCCTTGAGACACAGAACAAAGCAATGATAAAAATGCCATGCTTGTAGAGGACAAGATTCATTGAGTGGAGCTGGATCAGAAGAAACACAGAATTATGTGGCAAACTGTTTTTCCTGTGATGAAATTGGTGGCACCGAGTGAGTTGCTTCGGTTGGACCGAAAGGATTCGGTTGAGCCGAAAATAATAAATCGGTGAAACCGAGTTCATCTCAGAGAAAACACTTGTCACCTCAGCTCACTAGACTAGTAAGATCTCACAAAGATTTGCAAGGAATTTACTGAAAGGTGTGCAATGAATTGGAATGCAGAAAATGTAGAACAAACAGAAAGAAGGAAATCTAGATGAAGTTTTTTTTTTGAAAGGGGAAACAAATATGCATGAGACAAATGCACAAACACAGAAAAGAACACAAGAGAACTTCATCTAGAGATGGTCGGCAATAAAGTCACCTATGTTAGAGTATATTGACTTAGGAGTCAAGTGAGATCACTTGAACATAGGTCATACTCATCGTTTAAGCTCAAAATGGGGTTGCCATTTTTCATTTAAGCATCTTGATGTATTCACATCTTTTCGAGTTGCTTTAGCTCATGACTTGGAGTAAAGCTTCTCTAAGATGGAATAACATACCTTGGTTGGTGGTGTTGTCCATGTAGTTGAACTTGTGTGGATTGCTCAAGGTTGATGTAGCTCATCAAGGATTTGGAGCTCCACTTGGAATTTTAGTCCATCTACCTACATGGGTTAGTCCTTGCAAGGAAGAGCACTTGTGGATCCAAGAATGACAATTATGAAGCTTAACATAAAATTTGCCAAACGATATGTTTAAGAGGTTTCGTGCTCCCTTGTCTTCAACCACCAAAGTGTAGAGACTTGGTGATGTAGAGATTGCTCAAGATATGAGTGGATTACAATCTCATGAATTTGATTCCACCAAGTACCTACAAGGGTTAGATAACATGCAATCTCATGAATTTGATTCCACCAAGTACCTACAAGGGTTAGCAACATGATCTCGAATGAAATGATGACGAACTTCAATATGCTTAGTTCGAGAATGTTGCACAGGATTATGACCAATTTTAATAGCACTTTCATTGTCACAAAGCAATGGAACATGTCTCACATATATCCCATAATCTTTAAGAGTTTGGGTCATCCAAAGTAATTGAGCACAACATGAACCAGCGGCAATATATTCAGCTTCGGCAGTGGATAAGGATACCGAGTTTTGTTTCTTGGAGGACCAAGACACAAGAGATCTACCAAGAAATTGACAAGTACCCGAAGTGGACTTTCTATCAACCTTGTCTCCGGCATAGTCCGAGTCGGAATAGCCAACAAGATCGAAAGAGGCCCTCTTAGGATACCAAATGCCAAAGTTTGGTCTATGGATTAAGTATCTCACTATCCTTTTCACGGCCTTAAGATGACATTCCTTAGGGGCAGCTTGATATCGTGCACACATGCACACACTTAACATGATATCGGGACGTGAAGCACATAGATATAATAATGAACCGATCATAGAGCGATAAACCTTTTGATCAACCGGTTCACCGTCTTTGGTCAAGTCATTATGTCCACTAGTAGGCATGGGTGTAGACATACCTTTGCATTCTTGCATATTGAACTTATTGAATAAGTCCTTGGTGTACTTTGTTTGAGAAACAAAGGTACCTTCCTTACTTTGCTTGATTTGCAACCCAAGAAAGAATTTGAGTTCACTCATCATAGACATCTCAAACTTCTGCGACATTAGCTTCCCAAACTTTTCACTAAAATGAGGGTTAGTTGAACCAAATATGATATCATCAACATAAATTAGGCACACAAATAGTTCTCCATTAACCATTTTAGTAAAAAGAGTAGAATCAATTTTCCCAATTTCAAAGCCTTTTTCAATAAGGGACTTGGTCAAGCATTTATACCAAGCTCTACGTGCTTGTTTAAGACCATAAAGAGCTTTGTGAAGTTTGTAAAGATGATTGGGTTTCCTAGGATTGACAAAGCCGGGAGGTTGCTTAACATAAACTTCCTCCTCTATTTCACCATTTAGAAAAGCACTTTTAATGTCCATTTGGTACAAGGTGATATCATGGTGATTAGCATAGGCAAGTAAGATGCGAATGGACTCAAGTCTAGCAACGGGGGCGTAAGTCTCACCATAGTCCGTACCTTCGACTTCTGTGTAGCCTAGGGAAACGATACGTGCTTTGTTGCGAACTAATTGTCCATATTCATCTTGCTTGTTGCGAAACACCCATTTGGTACCGATGATGTTGTGGTTGTTGTCGGGCTTCTCAAACAATGTCCAAACTTGATTCCTCTAAAAGTTGTGTAGCTCTTCATGCATAGCATTTATCCAATCCGGATCTTCCAATGCTTCTTCAACCTTCATAGGTTCAATGCTAGAGATGAAAGAATAGTTTTCCAAAAGTTAGCTAAACGAGTTTTAGAGCGAGTGATTCTCCCGGTTTGAATGTCATTGTAGATTTGCTCGACGGGATGATCTTTAGCAATTCTTGCTCGAACTCATGAAAGCTTTTGCTTGGGTCTCCGTTGAACATCTTCTTCATCTTGTTCTTCTTCTTCGTGGCCTTCTTCATTGTTGGCATTGTCGTTCTCTTGTCGCGGTGGAGAAGGATGTTGTTGACGTTCATCTTGATGCACTTCCTCGTCCCCTTCATCTTGGTGTGTCCTGCTTGTGGATGCTTCCGTATCAACTCTTGGTTCACCTTGTTGTGAAGTTGAAGCTTCCACTTGGACGGACGAGGTACTCTCCTTCACCTCCGTTGGACGAACTTTGCCAATAGCCAAGTCTTGAATTGCTCCCAAAGGATCTTTGTCTCCTACATCAATTGGCAATTGCTCTACTTGCGAGCCGTTAGATTCATCAAACTTCACATCTACCGTCTCTTCAACCTTTCGGGTGAAATTGTTGTAGACACGGTAAGTGTGAGAGTTTGAGCCATAATCGAGTAGGAAACCTTCATGAGATTTAGGAGCAAATTTAGAGCGACGATGCTTATCAAGAATGTAGCACTTTGAGCCGAATACTAGAAAGTATCCAACTTGGGGTTTGTTACTGGTGAGGAGCTCGTATGCCGTCTTGCCGAGTAGCTTGTGAAGATACAAGCGATTTGTTGCATGACAAGCTATCTCAACCGCTTCTACCCAAAAGTGCTTCGGCGTCTTGTACTCATCAAGCATCATTCTCACCATTTTGATGAGCGTCCGGTTCTTCCTCTCAGTAACTCCGTTTTTTTGAGGTGTGTACGTAGCCGAGAACTCGTGTGAAATCCCTTCTTCGTCAATAAAGGTGTCCACATTTGCGTTGTTGAACTCCGTTCTGTTGTCGCTGCGAACCTTCTTGATCTTCACTTCAAATTGATTTTGAGCCTTCCTTGCGAAGTTTTTGAAGATCTTTTGGACCTGTGATTTATCATCGAGAAAGAACACTCACGTAAATCTTGAAAAATCATCAACTATAACTAGACCAAAAGAATTTCCACTGAGACTCTTGTAAGAGTTGGGACCAAAGAGATCCATGTGAAGTAGCTCGAGTGGCCTCCTTGTAGTCATGATGTTCTTCACGGGATGCCTTCCTCCAACCTGTTTACCTTCCTGACAAGCGCTGCAAAGTTTGTCCTTATCAAATATGACATTGTTAACTCCAAGGATATGATTTCCTTTAATAAGCTTGTCAAGGTTTTGCATACCAACATGACCTAATCGTCTATGCCACAACCAACCTTTTGAGGATTTAGCAATGAAGCAAGTTTTAGGTTGAGCCTTTTTAGTGAAGTCAACAATGTATAGATCACCTCTACGCACACCGGTAAAGACCATTTTATGATTATCTCGATGAAACACTTGGCAATCTACTTCAGTAAATAGAACATGTAAACCGAAATCAGCAAGTCTAGATACTAAAAGTAAGTTGTAACCAAGAGATTCAATGAGCATGACATTTTGTATGGAGCTATCATGTGATATGGCCACCTTACCGAGACCAACCACCTTACCCTTTGAGTTGTCACCGAAGGTGACATACTTTCGACGACTATCATTGTCGGCAAGCTCACGAAACATGTCTTTATCTCCGGTCATGTGATTGGTACATCCACTATCAAGAACCCATTCCTTTCCTCCTGACATATATCCCCGAAGATTTGCCATAAGACCAAAATGTCTCATTGCATCATCAAGATCGAAGTCACTATCATCATCCTCATCATAGTATCCATGTTCAACATCGTCATGTGGTGGATCAACTCCTAGAGAGGGTGATTCATTAGAATGAGTTTGATAATCTTGCTTATGAATTTTTATAGCTTCGAAAATAATATCACTAATAATACCAACATTTCCTTTGGCACGCATAAGGTTTGTAAGCTTGAATAGACGATCACCAAACATAGGATCACTAGTATTCATTTTACTCAACGCAATAGATTTATGTAGAATTTCATCAAGATTATTCAAGGAATAAACTGGGAATCATTCCTCAAGAAATTTCCATATGGTGTAGGCACACTTAAAAGTAGGCAAACATCCAAGCAAGTTTCTAGGCAATCCTCTAATGATAAGTTCGGCAGTTCTAAGATTCCTAATCATGTCAATTGACTCATCATGGGTAGGATGCATAGGATCAAAATAAGGTGCACAAGGACTAGCAATGTACTTGTTCAAACAACATTAATTGAAAATAACAAGCATCTCATTTTTCCACTCATGAAAATACTCTCCATCAAGAATAGGCACTCTATGTCTAAGACTCCCAATAGTAGACTCATCCATCTTCCTCCAATGGTGTTTAAACCAAAGCAATGGAGACCAATGCTCTGATACCACTTGTAGGACCTTGAGAAGAGGTGTCTAGAGGGGGGTGAATAGACACTAAGTACCAAAGTTGCAATTTTTAAGATTCTTTAAGTTTAAGTGGAGTTTAGGCACAAATTTAACATTCACAATACATATCAAGCAAGTATGCAAGAGTATATGGGCAGTAGAAAGTAAAGCATGCAACTTGCAAGAAAGTAAAGGGAAGGGTTTGGAGGATTCAAACGCAATTGGAGACACGGATGTTTTTGGCGTGGTTCCGATAGGTGGTGCTATCGTACATCCACGTTGATGGAGACTTCAACCCATGAAGGGTAACGGTTGCGCGAGTCCACGGAGGGCTCCACCCACGAAGGGTCCACGAAGAAGCAACCTTGTATATCCCACCATGGCCATCGCCCACAAAGGACTTGCCTCACTAGCGGTAGATCTTCACGAAGTAGGCGATCTCCTTTCCCTTACAAAATCCTTGGTTCAACTCCACAATCTTGTCGGAGGCTCCCAAGTGACACATAGCCAATCTAGGAGACACCACTCTCCAAGAAGTAACAAATGGTGCGTTGATGATGAACTCCTTGCTCTTGTGCTTCAAATGATAGTCTCCCCAACACTCAACTCTCTCTCATAGGTTTTGGATCTGGTGGAAAGAAGATTTGAGTGGAAAGCAACTTGGGGAAGGCTAGAGATCAAGATTCATATGGTAGGAATGGAATATCTTGGTCTCAACACATGAGTAGGTAGTTCTCTCTCAGAAAATGTATGCTGGAAGTGTAGGTTCGTTCTGATGGCTCTCTCCACGAATGAAGAGGAGGTGGAGGGGTATATATAGCCTCCACACAAAATCTGACCATTACACACAATCCACCAAACTCGGTGGGACCGAATCGTTAAACTCGCTCAGACCGATTCAAGAAATAATGTGACCGTTAGGGTTTTCGGTGGGATCGAAATGCAACTCGGTGAGACTGATATTGTTTGGGTTAGGGCATAACGTAATCTTGGTAAGACCGATTACACAAACTCGGTGAGACCGATTTGGTAATAAGCTTTCCAGAGAGTTGGTCAGGTAAACTCGGTGGGACCGATTACTCAAAATCGGTGGATTTTGGTAATAAGTTTTCCAGAGAGTTTGCATTGTAATCTCGGTAGTACCGATTACTCAAACTCGGTGAGACCGATTTTGATAATGGACATACAGAGAGATTACAATCCCATCTCGGTGAGACTGAGATCCCTATCGGTAAGACCGATTTGCTTAGGGTTTGTGGCAGTGGCTATGAATTATGGAATCGGTGGCGCCGGATAGGAAGAATCGGTGTGACCGATTTTGGCTTTGGGTTTAGGTCATTTGTGAAAGTGGGAAAGTAGCTGAGGGTTTTGGAGCATATCACAAAGCATATGAAGCAAGAGGCTCATTAAGCAACACCTCCTCCCTCCTTGATAGTATTGGCTTTTCCTATAGACTCAATGTGATCTTGGACCACTAAAAATGTAAAATGAAGAGTCTTGAGCTTGAAGCTTGAGCCAATCCTTTTTCCTTAGCATCTTGAAGGAGTTCCCACATCCTTTAGTCCATGCCACTCCATTGTTGAACTTATCTGAAATATACTAGATAAATGTGTTAGTCCAACAAGAGATATGTTGACATTAATTACCAAAACCACCTAGGGAGCACTTGTGCTTTCACATGCACAAGGGGAACAAGAACGGAGTTACAAGAGATGATTTCAGGACTTTGAAGCCACCATAATGGGTGCATGAAGCCTTGGACGAAATATACAAGATGCCACTTCATAAATTTCGTCCCGAGGCTATTCGAGGTGCTGCGTCACCTTATTATTGGGCCAGGCCCATGTAATTTCGAAATACATAAGTATAGGCTATTTTTAGAGTCCGTATATGTGGGGAAACAAGAGATAGGGTTGATTTCGGACCCCTCCACCAAGGGCCACGAAATACCCCCCTCTTCCTCCATATATACAGCCCTTAGGGCATCGTTTAGACTTTGGGTTTTGTTTAGATTAAAGTTCGCCATAGCTGCAACTTCGCGTACTTCGTTTGTGTTCAACGACCAGACAAAGGCGTCACAGAACCCCACCTTGATCAATAAAGCTTTCCTCTTATATTCGCAATATCCAGATTGCAATCTTAATTTCTTGCTTGTTCTTTGTTTGCCTGCAGGAAACAAACCTTCGTGGTCAGGTTGATCGTGCTCCGGCGTGGACAATAACCTCTCGGAGTTGGTTTAGCGATTGCTAAGGCGCGACGTCCTCACACGTTCGTAGTCGGATCGTCAAAGTCGACTTCCTCAGAAACGATAGCCACCATCTCATCGAAAGACGGGACACCTTTGCCTCTATCAAGTGGTATCAGATTTCCAGGTTGCTCAGTGAGATTTTATAATTTTTCGTAGTTTAGATCGAGTCTGTTCTTCCAGGTTGCAGGAGTTCGCTGACGTCTTTCCACAAGACGTGCCACTGAGATTACCTCCCATTCGAGGGATTGAGCATCAGATTGACTTAATTCCCGGTGCATCATTACCCAACCGTGCACCATACCGTAACAATCCAGAGGAGACTAAGTACAGGAGCTACTCGACAAAGGTTATATACGCGAATCCCTTAGTCCTTGTGTTGTTCCTATTATTCTAGTGCCGAAAAAGGATGGTACATCACGTATGTGTGTTGATTGTAGAGGCATTAATAATATTACTATTTGTTATCGTCATCCTATTCCTAGGCTAGATGATATGCTTGATGAATTGAGTGGCTCTACAATATTCTCCAAAGTTGGTGGATACCATCAAATTTGTATGAAATTGGGAGATGGATGGAAAACAACATTTAAAACTAAGTTGGGTTATATGAGTGGTTAGTCATGCCTTTTGGGTTAACTAATGCACCCAGTACTTTCATGAGATTAATGAACGAAGTTTTACGTGCTTTCATTGGACGATTTGTGGTAGTTTACTTTGATGACATATTGATTTATAGCAGATCTTTGGAAGAACATTTGGAACATTTACGTGATGTTTTTATTGCTCTACGTGATGCACGTTTGTTTGGTAACCTTGGGAAGTGCACCTTTTGCACCGACCGAGTATCTTTTGTTGGCTATGTTGTTACTCCACAGGGAATTGAAGTTGACAAAGCCAAGATTGAAGCTATTGAGAGTTGGCCGCAGCCCAAAACGGTCACACAAGTGAGGAGTTTTCTTGGCCTCGTTGGATTCTATACGCATTTTTTGAGAGATTTCAGCACCATTGCTGCACCTCTCAAAGAGATTACAAAGAAGGATGTGCCTTTTGTTTGGGGTACCGCACAGGAAGAAGCCTTCACGGTATTGAAAGATAAGTTGACACATGCTCCTTTACTCCAACTTCCTGATTTTAATAAGACTTTTGATCTTGAATGTGATGCTAGTGGAATTGGATTAGGAGGTGTGTTATTACAAGATGGAAAACCTGTTGCATACTTTTCTGAAAAATTGAGTGGGCCTAGTCTGAATTATTCTACTTGTGATAAAGAATTATGGGACATTTGCATTTTTACCCCTAGTTGGTTCCTACCCACGGGTTTTGCCCTTACTTTTCAAGCTTGCTCAATTTTGCCCTTACTTTTTCCATCGAGGTCCCTCGAATGCCCTTTGACCGTTTGACTGAAAATTTGAAAATTCATAACTAATTCATACGAACTCAAAAAAATGCAAATAAGATATCAAAATGTTCAGATAAACATTACCTTTATGGGCATATCATTTTCATTTAGGACAAAAGCATCGTTTAAACTACCCGAGGTAATTAATATTATTAACATTATTAAAAATAAATAGGTATAAACAATATTTTTTTCATGAATAAAAATTACATCCAAATGTAGGTGATGTTTTCTGAACATCCTAATACCTTATTTGCATTTTCCTGAGTTCGTATCAACTTGTTATGAAGTTTCCAAATAATGGTCAAAGTCGTTAGAACATTCATAACAAGTTGATACAAACTCAGAAAAATGCAAATAAGTTATCAGGATGTTCAGAAAACATCACCTACATTTGCGTGTAATTTTTATTCATGAAAAAAATAATGTCTATACCTATTTATTTTGAGTAATGTTAATAACATTAATTACCTCAGGTAGCTTAAATGATGCTTTTTTCATGAATGCAAATGATATGCCCATAAAGGTAATGTTTATGTCAACATTTTGATATCTTATTTGCATTTTTCTGAGTTCGTATGAATTAGTTATGAATTTTCAAAGTTTTGGTCAAACGGTCAAAGGGCATTCGAGGGACCTCGATGGAAAAAGTAAGGGCAAAACTGAGCAAGCTTGAAAAGTAAGGGCAAAACCCGTGGGTAGGAACCAACTAGGGATAAATATGCAATTGTCCCAAGAATTATATGCTCTTGTTCGGACTTTATGATAAAGAACTATATGCTCTTGTTCGGACTTTAGAAACATGGCAACATTATTTATGGCCCAAAGAATTTGTTATACATTCTGATCATGAATCTTTGAAACATATTAAAAGTCAAGCTAAACTGAAGACATGCTAAATGGGTTGAATACATTGAGACTTTCCCTTATGTCATTAAACACAAGAAGGGTAAAGAAAATGTTATTGCTGATGCATTGTCTCGTCGCTATACTATGCTTCCACAACTTGACTTCAAAATATTTGGTTTGGAGACCATCAAAGATCAATATGTGCATGATGCTGATTTTAAAGATGTATTGCAGAATTGTAAAGAAGGAAGAACATGGAACAAGTTCGTCGTTAATGATGGATTTGTGTTCCGTGCTAACAAGCTATGCATTCCAGCTAGTTCCGTTCGTCTTTTGTTGTTGCACGAGGCACATGGAGGAGGACTAATGGGACACTTTGGCATGAAGAAGACAGAGGACGTACTTGCTACTCATTTCTTTTGGCCAAAAATGGGACGGGATGTTGAGCGTTTTATTGCTCGCTGCACTACATGTCAAAAAGCTAAGTCACGACTCAATCCTCATGGTTTATATATGCCTTTGCCTGTACCTAGTGGTCCTTGGGAGGATATATCTATGAACTTTGTTTTAGGTTTACCTAGAACAAAGAAGGGGAGGGATAGCATATTTGTTGTCGTGGATAGATTCTCGAACATGGCACACTTTATACCATGTCATAAAAGTGATGATGCTGTTAATGTTGCTGATTTGTTCTTTCGTGAAATTATTCGCTTGCATGGTGTGCCAAATACTATTGTTTTAGATCAAGATACTAAATTTCTTAGCCACTTTTGGAGATGTTTATGGGCTAAGTTGGGGACTAAACTGCATTTTAGTACTACTTGTCACCCCCAAACTAATGGACAAACTGAAGTAGTCAATAGAATATGGTCTACTATGCTTAGGGCTGTTTTGAAGAATAATAAGAAAATGTGGGAGGAATGCTTGCCTAATATTGAATTTGCTTATAATCGTTCACTGCATTCTACTACTAAGATGTGCCCTTTTGAAGTTGTGTATGGTTTCCTACCTCGTGCACCTATTGATTTGTTGCCTCCTCCATCTTTGGAGAAGGATAATTTTCATGCTAAACAACGTGCTGAATTGATGTTAAAAATGCATGAGTTAACTAAGGAAAACATTGAGCGTATGAATGCTAAATATAAACTTGCTAGAGATAAGGGTAGAAAACATGTTGTGTTTACACCTGGAGATCTTATTTGGTTACATTTGCGTAAGGATAGATTTCCTGATTTGCGCAAATCAAAGCTAATGCCACGTGCTGATGGTACCTTTAAGGTGTTGGAGAAAATAAATGATAATGCATATAAACTTGAGCTGCCTGCAGATTTTGGGGTTAGTCCCACTTTTAACATTGCAGATTTGAAGCCTTATTTGGGTGAGGAAGATGAACTTCCGTCGAGGACGACTTCATTTCAAGATGGGGAGGATGATGAGGACATCAATACCATTGTTACACCCATAGCCCCTGCTGCTATACAGACTGGACCAATTACTAGAGCTCACGCATGCTGATACGTCTCCAACGTATCTATAATTTTTGATTGCTCCATTCTACTTTATCTACTGTTTTGGACTATATTGGGCTTTATTTTTCACTTTTATATTACTTTTGGGACTAACCTATTAACCAGAGGCCCAGCCCAGAATTGCTGTTTTTTGCCTTTTTCAGTATTTCGAAGAAACATAATATCATACGGAGTCCAAACGGAATGAAACCTTCGGGATTGTGATTTTCCAACCGAACGTGACCCAGGAGACTTGGACCCTTCTCCAAGAAGCGCCAGAGGCGGTCACGAGGGTGGAGGGCGCGCCGCCTGGGCGCGCCCCCCTATCTCGTGGGCCCCCTGACGCTCCACCGACGTACTCCTTCCTCCTATATATACGTACATACCCCCCGTACGATCAGAACAGGAGCTAAAACCTAATTCCACCGCCGCAACCTTCTGTATCCACGAGATCCCATCTTGGGGCCTGTTCCGGAGCTCCGCCGGAGGGGGCATCCACCATGAAGGGCTTCTACATCATCACCATAGCCCCTCCGATGAAGTGTGAGTAGTTTACTTCAGACCTTCGGGTCCATAGTTAGTAGCTAGATGGCTTCTTCTCTCATTCTGGATCTCAATACAATGTTCTCCCCCTCTCTCGTGGAGATCTAGTCGATGTAATCTTCTTTTTGCGGTGTGTTTGTTGAGACCGATGAATTGTGGGTTTATGATCTAGTATTATCTATGGAAAATATTTGATTCTTCTCTGAATTCTTTTATGTATATTGAGTTATCTTTGCAAGTCTCTTCGAAAAATCCGTTTGGTTTGGCCAACTAGATTGGTAGTTCTTGCAATGGGAGAAGTGCATGGCTTTGGGTTCAATCTTGCGATGTCCTTACCCAGTGATAGAAAGGGTTGCAAGGAACGTATTGTATTGTTGCCATCGAGGATAACAAGGTGGGGTATTTATCATATTGCATGAATTTATTCCTCTACATCATGTCATCTTGCTTAAGGCATTACTCTGTTTTTAACTTAATACTCTAGATGCATGCTGGATAGCGGTCGATGAGTGGAGTAATAGTAGTAGATGCAGAATCGTTTCGATCTACTTGTCTAGGACGTGATGCCTATATACATGATCATTGCCTAGATATACTCATAACTATGCTCAATTCTATCAATTGCTCAATAGTAATTTGTTCACCCACCGTAGAATATTTATGCTCTTGAGAGAAGCCACTAGTGAAACCTATGGCCCCCGGGTCTATTCTCATCATATCAATCTCCATTACTTTATTTATATGCTTTGCTTTTACTTTTTACTTTGCATCTACTTATCAAAATAGCAAAAATATTATCTCTATCAGATCTCACTCTCGTAAGTGACCGTGAAGGGATTGACAACCCCTAATCGCGTTGGTTGCGAGTAGCTATCGTTTTGTGCAGGTACGAGGGACTTGCGCGTGACCTCCTACTGGATTGATACCTTGGTTCTCAAAAACTGAGGGAAATACTTACGCTACTGTGCTGCATCATCCTCTCCTCTTCAGGGAAAACCAACGCAAGCTCAAGACGTAGCAAGAAGGATTTCTGGTGCCGTTGCAGGGGAGGCTTACGCAAAAGTCAACATACCAAGTACCCATCACAATCCCTATCTCTCGCATTACATTATTTGCCATTTGCCTCTCGTTTTCCTCTCCCCCACTTCACCCTTGCCGTTTTATTCGCCCTCTCTTTCCCAATCTCCTCCTCTCTTTCCTTTGCCTTTTTCCCCGCCCTTTTGTTTGCTCGTGTGTTAGTTTGCTTGCTTGTCGTGATGGCTCAAGATACTACCAAATTGTGTGATTTCACCAATACCAATAATAATGATTTCCTTAGCACTCTGATTGCTCCTCTTGCCAATACTGAATCTTGTGAAATCAATACTGCTTTGTTGAATCTTGTTATGAAAGATCAATTCGCCGGCCTTCCTAGTGAAGATGCCACTACTCATCTGAATAGCTTCGTTGATTTATGTGATATGCAAAAGAAAAAATATGTCGATAATGATATCGTGCTAAAGCGTGGTTTTCATCTTTGCCTAAAAATAGTATTGATTCTTGGAACAAGTGCAAAGATGCTTTTATCTCTAAGTATTTTCCTCCCGCTAAGATTATCTCTCTTAGAAACGCTATTATGAATTTTAAGCAACTTGATCATGACCATGTTGCACAAGCTTGGGAGAGAATGAAATTAATGCTACGTAATTGTCCTACTCATGGTTTGAACTTGTGGATGATTATACAAAAAATTTATGCTGGATTGAATTTTGCTTCTAGAAATCTTTTAGATTAGGCCGCGGGAGGCACTTTTATGGAAATCACTTTAGGAGGTGCTACTAAACTCCTAGATAATATTATGGTTAATTATTCTCAATGGCATACTGAAAGATCTACTAATAAAAAGGTGCATGCTATAGAAGAAATCAATGTTTTGAGTGAAAAGATGGATGAACTTAAGAATTTATTTGCTAAGAGTGTTTCTTCTGATCCCAATAATATGCCTTTATATACTTTGCTTGAGAATAATAATAAATCTATGGATGTGAATTTTATTGGTAGGAATAGTTTTGGTAACAACGCGTATAGAGGGAATTTTAATTCTAGGCCTTATCCTAGTAATCCTTCTAATAATTATGGAAATTCCTACAACAACTCTTATGGAAATTTTAATAAGAAGCCCTCTGAATTTGAGAGTAGTGTTAAAGAGTTTATGAATTCACAAAAGAATTTTAGTGCTTTGCTTGAAGAGGAATTGCTTAAAGTTGATGATTTGGCTAGGAACGTTGATAGAATTTCTCTCAAAATTGATTCTTTAAAGACTAGATCTATTCCTCCTAAGCATGATATCAATGAGTCTCTCAAAGCCATGAGAATTTCCATTGATGAGTGCAAGGAAAGAACCGCTAGGATGCGTGCTTCCAAAGATGCCTTTATTAAAGTGTGTTCTTCCAAGCCCTATGAAAATCAAGATGAAGATCTAAAAGTTATTGATGTGTCCCCCATTAAATCTTTGTTTTGCAATATGAATCTTGATGAAACTGAAGATTATCTTCCTTTACCTAGAAGGCGTTTTAAGAATTCGGAGTTTCTAGATCTTGATAATGAAATGGATGAAAGTGGGATTGAAATAAATGAAAACCGTGATGTTGCTAAACCCACTATTTTGGATCTCAAGGAATTTAATTATGAAAATTGCTCTTTGATTGGTTGTATCTCCTTGTTGCAATCCGTGCTAGATACTCCTCATGCTTATAGTCAAAATAAGGCCTTTACTGAACACATTGTTGATGCCTTGATGCAATCTTATGAAGAAAAGCTTGAGTTGAAAGTTTCTATCCCTAGGAAACTCTATGATGAGTGGGAACCTACCATTAAAATTAAAATTAAAAATTATGAGTTTCATGCTTTGTGTGATTTGGGTGCTAGTGTCTCTACTATTCCCAAAACTTTATGCGATTTGCTAGATTTCCGTGATTTTGATGATTGCTCTCTAAACTTGCATCTTGCGGATTCCACTACTAAAAAACCTATGGGAAGAATTAATGATGTGCTCATTGTTGCAAATAGGAATTATGTGCCCGTAGATTTTATCGTTCTTGATATAGATTGCAATCCTTCATGTCCTATTATTCTTGGTAGACCTTTCCTTAGAACGATTGGTGCAATTATTGATATGAAGGAAGGGAATATGTCGTGGGAAACGAACACCTATGGGGCAGGGCCCCTTTCGGTCCGGCAGGGAGCGGAGATCGCGCGAAGAGCGGATCGAAGCGAGGCACGCGAGCAATTTTACCCAGCTTCGGAGCTCTCCGGAGAGATAATACTCCTACTGCTGCTTTGTGGTTGTATTGAGCTCTTGCTTGAGAGCGTGAGCATTTTCTGGTTTCGAACGAGTCGAACCCCCCCCCCTACGTTGCGCATGTGCCTCCTTTTATATGCTCAAGGTGTCACCGATAGGTGGCAACGTAGGCGAGGGCAAAAATGGAAAAGGAGTGGTTGGTACACCTACTTGTACAGTGCACCCTACCTAACTCTGACGGCAGGGGACAAAGGCATTAAATGCCCGTCCCCGCCGCCCAAACAGTGCAGAAAAGCGACCGTTAGGGGCGCCACCGCTTGCCATGATGGTCATCTCGTCATCTTTGCTCGCCACCTCGCACCGCTTGGCTGCACAGCCTCTCGCCACGTGCGCCCGGGACGGTCCTGTGGCGACACGTCGACGGATGCGCTGGAGCGTGGGCAGAGAGTGGTGGCTTCGCCGCGGCAAGAGCCTTGCCGCGGTCGTTGTTTTGTCGCGCCCGGAAGCTTGTCGCTCGCCGGGTCTTGCCAGGACGCGTAGCGTGTCGCGGCAAGTGTCTTGAAATGCCTTGGCTGGCCTTCCCGGCAAGCTCCTTTTGCCGGGGCCTTGTCCTTCCCGGCAAGCTCCTCTTGCCGGGGTCTTGTCTTCTCAGCTTGATCACTTTGTTCTTGAATGGCACCAAAAGGAACCACAGAGGATCTTGGCGGGCACCCTGCAAGCCTTGCCGCGGGGCGCTGCGACTGCCCGTGCACAAGTTCGGGATACTAAGGTACCCCTACTTTAGTACACCGACAGGAGCCCCCTGGCCTGGGCCACACACGGTGCCGAGCGCTGTTGGGCCAGGCCCAAAATAGTGCACGGGCACGTGTGGGCTGGGTCCACACCGTATCTCACTCCGTATCCACCGTGCTCTCCCTTAACGGCACACGTCGAATGCGGCGTCGTGGGAGAGGTCGTGGGTGATTCTTTATTCGGAAAAAGCATAACGTTCGCCTCCTCCTCTTTATAAGCAGGGGAAACAGGGGCAGTTCCCCCACCTTCGCCACTTGCAGTTCCAATCTCAGAAATCTCCGCCGCTCCCCTCCGCTTCCAAAGCTGAAAGAGAGCAGCACTCCGCCCCCCTTCGCCGCCATCGCCGCCAACGCCTTCGATCTCCCAGACCACCTCCACCATGGCTCCGAAAACTGGGAAGGGCGCGAAGTCGGCCGAGGCGTTGTGGCTTGAGGCGCTGCGGAAGGAGCGGGCAACTTTCCTCCCTGAGCTCTCCGCGAAGGAGTTGAGGGAGTGGTTCTACCTCTTCTGGTCGACGGAGACGCGAGCGCATCCGCGCACCAAGGTACTCTCCGCCGCCGCTTCCGAACAGGCTCCGAACGGATACCTATTCTTCGCGCTGTTCTTCTACTGCGGGCTCTGCTCGCCCTTCTCTGAATTCTTTTGTGACATCATGAACACCTACGGGTTCCACCTCCTTGACTTCACCCCCAATGTTTTTCTGACCATGGCAGTTTTCGCGCATCTCTGCGAAAACTTTGTCGGAGTCCACCCAAACGTAGCCCTCTTCCGTCATTCCTTCATGCCCCGTGTCGAGAGAGGAGAGCCCCTAGCTGGAGGAATCGCCTGGATCTCGAGATCCGGTAAGAAAGAGGCCTATCTGGAGGGGGAGCTTCGCAGCAAATGGGAGGAGTGGAGAGCGGAATGGTGTTGGATCGTTGAGGAGAACCCGCAGCCGTTCACTGCCCTGCGCCAAACCCCAGCAGTGCGCGGCAATGATTGGAGCGCCCTAGCGGCGGACGATGCTAGGCTGAAGATCGCCACCACCCGGATCTTGCGACTCAGGCTTGCCGGGCTCACTGTAGGCGCCGTTGGCGCGGACTTTCTTCGCCGCCACATCGCCCCTCTGTAGGAGAGGGGGAGACCCGCCTGGCTGTTCGGGGGTCCGGCGGACATCATGAGGCTGCGCCTGGGCCTCAACTTCAACTTCACCATCATGGAGCTGGATGCGATGCTCAAGGAGCTGTTCAAGCATGATACTCAGCATCCAGAATGGTTCAGGCTGCCGCAGGGCGTCGTCCCGTTGTGCAACAACTCCTCGCTCGATCGCATCCGCGCAATGATGCCGGAGTGCGACTCGCATGGAATTATTCCAACTTGGCAGGAGCCCGCCGACGACGTCGTGCATCAGTTCTTCGACGGCTTGGTGGAGGTGGCGATCCGCGCCGACGAGCAAAGCAGCCTCACCCACGACACCACCGAAGATGAGATGCAGCGCATCGCCACCAGGGCGGAAGAGGCGGCGACCGCCGCTGCCGCGGGCGAATTTGGGTTTACCGTGGAGGAGGCAGAGGCAGCCGAAGCGGTGAGCCTTGCCGATCGAGACGAGCTTGTCGGAGAGATCGCCGGCGAGGGAGAGCCCGAAGCCGAATCAAGCGAGCCCGCCGAGGGTGCAAGTGGCTAGCCATCTTCAAGCGGCTTGCCGCAAGCAGAGCTCCCAGTGCAGCCCCCAGCTCCACCAAGAAGGCGCCTCCGCAGGACCAGGGACGTAGCAGGGCGGCAGGTGGGTCAACAGCCGCCGCGCCGCGGGACACGCTCCGGCGCGACAAGCACTGTTGCCGCGGGAGCGTCTCACGCTACTGCGGCAACTGGAGCGGGGTCTTCTCGGACCGCCGCCTCTGACCCTGCCGCTGCCCCCGCCAAGCGGCCAAGGGAGCCTACTCCTCCGCCCCGTCGCGCTCAAAGAGTACCGGACTTCGACCTCTCCGCGCTCAGCTCCGACGAGGAAGAAGAAGAGTAAGATGTTTTTGTTGTACTTATATTTCTTTAATTCTTGCTGTTTCTTGTCTTGCATCTGACTTGCTTCACTCTGAACTTATCCCTTTTCAGGACCCTAGCCCAGAGAGCGGCAAAGAGAGCCAAGGTCCCCGTGGTTGTCATCGAGGATGACCCCACTGTAACAACAGAGGGTGCGTCCAGACCACCTTGTCGGACCCGGCAACTACTCCCCGAAGCAGCCCCCAGCGCAGCCCCCAGCGTAAGTATATAGTTTTACTTCCCGTTGTTAGGCGCGCATGGGTGTTCTTTCTTTGCTGATATCTTGTCTGTTGGTTTGCTTGTGTAGGAGCAGAACAGCCTCACCAAGAGCCTCCTGAAGCCACCCCTGAGATACTATCTGCTTCGACTACGCCGCCAAGGGAGGACTCCCCGGCAAGGGAGCGTTCTCCGGCAAGGGAGAAGTCCCCGGCAAGGGAGGAGTCTCCGGCAAGGGGCGGCACCAGCGATCCCTCGTTGGCGGAGCCCATGACTACAGATCCCAGTACAGGTAATCTCCCTTGCTTGAAACTTCGCTTGGGTTCTTCTTCTGATTGTCTTTTTGGATATTTGCTTGACTTTTCTCCCTCTTCCGTCTGCCTGATCCGCCTTCCACGGAGCCGATGGAGACCGAGGCCACCGGCGAGGAGAACGTGCGCGGCAACACTGACGACGCCGCCGCCACCGAAGAAGAGGCCGACGCTGATGATCCCGCCTGCGAAGAGGCCGCCAAGGCTGCTGGCGCAGGAGCTGGCGAGGGGTCCGGTGATCGTACTGACGACCCTGGGGCCGCAGGAGCGCAAGGCGCTACGCCGACCGCCGATCCCTCCGCCGCTGACGCAGCGCCAGGCTCCGAAGAGCCCCAGCCCGGTGCCTACTTGAAGGCCGGGGACGATATTTTCATTAAGCTCCCCTGGGCGTCAAGCTCCAGGGCTCCGGTCGAAGGAGAAGTTTTTGACGGAGAAGTGCTCGCCTCCGCGGGGTTGACACTGGTCGACACGCCAAGCAGCAGCAGCGGCGAGCCTGAGGAGGAACAGCTGCTGTGGAGGCTGCTGTCGCTCTACTGCGCCCGACAAGCCAAACTGGAGTCCCGGGAAGCGCTTGTCGCACAGGCGGGGGTGGACATTGAGAAGCACACGGAGGAGCTCTAGAGTCGCAACCAGGAAGCCCTTCGGTCTATTGCAGAAGAGCGGGCACAACTTGTCGAGGCGCGGAAGGCCTTCCTCCTCGAGAAGGCTGAAGCCGAAGAACAACAGAGGCTTGCCGCCGAGGAGCTGTCCGTGCGGGAAGGCGAGTTGACGCAGCGGAAGCTCAATCTGGACAGCTATGAGGAGGATCTTCCCGCGCGCGAGCAAATGCTTGGCGGGGCTCTCAAGGAGGCAAAGAACGCTACCGCAGCTGCTGAGGCCGCCAAGAAGGAGCTGGAAGTGAAAGTGGCGTAGCTAGAGGCCGATCTTAAGGCGAGGAATGAAGAGCTTGCCGCGCTCCAGCGCGAGTGCGAGAAGGACGCCCTCACCCACGGCGAGCTGCAGGGTCGTCTCCTCGAGAGGGGCAAAGAGCTGAGCGCCGCCAAGGACTCCAATGCCGATCTCGAGTTGAAGCTGGCTACGCTGACTGAGACGCTGGACGGCGCCAAGAAGCGGGAGGAGGCCTTGAAGGAGGAGATCAAGGCCAACGAGGCGCTGCTGACGAGGGCTGCCGAAACCCAGAACACCTTCAGGGATACTGTGGAGCTCTGGACGGAGGGCCTCGTGAACATCGCCGTGGTCATCGACGAGGAGCTGGCGCAGCTGGAAATGGAGGGTTTCGGGTACTCCTCTGATGAGAACCTCCAGCCTAGCACCAAGCTCACTCTGTTCTTCAAGGGCGTGGTGACGGCCCTCCAGCAACTCCGGGAAAGGATCCCAAAGCAGCTGGCCGACGAGTCGCGCACGATCTGCGCCAGAGTTCTGGAGAAGGTGTTGGTGAAGGTGGCCTTCCGCAACCCAGGCCTCAACCTCACCAACGTCCTCAAGAAGCTGCCGACGGGTGCTGATCGTGAAGAGCTCAAAGCCCTTGTCGCACCCATTGTGGACAAGGTGAATGAAGTCAGGAGGGTTGATGGCGGCCGCGTAGATTAGACTGCTCGTTTCTTCCTTTTCTTGCCGCTGCTAGTCTTGTTACGAGAACAATTTATTAGAGCGCGACAAGCTATCTTGTAATATAACTTTGTTTTGGGCAGTATTTGCTATGTTATTTCCTTTACTTGATTCCTTCCTTTGTATGTTTTTACCCTACGCTTTTAGGGAACTTGCCGGTGGACATCCTTGCCGCGAGCACTGAGTGCGGAAGATCAGCAGCCTGCTGGCGGTGCTGCTTCCGGCAAGAAACTTTGTCGCAACTAGTCGCAGCACACTTAAGTTGTTGAGCGGACTCGAAACAAAGTAAGGGCGCAACTAGCTATGAGTTGGTTCCTCTGCGCACAGGTTTTCCATACAAAGCACGGTCGTTCAAGGAAAATAACTTAAATTTTTTTAAAACTGATTGTGCTAAAACTTTGGCAACTTAGCTTTACTGTCGTTTGCGTCCCGGCAAGGCGATACTTATCTTCCTTGAACGACGCCTGGTCCACACCATTATCTTCTCCTTCCCCCCGGTGAATTTGTGGGCGAGGGAACCTTCCTTTTTCTTGAGAAAAAAAAGAAAGAAGAGAAAATAAAGATATGGAGCCTTAAGGCTCGTTACTGCTTACCAGGGGTTGGTGCTGCACAAAGTGTCAGATAACACATGCAAAAAATAGAAAGCATGAAATTGACAAGATTTGCGAAGCACATGAGCTTTATTTATGCACGGGATCTGCGCCCGGCTTTGTACAAAGGGTTACATGCAACGGCGGCAAGGCTTGTACAAAAGGTGGTTGCCGGAACAGGTTCCGGCAACCGCGCCTTATGGGTAAGACTTACGAAGATGCTGAATGTTCCAGGAGTTGCTCACCGGAAAACCATCTTCGGTCTCAAGGCGGACAGCGCCAGGCCTAGTGACTCGTTTCACCTGATAAGGGCCTTCCCACTTCGGCGTCAACTTGTTGGAATTCTTGGCGGACTGAACGCGCCGAAGAACAAGGTCGCCTTCCTAGAGACTTCTGGCATTAACTTTGCGGCTGTGGTAGCGGCGCAAAGCTTGCTGGTATCGAGCAGCTCGAACAGCAGCCTGAAGACGATCTTCCTCAAGGAGCAGCGCGTCATCTTGTCGCAGCTGCTCTTGCTCAAGCTCATCATAAGCGAGTACTCGAGGCGATCCGTATACGAGTTCCGTGGGGAGAACTGCCTCTGCTCCATAGACTAGAGCGAAAGGTGTCTGGCCAGTGGCTCGATTTGGCGTCGTCCCGATCGACCAAAGAACCACCGGCAGCTCCTCAATCCAGTTCTTTCCGCACTTGTGCAGCCTGTCGAAAGTTCTGGTCTTGAGCCCGCGCAGCACTTCAGCGTTTGCCCTCTCCGCTTGACCGTTGCTTCTCGGGTGAGCAACAGAAGCGAAGCAGACCTTGGCGCCAAGATCTTGGACGTACTGCATGAAAGTGCGGCTCGTCAATTGCGTGCCGTTGTCGGTGATGATCCTGTTAGGGAATCCGAAACGGCAAACAGTCGGCCTGAAGAACTTGACTGCTGACTGTGCTGTCACCTTCCTCACTGCTTCCACTTCCGGCCACTTTGTGAACTTGTCGATTGCGACGTACAAGTACTCAAAGCCCCCGACAGCTCGGGGAAAGGGGCCGAGGATATCGAGCCCCCAGACCGAAAATGGCCAGGATAAAGGGATCGTCTGGAGAGCTTGAGCTGGCTGGTGTATCTGTTTGGAATGGAACTGACACGCTTCACACTTGGTTACTTGTGCAGTTGCATCCTGGAGGGCTGTCGGCCAAAAGAAACCTTGCCGGAATGCTTTGCCGGCAAGTGCTCTTGCGCCGATGTGCTGGCCACATATGCCTCCATGTATCTCTGCCAACAGCTTTTGTCCGTCTTCCCGGTGAATACACTTCAATTTCACACCGTTGAATCTTCTTCTATACAGTGTGTCGTCGACAAACTGGTACATACTTGATTGCCGGGCTACTCTCTCCGCTTCTTCTTGCTCTTCGGAAAGTTCTCCTATCTGAAGGAAACGGACAATCTGCTGCGCCCATGCTGGAGCTTGCGGCTCGACAACAAGGACTAGAGGCGCATATGCTGCTGCGGGAACATCCGCTTCTACGGCAAGAACCCGCGGCTCAGCCGGAGCTTGATGTTCCCCGGCAAGCTTGCCGGAGCAAAACTTGTTGGGAGCGTCTGTTTCAACGGAACAAACCCTAGAGCTTGCCGGGGCAGACTGCCCCTCAGCACCCTTGGTGTTGATCTTGGGGTCCTTCTTGGCGGCTGCTTCGGGGAGCTCTGCCGGAAAGTAGTCACCAGAAACCAACTTCCTCTTCTTGCTCTGTCTAGTTGATGGTGTTAAAGATGGTTGAGTCAGCTTGAGCACAAAGATCCCTGGTTCCACAGGTAAATTAAGTGCGGCGCACTTTGACAGGCCATCTGCAATGTCGTTCTGAGCTCTCGGAACATGTTCCATCTGTAGGCCGTCAAAGTGCTCTTCCAACTTTCTCACTTCATCAATGTAAGCTTCCATCAACGGACTCTGATAATCTTTGTTCACTTGGCGGACGACAAGCTGCGAGTCACCCGCTGCAGAAGGGAACTGACAAAGTAAACTGGGCGCTGCACCATCTTCTTCTGCTTCTCTTCTTGTGGCTGCACAGATTGATGCGGAGCATCCCACGTTCATCCCCATGTACACTCCGACTACTCTCCAAGCCCCAAGAGGACATATGATGAGACCTCGAACATACGCCATTGGACACAAGGTGAATTCACTCCTCTTCGAACCGTCACTTTCCGCATATGAGACATGGCTACTACCTCATGCATGGACCTTGCATACACTCAGGTACAACCAAGATGACCATGGAGAATCCAAGGACCAAGGCCAAGCATGGAAGAGAAGACGGAAGAAAGGAGAAGAAGAAGACGGAGCGGCTGTTGGAGCTAGGCCGGACATCCGGACCACCGCCCGGATCATCCAGGCTCAGCCGGATCATCCGGACCCTCCCCGGATCATCCGGGTAAATGCGCCGAAGACACCCGAAGGCTTCCACCGAAGCCGGATCATCTGGGACTCCATCCGGATCATCCGGACCTTTGACGCCCGGATCATCCGGGACCCCGTCCGGATCATCCGGCCTTGCCTGCGCGCATGACTTGGGCCGAGGCCCGTGTACCCCTTCGCCCCTCACTTACCCCTTCGTGGCTTAGCCTATATATAGGACTCCTCCTCCTCACTTTGAGGGTTAGCATTGGATTAGCTCATATTTGTGTGAGAGCCTTTGCTCATCCACTTGGTTTCTTCTCCTCGGAGCTCACGACCTCTTCGGAGAAGATCCCCCAAGCGGATTCAAGACCCCTTCCAGGGAAGAACATCAAGGCCTCCTCTCGGAGAAGAACGGTTCCTTTGTATCCTTACCTTTGTTGACTTTGGATCCCGTGTATCTCTTATGTGTGTGGTGATCTATCACTTGTGTGATCGATTCCTTGTTGGTTGAGTGATTCTCTCTCGTTTTCCCCATGTTTTCCCTTTGTGCTTCCGCGTGTTCTTCGTGATTCCCCGTAGGATCCACTCCAAACGTGAAAGATCGACGCTATAGGGTTTCACCCTACATCATATGGTATCATGAGCCACGTTGATCACGTTTTTGGAGCCCCTACCCCGTGATTTCTAGCTTGATTTTGTTGTTTTCGTCCTAAATCGGAAAATCCCCACCAAAAATAACCCCAAATTTTTTTTTGTGATTTGTCAATTTTGACCCCAAAATCCCCAAATTCCGCCCAAAAATTCGTCCCCGAGAGGAAATCCCGAGCAGTTTGACCTGCCCGGATCATCCGAAAGTGCTCCCGGATCATCCGGATCCACCCGGATCAGCTCGACCATCTCCCGGATGTCCGGATGCCCCACACGACAGAAATCTGGTTGACGAACCCGGATCATCCGGACCTACTCCCGGATGTCCAGGTAACCCTGACACTGACTCAGCTGAATTCTTGTTTCGGCCATAACTAATTCATCTGGAGTCCGTTTTCGACGTTCTTTAGCTCGTTTTGAAGTTCTTGACATCCCCCATCCCACAAAAATACCCCCAACATCATTTGACTCCATCATATTTTCTGAAATTTGGCAAGTTTGCCTAGGCCATCCACCATATCATCTGCATAGCCACCACTGACTTCCGCAACCTAACCCAATTTGTTCACCATAGCATTTGAGGTTGTTTGAGTAGTGACTTGAGTCTCCTAAGGTGTTTCGGCTACTTAGGGACGGTTGCTTCTTCATCAACCACCACCATACCTTCCGCATAGGCTTACCCACCATACACTTCCGCCATCCCAAACTTAACCAATTTTGTTTGTGTTGTGAGTTATGTCTCCTAACGTGTTTCGGCTACTTAGGGACGGCAACTTCAACTCCGACTCGTGTATAGCTCATCATTCCACTTCCACATTGCCTAGTGCAAAACCACCACCGCTTTCCGCTACCACCATTTGACATTTGTCATTTGAGATCTTGAGTTTGCAGTTTTTCCGTTTCCTAAGGTGTTTCGGCTACTTAGGGACGAGTCTCCATCATCTTGGTATCTACACCAAGAACACCGCCACTCATCATCGCAAAGGACGGTAACCTTGACGACACCATTGTATATCCCCTTGCAAATTGCATTGTTAACCCCTAGTCCATTTTGCGTCACTTACCTATCGAGACTAGCCATTTGAGTATTGCCGGCAACGTTACTTGTGCACATTAGTGATCCACCATTCCATTGCATACATACCATATCATATTGGTATCATATCATCCATTGTGTCACAATATCGTTCCCGCATATACACAATTGCTATCTTGTTTTGTGCATTGTGCAAATTGGCCATAGAAAAAAAAAGAGAGCAAAGAGCTCGTGAGCAAGTGCCATAGCATCATACCCCATTGCACATAAGAGCCATACCAAAATCTACATCATATGATATCATGCTTGAGAGAAACACCGGGAACCATACATACATAGCATACTTGGGATAGAAAGTTTGCCCATCTTGCATCTATAGGTTGTGCACAAGTGTCGTATCCGCCTATTGAGCAATCGTGCTAGCATCTCTCTTGAGTTGTGCAACACGAGCATTTTCCGTGGATTCCACATTTTGTGCTCACTCCTTGGTTGCACGACCCCATTTATCTATCCGTGTGTGTGTTTTCGTGTGCCATTCTTTGCTATTGGTCCATTTGTTTCACTTGCGAATTTGTGAATCTCTTTCAACATTATTGACTCTTGCTTACATTTTGCATTAAAGTTTTGTGCCACTATCCTCACCGAGCTCCACTATAAGCCTTACTTGTGTAGGTGTGAGAATCGACAAGGATCGGTACCAATAGTGCTATTTCATTGTCCACATTTGAGTGAACTTGATTCATCTTGAACTTTGGTCAAAGGTACATTGCAATTAGTTCTTCTCTTTCTCCCACTCATATTTGCTCGAGTCTTGTGATGGATAGGCAAGGCATTTCCTCTCCGGTCTATGACAACAACGACGGCGTGACCAACTACATCTCCAAAGCGTCTATCTTCGATCTACAACGACAAATGCAAGGCGCACAATCAAGATTGCGAGAGCGCATCGAGAACATCTCCATCGACATTCGACACTCAAAAGCAAGGAAAAGGGACTACATCGACAACAAGCTTGCCTCACAAAAGGAGGAGCAAGATGCGAGGATGGAAGAGATTCGGGCCTTGATCAAGTCATCTTCCACTTCATCATGCTCAAGACGACGACGGTCAAGCCACAAGTATTCAGAGCGAAAACAAGATGCAAGCGCAAGTCGTCCAAGTCAACATCTACATGGCGACCACCATCACATTCGTGATCCACATCGTCATGAAGGGCAAGTCACCTCCAAGCAACATGTGCACGATGACGACGAACGACATCTACTACAAGCTCAAGCACGACAACGACATCATCATCATGAAGATGCTCCACAAGCGCAAATGCACAAGTCCCAACTAGACCTACTTCACGCCAAGTCCAAACTTCAAGAGTACAAAAGAAGACCGCGAGATGACCACCACCAAGACGGCGCTACGGCTACATCAACCACTTCGGCATCTTCGCCAAGTGTTCTCAAGGCATCTTCGCCTTTGGACGTACGGCATCTTCGCCTACTCCCCACGAGTACGCCTACATCGACTTCATCAAGTCCAAGGCGACCACCTACGAGCGAGGGTGACACTTCCATCTTCGGAAGCCCCTCAAGGAAGATGGCCGAGCATGGGAAACTCCCTTCGGTCATGGAGAAGAGCTATGAGGTGCCACATCATATGGGCCTCCCACACCAAGACGGTGACAAGAAGGTCGAGCAAGGGCCATCCCCTTCGACCACGGCGATAGGAGTTGAGCATGGAGACATTTGCACCAACATCTCTCTGACACCCACATATGTCGAGATGCCCCATTTGTCATGTGAGGAGAGCCACCACCACATGAGTGACATGAGTGATTCCACCATATGTGACATTGAGAGCATTTCCTATGAGAGGATGAGTGTGACCACCACTAGCCCCACACATGAGAGCATGCCACACATCCTATGTGAGGTTGAGTGCCATTTGAGTGACTCCACCAACCATATTAGCGAGAGCATCCTTGAGGGAGTGAGTGAGCCACAACACTTAGTGAGTGAGGTAGTTGACATGGCATCTGAGGCCACTATGATTTCTAACGACTTAACCTCTACTCCTAGTGTGTTTTCTTCTTTGGTGCTAGGTCTCCTACATGACGACACGCCTACCATTGATGAGTCCATACCTCCTATGGAGACGACGATGGCCATGATGGACGATGATGCACCCCCCACATGGTTCCATCAAGATGAAGATGACAATGAGACGATCTTCAACACCTCACCTACAAAACATGAGCGACGCTCCAAAGGTAAAATAGGTGATGGTGCTTCTCTTGTCCCACTAGTGGACTCTCTTGACATTGATTGCTCCCATGATGTCGACCAACCTATTACCATGCTTCATGCTAGTGAAACTCCTTCATGCCTTGACTTACCTATTAATGATGAATATGATGATGAGCATGTTGAGTTGCCTAGTTGTGATGCTATGCTTCATAGGATATCATGTGAAAATTGTATTGGTCACTTCATGTTTGACAATCCATTGAACTTGTCATATGCTATGAGTGAGATCTCCCATATTGCATCATTTCAATCTCAACATAGTAACTATGCATGCCCCATTAAAATAAATCCTATTTGCACTTATGGCATAGATGACGAGATGATGGTCATTGGCTTTTGTTTTTCATGTGATGACATTGCCATGCTTCCTTTACATGATTTGCGCAATTCATCCAATATGTCATGCCATGATCACATTGTTCCAAATATGCATTGTTTTGGATATTTTCAATATTCTCCACATGATGTTACTACTCTTGCTCATGAGGAGACCCCCATAGTTTCCTCATACATATTAGGAGATCTTGATGCATTCCATACTTTACATGATTCCCATGACTGCGTGCACCATATGCATTCCATGAACAACAATGCTCTAGATATATCTAATGATGCATTACACAATTTGAGTCTCCATT
Source organism: Triticum timopheevii (assembly GCA_963921465.1). Lineage (NCBI taxonomy): Eukaryota > Viridiplantae > Streptophyta > Magnoliopsida > Poales > Poaceae > Triticum > Triticum timopheevii. Next base: position 278,372,235 of record OY997266.1, on the reverse strand, counting down.
ATGCTATACATAATAACAAACCACTCATGATGGATGACATGTTTCTATATCACGCATCTCATTTATTTGAGCATTGGCTATTTAGTGCTAACCGACACATGCACGTGCGCATCATGATGGATGATGTGTACATCTACCACGCACACACAATTTTCCCTTTGTCTTTGTTTTGTGTAGGTACTCACGTATACTCGTCAACCTCTCAATCCCAAGAGTTGACGAAACGAGCTCTTGAGAGCAACGATGCTTTGGGATCCCGTGGACTATGCTTACCACTGTTCTCTTCGCGCATCGACTACGCGCATCTCTTTTACTTGGCTCTCACACGGCTATGGGCTATCTACCACTTGTCACCTTATGACCATACTATCGTGTTCACTTTGCATGTTATGCCTATTTACATGAATTTGCCATGCAATTGTGACCCTTCCTTGCATCTACCCATGATTCACCATTATGCTACTCCTATGTGTATTTTCATGCTTGGTGGATATCCTTGTTGCTATTGCCATGTTTATCATGTGCCCCATACTATTGATGCTTGTTGTGTTGGGAGAGTCATGATGCCACATTGCTATTTACATATGGTCTCTCGCCAATACATTGATGATATTTTACTCATACCTTGGTTTCATGCTTGTGCTATGACATGTGAATTATTCATGCCCACTATTTGCACACATTACATGCTTGCCATGACTCCTTCTAGTACGTTGCATCTTGGCACTACTAGCTTGCTTGACTTGATCACTATGATTGCTTGCTATGTTGCATCACCCATGTTCCACTATTACTTGCTTTCTTGGGTTGATGACATAGATGTTGATGCCTGTCACTTGATTTGTCATGATCATTGCCTCTTGTCTCCATTAGTTGCATCTCTCATATCACCTTGTATTGAGTGCCAACTTGCTATGCTTATTGATCTTGGAGACTTGGACACTTTACTTGTGATGCATGTTTGTTTGATTGAGCCTATTACATTTGGTTGTTCTCGCATCATATTCCTCCATACTATGCAATACTCCCTTGTCATTTCTTATGATGAGCATGATACATACACTTGTTGGGTATCTTACCACACGAATGATCGGTTTTGCAATTATGCTACCGTCATTTGTTTTTCCAAGTGTTTGTCATGTTCTTTCATTTTGAAGGATTTACAAGGCGGGACCACCACGAGACATATTGGTTATGTGAAGGCATACAAGATGTGCGACTCCATCATCCTTGAGAAACTCCTAAAGGTGACCTCCTTCTCTTTGAGCCATCCTCAAATACGCATATTGGATGGGTCACTCTTTCATCGTTGTTTCCTTCTTGTTGTCTACATGTTACATCTATTGGATGGAGGAGCAACATTGGAGATTGGCTCTATGGACCTTCACATTGAGGAGCGCCCGCACTTATGGGATGCACCTTCAGAATTCCACTCATGCCACGACATCGAGCATTGGTACATCAACACTCCTTTGACACATTGCACTCACACCTCCATATATGTTGATTGTGCTCATACATGTCATGCTCGATGGACATATCATACTAACCACAAGTTTGCACCCCATGCATGGATCGACTCACACTATGATTGCCTTGTTGCATCTTGTATTATCATGCCATCCATGATATATGAGCTTGTTCACTTCCTTAGGAAATTTGTTGTGATCTTCCTTGATGGCATATCCATACATCATGATCATATTGCCCACCATCAATTGCATGATAACATATACATATTGAGCATCCATTGTCATGTTCATGCTTTTGATGCACCATCCCATTATGACATCATTTTGCACAATGGTAGAATTTGTCGCTTTGTGCACCATGCTAATTATCCCATGAATTCTTTGCATATCATTCTATATCATCTTGATAAGCTTCATGCTCTTTGTCACGCACTATCCCTAAGCACGGACTCTCGCTTAATTGATGGACACTTTGTGTGCGCTAACCATTGTATTTCCAAGTGTACTTTGTGTTTGCTCATTTTGCATGTACCACATACCGGAGACACCTTGGAGTACTTGGATTGCGCAAGGCCTTCACCTACGTCCCACTACAAGTCTGTCCACGACACTCGTTTCCATGGTGATGAGGATCACGATCCGAGGTCGGATCTTTCCCAAGGGGGGGGATATGATGCGGAGCATCCCACATTCATCCCCATGTACACTCCGACTACTCTCCAAGCCCCAAGAGGACATATGATGAGACCTCGAACATATGCCATTGGACACAAGGTGAATTCACTCCGCTTCGAACCGTCACTTTCCGCATATGAGACATGGCTACTACCTCATGCATGGACCTTGCATACACTTAGGTACAACCAAGATGACCATGGAGAATCCAAGGACCAAGGCCAAGCATGGAAGAGAAGACGGAAGAAAGGAGAAGAAGAAGACGGAGCAGCTGTTGGAGCCAGGCCGGACATCCGGACCGCCGTTCGGATCATCCGGGCTCAGCCGGATCATCCGGACCCTCCCCCGGATCGTCCGGGTAAATGCGCCGAAGACACCCGAAGGCTTCCACCGAAGCCGGATCCTCCGGGACTCCATCCGGATCATCCGGACCTCTGACGCCCGGATCATCCGGGACCCCGTCCGGATCATCCGGCCTTGCCTGCGCGCATGACTTGGGCCAAGGCCCGTGTACCCCTTTGCTCCTCACTTACCCCTACGTGGCTTAGCCTATATATAGGACTCCTCCTCCTCACTTTGAGGGTTAGCATTGGATTAGCTCATATTTGTGTGAGAGCCTTTGCTCATCCACTTGGTTACTTCTCCTTGGAGCTCACGACCTCTTCGGAGAAGATCCCCCAAGCGGATTCAAGACCCCTTCTAGGGAAGAACATCAAGGCCTCCTCTCGGAGAAGAATGGTTTCTTTGTATCCTTACCTTTGTTGACTTTGGATCCAGTGTATCTCTTATGTGTGTGGTGATCTAGCACTTGTGTGATCGATTCCTTGTTGGTTGAGTGATTCTCTCTCGTTTTCCCCGTGTTTTCCCTTTGTGCTTCCGTGTGTTCTTCGTGATTCCCCGTAGGATCCACTCCAAACGTGAAAGATCGACGCTATAGGGTTCCACCCTACATCACAGATCCATCCTTGTCGGGACCAGAGCTTGTCGGGGAAGCCCCCTGCTTGTCGCTGGACGCGCTTGCCGTGGTCGCTGGCTCATCATCCGCCTCCCTTTCCGCTACTAACGCAGCACTAACCACTTGATTGGTTGCCGCTAGATACAGCAACAACTTCTCTTGTGGCTTAGGTGCGACAAGTATTGGAGTGGAGGACAGGTATCTCTTCAAGTCCTGCAGCGCAGCCTCCGCTTCCGGAGTCCATTTCATTGGTCCTGCCTTTTTCAGTATTTTGAAAAATGGCAGGGCGCGCTCAGCAGACTTAGAAATAAACCTGCTGAGAGCAGCCACGCAGCCGGCAAGTCTTCGTACATCCTTGACGCGCTTCGGTGCTTCAATCTGCTCAATGGCCTTGATCTTGTCGGGATTGGCTTCAATTCCCCGCTGAGACACAAAGAACCCGAGAAGCTTGCCGGAAGGGACTCCAAACACACACTTCTCGGGGTTGAGCTTGAGGTTGATCCTGTGCAGATTTATGAAAGTTTCATCCAAATCCTGAATCAGAGTTACTCTGTCCTTGCTCTTGACCACTATGTCATCCATGTAGGCTTCCACATTTCTGTGTAACTGTGGCTCAAAAGCATGACTGACTACTCTTGCAAATGTTGAACCTGCATTCTTCAAACCGAAAGGCATCCGTACGAAACAGTACGTGCCACTAGGAGTGATGAATGCGGTCTTCTCCTCATCCTCTTCTGCCATGAAGATCTGATGATATCCTGAATATGCATCAAGGAATGAAAGCACATCACATCCTGCCGTGGAGTCGACAATCTGGTCAATGCACGGCAAGGGAAATGGATCTTTGGGACAAGCTTTATTAACATCAGTAAAGTCAATACAAAGCCTCCATTTCCCGTTTGCCTTGCGCACAACTACAGGATTGGCCAACCACGTAGGATGGAGTACTCCTCTAACAAGGCCTGCTGCTTCCAACTTCTTGATCTCTTCTGCGATGAATTCTTGGCGCTCCACTGCTTGTTTCTTGACTTTCTGCTTGACGGGCCGTGCGTGAGGACAGACGGCAGGATGGTGCTCAATTACTTTCCTGGGAACACCGGGGATGTCAGACGGTTGCCATGCAAATACGTCGACGTTCGCCCGCAGGAAAGCAACGAGCGCACTTTCCTATTTAGGGTCAAGCGTGGCACTGATGATGAAGGTACCACCAGTGCCGTCCTCCTTGGCGGACACCTTCTTGGTTTCTGGCGGAGCTGCCTTCGCCTTCTTGCACTTGCCGGTGGAGCTCGATGGTGCGTCCTCGACGGTAGCGCAGCACTCCGAAGAGGTGCGCTTGCCGGAGTGGGCATCAGAGCTCTTGCCGGACTTGGTCTTCTTCTCCCCCCCGGGAGCTTCAGCGGCAAGTGGCTTGCGATCCGCTGCGGCTGCTGCTTCCCAGTAAATCTTGTCGGTACAGATAAGAGCATCTTTCTTGTCGCCAGGGACAAAGATGACACTTATCGGACCTGGCATCTTGAGCACGTTGTAGGCATAGTGAGAGGCCGCCATGAACTTGGCGAGCGCTGGACGGCCGAGTATCCCATTGTAAGGCAATGGGAAATCAGCAACGTCAAAGGTGACCCTCTCAGTCCTGAAGTTCAATTCGCTACCAAATGTTACCGGCAACATGATCTTTCCCTTCGGCTTGCTCCTTCCCGGGTTGATTCCTTGGAATGTGTCGGTCTCTTCGAGCTCGCTGTCAGGGATCTGAGCTTCTGGAGTACCACGGAGGAGATCAGATTCAAGCCGGCCCCGCCGTCAACTAGCATCTTTGTGACTTTGAGGTTGCGAATAGTTGGTGAAACCAACATCGGCAAGCACCCGACCGCAGTTATGCGATCAGGGTGGTCCTCAATATCAAAGATGATAGGCATGCTGGACCACTTCAGAGGCTTGCGTGACTCAACTGGTGGTTCTGCTGCATTAACTTCCCGCACCCACTGTTTGAGCTGGCGGTGCGAAGTATGCAGAGAAGCACCACCGTCAACGCACAGAACCTCTGTGGCTTTCTGAAACTCCTGCTCGTCGGCCTCATCTTCATCCATCTCTTCATCATCGTCTTCGTCTTCATCCTTGTCGCGGCCGCGGGGAGGTCTGTCTCCTTGCCGCTGCTTGGCCTTGCCGCGGCGTCCTCCCCGGCCGGGACGCTTCTTGCCGGATCCTCTAGTGCCTTCCTGGGCCTTCTCCTTGTCGCGTCGCTCGTACTAAGCTTTCTGCTGCTCGACAAGCTGCTCAACCTTCTTGCAACTCTGGAGATCATGGCCCTTGGTGCGGTGGATCTTGCAGTACTGCTTGCCGGAGCCGTCCTGCTTGTCGGCGGCCGCCACAGGTTCTGCTTCCTTGGCACCACCTCCATTGCCGGACTGCTCAACAGCTAGCACATCTTTGCCTTTCCTTCTCCTGTTGTTCCGCCGCCGGTTTTTCTTTGCCGGGGCGGCATCCTCACTGTCAGATCCTCCTGCTCCTGCATTCTCTTCGGGGAGTCTCCTCTCTTCTTCAGCACGTGCGCACTTGTCGTCCAGGGCGTATAGCTCACTGACATCTCTAATCTTGCACATCGCCATCTCCTCCCGCATCCTGCGGTTACGCACGTTCTAATGGAACGCGCTGATGACCGCGGCAGGGTGGACATCTGGGATGTTGCGCTGCACTTGGCTAGACCTTTGAATGTACTTGCGCAGGGGCTCTCCTTCCTTCTGGGCGAGCAGATGAAGATCGCTCTCCTGGCCATGGGGCTTGTGGCCGCCTGTAAAGGCGCCGACAAACTGATGGCACAGATCCGCCCATGAGGAGATGGAGTTGTCCGGCAAGTGCATGAGCCAGGATCTAACATTGGGCTTGAGCACCAGCGGGAAGTAGTTGGCAAGGATCTTGTCGTCACGCCCCCCCGGCAGCTTGCACCGCGATGGTGTAGATGCTGAGGAACTCCGACGGATGCAACCTGCCGTCGTACTTCTCTGGTACGTCTGGCTTGGAGTTCTTTGTGCTGGGCCACTGGACCTGCTGCAGCTCACGAGTGAACGCAGGGCAACCTACCGCATACGGCAAGACGCCTGGTTCCCCTGGCGCATGCATATCAACAGTGGGCCCAGCGCACTGGTCTGACTGACGCCGCGCTTCTCTTCGGGGCTCGATGTGTGTATGAGCGTCTTCTTGCTGTCGTTCTTGAAGAACTTGGCGCTGATCGCAACGAGCTCGTGGGTCTGATGATGCTGTGGAGTCAGTGTCGAGGTTGACCCGGCGAGTCGGCGATCTTGGCCTTCGGGGCGGGGAGTGCACGGTGGTTGCACCCCCACCGGTCTTGTCGCCATCGGCTCGCGTCCGGCAATCTTGCCGCGGCTGCGACGCATTCGGCTGCCGTGGAGTGTCGCCGTTGGCGAAGCCGACGAGACTCTCAATGGTGGCCCTCCAACCGTTGATCTTGTCCGCCGTTGGAGGGTAATCCAGGAGCAGTTGGGCTCGAGCCAACGCTTCTTCTGGGGTCTTCGGTGGTGGTGGCGAATGGTGCGAGGAGCGGGATATGATCGGACTTCTAACTATGTTAGAAGGAGCAGGATCCCGTCCAGGCGACCGTGTCTTGCTCGTGCCAGCAGGTTGGCGTGTATGCTGGTCTTGAGCATCTCGAGATCCCCAGCTCGATTTTGGTCCAACGAGAGTATGGTACCGCGAGTACCATGACGCTGTTGACCCCGCACCTCCTGAGACGGGCGCGGTGCATGTACGGATGCCGAGGTTTGCGCGGCCTTGTCCTTGGACCTGGCGGCAGCGTGAGCTCCCTCGTCGGCGCCCGTTCCTCCGCCGGCGTCTACCCCACCACCCGTTTGCTCCGGTGGCGGTGGGATCGACGTGGACGGAGCAGCCACCTCTGAAGCCTTCTTCTTCGGTGGCATGTTGATGAAGATGATGAAGAAGATGAAGATCTGGCTCGCGTGAACGCCGGATCGGGTTCACACAACCTCGACGCCCCCTACTTGGCGTGCCAAAGATGTCGTGGGAAACGAACACCTATGGGGCAGGGCCCCTTTCGGTCCGGCAGGGAGCGGAGATCGCACGAAGAGCGGATCGAAGCGAGGCATGCGAGCAATTTTACCCAGCTTCAGAGCTCTCCAGAGAGATAATACTCCTACTGCTGCTTTGTGGTTGTATTGAGCAATTGCTTGAGAGCGTGAGCGTTCTCTGGTTCGAATGAGTCGAACCCCCCCTACGTTGTGCATGGGCCTCCTTTTATATGCTCAAGGGGTCACCGACAGGTGGCAACGTATGCGAGGGCAAAAATGGAAAAGGAGTGGTTGGTACACCTACTTGTACAGTGCACCCTACCTAACTCTGACGGCAGGGGACAAAGGCATTAAATGCCCGTCCCCGTCGCCCAAATAGTGCAGAAAAGCGACCGTTAGGGGCGCCACCGCTTGCCACGATGGTCATCTCGTCATCTTTGCTCGCCACCTCGCACCGCTTGGCTGCACAACCTCTCGCCACGTGCGCCCGGGACGGTCCTGTGGCGACACGTCGATGGATGCGCTGGAGTGTGGGCACAGAGTGGTGGCTTTGCCGCGGCAAGCGCCTTGCCGCGGTCGTTGTCTTGTCGCGCCCGGAAGCTTGTCGCTCGCCGGGTCTTGCCGGGACGTGTAGCGCATCGCGGCAAGTGTCTTGAAATGCCTTGGCTGGCCTTCCCGGCAAGCTCCTTTTGCCGGGGCCTTGTCCTTCCCGGCAAGCTCCTCTTGCCGGGGTCTTGTCTTCTCAGCTTGAACACTTTATTCTTGAATGGCACCAAAAGGAACCACGGAGGATCTTGGCGGGCACCCGGCAAGCCTTGCCACGGGGCGCTGCGACTGCCCGTGCACAAGTTCGGGATACTAAGGTACCCCTACTTTAGTACACCAACAGAATATTAGATTCCAATTTCCCTTAAAGAAGGGTATGGAACACTTCCCTAGAAAGAAAATAAAATTACCATATGAATCTATCATGAGAGCCACTTATGGATTGCCTACCAAAGATGGCAATACCTAGATCTATCCTTGCTTTTATGCCTAGCTAGGGACATTAAACGATAGCGCTTGTTGGGAGGCAACCCAATTTTATTTTGTGTTTTTTGTTTTTGCTTCTGTTTATGAATAAATAATCCATCTACCTTCTGTTTGGATGTGGTTTTATGTTTTAATTAGTGTTTGTGCCAAGTAGAACCTATAGGATAACCTACGATGATAGTTGATTTGATTCTGCTGAAAAACAGAAACTTTGCGTGACGAATTTAGTTATGATAAATCACAGGAACGTGCTTTTCCGTTGATTCTTTTTGCTGATGATCAATAAAAAGATTTTCCAGGACTTCCTATTTTGGTAAAAGTTTTATAGTTCCATAAGTTTGCGTTAGTAACAGATTACTACAGACTGTTCTGTTTTTGACAGATTCTGTTTTACGTGTGTTGTTTGCTTATTTTGATGAATCTATGGCTAGTAAAATAGTTTATGATCCATAGAGAAGTTGGAATACAGTAGGTTTAACACCAATATAAATAAGGAACTATTTCATTACAGTACCTTGAAGTAGTCTTTTGTTTTCTTTCTCTAACGGAGCTCACGAGATTTCTATTGAGTTTTGTGTTGTGAAGTTTTCAAGTTTTGGGTGAATTATTTTGATGGATTATGAACAAAGAGTGGCAAGAGCCTAAGCTTGGTGATGCATCCCCTCTTTCGTCCACTTCCATCGGTAATTTATTTGGAGCTATATTTTTATTCACCAACATGATATGTGTTTTGCTTGGAGTGTCTTGTATTATTTGCATCTTTGCTTGTTAGTTTACCAAAATCATCCTTTCTATACACACCTTTTGAGAGATCCATACATGAATTGAAATTTGTTAGAATACTCTATGTGATTCACTTATATCTTTTGAGCTTGATAGTTTGCTCATAGTGCTTCACTTATATCTTTTTGAGCGTGATAATTTTTGCTCTAGTGCTTCACTTAGATCTTTTAGAGCACGGTGGTGGATTTGTTTTAAAGAAAATTGATCTCTCATGCTTCACTTAGATTATTTTGAGAGTCTTTAATAGCATGGTAATTTGCTTAATGTTAATATACATGGTATTCAAGATATGTGAAACTTTCTTTTGAGTGCGTTGAATACTAAGATAAGTTTGACGCTTGATAATTGTTTTGATATATGAAGGTGACAATTTTAGATTCATGCTAGTTGAGTAGTTGTGAATTTAAGGAATACTTGTGTTGAATTTTGTGATTCCCGTAGCATGCACGTATGGTGAACCATTATGTGATGAACTCGGAGCATGATTTATTTATTGATTGTCTTCCCTATGAGTGGCGGTCGGGGACGAGCGATGGTCTTTTCCTACCAATCTATCCCCCTAGGAGCATGCGTGTAATACTTTGCTTTGATAACTTCTAGATTTTTGCAATAAGTATATGAGTTCTTTATGACTAATGTTGAGTCCATGGATTATACGCACTTTTTCCCATCCTTCCACTATTGCTAGCCTCTCTAATACCGCACACCTTTTGCCGGTATCATACACCCACCATAAACCTTCCTCAAAACAGCCACCATACCTACCTATCATGGCATTTCCATAGCCATTCTGAGATATATTGCCATGCAACTTTCCACCATTCCGTTTATTATGACACTCTCCATCATTGTCATATTGCTAGCATGATCATGTAGTTGACATTGTATTTGTGGTAAAAGCCACCTTTCATAATTCTTGCATACATGTCACTCATGTTTCATTGCATATCCTGGTACACCGCCGGAGGCATTCATATAGAGTCATATTTTGTTCTAAGTATTGAGTTGAAATTGTTGAGTTGTAAGGAAAATAAAAGTGTGATGATCATCATTATTAGAGCATTGTCCCAAGTGAGGAAAGGATGATGGAGTCTATGATTCCCCCACAAGTCGGGATGAGACTCAGGACAAAAAAAACAGGCCATAAAAATAGAGAAAAGGCCCAAATAAAAAAATGAGAGAAAAAGAGAGAAGGGACAATGCTACTATCCTTTTACCACACGTGTGCTTCAAAATAGCACCATGATCTTCATGATAGAGAGTCTCTCATTTCGTCACTTTCATATACTAGTGGGAATTTTTCATTATAGAACTTGGCTTGTATATTCCAATGATGGGCTTCCTCAAAATGCCCTAGGTCTTCGTGAGCAAGCGAATTGGATGCACACCCACTTAGTTTCTTTTGTTGAGCTTTCATATACTTATAGCTCTAGTGCATCCGTTGCATGGAAATCCCTACTCACTCACATTGATATCTATTGATGGGCATCTCCATAGCCTGTTGATACGCCTAGTTGATGTGAGACTATCTTCCCTCTTTTTGTCTTCTCCACAACCACCGTTCTATTCCACATATAGTGCTATATCCATGGCTCACGCTCATGTATTGCGTGAAGATTGAAAAAGTTTTGAAAATGTTAAAGTATGAAACAATTGCTTGGCTTGTCATCGGGGTTGTGCATGATTTAAATACTTTGTGTGGGGAAGATGGAGCATAGCCAGACTATATGATTTTGTACGGATAACTTTCTTTGGCCATGTTATTTTGAGAAGACATAATTGCTTTGTTAGTATGCTTGAAGTATTATTATTTTTATGTCAATATGAACTTTTGTCTTGAATCTTATGGATCTGAATATTCATACCATGATTTAGAAGTTTTACATTGAAATTATGCTGAAGTATCACTCCGCATCAAAAATTCTTTTTTATCATTTACCTACTCGAGGACGAGCAGGAATTAAGCTTGGGGATGCCTGATACGTCTCCAACGTATCTATAATTTTTGATTACTCCATGCTACTTTATCTACTGTTTTGGACTATATTGGGCTTTATTTTTCACTTTTATATTACTTTTGGGACTAACCTATTAACCGGAGGCCTAGCCCAGAACTACTGTTTTTTTGCCTTTTCCAGTATTTCGAAGAAACAGAATATCAAACGGAGTCCAAACGGAATGAAACCTTCGGGATCGTGATTTTCCAACCGAACGTGACCCAGGAGACTTGGACCCTACTCCAAGAAGCGCCAGAGGCGGTCACGAGGGTGGAGGGCGCCCCCCCCCCCCAGGCGCGCCCCCCTACCTCGTGGGCCCCCTGACGCTCCACCGACGTAATCCTTCCTCATATATATACCTATGTACCCCCCGTACGATCAGAACAGGAGCCAAAACCTAATTCTACCACCGCAACCTTCTGTATCCATGAGATCCCATCTTAGGGCCTGTTCCGGAGCTCCGCCGGAGGGGGCATCCACCACGGAGAGCTTCTACATCATCACCATAGCCCCTCCAATGAAGTGTCAGTAGTTTACTTCAGACCTTCGGGTCCATAGTTAGTAGCTAGATGGCTTCTTCTCTCTTTTTGGATCTCAATACAATGTTCTCCCCCTCTCTCGTGGAGATCTATTCGATGTAATCTTCTTTTTGCGGTGTGTTTGTTGAGACCGATGAATTGTGGGTTTATGATCTAGTATTATCTATGGAAAATATTTGATTCTTCTCTGAATTCTTTTATGTATGATTGAGTTATATTTGCAAGTCTCTTCGAATTATTCGTTTGGTTTGGCCAACTAGATTGGTAGTTCTTGCAATGGGAGAAGTGCATGGCTTTGGGTTCAATCTTGCGGTGTCCTTACCCAGTGACAGAAAGGGTTGCAAGGCATGTATTGTATTGTTGCCATCGAGGATAACAATATGGGGTATTTATCATATTGCATAAATTTATTCCTCTACATCATGTCATCTTGCTTAAAGGCGTTACTCTGTTTTTAACTTAATACTCTAGATGCATGCTGGATAGCGGTCGATGAGTGGAGTAATAGTAGTAGATGCAGAATCGTTTTGATCTACTTGTCTCGGACGTGATGCCTATATACATGATCATTGCCTAGATATACTCATAACTATGCTCAGTTCTGTCAATTGCTCAACAGTAATTTGTTCACTCATCGTAGAATATTTATGCTCTTGAGAGAAGCCACTAGTGAAACCTATGGCCCCCGGGTCATTCTCATCATATCAATCTCCATTACTTTATTTATATGCTTTGCTTTTACTTTTTACTTTGCATCTACTTATCAAAATAGCAAAAATATTATCTCTATCAGATCTCACTCTCGTAAGTGACCATGAAGGGATTGACAACCCCTAATCGCGTTGGTTGCGAGTAGCTATCGTTTTGTGCAGGTACGAGGGACTTGCGCGTGACCTCCTACTGGATTGATACCTTGGTTCTCAAAAACTGAGGAAAATACTTACGCTACTGTGCTGCATCATCCTCACCTCTTTGGGGAAAACCAACGCAAGCTCAAGACGTAGCACACGCCAACTAAATTACCAGGTACTTTTGTTTCTTGGTAATGATCCTAATGTTCATGAGAATACGATGCTACCTAAATTGGATACATTTGTTTTGCTTACAAATGAAGGGCCTAGCTTGGAGAAGGATGAACATTGGAGAAAGAACAAGCATGGAGATGATGGCATGCGCAAGGGGAACAAGAACGGAGTTACAAGTCATGATTTCAGGACTTTGAAGCCACCATAATGGGTGCATGAAGCCTTGGACGAAATATACAAGATGCCACTACATAAATTTCGTCCCGAGGCTATTCTAGGTGCTGCGTCACCTTATTATTGGGCCAGGCCCATGTAATTTCGAAATACATAAGTATAGGATATTTTTAGAGTCCGTATGTGTGGGGAAACAAGAGATAGGGTTGATTTCGGACCCCTCCACCAAGGGCCACGAAATCCCCCCCCCCCCTCTTCCTCCATATATACAACCCTTAGGGCATCATTTAGACTTTGGGTTTTGTTTAGATTAAAGTTCGGCACAGCTGCAACTTCGCATACTTCGTTTGTGTTCAACGACCAGACAAAGGCGTCACAGAACCCCAGCTTGATCAATAAAGCTTTCCTCTTATATTCGCAATATCCAGATTGCAATCTTAGTTTCTTGCTTGTTCTTCGTTTGCCTGCAGGAAACAGACCTTCGTGGTCAGGTTGATCGTGCTCCGGCGTGGTCAATAACCTCTCGGACTTGGTTTAGCGATTGCTAAGGCGCGACGTCCTCGCGCGTTCATGGTCGGATCATCAAAGTAGACTTCCTCAAAAACGATAGCCACCATCTCATCGAAAGACGGGACACCTTTGCCTCTATCACAACATCAAGTTCCTCAAGCTTCCCCACAAGCTCATCAAGCTCCACCTCAACCTCAAGTTCAACAAGAGCAAGTTGATCATGGACTTCCTCCATGCCAAGAGCAACATGAGGATGATTACCCTCACCATCTAGGGCGTCATCATCACCATCGCCAACAACACAATGAAGAACAACGCTACGACAAGCTAAAATTCACCATGCCCAAGTTCAATGGAAGCAATGATCCCGAAGAGTACCTCTCATGGGCATTGAAGGTCGACAAAATCTTTCATTTTCACAACTATGAGGAAGAGAAGAAGATCTCTATGGCATCACTTGAGTTCCAAGACTATGTGCTCATATGGTGGGAACAAGTCCTTGAGCGCCGACAAGCATGAGGTGAACCTCCAATCACCACTTGGGCTCAAATGAAGGATGTCATGCGAGCACGTTTTGTACCCACCTACTACAACCGCGATCTCTTCAAGAAACTCCAACTCCTCAAGCAAGGAACAAAGAGTGTTGAAGAATACTACAAGGAAATGGAGATAGCCATGATTTGAGCCAATGTCAAGGAAGATGATGAGCAAACTATGGCACGTTTCTTGAATGGACTCAATCATCCCATCAAGAAGATCGCCGACTTCCAACCCCACTGCAACCTCACTGAGCTCGTGCATCAAGAGACCAAGGCGGAACGTCAAGTGCAAGATGACTTCAAGTACGCCAAGTACTCGTCCAAGACCTACGGCTTCTCCAACACCCGAGCATCAACAACTCCTCCAACCTCTACATCAACCAAGCCTTCTCCAAGCAACGACGACAAGTCAAGTTACAAGAAAACTTCGACAAGTTTAAGTCGTCATCCTCCTACTACAAGCAACTTCAAGCCGCGTGCTTCATCATCTACTCTGGCCGATGAGACCGTCAAGACAAGCTCCTTCAAGTGTTTCACCTGCGGCGGCTGAGGCCACAAGTCCTACGAATGCACAAACAAGCACACCATGATCCTTAACGATGATGGCACCTATGACTCCATGAGTGACGAGGAGATGGAAGCCCTTGAGCAAGTGGCCATGCACCGGCGCATGAATGAGGATGAAGATGATCAAGTCTTTTGTGATGAGGATTCGAGCCCCGCTCTCGTTGTCTCCAAAGTCTTGACTCTTCAACATCAACAAGAAGAAGACCAACGATGCCACATCTTCCACACAAAGGCCGACATCAATGGAAGGTCCGTCAAGGTCATCATCGATGGAGATAGTTGCCACAACTTGGCAAGTGAAGAACTATGCTCCAAGCTTCAATTGGTCAAGATGAAGCACCCGCGCCCTACAAAGTCCAATGGCTAAGTGACTCCGGCACTATACGAGGTGAGCATACGGTCCAAGTCTCCTTCAAAATTGGTGCATATGAGGACACTTTGGAGTGCGATGTCATCCCAATGTCCATTTGCCACCTCCTTCTTCGTCGACCATGCAATTCGACCGTGGTGTCATCAACAACGGGCGTACCAATCACTATAGCTTCAAGATGAAAGGGAAGGATTATGAGCTATGACCTATGTCTCCTAATCAAGTGATAGGCGACAAGCAAGCCACCCATCATGGAGAGAAGAGTGAGAAAGTGATCCACCCAAAAGTGAGTGAGAGCCACAAGCCAAACTTGAGCACCTCTTCGCCTAGAGAGAAAAACCTAGTCCTATTTGCCACAAAAAGTGAGATGAGAGAAGTGTGTGAGAACCCATTGAGTGTTTTGCACTTTTTCCTTGTGTGCAAGGATGGGGAACCAAAAATTAACACCTCTCACGAGCTACCTTTAGTGTTTCAATCTCTTTTGCAGGAATTCCAAAATGTTTTCCCCGATGAGCTACCTCCGGGTCTACCTCCTCTATGAGGCATTTAGCATCATATCGACCTCATCCCCAGAGCGCCCCTTCCAAACAAAGCTCCATACCGCGTCAACCCCGAAGAAACTAAGGAGATCCAATGGCAAGTACAACAACTAATCGACAACGGTCATGTTCGTGAAAGCTTAAGTCCTTGTGCCGTTCCCGTTATACTTGTGCCTAAGCAAGATGGAAGTTTTCGCATGTGTTCCGATTGTAGACCTATAAATGCTATTACTGTTCGCTATAGACATCCCATTCCTCGCCTAGATGATATGCTTGATGAACTTAGCAGTGCCGCCTTTTTCTCAAAAATTGATCTTAAAAGTGGCTATTATCAAATCCGCATACAAGAAGGTGATGAGTGGAAAACCGCTTTCAAAACCAAATTTGGCTTGTACGAGTGGTTGGTTATGCCTATGGGTTTATCAGAAGCTCTTGGTACTTTCATGCGTCTTATGCATTTTGCGCTTCGACCTTATATTGGAGTCTTTGTTGTGTTTTACTTTGATGATATTCTTGTGTTTAGCAAATCCATGAAAGAGCATCTTAATCATTTTAGGGATATTTTTGCAAACACTTCGCAAGGGATGTCTTTATGCCAACATGAAAAAGTGCACGTTTGGTGTTGACAAACTTGTTTTCTTGGGTTTCGTTGTCTCCTCCAAGG
This sequence comes from Triticum timopheevii, assembly GCA_963921465.1. NCBI lineage: Eukaryota > Viridiplantae > Streptophyta > Magnoliopsida > Poales > Poaceae > Triticum > Triticum timopheevii. Next base: position 278,356,357 of record OY997266.1, on the reverse strand, counting down.
GTGTCCATGTTGATGAATCTAAAATTGAAGCAATTAAAACTTGGCCCGAACCCACCAATTTACAACAAGTGCGTAGCTTTCTTGTCCTTGCGGGTTTTTACCATCGCTTTGTGAAGGATTTTAGCACTAGTGCCGCTCCTTTGCATGCCTTGAGTAAGAAGAATTCTTCTTTTGTTTGGGGATCTTTGCAATCCACCGCTTGTGACGAGCTCAAGTCTTTGCTTACTCATGCTCTGATTCTTGCTTTGCCCAACTTTGAGAAAACTTTTGAGGTTCATTGTGATGCAAGTGGTACCGGAATTGGTGGTGTTTTGATGCAAGAAAAACGAGCCATTGCATATTTTAGTGAAAAACTCTCCCGTGCTCAACTTAACTATCCCATTTATGACGAAGAATTTTATGCTTTAGTGTGTGTACTACATGTTTGGGAACATTATCTTAGACCTCATGAGTTTGTCATCCATACCGATCATGAAACGCTTAAGTACTTCAAAGCTCAAACTAAGTTGAACAAGCGTCATGCCAAATGGAGTGAATTTATTGAATCTTTCCCCTATGTGATCAAGTACATTAAGGGTAAGGAAAATGTAGTTGCGGATGCACTTTCACGCATATGCACGCTTGCCACTAAACTTGAGTTGAATGTTATTGGCTTTGAGCACATAAAAGAGTTGTATGCTAATGATCCATCTTTTGCTACTCCTCATGAAAAATGTTTGAGGCATACATCTTGGGAACGATATTACATTAAGGATGGTTATCTTATGAGAGCTAACAAACTATGCATTTCGAGTCTTCTCATCGTTTGCTCCTTTTGCAAGAGGCTCATGGAGGCGGAATCATGGGACATTTTGGACGCGACAAGACATTCGCCACGCTCTCCAAGAACTACTTTTGGCCCAAGGTGTTCCGTGACGTCTCACGCTTCACCAATCGATGCTCTACATGTTGCAAAGCTAAGTCTAAAGCTCAATCCCATGGTCTTTACATGCCTCTTCATCAACCTTGGGAAGACATTAGCATGGATTTTGTACTTGGTTTGCCTAGAACTCAAAATGGAAAGGATTCCGTGTTTGTTGTTGTGGACCGATTTTCTAAGATGGCACATTTCATTCCTTGCAACAAGATAGACGATGCTTCACATGTTGCAAATATATTTTGCAAGGAAATATTCCGCCTCCATGGAGTACCAAAGACAATCGTCTCCGATCGTGACGTCAAGTTCTTGAGTTACTTTTGGAAGACGCTATGCGCCAAGCTCGGAATCAAGCTCTTCATCCGCATACCATCCTCAAACCGACAGCCAAACGAAGCTGACGAACCGGACACTCTCCACTCTACTTCGCATGTTGATCAAGAAGAACATCAATGAGTGGGAGGCGTGTCTACCCATCACCGAGTACACCTACAACCATGTAAGACATTCGACTACCGGCAAGTCCCCTTTCGAGGTTGTCTACGGCTTCAACTCGTTGTCCCGATTGGACATTTTACCTCTTCCTCTATAAGAGTGCACCAACATGGATGCGAGTGCACAGGCAAGCTACATCAAGAAGATGCATGAGGATACAAGGAACACCATCAAGCGACAAGTACAACGACTAGCGACCAAGCTCAACGTCAATAAGCAACCCATGATCTTCAACATAGGCGATCTCGTGTGGCTACACCTTCGCAAGGACCGCTTCCCCAACGAACGCAAGTCCAAACTTCTCCCTTGAGCCGATGGACCCTTCAAGGTGCTAGCACGCTACAATAACAATGCTTACAAGATCGACCTACCAAGCGACAAGTACAATGTGAGAGACATCTTCAACGTCAAGGACCTCTCGCCTTACCATGGTGATGAAGATTTCGATCCGAGGTCGGATCTTTCGCAAGGGGGGGGGGGGCGATGCGGAGCATCCCACGATCACCCCCGTGGACGCATCTACATCTCCTACAACACCACTTGGACCTATGACTCGAGCACGTGCAAGAGCTCTCGAAACCAAGGTGGCATCACTCCTCTCACAACTCCCTTTCGATTCGCACGAGACATGGCTACTACCTCAAACGGAGATGCTTTGCATACTAAGGTACCAAGGAGTTAGCCATGGAGAAGCTAGGAAGCAAGGAGAACCAGAAGAGGAAGACATGCATGAAGATAGAGAGGAAAAGCACCAAGTCCTAGGCTGGCCGGGCGATCCAGATGAGGGCCCGGACGATCCGGACCCCGATCCGGACGATCCGGCTAATTTTCCCCAAAGACACCCGAAGCTCTCATCTGAAGCCAGATCATCCGGACACGGACCCGGATCGTCCGGACCCGGCCCAAACATCCGGACCCCCAGACGAACATCCGCACCTGCACTGCCACCACCTGCGCCACCAGCGCATCTGGGCCTCCACCCGAATCATCCGGCCAGAGCCCGGATCATCCGCCCCCCACCCGGATCATCGGAACCCCGCCTCCGTGTGTGTGTTGGACCGAGCCCATGTACCCCTTTGCCCCCCTAGCCTATATATAGGACTCCTCCTCCTCACTTCGAGACTCAACATTGGTTTAGCTCATTTGAGACAGAGCATTGCTCATCCGCACGGATCTACTCCTCGTGAGGGACCGCACCTCTTCGGAGAAGATGCATCCGGATTCAAGGCCTCCATCCGGAGAAGACAATCAATACCTCCTCTCGGAGAAGAACGTCTACCTTTGCATCATCCTTTGTTGACTTTGGATCTCGTGTTACTTTGTGCCACGATGATCTAGCACTTGTGTGATCAATTTCGTGTCGGTTGAGTGTTTCTCTCGTTTTCCCCTCGTGATTTCCCTCGTGTTCTTCCGCACGTTCTTTGTGTTCCCCCGTAGGACCCACTCCAAACGTGAAAGATCGGACCCTAGGGTTCCGCCCTACATCAATAAAGATCTCTGAATACGTATGAGGGAACTATGGGGGTCTCCTCATGAGCATGAGTAGCAACGTCATATGGAGAATATTGACAACATCCAAAACAATGCATGTTTGGAACATTGTGATCATGGCATGACATAGTAGATGAATTGCGCAAATCATGTAAAGGAAGCTGGCAATATCAACACATGAGAAACAAAAGCCAATGACTATCATCTCGTCATCTATGCCATAAGTGCAAATAGGATTTATTTTAAAGGGGCATGCATAGTTACTATGTTGAGATTGAAATGATGCAATATGGGAGATGTCGCTCATAGCATATGGCAAGTTCAAAGGTTTGTCAAACATGATGTGGCCAAAAGAATTTTCACATGATATCCTATGGAGCATAGCATCACAACTAGGCAACTCTACATGCTCATCATCATATTCATCATAAATAGGTAAGTCAAGGCATGAAGAAGTCTCTCTAGCATGAAGCATGGGAATAGGTGGGTCAACATTATGGGAGCAATCGATGTCAAGAGAGTCCACTAGTGAGACAAGAGGAGCACCATCACCTATGTTACCTTTGGAGCATCGCTCATGTGTTGTAGGTGAGGTGTCGAAGATCCACTCGTTGTCATCTTCGTTTTGATGGAACCATGTGGGGGGTGCATCATCGTCCACCATGGCCATCGGTTTTCCCATTGGACACCAAAGAAGAAAACACACTAGGAGTAGAGGTCAAGTCGTTAGAAATCATAGTGGCCTCACATGTCGTGTCAACTACCTCACTCGCTAAGTGTTGTGGCTCATTCACTCCCTCAAGGATGCTCTCACTCATACGGTTGGTGGAGTCACTCAAATGGAGCTCAACCTCACATAGGATGTGTGGCATGCTCTCATGTGTGGGGCTAGTGGTGGTCACACTCATCCTCTCATAGAAAATGCTCTCAATGTCACGTATGGTCGAGTCAGTCATCTCACTCGTGGGGTGGTGGCTCTCCACACATGAAAAATGGGGCATCTCGACATATGTGGTTGTTGGAGAGATGTAGGTGCAAATGTCTCCATGTGCGGTCGCGTAGCTTGACTCGAAGTATGAGTCCAATATGGGCGCCGTCTTCATGTTGTTGAAGGGGTTCGCGCTCGTTGTCGTAGTTGAAGTGGAAGGCCCTTGCCCGACATTCTTGTCGCCGTCTTGTTGTTGGAGGTCCATATGATATGGCACCTCGTAGCTCGTCTCCATGACCGAAGGGAATTTCCCATGCTCGGCCATCTTCCTTGAGGGGCTTCCAAAGATGGAAGTGTTGCCCTCGCTTGTAGGTGGTCGCCTTGGACTTGATGAAGTCGTTGTAGGAATACTCGTGGGAAGTAGGCGAAGATGTCGTACGTCCAAAGGCGAAGATGCCTTGATAGCACTTGGCGAAGATGCCGAAGTGGTGGCGGTAGCCATAGCTCCATCTTGGTGGTGCTCGTCTCACGGTCTTCTCTTTTGCTTCTGAAGCTTCGACTTGGCGTGAAGTAGGGCTTGTTGGGACTTGTGCATTTGTGCTTGTGGAGCATCTTCATGATGATGATGTCGTTGCCGTGCTTGAGCTCGATGGTGTTCGTCCTCGTCATGCACATGATGCTTGGAGGTGACTTGCCTTCATGACGATGTGGATCAGGAGCGTGATGGTGGTCGCCATGTAGATGTGGACGAGGACGATTTGCACTTGCATCGTTTTCGCGCTCCGAAGACTTGTGGCTTGAATGTCACCGCCTTGAAGATGACGAAGGGGAAGAAGACTTGATCAAGGCTCTAACCTCCTCCATCCTTGCATCTTGCTCCTCTTTATGTGCGGAAAGCTTCTTGTCGATGAAGTCCCTTTTCCTTGCTTTAGAGTGATGAATGTCGATGGAGATGTTCTCGATGCGCTCTCGCAATCGTGATTGTGCGCCTTGCATTTGTCGTTGTAGATTGAAGATGGACGCTTTGGAGATGTAGCTGTTCACGCCGTCGTCGTTGTCATAGACCGGAGAGGAAATGCCTTGCCTATCCATCACAAGACTCGAGAAAATATGAGTGGGAGAAAGAGAAGAACTATACCAAATGTACCTTGACCAATGTTGAAGATGGATCAATGATCACTCAAATGTGTAACAAGGAAATAGCACAATTGGTACCAATTCTTGTCGGTTCTCACACCTACACAAGTAAAGCTTATAGTGGAGCTCGGTGAGGATAGTGGCACAAAAATTCAATGCAAAATGTTAGCAAGAGTCAATAATGTTGAAAGAGATTCACAAATTTGCAAGCGAAACAAGTAGACCAATAGCAATATGGATGGCACATGAAAACGCACACACAGATAGATAAATGGGGTCGTGCAACCAAGGAATGAGCACAAAACGTGGAATCCAAGGAAAACGCTTGTGTTGCACAACTCACGAGAGACGCTAGCACGATTGCTCAATAGGCGGATACGACACTTGTGCACAACCTATAAGATGCAAAATGTAACAACTTTTATCCCAAGTATGCTATGTATGTATGGTTCCCGGTGTTCCTCTCAAGATGATCCGAGATGATCGGATATGACAATCTTATATGCAATGTGGTATGATGCTATGGCACTTTCTTACAAGCTTCTTTGCTCTCTCTTTTTCTTTGCTTAAAAGCTTATTCTTCTTTTTTTTGCATATCCACTTTTGCACAATGCACAAACCAAGATAGCAATTTTGTATATGCGGGAACAAACTTGTGACACAAGATATGATACCAATATATGCACCACGATGATATGGTATGTATGCTATGGGAAGTATGATCACTAATGTGCACAAGTAACATTGCCGGCAATACTCAAATGGCTAGTCCCGATAGGCAAGCGACGCAAAATGGGCTAGGGGTTAACAATGCAATAGCAAGGGGAACATACAATGGAGGGATAACATGATACCAAAATGATAGGGAGGTTACCATCGAGGGTTTCTCGTTTGTACGCTGCCACGGACGGATGATGGTGAAGTGGTCAAAGTTGATGACAACCTCGAGGCGATGATGAGAGGCGGTGTTGTCAATGTCAACCCGTTCCTAGTTAGCCGAAACATCCTAGGAAACGGAAAAAAACCACAAACTCAAAATCTCAAAACGTCAAATGTCAAAATGGTGGTAGCGGAAAGCGGTGGTGGTTTGCACTTAGCAATGCAGAAGTGGAATGATGGGCTATACACGTGTCGGAGTTGAAGTTGTCGTCCCTAAGTAGCCGAAACACCTTAGGAGACACAAGCCACAACTCAAACAAGCTCAAAAAAAATTGGGTTAGGTTGGGTTGGCGAAATGTATGGTGGGCAAGGTTATGTGGAAATGGAGGAGGTGGTTGATGAATAAGCAACCGTCCCTAAGTAGCCGAAACACCTTAGGAGACTCAAATCACTACTCAAGCAACCACTAATTCTATGGAAAGCAAAATGGATTAGGTTGCGGAAGTCGGTGGTGGTGTAGCGGATGATGTGGTGGAGGCCCTAGGCAAACTTGCCAAATTTCCAAACATTTTATGGAGTCAAATGGTGTTGAAATCTATCTAGATGGATGGGGGATGTCAATAGCTATTCAACGAGCTAAAGAACGTGAAAAGTGGACTCCGGATGTGAAAGTTATGGTCAAAACGGTGAAACGGGAAAAGCTGAAATGACAGCGGGCGGACATCCGGGGGTTTGACCAGATGTCTGGGACCTGTTGTCCAGAACCTTGCACCAAAATGCGCTCCAGGAGCCGGCTATCCGGCCTAATTGCCGGATTTCCAGGATGGCCAGATGTCCGGGGGTCGGGCCGGATGTCCGGGCTCCAAATCCGAGGATGAACTCGAGGAACTCGATTTTGGGCGGAAATTGATAATTTTGGGGGCAAAATTGGAGAGATTTCATGGATGGAAAGTGGGGAAACATGGGGAGATTGATGTAGGGCCGAACCCTAGGGGCCGATCTTTCATGTTTGGAGAGGACCCCTACGAGGAACACGAAGAACGCGCGGAAGAACACGAGGGAAATCACAGGGGAAAACGAGAGTTTATATGCATTATCATTTATTTTCTATAACACCGAAAATGACCATCAACACGTGGCATTAGCTTTGATTTGTGCAAATCAGGAAATCTATCCTTACGCAAATGTAACCAAACAAGATCTCCAGGTACAAACACAACATGTTTTCTACCCTTATCTCCAGCAAGTTTATATTTAGCATACATACGCTCAATGTTTTGCTTAGTTAACTCATGCATTTTTAAAATCAATTCAACATGTTGTTTAGCATCAAAATTAACCTTCTCCGAAGATGGAAGAGGCAACAAATCAATAGGTGCACGAGGTAGGAAACCATACACAATTTCAAAAGGGCACATCTTAGTAGTAGTGATGCGGAGCATCCCTACGTCATCCCCATGGACTCTGCTTCAACTTGTCAAGCACCTCGAGGACCAACGACAAGAGGACGTGTATGCACCATCGAGACGGAGGTGAACTCTTTCCTCTTTGAGTTCCACTCAAATTCATTCGAGAGTTGGGTCCTACCTCAAACGGAGGTGTTGTGCATGATTAGGTTTCAAGGTGTTGATGATGGAGATGCTAGCACGAAGACCCAAGCACCTACGGTGGAGGAGAAGAGGAGAGAAGCGATAAGAGAGAAGAAGGAGAGGCTCTGGACACCCCGGGTGCCCGGGCACTTTGGCCCCGGAGGCCCAGCCCCTCCATGGCGCTGCTCCCAGCCGGCCCCGGGTGCCCAGCCTGCAGCCCCGGGTGCCTGGCCTCACATGGCCAGCCACGGCCCAGGCCACCCCCGGGTGCCCGGGCATGAGGCCCCGGGTGCCCGGCCCTCCCTCCAGCGCCATAGGCTGCCGACCCGGGTGCCTGGCCTCTGGACACCGGGTGCCCGGCCCCTCCCTGGGCCGCGCCCAGCTCGCCCCCGGGTGCCCGGGCCCACAACCCCGGGTGCCCGGCCTACCCCGCGCCAGCCACCAGCCTTGCCCCCGGGTGCCCGGCCAGTTTGACCCCGGGTGCGCGCACCACTCCGAGGGCCTACGTGCCTCTTTGGGTTTTTACCCTTGTATCCCCCCTCCTCCTCTTATTTGGTCCCTAGACTATAAGTACCTCCCATCTAGCTCATTTAGAGGATAGCTAAGAATATACACAAATCATAGAGCTTAGCTCATGTACCTCCCCTTGTGGGATTTCTCTTGAGAGAGAAGACTCCATTGGAGTACAAGACCTCCATTGATCAGGACATCAATACCATTGTTACACCCACAGCCCTTGCTGCTATAAATACTGGACCAATTACTAGAGCTCGCGCACACCAATTAAATTACCAGGTACTTTCGTTTCTTGGTAATGATTCTAATGTTCATGAGAATATGATGCTGCCTAAATTGGATACATTTGTTTTGCTTACAAATGAAGGGCCTAGCTTGGAGAAGGATGATCATTGGAGCAAGAACAAGCATGGAGATGATGGCATGCGCAAGGGGAACAAGAACGGAGTTACAAGTGATGATTTCAGGACGTTGAAGCCACCATAATGAGTGCATGAAGCCTTGGACGAAATATACAAGATGCTACTTCATAACTTTCGTCCAGAGGCTATTCTAGGTGCTGCGTCACCTTATTATTGGGCCAGGCCATGTATTTTCGAAATACTTGAGTATAGGCTGGTTTTAGAGTCCGTATGTGTGGGGAAACAAGAGATAGGGTTGGTTTCGGACCCCTTCCCCAAGGGCCACGAAATTCCCTCCTCTTCCTCCATATATACAGCCCTTAGGGCGTCGTTTAGACTTTGGGTTTTGTTTAGATTAAAAGCTCGACATAGCTGCAACTTCGCGTACTTCGTTTGTGTTCAACGACCAGACAAAGGCGTCACAGAACCCCACCTTTATCAATAAAGCTTTCATCTTATATTCGCAATATCCAGATTGCAATCTCAATTTCTTGCTTGTTCTTCGTTTGCTCGCAGGAAATAGAACCTCGTGGTCAAGTTGATTGTGCTCCGGCGTGGTCAATAAACTCTCGGAGTTGGTTTAGCGATTGGTAAGGCGCGACGTCCTCGCACGTTCGTAGTCGGATCGTCAAAGTCGACTTCCACCAAAGCGATATCCATCATCTCATCGAAAGACGGGACACCTTTGCCTCTATCAAGTGGTATCAGATTTCCAGGTTGCTTGGTGAGATTTTATAGTTTTTCGTAGTTTAGATCGAGTCTATTCTTCATACCTATAGTCCACGAAAAAGCCAAAAAAAAAATTAGGGTTAGTTCATCCTATCCGAACCAGTCTGAGCCTTTGCATAGTCTTTTCAGTATTTTGCTTTGTTGAATTTGCAGTTGCATCGTCGCTTCAAGTTGCTGGTCTTAGCGTCTAGTCTTTTAGAGTTTCGAGTTCTGGTCATAAGTTGTCACACCGCCACCGCACCATCATCATCGCCCCTGCCACCTACCTCCACCGCTTCGAATCCGTATCCATATACCACCACCAATCCGTATCCATATACCACCACCGATCCATATCCATATACTACCACCGCTACCACCACCGCTGCCATATACCACCACCATATATCCACCACTAATCCAGTTCCTTGCATATTAGGTTTGTTTTCTAGATCCATCTAATTTTCGACTCGTGTTTCCTTGCCTGAGTAGGTTTCGAAAAAAAAAGAGTCTGGAGACCCTCGGGCAGTTTTTAGGCCAAAATTTCGGCGACCGAAAATATTTTTTCCCTATCCTATTTCTAGGTCCCGGGTAGTGTTTTGAGACACTCGCCATCATAGTGATTTTTTGTCGCACTTTTTCGTCGTCGCTGCCCTAATTTCCAAAAAAAAATTGTCAGAAAAATTTTGTGCCCATCCTGTCAGTTTGACCTGGGAAGAGTTTTGAGACACTCACCATTATAGTGATTTTTCGCAAAAAAAAGCAGAGTGCAAAAAAAAGAGCGATTTTTTTTCCAGAGTGTGCTTCTCCCTTGTTTACGTGCAAAACCTTGATTTTGTTAGTGTTCTAGCCTCGCGTCTCTAGCACGGTCTAGCCTAGGACGAGCACAGTACCGTCGTTGAGCGTTTATTCAACTTTGCATCTCTGAATTGATTATTGCTGATCCTTTTTGCTACCATATTATAAGCCTTCCCAGCTCCACATACATCTACGTCGTGTGTTTGACTCTCCCTGGTAATCGCTCTACCCAAGCTTTGAGAGTTTTGACTACAACGGTTGCCGATCACCGCCTGTTGCTGGGTAAGAACTGGTAAGAATTTGAGTTTTGCTTGACGGATTTGTGACACCCACCACCACGACTTGTTAGTAGTCTGTAGGATCATATTCTTGTGTGTTTCTATTGCTGCTAACCACGCCAGGATCACAAGCCGACGAGATTGACTGGGAGAACTTAACGAACAAGGAGCTTCATGATAAGTTTCAGCAAATGATGACTGAATAGGTGCAAGATGTGCTGAACAATTTTGAAGAGGCAATGGAGAAGATCACTGGCCTTGAGAAGACGTTCGAAACAAAGCTCGATAACAGAATTAATGAACTACTTGCGCGTCTTCCACCGGCTGCACCTGCCGCACCCATGCAACAACAACAACTACTACTACCTCCACGTCGCGAAACAGCCCTCCGCCGAGCGAGCCATGTCCTTCTTCAGCCCGGCCAAACTGTTGGTGCTGCCGTTGATACTTCCGTGGCTTCTGCTGCTGATGCGGAGGATGATTATGCGGGAGATTACGAGGATGAGGTTGATCAAAATCAGAACTACGTGCAAGCACCAGCACCGCAACCACCAGGTCGTCCACATGTAAATAATCACAATGGTAGGGCTCTCCCTGAGGTACGAGATCATGACCATCTTCCTGAACTGAAACTGAATATTCCATGATTTGAGGGTAGATATGTTCCTGATATATATCTTACTTGGGAGTTAGAAACTGAAAAACGATTTACCTGTTTACAATATCTTGAGGAGAGACGTGTTCCTGCTGCTATTTGTGCTTTCACTAGTTTTGCATGTGTTTGGTGGTCTGAACATTGTAGGTTATATCCTATTCCAGCTACTTGGGCTGCTTTGAAAACTGCTATGCATACTCGTTGGGTTCCACCATATTATCAACGTGAATTGCTTCAAAAATTGCAGCGTTTGAGACAAGGAAAAAATTCTGTAGAATAATATTATCAGTAACTACAAACTGGCATAATTAGATGTGGTATTGTTGCGGAGAATGAACCTATGCTTGCACGTTTTATGGGTGGATTAAATAGAGAGATTCAGACCATTCTAGAGTATAAGGAGTATACTAATATCACTCGTCTATTCCATCTTGCTTGTGAAGCTGAACGTGAAGTGTAGGATCGACAAGCATTGGCGCGAACTAACTTTTCTGCAGGTTGACCTTCATCATGGACACCATGTGCATCCTCTACTTCCACTATACCAGCACCTCCATTAGGTGCCACCTCTAGCCATGATACAAGAAAGCAGGCAAAACCACCACTATCTGCCAAGAGCGCACCTGCCGGGCCTACACAGAGCTCTTCTTCTTCCATGGCATCAATTGGGCACACAAGTGATATTATTAGTCGTTGTTGTAAGGGAAGAGGTCATTATGCAAGAGAATGCAAATCTCAGCGTGTGATGATTGCTACTGAGGATGGTGGGTATGAGACCGCTAGTGACTATGATGAGGAGACGTTGGCTCTTATTACACGTGAAGAACACGGTGGAGATGATTCTCATCATGAGACGCAATACATGGCTCCTGAAGACGCTGACAGGTATGAATGTTTAGTTTCTCAACGTGTTTCTAGTGTGCAGGTCACACAAGCTGAGCAAAATCAGAGGCATAACTTGTTCCATACAAAGGGAGTTATGAAGGAACGTTCTGTGCGCGTCATCATAGACGGAGGGAGCCGCAACAACTTGGCTAGCATGGAGATGGTGGAGAAGCTCTCTCTCACCACAAGACCACATCCACATCCTTACTACATTCAATGGTTCAACAACAACGGCAAGGTTAAGGTAACACGTACTGTTCGTGTGCATTTTAGTATCTCTACATATGCTGATTATGTTGATTGTGATGTGGTACCTATGCAAGCATGTTCCTTATTACTTGGTAGACCATGGCAATTTGATAAAAAAAATTGTACACCATGGTAGAAATAATCAGTATACTCTTGTTCATAAGGATAAAAATATTACTTTGCTTCCTATGACTCCTGATTCCATTTTGAAAGATGATATTAATAGAGCTAATAAAGCAAAACAGGAGCCGAATAAGAGTGAAAATCAGATTGTGGCAAAAGAATTTGAGCAACAAATGAAGCCTAATAATAAACCATCTAGTGTTGCTTCTGAAATTAAATTGAAAAGTGCATGTTTATTTGCCACCAAATCTAATATTGATGAGCTAGATTTCAGAAAATCTGTTTGCCATGCTTTTGTGTGCAAAGAGGCATTATTTTCATTCGAGGACGTGCCTTCCTCTTTGCCTCCTGCTGTCACTAACATTTTGCAGGAGTTCACTGACGTCTTTCCACAAGACGTGCCACCGGGATTACCGCCTATTCGAGGGATTGAGCATCAGATTGACTTAATTCCCGGTTCTTCACTGCCAAACCGTGCGCCATACCGTACCAATCCAGAGGAGACGAAGGAGATTATGCGTCAAGTACAAGAGCTTCTCGACAAAGGTTATATACGTGAATCCCTTAGTCTTTGTGCTGTTCCTATTATTCTAGTGCCGAAAAAGGATGGTACGCCGCGTATTTGTGTTGATTGTAGAGGCATTAACAATATTACTATTTGTTATCTTCATCCTATTCGGGCTAGATGATATGCTTGATGAATTGAGTGACTCTACAATATTCTCCAAAGTTGATTTGCGTAGTGGATACCATCAAATTCGTATGAAATTGGGGGATGAATGGAAAACAGCATTTAAAACTAAGTTTGGATTATATGAGTGGTTAGTCATGCCTTTTGGGTTAATTAATGCACCTAGTACTTTCATGAGATTAATGAACGAAGTTTTACGTTCTTTCATTGGACGATTTGTCGTAGTTTACTTTGATGACATATTGATTTGTAGCAGATCTTTGGAGGAACATTTGGAACATTTACGTGCTGTTTTTATTGCTCTATGTGATGCACGTTTGTTTGGTAACCTTGGGAAGTGCACCTTTTGCACCGACCGAGTGTCTTTTGTTGGCTATGTTGTTACTCCACAAGGAATTGAAGTTGATAAAGCCAAGATTGAAGCTATTGAGAGTTGGCCGCAGCCCAAAACGGTCACACAAGTGAGGAGTTTTCTTGGCCTCGCTGGATTCTATAGGCGTTTTGTGAGAGATTTTAGCACCATTGCAGCACCTCTCAATGAGCTTACAAAGAAGGATGTGTCTTTTGTTTGGGGTACCGCATAGGAAGAAGCCTTCACGGTGTTGAAAGATAAGTTGACACATGCTCCTTTACTCCAACTTCCTGATTTTAATAATACATTTGAGCTTGAATGTGATGCTAGTGGAATTGGCAAACTTGTGTTATTACAAGATGGCAAACTTGTTGCATACTTTTCTAAAAAATTGAGTGGGCCTAGTCTGAATTATTCTACTTATGATAAAGAATTATATGCTCTTGTTCGGACTTTAGAAACATGGCAACATTATTTATGGCCCAAAGAATTTGTTATACATTCTGATCATGAATCTTTGAAACATATTAAAAGTCAAGCTAAACTTAATCGTAGACATGCTAAATGGGTTGAATTCATTGAGACTTTCCCTTATGTCATTAAACACAAGAAGGGTAAAGAAAATGTTATTGCTGATGCATTGTCTCGTCGCTATACTATGCTTTCACAACTTGACTTCAAAATATTTGGTTTGGAGACCATCAAAGATCAATATGTGCATGATGCTGATTTTAAAGATGTATTGCAGAATTTTAAAGAAGGAAGAACATGGAACAAGTTCGCCGTTAATGATGGATTTGTGTTCCGTGCTAACAAGCTATGCATTCCAGCTAGCTCCGTTCGTCTTTTGTTGTTACAGGAGGCGCATGGAGGAGGACTAATTGGACACTTTGGCGTGAAGAAGACGGAGGACGTACTTGCTACACATTTCTTTTGGCCAAAGATGAAATGGGATGTTGAGCACTTTGTTGCTCGCTGCACTACATGTCAAAAAGCTAAGTCACGACTCAATCCTCATGGTTTATATATGCCTTTGCTTGTACCTAGTGTTCCTTGGGAGGATATATCTATGGACTTTGTTTTAGGTTTACCTCGAACAAAGAAGGGGAGGGATAGCATATTTGTTGTCGTGGATAGATTCTCGAAAATGGCACACTTTATAACATGTCATAAAAGCGATGATGCTGTTAATGTGGCTGATTTGTTCTTCCGTGAAATTATTCGCTTGCATGGTGTGCCAAATACTATTGTTTCAGATCATGATACTAAATTTCTTAGCCACTTCTGGAGATGTTTATGGGCTAAGTTGGGGACTAAACTACTTTTTAGTACTACTTGTCACCCCCAAACTGATGGACAAACTGAAGTAGTCAATAGAACATTGTCTACTATGCTTAGGGCTGTTTTGAAGAATAATAAGAAAATGTGGGAAGAATGCTTGCCTCATATTGAATTTGCTTATAATCTTTCATTGCGTTCTACTACCAAGATGTGCCCTTTTGAAATTGTGTATGGTTTCCTACCTCATGCACCTATTGATTTGTTGCCTCTTCCATCTTCGGAGAAGGTTAATTTTGATGCTAAACAACGTGCTGAATTGATTTTAAAAATGCATGAGTTAACTAAGGAAAACATTGAGCGTATGAATGCTAAATATAAACTTAATGGAGAAGAAGGTAGAAAACATGTTGTGTTTGCACCTGGAGATCTTGTTTGGTTGCATTTGCGTAAGGATAGATTTCCTGATTTGTGCAAATCAAAGCTAATGCCATGTGTTGATGGTTCTTTTAAGGTGTTAGAGAAAATAAATGATAATGCATATAAACTTGAGCTGCCTGCAGATTTTGGGGTTAGTCCCACTTTTAACATTGCAGATTTGAAGCCTTAATTGGGTGAGGAAGATGAGCTTCTGTCGAGGACGACTGTATTTCAAGAAGGGGAGGATGATGAGGACATAAATACTATTGTTACACCCACAGCCCCTGCTGCTATACATACTGGACCAATTACTAGAGCTCGCGCATGCTAATTAAATTACCAGGTACTTTCGTTTCTTGGTAATAATTCTAATGTTCATGAGAATATGATGCTGCCTAAATTGGATACATTTGTTTTGCTTACAAATGAAGGGCCTAGCTTGGAGAAGGATGAACATTGGAGCAAGTACAAGCATGGAGATGATGGCATGCACAAGGGGAACAAGAACAGAGTTACAAGTGATGATTTCAGGACGTTGAAGCCACCATAATGAGTGCATGAAGCCTTGGACGAAATATACAAGATGCTACTTCATAACTTTCGACCAGAGGCTATTCTAGGTGCTGCGTCACCTTATTGTTGGGCCAGGCCCATGTATTTTTGAAATACTTGAGTATAGGCTGTTTTTTGAGTCCGTATGTGTGGGGAAACAAGAGATAGGGTTGGTTTCGGACCCCTTCCCCAAGGGCCACGAAATTCCCCCCTCTTTCTCCATATATACAGCCCTTAGGGCGTCGTTTAGACTTTGGGTTTTGTTTAGATTAAAAGTTCGCCATAGCTGCAACTTTGCGTACTTTATTTGTGTTCAACGACCAGACAAAGGCGTCACAGAACCCCACCTTGATCAATAAAGCTTTCATCTTATATTCGCAATATCTAGATTGCAATCTCAGTTTGCTCGCAGGAAACAGACCCTCGTGGTCAGGTTGATCGTGCTCCGGCGTGGTCAATAACATCTCGGAGTTGGTTTAGCGATTGCTAAGGCGTGATGTCCTCGCACGTTCGTAGTCGGATCGTCAAAGTCGACTTCCACCAAAGTGATATCCATCATCTCATCGAAAGACGGGACACCTTTGCCTCTATCATCCATTGGAGAAGATCCCTAGGGATTCAAGCCCCCCTTGAGGGAAGGATCTACCTAGATCATCAAGCCCTCATCTCCTTCATAGGATTTGGGATGAACTCTACCATGTATCTTGTTTCCCTTTGATTGTTCATGTACCTTGTGGATCTTGTGTGTTTGTTGGTCTAGTGGATGTGCGATTGGACTTGTTCTTGAGTGTTCCTCTTGTTTTCTCTCTTGTGTTCATCTTGTTCTTGGGGATTCCCCCTCCAATTCATAAAAGATCTTCACTTAGGGTTCCACCCTACAACATCTTGGTATCATGAGCCATGGTTTCTCATGAGATTGGAGCCCCCTCTTTGTTTTCTAGCCTAAATTTGTGTGTTCTTCCCCAATTTTGAAAATTCCCCACCAAAAATAGCCCCAATTTTTTTTTGTGATTTGTTAGTTTGATGAGGTTTTGTTGGATTTGATCCATGGATTTGCTTGTTTTCAAGTGGATCTAGCATTCTCCCATCCATCTACACCTTTTCCTCCACGAAATCCAGCAATTTCTTCCACTTTCCCACGAATTTCTGCCCAAATCCGACACCCTCGGGCACCCGGACCTCAAACCCCGGGCACCCGGACCCCCCCCCCCCCCCCCCGCCCACCCCCACTAACCACCTCGAGTGCCCGCACCCCAAACCCCGGGCACCCGCACCCCCGGGCTGTTTGCCTCGGACCACCCCGGGTGCCCGCACCTTCCACCCCTGGGCACCTGCACCTCCCAGAAACAGCCCACCAACAAAAACCGTTTAGGCCATAACTTTTGCTCCCGAAGTCCGTTTTTGACGTTCTTTAGCTCGTTGAGTAGCTATTGACATCCCCCATCCATATAGATAGGTTCCAACACCATTTTTCTCCATAAAATTTTTGGCATTTTGGCATTTTTGCATAGGCCATCCACCATATCATCCGCCATACCACCATCGCTTTCTGCAACTTAACCCATCTTGCTCCATTTAGCATTTGTGGTTGCTTGAGTGGTGACTTGAGTCTCCTAAGATGTTTCGGCTACTTAGGAACGGTTGCTTCATCATCAACCACCGCCACCACTTCCGCATTGCTAACTTCGGAACCACCAACTCATTCCGCTACCACCATTTGACATTTTCCTTGAGATTTTGAGTTCGTGGTTTTTTTACCGTTTCCTAAGGTGTTTCGGCTACTTAGGGATGGGTCTACATCATCTTGGTATCTACATCAAGAACACCGCCACTCATCATCGCCACGAGGTCGTCATCGACATCGACCACTTCACCATTTTGATAACCTAACCGTAAGCAAGAACGGTAACCTCCATATCACTTTGGTATCGTGGTATCCCTTCATTGTACATACTTGCCATTACATTTTTAACCCCTTAGCCCATTTTGCGTCACTTGCATATCGAGACTAGCCAATTGAGTATTGCCGGCAACGTTACTTGTGCACATTAGTGATCCATACCTTCCATTTCATACATACCATATCATACTGGTATCATCGTGGTATCATCATATCATCCCTTGTGTCACAAGATCGTTCCCGCATATAAACAATTGCTATCTTGGTTTGTGCATTTTGCATAAGTGACCATATCAAAAAAATAATAAGCTTTTAAGTAACAGAAAAAGAGAACAAAGAGCTTGTAAGCAAGAGCCATAGCATCGCCACATTGCATACCAGACTACCATATTGATCATCTTGGATCATCGTGTGCGAAACACCGGGAACATCATACACATAGCATACTTGGGATAGAAAGCTCATACATCTTGCATCTTATAGGTTGTGCACAAGTGTCATATCCTCCTATTGAGCAATCGTGCTAGCGTCTCTCTTGAGTTGTGCAACACGAGCGTTTTCCGTGGATTCCACATTTTGTGCTCATTCCTTGGTTGCATGACCCCGTTTATCTATCCGTGTGTGTGTTTCCGTGTGCCACATATTGCTATTGGTCTACTAGTTTCACTTGCAAATTTGTGAATCTTTTCCAACATTATTGACTCTTGCTAACATTTTGCATCAAATTTTTGTGCTACTATCCTCACCGAGCTCCACTATAAGCTTTACTTGATAGGTGTGAGTGAACAAGTCCGGTACCAATTCCACTATTCTTTCATCTCACATTGAGTGAAACGGGATACATCCTCATCTTTGGGAAAAGGTAACTTGGTATTGTTTATCTCATTTCCTACTCACCTCTACTCGAGTCTTGTCATGGATAGGAAATCTCCGGTCTTCCACGACAACGACAACGTGAACAACTACATCACCAAAACGTCCATCTTCGGACTACAACGAGCAATGCAAGGCATTGAGTGACTCGCCATTGACATTCGCCAAAATGAAGCAAGGATAAGGGACTACCTTGACACCAAGTTGGCCGAACAAAGGGATCAAGTACAAGACATGATGGCCAACTACAAGTCTTCTTCCCCTTAGTCATCTTCAAGGCGGCGACGCTCAAGTGGCCAATCTTCAGAACGTCATCGAGCTCAAGCACTACAACACCATCAAGATGAAGATGCTCGTGATGCGTACACCTACAAGTCCCAAAAAGCTCTACATCAAGCTACGGCCAGACATCATGAGCACGAGAGAAGACCGTGAGACAAGCACCACCAAGACGGAGCTACGACTACTATGACCACTTTGGCATCTTCGCCAAGTGTCATCAAGGCATCTTCTCCTTTGGACGTATGGCATCTTCGCCTACCTCCGACGAGTACGCCTACATCGGCCTTCCTCCACGGCGACGGTGACGAGATGATCGAGCATGGTATTTTCCCTTCGGTCATGGAGGAGAGCGATGATGTGCCATCGTCGGCCTTCATCCACGGCGACGGCGACGACATGGTTGAGCATGGGATTTTCCCTTCGACCACGGCGACGTATGATGACTTGAGTGGCTTTTGCCACCATATTGAGAGTGAGAGTGACTTCACCACTAGCCCCATATATGATGAGCTGCCACAATTCCCATGTGAGGAGAGCCACCGCCACCACCACTTGAGTGATTTGAGTGACTCCACCATATGTGACATTGAGTGCACCTACCTTGAGGGAGTGAGTGAGCCACCACCACATAGAGAGAGTGAGGAAGTTGATAGGGCACGTGAGGCCATTTGCATTGCTAACAACTTGACCTCTACCTCTATCGTGTCTTCTCATTTGGTGCTAGGTCCCATATATGATGATGCGCCGATCCGCGACGACTTTGTCCTTCCTATGGACAAGACGATGGCCATGGTGGACTATGATGCACCCCCCACATGGTTCCATCACGATGATGATGTTGACCATGCTTTGGTCTTTCCCACCTCACCTACACCACTTGAGTGGAACGAGAAAGGTAACATAGGTGAAGGTGATGCTCTTGTCCCACTAGCGGACATTCTTGACATTAATTGCTTGCATGATGTTGATCCATCTATTACCATGCTTCACGCTAGTGTGACTTCCCCATGCGATGATTTACCCATTTATGATGAGTTTGATGATTGCGATGAGGAGTCTATTAGTTGTGATGCCATGTTACCTAGGATTTCTTGTGATAATTCTCTTGGTCACATCATGTTTGACAATCCGCCTGACTTGTCATATGCTATGCATGAGATCAACCATATGTCATATTTGCAATCTCTTCATAGTGACTATGCTGATGCCATCAACATAAACCCAATTTGCACATATGGCATAGATGACAAGCCCATGGTTATTGGCATTTGTTTTTCTTGTGATGAAATTGATATGCTACCTTTGCATCATTTATCTCATATGCCCTACCATGACCACCTAGCTTTGGATATGCATTGTTTTGGATGTTCTCCATTTTCTCCATATGATGTTTCCGCTATTGCTCATGAGGACACTCCCATAGTTTCCTCATACATTTTATTAGATTTTGATCAATCCTATCCTTTGCATGATCCCAATACTTGTGTGCACAATATGCTTCCCATGAATAAACATGCTATTGATGTGCCATATACTTCTATGCTAAATTTGCATCCCCATCGTGTCATACACAATAACTATTCTTTCATGATGGATGACATGTTCTTACACGTCCGCTAGCTGACGGCAAAGAAGCTCTTTGCCATCAGCTACCTGAAAGTAGACGGCAAAGAACAGGCTGATGGCAAAGAAAGCCTTTGCCATCAGCCTGTTCTCTGCCGTCTGCTAGCTGATGGCAAAGAATCTTTGCCGTCCGCTAGCTGACGGCAAAGAGGGAGGGGGGCCCCACTGAGGAGCTGGTTAAAAATACTTAACGGCCCCCCGCTTTGCCGTCCGCCGCAGACGGCAAATATGAAGAAAAGCGGACGACAAAGGAGGGCAGACGGCAAAGGCTGCCCTAACTAACCTAACTAAAGGCCGAGCCCCCTCCCCCGCCCGTTACTCATCTCTCTCCCTCGACCTCCTCCGCCCCCGCCCCCGCCGCCCCCGCCCCCGCCGCCCGGCGCCGGCTCCGCCCTCGCCGCACCCGCCACCACCCCCCGCCCGGCCCCGCCCTCGCCGCACCCGCCACCGCACCCGCCGCCGTCGCTCCCACCCCCTCCCCCGCCGCCCGACCCGCCACCGCCCCCCGCCGCCTGGCGGCCCCGCCCCCGCCCCGCCCCTCCCGCCCGGCGCCGCCCCCGCCCCGCCGCCCGGCCATCCCACTGCCCCGGAGGCCCGCCGCCCCCCCCCCCCACCCACCCACCACCCTGGCGCCAGCGTCACCCCCTGCTCCGGTGAGTTTTTTTTCTGTTTTTCTTTTCTTTGCTATTTAATTCTTGTTTAATTGTTAGTGTTAGATTTAGTGTTAGAAAAGAAGAAAATTTAGTGTTAGTGTTAGAAAAAAGAATATGTAGAAGAAAAGAAGAAGAAGTGGAAAAAAGATGAAAAAGAAGAAAAGAAAAGAAGTAGAAAAAAAGATGAAAAAGAAGAAGAAGAAAAGAAGTAGAAGAAGTAGAAGAAGTAGAAGAAGAAGAATAGAAGAAAAGAAAAGAAGTAAAAGAAGTAGAAAAAAGATGAAAAAAGAAGAAGAAGAAGAAAGGAAAGAAGAAGAAAGGAAAGAAGAAGAAGGATAGAAGAAGAAGAAGAAAGGAAAGAAGAAGAAAAAAGAAGAAGAAGAGAAGGAAAGAAGAAGAAGGATGGAAGGAAACACCCCGACCACTGACCCCGACACCCCGACCCCGACACCCCGACCACGACACCACACCCCGACACCTGAACCCGACACCCCAACCCCGACACCACACCCCGACACACAGACCACGACACCACACCCCGACACCCCGACCCCGACACGACACCCTAACCCCGAAACAGCACCCGGACACCGACATGACACCCCGACCCCCTAAACCTCCCGAAAAGGTGCTCTTTGGCCTTCCAGAGGCCGACGGGGTTATATATTTGTGAATTATTAGTTAGGTCATATATTTTTCTATTTTGTTATGAAAAACATCAGATACAATTGTGTTGATCAGGTAGATTTAAATGTGCAGTTGTTTCATCGCTGCGAGGTTTGGTGTTCGACGACCTCGCCATGCGTTTGACGAGCTCTGCCCCTTCGTTCGTGGGTGAGCACAAATGACATGTCCTTCTCCCCCATTAATTATTTGCACAAATGACATGAAATTTGGTAGCTAGCTATATATGTGTCTTGAATCATCAGTATGCGTAACCAATATGTGTCTCCCATTCGAAAGCGTCATAGTTATAAATATGCATGCATTTGTATATTTATAACCTTGATTCTTTCGAATTGTCCAACGCTATCCATGGACAGCTCGAGTATGTGTAGATTGGGTTCGTTTTCCCATATGCTTTGCTCCGGATCCGACGCATAAATTTCGTCAGTGCCTCCCCTGTTGTTCTCCGGGTACACATCCTCTCTGTTTATTGCAGAGACGTGTATCAGGAGAACAGCGGGGAGGTGTTGCCGAAATTTTGCATCGGATCTGGAGCATAGCATATGGGAAAATGAACCCAATCTACACATACTCGGGTGGGATTAGGACCTATCATTACCTATTAGAGTGTAGGTTGCATGGACGTAATAAAATTGACAAAGTAGATCAACTGATGAATATATACATGGTGAATTATATATATAATTGTTGTGTGTCCAGTAGCTCTGAAAGTCAAGATGAGTGATCGTGCGTGGATGTATACCGGTCACACTGGTCAGAACAAATGGAGCGCTGAATGGTTCACAAAAACCAAGGGGTTTGTGCAAGCCGCATTTGCAAATGGCCAGAGGAAAACTTGGTGCCCCTGTTTCCGATGCGGCAATTGGGAAAAGAGGACAGAGGCTGAAATGGGTAAACACCTGCAGAAGAATGGTTTTACGCTCGATTATACGATGTGGACATTTCACGGTGAGTCTGCCCAACGTGACCGAGCTGAGGTGGATCATCGTCGCACCGAGGAGCATGGTACCGGGATGGAAAACATGGTGCAAGACTATGATGATGCTCGGGATACGGACGAGGAGATGGAGGAATCTGCAAAGGCCTTCAATGAAATATTGGAGTCTTCAAAACGTCCGCTCCACGAGCACACTGAGCTTTGTCAGTTGGATGCCATCTCACAAGTAATGGCTTTGAAGGCTCAGTTCAACTTGGGCAGAGAATGCTATGACGCAATTATGACAGTATTTGGACGCTTTCTACCCAAAGGCCATGTAATGCCTGCAAACCTGTACCAGTCGGACAAAATCCTCCGTGCACTGAAGATGCCCTATGAGAAGATACATGCCTGTGAGAAAGGATGTGCCTTATTTAGGCTTGACTATGCGGACTTGAACTATTGTCCCATTTGCAAGTGTTCCAGGTATATTGTGGTAGACAACGGTATGGGTGAGAACACACAGACCACAATCCCTGTTAGTGTTCTTCGGTATATGCCAATCGTACCAAGACTTCAACGTCTTTTCATGGTCGAAGAGACGGCCAGACAGATGACATGGCACAAAACAGGCAAAGAACCGAACTAGATGCAGATGGGAAACTGATGATGGTACACACATTGGATGGTGTTGCGTGGAAAAGGTTTGATGAATTACATGCTGACAAAGCGGCAGATCTGAGGCATCCTCGAGTCGGCATCAGCACCGATGGGTTCAGTGTGTTTGGTATGATGGCAGCCCAATACAGTTGTTGGCCCGTATTTGTCTTTCCACTCAATCTCCCCCCCCCCCCCCCCCCCCGCACAGATTATGCAAAGAAAGAACATTTTCCTGACGTTGATAATTCCAGGGCCCAACTATCCGGGGAAAAATATGAATGTGTACATGCAGCCGCTTAAGGACGAATTGCAAGAAGCCTGGGATAATGGGTTCAAGACATACGACGCCTATAGCAAACGAAACTTCATAATGCGTGTCTGGTACATGTACGCGATGCATGACTTGCCGGCGTATGCGCTATTCGTTGGCTGGTGTGTGCATGGAAGGTTCCCGTGCCCCACATGCAAGGGAGCTCTTGAGTTTCGTTGGCTTCAGGCCAGTCGCAAGTTTTCTTGCTTCGACATGCATAGACAGTTCCTGGATCCTCGCCATAAGTTCAGGAAAGACAAGAAGAACTTCATCAGAGGTAGAGTTGTAAAAACCTCTGCACCACCTGCGTTGACAGGCCAACAGACCTTGGATCGATTAAACGCTCTCGAGCCAGATCCAGAGCGTCCAGGGTACTTCAAGGGGTATAATTCTGAGCACGCCTGGACTCACAAAACATGCTTATGGGATCTGCCTTACTTCAAAGACCTCCTTTGCCCACACAACATCGACGTGATGCACACTGAGAAGAATATCGCCGAGGCACTTTTTGGTACATTGTTCGGCATAGATGGGAAGTCAAAGGATAATACTAAGGCTAGAGTCGATCTGGCCATTACAAAACATGAAAGAACCGAAAGGAAAGCAGAACTGGACGAAGCCAAAGGCATGGTTCAATCTTGGAAGGCCAGCTATGAGGGAAATTATCTTATGGGTGAAAATGCAGTTGATGTTCCCCGATGGGTATGCAGCGAATCTAAAGAGGGGAGCGAGTCTTGATAAATTGAAGATATTTGGTCTCAAGAGTCATGATTGGCACATATGGATTGAGCGGGTAATGCCGGGTGATGTTGCGTGGCTTCATCCCTGAGGATGAATGGCTAGTACTAGCAGAACTCAGCTATTTCTTCCGTGTTCTTTGTGCGAAAGAACTATTGCCTGGCATGCTAGTAGAAATGGAAGAATTGGTGCTAGAGTTGATCTGCAAGTTAGAGAAGATCTTTCCACCGGGCTTCTTTAATCCAATGCAACATTTGATTTTGCATCTCCCGACAGAGGCAAGATTGGGGGGGGGGCATGCAAAATCATTGGTGCTACCCAACTGAGAGGATGCAGAAGACGCTTCGAGAAAAATGTAAAAATAAACGTAGAATTGCAGCGTCTATGGCTGAGGAATTCATCATTGAGGAGGCGGTAAACTTCGTGACAGCACACTACAAAACCAAAAACCGTCATTTGCATAATCCGAAGCCTCGGTACAATGATGACGAGCCTAAAAAGGGTGGATCCAACCTCAGCCTATTCAAAGGCAATATCGCACCAGCCAGTGTTTCAAATACAGTATCTTTGGATAACGAAGAATGGCGGACCATTTCGTTGTATATCTTCACCAACCTGATAGAAGTGTGGCCGTACATCGAGTAATTTCTCGGTACATTGTTTCACAACTTCTATTTCCTTTGAACTGCTCTTATTCGTGGATATTTCATACAGTCGATACGTCGCCCTATTCTCCTATGGAGCGGTGATCCAAAAGGATTCCGTCGAAGAGTATGAGCTTCTCGCAAAGCAAGGAGGCGGCTATCCCGGTTTCATCTCTTGGTTCAAACAAACGGTAAATTCTATTAGACAATTTCATTTCATTTGCTAATTTGTGCGTAATGCAACAATCCTTTCATATTAAACTTGTAGGCTAATTCAGAGTCTATGGACGCCGAATTGAGACAATTCGCTAATGGTTTTGACTATAAGGTCCGTTCATTTGACAAATACGACATCAACGGGTATTGTTTTCGTACATATGGCCAAGAGCTATCTATGGCCGACCGAAAGTCTACAAATTGTTGTGTATCTGCTATCGGCGAAGGAGGTACCGAGTATTATGGGAGAGTTGAAGCAATTTATGAAGTTCTATTCTATGGTGAAAACCCACCGAATGTCGTAGTCTTCAAATGTTATTGGTTTCAGCCGAAGGAGACTAGAATGACTCATGAACATATAGGGCTAGTTGAAATCAACCAAAGCACCCATTTAGATGTTCCTGATGTCTATATTATGGCTCAAAAGGCGACCCAAGTATTCTATCTACCCTGGGCCTGCCAAACTAATCCAAATCTGAAAGGTTGGGATGTCGTTTATGAAGTGCCGCCAGGTGCTAGACTATCTCCCCCAAAGGAAGAGGAATTAACCCAGACACATATGAAGGAGAATTCTTCCAAGAGACACGTCTTTCCAAAAAGCATTTCAAGAACCCATATACTTCACCCCAAAACATTGAAGTAGACAGCGACAATGAATCCCACATCACCCCAGAGGAGGAACAAGAAGAGCCGGAACAAGAAGAGGTCACTGCTGCGGAAGACCTCTCAATGCTTGACCGATTACGTAAAGGTGGCCTTCCACATGTTGATGCCACTGAACCCTATGAGCCCGTCACTGATTATAGTGATGATGATGATTATGCATTTATTGATGATACTGATCGAGATTATTAGTAGTGTCAGGTATTCAATTTTTTTATGTTGTACTTGATGATGATACACTTAAGTGATATACATATTATTATTCATGTCGGTATTTTTTTTATGTTGTACTAATTTCGTTTACTCTTTGTCATGGCAGGTGTTGAAAGATGGAAGGGGAGCCGACTGAGGCCAAGGACAAACATGCCCAAATTGAAGGTGTGCCACACCATCAAGGTAGCTCCAGCTTAGATCAGTTCGGGAGGAATTGGGTAATGTGGTTTGCTTCATGATTAATGCAATTCATTCATCATGCTAGCTTGAGCCCTTTAATTACTAATTTACTTTGTTTCTCTTTTTCAGGCATGCTACAATAAGACGGATAAGGTGCCAGAGGGGTACGACCTGTATGCCATGGCCCACACTGCCTCTTACAAGCAAGTCAAGGGGAAGGCGAGGAAAGGGGAGGAGTTTAACCCGAGCCAGATCCCCTGCAATCCAGAGCAGGTGATGAGGTCCCATGGCTCCATAGCCATTGATCCAGAGATTGCTCCTGAGACCACGGTGAGTTTAATTTGAATGGACGTTACTTGCTAGTCTTAACATTTGAGTGTCATCATGATAACGAAACAATGGAAATGATCTTTGGTGCAGCGTAACTCCACACAAGCATCACACGATCCTTCTCCAGCTACTGGCATGAGCCAGCCCGCTCCCACACCTCCATGATCAAGGTAAGTTTCTCTAGTTTTTTTCTTAACAAATGCATAAAGACCTAGACTTAACTTTATTTCATCCAATATGCTTACCTTAATGACCTAGAGTTAGCTTCTTTTCCTGCAAAATGACTTAATAAGCTTACCGACCTCCAAAACCAGCAATTTTACCTAAGTTAGCTCTAAAACGATCTATACTTAGCTTTGTTTCCTCCAAAATGACCTAAGTTAGTTATAATATGCTTAGTTAACTAGGTTTGCTCAATAATGACATGTACTTACCTTACTTATGTAAAAAACGGCATAATTAGCTTAGTTAGCTCATAAACAATCAATTTTACCTACATTAGCTCTAAAATGATGCATTTTACCCAAGTTAGCTCATAAACGATCCATTTCACCTAAGTTACCTCACAAACGATGGCGTGCTTCTTCTTCTAGTCTTCTTCTGCTAGTCACCTTTTCCTAACTTTCTTATTTGCCATTTTGCAGATTTCGTTCACTTCTCGGAAGCTAGCTTTCTATGGAGTGCTTGTTTTTTATTTCATTCTCTTCTAGTATTCTTCCAATGGTTGCAACTTATGTGTATGCTACGATGGAGCTTGCTATCTTGATGAAACTTTGCATTGTAATATGTATGTGCAACCTCCTAATGGTTGCAACTTATGTGTATGTGCAACTTGCTATGTATGAGTGGATGGAACTATATATGTATGTACGATGAAACTTATGTGCTGTTAAATAGCCCTGTGAAATATATCTATATATGTCATATATATTTGCTGTGAAAATTTTTGGATTTAAAAAAACTGAAAAAAAAGACAATATGCAGGCTCTTTGCCGTCTGCCACCGACGGCAAAGGGCTCTTTGCCATCAGCAGCGGACGGCAAAGAGGCCACGTGGCAGGCAACTGTGCTTCCTGGGAGGCTGACCTATTTGGTCAGTTTGCCAACAGTGGCTGACAGCAAAGAGGAAAAAAACTTTGCCTACAGCGGCGGATGGCAAAGAGGAAAAAAACTTTGCCTACAGCGGCGGACGGCAAAGGCTTGCCGTTAACCACCTGACGGAGTAACAGCGCAAATATTGCCGTCAGCATTCTTTGCCATTGGCAGCTGATGGCAAAGGACCCTTTGCCGTCAGCCGCCCGAAGCGGACGGCAATGTAGCTCTTTGCCGTCCCTTACATTGCCGTCTGCGGCCGACGGCAAAGACCTTTGCCGTCTGGCATCCATGCCTTTGCCGTCCGCCGTGGCAGATGGCAAAGTAGCAGATTCCTGTAGTGTACCATGCATCAAATTTCTTTGAGAGATGCTTATCTTGTGCTAACTCACATGTGCACATACACATCATGATGGATGATGTGTACATTTACCACGCACACAATTTCTTTGGTTTTTGTTTCTTTTGTGTAGGTACCCATGAATACTTGTCAACCTCACAATCCCATGAGTTGACAAAACGAGCTCTCGAGAGCAACGATGACTTGGGATTCCATGGAGTGTCTTTCCCACTGCTCTCTTTGCGCCAGGACTTCGCGCATTTCTTCTACATGGCTCTCACTTGGTTATTGGTTATTTACCACTTCTCACTTTATGCCCATATTGACATGTTCACTTTGCATGATATGCTCATTCCTATGCCTTTGCCATGCATTTGTGACCCATTGATGCGGAGCATCCCACGTTCATCCCCATGTACACTCCGACTACACTACAAGCCCGAAGAGGACATATGACGAGACCTCAAACATATGCCATTGGTCACAAGGTGAATTCACTCCTCTTCGAACCGTCACTTTCCGCATGTGAGACATGGCTACTACCTCATGCATGGACCTTGCATACACTCAGGTACATCCAAGATGACCATGGAGAATCCAAGGACCAAGGCCAAGCATGGAAGAGAAGACGGAAGAAAGGAGAAGAAGAAGACGGAGCGGCTGCTGGAGCCAGGCCGGACATCCGGGCCACCGTCCGGATAATCCGGGCTCAGCCGTATCATCCGGATCCTCCCCCGGATCATCCGGGTAACTGCACCGAAGACACCCAAACGCTTCCACCGAAGCCGGATCATCCGGGACTCCATCCGGATCATCCGGACCCCCGACGCCCGGATCATCCGGGACCCCGTCTGGATCATCCGGCCTTGCGTGCGGGCATGACTTGGGCCGAGGCCCGTGTACCCCTTCGCCCCTCACTTACCCCTTCGTGGCTTAGCACTATAAATAGACCTCCTCCCCATTTTGAGGGTTAGCAAAGGATTATCTCATTTGAGAAAGAGCTTTGCTCATCCATATGGATCTCCTCCTCATGAGAGACCGCGGGCCTCTTCGGAGAAGATCCACCATGGATTCTAGACCCCTTTATGGAAAGATCCCTCGTGGATTCAAGACCTCCTCTAGGAGATGAGCTACCGCCACTTGTATCGTCCTTTGTTGGATTTGGACCGTCAATCTCTTTGTGTTCCTTGGATCTAGCACATGTGTGATCATATTCGTGTTGGTTGAGTGTTTCTCTCGTTTCGCCCCGTGATTTCCCTCGTGTTCTTCCACGCGTTCTTCGTGTTCCTCGTAGGGATCCTCTCCAAACGTGAAAGATCGGCCCCTAGGGTTCTGCCCTACATCATCTTGGTATCGTGAGCCACGTTGATCACGTTTTTGGAGCCCCTACCCTTTGTTTTCTAGCTTGATTTTGTTGATTTTGTCCTAAATCCGAAAATCCCCACCAAAAATAGCCTCCAATTTTTTTTATGATTTGTTGGTTTGATGACGTTTTGTTGATTTTGATCCATGGATTTGCTTGGTTTCAAGTGGATCTAGCATCTCCCCAAGTTTCCCCACCTTCCATCCACAAAATCCATCAAATTTTGCCCTGAAAATCATCCATTTTCGCCCAAAAATTTGTCCCCGAGAGGAAACCCCGAGCAGTTTGACCTGCTCGGATCATCCAGACCTTCTCCCGGATCATCCGGACACCTACCGGATCAGCTGGGCCCTCTCGTGGACGTCCGGATAACCCACGCGCCCGAATTCCCAAACCGGAGCTGACGGACCCGGATCATCCGGACCAAGCCCGGATCATCCGGACCTCCTCCCGGATGTCCGGCTAACCCTGACACTGACTCGGCTGAAATCTTGTTTCGGTCATAACTAATTCATCCGAAGTTCGTGTTTGACGTTCTTTAGCTCGTTTTGAAGCTATTGACATACCCCATCCCACAAAAATACCACCACCATCATTTGACTCCATCATATTTTGTGAATTTTGGCATCTTTACCTAGGGCTACCACCATGTCATCCGCATTACCACCACCGACTTCCGCAACCTAACCCATTTGGTTCCCCATAGCATTAGTGGTTGCTTGAGCAGTGATTCGAGTCTCCTAAGGTGTTTCGGCTACTTAGGGATTGTTGCTTCTTCATCAACCACCACCACCACTTCCGCATAACCTTGCCCACCATACATTTCGCCACCCCAATTTAACCCAATTGTTGTTTGAGCTCATTTGAGTTGTGGCTTGTGTCTCCTAAGGTGTTTCGGCTACTTATGGAGGGCAACTTCAACTACGACACGTGTATAGCCCATCATTCCACTTACGCATTGCCAAGTGCAAACCACCACCACTCTCAGCTACAACCATTTGATTTTTGCCTTTGCAGATTTTGGGTTTGCGGTTTTTCCGTTTCCTAGGGTGTTTCGGCTAACTAGGAACGGGTCGACATCGGCAACACTGCCTCTCATCATCGCCAAGTATGGTAACCTCGACGACACCATTGTATATTACTCTTGCTATTGCATTGTTAACCCCAAGCCCATTTTGCGTTACTTGCCTATCGAGACTAGCCATTTGAGCATTGCCGGCAATGTGACTTGTGCACATTAGTGACCGTCCCTTCCATTGCATACATACCATATCATATTGGTATCATCAAATCATCTCTTGTGTCACAAGATTGTTCCCGCATATACAAAATTGCTATCTTGGTTTGTGCATTGTGCAAAAGTGGCCATATCAAAAAAAAGCTTTTAAGCAAAAGAAAGAGAAAGAGCAAAGAAGCTTGTAAGCAAGTGCCATAGCATCATACCACATTGCATATAAGATTGTCATATCCGATCATCTTGGATCAAACACTGGGACAATACATACATAGCATACTTGGGATAGAAGTTGCTACATTTTGCATATCATAGGTTGTGCACAAGTGTCGTATCCACCTATAGAGCAATCGTGCTGGCGTCTCTCTTGAGTTGTGCAACACGAGCGATTTCTGTGGATTCCACATTTTGTGCTCATTCCTTGGTTGCACGACCCATTTATCTATTCATGTGTGTGTTTCTGTGTGCTATTCATTGCTATTGCTCTACTTGTTTCACTTGCGAATTTTTGAATCTCTTTCAACATTATTAACTCTTGCTAACATTTTGCATCAAATTTTTGTGCGACTATCCTCACCGAGCTCCACCATAAGCTTTACTTGTGTAGGTGTGAGAACCGACAAGAATTGGTACCAATTGTGCTATTTCCTTGTTACGCATTGAGTGATCATTGATCCCTCTTCAACATTGGTCAAGGTACATTTGGTATAGTTCTTCTCTTTCTCCCACTCATATTTGCTTGAGTCTTGTGATGGATAGGTAAGGAATTTCCTCTTCAGTCTACGACAACAACAACAACGGCGTGAACAACTACATCTCCAAAGTGTCCATCTTCGATCTACAATGACAAATGCAAGGCGCACAATCAAGATTGCGAGAGCGCATCGAGAACATCTCCATCGACATTTTTCACACCGAAGCAAGGAAAATGGACTACATCGACAAGAAGCTTTCCTCACATAAAGAGGAGCAAGATGCAAGGATGGAGGAGATTAGAGCCTTGATCAAGTCTTCTTCCCCTTCATCATCTTCAAGGCGGCGACATTCAAGCCACAAGTCTTCGGAGCACGAAAACAATGTAAGTGCAAATCGTCCTCGTCCACATCTACATGGCGACCACCATCACGTTCGTGATCCACATCGTCATGAAGGGCAAGTCACCTCCAAGCATCATGTGCACGACGACGACGAACACCATCGAGCTCAAGCACGACAACGACATCATCATCACGAAGATGCTACACAAGCGCAAATGCACAAGTCCCAACAATCCCTACTTCACGCCAAGTCTAAGCTTCATGAGCACAAAAGAAGATCCCCTCGTGGATTCAGTACCTCCTCACGGAGAAGAACGGCTACCTGTGTATCTTTCCTTTGTTGATTTTGAATCTTGTGCTACCTTATGTGTTCGGTGATCTAGCCCTTGTGTGATCGATTACTTGTCGGTTTAGTGAGTTTCTCTTGTTCCTCTTCGTGTTCTTCCTCGTGTTCTTCCGCTCATTCATCGTGCTTCCCCTTAGGATCCACTCCAAACGTGAAAGATCGGCCCCATAGGGATCCGCCCTACATCATCTTGGTATCATGAGCCACGTTGATCATGTTTTTGGAGCCCCTACCCCTCTTTTTCTAGCTTGATTTTGTTGATTTTGTCCTAAATCCGAAAATTCCCACCAAAAATAGCCCCCAAACTTTTTTGTGATTTGTTGGTTGGATGATGTTCTATTGATTTTGATCCATGGATTCTCTTGGTTTCGAGTGGATCTATCATTTCCCCAAGTTTCCCCATCTTTCATCCACGAAATCCCCTGAATTTTGACCTCGAAATCTCCATTTTCCGCCCGAAATCGCACCCCCGAACTCGCATCTCGCGTTGAGCCCGACCCACCGGACGACCGGCGTTTTACGGACGTCCGGACCCAAATGAAGCACCGGACATCCGACCTTTCCGGACGACCGGAACACCTAACCCGAGCCAAATTTACGGATTTCCGACTTTCCCGGATGTCCGACGCCCCGGACATCCGACCTTCCCGGACGTCCGTAACCTGTAGGTTTTGACTTCGGCTGATTCTTGTTTTGGCCATAACTAATTCATCTGAACTCCGATTTTGACGTTATTTAGCTCGTTTTGAAGCTCTTGACATCCCCCTTCCCACAAAAATACCACCAACACAATTTGACTCCATCAAATTTTGTGAACTCTGGCATCTTTGCCTAGGGCTTACCCCATATCATCCGCATAGCCACCACCGACTTCCACAACCTAACCAATTTTGATCCCCATAGCATTAGTGGTTGCTTGAGTAGTGATTCGAGTGTCCTAAGGTGTATCGGCTACTTAGGGACAATTGCTTCTTCATCAACCACCACCACCACTTCTGCATAGGCATGCCCACCATACACTTCCGCCACCCCCAAATTAACCCAATAGTTGTTTGAGCTTGCTTGATTTGTGGCTTGTGTCTCCTAAGGTGTTTCGGCTACTTAGGGACAGCAACTTCAACTCGGACACGTGTATATCCATCATTCCACTTCCGCATTGCCTAGTGCAAAACCACCACCGCTTTCCGCTACCACCATTTGACATTTGTCATTTGAGATTTTGAGTTCGCGTTTTTTTCCGTTTCCTAAGGTGTTTCGGCTACTTAGGGACGAGTCTCCATCTTCTTGGTATCTACATCAAGAACACCGCCACTCGTCATCGCAAAGGAAGGTAACCTCGACGACACCTTTGTATATTCCCCTTGACATTGCAGTGTTAACCCCTAGCCCATTTTGCGTTACTTGCCTATCGAGACTAGCCATTTGAGCATTGCCGGCAATGTGACTTGTGCACATTAGTGACCGTCCCTTCCATTGCATACATACCATATCATATTGGTATCATCAAATCATCTCTTGTGTCACAAGATTGTTCCTGCATATACAAAATTGCTATCTTGGTTTGTGCATTGTGCAAAAGTGGCCATATCAAAAAAAAAGCTTTTAAGCAAAAGAAAGAGAAAGAGCAAAGAAGCTTGTAAGCAAGTGCCATAGCATCATACCACATTGCATATAAGATTGTCATATCCGATCATCTTGGATCAAACACTGGGACAATACATACATAGCATACTTGGATAGAAGTTGCTACATTTTTCATATCATAGGTTGTGCACAAGTGTCGTATCCACCTATAGAGCAATCGTGCTGGCGTCTCTCTTGAGTTGTGCAACACGAGCGTTTTCCGTGGATTCCACATTTTGTGCTCATTCCTTGGTTGCACGACCCATTTATCTATTCATGTGCGTGTTTCTGTGTGCTATTCATTGCTATTGCTCTACTTGTTTCACTTGCGAATTTGTGAATCTCTTTCAACATTATTAACTCTTGCTAACATTTTGCATCAAATTTTTGTGCGACTATCCTCACCGAGCTCCACCATAAGCTTTACTTGTGTAGGTGTGAGAACCGACAAGAATTGGTACCAATTGTGCTATTTCCTTGTTACGCATTGAGTGATCATTGATCCCTCTTCAACATTGGTCAAGGTACATTTGGTATAGTTCTTCTCTTTCTCCCACTCATATTTGCTTGAGTCTTGTGATGGATAGGTAAGGCATTTCCTCTTCAGTCTACGACAACAACAACAACGGCGTGAACAACTACATCTCCAAAGTGTCCATCTTCGATCTACAATGACAAATGCAAGGCGCACAATCAAGATTGCGAGAGCGCATCGAGAACATCTCCATCGACATTTTTCACACCGAAGCAAGGAAAATGGACTACATCGACAAGAAGCTTTCCTCACATAAAGAGGAGCAAGATGCAAGGATGGAGGAGATTAGAGCCTTGATCAAGTCTTCTTCCCCTTCATCATCTTCAAGGCGGCGACATTCAAGCCACAAGTCTTCGGAGCACGAAAACAATGCAAGTGCAAATCGTCCTCGTCCACATCTACATGGCAACCACCATCACGTTCGTGATCCACATCATCATGAAGGGCAAGTCACCTCCAAGCATCATGTGCACGACAACAACATCATCATCACGAAGATGCTCCACAAGCGCAAATGCACAAGTCCCAACAATCCCTACTTCACGCCAAGTCGAAGCTTCATGAGCACAAAAGAAGACCGCGAGACGACCACCACCAAGACGGTGCTACGGCTACAACAACCACTTTGGCATCTTCGCCAAGTGCTATCAAGGCATCTTAGCCTTTGGATGTACGGCATCTTCGCCTACTTCCCACAAGTACGCCTACATCGATTTCATCAAGTCCAAGGCGACTACCTATGAGCGAGGGCGACACATCCATCTTCGGAAGCCCCTCAAGGAAGATGGCCAAGCATGGGAAATTCCCTTCGGTCATGGAGACGAGATACGAGGTGCCACATAATATGGGCCTCCAACACCAAGACGGTGACAAGACGGTCGAGCAAGGGTCATCCCCTTTGACCACCGCGACGAGAGCGAACCTCTTCTACCACATGAAGACTGTGCCCATATTGGACTCATACTCCGAGTCAAGCTACGCGACCGCGCATGGAGACATTTGCACCTACATCTCTCCGACACCCACATATGTCGAGATGCCCCAAGTGCCATGTGAGGAGAGCCACTACCCCATGAGTGACATGAGTGACTCCACCATACATGACATTGAGAGCATTTCCTATGAGAGGATGAGTGTGACCACCACCAGCCCCAGACATGAGAGCATGCCACACATCCTATGTGAGGTTGAGCGCCATTTGAGTGACTCTGCCAACCATATGAGTGAGAGCATCCTTGAGGGAGTGAGTGAGCCACAACACTTAGCGAGTGAGGTAGTTGACACGGCATGTGAGGCCACTATTATTTCTGACGACTTAACCTCAACTCCTAGTGTGTTTTATTCTTTGGTGCTAGGTCTCCTACATGACGACATGCCTACCCTCGACGAGTCCAACCCTCCAACGGGAAAACCGACGGCCATGGTGGACGATGATGCTCCCCCCACGTGGTTCCATCAAGATGAAGATGACAACGAGTGGATCTTCAACACCTCACCTACAACACATGAGCGACGCTCCAAAGGTAACATAGGTTATGGTGCTTCTCTTACCCCACTAGTGCACTCTCTTACCAATGATTGCTTGCATGATGTTGATCCACCTATTCCCATGTTTCATGCTAGTGCGACTTCCTCGTGTCATGACTTACCTATTTATGATGAATATGATGATGAGCATGTTGAGTTGCCTAGTTGTGATTCTATGCTCCATAGGATATCATCTGAAAATTCTTTTGGTCACATCATGTTTGATAATCCTTTAAGATTATCATATGCTATGAGTGAGATCTCCCATATTGCATCATTACAATCTCAACATAGTAACTATGCATGCCCCATTAAAATCAATCCCATTTGCACTTATGGCATAGATGACGAGATGATGGTCATTGGATTTTGTTTTTCATGTGATGATATTGCCATGCTTCCTTTACATGATTTGCGCAATTCATCTACTATGCCATGCCATGATCACATTGTTCCAAATATGCTTTTTTTAGATGTTGTCAATATTCTCCATGTGATGTTTCCACTAATGCTCATGAGGAGACCCCCATAGCTTCCTCAGACATATTAGGAGAATTTGATGCATTCCATACTTTGCATGTTTCCCATGACTGCGTGCACCATATGCATTCCATGAATAACAATGCTCTAGATATTTCTCACGATGCATTACATCCTTTGAGTCTCCATTATGCCATACATAACAACAAACCTCTCATGATGGATGACATGTTTCTATATCGCGCATCCCATTTATTTGAGCATTGGTTATTTTGTGCTAACCGACACAAGCACGTGCGCATCATGATGGATGATGTGTACATATACCACGCACACACAATTTTCCCTTTGTCTTTGTTTTGTGTAGGTACTCATGTATACTAGTCAACCTCTCAATCCCAAGAGTTGACAAAACGAGCTCTTGAGAGCAACGATGACTTGGGATCCCGTGGACTGTCCTTACCACCGTTCCTTTTGTGCAAGGACTACGCGCATCTCTTTTACTTGGATCTCACACGGCTATGGGCTATATACCACTTGTCACCTTACGCTCATTTTCCCGTGTTCACTTTGCTATCCTTGCCTCTATGCCTTTGCCATGCAATAGTGACCCTTGTTTGCATCTACCCATGCTTCACCATTATGATACTCCTATGTGTATTTGCATGCTTGGTGGACATCCTTGTTGCTATTGCCATGTTTATCATGTGCCCCATGCTATTGATGCTTGTTGTGTTGGGACAGTCTTGATGTCCCATTGCTATTCACATATGGCCTCTCATCAATACATTGATGATATTTTGCTCATATCTTGCTTTCATGCTTGTGATATGTCATGTCCATTATTCATGCCCACTATTTGCAGACATGACATGCTTGCCATGATCCCCTCTAGTATGTTGCATCTTCGCACCACTAGCTTGCTTGACTTGATTTCTATGATTGGTTGCTATGTTGCATCACCCATGTTCCACTCTTACTCGCTTTCTTGGGTTGATGACATATATGCTCATGCCTCTCACTTGATTTGTCATGATCATTGCCTCTTATCTCCATTAGCTGCATCTCTCATATCACCTTGTATTGAGTGCCAACTTGCTATGCATATTGACCTTGGAGACTTGGGCATATTACTTGTGAAGCATGCTTGTTTGATTGAGCCTATTGTATTTGGTTGTTCTCGCATCATATGCCTACATACTATGAAATGCACCCTTGTCCTTTCTTATGATGAGCATGATGCATACACTTGTTGGGTATCTTACCACGCGAATGATAGGTTTTGCAGTTCCGCTAACCTCATTTGTTTTTCCCAGTGTTTGTCATGTTCTTTCGTTTTGAAGGATTCACAAGGTGGTACCATCATGCGACAACTTGGTTATGTGAAGGCATACATGATGTGCAACACCAACATTTTTGACATCCTCATAAAGGAGAACTCCTTCCCTTTCAGCCATCCTCAAGTACGCATATTGGATGGGTCACTCTTTCATTGTTGTTTCCTTCTTGTTGTCTAGATGATACATCTCGTGAATGGAGGCGCGACATTGGAGATTGGCTCCATAGACCTTCACATTGAGGAGCGCTCGCACTTATTGGATGCATCTTCGGAATTCCACTCATGCCACGCCATCGAGCATTGGTACACCAACACCTCCATATTTATTGATTGTGCTCATACATGTCATGCTCGATGGACATTTCATACTTACCACAAGTTTGCACCGTATGCATGGATTGACTCACATTATGCTTGTCTTGTTGCATATATTTCCATGTCATCCATGATATATGATCTTGTGCATTTCCTTAGCAAATTTGTTGTGATCTACCTTGATGGCATATTCATACATCATGATCATATTGCCCACCATCAATTGCATGATACCATACACATATTGAGCATCCATTGCCATATTCATGCTATTGATGAAACCGTCTCTATATGACATCATTTTGCACAATGGTAGAATTTCTCGCTTTGTGCACCATGCTATTTGCCCCATGAATGCTTTACGTATCATTTTACATCTTTTGGATAAGCATCATGTGTCTTGCCATGCACAATCTTGCGGCACGGACTCATACTTACTTCTTGGACACTTTGTGTGCGCTAACCATTGTATTTCCAATTGTACTTTGTGTTTGCTCATTTTTCATGTACCACATACCAAAGACACCTTGGAGTACTTCGATTGCGCAATGCCCTCATCTACGTCCAACTATGAGTCCGTCCACGACAACCGTTTGCATGGTGATGAGGATCATGATCCGAGGTCGGATCTTTCCCAAGGTGGGGGAGATGATGCGGAGCATCCCACGTTCATCCCCATGTAGACTCCGACTACACACCAAGCCCCAAGAGGACATATGAACAGACCTCAAACATACGCCATTGGACACAAGGTGAATTCACTCCTCTTCGAACCGTCACTTTCCGCATGTGAGACATGGCTACTACCTCATGCATGGACCTTGCATACACTCAGGTACAACCAAGATGACCATGGAGAATCCAAGGACCAAGGCCAAGCATGGAAGAGAAGACGGAATAAAGGAGAAGAAGAAGACGGAGCGGCTGCTGGAGCCAGGCCGGACATCCGAACCGCCGTTCGGATCATCCGGGCTCAGCCGGATCATCCAGATCCTCCCCCGGATCGTCCGGGTAACTGCGCCGAAGACACCCGAAGGCTACCACCGAAGCCGGATCATCTGGGACTCCATCCGGATCATCCGGACCCCCGACGCCCGGATCATCCGGCCTTGCGTGCGGGCATGACTTGGGCCGAGGCCCGTGTACCCCTTCGCCCCTCACTTACCCCTTCGTGGCTTAGCAATATAAATAGACCTCCTCCTCCCCATTTTGAGGGTTAGCAAAGGATTAGCTCATTTGAGATAGAGCTTTGCTCATCCATACGGATCTCCTCCTCGTGAGAGACTGCGGGCCTCTTCGGAGAAGATCCACCATGGATTCTAGACCCCTTTACGGAAAGATCCCTCGTGGATTCAAGACCTCCTCTCGGAGATGAGCTACCGCCACTTGTATCGTCCTTTGTTGGATTTGGACCGTCAATCTCTTTGTGTTCCTTGGATCTAGCACATGTGTGATCATATTCGTGTTGGTTGAGTGTTTCTCTCTTCGTGTTCCTCATAGGGATCCTCTCCAAACGTGAAAGATCGTCCCCTAGGGTTCTGCCCTACATCACCCATGCTTTGCATTACACATGATGATTTATTCTACTACTTGTATGTGTATTTGCAAGCATGGTGGAGATATTGCTTGTTATTGCCATGTTTGCTAAGTGCCCCATGCCTACAATGATACTATGGTCTTGCTTTGTGTTCGTGCTTGCGATATGTCATGTGCATTGCCTATGCTTACTACTTGCACACATGACATGATTGCCATGATTTCCTCTAGTGTGTTGCATCTTCGCTCCACTAGTTTGCACGACTTTATTTTTATGCTTTCTCATGTTGCATCCACTTCTTGGATTACTTGCTCCTATCACATGTTTGGTTGCAACAATGTCATTTCTTCACATATGCCATGTCCCATTGATTGCTACATGCTTGCCTTGATTGCCTCACACATGATGAACAATTGCTCTTTCTATTGTGTTGAGTGCCACTCATTTTTCACTACACCCTATGCACATTATGCTTGGATTGTCTTGCACTTGCATGTGTTTAGTCATATCATCTTCTTGGGTGTTGTGAATGACTCTTATGCCTACCATAGACCGTTCATTGAGAGTCTTATGCATGCTTGCTATGACA
This sequence comes from Triticum timopheevii, assembly GCA_963921465.1. Classification (NCBI taxonomy): domain Eukaryota; kingdom Viridiplantae; phylum Streptophyta; class Magnoliopsida; order Poales; family Poaceae; genus Triticum; species Triticum timopheevii. The sequence goes on along the minus strand of OY997266.1, from coordinate 278,316,772 downwards.
TTGAGGTAGATGCTTGTTCACTTGTCCCACATATTAGCATCTTTACCTCACCTTTGCATGCTTGTTTCCATGATGCTTTTCCACGTGCTCAAGTTATGTGCTTACATGCCATGCCACCCTCCCTTGTCACACCATATGCTATGCTTGATGACGACACTTGTTTGGTGAATCACCTCTTGAATGCTCGGTGTTGCTCTGACGCTAACCGCATTTGTTTTTCCAAGTGTTTGTTCTACTTGCTCCTTTTGAAGGAATCACGAGATGGTGAGACATTGTAGAGTGCCCATTTCAAGCTTGACGATGATGAGTGCTTGGTGGTTGTCCACTTCTACACGGCGACGCCCTCTCTTTCCCATGGTGATGAAGATCACGATCCATGGACGGATCTCTCCCAAGGGAGGGGAGATGATGTGGAGCATCCCTACGTCATCCCCATGGACTCTACTTCAACTCGTCAAGCACCTCGAGGACCAACGACAAGAGCACGTGCACGCACCATCGAGACCGAGGTGAACTCTTTCCTCTCCGAGTTCCACTCAAATTCATTCAAGAGTTGGGTCCTACCTCAAACGGAGGTGTTGTGCATGATTAGGTTTCAAGGTGTTGATGATGGAGAGGCTAGCACGAAGACCCAAGCACCTACGGTCGAGGAGAAGAGGAGAGAAGCAAGAAGAGAGAAGAAGGAGAGGCTCTGGACACCCTGGGTGCCCGGGCAGATTGGACCCGGAGGCCCGACCCCTCCATGGCACTACTCCCAGTCGGCCCCGGGTGCCCGGCCTGCAGCCCCGGGTGCCCAGCCTCACTTGGCCCGCCGCGGCCCAGGCCACCCCCGGGTGCTCGGGCTTGAGGCCCCGAGTGGCCAGCCCTCCCTCCAGCGCCACAGGCCGCCGGCCCGGGTGCCCGGCCTCTGGATACCGGGTGCTCGGCCCCTCCCCTGGTCGTGCCCATCTCGCCCCCGGGTGCCCGGGCCCTCAACCCCGGGTGCCCGGCCTACCCCGCGCCAACCACCAACCCTGCCCCGGGTGCCCGGTCGGTTTGACCCCGGGTGCCCGCACCACTCCGAGGGCCTGCGTGCCTCTTTGGGTTTTTACCCTTGTATCCCCCCTCCTCCTCTTATTTGGTCCCTAGACTATAAGTACCTCCCACCTAGCTCATTTAGAGGATAGCTAAGAATAGACACAAATCATAGAGCTTAGGTCATGTACCTCCCCTTGTGGGATTCCTCTTGATGCGGAGCATCCTTCCATCATCCCCATGGACTCTACACCGACACATCCAACCCCAAGTGGACCCATGGCAAGAGCTCGAGCACATGCCATCCAATCCGAGGTTAACTCTCTCCTTGTTGAGCTTCCCTTTGACCCACTTGAGACATGGGTACTACCTCAAACGGAGATGCTCTGTGTGCTTAGGTACCAAGGAACCAATCTAGAAGAAGCTACGTTACGAGATGGATGTCGAGAGAAAGAGGAGGAGCAGCCCAGCCTAGAACGAGCGGTACTACCGCCCTCGCCCAGCGGTACTGCCGCTGAACCCAGCCAAGCGGCACTACCACTCTACTTCCGCCCTTCTTCCGACGAACCCGACAAACGCAAGTGATCGAACGGCTCCAGAGCGGCACTACCGCCCATCAAAGCGGTACTACCGCTGAAGCGCTGCAAGCGGTACTACCGCCCGAGGGTCTGGTACTACCGCCCGAGGGTCTGGTACTACCGCCCTGCCTGTGTGCAGCGTATCCGGGCCGAGGCCCATGTACTCGTTTCGCCCCTCTTTTACCCCTTCGAAGTCTAAGACTATAAATAGACCTTCCCCTCGTCCTTTCTAGGGTTAGCATTGGATTAGCTCATATTTTGTGTGAGAGCCTTGCTCATCCACTTGGTTACTTCTACTCGGAGCTCACGACCTCTTCGGAGAAGATCCCCCAAGCGGATTCAAGACCCTTTCAAGGGAAGACAATCAAGACCTCCTCACGGAGAAGAATGGCTACCTTTTGTATATTTCCTTTGTTGATCTTGAATCTTGTGCTACCTTATGTGTTCGATGATCTAGCCCTTGTGTGATTGATTACTTGTCAGTTTAGAGTTTCTCTCGTTCCTCTCCGTGTTTCTCCGTGTGTTCTTCCGCTCGTTCGTCGTGTTCCTCGTAGGATCCACTCCAAACATGAAAGATCGTCCACATAGGGCACCGCCCTACATCATCTTTGTATCATGAGCCACGTTGATCATGTTTTTGGAGCCCCTACCCCGTGTTTTCTAGCTTGGTTTTGTTGTTTTCGTCCTAAATCGGAAAATCCCCACCAAAAATAGCCCCCAATTTTTTTGTGATTTGTTGGTTTGATGATGTTCTGTTGATTTTGATCCGTGGATTTGCTTGGTTTCAAGTGGATCTAGCATCCCCCCAAGTTTCCTCTCTTTCCTTCCACGACATCCATCCAATTTTGCCCCCGAAATCATCCTTTTCCGCCCCAAAATCGCACTCCGTTTCGATCTGCGAAAAATCCCGACACGAGCGGTACTACCACCCTCCAAGCGGTACTACCGCTGAGCCCCACAAGCGGTACTACCGCCCCACAAGCGGTACTACCGCCCCAAAACAGTCGAAAAATCCCGACATGAGTGGTACTACCGCCCATCCGAGTTTCACCATTTTCATCATAACTTCCACATACGGAGTCCGATTTTCGCGTTCTTTAGCTCATTGAGAAGCTATTGACATCCCCCATCCACCTAGATAGGCTAAAACACCATTGGACACCATATAATTTTCCGAACATTGGCATCTTTGCCTAGGGCTTTCACCACATCATCCGCTATACCACCTCCGCTTTTCGCTACCACCATTGTTGCTTTTGGTCTTTGAGAATTTGAGTTGTGGTTCCCATGTCCTATTGTGTTTCGGCTATATAGGTACTGTTCGACGTCAACATCACCACCGCTCATCTTCGCCAAGGACTCATCATCGCCAAGGACGGTAACCTCGATGACATCTTTGTCATATCTCGCAATTGCATTGATAACCATCATAGCCCATCTTTTGCGTTGCTTACCCATCGAGACTAGCCATGGAGTATTGCCGGCAACGTGACTTGTGCACATTAGTGATCATACTCCATAGCATACATACCATATCAAAGTGGTGCATATCCTGGCATCAACTTGTGTGTCACAAAGTGGTCAACGCATACACAATTGCTATCTTGGTTCGTGAAGTTTTGCATGAGAAAAGAGATTAAAAGTGAAAGTGCCACCCAAGCTTTTAAGCAAACAAGAAAGATAATCAAATAGCTTATAGGCAAGAACCATAGCATCATACTACATTCAGATTGTCATATAATATCATCTTGGATCATAGCACCGAAATACCATACATATAACATACTTGGGATAGAGATCGTTGCATTTTCGTGGACTCCACATTTTGGCTCACTTTTGGTTTGCACAATCCCACTTATATATTTGCGTGTGTGTTTCCGTGTACCACTACTTGCTTGGTCTACTTGTTGCATTTGCGAATTTGCGAATCATTTTCAACATCTTTGAGTCAAACTAACGATTGCAATCAATTTTGTGCCACCATCCTAACCAAGCTCCACCATAAGCCTTTACTTGTGTAGGTGTGAGAACCGACAAGGATTGGTACCAATAGTGCTATTTCATTATCCGCATTTGAGTGAACTTGATTCATCATCAACATCGGTCAAGGTACATTGGTATAAGTTCTTCTCCTTCTACCACTCACATTTTGTTTGGAATGATGGATAGGCCGAGTACTTCTACCAACCCACTCTTCCTCGAGCAAGACGACGACATGTCATCATACATCACCAAGAGCCACCTCTTTGGTGCACAAGGAGTGTTACATCAAGAGCAACAAACAATGAACGACCGCATCGACAACCTCGCCACCGACTTGCGACTCTCCGAGCAACGTACACAAGACTACTTCGACAACAAGCTCGACGCGCACAAGCAAGAGAACGATGCAAGAATGGATGAGATCCGCGCCTTGTTGGTGAACCGGGCTCCTTCTACATCGTCATACTCAAGACGGAGTCACTCAAGTCGACACTCCGACGACTCCTTCTCCGGCTCAAGTACACCGTCATCGAACACTCTTCGACGAGCCACGCGTCAAGACTGTCATGCATGTAGCAACCCGCTACACGTCAAGCATTCACAAGAGCAAGTCGATGAGCAAGTTCCTCGTCATCAATCAAACCAAGTCGCTTTTGCTCCAGCTCAAGAACGACAATGACTACGGCGCCAAGAGGAAGAACGAGCGCGTCTACACCAAGAGAAACAAGATGCCGAGGCTCAACATCTTCAACAACAACAACGAGAAGCACAAGCTCTTGAGGCGGAACGTGCCCTTCAAGAATCAAGTCGAGCTATCACCAACCGCAATCGCGAACGGCGCAATCAAGAGGAAATACCAACCGCGTGTGCAACGTCAACCTCCACAACCTCCTTCACAAGCTCGTCAAGCTCCACCTCAACCTCAAGTTCAACAAGAGCAAGTTGATCATGGACTTCCTCCACGCCAAGAGCAATATGAAGATGATTACCCTCCACGTCAAGGGCGTCATCATCACCATCGCCTACAACACAATGAAGAGCAACGCTATGGAAAGCTCAAATTCACAATGCCCAAGTTCAATGGAAGCAATGATCCGGAAGAATACCTCTCATGGGCATTGAAGGTCGACAAAATCTTACGTTTGCACAACTATGAGGAAGAGAAGAAGATCGCAATGGCATCACTTGAGTTCCAAGACTATGTGCTCATATGGTGGGAACAAGTCCTTGAGCGCCGAGAAGCAAGAGGTGACCCTCCAATCACCACTTGGGCTCAAATGAAGGATGTCATGCGAGCACGATTTGTGACCACCTACTACAACCGCGATCTCTTCAAGAAGCTACAACTCCTTAAGCAAGGTACAAAGAGTGTTGAATACTACTACAAGGAGATGGAGATAGCCATGATTCGAGCCAATGTCAAGGAAGATGATGAGCAAGAAAATCACCGACTTCCAACCCTACTCCAACCTCATCGAGCTCGTACATCAAGCGACCAAGGAGGAACGTCAAGTGCAAGATGACTTCAAATACGCCAAGTACTCATCCAAGACATACGGCTTCTCCAACAATCAAGCTTCAACAACGCCTCCAACATCTACATCAACCAAGCCTTCTCCAAGCAACGACGACAAGCCAAGCTTCATGAAACCTTCATCAAGTTCAAGTCGTCTTCCTCCTACTATAAGCAACTTCACGCCGCGTGCTTCTTCATCTACTCCGACCGATGAGACCGTCAAGACGAGCTCCTTCAAGTGTTTCACTTGCGGCGGCCGAGGCCACAAGTCCTATGAATGCACAAAAAAGCGCACCATGATCCTCAATGACGATGGCACCTACGACTCCATGAGTGAAGATGAAATGGAATCTCTTGAGCAAGTGGCCATTCACCGGCGAGTGAACGAGTATGAAGATGATAAAGTCTTTTGTGATGAGGATTTGAGCCCCACTCTCGTTGTCTCCAAGGTCTTGACTCTTCAACATCAACAAGAAGAAGACCAACGATGCCACATCTTCCACACCAAGGCCGGCATCAATGGAAGGTCCGTCAAGGTCATCATCGATGGAGGTAGTTGCCACAACTTGGCAAGTGAAGAACTATGCTCCAAGCTCCAATTGGTCAAGAGGAAGCACCCACACCCCTACAAGGTTCAATGGCTAAGTGACTCCGACACTATATGAGTTGAGCATACAATCCAAGTCTCCTTCAAAATTGGTGCATATGAGGACACTTTGGAGTGTGATGTGGTCCCAATGACCATTTACCACCTCCTTCTTGGTCGACCATGGCAATTTGACCGTGGTGTCATCCACAATGGGCGTACCTATCACTATAGCTTCAAGATGAAAGGGAAGGAATATGTGCTATGACCTATGTCTCCTAGTCAACTGATAGCCGACAAGCAAGCCACCCACCATAGAGAGAAGAGTGAGAAAGTGAGCCACCCAAACATGAGTGAGAGCAACACGCCAAACTTGAGCGCCTCTTCGCCTAGAGAGAAAAACCTCATACTATTTGCCATAAAAAGTGAGATGAGAGAAGTGTGTGAGAACCCATTGAGTGTGATGCACTTTGTCCTTGTGTGCAAGGATGGAGAACCGAAAACTAACACCGCTCACGAGCTACCTTTGGTGTTTCAATCTCTTTTGCAGGAATTTCATGATGTTTTCCCCGATGAGCTACCTCCGGGTCTACCTCCTCTACGAGGCATTGAGCATCGAATCGACCTCATCCCCGGAGCGCCACTTCCAAACAAAGCTCCATACCGTGTCAATCCCGACGAAACCAAGGAGATTCAACGGCAAGTACAACAACTAATCGACAACGGTCATGTACGTGAAAGCTTAAGCCCTTGTGCCGTTCCCATTATACTTGTGCCTAAGTTCGATGGAAGTTTACGCTTGTGTTCTGATTGTAGACCTATAAGTGCTATCACCGTTCGCTATAGGCATCCCATTCCTCGCTTAGATGATATGCTTGATGAACTTAGTGGAGCCAACTTTTTCTCAAAAATTGATCTTAAAAGTGGCTATTATCAAATTCGCATACAAGAGGGTGATGAATGGAAAACTGCTTTCAAAACAAAATTTGGCTTATATGAGTGGTTAGTTATGCCTATGGGTTTATCGGAGGCTCCGGTACTTTCGTGCGTCTCATGCATCATGTACTTCGCCCTTACATTGGAGTCTTTGTTGTGGTTTACTTCGATGATATTCTTGTATTTAGCAAAACCATGAAAGAGCATCTTGATCATGTTAGGGCCGTTTTGCAAACACTTCGCAAGGAAAGTCTTTATGCCAACATGAAAAAGTGCACATTTGGTGTTGACAAAGTGGCTTTCTTGGGTTTCATTGTCTCTTCCAAAGGTGTCCATGTTGATGAAACTAAAATTGAAGCAAATAAAACTTGGCCCCAACCCACCAATTTGCAACAAGTGCGTAGTTTTCTTGGTCTTACGGGTTTTTATCGTCGCTTCGTGAAAGACTTTAGCACTATTGCCGCTCCTTTGCATGTTTTGAGTAAGAAGAATGCTCCTTTTGTTTGGGGATCTTTGCAATCCACTGCTTTTGATGAGCTCAAGTCTTTGCTTACTCATGCTCCGATTCTTGCTTTGCCCAACTTTGACAAAAATTTTGAGGTTCATTGTGATGCAAGTGGTACCGGAATTGGCGGAGTTTTGATGCAAGAAAAATGAGCAATTGCATATTTTAGTGAAAAACTCTCCGGTGCTCAACTTAACTATCCCATCTATGACAAAGAATTGTATGCTTTAGTGCGTGTGCTACATGTTTGGGAACATTATCTTAGACCTCATGAGTTTGTCATACATACCGATCATGGAACACTTAAACAAGCGTCATGCCAAATGGAGTGAATTTATTGAATCTTTTCCCTATGTGATCAAGCACATTAAGGGTAAGGAAAATGTAGTTGCCGATGCAATTTCACGCATATGCACGCTTGTCACTAAACTTGAGCTGAATGGTATTGGCTTTGAGCACATAAAAGACTTGTATGCTAATGATCCATCTTTTGCAACTCATTATGCTAAATGTTTGAGGCATACATTTTGGGAACAATATTACATCAAGGATGGTTATCTTATGAGAGCTAACAAAATATGCATTCTCGGGTCTTCTCTTCGTTTGCTCCTTTTGCAAGAGCCTCATGGAGGTGGACTCATGGGACACTTCGGACGCGACAAGACTTTCGCCACGCTCTCCAAGAACTACTTTTGGCCCAAGATGTTCCATGACGTCTCACGCTTCACCACCCGATGCTCTACATGTTGCAAAGCTAAGTCTAAAGCTCAATCCCATGGTATTTACATGCCTCTTCCTATTCCTTATCAACCTTGGGAAGACATTAGCATGGATTTTGTACTTGGTTTGCCTAGAACTCAAAATGGAAAGGATTTCGTATTTATTGTTGTGGACCTATTTTCTAAGATGGCACATTTCATTCCTTGCAACAAGATAGATGATGCTTCACACGTTGCAAATCTCTTTTGTTGTGAAATCTTGCACCTCCATTGAGTACCGAAGACAATCGTCTCCGGCCGCGATGTCAAATTCTTGAGTTACTTTTGGAAGACGCTATGCGCCAAGCTCGGAATCAAGCTCTTGTTCTCAGCCACATACCATCCTCAAACTGACGGCCAAACAGAGGTGACGAACCGGACACTATCCACTCTAATTCGCGTGTTGATCAAGAAGAACATCAAGGAGTGGGAGGCGTGTCTACCCATCACAGAGTACGCCTACAACCATGCAAGACATTCGACTACTAGCAAGTACCCCTTCGAGGTCGTCTACGGCTTCAACCCGTTGTCCCCTTTGGACATTCCACCTCTACCTCTACAAGTGCGCACCAACATGGATGCGAGTGCACGAGCAAGCTACATCAAGAAGATGCATGAAGATACAAGGAACATCATCGAGCACCAAGTACAACGACTAGCAACCAAGCTCAACGTCAACAAGCAACCCATGATCTTCAACATAGGCGATCTCGTGTGGCTACACCTTTGCAAGGACCGCTTCCCCAATGAACGCAAGTCCAAACTTCTCCCTCGAGCCGATGGACCATTCAAGGTGCTAGCACGCTACAATGACAACGCCTACAAGATTGAACTCCCACGAGACAAGTATAACATGAGCGACATCTTCAACGTCAAAGACCTCTCTCCTTTCCATGGTGATGAAGATTTTGATCCGAGGTCAGATCTTTCCCAAGGGAGGGGAGATGTAGCGACCCGACCCGAATGGATAAAGTCTCTGTGCTTAAGCGTCATCCCTGGATCGGTATGCTGACACACACAGCACTCGAGGATTTATAACAGAGGTAAATCACATGTATAAAATAACGTAAATACTATTACCTCAATCCAAATAGCGGAAGTAACAAGGTTGTGGATTCCCATCAACACCAACGGCAAAGTTGAGTGTAGAAATCGTAACCCTAATGTAACACTTACTCGTCGTAAGATCCTGCAAAATGAGACGTTGCAGCCACAAAGGGTCAGTACATTGAATGTACTGGCAAATTCACACCATAGAGCAATGATGAATAAAGGCTATCACTACATGCATATTTGGCTGGTGGAGGCTCTATGGTTATAATGTTTTTGCGAAAAGCCAATTTTTCCCTACTGCAAAGGAATAAAATTTATTTAACTATCATGGTGGTTGTAAAACATTGAGAATGGTTGACAGCATTCTCAATCCCAATTAAGTAACATCATCATTAAAAACCCAACAATATTAATTAAAGTAACATGATGAGATTCACAAGAAAATCCAAGTACTAGATACTCAAAATGTCCATAACCGGGGACAAGGCTAATTATGATTAGTTTATACACTCTGCAGAGGTTTGCGCACTTTTCCCCACATGACTCGATCTCCTCCGTTGGAATTCTCGCACTACATGTTGTTTGAGAAACGGATGACCGAGACATAGTCTTTCAGAAGTGCTAGCACCTTACGGCGGGTAGACCGTACCAACCTACATCCCCTACATCTGCTAGTCTACCACTGTAAGAGTTCGCACAACTTAGTCAACTATGCTAGAGCCCATAATAGCATGTGGCTGCACACGGAAGTTTCTAGCATGAATAATCTTATGATCCCTTTGAGCCTGGGTGGTGGTCCATGAAAAAAAACAGGCAATCCTGGTCTACCCAGGTGCCTAGACAGGCAATCCTGGAATAACCAGGTACCTCAATCCACCCAGATGTGTATTAATGTTGCCACCTTAAATAAACCATTAATTAACAATCTCACATCTGTCATGGATATTCACTCAAACCCAATCCACGTCTACGAGCATAGCATGGCATAATAAGCAAACGTAGAAGTAACTCCCAATGGTTTGACAATAAAATAGGTAATAGGTACTACCTCAAACTACTTCCCAAAACCCACAATTTAATTCAGATCCTAATCATGCAATTGTTTGAGGATTGATCTAATGCATAAAAACTGGGTAGTAAAAAGGTATGATCAAAGTGTGAACTTGCCTGCAATGTTGATGAAGATGATTCGCACTCAAAACTCTTGATAGTTCTACTCGTCACACTCCGGTCAATCTATCGTGAGCAAACAATAGTAACCACACATAAGCAATCACTCAAAAGATCGGAAAGAACGAAGAGTACGATTCGGAAAACATCAAAACCAAGCGAATAAATCTTGCAACATAAAACAATTCCTAACAGTACCAAAAATATGAAACCGATCTCGAGGAAAACCGATCTATAGGGGAGGGGAGGAAAACAGAAAAACTGGCGGGTTTTCTCGGTTTATACCGGATCGGTGAGATGAACCGGCAGCGACGTCGGCTTTCTCCGGTGAGGCGAGGCAGTGGCGACGGCCAGCTCTGGCGTGGCGCGGCTTCGCAACGAGGGGCGAGGGCAGCGAGGTGGCGCGGGCGGAGTGCGGCGACGGCGGTGGTGCAGAGCTGCAGCGGCGGCAGCGGTTGACAACGGCCGCGGCGGCTGCGGGCTCCGGCGAGATGCGGGAGGAGGCGGCGGCGCGAGTAGAGAGGGAAACAGGGTCGAGGCCTTGGGATTTATAGGGGAGGGGAGGAGGTGGCGTGGAGGAGGGGGCGGAGGAGGCCGGAGGCGGCACGCCGTCCATGGCGGCGCGGCGACGGACTCGGGACAAGTCCCGGTCGGGGACGGGAGCGAGCGGCTCGCTGGGCTGGGCCTTGGCCTGGCAGGAGCTGGGTCGGCCCAGTTCGGCGGAGTGAAGTTTTTTTTAAACAAATTTTCAGAAAATAAAACAAAACCAAATAAATAAATAAAATCCTATAGGCATATAATATATCAAAATTTTCAGGAAAATATTTTCTACAGCGTGGACATTTTTATAGCATCAAATAAAATTCACACTAATTTAAATAATTCAAACGGTGCTAATACTCTAATAAAATCCAAAAAAATCATTTTAAAAATAACAAAATTATTCAAATTTATTTCTCTCCAATTTTCTGATGTAGGGAATCATGTTACCCTATTTTCCATATATTTTATTTTTGGAGAAAAATAATTTGAATAAAACTCAAATAACTCCAAATTGAAAATAAATTCAAACGAACTTTGAATTTAATTCTTTGAAACTCCCAACTCATATTTCATATGTTTTGAAGAAGTCATTTTATTTTCGCTCGTGAAAATCATTGAGTTGCATAAAGTTTCTGGGTTGGAAATATTTTCCAAATGAAATTCAAATATTTTCAACACCCCTTGTCATTTAAATAAATGTAAGAAGTCATGTCATCTTCTCTCCAGGGTTTTGTGTTTGAAAAGAATTTGAATTCATGAAGATCAGAAAAGAAAATGAAAGTTTGGGAAAGTCCTTTTATTCCCTCTTATTTAACTTTCAAACAGTTTTGAATTCACTCACTTTCAGTCAATCAATCATGCAACAATCAAACAAACAATCAAATCTATCTATTTAATATAACATTCCAAAATTTAGAATTTTGGGATGTTACAAACCTACCACCCTTAAAATGAATCTTGTCCTCGAGATTCGGAGAGGCTAGCAAGAAATAGGTTAGGGTAGGGGGTCTTCAGAATCCATTGATCGTCTGCGGGGTCTGGGGTGCTACCACCCTTAGAAACATTGTACCGGTTCCGTCCAAACTCATATACTCCATCCTTATTGTTGAAAGTGGCAGTCTTCTCAGATCTTCAGGATAATTCCTCCTCTGGGTTCTTCCGGTGGTGGCATAACCTTTTTCTTAATTCCTGTATCCTTTTCATCCTGGTAAGGTTAGTCCATGAGTGGGTCCTCTTAGCTGACGGGTCTGGCGCCAATACTAGACAACTATCGATATCTCCTGGTGGTCAACAATTTATGGTTTTTCCTGCGGGAAATGGGTCTGGGCCGAACCTCGCCGTATGACCTATGGTTGGCAACAACTGCCTTGTATAAGGGAAGAATACTTATACCATTCTAATGTTCAAACAAGCTTTTGATCGTCGTCTCTCTACTATAGGTAAGTCACTTAGATTTACCATCCCACATAGCAAGGCGAATAATAAGAGTAAGTCGGTATGGTGATCAATCCATCCCGCACCCAAATCATTACCTTGTATACGGTTTAGCAAATCTCACATTCTAACACTCGGTCATCCTCACAAGCATTGTAGAATTCCTCTTGTCGACGAACCAAGTTCGGATAATCCATTGATTCTGCAAGCCAGACAAACAACTATCATTCCTTCACAACTCTCAGGATTTGCGTTGCTCCTATAAAATTGTCAGTTGATAAAGTCGTATCTTCAGCAAGAGTGTGCTTGCTTCTTGGCATGTCCTGGGGGCTGTGGGTTATGGCCCATCTCATCACTTGTAGTCCTTGAACTTACCCTTGGGCTTCTGATCATTTTTCCAACTTCCAACTTCCTAGTATTCTTAAATCCATCCAATTGTGTTGTCTTCCTTCCTTCTATTGGCACCAAACTAGGACATGATTACTCAGACTCATCATGGAATTTCCATTGATCCATATTTCCAACATCATACCTCCTTTATATCCAATAGTAATTCATCTCTTCATCCTCGTGGGATATCCCACATATCGAGATAAAAACTTATACTTATGAAGTCCATACTCCACTTCGTGGAACATCATTATCCTTTCCAGGGTCGAGCGTCCTTACAGGGGAATATTGGCCATCTCTGCATGGCACTTCTTCAACTGGGAAACGTGAAACACATCATGAACTCCTGACAGTCCTTCGGGTGACTCTAACTTGTTGGCTACTTCTCCCATACGCTCCAAAACTCGGTATGGTCCTACAAATCTTGGGGCTAACTTTCCCTTAACTCCAAATAGTTTAACTCCTCGCAGAGGGGACACACGAAGACATGCTCTATCTCCAATTTCATAGACTTCCTCCTTGCATTGTTGAGTCTGCATAACTCTTCTGCCAGGACTGAGCTACCTTCGGTCTATCTCGAAGCAACTTAACATTCTTTTATGAATCCTTGATCACATTTGATCCAAACAACTGACGGTCTCCAACTTCATCCCACATCAACGGTGTCTCGCTCCTTCTCCATACAAAACTTTAAAAGGGGCCATCTTCAAACTGGCTGGGTAACTGTTGTTGTATGAGAACTCCACGTAAGGTAGATTATCATCACTACTAGATCCATAATCTAGCGCACACGCTCTCAACATGTCCTCCAGAATCTGATTGACTCTCTCGATTTATCCATCTATCTGCGGATGAAAGGCTGTACTGAACTCTAGCCTAGTACCCAAAGTCTGGTGCAGCTGATTCCAAAACTTTGAGGTAAACTGTGTTCCTCTATCTGATGCGATGGTCCTCGGAACTCCATGCAGACATACGATCCTGGTCAAATATATCTTGGCCAACTTCTCACTTGTATAGGTTGTTTTCATTGGGATAAAGTGAGCCACTTTGGTCAAGCAAATCAACTACTAACCAGATATAATCATGTCCCGTTCGGGTTCTGGGAAATCTGGTAATGAAATCCATGCCAAGCTTATCCCTCTTCCATTCAGTTATCAGCATAGGCTGTAGTAATCCTGCTGGCTTCTAATGCTTTGCTCTTACTCTCTCTAGCATACATCACCTATGACTACATACTCTGCAATATCCTTCTTCATACCAGTCCACCAGAAACGCTCCTTCAAATCCAAATACATCTTGGTGTTTCCAGGGCGAATCGAGTATGGTGAGTCATGAGCCTCCTGAAGTATTAACTTCCTGATCTCTGCATTATTGGTTACATGTACACGGTCCTCGAACCATAAGATGTCGTGCTCATCCTTACGAAAACCTTTGGCCTTTTCTTTGCTTATCCTCTCTTTTATCTCAGCAATCTCTTTGTCATACTTCTGAGCTTCACGAATCTTTCCCAACAATGTAGACTGAACTTCCATTGCTGCAACAAAACCTTCGGGAACAATCTCCAACCAAAGTTCCCTGAGATCCTTGGCTAACTTCCTTTGGTAATCCCCCGCTTATGAGGGTATTCGTCCTTGTTTTCTTTATGGTTGTGCCCTATTTCTCCGCAAAGCTTGTATGCATAAGGTTTCTTCATATCACCTCCATAAGGCTTCAACTTCTGGGACAAAAACTAAAACTTTAGCAAAGTCAACTTAAATTCTTCCAAAATGGTTACTCCTTGACATCCATTGATGGTTTGGTACATCCTCCACCAGGTAGCAGCACCTCTTTCAAGGAACAGAAGAGTATGCTGGGTCATATCCTTTCCGGCTATAGTGTTATTCCTCATATGTTCTGAATCCATCGGTCCATCTCCAACTGACTCATCGGTCCAGATAATATGAGCTCATCTCCATTCATCCTCTATTGGGTCCATGGGTTTGGCTCGGGATAAGAGAGATCGAGAGGGATGCACACATTACAAACAAAAGTTTTGAAAAGGCAGATTTTATTGTGGCTGTCGGAAAAACAACAAACAAATGACAGCTCACAATCGCCGCATCTAACGTAAGTACAATGGGGTTGGGTCTTGTAATGGTCAATAAATCTTCAACATCACCAAACTCTTCAAGTCTTGTTCATGTCTCCGATGGCTTCTTCCGATCATGCTTGTCCTACTCAAGTTCTTTTGCTAAATCATCTCTGTTGTCGCAAAGTCTATCATGACGTCCTTTAATATTTTTGGAGTTGCGTTCCAAACTTCTGGGTTTCAACATCCTTGGCATGAACCATGGTCCTAATGTCATTCAGTTCTTGACAAATCTCCGGTATCTCGAGGTTTTGTTCCTCCAGTTTGCTTACTTCAGCTTCTGGTTCCTGAGTTCTTCACGTATTGCCTCCTGGTCAAAATACTGCTTCTTGTAGGTCCATCTTAACTTCCTGATGTAACACTCCAGATCCTGGTGATACACCGGCTAAGGTTAAAACTTCACCAAGCTGATAGGTGCTCCATCAGCCTTCTACCATCCAATACTTCCGAAGGAATGCATGCTTAACTCAACACGGTAATAATAGCATGAGCGATAACATCTTGGATATCCATATTTCTGCCTTGGTCATTGACATGAACTTTTATTCCATAGTTGATATCTCCTGCCTTAGGTTTTTCTTGACAAAACTTTGAGTTCTAATGCTCCATGTTCAGGTCTTTCTCTGGTACACCTTGATCTCGGGTATTGACAGCTTCCATAGTCTATCAAGTTCCATAAGTGTAGCCTTCCTTGGTCATACCAAATCTGGAAATTCTTCATATTCTCCTAGTATTCTGAGTCTTCACCGTTGTAGTTTCCGTCATTGTAATGCATGGTAAAAATCCTCTTTATTCCAAAGTAGTCTTAGTTGCCCGATATCTTGTACTCCTTGGAGTGGTCTCATCAGTCGAATCTTCGAGGGGTCAAAAAGGGGAAAGGGGTATGGTCTCACTAAAAGGGAATATTTGAATAAGCTCAGAAGAGAAGAGAGGTAAAAGATTCTTTTGAAAAGAAATTTGTAGAGAAAAATCTTTCCTATGGGCTTGCCAGTTTCTAGGGTCACGTCCTACAGTCAACATGTGCTCTGATACCATCTTGTAGCGACCCGACCCAAATGGATCAAGTCTCTGTGCTTAAGTGTCATCCCTGGATCGGTATGCTGACACACACAGTACTCGAGGATTTATAACATAGGTAAATCACATGTATAAAATAACTTAAATACTATTACCTCAATCCAAATAGCGGAAGTAACAAGGTTGTGGATTCCCATCAACACCAACGGCAAAGTTGAGTGTAGAAATCATAACCCTAACGTAACACTTTCTCATCGTAAGATCCTGCAACATGAGACGTTGCAGCCACAAAGGGTCAGTACATTGAATGTACTAGCAAATTCACACCACAGAGCAATGATGAATAAAGGCTATCACTACATGCATATTTGGCTGGTGGAGGCTCTATGGTTATAATGTTTTTGCGAAAAGCCATTTTTTCCCTACTGCAAAGGAATAAATTTTATTTAACTATCATGGTGGTAGTTAAACATTGAGAATGGTTGACAGCATTCTCAATCCCAATTAAGTAACATCATCATTAAAAACCCAACAACATTAATTAAAGTAACATGATGAGATTCACAGGAAAATCCAAGTACTAGATACTCAAAACGTCCATAACCGGGGACACGGCTAATCATGATAAGTTTATACACTCTCCAGAGGTTTGCGCACTTTTCCCCACATGACTCGATCTCCTCCATTGGGATTCTCGCAATACATGTTGTTTGAGAAACGGATGACCAAGACATAGTCTTTCAGAAGTGCTAGCACCTTACGATGGGTAGACTGTACCAACCTACATCCCCTACATCTGCTAGTCTACCACTGTAAGAGTTCGCACAACTTAGTCAACTATCCTGGAGCCCATAATAGCATGTGGCTGCACACGAAAGTTTCTAGCATGACATAATAAGCAAATGTAGAAGTAACACCCAATGGTTTGATAATAAAACAGGTAATAGGTACTACCTCAAACTACTTCCCAAAACCCACAATTTAATTCAGATCCTAATCATGCAATTGTTTGAGGATTGATCTAATGCATAAAAACTGGGTAGTAAAAAGGTATGATCAAAGTGTGAAATTGCCTGCAATGTTGATGAAGATGATTTGCGCTCAAAACTATTGATAGTTCTACTCGTCACACTCCGGTCAATCTATCGTGAGCAAGCAATAGTAACCACACATAAGCAATCACTCAAAAGATCGGAAAGAACGAAGAGTACGATTCGGAAAACATCAAAATCAAGCGAATAACTCTTGTAACATAAAACAATTCCTAACAGTACCAAAATTATGTTAATTTGTGCTTATCAGAAAGTTTAGGTCAAGAGCTTCAGTTTGCAAAAAGAATCAACTAAATCGGAGTTATACAACTCAAGTTACGATCAAACGAAGTTCAAATACTAAACTGTTTGAAATCCAAATTTTAAACTTTCATAAACATGTTTAAGTTGTTTTACTAGATAGAGGAGATCTTAACAAAGAAGTGGGCGTTGGTTTCGTCTAATTCCGACTAACGAGTAAAAAGTAGTGATCGTTTTAAGAACAGGGATGGGTCCCTGGCCGAAAATAAAAAGAAAAAGAAAAAACTAAATAGTGAACGTTCGCTGCCGAACGCTAACTAATGAAAACCGTTCGATAAAAAGATCTAAACGGAAAACGTTCATTATCTAATAAAACCTAAAAAAATATGAAACCGATCTGGAAGAAAAACCGATCTATATACAGAAAAACCGGCAGGTTTTCTTTGTTTATACCGGATTAGTGAGATGAACCGGCGGCGACGGCGGCTTTCTCCGGTGAGGCGGGGCAGTGGCGACGGCGAGCTCCGGCGTGGCGCGGATTCGTGACGAGGGGCGAGGGCGGCGAGGTGGCGGAGGTGGCGCGGGCGGAGTGCGGCGACGGTGGTGGTGCAGAGCAGCGGCGGCGGCGTCGGTTGACAACGGCGGCGGTGGCTGTGGGCTCCGATGAGATGCGGGAGGAGGCGGCGGCGCGAGCAGAGAGGGAAACGGGGCCCGGGCCTCGGGATTTATAGGGGAGGGGAGGAGGTGGCGTGGAGGAGGGGGCGGAGGAGGCCGGAGGCGGCACGACGTCCATGGCGGCGCGGCGGCGGACTCGGGACGAGTCCCGGTTGGGGACGGGAGCGAGCGGCTCGCTGGGCTGGGCCTTGGCCTGGCAGGAGCTGGGCCGGCCCAATTCGGGGGAGGGAAGTTTTTTTTAAACAAATTTTCAGAAAATAAAATAAAACCAAATAAATAAATAAAATCCTATAGGCATATAATATATCAAAATTTTCAGGAAAATATTTTCTACAGCGTGCACATTTTTATAGCATCAAATAAAATTCACATTAATTTAAATAATTCAAATAGTGCTACTGCTCTAATAAAATCCAAAAAAATCATTTTAAAAATAACAAATTTATTCAAATTTATTTCTCTCCAATTTTCTGATGTAGGCAATCATGTTACCCTATTTTCCATATATTTTATTTTTGGAGAAAAATAATTTGAATAAAACTCAAATAACTCCAAATTGAAAATAAATTCAAACGAACTTTGAATTTAATTCTTTGAAACTCCCAACTCATATTTCATATGTTTTAAAGAAGACATTTTATCTTCACTCGTGAAAATCATTGAGTTGCATAAAGTTTCTGCGTTGGAAATATTTTCCAAATGAAATTCAAATATTTTCAACACCCCTTGTCATTTAAATAAATGGAAGAGGTCATGTCATCTTCTCTCTAGGGTTTTGTGTTTGAAAAGAATTTGAACTCATGAAGATCAGAAAAGAAAATGAAAGTTTGGGAAAGTCCTTTTATTCCCTCTCATTTAACTTTCAAACAGTTTCGAATTCACTCACTTTCAGTCAATCAATCACGCAACAATCAAACAAATAATCAAATCTATCTATTTAATATAACATTCTAAAATTTAGAATTTTGGGATGTTACAGGAGATGATGCGGAGCATCCTTCCATCATCCCCATGGACTCTACACCGACACATCCAACCCCAAGTGGACCCATGACAAGAGCTCGAGCACGTGCCATCCAATCCGAGGTTAACTCTCTCCTTGTTGAGCTTCCCTTTGACCCACTTGAGACATGGCTACTACCTCAAATGGAGATGCTCTGTGTGCTTAGGTACCAAGGAACCAACCTAGAAGAAGCTACGGTATGAGGTGGATGTCTAGATCAAGAGGAGGAGCAGCCCAGCCTGGAACGAGCGGTACTACCGCCCTCGCCCAGCGGTACTGCCGCTGAACCCAGCCAAGCGGCATTACCGCTCTACTTCCACCCTCCTTCCAACGAACCCGACAAACGCAAGTGATCAAACGGCTCCAGAGCAGCACTACCGCCCATCAAAGCGGTACTACCGCTGAAGCGCTGCAGCGGTACTACCGCCCGAGGGTCCGGTACTACCGCCCTGCTTGTGTGCAGCGTATCCGGGCCGAGGCCCATGTACTCGTTTCGCCCCTCTTTTACCCCTTCGAAGGCTTAGACTATAAATAGACCTTCCCCTCGTCCTTTCTAGGGTTAGCATTGGTTTAGCTCATATTTTGTGTGAGAGCCTTGCTCATCCACTTGGTTACTTCTCCTCGGAGCTCACGGCCTCTTCAGAGAAGATCCCCCAAGCGGATTCAAGACCCCTTCAAGGGAAGACAATCAAGACCTCCTCACAGAGTAGAACGGCTACCTTTGTATCTTTCCTTTGTTGATATTGAATCTTGTGCTACCTTATGTGTTCGATGATCTAGCCCTTGTGTGATTGATTACTTGTCGGTTTAGAGTTTCTCTCGTTCCTCTCCGTGTTTCTCCATGTGTTCTTCCGCTCGTTCATCTCGTTCCCCGTAGGATCCACTCCAAACGTGAAATATCGTCCACATAGGGCACCGCCCTACATCACCTCTTGAGAGAGAAGACTCCATTGGAGTACAAGACCTCCATTGGAGAAGATCCCTAGGGATTCAAACCCCCCTTGAGGGATGGATCTACCTAGATCATCAAGCCCTCATCTCCTTCATAGGATTTGGGATGAACTCTACCATGTATCTTATTTCCCTTTGATTGTTCATGTACCTTGTGGATCTTGTGTGTTTGTTGGTCTAGTGGATGTGTGATTGGACTTGTTCTTGAGTGTTCCTCTTGTTTTCTCTCCTGTGTTCTTCTTGTTCTTGGGGATTCCCCCTCCAATTCGTGAAAGATATTCACTTAGGGTTCCACCCTACAACAAGTAGAATGCAATGAATGATTATAAGCAAATTCAATATGAGTAAAGCATTCTTCCCACATTTTCTTATTATTCTTCAAAACAGCCCTAAGCATAGTAGACACTGTTCTATTGACTACTTCAGTTTATCCATTAGTTTGGGATTGACAAGTAGTACTAAAAAGCAATTTAGTCCCCAACTTAGCCCATAAACATCTGCAAAAGTGGCTAAGAAATTTAGTATCACAATCTGAAACAATAGTATTTGGCACACCATGCAAGCGAATAATTTCACGAAAGAACAAATCAATAACATTAACAACATCATCGCTTTTATGACATGGTATAAAGTGTGCCATTTTCGAGAATCTATCCACGACAACAAATATGCTATCCCTCCCCTTCTTTGTTCGAGGTAAACCTAAAACAAAGTCCATAGATATATCCTCCCAAGGAACACTAGGTACAGGCAAAGGCATATATAAACCATGAGGATTGAGTCGTGACTTAGCTTTTTGACATGTAGTGTAGCGAGCAACAAAGCGCTCAACATCCCGTCTCATCTTTGGCCAAAAGAAATGTGTAGCAAGTACGTCCTTCATCTTCTTCATGCCAAAGTGTCCCATTAGTCCTCCGCCATGCGCCTCCTGCAACAACAAAAGACGAACGGAGCTAGCTGGAATGCATAGCTTGTTAGCACGGAACACAAATCCATCATTAATGGCGAACTTGTTCCATGTTCTTCCTTCTTTACAATTTTGCAATACATGTTTAAAATCAGCATCATGCACATATTGATCTTTGATGGACTCCAAACCAAATATTTTGGAGTCAAGTTGTGAAAGCATAGTATAGCGACGAGACAATGCATCAGCAATAACATTTTCTTTAACCTTCTCGTGTTTAATGACATAAGGGAAAGTCTCAATGAATTCAACCCATTTAGCATGTCTACGATTCAGTTTAGCTTGACTTTTAATATGTTTCAAAGATTCATGATCAGAATGTATAACAAATTCTTTGGGCCATAAATAATGTTGCCATGTCTCTAAAGTCTGAACAAGAGCATAAAATTCTTTATCATAAGTAGAATAATTCAGACAAGGCCCACTCAATTTTTCCGAAAAGTATGCAACAGGTTTGGCATCTTGTAATAAGACACCTCCTAATCCAATTCCACTAGCATCACATTCAAGCTCAAAAGTCTTATTAAAATCAGGAAGTTGGAGCAAAGGAGCATGTGTCAACTTATCTTTCAATACTGTGAAGGCTTCTTCCTGTGCGGTACCCCAAACAAAAGGCACATCCTTCTTTGTAAGCTCATTGAGAGGTGCAACAATGGTGCTGAAATCTCTCACAAAACGCCTACAGAATCCAGCAAGGCCAAGAAAACTCCTCACTTGTGTGACCATTTGGGGCTGCGTCCAACTCTCAATAGCTTCAATCTTGGCTTTATCAACTACAATTCCCTGTGGAGTAACAACATAGCCAAGAAAAGACACTCGGTCGGTGCAAAAGGTGCAGTTCCCAAGGTTATAAACAAACGTGCATCACGTAGAGCAATAAAAACAACACGTAAATGTTCCAAATGTTCCTCCAAAGATCTGCTATAAATCAATATGTCATCAAAGTAAACTACCACAAATCGTCTAGTGAAAGCACGTAAAACTTTGATCATTAATCTCATGAAAGTACTAGGTGCATTAGTTAACCCAGAAGGCATGACTAACCACTCATATAATCCAAACTTAGTTTTAAATGTTGTTTTCCATTCATCCCCCAATTTGATACGAATTTGATGGTATCCACTATGCAAATCAACTTTGGAGAATATTGTAGAGCCACTCAATTCATCAAGCATATCATCTAGCCTAGGAATAGGATGACAATAACGAATAGTAATATTATTAATGCCTCTACAATCAACACACATACGCGATGTACCATCCTTTTTCGGCATTAGAATAATAGGAACAACACAAGGACTAAGGGATTCGCGTATATAACCTTTGTCGAGAAGCTCTTGTACTTGACGCATAATCTCCTTCGTCTCCTCTGGATTAGTACGGTATGGTGCACGGTTGGGTAGCGATGCACCAGGAATTAAGTCAATTTGATGCTCAATCCCTTGAATAGGTGGTAATCCCGGTGGCACGTCTTGTGGGAAGACGTCAGCGAACTCCTGCAAAATGTTAGTGACAGCAGGGGGCAAAGAGGAAGGCACGTCCTCGAATGAAAATAATGCCTCTTTGCACACAAAAGCATAGCAAAAAGATTTGCTAAAATCTAGCTCATCAATATCAGATTTAGTGGCAAGTAAACATGCGCTTTTCAATTTAATTTCAAAAGCAACACTAGATGGTTTATTATTAGGCTTCATTTGTTGCTCAAATTCTTGTACCACAATCTCATTTTCACTCTTATTGTTCTCTTGTTTTGCTTTATTAGCTCTATTAATATCATCTTTCAAAATGGAATCAGGAGTCATAGGAAGCAAAGTAATATTTTTATCCTTATGAACAAGAGTATACTGATTGTTTCTACCATGGTGGACGGAATTTTTATCAAATTGCCATGGTCGACCAAGTAATATGGAACATGCTTGCATAGGTACCACATCGCAATCAACATAATCAGCATATGTAGAGATACTAAAATGCACACGAACAGTATGTGTTACCTTAACCTTGCCGCTATTGTTGAACAATTGGATGTAGTAAGGATGTGGATGTGGTCTTGTGGTGAGAGATAGCTTCTCCACCATCTCCATGCTAGCCAAGTTGTTGCAGCTCCCTCCGTATATGATAACACACACAAAATGTTCCTTCACAACTCCCTTTGTATGGAACAAATTATGCCTCTGCTTTTGCTCAGCTTGTGTGACCTGCACACTCAAAACACGTCGAGCGACTAAACATTCATACCTGTCAGTGTCTTCAGGAGCCATGTATTGCGTCTCATGATCAGAAGCATATCCACCATGTTCTTCACGTGTAATAAGGGCCAAAGTCTCCTCATCATAGTCACTAGCGGACTCATACCCACCATCCTCAGTAGCAATCATCACATGCTGAGATTTGCATTGTTGCGCATAATGACCTCTTCCCTTACAACGACGACAAATAATATCACTTGTGTGCGCTATTGATGCCATGGAAGAAGAAGAGCTCTGTGTAGGTCCAGCAGATGCGCTCTTGGCAGATAGTGGTGGTTGTGCCTGCTTTCTTGTATCATGACTGGAGGTGGCACCTGATGGAGGTGCTGGTGCAGTGGAAGTAGAAGATGCACGCGGTGTCCATGAGGAAGGTCGACCTGCAGAAAAGTTAGTGTGCACCATTGCTTGTCGATCCTGCACTTCACGTTCAGCTTTACAAGCAAGATGGAATAAACGAGTGATATTAGTATACTCCTTATACTCTAGAATGGTTTGAATCTCTCTATTTAATCCACCCATAAAACGTTCAAGCATAGCTTCATTCTCCTCAACAATACCACATCTCATGCCAGTTTGTAATTCCTGATAATATTCTTCTATAGAATTTTTTTTCTTGTCTTAAAAGCTGCAATTTTTGAAGCAATTCACGTTGTTAATATGTGGAACCCAACGAGTACGCATAGAAGTTTTCAAAGCAGCCCAAGTAGCTAGAATAGGATATAATCTACAATGTTCAGACCACCATACACATGCAAAACTAGTGAAAGCAGAAACAGCAACAGCAACCTGTCTCTCCTCGGGATATTGTAAGCATGTAAAACATTGTTCAGTTTCTAACTCCCAAGTAAGATATACATCAGGAATGTATCTACCCTCAAACGGTGGAATATTCAATTTTAGTTTAGGAACATGGTCATGATCTCGTACCTGAGGTGGTGTTGCAGGCCTACCGTTGCGAATAAATACCTGAGGTCCACCTGCAGGTGGTGGTGCTGGTCTCTGCATGTACTTCTGATTTTGATCAACCTCATCCTCCCTCTTCCTCCATATAGGGTTGATTTCTCTTTGGTGGAAGTCGACTTTGACGATCCGACTACAGATGCGCAAGAACTTCGCGCCTTAGCAATCGCTAAACCAACTCCAAGAGGTTATTGACCACGCCGGAGCACGATCAACCTGACCACGAGGGTCTGTTTCCTGCGAGCAAACGAAGAACAAGCAAGAAACTGAGATAGCAATCTAGATATTGCGAATATAAGATGAAAGCTTTATTGATCAAGGTGGGGTTCTATGACGCCTTTGTCTGGTCGTTAAACACAAACGAAGTACGCGAAGTTGCAGCTATGGCAAACTTTTAATCTAAACAAAACCCAAAGTCTAAACGGTGCCCTAAGGGTTGTATATATGGAGGAAGAGGGGGGAATTTCGTGGCCCTTGGTGGAGGGGTCCGAAATCAACCCTATCTCTTGTTTCCCCAGACATACAGACTCTAAAAATAGCCTATAGTTATGTATTTCGAAATTACATGGGCCTGGCCCAATAATAAGGGGATGCGGCACCTAGAATAGCCTCGGGACGAAATTTATGAAGTGGCATCTTGTATATTTCGTCCAAGGCTTCATGCACCCATTATGGTGGCTTCAAAGTCCTGAAATCATCACTTGTAACTCCATTCTTGTTCCCCTTGCGCATGCCATCATCTCCATGCTTGTTCGTGCTCCAATGTTCATCCTTCCCCAAGCTAGGCCCTTCATTTGTAAGCAAAACAAATGTATCCAATTTAGGCAGCATCATATTCTCATGAACATTAGAATCATTACCAAGAAACCAAAGTATCTGATAATTTAATTGGCGTGCGCGAGCTCTAGTAATTGGTCCAGTATATGTAGTAGTAGGGGTTGTGGGTGTAACAATGGTATTGATGTCCTCATCAATATGTGAATCAGGGTCATATCTACCCTCAAAATTTGGCAAAGAGGTTACCTGATGATGTGTGTTTCTACCATGATGTAGATCATGTGATGGTCGCTGTACCTTCTGTGGTGGATAAGAGCGATCTATATCAAAATGTGGCAAGACAGCTCCCACAATAGACGTGACCCAGCCGTTGACCGTTCTAGAATCTGCCATGGTTAGTACCACACAAAAACAAAATCACAAGTATAATGTTCCTATAGTGGTGGGAAAAATTCTCTCGACACACTAACAATTAACAAGCTCTTACCCGTTCTTACCGTGCTGCAGTGGTTGTCGGCCTTTGTGTTGTTTGCAATTGAAGGGCCTAGCACGGACAAGAAGGATGAACATTGGATCATCGCCAAGCATGGAGATGAAGGTGAGTGCGAAGGGAACAAGAACGGAGGTTCAAGTGGAGATTTCCGGACTTTGAAGCCACCATGATGACACACAAGAAGATGGACGAAATATACAAGATGGCCTCTCATATATTTTGTCCATAGCTTATTATTGGTGTTGCGCCACCTTATTTTGGGCTAGGCCCATGTAATCTATTTTTAGAGTCCATATTGTAGGGGAAACGACTTAGGAGGTGTTTTAGTCCCACCTTGCCTATGGTGGAAGAAATCCCCTCTCTTTTCCCAATAAATATAGCCCTTAAGGCATCATTTAGACTTGAGTTTTATTTAGTTAAAAGTTATCCATCGCTGCAACTTCGTGTACTTCGTTTGTGTCCAACGACCAGACCAAGACCGCTTATGAAACCCCACTTTTATCAATACTTCATCCATACTCGCAATATTCAGATTGCTTAATCATATTCTTGCTTGTTCTTCAACTGCTTGCAGGAATAGACCTTTG
The DNA here is from genome assembly GCA_963921465.1 of Triticum timopheevii. NCBI lineage: Eukaryota > Viridiplantae > Streptophyta > Magnoliopsida > Poales > Poaceae > Triticum > Triticum timopheevii. The sequence continues at coordinate 278,291,207 of OY997266.1, read as the reverse complement.
TGGTCAGGTTGATCGTGCTCCGGCGTGGTCAATAACCTCTCGGAGTTGGTTTAGCGATTGCTAAGGTGCAACATCGTTGCACGTTTGTAGTCGGATCGTCAAAGTTGTCTCCACCAAATTGATAGTTATCATCTCATTGAAAGATCGGGACACCTCGTCTCTATCAAGTGGTATCATAGTTGCACCCACAACCCCTACTGCTACATAGCCTAGGACCAGCACTCGACCACTTTGAGCGAATTTTCAGCTTGCATTAACGATTGTGGTTGTAGCATTTTTTCCCACACATATAAAGCCAACCCAGCTCCACATATTTCTACACTGTGTAGACGTCCGTTCCTCAGGCAATCGCTTTATCAACTTTTGGAGTTATTTGACACTGCTAGTTGCCGATCACCTCTTGTTGCATGGTAAGAACTTGTAAGACTTTGATTTTCTATATCGTGAGCGTTTTACCACCACTTCCCGGTCGTTCATAGGTACATTATTTTTGGATTTTGTTTCTTGTTTCTACTAACCATGACAGGATCGAGAGTTAATTCATGGGCTTTGTCAATCGCGGGAGACATGCCATCACCTACGCAAATACCACAACCGCCGCAAGAGGTGCACAAACATCCAGTTGCACATGATCAGCTTACTGTTTCTATACCACCATTTAATGGCTGTTTTAGACCTGCTTTATACATTGAATGGGAGTTTGACATAAATAATATATTTGCTTCCCATACTTTTGATGAATATAAAAAAGTTAAGGTCGCGATTGGTTCGTTCACTGGTTATGCTTTAGTTTGGTGGAGTGAATATTGTCGGTTACACCCTGATTATATACCTACTACTTGGGATGATTTGAAACTTGCCATCCGACATACATTCGTCCCCGCTTATTATACTCATGACATGATTAAAAAGTTGCAACATTTAAAACAAGGTAGTGATACCGCAACGAAATATTATGATGATTTACAAACTACCTTGTTGCATTCCTCTTTAGAAGAAAGTGAAGACGATTTTATGGATAGATTTTGGGGAGGATTAAACCGTGATATTCAGGAGATACTAATTCATGAAGAGTGTTATCCTATGGACCGTTTGTATCATCTTGCTTGCAAAGCTGAACCGGAAATAATACGACGTGTTTCCCACAAGGAGAACAAGCGCAAGGAGCACATTCCAAGCAATGATACAGTTGTTCCTACCACTGCTAGGTGTATTATGACAACCACATCCATTTGTGTGGGGACTACATCACCTCCACCATGTTACACATCACCTTCGAGAGTTCCTACATCATCTGAGTCGATTGTAATAGGTAATGACAAAGGTACCGATCTTCCACCTGCACATGAGTATGCTGCATGCCTTGTCAATTTCAATGCACCATCCAATGAGCTAACTACTTTGATCAGACCAGTTATTTTAGAGGACTATGTTGATGATTTGACTTTGCCTTGTGATCAAATAATTTTGAGTGAACCCATTGAATTAACTATTGATGCAAAAGAATCATGTGAATCATGGAATAAATCATATTTGGATCAAATACATTTGAAAATAATTGTGCCAATGTATAATCATTTTGATATGACCTCTAATCTTGGTGATGATTCATCAATGTTGGGATGGTTTAATGATAAGCATTGTCAATCTTTTGATATGAATAAGAGCTTCACTTATATGTGCAAACCGAGTTGCAATATTTTCATGCCTTTGACTTCTTGTGATAATATATTGGCTTTATATTTCATGACTTTTGAAGGGTGCTCTTGTATAACCGTGTCACATGTGCCCCAATTGAGATCAGTAAAAATGGATGCCAAATACATATACAACATGTACACCTTGTCTCTTTTGTTAGCCACATTTCAAAGTAGGCAACGCCGAGGATGGCTTTGTTTTCAAGAAGGGGAGGATGCTGAGGACATGGCTACCATAGTTGCACCCATATCCCCTGTTGTTTTACCTCTCGGAACAATTGCTAGAGCTCGCATATGCTAATTAAATTATCAGGTACTTACATTTTTTTGGTAATGTTTCTAGTGTTCATGAGAATATGATGCTGCATAATTTAGATACATTTATGTTGTTTGCAATTGAAGGACCTAGCACGGACAAGAAGGATGAACATTGGAGCATCGCCAAGCATGGAGATGAAGGTGAGTGCGAAGGGAACAAGAACGGAGGTTCAAGTGGAGATTTCTGGACTTTGAAGCCACCATCATGACATACAAGAAGATTGACGAAATATACAAGATGGCCTCTCATAAATTTCGTCCATAGCTTATTATTGGTGTTGCGCCACCTTATTTTGGGCCAGGCCCATGTAATCTATTTTTAGAGTCCATATTGTAGGGGAAACGACTTAGGAGGTGTTTTAGTCCCACCTTGCCTAGGGTGGAAGAAATCCCCTCTCTTTTCCCTATAAATATAGCCCTTAAGGCATCACTTAGACTTGGGTTTTATTTAGGTAAAAGTTAGCCATCGCTGCAAATTCGTGTACTTCGTTTGTGTCCAACGACCAGACCAAGACCGCTTATGAAACCCCACTTTTATCAATACTTCATCCATACTCGCAATATTCAGATTGCTTAATCATATTCTTGCTTGTTCTTCGATTGCTTGCAGGAGTAGACCTTCGTGGTTAGGTTGATCATGCTCCGGCGTGGTCAATAACCTCTCGAAGTTGGTTTAGCAATTGCTAAGGCGCAACGTTGTTGCACGTTTGTAGTCAGATCGTCAAAGTCGTCTCCACCAAATCGATAGTTATCATCTCATTGAAAGATCGGGACACCTTGCCTCTATCACAAGGTGATTGTGGTTGCATGCAGGATGGATGGGAGGCTGGATGTGTACTAGTATATCAGTATAGCACGTGGGGGCAGACACAGACTGCTAGATGTCTGGTTCTCGCGTCTACGTGCAGTGAGCGGCGCGGAGGGACAGACACCGGTGGCTAATGTTTGGGATCTCGCGAAAACATGAGACGTTGTCTCAGGTACTGTAAAACCTGCAAGATTCTCGGATGGATATGTGTCGATCTGTGTGGCGGAGCGTCCAAAGATAATCGCAGGAAGGAAATAAATACGTCCAGAAAACAGATTGTCTTGCAGATACGAACATAAGAAGATTGAATCTTGGTTCTTTTTTTCGATCAGGAACGAGCAGGCGGCAGAAAATATGGTGGACAAAATAAAGTGCGATCTAGTCGACAATTTTTTTCAAACTAATCTAAACCAGCACTAATACTAGGATGAATGCAACCAAAAATTCAACTACGCAAATACTAGATGCCAAAATTGCTAAAGGCTAAAAAGGTAGGTGTAATGGATGAACTAATCTATTTTTTTGGCCTTTCCGTGGGTTTATAGGACAGAGAAATAAACTAAACTACAAAAACTGTAAATCTCTCACCGATGAACCTGAAAACTGATACCACTTGATGTGACAGCGGCCCGATCTTTCGATGAGAGTGGGGATAAATATCAATTTCATGGATTTTGACCCTGACGATCCGGCTATACCGTACCCAACGACACGCCTCGACAATCTCTAAACCAATCTCCGATGGTTATTAACCTTGCCGTAGGCACGATCAACCTGAAGAACGAGGTTCGAGTTCCTGCAAGCAACCGAAGAACCGGCAAGAACAAAGGTGAATTGCAACTGAAATTGCTGATAATAATCTGAGCACACACACTAGATGAAAAGTTGGGGTTCCACTGTGGATCTGACAAGGCGGTAGTCCTACACGTCTCGTAGATGCGAATTGTAGCGATGGCTAGACAATACAATAAAACCCAAGTCTAAACCTAGACGGATGCTAATTATTTATAGTAGTATGAAGGGGAGCCACCGCCTTGATTTGTTGTTCATGGACCAGTCGTGCATTTTATGGACGTAGCTGGGGCGCTCACGTGGCCGATACTGTACGTGGCCTACTCAAGCCCATGTGCGTGTGGGCTGAATTGCATGCATGCATCGTATGACATGCATCACAGATGGGTATGGACCTCCTCCTCTTTGCATGCACGTTGCACCATTGCATTGCATGGCTGTAGTAAGTCAGCCGTATCATACGGATGTACAAACACACAAGCATGTATTTGTATATGCACAAACAACCGTATCTTGACACGTGGTTTGAATAAATCTCCGATAATCCTGCATGAAATAAATTGAGATGTAGTGATTTTGTATTTAGTAAAAAACTAATATATTTTATAATTACTACTAGAATTCACCTTTAAAATATATATTGTTTTCGACCATAATTCTGCGTTATTTTTGGTCGTATCCATATATGCCATGTCCACATCACTAAATAGCCGAAACACAATAGGACACGGGAAACCACAACTCAAATTCTTGAACCCAAAGTCAATGGTGGTATGGAGGGGTATATCATGGGGTTTGGCGGGTTAAGGTGGTGGTGAAGTGGGTGGAGTGCGGAGGCGTAGGTGGTGGTGGTGGAGGACTGCAGAAAATGCACTTTCGGCAGAGGAAGCCGGATGATCCGGGTCGGGGGCCGGATGATCCGGGCGCGTCCGGATGATCCGGGCAGGTCAACTGCGCTCGGGGCTGCTCGGGATGAACTGGAAAACGGGGAGAAATTCGAAGATTTCGCGGATTTTGGATGGATTTCGAGGGTGAGAAGGTGGGGAAAGGCAAGATCCACGAGTTACACAACGAATCCACGGATGAAAATCAACAAAACATCATCAAAACCAACAAATCACAAAACAATTTTGGGGCTATTTTTGGTGGGGATTTTTGGATTTAGGACGAAAACAACAAAATCAAGCTAGAAAACACGGGGTAGGGGCTCCAAAAATGTGAACAACGTGGCTCATGATACCAAGATGATGTAGGGTGGAACCCTAGGGGCCGATCTTTCACGTTTGGAGAGGATCCCTACGAGCAACACGAAGAACGCGCGGAAGAACACGAGGGAAATCACGGGGGAAAACGAGAGGAACACTCAACCGACACGAATATGATCACACAAGTGCTAGATCATCGAGGCACAAAGTAACACGATATCCAAAGTCAACAAGGGACGATACAAGAGTAACCGTTCTTCTCCGTGAGGAGGTCTTGATTGTCTTCTCCGGATGGAGGCCTTGAATCCGGATGGATCTTCTCCGAAGAGGTGCGGTCCCTCACGAGGACTAGATCCGGTGTGGATGAGCAATGCTCTATCTCAAATGAGCTAAACCAATGCTGAGTCTCGAAGTGAGGAGGAGGAGGAGTTCTATTTATAGGCTAGGGGGGTGAAGGGGTACATGGGCTCAGCCCAACACGCGCACGCAGGCGGGGTCCGGATGATCCGGGTGAGGAGCCGGATGATCCGGGCTCTGGCCGGATGATCCGGGAGGAGGCCAGGATGAGCCAATGACGCAGGCGATGGCGATGCAGGTCCGGATGTCCGGCTGGGGGTCCGGATGTCCGGGCGGGGTCCGGATGATCCGGGTCGGCGTCCGGATGATCCGGCTTCAGGGATGAGCTTCGGGTGTCTTCGGGTCGAGTTAGCCAGATCGTGCGGACCGGGGTTCGGGTCGTCCGGGCTCTGTACGGATCGTCCGAGACCTCGTCCGGATCATCCGGCCAGCCTGGGACTTGGCGCTTTTCCTCTCCGTCTTCACGCATGTCTTCCGCTTCCGGTTGTCCTTGCTTCCTAGCTTCTCCATGGCTAACTCCTTGGTACCTGAGTATGCAAAGCGTCTCCGTTTGCGGTAGTAGCCATGTCTCGTGTGAATCAAAAGGGATTTGTGAGAGGAGTGATGTCACATCGGTTTCGAGAGCTCTTGCACGTGCTCGAGTCATAGGTCCAAGTGGTGTTGTAGGGGATGTAGATGCGTCCGTGGGGATGATCATGGGATGCTCGGCTTTAGAGATGCTAGATCCACTCGAAACCAAGCAAATCCATGGATCAAAATCAACAAAACATCATCAAACCAACAAATCACAAAAAAAATGGGGGGCTATTTTTGGTGGTGATTTTTGGATTTAGGACGAAATCAACAAAATCAAGCTAGAAAAAGAGGGGTAGGGGCTCCAAAAATGTGATCAACGTGGCTCATGATACCAAGATGATGTAGGGCGGAACCCTAGGGCCGATCTTTCACGTTTGGAGAGGATCCCTATGAGGAGCACGAAGAACGCACGGAGGGGAACGAGTGAAATCACGGGGAAACGCAAGAGAAAACACTCAACCAAAGCGAATATGATCACACATGTGCTAGATCCAAGAAACACAAAGAGATACACGGTGCATATCCAACAAAGGATGATACAAGTGGCGGTAGTTCATCTCCGAGAGGAGGTCTTGAATCCACAAGGGATCTTCCCATAAAGGGGTCTTGAATCCAGGTGGATCTTCTCCGAAGAGGTCGCGGTCTCTCACGAGGAGGAGATCTGTATGGATGAGCGAGGCTCTATCTCACAAATGAGCTAAATCAACGCTAACCCTAAAACGTAGGTGGAGGGGGAGTATATATAGTCTAAGGGGCGAAGGGGTACATGGGCATTCAGCCCGGATACACGGCACGCAGGCAGGATGGGCCAGACGTCTAGGCAACGGTCCGGATGTCCGGGCTATCCCGAGACACCGGATGTCCGAGTGTTGGGGCCGGATGTCCGGGCTGGCAAGATCCAGCTTCTGGACGTTCTGTGACGGGGCACCGGATGTCCGGGCTGTGGCCCGATGTCCGGGGCCTGGTCAGATGTCCAGGCCCTGTAGTACTTCGATTGTGGGGTTGTTGCTGTTGTTGACATCTTCAGGGGCCGGATGTCCGGGTCCTGTAGCCTTTCTCTGGTTCCTCTCATCGTGCTCCATCATCCTTGTACTTGAGGACTTGTCCATCATTCCGAGCATCTCCGAGAGGGTCTCCTTGGTACCTAGGCATATGTAGTGTCCTTGCATTAGGTAGCAACCATGTCTTGCATGAACGGAAAAGAGAAGCATTTAGGAGCGGGTTCACCATGTGTCTAATGGCATATGTTTGAGGTCTCGTTGTATGTCCACTTGGGGCTTGGGGAGTAGTCATAGTGTACATGGGGATTGTCGGTGTCAAAACCAGCGGATCTCGGGTAGGGGGTCCCGAACTGTGCGTCTAGGCGGATGGTAACAGGAGACAAGGGACACGATGTTTTTACCCAGGTTCGGGCCCTCTCGATGGAGGTAAAACCCTACTCCTGCTTGATTGATATTGATGATATGGGTAGTACAAGAGTGGATCTAATACGAGATCAAGGAGGCTAAACCCTAGAAGCTAGCCTATGGTATGATTGTTGTAATGGTTGTGTGTCCTACGGACTAAAACCCTCTGGTTTATATAGACACCGGAGAGGGCTAGGGTTACACAGAGTCGGTTACAATGGTAGGAGATCTACATATCCGTATCGCCAAGCTTGCCTTCCACGCCAAGGAAAGTCCCATCCGGACACGGGACGAAGTCTTCAATCTTGTATCTTCATAGTCTTGGAGTCCGGCAGACGATGATAGTCCGGCTATCCGGACACCCCCTAGTCCAGGACTCCCTCAGTAGCCCCCGAACCAGGCTTCAATGACGTCGAGTCCAGCACATATATAGTCTTCGGCGTTGCAAGGCGGGTTCTCCTTCAAATTCCATGTGCTTGCCGGATAGTGTCCGGCTCTTTTATAAATGTTGCGCTCCTTGGCTTCCACGCCCAATAATGGCCTTCTTCCACGCGTCGCACGAATGCGAAAAGCCAGAGTATCTTTTATGTTTTACCCCCTAGTTGCGCAAACAATCTGCCTATAAGAGAGGCAAGAATCCAGATCCAAATCGCACCATCTTCCTTCCGCGAGTACTCATCGGAGCGCTTCTGACCAAAAATCCATTCCATCATGGACCGTCGATGCAGCTCCTCCTTTCGCGCTCCTAGCCCTCTGCCAGGGGATTGGAGGAGATGTTCTGTCCCGCACCACGAGCTGGTGACGCTCCATGCAGAGGGATACCATCCTCCGGCCTTTATGGTCCCGGTTCGAGCGGGCTGGCCACCTACAAAGGTGGGAAGCAAGCGGAGGCCACCCCTAGTCCCAACAAAATGGAGCGGGTATGCTTCGTCCCCTATCTGATAAGGGGACTTGGATTTCCTGTACATCCGTTCCTCCGCGGGCTTCTGGAGTTCTACGGACTCCAGCTCCATCACCTCACGCCCGCCTCTATTCTACATATCGCGGGTTTCGTAGCTCTTTGCGAGCTATTCCTGGGCATCGAGCCCCACTTTCGCTGTGGAAGAGGCTATTCTGCCTCGTACCCCGCTCTCACGAGGGGTCAATATATCAAGTGGGCGGTGCCGAAATATGGCGCATCGCCAGGACCGGATATCCATCCGGAACCCCTAGGAAGGCGTCTGAAGACTGGCCTTCAGAATGGTTTTATGTAGAAGACGCTCCACTGCCGGACCCTGTTCGGATCGGCCTCCAGGAGTTCAGCAATGCTCCTCTGAAGAAACGCCTGAGTTGGCGCCCGCGGAGCCCTCAGCTGGAGGAAGAGAAGAGCGTCCATTATTTGATGGACTGGATAAGGTTACTGGCCCATTCCGGATTGACCATGATTGGAGTCATGGCCACGTGCATTATGCGGGGGGTGCAGCCGCTGCAATACAGGGGCCACCCCATGTGGGATTTCAACGGGGAGAATGATGCCACTCGTCATGGCCGCCAAGGGCCGGGATCGGCCGAGGATCTGGTGAAGATTCTGTCCGGCCTGTACAAGGGGGAGAAGGCGGACTTCCTCCAGACGAGCCCATTGAATGGGTTCTCCATGAACAACCCTCGGAGCTGGTTAAGTGGATGTTCATTTATCCGACCCGCGCTTTCAAAGTTAAGTACCTTACTTTATGGTTTTGACGCAGGAACTGCGCCGGACTATGGAAAGCATACATAGTCCGGCCCCACAACCCAAGGTTCCAGAAAGATCCCTTGATCCGTCCTCCGAAGAAGATCTGGACATAAAGGTGGAGCAAATTGACGGGGTGTTTCACCAACTCAGCATGGATAATGCTCTAGTTGCCATTACGGCTGACTACCCCGGCCTATCTCCCGCCTCCCAGGTGATTGTGACCGAAGTCCTGACACCATTATTTCGTCCTTGCGCATTTCTGACCACCGCATAGAATGGTGTCTCGCAGGAGGTACCTTCAAGGCAGGAAGCCGAACCAGCGGCGGCTGACCCACAGGGGTCAGTTCGGCCCCGCAGGCGGAAGAGGGGTGCGGTGCGAATCGAAACGTCACCGCAACGGTATAGCTCGCGACCATTATTTAGGACAAAGTTCCTAGGAGGTGTTTGAATGCTCATGACTTTTGCAAGAGAAAGAGTGCTCGCCAGACTGCGGGCAGAGAGGTTGCCAACCAAGCCTCTGCCAGCCAGGCTCCAACACCTGGTCTGGAGGGGGAGGCGAGCGCAAGGCGCGAGCCGGATACTTCTCCAATGGAGGACGCCGATAGACTGTCCGCCACCAGGTCTGAGGTGGAGAGCGCCATGAACCATAGGCGCCGCCGGACAGTTTTTCGTGACGCGTGCTTCTCCCCTGAGGCGTTGAATGCCTTTAACGCGGGGGACGCGCACCTCCGTGCTGCTCAAGATGGTTTGACTAGAGCCACAGAGCAGTATGTAAAAGACATACGGGTAAGAGATTTTAATAGTTGTATATGCCAGTAGCCCCGGAGACTTAAAGTAGTTAGAGTAACTGATTTAAGGATCATTTGATGTGCAGGATCTTACAGAGAAGAATAGCCAATTGTCCTAGGAGCTACAAGAGTGCAAGGCCCAACTTGAGGCCGCACTCGCTGCCGCAGGAGGAAACACAGAGACCCCTCCTGGTAACACATTATTTCAGAAAGATAAGCGGTGTGCGGCGTGCGTGTAAGTATGACAATGATATTGCAGATGTTGCCGGACTGGATCCGAACAAGCAACAACTACTGCGCCAGCTGAAGGCCGGCGAGAGGGTGCTGACGAAGGTGCAGCAGGAAAGGAACAAACTCCAGGATGCCCACGCCCAGCTTGGAGAGGAGCTGAAAGGTGTTCGGGCCGAGCTGTCTGGCTCCGTGAAGGAGAATCAGCGGCTTCGTCGCGGCATCTATAGTAAGTGCTTGAGCGAACTCCTTTGAAAAGAAGAGTTCGGCGAGGAAGTCAATTGACAGAAATATGTCTGTAGGTGTGCTCACAGGTCGCCCTGTGGAGGAGATGCCCGTATCAACGGGTGTTCAACTTCTCGAGCTGGTGCAACTGCTCGAACGAGTTCGGCAGGCGATGAGCGGCGTCGTCCAGGCTTTATGGCCATTCCTCTCCCTACCCGAGGGCCTTGGAGAGCTTGCAGAGAAGCTTCAGGGAGCACGGCAGTGCTTCCGTTTATGGAAGATATCGGCCTGCCACCAAGGTGCCAGGGAGGCCTGGGCCATGGTGAACACGCGGTACAAGAAGGCGGATCCCAACCACATGGCCGAGGTCGGACCTGTGGGGCCCGATGGGAAGGAGATCCCTGTGAGCTTAGTGTACGGCCAAGTGGAGTTGGCCGCTAAATATTCCCAACGGGACTGTAAATTAGACAGCCTGTTAGACGGGATTGAGGAGTACAGTCAGTCGATTTGACAATGTATTAAAATGACATGTAAAATGCCTTCTAGCCGGATTGTAGATCGTTTGTCTTTGCCGACCTTTTCACTTCAACCTCGGGACCCTAGAGTCTGGAGTGTGTCCGAATACCTTCTCGGTTAAGAAACAACCGGGGCATGCATGGAGACCAGGCGTAGGGGTCATTAGTGCTTTATCAGACAAGTGCCCAACTAGTTATGTTATATTACATGGTTAGTAAGAAACATCTTCCAGGGAGAATAGTTCCGTTAAGGGTTACTTTCCCTGGGAGGCATGCCCTAAAGTGCATGTCCGGACTGCGAAAAGAGCAGGAAAACATCTGGGGGCAGATAAATAAATAGGTAAAAAATCATCTTTCAAGTCACTGACCGAATATTCCCTTAAGAACGCTAGCTTTCGGCTTCACCCAGTCTGAGGTACACATCCGGCTGACCCGGCAGTAACAGTCGCAGAGGTGCTCCCTTTACCTCCTAGCCGAACAATCGGGAACGTAGGGGTAAGCACAGGAGCCAGGCAACCCAGCTTGGCCAAAACTTAAGTCATATCGATGCATATAATGGTGAACAAAAGGTACATGTGGAAGTTTGACACATGTGCTGGGCATGAAGCCCTTATAAGTAAGCTTCTGGTAAAGAAGCCCCCAGGTATAATGAGTGTGGATAGCACATCAAGTGTGTGCGAACAATGTGCAAATAGGCCTTTAAGGGCTTTTATGAAAAGGGTGAGAGAAAAGAGAGGAACGAAAGATAGCTGAAGTGTGTAAAAATTTGGACGGGGGAAGGAGACGAACTCTTAGTCCGGCGCTAGGCGTAGAATCTTGGAGGCGGGCTGCGTTCCATGGGTTTGGCTCGAGTCGGTTGTCCGATGCATTCGGCAAACGGTACGCTCCGCCGGTCAGGACTTGATCGATAATGAAGGGGCCCTCCCATTTGGGCTTGACCTTGTCCTTTTTCTTGTCCGGCAAGCATAGAACTAGTTCGCCAACATTGTAAGTCTTAGCCCGTACTTCTCTGCTTTGATATCTTCGAGCCTGCTACTGATAGAATGCGGAACGAGCCTTGGCGACATCGCGTTCTTCCTCTAATGCGTCCAAGCTGTCCTGCCGATCCAGCTCGGCTTCTCTTTCTTCGTACATGCACACTCGAGGTGAGTCATGAATGATGTCGCAGGGCAAAACTGCCTCGGCGCCGTATATCATAAAAAATGGTGTGAATCCGGTAGTACGGTTGGGTGTTGTCCGCAGCCCCCAAGAGTACGGAGTCAAGCTCCTCTACCCAGTGCGTGTTAGATTCCGTAAGGGACCGCACTAGTCTGGGTTTGATGCCGCTCATTATTAGACCATTTGCTCGTTCCACTTGACTGTTGGTTTGAGGATGATAGACAGAAGCGTAATCGAGCTTAATGCCCATATTTTTGCACCATATTTTAACCTCGTCGGCCATGAAGTTCGTGCCGTTACCGGTAATGATGCTATGGGCGACGCCATAATAGTGTACTACCCCGGATATGAAGTCTATCACTGGTCCGGACTCTGCCGTTTTAACTGGCTTGGCCTCTATCCATTTGGTGAATTTGTCCACCATGACCAATACGTACTTTTGCTTGTGGGTTCCCCCTTTAAGGGGTCCAACCATGTCAAGCCCCCAGACCGCGAACGGCTAGGTGATGGGTATAGTATTGAGGGCGGTGGGTGGCATATGGCTCTGATTGGCAAAGAGCTGACAACCAACGCATGTTTGGACTAAGTCCTGAGCATCTGCCCGGGCCGTTGGCCAATAAAATCCTGTACGGAAAGCCTTGCCTACCAGGGCTCGAGCTGCGGTGTGGTGTCCGCCTAGTCCGGCATGAATTTCAGCCAGAAGGTTTCGCCCTTCCTCTTCGGAGATACACCTTTGAAGGACTCCGGTTGTGCTTTTCTTATAGAGTTCTCCCTCGTGGACCTTGTAGGATTTAGATCGCCGAACTATGCAACGGGCCTCATTTTGGTCTTCGGGAAGTTCCTGCCTAAGTAAGTAGGCTAGGAATGGCTCTGTCCACGAAGCGATTATTGCCATTATTTCGTGGGCTGAAGGTGTTACTTCATCGACTGAGTCGCCGGTTATGTCAGATTTTTCTGTGTTGGGTGGTGCGGCTGCTTCCGGGTTGTTATTTCCGGACTCCTCTTCCCATAGTACGGATGGCTTAAAGAGCCGTTCCAGGAAGATGTTTGGAGGGACAGCGTCGCGTTTCGCGCTGATGCATGCCAATACGTCGGCTGCTTGGTTATTATCCCGGGCTACATGGTGGAATTCAAGTCCTTCGAACCGAGCTGACGTTTTTAGGACAGCGTTACGATAGGCTGCCATTTTCGGATCCTTGGCGTCAAAGTCTCCATTTACTTGGGATATTGCAAGGTTTGAATCCCCGCGCACCTCTAGGCGTTGAATGGCCATGGAGATTGCCATCCGGAGGCCATGTAAAAGGGCCTCGTATTTGGCTGCATTGTTGGAGTCCGTGTACATTATCTGAAGTACGTATTGGACTGTGTCCCTGGTTGGGGACGTCAGTACGACGCCAGCCCCCAAGGCGGCCAACATTTTGGAGCCGTCGAAGTGCATAATCCAGTTGGAGTATGCGCCGTACTCTTTAGGGAGTTCGGCTTCAGTCCATTCAGCGACAAAGTCAGCCAAGACCTGCGACTTTATAGCTCGCCTAGGTTTGTAAGTTATATCAAATGGTAAGAGCTCAATGGCCCATTTTGCAATCCTGCCCATCGCGCCGCGGTTGTTTATAATGTCGTTGAGGGGTACTTCGGAGGACACTGTTATCGAACACTCTTGAAAGTAGTGTCGGAGCTTCCGGGATGCCATGAACACCGCATACGCTATCTTTTGATAGTGCGGGTAACAGGACTTGCAGGGAGTTAAGACAGTGGATACGTAGTACACTGGTTTTTGAAGATGGAATTTATGCCCTTCTGTTTCTCATTCGACGACGAGTACCGCGCTTAAAACTTGATGTGTTGCCGCGATGTATAACAACATTGGTTCGCCCAGGTTAGGCGCAGCCAGGACCGGATTTGTTGCCAATATGGCTTTTATTTCTTCGAGTTCGGCAGTGGCAGCATCCGTCCACTCGAAGTGTTCGGTGCGCCTGAGGAGGCGATAGGGGGGCAATGCCTTTTCTCCCAAACGGGAGATAAAGCGGCTTAGAGCCGCCACGCATCTGGTCAATTTTTGTATTTGTTTGAGGTCCTTTGGAATATCCAGCTGTGACAGATCTCGGATCTTGGCTGGGTTTGCTTCAATTCCTCTACCAGAAACTATGAAGCCGAGGAGCTTTCCGGCTGGTACGCCAAAAACGCATTTTTCCGGATTCAGCTTAATGTCATATGCTCGGAGGTTGTCGAATGTGAGCCTCAAATCGTCTACTAGAGTCTCGACGTGTTTGGTTTTGACGACTACGTCGTCTATGTATGCCTCTACTGTTTTGCCGATCTGGGTAGCCAGACATGTCTGAATCATGAGCTGATATGTTGCGCCGGCGTTTTTGAGTCCGAAGGGCATCATGTTGAAGCAGAATGGTCCATATGGAGTAATGAATGCCGTTGCGGCTTGGTCTGCTTCTGCCATCTTGATTTGATGGTAGCCGGAGTATGCGTCAAGGAAGCACAATGAATCGTGCCCTGCAGTAGCATCGATTATTTGGTCGATGCGGGGAAGGGGGAAGGGATCCTTTGGGCAGGCCTTGTTGAGGTCTTTAAAATCGACGCATAGGCGCCAGGATTTGTCCTTCTTTGGTACCATTACCAGGTTTGCTAGCCAGTCCGGATGTTTGATGTCCCTGATGAATCCGGCTTCCAGTAGTTTGGCTACCTCTTCTCCCATTGCCTGTCTTTTGGGTTCGGAAAATCGCCGAAGAGCCTGTTTGACTGGCTTGAATCCTTTTAGGATGTTTAGGCTATGTTCTGCCAATCTGCGTGGGATTCCTGACATATCTGAAGGGTGCCAGGAAAAGATGTCCCAATTTTGCCGAAGGAATACTCGCAGTGCGGCATCTACATCAGGGTTCAACTGTGCCCCGATGGAGGCCGTCTTTGTTGGGTCCGTTGGATGGACCTGGAATTTGACTATTTCATCCCCTGGTTTAAAGGAGGTGGGCTTGGATCTCTTATCGAGTATCACATCGTCCCTATTCACGTAGAGCACAGCGCGGTGAGTTCTTCTGCCGCTAGGGCTTCGGATAGTGCCTCCAGGGCTAATGCGGCTGTCTTGTTTTCGGTGCGGAGTACTATGTCCGGATCACTAGCGAGAGTGATTATTCCGTCGGGCCCAGGCATCTTAAGCTTCATGTACCCGTAATGGGATATGGATTGAAAAATTGTGAATGCCTCTCGTCCTAATATAGCGTGATATCCGCTGCTGAACGGGGCCACTTGGAACGTGACCTCTTCGGACCTGTAATTGTCCGGCGAGCCGAACACCACATCAAGTGTGATTTTTCCTGTGCAGGGCGCTTCCCGGCTAGGGATTATTCCTCTAAAGGTTGTGCTGCTTCGCTCAATGCGGCTCCAGTCTATTTCCATTTTTTGAAGAGTTTCCTCGTAGATGAGGTTTAGTCCGCTGCCTCCATCCATGAGTACCTTGGTGAGACGAAAGCCATCCACTATTGGACTGAGGACCAATGCGGCTGGTGCTCGGGCTGTTCGAAATTTAGGTTCGTCGCTGGCGTTGAAAGTGATGGCCCTGTCGCTCCATGGATTTGTTGTTGCTACTTGGTAGACTTCGGCGAGGCAGCGGATTGTTCGTTTTCACATATTATTTTATGTGAAAGTCTCGAAGACTGTTGACACCGTACTGGTACTATTGGAGTGGTTTTCCGGGGCTAGAAGCTCCTCGCCACTTTTGGCCACCTGCCGCAATATCCAACATGCTCGAAGGCTATGTGTTGGGGTGGCGCCTTTTGTATTGTGAATTTTACAGGGTCCACCGAGCCATCCCTCCAGTACGGTTCCGTGCCTTTTATGGGGTTTTTGCTTTTTGGTTTTTGTACCTGGTGCCTGAGTGTGATGCACCCTTTTGTTACGGACTAGGGTTGTATTCGGGGCCGGATTGTCCCAAAACTTAGTTTCGGTTTTCCGGAAACTCTCCATCGCATAGTACTTTCGTACTATGGACGCCAGGTCGGCGAAGCGTGTAATTTCACGGCGACTGACGGCGTTCAAGATTCCCTCGTCCGTGCAATTATTGCAGAAAACTGAAATTGCGTTTTCCTCTCGGCAGTCCTTTATCCTGTCCATAACCAGGAGGAATCTGGCCCAGTAATGATGTACTGTTTCAGCGGGCTCTTGCCGGATTTGAGATAGATCGCATATGTCTGGGTGGGTGGGTGGAATTGAGTCCAGAATCCTACCCATCTCGAGGCTCAAGGGCCGAGAAGTTTCCGAATTTGTAAGCTTGGATTGTTGGACGTTGTCCAACAAGTTCGGTCCGATGCCTGACTTTAGGTTCAGTGCTTGATCGAAGTCCGTCCCTCCGCGGGAATCCGGCATGGAGGGTTCGGAAGCCCGGACATAACTAGTTTTCAATACAGGAGAAGAGTCGCCGCATTGTTCCTCTACCACCGCAACGTGGTGGGTAACCTGGGGAGAGTTAATCTCTCTCAGATCGGTTTTAAGCCCAATCTGATTGTAGTCTGTAGCGACTCCCAGGGTGGTGATGCGATCCAAGAGCTCGTTTACGGACGAGAGCTCTATTGGATCCATCTGCTCGGCGAATTCTGAGTTGACGTGAAGATTGCTTTTGATGACCCGAGAGGTCATCGTCGAAGCGGTGGCCGAACAGGCGGTCATGAGAAAACCACCCAGCCGGATAGTTTGGCCGGCGGCCAAGGCTCCTTTGGCGAAGATACCGTCTTTGAAGACGGGAAGAGGCATCAATGAAAGCACCAATGTCGGTGTCAAAACCGGCGGATCTCGGGTAGGGGGTCCCGAACTATGCGTCTAGGCGGATGGTAACAGGAGACAAGGGACACGATGTTTTTACCCAGGTTCGGGCCCTCTCGATGGAGGTAAAACCCTACTCCTACTTGATTGATATTGATGATATGGGTAGTACAAGAGTGGATCTACCACGAGATCAAGGAGGCTAAACCCTAGAAGCTAGCCTATCGTATGATTGTTGTAATGGTTGTGTGTCCTACGGACTAAAACCCTCCGGTTTATATAGACACCGGAGAGGGCTAGGGTTACACAGAGTCAGTTACAATGGTAGGAGATCTACATATCCGTATCGCCAAGCTTGCCTTCCACGCCAAGGAAAGTCCCATCCGGACACGGGACGAAGTCTTCAATCTTGTATCTTCATAGTCTTGGAGTCCGGCTGACGATGATAGTCCGGCTATCCGGACACCCCCTAGTCCAGGACTCCCTCAGGGATGATCGTCGGATGCTCGACATCAGTGTAGGTATGAAGAACAAACTCGATCTATACTACGAAAAACTATAAAATCTCACCGAGCAACCTAGAAATCTGATACCACTTGATAGAGGCAAAGGTGTCCCGTCTTTCGATGAGATGGTGATTATCATTTCGGAGGAGTAGACTTTGACGATCCGACTACGTACGTGCAAAGACATCGCGCCTTAGTAATAGCTAAACCAACTCCGAGAGATTATTGACCACGTCGGAGCTCGATCAACCTGACCACGAGGGTCTATTTCCTGCGAGCAAACGAAGAACAAGCAAGAATATGATAAAGCAATCTGAATATTGCGAATACGGATGAAGTATTGATAATGGTTGGGATCGGAAAGTGGTCTTAGTCTGGTCGTTGGACACAAACGAAGTACACAAAGTTGCGTTGACTAACTTTTAACTAAACAAATCCTAAAGTCTAAACAACGCCCAAAGGGCTGTATATATGAACGAAGAGAGGGGAATTTCGTGGCCCTTGAGGGAGGGGTCCGGAACCAACCCTAACTCTTGCTTCCCCACACATACGGACTCTAAAAACAGCCTATAATCAAGTATTTCGAAATTACATAGGCCTGGTCCAATAATAGGGTGATGCAGCACCTAGAAGAGCATCTGGACGAAAATTATGAAGTAGCATTAGGTATATTTCGTCCAAGGCTTCATGCACTCATTATGCTGGCTTCAATGTCCTGAAATCATCACTTGTAACTCCGTTCTTGTTCCTCTTGCGCATGCCATAATCTCCATGCTTGTTCTTGCTCTAATGTTCATCCTTCTCGAAGCTAGGCCCTTCACTTGTAAGTAAAACAAATGTATCCAATTTAGGCAGCATCATATTCTCATGAAAATTAGAATCATTACCAAGAAAGAAAAGTACCTGGTAATTTAATTGCCATGCGCGAGCTCTAGTAATTGGTCCAGTATTTATAGCAGCAGGGGCTGTGGGTGTAACAATGGTATTGATGTCCTCATCAGTTACAGCTTGCCATCTAGCGAAAACAAGTAGAATAAGGCATATGGCCGCTGGATTTTCTTCAATTTACGGCCAAATGAGATTGCCTGGATCATAGAGCATCTGCAGAAAGCTACGTTTGTCCCTATCAGGGGGGCTAATGTCTATAAGCAACATAATCTCTCGAATTTCCTTTAAAAGGGAGTGCCAATGGGTTCAGAAACTTGTCTGAAGAATAGCGGTGAATGATGTTCTTTGACTTTCAGAGCCAAAAAGTCCTGCTTAAGGCCGAATTTGAGGGTACTCCGGGCCTCCTGGCGCAAGCCAGGAGTATTTTCTGGATTCGCACACTCGCCACGAGCAGTTTGAGTTTTTGTGGGTCCGCCACGGACTCGGAATGACAAAGTTATGACTGTTTTAGTGAAGATCGGTCCATTCTATGGCAGTCCTTCAAAGTACTTCATTTTCCCATGACGCTTTTTGCCTGACTGCCCTGAAATTTCTTGTCCTTTGTAGGGGAGATATTGTTTCCACATATATATTGACCGATGCCTGGAATGCCCTTCTGTTCTTGGCTTTCACGCGCATGAGTTACAGCATGCCATCCGGCGAAAACAAGGAGAATAAGGCATATAGCCACTAGATTTTCTTCAATTTACGGCCAAATGAGATTGCCCGGATCAAAGAGTATCTACAGAAAGGTACGTTTGTCCCCACCAGGGGGGCTAATATCTATAAGCAACATAATCTCTCGAATTTCCTTCAAAAGGAAGTGCCAATGGGTTCAGAAACTTGTCCGAAAACAGCGGCGAATGATGTTCTTTGACTTTCAGGGCCAAAAAGTCCTGCTTAAGGCTGAATTTGAGGGTACTTCAGGCCTTCTGGCGCTAGCGGGGAGTATTTTCTGAATTAGCACGCTCGCCGCGAGCAGTTTGAGTACTTGTGGGTCCGACACGGACTCGGAATGACAAAGTTATGACCGTTTTAGTGAACATCGGTCCATTCTATGGCAGTCCTTGAAAGTACTTCATTTTCCCGTGAAGCTTTTTGCCTGACCGCCCCAAAATTTCTTGTCCTCTATAGTGGAGATATTGTTTCGACATATATATTGACCAATGCCAGGAATGCCCTTTTGTTCTTGGCTTTCACGCGCATGAGTTACAGCATGCCATCCAGCGAAAACAAGGAGAATAAGGCATATAGCCGCTGGATTTTCTTCAATTTACGGCCAAATGAGATTGTCTGGATCATAGAATATCTACAAAAAGGTATGTTTGTCCCTACCAGGGGGACTAATGTCTATAAGCAACGTAATCTCTTGAATTTCCTTCAAAAGGAAGTGCCAATGGGTTGAGAAATTTGTCCCACAAACAGCGGAGAATGATGTTCTTTGACTTTCAGGGCCAAAAAGTCTTGCTTAATGCCGAATTTGAGGGTACTCCAGGCCTCCTGGCGCAAGCGGGGAGTATTTTCTGGATTCGAACGCTCGCTGCGAGAAGTTTGAGTATTTGTGGGTCCGACACGGACAAAGAATGAAAAAATTTATGACCGTTTTAGTGAACATCTGTCCATTCTATGGTAGTCCTTAAAAGTACTTCATTTTCCAATGCGCTTTTTAACGAACCGCCCCGAAATTTCTTGTCCTCTATAGTGCAGATATCACTTCAACATATATATTGAGCAATGCCAGGAATGACCTTTTGTTCTTGGCTTTCACGCGCATGAGTTACAGCATGCCATCCGGCGAAAACAAGGAGAATAAGGCATATAGCCACTGGATTTTTTTAATTTACTGCCAAATAAGATTGCCCAGATCATAGAGCATCGGCAGAAGGTACGTTTGTCCCTACCAGGGGAGCTAATGTCTATGAGCAACATAATTTCTCGAATTTCCTTCAAAAGGAAGTGCCAATGGGTTCAGAAACTTGTCCGAAAAACAGCGGCGAATGATGTTCTTTGACATTCAGGGCCAAAAAGTCCTACTTAAGGCTGTCTTTGAGGGTACTCCAGGCCTCCTGGTGCAAGCGGGGAGTATTTTCCGAATTAGCACGCTTGCCGCGAGCAGTCTGAGTACTTGTGGGTCCGACACGGACTCGGAATGACAAAGTTATGACCGTTTTAGTGAACATCGGTCCATTCTATGGCAGTCCTTGAAAGTACTTCATTTTCCCGTGACGCTTTTTGTCTGACCGCCCCTAAATTTCTTATCCTCTATAGTGGAGATATTGTTTTCACATATATATTGACCGATGCCAGGAATGCCCTTTTGTTCTTGGCTTTCACACGCATGAGTTACAGCATGCCATTCAGCGAAAACAAGGAGAATAAGGCTCATAGCCGCTGGATTTTCTTCAATTTACGGCCAAATGAGATTGCCCGGATCAGAGAGCATCTACAAAATGGTAAGTTTTTCCCTACCAGGGTGGCTAATATCTATAAGCAACATAATCTCTTGAATTTCCTTCAAAAGGAAGTGCCAATGGGTTCAGAAACTTGTCTGACAAACAGCAGCGAGTGATGTTCTTTGACTTTCAGGGCAAAAAAGTCTTGCTCAAGGCTGAATTTGAGGGTACTCCAGGCCTCTTAGCACAAGCTGGGAGTATTTTATGGATTCGCATGCTCGCTACGAGCAGTTTGAGTATTTGTGGGTCTGACACGGACACCGAATGACAAAATTACGATCGTTTTAGTGAACATTTGTCCATTTTATGGCAGTCCTTGAAAGTACTTCATTTTCCAATGCGCTTTTTGCCGGACCGCCTCGAAATTTCTTGTCCTCTATAGTGGAGATATCATTTCAACATATATATTGACCAATGCCAGGAATGACCTTTTTCTCTTGGCTTTCACGCGCATGAGTTACAGCATGCCATCCGGCGAAAAGAAGGAGAATAAGGCATATAGCTGCCGGATTTTTTTCAATTTACGGCCAAATAAGATTGCCTCGATCATAGAGCATCGGCAGAAAGCTACGTTTGTCCCTACCAGGGGAGCTAATGTCTATGAGCAACATAATCTCTCGAATTTCCTTCAAAAGGAAGTGCCAATGGGTTCAGAAACTTTTCCAAAAAACAGCGGCGAATGATGTTCTTTGACTTTCAGGGCCAAAAAGTCCTGCTTAAGGCTGAATTTGAGGGTACTCCGGGCCTCCTGGTGCAAGCAGGGAGTATTTTCTGGATTAGCATGCTCGCCGCGAGCAGTTTGAGTACTTGTGGATCCCACACGGACTCCGAATGACAAAGTTATGACTGTTTTAGTGAAGATCGGTCCATTCCATGGCAGTCCTTGAAAGTACTTCATTTTCCCATGATGCTTTTTGCCTGATCGCCCCAAAATTTCTTCTCCTCTATAGTGGAGATATTGTTTCCACATATATATTGACCGATGCCAGGAATGCCCTTTTGTTCTTGGCTTTCACGCGCATGAGTTACAGCATGCCATCCAGCGAAAACAAGGCGAATAAGGCATATAGCCACTGGATTTTCTTCAATTTACAGCCGAATGAGATTGCCCGGATGATAGAGCATCTGCAGAAAGGTATGTTTGTGCGAGCGAAAGATCAGGGCCACCCCAAAAATCGTCTCAACACTACTTGAGGCATATAACCAGGGGGCTAATGTCTATCTGCAACATAATCTCTCGAATTTCCTTCAAAACGAAGTGCCAATGGGTCCAGAAATTGTCCGAAAAACAGTGGCGAATGATGTTCTTTGACTTTTAGGGCCAAAAAGTCTTGCTTAAGGCTGAATTTGAGGGTACTCCAGGCCTCCTAGCGCAAGCGGGGAGTATTTTCTGGATTCGCACGCTCATTGCGAGCAGTTTGAGTATTTGTGGGTCCGACACGGACACCGAATGACAAAATTATGACTGTTTTAGTGAACATCTGTCCAATCTATGGCAGTCCTTGAAAGTACTTCATTTTCCAATGCGCTTTTTGCCGGACCGCCCCGAAATTTCTTGTCCTCTATAGTGGAGATATCGTTTCAACGTATATATTGACCAATGCCAGGAATGACCTTTTGTTCTTCGCTTTCATGCGCATGAGTTACAGCATGCCATCCGGCGAAAACAAGGAGAATAAGGCATATAGCCGCTGAATTTTTTTCATTTATAGCCAAATAAGACTGCCCAGATCATAGAGCATCGGCAGAAAGCTACGTTTGTCCCTACGAGGGGGGATAATGTCCATGAGCAACATAATCTCTTGAATTTTCTTAAAAAGGAAGAGCCAATGTGATGTGAAGCATCCCATGTTCATCCCCATGTACACTCCGACTACTCACCAAACCCCAAGAGGACATATCACGAGACCTCGAAGATACGCCATTGGACACAAGGTGAACTCGCTCCTCTCCGAACCTTCACTTTCTACATGTGAGACATGGCTACTACCTCCAACATGTGTGTTATGCATGATCAGGTACTTAGAGGAAAGCCATGGAACAGCTATGAGCATTGGACAAGACGGCGAGGATACCAAGCGTGAGGAACAAGAGGAAGAGCTACTAGGAAGCTACAGCGCTCAGACGTTCAACAGCCACCGGACGACCGACGATCTCCGGACGTCCGACGCCTAGAGACACCACCAGCCAGATCGACCGCAGCCGAGGCAACCTATAGCGCCCGGACGACCGCCAGACACCGGACGTTCGACACTCACCAGCACCCGGACGACCGACGCCGACCGGACGTCCGACCCCTCCTGTCCAGAGCCAAAAAGCCGGACGTCCTACATGCACCGGACGACCGGACCCTCATGAGCCACCGGACGTCCGACGCCTGTGCATCCGCCCGTGTGTTGGGCCGAAGCCACTTACCCTTTCATTCACCTAGACTATAAATAGACCTCTCCCATCTCCTAGCTAGGGTTAGCGATGGTTTAGCTCATATTTTATGTGAGAGCCTTGCTCATCCACTTGGTTACTTCTCCTCGGAGCTCACGACCTCTTCGGAGAATATCCCCTAAGCTGATTCAAGACCCCTTCAAGGGAAGACAATCAAGACCTCCTCACGGAGAAGAACGGCTACCTTCGTATCTTTCCTTTGTTGATTTTGAATCTTGTGCCACCTCATGTGTTCGGTGATCTAGCCCTTGTCTGATCAATTACTTGTCGGTTGAGTTTCTCTCGTTCCTCCCCGTGTTTTTCCTTGTGTTCTTCCGCTCGTTCTCGTGTTCCCCGTAGGATCCACTCCAAACGTGAAAGATCGGCCCCATAGGGTTCCGCCCTACATCATCTTGGTATCATGAGCCACGTTGATCACGTTTTTGGAGCCCCTACCCCTCTTTTCTAGCTTGATTTTGTTGTTTTCGTCCTAAATCCAAAAATCCCCACCAAAAATAGCCCCAATTTTTTTTGTGATTTGTTGGTTTGATGATGTTTTGTTGATTTTGATCCATGGATTTGCTTAGTCTCGAGTGGATCTAGCATCTTCCCATGTTTCTCCATCTTTCATCCACGAAATCTCGTCAATTTTGACCCCAAAATCTCCATTTGCCGCTCAAAATCGCGCCCCGGATCGCGGATTTCGCGTTGACCCCGACCCACCGGACGACCGGCGTTTTACGGACGTCCGGAGCCCCAGGAACGACCGGACGTCCGATCTTTCCCGGACGATCGGAACCCCTAACCCGAGCTGAATTTACGGATTTCCGACCTTCCCAGACGTCCGACGACCGGACATCCGACCTTTCCCGGACGTCCGTAACCTGTAGTTTCACACTTCGGTTGATTTTTGTTTTGTCCATAACTAATTCATCCGAACTCCGATTTTGACGTTCTTTAGCTCGTTTTGAAGCTATTGACATCCCACATCCCACAAAAATACCACCAACACCATTTGATTCCATCAAAGTTTTGAAAATTTGGCAAGTTTGCCTAGGCCCTCCACCACATCATCCGCATAGCCATCACCGACTTACGCAACCTAACCCATTTTGTTCACCATAGCATTAGTGGTTGCTTGAGTAGTGATTCGAGTCTCCTAAGGTGTTTCGGCTACTTAAGGACGGTTGCTTCTTCATCAACCACCACCACCACTTCCGCATAGGCGTGCCCACCATACACTTCCGCCACCCCCAACTTAACCCAATAGTTGTTTGAGCTTGTTTGAGTTGTGGCTTGTGTCTCCTAAGGTGTTTCGGCTACTTAGGGACGGCAACTTCAACTTCGACACGTGTATAGCCCATCATCCCACTTCCGCATTGCCAAGTGCAAACCACCACCGATTTCCGCTACCACCATTTGACATTTGTCATTTGAGATTTTGAGTTCGCGGTTTTTTCGTTTCCTAAGGTGTTTCGGCTACTTAGGGATGAGTCTCCATCATCTTGGTATCTACATCAAGAACACCGCCACTCATCATCGCAAAGGACGGTAACCTCGACGACACCATTGTATATTCCCCTTGCCATTGCATTGTTAAGCCCTAGCCCATTTTGCGTTACTTGCCTATCAAGACTAGCCATCTGAGTATTGCCGGCAATGTTACTTGTGCACATTAGTGATCATACTTCCCATAGCATACATACCATATCATCGTGGTGCATATATTGGTATCATATCTTGTGTCACAAGTTTGTTCCCGCATATACACAATTTCTATCTTGGTTTGTGCATTGTGCAAAAGTGGCCATAGGAAAAAAAATAAAGCTTTTAAGCAAAAGAAAGAGAGCAAAGAGCTTGTAAGCAAGTGCCATAGCATCATACCACATTGCATATAAGATTGTCATATCCGATTATCTTGGAACATCTTGAGAGACACACCGGGAACCATACATACATAGCATACTTGGAATACAAAGCTTATCCATTTTGCATCTTATAGGTTGTGCACAAGTGTCGTATCCACCTATTGAGCAATCGTGCTAGCATCTCTCTGGAGTTGTGCAACACGAGCGTTTTCCGTGGATTCCACATTTTGTGCTCACTCCTTGGTTGCACGACCCCATTTATCTATCTGTGTGTGTGTTTCCGTGTGCCACATATTGATATTGGTCCATTTGTTTCACTTGCGAATTTGTGAATCTCTTTCAACATTATTGACTCTTGCTAGCATTTTGCATCAAATTTTTGTGCCACTATCCTCACCAAGCTCCACCATAAGCTTTTACTTGTGTAGGTGTGAGAACCAACAAGGATTGGTACCAATAGTGCTATTTCATTGTCCGCATTTGAGTGAACTTGATTCATCATCAACATCGGTCAAGGTACATTGGTATAAGTTCTTCTCTTTCTCCCACTCATATTTGCTCGAGTCTTGTGATAGATAGGCAAGGAATTTCCTCTCCGGTCTACAACAACAACGACGGCGTCAACAACTACATCTCCAAAGCTTCCATCTTCAATCTACAACGACAAATGCAAGGCGCACAATCAAGATTGCGAGAGCGCATCGAGAACATCTCCATCGACATTGGTCACTCCGAAGCAAGGAAAAGGTACTACATTGACAAGAAGCTTTCCGCACATAAAGAGGAGCAAGATGCAAGGATGGAGGAGATTAGAGCCTTGATCAAGTCTTCTTCCCCTTCGTCATCTTCAAGGCGGCGACATTCAAGACACAAGTCTTCAGAGCACGGAAATGATGCAAGTGCAAATCGTCCTCGTCCACATCTACATGGCCACCACCATCACGTTCGTGATCAACATCATCATGAAGGGCAAGTCACCTCCAAGCATCATATGCACGACGACGACGAACGGCGTCTTCTACGAGCTCAAGCACGACACCGACATCATCATCATGAAGATGCTCCACAAGAGCAAGTGCACAAGCCCCAACAAGCCCTACTTCACTCCAAGTCCAAGCTTCAAGAGCACAAAAGAAGACCGCGAGACGACCACCACCAAGACGGCGCTATGGCTACATCAACCACTTGGCATCTTCGCCAAGTGTTCTCAAGGCATCTTCGCCTTTGGACGTACAACATCTTCGCCTACTTCCCATGAGTACGCCTACAATGACTTCATCAAGTCCAAGGCGACTACCTACGAGCAAGGGCGACACTTCCATCTTCGGAAGCCCCTCAAGGAAGATGGTCGAGCATGGGAAACTCCCTTCGGTCATGGAGACGAGCTACGAGGTGCCACATCATATGGGCCTCCAACAACAAGACGGCGACAAGAAGGTCGAGCAAGGGCCATCCCCTTCGACCACGGCGATAGGAGTTGAGCATGGATACATTTGCACCTACATCTCTCCGACACCCACATATGTCGAGATGCCCCAAGTGCCATGTGAGGAGAGCCACCACCACATAAGTGACATGAGTGACTCCACCATATGTGACATTGAGAGCATTTCCTATGGGAGGATGAGTGTGACAACCACTAGCCCCAGACATAAGAGCATGCCACACATCCTATGTGAGGTTGAGTGCCATTTGAGTGACTCCACCAACCATATGAGTGAGAGCATCCTTGGGGGAGTGAGTCAGCCACAACACTTAGTGAGTGAGGTAGTTGACACGGCATGTGAGGCCACTATGATTTCTAACGACTTAACCTCTACTCCTAGTGTGTTTTCTCCTTTGGTGCTAGGTCTCCTACATGACGACATGCCTATCCTCGACGAGTCCATCCCTCTAAAGGGAAAACCGATGGCCATGGTGGACGATGATGCACCCCCCACATGGTTCCATCAAGATGAAGATGACAACGAGACGATCTTCAACACCTCACCTACAACACATGAGCGACACTCCAAAGGTAACATAGGTGATGGTGCTTCTCTTGTCCCACTAGTGGACTCTCTTGACATCGATTTCTCCCATGATGTTGACCCACCTATTCCCATGCTTCATGCTAGTGAGACTTCTTCATGCCTTGACTTACCTATTTAGGATGAATATGATGATGAGCATGTTGAGTTGCCTAGTTGTGATGCTATGCTCCATAGGATATCATGTGAAAATTCTTTTGGTCACATCATGTTTCACAACCCATTGAACTTGTCATATGCTATGAGTGAGATCTCACATATTGCATCATTACAATCTCAACCTAGTAACTATGCACGCCCCATTAAAATCAATCCTATTTGCACCTATGGCATAGATGACGAGATGATGTTCATTGGCTTTTGTTTTTCATGTGATGATATTGCCATGCTTCCTTTACATGATTTGTGCAATTCATCTACTATGCCATGCCATGATCACATTGTTTCGAATATGCATTTTTTTGGATGTTGTCAATATTCTCCACGTGATGTTTCTACTCTTGCTCATGAGGAGACCCCCATAGTTTCCTCATACATATTAGGAGATCTTGATGCATTTCATACTTTGCATGATTCCCATTATAGTGTACATCATATGCATTCCATGAATACCAATGCTCTTGATATTGCTCGTGATGCATTACACAATTTGAGTCTCCATTATGCTATACATAATAACAAACCTATCATGATGGATGACATGTTTCTATGTCACGCATCTCATTTATTTGAGCATTGGATATTTTGTGCTAACCGACACATGCACGTGCGCATCGTGATGGATGATGTGTACATATTCCATGCAAACACAATTTTTCCTTTGTCTTTGTTTTGTGTAGGTACTCATGTATACTCGTCAACCTCTCAATCCCAAGAGTTGACGAAACGAGCTCTTGAGAGCAACGATGCTTTGGGATCCCGTGGACTATCCTTACCACCGTTCCCTTCACGCAAGGACTATGCGCATCTCTTTTACTTGGCTCTCACACGACTATGGGCTATCTACCACTTGTCACCTTACGCCCATTCTAGCGTGTTCACTTTGCATGTTATGCTTGTTTGTATGCCTTTACCATGCAATTGTGACCCTTGTTTGCATCTACCCATGATTCACCATTATGCTACTTCCATGTGTATTTGCATGCTTGGTGGAGATCCTTGTTGTTATTGCCATGTTTATCATGTGCCCCATGCTATTGATGCTTGTTGTGTTGGGAGAGTCATAATGCCCCATTGCTATTTACACATGGCCTCTCGCCAATACATTGATGATATTTTTCTCATATCTTACATTCATGCTTGTGATATGTCATGTCCATTATTCATGCCCACTATTTGCACACATGACATGCTTGCCATGATTCCTTCTGGTAAGTTGCATCTTCGCACTACTAGCTTGCTTAACTTGATTGCTATGATTGCTTGCTATGTTGCATCACCCATGTTCCACTATTATTCGCTTTCTTGGGTTGATGACATATTTGTTCATGCCTCTCACATGATACATCTTGTTCATTGTCGCTTGCCTCCAATTGTTGCATGTATGCTTAGTTCTCTTGGAGACTTGGACACTTTACTTGTGATGCATGCTAGTATGATTGAGCCTCTTGTATTTGGTTGTTCTTGCATCATATGCCTCCATACTATGAAATGCTCCCTTGTACTTTCTTATGATGAGCATGATGCATACACTTGTTAGGTATCTTACCACTCGAATGATAGGTTTTGCATTTTCGCTAACCTCATTTGTTTTTCCAAGTGTTTATCATGTTCTTTCATTTTGGAGGATTCACAAGGTGGTGTCGTTATGCGACACATTGGTTATGTGAAGGCATACATGATGTACAACTCCAACATCTTTGGGAACTTTCTTGAGGTGAACTCCTTCTCTTTGAGCCATCCTCAAATAAGCATATTGGATGGGTCGCTCTTTCATTGTTGTTTCCTTCTCTTTGATACATCTCGTGAACGGAGGAGGGACATTGGAGATTGGCTACATGGACCTTCACATTGAGGAGCGCTCGCACTTATTGGATGCACCTTCGGAACTCCACTCATGCCTCGACATCGAGCTTTGGTACACCAACACATCCATATTTGTTGATTGTGCTCATACATATCATGCTCGATGGACATATCATACTCACCACAAGTTTTCACTCCATGCATGGATTGACTCACATTATGCTTATCTTCTTGCATCTATTTCCATGTCATCCATGATATTTGAGCTTGTTCACTTCCTTAGCAAATTTGTTGTGATCTTCCTTGATGGAATATTCATACATCATGATCATATTGTCCACCATCAATTGCATGATAGCTTACACATATTGAGCATCCATTGCCATATTCATGCTATTGATAAACCGTCTCACTATGACATCATTTTGCACCATGGTTGCAATCATCATATTTACAACACATTTGTCTGCACAATGATTGCATTTCATCCCATGAATGCTTTGCATCTCATTCTAAATCATCTTGATAAGATCATGTGTTTTGTCATGACCAATCTTGCCGCACGTACTCATTCTTACATGATGGACACTTTGTGTGCGCTAACCATTGTATTTCCGAGTGTTGCTTGTGTTTGCTCTTTTTGCATGTCTATCACTCCGGCGACACCTTGGACTACTTGGATTGCGCCATGTCTTCAACTTCGTCCAACTACAAGTCATTCTACGACAACCATTTCCATGTTGATGACGATCACGATCCGAGGTCGGATCTTTCCCAAGGGGGGGGGGGGAGATGATGCGGAGCATCCCACGTTCATCCCCATGTAAACTCCGACTACTCTCCAAACCCCAAGAGGACATATGACGAGACCTCGAAGATACGCCATTGGACACAAGGTGAACTCGCTCCTCTCCGAACCTTCACTTTCTACATGCGAGACATGGCTACTACCTCCAACGTGTGTGCTATGCATGATCAGGTACTTAGAGGAAAGCCATGGAACAGCTATGAGCATTGGACAAGATGGAGAGGACACCAAGCGCGAGGAACAAGAGGAAGAGCTGCTGGGAAGCTACAGCGCTCGGATGTCCGACAGCCACCGGACGACCGACGATCTCCGGACGTCTGACGCCTGGAGACTCCACCAGCCAAATCGACCGCAGCCGAGGCAACGTACAGCGCCCGGACGACCGCCAGACACCGGACGTCCGACACCCGGACGACCGACACCGACCGGACGTCCGACCCCTCCTGTCCAGAGCCAAAACGCCGGACGTCCAACATGCACCGGACGACCGGACCCTCGCGAGCCACCGAACGTCCGACGTCTGTGCGTCTGCCCATGTGTTGGGCCGAAGCCACTTACACTTTCATTCACCTAGACTATAAATAGACCTCTCCGACCTCCTAGCTAGGGTTAGCGATGGTTTAGCTCATATTTTCTGTGAGAGCCTTGCTCATCCACTTGGTTACTTCTCTTCGGAGCTCACGACCTCTTCGGAGAAGATCCCCCAAGCGGATTCAAGACCCCTTCAAGGGAAGACAATCAAGACCTTCTCACGGAGAAGAACGGCTACCTTTGTATCTTTCCTTTGTTGATTTTGAATCTTGTGCTACCTCATGTGTTCGGTGATCTAGCCCTTGTGTGATCAATTACTTGTCGGTTGAGTTTCTCTCGTTCCTCCCCGTGTTTGACCGTGTGTTCTTCCGCTCGTTTGTCGTGTTCCCCGTAGGATCCACTCCAAACGTGAAAGATCGGCCCCATAGGGTTCTGCCCTACATCACAATGGGTTCAGAAACATGTCGAAAAACAGCGGAGAATGATGTTCTTTGACTTTCAAGGCAAAAAAGTCCCGCTTAAGACTGAATTTG
Source organism: Triticum timopheevii (assembly GCA_963921465.1). Lineage (NCBI taxonomy): Eukaryota > Viridiplantae > Streptophyta > Magnoliopsida > Poales > Poaceae > Triticum > Triticum timopheevii. The sequence continues at coordinate 278,260,617 of OY997266.1, read as the reverse complement.
AGGGTACTACGGGCCTCCTGGCGCAAGCGGGGAGTATTTTCTGGATTAGCATGCTCGCCGCGAGCAGTTTGAGTACTTGCCGGTCCCACACGGACTCCGAATGACAAAGTTATGACCGTTTTTGATGAGGACATCAATACCATTGTTACACCCACAGCCCCTGCTGCTATACATACTGGACAAATTGCTAGACCTCGCGCACGCCAATTAAGTTACCAGGTACTTTCGTTTCTTGGTAATGATTCTAATGTTCATGAGAATATATGCTGCCTAAATTGGATACATTTGTTTTGCTTTCAAATGAAGGGCGTAGCTTGGAGAAGGATGAACATTGGAGCAAGAACAAGCATGGAGATGATGGCATGCGCAAGGGGAACAAGAACGGAGTTACAAGTGATGATTTCAGGACGTTGAAACCACCATAATGAGTGCATGAGGCCTTGGACGAAATATACAAGATGCTACTTCATAACTTTCGTCCAGAGGCTATTCTAGGTGCTGCGTCACCTTATTATTGGGCCAGGCCCATGTATTTTTGAAATACTTGAGTATAGGCTATTTTTAGAGTCCGTATGTGTGGGGAAACAAGAGATAGGGTTGGTTTCGGACCCCTTCCCCAAGGGCCACGAAATCCCCCCCCCCCTCTTCCTCCATATATACAGCCCTTAGGGCATCGTTTAGACTTTGGGTTTTGTTTAGATTAAAGTTAGCCATAGCTGCAACTCCGCATACTTTGTTTGTGTTCAACGACCAGACAAAGACGTCACAGAACCTCACCTTGATCAATAAAGCTTTCATCTTATATTCGCAATATCCAGATTGCAATCTCAGTTTCTTGCTTGTTCTTTGTTTGCTCGCAGGAAACAGACCCTCATGGTCAGGTTGATCGTGCTCCAGCGTGGTCAATAACCTCTCGGAGTTGGTTTAGTGATTGCCATTCGTAGTCGGATCGTCAAAGTCGACTTCCACCGAAGCGATATCCATCATCTCATTGAAAGACGGGACACCTTTGCCTCTATCAAGTGGTATCAGATTTTCAGGTTGCTCTGTGAGATTTTACAGTTTTTCGTAGTTTAGATCAAGTCTATTTCTCAATACCTATAGTCCACGAAAAAGCCAAAAAAGGGTTCGTTAATCCTATCCGAACCAATCTGAGCCTTTGCATAATCTTTTCTGTATTTGCTTTGTTGATTTTGCGGTTGCATTGTCGTGTCAAGTTGCTGGTCTTAGCATTTAGTCCTTTAGAGTTTCAAGTTCTGTTCACAGGTTGTCACGTCGCCGCTGCCATATATCACCACCTCATCATCATCATTACTGCTGCCATATACCACCACTGCACCAACTTCATCGCCGCTGCCATATACCATCATCACATATTCACCGCCAATCTGAGACACATTTACGCCACCACATATCCGCCACCATCACGCCAATCCGAGTTCTCCTGCAACATATATCCGCCACCAGTCCGAGTTCCACCAGATTCATCTCCGCCACCAGTCCGAGTTCCACCAGATTCATCTCCGCCACCAGTCCTAGTCCGAGTCCAGTATTTTATTACTCTGTTTTGGATTTCAAGAACACACCGTACTCCGAGTCATGACAGAGTAGGATTCCCGAACTTTCGTGTTACCCGAGTCTAGAAAATTCTGGCTAGGCAGTTTCTAGACCATTTGTAGACTTTTTCGAAAAAAAATTGTTGCGGAGAAAAAAAAGAGGGAAAAAGTGCAAAAAAAAGAGGTGAAACAAAGTGAAAAAAACAATCAGAGCATGCTCTTCCCTTGTTTCCGTGCAGCGCCATGATTTGGTTAGTGTTCTAGGCTCGCGTCTCTAGCACGGTCTAGCCTAGGACCAGCACAGTACATTCGTTGAGCGTTTATTCAACTTTGCATCTCTGAATTGATTATTGCTGACCCTTTTTGCTACCATATTATAAGCCTTCCCAGCTCCACATACATCTACGTCGTGCGTTTGACTCTCCCTGGTAATCGTTCTATCCAAGCTTTGAGAGTTTTGACTACAACGGTTGCCAATCACCACCTGCTGTTGTGTAAGAACTAGTAAGAATTTGAGATTCGCTTGAAGGATTTGTGACACACCACTTTCACCACCACTTCCTAGTAGTCTGTAGGATCATATTCTTGTGTGTTTCTATTGCTGCTAACCATGGCAGGATCACAAGCCGATGAGACTGATTGGGAGAACCTGATGAACATACACCTACGTGATAAATTTTAGCAAATGATGAGTGGATAGGTACAAGATGTGCTAAACAGATTTGAAGAGGCCATGGAGAAGATAGATGGCATTGAGAAGACATTCGAAACAAAGCTTGATAACAATTTTAATGAATTGCTCGCGCGTTTTCCACAACCACCGCCGGCTGCACCTATCGCACCTCTACAACGACAACAACAACGCCCCCTTACGAATCAATATGGACGAGCGAAGCATGTTCCTCTTGAGGATGGCCAAACTTTTGATGCTGCTGTTCCAGTTGTTGATGCTTCTTTGGCTCCTGCTACTGCTGCTGGTGGTACCCAGGAGGATGATGAGTATGCGGGCGATTATGAGGATGAGGTTGATCAAAATCAGAACTACGTGCAGCCACCAGCACCACCAGCAGGTCGACCTCAGGTATATAATCGCAATGGTAGGCCTGCAGCACCACCTCAGGTACGAGATAATGACCATGTTCCTAAACTGAAATTGAATATTCCACCGTTTGAAGGTAGATATGTTCCTGATATATATCTTACTTGGGAGTTAGAAACTGAACAATGTTTTACATGTTTACAATATCCCGAGGAGAGACGGGTTGCTGCTGCTGTTTGTGCTTTCACTAGTTTTGCATGTGTATGGTGGTCTGAACATTGTAGATTATATTCTATTCTAGCTACTTGGCCTGCTTTGAAATCTGCTATGCGTACTCGTTGGGTTCCACCATATTATCAACGTGAATTGCTTCAAAAATTGCAGCGTTTAAGACAAGGAATTTTTTTTGTAGAAGAATATTATCACGAATTACAAACTGGCATGATTAGATGTGGTATTGTTGAGGAGAATGAACCGATGCTTGCACGTTTTATGGGTGGATTGAATAGAGAGATTCAGATCATTCTAGAGTATAAGGAGTATACTAATATCACTCGTTTACTCCATCTTGCTTGTAAAGCTGAACGTGAAGTGCAGGATCGACGAGCATTGGCGCGAACTAACTTTTCTGCAGGTCGACCTTCATCATGGACACTGTCGGTGTCAAAACCGGCAGATCTCGGGTAGGGGGTCCCGAACTGTGCGTCTAGGCGGATGGTAATAGGAGACAAGGGACACGATGTTTTTACCCAGGTTCAGGCCCTCTCAATGTAGGTAAAACCCTACTCCTTCTTGATTAATATTGATGATATGGGTAGTACAAGAGTAGATCTACCACGAGATCGTAGAGGCTAAACCCTAGAAGCTAGCCTATGCTATGATTGTTGTTCGTCCTACGGACTAAAACCCTCCGGTTTATATAGGCACCAAAGAGGGTTAGGGTTACACAAAGTCGGGAACAATGGTAGGAGATCTACATATCCATATCGCCAAGCTTGCCTTACACGCCAAGGAAAGTCCCATCCGGACACGGGACGAAGTCTTCAATCTTGTATCTTCATAGTCCAGGAGTCCGGCTAAAGGCTATGGTCCGGCCATCCGGACACCCCCTAATCCAGGACTCACCCAGTAGCCCCTGAACCAGGCTTCAAAGACGACGAGTCCGGCGCGCATGTTGTCTTCAGCATTGCAAGGCGGGTTCCTCCTCCGAATACTTCATAGAAGATTTTGAACACAAGGATAGTGTCCGGCTCTGCAAAATAAGTTCCACATACCACCGTAGAGAGAATAGTATTTACACAAATTCAATCTGCTGACGTATCCCATGGCGTGACATCACACCATGGCCAAGCCTTTATTCGAATCATTTTTACTATCACACCTCAGCGCGTTTAGCGAGGCGGTTTCCTTGGCACGTCTTGTCAAAGCAGAGATCGTGTCCCCTTATTCCGGGATTCTCATCAATACGGGCGTGGGTAACCCAACCGCGCCATTGATTACGGCGCTTGGGAGATAAGCGAGTTTTACCAAGCTGGTGGAGAAGCATAGCTTCGTCCGTCCATATAAGGGGATAAGGATCCACCTTTTTACCTATGCCTTCTTCCTCCTTTGATCATCCATTTCCGGGCACTCGAGCTCTAGCGCCCAAGTCCGCACATCTCGCCTCAGCCTTCCCCAGTCATGTCCAGAGCGGGAGGCAAGTGGATGGCCTCCTCCGTCACGGAGGGGCACATTAAAAGGCAGCGGAAGGCCGGACACTTGTCCAGCGACATCGCGCATCGGCTCCCCGACAAGGGGCAGCTTATCCCCACCCCCAGGCCCCATGAGAGGGTGGTGTTCCTCACCCACTTCCTCCGCGGACTAGGTTTTCCACTTCACCCATTTGTCCGGGGGCTCATGTTCTACTACGGCCTGGATTTCCACGATCCGGCTCTGAATTTCAGCCTCAACATCTCGGCATTCATCGTCGTGTGCACGGCCTTCCTCTGCATCCAGCCCCACTTCGGCTTATGGCTGAAGACCTTCAATGTCAAGCCGAAGGTAGTGGGCGGCCGCCAAGCGGACTGTGGAGGTGCCATGGTGGGCAAGATGGCGAACGTCCTATCGCTCGAGGGATCCTTCGTGGAGACCATAAAGGGGTGGCAATCGGGGTGGTTCTACATCACCGAGCCGCATGACACTAAATGGGTGGCGGCCCCCGAATTCCGATCTGGCTTCCCTACACGGCTCACCTCCTGGAAGGAGTCGGTCCTGACGTGGGGTAATTCGGAAGAGCTGACCGGACTCCAAACCTACGTCCAAAACCTGGTGAACAAGAAGCTCAAGCTTGTCAACGTAGTCCAGGTCATGCTCATCCGCCGGATCCTCCCGTGCCAACAACGGGCCTTCAACTTGTGGGAGTTTGATCCGGCACAGCACCAAACCTTGAGCAGGCTCTTCGACACTACGTATGAAGATGCCTGGAAGATGCTGTTCAAGGGCGACGAGGCTCCCGCATCCGCTACCGAAGATCGCGGATTCAGCTCGTAGCGCCAAGCTAGCGAAGTAAGCTATTTTACCCTTTACATGAAACTTGTTTTTCATAGTTTGACTCTATGCGGGATCTAAACTCCCTTACCTTTGACAGGCCTGGAAAAAAGGTTAACTGTCTAGCTCCCTTGCCAGAAGACCCAGCGGATGCCCGATTAACGGGGCTGCTGGTTCCGGCGCCTCACGTGGTGCTGGAGAAGAAGGCCAAGAAGAAGGCCACAGGAACTCGAAGGAGTTCCCGGCGCCAGGTGTTGTCGGACTCATCATCTGATGACTCCGAGGCGGACTCCTCCCGCGAAGACGAGGAGGAGGAAAAAGAGGCCTCTCCCCTAGCGGGGGGAGAGAAGAAAAGGAAGGCCGCCCCAACTGGGGAGGCCGGAGGGTCCAAGAAGGGAAGGACCCTTCCTCCGGATGACTCCACCAATGCCGACGACGGGGAAGAGGAGTGGCCACCGAGGGTTAAGCCCCTAGTGAAATCGTAAGTGTCCGGATACCATAAAAACTCATGGCATTTCATTTGTCGCACAATATCTCCTAACGCCGAATATAACCCTGCAGCCCGCCCAAGGACGAGCTCGACGCTTCAACGAGCGGCTCCCTGGCTTCGTCGGACGTGAATAGCACCTCACTTCCAACTGCCTCCTCCCCTTGCGCAGCGGATGACGCCGAGGTGGGGTCCCAAAAGGGGCCCAGCCAGGAGGAGGTGGTCCAGGAGGCGCTGCAAGGCAACCTCCCGGACTCCGAGCGCAAGGGGGATAAAACCCCAAAGGGCTCTAAGTCCGGCCCTGGGCCGGACTCCGCACTGGAACCTTCAGTGGTTCCGGAGTTCAGCAGGCATCCCCTTCATAATAAGGGCGAGACTGCGACACCAGTGACCTCCGCCCAACCGGAGGTACCGGATAACTTGCTGGAGGCGCTTAACGGCGCCTCCATCGACGAGGAGCACCGCACTGTTATGAGTGTGGTGATTCAGAAAGTTCAGTCCGCCAAGAGAGGGCTGACTGAAGCCTGTGCCAGCCTTCTAACATGCTTTGAGGTATGTATATAAGATATGTAAAAATATTGCCGCATAGACAGTAGCCCCTGATGCTCACTTTGGTGTTCAGAAAGAATAGCCGAACTGAGGATCTAAAAAGATGTACGCAGGAGTCTAACATAAGTATGTCAATATGGGAAATGCAGGCTGTGCTGCTGACCTCTGCCGCACTGACCGCGGAGGTCAATGCATTGAAGCAGAGCCTCGAGCGGTTCGAGAACGAGCTCGGCCTTGCTAAAAAGCAGCTCGAGGACAAGGAAGGTAAGCAATACCTTGTGGAAGTATATAAAAGATGTGGTTGCAAAAAATGACAGGAATAACGTGAGTATTGCAGGGGCCACGAACGAGGTGGCGACCCTGAAGGAAGCGGTGTCCAAGGCCGAAAGCAATGCAGTCGCGGAGCGCACCGAGCGAGAGAAACAGGAGGCGCGGGTGGCGGAGGTGTGGCAAGAGCTCCAGGCTCTCGTGGAAAAACACGAGAGTTTGGAGCGTGACTCAAAGACTCAAGAGTCCGAGCTCACTTCGGCCCTTGAGAGGGCCAAAGCCGCTAAGGCTGAAGCCCAAAAAGCCCTCTAGGAAATTGAGCCATTGAAGAAGATAGCGGCGGGTAAGGCATTCTTTATGCAAAGCAAGCACGTGAAAGTGAATTATCTGTTACTTACCCGAATCCGGAGCTCTCCAGGAGCATTCGCAGATCTGCCCCGCAGTGTGTCCGATGCTGTCACATTCTACCGAGCCGAGGAGGGGAGCTCGACAGAGAAGGTGTTCCGGTCTCAGTATGCTGAGGCCGGACATCCAGTGCCCTTGAGCGACCAGCTGAAGCAGCTGGTCGAGCTCCATAAGGTGGCCGAACAGGCCATGAAGGGCCTCATAGTTCGGCTGTGGCCTAAGGAAGCCATGCCTGGAGCTACTTCGGGCTGGTGAGGTGGCTGGTGGACGCCTGTCCAGTGATTGAAGTCGTCAAGCGCTCCGTGTGCATCGAAGGTGCACGTAGGGCCCTTGCCCGTGCTAAAGTGCACTGGGGCAAGATGGACGCTGAGAAGCTTATGACGGACAGTCCACCACCGGGCAGGGAGTATCGCAAGCCCGAGATGTATTATGAGGGCGTCCTGAAGGGTGCCCGCCTTATAGCGGGTGAATTCTCCAAACATGTAATTTTTGAGTAAACTCGCATTTGTTATCCTGTACGCTGAAAACTTGTTCATATGCGCTAAGCAACGCCTGTGAATTGAAAATATTATCTTCTGTGCGACCATTTATTAAATTTGAGAGATGGCGAGTCGTCCGCTTCTGCCCCCATGCCACGAGTGCTGGGGTGTTCGGGATAAACTTGAACGCTCTTTTTCCCATTCTTTGGTCCTTCGAGGGTGGCGCTCAACACAATGAATGAGGTAACCGGACTATAATGCTTGAACACTCTCACTTAGCCATAGAATTCTATAATTTTAAATTTGGGCGAAGCCCCTAGTATTCGGAAGACCGAGTTCGGGGCGCTATCCATGCCTGGGCCGGACAAAGCCGACTCCTCGCTCTAAGCGGCATAAGTCTTTAAGGACTCGAAAACCTCTCGAACAGCGACCGGCTCTCGCCCTATCATGACGGTCAGTTTTAGCTTTCTCCACTGAGGTGCTTAACCCAGCTCAACTGGGGCATAGTCGCAGTGGTTCTCCCAGCGCTACCTTAGCCGATATAACGGAACGTAAGGTACCAAAACATGGGAGCCGGGCAAACCCAACTATTGACCCAAGACATGACTCGGAGCCGATGCATATAATGCTATAAGTTCAGGGTGCCACACTTGTGAAAGTGTTCGGACTTATCACACCATATTTTGGGGTACTTAAGCCCCTGGTGTATTTGGCCGTACCAAAGTGTACGGGTGCAACATGTCATAAGTGAACATATATAAAATTAGGAATGCAATAATAGGTAGAAGCTATGTATGGTTTATTCAAAAAGGCTGCGGTAAAAGTAGAACGATACAAATAGTTCGATAAGCAATGGACGGGACTATTTGACATGTCCCCCTCCAGGGGCGAGCTGCGGGATGATATGTGAAAAAAATATACTACTCGTTATAGAGACCACCTGGACACTCGACGTAGCTTTCTGCTTCCCTGGCTGTTGCATCATGTGTTTCGGCTATTCTACTGCTGGACAGGGCTTCTTGAGAACGGAGTCCTGAAAGTAAGAAAAAAATGGAATGACACAATCGAGAGCCCCTGGTACGGTTGAGCCGAATTCTGGGCCTGCCGTGGTCGTTCCCCTCCACCTATGCCCATGGTATTTCCAGAGCGTAATTATGTGCGCGTAGTACTGGTTTCGCAATTTCGCAAGGGCTGGGGTTGGGGCCGCATTGCTACGCATGCTCGGAACGTGCCAGGCGGTCTTGTTGTAGGTTATTCCAGGCGCGCTTGACGGTGTCCGGACGTTTGATAGCCGGACTCGAGAGTTGCCTTGAGAGGCTGCTTCGTACTTCCGCCGCGAGGGCCGCCGTATGCTCCTCCATTCGGAGAGAGCGTTCTATGTTTCTGTTAACCGTAATGACTCCTCGAGGGCCTGGCATCTCGAACTTGAGGTATGCGTAGTGCGGAACCGCATTGAACTTTGCAAATGCGGTTCGTCCGAGCAGTGCGTGATAGCCGCTGCGGAACAGGACTATGTCAAAGATTAACTCCTCGCTTCAGAAGTTATCCGGGGATCCGAAGACCACTTCAAGTGTAACTGAGCCTATACAGTTGGCCTCAACACCTGGTATGACGCCTTTAAAGGTCATCTTTGTGGGTTTAATCCTTGAGGGGTCTATGCCCATTTTGCGCACTGTATCCTGATAAAGCAGGTTCAGGCTGCTGCCGCCGTTCATCAGGACTCTAGTGAGGTGAAATCCGTCAACGATTGGGTCGAGAACCAATGCGGTGAATCCGCCATGGCGGATGCCAGTGGGGTGGTCCCTTCGATCCAAAGTGATCGGGCAGGAGGACCACGGATTGAACTTTGGGGCGACTGGCTCCATCGCTTATACGTCCCTTAGTGCACGCTTTCGCTCCCTTTTGGGTATGTGGGTTGCGTATATCATGTTCACTGTCCGCACTTGTAGGGGGAAGCCCTTCTGTCCTCTATTGTTCGGTGGCCGGGGCTCCTCCTCGTCGTTGCTATGCAGCCCCTTGTCATTGTTTTCGGCATTTAACTTGTCTGCCTGCTTGAACACCCAAAAATCCCTGTTGCTGTGGTTGGCTAGTTTTTCGGGGGTGACGTGTATCTGGCACGATTGATCGAGTATTTGGTCCAAATTGGACGGGCCCGGAGTATTTCTTTTGAATGGCTTTTTCCGCTGACGGGATTTTGAGCCTCTGAATACGGCATTGACTGCCGTATCTTCAGCATTATTTCCATTAATGCGGCGCTTGTGCTTGTTGCGACGCGACCTGCCGTTGTTGTCCTTGGTGTCCGAATTACCAGGGCTCTTGGTCATGTTGTTACTACGCGCTAGCCAGCTGTCCTCTCCCGCACAAAAGCGGGTCATGAGTGTTGTGAGGGCTGCCATGGATTTCGGCTTTTCCTGTCCTAGGTGCCGGGCAAGCCACTTGTCGCGGATGTTCTGTTTGAAGGCTGCAAAGGCCTCTGCATCCGGACAGACGACGATTTGATTTTTCTTGGTTAGGAACCATGTCCAGAATTGTCTGGCCGATTCCTCTAGCTGGTGAAGTATGTGGCTTAGGTCATCGGCGTCTGGTGGTCGCACATAAGTGCCCTGGAAATTGTAGAGGAATGCGGCTTCCAGGTCTTCCCAACAACCAATCGACTCTGCTGGCAAGCTGTTAAGCCAATGCCGAGCTGGTCCTTTAAGCTTGAGTGGGAGGTATTTGATGGTGTGTAGATCATCACCGCGGGCCATGTGGATATGAAGGAGGTAGTCCTCGATCCGTACTGCAGGATCTGTTGTGCCATCATATGATTCAATGTTCACGGGTTTGAAACCCTCAGCGATTTGATGATCCATCACTTCGTCTGTGAAGCATAGTGGGTGTGCGGCGCCCCTGTACTGGGCTATATCACGACGTAGCTCAAATGAGCTTTGTCTGCTGTGTTCGGCTCGGCCGGATTTGCTATATCCGACATGACGGTTATCATCACGTGTAGTGAGGCGCCCATGCAATCCGTAGATCGATCTTGTTTGCCCTGCCTTGTCCTCCAATATATCTCGCAGGTCTGGCGCATTTCCCCGTGCCTTGGTACTTTTTGAACGGCGCCGGGGTGCGGCTTGAGTGGAGGGTCGAGAGGCCTCTCTATCGCGGCCACGAGGTGGCCGGTCGGCCGTATCATGCGCTGGTGATGTAGGTTTAGGTGCTTCCTCCTCTAATCGGGGTAGCAGCCTGCGTGTTGGGTAGCTCTTGGAGGGGCGTTCGAGTTCATACTCTTCGGCCGCAAGGACTTCAGTCCATCTGTCGGCTAGCAAGTCTTGGTCAGCTCTAAGCTATTGCTGCTTTTTCTTTAGGCTGCTTGCCGTGGCCATAAGCTTGCGTTTGAAACGCTCCTGTTCGACGGGATCCTCAGGCACAACAAATTCGTCGTCGTCGAGGCTTGCCTCGTCTTCGGAGGGAGGCATGTAATTATCGTCCACTACCTCTCTGTCTGCCGCTCTCTCATGAGGGCTGGCTTCTCGGTCCTCCTGCGCTGAATCCTGCTGGAGGGGGTTGTCTTCAGCACTGTCCGGGATGTTATTATCTCCCATGCCGGAATCACCATTTTTGCTGTGGCGGGATTTAGAGCGGCGCCGCTGACGCCGGCGCTTAGGCTGTTTCTTGGAGGGGTCATCCTCCGTTGTTCCATCTCCATTCCCATCTTTTGGGGTGTCCACCATGTATATGTCGTATGACAAGGTGGCCTTCCAGTGCCCTGTATGCGCTGGTTCTTGGTCGTCTCCTGCATCGTCGTCCATACCGTCGATGTCTTTGGAGTCGAAGTCAAGCATGTCGGTTAAATCATCGACAGTGGCTACGAAGTGGGTGGTGGGTGGGCTTTGAATTTCTTCGTCGTCCGCATCCCAACCTTCCTGACCATAGTCCGGCCAGGGCTCTCCTGATAAAGAGAGAGACTTTAGTGAATTCAGGATGTCGCCAAAGGGCGAGTGTCGAAAGATGTCCGCGGCGGTGGACTCCATGATCGGCGCCCAATCGGATTCAATTGGTAGGGGTGCGGAAGTTTGGAGTTCGGAGAGGAGTCCGGCGCCTTGGAGTCACGAGCTTCGCAAAGGACAAGGTTGGTGTACGGCTCAATCGCCGTAGAGATTGCAGCCCCTGAGGCGGTGTCCAGCCACCCGTCCTCGATCGGCGCAGTCGGCTCCGAGCTAAGGGTCGGAGCAGACACTTGTGCGGCCCCCACGGCATTGTTCGGCGGCAGAGCTAGATCATGCCCATCGTGACAGTGCGGCGCACTTGGCTGTGGCTCGAACCCGTCGAAGATCAAGTCTCTGTGGACGTCAGCCGTATAGTTCAAACTTCCAAATCTGACCTGATGGCCAGGGGCGTAGCTTTCAATCTGCTCCAGATGGCCAAGCCAATTGGCCCGCAGTGCAAAGCCGCCGAATACGAAGATCCGTCCGAGGAGAAAAGTCTCACCCTGGACCGCATCGTTGTTGATGATCGGAGGAGCCATCAGGCCTAAAGATGACGACACAAAGGAACTCTCAATGAAAGCACCAATGTCAGTGTCAAAACCGGTGGATCTCGGGTAGGTGGTCCCGAACTGTGCGTCTAGGCGGATGGTAACAGGAGACAAGGGACACGATGTTTTTACCCAGGTTTGGGCCCTCTCGATGGAGGTAAAACCCTACTCCTGCTTGATTAATATTGATGATATGGGTAGTACAAGAGTAGATCTACCACGAGATCGGAGAGGCTAAACCCTATAAGCTAGCCTAAGGTATGATTGTTGTTCGTCCTATGGACCAAAACCCTCCGATTTATATAGGCACCGAAGAGGGTTAGGGTTACACAGAGTCGGTTACAATGGTAGGAGATCTACATATCCGTATCGCCAAGCTTGCCTTCCATGCCAAGGAAAGTCCCATCCGGACACAGGACGAAGTCTTCAATCTTGTATCTTCATAGTCCAAGAGTCCTGCCAAAGGCTATAGTCCGGCCATCCGAACACCCCCTAATCCAGGACTCCCTCAGACACCTTGTGCATCCTCTACTTCCACTGCACAGGCACCTCCATTAGGTGCCACCTCTAGTTGTGATACAAGAAAGCAGGAACAACCACAGCTATCTGCCAAGAGCGCACCTGCCGGGCCTGCACAGAGCTCTTCTTCTTCCATGGCATCAAAGTGATATTATTTGTCGTCGTTGTAAGGGAAGAGGTCATTATGCGAGAGAATGCAAATCTCAGCGTGTGATGATTGCTACTGAGGATGGTGGGTATGAGTCCGCTAGTGACTATGATGAGGAGACTTTGGCTCTTATTACACGATGGAGATGATTCTGATCATGAGACGCAATACATGGCTCCTGAAGACGCTGACAAGTATGAATGTTTAGTTGCTCAACGTGTTTTGAGTATGCAGGTCACATAAGCTGAGCAAAATCAGAGGCATAATTTGTTCCATACAAAGGGAGTTGTGAAGGAACATTCTGTGCGCGTCATCATAGATGGAGGGAGCTACAACAACTTGGCTAGCATGGAGATGGTGGAGAAGCTATCTCTCACCACAAGACCACATCCACATCCTTACTACATCCAATGGTTCAACAACAGCGACAAGGTTAAGGTAACACCTACTGTTCGTGTGCATTTTAGTATCTCTACATATGCTGATTATGTTGATTGTCATGTGGTACCTATGCAAGCATGTTCCTTACTACTTGGTCAACCATGGAAATTTGATAAAAATTCTCACCATGGTAGAAACAACCGGTATACTCTTGTTCATAAGGATAAAAATATTACTTTGCTTCCTATGACTCCTGATTCCATTTTGAAAGATGATATTAGTAGAGCTAATAAAGCAAAACAGGAGAAGAATAAGAGTGAAAATCACATTGTGGCAAAAGAATTTGAGCAACAAATGACGTCTAATAATAAACCATCTAGTGTTGCTGCTGAAATTAAATTGAAAAGTGCATGTTTATTTGCCACCAAATCTGATATTGATGAGCTAGATTTCAGCAAATTTGTTTGCTATGCTTTTGTGTGCAAAGAGGCATTATTTTCATTCGAGGACGTGCCTTCCTCTTTGCCTCCTGCTGTCACTAACATTTTGCAGGAGTTCGCTGATGTCTTTCCACAAGACGTGCCACCAGGATTACCGCCTATTCAAGGGATTGAGCATCAGATTGACTTAATTCCTGGTGCTTCACTACCAAACCATGCGCCATACCGTACCAATCCAGAGGAGACGAAGGAGATTATGCGTCAAGTACAAGAGCTTCTCGACAAAGGTTATATACGCGAATCCCTTAGTCCTTGTGCTGTTCCTATTATTCTAGTGCTGAAAAAGGATGGTACATCGCGTATGTGTGTTGATTGTAGAGGCATTAATAATATTACTATTCGTTATTGTCATCGTATTCCTAGGCTAGATGATATGCTTGATGAATTGAGTGGCTCTACAATATTCTCCAAAGTTGATTTGCGTAGTGGATACCATCAAATTTGTATGAAATTGGGAGATGAATGGAAAACAACATTTAAAACTAAGTTTGGATTATATGAGTGGTTAGTCGTGCCTTTTGGGTTAACTAATGCACCTAGTACTTTCATGAGATTAATGAACAAAGTTTTACGTGCTTTCATTGGACGATTTGTGGTAGTTTACTTTGACGACATATTGATTTATAGTATATCTTTGGAGGAACATTTGGAACATTTACGTGCTGTTTTTATTGCTCTACGTGATGCACGTTTGTTTCGTAACCTTCGGAAGTGCACCTTTTGCACCGACCAAGTGTCTTTTCTAGTCTATGTTGTTACTCCACAGGGAATTGAAGTTGATAAAGCCAAGATTGAAGCTATTGAGAGTTGGCCGCAGCCCAAAACAATTGAGGAGTTTTCTTGGCCTCGCTGGATTCTGTAGGCGTTTTGTGAGAGATTTTAGCACCATTGCTGCACCTCTCAATGAGCTTACAAAGAAGGTTGTGCCTTTTGTTTGGGGTACCGCACAGGAAGAAGCCTTCACGGTGTTGAAAGATAAGTTGACACATGCTCCTTTACTCCAACTTCCTGATTTTAATAAGACATTTGAGCTTGAATGTGATGCTAGTGGAATTGGATTAGGAGGTGTGTTATTACAAGCTTGATTCCGAGCTTGATTCCGAGCTTGGCGCAGAGCTTCTTCCAAAATTAACTCAAGAACTTGACGTCACGGTCGAAGACGATTGTCTTTGGAACTCCATGGAGGCACAAGATTTCCCTACAAAAGAGATTTTCAATGTGTGAAGCATCGTCTATCTTGTTGTAAGGAATGAAATGTGCCATCTTAGAAAATCGGTCCACAACAACAAACACGGAATCCTTTCCATTTTGAGTTCTAGGCAAACCAAGTACAAAATCCATGATAATGTCTTCCCAAGGTATATAAGGAATAGGAAGATGCATGTAAAGACCATGAGATTGAGCTTTAGACTTAGCTTGGCGACATGTAGAGCATAGGGTGGTGAAGCGTAAGACATCGCGGAACATCTTGGGACAAAAGTAGCTCTTGGAGAGCGTGGCGAATGTCTTGTCGCGTCCAAAGTGTCCCATGAGTCCGCCTCCATGAGCCTCTTGCAAAAGGAGAAAACGAAGAGAAGACTCGGGAATGCATAGTTTGTTAGCTCTCGTAAGATAACCATCCTTGATGTAATATTGTTCCCAAGAAGTATGTGTCAAACACTTAGCATAAGGAATAGCAAGAGATGGATCATTATCATACAAGTCTTTGATGTGCTCAAAACTAATAACATTCAACTCAAGTTTAGTGACAAGCGTGCATATGCGTGAAAGTGCATCCACAATTACATTTTCCTTACCCTTAATGTACTTGATCACATAGGGGAAAGATTCAATAAATTCACTCCATTTGGCATGACGCTTGTTCAACTTAGTTTGACCTTTTAAGTACTTAAGCGTTTCATGATCGGTATGTATGACAAACTCATGAGGTCTAAGATAATGTTCCCAAACATGTAGCACACGCACTAAAGCATACAATTCTTTGTCATATATGGGATAGTTAAGTTGAGCACCGGAGAGTTTTTCACTAAAATATGCAATGGCTCGTTTTTCTTGCATCAAAACTCCGCCAATTCCGGTACCACTTGCATCACAATGAACCTCAAAAGTTTTGTCAAAATTGGGCAAAGCAAGAATCGGAGCATGAGTAAGTAAAGACTTGAGCTCATCAATAGCGGTGGATTGCAAAGATCCCTAAACAAAAGGAGCATTCTTCTTACTCAAGGCATGCAAAGGAGCGGCAATAGTGCTAAAATCTTTCACAAAGCAACGATAAAAACCCGCAAGACCAAGAAAAGTACGCACTTGTTGCAAATTGGTGGGTTGGGGCCAAGTTTTAATTGCTTCAATTTTAGATTCATCAACATGGACACCCTTGGAAGATACAACAAAACCCAAGAAAACCACTTCATCAACACCAAACGTGCATTTTTTCTTGTTTGCATAAAGACGTTCCTTGCGAAGGGTTTGTAAAACAGCCCTAACATGATTAAGATGCTCTTTCATGGTTTTGCTAAACACAAGAATATCATCGAAGTAAACCACAACAAAGACTCCAATATAAGGGCGAAGCACATAATGCATAAGACGCACGAAAGTACCGGGAGCCTACGATAAACCCATAGGCATGACTAACCACTCATATAAGCCAAGTTTCGCTTTGAAAGCAGTTTTCCATTCATCACCCTCTTGAATGCGGATTTGATAATAGCCACTTTTAAGATCAATTTTTGAGAAAAAGTTGGCTCTGCTAAGTTCATCAAGCATATCATCTAAGCGAGGAATGGGATGCCTATAGCCAACAGTAATAGAATTTATAGGTCTACAATAGGAGCACAAGCGGAAACTTCCATCTGGCTTAGGCACAATTATAACAGGAACGGCACAAGGGCTTAAGCTTTCACATACATGACCGTTGTTGATGAGTTATTGTACTTTCCGTTGAATCTCCTTAGTTTCTTCGGGATTGACATGGTATGGAGCTTTGTTTGTAAGTGGCGCTCCGGTGATGAGGTCGATTCGATGCTCAATGCCTCGAAGAGGAGGTAGACCCGGAGGTAGCTCATCGGGGAAAACATCTTGGAATTCCTGCAAAAGAGATTGAAACACTAAAGGTAGCTCGTGAGAGGTGTTAGCTTTTGGTTCCCCATCCTTGCACACAAGGACAAAGTGCATCATGCTCAAAGGGTTCCCACACACTTGTCTCATCTCACTTTTGGTGGCAAATAGTATGAGGTTTTCTCTCTAGGCGAAGAGGCGCTCAAGTTTGGCTTGTGGCTCTCACTCACTTTTGGGTGGGTCACTTTTGCACTCTTCTCTCTATGATGTGTGGCTTGCTTGTCGGCTATCACTTGACTTGGAGACATAGGTCGTAGCACATATTCCTTCCCTTTCATCTTGAAGCTATTGTGATTGGTAGGCCCATTGTGGATGACACCACGGTCGAATTGCCATGGTCAAACAAGAAGGAGGTGGCAAACGGTCATTGGGACCACATCACACTCCAAAGTGTCCTCATATGCACCGATTTTGAAGGAGACTTGGACCATATGCTCAACGTGTATAGTGCCGGAGTCACTTAGCCATTGAACCTTGTAGGGGTGCGGGTGCTTCCTCTTTACCAATTGAAGCTTGGAGCATAGTTCTTCACTTGCCAAGTTGTGGCAACTACCTCCATCGATGATGACCTTGACGGACCTTCCATTGATACCGGCCTTAGTGTGGAGATATGGCATCGTTGGTTTTCTTCTTGTTGATGTTGAAGAGTCAAGACCTTGGAGACAACGAGAGAATCCTCATCACAAAAGACTTTATCATCTTCATCCTCGTTCACTTCCCGGTGCATGGACACTTGATCAAGGGCTTCCATCTCCTCGTCACTCATGGAGTCGTAAGTGCCATCGTCGTTGAGGATCATGGTGCGCTTGTTTGTGCATTCATAGGACTTGTGGCCTCGGCCGCCCCAAGTGAAACACTTGAAGGAGCTGGTCTTGACGGTCTCATCGGTCGGAGTAGATGATGAAGCACGTGTCTTGAAGTTACTTGTAGTAGGAGGAAGACGACTTGAACTTGACGAAGTTTTCTTGTAACTCGGCTTGTTGTCGTTGCTTGGAGAAGGTTTGGTTGATGTAGATGTTGGAGGAGTTGTTGAAGCTTTGTTGTTGGAGAAGCCATAGGTCTTGGATGAGTACTTAGCGTACTTCAAGTCATCTTGCACTTGACGTTCCGACTTGGTCGCTTGATGCACGAGCTCAATGAGGTTGGAGTAGGGTTGGAAGTCTGCGATCTTCTTGATGGGATGATTGAGTCCATTCAAGAATTGTGCCATTGTTTGCTCATCATCTTCTGTGACATTGGCTCGAATCATGGCTATCTCCATTTCCTTGTGGTATTCTTCAACACTCTTTGTTCCTTTCTTGAGGATGATGCGGAGCATCCCACGATCATCCCCATGGACGCATCTACATCCCCTACAACACCACTTGGACCTATGACTCGAGCACGTGCAAGATCTCTTGAAACCGAGGCGACATTGCTCCTCTCACAACTCCCTTTTGATTCACATGAGACATGGTTACTACCTCAAACGGAAACGCTATGCATACTCAGGTCCCAAGGAGTTAACCATGGAGAAGTTAGGAAGCAAGGAGAACCAGAGGCGGAAGACATGCATGAAGATGGAGAGGAAAAGTGCCAAGTCCCAGACTGGCCGGACGATCCGGACGGCGGCCCGGACGATCCGGCTAACTCGCCCCGAAGACATCCTGATACGGGGCTAACCCGGTGTAGGCCGATCTTTCATGTTTGGAGTGGGATCCCTCGAAGAGCACGAAGAACACGGGGAAGAATGGGGAGAAATCACAAGGGGAAACACTCAAGAACAAGTCCAATCACACATCCACTAGACAATCAAACACACAAGATCACGAGGTACATGAACAACAAAGGGAAAGATACAAGGTAAAGTTCATCTCCAAGAGGGTGTCTTGATGATATCCTAGACGGATCTTCCCACGAGGGGGTCTTGATGATATCCCGCAGGATCTTCTCCTAGGTGGAGGTCTTGGCCTCCAATGGAGTAGTGGTCTCTCTCTCTCTCAAGAGTAGAGATAGGTAGGAGCAAAGCTCACATACAGATGAGCTATCACTTTTCTAACCCTAACTAGAGGAAGGGGATGGAGTATATATAGGCTAGTCCACGAAGGGGTAAGTGAGGAGGGGGTACATGGGCCTTTGGCCTGACTCTGCGTGCAGGCAGGCACCGGATGTCCGGGCTGGGGGCCGGATGTCCGGGCTCTCGTGAGACACCGGATGTCCGGGGCGGTTGGCCGGATCTCTGGCCCGAGCTGGGTGACCTTCTGGCTTCGGGTGCCTCACACCGGATTTCCGGGGGCGATGCCGGATATCTGGGCTATGGCGTGGCACCGGATGTCCGGGCACACGGGTCGGATGTCCGTCCGCTGATGCTTTGGCCTTCTGTTGGTGCAGTTTGTGGGCGACTGCACAGGCGCCGGATGTCCGGCCCTTGGCCCGGATGTCCGGCCGCTGTAGCTTCAGCAGCATCGTCTTCTTCCGTCGTCGCTTCCAGGCTTCCCTCGTGGAAGGTGTAGTGGTTCCTTGGCGCTTGCACTCCTCCTCGACATCTATGAAGCTCCCACAATACCTATGCATGCACACGGGAGAAGTGTCAAGTAGTATACCATGCTCGAAGGGGTCAAGTGAACACGTGTAAAGGAGAAGATTCACCTTTATGTATGAGAAGTAGAGGTCGCACGTGTCACTTGCCGAACGGACTCTTGGCATGGTGATGACCGTAGGATGCTCCACATCATCCCCTCCCCCTTGGAAAAGATCCGACCTCGGATCGAAAACCAAATCACCATGGGAAAGAGATGGTGGTGCCGTGTCAAGGTGGTCGGTCACCAAGCACTCATCATCTTGAAACTCGAAATGGGCACTCTCCAATGTCGCACCGTCTAGTGATTCCTTCAAAAGAAGCAAGAACAACAAACACTTGGAAAAACAAATGTGGTTTGCGTTAGTGCAAGACCAAGCATTCAAGAGGTGAATTCACCAAACAAGTGTCGTCATCAAGCATAGCATCTGGTGTGACAAAGGATTGTGACATGGCATTTAAGCATATCAATTGAGCACAAGCAATGATATCATGGGGACAAGTATGCAAATGTGAGGTAGAGATGCAAATATGTGTGACAACAGAATAAGCATCTACCTCAAGGTCATTGCAAACAAGCATCAAGCACTCAATGAAAGCTCTATGGTAGGCATAAGAAGTATTCACAACACCAAATAAAATGAAGTGTCGAAACACATGGGACAAGTGCAAGACAATCCAAGCATAACATGCATAGGGTGTAGTGACTATAGTGTGGCACTCAACAAAATAGAAAGAGCAATTGTTCATCATGTGTGACGCAATCAAGTCAAGCATGTGACAAGCAAAGGGACATGGCATATGTGAAGAAATGATATTGGAGCAACCAACCATATGATAGTAGCAAGTAGACCAAGAATTGGATGCAACACACAAGGTATATATATCATTAAGCATGGAAATGTGGCAATCATGGGTGAAAGCAATATCTCAAACATGCGTGCAAATGGTGCAAGCAACACATGAAGTATGATCCATAATATCCAAGCTCAAGAAGGATGTCACCTTGAAGGCGTGTCCTTGTGCATTCTTCACAATGCCGAAGTGGTAGGGAATGCGGTGTAGAAGCGAGTCATGGTAGAATATATGAGGCTCGCTGTCAAGAGCTCGAATGGTCAACTCACGTGAAGTGGAAGCCAACACGAAGTCCAAGTATCCATCACATGCACACAACAAAACAAAGACTGTATGCGCATGGTAGATAAACACATCATCCATCATGATGGTTCTCTGCTCTTGCACATAACCTTTAGAAGCACAAGTGCACGAATAATATGATGCACCAATAGTTATATTCATGGCACTAGGTATATGATGCAAAGAGGTAAGACAAGCATGCTTCACAATAAATATGTCAAAATCTCCAAATATATGCGAGAATGCTATGGGGGCAATCTCATGAGCAAGAAGAGAATCATTGTTGCACTCAATACATGGCAAATCTAGCATGAGAGAGGCAACACATGGAGATATATGACAAGAAGCAATATGAATCATGTGTAAAGCATATAGATGGTTGTCATCAACCGCATGAAATGAGCAAGTATGAGTCATTGGTGATGCAACATAAGCAAGCATAGTAATCAAGTCGTGCAAACTAGTGGAGCGAAGATGCAACACACTAGGAGAAATCATGGCAATCGTGTCATGTGAGCAAATAATAGGCATAGGGAATGCACATGACATATCACAAGCACGAACACAAAGCAAGATGAAAGTATCATCATAGGAATGGTGCACAAAAGGAACATGGCAAGAACAAGCAATATCTCCACCAAGCTTGCACATACACATACAAGTACTAGAATCAATCATCATGTGTAATGGAAAGAATGGGTCACAAATGCATGGCAAAGGCATAGGAATGGGCATATCATGCAAAGTGAACATGGCAAGATGGGCATATAATATGTAATGGACAACAACCCATAGACAAGTGAGGGCCATGTAGAAGAAATGCGCGAAGTCTTTGTGTGAAGAGAGCGGTGGGAAAGACAATCCATGGGATCCCAAATCAGCGTTGCTCTCTAGAGCTCGTTTTGTTAACTCATGGGATTGCGAGGTTGACAAGTATTCATGGGTACCTACACAAAAAGGACACAAACCAAAGAAATTTTGGCATGGTAAATGTACACATCATCGATCATGATGTGTATGTGCACATGTGAGTTAGCACAAGATAAGCATCGCTCAAAGAAATTTGATGCATGGTATAAGAACATGTCATCCATCATGAAAGAATAGTTATTATGTATGACACGATGGGGACACAAATTGAGAATGCAAGTATATGGCACATCAATAGCATGATTATTCATGGGGAGCATATGGTGTACACAATTATGGGGATCATGCAATGGAAGGGATGGATCAAAATCTCCCAACATGTATGAGGAAACTAAGGGGGTCTCCTCATGAACAACATTGGAAACATCATATGGAGAAAATGGACAACATCCAAAACAATGCATATCCGAAGCTAGGTGGTCATGGCATGGCATATGAGATAAATGATGCAAAGGTAGCATATCAATATCATCACAAGAAAAACAAATGCCAATAACCATGGGTTTTTCATCTATGCCATATGTGCAAATTGGGTTTATTTTAATGGCATATGCATAGTCACTATGGATAGATTGCAAATAAGACATATGGTTGATCTCATGCATAGCGTATGACAAGTCAAGCGGATTATCAAACGTGATGTGATCTAAAGAATTGTCACAAGAAATCCTATGTAACATGGCATCACAACTAATAGACTCCACATGAGAATCACCATATTCATCATAAATGGGCAAATCATCACATGGGGAAATCATACTAGCATGAAGCATGGTACTAGGTGGATCAACATCATGGAAGCAATCAATGTCAAGAATGTCCACTAGTGGGACTAGAGCATCACCTTCACCAATGTTACCTTTTTCATTCCACTCAAGTGGTGTAGGTGAGGTGGCAAAGACCAAATGGTGGTCATCTTCATCTTGATGGAACCATGTGGGGGGTGCATCATATTCCACCATGGCCATATTTTTGTCCAAAGGGAGGACGAAGTCGTCGAGGATCAGCGCGTCATCATAAATGGGACCTAGCACCAAATGAGAAGACACAATAGAGGTAGAGGTCAAGTTGTTAGAAATGCAAATGGCCTCACGAGACCTATCAACTATCACACTCTCTCTATGTGGTGTTTCACTCACTCCCTCATAATAGGTGCACTCAAAGTCGGATATGGTGGAGTCACTCATCTCACTCAAGTGGTGGGGGTTGTGGCTCTCCTCACATGGGAATTGGGGCAACTCGTCATATATGGGGCTAGTGGTGAAGTCACTCTCACTCTCAATATGGTGGCACAAGTCACTCAAGTCATCATACGTCGCCATGGTCGAAGGGAGAATCCCATGCTCAACCATCTCGTCATTGTCACCATGGATGAAGGCCGAAGATGGCACATCATCACTCTCCTCCATGACTGAAGGGAAAATCCCATGCTCGATCATCTCATCGCCGTCGCCGTGGATGAAGGCCGAAGATGGCACATCATCACTCTCGCCTCCTAAGATGGAAGCATCATCCTTGCTCGCCACCTTGTCGCTCGCCTCCAAAGCTTAGTCCTTGAGGGTCTCCGTAGTCGTACTCCTCGCCGCACCGTCTTGAAAAAGAGTGAAAGTAGACTCGGCATTATCAATGCCACAAAGAGGGATGGCGGTGAAGTCGCACTTGGGAGCATCGGCTTGGAGCTCGTCGGGCTTGGACATCGTGGTGGTACTATCCTCATGCTTGTCGTAGAGCTTGGTCACCGCGAAGTGTGCTTGGGGTGGAGAAGCCTTGGCCTTCATGAGTTCTTGTTCCGCCTTGAGAGCACCCATGTAGTAGTCGTCGATGGACTTGTAGTTCTCGAGGAAGATAGTCTTGGAGATGTCGTTGTGCAATCCCATCATGAAGTGGAACTTCATCGAAATGGGGTCGTCCACGCCGGCTCGTCGCAAGGCAATCTTCATCTCCTTGAAGTACGCGTCGATGGACTTTGATCCTTGGATGGTGTTCTCCAATTGGCGTCAAAGTTGTTCCGTGTAGGTTGGAGGCACGAACTCTTGCCGCAAAGCTCTCTTCGTCTTGGGCCAACTCATGTCGTAGTACTCCGAAGGTGTGTGAAGCCACCATGCCGATGCGTAGTCGTGGAAGTTTCTTGTGGCACACTTCACTTGATCTTCGGGACGAACTTGATGTAGCTTGAGGTAGTCGTCCATCAAACGCTCCCACTCGAGATACTCCTCAGGTTCTTGAGTCCCATAGAAAGGAATCTCATTGTCGGTGTCGAGGTCGTAGTAGCTCGTGGAAGTCGCGGACTTGAGCTTGGGAAGCTTCTCTTGAGCGTAGTCTTGGGGTGCTTGTTGGCGAAGATGCCGTATGTCCGTAGGCGAAGATGCCTTGAAGTCGCTTGGCGAAGATGCCAAGGGAGATGGTGAAGTCATTGAGCGGTTGTTGCTGTTGAGCTCTTGACCTTCACGTTCTTGTTGGTGATGGTGTCGATGCCGATGTGATCTTGCCGGAGATGGTAGCTCGGAAGGATGTGCTCTTGAGCGTCTTCTCGAAGATGAGGAAGATCGCTTGTTGGACTTGATGAGGGCTTTGATCTCCTGCATGGTAGCTTGCATCTTGGCGTCGGAGTTGTTGTTCATGGCATCGAACTCGTCGTTGTTGTTGTAGACCGAAGGTGAAATGCCTTGCCTATCCATCACAAGACTCGAGTAGAGGTGAGTAGGAAATGAGATAAACAATACCAAGTTACCTTTTCCCAAAGTTGAGGATGTATCCTGTTTCACTCAATGTGAAATGAAAGAATAGTGGAATTGGTACCGGACTTGTTCACTCACACCTATCAAGTAAAGCTTATGGTAGATCTCGGTGAGGATAGTGGCACAAAAATTTGATGCAAAATGTTAGCAGGAGTCAATAATGTTGAAAGAGATTCACAAATTAGCAAGCGAAACAAGTAGACCAATAGCAATGAATGGCACACGGAAACACACACACGGATAGATAAATGGGGTCGTGCAACCAAGGAATGAGCACAAAATGTGGAATCCATGGAAAACGCTCGTGTTGCACAACTCAAGAGAGACGCTAGCACGATTGCTCAATAGGTGGATACGACACTTGTGCACAACCTATAAGATGCAAAATGGATAAACTTTCTATCCTAAGTATGCTATATATGTATGGTTCCCGGTGTTTCTCACACAATGATCCAAAATGATCAAGTATGATACCATACGATATATTTTGATGCTATGGCTATTGCTTACAAGCTCTTTGCTCTCTTTCTTTTGCTTAAAAGCTTTATTTTTATTTATTTTTTGATATGGCCACTTTGCACAAACCACGATAGCAATTGTGTATATGCGGGAACAAACTTTTGACACAAGATATGATATGATGATACCAAATGATATGGTATGTATGCAATGGAAGTATGATCACTAATGTGCACATGTAACGTTGCCGGCAATACTCAAATGGCTAGTCTCGATAGGCAAGTAACGCAAAATGGGCTAGGGGTTAACAATGCAATGGCAAGTGGAATATACAATGGAGTCGTCAAGGTTACCGTCCTTGGCGATGATGAGAGGCGGTGTTGTCGATGTTGACCCGTTCCTAATTAGCAGAAACACCCTAGGAAACGGAAAAACCGCAAACTCAAAATCTCCAAAGGAAAATGTCAAGTGGTGGTAGCGGAAAGAGGTGGTGGTTTGCACTTGGCAATGCGGAAGTGGTGGTGGTGGTTGATGAAGAAGTAATTGTCCCTAAGTAGCCGAAACACCTTAGGAGACTCGAATCACTACTCAAGCAACCACTAATGCTATGGTGAACAAAATGGGTTAGGTTGCGGAAGTCGGTGGTGGTGTAGCGGATGATGTGGTGGAGGGCCTAGGCAAACTTACCAAATTTCCAAAAATTTTATGGAGTCAAATGGTGATGAACCTATCTAGAGGGATAGAGGATGTCAATAGCTACTCAGCGAGCTAAAGAACGCGAAAATCGGACTCCGGATGTGAAAGTTATGGTCAAAACGGTGAAACACGGGAGGCTGAAATGCTAGGGACCGGATATCCAGGGGTAGGGGCTGGATTTCCAGGGGTGTATGTCCAGAACTTATGAGGACGTGACTACCTTGGATATGACCAAAAATATTGCATACATGCATATTTTTCAGGTGATTTCTAGTGCAAACTATCCAATAACCTATTTATGTTATCCAGAACAAAAATACTTCACACACTTTTGTGTTTTGTCTAATTGCAGGTGTATGGGGCATTTGTACAATACACATATGAAGATAAGGTAAAAGGAGAAGTTTATATTCTATTCAAAAAGTCCTCTCATGTCACTTTTTGGCCGAGAGAAGATATAGTCCAATTCTCTCACGTTCTGGATTCAGATTCGGACTACACAGACATACCTGACTCAAAAAGCCAACAACTTTTTCATATGGACTCCGAATTGGGTGATACTTTATTTCTTGGAAAGTAGATTTCCTGCTCTTTCCATCCAATTGGATTCACCTTCAAATTCGTCCGGAGTGTTCAGATATCAACAAAATAATCAGACGCTGCAGCAGAATCCGAGTCAAACAACAAGTCCAAAGGTGTTGCATTGACCTAGGGTTGGTTTTAGGCTGGCTTGGGAAGTTCTCCCACCTCCTTGGCCTCCACCCCTTGCTCCTATATAAGTAGATACATCTAGTGCCTTTTGCTTGGGTTTTGTTTAGATAAAAAGTTCGCCATAGCTGCAACTTCGCGTACTTCGTTTGCGTTTAACGACCAGACAAAGGCGTCACAGAACCCCACCTTGATCAATAAAGCTTTCATCTTATATTCACAATATCTAGATTGCAATATCAGTTTCTTGCTTGTTCTTCGTTTGTTTGCAGGAAAAAGATCCTCGTGGTTTGGTTGATCGTGCTCCGACGTGGTCAATAACCTCTTGGAGTTGGTTTAGCAATTGCTAAGGCGCAACGTCGTGCACGTTTGTAGTCGGATCGTTGAAGTCATCTTCACCAAATCGATAGTTATCATCTCATCGAAAGATCGGGACACCTCCGCCTCTATCAAGTGGTATCAGAGCCAGGTTGTCCGGTGAGATTTTCCAGTTATCCCTAGATTCGATTTATTTTCTTACCCATTGTCCAAGAAAAAGCCGCAAAAAAAGTTAGATCTATTCATCCTTTGTCCAAGCCAGTCTGAGCCTTTGCAATATTCTTTTCATTGTTTGCATTATTGAATTATCGATTGCATCGTCGTGTTGAGTTGCTAGTCTTAGTGTCTAGTTCGTTTAGAGTTTCGAGTTCTGTTCACAATAGTCACGCTACCGCTGCATCGTTATCCCTTCCGTTGTCCACCACCCACCGATCAAATTCCACCATGTGCTACGCACCGTTCATTGTCATAATCATAGTTGAGATCGTTCACATCTTCGCTTGATCCAATCTGCATCTTATCTAGTTTGTTTTGGAAAGAAAGAGAGAGAGAAAAAAAAGACGGAAAAAAGAGAGAGAAAAAAGTAAAAAAAAAGTCAGAGAAAAAAAGAGAAAGAAAAAGAAAAAAGTGTGAGAAAAAAAAGTGAGAAAAAAAGAGAGAGAAAAAACAAAATTCGGATCTATCTAGACTCAATCGCGTAGTTGAATTCGGTTTGGAATCTATTTTGTGCACTGTTTAGTAAAACAGGCATAACTTCCTCATACGAAGTCCGTTTTGACTCCTCAAGTACTCAAATAAAAGCTAGCGACGAGCCGCATCTGAATAGTTGCAGAAACATGTTCAACATTTGACACCTCAATATCCGCTTCTAAATAGGTATTTTTGCCCTCCGAAGTTCGCGAACACAGCTTATTCCAGTTTTTCAAGCAAGTTTTAGAATTTTTTGACTCCTCATATCAACTTGGAATTGAGTGATTCTTTTTGCATTGGAAAGCTTGAGTTAGTAGCAATCTTTGAAAGAATTTATCAGAAAATTGGCTCAAACTTTTCAAGAGGAAAGTTGGAGAGAGAGTTGTTGTATATCCTACTTCGCAGTTGTTTTTCATCATTATCTTCACTGCCGTTGTGATCTTCACTTATATCTTGCTGGCATGAGCTACTTAGTATCCTTCCTTGATGCTAGTTGTGCTATGCCGTGACCTGATTAATGTTCTAGGCTCGCGTATCTAGTCCGGTCTAGCCTAGGACTAGCACAGTACCGTCGTTGAGCGTTTATTCAACATTGCATCTTTGAATTGATTATTGCTAATTTTTTGCTACCATATATAGCCAACCCAGCTCCACATATTTCTACATCGTGTATACATACATTCCCCTGGCAATCGCTTTACACAATCTCCAGAGTTACTTGACACCGCTGGTTGCCTGTCACCACCTGCCGCATGGTAAGAACTTGTAAGATATTGATATTTGCTTTACTGTGAGCACTTTACAACCACATCCTAGAGTTCATAGGAGCATTATTCTTGAATTTTGTTTCTTGTTTTTACTAATCATGACAGGTTCCGGAGATAGAAGTTCTTTAACGACGGACACATCTTCACCATCACGAGAGTTGGGACAACACACACAAGCATATGGTCAGGTTATGTCTTTACCATCATTTGAGGTTAGATTTAATCCTGCTATTTATCTAGCTTGGGAGCTTGAATTAGAAGAAGTTTTTATTCACCATGATTTTTCTGAACTTGAGAGAGTACGAGATACCACTAGAGCATTTACTAGTTTTGCTTCTGTTTGGTGGAGTGTACATTGTAAGAAAAACATTGATAACCAACCCACAACTTGGAAAGTTTTGAAAGTTGTAATGAGACAACAATTTTTTCCTCCTTACTATCGTCGTGAATTGCTTCGCAAGTTGGAACAATTAAAACAAGGCAGTAACACTGTTCATGCTTACTACCAAGAGTTCAAATCTTATATGCATCATTGTGACATAGAAGAATCTGAGGATGATACAATGAATAGATTCTTTGGTGGTTTGAACCATGATATCCGTGCAAGATTTCACTATATTTGTCACATCACTAGAATTTGTTTGCAGATAGTTGCATAAGCATCCATGCCTCATGTTTAAATTTATTTGAAAATTGAAATGGGGATTGGTCAAACCCTAGCACCAAATGGAACTCAAATAGGTTCAAGTAAAATATTTTTCAATGAATCCAAAATGCTCTTGGAAAAGTTCATGATTTTTGTTAAAGGTGAAAACCTCTCGCAAAAATGATGCTCATATTTCTAGGCCATTTCTGGACTCATGAATTAAATCGTTATGTATTTGAATTTAGGCATTTAATTGCTACAACAATTATAAATGCTCAAATAATTCTGGAACTAAATGTGGGTTGTTGGAAATAATTCAACAGGTCCTCACAATTTATTTCAGGATTTTTAGATGACGTTTAGTATTTTTAAATCCAGAAACAAATTTAGAAAATAGAAAACAGAAACTAAAAATAGGAAAACCAGAGAGAGAGCCTACCTGAGCCACTTACCTGGTGCCCCACCACGGCCCAGCAGAGGCCCAGCCCACTGGCCTCTGCTAGTCATCACCAACCTCTCGCCAGGAGGACAGCGCGCGCATGGCCGCCGCGCGCGAGTACACGCTCCACCACCTCCTGCTTGCCGCTGAGCTTCTGGACGCCGTCGACGCCGACACACACCCCCTGGAACTCTCTCACTCTCTCCCGACCTCTTCCCCCTCCTCTGCTCTCTCTCCCTCTCTGCCCGAGCGGAGCTCATCACCGCCGCTCGCTGTTGCCGCAGCCACCGCCTCCCCCTCGCATCTCCGACGTGCCCACGAGCTTCGCCTCGACCCCCTCTTCCTCACCACCGAGCCGCGCCTCGCCGGACGCCCTGCATCGTCGCCATCTCCATCATCTTCGTCGCCGGCCGCCGGAGATCCCCCTCGCCAATGCGCTCGCTCCGGTGCTTCCCCGAGCACACCGAAGCCACCCTTGCATCCGCCGTTAGCCACTGACCATCCTTCCCCTCTCCATTCTCTCTGCCACTCGCCATAGTCGCCGCACCAAGCACACCCGCATGCGCCGTCGCCCGAGCTCGCTGCCGACATGGCTCCAGCAACGCAACGGCCCCATTGTCCTGTCCACTGACCTCGCCGTGTCGCGTAGGGCCCGTAGATGCCTCGCACGCGCCGACTCGTTCGCCGTAGCCTCGACCCCGAGCTTACCCGAGCTCCGGCAACCGCCGAGGTCATCGCCGGTGACAACTCCAGCCTCCCCAGGCCCAACCGCCACCACCACTCGATGCGGACGTGCGTCCGCGTCATGTAGATGCCCTCCGCCGGCCGTTCGGTCGCCGGAGACGCAAACCCAAGGCTCGCCGCCGCGGCTGGCCTCGCCGGCGTCAAGTCGCCGGTGGGTTTGACCCCGCTGACATGGGGTTGACCTTGTTTGAACTCCCAGGGTCACTGACGCGCGGGCCCGCCCTATTAATCTCTAATTAGGTTTAGGTTAGTGCTAACTAACTTAGATTAATTAGTCCAGTCACTGACGTGTGGGCCAGGCACTGTTTATTTAGGTGTTAGATTAGTTAACACTAACTAACTCTGTTTAGTTAGTTAACTAACCACTGACACGTGGGTCCCACAGGTCAGGTTTGACCTGGCCGACCCAGTTGACCGCTGACGTCACCCTGACACAGTGCTGGCGCATTAATTCAGTTACTGGAATTATTCTTATACAGGAAATTCCATAAAATAACCAAAACTTCTAAAAATCATAGAAAATCAACCGTAGCTCCAAATCAAATAATTTATATATGAAAAATGGTCAGAAAAATCCAATCTATCCATCTGTACCATTTTCATGCATGCTTGAACAACTTAAATCTGCCGTATACAACAATTTGAATAAATGGCATTTCAAATGCCTTATGTGGAGTTTGAATTTGAATCTTGGATTCAAAACAACTCCATTTAATCTGTTGTAGTTGCATTAGGCTAACACACTCATTCTGCCATGTCATGATCATGCATCATATTGTGCATTGCATTGATTGTGTTTCTTCTTTGTTTGTCGGTGCTTGTCCCTTTCAGTAGACGTGTACCGACGATGTGATCGATGACACCGATGAAGAACTATACTATCTTCAGAAGTGCCAGGCAAGCAAAAACCCCTTGTTCATTCCGATACAATCCAACTCTCTCGCTCCTGCTCTCTTTTACTGCATTAGGACAACAACGATTCATCTGTTACTTGCTGCGGTAGCTAAACCCCTTTATCCTCTGCATGACCTGTCATTGCCACAGTAAATAGATGAAACCCACTAGCATGAGTAGGAGTTGTTTGAGCCCTGTTGTGCCTACTCATTCTTGTTTGTTTGTCATGCCTGCTATTGCTTAGAGTTGAGTCAGGTCTGATTCATCGGGGATGAATCAGAGGTGTGTGAACATGTCCTACTGTGTGTGAGCTAAGTGTGTGAACACGATTTGGTAAAGGTAGCGGTGAGAGGCCATGTAGGAGTACATGGTGGGTTGTCTCATTGAAGCCGTCCTTAGGAACTGAGTTCTGTGTTTGTGATCCATGATTCAGCTACTACCATGCATTGGGCCCTGAAATATGACCCCGCTCGACTTCTTAATCACCCTTGTCCTCTGTCCAGGAGTTGCAAGTAGTTTCTGGTGTTTGTAGTATGCTGGAGGCCGTGCGCAGCGCTGACCGGAGGGGTGGGCTGTGATGCGGTAGGCACGTGGCCGGGTATACCGGGCACCCGTTTGGTGTCACGGAACCCTGTACACATCGTTCGAGGCCGTATGTGGAAACCTTGGCCGGACTCCCTGCGGATGGAACCTGAATAGGCGATAAACCTGGACTAGAGACTTAAGTGTTTAGGTAGGTCGTGGTCTACACCCACGTCGGCTTTCGCTTGAAGTCTGACGAGCACATGTCATGTGCAGACGCTAAGTGGTGGAAACATGCATGAAGAAGTACAGCCCTGCAGGGTTATAAATGTTCTATTCGAATAGCCGTGTCCGCGGTAGAGGACTTCTGGGTTGCCTATAACAGTTCATAGACAAGTGGAAGTGGATACTCTAAAATACGCAAGATAAGCGTGAGTGCTATGGATGGCGTTCTCGTAGGGAGACGAGAGCAGATCCATAGTGGTGTATTGATATGGTGAATATGTGGACTCGTGTGCGCCACCTCAAAAGAGTTACTTGTAGTTGTAGTTCAGGATAGCCACCGAGTCAAAGCTGGCTTGCTGCTGTTAAACTCCACCACCCCCTTTGTTGATAATGATGCATATGTAGTTAGTTCTGATGTAAGTCTTGCTGGGTACATTTGTACTCACGTTTGCCTATTTTATGTTTTTGCAGAGAGACTTCGGTCTCGTTAGTAGTTCCGTGTGGACTTCGACGTTTAGCTTGTTACCTCAGCTACGATCTTGTGCCCTCGGCAGGATCTGGTAGATAGTCAGGCTTCACAGCCTTTTTCATTTGTAGTTGTCTGTACTCAGACATGTTAAGCTTCCGCATGTGCTTTGTCTTGTATGCTCTGAATGTTGGGTCACGAGACCTATGTTTGTAATATCTCGCCCTTGGAGCCTATTGAATAAAATACTTGAGTTGTAGAGTCATGTTGTGATGCCATGTTGTATTTGCACATATCGAGCATATTGTGTGTATGTTATTGAAATGCTTGGTATGTGTGGGATCTAACTATCTAGTTGTTTATCCTTAGTAGCCTCTCTTACCGGGAAATGTCTCCTAGTGCTTCCACTGAGCCAATATAGCTTGCTACTGCTCCGGAACACTTAGCCTGGCCGGCATGTGTCCTTCTTCGTTCCTGTGTCTGTCCCTTCGGGGAAATGTCACGTGATGAATACCAGAGTCTTGTTAGCCCGCTACAGCCCAGTTCACCGGAGTCCTGCTAGCTCAGTGCTACAGCCTGGATTCACTCGCTGATGACCGACACGTTCGATGCTGGGTCATGGATGCCTGTCCCTGTAAGTTTGTGCCACTTTGGGTTTACGACTAGCCATGTCAGCCCGGGCTCCTTATCATATGGATGCTAGCGACACTATCATATACGTGTGCCAAAAGGCGCAAACGGTCCCAGGCAAAGGTAAGGCGACACCCGTGGGAATACCGTGCGTGAGGCCGCAAAGTGATATGAGGTGTTACATGCTAGATCGATGTGGCATTGAGTCGGGGTCCTGACAGCTTTGGTATCAGAGCCTGACTTCCTATAGGATTACCAAGCCAAACTGGTCGAAGTTGAGTGTAGAAATGCTTTAGTTATATAAGGGAATTTATTGTGGAAGGGAACGTAAGGCTCTTTTTACTCCTTATACCTCATGGCCTTCTGATCTGAGTCAACCTCTTCTCTTCTACGGGGATTAAGAACTAGGCCTTCTCATCTATCTATCAGGATGACGTGGTACTAATCCATAGACTTTTAAGATTGTTGGATTTAAGCCTTAGTTCAGTTTCTACTACCTCTGTGTGTTCATAGTTGATCTCGGAACCTTGATGTTGTGACGATCGAGTGGTTATGCCACCATTTGCAGGATGTCTTAAATCCTTTTAAGCATTTACAGCCGTTATGATGTCCGAGTCATCTCAGGTTTCTAAATAGTATGAAGCATTTGCAAAATTCCTTCCTCCCGTTTTGATGTCCCTTTGGGCCAGATTAACCACACTAATCGGTGAGTTGAGGTACTCTGTTGCCTTGACATATGTGTTGGAGCTTTTACTATGACCCTAGGTGTCTTAGAGTGCCACCTAGTAAGCTAACCATGTTTTGCGTTCCCAGTGTGATGATTCTGGCCACCATTCTCGAAAGCATCCCGTGATGCAATTTAGTTAGTAGGTATTCTACTCCTGGGTTTTGAACCCGATATTCACCCTACTCACTTCATGTTGATAGTGTTTGCTCATTCCTTTAGGTTATTAGTAACCCTTGCGATAGTTCTCGAGGTTTGTGGTATATCGTTCTTCCAAATACCATGAACTACTTATGGCAGCAGTTCCTCATTAAACCAAAAGATCACAACAAAAGTGCTCTTGATGAGTTCTCGATTCTATGTTGTGACCCTGCCAGTCCTACCTCTCTGCATGAATTGTCTGGAAGAAATATGTTTAACTCGTTCGACATTCTAATCCATGCATCCACAACTCAGAAAATCATATGTTCTTTTGAGTTGTCCCTCTTAGTTGTCCTCTGGCCCTCGTCTATCAATTGATAGTCAAGAGTAGTTGTGCACTCGAGCTCATCGATACCTATTACTCTTGTGGTCCGTCAAGTCATTCTATTTTGGAATGACTAGGAGAAACAAACTCCAGTACCTCATCCATATCCAGGATTGGGTCAAAGCAGTTGTACTCCGTAGATCAAAATGCAATCAAGCTTTTGATCCCTTCTACCCTGAAGTATTACCCTCTTTACGTCAGGATCATCATGAGAATTGCACTATCTCTTATGAATTCTTGACGCAGTAATACTTCTTTCCATCATTGTTCATTCCTCAGTTTCCGTGTTATTGTAACCGGAATGCCGACAAGTGAATCGTGGTGTGTGAAATCAATACTGCTAGCAACTCCGTTGCTTGGTAGTTAAATGGATGATAACCTCATTCTTAGCGTGTTGATTATTGAATCGTCACCCTAAGGTTAATTGTGCTACCTAGTCTGTATTTACGGTGCACTCTTCGGTCGTTGAGTTAGGATTTTTTCAATCC
This sequence comes from Triticum timopheevii, assembly GCA_963921465.1. Classification (NCBI taxonomy): domain Eukaryota; kingdom Viridiplantae; phylum Streptophyta; class Magnoliopsida; order Poales; family Poaceae; genus Triticum; species Triticum timopheevii. The sequence continues at coordinate 278,226,824 of OY997266.1, read as the reverse complement.
CTCGCTCATTTGATCATATTTTCTTGCCCTGAAAAGCAATATTGTTCTCGAGCTTAGTAACATATCAGTGGTTCATGATTTTCCGAATATCTTCTCGGAAGTATTACTAGGTTGTCCCCTGACTGTTATGTTGAGCTTGTGATCAAGTTGGTTTTCCTCTAGACCAGTCATTCTCCAAGAATCTGTGTTGGATACCCCTGAGCTAGTTGGTTAAGCCAAACAACAACTTGGAGAGTTGGAAGATAAAAGCTTGTCCGACTTAGTTCATTCTTAGGGATATCCTTTTGAGGGTGTGTTGAACAAAGATGATATCTTCAATGATTGCTCCTCGCGATCGGTTGTTGAATCTATCGTCCCGTCCAAACCTTGATTTGAGTGTGGGCTATCGTCAAATCAAGTTAGAACCAATGATATTCGTAATGTTGTCTTACTCGTGGTTGATTCCTCGAGCATACACCGTTATATCTTTTGGTCTGACCAATACTATCACTGTGTTCGCGTGATGGTGGAAGTCCAGTGATATGGAAATTCCGATGAGTTGCTATTGAGCCCATAAGTAGCATTTCGTCTCCCCCATGATTCATGTTGAACATCCAGCTAGTGTTGGAAACTTGTGAGCAACTCTTTCATCATCCGTTCATGGAGCATATGTTCAGATGTAAGAAGTGACTTCCTCTAATTCACGTGCATATGATGCAAGTTGCTGCCATGAATTTGAGAAAGCTTGTTGCTGCTTTCTTGGAATCGTTCCAAATCAATCATGCATACGTGCGAAGTATTCTGTGGTCTGGAGACTTGCAACCTTCATTCTATATGTGTCCCTAGCACACCAAGCCACTGATTGACTTGTTCAAGGAAAAGAAGTCTATGCATGGGATCTAATCCATGGACTTGCGTAAAGACTTTGAAATCCTTGATGATGGTTCCCGACCAGAACTCAATAGTGTTTTATTATAAGACTACTATGTGGTCATTCTTGTCTTGGACAACATGATCACACGTATGTAGCAGAACCAGCTCATGTTTTGGAGCTTGCTATCGTAGTTCATATCCCGAGAATCTCACAACATCATCTCGTCGATTTGTGTTGCAACCTTTCTTTTCGGACATGCTGAGTCTGAAGTATCCTATCACCAATCGGATCTGAATCTCAGGTAGATATGATGGTTGGAACATTCCCAACAGTTGCATTTTGTTCCCAGCTTGCACCGCCATTGTGCCAATTTCCATGGGCTGCCCTCTTAGTAATTGTTGTTTAGGATCATCTTCAAAAGTGGTCCTACCATGGGTCCCATCTATTTCTGATGATAAGCAAAAATCATCCATTGCGTTGTCTTCAACAAGGTAATCCATATCATCCATACTAGTCCGAGTATGCCATTCTACCGAACTCCTCCAACGATCGCTCGAGATTTGCCCTAACCTGGTATAGAGAGTCTCAATGATCTCTAAATCAAAAGTAATTCTTTTTGCCACTGAAGGAATTATTTCTGCAAGTCACCTTCCTTAAGTTGTCTCGTTATGGTATCATGGCAACTCAACTCCTCGCTATGTTGACAACCGTTCAACACCTCCTTAAGAGTGGACTTGTTAACTACTTAGCAAGCCCACGTTATCTATTTCACTCCATTTCTTTGGATAGATGCTTCGTGTCTCGGCTCGAGAGATGCTTCTACGTCTTGTTCTGCGGGTTGATCTTGTGATCATAAAAATGATCCATCTATGTAGACATGTCTCGCTTCTTGTCCTCGTGTTGGATGAAGATTTCGAAAGCAAAGACGTCAAGATCAATTTGAGTCAACAAATCAACAACCTTGAGGAGACAGTTTGATCATGAAGTTTGTGATGCTTAGTGTCCCCTTTGTCTTCTTGCCTCACGTCTTGAATCTCGGGGCGAGATTCTTGTTTAGTGGGGGTGAGTTGTCACATCCCTAGAATTTGTTTGCAGATAGTTACATAAGCATCCATGCCTCATGTTTAAATTTATTTGAAAATTGAAATGGGGATTGGTCAAACCCTAGCACCAAATGAAACTCAAATAGGTTCAAGTAAAATATTTTTCAATGAATCCAAAATGCTCTTGGAAAAGTTCATGATTTTTGTTAAAGGTGAAAACCTCTGGCAAAAATGATGCTCATATTTCTAGGCCATTTCTAGACTCATGAATTAAATCGTTATGTATTTGAATTTGGGAATTTAATTGCTATAACAATTATAAATGCTCAAATAATTCTGGAACTAAATGTGGGTTGTTGGAAATAATTCAATAGGTCCTCACAATTTCAGGATTTTTAGATGAGGTTTAGTGCTTTTAAATCCAGAAACAAATTTAGAAAATAGAAAACAGAAACTAAAAATAGGAAAACCAGAGAGAGAGCCTACCTGGGCCACTTACCTGGTGCCCCACCACGGCCCAGCAGAGGCCCAGCCCACTGGCCTCTGCCAGTCATCACCGACCTCTTGCCAGGAGGACAGCGCGCGCATGGCCGCCGCGCGCGAGCACACGCTCCGCCACCTCCTGCTTGCCGCTGAGCTTCTGGACGCCCTGGACGCCGACACGCACCCCCCTGGAACTCTCTCACTCTCTCCCTACCTCTTCCCCTGCCTTTGCTCTCTCTCCCTCTCTGCCCGAGCGGAGCTCATCGCCGCTGCTCGCTGCTGCCGCAGCCACCACCTCCCCCTCGCATCTCCGACGTGCCCACGAGCTTTGCCTCGACCCCCTCTTCCTCATCACCGAGCCGCGCGTTCGCCGGAGGCCCTGCGTCGTCGCCATCTCCATCATCTTCGTCGCCGGCCGCTGGAGATCCCCCTCGCTGACGCGCTCGCTCTGGTGCTTCCCCGAGCACGCCGAAGCCACCCCTGCATCCGCCGTGAGCCACTGACCATCCTTCCCCTCTCCGTTCTCTCTGCCACTCGCCGTAGTCACCGCACCAAGCACACCCGCACGCGCCGTCACCCGAGCTCGCTGCCGACATGGCTCCGGCAACGCAACGACCCCGTCGTCCTGTCCACTGACCTTGCCGTGTCGCGTAGGGCCTGTAGATGCCTCGCACGCGCCGACTCGTCCACCGTAGCCTCGACCCCGAGCTTACCCGAGCTCTGGCAACTGCCGAGGTCATCGCCGGCGACAACTCCGGCCAACCCAGGCCCAACCGCCACCACCACTCGATGCGGACGTGCGTCCGCGTCACGTAGATGCCCTCTGCCGGCCGTTTGGTCGTCGAAGACGCAAACCCGAGGCTCGCCGCCGCGGCTAGCCTCGCCGGCGTCAAGTCGCCGGTGGGTTTGACCCCGCTGACCTGGGGTTGACCTTGTTTGAACTCCCAGGGTCACTGACACGCGGGCCTGCCCTGTTAATCTCTAATTAGGTTTAGGTTAGTGCTAACTAACTTAGATTAAGTAGTCCAGTCACTGACGTGTGGGCCAGGCACTGTTTATTTAGGTGTTAGATTAGTTAACACTAACTAACTCTGTTTAGTTAGTTAACTAACCACTAACACGTGGGTCCCACAGGTCAAGTTTGACCTGGCCGACCCAGTTGACCGCTGAAGTCACCCTGACGCAGTGCTGATGCATTAATTCAGTTACTGGAATTATTCTTATACATGAAATTCCAGAAAATAACCGAAATTTCTAAAAATCATAGAAAATCAACCGTAGCTCCAAATCAAATAATTTATATATGAGAAATGATCAGAAAAATCCAATCTATCCATCTGTACCATTTTCATGCATGTTTGAACAACTTAAATCTGCTGTATAAACAATTTGAATAAATGGCATTTGAAATGCCTTATGTGGAGTTTGAATTTGAATCTTGGATTCAAAACAACTCCATTTAATCTGTTGTAATTGCATTAGGCCAACACACTCATTCTGCCATGTCATGATCATGCATCATATTGTGCATTGCATTGATTGTGTTTCTTCTTTGTTTGTCGGTGCTTGTCCCCTCTCAGTAGACGTGTACCGACGATGTGATCGATGACACCGATGAAGAACTATACTATCTTCAGAAGTGCCAGGCAAGCAAAAAACCCTTGTTCATTCCAATACAATCCAACTCTCTCGCTCCTGCTCTCTTTTACTGCATTAGGACAACAACGATTCATCTGTTACTTGTTGCGGTAGCTGAACCCCTTTATCCTCTGCATGACCTGTCATTGCCACAGTAAATAGATGAAACCCAGTAGCATAAGTAGGAGTTGTTTGAGCCCTGTTGTGTCTACTCATTCATGTTTGTTTGTCATGCCTACTATTGCTTAGAGTTGAGTCAGGTCTGATTCATCGGGGATGAATCAGAGGTGTGTGAACATGTCCTACTGTGTGTGAGCTAAGTGTGTGAACACTATTTGGTAAAGGTAGCGGTGAGAGGCCATGTAGGAGTACATGGTGGGTTGTCTCATTGAAGCCGTCCTTAGGAACTGAGTTCTATGTTTGTGATCCATGATTCAGCTACTACCATGCATTGGGCCCTGAAATATGACCCCGCTCGACTTCTTAATCACCCTTGTCCTCTGTCCAGGAGTTGCAAGTAGTTTCTGGTGTTTCTAGTATGCTAGAGGCCGTGCGCAGCGTTGACCGGAGGGGTGGGCTGTGATGCGGTAGGCACGTGGCCGGGTATACCGGGCGCCCGTTTGGTGTCACGGAACCCTGTACACATCGTTCGGGGCCGTATGTGGAAAGCTCGGCCGGACTCCCTGCGGATGGATCCTGAATAGGCGATAAACCTGGACTAGAGACTTGAGTGTTTAGGTAGGTCGTGGTCTACACCCACGTCGGCCTTCGCTTGAAGTCTGTCGAGCACATGTCGTGTGCAGACGCTAAGTGGTGGAAACATGCATGAAGAGGTACACCCCTGCAGGGTTATAAATGATCTATTCGAATAGCCGTGTCCGCGGTAAAGGACTTCTGGGTTGCCTATCACAGTTCATAGACAAGTGGAAGTGGATACTTTCTCGTAGGGAGACGGGAGTGGATCCATAGTGGTGTATTAATATGGTGAATATGTGGACTCATGTGCACCACCTCAAAAGAGTTACTTGCAGTCGTAGTTCAGGATAGCCACCGAGTCAAAGCTGCCTTGCTGCTGTTAAACTCCACCACCCCCTTTGTTGACAATGATGAATATGTAGTTAGTTCTGATGTAAGTCTTGCTGGGTACATTTGTACTCACGTTTGCCTATTTTATGTTTTTGCAGAGAGACTTCGGTCTCGTTAGTAGTTCCGCGTGGACTTCAATGTTTAGCTTGTTACCTCAGCTACGATCTTGTGCCCTCGGCAGGATCTGGTAGATAGTCAGGCTTCTCAGCCTTTTTCATTTGTAGTTGTCTGTACTCAGACATGTTAAGCTTCCGCATGTGCTTTGTCTTATATGCTCTGAATGTTGGGTCATGAGACCTATGTTTGTAATATCTCGCTCCTTGGAGCCTATTGAATAAAATACTTGAGTTGTAGAGTCATGTTGTGATGCCATGTTGTATTTGCACATATCGAGCATATTGTGTGTATGTTATTGAAATGCTTGGTATGTGTGGGATCTGACTATCTAGTTGTTTATCCTTAGTAGCCTCTCTTACCGGGAAATGTCTCCTAGTGCTTCCACTAAGCCATGGTAGCTTGCTACTACTCCGGAACACTTAGGCTGGCCAGCATGTGTCCTTCTTCGTTCCTGTGTCTGTCCCTTCGAGGAAATGTCACGCGATGAATACCTGAGTCCTGTTAGCCCGCTACAGCCCGGTTCACGGAGTCCTGCTAGCCCAGTGCCACAGCCTGGATTCACTCGCTGATAACCGACACATTCGATGCTGGGTCATGGATGCCTGTCCCTGTAAGTTTGTGCCACTTTGGGTTTACGACTAGCCATGTCAGCCCGGGCTCCTGTCATATGGATGCTAGCGACACTATCATATACGTGTGCCAAAAGGCGCAAACGGTCCCAGGCAAAGGTAAGGCAACACCCGTGGGAATACCGTGCGTGAGGCCGCAATGTGATATGAGGTGTTACATGCTAGATCGATGTGGCATTGAGTCGGGGTCCTGACAATATTCCTCGTTGCATTACTAGTATGTATGTTCATGCTTGTACCTTTGAGAGACAGATACAGGAGGATGCATTGGGTGAATACAACAACTACTATTCCAGTTCATGCTCACCATCGCCGGTTGGTTCCCCCACCGTTGGACCTACTAGAGCAGCCCCACCTCAGATTGTGAGCGCGGCATCATCTCAAGAGTATGGTGCATTGTCAACAGCCGTACCTACATCAGCTACGTCTTGGCGACAAGGTAACAGTAAAGGTATTGATGATATAACTTCACATGAGAATGATGCATCCTTAGTTAACTTGAATGCATCATTGTTGAGTTACCTGATGATTTGAGCACATCACCTATTTTAGAGAATCTTGATACTGTCATGAATGCGTCATGTGATCAAACAACTGAAATACCAACAATGTTGAGTGCACCCATTGAATTAACTGTTGATGCAAAAGAATCAATGTTTAACCATTTTGATATGACCTCTAATCTTGGTGATGATTCTGTGTCGAATGACTTATTGCATGTTTGCTTATTTAAGCATGTTGTAGCATGTAAATTTGATGCAAGTAAGGTTTATTCACCAATGTTGGGATGGTTTAATGATGAACATTGTCAATCTTTTGAAATGAATAAGAGCTTCACTTATATGTGAAAAATGAGTTACAATATTTTCATGCCTTCTACTTATACATGTGTCATATGTGCAAAAAAAAGGGAAGTAAAAATGGATGACATATTCATATACAACATGTACACATTGTCTCTTTTGTTAGCCACATTTCAGATTAAGCAATGCAGAGGACGGCTTTGTTTTCAAGAAGGGGAGGATGATGACGACATGACTACCTTGGATATGACCAAAAATATTGCATACATGCATATTTGTCAGGTGATTTCTAGTGCAAACTATCCAATAACCTATTTATGTTATCCAGAACAAAAATACTTCACACACTTTTGTGTTTTGTCTAATTGCAGGTGTATGGGACATTTGTACAATCCACATATGAAGATAAGGGAAAATAAGAAGTTTATGTTCTATTCAAAAAGTCCTCTCACGTCACTTTTGGGCCAAGAGAAGATAGAGTCCAATTCTCTCACGTTCTGGATTCAGATTCGGACTGCACAGACATACCTGATTCAAAACGCCAACAACTTTTTCATACGGACTCCGAATTGGGTCATTCTTTTTTTGTTGGAAAGTAGATTTTGTGCTATTTCCAGCCCAATTGGATTCACCTTCAAATTCGTCCGATGTGTTGAGATATCAACAAAATAATCAGATGCTACAGCAGAATCCGAGTAAAACAACAAGTCCAAAGGTGTTGCATCACCTCCACTTGGGCCCATGAGCCTTGTACGACGTATGGTTGGTTTTAGGCGGCCTTGGGACGTTCTCCCACCTCCTTGGCCGCAACCCCTTGCTCCTATATAAGTAGATACATCTAGTACCTTTTGCTTGGGTTTTGTTTAGATTAACAGTTCGCCTTAGCTGCAACTTGCGTACTTCGTTTGTCTTCAACGACTAGACAAAGGCGTCACAGAACCCCACCTTGATCAATAAAGCTTTCATCTTATATTCGCAATATCCAGATTGCAATCTTATTTTCTTGCTTGTTCTTCGTTTGCTCGCAGGAAACAGACCCTCGTGGTTAGGTTGATCGTGCTCCGGCGTGGTCAATAACCTCTCGCAGTTGGTTTAGCGATTGCTAAGGCGCAACATCGTGCACGTTTGTAGTCGGATCTTCAAAGTCATCTTCACCAAATCGATATTTATCATCTCATCGAAAGATCGGGACACCTGCGGCTCTATCAAGAACCATGCAGATTTGGTGCTCCAGGGCCCGGATATCTGGCCGGATGGCCCGGTTGTCCGGCCTGTGGCCCGGATGTCCGGCCTGACGATTCCAGATCGGGTTTGGACTTCGAAACTCGATTTGGGCCGGAAATTGATAATTTCGGGGGCAAAATTTGACGGATTTCGTGGATGGAAGGTGTGGAAACTTGGGGGAAAGCTAGATCCACTTGAAACCAAGCAAATCCATGGATAAAAATCAACAAAACATCATCAAACCAACAAATCACAAAAAAAAATTGGGGCTATTTTTGGTGGGGATTTTCGGATTTTAGGACGAAATCAAGCAAAGGAAGGCTAGAAAACAATGGGAGGGACTCCCAATACGTGATAAACATGGCTCATGATACCATATGATACGGGGCTAACCCGGTGTAGGCCGATCTTTCAGGTTTGGAGTGGGATCCCTCGAAGAGCACGAAGAACACGGGGAAGAACGGGGAGAAATCACAAGGGGAAACACTCAAGAACAAGTCCAATCACACATCCACTAGACAATCAAACACACCAGATCACAAGGTACATGAACAACAAAGGGAAAGATACAAGGTAAGGTTCATCTCCAAGAGGAGGTCTTGATGATATCCTAGACGGATCTTCCCACGAGGGGGTCTTGATGATATCCCGCAGGGTCTTCTCCTAGATGGAGGTCTTGGCCTCCAATGGAGTAGCGGTCTCTCTGTCTCTCTCAAGAGTAGAGATGGGAAGGAGCAAAGCTCACATACAAATGAGCTATCACTTTGCTAACGCTAATTAGAGGAAGGGGATGGAGTATATATAGGCTAGTCCACGAAGGGGTAAGTGAGGAGGGGGTACATGGACCTTTGGCCCGACTCTGCGCGCAGGAAGACGCCGGGTGTCCGGGCTGGGGGCCTAATGTCCGGGATCTCGTGAGACGCCTGATGTCCGGGGCGGTTGGCCGGATCTCCGGCCCGAGCTATGTGACCTTCTGGCTTCGTGTGCCTCACGCCGGATTTCCGGGGGCGATGCCAGATGTCCGTACTATGGCGTGGCGCCGGATGTCCGGGCACACGGGCCGGATGTCCGGCTGCTGATGCTTTGGCCTTCTGTTGGTGCAGTTCGTGGGCGACTGCATAGGCGCCGGATGTACGGCCCTTGGCAGGATGTCCGGACGCTGTAGCTTCAGCAACATCGTCTTCTTTCGTCGTTGCTTCCAGGCTTCCCTTGCGGAAGGTGTAGTGGTTCCTTGGCACTTGCACTCCTCCTTGAAATCTGTGAAGCTCCGACAATACCTATGCATGCACACGGGAGAAGTGTCTAGTAGTATACCATCCTCGAAGGGTTCAAGTGAACACGTGTAAAAGAGAAGATTCACCTTTATGTATAAGAAGTAGAGGTTGCAGGTGTGACTTGCCAAACGGACTCTTGACATGGTGATGACCGTAGGATGCTCTGAATCACACCCGAAGCTCCCACCTAAAGCCGGATCATTCGGACCACGTCCCGGATCATCCGGACCCTGCTCGGACGTCCGTACCCCCAGCCGGACATCCGGACCTGCACCACCACCAACCGTGTCTCCAGCTCATCCGGGCCTCCACCCGGATCATCCGGACCAGCACGGATCATCCGGCTCCACCCCCGGATCATCCGGCCAGCGCCTGCGCGTGCGTGTTGGGCTGAGCCAATGTACCCCTTCGTCTCGCTAGCCTATATATAGGACTCCTCCTCACTTCAAGACTTAGATTTGTGATAGCTCATTTCGAGATAGAGCATAGCTCCTCCGTTTCGGATCTACTCCACATGAGGGACCGTGCCTCTTCGGAGAAGATCCTTTCAGATTCAAGGCCTCCATCCGGAGAAGACAATCAAGACCTCCTCACGGAGAAGAACTGTTACTTGTGTATCGTCCGTTGTTGACTTTGTATCTCGTGCTACTCGTGCTTCGATGATCTAGACCTTGTGTCATCAATCTCTTGTCGGTTGAGTGTTTGTCTCGTTCTCCCCCGTGATTTCCTCGTGTTCTTCCGTGCATTCTTTGTGTTTCCCCCTAGGGTTCCGCCCGACATCATCTTTGTATCATGAGCCACATTGATCACGTTTTTGGAGCCCCTACCCCGTGTTTTCTAGCTTGATTTTGTTGGTTTCGTCCTAAATCCAAAAATCCCCACCAAAAATAGCCCCAAAAGTTTTTTTGATTTGTTGGTTTTGATGATGATTTGTTGATTTTGATCCATGGATTCGGTGTGTAACTCATGGATCTTGCTTTTCCCCACCTTCTTCCCCTCGAAATCCTTCCAAAATCCACGGAATCGTCGATATTCTCGCTGTTTTCGTGTTCATCCCGAGCAGTTCCCGATCGCATTTGACCTGCCCGGATCATCCGGACGCGCCCGGATCATCCGGCTCCTGGCCCGGATCATCCAGCTTCCTCTGCCGAAACTGCATTTTTGCAGTTCTCCACCACCACCACCTACGCCTATGCACTCCCCCACTTCGACCACCACCACCTTCACCTGCCAAAACCCCATGACACAACCTCCGTACCACCATTCGACTTTGGGTTCGAGAATTTGAGTTGTGATTTCTCGTGTCCTATTGTGTTTCGGCTATTTAGGTACGGTGCGACATCAACATCACCAACGCTCATATTCGTCGACTACTCATCTTCGCTACGGATGGTAACTTCGACGACATCTTTGTCATACCTTGCAATTGCATTGATAACCATCTTATCCCATCTTTTGCGTCGCTTACCATGAGTATTGCCGGCAACATGACTTGTGCACATTACTGATCATACCATACAATACATACCATGTCATCTCTTGTGTCACAAAGTTTTCATCGCATACACAATTCCTATCTTGGTTCGTGAACTACCGCATGAGAAAAGAGCTCAAAAGTGAAAGATACAACCAAGCTTTTAAGCAAAAGAGAAAGATAAGAAAAGAGCTTATAAGCAAGAACCATAGCATCATACTACATTATGATTGTCATACTCGATCATCTTGGATCATATCACCGAAATACCATACATATAGCATACTTGGGATAGAGATCGTTGCATTTTTGCCTATTAGGTTGTGCACAAGCTCTGTATCCGCCTATTGTGCAATCGTGCTAGCGTCTCTCGACTATTGTGCAACAAGAGCATTTTCGTGGATTCCACATTTTGGCTTATTTTTGGTTTGCACAATCCCATTATTCTATTTGTGTGTGTGTTTCCGTGTTCCAGTACTTGCTTGGTCTACTTGTTGCATTTGCGAATTTGCGAAACTTTTTCAACATCTTTGAGTCAAACTAACGATTGCAATCAATATTTGTCCCACCATCCTAACCAAGCTCCACCATAAGCTTTTACTTGTGTAGGTGTGAGAACCGACAAGGATTGGTACCAATAGTGCTATTTCATTGTCCGCATTTGAGTGAACTTGATTCATCGTCAACATCGGTCAAGGTACATTGGTATAAGTTCTTCTCTTCTTACAACGCACATTTTGCTTGGAATGATGGATAGGCTGAGTACTTCTACCAACCCACTCTTCATCGAGCAAGACGACGACATGTCATCATACATCACCAAGAGTCACCTCTTTGGTGCACAACGAGAGTTGCATCAAGAGCAACAAGCAATGAACGACTGCATCGACAACCTCGCGAGCGACTTGCGACTCTCCGAGCAACGTACACGAGACTACTTTGACAACAAGCTTGACGGGCACAAGCAAGAGAATGATGCAAGAATGGACGAGATCCGAGCTTTGTTGGTGAACCGTCCTCCTTCTACATCGTCATACTCAAGACGGAGCCACTCAAGTCGACACTCCGACGACTCCTTCTCCGGCTCAAGTACACCGTCATCGAACACTCTTCGATGAGCCGCGCGTCAAGACCGTCATGCATCTCGCAACCCGCTACACATCAAGCATTCACAAGAGCAAGTCGATGAGCAAGTCCCTCGTCCTCACTCAAACAAATACGCTTTTGCTCAAGCTCAAGAATGACAACGTCTTCGTCGCCAAGAAGAAGAAGAACGAGCGCGTCTACACCAAGAGCAACAAGACGCTGAGGCTCAACGTCTTCAACAACAACAACGTGAAGCGCAAGCTCTTGAGGCGCAACGTGCACTTCAAGAATCAAGTCAAGCCATCACCAACCGCAATCGCGAACGGCGCAATCAAGAGGAAGCCCTTCGAGAAGGAATCCAAGAGAGGAACTATCAACCACATGTGCAACGCCACGTTCCTCAAGCTCCTCCACAAGCTCGTCAAGCTCCACCTCAACCTCAAGTTCAACAAGAGCAAGTTGATCATGGACTTCCTCCACGCCAAGAGCAACATGAGGACAATTACCCTCCATGTCAAGGGCGTCATCACCACCATCGCCAACAACACAATGAAGAGCAACGCTATGGAACGCTAAAATTCACCATGCCCAAGTTCAATGGAAGCAATGACCCCGAAGAGTACCCATCATGGGCATTGAAGGTCGACAAAATCTTTCCTTTGCACAACTATGAGGAAGAGAAGAATATCGCTATGGCATCACTTGAGTTCCAAGACTATGTGCTCATATGGTGGGAACAAGTCCTTGAGCATAGACAAGCAAGAGATGAACCTCCAATCACCACTTGGGCTCAAATGAAGGAAGTCATGCGAGCACATTTTATGCCAACCTACTACAACCGCGATCTCTTCAAGAAGCTACAACTCCTCAAGCAAGGACCAAAGAGTGTTGAAGAATACTACAAGGAAATGGAGATAGCCATGATTCGAGCCAATGTCACGGAAGATGATGAGCAAACAATGGCATGTTTCTTGAATGGACTCAATCATCCCATCAAGAAGATCGCCGATTTCCAACCCTACTCCAACCTCATTGAGCTAGTGCATCAAGCGACCAAGGCGGAACGTCAAGTGCAAGATGACCTCAAGTATACCAAGTACTCATCCAATACCTACGGCTTCTCCAACAACCAAGCTTCAACAACTCCTCCAACATCTAGATCAACCAAGCCTTCTCCAAGCAATGATGACAAGCCAAGTTACAAGAAAACTTTGTCAAGTTCAAGTCGTCTTCCTCCTCCTACAAGCAACTTCAAGCCGCGTGCTTTATCATCTACTCCGACCGATGAGACCATCAAAACAAGCTCCTTCAAGTGTTTCCCTTGCGGCGGCCGTGGCCACAAGTCCTACGAATGCACAAACAAGTGCCCCATGATCCCCAACGACGTTGGCACCAACGACTCCATGAGTGATGAGGAGATGGAAGATCTTGAGCAAGTGGCCATGCACCGGCGCCTGAACGAGGATGAAGATGATCAAGTCTTTTGTGATGAAGATACGAGCCCCGCTCTTGTTGCCTCCAAGTTCTTGACTCTTCAACATCAACAAGAAGAAGACCAACGATGCCATATCTTCCACACCAAGGCCGGCATCAATGGAAGGTCCGTCAAGGTCATCGTCGATGGAGGTAGTTGTCACAACTTGGCAAGTGAAGAAGTATGCACCAAGCTTCAATTGGTCAAGAGGAAGCACCCGCACCACTACAAGGTTCAATGGCTAAGTTACTCCGGCGCTATACGAGTTGAGCATACGGTCCAAGTCTCCTACAAAATTGGTGCATATGAGGACACTTTGGCGTGTGATGTGGTCCCAATGACCGTTTGCCACCTAATTCTTGGTCGACCATGGCAATTCGACCGTGGTGTCATCCACAATGGGCGCACTAATCACTATAGCTTCAAGATGAAAGGGAAGGAATATGTGCTACGACCTATGTCTCCTAGTCAAGTGATAGCCGACAAGCAATCCACCCATCGTGGAGAGAAGAGTGAGAAAGTGATCCACCAAAAAGTGAGTGAGAGCCACTAGACAAACTTGAGCGCCTCCTCGCCTAGAGAGAAAAACCTCATATTATTTACCACAAAAAGTGAGATGAGAGAAGTGTGTGAGAACCCTTCGAGGGTGATGCACATTGTCCTTGTGTGCAACGATGGGCTACCAAAAGCTAACACCTCTCACGAGCTACCTTTAGTGTTTCAATCTCTTTTGGAGGAATTTCAAGATGTTTTCCCCGATGAGCTACCTCCGGGTCTACCTCCTCTTCGAGGCATTGACCATCGAATCGACCACATCCCCGGAGCGCCACTTCCAAACAAAGCTCCATACTGTGTCAATCCCGAAGAAACTAAGGAGATTCAACGGCAAGTACAACAACTAATCGACAACGGTCATCTACGTGAAAGCTTAAGCCCTTGTGCCATTCCCGTTATACTTGTGCCTAAGACAGAGGGAAGTTTCGGCTTGTAGACCTACAAATGCTATTACCGTTCGCTATAGGCATCCCATTCCTCGCTTAGATGATATGCTTGACGAACTTAGCGGAGCCAACTTTTTCTCAAAAATTGGTCTTAAAAGTGGATATTATCAAATCCGCATTCAAGAGGGTGATGAATGGAAAACTGCTTTCATCGGAGGCTCCCGGTACTTTCATGCGTCTTATGCATTATGTGCTTCGCCCTTATATAGGAGTCTTTGTTGTGGTTTACTTCAATGATATTCTTGTTTTAGCAAAACCATGAAAGAGCATCTTAATCATGTTAGGGCTATTTTACAAACCATTCGCAAGGAACGTCCTTATGCAAACTTGAAAAATGCACGTTTTGTGTTGACAAAGTGGTTTTCTTGGGTTTTGTTGTATCTTCCAAGGGTGTCCATGTTGATGAATCTAAAATTGAAGCAATTAAAACTTGGCCCCAACCCACCAATTTGCAACAAGTGCGTAGTTTTCTTGGTCTTGCGGGTTTTTATCGTCGCTTTGTGAAAGATTTTAGCACTATTGCCGCTCCTTTGCATGCCTTGAGTAAGAAGAATGCTCCTTTTGTTTGGGGATCTTTGTAATCCACCGCTTTTGATGAGCTCAAGTCTTTACTTACTCATGCTCCGATTCTTGCTTTGCCCAATTTTGACAAAACTTTTGAGGTTCATTGTGATGCAAGTGGTACCGGAATTGGCGGAGTTTTGATGAAAGAAAACTGAGCCATTGCATATTTTAGTGAAAAACTCTCTGGTGCTCAACTTAACTATCCTATATATGACAAATAATTGTATGCTTTAGTTCGTGTGCTACATGTTTGGGAACATTATCTTAGACCTCATGAGTTTGTCATACATACCAATCATGAAACGCTAAAGTACTTAAAAGGTCAAACTAAGTTGAACAAGCGTCATGCAAAATGGAGTGAATTTATCAATCTTTCCCCTATGTGATCAAGTACATTAAGTGTAAGGAAAATGTAGCTGCAGATGCACTTTCATGCATATGCATGCTTGTCACTAAACTTGAGTTGAATGTTATTGGTTTTGAGCACATCAAAGACTTGTATGCTAATGATCCATCTCTTGCTATTCCTTATGCTAAGTGTTTGACGCATACTTCTTGGGAACAATATTACATCAAGGATGGCTATCTTATGAGAGCTATCAAACTATGCATTCCCGAGTCTTCTCTTCGTTTGCTCCTTTTGCAAGAGGCTCATTGAGGTGGACTCATGGGACACTTTGGACGTTACAAGACATTCGCCACGCTCTCCAAGAGCTACTTTTGGCCCAAGATGTGCTGTGACGTCTCACGCTTCACCACCCGATGCTCTACATGTCGCAAAGCTAAGTCTAAAGCTCAATCTCATGGTCTTTACATGCCTCTTCATATTCCTCATCAACCTTGGGAAGACATTAGCATGGATTTTGTACTTGGTTTGCCTAGAACTCAAAATGGAAAGGATTTTGTGTTTGTTGTTGTGGACCGATTTTCTAAGATGGCACATTTCATTCCTTGCAACAAGATAGATGATGCTTCACACATTGCAAATCTCTTTTGTAGGGAAATCTTGTGCCTCAATGGAGTTCCAAAGACAATCGTCTCCGACTGTGACGTCAAGTTCTTGAGTTACTTTTGGAAGACGCTCTGCGCCAAGCTCGGAATCAAGCTCTTGTTCTCATCCGCATAACATCCTTAAACAGACGGCCAAACGGTGGTGACGAACCGGACTCTCTCCACTCTACGTCGCGTGTTGATCAAGAAGAACATCAAGGAGTGGGAAGCATGTCTACCCATAGCCAAGTACACCTACAACCGTGCAAGACATTCGACTACCGGCAAGTCCCCCTTCGAGGTCGTCTACGGCTTCAACCCGTTGTCACCATTGTACATTCTACCTCTTCCTCTACAAGAGGCACCAACATGGATGCGAGTGCACGAGAAAGCTACATCAAGAAGATGCATGAGGATACAAGGAACACCATCGAGTGCAAAGTACAACGACTAGCGACCAAGCTCAACGTCAACAAGCAACCCATGATCTTCAAAATAGGCTATCTCGTGTGGCTACACCTTCGCAAGGACCGCTTCCCCAACGAACGCAAGTCCAAACTTCTCCCTCGAGCCGATGGACCCTTCAAGGTGCTAGCACGCTACAACAAAAACACTTACAAGATCGACCTACCAAGCGACAAGTACAACGTGAGCGACATCTTCAACGTAAAAGATCTCTCGCCTTACCATGGTGATGAAGATTTCGATCCGAGGCCGGATCTTTCCCAAGGGGGGGGGGAGATGATGCGGAGCATCCCACGATCATCCCCATGGACGCATCTACATCCCCTACAACACCACTTGGACCTATGACTCGAGCACGTGCAAGAGCTCTTGAAACCGAGGTGACATCGCTCCTCTCACAACTCCCTTTCGATTCACAGGAGACATGGTTACTACCCCAAACAGAAACACTATGCCTACTCAGGTACCAAGGAGTTAACCATGGAGATGTTAGGAAGCAAGGAGAACCGGAGGCGGAAGACATGCGTGAAGACGGAGAGGAAAAGTGCCAAGTCTCAGATTGGCCGGACGATCCGGATGGCGGCCCGGACGATCTGGACAGAGCCCGAACGATCCGGACCCTGGACCGGATGATCCGGCTAACTCGCCCTGAAGACACCCGAAGCTCCCACCTGAAGCTGGATCATCCGGACCACATCCCGGATCATCCGGACCTTGCCTGGACGTGCGGACCCCCAGCCGGACATCCTGACCTGCACCGCCACCAGTCGCGTCTCTAGCTCATCCGGGCCTCCACCTGGATCATTCGGACCAGCCCGGATCATCCGGCTCCACCCCCGGATCATCCGGCCAGCGCCTGTGCGGGCGTGTTGGGCTGAGCCCATGTACCCCTTCATCCCCCTAGCCTATATATAGGACTCCTCCTCCTCACTTCGAGACTTAGCGTTGTGATAGCTCATTTCAAGAAAGAGCATATCTCATCCGTATCGGATCTACTCCATGTGAGGGACCATGCCTCTTCGGAGAAGATCCTTTCGGATTCAAGGCCTCCATCCGGAGAAGACAATCAAGACCTCCTCACGGAGAAGAACTGTTACTCGTGTATCGTCTGTTGTTGACTTTGTATCTCGTGCTACTCATTCTTCGATGATCTAGACTTTGTGTGATCGATCTCTTGTCGGTTGAGTGTTTCTCTCGTTCTCCCCCGTGATTTCCTCGTGTTCTTCCGTGCGTTCTTCGTGTTTTCCCCCATAGGATCCTCTCCAAACGTGAAAGATCGGCCCCTAGGGTTCCTCCCTACATCAGAGGAGTTGTAGCTTCTTGAAGAGATCGCGGTTGTAGTAGGTTGGCACAAAACATGCTCGCATGACTTCCTTCAGTTGAGCACAAGTGGTGATTGGAGGTTCACCTCTCGCTTGTCGGCGCTCAAGGACTTGTTCCCACCATATGAGCACATAGTCTTGGAACTCAAGTGATGCCATAGCGATCTTATTCTCTTCCTCATAGTTGTGCAAACGAAAGATTTTGTCGACCTTCAATGCCCATGAAAGGTACTCTTCGGGTCATTGCTTCCATTGAACTTGGGCATGGTTAATTTTAGCTTTCCATAGCGTTGCTCTTCATTGTGTTGTTGGCGATAGTGGTGATGACGCCCTTGACATGGAGGGTAATCGTCCTCATGTTGCTCTTGGCGTGGAGGAAGTCCATGATCAACTTGCTCTTGTTGAACTTGAGGTTGAGGTGGAGCTTGACGAGCTTGTGGAGGAGCTTGAGGAACTTGACATTGCACACGTGGTTGATAGTTCTTCTCTTGGATTTCTTCTCGAAGGGCTTCCTCTTGATTGCGCCATTCGCGATTGCGGTTGGCGATGGCTCGACTTTATTCTTGAAGTGCACGTTGCGCCTCAAGAGCTTGCACTTCACGTTGTTGTTGTTGAAGACGTTGAGCCTTGGCGTCTTGTTGCTCTTGGTGTAGATGCGCTCGTTCTTCTTCTTCTTGGCGACGAAGACGCTGTCGTTCTTGAGCTTGAGCAAAAGCGTGTTTGTTTGAGTGAGGACGAGGGACTTGCTCATCGACTTGCTCTTGTGAATGCTTGACGTGTATCGGGTTGCGAGATGCATTACTGTCTTGACGCGCGGCTCGTCGTAGAGTGTTCGATGACGGTGTACTTGAGCCGGAGAAGGAGTCGTTGGAGTGTCGACTTGAGTGGCTCCGTCTTGAGTATGCCGATGTAGAAGGAGGACGGTTCACCAACAAGTCATGGATCTCGTCCATCCTTGCGTCGTTCTCTTGCTTGTGCGTGTCGAGCTTGTTGTCGAAGTAGTCCTTGATTCTTTGCTCGAAGAGTCGCAAGTCAGTGGTGAGGTTGTCGATGCGTTTGTTCATAGCTTGTTGCTCTTGATGCAATGCCCGTTGTGCACCAAAGAGGTGACTCTTGGTGACGTATGATGACATGTCATCGTCTTGCTCTATGAAGAGTGGGTTGGTAGAAGTACTCGGCCTATCCATCATTCCAAGCAAAATGTGAGTTGTAAGAAGCGAAGAACTTATACCAATGTACCTTGTCCAATGTTAACGATGAATCACGTTCACTCAAATGCGGACAATGAAATAGCACTATTGGTACCAATCCTTGTCGGTTCTCACACCTACACAAGTAAAAGCTTATGGTGGACCTTGGTTAGGATGGTGGCATAAAATTGATTGCAATCGTTAGTTTGACTCAAAGATGTTGAAAAAATTCGCAAATTCGCAAATGCAACAAGTAGACCGAGCAAGAAGTGGAACACAGAAACACACACGCAAATAGAATAATGGGATTGTGCAAACCAAAAATGAGCCAAAATGTGGAATCCACGAAAATGCTCTTGTTGGACAATACTCGAGAGACGCTAGCACGATTGCACAATAGGCGGATACAGAGCTTGTGCACAACCTACTAGGCAAAAATGCAATGATCTCTATCCCAAGTATGCTATATGTATGGTATTTCGGTGATATGATCCAAGATGATCGAGTATGACAATCTTAATGTAGTATGATGCTATGGTTCTTGCTTATAAGCTCTTTGCTTATCTTTTTCTTTTGCTTAAAATTTTGGTTGGCTCTTTCACTTTTGAGCTCTTTTCTCATGCGATAGTTCACGAACCAAGATAGCAATTGTGTATGCGATGACAACTTTGTGACACAAGAGATGATACAGTATGTATGGTATGGTATGATCACTAATGTGCACAAGTCACGTTGCCGGCAATACTCAAAGGCTAGTCTCGATGGGTAAGCTACGCAAAAGATGGTATATGATGGTTATCAATGCAATTGCAAGGTATGACAAAGATGTCGTCGAAGTTACCATCCATAGCGAAGATGAGTAGTCGACGAAGATGACCGTGGTGATGTTGATGTCACACCGCACATAAATAGCCGAAACACAATAGGACACGGGAAATCACAACTAAAATTCTCGAACCCAAAGTCGAATTTTGGTACGGAGGTTGTGTCGTGGGTTTTGGTAGGTGAAGGTGGTGGTGGTCTAAGTGCGGGAGTGCGTAGGCGTAGGTGGTGGTGGTGGAGAACTGCAAAAATGCAGTTTTAGCAGAGGAAGCCGGATGATCCGGGCCAGGAGCCGGATGATCCGGGCGCGTCCGGATGATCCGGGCAGGTCAAACACAATCGGGAACTGCTCGGGATGAACACGAAAATGGAGAGAATTTTGATGATTTCGTGGATTTTGGATGGATTTCGAGGGGGAGAAGGTGGGGAAAAGCAAGATCCACGAGTTACACACTGAATCCACGGATCAAATTCAACAAATCATCATCAAAACTAACAAATCACAAAAAAATTGACGTAGGGCGGAACCCTAGGAGCCGATCTTTCACGTTTGGAGGGGATCCTACGGGGGAAAACACAAAAGAACGCGCGGAAGAACACGAGGAAATCACGGGGACGAACGAGAGAAACACTCAACCGACAAGGAATCGATCACACAAGGGCTAGATCACAGAAAGTCAAAGGTAACACATGATCCAAAATCAACAAAGGAAGATACAAGAGTAACCGTTCTTCTCAGTGAGGAGGTCTTGATTGTCTTCTCCGGATGGAGGCCTTGAATCCGAATGGATCTTATCTGAAGAGGCACGGTCCCTCACATGGAGTAGATCTAGTACGGATGAGCAGAGCTCTATCTCTAAATGAGCTATCACAATGCTAACTCTAAAACGTAGGTGGGGATGGAGTATATATAGACTAGGGGCAAAGAGGGATACATGGGCCTTGGCCCTACACTGTGCGCAAACAGGGAAGGCCGGATGTCCGGGCGTCGGGCCAGATGTCTGGTGGCTCGTGAGGGGCCGGATGTCCGGGCTGAGGGGCCGGATGTCCAGGCTGGTGCAGCTGCCCGTTCTGTTCTCTGGATGGGCGACGCCAGATGTCCGCTCGGAGGGGCCGGATGTCTGCTGCTTCGGGAGGCACCGGATGTCCGGGGCGCTAGCCGGATGTCCGAGCTGACGGGGCAACCTTCTGTGCTCTCTGGTCGCTGGTGCCAGATGTCCGGGACTTTGGCCGGATTTCCGGTGTGGGGGGCCGGATGTCCGAGCTGGACGCCGGATGTCCGGTCGCTGTAGTTTCTTCTACAGAGGGCTGGCCATGTAGATCTCCAGGGGCCGGATGTTCGGGGTCCTGGCTGGATGTCCGGTGCCCGGAGGCTATTCTTGCCTTCTTCCATTGGTTCTCTTCTTCCATGAACTTGGGGTCTTGACCATCTTCATGTGCATCCTTGGGAGGGTCCTCTTGGTACCTAATCATGCACAACATTGCGGATTAAGGTAGTAGCCATGTCTCGAGAGGATCATGTGATATATCACTAAGGAGAGAAGTCACCTCGGTCTCGAGAGCTCTAGCTCGTGCTCTAATCATGGGTCCTCTTGGTGCTTGGTGAGACGATGGAAAGTCCATGGGGATGACTGAAGGATGGTCCGCATCAATTTTGGGGCTATTTTTGGTGGGGATTTTCGGATTTAGGACGAAAACAACAAAATCAAGCTAGAAAACACTAGGTAGGGGCTCGAAAAACGTTATCAACGTGGCTCATGATACCAAGATTGATGAGGACATCAATACCATTGTTACACCCACAGCCCCTGCTGCTATACATACTGGACCAATTACTAGAGCTCGTGCACGCCAATATACCAGTTACTTTTGTTTCTTGGTAATGATTCTAATGTTCATGAGAATATGATGCTGCCTAAATTGGATACATTTGTTTTGCTTACAAATGAAGGCCTAGCTTGGAGAAGGATGAACATTGGAGCAAGAACAAGCATGGAGATGATGGCATGCGCAAGGGGAACAAGAACGAAGTTACAAGTGATGATTTCAGGACGTTGAAGCCACCGTAATGTGTGCATGAAGCCTTGGACGAAATATACAAGATGCCACTTCATAACTTTCGTCCAGAGGCTATTCTAGGTGTTGTGTCACCTTATTATTGGACCAGGCTCATGTATTTTTGAAATACTTCAGTATAGGCTGTTTTTAGAGTCCGTATGTGTGGGGAAACAAGAGATAGGGTTGGTTTCGGACCCCTTCACCATGGGCCACGAAATTCCCGCCCTCTTCCTCCATATATATAGCCCTTAGGGCGTCGTTTAGACTTTGGGTTTTGTTTAGACTGAAGTTCACCATAGCTGCAACTTCGTGTACTTCGTTTGTGTTCAACGACCAGACAAAGGCGTCACAGAACCCCACCTTGATCAATAAAGCTTTCCTCTTATATTCGCAATATCCAGATTGCAATCTTAGTTTCTTGCTTGTTCTTCGTTTGCCTGCAGGAAATAGACCTTTGTGGTCAGGTTGACGTGCTCCGGCGTGGTCAATAACCTCTCAGAGTTGGTTTAGCGATTGCTAAGGCGCGACGTCCTCGCACGTTCGTAGTCGGATCGTCAAAGTTGACTTCCTCCAAAACGAAAGCCACCATCTCATCGAAAGACGGGACACCTTTGCCTCTATCAAAGATGATGTAGGGCGGAACCCTAGGGGCTGATCTTTCATGTTTGGAGAGAATCCTACAGAGAAACACGAAGAACGCGTGGAAGATCACGAGGGAAATCACGGGTAGAACAAGAGAAACACTCAACCGACAAGAGATCAATCAAACAAGGTCTAGATCATCGAAGCACGAGTAACACGAGATACAAAGTCAACAACGGACGATACACGAGTAACCATTCTTCTCCGTGAGGAGGTCTTGATTGTCTTCTCCGGATGGAGGCCTTGTATCCGAAAGGATCTTCTTCGAGGAGGCACGGTGATGGAGTCATGTACCTAGGGTAGGGTCATAGACCTGATCTAAGTACCCTGCCCAAGGACATCCTTAGAAGAGATCACCTTCCAGTCGACCTACGAGGAACTCACTCGACTGACTTGAAGCACTCGACCACGAAGACTCAGTCGACTACCAGAAGGTCAAGAAGCACTCTGCACTGCAACGGTCTGCAATTAATTAGATTTTATGATAGTTAAGACACTTTATGTGGGGCGTTACTAGTAACGCCCCGGACTTAATGTACCTTAAACCCTTCATTACGTGGGCTGGCAGGGGTCCTGGCGCACTCTATATAAGCCACCCCCCTCCACAGGCGGAAGGGTTCGCACCCCTGTAACTCATATACACTTAATCCACTCGACCGCCTCCGGGCTCCGAGACGTAGGGCTTTTACTTCCTCCGAGAAGGGCCTGAACTCGTACATCTCTTGTGTTTACAACCTCTCCATTGCTAGGACCTTGCCTCTCCATACCTACCCCCCACTCTACTGTCAGACTTAGAACCACGACAGTTGGCGCCCACCTTGGGGCAGGTGTTTTAGCGATTTAGAGGAGAAGTTGCGATTCTTCCGAGTACTTTCATCATGGTGACTGCTGGAGTTTTGGTCGAGGGTCGCGAGATCCGTCTCGGCGCTCTCACTTTCGTCGCCGACGACTCCGCCTGGCTCCAGGAGGCTCCACACGACGTCGATGCGCTCCCCGTCCGCGGTGCGACACATTTTCGCGCATGTGTCCGCGGCATTCTGCTGCAATAACCGTCGACCCCGTATCGGTCGACTCCCCTATCGACCACCCTCCCGGTCTCTCGCCAGCGCAAGCGCTCTGGTCGGTCGAGGCTTCAACGGTGGGTGAGACACACGGTGGCTCGCCAGACAGCCACCACCCAAGTTGCGGCAATTGAGCCCGACGAATCTCTCTACGGCCTGTTCTATCTGTCGACTGGCTCCATAGAGACTGCATCCGAATGCGATAGCAGTGATCCAGCAGTGGAAATCCTGATGGTCAATGGGCCTCGCAGTCCGCCTGGCTTCGCCCATGATGGCGGGGCAGGCGGCGGAGACGACCCCGCACGAGACCACGAAGAGTACCAGCCCGAGCCACTCGACTCTCTGCAAAGAGAGGAACTTCGCCACAGGAACATGGATGCCCTGCATACTCCCATCGCAGGAGAAACCCCCGAGGCTCGCGCCTTGGAGGAGGCACGTTTGGCCAATTTGGCTGAACGCGCTCGCTTGGAGAATCTTCAGCGAGCACTCGACGAGCGCGCGCGGCAACGAGTTCCCGACGCCAATCGACGTCAACTCTTCCCGCCGACTCAGGTATATCGAACCCCAATCCAGGATTTAGCAGCTGCGACCCATATAGCAGAGTCCATCCAGCCCTCTCAGTCGGAAGCTGGCAGAGGCTTGATGCAGATCAGGGATTTGCTCCGGGCAGCAGGAGACCAGAATTCAGCCGTGTCGCAGTCGCGCAACAGAATTCACAGTCGATCCGTCGCTGAGAATACGGTTCAGTCGGCTCACAGTCCCAGATCGCCTCCGCGGCGAGAAGGGCGCAAGAATCGGCGGGACCAGTATGGAGACTGACACGACCGAGATGATAGGCATCGAGTGCCCGCTTCCCCTCCGAGGGCTGGGTCTTATGCTCCTTGGCAGCAAGATGACATGCGTCAGCTCAGTGTGGGGCGAAGAGCTCCAGTCGACCCCAGAGAACCAGGCTTCGACGCGCGATCCATTATCGTGCAAGGCTTGGTCGACCGGAACAGAGCCCATCGGGGTGGACCCGACAGAGATGCACCCACAAGCAGTCGAGTGCATGTTTCTGGTCCAGAATGTTTCAGCAGGGCTATCAGAGCCGCAGTGATCCCCCCCAATTTCAGGTTGGCAACAGGAGTCAGCAAGTTCACTGGTGAGTCTAAGCCCGAAACTTGGCTTGAGGACTACCGAGTGGCGGTTCAGATTGGTGGTGGGAATGACGAGGTGGCCATGAAGCATTTGCCCCTCATGTTGGAAGGTTCTACCAGAGCGTGGTTGAATCCGTTACCTCCTAGTAGCATTTACACTTGGGAAGAGTCCCGAGTGTTCGTCCGAACGTTTGAAGGAACTTGCAAGCGACCAGCTGGATTAACGGAGCTGCAAGTCTGTGTGCAGAAGACCAATGGGACTCTCAGGGAGTATATTCAGAGATGGATCACTTTGCACCATACTGTGGAGAATGTGTCTGATCATCAGGCAGTCTGCGCCTTCAAGGATGGCGTCAAGAACAGAGAATTGAGTCTGAAATTTGGTCGAACCGGAGACATGACCTTGAGTCGGATGATGGAGATTGCTACCAAGTACGCCAACGGTGAAGAAGAAGACCGACTCCAAAGCGGCAAGTACAAACCGAGTCAGTCGGAGAAGGGAAACACCAGTCGGAAACAGAAGCGGAAGGCTGAACCAGCAGCTCCTGGAGAGGCTCTAGCCGTGACTCAGGGAAAGTTTAAGGGAAAGCCAAAAGGATCCTGGAACCCTAAGAAGGTGAAGGATAAAGAAGGGAACGACGTGATGGATATGCCGTGTCACATCCACACGAAGAAAGATGAAGAGGGCAATATCATTTACCCAAAGCATACCACACGCCAATGTCGACTCCTGATCCAGCAGTTTCAAGGAAAACAGTCTAAGGACAAGGAAAAGGAGTCGGACAAGGCCGAAGACAAGGAGGATAGTGAGGAAGGATATCCGCATGTCAACTCCACTCTGATGATCTTTGCAGATGTGGAAAGCAAGAGTCGCCTGAAAGTCATTAACCGTGAGGTGAACATGGTTGCCCCAGCGAAAGCAAGTTACCTGAGATGGTCCCAAACACCCATCACATTCGACCAATCTGATCACCCGACTCATATTGCCACCCCTGGGAGGCAAGCTTTGGTGGTCGATCCAGTTGTCGAAGGCACTCGACTGACAAAAGTGCTGATGGACGGTGGTAGTGGGCTGAATTTGTTGTATGCAGACACACTGAAAGGAATGGGCATTCCGATGTCTCGACTGAGCACCAGTAACATGAGCTTTCATGGAGTTATACCAGGGAAGAAAGCCGAGTCACTCGGCCAAATAGCTCTGGACGTGGTGTTTGGTGATTCGAAACATTTTCGTAAGGAGAAGTTGACGTTTGAGGTCGTGGATTTTTAGAGTGCCTATCATGCAATTTTGGGGAGACCAGCTTATGCACGGTTCATGGCTCGACCATGTTACGTGTACCTCAAACTGAAGATGCCCGGCCCCAAAGGAGTGATCACTGTCACCGGTGATCGGAAAAAGGCAGAAGAGTGCTTTTAGAAGGGCTCAAAGATTGCCGATTCCCAGGTGACAGCGGTCGAGTTTGAAGAATACAAGCAAAACGTAGATCTGAGTGATTTGCTGCGATCCAAGAAACCCGCCACAGAATCTGCATTTCAGTCGTCCGGTGAGACGAAGCCTGTTCACATTCACCCGACCGACTCCAATGCAGCCCCGACCCACATCTCCACAACACTCGACCCAAAATAGGAAGAAGCGCTCATCCAGTTCCTCCGTGAGAACTGGAACATTTTTGCATGGAAGCCCGCTGACATGCCAGGTGTTCCCAGGGGACTGGCTGAGCACCGCCTAAGAGTCGACTCATCAGCAAAACCAGTCAAAGAGCATCTTCGGCGGTCCGCCGTCCAGAAGAGAAAAGCCATTGGTGAGGAAGTGGCTCGACTGTTGGCGGCAGGATTTATCCGAGAGATATACCACTCCGAGTGGCTCGCTAATGTCGTGATGGTTCCTAAGAAGGACAAATCGCTCCGAATGTGCATTGATTTCAAGCACATCAACCGGGCCTGCCCGAAAGATCATTTTCCTCTCCCTCGCATAGATCAAATTGTTGACTCGACCGCGGGATGCGAGAGATTGTCTTTTCTAGACGCCTATTCCGGGTACCACCAGATCCGTCTGTACGGACCCGATGAGATAAAAACAGCTTTCATCACTCCATTCGGGTGCTTCTGCTATATCACCATGCCTTTCGGCCTCAAGAATGCCGGAGCCACATTTATGCGAATGATTCAGAAGTGTCTGCTCACTCAAATTAGTCGGAATGTGAAAGCGGATATGGATGATATCGTCGTCAAGTCACGAAAAGGTTCCGACCTGCTTGCTGACCTCGCCGAAACATTTGCCAACCTCAGAAGGTATGATATCAAGCTCAATCTATTAAAGTGCACATTCGGAGTTCCTGGTGGCAAGTTACTCGGTTTTCTCGTTTCTGAGCGAGGGATCGATGCTAATCCAGAAAAGATCGGCACTATTCTCCGAATGAAACGCCCTGTGCGAGTGCACGATGTCCAGAAGCTTACTGGATGCTTGGCCGCATTAAGTCGATTCATCTCACGACTCGGTGAAAAGGCATTACCTCTTTACCGACTGATGAAGAAGGCAGACAAGTTCGAGTGGACTCCAGAAGCTGATGCAGCGTTTGCCGAGCTAAAAGCTCTGCTCTCCACCCAGCCGGTGCTTGCTGCTCTAATCAGCAAAGAGCCTCTGTTGCTTTATATCGCAGCCACAGGACAAGTCGTCAGTACAGTGCTTACGGTCGAGCAGGAAGAAAAAGGAAAAGCCTTCAAAGTTCAGCGCCCAGTGTATTATTTGTCTGAAGTCTTGACTCCATCTAAGCAGTGATATCCTCATTATCAGAAGCTTGTGTATGGAATATACATGACCACGAAGAAGGTTGCTCATTATTTCTCTGATCATTCCATCACAGTCGTCAGCGACGCTCCACTATCAGAGATTCTGCACAACAGGGATGCAACTGGTCGAGTGGCGAAATGGGCGATTGAACTTCTTCCTCTTGATATCAAGTTTGAGGCAAAGAAAGCCATTAAGTCCCAGGCAATAGCAGATTTCCTTGCCGAGTGGATTGAACAGCAACAGCCGACTGAAGTTCACTCAGAGCATTGGACCATGTTCTTTGATGGCTCTAAGATGTTGAATGGTTCCGGTGCTGGGGTTGTCTTGGTTTCCCCCAGAGGAGACAAGCTCAGATATGTACTCCAGATTCACTTTGATTCCTCCAACAATGAGGCAGAGTATGAGGCCCTCTTATACGGATTGCGCATGGCCATTTCACTCGGCGTCCGTCACCTGATAGTCTATGGCGATTCAGATTTAGTAGTCAATCAAGTGATGAAGGAGTGGGACGTGAGAAGCCTAGCCATGACTGGATACTGCAATGCAGTGAGGAAGCTGGAAAAGAAGTTTGAGGGGTTAGAGCTCCATCACATACCCCGACTGAAAAATCAAGCAGCTGATGATCTAGCAAAGATAGGTTCCAAGAGAGAAGCCATTCCGAGTGGTGTGTTCTTGGAGCATATACACACTCCGTCAGTCAAAGAAGATCCTTTCACCGAAGAAGCTCCACAGCCCAAGAGTGCCACAGATCCGACTAAGGTCGAAGTCCCAGTAGTGGTCGACTTGGTCATGGAGGTCTTGGTGGTCATTCCCAACTAGACAGTTCCATATATCGCGTATATCCTGAGAAAAGAGCTTCCGGAGGATGAGGAAGAGGCTCGACAGATCGTCCGTCGATCCAAAGCCTTTACCGTGATCAAAGGGCAGTTATTCAGAGAAAGCGCGACTGGAGTTGGTCAGAAGTGCATAACGCCAGAAGAAGGTCGAATCATCCTTAATGATATCCACTCGGGGACCTGTGGTCATCATGCGTCCTCTCGGACCATCGTGTCCAAAGCATACCGAGCTGGATTTTACTGGCCAAAGGCGAATGAGATGGCAAAGGAAATAGTGGACAAGTGCGAAGGATGTCAGTTCTACTCGAATATGTCACACAAGCCTGCATCAGCTCTGAAGACCATTCCACTCATCTGGCCTTTCGCAGTATGGGGGTTGGACATGGTCGGTCCTTTGAGAATAGGTCGAAGTGGCTTCACGCATGTACTGGTGGCAGTCGACAAGTTCACCAAGTGGATTGAGGCCAAACCAATCAAGAACCTTGACGCCGGTACTGTTGTTAGCTTCATCAGGGAACTGATATTCAGATATGGAGACCCGCACAGCATCATTACGGATAATGGGTCGAACTTTGACTCGGAAGAATTCAGGGATTTCTGCAACTCTCAAGGCAGACGAGTCGACTATGCTTCAGTCGCCCATCCGCAGTCGAATGGACAAGCAGAGCGAGCCAATCGCCTGATCCTCAAGGGATTGAAACCCCGACTGATGCGTGATCTCAAGCATGCGGCTGGAGCATGGGTCGACGAACTTCCCTCGGTGCTTTGGGGACTGCGGACCACACCTAATCGGTCGACCGGAAGAACTCCATTCTTCTTGGTCTACGGAGCTGAAGCAGTCTTGCCGAGTGATCTTCTCCACAATGCTCCTCGAGTTGAACTCTACAATGAAGCAGAAGTTGAACAAGCGCGGCAGGACGCAGTCGACCTTTTAGAGGAAGAAAGGGAGATGGCTCTGATCCAATCGACCATCTACCAACAAGACTTGCGTCGTTTCCACGCCAGAAATGTGAGGGGTCGAGCCTTCTAGGAAGGGGATTTAGTTCTACGAGTGGATCAGAAGAAACAACACAAGCTTGCTCCTTCTTGGGAAGGACCCTTCATCGTCACCAAAGTTCTCCACAATGGGGCGTACCGTCTTTACAACGTCGAGCATAATATCAACGAGCCCCGAGCTTGGAACGCGGAACTACTCCGCCCATTTTACACTTAAGTTTATCACTCGGATGAGTTGTAATAAAGTACTTCTGTAGTTCATGGATTTCAAAATAATAGTGTCATATTTCCTCCATAGTTTTTATCACTCTTTATTTGTCCAATAAAATTTTCCCCTTAGTGGGTGACTTAGCCGCGAATCCGTTTCACCTAAGTTTGTAAAAATCCTTACCGAGTGGTGAGCCAGACTCCCACTCGGGGGCTTAGCTGCGAATCCGTTTCGCCTAAGATTAAATAAAATCCTACCGAGTGGTAAGCCAGACTTCCACTCGGAGGCTTAGCTGCAGTCCAAGTACTCGCCTAAGTTATAAAAATCCTACCGAGTGGCAAGCCAGACTTCCACTCGGAGGCTTAGCTGCAGTCCAAGTACTCGCCTAAGTTATAAAAATCCTACCGAGTGGCATGCCAGACTTCCACTCGGAGGCTTAGCTGCAGTCCAAGTACTCGCCTAAGTTATAAAAATCCTACCGAGTGGCAAGCCAGACTTCCACTCGGAGGCTTAGCTGCAGTCCAAGTACTCGCCTAAGTTATAAAAATCCTACCGAGTGGCAAGCCAGACTTCCACTCGGGGGCTTAGCTGCAGTCCAAAGTACTCGCCTAAGTACAATGTGTGCCCACAAGGAGGACGAGGTGCAGGTCGATTGTGACCCTCTCCTCTGAGCTACGCCACAAATACAATGTACGCTCGAAAGGAGGACGAGGTACAGGTCGATTGCGACCCTCTCCTCTGAGCTACGCCATAAGTACAATGTGCGCTCGTAAGGAGGACGAGGTGCAGGTTGACTGCGACCCTCTCCTCTGAGCTACGCCATAAGTACAATGTGCGCTCGTAAGGAGGACGAGGTGCAGGTCGACTGCGACCCTCTCCTCTGAGCTATGCCACAAATACAACGTACGCTCGAAAGGAGGACGAGGTGCAGGTCAACTGCTACCTTCACCTCTGAGCTACGCCATAAGTACAGTGTGCACTTGTAAGGAGGACGAGGTGCAGGTCGACTGCGACCCTCTCCTCTGAGCTTCGCCACAAGTACAACGTGAAAATCCTACCGAGTGAAGAGCAAACCTCTCACTCGGGGTCTTAGCTGCAGCCCAGTGCTCGCCTAAGATATAAAATCCTACCGAGTGAAGAGCAAACCTCTCACTCGGGGGCTTAGCTGCAGCCCAGTGCTCGCCTAAGATATAAAAATCCTACCGAGTGAAGAGCAAACCTCTCACTCGGGGGCTTAGCTGCAGCCCAGTGCTTGCCTAAGATATAAAAATCCTACCGAGTGAAGAGCAAACCTCTCACTCGGGGGCTTAGCTGCAGCCCAGTGCTCGCCTAAGATATAAAAATCCTACCGAGTGAAGAGCAAACCTCTCACTCGGGGGCTTAGCTGCAGCCCAGTGCTTGCCTAAGATATAAAAATCCTACCAAGTGTAGAGTAAACCTCACACTCGGGGGCTTAGCTGTAGCCCAGCGCTCGCCTAAGTAGATTCAGGAATAAGTCGACTGCAGTAAGCATCTTGCTTTGATCCTGCAAAAGACATTTCGAGCCAAAAGCAATCGCATTCAAACATCAAATCCAAGTTCGGATCGATACCTAAAGAAACCGAAAGTGCTCAGGCGCTAAGCCTGTTAAGGTTTATCGGTTACAACTCCACTCGGCATACCGAGGCAAATTTAAAGTGTCGGGCTTAAAAGAAGTTTTTTACCCCTCCTGTGGAGGGCTGGAAGGAGCAACGAACTCATCAAGATCAATTCCATCTGCGATCCGAGTGGCAGCAGCAATGAAGGTTTCCATGAAGGACCTGAAGTCGTGTTTCTTGGTGTTGGCCACACGGAGAGCCGCCAGCTTGTCTTCTCGTGCATCTTTGCAGTGGACTCGGGCCAGACACAGAGCAACATCTGCACCGCACCGAGCCGACGACTTTTTCCACTCCTGCACTCGACCAGGGACAGTGTTCAGGCGAGCCATCAGCGACTCGAGGTCATTCTGGAGCGTCTCCCTGGGCCAGAGCGATGAGTCGATGCGAGATGTGGCGACCTTCAGCCTTGCAAGATAGTCCACGACAGCTGCAACACGGGACTCCAGTCGGAAAACATTCATGGCAACTTCGTCGTTCACCGGAGAATTGATGGGGTCAAGGTTTGGTTCCAGCCGGCTAGTCTCTTCTTCAAAGTTTTGACAAAATTCTGCAAGGACAATCACTGAATCAAGGCAATGGTCGAATGGAAAAATCACAGTTGAAAATGATTGTTGAGAGTAAAGGGTTACCTTCAAGCATAAGGAACAGCTTCTTGGCAAGACCACTCAGGAAGGCCTCCAGATCATTCTTCTTCCCAGTCAACTGGCTGACTTGGTCGGTCAGGGTAGCTTTGTCAGTTTTCAGTCGACTGACTTCCTTGTTGGCAATCCCAAGAGCAGCTTTCAGATTGGTATTTTCTTGTTCAAGCTTGGTGACTGAAGCTAACTTCTCGTCAGCAAGCTTGATCTTATCAGCTAGTTCAAGGTCTTTCTTCTGTTGGGCCTCCTTCACCTTACCTGCAAGTTACAGCAAGATCAGATTTTGAAACAAACAAAGGGAAAAAGCAGTCGTCGAGGCCTCACCAAACATACCTTTGGTCTCCTCCTTTGCCTTCGTCAGATTCTCCTGAACCAGCTTCAAATCCAGCTCGAGTTGAATGTGCTTGTTTTCCAGCTCGGTGTAGCGAGTCGCAAGGTCACAGGATTTCTGCGAAGAACCAATCGACTAAATGTCAAAGATAATTCACTTCCGAGTGGAGAAGGAAAAATCATGCGTTTCTAAGACTACAGCCGAATACAAGCATTCGACCGTAGTCTCGGGGACTACACCCAGTGGGTGCACTCAGCGTGCCCCCACTAATCCTATTGAAGACAGAGTCGACCAGTCGACCTCAAAAAAAAACAAAAAAACAAGATGTATTCTTTAAGACTGTAATCGACTGCAAGCAGTCGACCACAGTCTTGGGGACTACACCCAGTGGGTGCACTCAGCGTGCCCCCACCGGTTTGGGAAATCCATTCGCCTCAGATGAATGACGGAAAGATTCAACTTATAAAGCCTAAGGCCGACTGCCAGCAGTCGACCTTAGCCTTGGGGACTACACCCAGCGGGTGCACTCAGCGTGCTCCCGCTAACACGGAGTTTAAATCGACGCACCCAGTGGGTGACTGCTATGAATTTCGGAAAGAAAAGTTTTGATAGCATATCCTAACAGAACAAGCAGTGGTCGACTGACCTGAACATTGCTTTGAAGGGCGGAACTGGCGTCATAAGCTGCCTGGCTCGCATCCCGGATGGTATTCACCTGCTCCATCATGATCCCTGCCTGGCGTATCGCCTCCTTCGCGGCGCCAGCTTGGTCCTCTGGGACGTGGTGCGTCGTGAAGAGGGAGGGCTGTGCAGCACTCAACGAAGTAGGGAGAGCACTCGTCAGTGGATCTGCGAAGGACATAGTGTGTCGAGTGGTGTTCTCCTCCTCCGCGGCCAGAGTCTCGGGCGCCGTCACATCCTGGGGCACCCTGCCGGCAGACGCTTTCCTACTCCTTCTGTGCTTCAGCGGTTCCTCATCTTCATCATCATCAGGGAGAGTGATAACAACATTGGATGGAGCTACAGAAAAGAGTCAGAATTAGAGATCATGAGTCAGTCGACTAAAAATAGTATCAAGAGTATAGTACCAGGATTTGAGGTTGCTGCATCCTCCATCTCATGGTCGTCAGCCCTAGCTGAGGTCTCAGAAGTAGCAGCACTGCAATTTCAAAGAATCAGTCGACTAGTTCAAGCGTCAACCAGAGATAAAGCTTGCACAAAACAGGAAGACTTAAGCAGCATGATTACCCTGATATGGTGGGGATGGACACCTTCATCTTCGGCAGGAGCTTGGTCGGCTTTGACGAGGTCGCCCTGGGCTGCTTCGACGCCTTTTTAGTCGGCGCCGGAGAGGTGGTTCGAGGGCGCTTGGTCGACTGCGCGACAGTCGCCACCCCCTTGCCACGTTCAGTCGCAGGGTCATGGACAAGCTTCGACCGCCTTTCCGAGCGCGGTGGTGCGACCTCCTCCTCCTCCTCTTCTTCGTCCTCCTCATCGTCATCATCATCATCGTCATCTTCGGCGGCATCCGAGTCCCACTCCTCCTGGCTCTCGCCCCCGCTCGCTTCCCCCTCCTCAGTCGGAGCCTGTGCTCCATTGGGCATCGAGTACAGCTCAATGAGGGCCTGATAGACATCAAAACAAAGATCAATCGACCGATTGGCAGAGAAAACAGAAATAGATTTGACAAGAATACAATGGGAAGTGGAGCAGACATACCTTGTTTGGAACACTGCGGTGGTCGAGTGGAGGAATCCTTCTGGCTCCACAAGGGTTATCCTTGTTCCCAGTAACAGCGGCCATCCACCTTTCCAGAGTGGCATCGTCGACTGCTTCTGGATTGATCCGAGTCTCATCTTCAGTCCCGCGGTACAACCACATGCAATGACTCCGGAACTGAAGAGGCTGGATTCGTCGCCTAAGAAAAACCTCCAGGAGATCCATACCCGTCACTCCATCCCGAACCAACTGAACTACGCGCTCCATCAGCATCTTCACATTGGCTTTTTCCTCCGGAATCACCTTCAGAGAGGAGGGCTTGTTCACTCGGTCCATGGTGAACTGAGGGAGCCCACTCGACTTCCCCGGCGTCGGCTGATCCTGGTAGTAGAACCAGGTCGATTGCCAGCCTCTAACCGACTCGGGAAACGTCATGGCTGGGAAGGTGCTCTTGTTCCTCACCTGGATCCCCAGACCTCCACACATTTGGAAGACTTGGGTTCTTTCGTCGCCTGGGCTCGCCTTCTTCACGGTCTGAGAGCGACACGTGAATATGTGCTTGAACAAGCCCCAATGCAGTCGACAACCCAGAAAATTTTCACACATGGACACAAACATGGCAAGATAGGCGATGGAGTTCGGAGTGAAGTGATGGAGTTGCGCTCCAAAGAAGTTCAAGAAACCACGAAAGAAAACGCTCGGTGGCAAAGAAAATCCACGGTCGACATGGGTGGCCAGAAGCACGCACTCACCCTCTTCCGGCTGGGGCTGCCACTCTTTCCCCGGAAGCCTTGCGGCTCCGTGAGGGATCAGCCCGTCGTTGGCCATGTCGAGGAGATCCGCCTCCGTAATGGTCGACCGGATCCAATCTCCCTGGACCCAGCCTTTCGGCAGGCGAGACCTAGACGAAGACCCGCCGCGACTGGTGGATCTCCCCTTCGCCTTCTCCGTCGCCGACGCCTTCTTCGTGCGTTCTAGCACCGCCGTCTTCTCCTTGACCATGGCTGTCGGCGAGACGCGCGAGGGGAAGTTGTGCGGAGGCGAGAGCGAGCGCGTTGGGCGGAGACGGAGGAAGCAGAGAGAGAATGCTGAGGCACTGTTCAAAAAACCCTCGCCGGGCGCATTTATAAGATCCCTTCCGAGTGGATGACGGGTGGGCCCGGTCGATCTAATCATATCCCGAAACAGTTGCGCGGACGTGATACGTGGCGAAAAAGGCGGCGCGGGGATCGAGGCGTCTATGTCCTATCCCATCCGAGCACCGCGGTCCGCCCCGCTTCGCGCGCTTCCCCAAATTTCGTATCCTGCGGAATCCGCGAACGGCAAATCGTTCTGTCAGACACGGGATTTCCTGCGATCCGTCGCTCGGGAATCGACAAAGTCCAAAAGGTCACTCAACGAAAGAAAAGAATGGAT
Source organism: Triticum timopheevii (assembly GCA_963921465.1). Classification (NCBI taxonomy): domain Eukaryota; kingdom Viridiplantae; phylum Streptophyta; class Magnoliopsida; order Poales; family Poaceae; genus Triticum; species Triticum timopheevii. Next base: position 278,191,817 of record OY997266.1, on the reverse strand, counting down.
CGAGTCGACTGAAGAAAAGTTGCTCACTGTCAGCAAAGAGATTTTTGGTTCAAAGCAACGCATGATCAGTATGCAAAAGCTAATCGGAAACAACATCAACTCCTTCATCACTCAAGCCTCAATCCATTCGGGGGCTAATGATGGAGTCATGTACCTAGGGTAGGGTCATAGACCTGATCTAAGTACCCTGCCCAAGGACATCCTTAGAAGAGATCACCTTCCAGTCGACCTACGAGGAACTCACTCGACTGACTTGAAGGACTCGACCACGAAGACTCACTCGACTACGAGAAGGTCAAGAAGCACTCTGCACTGCAACAGTCTGTAATTAATTAGACTTTATGATAGTTAAGACACTTTATGTGGGGCGTTACCAGTAACGCCCCGAACTTAATGTACCTTAAACCCTTCATTACGTGGGCTGGCAGGGGTCCTGGCGCACTCTATATAAGCCACCCCCCTCCACAGGCAGAAGGGTTCGCACCCCTGTAACTCATATACACTTAATCCACTCGACCGCCTCCGGGCTCCGAGACGTAGGGCTTTTACTTCCTCCGAGAAGGGCCTGATCTCGTACATCTCTTGTGTTTACAACCTCTCCATTGCTAGGACCTTGCCTCTCCATACCTACCCCCACTCTACTGTCAGACTTAGAACCACGACACACAGTCCCTCCCATGGAGTAGAACTGGTACGGATGAGCAGTGCTCTATCTCAAAATGAGCTATCACAATGCTAAGTCTCAAAGTGAGGAGGAGGAGTCCTATATATAGGCTAGGGGGGCGAAGGGGTACATGGGCTCAGCCCAACACGCGCGCACAGGTGCTGGCCAGATGATCCGGGGGTGGAGCCGGATGATCCGGACTGGTTCGGATGATCTGGGTGGAGGCCCGGATGAGCTGGAGACGCGGCTGGTGGCGGTGCAGGTCCGGATGTCTGGCTGGGGGGTCCGGACGTCCGGGCAGGATCCGGATGTCTGGCTGGGGGTCCGGACGTCCGGGCAGGGTCCGGATGATCCAGCTTCAGGTGGGAGCTTCGGTGTCTTCGGGGCGAGTTAGCCGGATCATCCGGGCCGGGGTCCGGATCATCCGGGCTCTGTCCAGATCGTCCGGGCCGCCGTCCGGATCCTCTGGCCAGTCTGGGACTTGGCGCTTTTCCTCTCCGTCTTCACGCATGTCTTCCACTTCCGGTTCTCCTTGCTTCCTAGCTTCTCCATGGTTAAGTCCTTGGTACCCGAGTATGCATAGCGTTTCCGTTTGAGGTAGTAACCATGTCTCATGTGAATCGAAAGGGAGTTGTGAGAGGAGTGATGTCACCTCGGTTTCAAGAGCTGTTGCACGTGCTCGAGTCAAAGGTCCAAGTGGTGTTGTAGGGGATGTAGATGCATCCATGGGGATGATCGTGGGATGCTCCGCATCAATGGTGTGCCAAATACTATTGTTTCAGATCGTGATACTAAATTGCTTAGCCACTTTTGGAGATGTTTATGGGCTAAGTTGGGGACTAAACTGCTTTTTAGTACTACTTGTCACCCCCAAACTGATGGACAAACTGAAGTAGTCAATAGAACATTGTGTACTATGCTTAGGGCTATTTTAAAGAATAATAATAAAATGTGGGAAGAATGCTTGCCTCATATTGAATTTGCTTATAATCGTTCATTGTATTCTACTACTAAGATGTGCCCTTTTCAAATTGTGTATGGTTTCCTACCTCGTGCACCTATTGATTTGTTGCCTCTTTCATCTTCGGAGAAGGTTAATTTTGATGCTAAACAACATGCTGAATTGATTTTAAAAATGCATGAGTTAACTAAGGAAAACATTGAGCGTATGAATGCTAAATATAAACTTGCTGGAGATAAGGGTAGAAAACATATTGTGTTTGCACCTGGAGATCTTGTTTGGTTACATTTGTGTAAGGATAGATTTCCTAATTTGCGCAAATCAAAGCTAATACCACGTGCTGACGGACCTTTTAAGGTGTTAGAGAGAATAAATGATAATGCATATAAACTTGAGATGCCTGTAGATTTTGGGGTTAGTCCCACTTTTAACATTGCAGATCTGAAGCCTTGTTTGGGTGAGGAAGATGAGCTTCCGTCGAGGACGAATTCATTTCAAGAAGGGGAGGATGGTGAGGACATCAATACCATTGTTACACCCACAGGCCCTGCTACTATACATACTAGACCAATTACTAGAGCTCGCGCACGCCAATTAAATTACCAGGTACTTTCGTTTCTTGGTAATGATTCAAATGTTCATGAGAATATGATGCTGCCTAAATTGAATACATTTGTTTTACTTCAAATGAAGGGCCTAGCTTGGAGAAGGATGAACATTGGAGCAAGGACAAGCATGGAGATGATGGCATGTGCAAGGGGAACAAGAACGAAGTTACAAGTGATGATTTTAGGACGTTGAAGCCACCATAATGAGTGCATGAAGCCTGGGACGAAATATACAAGATGCTACTTCATAACTTTCGTCCAGAGGCTATTCTAGGTGCTGCGTCAGTTTATTATTGGGCCAGGCCAATGTATTTTCGAAATACTTGATTATAGGCTGTTTTTAGAGTCCGTATGTGTGGGGAAAAAAGAGATAGGGTTGGTTTCGGACCCCTTCCCCAAGGGCCACGAAATTCCCCCCTCTTCCTCCATCTACAGCCCTTAGGGCATCGTTTAGACTTTGGGTTTTGTTCAGATTAAAGTTTGCCATAGCTGCAACTTCGCGTACTTCGTTTGTGTTCAACGACCAGACAAAGACGTCACAGAACCCCACTTTGATCAATAAAGCTTTCATCTTATATTCGCAATATCCAGATTGCAATCTCAGTTTCTTGCTTGTTCTTTGTTTGCTCGTAGGAAACAGACCCTCGTGGTCAGGTTGATCGTGCTCCAGCATGGTCAATAACCTCTCGGAGTTGGTTTAGCGGTTGCTAAGGTGCGACGTCCACGCACATTCATAGTCGGATCGTCAAAGTCGACTTCCACCGAAGCGATATCCATCATCTCAACGAAAGACGGGACACCTTTGACTCTATCAATTTTAGTGAAGATCGGTCCATTCTATGGCAGTCCAACCGCCCCAAAATTTCTTGTCGTCTATAGTGGAGATATTGTTTCGACACTATGTTGACCAATGCCAGGAACGCCATTTTGTTCTTGGCTTTCACGCGCATGAGTTACAGCATGCCATGCGGCGAAAACAAGGAGAATAAGGCATATAGCCACTGGATTTTCTTCAATTTACGGCCAAATGAGATTGCCCGAATCATAGAGCATCTGCAGAAAGGTACGTTTGTCCCTACCAGGGGGGCTAATGTCTATAGGCAACATAATCTCTTGAATTTCCTTCAAAAGGAAGTGCCAATGGGTTCAGAAACTTGTCTGGAAAATAGTGGTGAATTTGACTTTCAGGGCCAAAAAATCTTGCTTAAGGGTGAATTTGAGGGTACTTCATGCCTCCTAGCGCAAGCGGGGTGTATTTTCTGGATTCGCACACTCTCTGCGAGCAGTTTGAGTACTTGTGGGTCCGACACGGACATCGAATGACAAAATTATGACCGTTTTAGCGAAGATCGGTCCATTCTACGGCAGTCCTTGAAAGTACTTCATTTTCCCATGACGCTTTTTGCCTGACCGGCCCGAAATTTCTTGTCCTCTATAGTGGAGATATTGTTTCCACACATATATTGACCGATACCAGGAATGCCCTTTTGTTCTTGGCTTTCACGCGCATGAGTTACAGCATGCCATGCAGCGAAAACAAGGAGAATAAGGCATATAGCCACTGGATTTTTTTTAAATTATGGCCTAATAAGGTTGCCCGGATCATAGAGCATCGGTAGAAAGCTACGTTTGTCCCTACCAGGGGGCTAATGTCTATGAGCAACATAATCTCTCGAATTTCCTTCAAAAGGAAGTGCCAATGGGTTCAGAAAATTGTCCGAAAAGCAGTGGCGAATGATGTTGTTCGACTTTCAGGGCCAAAAAGTCCTACTTAAGGCAGAATTTGAGGGTACTCGGGGCCTCCCGGCGCAAGAGGGGAGTATTTTCTAGATTCGCACATCCGCTGCGAGCATTTTGAGTACTTGTGGGTCCGACACGGACACCGAATGACAAAATTATGACCGTTTTAGTGAACATCTTTCCATTCTATGGCAGTCCTTGAAAGTACTTAATTTTCCCCCGCGCTTTTTGCGTGACCGCCCCAAAATTTCTTTTCCTCTATAGTGGAGATATCATTTCCACATATATATTGACCGATGCCAGGAATGCCCTTTTGTTCTTGGCTTTCACGCGCATGAGTTACAGCATGCCATCCGGCGAAAATAAGGAGAATAAGGCATATAGCCGCTGAATTTTTTTAATTAATGGCCAAATAAGATTGCCCGGATCGTAGAGCATTGCGAGAAAGCTACCATTCTCCCTACCAGGGGGGCTAATGCCCATGAGCAACATAATCTCTCGAATTTCCTTCAAAAGGAAGTGCCAATGGGTTCGGAAACTTGTCCAAAAAACAGCGGAGAATGATGTTCTTTTACTTTCAGGGCCAAAAAGTCCTGCTTAAGGCTGAATTTGAGGGTACTCCGGGCCTCCTGGCGCAAACGGGGATTATTTTCTGGATTAGCATGCTCGCCGCGAAAAGTTTGAGTACTTGCGGGTCTGACACGAACTCGGAATGACAAAGTTAGGACCATTTAAGTGAACATCGGTCCATTCTATGGCAGTCCTTGAAACTACTTCATTTTCCCGTGACGCTTTTTGCCTGACCGCCACAAAATTTCTTGTCCTCCATAGTGGAGATATTGTTTCCACATATATATTGACCGATGCCAGGAATGCCCTTTTGTTCTTGGCTTTCACGCGCATGAGTTACAGCATGCCATCCGGCGAAAACAAGGAGAATAAGGCATATAGCCGCTGGATTTTCTTCAATTTACGGCCAAATGAGATTGCCTGGATCATAGAGTATCTACAGAAAGGTACGTTTGTCCCTACCAACGGGGCTAATGTCTTTAAGCAACATAATCTCTTGAATTTCCTTCAAAAGGAAGTGCCAATGGGTTCAAAAACTTGTCCGACAAACAGCGGCGAATGATGTTCTTTGACTTTCAGGGCCAAAAATTCTTGCTAAAGGGCGAATTTGAGGGTACTCCAAGCCTCCTAGCGCAAGCAGGGAGCATTTTCTGGATTCGCACACTCGCTGTGAGTAGTTTGAGTATTTGTGGGTCCAACACGGACACGGAATGAAAAAATTATGACTGTTTTACTGAACATCTGTCCATTCTATGGCAGTCCTTGAAAGTACTTCATTTCCCAATGCGCTTTTTGCCGGACCACCCCGAAATTTCTTGTCCTCTACAGTGAAGATATCGTTTCAACATTTATATTGACCAACGCAAGAAATGACCTTCTGTTCATCGCTTTCACGCGCATGAGTTAGAGCATGCCATCCGGCGAAAACAAGGAGAATAAGGCATATAGCCTATGAATTTTTTTAATTTACGGCCAAATAAGATTGCCCGGATCATAGAGCATCGGGTGAAAGCTATGTTTGTCCTGACCAGGGGGGCTAATGTCTATGAGCAATATAATCTCTCAAATTTCCTTCAAAAGGAAGTGCCAATGGGTTCGAAAGCTTGTCCGAAAAACAACGGCGAATGATGTTCTTTGACTTTCAGGGCCAAAAAGTCCTGCTTAAGGCTGAATTTGAGGGTACTCCGGGCCTCCTGGCGCAAGCGGGGATTATTTTCTGGATTAGCACGCTCGCCGCGAGCAGTTTGAGTATTTGTGGGTCCGACACGGACACCGGATGACAAAATTATGACTGTTTCAGTTAACATCTGTCCATTCTATGGCAGTCCTTGAAAGTACTTCATTTCCCAATGCGCTTTTTGCCGGACCGGCCCGAAATTTCTTGTCCTCTATAGTGGAGATCTCGTTTCAACATATATATTGACCAATGCCAGAAATGACCTTTTGTTCTTTGCTTTCACGCGCATGAGTTAGAGCATGCCATCTGGCGAAAACAAGGAGAATAAGGCATATAGCCACTGGATTTTCTTCAATTTACGGCCAAATGAGATTGCCTGAATCATACAACATCTGCCGAAAGGTACGTTTGTCCCTACCAGGGGGCTAATGTCTATGAGCAACATAATCTCTTGAATTTCGTTCAAAAGGAAGTGCCAATGGGTTCAGAAACTTGTTTGAAAAACAGCGGTGAATGATATTCTTTGACTTTCAGGGCCAAAAAGTCTTGCTTAAGGATGAATTTGAGGGTACATCAGGCCTCCTAGCGCAAGCGGGGAGTATTTTCTAGATTCGCACACTCGCTGCGAGCATTTTGAGTACTTGTGGGTCCAACACGAACACCGAATGACAAAATTATGACCGTTTTAGTGAACATCTTTCCATTCTATGGCAGTCCTTGAAAGTACTTAATTTTCCCCCGCGCTTTTTGCGTGACCGCCCCGAAATTTCTTTTCCTCTATAGTGGAGATATCATTTCCACATATATATTGACCGATGCAAGGAATGCCCTTTTGTTCTTGGCTTTCACGTGCATGAGTTACAGCATGCCATCCGGCGAAAATAAGGAGAATAAGGCATATAGCCGCTGAATTTTTTTAATTAACGGCCAAATAAGATTGCCCGGATTGTAGAGCATTGCGAGAAAGCTACCATTCTCCCTACCAGGAGGGCTAATGCCCATGAGCAACATAATCTCTCGAATTTCCTTCAAAAGGAAGTGCCAATGGGTTCGGAAACTTGTCCAAAAAACAGCGGAGAATGATGTTCTTTTACTTTCAGGGCCAAAAAGTCCTGCTTAAGGCTGAATTTGAGGGTACTCCGGGCCTCCTGGCGCAAACGGGGATTATTTTCTGGATTAGCATGCTCGCTGCGAACAGTTTGAGTACTTGCGGGTCTGACACGGACTCGGAATGACAAAGTTAGGACCGTTTAAGTGAACATCGGTCCATTCTATGGCAGTCCTTGAAACTACTTCATTTTCCCGTGACGCTTTTTGCCTGACCGCCACAAAATTTCTTGTCCTCCATAGTGGAGATATTGTTTCCACATATATATTGACCGATGCCAGGAATGCCCTTTTGTTCTTGGCTTTCACGCGCATGAGTTACAGCATGCCATCCGGCGAAAACAAGGAGAATAAGGCATATAGCCGCTGGATTTTCTTCAATTTACGGCCAAATGAGATTGCCCGGATCATAGAGTATCTACAGAAAGGTACGTTTGTTCCTACCAATGGGGCTAATGTCTTTAAGCAACATATTCTCTTGAATTTCCTTCAATAGGAAGTGCCAATGGGTTCAAAAACTTGTCCGACAAACAGCGGCGAATGATGTTCTTTGACTTTCAGGGCCAAAAATTCTTGCTTAAGGGCGAATTTGAGGGTACTCCAGGCCTCCTAGCGCAAGCAGGGAGCATTTTCTGGATTCGCACACTCGCTGTGAGTAGTTTGAGTATTTGTGGGTCCGACACGGACACGGAATGAAAAAATTATGACCATTTCAGTGAACATCTGTCCATTCTATGGCAGTCCTTGAAAGTACTTCATTTCCCAATGCGCTTTTTGCCGGACCGCCCCGAAATTTCTTGTCCTTTACAGTGAAGATATCATTTCAACATATATATTGACCAACGCAAGAAATGACCTTCTGTTCATCGCTTTCACGCGCATGAGTTACAGCATGCCATCCGGCGAAAACAAGGAGAATAAGGCATATAGCCAATGAATTTTTTTAATTTACGGCCAAATAAGATTGCCCGGATCATAGAGCATCGGGTGAAAGCTATGTTTGTCCTGACCAGGGGGGCTAATGTCTATGAGCAACATAATATCTCAAATTTCCTTCAAAAGGAAGTGCCAATGGGTTCGAAAACTTGTCCGAAAAACAACGGCGAATGATGTTCTTTGACTTTCAGGGCCAAAAAGTCCTGCTTAAGGCTGAATTTGAGGGTACTCCGGGCCTCCTGGCGGAAGCCGGGATTATTTTCTGGATTAGCACGCTCGCTGCGAGCAGTTTGAGTATTTGTGGGTCCGACACGGACACCGAATGACAAAATTATGACTGTTTCAGTGAACATCTGTCCATTCTATGGCAGTCCTTGAAAGTACTTCATTTCCCAATGCGCTTTTTGCCGGACCGGCCCGAAATTTCTTGTCCTCTATAGTGGAGATCTCGTTTCAACATATATATTGACCAATGCCAGAAATGACCTTTTGTTCTTTGCTTTCACGTGCATGAGTTACAGCATGCCATCCGGCGAAAACAAGGAGAATAAGGCATATAGCCACTGGATTTTCTTCAATTTACGGCCAAATGAGATTGCCTGAATCATACAACATCTGTCGAAAGGTACGTTTGTCCCTACCAGGGGGCTAATGTCTATGAGCAACATAATCTCTTGAATTTCGTTCAAAAGGAAGTGCCAATGGGTTCAGAAACTTGTTTGAAAAACAGCGGTGAATGATATTCTTTGACTTTCAGGGCCAAAAAGTCTTGCTTAAGGATGAATTTGAGGGTACATCAGGCCTCCTAGCGCAAGCGGGGAGTATTTTCTAGATTCGCACACTCGCTGCGAGCATTTTGAGTACTTGTGGGTCCAACACGAACACCGAATGACAAAATTATGACCGTTTTAGTGAACATCTTTCCATTCTATGGCAGTCCTTGAAAGTACTTAATTTTCCCCCGCGCTTTTTGCGTGACCGCCCCGAAATTTCTTTTCCTCTATAGTGGAGATATCATTTCCACATATATATTGACCGATGCCAGGAATGCCCTTTTGTTCTTGGCTTTCACGCGCATGAGTTACAGCATGCCATCCGGCGAAAATAAGGAGAATAAGGCATATAGCCGCTGAAATTTTTTAATTTACGGCCAAATAAGATTGCCCGGATCATAGAGCATTGCAAGAAAGCCACCATTCTCCCTACCAGGGGGGCTAATGCCCATGAGCAACATAATCTCTTGAATTTCCTTCAAAAGGAAGTGCCAATGGGTTCGGAAACTTGTCCAAAAAACAGCGGAGAATGATGTTCTTTTACTTTCAGGGCCAAAAAGTCCTGCTTAAGGCTGAATTTGAGGGTACTCCGGGCCTCCTGGCACAAACGGGGATTATTTTCTGGATTAGCATGCTCGCCGCGAACAGTTTGAGTACTTGCAGGTCTGACACGGACTCGGAATGACAAAGTTAGGACCGTTTAAGTGAACATCGGTCCATTCTATGGCAGTCCTTGAAAGTACTTCATTTTCCCGTGACACTTTTTGCCTGACCGCCCCAAAATTTCTTGTCCTCCATAGTGGAGATATTGTTTCCACATATATATTGACCGATGCCAGGAATTCCCTTTTGTTCTTGGCTTTCACGCGCATGAGTTACAGCATGCCATCCGGCGAAAACAAGGAGAATAAGGCATATAGCCGCTGGATTTTCTTCAATTTACGGCCAAATGAGATTGCCCGGATCATAGCGTATCTACAGAAAGGTATGTTTGTCCCTACGAACGGGGCTAATGTCTTTAAGCAACATAATCTCTTGAATTTCCTTCAAAAGGAAGTGCCAATGGGTTGAGAAACTTGTCCGACAAACAGCGGCGAATGATGTTCTTTGACTTTCAGGGCCAAAAAGTCTTGCTTAATGCCGAATTTGGGGGTACTCCAGGCCTCCTGGCGCAAGCGGGGTGTATTTTCTGGATTCGAACGCTCGCTGTGAGCAGTTTGAGTATTTGTGGGTCCGACACGGACACGGAATGACAAAATTATGACCGTTTCAATGAACATCTGTCCATTCTATGGCAGTCCTTGAAAGTACCTCATTTCCCAATGCGCTTTTTGCCGGACCGCCCCGAAATTTCTTGTCCTCTATAGTGGAGATATCGTTTCAACATATATATTGACCAACGCAAGAAATGACCTTCTGTTCATGGCTTTCACGCGCATGAGTTACAGCATGCCATCCGGCGAAAACAAGAAGAATAAGGCATATAGCCAAATAAGATTGCCCGGATCCTAGAGCATCGGGTGAAAGCTATGTTTGTCCTGACCAGGGGGGCTAATGTCTATGAGCAACATAATCTCTCAAATTTCCTTCAAAAGGAAGTGCCACTGGGTTCAGAAACTTGTTCGAAAAACAACGGCGAATGATGTTCTTTGACTTTCAGGGCCAAAAAGTCCTGCTTAAGGCTGAATTTCAGGGTACTCCGGGCCTCCTGGCGCAAGCGGGAATTATTTTCTGGATTAGCATGCTCGCCGCGAGTAGTTTGAGTATTTGTGGGTCCGACACGGACACCGAATGACAAAATTATGACCGTTTCAGTGAACATCTGTCCATTCTATGGCAGTGCTTGAAAGTACTTAATTTCCCAATGCGCTTTTTGTCGGACCGGCCCGAAATTTCTTGTCCTCTATAGTGGAGATCTCGTTTCAACATATATATTGACCAATGACAGAAATGACCTTTTGTTCTTTGCTTTCACGCGCATGAGTTACAGCATGCCATCCGGCGAAAACAAGGAGAATAAGGTATATAGCCGCTAAATTTTTTTAATTTACGGCCAAATAAGATTGCCCGGATCATAGAGCATTGGGAGAAAGCTAGGTTTGTCCCTACTAGGGGGGCTAATGTCTATGAGCAACATAATCTCTCGAATTTCCTTCAAAAGGAAGTGCCAATGGGTTCGGAAACTTGTCTGAAAAACAGCGGCAAATGATGTTCTTTGACTTTCAGGGCCAAAAAGTCCTGCTTAATGCTGAATTTGAGGGTACTCCGGTCTTCCTGGCGCAAGTGGGGATTATTTTCTGGATTAGCTCGCTCGCCGTGAGCAGTTTGAGTATATGCGGGTCCCACAAGGACTCCGAATGACAAAGTTATGACAGTTTTAGTGAAGATCGTTCCATTCTATGGCAGTCCTTGAAAGTACTTCATTTTCCCGTGACGCTTTTTGCCTGACGGCCCCGAAATTTCTTGTCCTCTATAGTGGAGATATTGATTCCAAATATATATTGACCGATGCCAGGAATGCCCTTTTGTTCTTAGCTTTCACGCGCATGAGTTACAGCATGCCACGCGGCGAAGACAAGGAGAATAAGGCATATAGCCACTGGATTTTCTCCAATTTACGGCCATATGAGATTGCCCGAATCATAGAGCATCTGCAGAAAGGTAAGTTTGTCCCTACCAAGGGGCCTAATGTCTATAAGCAACATAATCTCTTGAATTTCCTTCAAAAGGAAGTGCCAATGGGTTCAGAAACTTGTCTGAAAAACAGCGGTGAATGATGTTCATTGACTTTCATGGCCAAAAAGTCTTGCTTAAGGGCGAATTTGAGGGTACTCCAGGCCTCCTACTGTAAGCAGGGAGTATTTTCCGGATTCGCACACTCGCTGCAAGCAGTTTGAGTACTTATGGGTCCGACACGGACACCGAATAACAAAATTATGACCGTTTCAGTGAACATCTCTCCATTCTATGGCAGTCCTTGAAAGTACTTAATTTTCCCGTGCGCGTTTTGCCTGACCGCCCCAAAATTTCTTGTCCTCTATAGTGGAGGTATCGTTTCCACATATATATTGGCCGATGCCAAGAATCCCCTTCTGTTCTTGCTTTCACGCGCATGAGTTACAGCATGCCATCCGGCGAAAATAAGGAGAATAAGGCATATAGCCACTGGATTTTCTTCAATTTACCGCCAAATGAGATTGCCCGGATCATAGAGCATCGGTAGAAATCTACGTTTGTCCCTACCAGGGGGCTAATGTCTATGAGCAACATAATCTCTCGAATTTCCTTCAAAAGGAAGTGCCAATGGGTTCAGAAACTTGTCCGAAAAACAACGGCGAATGATGTTCTTCGACTTTCAGGGCCAGAAAGTCCTGCTTAACGCTGAATTTGAGGGTACTCCGAGCCTCCTAGTGCAAGCGGGTATTATTTTCTGGATTAGCACGCTCGCCGCAAGCAGTTTGAGTACTTGTGGGTCCCACACGGACTCCGAATGACAAAGTTATGACCGTTTTAGTTAAGATCAGTCCATTCTAAGGCAGTCCTTGAAAGTACTTCATTTTCCCGTGACACTTTTTGCCTGACCGCCCCGAAATTTCTTGTCCTCTATAGTGGAGATATTGTTTCCACATATATATTGACCTATGCCAGGAATGCCCTTTTGTTCTTAGCTTTCACGCGCATGAGTTACAGCATGCCACACGGTGTAAACAAGGAGAATAAGGCATATAGCCACTGGATTTTCTCTAATTTAAGGCCAAATGAGATTGCCCGAATCATAGAGCATCTGCAGAAAGGTAAGTTTGTCCCTACCAAGGGCCCTAATGTCTATAAGCAAAATAATCTCTTGAATTTCCTTCAAAAGGAAGTGCCAATGGGTTCGGAAACTTGTGTGAAAAACAGCGGTGAATGATGTTCTTTGACTTTCAGGGCCAAAAAGTCTTGCTTAAGGGAAAATTTGAGGGTACTCCGGGCCTCCTAGCGCAAGCAGGGAATATTTTCTGGATTCGCACACTCGCTGCGAGCAGTTTGAATACTTTTGGGTCTGACACAGACATCGAATGACAAATTATGACCGTTTTAGTGAACATCTTTCCGTTTTATGGCAGTCCTTGAAAGTACTTAATTTTCCCCCGCGCTTTTTGCGTGACCGCCCCGAAACTTCTTGTCCTCTATAGTGGAGATATCGTTTCCACATATATATTGACCGATGCCAGGAATGCCCTTTTGTTCTTGGCTTTCACGCGCATGAGTTACAGCATGCCATCCGGCGAAAATAAGGGGAATAAGGCATATAGCTGCTGAATTTTTTTTAATTTACTGCCAAATAAGATTGCCCGGATCGTAGAGCATCACGAGAAAGCTACGTTTCTCCCTACCAGGGGGGCTAATGCCCATGAGCAACAAAATCTCTCGAATTTCCTTCAAAAGGAAGTACCAATGGGTTCGGAAACTTGTTCGAAAAAAAGCGGAGAATGATGTTCTTTTACTTTCAGGGCCAAAAAGTCCTGCTTAAGGCTGAATTTGAGGGTACTCCGGGCCTCCTGGCGCAAGCGGGGATTATTTTATTTATTAGCATGCTCGTCGCGAACAGTTTCAGTAGTTGCGGGTCCCACACAGACTCGGAATGACAAAGTTATGACCGTTTAAGTGCACATCGGTCCATTCTATGGCAGTCCTTGAAAGTACTTCATTTTCGTGTGACGCTTTTTTCCCGACCGCCCCAAAATTTCTTGTCCTCTATAGTGGAGATATTGTTTCCACATATATATTGACCGATGCCAGGAATGCCCTTTTGTTCTTGGCTTTCACACGCATGAGTTACAGCATGCCATCCGGCAAAAACAAGGAGAATAAGCCATATAGCCGCTGGATTTTCTTCAATTTACGACAAAATGAGATTGCCCGGATCATAGAGTATCTACAGAAAGGTACTTTTGTCCCTACCAAGGGGGCTAATGTCTTTAAGCAACATAATCTATTGAATTTCCTTCAAAAGGAAGTGCCAATGGGTTCAGAAACTTGTCCGACAAACAGCGGCGAATGATGTTCTTTAACTTTCAGGGTCAAAATGTCTTGCTTAAGGGCAAATTTGAGGGTACTCCAGGCCTCCTAGCGCAAGCGGGAAGTGATTTCTGGATTCACACACTCGCTGCGAGCAGTTTGAGTATTTGTGTGTCCGACATGGACACCGAATGACAAAATTATGACCGTTTCAGTGAACATTTGTCCATTCTATGGCGGTCCTTGAAAGTACTTCATTTCCCAATGCACTTTTTACCGGACCGCCCCGAAATTTCTTGTCCTCTATAGTGCAGATATTGTTTCAACATATATATTGACCAATGCCAGAAATGACCTTTTGTTCTTGGCTTTCACGCGCATGAGTTACAGCATGCCCTCCGGCGAAAAAAAGGAGAATAAGGCATATAGCCGATGATTTTTTTTTAATTTACGGCCAAATAAGATTGCCCGGATCATAGAGCTTCGGGAGAAAGCTATGTTTGTCCTGACCAGGGGGGCTAATGTCTATGAGCAACATAATCTCTCGAATTTCCTTCAAAAGGAAGTGCCAATGGGTTCGGAAACTTGTCCGTAAAACAACGTTGAATGATGTTCTTTGACTTTCAGAGCCAAAAAGTCCTGCTTATGGCTGCATTTGAGGGTACTCCAGGCCTCCTGGCGCAAGCAGGGATTATTTTCTGTATTAGCACGCTCGCCACGAGCGGTTTGAGTACTTGTGGATCCGACACAGTCTCCGAATGACAAAGTTATGACCGTTTTAGTGAAGATCGTTCCATTCTATGGCAGTCCTTGAAAGTACTTCATTTTCCCATGACGCTTTTTTCCTGACCGGCCCGAAATTTCTTGTCCTCTATAGTGGAGATATTGTTTCCACATATATATTGACCGATTCTAGGAATGCCCTTTTGTTCTTGCCTTTCACGCGCATGAGTTACAGCATGCCATCTGGCGAAAACAACGAGAATAAGGTACATAGCCGCTGGATTTTCTTCAATTTATGGCCAAATGAGATTGCCCGGATCATAGAGCATCTACAGAAAGGTACGTTTGTCCCTACCTAGGGGGCTAATGTCTATAAGCAACATAATCTCTTGAATTTCCTTCAAAAGGAAGTGCCAATGTGATGATGGGCGGAACCCTAGAGGCCGATCTTTCACGTTTGGAGAGGATCCCTACGAGGAACACGAAGAACGCGCGGAAGAACATGAGGGAAATCACGGGGGAAAACGAGAGGAACACTCAACCGACACGAATATGATCACAAAAGTTCTAGATCATCGAGGCACAAAGTAACACGAGATCCAAAGTCAACAAGGGAGGATACAAGAGTAACCGTTCTTCTCCGTGAGGAGGTCTTGATTGTCTTCTCCAGATGGAGGGCTTGAATCCGGATGGATCTTCTCCGAAGAGGTGCGGTCCCTCACAAGGAGTAGATCCGGTGCGGATGAGTAATGCTCTATCTCAAATTGGCTAAACCAATGCTAAGTCTCGAAGTGAGGAGGAGGAGTCCTATTTATAGGCTAGTGGGGCGAAGGGGTACATGGGCTCAGCCCTACTCGCGCAAGTAGGCAGGGTCCGGATGATCCGGGTGGGGAGCCGGATGATCCAGGCTCTAGTAGGATGATCCGGGAGGAGGCCCGGATGGGCTGGTGACGCAGGCGGTGGCGGTGCAAGTCTGGATGTCCGGCTTGGGGTCCGCATGTCCGGGCGGTGACCGGATGATCCGGGTCAGCGTCCAGATGATCCGGCTTCATGGAGAGGCTTCGGGTGTCTTCGGGGCGAGTTAGCCGGATCGTCCGTGCTCTGTCCGAATCATTCGGGCCCTCGTCCGGATCGTCCAGCCAGCCTGGGACTTGGCGCTTTTCCTCTCCGTCTTCACGCATGTCTTCCGCTTCCGGTTCTCCTTGCTTCCTAGCTTCTCCATGGCTAACTCCTAGGTACCTGAGTATGCAAAGCGTCTCTGTTTGAGGTAGTAGCCATGTCTCATATGAATCAAAAGGGACTTGTGAGAGGAGTGATGTCACTTCGGTTTCAAGAGCTCTTGCACGTGCGCGAGTAATAGGTCCAAGTGGTGTTGTAGGAGAGGTACATGCGTCCATGTGGTTGATCGTGGGATGCTCCGCATCATCGCCGCACCCCCTTGGGAAAGATCCAACCTCGGATCGAAATCTTCATCACCATGGTAAGGCGAGAGGTCTTTGATGTTGAAGATGTCGCTCACATTGTACTTGTTGCTTGGGAGGTCGATCTTGTAAGCATTGTTGTTGTAGCGTGCTATCACCTTGAAGGGTCCATCGGCTCGAGGTAGAAGTTTGGACTTGCGTTCGTTGGGGAAGCAGTCCTTGCGTAGGTGTAGCCACATGAGATCGCCAATGTTGAAGATCATGGGTTGCTTGTTGACGTTGAGCTTGGTCGCTAGTCATTGTACTTGGCGCTCGATGGTGTGCCTTGTATCCTCATGCATCTTCTTGATGTAGCTTGTAGAGGAAGAGGTAGAATGTCCAATGGAGACAACGGGTTGAAGCCGTAGACGACCTCGAAGGGGGACTTGCCGGTAGTCGAATGTCTTGCACGGTTGTAGGCGTACTCGGCGATGGGTAGACATGCCTCCCACTCCTTGATGTACTTCTTGATCAACACACGAAGTAGAGTGGAGAGCGTACGGTTCGTCACCTCCGTTTGGCCATCGGTTTGAGGATGATATGCGGATGAGGACAAGAGCTTGATTCCGAGCTTGGCACATAGGGTCTTCCAAAAGTAACTCAAGAACTTGACATCGCGGTCGGAGACGATTGTCTTTGGTACTCCATGGAGGCGCAAGATTTCCCTACAAAAGAGATTTGCAATGTGTGAAGCATCGTCTATCTTGTTGCAAGGAATGAAATGTGCCATCTTAGAAAATCGTCCACAACAACAAACACGGAATCCTTTCCATTTTGAGTTCTAGGCAAACCAAGTACAAAATCCATGCTAATGTCTTCCCAAGGTTGATAAGGAATAGGAAGAGGCATGTAACGACCATGGGATTGAGCTATAGACTTAGCTTTGCGACATGTAGAGCATCGGTTGGTGAAGCGTGAGACATCGCGGAACATCTTGGGCCAAAAGTAGTTCTTGGAGAGCATGGCGAATGTCTTGTCGCGACCGAAGTGTCCCATGAGTTCGCCTCCATGAGCCTCTTGATAAAGGAGCAAACAAAGAGAAGACTCGGGAATGCAAAGTTTGTTAGCTTTCATAAGATAAGCATCCTTGATGTAATATCGTTCCCAAGATGTATGCGTGAAACATTTTGCATAAGGAATAGCAAAAGATGGATCATTAGCATACAAGTCTTTTATGTGCTCAAGGCCAATAACATTCAACTCAAGTTTAGTGAAAAGTGTGCATATGCGTGAAAGTGCATCCACAACTACATTTTCCTTACCCTTAATGTACTTGATCACATAGGGGAAAGATTCAATAAATTCACTCCATTTGGCATGACGCTTTTCCAACTTAGTTTGACCTTTTAAGTACTTAAGCGTTTCATGATCGGTATGTATGACATACTCATGAGGTCTAAGATAATGTTCCCAAACATGTAGCACACGCACTAAAGCGTACAATTCTTTGTCATAGATGGGATAGTTAAGTTGAGCACCAGAGAGTTTTTCACTAAATTAAGGAATGGCTTGTTTTTCTTGCATCAAAACTCTGCCAATTCCGGTACCACTTGCATCACAATGAACCTCAAAAGTTTTGTCAAAGTTGAGCAAAGCAAGAATCGGAGCATGAGCAAGCAAAGATTTGAGCTCATCAAAAGCGGTGAATTGCAAAGATCCCCAAACAAATGGAGCATTCTTCTTACTCAAGGCATGCAAAGGAGCGGCAATAGTGCTAAAATCTTTCGCAAAGCGACGATAAAAACCCGCAAGGCCAAGAAAGCTACGCACATGTTGCAAATTGGTGGGTTGGGGCCAAGTTTTAATTGCTTCAATTTTAGATTCATCAACACCCTTGGAAGAAACAACAAAACCTAAGAAACAAGTTTGTCAACACCAAACGTGCACTTTTTCATGTTGGCTTAAAGACATTCCTTGCAAAGCGTTTGCTAAACAGTCTTAACATGCTTTAGATGCTCTTTCATGGATTTGCTAAACACAAGAATATCATCAAAGTAAACCACAACAAACACTCCAATATAAGGTCGAAGCACAAAATGCATAAGACGCATGAAAGTTCTGGGAGATTCCGATAAGCCCACAGGCATGACCAACCACTCGTACAAGCCAAATTTGGTTTTGAAAGTGGTTTTCCACTCATCACCTTCTTGTATGCGGATTTTATAATAGCCACTTTTAAGATCAATTTTTGAGAAAAAGGCGGCGTTGCTCAGTTCGTCACGCATATCATCTAGGTGAGGAATGGGAAGCCTATAGTGAACAGTAATAGCATTGATGGGTCTACAATCGGAACACATGCGATAACTTCCATCTTGTTTAGGGACAAGTATAACCGGAACAGCACACGGGCTTAAGCTTTCACGTACATGACCGCTGTCGATTAGTTGTTGTACTTGCCATTGGATCTCCTTAGTTTCTTCGGGGTTGACACGATATGGAGCTTTGTTTGGTAGGGGCGCTCCGGGGATGAGGTTGATTCGATGCTCAACGCCTCATAGAGGAGGTAGACTCGGAGGTAGCTCATCGGGGAAAACATCTTGGAATTCCTGCAAAAGAGATTGAAACACTAAAGGTAGCTCACGAGAGGTGTTAGTTTTTGGTTCCCCATCCTTGCACACAAGGACAAAGTGCATAACACTCGATGGGTTCTCACACACTTCTCTTATCTCACTTTTTGTTGCAAATAGGACTAGGTTTTTCTCTCTAGGCGAAAAGGCGCTCAAGTTTGGCCTGTGGCTCTCACTCACTTTTTGGTGGATCACTTTCTCACTCTTCTCTCCATGATGGGTGGCTTGCTTGTCGGTGATCAATTGACTAGGAGACATAGGTCGTAGCACATATTCCTTCCCTTTCATCTTGAAGCTATAGTGATTGGTACATCCTTTGTGGATGACACCACGGTCGAATTGCTAAGGTCGACAAAGGAGGAGGTGGCAAACGGACATCGGGATGACATCACACTCCAAAGTGTCCTCATATGCACCAATTTTGAAGGAGACTTGTACCGTATGCTCTACTCGGATAGTGCCGGAGTCACTTAGCCACTGGACTTTGTATGGGTGCGGGTGCTTCATCTTGACCAATTGAAGCTTGGAGCATAGTTCTTCACTTGCCAAATTGTGGCAACTACCTCCATAGATGATGACCTTGACGGACCTTCCATTGATTCCGGCCTTTGTGTGAAAGATGTGGCATCTTTGGTCTTCTTCTTGTTGATGTTGAAGAGTCAAAACTTTGGAGAAAACGAGAGCGGGGCTCGGACCCTCATCACAAAAGACATGATCATCTCCATCCTCGTTCATGCGCCGGTGCATGGCCACTTGCTCAAGGGCTTCCATCTCCTCGTCACTCATGGAGTCATAGGTGCCATCATCGTTGAGGATCATGGCGCACTTGTTTGTGCATTTGTAGGGCTTGTGGCCTCCGCCGCTGCAAGTGAAACACTTGAGGGAGCTTGTCTTGGCGGTCTCATCGGTCGCAGTAGATGATGAAGCGCACGGCTTGAAGTTGCTTGTAGTAGGAGGAAGACGACTTGAACTAGTCAAAGCTTTCTTGTAACTTGACTTGTCGTCATTGCTTGTAGAAGGCTTGGTTGAGGTAGAGGTTGGAGGTTGGAGGAGTCGTTGAAGCTTGGTTGTTGGAGAAGCCGTAGTTCTTGGATGAGTACTTGGCGTACTTGAAGTCATCTTGCACTTGACGTTCGGCTTTTGTAGCTTGATGCATCAGCTCAATGAGGTTGGAGTAGAGTTTGAAGTCGGCAATCTTCTTGATGGGATGGTTGAGTCCATTCGATAAACGTGCCATAGTTTGCTCATCATCTTCCGTGACATTGGCTCGAACCATGGCTATCTCCATTTCCTTGTAGTATTCTTCAACACTCTCAGTTCCTTGCTTGAGGAGTTGTAGCTTTTTGAAGAAGTCGCGGTTGTAGTAGGTGGTCACAAAACGTTCTCTCATGACATCCTTCATTTGAGCCCAAGTGGTGATTGGAGGTTCACCTCTTGCATCTCGGCGGTCAAGGACTTGTTCCCACCATATGAGCACATAGTCTTGGAACTCACGTGATGCCATAGCGATCTTCTTCTCTTCCTCATAGTTGTGCAAACGAAAGATTTTATCGACCTTCAATGCCCATGAAAGGTACTCTTCGGGATCATTGCTTCCATTGAACTTGGGCATGGTGAATTTTAGCTTGCCGTAGCGTTTCTCTTCATTGTGTTGTTGGCGATGGTGATGATGACGCCCTTGATGGTGAGGGTAGTCATCCTCATGTTGCTCTTGGTGTGGAGGAAGTCCATGATCAACTTGCTCTTGTTGAACTTGAGGTTGTGGAGGAGCTTGCGGAACTTAATTTTGCCCTCGCGGTTGGTAGTTCCGCTCTTAGATTTCTTCTCGAAGTGCTTCCTCTTGATTGTGCCGTTCGCGATTGCGGTTGGCGATAGCTCAACTTGATTCTTGAAGGGCACGTTGCGCCTCAAGAGCTTGTGCTTCACATTGTTGTTGAAGACATTGAGCCTCGGTGTCTTGTTCCTCTTGATGTAGACGCGCTCGTTCTTCCTCTTGGTGACATAGACGTTGTCGTTCTTGAGCTTGTGCAAAAGCAACTTGGTGTGGTTGAGGACGAAGTACTTGCTCGTGGACTTGCTCTTGTGAATGCTTGTCATGCAGAAGATTGCGAGATGCATGACAGTGTTGACATGAGGCTCGTCGAAGAGCGTTTGATGTCGGTGTACTTGAGCCAGAGAAAGTGTCATCGGAGTGTCGACTGGAGCGGCTCCGTCTTGACTATGAAGAAGTGGAAGGAGGACGGTTCACCAACAAGGCGCGGATCTCGTACATCCTTGCATCATTCTCTTGCTTGTGAGTGTTGAGCTTGTTTTCGAAGTAGTCCTTTGTACGTTGCTCGGAGAGTCGCAAGTCGGTGCCGAGGTTGTCGATGCGATCGGTCATCGCTTGTTGCTCTTGATGCAACGCTCGTTGTGCACCAAAGAGGTGGCTCTTGGTGACGAATGATGACATGTCGTCGTCTTGCTCGATGAAGAGTGGGTTGGTAGAAGAACTTGGCCTATCCATCATTCCAAGCAAAATGTGAGTGGGAGAAGGAGAAGAACTTATACCAAATGTACCTTGACAGATGTTGACGATGAATCAAGTTCACTCAAATGCGGACAATGAAATAGCACTATTGGTAGCAATTCTTGTCGGTTCTCACACCTACACAAGTAAAAGCTTATGGTGGAGCTTGGTTTGGATGGTGGCACAAAATTTGATGCAATTGTTAGTTTGACTCAAAGATGTTGAAAAAGATTCAAAAATTCGCAAATGCAACAAGTAGACCAAGCAAGTAGTGGTACACGGAAACACACACGCAAATAGAATAGTGGGATTGTGCAAACCAAAAATGAGCCAAAATGTGGAGTCCAGGAAAATGCTCTTGTTGCACAATACTCGAGAGACGATTGCACAATAGGCGGATATGGAGCTTGTGCACAACCTACTAGGCAAAAATGCAACGACCTCTATCCCAAGTTTGCTATATGTATGGTATTTCTTTGATATGATCCAAGATGATCGTATATGACAATCTTAATGTAGTATGATGCTATGGTTCTTGCTAATAAGCTCTTTGCTTATCTTCCTCTTTTGCTTAGAAGCTTGGTTGGCTCTTTCACTTTTGAGCTATTTTCTCATGCAAAACTTCACGAACCAAGATAGCAATTGTGTATGCGATGACAACTTTGTGACACAAGAGATGATATGGTATGTATGCTATGGAGTATGATCACTAATGTGCACAAGTCACGTTGCCGGTAATACTCAATGGCTAGTCTCGATGGGTAAGTAACGCAAAAGCAAGGCTATGGTGGTTATCAATGCAATGGCAAGGCATAGACAAAGATGTCGTCGAAGTTACCATCCGTAGTGATGATGAGTAGTCGACGAAGGTGAGCGGTGGTGATGTTGATGTCGCGCCGTACCTAAATAGCCGAAACACAATAGGACGCGGGAAACCACACTCAAATTCTCGAACCCAAAATCAATGGTGGTACAGAGGGGTATATCGTGGGGTTTGGCGGGTTAAGGTGGTGGTGGTTGAAGTGGGTGGACTGAGGAGGCGTAGGTGGTGGTGGATAAAAACTGTAGAAAATGCAGTATCGGCAGACAAAGCCGGATGATCCGGGCCGGAAGCCGGATGATCCGGTGATGAGGACATCAATACCATTGTTACACCCACAACCCCTACTAATACATATACTGGACCAATTACTAGAGCTCGCGCACGCCAATTAAATTATTAGGTACTTTCGTTTCTTGGTAATGATTCTAATGTTCATGAGAATATGATGCTGCCTAAATTGGATACATTTGTTTTGCTTACAAATGAAGGGCCTAGCTTGGAGAAGGATGAACATTGGAGCAAGAACAAGCATGGAGATGATGGCATGCGCAAGGGGAACAAGAATGGAGTTACAAGTGATGATTTCAGGACTTTGAAGCCACCATAATGAGTGCATGAAGCCTTGGACGAAATATACAATATGCCACTTCATAAATTTCGTCTAGAGGCTATTCTATGTGCTGCGTCACCTTATTATTGGGGCAGGCCCATGTAATTTCGAAATACATAAGTATAGGCTATTTTTAGAGTCTGTATGTGTGGGGAAACAAGAGATAGGGTTAGTTTCGGATCCCTCCACCAAGGGCCACGAAATTCACCCCCTCTTCCTCCATATATACAGCCCTTAGGGCACCTTTAGACTTTGGGTTTTGTTTACATTAAAGTTCGCCATAGCTGCAACTTCGCGTACTTCGTTTGTGTTCAACGACCAGACAAAGGCATAACAGAACCCCACCTTGATCAATAAAGCTTTCATCTTATATTCGCAATATCCAGATTGCAATCTCAGTTTCTTGCTTGTTCTTCGTTTGCTCGTAGGAAACAGACCCTCGTGGTCAGGTTGATCGTGCTCCAGCGTGGTTAATAACCTCTCGGAGTTGGTTTAGCGATTGCTAAGGCGCGACGTCCTCGCACGTTAGTAGTCGGATCGTCAAATTCGACTTCCACCAAAGTGATATCCATCATCTAATTGAAAGATGGGACACCTTTGCCTCTATCAAGTGGTATCAGATTTCCAGGTTGCTCGGTGAGATTTTACAGTTTTTCGTAGTTTAGCTCTAGTCGGTTCTTCATACCTACGATCCACGAAAAATACACAAAAAAAATTAGGGTTAGTTCATCATATCCGAACCAATCTGAGCCTTTGCATAATCTTTTTAGGGTTTTGCTTTGTTGAATTTGCAGTTGCATCGTCCTGTCTAGTTGCTGGTCTTAGCGTCTAGTCCTTTAGAGTTTCAAGTTCTGTCACAGTTTGTCACGCCGCCACCGCACCATCTTCATCGTTGTTGCCATATACCACCACCGCTGCCATATCCCACCAACGCTGCCTTATACCACCACCGCTGCCATATACAACCACCGCTGCCATATACCACCGATCCCTATCCATATACCACCACCGCTATCATATACCACCACCGCTGCCATATCCTACCACCATATATCCACCACCAATCCGAGTTCTTTTCGTAGTAGGTTTGTTTCCGAGGTCCATCTAATTTCCGATTTGTGTTTCCTTTGCCTGAGTAGGATTCAGAAAAAAGAGTCTGGAGACCCTCGGGCAGTTTTTAGGCCAAAATTTCGTCGACCGAAAATATTTTTTCCCTATCCTACTTTTAGGTCCCCAGGAGTGTTTTGAGACATTCGCCATCATAGTGATTTTTTGTTGCACTTTTTCGTCGTCGCTGCCCTGATTTCCGGAAAAAAAAATTGTCAAAAAATTTCGTGCCCATCTTGTCAGTTTGACCTGGGAAGAGTTTTGAGACACTCGCCATTATATTGATTTTTCACAAAAAAAAGAGCAGCGAAAAAAAGAGCAGCGCAAAAAAAGCGAAAAATAATAATTTCCAGAGTGTTCTTTTCCCTTGTTTAAGTGCAGCGCCGTGATTTTGTTAGTGTTCTAGGCTCGCGTCTCTAGCACGGCCTAGCCTAGGACCAGCACAGTACCGTCATTGAGCGTTTATTCAACTTTGCATCTCTGAATTGATTATTGCTGATCCTTTTTGCTACCATATTATAAGCCTTCCCAGCTCCACATACATCTACGTCGTGTGTTTGACTCTCCCTGGTAATCGCTCTATCCAAGCTTTGAGAGTTTTGACTACAACGGTTGCCGATCACCGCCTGCTGCTGGGTAAGAACTGGTAAGAATTGAGTTTTGCTTGACGGATTTGTGACACCCACCACCACCACTTGTTAGTAGTCTGTAGGATCATATTTTTGTGTGTTTCTATTGCTGCTAACCATGCCAGGATCACAAGCCGACCAGATTGACTGGGAGAACTTAACGAACAAGGAGCTTCATGATAAGTTTCAGCAAATGATGACTGAGCAGGTGCAAGATGTGCTGAACAATTTTGAAGAGGCCATGGAGAAGATCACTGGCCTTGAGAAGACGTTCGAAACAAAGCTCAATAATAGATTTAATGAACTGCTTGCGCGTCTTCGACCACCGGATGCACCCGCCGCACCTCTGCAACAACAACAACAACAACAACAACAACAACAACAACAACAACAACAACAACAACAACAACAACAACAACAACAACAACAACAACAACAATAACAATAACTACCTCCACATCGCGAAACAGCCCTCCGCCGAGCGAGCCGTGTTCCTCTTCAGCCTGGCCAAACTGTTGGTGCTGCTGTTGATAATTCTGTGGCTCCTGCTGCTGATGGGGAGGAGGATGATTATGCGGGAGATTACGAGGATGAGGTTGATCAAAATCAGAACTACGTACAACCACCAGCACCACAACCACCAGGTCGTCCACATGCAAATAATGGCAATGTTAGGGCTCCCCCTCAAGTACGAGATCATGACCATCTCCCTAAAGTGAAATCGAATATTCAACCATTTGAGGGTAGATATGTTCCTGATATATATCTTACTTGGGAGTTAGAAACTGAACAATGATTTACATGTTTACAATATCCTGAGGAGAGACGTGTTCCTGCTGCTGTTTGTGCTTTCACTAGCTTTGCATGTGTTTGGTGGTCTGAACATTGTAGATTATATCCTGTTCCAGCTACTTGGGCTGCTTTGAAAGTACTATGCGTACTCCTTGGGTTCCACCATATTATCAACGTGAATTACTTCAAAAATTGCAGCGCTTAAGACAAGGAAAAAATTCTGTAGAAGAATATTATCAGGAATTACAAACTGGCTTCATTAGATGTGGTATTGTTGAGAATGAAGCTATGCTTGCACGTTTTATGGGTGGATTAAATAGAGAGATTCAGACCATTCTAGAGTATAAGGATTATAATAATATTACTCGTTTATTCCATCTTGCTTGTAAAGCTGAACGTGAAGTGCAGGATCGACGGGCCTTGGCGCGGACTAACTTTTTTGCAGGTGGACCTTCATCATGGACACCGCGTGCATCCTTTACTTCCACACATTCTACTGCACCGACACCTCCATCAGCTGTTACCTCCAGCCGTGATACAAGGAAGCAGGCACAACCACCATTATCTGCCAAGAGCACACCAATCGGGCCTGCACAGAGTTCGTCTTCTTCCATGGCATCAACAGGGCACACCAGTGATATTATTTGTCGTCGTTGTAAGGGAAGAGGACATTTTGCGAGAGAGTGCAAATCTCAGCGTGTGATGATTGCTACTGAGGATGGTGCGTATGAGTCCCCTAGTGACTATGATGAGGAGACTTTGGCTCTTATTACACGTGAAGAACACGGTGGAGACGATTCTGATCATGAGACACAATACATGGCTCCTGAAGATGCTGACAGGTATGAATGTTTAGTTGCTCAACGTGTTTTGAGTGTGCAGGTTACACAAGCTGAGCAAAATCAGAGGCATAATTTGTTCCATACAAAGGGAGTTGTGAAGGAACATTCTGTTCGCGTGATCATATATGGAGGGAGTTGCAACAACTTCGCTATCATGGAGATGGTGGAGAAGCTCTCTCTCACCACAAGACCACATCCACATCCTTACTACATCCAATGGTTCAACAATAGCGGCAAGGTTAAGTTAACACGTACTGTTCGTGTGCATTTTAGTATCTCCATATATGCTGATTATGTTGATTGTGATGTGGTACCTATGCAAGCATGTTCCTTATTACTTGGTAGACCATGGCAATTTGATAAAAATTCTATACACCATGGTAGAAACAATCAGTATACTCTTGTTCATAAGGATAAAAATATTACTTTGCTTCCTATGACTCCTAATTCCATTTTGAAAGATGATATTAATAGAGCTAATAAAGCAAAACAGGAGAAAAATAAGAGTGAAAATCAGATAGTGGCAAAAGAATTTGAGCAACAAATGAAGCCTAATAATAAACCATCTAGTGTTGCTTCTGAAATTAAATTGAAAAGTGCATGTTTATTTGCCACCAAGTCTGATATTGATGAGCTAGATTTCAGCAAATCTGTTTGCTATGCTTTTGTGTGCAAAGAGGCATTATTTTCATTCGAGGACGTGCCTTCCTCTTTGCCTCCTGCTGTCACTAACATTTTGCAGGAGTTTGCTGACGTCTTTCCACAAGACGTGCCACCGGGATTACCACCTATTCGAGGGATTGAGCATCAAATTGACTTAATTCCCGGTGCATCGCTACCCAACCGTGCACCATACCGTACCAATCCAGAGGAGACGAACGAGATTATGCGTCAAGTACAGGAGCTGCTCGACAAAGGTTATATACGTGAATCTCTTAGTCCTTGTGCTGTTCCTATTATACTAGTGCCTAAAAAGGATGGTACGTCACGTATGTGTGTTGATTGTAGTGGCATTAATAATATTACTATTCGTTATTGTCATCCTATTCCTAGGCTAGATGATATGCTTGATGAATTTAGTGGCTCTACAATATTCTCCAAAGTTGATTTGCATAGTGGATACCATCAAATTCGTATGAAATTGGGTGATGAATGGAAAACAGCATTTAAAACTAAGTTTGGTTTATATAAGTGGTTAGTCATGCCTTTTGGGTTAACTAATGCGCCTAGTACTTTCATGAGATTAATGAACAAAGTTTTACGTGCTTTCATTGGACGATTTGTGGTAGCCTATTTTGATGATATACTGATTTATAGCAAATCTTTGGAAGAACATTTGGAACATTTACGTGCTATTTTTATTGCTCTACGTGATGCACGTTTGTTTGGTAACCTTGGGAAGTGCACCTTTTGCACTGACCGAGTATCTTTTCTTGGCTATGTTGTTACTCCACAGGGAATTGAAGTTGACAAAGCCAAGATTGAAGCTATTGAGAGTTGGCCGCAGCCCAAAATGGTCACACAAGTGAGGAGTTTTCTTGGCCTCGCTGGATTCTATAGGCGTTTTGTGAGAGATTTCAGCACCATTGCTGCACCTCTCAACGAGCTTACAAAGAAGGATGTGCCTTTTGTTTGGGGTACCGCACAGGAAGAAGCCTTCACGGTATTGAAAGATAAGTTGACACATGCTCCTTTACTCCAACTTCCTGATTTTAATAAGACTTTTGAGCTTGAATGTGATGTTAGTGGAATTGTATTAGGAGGTGTGTTATTACAAGATGGCAAACCTGTTGCATACTTTTCTGAAAAATTGAGTGGGCCTAGTCTGAATTATTCTACTTATGATAAAGAATTATTTGCTCTTGTTCGGACTTTAGAAACATGGCAACATTATTTATGGCCCAAAGAATTTGTTATACATTCTGATCATGAATCTTTGAAACATATTAAAAGTCAAGCTAAACTGAATCGTAAACATGCTAAATGGCTTGAATTCATTGAGGCTTTCCCTTATGTCATTAAACACAAGAAGGGTAAAGAAAATGTTATTGCTGATGCATTGTCTCGTCGCTATACTATGCTTTCACAACTTGACTTCAAAATATTTGGTTTGGAGACTATCAAAGATCAATATGTGCATGATGCTGATTTTAAAGATGTATTGCAGAATTGTAAAGAAGGAAGAACATGGAACAAGTTCGTCGTTAATGATGCATTTGTGTTCTGTGCTAACAAGCTATGCATTCCAGCTAGCTCCGTTCGTCTTTTGTTGTTGCAGGAGGCGCATGGAGGAGAACTAATGGGACACTTTGGCGTGAAGAAGACGGAGGACGTACTTGCTACACATTTCTTTTGGCCAAAGATGAGACGGGATGTTGAGCGTTTTATTGCTTGCTGCACTACATGTAAAAAAGCTAAGTCACGACTCAATCCTCATGGTTTATATATGCCTTTGCCTGTACCTAGTGTTCCTTGGGAGGATATATCTATGGACTTTGTTTTAGGTTTACCTAGAACTAAGAAGGGGAGGGACAGCATATTTGTTGTCGTGGATAGCTTCTCGAAAATGACACACTTTATACCATGTCATAAAAGCGATGATGCTGTTAATGTTGCTGGCTTGTTCTTTCGTGAAATTATTCACTTGCATGGTGTGCCAAATACTGTTGTTTCAGATCGTGATACTAAATTTATTAGCCACTTTTGGAGATGTTTATGGGCTAAGTTGCGGACTAAACTGCTTTTTAGTACTACTTGTCACCCCCAAACTGATGGACAAACTGAAGTAGTCAATAGAACATTGTCTACTATGCTTAGGGCTGTTTTGAAGAATAATAAGAAAATGTGGGAGGAATGCTTGCCTCATATTGAATTTGCTTATAATCGTTCATTGCATTCTACTACTAAGATGTGCCCTTTTGAAGTTGTGTATGGTTTCCTACCTCGTGCACCTATTGATTTGTTGCCTCTTCCATCTTTGGAGAGGGTTAATTTTGATGCTTAACAACGTGCTGATTTGATTTTAAAAATGCATGAGTTAACTAAGGAAAACATTGAGCGTATGAATGCTAAATATAAACTTGCTGGAGATAAGGGTAGAAAACATGTTGTGTTTGCACCTGGAGATCTTGTTTGGTTACATTTGCGTAAGGATAGATTTCCTGATTTGCGCAAATCAAAGCTAATGCCACGTGCTGACGGACCTTTTAAGGTGTTAGAGAAAATAAATGATAATGCATATAAACTTGATCTGCCTGCTAATTTTGGGGTTAGTCCCACTTTTAACATTGCAGATTTGAAGCCTTATTTGGATGAGGAGTATGAGCTTCCGTCGAGGACGACTTCATTTCAAGAAGGGGAGGATGATGACGACATCAATACCATTGTTACACCCACAGCCCCTACTGCTACATATACTGGACCAATTACTAGAACACGTGCCCGCCAATTAAATTATCAGGTACTTTCGTTTCTTGGTAATGATTGTAATGATCATGAGAATATGATGCTGCCTAAATTGGATACATTTGTTTTGCTTACAAATGAAGGGCCTAGCTTGGAGAAGGATGGACATTGGAGCACGAACAAGCATGAAGATGATGGCATGTGCAAGGGGAACAAGAACGAGTTAGAAGTGATGATTTCAAGACTTTGATGCCACCATAATGGGTGCATGAAGCCTTGGACGAAATATACAAGATGCCACTTCATAAATTTCGTCCCGAGGCTATTCTAGGTGCTGCGTCACCTTATTATTGGGCCAGGCCCATGTAATTTCAAATACATAAGTATAGGCTATTTTTAGAGTCCGTATGTGTGGGGAAACAAGAGATAGGGCTGATTTCGGACCCCTCCACCAAGGGCCACGAAATTCCCCCCTCTTCCTCCATATATACAGCCCTTAGGGCACAGTTTAGACTTTGGGTTTTGTTTAGATTAAAGTTCGCCATAGCTGCAACTTCGCGTACTTCATTTGTGTTCAACGACCAGACAAAGGCGTCACAGAACCCCACCTTGATCAATAAAGCTTTCATCTTATATTCGCAATATCCAGATTGCAATCTCAGTTTCTTGCTTGTTCTTCGTTTGCTCGCAGGAAACAGACCCGCGTGGTCAGGTTGATCGTGCTCCGATGTGGTCAATAACCTCTCGGAGTTGGTTTAGCGATTGCTAAGGCGCGACGTCCTCGCACGTTCGTAGTCGGATCGTCAAAGTCGACCACCACCAAAGCGATATCCATCATCTCATCGAAAGACGGGACACCTTTGCCTCTATCAGGGGATTTTCGGATTTAGGACAAAATCAACAAAATCAAGCTAGAAAACAAAGGGTAGGGGCTCCAAAAACGTGATCAACGTGGCTCATGATACCAAGATGATGTAGGGCAGAACCCTAGAGGCTGATCTTTCATGTTTGGAGAGGATCCCTACGAGGAACACGAAGAACGCGTAGAAGAACATGAGGGAAATCACGGGGGAAAACGAGAGGAACACTAAACCGACACGAATATGATCACACAAGTGCTAGATCATCGAGGCACAAAGTAACATGTGATCCAAAGTCAACAAGGGACAATAGAAGAGTAACCGTTCTTCTCCGCGAGGAGGTCTTGATTGTCTTCTCCGGATGGAGGCCTTGAATCCAGACGGATCTTCTCCGAAGAGGTGCGGTCCCTCACGAGGAGTAGATCTTGGTGCGGATGAGCAATGTTCTATCTCAAATGAACTAAACCAATGCTAAGTCTCTAAGTGAGGAGGAGGAGTCCTATTTATAGGCTAGGGGCCGAAGGGGTACATGGATTCAGCCCAACTCGCGCACGCAGGCAGGGTCCGGATGATCCAGGTGGGGAGCCGGAAGATCCGGGCTCTGGCTGGATGATCAAGGAGGAGGCCCGGATGGGCAGGTAGACATAGGCGGTGGCGGCGCAGGTCCAGATGTCCGGCTGGGGGTCCGGATGTTCGGGCGGTGTCCGGATGATCCGGTTCGGCATATGGATGATCCGGCTTCATGGAGAGGCTTCGGGTGTCTTCGGGGCGAATTAGCTGGATCGTCCGGACCGGGGTCCGGATCGTCCGGGCTCTGTCCGGAGCATCCGGGCCTTCGTCCGGATCGTCTTCTGCTTTCGGCTCTCCTTCTTCACGCATGTCTTCTGCTTTCGGCTCTCCTTGCTTCCTAGCTTCTCCATGGCTAACTCCTTGGTACCTGAGTATGCAAAGCGTCTCTGTTTGAGGTAGTAGCCATGTCTCGTGTGAATCGAGAGGGAGTTTTGAGAGGAATGATGTCACCTCGGTTTCAAGAGCTCTTGCACGTGCTTGAGTCATAGGTCCAAGTGGTGTTGTAGGAGATGTAGATGCGTCCATGGGGATGATCGTGGGATGCTCCGCATCACAATGGGTTCAGAAACTTGTCCGACAAACAGCGGCGAGTGATGTTCTTTGACTTTCAGGGCCAAAAAGTCTTGCTTAAGGACGAATTTGAGGGTACTCCAGGCATCCTAGCTCAAGGAGGGAGTATTTTCTGGATTCTCACGCTCGCTGCGAGCAGTTTGAGTATTTGTGGGTCCGACACGGACACCCAATGACAAAATAATGAACGTTTTAGTGAACATCTGTCCATTCCATGGCAGTCCTTGAAAGTACTTATTCCCGTGCGCTTTTTGCCAGGAATGCCCTTTTGTTCTTGGCTTTCACGCGCATGAGTTACAGCATGCCATCCGGCAAAAATAAGGAGAATAAGGCACATAGCCGCTGGATTTTCTTAAATTT
This sequence comes from Triticum timopheevii, assembly GCA_963921465.1. NCBI lineage: Eukaryota > Viridiplantae > Streptophyta > Magnoliopsida > Poales > Poaceae > Triticum > Triticum timopheevii. The sequence continues at coordinate 278,160,453 of OY997266.1, read as the reverse complement.
ACCGCCAAATGAGATTGCCCGGGTCATAGAGCATCGGCAGAAAGCTATATTTGTCCCTACCCAGGGGGCTAATACCTATAAGCAACATAATCTCTCAAATTTCCTTCAAAAGGATGTGCCAATGGGTTCAGAAACTTGTCCAAAAAACAGCAGCGAATGATGTTCTTTGACTTTCAGGGCCAAAAAGTCTTGCGTAAGGCCGAATTTGAGGGTAATCCAGGCCTCCTAGCGCAAGCCGGAAGTATCTGCTGGATTCGCGCGCTCGCCACGAGCAGTTTGAGTACTTTTGGGTCCGACACGGTCTCCGAATGACAAAGTTATGACCTTTTTCATGAACATCTGTCCATTATATGGCAGTCCTTGAAAGTACTTCATTTTCCCGTGACGCTTTTTGCCTGACCGCCCCAAAATTTCTTGTCCACTATAGTGGAGATTTAGTTTCCACATATATATTGACCGATGCCAGAAATGCACTTTTGTTCTTGGCTTTCACGCGCATGAGTTACAGCATACCATCCAGCAAGAACAAGGAGAATAAGGCATATAGCCGCTGGATTTTCTTCAATTTACGGCCAAATGTGATTACGCAGACCATAGAGCGTCTGAAGAAAGCTATGTTTGTCCCTACCAGGGGGGGCTAATGTCTATAAGCAACATAATCTCTCGAATTTCCTTCAAAAGAAAGTGCCAATGGGTTCAAAAACTTGTCCGATAAACATCGGCAAATGATGTTCTTTGACTTTCAGGGCCAAAAAGTCCTGCTTAAGTCCGAATTTGAGGGTACTCAGGGCCTGCTGGCACAAGCGGGGAGTAGTTTCTGTCGCACGCTCGCCGCGAGCAGTTTGAGAACTTGTGGGTCCAACATGGACTCCGAATGACAAAATTATGACCGTTGTAGTGAACATCTGTCCATTCTATGGCAGTCCTTGAAAGTACTTCATTTTCCCGTGCGCTTTTTGCCTGACTGCCCCGAAATTTCTTGTCCTCTATAGTGGAGATATCATTACCACATATATATTGACCGATGCCAGGAATGCCCTTTTGTTCTTGGCTTTCACGCGCATGAGTTACAGCATGCCATCCGGCAAAAATAAGGAGAATAAGGCATATAGCCGCTGGATTTTCTTCAATTTACCGCCAAATGAAATTTCCCGGATCACAGAGCATCGGCAGAAAGCTACGTTTGTCCCTACAAGGGGGGCTAATGTCTATAAGCAACATAATCTCTTGGATTTCCTTCAAAAGCTAGTGCCAATGGGTTCAGAAACTTGTTCGAAAAACAGTGGCGAATGATGTTCTTAGACTTTTAGGGCCAAAAAGTCCTGCTTAAGGCCGAATTAGAGGGTACTCTGGGCCTCCTGGCGCAAGCGGGGAGTATTTTCTGTCGCACGCTCGCCGCGAGAAGTTTGGGAACTTGTGGGTCCGACACGGACTCCGAATGACAAAATTATGACAGTTATAGTGAACATCTGTCCATTCTATGGCAGTCCTTGAAAGTACTTCATTTTCCCATGCGCTTTTTGCCTGACTGCCCCAAAATTTCTTGTTCTTGGCTTCACGCGCATGAGTTACAGCATGCCATCCGGCGAAGACAAGGAGAATAAGGCATATAGCCGCTGGAATTTTTTTAATTTACGACCAAATAAGATTGCCCGGATAATAGAGCATCGGCAGAAAGCTACATTGGTCCCTACCTGGGGTGCTAATGTCTATGAGCAACATAATCTCTCGAATTTCCTTCAAAAGGAAGTGCCAATGGGTTCAGAAACTTGTCCGAAAAACAGCGACGAATGATGTTTTTTGACTTTCAAGACCAAAAAGTCCTACTTAAGGCTGAATTTGAGGGTACACCAGGCCTCCTGGTGCAAGCGGGGAGTATTTTTTGGATTAGCATGCTCGCCGCGGGCAGTTTGAGTACTTATGTGTCTGACACAGACTCGGAATGACAAAGTTATGACCGTTTTAGTGAACATCGGTCCATTCTATGGCAGTCCTTGAAAGTACTTCATTTTCCCGTGACGCTTTTTGCCTGACAGCCCCAAAATTTCTTGTCCTCTATAGTGGAGATATTCTTTCCAGATATACAATGACAGATGCCAGGAATGCCCTTTTGTTCTTGGCTTTCATGCGCATGAGTTACAGCACGCCATCCGGCGAAAACAAGGTGAATTAGGCATATAGCCGCTGGATTTTCTTCAATTTACGGCCAAATGAGATTGCCCGGATCATAGAGTATCTACAGAAAGGTATGTTTGTCCCTACCAGGGGGGCTAATGTCTATAAGCAACATAATCTCTTGAATTTCCTTCAAAAGGAAGTGCCAATGGGTTGAGAAACTTGTCCGACAATCAGCGGCGAATGATGTTCTTTGACTTTCGGAGCCAAAAAGTCATGCTTAAGGCCGAATTAGATGGTACTCCAGGCCTCCTGGCGCAAGTGGGGAGGATTTTCTGGATTCGCACGCTAACTGCGAGCAGTTTGAGTATTTGTGGGTCCGACACGGACAACGAATGACAGAATTACGACCGTTTTAGTGAACATCTGTTCATTCTATGGCAGTCCTTGGAAGTACTTCATTTTCCAATGCGCTTTATGCCGGACCGCCCGGAAATTTCTTGTGGAGATATCGTTTCAACATATATATTGACCAATGCCAGGAAGGACCTTTTGTTCTTGGCTTTCACGCGCATGAGTTACAACATGCCATCCAGCGAAAACAAGGAGAATAAGGCATATAGCCGCTGGATTTTTTTAATTTACAGCCAAATAAGATTGCCCGGATCATAGAGCATCGGCGGAAAGCTACGTTTGTCCCTACTAGGGGGGCTAATGTCTATGAGCAACATAATCTCTCAAATTTCTTTCAAAAGGATGTGCCAGTGGGTTCAGAAACTTGTCCGAAAACAGTGGCGGATGATGTTCTTTTCCTTTTAGGGCCAAAAAGTCATGCTTAAGGCTGAATTTGAGGGTACTCCAGTCCTCCTAGCGCAAGTGGGGAGTAGTTTCTTGATTAGCACGCTCGCCGCGAGCAGTTTGAGTACTTGTGGGTCTGACACGGACTCAGAATGACAAAGTTATGACCGTTTTAGTGAACATCGGTCCATTCTATGGTAGTCCTTGAAAGTACTTCATTTTCCCGTGACGCTTTTTGCCTGAACGCCCCAAAATTTCTGGTCCTCTATAGTGGAGATACTCTTTCCACATATATATTAACCGATGACAGGAATGCCCTTTTGTTCTTGGCTTTCACGCGCATGAGTTACAGCATGCCATCCGGCAAAAACAAGGAGAATAAGGCACATAGCCGCTGGATTTTCTTTAATTTACGGCCAAATGAGATTGCCCGGATCATAGAGTATCTACAAAAAGTTACATTTGTCCCTACCGGGGGGGGGGGCTAATGTCTATACGCAACATAATTCTTGAATTTATGATGTAGGGCGGAACCCTAGGTGCCGTTCTTTCATGTTTGGAGTGGATCCTATGGAGAAACACGAAGAACGCGCGGAAGAACACAAGGGAAAACACGGGGAGAACAAGAGAAACACTCAACCGACAAGAGATTGATCACACAAGGTCTAGATCATCGAAGCACATGTAACACGAGATACAAAGTCAACAACGGACGATACACGAGTAACCGTTCTTCTCCGTGAGGAGGTCTTGATTATCTTCTCCGGATGGAGGCCTTGAATCCGAAAGGATCTTATTCGATGAGGCACGGTCCTTCACGTGGAGTAGATCTGGTACGGATGAGCAGTGCTCTATCTCAAAATGAGCTATCACAATGCTAAGTCACGAAGTGAGGAGGAGGAGTCCTATATATAGGCTAGGGGCGAAGGGGTACATGGGCTTAGCCCAACACGCGCGCGCAGGCGCTGGCCGGATGATCCGGGGGTGGATCCGGATGATCCGGGCTTGTCCGGATGATCCGGGTGGAGGCCCGGATGAGCTGGAGGCGCGACTGGTGGCGGTGCAGGCCCGGATGTCCAGCTGGGGGTCCGGATGTCCGGGCAGGGTCCGGATGATCCGGGACGCCGTTCGGATGATCCGGGACGCCGTTCGGATGATCTGGCTTCAGGTGAGACCTTCGGGTGCCTTCGGTGCGCATTAGCCGGATCGTCCGGACCGGGGTCCGGATCGTCCGGGCTCTGTCCGGATCGGCCGGGCCGCCGTCCGGATCGTCCAGCTAGTCTGGAACTTGGCGCTTTTCCTCTCCGTCTTCACACATGTCTTCCGCTTTTGGTTCTCGTTGCTTCCTAGCTTCTCCATGGTTAACTCCTTGGTACCTGAGTATGCATAGCGTTTCCATTTGAGGTAGAAACCATGTCTCATGTGAATCAAAAGGAAGTTGTGAGAGGAGTGACGTCACCTTGGTTTCAAGAGCTCTTGCACGTGCTCGAGTCATAGGTCCAAGTGGTGTTGAAGGGGATGGAGATGCGTCCATGGGGATGATCGTGGGATGCTCCGCATCATCTCCCCCCCCCTTGGGAAAGATCCGACCTCGGATCGAAATCTTCATCACCATGGTAAGGCGAGAGGTCTTTGACGTTGACGATGTCGCTCATGTTGTACTTGTCGCTTGGTAGGTCGATCTTGTAAGCGTTGTTGTTGTAGCGTGCTAGCTACTTGAAGGGTCCATCGGCTCGAGTGAGAAGTTTGGACTTGCGTTCGTTGGGGAAGCGGTCCTTGCGAAGGTGTAGCCACACGAGATCGCCTATGTTGAAAATCATGGGTTGCTTGTTGACGTTCAGCTTGGTCGCTAGTTGTTGTACTTGGCGCTCGATGGTGTGCCTTGTATCCTCATGCATCTTCTTGATGTAGCTTGCTCGTGCACTTGCATCCATGTTGCTGCGCTCTTGTAGAGGAAGAGGTAGAATGTCCAATGGTGACAACGGGTTGAAGCCGTAGACGACCTCGAAGGGGGACTTGCCAGTAGTCGAATGTCTTGCACGATTGTAGGCGTACTCGGCGATGGGTAGACATGCTTCCCACTCCTTGATGTTCTTCTTGATCAACACGCGAAGTAGAGTGGAGAGAGTCCGGTTCGTCACCTCCGTTTGGCATCGGTTTGAGGATGGTATGCGGATGAGAACAAGAGCTTGATTCCGAGCATGGCGCATAGGGTCTTCCAAAAGTAACTCAAGAACTTGACGTCACGATCGGAGACGATTGTCTTTGGTACTCCATGGAGTCGCAAGATTTCCCTACAAAAGAGATTTGCAATGTGTGAAGCATCGTCTATGTTGTTGCAAGGAATGAAGTGTGCCATCTTAGAAAATTGGTCCACAACAACAAACACGAAATCCTTTCCATTTTGAGTTCTAGCCAAACCGAGTACAAAATCCATGCTAATGTCTTCCCAAGGTTGATAAGGAATAGGAAGAGGCATGTAAAGACCATGAGATTGGGCTTTAGACTTAGCTTTGCGACATGTAGAGCATCGGGTGGTGAAGCGTGAGATGTCTCGAAACATCTTGGGCCAAAAGTAGTTCTTGGAGAGCGTGGCGAATGTCTTACCTTGTCCAAAATGTCCCATGAGTCCGCCTCCATGAGCCTCTTGCAAAAGTAGAAAACAAAGAGAAGACTCGGGAATGCATAGTTTGGTAGCTTTCATAAGATAAGCATCCTTGATATAATATTGTTGCCAAGGAGTATGTGTCAAATACTTTGCATAAGGAATAGCAAAAGATGGATCATTAGCATACAAGTCTTTGATGTGCTCAAAACCAATAACATTCAACTCAAGTTTAGTGACAAGCGTGCATATGCGTGAAAGTGCATCCGCAACTACATTTTCCTTACCCTTAATGTACTTGATCACATAGGGGAAAGATTCAATAAATTCACTCCATTTGGCATGATGGTTGTTTAACTTAGTTTGACCTTTTAAGTACTTGAGCGTTTCATGATCGGTATGTATGACAAACTCATGAGGTCTAAGATAATGTTCCCAAACATGTAACACACGCACTAAAGCATAGTTAAGTTGAGCACCGGATAGTTTTTCACTAAAATATGCAATGGCTTGTTTTTCTTGCATCAAAACTCCGCCAATTCCGGTACCACTTGTATCACAATGAACCTCAAAAGTTTTGTCAAAATTGGGCAAAGCAAGAACCGGAGCATGAGTAAGCAAAGACTTGAGCTCATCAAAAGCGGTGGATTGCAAAGATCCCCAAACAAAAGGAGCATTCGTCTTACTTAAGGCATGCAAAGGAGAGACAATAGTGCTAAAATCTTTCACAAAGCGACGATCAAACCCCGCAAGACCAAGAAAACTACGCACTTGTTGCAAATTGGTGGGTTGGGTCCAAGTTTTAATTGCTTCAATTTTAGATTCATCAACATGGACACCCTTGGAAGGTACAACAAAACCCAAGAAAACCACTTTGTCAACACCAAATGTGCAGGTTTTCATGTTTGCATAAAGACGTTCCTTGCGAAGGGTTTGCAAAACAGCCCTCACATGATTAAGATGCTCTTTCATGGTTTTGCTAAACACAAGAATATCATCGAAGTAAACCACAACAAAGACTCCAATATAAGGGCGAAGCACATAATGCATAAGGCGCACGAAAGTACCGGGAGCCTCCGATAAACCCATAGGCATAACTAACCACTCATATAAGCCAAATTTGGTTTTGAAAGCAGTTTTCCATTCATCACCCTCTTGAATGCAGATTTGATAATTGCCACTTTTAATATAAATTTTTGAGAAAAAGTTGCCTCCGCTAAGTTCATCAAGCATATCATCTAAGCGAGGAATGGGATGCCTATAGCGAACGGTAATAGCATTTATAAGTCAACAATCGGAGCACAAGCGGAAACTTCCTTCTGGCTTAGGCACAAGTATAACGGGAACGGCACAAGGGCTTATGCTTTCACGTACATGACCGTTGTCGATGAGTTGTTGTACTTGCCGTTGAATCTCCTTAGTTTCTTCGGGGTTGACACGGTATGGAGCTTTGTTTGGAAGTGGCTCTAAGGGGATGAGGTCGACTTGATGCTCAATGCCTCGAAGAGGAGGTAGACCCGGAGGTAGCTCATCGGGGAAAACATCTTGAAATTCCTACAAAAGAGATTGAAACACTAAAGGTAGCTCGTGAGAGGTGTTAGTTGTTGGTTCCCCATCCTTGCACACAAGGACAAAGTGCATCACACTCGATGGGTTCTCTCACACTTCTCTTATCTCACTTTTTGTGGCAAATAGTATGAGGTTTTTCTCTCTAGGCGAAGAGGCGCTCAAGTTTGGCTTGTGGCTCTCACTCACTTTTTGGTGGATCACTTTCTCACTCTTCTCTCCATGATGGGTGGCTTGCTTGTCGGCTATCACTTGACTAGGAGACATAGGTCGTAGAACATATTCCTTCCCTTTCATCTTGGAGCTATAGTGATTGGTTCGCCCATTGTGGATGACACCACGGTCGAATTGCCATGGTCGACCAAGAAGGAGGTGGCAAACGGTCATTGGGACCACATCACACTCCAAAGTGTCCTCATATGCACCAATTTTGAAGGAGACTTGGACCGTATGCTCAACTCGTATAGTGCCAGAGTCACTTAGCCATTGAACCTTGTAGGGGTGCGGGTGCTTCCTCTTTACCAATTGAAGCTTGGAGCATAGTTCTTCACTTGCCAAGTTGTGACAACTACTTCCATCGATGATGACCTTGACGGACCTTCCATTGATGCCGGCCTTAGTGTGGAAGATATGGCATCGTTGGTCTTCTTCTTGTTGATGTTGAAGAGTCAAGACCTTGGAGACAATGAGAGCGGGGCTCGAATCCTCATCACAAAAGACTTGATCATCTTCATCCTCGTTCACACGCCGGTGCATGGCCACTTGCTCAAGGGCTTCCATCTCCTCATCACTCATGGAGTCATAGGTGCCATCATCGTTGAGGATCATGGTGCGCTTGTTTGTGCACTCATATGACTTGTGGCCTCGGCCGCCGCAAGTGAAACACTTGAAGGCGCTTGTCTTGATGGTCTCATCGGTCGGAGTAGATGATGAAGCACGCGGCTTGAAGTTGCTTGTAGTAGGAGGAAGATGACTTGAACCTGACGAAGTTTTCTTGTAACTCGGCTTGTCGTTGTTTCTTGGAGAAGGTTTGGTTGATGTAGATGTAGGAGGAGTTGTTGAAGTTTGGTTGTTGGAGAAGCCGTAGGTCTTGGATGAGTACTTGGCGTACTTTAAGTCATCTTGCACTTGACGTTCCGCCTTTGTAGCTTGATGTACGAGCTCAATGAGATTGGAGTAGGGTTGGAAGTCGGCGATCTTCTTGATGGGATGATTGAGTCCATTCAAGAATCGTGCCATTGTTTGCTCATCATCTTCCGTGACAGCTCGAATCATGGCTATCTCCATTTCCTTGTAGTATTCTTCAACACTCTTTGTTCCTTGCTTGAGGAGTTGTAGCTTCTTGAAGAGATCGCGGTTGTAGTAGGTGGGCACAAAACGTGCTCGCATTACATCCTTCATTTGAGCCCAAGTGGTGATTGGAGGTTCACCTCTTGCTTGTCGGCGCTCAAGGATTGGTTCCCACCATATGAGCACATAGTCTTGGAACTCAAGTGATGCCATAGCGATCTTCTTCTCTTCCTCATAGTTGTGCAAACGAAAGATTTTGTCGACATTCAATGCCCATGAGAGGTATTCTTCGGGATCATTGCTTCCATGAACTTGGGCATTGTGAATTTGAGCTTGCCATAGTGTTGCTCTTCATTGTGTTGTTGGCGATGGTGATAATGAAGCCCTTGACGTGGAAGGTAATCATCCTCATGTTGCTCTTGGCGTGGAGGAAGTCCATGATCAACTTGCTCTTGTTGAACTTGAGGTTGAGGTGGAGCTTGATGAGCTTGTGGAGGAGTTTGAGAAACTTGACGTTGCACACGTGGTTGGTAGTTCCTCTCTTGGATTTCTTCTCGAAGGGCTTCCTCTTGATTGCGCCGTTCGCGATTGCGGTTGGCAATGGCTCGACTTGATTCTTGAAGGGCACGTTGCGCCTCAAGAGCTTGCGCTTCACGTTGTTGTTTTTGAAGACGTTGAGCCTCGGTGTCTTTTTCCTCTTGATCTAGAGGCGCTCGTTCTTCCTCTTGGCGACGTAGATGTTGTCGTTCTTGAGCTTGAGCAAAAGTGTCTTGGTTTTATTGAGGACGAGGGACTTGTTCATCGACTTGCTCTTGTGAATGCTTGACATGTAGCGGGTTGTGAGATGCTTGACGGTCTTGACGCGCGGCTCGTCGAGGAGTGTTCGATGACGGTGTACTTGAGCCGGAGAAGGAGTCGTCGGAGTGTCGACTTGAATGGCTCCGTCTTGAGTATGAAGAAGTTGAAGGAGGACGGTTCACCAGCAAGGCGCGGATCTTGTCCATTCTTGCATCATTCTACTTCTTGTGCGTGTCGAAATTGTTGTCGAAGTAGTCCTTGGTACATTGCTCGGAGAGTCGCAAGTCAGTGGTGAGGTTGTCGATGCGTTCGTTCATAGCTTGTTGCTCTTGGTGCAATGCTTGTTGTGCACCAAAGAGGTGGCTCTTGGTGACTTATGATGACATGTCGTCGTCTTGCTCGATGAAGAGTGGGTTGGTAGAAGTACTCGGCCTATCCATCATTCCAAGCAAAGATGTGAGTGGTGGAAGGAGAAGAACTTATACCAATGTACCTTGACTGATGTTGACGATGAATCAAGTTCACTCAAATGCAGACAATGAAATAGCACTATTGGTACCAATCCTTGTCATTTCTCATACCTACACAAGTAAAAGATTATGGTGGATCTTGGTTAGGATGGTGACACAAAATTGAATGCAATTGTTAGTTTGACTCAAAGATGTTGAAAAAGATTCCAAATTCGCAAATGCAACAAGTAGACCAAGCAAGTAGTGGAACAGGGAAACACACACGCAAATAGAGTAATGAGATTGTGCAAACCAAAAATGAGCCAAAATGTGGAATCCACGAAAATGCTCTTGTTGCAGAATACTCGAGAGATGCTAGCACGATTGCACAATAGGCGGATACAGAGCTTGTGCACAACCTATGAGGCAAAAAAGCAATGAACTCTATCCCAAGTATGCTATATGTATGGTATTTCGGTGTTATGATCCAAGAGGATTGAGTATGACAATCTTAATGTAGTATGATGCTATGGTTCTTGCTTATAAGCTCTTTGCTTATCTTTCTCTTTTTCTTAAAAGCTTAGTTGGCTCTTTCACGTTTGAGCTCTTTTCTCATGCAATACTTCACAAACCCAGATAGCAATTGTGTATGCGATGACAACTTTCTGACACAAGAGATGATATGGTATGTATGGTATGGTATGATCACTAATGTGCACAAGTCACGTTGCCGGCAATACTCAATGGCTAGTCTCAATGGGTAAGCTATGCAAAAGATGGGATATGATCGTTATCAATGCAAATGCAAGGTATGACAAAGATGTCGTCGAAGTTACTGTCCATAGAAAAGATGAGTAGTCGACGAAGATGAGCGGTGGTGATTTTTATGTTGCATCGTACCTAAATAGCCGAAACACAATAGGACATGGGAAATCACAACTCAAATTTTCGAACCCAAAGTCGAAAGGTGGTACAGAGGGTGTGTCATGGGGTTTTGGCACGTGAAGGTGGTGGTGGTCGAAGTGGGGAAGTGCGAGTCGTAGGTGGTGGTGGTGTAGAACTGTAGGAAATGCAGTTTCAGCAGAGGAAGCCGGATGATCCGGGCTAGGTGCCGGATGATCCGGGCGCGTCCGGATGATCCGGGTCAGGGTCCGGATAATTCGGCAGGTCAATCGCGGTCGGGAACTGCTCGGGATGAACTCGAAAACGGCAAGAATTTCGATGATTCCGCGGATTTTGGATGGATTTCGAGGGGGAAAAGGTGGGGAAAAGCAAGATCCACGAGTTACACACGGAATCCACAGATCAAAATCAACAAATCATCATCAAAACCAACAAATCACAAAAAAGTTTGGGGCGATTTTGGTGGGTATTTTCGGATTTAGGACGAAAACAACAAAATCAAGCTAGAACAAGAGTGGTAGGGGCTCCAAAAACGTGATCAACGTGGCTCGTGATACCAAGATGATGTAGGGTGGAACCCTAGGGGCCGACCTTTCACGTTTGGAGTGGATCCTACGGAGAAACATGAAGAACGCGCGGAAGAACACAAGGGAAAACACGGGGAGAACAAGAGAAACACTTAACCGACAAGAGATCGATCACACAAGGTCTAGATCATCGAAGCACGAGTAACACGAGATACAAAGTCAACAACGGACGATATACGAGTAACTATTCTTCTCCGTGAGGAGGTCTTGATTGTCTTCTCCGGATGGAGGCCTTGAATCCGAAAGGATCTTCTCCGAGGAGGCACGGTCCATCACGTGGAGTAGATCCGGTACGTATGAGGAGTGCTCTATCTCAAAATAAGCTATCACAATGCTAAGTCTCGAAGTGAGGAGGAGGAGTCCTATATATAGGCTAGGGGGGTGAAGGGGTACACGGGCTTAGCCCAACATGCGCGCGCAGGCGCTGGCCAGATGATCCGGGGTGGAGCCGGATGATCCGGGCTTGTCCGGATGATCCGGGTGGAGGCCCGGATGAGCTTGAGGCGTGACTGGTGGCGATGCAGGGCCGGATGTCCGGCTAGAGGTCCGGATGTATGGGCAGGGTCCGGATGATCCGGGACGCCGTCCGGATGATCCGGCTTCAGGTGAGACCTTCGGGTGCCTTCGGTGTGCATTAGCCGGATCATCCGGACCAGGGTCCGGATCGTCCGGGCTCTGTGCGGATCGTCCCGGCCGCCGTCCAGATCGTCCGGCCAGTCTGGGACTTGGCGCTTTTCCTCTCCGTCTTCACGCATGTCTTCCACTTTTGGTTCTCCATGCTTCCTAGCTTCTCCATGGTTAACTCCTTGGTACCTGAGTATGCATAGCGTTTCCATTTGAGGTAGTAACCATGTCTCATGTGAATCGAAAGGGAGTTGTGAGAGGAGTGATGTCACCTCGGTTTCAAGAGCTCTTGCACGTGCTCGAGTCATAGGTCCAAGTGGTGTTGTAGGGGATATAGATGCGTCCATGAGGATGATCGTGCGATGCTCTGCATCAATTTCCTTCAAAAGGAAGTGTCCATGGGTTAAGAAACTTGTCCGACAAACAGTGGTGAATGATGTTCTTTAACTTTCAGGGCCAAAAAGTCTTGCTTAAGGCCGAATTTGAGGGTACTCCAGGCCTCCGGCGCAAGCGGGGAGGATTTTCTGGATTCGCACGCTCATTGCGAGTAGTTTGAGTATTTGTGGGTCCGACACGGACAACGAATGACAAAATTATGACCATTTTAGTGAACATCTGTTCATTCTATGGCAGTCCTCGAAATTACTTCATTTTCCAATGCGCTTTTTGCCGGACCGCCCCAAAATTTCTTGTGCTCTGTAGTGGAGATATCGTTTCAACATATATATTGACCAATGCCAGGAATGACCTTTTGTTCTTGGCTTTCACGCGCATGAGTTACAGCATGCCATCTGGCGAAAACAAGGAGAATAAGGCATATAGCCGCTGGATTTATTTAATTTACGTCCAAATAAGATTGCCCGGATCATAGAGCATCGGCAGAAAGCTACGTTTGTCCCTACTAGGGGGGCTAATGATGTAGGGCGGATCCCTATGGGGCCGATCTTTCACGTTTGGAGTGGATCCTACAGGGAAAGATGATGAACGAGCGGAAGAACACGAGGAAGAACACAAAGAGGAACAAGAGAAACTCACTAAACTGACAAGTAATCAATCACACAAGGGCTAGATCACCGAACACATAAGGTAGCACAAGATTCAAAATAAACAAAGGAAAGATACAAAGGTAGCCGTTCTTCTCTGTGAGGAGGTCTTGAATCCACGAGGGGATCTTCCCGTAAAGGGGCCTTGAATCCATGTGGATCTTCTCTGAAGAGGCCGCGGTCTCTCACGAGGAGGAGATCCGATGGATGAGCGTGACTCTATCTCACAAATGAGCTAAATCAACGCTAACACTAACTAGGAGGAGGTGGAGGAGTATCTATAGTCATTGGCCACGAAGGGGTAAGTTGGGGGATACATGGAGTCGGTCCAATACACTGTGCGCAGACAGGCGTCGGACGTCCGGTGGGTTCCGGTCGTCCGGAGGCTCGGGAAGGTCCGGACGTCCGGGAGTCTTCGGACTTCCGTAGATTTGGCTCGGGTGGAGAAGTACCGGACGTCCGGAGGGGTTCGGTCGTCCGGGGCCTGGGAGTCGTTGGACGTCCGGTCCTGGTCGGACGTCCGGCCGCTATAGCGTGTGTTGGCCTGGTTTCCTTGGGCTGGCGTGACCTTCAGGGGCCGGACGTCCGAGTTGGACCTGTCGTCCGGTAGCTGTAGCTTCGGGCAGCTTCGTCTCTTGGTCCTTGTACTTGGCGTCCTCGCTAGCTCTTCCGTTGGATGTGGTGGCTTCGTGGCTTTCCTCCAAGTACCTGATCATGCATACAACACACGTTGGAGGTAGTAGCCATGTCTCACATGTAGAAAGTGAAGGTTCGGAAAGGAGCGAGTTCACCTTGTGTCCAATGGCGTATAGTTGAGGTCTCCTCATAAGTCCTCTTGGGGCTTGGAGAGTAATTGGAGTGTACATGGGGATGAACGTGGGATGCTCCGCATCATCTCCCCCCCCCCCTTGGGAAAGATCCGACCTCGGATCGTGATCCTCATCGTCATGGAAACGGTTGTCGTAGACAGACTTGTAGTTGGATGAAGTTGAAGACATGGTGCAATCCAAGTAGTCCAAGGTGTCGCCGGAGTGATAGACACGCAAAAAGAGCAAACACAAGCTACACTCAGAAATACAATGGTTAGCGCACACAAAGTGTCCATCATGTAAGAATGAGTCCGTGTGGCAAGATTGGTCGTGACAAAGTGCATGAAGCTTATCAAGATGATCTAGAATGAGATGCAAAGCATTCATGGGAGGAAATGCAATCATTGTGCACACAAATGTGTCGTAAATATGATTAATGCAACCACGATGCAAAATGATGTCATAGTGAGACAGTTTATCAATAGCATGAATATGGCAATAGATGCTCAACATGTGTATGTTATCATGCAATTGATGGTGGATAATATGATCATGATGTATGAATATGCCATCAAGGTAGATCACAAAAAATTTGCTAAGGAATTGCACAAGCTCATATATCATGGATGACATGGAAATAGATGCAAGAAGATAAGCATAATGTGAGTCAATCCATGCATGGAGTGCAAATTTGTGGTGAGTATGATATGTCCATCGAGCATGACATGTATGAGCACAATCAACAAATATGGAGGTGTTGGTGTACCAAAGCTCGATATCGAGGCATGAGTGGAGTTCCGAAGGTGCATCCAATAAGTGCGAGCGCTCCTCAATGTGAAGGTCCATGTAGCAAGTCTCCAATGTCGCTCCTCCGTTCACGAGATGTATCATGTAGACAACAAGAAGGAAACAACAATGAAAGATTGACCCATCCAATATGCGTATTTGAGGATGGCTCAAAGAGAAGGAGGTCACCTTTAGGAGTTTCTCAAGAATGATGGAGTTGCACATCTTGTATGCCTTCACATAACCAATATGTCTCGTGGTGGTACCGCCTTGTAAATCCTTCAAAATGAAAGAACATAACAAACAAATGGAAAAAAATGAGGTTAGCGAAATGGCAAAACCAATCATTCGTGTGGTAAGAAACCCGACAAGTGTATGTATGATGCTCATCATAAGAAATGACAAGGGAGTATTGCATAGTATGGAGGCATATGATGCGAGAACAACCAAATGAAATAGGCTCAATCAAACAAGCATGCATCACAAGTAAGGTGTCAAAGTCTCTAGGATCAATAAGCATAGGATTTTTGCACTCAATACAAGTGGATATGAAAGAGGCAACTAATGGCCACAAGAGACAATGATCAAGATATATTATGTGAGAGGCATGAACATATACGTCATCAACCCAAGAAAGCGAATAAGAGTGGAACATGGGTGATGCAACCAAGCAAGCAATCATAGCAATCAAGCCAAGAAATCTAGGAGTGCGAAGATGCAACCTACTAGGAGGAATCACGGCAAGCATGTCATTGGTGCAAATAGTGGGCATGAATACTTCACATGACATAGCACAAGCATGAAAGCAAGATGTGAGGAAAATAGTATTAATGTATTGGTGAGAAGCCATATGTAAATAGCAATGGGTCATCATGACTATCCCAACACAAGAATCAACAATAGCATGAGGCACATGATAAACATGGAAAAAGCAACAATGATCTCCACCAAGCATGCAAATACACATCGAAGTATCATAATGGTGAATCATGGGTAGATGCAAGCAAGGGTCACAATTGCATGGCAAAGGCATAGAAACAAGCATAACATGCAAAGTGAACACGCTAGAATGGGCGTAAGGTGACAAGTGGTAGATAGCCCATAGTCGTGTGAGAGCCAAGTAAAAGAGATGCGCGTAGTCCTTGCTTGAAGGGAACGGTGGTAAGGATAGTCCACGGGATCCCAAAGCATCGTTGCTCTAAGATCTCGTTTCGTCAACTCTTGGGATTGAGAGGTTGACGAGTATACATGAGTACCTACACAAAACAAAGACAAAGGAAAAATTGTGTGTGCATGGTATATGTACACATCATTCATCATGATGCGCACGTGCATGTGTCGGTTAGCACAAAACATCCAATACTCAAATAAATGAGATGCATGATATAGAAACATGTCATCCATCATTATAGGTTTGTTATTATGTATAGCATAATGGAGACTCAAATTATGTAATGCATCACGAGGAATATCTAGAGCATTTTGATTCATGGAATTCATATGATGTACACTATCATGGGAATCATGCAAAGTATGAAATGCATCAAGATCTCCTAATATGTATGAGGAAACTATGGGGGTCTCCTCATGAGCAAGAGTATAAACATCACGTGGAGAGTATTGACAACATCCAAAACAATGCATATATGGAATAATGTGATCATGGCATGACATAGTAGATGAATTGGGCAAATCATGTAAAGGAAGCATGGCAATATCATCACATGAAAAACAAAAGCCAATGACCATCATCTCATCATCTATGCCATAAGTGCAAATGGGATTGATTTTAATTGGGCATGCATAGTTACTATGTTGAGATTGTAGGGATGCAATATGGGATATCTCACCCATAGCATATGACAAGTTCAATGGGTTGTCAAACATGATGTGACCAAAAGAATTTTCACATGATATCCTATGGAGCATAGCATCACAACTAGGAAACTCAACATGCTCATCATCATATTCATCATAAATAGGTAAGTCAAGGCATGAAGGAGTCTCACTAGCATGAAGCATGGGAATAGGTGGGTCAACATCATGGGAGCAATCAATGTCAAGAGAGTCCACTAGTGGGACAAGAGAAGCACCATCACCTATGTTACCTTTGGATTGTCGCTCATGTGTTGTAGGTGAGGTGTTGAAGATCGTTTCGTTGTCATCTTCATCTTGATGGAACCATGTGGGGGGTGCATCATCGTCCACCATGGCCATCGGTTTTCCCATTGGATGGATGGACTCGTCGAGGATAGGCATGTTGTCATGTAGGAGACCTAGCACCAAAGAAGAAAACACACTAGGAGTAGAGGTTAAGTCATTAGAAATCATAGTGGCCTCACATGCCGTGTCAACTACCTCACTCACTACATGTTGTGGCTCACTCACTCTCTCAAGGATGCTCTCACTCATATGGTTGGTGGAGTCACTCAAATGGCGCTCAACCTCACATAGGATGTGTGGCATGCTCTCATGTGTGGGGCTAGTGGTGGTCACACTCATCCTCTCATAGGAAATGCTCTCAATGTCACGTATGGTGGAGTCACTCATGTCTCTCATGTGGTGGTGGCTCTCCTCACATGGCACTTGGGGCATCTCGACATATGTGGGTGTCGGAGTGATGTAGTTGCAAATGTCTCCATGCTCAACTCCTATCGTAGTGGTCGAAGGAGATGGCCCTTGCTCGACCTTCTTGCCTCCGTCTTGTTGTTGGAGGCCCATATGATGTGGCACCTCGTAGCTCGTCTCCATGACCGAAGGGAGTTTCCCATGCTCGGCCATCTTCCTTGGGGGGCTTCCGAAGATGGATGTGTCGCCCTCGCTTTTAGGTGGTCGCCTTGTTGTTGAGGATGTCGATGTAGGCGAACTCATGGGAAGTAGGCGAAGATGCCGTACGTCCAAAGGCGAAGATGCCTTGAGAACACTTGGCGAAGATGCCGAAGTGGTTGATGTAGCCGTAGCGCCGTCTTGGTGGTGGTCATCTCGCGGTCTTCTTTTGTGCTCTTGAAGCTTGGACTTGGCGTGAAGTAGGGCTTGTTTGGACTTGTGCACTTGCGCTTGTGGATCATCTTCATAATGATGATGTCGTTGTCGTGCTTGAGCTCGTAGTAGATGTCGTTCGTCGTCGTCGTGCACATGATGCTTGGAGGTGAATTGCCCTTCATGGCGATGTTGATCATGAACGTGATGGTGATCTCCATGTAGATGTGGACGAGGACGATTTCCACTTGCATCGTGTCCGCGCTCTGAAGACTTGTGTCTTGAATGTCGCCGCCTTGAGGATGACGAAGGGGAGAAAGACTTGATCAAGGCTCTAATCTCCTCCATCCTTGCATCTAGCTCCTCTTTATGTGCGGAAAGCTTCTTGTGGATGTAGTCCCTTTTCCTTTCTTCAGTGGAAAATGTCGACGGAGATGTTCTCGATGCGCTCTTGCAATCTTGATTGTGCGCCTTGCATTTGTCGTTGTAGATCGAAGATGGACGCTTTGTTGATGTAGTTGTTCACGCTGTCGTTGTTGTCGTAGACCGGAGAGGGAATGCCTTGCCTATCCATCACAAGACTCGAGCAAATGTGAGTGGGAGAAAGAGAAGAACTTATACCAATGTACCTTGACCGATGTTGACAATGAATCAAGTTCACTCAAATGGGGACAATGAAACAGCACTATTGGTACCAATTCTTGTCGGTTCTCACACCTACACAAGTAAAGCTTTGGGTGGAGCTCGGTGAGGATAGTGGCACAAAAATTTAATGCAAAATGTTAGCAAGAGTCAATAATGTTGAAAGAGATTCACAAATTTGCCTGTGAAACAAATGGACCAATAGCAAAGAATGGCACACGGAAACACACACACGGATAGATAAATGGGGTCGTGCAACCAAGGAATGAGCACAAAATGTGGAATCCACGGAAAATGCTCGTGTTGCACAACTCAAGAGAGACGCTAGCATGATTGCTCAATAGGCGGATACGACACTTGTGCACAACCTATAAGATGCAAAATGGATAAACTTTCTATCCCAAGTATGCTATATGTATGTATGGTTCCCGTTATTCTCTCAAGATGATCCAAGATGATCGGATATGACAATCTTATATGCAATGTGGTATGATGCTATGGCACTTTCTTACAAGCTTCTTTGCTCTCTTTCTTTTGCCTAAAAGCTTTTTTTTCTATGGCCACTTTTGCACAATGCGCATACCAAGATAGCAATTGTGTATATGAGGGAACAAACTTGTGACACAAGATAGGATACCAAGATATGCACCACGACGGTATGGTATGTATGCAACGGGAAGTATGATCACCAATATGCACCAGTAACGTTGCCGGCAATACTCAAATGGCTAGTCTCGATAGGCAAGTAACGCAAAATGGTCTAGGGGTTAACAATGCAATGGCAAGGGGAATATACAAAGGTGTCGTCGAGGTTACCTTCCTTTGCGATGACGAGTGGCGGTGTTCTTGATGTAGATACCAAGAAGATGGAGACTCGTCCCTAAGTAGCCGAAACACCTTAGGAAACGGAAAAAAACGCGAACTCAAAATCTCAAATGACAAATGTCAAATGGTGGTAGCGGAAAGCGGTGGTGGTTTTGCACTAGGCAATGCGGAAGTGGAATGATGGATATACACGTGTCCGAGTTGAAGTTGCTGTCCCTAAGTAGCCGAAACACCTTAGGAGACACAAGCCACAAATCAAGCAAGCTCAAACAACTATTGGGTTAATTTGGGGGTGGCGGAAGTGTATGGTGGGCACGCCTATGCAGAAGTGGTGGTGGTTGTTGATGAAGAAGCAATTGTCCCTAAGTAGCCGATACACCTTAGGACACTTGAATCACTACTCAAGCAACCACTAATGCTATGGGGATCAAAATTGGTTAGGTTGTGGAAGTCGGTGGTGGCTATGCGGATGATATGGGGTAAGCCCTAGGCAAAGATGCCAGAGTTCACAAAATTTGATGGAGTCAAATTGTGTTGGTGGTATTTTTGTGGGAAGGGGGATGTCAAGAGCTTCAAAACGAGCTAAATAACGTCAAAATCGGAGTTCAGATGAATTAGTTATGGCCAAAACAAGAATCAGCCGAAGTCAAAACCTACAGGTTACGGACGTCCGGGAAGGTCGGATGTCCGGGGCGTCGGACATCCGGGAAAGTTGGAAATCCGTAAATTTGGCTCGGGTTAGGTGTTCCGGTCGTCCGGAAAGGTCGGACGTCCGGTGCTTCATTTGGGTCCGGACGTCCGTAAAACGCCGGTCGTCCGGTGGGTCGGGCTCAACGCGAGATGCGAGTTCGGGGGTGCGATTTCGGGCGGAAAATGGAGATCTCGAGGTCAAAATTCACGGGATTTCGTGGATGAAAGATGGGGAAACTTGGGGAAATGATAGATCCACTCGAAACCAAGAGAATCCATGGATCAAAATCAATAGAACATCATCCAACCAACAAATCACAAAAAAGTTTGGGGGCTATTTTTGGTGGGAATTTTCGGATTTAGGACGAAATCAACAAAATCAAGCTAGAAAAAGAGGGGTAGGGGCTCCAAAAACATGATCAACGTGGCTCATGATACCAAGATGATGTAGGGCGGATCCCTATGGGGCCGATCTTTCACGTTTGGAGTGGATCCTAAGGGGAAACACGATGAATGAGCGGAAGAACACGAGGAAGAACACGAAGAGGAACAAGAGAAACTCACTAAACCGACAAGTAATCGATCACACAACGGCTAGATCACCGAACACATAAGGTAGTACAAGATTCAAAATCAACAAAGGAAAGATACACAGGTAGCCGTTCTTCTCCGTGAGGAGGTACTGAATCCACGAGGGGATCTTCCCGTAAAGGGGCCTTGAATCCAAGTGGATCTTCTCCGAAGAGGCCGCAGTCTCTCACGAGGAGGATATCCGATGGATGAGCGAGGCTCTTTCTCACAAATGAGCTAAATCAATGCTAACTCTAACTAGGAGGAGGTGGAGGAGTATATATAGTCATGGGCCACGAAGGGGTAAGTTGGGGGATACATGGACTCGGTCCAATACACTGTGCGCAGACAGGCGTCGGACGTCCGGTGGGTTCCGGTCGTCCGGAGGCTCGGGAAGGTCCGGACGTCTGGGAGTCTTCGGACTTCCGTAGATTTTGCTCGCGTGGAGAAGTACCGGACGTCCGGAGGGGTTCGGTCGTTCGGGGCCTGGGAGTCGCCGGACGTCCGGTCCTGGTCGGACGTCCGGCCGCTGTAGCGTGTGTTGGCCTGGTTTCCTTGGGCTGGCGTGACCTTCACGGGCCAGACGTCCGGGCTGGACCGGTCGTCCGGCGGCTGTAGCTTCGGGCAGTTTCGTCTCTTGGTCCTTGTACTTGGCGTCCTCGCTAGCTCTTCTGTTGGATGTGGTGGCTTCGTGGCTTTCCTCCAAGTACATGATCATGCATAGAACACACGTTGGAGGTAGTAGCCATGTCTCACATGTAGAAAGTGAAGGTTCGGAAAGGAGCGAGTTCACCTTGTGTCCAATGGCGTCTAGTTGAGGTCTCGTCATAAGTCCTCTTGGGGCTTGGAGAGTAGTCGGAGTGTACATGGGGATGAACGTGGGATGCTCCGCATCAGGTAATGTCTATGAGCAACATAATCTCTCTAATTTCCTTCAAAAGGATGGGCCAATGGGATCAGAAACTTGTCCGAAAACAGCGGCGAATGATGTTCTTTGACTTTCAGGGCCGAAAAGTCCTACTTAAGGCTGAATTTGAGGGTACTCCAGGCCTCCTGGCACAAGCAGGGAGTATTTTCTGGATTAGCACGCTCGCCGCGAGCAGTTTAGGTACTTGTGGGTCCGACACGGACTCGGAATGACAAAGTTATGACCGTTTTAGTGAACATCGGTCCATTCTATGGCTGTCCTTGAAAGTACTTCATTTTCCTGTGACGCTTTTTGCCTGACCGCCCCAAAATTTCTTGTCCTCTATAGTGGAGATATGGTTTCCACATATATATTGGCCGATGCTAGGAATTCCCTCTTTTTCTTGGCTTTCATGCGCATGAGTTGCAGCATGCCATCCGGCGAAAACAAGGACAATAAGGCACATAGCCGCATGATTTTCTTCAATTTACGGCGAAATCAGATTGCCCGGATCATAGAGCATCTACAGAAAGGGACGTTTGTCCCTACCAGGGGGGCTAATATCTATAAGCAACATAATTTCTTGATTTTCCTTCAAAAGGAAGTGTCAATGGGTTCAGAAACTTGCCCGACAAACAGCGGCGAATGATGTTCTTTGACTTTCAGGGCCAATAAGTCCTGCTTAAGGCTGAATTTGAGGGTACTCCACGCCTCCTGACGCAAGCGGGGAGTATTTTCCGGATTAGCACGCTCGCCGCGAGCAGTTTGAGTACTTGGGGTCCCACACGTACTCCGAATGACAAAGTTATGACTATTTTAGTGAAGATCCGATAGAGGCAAAGGTGTCCCGACTTTCGACGAGATGGTGGCTATCGTTTTGGTGGAAGTCGACTTTGACGATCCGACTACAAACGTACGAGGACGTCGCGCCTTAGCAATCGCTAAACCAACTCCGAGAGGTTATTGACCACACCAGAGCACCATCAACCTGACCACGAGGTTCTATTTCCTGCAAGCAAACGAAGAACAAACAAGAAACTAAGATTGCAATCTGGATATTGCGAATAACAGAGGAAAGCTTTATTAATGAAGGTAGGGTTCTGTGACGCCTTTGTTTGGTCCTTGAACACAAACGAAGTACGCAATGTTGCAGCTATGGCGAACTTTAATCTAAACAAAACCCAAAGTCTAAACGGTGCCCTAAGGGCTGTATATATGGAGGAAGAGAGGGGAATTTCGTGCTCCTTGGTGGAGGGGTCCGAAACTAACCCTATCTCTTGTTTCCCCACACGTACGGACTCTAGAAATAGCCTATACTGATGTATTTCAAAATTACATGGGCCTGGCCCAATAATAAGGTGACGCAACACCTAGAATAGCCTCTGGATGAAATTTATGAAGTGGCATCTTGTATATTTCATCCAAGGCTTCATGGACTTGTTATGGTGGCTTCAAAGCCCTGAAATCATCACTTGTAACTCCGTTCTTGTTCCCCTTGTGCATGCCATCATCTCCATGCTTGGTCTTGCTCCAATGTTCATCCTTCTCCAAGCTAGGTCCTTCATTTGTAAGCAAAACAAATGTATCCAATTTAGGCAGCATCATATTCTCATGAACATTAGAATCATTACCAAGAAATGAAAGTACCTGGTAATTTAATTGGCGTGCGCGAGCTCTAGTAATTGGTCCATTATGTATAGCAGCAGGGGCTGTGGGTGTAACAATTGTATTGATGTCCTCATCATCCTCCCCTTCTTGAAATGAATTCGTCCTCGACAGAAGCTCATATTCCTCACCAAAATAAGGCTTCAAATCTGCAATGTTAAAAGTGGGACTAACCCCAAAATCTGTAGGCAGCTCAAGTTTGTATGCATTATCATTTATTTTCTCTAACACCTTAAAAGGACCATCAGCACGAGGCATTAGCTTTGATTTTCGCAAATCAGGAAATCTATCCTTATGCAAATGTAACCAAACAAGATCTCCAGGTGCAAACACAACATGTTTTCTACCCTTATCTCCAGCAAGTTTATCTTTAGCATCATACGCTCAATGTTTTCCCTAGTTAACTCATGCATTTTTAAAATAAATTCAGCACGTTGTTTAGCATCATAATTAACCTTCTCCGAAGATGGAAGAGGCAACAAATCAATAGGTGCACGAGGTAGGAAACTATACACAACTTTAAAAGGGCACATCTTAGTAGTAGAATGCAATGAACGATTATAAGCTAATTCAATATGAGGCAAGCATTCCTCCCACATTTTCTTATTATTCTTCAAAACAGCCCTAAGCATAGTAGACAATGTTCTATTGACTACTTCAGTTTGTCCATCAGTTTGGCGGTGACAAGTAGTACTAAAATGCAGTTTAGTCCCCAATTTAGCCCATAAACATCTCCAAAAGTGGCGAAGAAATTGAGTATCACGATCTGAAACAATAGTATTGGGCACACCATGCAAGCGAATAATTTCACGAAAGAACAAATCAGCAACATTAACAACATCATCGCTTTTATGACATGGTATAAAGTGTGCCATTTACGAGAATCTATCCACGACAACAAATATGCTATCCCTCCCCTTCTTTGTTTGAGGTAAACCTAAAATAAAGTCCATAGATATATCCTCCCAAGGAGCACTAGGTACAGGCAAAGGCATATATAAACCATGAGGATTGACTCGTGACTTAGCTTTTTGACATGTAGTGTAGCGAGCAATAAAACGCTCAACATCACGTCTCATCTTTGGCCAAAAGAAATGTGTAGAAAGTACGTCCTCCGTCTTCTTCACGCCAAAGTGTCCCATTAATGCTCCTCCACGCGCCTCCTACAACAACAAAAGACGAATAGAGCTAGCTGGAATGCATAGCTTGTTAGCACGGAACACAAATCCATCATTAACAACGAACTTGTTCCATGTTCTCCCTTCTTTACATCTGCAATACATCTTTAAAATCAGCATCATGCACATATTGATCTTTGATGGTCTCCAAACCAAATATTTTTGAAGTCAAGTTGTGAAAGCATAATATAGCGACGAGACAATGCATCAGCAATAACATTTTCTTTGCCCTTCTTGTGTTTAATGACATAAGGGAAAGTCTCAATGAATTCAACCCATTTAGCATGTCTACGATTTAGTTTAGCGTGACTTTTAATATGTTTCAAAGATTCATGATCAGAATGTATAACAAATTCTTTGGGCCATAAATAATGCTGCCATGTTTCTAAAGTCCGAACAAGAGCATATAATTCTTTATCATAAGTAGAATAATTCAGACTAGGCCCACTCAATTTTTCAGAAAAGTATGCAACAGGTTTGCCATCTTGTAATAACACACCTCCTAATCCAATTCCACTAGCATCACATTCAAGCTCAAAAGTCTTATTAAAATCAGGAAGTTGGAGTAAAGGAGCATGTGTCAACTTATCTTTCAATACCGTGAAGGCTTCTTCCTGTGCGGTACCCCAAACAAAAGGCACATCTTTCTTTGTAAGCTCATTGAGAGGTGCAGCAATGGTGCTGAAATCTCTCACAAAAAGCCTATAGAATCTAGCGAGGCCAAGAAAACTCTTCACTTGTGTGACCGTTTTGGGCTGTGGCCAACTCTCAAGAGCTTCAATACTGGCTTTATCAACTTCAATTCCCTCTGGAGAAACAACATAGCCAAGAAAAGATACTTAGTCGGTGCAAAAGGTGCACTTCCCAAGGTTACCAAACAACCGTGCATCACGTAGAGCAATAAAAACAGCACGTAAATGTTCCAAATGTTCCTCCAAAGATCTTCTATAAATCAGTATATCATCAAAATAGACTACCACAAATCGTTCAATGAAAGCACGTAAAAGTTCATTCATTAATCTCACGAAAGTACTAGGTGCATTAGTTAACCCAAAAGGCATAACTAACCACTCATATAATCCAAACATAGTTTTAAAGGCTGTTTTCCATTCATCCCCCAATTTCATACGAATTTGATGGTATCCACTATGCAAATCAACTTTGGAGAATATTGTAGAGCCACTCAATTCATCAAGCATATCATCTAGCCTAGGAATAGGATGACGATAACGAATAGTAATATTATTAATGCCTCTACAATCAACACACATACGCGATGTACCATCCTTTTTCGGCACTAGAATAATAGGAACAACACAAGGACTAAGGGATTTGTGTATATAACCTTTGTTGAGAAGCTCCTGTACTTGATGCATAATCTCCTTCGTCTCCTATGGATTGGGACGGTACGGCGCACAGTTTGGCAGTGAAGTACCAGGAATTAAGTCAATCTGATGCTCAATCCCTCGAATAGGCGGTAATCCCGGTGGCACGTCTTGTGGAAAGACGTCAGCGAACTCCTGCAAAATGTTAGTGACAGCAGGAGGCAAAGAGGAAGGCACGTCCTCAAATGAAACTAATGCCTCTTTGCACACAAAAGCATAGCAAACAGATTTGCTGAAATCTAGCTCATGAATATCAGATTTAGTGGCAAGTAAACATGCACTTTTCCATTTAATTTTAGAAGCAACACTAGATGGTTTACTATTAGGCTCCATTTGTTGCTCAAATTCCTTTGCCACAATCTGATTTTCACTCTTATTTTTCTCCTGTTTTGCATTATTAGCTCTATTAATATCATCTTTCAAAATGGAATCAGGAGTCATAGGAAGCAAAGTAATATTTTTATCCTTATGAACAAGAGTATACTGATTGTTTCTACCATGGTGTACAGAATTTTTATCAAACTGCCATGGTCGACCAAGTAATAAGGAACTTGCTTGCACAGGTACCACATCACAATCAACATAATCAGCATATGTAGATATACTAAAATGCACACGAACAATACGTGTTACCTTAACCTTGCCGCTGTTGTTGAACCATTGGATGTAGTAAGGATGTGGATGTGGTCTTGTGGTGAGAGATAGCTTCTCCACCATCTCCATGCTAGCCAAGTTGCTGCAGCTCCCTCCATCTATGATAACGCGCACAGAACGTTCCTTCACAACTCCCTTTGTATGGAACAAATTATGCCTCTTATTTTGCTCAGCTTTTGTGACCTGCACACTCAAAACACGTTGAGCAACTAAACATTCATACCTGTCAGCATCTTCAGGAGCCATGTATTGCGTCTCATGATCAGAATCACCTCCACCATGTTCTTCACGTGTAATAAGAGCCAAAGTCTCCT
This sequence comes from Triticum timopheevii, assembly GCA_963921465.1. Lineage (NCBI taxonomy): Eukaryota > Viridiplantae > Streptophyta > Magnoliopsida > Poales > Poaceae > Triticum > Triticum timopheevii. Next base: position 278,134,271 of record OY997266.1, on the reverse strand, counting down.
CATCATAGTCACTAGCGGACTCATACCCACCATCCTAGTAGCAATCATAACACACTGAGATTTGCATTCTCTCGCATAATGACCTCTTCCCTTACAACGACGACAAATAATATCACTTGTGTGCCCTGTTGATGCCATGGAAGAAGAAGAAATCTGTGCAGGCCCGACAGGTGCGCTCTTGGCAGATAATGGTGGTTGTGCCTGCTTTGTTGTATCACAGCTGGAGGTGGCACCTGATGGAGGTGTTGGTGCAGTGGAAGTAGAAGATGCACGCGGTGTCCATGATGAAGGTCGACCTGCAGAAAAGTTAGTTCGCGCCAATGCTTGTCGATCCTGCACATTCAACTTTACAAGCAAGATGGAATAAATGAGTGGTATTAGTATACTCCTGATACTCTAGAATGGTCTGAATCTCTCTATTTAATCCACCCATAAAACGTGCAAGCATAGCTTCATTCTCCTCAACAATATCACATCTAATCATGCCAGTTTGTAATTCCTGATAATATTCTTCTACATAATTTTTTCCTTGTCTTAAATGCTGCAATTTTTGAAGCAATTCACGTTGATAATATGGTGGAACCCAGCGAGTACACATAGCGGTTTTCAAAGCAGCCCAAATAGTTGGAATAGGATATAATCTACAATGTTCAGACCACCGTACACATACAAAACTAGTGAAAGCACAAACAACAGCAGCAACCCGTCTCTCCTCGGGATATTGTAAACATGTAAAAGGTTCTTCAGTTTCTAACTCCCAAGTAAGATATATATCAGGAACATATCTACCCTCAAATGGTGGAATATTCAATTTCAGTTTAGGAACATGGTCATGATCTTGTACCTGAGGTGGTGGTGCAGGCCTACCATTGTGATTATATACCCGAGGTCGACCTGCTGGTGGTGGTGCTGGTGGTTGCACGTAGTTCTGATTTTGATCAACCTCATCCTCATAATCGCCCGCATACTCATCATCCTCCTGGGTACCAGCAGCAGCAGTAGCAGGAGCCAAAGAAGCATCAACAACAGGTACAGCAGCACCAGAAGTTTGGCCTAGCTCAATAGGAACACGTTGTGCTTGCCCTACTGTATCACGGTGTAGAACTGGTTGTGGGAGACGTTTGAGTAATTCATCGAACTTGGCGTCCAACTTGGTGTCAATTGTATTCTGAATGTCATCCATCCTCTCCAACGCCTTTCTAAAGCTGGCCATCACGTCTTCCACATGTTGACCCAACATTTGATGAAACTTATCATGAAGCTCCTTGTTCATCATGTTCTCCCAGTCAATCGCGTCGGCTTGTGATCCTGCCATGGTTAGTAGCAATAGAAACACAGAAGAATATGATCCTACAGACTACTAGGAAGTGGTGTGATGGTGGTGTGTCACAAATCCTTCAAGCGAATCTCATATTCTTACCAGTTCTTACCCAGTAGCAGGTGGTGATCGGCAACCGTTGTAGTTAAAACTCACAAAGCTTGGATAGAGCGATTACCAGGGAAAGTCAAACGCACGACGTAGATCTATGTGGAGCTGGGAAGGCTTATAATATGGTAGCAAAAGGGTCAGCAATAATCAATTTAGAGATGCAAAGTGGAATAACGCTCAACGGCGGTACTGTGCTGGTCCTAGGCTAGACCGCTACAGACGTGAGCCTAGAACACTAACAAAATCATGGCGCTGCACGTAAACAAGGGAGGAGCACGCTCTGGTTTTTTTCCTTTTTTCACTTTTTTTGCACTTTATTCCTTTTTTTTTGCTCCGCAACAATATTTTTTCAAAAAAGTCTACAAATGGCCTAAAAACTGCATAGCCAGAATTTTTTTTTGAAACTGGAACTATTTTTTCTACTGCGGGTAGCACGAAAGTTCGGGAGTCCTACTCTATCCCGACTCGGAGTATGGCGTGATCTCGAAATCCAAAACAGAGTAACAAAATACTGGACTCGGACTAGGACTGGTGGCGGAGATGAATCTGGTGGAACTTGAACTGGTGGCGGATATATGTTGCAGGTGGACTCGGATTGACGTGATGGCGGCGGATATGTGGTGGCGTATATGGACTCAGATTGGCTGTGAATATGTTGTGGTGGTATATGGCAGGAGCGATGAAGTTGGTGTGGTGGTGGTATATGGCAGCAGCGATGATGGTGATGCGGTGATGATATATGGCAGCGGCGACGTGACAACCTGTGAACAGAACTCGAAACTCTAAAGGACTAGACGCTAAGACCAGCAAATTGACACGATGATGCAACCGCAAATTCAACAAATCAAATATAGAAAAGATTATGCAAAGGCTCGGATTGGTTCGGATAGGATGAACTAACCCTAATTTTTTTTGGCTTTTTTGTGGACTGTAGGTATGAAGAACAGACTCCATCTAAACTACGAAAAACTGTAAAATCTCACCGAGCAACCTGAAAATCTGATACCACTTGATAGAGGCAAAGGTGTCCCGTCTGTCGATGAGATGGTGGCTATCTTTCTGGTGGAAGTCGACTTTGACGATCCGACTACGAACGTGCGAGGATGTCGCGCCTTAGCAATCGCTAAACCAACTCCGAGAGGTTATTGACCACACCGGAGCATGATCAACCTGACCACGAGGGTCTATTTACTGCAAGCAAACAAAGAACAAGCAAGAAACTAAGATTGCAATCTGGATATTGTGAATAACAGAGGAAAGCTTTATTAATGAAGGTGGGGTTCTGTGACGCCTTTGTCTGGTCGTTGAACACAAATGAAGTATGCGAAGTTGCAGCTATGACGAACTTTAATCTAAACAAAACCCAATGTCTAAACGGTGCCCTAAGGGCTGCATATATGGAGGAAGAGGGGGGAATTTCATGGCCCTTGGTGGAGGGGTTCGAAACTAACCCTATCTCTTATTTCCCCACACATACGGACTCTATAAATAGCCTATACTTATGTATTTCGAAATTACATGGGCCTAGCCCAATAATAAGGTGACGCAGCACCTAGAATAGCCTCTGGACAAAATTTATGAAGTGGCATCTTGTATATTTCGTCCAGGGCTTCTTGCACTTGTTATGGTGGCTTCAAAGCCCTGAAATCATCACTTGTAACTCCGTTCTTGTTCCCGTTGTGCATGCCATCATCTCCATGCTTGGTCATGCTCCAATGTTCATCCTTCTCCAAGCTAGGTCCTTCATTTGTAAGCAAAATAAATGTATCCAATTTAGGCAGCATCATATTCTCATGAACATTAGAATCATTACCAAGAAACGAAAGTACCTGGTAATTTAATTGGCGTGCGCGAGCTGTAGTAATTGGTCCAGTATGTATAGCACCAGGGGCTGTGGGTGTAACAATGGTATTGATGTCCTCATCAAGATCGGTCCATTCTATGGCAGTCCTTGAAAGTACTTCATTTTCCCGTGACGCTTTTTGCCTGACCGACCAAAAAATTCTTGTCCTCTATAGTGGAGATATTATTTCCACATATATATATTGACCGATGCCAGGAATGCCCTTTTGTTCTTGTCTTTCACGCGCATGAGTTACAGCATGCCATGCGGCAAAAACAAGGAGAATAAGGCATATAGCCACTGGATTTTCTTCAATTTACGGCCACATGAGATTGCCTGGATCATAGAGCATCTGCAGAAAGGTACGTTTGTCCCTACCATGGAGGCTAATGTCTATAAGCAACATAATCTCTTAAATTTCCTTCAAAAGGAAGTACCAATCGGATCAGAAACTTGTCCGACAAACAGCGGTAAATGATGTTCATTGACTTTCAGGGCCAAAAAGTCTTGCTTAAGGCCATATTTGAGGGTACTCTAGGCCTCCTGGCACATGCGGGGTGTATTTTCTGGATTCACACGCTCGCTGCGAGCAGTTTGAGTATTTGTGGCGCTGACACAGGCACTGAAGGACAAAATTATGACCGTTTTAGTGAACATCTGTCCATTCTATGGCAGTCCTTGAAAGTACTTCATTTTCCCGTGACGCTTTTTGCCAGGCCGCCCCAAAATTCCAGGTTGACCTCTTGTCCTCTACAGTGAAGATATCGTTTCAACATATATATTGACCAATTCCAGGAATGACCTTTTGTTCTTGGCTTTCACGTGCATGAGTTACAGCATGCCATCCGGCGAAAACAAGGAGAATAAGGCATATAGCCGCTAGATTTTTTTTAATTTACGGCCAAATAAGATCATAGAGCATCGGCAGAAAGCTATGTTTGTCCCTACGAGGGGGCTAATGTCTATGAGTAACATAATCTCTCGAATTTCCTTCAAAAGGAAGTGCCAATGAGTTCCAAAAACAGCGGCGAATGATGTTCTTTGACTTTCAGGGCCACTACGTCCTGCTTAAGGCTGAATTTGAGGGTACTCTAGGCCTCCTGGTGCAAGCGGAGAGTATTTTCTGGATTAGGACGCTCGCCGCGAGCAGTTTGAGTACTTGCGGGTCCCATACGGCTTCCGAATGACAAAGTTATGATCGTTTTAGTGAAGATCGGTCCATTCTATGGCAGTCCTTGAAAGTACTTCATTTTCCACGCTTTTTGCCTGACCGGCCCGAAATTCCTTGTCCTCTATAGTGGAGATATTGTTTCCACGTATATATTGACCGATGCCAGGAATGCCCTTTTGTTCTTGGCTTTCACGCGCATGAGTTACAGCATGCCATGCGGCGAAAACAAGAAGAATAAGGCATATAGCCACTGGATTTTCTGCAATTTACGGCCAAATAAGATTGCCTGGATCATAGAAGATCTGCAAAATGGTACGTTTATCCCTACTAGGGGGGCTAATGTCTATAAGCAACACAATCTCTAGAATTTCCTTCAAAAAAAGTGCCAATCGGTTTAGAAACTTGTCTGAAAAACAGCGGTGAATGATGTTCTTGGACTTTCAATGCCAAAAAGTCTTGCTTAAGGCCGAATTTGAGGGTACTCCAGGCCTCCTAGCCCAAGCAGGTAGTATTTTCTGGATTCGCACACTCGCTGCGAGCAGTTTGCGTACTTGTGTGTCCGACACGGACCCCGAATGACAAAATTATGACCGTTTTAGTGAACATCTGTCCATTCTATGGCAGTCCTTGAAAGTACTTACTTTTCCCGTGCGCTTTTTGCCTGACCGCCCCAAAATTTCTTGTCATCTATAGTGGAGATATCATTTCCACATATATATTGATCGATGCCAGGAATGCCCTTTTGTTGTTGGCTTTCACGCGCATGAGTTACAGCATGCCATCCGGCAAAAATAAGGAGAATAAGGCATATCGCCGCTGGATTTTCTTCAATTTACCGCCAAATGAGATTGCCCGGATCATAGAGCATCGGCAGAAAGCTACGTTTGTCCCTACAAGGGGGGCTAATGTATATAAGCAACATAATCTCTTGAATTTCCTTCAAAAGAAAGTGCGAATGGGTTCAGAAACTTGTTCGAAAAACAGTGGCGAATGGTGTTCTTAGACTTTCAGGGCCAAAAAGTCCTGCTTAAGGCCGAATTTGAGGGTACTCCAGGCCTCCTAGCGCAAGCGGGGAGTATTTTCTGTCGCACGCTCGCCGCGAGCAATTTGAGAACTTGTGGGTCGGACGCGGACTCCGAATGACAAAGTTATGACTGTTATAGTGAACATCTGTCCATTCTATGGCAGTCCCTGAAAGTACTTCATTTTCCCGTGCGCTTTTTGCCTGACCGCTCCGAAATTTCTTGTCCTCTATAGTGGAGATATTGTTTCCACATATATATTGACCGATGCTAGGAATGCCCTCTTGTTCTTGGCTTTCACGCGCATGAGTTACCACATGCCATCCGGCGAAAACAAGGAGAATAAGGCATATAGCCGCATGATTTTCTTCAATTTACGGCCAAATGAGATTGCCCGGATCATAGAGCATCTGCAGAATGGTACGTTTGTCCCTACTAGGGGGGCTAATGTATATAAGCAACATAATCTCTTGAATTTCCTTCAAAAGGAAGTGCCAATGGGTTCAGAAACTTCTCCAAAAAACAGCGGCGAATGATGTTCTTTGACTTTCTGGTCCAGAAACTCCTGCTTAAGGCCGAATTTGAGGGTACTCCAGGCCTCCTAGCGCAAGTGTGGAGTATTTTCTGGATTCGCACGCTCGCTGCGAGCAGTTTGAGTACTTGTGGGTCCGACACGAACACCGAATGACAAAATTATGACCGTTATAGTGAACATCTGTCCATTCTATGGCAGCCTTGAAAGTACTTAATTTTCCCGTGCGCTTTTTGCCTGACCGCCCTGAAATTTCTTGTCCTCTATAGTGGAGATATCGTTTCCACATATCTATTGACCGATGCCAGAAATGCCCTTTTGTTCTTGGCTTTCACATGCATGAGTTACATCAAGCCATCCGGCAAAAATAAGGAGAATAAGGCATATAGCCGCTGGATTTTCTTCAATTTGCCGCCAAATGAGATTGCCCGGATCATAGAGCATCAGCAGAAAGCTACATTTGTCTCTACCAGGGGCATATGCCTATAAGCAACGTAATCTCCCAAATTTCCTTCAAAAGGATGTGCCAATGGGTTCAGAAACTTGTCCAAAAAACAACGTTGAATGATGTTCTTTGACTTTCTGGGTCAAAAAGTCCTGCGTAAGGCCGAATTTGAGGGTACTCCAGGCCTCTTGGCGCAAGCCGAGAGTATTTTCTAGTTTCGCATGCTTTCCGCGAGCAGTTTGTGTACTTTTGGGTCCGACACGGTCTCCGAATGACAAAGTTCTGACCGTTTTAGTGAACATCGGTCCATTCTATGGCAGTCCTTGAAAGTATTTCATTTTCCCGTGACGCTTTTTGCCTGACCTCCCCGAAATTTCTTGTCCACTATAGTGGAGATATTGTTTCCACATATATATTGACCGATGCCAGAAATGCCCTTTTATTCTTGGCTTTCACGCGCATGAGTTACAGCATGCCATCCGGCGAAAACAAGGAGAATAAGGCATATAACCGTTGGATTTTCTTCAATTTACTGCCAAGTGAGATTGCCCGGTTTATAGAGCATCGGCACAAAGCTACATTTGTCCCAACCCGGGGGGCTAATGCCTATAAGCAACATAATCTCTGAAATTTCATTCAAAAGGATGTGCCAATAGGTTCAGAAACTTGTCCAAAAAACAGCGGCGAATGATGTTCTTTGACTTTCAGGGCCAAAAAGACCCGCGTAATGCCGAATTTGAGGGTACTCCAGGCCTCCTGGCGCAAGCCGGGAGTATTTTCTGGATTAAAATGCTCGCCATGAGCAGTTTGAGTACTTTTGGGTCCGACACGGTCTCCGAATGACAAAGTTATGACTGTTTTAGTGAACATCGGTCCATTCTATGGTAGTCCTTGAAAGTACTTCATTTTCCCGTGATGCTTTTTGCCTATCCGCCCCAAAATTTCTTGTCCACTATAGTGGAGATATTGTTTCCACATATATATTGATCGATGCCAAAAAAGCCCTTTTATTCTTGGCTTTCACGTGCATGAGTTACAGCATGCCATCCAGCGAAAACAAGGAGCATAAGGCATATAGCCGCAGGATTTTCTTCAATTTACGGCCAAATGAGATTGCCCGGATCATAGAGCATCTGTAGAAAGCTACGTTTGTCCATACATGGGGGCTAATGTCTATAAGAAACCTAATCTCTCGAATTTCCTTCAAAAGGAAGTACCAATGGGTTCAAAAACTTGTCCGAAAAACAGCGGCAATGATGTTCTTTGACTTTTAGGGCCAAAAAGTCCTGCTTAACACTGAATTTTGGGTACTCCAGGCCTCTTGGTGTAAGCTGGGAGTATTTTCTGGATTCGCACGCTTGCCGTGAGCAGTTTGAGAACTTGTGGGTCCGACACGGACTCCAAATGACAAAATTATGACCGTTGTAGTGAACATCTGTCCATTCTATGGCAGTCCTTGAAAGTACTTCATTTTCACGTGCGCTTTTTGCCTGACCGCCCCGAAATTTCTTGTCCTCTATAGTGGAGATATTGTTTCCATGTATATATTGACCGATGCCAGGAATGCCCTTTTGTTCTTGGCTTTCACGCGCATGAGTTACAACATGCCATCCGGCGAAAACAACTAGAATAAGGCGTATAGCTGCAGGATTTTCTTCAATTTACGGCAAAATGAGATTGCCCAGATCATAGAGCATTTGCAGAAAGGTATGTTTGTCCCTACCAGGGGGTCAAATGTCTATAAGCAACATAATCTCTCGAATTTCCTTCAAAAGGAAGTGCCAATGGGTTCAGAAACTTGTTCAAAAAACAACGGTGAATGATGTTCTTTGACTTTCAGGGACAAAAAGTCCTGCTTAAGGCCGAATTTGAGGGTACTCCGGGCCCCTTGCCGCAAGCTTGGAGTATTTCCTGGATTCGCAAGCTCGCCGCAAACAGCTTGAATACTTGTGGGTGACATGGACTCAAAAAGAGAAAGTTATGACCGTTTTAGTGAACATCGGTCCATTCTATGGCAGTCCTTGGAAGTACTTCATTTTCTCTTGAAGTTTTTGCCCGACTGCCCCAAAATTTCTTGTCCTCTATTGTGGAGATATTGTTTCCACATATATATTGCCTGATGCCAGGAATGCCCTTTTGTTCTTGGATTTCATGCGCATGAGTTACAACATGCCATCCGACGAAAACAAGGAGAATAAGGCATATAGCCGCTGGATTTTCTTCAATTTACAGCCAAATGAGATTGCCCGAATCATTGAGCCTCTGCAGAAAGGTACGTTTGTCCCTACAAGGGGGGCTAATGTCTACAAGCAACATAATCACTTGAATTTCCTTCAAAAGGAAGTGCCAATGGGTTGAGAAACTTATCCGAAAAACAGCGACAAATGATGTTCATTGACTTTCAGGGCCAAAAAGTCTTTCTTAAGGCCGAATTTGAGGGTACTTGATGCGGAGCATCCCTCGCTCATCCCGATGGACGTACCTACATCTCCCTGAACACCACTTGGACCCATGACAAGAGCTAGAGCAAAGGCTATCGAAGATAAGGTGAACTCGCTCCTCTCCGAACTCCCTCTCTCTACTCACGAGACTTGGCTACTACCTCATACAGACACTCTGTGTTTGATAAGGTACTTGGAGGAGAGCCACGGGATAGCTACACCCAATGGCCAAGGTGGCAAGGACACCAAGCATGGACATCAAGAACAAGAGCCATTTGGGAAGCTGCAGGCACCGGACGACCGGCCGGGTCCGGACGTCCGACCCCTGGGAGATGCTACAGCCGAAAGAAGGAAGGCAGGACAGAGCTACAGGCCACGGACGACCGGCCCAGCCCGGACGTCCGACGACTCCCAGGCCACGGACGACCGACGCCCTCCGGACGTCCGGCAGCTGGACACCCGAGAGGAAATTAACGGAAAACCAAAGCCACCGGACGACCGGACGACCAGCACCAGAGCCGAAATTACGGAAGTCTGACATCTACGGACGTCCGGACCATCCCGAAGCTCCGGAGGACCGACGTCTTTCGGACGTCCCACACCTGAGTGACCGCAGGAACGGGCCAATACCCTTGTACCCCCTCACTTTGACCCCATTTTCACTACGACTATAAATAGGTCTCTCGCACTTCCTAGCTAGGGTTAGCATTGTGATAGCTCGATTGAGATAGAGCATTGCTCATCCGTACCGGTTCTACTCCACGTGAGGGACCGTGCCTCTTTGGAGAAGATCCATTCAGATTCAAGGTCTCCATCCGGATAAGACAATCAAGACCTCCTCACGGAGAAGAACGGTTACTCTTGTATCTTCCCTTGTTGACTTTGGATCATGTGTTACCTTATGCTTTCGGTGATCTAGCCCTTGTGTGATCAATTACTTGTCGGTTGAGTGTTTCTCTCGTTTCTCCCCGTGTTTTCCCTTGTGTTCTTCCGCGTGTTCTTTGTGTTTCCCATAGGATCCACTCCAAACATGAAAGATCGCCCCATAGGGTTCTGCCCTACATCATCTTGGTATCATGAGCCACGTTGATCACGTTTTTGGAGCCCCTACCCTGTGTTTTCTAGCTTGATTTTGTTGTTTTCATCCTAAATCCGAAAATTCTCCACCAAAAATAGCCCCAAATTTTTTTGTGATTTGTTGGTGAGTTAAAATTTTGTTGGATTTGGTCCATGGATTTGAGTTGCTACGTGTGGATCTAGCTTTCCCCACCCTCCCCACCCTTTTCCATCCACAAATCCGCTCGATTTCAACCTCATCACCTTCCTCCACCTCGAAATCACGCAGTTCATCCCGTGCCCGATTTTCGCCCAGGCACCGGACGACCGAACCCTGCCGGACGTCCGATGACTGGACGACCGTGACCACCCGGACGTCCGTGAAACTCTGACGAAACTGAATATTGTTCAGTTCGGCCACCACCACAACCCCACCTTCCACCACATCTTCCAAACCCACATACACCACCATCCTCCCCAATACCTCCTATGACGATTTTGACACGTTTTGATCTTTGAGATTTTGAGTTGTTGCTCCTGTGTCCTATTGTGTTCCGACTATATAGGTACGGTTCGACATCATCATCACCGCGCTCATCTTCGCAAGGGTCTCATCATCGCCAAGGATGGTAACATCGACGACATCTTTGTCATACCTTGCAATTGCATTGATACCCACATTGCCTTACTGATGCGGAGCATCCCTCTACCATCACCATTCACGTCGCTCTACCACCGCAAGCATGGAGAGAACCTATTACGAGAGCTTGTGCACGCGTCATCGAGAACGAGGTGAACTCCTTCCTCTTCGAGCTCCACTCGAATTCATTCGGGAGTCGGACTCTACCTCAAATGGACACGTTATGCATTCTCAGGTACTTCGGAGATCATGGCAAGTAAGCAAGGATGGAGACCCAAGCACCCGTGAAGGAAGGGAAGGAAGAAGGACGCGAGAAGCGCGAAGCCGCAGAGGATCTAGGACCCCCGGGTGCCCGGCACTCCATGCCCCCGGATACCCGGGCCTTCGGCCACCGCCCAGGGCCTAACCGCTGTGCACCCCGGGTGCCTGGCCCTTCGATCCCCTGGTGCCCGGCCATGGCCTGGGTGGCGCCCCTGAGCAGCCCGGGTGCCTGGCCAACTGGCCCAGGGTGCCCGGCCACCCAGGCTGGGAGATGCACCACCACCCCGGGTGCCCGGGCCATCAACCCCGGGTGCCCAGCCCCTCCCCTCCAGCCGGCTCCCACCGCCCCGGGTGCCCAGGCCATCAACCCCCGGGTGCCCGGTCCCTTCAGCCACTTGACCGTGGCCTCCCTGACCAGACCGGATGCCCGGTCATCCGCACCCCGGGCGCTCGGACCCATCTGAGTGTGTGTGCGTTTTGAGGGTCATTTTGGACATTTGTATCCCCCTCTCCCTCTATTCGTCCCTAGACTATAAGTACCTCCCACCTAGCTCATTTAGAGACAGCGAAGAATAGACACAAATCATAGAGCTTAGCTCATGTATCTCCCCTTGTGAATTTCCTCCTTAGGGAGAAGGATCCCTAGGATCATCAAGCCCTCCTAAAGGAGAAGGATCCATAGGATCATCAAGCCCTCCTAAGGGAGAAGGATTCCCCAAGTAAATCATCAAGCGCTCATCTCCTTCATAGGATTTGGGATGAACTCTACCATGTGCCTTGTTTCCCTTTGATTGTTCATGTATCTTGTGGATCTTGTGTGTTTGTTGGTCTGGTGGATGTGTGATTGGACTTGTTCTTGAGTGTTCCTCTTGTTTTCTCTCTTGTGTTTCATCTTGTTCTTGGGGATTCCCCCTCCAATTCGTGAAAGATCTTCACTTAGGGTTCCACCCTACAACATCTTGGTATGATGAGCCATGGTTCTCACGAAATTGGAGCCCCCTTTCTTGTTCTCTAGCCAAATTTTGTTGTGTTCTCCCCCAAATTCGAAAATTCCCCACCAAAAATAGCCCCAAATTTTTTTGTGATTTGTTGGTTTGATGAGATTTTGTTGGATTTGATCCATGGATTTGCTTGGTTTCAAGTGGACCTAGCCTTCCCCCCATCCATCTCCACCTTTCTCTCCACGAAATCCACCAATTTCCCCCATTTTCCCACGAATTTCCACCCAAATCCGTCACCCCCGGGCACCCGGACCCCCCGCGCATCTCCGCTAACCATCCCGGGTGCCCGCACCCTGAGCCCCCGGGCACCCGCACCCTGAGCCCCCGGGCACCCGCACCCCGGGCTGTTTGCCCCGGACCACCCCGGGTGCCCGCACCTCTTGCCCCCGGGCACCTGAACCCCCGGGCCTCTTCTTCATCCCAACCATGCTGACCACCCCGGGTGCCCGCACCTTCCACCCCCGGGCACCCGCACCTCCCCGAATCAGCTCACCGACCAACACCATTTCGGCCATAACTTTTGCTCCCGGAGTCCGTTTTTGACGTTCTTTAGCTCGTTGAGTAGCTATTGACATCCCCCATCCATATAGATAGGTTTCAATACGATTTGAATCCATCAAAAATTTGGCATTTTGGCATCTTTATCTCGACCATCCACCATACCATCCGCAAAACCACCATAGCTTTCCGCAACCTAACCCATTTTCGATCCATATAGCATTTGTGGTTCCTTGAGGGGTGACTTGAGTCTCCTAAGGTGTTTCGGCTACTTAGGGACGATTTCTTCATCATCAACTACCACCACCACTTCCGCATTGCTAACTTCGGAACCACCAACGCATTCCGCTACCACCATTTGACATTTTCCTTGAGATTTTGAGTTCGCGATTTTTTTACCATTTCCTAAGATGTTTTAGCTACTTAGGGACGGATCTACATCATCTTGGTATCTACATCAAGAACACCGCCACTCATCATCACCACGAAGTCGTCATCGACATCGACCACTTCACCATTTTGACAACCTAACCGTAAGCAAGAACGGTAACCTCTATATCATGTTGGTATCGTGGTATCCCTTCATTGTACATTCTTGCCATTACATTGTTAACCCCTTAGCCCATTTTGCGTCACTTGCCTATCGAGACTAGCCATTTGAGTATTGCCGGCAACGTTACTTGTGCACATTAGTGATCCGTACCTTCCATTGCAAACATACCATAGCATATTGGTATCATCTTGGTATCATCATATCATCCCTTGTGTCACAAGATCGTTCCCGCATATACACAATTGCTATCTTGGTTTGTGCATTTTGCATAAGTGTCCATATCAAAAAAAAGAAAGAGAATAAGCTTTTAAGCAAAAGGAAAAGAGAGCAAAGAAATTGTAAGCAAGAGCCATAGCATCGTACCATTGCACATAAGATTATCATATCCTATCATCTTGGATCATCTTGAGAAGAACATCGGGAACATCATACACATAGCATACTTGGGATCGAAAGGTCATACATTTTGCATCTTATAGGTTGTGCACAACTGTCGTATCCGCCTATTGAGCAATCGTGCTAGCGTCTCTCTTGAGTTGTGCAACACGAGCGTTTTCCGTGGATTCCACATTTTGTGCTCATTACTTGGTTGCACGACCCCATTTATTTATTCGTGTGTGTGTTTCCGTGTGCCACATATTGCTATTGGTCTACTTGTTTCACTTGCGAATTTGTGAATCTTTTCCAACATTATTGACTCTTGCTAACATTTTGCATCAAATTCTTGTGCCACTATCCTCACCGAGCTCCACTATAAGCTTTACTTGATAGGTGTGAGTGAACAAGTCCGGTACCAATTCCACTATTCTTTCATCTCATAGTGAGTGAAACGGGATACATCCTCAACTTTGGGAAAAGGTAACTTGGTATTGTTTATCTCATTTCCTACTCACCTCTACTTGAGTCTTGGGATGGATAGGCAAGGCATTTCATCTCCGGTCTTCCACGACAACGACAACGCAAACAACTACATCTCCAAAACGTCCATCTTCGGAATACAAAGAGCAATGCAAGGCATTGAGCAACTCGCCATCGACATTTGCCAAAACGAAGCAAGGATAAGGGACTACCTCGACACCAAGTTGGCCGAACAAAGGGATCAAGTACGAGACATGGTGGCCAACTACAAGTCTTCTTCCCCTTCATCATCTTCAAGGCGGCGATGCTCAAGTGGCCAATATTCGGAACATCATCGAGCTCAAGCACTACAACACCATCAAGATGAAGATGATCGCTATGCGTACACCTACAAGTCCCAAAAAGGTCTACATCAAGCTACGGCCAAACTTCATGAGCACAAGAGAAGACCGAGAGAGAAGCACCAGAAAGACGGAGCTAAGACTACTATGACCACTTCGGCATCTTCGCCAAGTGTCATCAAGGCATCTTCGCCTTTGGACGTATGGCATCTTCGCCTACCTCCGACGAGTACACCTACATCGGCCTTCATCCACGGCAACGACGACGAGATGGTTGAGCATGGGATTTTCCCTTCGACCACGGCGACGTATGATGACTGCAGTGACTTGTGACACCATATTGAGAGTGAGAGTGACTTCACCACTAGCCCCATATATGATGAGTTGCCACAATTCCCATGTGAGGAGAGCCACCACCACCACCACTTGAGTGATTTGAGTGACTCCACCATATGTGACATTGAGCGCACCTACCTTGAGGGAGTGAGTGAGCCACCACCACATAGAGAGAGTGAGGTAGTTGATACGGCATGTGAGGCCATTTCCATTTCTAACAACTTAACCTCTACCTCTATTGTGTCTTCTCATTTGGTGCCACGTCCCATTTATGATGACGCGTCGATCCTCGACGACTTCGTCCTTCCTTTGGACAAGACGATGGCCATGGTGGAATATGATGCACCCCCCACATGGTTCCATCACAAATGAAGATGATGACCACCATTTGGTCTTTGCCACCTCACCTACACTACATGAGTGGAATGACATCAGTAACATAGGTGACGGTGATGCTCTTGTCCCACTAGGGGACATTCTAGACATTGATTGCTTGCATGATGTTGACCACCTATTATCGTGCTCCATGCTAGTATGATTTCCCCATGCGATGATTTACCCATTTATGATGAGTTTGATGATTGCCATACGGAGTCTAGTAGTTGTGATGCCATGTTATATAGGATTTATTATGATAATTCTCTTGGTCACATTATGTTTGATAATCCGCTTGACTTGTCATGCTCTGCATGAGATCAACCATATGTCATATTTGCAATCTCATCTTAGTGACTATGCATATGCCATCAACATAAACCCAATTTGCACATATGGCATAGATGAGAAGCCTGTGGTTATTGGCATTTGTTTTTCTTGTAATGATATTGATATGCTCCCTTTGCATCATTTATCTCATATGCCATGCCATGACCATCTAGCTTCGGATATGCATTGTTTTGGATGTTGTCAATATTCTCAATGTGATGTTGCCATGAATGCCCATGAGGAGACCCCCATAGTTTCCTCATACATTTTAGGAGATTTTGACTCATCTTATCCATTGCATGATCCCACTACTTGTGTGCACCATATGCTCCCCATGAATGAAAATGCTATTGATGTTCCATATACTTGTATGCTAGATTTGCATCCCAATCATGTTACTCATAACAACTATTCTTTCATGATGGATGACATGTTCTTATACCATGCATCAAATTTCTTTGAACGATGCTTTTCTTGTACTAACTCACACGTGCATATACACATCATGATGGATGATGTGTACATTTACCACGAACATAATTTTTTTGGTTTGTGTCTCTTTTGTGTAGGTACCCATGAATACTTGTCAACCTCGCAATCCCATGAGTTGACAAAATGATCTCTAGAGAGCAACGATGACTTGAGATCACATGGATTACCTTTCCCACCGCTCTGTTCGTGCAAATACTTCGCGCATTTCTTCTACATGGCCCTCACATGGTTATGGGTTATCGTCCATTACATCTTATGTGCCCATCTTGCCATGTTCACTTTGCATGATATGCTCATTCCTATGCCTTCGCCATGCATTTGTGACCCATGCTTTGCATTACACATGATGATTGATTCTACTACTTGTATGTGTATTTGCAAGCTTGGTGGAGATATTGCTTGTTATTCCCATGTTTGCTATATGACCTATGCCTATGATGATACTATGATCTTGCTTCTTGTTCATGCTTGCGATATGTCATGTGCATTGCCTATGCCTACTACTTGCACACATGACATGATTGCCATGATTTCCTCTAGTGTGTTGCATCTTCGCTCCACTAGTTCGCACGACTTGATTCCTATGCTTTCTCATGTTGCATGCAATTCTTGGATTACTTGCTCCTATCACATGTTTGGTTGCAACAATGTCATTACTTCACATATGCCATGTCACATTGCTTGTCACATGATTGATTTGATTGCCTCACACATGATGAACAATTGCTCTTGCTATCGTGTTGAGTGCCACTCGATTTTCACTACACCTTATGCACATTATGCTTGGATTGTCTTGCACTTGATGCATGTGTTTAGACATATCATCTTCTTTGGTGCTGTGAATGATTCTTATGCTTACCATCGACCATTTGTTGAGTGCTTTATGCACGTTTGCTATGATCTTGAGGTAGATGCTTATTCTCTTGACACACATATTTGCATCGCTACCTCCCATTTACATGATGCTTCTCCATGTGCTCAATTTGTGTGCTTACATGACATGTCACAATCCCTTGTCACACCACATGCTATACTTGATGACGACACTTGTTTGGTGAATCACCTCTTGAATGCTAGGTTTAGAACTTACGCTAACCACATTTGTTTTTCCAAGTGTTTGTTATACTTTCTCCTTTTGAAGGAATCACGAGACGGTGCGACATTAGAGAGTGCCCATTTTGAGCTTCAACTTGATAAATGCTTGGTGGTTGTCCACTTCTACACGGTGACACCCACTCTTTCCCATGGTGATGAAGATCACGATCCGTGGACAGATCTCTCCCAAGGGGTGGGGGATATGATGCGGAGCATCCGTCGACCATCACCATCCACGTCGCTCTACCACCGCAAGCACGGAGAGAACCTATTACGAGAGCTCGTGCACGCGCCATCGAGAACGAGGTGAACTCCTTCCTCTTCGAGCTCCACTCAAATTCATTCGAGAGTCGGACTCTACCTCAAATGGACATGTTATGCATTCTCAGGTACTTCGGAGATCATGGCAAGGATGCAAGGATGGAGACCCAAGCACCCGTGAAGGAAGGGAAGGAAGAAGGACGCGAGAAGCGCGAAGCCACGGAGGCTCTAGGACCCCCGGGTGCCCGGCCCTCCATGCCCCCGAGTGCCCGGCCCTTCGGCCACCGCCCAGGGCCTACCCGCTGTGCACCCTAGGTGCCCAGCCCTTGGAGCCCCGGGTGCCCGGCCATGGCCTTGGTGGCGCCCCTGAGCAGCCCGGGTGCCCGGCCAACTGGCCCTGGGTGCCCGCCCCCCCCGGCTGGGAGATGCACCACCGCCCCAGGTGCCCGGGCCATCAACCCCGGGTGCCCGGCCCCTCCCCTCCAGCCGGCTCCCACCGCCCCGGGTGCCCGGGCCATCAACCCCCGGGTGCCCGGGCCATCAACCCCCGGGTGCCTGGTCCCTTCAGCCACTTGACCGCGGCCTCCCTGACCAGACCGGGTGCCTGGTCCTCCACACCCCGGGTGCCCAGACCCATCTGAGTGTGTGTGCGTTTTGAGGGTCATTTTGGACCTTTGTACCCCCCCTCTCCCTCTATTTCGTCCCTAGACTATAAGTACCTCCCACCTAGCTCATTTAGAGGACAGCGAAGAATAGACACAAATCATAGAGCTTAGCTCATGTATCTCCCCTTGTGGGTTTCCTCCTAACGGAGAAGGATCCCTAGGATAATCAAGCCCTCCTAAGGGAGAAGGATCCATAGGATCATCAAGCCCTACTAAGGGAGAAGGATTATCCAAGTGAATCATCAAGACCTCATCTCCTTCATTGGATTTGGGATGAACTCTACCATGTGCCTTGTTTCCCTTTGATTGTTCATGTACCTTGTGGATCTTGTGTGTTTGTTGGTCTGGTGGAAGTGTGATTGGACTTGTTCTTGAGTGTTCCTCTTGTTTTATCTCTTGTGTTCATCTTGTTCTTGGGGATTCCACCTCCAATTCGTGAAAGATCTTCACTTAGGGTTCCACCCTACAACACTTACTTTCGCGTAGGTTACCCATCGAGACTAGCCATTGAGTATTGCCGGCAACGTGACTTGTGCCCATTAGTGAACATACTACATAGCATACATACCATACCATAGTGGTGCATATCTTGGCATCAACTTGTGTGTCACAAAGTTCTCATCGCATACACAATTGCTATATTGGTTCGTGAAGTTTTGCATAAGAAAAGAGCTCAAAAGTGAAAGAGCCACCCAAGCTTTTAAGCAAAGAGGAAAGATAAGCAAAGAGCTTATGAGCAAGAACCATAGCATCATACTACATTGAGATTGTCTTATCAGATCATCTTGGATCATAGCACCAAAATACCATACATATAGCATACTTGTGATCGAGATCGTTGCATTTTTGCCTAGTAGGTTGTGCACAAGTTCCGTATCTGCCTATTGTGCAATCGTGCTAGCGTCTCTCGTGTATTGTGCAAAAAGAGCATTTTCGTGGATTCCACATTTGGCTAAATTTTGGTTTGCACAATCCCATCTATCTATTTGCGTGTGTGTTCCCGTGTACCCCTACTTGCTTGGTCTACTTGTTGCATTTGCAAATTTGTGAATCATTTCCAACATTATTGAAGCTCACTTACTATTGCATCAAATTTTGTGCCACCATCCTAACCAAGCTCCACCATAAGCTTTTACTTGTGTAGGTGTGAGAACTGACAAGGATTGGTACCAATAGTGCTATTTCATTGTCCGCATTTGAGTGAACTTGATTCATCGTCAACATCGGTCAAGGTACATTGGTATAAGTTCTTCTCTTTCCACCACTCACATTTTGTTTGGAATGATGGATAGGCCGATTACTTCTACCAACCAACTCTTCATCGAGCAAGACGACGACATGTCATCATACGTCACCAAGAGCCACCTCTTTGGTGCACAACGAGCGTTGCATCATGAGCAACAAGCAATGAACGACCGCATCGACAACCTCGCCACCGACTTGCGACTCTCCGAGCAACGTACACGGGACGACTTCGACAACAAGCTCGACGCGCACAAGCAAGAAAACGATGCAAGGATGGATGAGATCCGCGCCTTGTTGCTGAACCGGCCTCCTTCAACTTCTTCATACTCAAGACGGAGCCACTCAAGTCGACACTCCGACGACTCCTTCTCCGGCTCAAGTACACCATCATCGAACACTCTTCGACAAGCCGCGTGTCAAGACCGTCATGCATCTCGCAACCCGCTATACGACAAGCATTCATAAGAGCAAGTCGATGAGAAAGTCCATCGTCCTCACTCAAACCAAGTCGCTTTTGCTCAAGCTCAAGAACGACAACGACTATGACGCCAAGAGGAATAACAAGCGCGTCTACACCAAGAGCAACAAGACGCCGAGGCCCAACGTCTTCAACAACAACTACGAGAAGCGCAAGCTCTTGAGGCGCAACGTGCCCTTCAAGAATCAAGTCGAGCCATCGCCAACCGCAATCGCGAACGGCGCAATCAAGAGGAAGCCCTTCGAGAAGAAATCCAAGAGAGGAACTACCAACCGCGTGTGCAACGTCAAGTTTCTCACGCTCCTTCACAAGCTCGTCAAGCTCCACCTCAACCTCAAGTTCAACAAGAGCGAGTTGATCATGGACTTCCTCCACGCCAAGAGCAACATGAGGATGATTAACCTCCACGTCAAGGGCATCATCATCACCATCGCCAATAAGACAATGAAGAGAAACGCTATGGCAAGCTCAAACTCACAATGCCCAAGTTCAATGGAAGCAATGATCCCGAAGAATACCTCTCATGGGCATTGAAGGTCGACAAAATCTTTCGTTTGCACAACTATGAGGAAGAGAAGAAGATCGCTATGGCATCACTTGAGTTCCAAGACTAAGTGCTCATATGGTGGGAACAAGTCCTTCAGCACCGACAAGCGAGAGGTGAACCTCCAATCACCACTTGGGCTCAAATGAAGGAAGTCATGCGAGCATGTTTTGTGCCAACCTACTACAACCGTGATCTCTTCAAGAAGCTACAACTCCTCAAGCAAGGAACAAAGAGTGTTGAAGAATACTACAAGGAAATGGAGATAGCCATGATTCGAGCCAATGCCACGGAAGATGATGAGCAAACAATGGCACGATTCTTGAATGGACTCAATCATCCCATCAAGAAAATCGCCGACTTCCAACCCTACTCCAACCTCATTGAGCTCGTACATCAAGCTACAAAGGCGGAACGTCAAGTGCAAGATGACTTCAAGTATGCCAAGTACTCATCCAAGACCTACAGCTTCTCCAACAACCAAGCTTCAACAACTCCTCCAACATCTACATCAACCAAACTTTTTCCAAGCAACGACGACAAGCCAAGTTACAAGAAAACTTCGTCAAGTTCAAGTCATCTTCCTCCTACTACAAGCAACCTCAAGCCGCACGCTTCATCATCTACTCCGACCGATGAGACCATCAAGACAAGCTCCTTCAAGTGTTTCACTTGCGGTGGCCAAGGCCACAAGTCCTATGAATGCACAAACAAGCGCACCATGATCCTCAACGACGATGGCACCTACGACTCCATGAGTGATGAGGAGATGGAAGCTCTTGAGCAAGTGGCCATGCACCGGCGCGTGAATGAGGAGGAAGATGATCGAGTCTTTTGTGATGAGGATTCGAGCCCCGCTCTTGTTGTCTCCAAGGTCTTGACTCTTCAACATCAACAAGAAGAAGACCAAAGATGCCACATCTTCCACACAAAGGCCCGCATCCATGGAAGGTCCGTCAAGGTCATCATCGATGGAGGTAGTTGTCACAACTTGGCAAGTGAAGAACTATGCTCCAAGCTTCAATTGGTAAAGAGGAAGCACCCGCACCCGTACAAGGTTCAATGGCCAAGTGACTCCGGCACTATACGAGTTGAGCATACTGTCCAAGTCTCCTTCAAAATTGGTGCATATGACGACACTTTGGAGTGAAATGTGGTCCCAATGACCGTTTGCCACCTCCTTCTTGGTCAACCATGGCAATTCGACCGTGGTGTCATCCACAATGGGCGCACCAATCACTATAGCTTCAAGATGAAAGGGAAGGAATATGTGCTACGACCTATTTCTCCTAGTCAAGTGATAGCCGACAAGCAAGCCACCCATCATGGAGAGAAGAGTGAGAAAGTGATCCACCAAAAGGTGAGTGAGAGCCACAAGCCAAACATGAGCGCCTCTTTGCCTAGAGAGAAAAACCTCATACTATTTGAAACAAAAAGTGAGATGAGAGAAGTGTGTGAGAACATATCGAGTGTGATGCACTTTGTCCTTGTGTGCAAGGATGGGGAACCAAAAACTGACACCTCTCACGAGCTACCTTTAGTGTTTCAATCTCTTTTGCAGGAATTCCAAGATGTTTTCCCCGATGAGCTACCTCCGGGTCTACCTCCTCTTCGAGGCATTGAGCATCGAATCGACCTCATTCCCGGAGGGCCACTTCCAAACAAAGCTCCATACCGTGTCAACCCCGAGGAAACTAAGGAGATTCAACGGCAAGTACAACAACTCATCGACAACGGTCATGTACGTGAAAGCTTAAGCCCTTGTGCCGTTCCCGTTATACTTGTGCCTAAGCAAGATGGAAGTTTCTGCTTGTGTTCCGATGTAGACCTATAAATGCTATTACCGTTCGCTATTGGCATCCCATTCCTCGCTTAGATGATATGCTTGATGAACTTAGCGGAACCAACTTTTTCTCAAAAATTGATCTTAAAAGTGGCTATTATCAAATCCGCATACAAGAGGGTGATGAATGGAAAACTGCTTTCAAAACCAAATTTGGCTTATATGAGTGGTTAGTTATGCCTATGGGTTTATCGGAGGCTCCAGGTACTTTCATACGTCTTATGCATTTTGTGGTTTGACCGTACATTGGAGTCTTTGTTGTGGTTTACTTTGATGATATTCTTGTGTCTAGCAAAACCATGAAAGAGCATCTTAATCATGATAGGGTTGTTTTGCAAACTCTTCGCAAGGGACGTCTTTATGCCAACATGAAAAAGTGCACGTTTGGTGTTGACAAGCTAGTTTTCTTGTGTTTTGTTGTCTCTTCCAAGGGTGTCCATGTTGATGAATCTAAAATTGAAGCAATTAAAACTTGGCCCCAACCCACCAATTTGCAACAAGTGCGTAGCTTTCTTGGTCTTGTGAAAGATTTTAGCACTATTGCCGCTCCTTTGCATGCCTTGAGTAAGAAGAATGCTCCTTTTGTTTGGGGATCTTTGCAATCCACCGCTTTTGATGAGCTCAAGTCTTTGCTTACTCATGCTCTGATTCTTGCTTTGCCCAATTTTGACAAAACTTTTGAGGTTCATTGTGATGCAAGTGGTACCGGAATTGGCGGAGTTTTGATGCAAGAAAAATGAGCCATTGCATATTTTAGTTAAAAACTCTCCGGTGCTCAACTTAACTATCCCATATATGACAAAGAATTGTATGCTTTAGTGCGTGTACTACATGTTTGGGAACATTATCTCAGACCTCATGAGTTTGTCGTACATACCGATCATGAAATGCTTAAGTACTTAAAAGGTCAAACTAAGTTAAACAAGCGTCATGCCAAATGGAGTGAACTCATTGAATCTTTCCCCTATGTGATCAAGTACATTAAGGGTAAGGAAAATGTAGTTACGGATGCACTTTCACGCATATGCACGCTTGTCACTAAGCTTGAGTTGAATGTTATTGGCTTTGAGCACATAAAAGACTTGTATGCTAATGGCCCATCTTTTGCTATTCCTTATGCTAAGTGTTTGACGCATACTTCTTGGGAACAATATTATATCAAGGATGCTTATCTTATGAAAGCTAACAAACTATGCATTCCCGAGTCTTCTCTTCGTTTGCTACTTTTGCAAGAGGCTCATGGAGGCGGACTCATGGGACATTTTGGACGAGATAAGACATTCGCCACGCTCTCCAAGAACTACTTTTGGCCCAAGATGTTTTGAGACGTCTCACGCTTCACCACCCGATGCTCTACATGTCCCAAAGCTAAGTCTAAAGCTCAATCTCATGGTCTTTACATGCCTCTTCCTATTCCTTATCAACCTTGGGAAGACATTAGAATGGATTTTGTTGGTTTGCCTAGAACTCAAAATGGAAAGGATTCCGTGTTTATTGTTGTGGACCGATTTTCTAAGATGGCACATTTCATTCCTTGCAACAAGATAGACGATGCTTCGCACATTGGAAATCTATTTTGTAGGGAAATCTTGCGACTCCATGGAGTACCAAAGACAATCGTCTCCGATCGTGACGTCAAGTTCTTGAGTTAATTTTGGAAGACCCTATGCGCCAAGTTCGGAATCAAGCTCTTGTTCTCATCCGCATACCATCCTCAAACCGACGGCCAAACAGAGGTGACGAACCGGACTCTCTCCACTCTACTTCGCGTGTTGATCAAGAAGAACATCAAGGAGTGGGAAGCATGTCTACCCATCGCCGAGTACGCCTACAACCGTGCAAGACATTCGACTACTGGCAAGTCCCCTTTCGAGGTCGTCTACGGCTTCAACCCGTTGTCACATTGGACATTCTACCTCTTCCTCTACAAGAGCGCACCAACATGGATGCAAGTGCATGAGCAAGCTACATCAAGAATATGCATGAGGATACAAGGCACACCATCGAGCGCCAAGTACAACGAGCGACCAAGCTCAACGCCAACAAGCAACCCATGATCTTAAACATTGGCAATCTCGTGTGGCTACACCTTCGCAACGACCACTTTGTCACACCCAAGATGCGACCCTATCCTCAAGGAACTCGAAGGTCCCACCAAGGATAGAAGCGCATCTTGAAGACGCTTTTGCAAGGTGGATATCATTACATCAACATTACATAATAGATGGGGATACATACATAAGGCATACAATGCCACACGAATACAACATCATCTTACATAAGATCACCATCCGACTACGGATGAAACACAAACAGAAACTCAAACGACATCCACCCTGCTAGCCCAGGCTGCCGACCTGGAACATATCCCCTGATCAAAGAAGAAGCAGAAGAAGAACTCCAAAACAAGCAAACATCGCTCTCGCGTCATGATCATCGCATAACATGTACCTGCAACTGTTGTTGTAGTAATCTGTGAGCCACGAGGACTCAGCAATCCCATTACCATGGGTATCAAGACTAGCAAAGCTTAATGGGAAAGGAAGGGGAAAAGTGGTGAGATTGCAGCAGCGACTAAGCATATATGGTGGCTAACATACGCAAATAAGAGCGAGAAGAGAGCAAACGGAACGGTCGTGAAGCTAGTAATGATCAAGAGGTGATCCTGAACTCCTACTTACGTCAAACATAACCCAAAGACCGTGTTCACTTCCCGAACTCCGCCGAGAAGAGACCATCACGGCTACACACACGGTTGATGCGTTTTAATTCGGATCTGGTGTCAAGTTATCTACAACCGGACATTAACAATTTCCCATCTGCCACATAACCGCGGGCACGACTTTCGAAAGTTTATAACCCTGCAGGGGTGTCCCAACTTAGCCCATGATAAGCTCTCGCGATCAACGAAGGATATTCCTTCTCCCAGGAAGACCCGATCAGTCTCGGAATACCGGCTTACAAGACATTTTAACAATGGTAAAACAAGACCAGGAAAGCCGCCCGATGCGCCGACAATCCCGATAGGAGCTGCACATATCTTGTTCTCAGGGCAACACCGGATGAGACATCCTACGAGTAAAACCAGACCTCGACTTTCCCCGAGGGGGCCCCGCAGTCTACTTGGTTCGGACCAACACCTAGACAAGCATTGGCCTGAGGGGGCTAAAATAAAGATGACCCTCGGGCTCCGGAATCCCAAGGGAAAAAGGGCTAGGTGAGGCAAATGGTAAAACCAAGGTTGGGCCTTGCTGGAGGAGTTTTATTCAAAGCGAACTGTCAAGGGGGTCCCATAAATCACCCGACCGCGTAAGGAACGCAAAATCCGGGAACATAATACCGGTATGACGGAAACTAGGGCGGCAAGAGTGGAACAAAACACCAGGCATAAGGCCGAGCCTTCCACCCTTTACCAAATATATAGATGCATTAATAATATAAGAGATATTGTGATATCCCAACATAATCCTGTCCACCATGGAGCAACCTTCAACTTCACCTGCAACTAACAACGCTATAAGAGGGGCTGAGAAAAGCGGTAACATAGCCAAGCAACGGTTCGCTAGGAAGGGTGAAAAGGTTAGAGGCTGACATGGCAAATTGGGAGGCTTGAAGAGCAAAAGATAGGTAGCGCAGCAAAGCGATAGAACGAAGCAACTAGCATAGCAATGATAGTAATGAGATCCAGGGTGACGGTCATCTTGCCTGAAATCCCGCTAGGAAGAAGAACGAGTCCATGAAGAAGATGAAGCCACGAAGACGAACCAAGCGTAGACGAACGAATCCTCAAGATCGCAACAAAACGGGAACTATCGAGAAGAAGCACACAACATAGTAAACACACATCACATGAACAAGGCATGATGCTCAATCAAGTATGATGCATGACAAGGTTACATGAAGCTACTCATGGCAAGAGATGATGCAAACAAGAACAACACATCAACGCAAGTTTAAATGAGGCCGGAAACAACATATAACAATTCCGGTAAGTCCTCATATGTAAATTTAGAAATTGGTCCTGAACTGAAAAAACATTAAGTTTAAGTTGTTAAACAGCAATTTAAGATGCACCAATATGATCTACACGAAATTCTAGTCGGATTACATATTAAGTTCATTAGATTCGGAGCTACGGCCTAGAAGATATGAGCAAAATAAGTTAGACATGGCATTGATGCAAAATGCATACAAACATCAAGAAAACACTCTTAAAACATGGATGCAACATGATAATATGAAACTACATGCAAAATCAAGCAAGTTCCATATAGAGCACACTCAAAACGGAGCTACGGACCAACACGTACACTCTATACAAGTTTAAAGGACAAGCCGTCAAAAACAGCAACTAGGCATCTAGCAAGCATCAAGGCAATAAGCTACAGCATCCCAACGTGAAAACAAAAGGCATGGGCATGAAGTATAGGTAAAGCATGACAAAACATGAACACTGGGCTATCTCCAGAAATCACTTGCTCAAAATGGCATGGCAAGATTGCAAATAATAACAGATTCAGACTTAGCAGAAATAACATCAGGTTGCAATGTTTAGAGCTATCAAAAAATATGCTACAGGAACTTAACATGGCAAACAAAGGCATGGCATGATACTACTAAATTCATATAACAAAATTCCCTTACTGACCATGAGCTAAAAGGGCACAGAAAATATGATGGCACCCATGTAAACATGGCAAGTTATATGACAGATTCATACATGGCAGAAACAGCAATAAGTAGGCATGTTGGTGAGCTTGAACCACTCACCACAGAGCAATACATGACATGGAAAGGCAACCAACAGTAAGAATACATGTTTATGAAGCTAAGCATGGCAAGAGCAAGTTCATAGGGTGCATGGATCACTAACAACAATCATGGCAACATTGAACTTGATGTTAACAGGCTGACAACAACATTATTTAGCAGTTTGAGAGCAAGATTACGACAAGTTACAGCAGGATATAAATGCAAACATGGCCATGAATGGATAGATCATGACATGTATAACAAATCATCCTTGGTGAACATCTCCAGGTTATGCATAGCATGACTTGTAGCAGCAGGTAACATAGCAACAAAATATAACAGAATCAGCCTAGCAAAACAGCAACAGCAAGTACCCTACTTAGCAAGCTCGATGCACTCATTACAAGACTCACAAAAATACATGGATGCCACCACTATAAACATGGCATATCATAGTACAAAACACATGTAGACAACAACCTCATAGGATGCACACATCAAACATGGCAAAAATGACAAATGAGCATGTTCTGTTAACAGACAGCAGATAACATTATATAGCATTGTTGCCACGATGATGTGGGCATCAAGATGGACTCAAACAAGCATGGCATAATGGAATGAAATGAATAGCATCTCACAACAAACATTTTGACATATTACACGCACGAAACGGAGCAGTATGCTAGGACATATGCCATGAAAAATATAGCACCAGAATGTGCAAATTTCAGGACTTGGTGGGAAAAATCACCTCCTGGGGTCAACGCGGATCGGGTCGGGCGAGATGGATCCGGGCGCGGGCCCGCGGATCGGGTCGGGGCAGACCCGGACGGCGGCGGCGGCGCTTCTTCGGCAAGGGATCGCCGGCGGCGAGCTTGGGGCGGCGGAGGAGGCACGGGACGGGGCCGAGGAGGCACGGCGCCTAGCTCCGGCGGCTCCTGGTGGCCGGAGAGCGCAGGAGGCGGCGGGATCTGGTGGAGGCGGGGACTGGCGATGGCGGGGCCGGCCGGCAGAGCACCGGCGGCGGAGGAGCTCGGCCTCACGGAGGCGGCGGGGCCACGCGGGGCTCCGCGGAGGGCGAGGCGCGGCGACTCCGGCAGGGAGCGACGGCGGCGGGTGGCGAATGGAGCTAGCGGCGGAGGGCGCCGGCGCGGGGCGCGGCGGCGGGCAACACCGGCGGCGGAAGGGCGGCGGCCGGCGGCGCAGGGGAGGCCCGCCGAGGCCCGGTTCAACCCGGGGCGGGCCGGTTCTGGGCCCCGGGCGGCGGCGCGCGGTGGGATGGCGGTGGCGACACGTGGCGATGCGGGATTGGGCGCGGGGGCGGCGATGCTGACATGGCGATCGCTGATTGGACGAAGCGACGTGTCCGGCGGACATGTCCGGCACGGATGGACATGTCCAGCGACGCGGTGGAGAAGGGACTAGGGTTTGGACTGCGGGATTTTCGGGGGAGGGCATACATTTATAGGTAGAGGGAGCTAGGAGAGTCCAAATGAGGAGCGGTTTTCGCCCACACGATCGTGATCGAACGATCGAGAGCATAGAGGGGGTTTGGATGGCTTTTGGGCCACTTTGGAGGGGTGTTGGGCTGCAAACAAAAGAGGGCTCTTGCGGTTACCCGGTTAACCGTTGGAGTATCAAACGACCTCCAAATGGCACGAAACTTGACAGGCGGTCTACCGGTGCTATACCAAGGACGCTTGGCAAACCTCGGGCCATTCCGAGAAAGTTTAACACCCGCACACGAAAAGAGGCAAAAGGGGGCGCCGGAGGACATAGGAGTGCCGGATTGCAAAACGGACAACGGGGAAAATGCTTGGATGCATGAGACGAACATGCATGAAAAATGAGATGCACATGATGACATGATAAAATGCAACACGCAAGCAAAATGACAAGGCAACTACGGTGAATAACTGGCGGACACCTGGCGCATCGAATCCGGGGCGTTACAACACTCCTCCACTAACAAGGGATCTCGTCCCGAGATCTTAGGACCGAGACGGGAGGAAAAAGGGATGAGGTGAAGGAAGAACTCAAGAGAAGAAGCAAAGAATCGAGAGCACCCGAGAAGAAGATAGGAACGACGAGAAGGACGAGAATCGAAAGCTCACGGAATAAGATAGACTATGAAACCACTCCGGTTAGAACGAGATAAGAAACGAATACGACTGTAAGGATTTGGGCAGCACTCCGGCTGAAACATGGAGGAATAGAACACGAGCTTCAGAAGATGAAATGACACTCGATGAAGACATGACACAAAACCTCCGGAAAGAATTGAAAGAGTTGAATGAAAAGAACGGAGAAGAAAATGACAACTTGTGCCATGAATGAAATAGAAAGCAACCTCATAAGAAAGGATTGAACGGAGTTGTTGAGAAAATCAACAACGAAAAGAATAAGCTTGTTGTGGACTTATGGATAACATCTCAAAATTATGAGGTGATAACCGACCACGAGCGGAAAAGATTAAATAGCTGAGAAGAACGAAGAAATGCAAAACTCCACTTCACAAGAATACGGAGAATTAATTGCACTTCTAGATGCAAGACGAAAAAGATACTTGAGCTCCTTCCATAAGAATCTTGATGAACACTAGAAGAATGAATTAAATCATGAAGAACCACCATGAAGAACTCCGGTGAACAAAAGGACAATGAGATGGAATTGAAGGATGAAAATAATAAGATTAAAGCTTGCGTCGATTTAGATGGAGGTTCTGACGAGAAGGCCGAGGAAATTTGAACTCCAGAAACGAAAAGATGAAAGCACCTGGAACTAGAATTTATTGATCATGAACAAACTCCGAAGGAAGGTATTACTCACTTGGAGGAAATAAGAATAAGATTTCTTGTATACTTACCCTTCATCAACTTAGATTGATGACAAGCAATGGATTTAGCATACTACTTATTCTTCTTGAAAAGGATTGAGAAGTGACATATCGCAGACTTGAGAAGGTCTTCATGAACCACTGGTAGGGTTGAAAAAAATGAATGAATTAAAATGATAATCAAGGGAAAAGAATCTTGAACGAACCACCGTAAGAATTCGAAACTGACAGACGAAAAAGAATGAATCACCGGGAAGAATTAGAAGGCAAATATGCTTGAGGGGATTTAGATACAAGAGAACGGGAAGAACTCGAGCTGGTTAAAGAACATTTGAATGAAGCGCCGGGATAAATAGAGAACGATAACTGGAATGATGGCCTTCGGTGAAAAGAGATGGAAAAACAACTCCTGACATACTCCGGACGGGTAAGAACAGAATATCTGACGATTGAAATAATTCGAGAGGATAACATGAAGCTAGAATCATGAAACTTCGAGAGAATGGACAAGATTTAGAGCAAAACTCTTCTTTGGTCTTCAAATGACGATGAGAAACACCACCCAAAATTACTGAGATACTCTAGTAGAATGAAAAGCGAAGAGGTTGAGCCAACAATTAAAAGAATTTGAAAATGATCTTGGAGAAGGCATGTGACTGATGGGATCCATTCTTACGTCACACTTTGAAAAGAATTTGAGAATAACTCCGGGAGAATTAGCAGAGTCAGGTAAGATCCTGGGAAAAGACCTGTGGGTTAGGGCCCACTAAAGAGAAAACACCGTTGGAAAGGATTGTTGAAAAGATAGATGAAGCACCGTAACAATTGAAATATTTGAATGAGGTGACAACCTCGAATTAATTGGAACACAGACGAATCTCCTGAGATGTCTTCCGAACTCTGGAATGATTGAATGGCGAGAGGAAACGAGCAAGGAGAACACTTGATCCAAGTAGAAGAATGTGAACAACCCGAAAAACATGAATTGAGTGCACCGCAGAAGAAAAAGAGATGAAGAATGTCCAACAAAAGAGAATTCATCATTTGAAATAATTGAGGGAAGACTGAAGAGGCTCCACATGAATGAAATTGATGCTCGAAAGAACTCAGGCTCTGGGAAGAAGAGGGTGGGAGGGCGGAAAAAACAATGGAACTTGGAAGGGGAACCGACGAATATCTTGAAGAGAAAACACCGGTTGAAATCATTGAGGAAAGAAAGCAAAGACTTCGCACGAGTAGGATGGATACTCGATTACGGACTTCGGTTCCGAGAAGAAAAGGGGTGGGCGGGTGGGAAAAGAAAACAACTGAGGCTTGAACTTGACAACGATAAAGAGGCTCGAGTCAACTTGACGAGAAATGCACCGGATGAAAAGAGCTAAGATCCAACGACCGAAAAACTAACCACGTGATCCTAAAGAAAATTTGAAGGGGAAGAGGAGTAATTCAAAACCTACGTCAAGATTCCTCACCAGAGCGATGAAGGGGCTGAGGAGTAAAAAGAATTCCTACTGTCCGATATAACTAGACTCAAAAAATAGTTTTCTTCTAGACTCGACAACGGCCAAACTACACGATCAATCAAGGGGGCTCCTAGGGTCGGTCGAGGCTCTGATACCAACTTGTCACGCCCAAGATGTGACCCTATCCTAAAGGAACTCAAAGGTCCCACCAAGGATAGAAGCGCATCTTGAAGACGCTTTTGCATGGTGGATATCATTACATCAACATTACATAATAGATGGGGATACATACATAAGGCATACAATGCTACACGAATACAACATCATCTTACATAAGATCACCATCCGACTATGGATGAAACACAAACAGAAACTCAAACGACACCCACCCTGCTAGCCCAGGCTGCTGACCTGGAACCTATCCCATGATCGAAGAAGAAGCAGAAGAAGAACTCCAAAACAAGCAAACATCGCTCTCGCGTCATGATCATCACATAACCTGTACCTGCAACTGTTGTTGTAGTAATCTGTGAGCCACGAGGACTCAGCAATCTCATTACCATGGGTATCAAGACTAGCAAAGCTTAATGGGAAAGGAAGGGGTAAAGTGGTGAGGTTGCAGCAGCGACTAAGCATATATGGTGGCAAACATACGCAAATAAGAGCGAGAAGAGAGCAAACGGAACGGTCGTGAAGCTAGTAATGATCAAGAGGTGATCCTGAACTCCTACTTATGTCAAACATAACCCAAAGACTGTGTTCACTTCCCAGACTCCGCCGAGAAGAGACCATCACGGCTACACACATGGTTGATGCGTTTTAATTCGGATCTGGTGTCAAGTTATCTACAACTGGACATTAACAAATTCCCATCTGCCACATAACCGCGGGAACGGCTTTCGAAAGTTTATAACCCTACAGGGGTGTCCCAACTTAGCCCATGATAAGCTCTCGCGATCAATGAAGGATATTCTTCTCCCAGGAAGACCCGATCAGTCTCGGAATCCCGGTTTACAAGACATTTCGACAATGGTAAAACAAGACCAGCAAAGCCACCCGATGCGCCGACAATCCCGATAGGAGCTGCACATATCTCGTTCTCAGGGCAACACCGGATGAGACATCCTACGAGTCAAACCAGACCTCCAGTTTCCCCGAGGGGGCCCCGCAGTCTACTCGGTTCGGACCAACACTTGGACAAGCATTGGCCCGGGGGGGCTAAAAAGGGCTAGGTGAGGCAAATGGTAAAACCAAGGTTGGGCCTTGCTGGAGGAGTTTTATTCAAAGCGAACTGTCAAGGGGGTCCCATAAATCACCTGACCGCGTAACGAACACAAAATCCGGGAACATAATACCTGTATGACGGAAACTAGGACGGCAAGAGTGGAACAAAACACCAGGCATAAGGCCAAGCCTTCCACCCTTTACCAAATATATAGATGCATTAATAATATAAGAGATATTGTGATATCCCAACATAATCCTGTCCACCATGGAGCAATCTTCAACTTCACCTGCAACTAACAATGCTATAAGAGGGGCTGAGCAAAGCGGTAACATAGCCAAGCAACGGTTCACTAGGAAGGGTGAAAAGGTTAGAGGATGACATGGCAAATTGGGAGACTTGAGGAGCAAAAGATAGGTAGCGCAACAAAGCGATAGAACGAAGCAACTAGCATAGCAATGATATTAATGAGATCCAGGGTGACGGTAATCTTGCCTGAAATCCCGCTAGGAAGAAGAATGAGTCCATGAAGAAGATGAAGCCACGAAGACGAACCAAGCGTAGACGAACGAATCCTCACGGTCGCAACAAAACGGGAACTATCGAGAAGAAGCACACGACATAGTAAACACACCACACATGAACAAGGCATGATGCTCAATCAAGTATGATGCATGACAAGGCTACATGAAGCTACTCATGGCAAGAGATGATGCAAACAAGAATAACACATCAACGCAAGTTTAAATGAGGCCGGAAACAACATATAACAATTCCGGTTAGTCCTCATATGCAAATTTAGAAATTAGTCCTGAACTGAACAAACATTAAGTTGAAGTTACTAAACAGCAAGTTAAGATGCACCACGATGATCTACACGAAATTCTAGTCAAATTACATATTAAGTTCATTAGATTCGGAGCTACGGCCTAGAAGATATGAGCAAAACAAGTTAAACATGGCATTGATGCAAAATGCATACAAACATCAAGAAAACACTCTTAAAACATGGATGCAACATGATAATATGAAACTACATGCAAAATCAAGCAAGTTCCATATAGAGCACACTCAAAACGGAGCAACGGACCAACACGTACACTCTATACAAGTTTAAAGGACAAGCTGTCCAAAACAGCAACTAGGCATCTAGCAAGCATCAAGGCAATAAGCTACAGCATCCCAACGAGAAAAAAAAGGCATGGGCATGAAGTACAGGTAAAGCATGACAAAACATGAACACTGAGCTATCTCCAGAAATCACATGAACATGCTCAGAATGGCATGGCAAGATTGCAAATAATAACAGATTCAGACTTAGCAGAAATAACATCAGGTTGCAATGTTTAGAGCTATCAAACAATATGCTACAGGAACTTAACATGGAAAACAAAGGCATGGCATGATACTACTAAATGCATAGAACAAAAGTCCCTTACTGACCATGAGCTAAAAGGGCACAGAAAATATGATGGCACCCATGTAAAAATGGCAAGTTATATGACAGATTCATACATGGCAGAAACAGCAATAAGTAGGCATGTTGGTGAGCTTGAACCACTCACCACAAAGAAATACATGACATGGAAAGGCAACCAACAGTAAGAATACATGTTTATGAAGCTAAGCATGGCAAGAGCAAGTTCATAGGGCACATGGATCACTAACAACAATCATGGCAACATTGAACTTAATGTTAACAGGCTGACAACAACATTATTTAGCAGTTTGAGAGCAAGATTACGACAAGTTACAGCAGGATATAAATGCAACCATGGGCATGAATGGATAGAGCATGACATGTATAACAAATCATCCTTGGTGAACATCTCCAGGTTATACATAGAATGACTTGTAGCAGCAGGTTAACATAGCAACAAAATATAACAGAATCAGCCTAGCAAAACAGCAACAGCAAGTACCCTACTTAGCAAGCTCGATGCACTCATTACAAGACTCACAAAAATACATGTATGCCACCACTGACATGGCATATCATAGTACAAAACACATGTAGACAACAACCTCATAGGATGCACACATCAAACATGGCAAAAATGACAAATGAGCATGTTCTGTTAACAGACAGCAGATAACATTATATAGCACTGTTGCAACGATGATGTGGGCATCAAGATGGCCTCAAACAAGCATGGCATAATGGAATGAAATGAATAGCATCTCACAACGAACATTTTGACATATTACACGCACGAAATGGAGCAGTATGCTAGGAGATATGACATGACAAACATAGCACCAGAATGTGCAAATTTCAGGACTTAGTGGGAAAAATCACCTCGCGGGGTCAACGCGGATCGGGTCGGGTGAGATGGATCCGGGCGCGGGCCCGCGGATCGGGTCGGGGCGGATCCGGACGGCGGCGGCGGCGGTTCTCCGGCGAGGGATCGCCGGCGGCGAGCTTGGGGCGGCGGAGGAGGCACTGGACGGGGCCGGGGAGGCACGGCGCCTAGCTCCGGCGGCTCCTGGTGGCCGGAGCAGGGCAGGAGGCGGCGGGATCTGGTGGAGGCAGGGACCGGCGATGGCGGGGGCGGCCGGCAGAGCACCGGCGGCGGAGGAGCTCCGCCTCACGGAGGCGGCGGGGCCGCGCAGGGCTCCGCGGAGGGCGAGGCGCGGCGACTCTGGCAGGGAGCCACGCGGCGGGCGGTGGATGGAGCTGGCGGCGGAGAGCGCCGGCGCGGGGCGCGGCGGCGGGCCACGCCGGCGGCGGAAGGGTGGCGGCTGGCGGCGAGGCGGCGGCGCAGGGGAGGCCCGGCGAGGCCCGGTTCGACCCGGGGCGGGCCGGATCTGGGCCCCGGGCGGCGGCGCGCGGTGGGATGGCAGCGGCGACACGTGGCGATGCGGGATTGGGTGCGGGGGCGGTGATGCTGACGTGGCGATCGCTGATTGGACGAAGCGACGTGTCCGGCGGACATGTCCGGCACGGATGGACATGTCCGGCGACGCGGTGGAGAAGGGACTAGGGTTTGGACTGCGGGATTTTCGGGGGAGGGCATACATTTATACGTAGAGGGAGCTAGGAGAGTCCAAATGAGGAGCGGTTTTCGCCCACACGTTCGTGATCGAACGAGCGAGAGCATAGAGGGGGGTTGGATGGGTTTTGCGCCACTTTGGAGGGGTGTTGGGCTGCAAACAAAAGAGGGCTCTTGCGGTTACCCGGTTAACCGTTGGAGTATCAAGCGACCTCCAAATGGCACGAAACTTGACAGGCGGTCTACCGGTGCTATACCAAGGCCGCTTGGCAAACCTTGGGTCATTCCGAGAAATTTTAACACCCACACATGAAAAGAGGCAAAAGGGGGCGCCGGAGGACATAGGAGTGCCGGATTGCAAAACGGACAACGGGGAAAATGCTCGAATGCATGAGACGAACATGCATGCAAAATGAGATGCACATGATGACATGATAAAATGCAACACGCAAGAAAAATGACAAGGCAACTACGGCGAATAACTGGCGGACACCTGGCGCATTGAATCCGGGGTGTTACACACTTCCCCAACGAACGCAAGTCCAAACTTCTCCCTCGAGCCAATGGACCCATAAACGACAATGCCTACAAGATAGACCTACCACGAGGCAAGTACAATGTGAGCGACATCTTCAACGTCAAGGACCTCGCACCATACCATGGAGATGAAGATTTTGATCCGAGGTCGGATCTTTCCCAAGGGGGGGAGATGATGCGGAGCATCCCTCGCTCATCCCCATGGACGTACCTACATCTCCCTCAACACCACTTGGACCCATGACAAGAGCTAGAGCAAAGGCTATCGAAAATAAGGTGAACTCGCTCCTCTCCGAACTCTCTCTCTCTACTCACGAGACTTGGCAACTACCTCATACGGACACTCTGTGTGTGATCAGGTACTTGGAGGAGAGCCACGGGACAGCTACACCCAATGGCCAAGGTGGCAAGGACACCAAGCATGGACATCAAGAAGAAGAGCCATTTGGGAAGCTACAGGCACCGGACGACCGGCCGAGCCCGGACGTCCGACCCTTGGGAGATGCTACAGCCGAGGGAAGGAAGGCAGGGCAGTGCTACAGGCCACGGACGACCGGCCCACCCCGGACGGCCGACGACTCCTAGACCATGGACGACTGACGCCCTCCGGATGTCCGGCAGCTGGGCACCCGGGAGGAAATTAACGGAAAACCGAAGCCACCGGACGACTGGACGACCAGCACCCGAGCCGAAATTACGGAAGTCTGACATCTACGGACATCCGAACCGTCCTGAAGCTCCGGACGACCAACGTTTTTTGGACGTCCGACACCTGAGTGACTGCAGCCACGGGCCGATGCCCTTGTACCCCTTCACTTTGACCCCCATTTGCACTACGACTATAAATAGGTCTCTCCCACCTCCTAGCTAGGATTAGCATTATGATAGCTCGATTGAGATAGAGCATTGCTCATCCGTACAGGATCTACTCCACGTGAGGGACCGTGCCTCTTCGGAGAAGATCCATTCGGATTCAAGGCCTTCATCCGGAGAAGAAAATCGAGACCTCTTCATGGAGAAGAACGGTTACTCTTGTATCTTCCCTTGTTGACTTTGGATCATGTGTTACCTTATGCTTTCGGTGATCTAGCCCTGGTGTGATCAATTACTTGTCGGTTGAGTGTTTCTCTCGTTTCTCCCTGTGTTTTCCCTTGTGTTCTTCCGCGCGTTCTTCATGTTTCCCGTAGGATCCACTCCAAACGTGAAAGATCGGCCCCATAGGGATTCGCCCTACATCAGTACTCCAGGCCTCCTAGCGCAAGCGGGGAGAATCTTCTGGATCTGCATGCTTGCTCCAAGCAGTTTGACTACTTGTGGGTCCGACACGGGCACTGAATGACAAAATTATGACCGTTTTAGTGAACATCTATCCATTCTATGGCAGTCCTTGAAAGTACTTCATTTTCCCGTGTGCTTTTTGCCTGACCGCCCTGAAATTTCTTGTCCTCTTGCCACAAGCTTGGAGTATTTCCTGGATTCGCAAGCTCGTCGCGAACAGTTTGAGTACTTGTGGGTCCGACATGGACTCAGAATGAGAAAGTTATGACCGTTTTAGTGAACATCGGTCCATTCTATGGTAGTCCTTGAAAGTACTTGATTTTCCCATTACGTTTTTTGCCCGACCGCCCCAAAATTTCTTGTCCTCTATAGTGGAGATATTGTTTCCACATATATATTGATCGATGCCAGGAATGACCTTTTGTTCTTGGCTTTCACGCGCATGAGTTACAGCATGCCATCCGGCGAAAAAAGGAGAATAAGGCATATAGCCGCTGGATTTATTTAATTTACGACCAATTGAGATTGCCCGGATCATAGAGCATCTGCAGAAAGCTACGTTTGTCCCTACCATGGGGTCTAATGTCTATGAGCAACATTATATATCTAATTTCCTTCAAAAGGAAGCGCCAATGGGTTTAGAAAGTTGTCCGAAAATCTGTGGCGAATGATGTTCTTTGACTTTCAGGGCCAAAAAGTCCTGCTTAAGGCTGAATTTGAGGGTACACTGGGCCTCCTCGCGCAAGCGGGGAGTATTATCTGGATTAGCACGCTTGCCGCAAGCAGTTTGAGTACTTGTGGGTCCCACACGGACTCCGAATGACAAAGTTATGACCATTTTAGTGAAGGTCGGTCCATTCTATGGCAGTCCTTAAAAGTACTTCATTTCCCCGTTACGGTTTTTGCCTGACCGCCTCAAAAATTCTTGTTCACTATAGTGGAGATATTGTTTCCACATATATATTGACTGGTGCCAGAAATGCCCTTTTGTTCTTGGCTTTCACGCGCATGAGTTATAGCATGCCATCCGGCGAAAACAAGGAGAATCAGACATATAGCCGCTTGATTTTCTTCAATTTATGGCTAAATGAGATTGCCCGGATCATAGAGCATCTGCAGAAAGCTACGTTTGTCCCTACCAGGGGGGCAAATGTGTATAAGCAACATAATCTCTCGATTTTTCTTCAAAAGGAAGTGCTAATGGGTTCAAAAACTTGTCCAAAAAATGGCACCGAATGATGTTCTTTGACTTTTAGGGTCAGTTAGTCCTGTTTAAGGCCGAATTTGAGGGTACTGTGGACCTCCAAGCACAAGCAGGGAGTATTTTTTGGATTCGCACGCTCGCCGTGAGCACTTTGAGAACTTGTGGGTCCGACACGGACTCTGAATGACAAAATTATGACCGTTTTAGTGAACAACTATCCATTCTATGGCAGTCCTAGAAAGTACTTCATTTTCTCGTGCGCTTTTTGCCTGACCGCGCCGAAATTTCTTGTCCTCTATAGTGGAGATATCGTTTCCACATATATATTGACCGATGCCAGAAATGCCCTTTTGTTCTTGGCTTTCACGTGCATGAGTTACAACATGCCATCCGGCGAAAATAAGGAGAATAAGGCATATAGCCGCTGGATTTTCTTCAATTTACCGCCAAATGAGATTTCCCAGATCATAGAGCATCGGCAGAAAGCTACGTTTGTCCCTACCAGGGGTGGCTAATGCCTATAAGCAACATAATCTCTCAAATTTCCTTCAAAAGGATGTGCCAATGGGTTCAGAAACTTGTCCAAAAAACAGCGGCGAATGATGTTCTTTGACTTTTAGGGTCAAAAAGTTCTATGTAAGGCTGAATTTGAGGGTACTCCCGGCCTCCTGGCGCAAGACGAGAGTATTTTCTGGATCCGCACGCTCGCCGCGAGCAGTTTGAATACTTTTGGGTCCGACACGGTCTCCGAATGACAAAGTTATGACCGTTTTAGTGAACATCGGTCCATTCTATGGCTGTCCTTGAAAGTACTTCATTTTCCCGTGACGCTTTTTGCCTGACCACCCCGAAATTTCTTGTCCACTATAGTGGAGATATTGTTTCCACATATATATTGACCGATGCCAGAAATGCCCTTTTGTTCTTGGCTTTCACGCGCATGAGTTACAGCATGCCATCCGGCGAAAACAAGGAGAATAAGATGTGAATGATCTCAACTATGATTATGACAATGAACGATGGGTAGCACGTGCTGGAAATTGATGGATGGGTGGTGCACAGCGGAAGGGATAACGATGCAGCGGTGGCGTGACTAATGTGAATAGAACTCGAAACTCTAAACGATAGAGGCGGGGTGTCCCGATCTTTCGTTGAGATGATAACTATCGATTTGGTGGAGTCAACTTTGACGATCGGACTACAAACGTGCACAATGTAGCGCCTTAGCAATCGCTAAACCAACTCCGAGAGGTTATTGACCACGTTGGAGCACAATCAACCTGACCACGAAGGTCTATTCTTGCAAGCAATTGAAGAACAAGCAAGAATATGATAAAAGCAATCTGAATATGACAATGAACGATGGGTAGCACGTGGTGGAAATTGATGGATGGGTGGTGCACAGCGGAAGGGATAATGATGCAGCGGTGGCGTGACTAATGTGAACAGAACTCGAAACTCTAAACGATAGAGGCGGGGTGTCCCGATCTTTCAATGAGATAATAACTATCGATTTGGTGGAGTCGACTTTGAGGATCCGACTACAAACGTGCACGACGTAGCGCCTTAGTAATCGCTAAACCAACTCCGAGAGGTTATTGACCACGTCGGAGCACAATCAACCTGACCACGAAGGTCTATTCCTGCAAGAAATCGAAGAACACGCAAGAATATGATAAAAGCAATCTGAATAATGCGATTATATATGAAGTATTGATAAAGGTGGGGATCCATAAGCGGTCTTGTTCTGGTCATTGGACACAAACGAACTACACGAAGTTGCAATGGCTAACTTTTAACTAAACAAATTCCAAGGAAAAAACTACTAGATGGATCTACTTCTATAGGAGCAAGGGGTGGCGGCCAAGGAAGTGGGAGGACGTTCCAAGGCAGCCTAAAGCAAACCCTAGGTCGTACAAGGCAAATGGGCCCAAGTGGAGGTGACGTAACATCTTTGGACTTGTAGTTTGACTCGGATTCTGCTGCAGCATCAGATTATTTCGTCCATAACTCAATGCTCTGGAAGAATTTGAAGGTGAATCCAATTTGGTTGGAAAGTGCACGAAATCTATTTTCCAACAAAAAAAAGAATCACCCAATTTGGTGTCCAGATGATCAAGTTATTGACGTTTTGATTCAGGTATGTCTGTGTAGTCCGAATCTGAGTTCAGAACGTGAAAGACTTAGAGCCTAGGAATAGGATGACGATAACGAATAGTAATATTGTTAATGCCTCTACAATCAACACACATACGCGATGTACCATCCTTTTTTGGCACTAGAATAATAGGAACGGCACAAGGACAAAGGGATTCGCGTATATAACCTTTGTCGAGAAGCTCCTGTACTTGAGCATAATCTCCTTCGTCTCCACTGGATTGGTACGGTATGGCGCATGGTTTGGCTGTGAAGCACCGGGAATTAAGTCAATCTTATGCTCAATCCCTCGAATAGGCGGTAATCCCGGTGGCACGTCTTGTGGAAATACGTCAGCAAACTCCTGCAAAATGTTAGTGACAGCTGGAGGCAAAGAGGAAGGCATGTCCTTGAATGAAAATAATGCCTCTTTGCACATGAAAGCATCGCAAATAGATTTGCTGAAATCTAGCTCATCAATATCAGATTTGGTGGCAAATAAGCATGCACTTTTCAATTTAATTTCAGAAGCAACACTAGATGGTTTATAATTAGGCTTCATTTGTTGCTCAAATTCTTTTGCCACAATCTGATTTTCACTCTTATTCTTCTCCTGTTTTGCTTTATTAGCTCTATTAATATCATCTTTCAAAATGGAATTAGGAGTCATAGGAAGCAAATTAATATTTTTATCCTTATGAACCAGAGTATACTGATTGTTTCTACCATGGTGTACAAAATTTTTATCAAATTGCCATGGTCGACCAAGTAATAAGGAACATGCTTGCATAGGTACCACATCACAATCAACATAATCAGCATATGTAGAGATACTAAAATGCACACGAACAGTACATGTTACCTTAACCTTGCTGCTGTTGTTGAACCATTGGATGTAGTAAGGATGTGGATGTGGTCTTGTGGTGAGAGATAGCTTCTCCACCATCTCCATGCTAGCCAAGTTGTTGCAGATCCCTCCATCTATGATGACGCGCACAGAACGTTCCTTCACAACTCCCTTTGTATGGAACGAATTATGCCTCTGATTTTGCTCAACTTGTGTGACCTGCACACTCAAAACACGTTGAGCAACTAAACATTCATACCTGTCAGCGTCTTCAGGAGCCATGTATTGCGTCTCATGATCAGAATCATCTCCACCGTGTTCTTCACATGTAATAAGAGCCAAAGTCTCTTCATCATAGTCACTAGCGGATTCATACCCACCATCCTCAGTAGCAATCATCACATGCTAAGATTAGCATTCTCGC
This sequence comes from Triticum timopheevii, assembly GCA_963921465.1. Taxonomy (NCBI): domain Eukaryota; kingdom Viridiplantae; phylum Streptophyta; class Magnoliopsida; order Poales; family Poaceae; genus Triticum; species Triticum timopheevii. The sequence continues at coordinate 278,092,818 of OY997266.1, read as the reverse complement.
GCATAATGTCCTCTTCCCTTACAACGAACTATCACTTGTGTGCCCTTTTGATACAATGGAAGAAGAAGAGCTCTGTGCAGGCCCGACAGGTATGCTCTTGGCAGATAGTGGTGGTTGTGCCTGCTTTCTTGTATCACGGGTGGAGGTGGCAGCTGATGGAGGTGCTGGCGCAGTGGAAGTAGAGGATGCACGCGGTGTCCATGATGAAGGTCGACCTACAGAAAAGTTAGTTCGCGCCAATGCTTGTCGATCATGCACTTCACGTTTAGCTTTACAAGCAAGATGGAATAAACAAGTGATATTAGCATACTCCTTATACTCTAGAATGGTCTGAATCTCTCTATTTAATCCACCCATAAAACATGCAAGCATAGCTTCATTCTCCTCAACAATACCACATCTAATCATGCCAGTTTGCAATTCCTTATAATATTCTTCTATAGAATTTCTTCCTTGTCTTAAACGCTGCAATTGTTGAAGCAATTCACGTTGACAATATGGTGGAACCCAATGAGTACGCATAGCAGTTTTCAAAGCAGCCCAAGTAGCTGGAATAGGATATAATCTACAATGTTCAGACCACCATACACATGCAAAACTAGTGAAAGCACAAACAGCAGCAGCAACCCGTCTCTCCTCGGGATATTGTAAACATGTAAAATGGTGTTCAGTCTCTAACTCCCAAGTAAGATATATATCAGGAACATACCGTCGAATGGTGGAATATTCAATCTCAGTTTAGAAACATGGTCATGATCTCGTACCTGAGGTGGTGGTGCAGGCCTACCATTGCGATTATATTCCTGAGGTCGACCTGCTGGTGGTGGTGCTGGTGGCTGCACGTAGTTCTGATTTTGATCAACCTCATCCTCATAATCGCCCTCATACTCATCATCCTCCTAGGTACCAGTAGCAGCAGTAGCAGGAGCCAAAGAAGCATCAACAACAGGTACAGCAGCACTAGAAGTTTGGCCATCCTCAAGAGGAACACGCTTCGCTCGTCCATACTGATTCAGAAGGGGGCGTTGTTGTTGTCGTTGAAGAGGTGCAATAGGTGCAGCCGGCGGTCGTTGTGGAAAACGCGCGAGCAATTCATTAAACTTGTAATCAAGCTTTGTTTCGAACATCTTCTCAATGCCATCTATCTTCTCCATGGCCTCTTCAAATCTGTTTAGCACATCTTGCACCTGTCCACTCATCATTTGCTTAAATTTATCATGTAGCTGTTTGTTCGTCAGGTTCTCCCAATCAGTCTCATTGGCTTGTGATCCTGCCATGGTTAGTAGCAAATAGAAACACCCAAGAATATGATCCTACAGACTACTAGGAAGTGGTGGTGGTGTATCACAAATCCTTCAAGCGAATCTCAAATTCTTACCAGTTCTTACCCAGCAACAGGTAGTGATCATCAACCGTTGTAGTCAAAACTCTCAAAGCTTGGATAGAGCGATTCCCAGAGAGAGTCAAACGCACGACGGAGATGTATGTGGATCTGGGAAGGCTTATAATATGGTTGCAAAAAGGGTCAGCAATAATCAATTCAGAGATGCAAAGTTTAATAAACGCTCAACGACGGTACTGTGCTGGTCCTAGGCTAGACCGTGCTAGAGACGCGAGCCTAGAACACTAACAAAACCACGACGCGACACATAATCAAGGGAGGGGCACACTCTGAATTTTTTTCTCTTTTTCTTTTTGCACTTTTTTCCTCTCTTTTTTGCTCTGCAACAAGTTTTTTTCGAAAAAGTCTACAAATGGTCTAAAAACTGCCTAGCCAGAATTTTCCAGACTGGAACTATTTTTCTTGTACGGGTGGCACTTATGTTGGGAAGTCTGACTTGGTCACGACTTGGAGTATTGCGTGATCTGGAAAACGAAAACAAACCAACAAATACTGGACTCGGACTAGGACTAGTGGCGGAGATGAATCTGGTGGTAACTCGGACTTGTGGCGGATATATGTAGGGCGATGGAACATGGACTGGTGGCGAATCTCTGATGGAGGTGAAATCGGATTATCGTGATGGCGGTGAATATGTGGTATATGGCGGCGGTGATGACGATGGTGGTATATGGTAGCGGTGATGACGATGGTGGTATATGGCAGCGGTGAAGACGATGGCGGTATATGGCAGCGGTGACGATGATGGCGGCATGACAACTTGTGAACAGAACTCGAAACTCTAAAGGACTGCACACTAAGACCAGCAACTCGACAGGATGATGCAGCCACAAATTCAACAAAGCAAAAGACTAAAACGAATATGCAATGGCTCAGACTGGTTCGGATAGGATGAACTAACCCTAATTTTTTTGTGGCTTTTTCGTGGACTGTAGGTATGATAATAGACTCGATATAAACTACGAAAAACTGTTAAATCTCACTGAGCACCTGAAAATCTGACACCACTTGATAGAGGCAAAGGTGTCCCGATGTTTCGATGAGATGGTGGCTATCGTTTCTGTGGGAGTCGACCTTGACGATCCGACTACGAACGTGCGAGACATCGCGCCTTAGCAATCGCTAAACCAACTTCCGAGGGGTTATTGACCACGCCGGAGCATGATCAACCTGACCACGAGGGTATGTTTCCTGCGAGCAAACGAAGAACAAGCAAGAAATTGATATTGCAATCTGGATATTGCGAATATAAGAGGAAAGCTTTATTAATGAAGGAGGGGTTCTGAGACGCCTTTGTCTGGTCATTGAACACAAACGAAGTACGCGAAGTCGCAGCAATGGCGAACTTTTAATCTAAACAAAACCCAAAGTCTAAACAGTGCCCTAAGGGCAGTATATATGGAGGAAGAGCGGGGAATTTCGTGGCCCTTGGTGGAGGGGTCCGAAACCAACCCTATCTCTTGTTTCCCCACACATACGGACTCTAAAAATAGCCTATACTTATGTATTTCAAAATTACATGGGCCTGGCCCAAAAAAAAGGTGACGCGGCACCTAGAATATTCTTTGGACGAAATTTATAAGTGGCATCTTGTATATTTCGTCCAAGGCTTCATGCACTCATTATGGTGGCTTCAAAGTCTTGAAATCATCACTTGTAATTCCGTTCTTGTTCCCCTTGCTTGGTCTTGCTCCAATGTTCATCCTTCTCCAAGCTAGGCCCTTCATTTGTAAGCAAAACAAATGTATCCAATTTAGGCAGCATCATATTCTCATGAACATTATAATCATTACCAAGAAACAAAAGTACCTGGTAATTTAATTGGCGTGTGCGAGCTCTAGTAATTGGTCCAGTATGTATAGCAGCAGGGGCTGTGGGTGTAACAATGGTATTGATGTCCTCATCAAGAATGAAGCAATGCTTGCACGTTTTATGGGTGGATTAAATAGAGAGATTCATACCATTCTAGAGTATAATGAGTATACTAATATCACTCGTTTATTCCATCTTGCTTGTAAAGTTGAACGTGAAGTGAAGAATCGACACGCATTGGCGAGAACTAACTTTTCTGCAGGTCAACTGATGCGGAGCATCCCTCGCTCATCCCCATGGACGTACCTACATCTCCCTCAACACCACTTGGACCCATGACAAGAGCTAGAGCAAGGGCTATTGAAGTTAAGGTGAACTCGCACCTCTCGAAACTACCTCGCTCTCCTCATGAGACTTGGCTACTACCATATATGGACACTTTGTGTGTGATCAGGTACTTGGTGGAGAGCCACGGGACAGCTACACCCAATGGCCAAGGTGGCAAGGACACCAAGCATGGACATCAAGAAGAAGAGCCATTTGGGAAGCTACAGGCACCGGACGACCGGCCGGGCCCAGACATCCGACCCCTGGGAGATGCTACAGCCGAGAGAAGGAAGGTAGGATAGAGCTACAAGCCACGGACGACCGGCCCAGCCCGGATGTCCGACGACTCCCAGGCCACGGACGACCGACGCTCTCCGGACGTCCGGCATCTGGGCACCCGAGAGGAAATTAACGGAAAACCGAAGCCACCGGACGACCGGACGACCAGCACCCGAGCCAAAATCACGGAAGTCCGACATCTACGGACGTCCGGACCGTCCTGAAGCTCCGGACGACCGACGTCTTCTGGACGTCCGACACCTGGGTGACTGCAGCCACGGGCCGATGCCCTTGTACCCCTTCACTTTGACCCCCATTTGCACTACGACTATAAATAGGTCTCTCCCACCTCTAGCTAGGGTTAGCATTGTGATAGCTCGTTTGAGATAGAGCATTGCTCATCTGTACCGGATCTACTCCACGTGAGGGACCGTGCCTCCTCGGAGAAGATCCATCCGGATTCAAGGCCTCCATCCGGAGAAGACAATCAAGACCTCCTCACGGAGAAGAACGGTTACTCTTGTATCTTCCCTTGTTGACTTTGGATCATGTGTTACCTTATGCTTTCGGTGATCAAGCCCTTGTGTGATCAATTACTTGTCGGTTGAGTGTTTCTCTCCTTCCTCCCCGTGTTTTCCCTTGTGTTCTTCCGCGCTTTCTTTGTGTTTCCCCGTAGGATCCACTCCAAACGTGAGAGATCGGCCCCATAGGGATCCACCCTACATCACCGTAGGTATTGGATGAGTACTTGGCGTACTTGAAGTCATCTTTCACTTAACGTTCCGCCTTCGTAGCTTGATGTACGAGCTCAATGAGGTTGGAGTAGGGTTGGATAATCAAAGAGCCACCCAAGCTTTTAAGCAAAGAGGAAAGATAATCAAAGAGCTTATGAGCAAGAACCATAGCATCATACTACATTAAGATGGTCATATTGGATCATCTTGGATCATAGCACCGATATACCATATATACAGCATACTTGGGATCGCGATCGTTGCATTTTTGCCTAGTAGGTTGTGCACAAGTTCCGTATCCGCCTATTGTGCAATCGTGCTAGCGTCTCTCGTGTATTGTGCAACAAGAGCATTTTCGTGGATTCCACATTTTGGCTCAATTTTTGTTTGCACAATCCCTCTTATCTATTTGCATGTGTGTTTCCATGTACCATTATTTTCTTGGTCTACTTGTTGCATTTGCAAATTTGTGAGTCATTTCCAACATTATTGAAGCTCACTTACTATTGCATCAAATTTTGTGCCACCATCCTAACCAAGCTCCACATAAGCTTTTACTTGCGTAGGTGTGAGAACCGACAAGGATTCGTACCAATAGTGCTATTTCATTGTCCGCATTTGAGTGAACTTGATTCATCGTCAACATCGGTCAAGGTACATTGGTATAAGTTCTTCTCTTTCTACCACTCACATTTTGCTTGGAATGATGGATAGGCCGTGTAATTCTACCAACCCACTCTTCATACATCACCAAGAGCCACCTCTTTGGTGCACAACGAGCGTTGCATCAAGAGCAACAAGCAATGAACGACCGCATCGACAACCTTGCCACCGACTTGCGACTCTCTGGGTAACGTACACGAGACTAGTTCGACAACAAGCTCGACACGCACAAGCAAGAGAATGATGCAAGAATGGACGAGATCCGAGCTTTGTTGGTGAACTAGCCTCCTTCAACTTCTTCATACTCAAGACAGAGCCACTCAAATCGACACTCCAATGACACCTTCTGGGGCTCAAGTACACCATCATCGAACACTCTCCGACGAGCCGCGCGTCAAGACCGTCATGCATCTTGCAACCCGCTAAACGTCAACCATTCACAAGAGCAAGTTCCTCATCCTCACTCAAACCAAGTCGCTTTTGCTCTTGCTCAAGAACGACAACGACTATGGCGCCAAGAAGAAGAACGAGCGCGTCTACACCAAGAGGAACAAGACGCCGAGGCTCAATGTCTTCAACAACAACAACGAGAAGCACAAGCTCTTGAGGTGCAACATGCCCTTCAAGAATAAAGTCGAGCCATCACCAACCGCAATCGCGAATAGCGCAATCAAGAGGAAGCCCTTCGAGAAGAAATCCAAGAGAGGAACTACCAACCGCGCGTGCAACATCAAGTTCCTCAAGCTCCTTCACAAGCTCGTCAAGCTCCACCTCAACCTCAAGTTCAACAAGAGCAAGTTGATCATGGACTTCCTCCATGCCAAGAGCAACATGAGGATGATTACCCTCCACGTCAAGGGCGTCATCATCACCATCGCTAACAACACAATGAAGAGCAACGCTATGGCAAGCTCAAATTCACAATGCCCAAGTTCAATGGAAGCAATGATCCCGAAGAATACCTCTCATGGGCATTGAAGGTCGACAAAATCTTTCGTTTGCACACGTATGAGGAAGAGAAGAAGATCGCTATGGCATCACTTGAGTTCCAAGACTATGTGCTCATATGATGGGAACAAGTCCTTGAGCGCCGACAAGCAAGAGGTGAACCTCCAATCACCACTTGGGATCAAATGAAGGAAGTCATGCGAGCACGTTTTGTGCCAACCTACTACAACCGCGATCTCTTCAAGAAGCTACAACTCCTCAAGCAAGGAACAAAGAGTGTTGAAGAATACTACAAGGAAATGGAGATAGCCATGATTCGAGCCAATGTCATGGAAGATGATGAGCAAACAATGGCACGATTCTTGAATGGACTCAATCGTCCCAGCAAGAAGATCACCGACTTCCAACCCTACTCCAACCTCATTGAGCTCGTACATCAAGCTACGAAGGCGGAACGTTAAGTGAAAGATGACTTCAAGTACGCCAAGTACTCATCCAATACCTACGGTGATGTAGGGTGGATCCCTATGGGGCCGATCTCTCACGTTTGGAGTGGATCCTACGGGGAAACACAAAGAAAGCGCGTAAGATCACAAGGGAAAACACGGGGAGGAACGAGAGAAACACTCAACCGACAAGTAATCGATCACACAAGTGCTAGATCACCGAAAGCATAAGGTAACACATGATCCAAAGTCAACAAGGGGAGATACAAGAGTAACCGTTCTTCTCCGTGAGGAGGTCTTGATTGTGTTCTTCGGATGGAGGCCTTGAATCCGAATGGATCTTCTCCGAAGAGGCACGGTCCCTCACGTGGACTAGATCGGGCACGGATGACCAATGCTCTATCTCAAATGAGCTATCAAAATGCTAACCCTGACTAGGAGGTGGGAGAGACCAATTTATAGTCGTAGTGCAAATGGGCGTCAAAGTGGAGGGGTACAAGGGCTTCGGCCCGCGGCTGCGGTCACTCAGGTGTCGGACGTCCGGAAGACGTCGGTCGTCCGGAGCTTCGGGACAGTCCAGACGTCCGGAGATGTCGGACTTCCGTAATTTCAGCTCGGGTACTGGTCGTCTGGTGGCTTCGGTTTTCCGTTAATTTCCTCTCGGGTGCCCAGCTGCCGGACGTCCGGGGGCGTCGGTCGTCCGTGGGCCTGGGAGTCGTCGGACATCCGGGCTGGGCCGGTCGTCCGTGGCCTTTAGCTTCACAAATGGCCCTTCTTCTTGATGTCCATGCTTGGTGTCCTTGCCACCTTGGCCATTGGGTGTAGCAGTCCCGTGGCTCTCCTCCAAGTACCTGATCACACACAGAGTGTCCCTATGAGGTAGTAGCCAAGTCTCATGAGTAGAGAGAGTGATGCGGAGCAAACTTTGGTCATCCCCATGGACCTTCCATCGTCTCACCAAGCACCAAGAGGATCCTTGACTAGAGCACGAGCTAGAGCTCTCGAGACCGAGGTGACTTCTCTCCTTAGTGATATCTCATATGATCCTCTCGAGACATGGCTACTACCTCAATTCGGAATGTTGTGCAATATTAGGTACCAAGAGGACCCTCCTGAGGATGCACATGAAGATGGTCAAGACCCCAAGTCCATGGAAGAAGAGAACCAATGGAAGAAGGCAAGAACAGGCTCCAGGCACTGGACATCCGGCGAGGACCCCGGACATCCGGCCCCTGGAGATCTACACGGCCAGCCCTCGGTAGAAGAAACTACAGCGACCGGTCATCCGGCGTCCAGCCCGGACATCCGGCCCCCACCGTAAATCCGGCCGAAATCCCGAACATCCGGCACCGGCATCCAGGGTGCACAAAAGCTTGCCCCGTTAGCCCGGACATCCGGCGCCTCCCGAAGTAGCGGACATCCGGCCCCTCCGAGCGGACATCCAGCGTCGCCCATCCAGAGAGCAGAACAACCAACTGCGCCAGCCCGAATATCCGACTCCTCAGCCTAGACATCCGGCGCCTAGCGAGCCACCGGACATCCGGCCCGACGCCCAGACGTCCGGCCTTCCCAGGACCTGCACGCGCGTGTTGGACTGAGTCCATGTACCCCTTTGCCCCTAGCCTATATATAGGACTCCTCCTCCTCACTTAGAGACTTAGCATTGTCATAGATCATTTAGAGATAGAGCTCTGCTCATCCGTTCCGGATCTACTCCATGTGAGGGACCGTGCCTCTTCGGAGAAGATCCATTCGGAATCAAGGCCTCCATCCGGAGAAGACAATCAAGACCTCCTCAAGGAAAAGAATGGCTACTCTTGTATCCTTCCTTTGTTGATTTTGGATCATGTGTTACCTTATGCTTTCGGTGATCTAGCCCTTGTGTGATCGATTACTTGTCGGTCTAGTGATTCTCTCGTTTCTCCCCATGTTTTTCCTTGTGTTTTCCCCCTACGATCCTCTCTAAACATGAAAGATCGCCCCCTAGGGTTCCTCCCTACATCAGAGAGGGAGTTCAGAGAGGAGTGAGTTCACCTTATCTTCAATAGACTTGGCTCTAGCTCTTGTCATGGCTCCAAGTGGTGTTGAGGGAGATGTAGGTAAGTCCATGGGGATGAGCGAGGGATGCTCCACATCATCTCCCCTCCCTTGGGAAAGATCCGACCTCGGATCAAAAGCTTCATCTCGATGGTATGGCGCGAGGTCCTTGACGTTCAAGATGTCGCTCACATTGTACCTGCCTCATGGTAGGTCTATCTTGTTGGCGTTGTTGTTGTAGCGTGCTAGCACCTTGAAGGGTCCATCGGCTCGAGGGAGAAGTTTGGACTTGCGATCGTTGGGGAAGCGGTCCTTGCGAAGGTGTAGCCACACGAGATCGCCAATGTTGAAGATCATGGGTTGCTTGTTGACGTTGAGCTTGGTCGCTAGTCGTTGTACTTGGTGCTCGATGGTGTGCCTTGTATCCTCATGCATCTTCCTGATGTAGCTTGCTCGTGCACTCGCATCCATGTTGTTGCGCTCTGGTAGAGGAAGAGGTAGAATGTCCAATGGTGACAACGGGTTGAAGCCATAGACGACCCCGAAGGGGACTTGCCGGTAGTCAAATTTCTTGCACGGTTGTAGGCGTACTCGGTGATGGGTAGACATGCTTTCCACTCCTTGATGTTCTTCTTGATCAACACGCGAAGTAGAGTGGAGAGAGTCCGGTTCGTCACCTCCATTTGGCCGTCGGTTTGAGGATGGTATGCGGATGAGAACAAGAGCTTGGTTCCGAGCTTGGCGCATAGGGTCTTCCAAAAGTAACTCAAGAACATGACGATCAAAGACGATTGTCTTTGGTACTCCATGGAGTCGCAAGATTTTCCTAAAAAAGAGATTTGCAATGTGTGAAGCATCGTCTATATTGTTGCAAGGAATGAAATGTGCCATCTTAGAAAATCAGTCCACAACAACAAACACGGAATCCTTTCCATTTTGAGTTCTAGGCAAACCAAGTACAAAATCCATGCTAATGTCTTCCCGAGGTTGATAAGGAATAGGAAGAGGCATGTAAAGACCATGATATTGAGATTTAGACTTAGCTTTGCGACATGTAGAGCATCGGGTGGTGAAGCGTGAGGCGTCTCGAAACATCTTGGGCCAAAAGTAGTTCTTGGAGAGCGTGGTGAATGTCTTATCTCGTCCAAAATGTCCCATGTGTCCGCCTCCATGAGCCTCTTGCAAAAGTAGCAAACGAAGAGAAGACTCGAGAATGCATAGTTTGTTAGCTTTCATAAGATAAGCATCCTTGATATAATATTGTTCCCGAGAAGTATGCGTCAAACACTTAGCATAAGGAATAGCAAAAGATGGATTATTAGCGTACAAGTCTTTGATGTGCTCAAAACCAATAACATTCAACTCAAGTTTAGTGACAAGCATGCATATGCGTGAAAGTGCATCCGCAACTACATTTTCCTTACCCTTAATGTACTTGATCACATAGGGGAAAGATTCAATAAATTCGCTCCATTTGGCATGACCCTTGTTTAACTTACTTTGACCTTTTAAGTATTTAAGTGTTTCATGATCGGTATGTATGAAAAACCCATGAGGTCTAAGATAATGTTCCCAAACATGTAGCACATGCACTAAAGCATACAATTCTTTATCATATATGGGATAGCTAAGTTGAGCACCGGAGAGTTTTACACTAAAATATGCAATGGCTCGTTTTTCTTGCATCAAAACTCCGCCAATTCCAGTACCACTCATCACTCATGGAGTCGTAGGTGCCATCGTCGTTGAGGATCATGGTGCTCTTGTTTGTGCATTCATAGGACATGTGGCCTCGGCCGCCGCAAGTGAAACGCTTGAAGGAGCTTGTCTTGATGGTCTCATCGGTCGGAGTAGATGATGAAGCACGCGGCTTGAAGTTGCCTGTAGTAGGGGGAGGACGACTTGAACTTGCCGAAGTTTTCTTGTAACTTGACTTGTCGTCGTTGCTTGGAGAAGGCTTGGTTGATGTAGAGGTTGGAGGAGTTGTTGAAGCTTGGTTGTTGGAGAAGCCGTAGGTCTTGGATGAGTACTTGGCTTACTTGAAGTCATCTTGCACTTGACGTTCCGCCTTTGTAGCTTGATGTATGAGCTCAATGAGGTTGGAGTAGGGTTGGAAGTCGGCGAACTTCTTAATGGGATGATTGAGTCCATTCAAGAAACGTGCCATTGTTTGCTCATCATCTTCCGTGACATTGGCTCGAATCATGGCTATCTCCATTTCCTTGTAGTATTATTCAACACTCTTTGTTCCTTGCTTGAGGATTTGTAGCTTCTTGAAGAGATCGCGGTTGTAGTAGGTTGGCACAAAACGTGCTCGCATGATATCCTTCATTTGAGCCCAAGTGGTGATTGGAGGTTCACCTCTTGCTTGTCGGCGCTCAAGGATTTGTTCCCACCATATGAGCACATAGTCTTGGAACTCAAGTGATGCCATAGCGATCTTCTTCTCTTCCTCATAGTTGTGCAAATGAAGGATTTTGTCTACCTTCAATGCCCATGAGCGGTATTCTTTGGGATCATTTCTTCCATTGAACTTGGGCATTGTGAATTTGAGCTTGCCATAGCGTTGCTCTTCATTGTGTTGTTGGCGATGGTGATGATGACGCCCTTGACATGGAGGGTAATCATCCTCATGTTGCTCTTGGCGTGGAGGAAGTCCATGATCAACTTGCTCTTGTTGAACTTGAGGTTGAGGTGGAGCTTGACGAGCTTGTGAAGGAGCTTGTGGAACTTGACGTTGCACTCGCAGTTGCTAGTTCCTCTCTTGGATTTCTTCTCGAAGGGCTTCCTCTTGATTGCGCCGTTCGCGATTGTGGTTGGTGATGGCTCGACTTGATTCTTGAAGGGCACGTTGTGCCTCAAGAGCTTGCGCTTCACGTTGTTGTTGTTGAAGACGTTGGGCCTTGGAGTCTTGTTGCTCTTGGTGTAGACGCGCTCGTTCTTCCTCTTGGCGCCATAGTCGTTGTCGTTCTTGAGCTTGATCCAAAGCGACTTGGTTTGAGTGAGGACGAGGGACTTGCTCATTGACTTGCTCTTGTGAATGCTTGTCATGTAGTGGGTTGCGAGATGAATGATGGTCTTGACGTGCGGCTCGTCGAAGAGTGTTCGATGATGATGTACTTGAGATGGAGAAGGAGTCGTCGGAGTGTCGACTTAAGTGGCTCCGTCTTGAGTATGAAGAAGTTGAAGGAGGCCGGTTCACCAACAAAGCGCGGATCTCGTCCATCCTTGCATCATTCTCTTGCTTGTGCGCATCGAGCTTGTTGTCGAAGTAGTCTCGTGTACGTTGCTCAGAGTGTCGCAAGTCGGTGGCGAGGTTGTCGATGCAGCCGTGCATTGCTTGTTGCTCTTGATGCAATGCTCGTTGTGCACCAAAGAGGTGGCTCTTGGTGACGTATGATGACATGTCGTCGTCTTGCTCGATGAAGAGTGGGTTGGTAGAAGTACTCGGCCTATCCATCATTCCAAGAAAATTGTAAGTGGAAGAAAGAGAAGAACTTATACCAATGTACCTTGACCGATGTTGATAATGAATCAAATTCACTCAAATGCGGACAATGAAATAGCACTATTGGTACTAATCCTTGTCAGTTCTCACACCTACACAAGTAAAAGCTTATGGTGGAGCTTGGTTAGGATGGTGGCACAAAATTTGATGCAATAGTAAGCGAGCTTCAATAACGTTGGAAATGATTCACAAATTTGCAAATGCAACAAGTAGACCAAGCAAATAATGGTACACGGAAACACACACACAAATAGATAAGTGGGATTGTGCAAACCAAAAGTGAGCCAAAATGTGGAATCCACGAAAATGCTCTTGTTGCACAATACACGAGAGACACTAGCACGATTGCACAATAGGCGGATACGGAACTTGTGCACAACCTACTAGGCAAAAATGCAATGATCTCGATCCCAAGTGTGCTATATGTATGGTATTTCGGTGCTATGATCCAAGATGATCCGATATGTCAATCTTAATGTTGTATGATGCTATGGTTCTTGCTCATAAGCTATTTTCTTATCTTTCCTCTTTGCTTAAAAGCTTGGGTGGATCTTTCACTTTTGAGCTCTTTTCTTATGCAAAACTTCACGAACCAAGATAGCAATTGTGTATGCGATGACAACTTTGTGACACACAAGTTGATGCCAAGATATGCACCACTATGGTATGGTATATATGCTATGGTGTATGATCACTAATGTGCACAAGTCATGTTGCTGCCAATACTCAATGGCTAGTCTCGATGGGTAAGCTACGCAAAAGTAAGGCAATGTGGGTATCAATGCAATTGCAAGGTATGACAAAGATGTCATCGATGTTACCGTCCTTGGCGATGATGAGACCCTGGCAAAGATGAGCGCAGTGATGATGATGTACGATCATATAGACACAACCGTACCTATATAGCCAAAACACAATAGGACACGGGAGCCACAACTCAAAACCTCAAAGATCAAAATGTGTCAAAATCGTCATAGGAGGTATTGGGGAGGATGGTGGTGTATGTGGGTTTGGAAGATGTGGTGGAAGGTGGGGTTGTGGTGGTGGCCGAACTGAAAAAATTCAGTTTCGTCAGAGTTTCACGGACGTCCAGGGGTCACGGTTGTCTGGTCGTCGGACGTCTGGCAGAGTCCGGTCGTCCGGTGCCTGGGCGAAATTAGGGCACGGGATGAACTGCACGATTTCGGGGAGGAATAAGATGGTGAGGTCGAAATCGAGCGGATTTGTGGATGGAAAAGGGTGGGGAGGGTGGGAAAAGCTAGATCCACACGTAGCAACTCAAATCCATGGACCAAATCCAACAAAATTTCAACTCACCAACAAATCACAAAAAAACATTTGGGGCTGTTTTTGGTGGGGAGTATTCGGATTTAGGACGAAAACAACAAAATCAAGCTAGAAAACACGGGGTAGGGGCTCCAAAAACGTGATCAACCTGGCTCATGTTACCAAGATGATGTAGGGCGGATCCCTATGGGGCCGATCTTTCACGTTTGGAGTGGATCCTACGGGGAAACACGAAGAACGCGTGGAAGATCACAAGGGAAAACACGGGGAGGAACGAGAGAAACACTCAACCGACAAGTAAGCGATCACACAAGGGCTAGATCACCGAAAGCATAAGGTAACACATGATCCAAAGTCAACAAGGGAAGATACAAGAGTAACCGTTCTTCTCCGTGAGGAGGTCTTGATTGTCTTCTCCGGATGGAGGCCTTGAATCCGAATGGATCTTCTCCGAAGAGGCATGGTCCCTCACGTGGAGTAGATCCGGTACGGATGAACAATGTTCTATCTCAAATGAGCTATCACAATGCTAACCCTGGCTAGGAGGTGGGAGAGACCTATTTATAGTCGTAGTCCAAATGGGGGTCAAAGTGAAGGGGTACAAGGGCTTCGGCCCGCGGCTGCGGTCACTCAGCTGTCGGACGTCCGGAAGACGTCGGTCGTCCGGAGCTTCGGGACGGTCCGTACGTCCGGAGATGTCGGACTTCCGCAATTTCGGCTCGGGTGCTGGTCGTCCGGTTGCTTCAGTTTTTCGTTAATTTCCTCTCGGGTGCCCAGCTGCCGGACGTCCGGGGGCGTCGGTCGTCCGTGGGCCTTGGAGTCGTCGGACGTCCAGGCTGGGCCGGTCGTCCGTGGCCTGTAGCTCTGTACTGCCTTCCTTCTCTCAGCTGTAGCATCTCCCAGGGGTCGGACGTCCGGGCCTGGCCGGTCGTCACGTGCCTGTAGCTTCCCAAATGGCCCTTCTTCTTGATGTCCATCCTTGGTGTCCTTGCCACCTTGGCCATTGTGTGTAGCTGTCCCGTGGCTCTCCTCCAAGTACCTAATCACACATAGAGTGTCCCTATGAGGTAGTAGCCAAGTCTCGTGAGTAGAGAGAGGGAGTTCGGAGAGGAGTGAGTTCACCTTATCTTCAATAGCCTTTGCTATAACTCTTGTCAGGGGTCCAAGTGGTGTTGAGGGAGATGTAGGTACGTCCATGGGGATGAGCGAGGGATTCTCCGCATCATACAGCTTCTCCAACAACCAAGCTTCAACAACTCCTCCAACATCTACATCAACCAAACCTTCTCCAAGAAACGATGACAAGCAAGCCGAGTTACAAGAAAACTTCGTCAAGTTCAAGTCGCCTTCCTCCTACTACAAGCAACTTCAATCAGCGTGCTTCATCATCTACTCCGACCGATGAGACCATCAAGACAAGCTCCTTCATGTGTTTCACTTGCGGCGGCCGAGGCCACAAGTCCTATGAATGCACAAACAAGTGCACCATGATCATCAACGACGATGGCACCTACGACTCCATGAGTGATGAGGAGATGCAAGCTGTTGAGCAAGTGACCAAGCACCGGCGCGTGAACGAGGATGAACATGATCAAGTCTTTTGTGATTAAGATACGAGCCCTACTCTTGTTGTTTCCAAGGTCTTGACTCTTCAACATCAACAACAAGAAGACCAAAGATGCCACATCTTCCACACAAAGGTCGGCATCCATGGAAGGTCCGTCAAGGTCATCATCGATGGAGGTAGTTGTCACAACTTGGCAAGTGAAGAACTATGCTCCAAGCTTCAATTGGTAAAGAGGAAGCACCCGCACTCCTACAAGGTTCAATGGCTAAGTGACTCTGGCACTATACGAGTTGAGCATACGGTCCAAGTCTCCTTCAAAATTGGTGCATATGAGGACAATTTGGAGTGTGATGTGGTCCCAATCACCGTTTGCCACCTCCTTCTTGGTCGACCATGGCAATTCAACCGTGGTGTCATCCACAATGGGCGCACCAATCACTATAGCTTCAAGATGAAAGGGAAGGAATATGTGCTACGACCTATGTCTCCTAGTCAATTCATAGCCGACAAGAAAGCCACCCATCATGGAGAGAAGAGTGAGAAAGTGATCCACCAAAAAGTGAGTGAGAGCCACAAGCCAAACTTGAGCGCCTCTTCGTCTAGTGAGAAAAACCTCAATACTATTTGACACAAAAAGTGAGATTAGAGAAGTGTGTGAGAACCCATCGAGTGTGATGCACTTTGTCCTTTTGTGCAAGGATGGGGAACCAAAAACTAACACCTCTCACGAGCTACCTTTAGTGTTTCAATCTCTTTTGCAGGAATTCCAAGATGTTTTCCCCGATGAGCTACCTCCGGGTCTACCTTCTCTTTCAGGCATTGAGCATCGAATCTACCTCATCCCCGGAGCGCCACTTCCAAACAAAGCTCCATACCGTGTCAACCCCGAAGAAACTAAGGAGATTCAACGGCAAGTACAACAACTCATCGACAACGGTCATGTACGTGAAAGCTTAAGCCCTTGTGCCGTTCCCGTTATAATTGTGCCTAAGAAAGATGGAAGTTTCCGCTTGTGTTCCGCTTGTGGACCTATAAATGCTATTACGGTTCGCTATAGGCATCCCATTCCTCACTTAGATGATTTTCTTGATGAACTTAGCTGAGCCAACTTTTTCTCAAAAATTGATCCTAAAATTGGCTATTATCAAATCCACATACAAGAGGGTTATAAATGGAAAACTGCTTTCAAAACCAAATTTGGCTTATATGAGTGCTTAGTTATGCCTATGGTTTATCGAGGCTCCCGGTACTGTCATATGTCTTATGCATTTTGTGCTTCGACCTTACATTGGAGTCTTTGTTGTGGTTTACTTTAATGACATTCTTATTTTTAGCAAATCCATGAAAGAGCATATTAATCATGTTAGGCCGTTTTGCAAACCCTTCGCAAGGAACGTCTTTATGCCAACATCAAAAAGTGCACATTTGGTGTTGACAAAGTGGTTTTCTTGGGTTTTGTTGTCTCTTCCAAGGGTGTCCATGTTGATGAATCTAAAATTGAAGCAATTAAAACTTGGCCCCAACCCACCAATTTGCAACAACTGCGTAGTTTTCTTGGTCTTGCAGGTTTTTATCGTTGCTTTGTGAAAGATTTTCGCACTATTGCCGCTCCTTTGCATGCATTGAGTAAGAAGAATGCTCCTTTTGTTTGGGGATCTTTGCAATCCACCGCTTTTGATGAGCTCAATTCTTTTCTTACTCATGATCCGATTCTTGGTTTGCTCAATTTTGACAAAACTTTTGAGGTTCATTGTGATGCAAGTGGTACCGGAATTGGCGGAGTCTTGATGCAAGAAAAATGAGCCATTGCATGTTTTAGTGAAAAACTCTTCGGTGCTCAACTTAACTATCCCATATATGACAAAGAATCGTATGCTTTAGTGCATGTGCTACATGTTTGGGAACATTATCTTAGACCCCATGAGTTTGTCATACATACCGATCATGAAATGCTTAAGTACTTAAAAGGTCAAACTAAGTTAAACAAGCGTCATGCCAAATGGAGTGAATTACTTGAATCTTTCCCCTATGTGATCAAGTACATTAAGTGTAAGGAAAATGTAGTTGCGGATGCACTTTCACGCATATGCACGCTTGTCACTAAACTTGAGTTGAATGTTATTGGTTTTGAGAACATTAAAGACTTGTATGCTAATGATCCATCTTTTGCTATTCCTTATGCTAAGTGTTTGACGCATACTTCTTGGGAACAATATTATATCAAGGATGCTTATCTTATGAAAGCTAACAAACTATGCATTCCCGAGTCTTCTCTTTGTTTTCTACTTTTGCAAGAGGCTCATGGAGGCAGACTCATGGGACATTTTGGACGAGATAAGACATTCGCCACGCTCTCCAAGAACTACTTTTGGCCCAAGATGTTTTGAGACGTCTCATGCTTCACCACCCGATGCTCTACATGTCGCAAAGCTAAGTATAAAGCTCAATCTCATGGTCTTTACATGCCTCTTACTATTCCTTATCAACCTTGGGAAGACATTAGCATGGATTTTGTACTTGGTTTGCCTAGAACTCAAAATGGAAAGAATTCTGTGTTTGTTGTTGTGGACCGATTTTCTAAGATGACACATTTCATTCCGTGCAACAAGATAGACGATGCTTCACACATTGCAAATCTATTTTGCAGGGAAATCTTGCGACTCCATGGAGTACCAAAGACAATCGTCTCCGATCGTGACGTCAAGTTCTTGAGTTAGTTTTGGAAGACCCTATGCGCCAAGCTCGGAATCAAGCTCTTGTTCTCATCCGCATACCATCCTCAAACCGACGGCCAAACGGAGGTGACGAACCGGACACTCTCCATTCTACTTCGCGTGTTGATCAAGAAGAATATCAAGGAGTGGGAAGCATGTCTACCCATCGTCGAGTACACCTACAACCGTGCAAGACATTCGACTACCAGCAAGTCCCCCTTCGAGGTTGTCTACGGCTTCAACCCGTTGTCACCATTGGACATTCTACCTCTTCCTCTACAAGAGCGCACCAACATGGATGCGAGTGCACGAGCACGCTACATCAAGAAGATGCATGAGAATACAAGGCACACCATCGAGCGCCAAGTACAACGACTAGCGACCAAGCTCAACGTCAACAAGCAACCCATGATCTTCAACATTGGCGATCTCGTGTGGCTACACCTTCGCAAGGACCGCTTCCCCAATGAATGCAAGTCCAAACTTATCCCTCGAGCCGATGGACCCTTCAAGGTACTAGCACGCTACAATGACAACGCCTACAAGATAGACCTACCACGAGGCAAGTACAATGTGAGCGACATCTTCAACGTCAAGGACCTCGCACCATATCATGGAGATGAAGCTTTTAATCCGAGGTCGGATATTTCCCAAGGGAGGAGGGGGATGATGCGGAGATCCCTTGCTCATCCCCATGGACGTACCTACATCTCCCTCAACACCAGTTGGACCCATGACAAGAGCTAGAGCAAGGGCTATTGAAGATAAGGTGAACTCGCTTCTCTCCGAACTCCCTCTCTCTACTCACAAGACTTGGCTACTACCTCATATGGACACTCTATGTGTGATCAGGTACTTGGAGGAGAGCCACGGGACAGCTACACCAAATGGCCAAGGTGGCAAGGACACCAAGCATTGACATCACAAAGAAGAGCCATTTGGGAAGATACAGGCACCGGACGACCGGCCGGGCATGGACGTCCAACCCCTGGGAGATGCTACAGCCGAGAGAAGGAACGCAGGACAGAGCTACAGGCCACGGACGACTGGCCCAGCCCGGACGTTCGACGACTCCCAGGCCACGGACGACCGACACTTTCCGGACGTCCGGCAGCTGGGCACCCGAGAGGAAATTAACGGAAAACCGAAGCCACTGACGACCGAACGACCAGCACCCGAGAAGAAATCACGGAAGTCCGACATCTACGGACGTCCGGACCATCCCGAAGCTCCGGACGTCCAACACCTGAGTGACCGCAGCCACGGGCCGATGCACTTGTACCCCTTCACTTTGACCCCCATTTGCACTACGACTATAAATAGGTGATGTAGAGCATCCCACGTTCATCCCCATGTACACTCCGAATACTCTACAAACCCCAAGAGGACTCATGACGAGACCTCAACTAGACGCCATTGGACATAAGGTGAACTCGCTCCTTTTCGAACCTTCACTTTCTACATGTGAGACATGGCTACTACCTCCAATGTGTGTTCTATGCATGATCAGGTACTTGGAGGAAAGCCACGAAGCAACCACATCCAACGGAAGAGCTAGCGAGGACGCCAACTACAAGGATCAAGAAGAAGTAGCCGACAAAAGCTACAGCGGCCGGACGACCGGACAATGCCGGACGTCCGAAGCCTGGACAGTCGGTCAGCCAGAAGGGCCAGCTGATGAAGGCTACAACGGCCGGATGACCGGCAAGTACCGGACGTCCGACAACTCCCAGGCGCCAGACGACCGAGACCCTACGGACGACCGACACTTCCCCAACAGAACCGAATTTACGGAAGTCCGAAGACTCCCAGACGTCCGGACCTTCCCGAGGCTTCGGACGACTAGAACCCACCGGACGTCCGACGCCTGTCTGCGCACAGTGTATTGGACCGAGTCCATGTATCCCCCACTTACCCCTTCGTGGCCCATGACTATATATACTACTCCACCTCCTCCTAGTTAGGGTAGCATCTGTTTAGCTCATATTTGTGTGAGAGCCTTGCTCATCCACTTGGATACTTCTCCTCGGAGTTCACGACCTCTTCAGAGAAGATCCCCCAAGCGGATTCAAGACACCTTTCTAGGGAAGACCATCAAGACCTCCTCACGGAGAAGAACGGTTCCTTTGTATCCTTACCTTTGTTGATTGTGGATCATGTGTTACTCTTTGTTCTCGGTGATCTAGCACTTGTGTGATTGATTCCTTGTCGGTTAAGTGATTCTCTCTCGTTTTCCCCGTGTTTCCCTTTTGTGCTTCCGCGTGTTCTTCGTGATTCCCCATAGGATCCACTCCAAACGTGAAAGATCGTCACCATAGGGTTCCGCCCTACATCATCTTGGTATCATGATCCACGTTGATCAAATTTTTGGAGCCACTACCCCTCTCTTTTTAGCTGGATTTTGTGTGTTCTTGCCTAAATCCGAAAATCCCCACCAAAAATAGCCTCAATTTTTTTGTGATTTGTTGGTTTGATGATGTTTTGTTGATTTTAATCCATGGATTTGCTTGGTTTCAAGTGGATCTAGCATCTCCCCAAGTTTCCCCATATTTCCTCCACAAAATCTCTTCAATTTTGACCCCGAAATCTCCATTTTCCGCTCAAAATCGCGCCCCGGATCTCGGATCTCGCGTTGACCCCGACCCACCGGACGACCGGAGTTTTACGGACATCCGGAGCCCCAGGAACGACCGGACATCCGACCTTTCCCGGACGACTGGAACCCCTAACCCAAGCTGAATTTACGGATTTCTGACTTTCTCGGACGTCCGACGCCCGGACATCCGACCTTCCCGGACGTCCGTAACCTGTAGGTTTTGACTTCGACTGATTCTTGTTTCGGACATAACTAATTCATCCGAACTCCGATTTTGACGTTCTTTAGCTCGTTTTGAAGCTATTGACATCCTCCATCCCACAAAAATACCACCAACACCATTTAACTCCATCAAATTTTCGAAAATTTGGCAACTTTGCCTAGGCCCTCCACCATATCATCCGCATAGCCACCACCGACTTCCGCAACCTAACCCATTTTACTTGCCATAGCATTAGTGGTTGCTTGAGTAGTGATTTGAGTCTCCTAAGGTGTTTCGGCTACTTAGGGACGGCAACTTCAACTCGGACACGTGTATATCCATCATTCCACTTCCGCATTGCCAAGTGCAAACCACCACCGATTTCTGCTACCACCATTTGACATTTGTCATTTGAGATTTTGAGTTCACGGTTTTTCCGTTTCCTAAGGTGTTTCGGATACTTAGGGATGAGTCTCCATCATCTTGGTATCTACATCAAGAACACCGCCACTCATCTTCGCAAAGGACGGTAACCTCGACGACACCATTGTATATTCCCCTTGCCATTGCATTGTTAACCCCTAGCCCATTTTGCGTTACTTGCCTATCGAGACTAGCCATTTGAGTATTGCCGGCAACGTGACTTGTGCACATTAGTGATCATACTTCCCATTGCACATAAGTTTGCTCCCGCATATACACAATTGCTATCTTGGTTTGTGCATTGTGCAAAAGTGGCCATAAAAAAAGAGAAATAAAGCTTTTAAGCAAAAGAGAAAGAGCAAAGAAGCTTGTAAGCAAGTGCCATAGCATCATACCACATTGCACATAAGATTTTCATATCCGATCATCTTGGATCATCTTGAGAGAAACACCGGGAACCATACATACATAGCATACTTGGGATAGAAAGTTTATCCATTTTGCATCTTATAGGTTGTGCACAAGTGTCGTAACCGCCTATTGAGCAATCGTGCTAGCGTCTCTCTTGAGTTGTGCAACACGAGCGTTTTCCGTGGATTTCACATTTTGTGCTCATTCCTTGGTTGCACGACCCCATTTATCTATCCATGTGTGTGTTTCCGTGTACATTCCATTGCTATTGGTCTACTTGTTTCGCTTGCGAATTTTTGAATCTTTTTCAACATTATTGACACTTGCTAACATTTTGCATTAAATTTTTGTGCCACTATCCTCACCGAGCTCCACCATAAGCTTTACTTGTGTAGGTGTGAGAACTGACAAGGATTGGTACCAATAGTGCTATTTCATTGTCCGCATTTGAGTGAACTTGATTCATTGTCAACATCGGTCAAGGTATATTGGTATAAGTTCTTCTCTTTCTCCCACTCATATTTGCTCAAGTCTTGTGATGGATAGGCAAGGCATTCCCTCTCCGGTCTACGACAACAACGATGGCGTAAACAACTACATCAACAAAGTGTCCATCTTCTATCTACAACGACAAATGCAAGGCGCACATTCAAGATTGCAAGAGCGCATCGAGAACATCTCCATCGACATTCGTCACTCCAAAGCAAGGAAAAGGGACTACATCGACAAGAAGCTTTCCGCACATAAAGATGAGCAAGATGAAAGGATGGAGGAGATTAGAGCCTTGATCAAGTCTTCTTCCCCTTTGTCATCTTCAAGGCGGCGACATTCATGCCACAAGTGTTCGGAGCGCAAAAATAATGCAAGTGCAAATCGTCCTCGTCCACATCTACATGGCGACCACCATCACATTCGTGATCAACATCGTCATGAAGGGCAAGTCACCTCCAATCAACATGTGCACGACGACGACGAACGACATCAACTACGAGCTCAAGCACGACAAAGACATTATCATCATGAAGATGCTCCACAAGCGCAAAAGCACAAGTCCCAACAAGCCCTACCTCACGCCAAGTCGACGCTTCAAGAGCAAAAGAGAAGACCGCGAGACGAGCACCACCAAGACGGAGATACGGCTACATCAACCACTTCGGCATCTTTGCCAAGTGTTCTCAAGGCATCTTCGCCTTTGGACGTACGGCATCTTCGCCTACTTCCCATGAGTTCGCCTACATCGACATCCTCAACAACAAGGAGACCACCTAAAAGCGAGGGCGACACTTCCATCTTCGGAAGCCCCCCAAGGAAGATGGCCGAGCATGGGAAACTCCCTTCGATCATGGAGACGAGCTACGAGGTGCCACATCATATGGGCCTCCCACACCAAGACGGTGACAAGAAGGTCGAGCAAGGGCCATCCCCTTCGACCACGGCAATAGGAGTTGAGCATGGAGACATTTGCACCTACATCTCTCCGACACCCACATATGTGGAGATGCCCCAAGTGCCATGTGAGGAGAGCCACCACCACATGAGTGACATGAGTGACTCCACCATACGTGACATTGAGAGCATTTCCTATGAGAGGATAAGTGTGACCACCACTAGCCCCACACATGAGAGCATGCCACACATCCTATGTGAGGTTGAGCGCCATTTGAGTGACTCCACCAACCATATGAGTGAGAGCATCCTTGTGGGAGTGAGTGAGCCACAACACGTAGTGAGTGAGGTAGTTGACACGGCATGTGAGGCCACTATCATTTCTAACGACTTAACCTCTACTCCTAGTGTGTTTTTTCTTCTTTGGTGCAAGGTCTCCTACATGATGACACGCCTATCCTCGATGAGTCCATCCCTCAAATGGAGACACCGACGGCCATGGTGGACGATGATGCACCCCCACATGGTTCCATCAAGATGAAGATGACAACGGGACGATCTTCAACACCTCACCTACAACACATGAGCGACACTCCAAAGGTAACATAGGTGATGGTGCTTCTCTTGTCCCACTAGTGGACTCTCTTGACATTGATTGCTCCCATGATGTTGACCCACCTATTCCCATGCTTCATGCTAGTGAGACTTCTTCATGCCTTGACTTACCTATTTATGATGAATATGATGATGAGCATGTTGAGTTGCCTAGTTGTGATGCTATGCTCCATAGGATATCATGTGAAAATTCTTTTAGTCACATCATGTTTGACAACCCATTGAACTTGTCATATGCTATGAGTGAGATCTCCCATATTGCATCCCTACAATCTCAACATAGTAACTATGCATGCCCCATTAAATCAATCCCATTTGCACTAATGGCATAGATGATGAGATGATGGTCATTGGCTTTTGTTTTTCATGTGATGATATTGCCATGCTTCCTTTACACGATTGGCGCAATTCATCTACTATGTCATGCCATGATCACATTGTTCCATATATGCATTGTTTTGGATGTTGTCAATACTCTCCACGTGATGTTTCTACTCTTGCTCATGAGGAGACCCCCATAGTTTCCTCATACATATTAGGAGATCTTGATGCATTTCATACTTTGCATGATTCCCATGATAATGTACATCATATGAATTCCATGAATCACAATGCTCCAGATATTGCTCGTGATGCATTACACAATTTGAGTCTCCATTATGCCATACATAATAACAAACCTCTCATGATGAATGACATGTTTCTATATCACGCATCTCATTTATTTGAGCATTGGCTATTTTGTGCTAACTGACACATGCACGTGCGCATCATGATGGATGATGTGTACATATACCATGCACACACAATTTTTCCTTTGTCTTTGTTTTGTGTAGGTACTCATGTATACTCGTCAACCACTCAATCCCAAGAGTTGACGAAACGAGCTCTTGAGAGCAACGATGCTTTGGGATCCCGTGGACTATCCTTACCACCGTTCCCTTCGCGCAAGGACTACGCGCATCTCTTTTACTTGGCTCTCACACGGCTATGGGCTATTTACCACTTGTCACCTTATGCTCATTTTCTCGTGTTCACTTTGCATGTTATTCTTGCTTCTATGCCTTTGCCATGCAATTGTGACCCTTGCTTGCATCTACCCATGATTCACCATTATGATACTTCTATGTGTATTTACATGCTTGATGGAGATCCTTGTTGCTTTTGCCATGTTTATCATGTGCCTCATGCTATTGTTGATTCTTGTGTTGGGGGAGTCATGATGACCCATTGGTATTTACATAGGACTTCTTGCCAACACCATGAACCTACTTTCCTCATATCTTGCTTTCATGCTTGTGCTATGACATGTGAATTATTCATGCCCACTATTTGCACACATGACATGCTTCCCATGATTCCTCCTAGTATGTTGCATCTTCGCACTACTAGCTTGCTTGACTTGATTGTTATGATTGCTTGCTTGGTTGCATCACCCATGTTCCACTCTTACTCGCTTTCTTGGGTCGATGACATATATGCTCATGCCTCTCACATGATATATCTTGATCATTGTCTCTTGTGTCCATTAGTTGCCTCTTTCATATCCACTTGTATTGAGTGCAACCATACTATGCTTATTGATCTTGGAGACTTTGACACCTTACTTGTGATGCATGCTTGTTTGATTGAGCCTATTGCATTTGGTTGTTCTCGCATCACATGCCTCCATACTATGCAATACTCCCTTGTCCTTTCTCATGATGAGAATGATGCATACACTTGTTGGGTATCTTACCACACGAAATATAGGTTTTGCCCTTCCGCTACCCTCATTTGTTTTTCCAAGTGTTTGTCATGTTCTTTCATTTTGAAGGATTTACAGGGTGGTACCACCAGGAGACATATTGGTTATGTGAAGGCATACAAGATTCGCGACTGCATCATCCTTGAGAAAATCATAAAGGTGACCTCCTTCTCTTTGAGCCATCCTCAAATATGCATATTGGATGGGTCACTCTTTCATTGTTGTTTTCTTCTTCTTGTCTACATGATACATCTCGTGAACGGAGGAGCGACATTGGAGATTGGCTACATGGACCTTCACATTGAGGAGCGCGCGCACTTATTGGATGCACCTTCGGAACTCTACTCATGCCTCGACATCGAGCTTTGGTACACCAACACCTCCATATTTGTTGATTGTGCTCATACATGTCATGCTCGATGGACATATCATATTCACCACAAGTTTGCACCCCATGCATGGATTGACTCACATTATGCTTGTCTTGTTGCATCTATTTCCATGTCATCCATGATATATGAGCTTGTGCACTTCCTTAGCAAATTTGTTGTGATATACCTTGATGGCATATTCATACATCATGATCATTTTGACCACCATCAATTGCATGATAACATACACATGTTGAGCATCCATTGCCATATTCATACTATTGATAAACCGTCTCACTATGACATCATTTTGCACCGTGGTTGCATTAATCATATTTACAACACATTTGTATGCACAATGATTGCATTTCCTCCCATGAATGCTTTGCATCTCATTCTAGATCATCTTGATAAGCTTCATGCTCTTTGTCACGACCAATCTTGCCGCACGGACTCATTCTTACATGATGGACACTTTGTGTGCGCTAACCATTGTATTTCCGAGTGTTGCTTATGTTTGCTCTTTTTGCATGTCTATCACTTCGGCGACATCTTGGACTACTTGGATTGCGCCATGTCTTCAACTTCGTCCAACTACAAGTCCATCTACGACAACCATTTCCATGGTGATGAGGATCACGATCCGAGGTCGGATCTTTCCCAAGGGGGGGGGGAGATGATGCGGAGCATCCCATGTTCATCCCCATGTACACTCCGACTACTCTCCAAACGCCAAGAGGACTTATGATGAGACCTCAACTAGAAGCCATTGGACACAAGGTGAACTCGCTCCTTTCCGAATCTTCACTTTCTACATGTGAGACATGGCTACTACCTCCAACGTGTGTTCTATGCATGATCAGGTACTTGGAGGAAAGCAACAAAGCAACCACATCCTACGGAAGAGCTAGCCTGGACACCAACTACAAGGATCAAGAAGAAGCAGCCGACGAAAGCTACAGCGGCCGAATGACCGGACAACACCGGACATACGATGCCTGGACACTCAGTCAGCCAGAAGGGCCAGCCGATGAAGGCTATAGCAGCCGGACGACCGGCAAGCTCCGGACGTCCGACAACTCCCAGGCGCCGGACGACCGAGACCCTACGGACGATCGACACTTCCCCAACAGAACCAAATTTATGGAAGTCCGAAGACTCCCGGACGTCCGGACCTTCCCGAGCCTCCGGACGACCAGAACCCACCGGACGTCCGACGCCAGTCTGCACACAGTGTATTGGACCGAGTCCATGTATCCCCCACTAACCCCTTCATGGCCCATGACTATATATAATCCTCCACCTCCTCCTCGTTAGGGTAGCATTGGTTTAGCTCATATTTGTGTGAGAGCCTTTCTCATCCACTTGGATACTTCTCCTCGGAGTTCACGACCTCTTCGGAGAAGATCCCCCAAGCGGATTCAAGACCCCTTTCTAGGGAAGACCATCAAGACCTCCTCACGGAGAAGAACGGTTCCTTTGTATCCTTACCTTTGTTGATTGTGGATCCTATGTTACTCTTTGTTCTCGGTGATCTAGCACTTGTGTGATTGATTGCTTGTCGGTTTAGTGATTCTCTCTCGTTTTCCCCGTGTTTCCCCTTTGTGCTTCCGCGTGTTCTTCGTGATTCCTCGTAGGATCCACTCCAAACATGAAAGATCGTCACCATAGGGTTCCACCCTACATCAATAGGTCTCTCCCACCTCGTAGCTAGGGTTAGCATTGTGATAGCTCGTTTGAGATAGAGCATTGCTCCTCCGTACCGGATCTACTCCACGTGAGGGACCGTGCCTCTTCGGAGAAGATCCATCTGGATTTAGGCCGCCATCCGGAGAAGACAATCAAGACCTCCTCATGGAGAAGAACGGTTACTCTTGTATCTTCCCTTGTTGACTTTGGATCATGTGTTACCTTATGCTTTCGGTGATCTAGCCCTTGTGTGATCAATTACTTGTCGGTTGAGTGTTTCTCTCATTCCTCCCCGTGTTTTCCCTTGTGTTCTTCCGCGCGTTCTTCGTGTTTCCTCGTAGGATCCACTCCAAACGTGAAAGATCGGCCCCATAGGGTTCCGCCCTACATCATCGACCTTAATCATGGACACCGCGTGCGTCCTCTATTTCCACTGCACCAGCACCTCCATCAGGTGTCATCTCCAGCCGTGATACAAGAAAACAGGCACAACCACCACTATCTGCCAAGAGCACACCTACCGGGCCTGCACAAAGCTCTTCTTCTTCCATGGTAGCAACAGGGCACACAAGTTATATTATTTGTCGTCGTTGTAAGGGAAGAGGACATTATGCGCGAGAATGCAAATCTTAGCGTGTGATGATTGCTACTGAGGATGGTGGGTATGAGTCCGCTAGTGACTATGATTAGGAGACTTTAGCTCCTATTACAAGTGAAGAACACGGTGGAGATAATTCTGATCATGAGACGCAATACATGGCTCCTTAAGACGCTGAAAGGTATGAATGTTTAGTTGCTCAACGTGATTTGAGTGTGCAGGTCACACAAGCTGAGAAAAATCAGAGGCAAAATTTGTTTCATACAAAGGGAGTTGTGAAGGAACGTTCTGTGCGCGTCATCATAGACGGAGGGAGCTGCAACAACTTGGCTAGCATGGAGATGGTGGAGAAGCTATCTCTCACCACAAGACCACATCCACATCCTTACTACATCCAATGGTTCAACAACAGCGGCAAGGTTAAGGTAACACGTACTCTTCGTGTGCATTTTAGTATCTCTACATATGCTGATTATGTTAATTGTGATCTGGTACCTATGCAAGCATGTTCCTTATTACTTGGTCGACCATGGCAATTTGATAAAAATTCTGTACACCATGGTAGAAACAATCAGTATACTCTTGTTCATAAGGATAAAAATATTCTTTGCTTCCTATGACTCCTGATTCCATTTTGAAAGATGATAATAATAGAGCTAATAAAGCAAAACAGGAGAAGAATAAGAGTGAAAATGAGATTGTGGCAAAAGAATTTGAGCAACAAATGAAGCCTAATAATAAACCATCTAGTATTTCTTCTGAAATTAAATTGAAAAGTGCTTGTTTATTTACCACCACATCTGATATTGATGAGCTAGATTTCAGCAAATCTGTTTGCTATGCTTTTGTGTGCAAAGAGGCATTATTTTCATTCGAGGACGTGCCTTCCTATTTGCCTCCTGCTGTCACTAACATTTTACAGGAGTTCGCTGACCTCTTTCCACAAGACGTGCCACCGAGATTACCGCCTATTTGAGGGATTGAGCATCAGATTGAATTAATTTTATTAGAACATGACTACCTTGGATAAGACCAAAAATATTGCATACATGCATATTTGTCAGGTGATTTCTAGTGCAAACTATTCAATAATCTATTTATGTTATCCAGAACATAAATACTTCACACACTTTTGTATTTTGTCTAATTGCAGGTGTATGGGACATTTGTACAATCCACATATGAAGATAAGGGAAAAGGAGAAGTTTAGGTTCTATTCAAAAAGTCCTCTCACGTCACTTTTGGGCCAAGAGAAGATAGTGATCGAGGCAAAGGTGTTCCGTCTTTCGATGAGATGGTGGCTATCGTTTTGGTGGAAGTCGACTTTGACGATCCGACTATGAATGTGCGCGGATGTCACGCCTTAGCAATCGCTAAACCAACTCCGAGAGATTATTGACCACGCCGGAGCACGATTAACCAGACCACGAAGGTCTATTTCCTGCAAGCAAACGAAGAACAAGCAAGAAACTAAGATTGCAATCTGGATATTGCGAATAATAGAGGAAAGATTTATTAATGAAGGTGGGGTTCTGTGACGCCTTTGTCTGGTCGTTGAACACAAACGAAGTACGCGAAGTTGCAGCTATGGCAAAATTTTAATCTAAACAAAACCCAAAGTCTAACGGTGCCCTAAGGGCTGTATATATGGAGGAAGAGGGGGAATTTCGTGGCCCTTGGTGGAGGGGTCCGAAATCAACCCTATCTCTTGTTTCCCCACACATACGGACTATAAAAATAGCCTATACTTATGTATTTCGAAATTACATGGGCCTGTCCCAATAATAAGGTGACCCAGCACCTAGAATAGCCTCGGGATGAAATTTATGAAGTGTCATCTTGTATATTTCATCCAAGGCTTCATGCACCCATTATGGTGGCTTCAAAGTCCTGAAATCATCACTTGTAACTCTGTGCTTGTTCCCCTTGCGCATGCCATCATCTCCATGCTTGTTCTTGCTCCAATGTCGTCCTTCTCCAAGCTAGGCCCTTCATTTGTAAGCAAAACAAATGTATCCAATTTAGGCAGCATCATATTCTCATGAACATTAGAATCATTACCAAGAAACAAAAGTACCTGGTAATTTAGTTGGCATGCGCGAGCTCTAGTAATTGGTCCTGTATGTATAGCAGCAGGGGCTGTGGGTGTAACAATGGTACTGATGTCCTCATCAGATAGAGTCCAAGTCTGTCACGTTCTGGATTCAGATTCGGACTGCAGAGACATACCTGACTCAAAACGCCAACAACTTTTTCATACTAACTCCAAATTGGGAGATTCTTTTTTTTTGGAAACTAGATTTCATGCACTTTCCAACCCAATTGGATTCACCTTCAAATTCGTCCGGAGCGTTGAGTTATGGAGGAAACAATCTGATGCTGCAGCAGAATCCGAGTCAAACTACAAGTCTAAAGGTGTTACATCACCTCCACTTGGACCCATTGGCCTTGTACAACCTAGAGTTAGTTTTAGGCTGCCTTGGGTCATCCTCCCACCTCCTTGGCCGCCACCCCTTGGTCCTATATAAGGAGATCCATCTAGTACCTTTTCCCTTGAGTTTTGTTTAGATTAAAGTTCGCCATAGCTGCAATTTCGCGTACTTCGTTTGTGTTCAACGACTAGACAAAGGCGTCACAGAACCCCACCTTGATCAATAAAGCTTTTATCTTATATTCACCATATCCAGATTGCAATCTCAGTTTCTTGCTTGTTCTTCGTTTGTTCGCAGGAAACAGACCCTCGTGGTCAGGTTGATCGTGCTCCGGTGTGGTCAATAACCTCTCGAAGTTTGGTTAGCGATTGCTAAGGCGCGACGTCCTCGCACGTTCGTGGTCGGATCGTCAAAGTCGACTTCCGCCAAAGCGATATCCATCATCTCATCGAAAGACGGGACACCCCCACCTCTATCAAGTGGTATCAGTTTTCCCTAGATTAGATTTATTTTCTTACCTATTGTCCAAGAAAAAGCCACAGAAAAAAGTTAGATCTATTTATCCTTTGTCCAAGCCAGTCTGAGCCTTTGCATATTTCTTTTCATTGTTTGCATTATTGAATTATCGGTTGCATCGTCGTGTCAAGTTGCTGGTCTTAGTGTCTAGTTTATATAGAGTTTCGAGTTCTGCTCACATTAGTCACGCCGCTGCTGCATCGTGATCCCTTCCGCTGTCCACCACCCATCCATCAATTTCCACCACGTGCTACCCATCGTTCATTATCATAATCATAATTGAGATTGTTCACATCTTCACTTGATCCAATCTGCATCTTATCTAGTTTGTTTTGGAAAGAGTGAGAGAAAAAAAGACGGAGAAAAAAAAGAGAGAAAAAGGTAAAAAAAAGTCAGAGAAAACAAAGAGAAAGAAGTAGGAAAAAATTGTGAGGGAAAAAAAGAGAAGAAAAAAAAATCGGATCTATCTAGACTCAATCTCGTAGTTGAACTCGGATTGGAATCCGTTTTGTGCACTGTTCAGTAAAACAGGCATAACTTTATCATACGAAGTCCGTTTTGGCTCCGCGAGTACTCAAATTAAAGCTAGCAACGAGCCGCATCTAAATAGTTGCAGAACCTTGTTCCATATTTGGAACCTCAAAATAGGCTTCTAAATAGGTGTTTTTGCCCTCCGAAGTTCGTGAACACAGCTTATTCCAGTTTATCAAGCCAATTTTAGAATTTTTTGACTCCTCATATCACCTCGGAATTGAGTGATTCTTTTTGCATTGGAAAGCTTGACTTAGTAGCATTCTTTGAAAAAATTTATCACAAAATTGGCTCAAACTTTTCAAGAGGAAAGTTGGAGAGAGAGTTGTTGTATATCCTGCTTAACAGTTGTTTTTCATCATTATCTTTACTGCCGTTGTGATCTTCACTTATATCTTGCTCTCCAGAGCTACTTAGTATCCTTCATTGATGCTAGTTGTGCTACGTCGTGACCTCATTAGTGTTCTAGGCTCGTGTCTCTAGTCCGGTCTAGCCTAGGACCAGCACAGTACCGTCGTTGAGCGTTTATTCAACATTGCATCTTTGAATTGATTATTGCTAATTTTTTGCTACCATATATAGCCAACCCGGCTCCACATATTTCTACACCGTGTATACGTACGTACCCCTGGCAATCGCTTTACACAATCTTTAGAGTTATTTGACACCGCTGGTTGCCTGTCACCACCTGCTGCATGGTAAGAACTTGTAAGATATTGATATTTGCTATACTGTGAGCGTTTACCACCACATCCTAATAGTTCATAGGAACATTATTCTCGGATTTTGTTTCTTATTTTCTACTAACTATGGCAGGTTCTGGAGTTGTTAGTTCTTGGGCTTCATCGATCGTGGGAGATTTGCCATCACCTAAGAAAATACAACAACCATCACAAGAGGAGCAACAACATCAGAATGCACATGAGGTTAATGTTTCCATGCCACCATTTACTGGTCGTTTTAGACCTGATTTATATATTGAATCGGAGTACGAAATAAATGCTATATTTGCTTCCCACACTTTTGATGACCATGGAAAATTTCAAGTTGCGGTTAGTACTTTGATGCGGAGCATCCCTCGCTCATCCCCATGGACGTACCTACATCTCCCTCAACACCACTTGGACCCATGACAAGAGCTCGAGCGAAGGCTATTAAAGATAAGGTGAACTCGCTCCTCTCCGAACTCCCTCTCTCTACTCACGAGACATGGTTACTACCTCATGCGGACACTCTGTGTGTGATCAGGTACTTTGAGGAGAGCCACGAGACCCCGTGAGCCTCCGGACGACCGGCGCCACATGGACGTCCGGACCCTAGCTGCGTTCAGCAGCGGGCTAAGGCCCATGTACCCCTTCACTCCGCCCCTCTTTTGCACTAAGACTATATATAGACCACTCCCACCTCCTAGATAGGGTTAGCATTGTGATAGCTCATTTGAGATTGAGCATTGCTCATCCGTACCAGATCTACTCCACGTGAGGGACCGTGCCTCTTTGGAGAAGATCCATCCAGATTCAAGGCCTCCATCCAGAGAAGACACTCAAGACCTCCTCACGGGGAAGAACAGTTACTCTTGTATCGTCCTTTGTTGACTTTGGATCTCGTGTTACTTTGTGCTTTCAGTGATGTAGCCCTTGTGTGATCAATCACTTGTCGGTTGAGTGTTTCTCTCATTTTCCCCCGTGATTTCCCTTGTGCTCTTCTGCACGTTCTTCGTGTTTGCCCGTAGGATCTGCTTCAAATGTGAAAGATCGGCCCCTAGGGTTCTGCCCTACATCATCTTGGTATCATGAGCCACATTGATCACGTTTTTGGAGCCCCTACCTCGTGTTTTCTAGCTTGATTTTGTTCTTTTCGTCCTAATTCCGAAAATCCCCACCAAAAATAGCCCCCAATTTTTTTGTGATTTGTTGGTGAGTTGAAATTTTGTTGGATTTGGTCCATGGATTTGTGTTGCCACGTGTGGATCTATCTTTCCCCACCCTCCCCACCCTTTTCCATCTGCAAATCTGCTTGAATTCGACATCACCATCTCATTCCATCCCGAAATCGCGCAATTCATCCCGTGCCCGATTTTCGCCCAGGACACGGACGACCGGACCCAGCCGGACGTCCGGGCCACTCTGACGAAACTGAATTTAGTTCAGTTCGGCCACCACCTCATTTCCACCTTCCACCACATCTTCCAAACCCACATACACCACCATCATCCCCCAATACCTCCTAGGATGATTTTGACACGTTTTGGTCTTTGAGATTTTGAGTTGTGGCTCCCGTTTCCTATTGTGTTTCGCTATATAGGTTCGGCTCGACATCATCATCACCACGGCTCATCTTCGCAAAGGTCTCATCATCGCTGCGGAGGGTAACCTCGACGACATCTTTGTCATACCTTGCAATTGCATTGATACCCATATGGCCTTACTTTTGTGTAGCTTACCCATCGAGACTAGCCATTGAGTATTGCCAGCAACGTGACTTGTGCACATTAGTGATCATACTCCATAGCATACATACCATACCATAGTGGTGCATATGTTGACATCAACATGTGTGTCACAAAGTTGTCATAGCATACACAATTGCTATGTTGGTTCGTGAAGTTTTGCATGAGAAAAGAGCTCAGAAGTGAAAGAGCCACCCAACCTTTTAAGCAAAGAGAAAAGATAAGCAAAGAGGTTATAAGCAAGAACCATAGCATCATACTACATTAAGATTGTCATACCCGATCATCTTGGATTGCAACACTCAAATACCATACATATAGCGTTCTTGGGATAGAGATCGTTGCATTTTTGCCTAGTAGGTTGTGCACAAGTTCCATATCCGCCTATTGTGCAATCGTGCTAGCGTCTCTCGTGTATTGTGCAACAAGAGCATTTTCGTGGATTCCACATTTTGGCTCACTTTTGGTTTCCACAATCCCATTTATCTATTTGCTTGTGTGTTTCCGTGTAACCCTTTTTGCTTGGTCTCCTCTTTGCATTTGCAAATTTGTGAATCTTTTCCAACATTATCGAAGCTCACTTACGATTGCATCAAATTTTGTGCCACCATCCTAACCAAGCTCCACCATAAGCTTTTTACTTGTGTAGGTGTGAGAACTGGCAAGACTTGGTACCAATAGTTCTATTTCATTGTCCGCATTTGAGTTAACTTGATTCATCGTCAACATTCGTCAAGGTACATTGGTATAAGTTCTTCTCTTTCTACCACTCACATTTTGCTTGGAATGATGGATAGGCCGAGTACTTCTACCAACCCACTCTTCATCGAGCAAGACGACGACATGTCATCATACGTCACCAATAGCCACCTCTTTGGTGCACAACGAGCGTTGCATCAAGAGCAACAAGCTATGAACGAATGCATCGACAACCTCGCCACCGACTTGCGACTCTCCAAGCAACTTATGAAGGACTACTTCGACAACAAGCTCGACTCGCACAAGCGAGAGAACGGTGCAAGGATGGATGAGATCCGCGCTTTGTTGGTGAACCGTCCTCCTTCTACATCGTCATACTCAAGACGAAGCCACTCAAGTCGACACACCGACGACACCTTCTCCGGCTCTAGTACACCGTCATGGAACACTCTTCGACGAGCCACGCGTCAAGACCATCATGCATCTCGCAACCCGCTACACGACAAGCATTCACAAGAGCAAGTCGATGAGCAAGTACCTCGTCCCCAACCACACCAAGTCGCCTTTGCTCAAGCTCAGGAATGACAACGTCTATGTCGCCAAGAGGAAGAATGAGTGCGTCTCCATCAAGATGAACAGGACGCCGATGCTCAGCGTGATGCGGAGCATCCCTCGCTCGTCCCCATGGACATACCTACATCTCCCTCAACACCACTTGTAAAATTGACAAGAGCTAGAGCAAAGGCTATTGAAGATAAGGTGAACTCGCTCCTCTCCGAACTCCCTCTCTCTACTCACGAGACTTGGCTACTACGTCATATGGACACTCTGTGTGTGATCAGGTACTTGGAGGAGAGCCACGGGACAGCTACCCCCAATGGCCAAGGTGGCAAGGACCCCAATCATGAACATCAAGAAGAAGAGCTACTTGGGAAGCTACAGGCACCGGACGACCGGCCGGGCCCGGACGTCCGAGCCCTGGAAGATGCTACAGCAGAGAGAAGGAAAGCAGGTCAGAGCTACAGGCCACGGACGACCGGGGCAGCCCGGATGTCCGATGACTCCCAGGCCCCGGACGACCGACGCCATCCGGACGACCGGCAACTGGGCTCCCAAGAGGAAATTAACGGAAGACCGAAGCCACCGGATGTCCGGTACTTCTCCACCCGAGCCGAATCTATGGAAGTCCGACGATCTACAGATGTCCGGACCGCCCCGAAGCTCCGAACGACCGAGGCCCTCCGGACGTCCGACACCTGAGTGACCGCAGCCTCGGCTGATGCCTTTGTACCCCTTCACTTAACCCCCCCCCCCCATTTGCACTATGACTATAAATAGAACTCTCCCACCTCCTAGCTAGGGTTAGCATTGTGATAGCTCGTTTGAGATAGAGCATTTCTCATCCGTACCGGATATACTCCACGTGAGGGACCGTGCCTCTTCGGAGAAAATCCATTCGAATTCAAGGCCTCCATCCGGAGAAGACAATCAAGACCTCCTCACGGAGAAGAACGGTTACCCATGTATCTTCCCTTTTTTTGACTTTGGATCTTGTGTTACCTTATGCTTTCGGTGATCTAGCCCTTGTGTGATCAATTACTTGTCGGTTGAGTGTTTCTCTCGTTTCTCCCCGTGATTTCCCTTGGGTTCTTCCGCGCGTTCTTCGTGTTTCCCCATAGGATCCACTCCAAATGTGAAAGATCGACCCCATAGGGTTTCGCCCGACAACATCTTGGTATCATGAGCCACGTTGATCACGTTTTTGGAGCCCCTACCCCGTGTTTTCTAGTTTGATTTTGTTGTTTTCTTCCTAGATCCGAAAATTCCCCACCAAAAATAGCCCTAATTTTTTTTGTGATTTGTTGGTGAGTTGAAATTTTGTTGGAATTGGTCCATGGATTTGTGTTGCCACGTGTTGTTCATCTCGTGCTGTTCATCTCGTGCCTGATTTTTGCTCAGGTAACGGACGACCGGACCCTGCCGGACGTCCGACGACCGGACGACCATGACCACTCGGACGTCTGTGTAACTCTGACGAAACTGAATCTGGTTCAGTTCGGCCACCACCACAACCCCACTTTCCACCACATCTTCCAAACCCACATACACCACTGTCATCCCCAATACCTCCTATGACGATTTTGACACGTTTTGGTCTTTGTGATTTTGAGTTGTGGCTCCCGTGTCCTATTGTGTTTTGGCTATATAGGTACGGTTCGACATCATCATCACCGCACTCATCTTCGCAAGGGTCTCATCATCGCCAAGGACGGTAACCTCGACGACATCTTTGTCATACCTTGCAATTGCATTGATACCCACATTGCCTTACTTTTGCGTAGCTTACCCGTCGAAACTAGCCATTGAGTATTGCCGGCAACGTGACTTCTGCACATTAGTGATCAACTTGTGTGTCACAAAGTTGTGCATATCTTGGCATCAACTTGTGTGTCACAAAGTTGTCATCGCATACACAATTGCTATCTTGGTTCGTGAAGTTTGCATGAGAAAAGAGCTCAAAAGTGAAAGAGCCACCCAAGCTTTTAAGCAAAGAGGAAAGATAAGCAAAGCACTTATAAGCAAGAACCATAGCATCATACTACATTAAGATTGTCATACTCGATCATCTTGGATCATAGCACCGAAATACCATACATATAGCATACTTGGGATAGAGGTCGTTGCATTTTTGCCTAGTAGGTTGTGCACAAGTTCTGTATCCGCCTATTGTGCAATCGTGCTAGCGTCTCTCGTGTATTGTGCAACAAGAGCATTTTCGTGGACTCCACATTTTGGCTCACTTTTGGTTTGCACAATCCCATTTATCTATTTGTGTGTGTGTTTCCATGTACCCCTATTTGCTTGGTCTACTTGTTGCATTTGCAAATTTGTGCATCTTTTTCAACATTATTGAAGCTCACTTATAATTGCATTAAATTTTGTGCCACCATCCTAACCAAGCTCCACCATAAGCTTTTATTTGTGTAGGTGTGAGAACTAACAAGGATTGGTACCAATAGTGCAATTTCATTGTCCGCATTTGAGTGAACTTGATTCATCGTCAACATCGGTCAAGGTACATTGGTATAAGTTCTTATCTTTCTACCACTCACATTTTGCTTGGAATGATGGATAGGACAAGTACTTCTACCAACCCACTCTTCATCGAGCAAGATGATGACATGTCATCATATGTCACCAAGAGCCACCTCTTTAGTGCACAACGAGCGTTGCATCAAGAGCAACAAGCTATGAATGAACGCATCGACAACCTCGCCACCGACTTGTGACTCTCCGAGCAACGTACCAAGGACTACTTCGACAACAAGCTCGACGCGCACAAGCAAGAGAATGATGCAAGGATGGACGAGATCCGTGTCTTGTTGGTGAACCGGCCTCCTTCAACTTCTTCATACTCAAGACGGAGCCACTCAATTCGACACTCCGACAACTCCTTCTCCGGCTCAAGTACACCATCATCGAACACTCTTCGACAAGCCGCGCGTCAAGACCGTCATGTATCTCGCAACCCGCTACACGGCAAGCATTCACAAGAGCAAGTCGATGAGAAAGTCCCTCGTTCTCACTCAAACCAAGTCGCTTTTACTCAAGCTCAAGAACGACATTGACTACGACGCCAAGAGGAAGAACGAGCGCGTCTACACCAAGAGGAACAAGATGCCGAGGCTCAACGTCTTCAACAACAACAAAGTGAAGCGCAAGCTCTTGAGGCGCAACATGCCCTTCAAGAATCAAGTCGAGCCATCGCCAACCGCAATCGCGAACGGCGCAATAAAGAGGAAGCCCTTCGAGAAGAAATCCAAGAGAGGAACTACCAACCGCGAGTGCAACGTCAAGTTCCTCAAGCTCCTTCACAAGCTCGTCAATCCCCACCTCAACCTCAAGTTCAACAAAAGCAAGTTGATCATGGACTTCCTCCATGCCAAGAGCAACATGAGGATGATTACCCTCCACGTCAAGGGCGTCATCATCACAATCGCCAACAACACAATGAAGAGCAATGCTATGGCAAGCTCAAATTCACAATGCCCAAGTTCAATGGAAGCAATGATCCTGAAGAGTACCTTTCATGGGCATTGAAGGTCGACAAAATCTTTCATTTGCACAACTATGAGGAAGAGAAGAAGATCGCTATGGCATCACTTGAGTTCCAAGACTATGTGCTCATATTGTGGGAACAAGTCCTTGAGCGCCGACAAGTAAGAGGTGAACCTCCAATCACCACTTAGGCTCAAATAAAGCAAGTCATGCGAGCACGTTTTGTGCCAACCTACTACAACCGCAATCTCTTCAAGAAGCTACAACTCCTCAAGCAAGGAACAAAGAGTGTTGAAGAATACTACAAGGAAACGGAGATAGCCATGATTCGAGCCAATGTCACGGAAGATGATGAGCAAACAATGGCACGTTTCTTGAAAGGACTCAATCATCCCATCAAGAAGATTGCCGACTTCCAACCCTACTCCAACCTCATTGAGCTCGTACATCAAGCTACAATGGCAGAACGTCAAGTGCAAGATGACTTCAAGTACGCCAAGTACTCATCCAAGACCTACGGCTTCTCCAACAACCAAGCTTCAACAACTCCTCCAACATCTACATCAACTAAGACTTCTCCAAGCAACGACGACAAGCCAAGTTACAAGAAAACTTTGTCAAGTTCAAGTCGTCTTCCTCCTACTACAACCAACTTCAAGTCGCGTGCTTCATCATCTACTCCGACCGATGAGACCGTCAAGACAAGCTCCTTCAAGTGTTTCACTTGTGGCGGCCGAGGCCACAAGTCATATGAATGCACAAACAAGCGCACCATGATCCTCAACGACGATGGTACCTACGACTCCATGAGTGATGAGGAGATGGAAGCCCTTGAGCAAGTGGCCATGCATTGGCGAGTGAACGAGTATGAAGATGATCAAGTCTTTTATAATGAGGATTCGACCCCGCTCTCATTGTCTCCAAGGTCTTGACTCTTCAAGATCAACAAGAAGAAGACCTTAGATGCCACATCTTCCACACTAAGGCCGGCATCAATGGAAGGTTCGTCAAGGTCATCATTGATGGAGGTAGTTGCCACAACTTGGCAAGTGAAGAACTATGCTCCAAGCTTCAATTGGTCAAGAGAAAGCACCCGCACCCTACAAGGTTCAATGGCTAAGTGACTCCGGCACTACACGAGTTGAGCATACGGTCCAAGTCTCCTTCAAAATTGGTGCATATGTAATGAGGACATCAATACCATTGTTACACCCACAACCCCTGCTGCTATACATACTGGACCAATTACTAGAGCTCGCGCATGCCAATTAAATTACCAGGTACTTTCGTTTCTTGGTAATGATTCTAATGTTCATGAGAATATGATGCTGCCTAAATTGGATACATTTGTTTTGCTTACAAATGAAGGGCCTAGCTTGGAGAAGGATGAACATTGGAGCAAGAACAAGCATGAAGATGATGCCATGCGCAAGGGGAACAAGAACGGAGTTACAAGTGATGATTTCAGGACGTTGGAGCCACCATAATGTGTGCATGAAGCCTTGGACGAAATATACAAGATGCCACTTTATAACTTTTGTCTAGAGGCTATTCTAGGTGCTGCGTCACCTTATTATTGGGCCAGGCCCATGTATTTTTGAAATACTTCAGTATAGGCTGTTTTTAGAGTCCGTATGTGTGGAGAAACAAGAGATAGGGTTGGTTTCGGACCCCTTCCCCAAGGGCCACAAAATTCCCCCCTCTTCCTCCATATATACAGACCTTAGGGCGTCGTTTAGACTTTGGGTTTTGTTTAGATTAAAAGTTCGCCATAGATGCAACTTCGCGTACTTCGTTTGTGTTCAACGACCAGACAAAGGCGTCACAGAACCCCACCTTGATCAATAAAGCTTTCATCTTATATTCGCAATATCCAGATTGCAATCTCAGTTTCTTGCTTGTTCTTCGTTTGCTCGCTGGAAACAGACCCTCATGGTCAGGTTGATCGTGCTCCGGCGTGGTCAATAACCTCTCGGAGTTGGTTTAGCGATTGCTAAGGCGCGACGTCCTCGCACGTTCGTAGTCGGATCGTCAAAGTCGACTTCCACCAAAGCGATATCCATCATCTCATCGAAAGACGAGACACCTTTTCCTCTATCAAGTGGTATCAGATTTCCAGGTTGCTCGGTGAGATTTTACAGTTTTTCATAGGTTAGATCGAGTCTGTTCTTCATACCTACAGTCCATGAAAAAGCCACAAAAAAATTAAAGTTAGTTCATCATATCCGAACCAATCTAAGCCTTTGCATAATCTTTTTATGGTTTTGCTTTGTTGAATTTGCGGTTGCATCGTCGTGTCTAGTTGCTGGTCTTAGCGTCTAGTCTTTTAGAATTTCGAGTTCTGGTCATAAGTTGTCACGCCGCCACCGCACCATCATCATCGCCCCTGCCACCTACCACCACCACTCCGAATCCGTATCCATATACCACCACCAATCCGTATCCATATACCACCACCAATCCATATCCACATACTACCATCGCTACCACCACCGCTGCCATATACCACCACCGCTGCCGTATACCACCACCATATATCCACCACCAATCCGAGTTCCATGCATATTAGGTTTGTTTTGGAGATCCATCTAATTTCCGATTCATGTTTCCTTGCCTGAGTAGGTTTCGGAAAAAGAAAAAAAATTCTGGCCCTCCGTTTAGGCCCAAAATTTTCCAAAAACGCAGTTGACAAAATTTTTTCTGGCTATCCTATTTTTAGGTGTTTCTAAGCTTATTGAGACAGTCGCTGTTATAGAAAGTTTTTTTGACCCATTTCCGGTTTTTGGGTCCGGGCAGTGGAAAAAAAAATTGGTTGAAAAAATTTCGTGCCTATCCTGTTATCTTGACTTGGGAAGAGTTTTGAGACACTCGCCATTATAGTGATTTTCGAAAAAAAAGGAGCACAAAAAAAAGAGCGCAAAAAAAGAGTGCAATTTTTTTTTCACAGTGTGCTTCTCCCTTGTTTCCGTGCAGCGTCGTGATTTTGTTAGTGTTCTAGGCTCGCGTCTCCAGCACAGTCTAGCCTAGGACCAGCACAGTATCGTCTTTGAGCGTTTATTCAACTTTGCATCTCTGAATTGATTATTGCTGACCCTTTTTGCTACCATATTATAAGCCTTCCCAGCTCCACATACATCTACGTCGTGCGTTTGACTCTCCCTGGTAATCGCTCTATCCAAGCATTGACAGTTTTGACTACAACGGTTGCCGATCACCACCTGCTGCTGGGTAAGAACTGGTAAGAATTTGAGATTTGCTTGACGGGTTTGTGATACACCACCACCACTTCTTAGTAGTCTGTAGGATCATATTCTTGTGTGTTTCTATTTGCTGCTAACCATGGTAGGATCACAAGCCGATGAGACTGATTGGGAGAACTTGGCGAACAAACAGCTACATGATAAATTTCAGCAAATGATGAGTGGACAGGTGCAAGATGTGCTAAACAGATTTGACGAGGCCATGGAGAAGATAGATGGCATTGAGAAGACGTTCGAAACAAATCTTGATAGCAAGTTTAATGAATTGCTCGCGCGTTTTCCACAACCACCGCCGGCTGCACCTATCGCACCTGTGCAACAACAACAATAACGCCCCATTCCGAATCAGTATGGACGAGCGAAGCGTGTTCGTCTTGAGGATGGCCAAACTTCTGGTGCTGTTGTACCTGTTGTTGATGCTTCTTTGGCTCCTGCTACTGCTGCTGCTGGTACCCCGGAGGATGATGAGTATGCGGGCGATTATGAGGATGAGGTTGATCAAAATCAGAACTACCTGCAGCCACCAGCACCACCACCAGCAGGTCGACCTCAGGTATTTATTCGCAATGGTAGGCCTGCACCACCACCTCAGGTACGAGATCATGACCATGTTCCTAAACTAAAATTGAATATTCCACCATTTGAGGGTAGATATGTTCCTGATATATATCTTACTTGGGAGTTAGAAATTGAACAACGTTTTACATGTTTGCAATATCCCGAGGAGAGATGGGTTGCTGCTGCTGTTTGTGCTTTCACTAGTTTTGCATGTGTATGGTGGTCTGAACATTGTAGATTATATCCTATTCTAGCTACTTGGCCTGCTTTGAAAACTGCTACGCGTACTCGTTGGGTTCCACCATATTATCAACGTGAATTGCTTCAAAAATTGCAGCGTTTAAGACAAGGAAAAAAATTTGTAGAAGAATATTATCAGGAATTACAAACTGGCATGATTAGATGTGGTATTGTTGAGGAGAATGAAGCTATGCTTGCACGTTTTATGGGTGGATTAAATAGAGAGATTCAGACCATTCTAGAGTATAAGGAGTATACTAATATCACTCGTTTATTTCATCTTGCTTGTAAAGCTGAACGTGAAGTGCAGGATCGACAAGCATTGGCGCGAACTAACTTTTGTGCAGGTCGACCTTCATCATGGACACCGCATGCATCTTCTACTTCAGCTGCACCAGCACCTACATCAGGTGCCATCTCCAGCCGTGATACAAGAAAGAAGGCACAACCACCATTATCTGCCAAGAGCGCACCTACCAGGCCTGCATAGAGCTCTTCTTCTTCCATGGCATCAACAGGGCACACAAGTGATATTATTTGTCGTCGTTGTAAGGGAAGAGGTCATTATGCGCGAGAATGCAAATCTCAGCGTGTGATGATTGCTACTGAGGATGGTGGGTATGAGTCTGCTAGTGACTATGATGAGGAGACTTTGGCTCTTATTACACATGAAGAACACGGTGGAGATGATTATGATCATGAGACGCAATACATGGCTCCTT
Organism: Triticum timopheevii; assembly: GCA_963921465.1. Taxonomy (NCBI): domain Eukaryota; kingdom Viridiplantae; phylum Streptophyta; class Magnoliopsida; order Poales; family Poaceae; genus Triticum; species Triticum timopheevii. Next base: position 278,049,590 of record OY997266.1, on the reverse strand, counting down.
ACGATGCTAACAGGTATGAATGTTTAGTTGCTCAATGTGTTTTGAGTGTGCAGGTCACACAAGCTGAGCAAAATCAGAGGCATAATTTGTTCCATACAAAGGGAGTTGTGAAGGAACGTTCTGCGCGCGTCATCATAGACGGAGGGAGCTGCAACAACTTGGCTAGCATGGAGATGGTGGAGAAGCTTTCTCTCACCACAAGACCACATCCACATCCTTACTACATCCAGTGGTTCAACAACAGCGGCAAGGTTAAGGTAACACGTATTGTTCGTGTGCATTTTAGTATCTCTACATATGCTGATTATGTGGATTGTGATGTGGTACCTATGCAAGCATGTTCCTTATTACTTGGTAGACCATGTCAATTTGATAAAAATTCTGTACACCATGGTAGAAACAATCAGTATACTCTTGTTCGTAAGGATAAAAATATTACTTTGCTTCCTATGACTCCTGATTCGATTTTGAAAGATGATATTAATAGAGCTAATAAAGCAAAACAGGAGAAAAATAAGAGTGAAAATCAGATTGTGGCAAAAGAATTTGAGCAACAAATGAAGCCTAATAGTAAACCATCTAGTGTCGCTTCTGAAATTAAATTGGAAAGTGCATGTTTACTTGCCACTAAATCTGATATTGATGAGCTAGATTTCAGCAAATCTGTTTGCTATGCTTTTGTGTGCAAAGAGGCATTATTTTCATTTGAGGACGTGCCTTCCTCTTTGCCTCCTGCTGTCACTAACATTTTGCAGGAGATCGCTGACGTCTTTCCACAAGACGTGCCACCGGGATTACCTCCCATTCGAGGGATTGAGCATCAGATTGACTTAATTCCCGGTGCATCATTACCCAACCGTGCACCATACCGTACCAATCCAGAGGAGACGAAGGAGATTATGCGTCAAGTACAGGAGCTGCTCAACAAAGGTTATATACGTGAATCCCTTAGTCCTTGTGTTGTTCCTATTATTCTAGTGCCGAAAAAGGATGGTACATCATGTATGTGTGTTGATTGTAGAGGCATTAATAATATTACTATTCGTTATCGTCATCCTATTCCTAGGCTAGATGATATGCTTGATGAATTGAGTGGCTCTACAATATTCTCCAAAGTTGATTTGCGTAGTGGATACCATCAAATTTGTATGAAATTGGGAGATGAATGGAAAACGACATTTAAAACTAAGTTTGGATTATATGAGTGGTTAGTCATGCCTTTTGGGTTAACTAATGCACCTAGTAATTTCATGAGATTAATGAACGAAGTTCTACGTGTTTTTATTGGACGATTTGTGGTAGTCTGTTTTGATGATATATTGATTTACAGCAGATCTTTAGAGGAACATTTGGAACATTTACGTGTTGTTTTTATTGCTTTACATGATGCACCGACCGAGTATCTTTTCTTTGCTATGTTGTTACTCCATAGGGAATTGATGTTGATAAAGCCAAGATTGAAGCTATTGAGAGTTGGCCGCAACCCAAAACGGTCACACAAGTGAGGAGTTTTCTTGGCCTCGCTGGATTCTATAGGCATTTTGTGAGAGATTTCAGGACCATTGCTGCACCTCTCAATGAGCTTACAAAGAAAGATGTGCCTTTTCTTTGGGGTACCGCACAGGAAGAAGCCTTCACGGTATTGAAAGATAAGTTGACACATGCTCCTTCACTCCAACTTCCTGATTTTAATAAGACTTTTGAGCTTGAATGTGATGCTAGTGGAATTGGATTAGGAGGTGTGTTATTACAAGATGGCAAACCTGTTGCATACTTTTCTGAAAAATTGAGTGAGCCTAGTCTGAATTATTCTACTTATGATAAAGAATTATATGCTCTTGTTCGGACTTTAGAAACATGGCAACATTACTTATGGCCCAAAGAATTTGTTATACACTCTGATCATGAATCTTTGAAACATATTAAAAGTCAAGCTAAACTGAAGCGTAGACATGCTAAATGGGTTCAATTCATTGAGACTTTCCCTTATGTCATTAAACACAAGAAGGGTAAAGAAAATGTTATTGCTGATGCATTGTCTCGTCGCTATACTATGCTTTCACAACTTGACTTCAAAATATTTGGTTTGGAGACCATCAAAGATCAATATGTGCATGATGCTGATTTTAAAGATGTATTGCAGAATTGTAACGAAGGTAGAACATGGAACAAGTTCATCGTTAATGATGGCTTTGTGTTCCGTGCTAACAAGCTATGCATTCCAGCTAGCTCCGTTCGTCTTTTGTTATTGCAGGAGGCGCATGGAGGAGGATTAATGGGACACTTTGGCGTGAAGAAGACGGAGGACGTACTTGCTACACATTTCTTTTGGCCAAAGATGAGACGGGATGTTGAGTGCTTTGTTGCTCGCTGCACTACATGTCAAAAAGCTAAGTCACGACTCAATCCTCATGGTTTATATATGCCTTTGCCTGTACCTAGTGTTCCTTGGGAGGATATATCTATGCACTTTGTTTTAGGTTTACCTCGAACAAAGAAGGGGAGGGATAGCATATTTGTTGTCGTGGATAGATTCTCGAAAATGGCACACTTTATACCATGTCATAAAAGCGATGATGTTGTTAATGTTGCTAATTTGTTCTCTCGTGAAATTATTCGCTTGCATGGTGTGCCAAATACTATTGTTTCAGATCGTGATACTAAATTTCTTAGCCACTTTTGGAGATGTTTATGGGCTAAGTTGGAGACTAAACTGCTTTTAGTACTACTTGTCACCCCCAAACTGATGGACAAACTGAAGTAGTCAATAGAACATTGTCTACTATGCTTAGAGCTGTTTTGAAGAAAAATAAGAAATTGTGGGAAGAATGCTTGCCTCATATTGAATTTGCTTATAATCATTCGTTGCATTCTACTACCAAGATGTGCCCTTTTGAAGTTGTGTATGGTTTCCTACCTCGTGCACCTATTGATTTGTTGCCTCTTCCATCTTCGGAGAAGGTCAATTTCGATGCTAAACAACATGTTGAATTGATTTTAAAAACGCATGAGTTAACTAAGGAAAACATTGAGTGTATGAATGCTAAATATAAACTGCTGGAGATAAGGGTAGAAAACATGTTGTGTTTGCACCTGGAGATCTTGTCTGGTTACATTTGCGTAAGGATAGATTTCCTGATTTGCGCAAATCAAAGCTAATGCCACGTGCTGACGGACCTTTTAAGGTGTTAGAGAAAATAAATGATAATGCATATAAACTTGAGCTGCCTGCAGATTTTGGGGTTAGTCCCACTTTTAGCATTGCAGATTTGAAGCCTTATTTGGGAGAGGAAGATGAGCTTCCGTCGAGGACGACTTCATTTCAAGAAGGGGAGGATGATGAGGACACCAATACCATTGTTACACCCACAGCCCCTGCTGCTATACATACTGGACCAATTACTAGAGCTCGCGCACGCCAATTAAATTACTAGGTACTTTCGTTTCTTGGTAATGATTCTAATATTCATGAGAATATGATGCTGCCTAAATTGGATACATTTGTTTTGCTTACAAATGAAGGGCCTAGCTTGCAGAAGGATGAACATTGGAGCAAGAACAAGCATGGAGATGATGCCATGCGCAAGGGGGACAAGAACGGAGTTACAAGTGATGATTTCAGGACGTTGAAGCCACCATAATGTGTGCATGAAGCCTTGGACGAAATAGACAAGATGCCACTTCATAACTTTCGTCCAGAGGCTATTCTAGGTGCTGCGTCACCTTATTATTGGGCCAGGCCCATGTATTTTTGAAATACTTCAGTATAGGCTGTTTTTAGAGTCCGTATGTGTGGGGAAACAAGAGATAGGGTTGGTTTCGGACCCCTTCCCCAAGGGCCACGAAATTTCCCCCTCTTCCTCCATATATACAGCCCTTAGGGCAGGAAACAGACCCTCGTGGTCAAGTTGATCGTGCTCCGGCGTGGTCAATAACCTCTCGGAGTTGGTTTAGCGATTGCTAAGGCGCAACGTCCTCGCACGTTCGTAGTCGGATCGTCAAAGTCGACTTCCACCAAAGCGATATCCATCATCTAATCGAAAGACGGGACACCTTTGCCTCTATCAATATGAGGACACTTTGGAGTGTGATGTGGTCCCAATGACCATTTGCCACCTCCTTCTTGGTCGACCATGGCAATTCGACCGTGGTGTCATCCACAATGGGCGTACCAATCACTATAGCTTCAAGATGAAAGGGAAGGAGTATGTGCTAAGACCTATGTCTCCTAGTCTAGTGATAGCCGACAAGCAAGCCACTCATCGTGGAGAGAAGAGTGAGAAAGTGATCCACCAAAAAGTGAGTGAGAGCCACCAGCCAAACTTGAGCGCCTCTTCGCCTAGAGAGAAAAACCTAGTCCTATTTGCCACAAAAAGTTAGATGAGAGAAGTGTGTGAGAACCCATCGAGTGTTATGCACTTTTTCCTTGTGTGCAAGGATGGGAAACCAAAAACTAACACCTCTCACGAGCTACCTTTAGTGTTTCAATCTCTTTTGCAGGAATTGCAAGATGTCTTCCTCGATGAGCTACCTTCGGGTCTACCTCCTCTATGAGGCATTGAGCATCGAATCGACCTCATCCCCGGAGCGCCACTTCCATACGTCTTATGCGTCTTATGCATTATGTGCTTCGCCTTTATATTGGAGTCTTTGTTGTGGTTTACTTTGATGACATTCTTGTTTTTAGCAAATACATGAAAGAGCATGTCCTTCGCAAGGAACATCTTTATGCCAACTTGAAAAAATGCACGTTTGGTGTTGACAAACTCGTTTTCTTGGGTTTTGTTGTCTCTTCCAAGGGTGTCCATGTTGATGAATCTGAAATTGAAGCAATTAAAACTTGGCCCCAACCCACCAATTTGCAACAAGTGCGTAGCTTTCTTGGTCTTGCGGGTTTTTATCGTCGCTTTGTGAAAGACTTTAGCACTATTGCCGCTCCTTTGCATGCTTTGAGTAAGAAGAATGCTCCTTTTGTTTGGGGATCTTTGCAATCCACCACTTTTGATGAGCTCAAGTCTTTGCTTACTCATGCTCCGATTCTTGCTTTGCCCAACTTTGAGAAAACTTTTGAGGTTCATTGTGATGCAAGTGGTACCGGAATTGGCGGAGTTTTGATGCAAGAAAAACGAGCCATTGCATATTTTAGTGAAAAACTCTCCCGTGCTGAACTTAACTACCCCATCTATGACAAAGAATTGTATGCTTTAGCGTGTGTGCTACATGTTTGGGAACATTATCTTAGACCTCATGAGTTTGTCATCCATACCGATAATGAAACGCTTAAGTACTTAAAAGGTCAAACTAAGTTGAATAAGCGTCATGCCAAATGGAGTGAATTTATTGAATCTTTCCCCTATGTGATCAAGTACATTGAGGGTAAGGAAAATGTAATTGCGGATGCACTTTCACGCATATGCACGCTTGTCACTAAACTTGAGTTGAATGTTATAGGCTTTGAGCACATAAAAGACTTGTATGCTAATGATCCATCTTTTGCTACTCCTTATGCTAAATGTTTGACACATACATCTTGGGAACAATATTACATCAAGGATGGTTATCTTATGAGAGCTAACAAACTGTGCATTCCCGAGTCTTCTCTTCGTTTGCTCCTTTTGCAAGAGGCTCATGGAGGTGGACTCATGGGACACTTTGGACGCGACAAGACATTCATGACGCTCTCCAAGAACTACTTTTGGCCCAATATGTTCCGCGACGTCTCACGCTTCACCACCCGATGCTCTACATGTCGCAAAGCTAAGTCTAAAGCTCAATCCCATGGTCTTTACATGCCTCTTCCTATTCCTTATCAACCTTGGGAAGACATTAGCATGTATTTTGTACTTGGTTTGCCTAGAAATCAAAATGGAAAGGATTCCGTGTTTGTTGTTGTGGACCGATTTTCTACATTTCATTCCTTGCAACAAGATAGACAATGATTCACACATTGCAAATATCTTTTGTAGGGAAATCTTGCGACTCCATGGAGTACCAAAGACAATCGTTTCCGATCGTGACGTCAAGTTCTTGAGTTACTTCTGGAAGACCCTATGCGCCAAGCTAGGAATCAAGCTCTTGTTCTCATCCGCATACCATCCTCAAACCGACGGCCAAACGGAGGTGACGAACTGGACACTCTCCACTCTATTTCGTGTGTTGATCAAGAAGAACATCAAGGAGTGGGAAGCATGTCTACCCATCGCCGAGTACGCCTACAACTGTGCAAGACATTGGACTACCGGCAAGTCCCCCTTCGAGGTCATCTACGGCTTCAACCCGTCGTGACCATTGGACATTCTACCTCTTCCTCTACAAGAGCGCACCAAAATGGATGTGAGTGCACGGGAAAGCTACATAAAGAAGGTGCATGAAGATACAAGGCACACCATCGAGCGCCAAGTACAACGACTAGCGACCAAGCTCAATGTCAACAAGCAACCCATGATCTTCAACATTGGCGATATCGTGTGGCTACACCTTCGCAAGGACTGCTTCCCCAACGAACGCAAGTCCAAACTTCTCCCTCGAGCCGATGGACCCTTCAAGGTGCTAGCACGCTACAATGATAACGCCTACAAGATAGACCTCCCACAAGGCAAGTACAATGTGAGCGACATCTTCAACGTCAAGGACGTCGCGCCATACCATGGATGATGAGGACATCAATACCATTGTTACACCCACAGCTCTTACTGCTACATATACTGGACCAATTACTAGAGCTCGCGCACGCCAATTAAATTATCAGGTACTTTCGTTTCTTGGTAATGATTCTAATGTTCATGAAAATATGATGCTACCTAAATTGGATTCATTTGTTTTGCTTACAAATGAAGGGCCTAGCTTCGAGAAGGATGAACATTGGAGCAAGAACAAGCATGGAGATGATGGCATGCGCAAGGGGAACAAGAACGAAGTTACAAGTGATGATTTCAGGACTTTGAAGCCACCATAATGAGTGCATGAAGCCTTGGATGCAATATACAAGATGCCGCTTCATAAATTTTGCCCGGAGGCTATTCTAGGTGCTGCATCACCTTATTATTGGGCCAAGCCCATGTAATTTCGAAATACATAAGTATAGGCTATTTTTAGAGTCTGTATCTGTGGGGAAACAAGAGATAGGGTTAGTTCGGGACCCCTCCACCAAGGGCCACGAAATTCACCCCCTCTTCCTCCATATATACAACCCTTAGGGCACCATTTAGACTTTGGGTTTTGTTAAGATTAAAGTTCGCCATAGCTGCAACTTCGCGTACTTCGTTTGTGTTCAACGACCAGACAAAGACGTCTCAGAACCCCACCTTGATCAATAAAGCTTTCATCTTATATTCGCAATATCCAGATTGCAATCTCAGTTTCTTGCTTGTTCAACGTTTGCTCGCAGGAAATAGACCCTCGTGGTCAGGTTCATCGCGCTCCGGCGTGGTCAATAACCTCTCGGAGTTGGTTTAGCGATTGCTAAGGCGCGACGTCCTCGCACGTTCGTAGTCAGCTCGTCAAAGTCGATTTCCACCAAAGCGATATCCATCATCTCATTGAAAGACGGGACACCTTTGCCTCTATCAAGTGGTATCAGATTTCCAGGTTGCTCGGTGAGATTTTACAGTTTTTCGTAGTTTGGATCGAGTCGGTTCTTCATACCTACAGTCCAGGAAAAAGCCACTAAAAAATTAGGTTTAGTTCATCATATCCAAACCAATCTGAGCCTTTGCATAATCTTTTTAGGGTTTTGCTTTGTTGAATTTGTAGTTGCATCGTCGTGTCTAGTTGCTGGTCTTAGCGTCTAGTCCTTTAGAGTTTCAAGTTCTGTCACAGTTTGTCACGTCGCCGCCGCACCATCTTCATCGTTGTTGCCATATACCACCACCGCTCCCATATCCCACCAACGCTGCCATATACCACCGATCCATATCCATATACCACCGCCGCTATCATATACCACCATCGCTGCCATATCCTACCACCATATATCCACCACCAATCCGAGTTCTTTTCGTAGTAGGTTTGTTTCCGAGATCCATCTAATTTCTGATTCGTGTTTCCTTGCCTGAGTAGGTTTCGGAAAAAAAAGAGTGTAGACCCCCGGGCAGTTTTTATGCCAAAATTTCGGCGACTGAAAATATTTTTTCCCTATCCTATTTTTAGGTCCCCAGGAGTGTTTTGAGACATTTGCCATTATATTGATTTTTTGTCGCACTTTTTCGTCGTCGCTGCCCTGATTTCCGGAAAAAATTGTCAAAAAAATTTCGTGCCCATCTTGTCAGTTTGACCTGGGAAGAGTTTTGAGACACTCGTCATTATAGTGATTTTTCACAAAAAAAAAAGAGCAGCGCAAAAAAAGCAGCGCAACAAAAAAAAAGAGCGAAAAAATTCCAGAGTGTTCTTTTCCCTTGTTTAAGTGTAGCGCCGTGATTTTGTTAGTGTTCTAGGCTCGCGTCTCTAGCACGGTCTAGCCTAGGACCAGCACAGTACCGTCGCTGAGCGTTTATTCAACTTTGCATCTCTGAATTGATTATTGCTGATCCTTTTTGCTACCATATTATAAGCCTTCCCAGCTCCACATACATCTATGTCGTGTGTTTGACTCTCCCTGGTAATCGCTCTATCCAAGCTTTGAGAGTTTTGACTACAACGGTTGCCGATCACCGCCTGCTGCTGGGTAAGAACTGGTAAGAATTTGAGTTTTGCTTGACGGATTTTTGACACCCACCACCACCACTTGACTGGGAGAACTTAACGAACAAGGAGCTTCATGATAAGTTTCAGCAAATGATGACTGAACAGGTGCAAGATGTGCTGAACAATTTTGAAGAGGCCATGGAGAAGATCACTGGCCTTGAGAAGACGTTCGAAACAAAGCTCGATAACAGATTTAATGAACTTCTTGCGCGTCTTCCACCGGCTGCACCTTTCATACCTCTGCAACAACAACAACTACTACCTCCACGTCGCGAAACAGCCCTCCGCTGAGCAAGCCGTGTCCTTCTTCAGCCTGGCCAAACTGTGGGTGCTGCTGTTGATACTTCTGTGGCTCCTGCTGCTGATGCGGAGGATGACTATGCGGGAGATTACGAGGATGAGGTTGATCAAAATTTGAACTACGTGCAACCACCAGCACCACAACCACCAGGTTGTCCACATGCAAATAATCACAATGGTAGGGCTCTCCCTCAGGTACGAGATCATGACCATCTTCCTAAACTGAAATTGAATATTCCACCATTTGAGGGTAGATATGTTCCTGATATATATCTTACTTGGGAGTTAGAAACTGAACAATGATTTACATGTTTACAATATCCTGAGGAGAGACGTGTTCCTGCTGCTGTTTGTGCTTTCACTAGCTTTGCATGTGTTTGGTGGTCTCAACATTGTAGATTATATCCTATTCCAGCTACTTGGGCTGCTTTGAAAACCGCTATGCGTACTCGTTGGGTTCCACCATATTATCAACGTGAATTGCTTCAAAAATTGTAGCGTTTGAGACAAGGAAAAAATTCTGTAGAACAATATTATCAGGAATTACAAACTGGCATGATTAGATGTGGTATTGTTGAGGAGAATGAACCTATGCTTGCACGTTTTATGGGTGGGTTAAATAGAGAGATTCGGACCATTCTAGAGTATAAAGAGTATACTAATATCACTGTGACGCCCGGATAATTAAGCTACAGTAACCTTCTACTAATGATGCCACGTCACCACGATTACTGTTGCTAATCTCGTGTTAGTTCAAAACGATTCAAATTCAAATTTGAGTTAATGGCAAACATCAAAAGTTTTCAAACGTTAAAACTAAAATGTTCGGTTTGCGGAAAATAATCCATAAATTATTTTGGTGAAGTAACCACACTTTTATAAAATGTTTAAATATTTTGAAATAAATGAAACAGTAGCAGAAACAGATAATTAAATGCCCTTTTCAATTAATAAAGTATTAAGCTAATTTATTTAATTGCCCGAACTAATGGGGCAGTGACATATTTGTGAAACTAGATTAGGAACTAGTTTTATATTTTCTCTAAACTATAACAATGTGAAACTAAAATAATACAGAAAAAATAAAGAAAAGAAAACAAGATAAGTAAAGGAATAAAAGGAAACCCCAGCTCCCCCTGGGCCTCGGCCCACTCCTACCCATCCAACCCAATTCCCCCCGCACCGGTTGCCCCTTTCCTGTTCCTCGGTCTCAAACCGCAACAGGGACGTGCTCCCGCCTGACCACCTCGCCGGCCACACCGACGAGGAGATAAGGGCGCCACGCCCCGACTCCTCAATCCTATCCCCCCACTCGCTCGCCCTCTTCTCCCTCTCTACTGTGCTCTGCCTCCCTCCTCAGATCCCCCTCTGTCCTGATCTCCGGCCTGGACGCGTCGTCGGCGTAGCCGTCGCCGATGGCCTCCTCGCTGCCGGAAACCGCGCCAGGGGCACCGTCTTCGTCGCCTACTTCGACTACATGGGCGAGATCGAGCCGGAAGCCACCGGGACGCCCGCTGCTTCCCCGTCCTCAACCTCCATCCGTCTCGGTCGCCGCCGCCGTCGCCAACACCGGCCACCTCTGCTGCTCCTAAGCCACTCGATGGGCCTCCTTGCGCCTGCTCGATGAGCACCACCCCGTTTCCCCTTTCCCTCGTCGTCGTAGTCGCCGTAGCACCGTTACCCGCGAGCTTCGGCTCCGCAGTCCGCCGTGGCCGGAGCTCTCCTCCCGCACGCGCTCGCACACCGTCCACCCCTGCGTCCACGCTGTAGTACGCGCCCTGCAACGCCTCTTCCGCGGCCCGTCTCTGACGCCCCGTGCCCGCCCACTGTTGCCTACTCCCGCTGCGTTGCTGCAGTCTGCTCTGGTCGCCGCCGGAGCCGTGGCCGCGCTCACCCTGTGCCACTGCTCGCGCCGCGGCCGCCCACGCCTCGCGTCCGTCCCACCCTGCGCCCAGCATGCGCAGCCGTGTGCATGCCGCTTGCTTCGCTGCTCCCGCAGCCGCTGTCTGCTATGCTACACGGCTACAATAACATTCAGTTACTGTAGCAGTAGCTAGCTTTTGTATTTCTACAATGACTAGCCTTCTAAACTGCCACTAAACAGCGATAAGACAAGTCCTAACATGGGTAAAAATTATATGAAAGGAAAGTAGACGTAACAAGCCTCATTTTGTTCCATTGGACCTGCTTTAGATAATGCATAGATTAAATCCTACAAAAATCACAAAATGCTATCTTGTGTTAAAAGGAATAGAGTTACTCCCTTGCATTGTGTGTGTGCGCTGTGTGCGCGTGGGCTGTGCCACAGCCGTGTGTGGCCGGCCTAGTTTAATTAGGTCTAAACTAATTTAGTTTAGATTAGCTGGTTAATTAATTAGTCTAAGCTTATTACATGTGGACCGCGCATTTATTTAAGCTAGCTTTACTTATTTGTTTAGGTATAGCTATTGACATGTGGGCCACCATCTCCCCTTTTGACCTGTCAAATTGACTTGGTCAATTCGATTAAATAAATGCAGAAAAATCCAGAAAATATTTAAAGCTTTGAAAAATCATATAAAATAAACCGTAGCTCGGATGAAAAAACTTTGTACATGAAAGTTGCACAGAACGACGAGACGAATCCGTATATGCAGCCCGTTCATCTGTCACGCATCCCTAGCATAGCGAACCTGCAACATTTCACCTCCGGTTCATCTGTCCGGAATCGCGAAACACCGGGGATACATTCCCGGATGTTTTCCCCCTTCGCCGGTAACACCTCCTACCACGTTAGGTCACCTCTAGCACCGCGTATTGCCATGTTACGCTTTGTGATGCTTTGATTGCTCTGTTATTTATTGTGTTCCCCCTCCGTTACTTCTTTCCGGTAGACCCCGATGGCTGCCGGTGACCCCCAGTTCGACTACGGTGTTGACGACCCGTCCTTCTTGCCAGAGCAACCAGGCAAGCCCCCCCCCCCCCCCCCCCCGCCCCCTTGATCACCAGATATCGCCTATTCTCCTCTATACTGCTTGTATTAGAGTAGTGTAGCATGTTACTGCTTTCCGTTAATCCTATTCTGTTGCATAGCCTGTCATTGTTGCTACAATCATTGATACCTTACCCGCAGTCCTAAATGCTTAGTATAGGATGCTAGTTTATCACCATTGGCCCTACATTCTTGTCAGTCTGCCTTGCTATACTATTGGGCCGTGATCACTCGGGAGGTGATCACGGGTATATACTATACATACGTACATACTATATAGATGGTGACTAAAGTCGGGTCAGCTCGAGGAGTACCCGCAAGTGATTCTGATGAGGGGGCTGAAAGGACAGTTGGCTCCATCCTGGTAGAGGTGGGCCTGGGTTCCCGACGGCTCCCGACTGTTACTTTGTGGTGGAGCGACAGGGCAGGTTGAGACCACCTAGGAGACAGGTGGGCCTGGCCCTGTTCGGCATTCGCAGATACTTAACACGCTTAACGAGATCTGGGTATTTGATCTGAGTCTAGCCATTTGGTCTATACGCACTAACCATCTACGCGGGAGTAGTTATGGGTATCCCGATGTCGTGGTATCAGCCGAAGCCTTCTAGACGTTAGCGACTGAGCGGCGCGCGCCGGATTGGAACATAAGCCTGCTCTTGTATTAGGGGGCTAGTTCTGCTTTCGGCCGCCCACGCAACATGCAGGTGTGCAATGGGCGATGGGCCCAGACCCCTGCGCCATAGGAGTTAGACCGGCGTGCTGACCTCTCTGTTAGGCCTAGGTGGGGCTGCGACGTGTTGATCTTCCGAGGCCGGGCATGACCCAGGAAAGTGTGTCCGGCCAAATGGGATCGAGCGTGTTGGGTTATGTGGTGCACCCCTGCAGGGAAGTTTATCTATTCGAATAGCCGTGTGCCTCGGTAAAAGGACGACCCGAAGTTGTACCTTGACCTTATGACAACTAGAACCGGATACTTAATAAAAGACACCCTTCCAAGTTCCACAGACAACCCGGTGATCGCTTTTCCACAGGGCGACGAGGGGAGGATCGCCGGGTAGGATTATGCTATGCGATGCTACTGGAGATGCTACTTGGAGATGCTACTTGGCGATGCTACTTGGAGGACTTCAATCTACTCTCTTCTACATGCTGCAAGACGGAGGCTGCCAGAAGCGTAGTCTTCGACAGGATTAGCTATCCCCCTCTTATTCGGGCATTCTGCAGTCCAGTCCACTGATATGGCCCTTTACACATATACCCATGCATATGTAGTGTAGCTCCTTGCTTGCGAGTACTTTGGATGAGTACTCACGGTTGCTTTCTCCCCACTTTTCCCCCTTTCCTTTCTTTCTGGTTGTTGCAACCAGATGCTGGAGTCCAGGAGCTAGACGCCACCGCCGATGACGACTACTACACTGGAGGTGCCTACTACTATGTGCTGGCTGCTGACGACGACCAGGAGTAGTTAGGAGGATCCCAGGCAGGAGGCCTGCGCCTCTTTCGATCTGTATCCCTGTTTGTGCTAGCCTTCTTAAGGCAAACTTGTTTAACTTATGTCTGTACTCAGATATTGTTGCTTCCGCTGACTCGTCTATGATCGAGCACTTGTATTCGAGCCCTCGAGGCCCCTGGCTTGTATTATGATGCTTGTATGACTTATTTATGTTTTTAGAGTTGTGTTGTGATATCTTCAAGTGAGTCCCTGATCTTGATCGTACACGTTTGCGTGCATGATTAGTGTACGATTGAATCGGGGGCGTCACAAGTTGGTATCAGAGCCGACTGCCTGTAGGAATCCCCTTTCCAACTCCTTGGCCCAAGTCGAGTCTAGACGTTGCAAAAACTTTTACTAACTTGGTTGTGCGGCCCATGGGCCCACGTAGCCAATTGGGTGGTATTAGGATCTTTTATTCCTTGTCCTTTACTCCGGGACTCTGATCTCTCTTCTATTCAGGTGAAATGATTTTACTAACTCTGACTCTAGGTTCTCGTAACTACTTTCTCCCGGAGAGCCCCTCACTCCAGATGATTGCTTGGTGCATCGAAGGATTTCGAAGATACTCTCCGATGTTCTCGAGACTTTGTGCTCGTTGCTCTTACAATTACCTACCACTGATGTATCCCTATGGATAAATACTTACACCCGTCGTTCTTAGTTTTATTCCAAGTTGATCTTGTTAATACAAGATGCCCTGAACCGCTCTCCGTTGTTCTAAGAATCCTTTGAGCTTACTGCTTTACAGTTCTTGCCTCATGAATACCCTTACGGATAATTCTTCGCACTTATCGAGTATCTGCTCTTTCCCAGTTGTTCATGTGTTTCACAAAAGTTTTTGAAATACCATTCGATCTTCCAAAAATCCTGAGCATCCTCTTGCTCTTGATATTCTTGCTTGCTTGCATTATGGTTAATCCCATAAGTCTCGTAATCTTATTGGCATCTCTTGTCATTATGATTTTGATCCTATGGATTCAACATGAGTGCGAATGCACGCAATCATCAGTTGATCCTTTTAAATTATATTTCCAGCTCAGACGTCTTTCGAACATGAGCTGGTTCTCGGCCAATCAGATTACCATCGATTGTGCCCCTAAGTCTATTCAACTTATCCATCCTTGATCAGAGCATCTGCTTCTGATCCTTTGATTTGGAATCATAATTCCTTTGCGTTTAAGCTTCGAGTTATTCAGATGATTCCATAACCTGTTGCATTTGCATTCTTTCCTCTTCTGCTTAAGTATCGATACTCACCCCAGATCCTTTGTTGGATTTTATCCGACAATGTCCTTCATATTCAATAACCTTGAGCCTTTCCTAGGATGTATACCGCCTTTGGTAAATTATATCCCCTGCTTTGTCAACCATGCTCTGCTATCGAGCTTGTGTTATTTACTCCTGAAGTTTGTGGTATATGTTCCGAAGAGGCCCGATGGGTTGGACATATGCCTTCTCTAAACTGTGTGAACCCGGAAACTACTACGGGTCATACTCTACTAGTGTTATGTCAGATAAAATTTCAACACACAATTTCGTTGAAGGCGAGAAGAGAATGGAAGGTTATACATTGAAGAAGTGGGAGTCGACCTTGAACTTGTGTTCATGCCCATGGACACGATGTAGATCTATCATGGAAGCTTCTTGTAATAATAACTATTGCCTTGATATAATATCATCTGGTATCTGTGAATTGATCCTTTGCAATCATGGTTCCGACCATATTTTCTACTTGATCCCATTTCTCAAGCAAGTGAAAACACTTGTCTTCTACGGATCAATACCTCTCCGCAACCCCTATGTCAATCTTCCTTCGAGCAATACCCTCCAGTATCTCGAGAATAACAACGAACTGTGTTGCTTCCTATGAGTCTTCATCTACTATTGCTTCTCACCGATTTCAGATTTCCCCCGGGTTCTGAGTTATTTCACTCGAGAACACCGGTAAGTGAATCGATTCCGCACTTCGATTCAATAACTCTAAGTAATTTTCATTGCTTACGAGTTTAATAATCCTTCAAGTCATTCCTAGCCTGATTGGCTATATCATTGTGCTAATTTTTAACTGTGCTACCGGGTCCTTCTTCTCGGAGCACAAATTTCAACGGTGAGCTAATCTTACAATCGATCTTCCTCGTCATATCGTTTGTCCTTGAACAGCAAGCTTGATTTCGAGTTTGTGTCGTACCCATGGTCCCAACGACTTTTGGCTTCATCATTTCCGTTGACTTGATGTCATCACCGATCAGTCACATCTTCTCGAAACCTCTCGACAAATGTGTCGTGATCATCATCAACATTCTGAGGTCTTCCAAGATATCTATCGAATTCTTGATGAGAAATATCATCCTTTGCCCTCGATGGTTTGGGTTATCATCCACAACATTATTGCATTCCCTCCAACACAAAAATTGTTCCTATTTTGTGTTGTACCTTGAGTTCCTTGTTATCCAACTTATGTTATGATTCTACCGCGGAGTATTACCATCTTTGATGTCAAGAATGTTGTGAGGATTGCTCCACCTCTTAAGAATTCTTGCTATAGTGATACTTCTCATAATCACCATTCTTTCTTGGTCCTCGCGTTGATCCCAACCGGGGTACCAACAAGTGAACGGTGCTGTTTGGATTCTGCACTTCTAGCAACCCTATTGCTTTGAAGTTAATGGTCAGCCGTTCATTCTTAGACTATTGATTATTGAATCATCATTATGACATTGGTCGTGCAACCCAACCCATATTTCGGCCGCACCTTTCAACCAATGTTTAATTGTGTGTGTCTTCCTTGGGCATACTTCCTTATATCATTTGATCTGACAAATGTTATCTCCTTATCCACATAATTGTGGAGATCCATATTTTTGGATACCTCATGAATAAATCGCTGAGTCCATCAGCCACCTCCTCATCCTCTTCTTGATTTAATGATGAACCCTTGTTTCGGAACTCGCTTCCATAGTTCTTTTCCCGAGAATCTTCAATGTCATTTCATCGACTTGTGTCGCACCTTTTCTTCTCGGACATCCTGAGTCTGAGGTATCATGACACCAATCGGATCTGAATCTCGGTAGGATATGATGGTTGGGACAACTTTCCAGGAGTTATAATGTTGGTCCTTTGATGACTCGGTAATATGATGTCATGCCTAGCGCACCTGGCCGGAGGACCTATTGTTATAGTATCCTCTCTAGCAAGGTTAACCATTCTTCCATGAGGAAATTGTAAGACTTATTCCATGAGTTGTTCCTGATGGATCCTTTGTGTATCCAAAATCTGATCTTTGCTTAAAGACCATTCCAATGCTATCTCGAAGCATGTCTGTGGTACTCCGATTTTCAATAAGAATATTTGAAGCACAATGCTAAATTTTCTCTATCAATTATCCAAACATCGTTGTATGGGTAATGTCATGAAATTTCTCCCCCCTTTCCAAAAAGGTTTTCTATAATTATATCCTGTCATGGATAACATACTCTGCTTGTCCTTGGGAAGGATATACCCTGAATTATGGGTTTAAACACATTTTTCCCTTCCATTGTTTTGATTAAACCTGATAATCACTTTTCCTTTCCATTGGTTTGTTTAACCCTTCTTGTGATCTATATTATCTAAGCAGTAATATTCTTCTGCTTATGCAAAACACCTTGGTGTACAACCGTGTCGGCAAGACCCCGTTGCTTTTGATTATGGCATTCCGGTAACCACCGATGAACGAGAACTTAGCCTATTGGTCCGCCTCGTTCTACGAGCAGGAAAGTGGTTCTCTTCGTCCCTCACCCTTGGTACCAACGATGCTGCCGGCATAACTGACCGGATATTCTCTGACATGTCTTGCTATCATGACCGTGCAAGATATCAACGCTTTTCCTACTTTTAACCACATGGTGGGTCCATAACCCACAGTTCCACAGGATCGAAACCTGACTCTCCTGTACACCCTGTTTCCAAAGTTAATCCTCGCGCTTGGCTTCGTATACTATTCACTTGCCACATTCCTAGTGATCTATTCTAGTATCAGATGCAATACTTATTCACGTTGCCATGAACCCTTTCACCTTCTGACTAGGCATTGAATGATTGCATGGCTACTTGAAAGTCCATATTGTACCTTCGAACTTTACTCTCGATGTGGTTTATTTGTTCGACTCGAGAGGTACTCATAGGCTCATTCATGGGTTAATCCCAGATTATTACCCTTATAGCATTCTGTAGTTGCTAATCTGCCCCATTACCTATTCGTAAGTACGATGGAACTCCCGAAGAAAGGATGACGACTTGATCATGATGACCTGAAGTAGAGAAATGAAGACATCAATGTAATGGGTCGACCTCTTCGAGAAGAGCAACCAAGACTGGGAACACTCGCTAGAGTTTCGTAACCCCCTTGCACCCCTCTTAAATCTCGGGACGAGAATTCTTGTAGTGGAGGAGAATTGTGACGCCCGGATAATTAAGCTACAGTAACCTTCTACTAATGATGCCACGTCACCACGATTACTGTTGCTAATCTCGCGTCAGTTCAAAATGATTCAAATTCAAATTTGAGTTAATGGCAAACATCAAAAGTTTTCAAATGTTAAAACTAAAATGTTCGGTTTGCGGAAAATAATCCATAAATTAGTTTGGTGAAGTAACCACACTTTTACAAAATGTTTAAATATTTTGAAATAAATAAAATAGTAGCAGAAACAGATAATTAAATGCCCTTTTCAATTAATAAAGTATTAAGCTAATTTATTTAATTGCCCGAACTAATGGGGCAGTGACATATTTGTGAAACTAGATTAGGAACTAGTTTTATATTTTATCTAAACTATAACAATGTGAAACTAAAATAATACAGAAAAGAATAAAGAAAAGAAAACAAGATAAGTAAAGGAATAAAAGGAAACCCCAGCTCCCCCTGGGCCTCGGCCCACTCCTACCCATCCAACCCAATTCCCCCCGCACCGGTTGCCCTCTCCTGTTCCTCGGTCTCAAACCGCAACAGGGACGTGCTCCCGCCTGACCACCTCGCCGGCCACGCCAACAAGGAGATAAGGGCGCCACGCCCCGACTCCTCAATCCTATCCCCCCACTCGCTCGCCCTCTTCTCCCTCTCTACTGTGCTCTGCCTCCCTCCTCAGATCCCCCTCCGTCCTGATCTCCGGCATGGACGCGTCGTCGGCGTAGCCGTCGCCGATGGCCTCCTTGCTGCCAGAAACCGCGCCAGGGGCACCGTCTTCGTCGCCTACTTCGACTACATGGGCGAGATCGAGCCGGAAGCCACCGGGACGCCCGCTGCTTCCCCGTCCTCAACCTCCATCCGTCTCGGTCGCCGCCGCCGTCGCCAACACCAGCCACCTCTGCTGCTCCTAAGCCACTCGATGGGCCTCCTTACGCCTGCTCGGTGAGCACCACCCCGCTTCCCCTTTCCCTCGTCGTCGTAGTCGCCGTAGCACCGTTACCCGCGAGCTTCGGATCCGCAGTCCGCCGTGGCCGGAGCTCTCCTCCCGCATGCGCTCGCACATCGTCCGCCCCTGCGTCCACGCTGTAGTACGTGCCCTGCAACGCCTCTTCCGCGGCCCGTCTCTGACGCCCCGTGCCCGCCCACTGTTGCCTACTCCCGCTGTGTTGCTGCAGTCTGCTCTGGTCGCCGCCGGAGCCGTGGCCGCGCTCACCCCGTGCCACTGCTCGCGCCGCGGCCGCCCACGCCTCGCGTCCGTCCCACCCTGCGCCCAGCATGCGCAGCCGTGTGCATGCCGCTTGCTTCGCTGCTCCCGCAACCGTTGTCTGCTATGCTACACGGCTACAGTAACATTCAGTTACTGTAGCAGTAGCTAGCTTTTGTATTTCTACAATGACTAGCCTTCTAAACTGCCACTAAACAGCAATAAGACAAGTCCTAACATGGGTAAAAATTATATGAACGGAAAGTAGACGTAACAAGCCTCATTTTGTTCCATTGGACCTGCTTCAGATAATGCATAGATTAAATCCTACAAAAATCACAAAATGATATCTTGTGTTAAAAGGAATAGAGTTACTCCCTAGCATTGTGTGTGTGTGCTGTGTGCGCGTGGGCTGTGCCACAGCCGTGTGTGGCCGGCCTAGTTTAATTAGGTCTAAACTAATTTAGTTTAGATTAGCTGGTTAATTAATTAGTCTAAGCCTATTACATGTGGACCCCACATTTATTTAAGCTAGCTTTACTTATTTGTTTAGGTATAGCTATTGACATGTGGTCCACCATCTCCCCTTTTGACCAGTCAAATTGACTTGGTCAATTCGATTAAATAAATGCAGAAAAATACAGAAAATATTTAAAGCTTTGAAAAATCATATAAAATAAACCGTAGCTCGGATGAAAAAACTTTGTACATAAAAGTTGCACAGAACGACGAGACGAATCTGAATACGCAGCCCGTTCATCTGTCACGCGTCCCTAGCATAGCGAACCTGCAACATTTCACCTCTGGTTCATCTGTCCGGAATCGCGAAACACCGGGGATACATTCCCGGATGTTTTCCCCCTTCGCCGGTAACACCTCCTACCACGTTAGGTCACCTCTAGCACCGCGTATTGCCATGTTATGCTTTGTTATGCTTTGATTGCTCTGTTATTTATTGTGTTCCCCCTCCGTTACTTCTTTCCGGTAGACCCCGATGGCTGCCGGTGACCCCCAGTTCGACTACGGTGTTGACGACCTGTCCTTCTTGCCAGAGCAACCAGGCAAGCCCCCCCTTGATCACCAGATATCGCCTATTCTCCTCTATACTGCTTGCATTAGAGTAGTGTAGCATGTTACTGCTTTCCGTTAATCCTATTCTGTTGCATAGCCTGTCATTGTTGCTACAATCATTGATACCTTACCCGCAGTCCTAAATGCTTAGTATAGGATGCTAGTTTATCATCATTGGCCCTACATTCTTGTCAGTCTGCCTTGCTATACTATTGGGCCGTGATCACTCGGGAGGTGATCACGGGTATATACTATACATACATACATACTATACAGATGGTGACTAAAGTCGGGTCAGCTCGAGGAGTACCCGCAAGTGATTCTGATGAGGGGGCTGAAAGGACAGGTGGCTCCATCCCGGTAGAGGTGGGCCTGGGTTCCCGACGGCCCCCGACTGTTACTTTGTGGCGGAGCAAAAGGGCAGGTTGAGACCACCTAGGCGACAGGTGGGCCTGGCCCTGTTCGGCATTCGCAGATACTTAACACGCTTAACGAGATCTGGGTATTTGATCTGAGTCTGGACATTTGGTCTATACGCACTAACCATCTACCCGGGAGTAGTTATGGGTATCCCGACGTCGTGGTATCAGCCGAAGCCTTCTAGACGTCAGCGACTGAGCGGCGCGCGCCGGATTGGAACGTATGCCTGCTCTTGTATTAGGGGGCTAGTTCTGCTTTCGGGCGCCCACACAACATGCAGGTGTGCAATGGGCGATGGGCCCAGACCCCTGCGCCATAGGAGTTAGACCGGCGTGCTGACCTCTCTGTTAGGCCTAGGTGGGGCTACGACGTGTTGATCTTCCGAGGCCGGGCATGACCCAGGAAAGTGTGTCCCGCCAAATGGGATCGAGCGTGTTGGGTTATGTGGTGCACCCTTACAGGGAAGTTTATCTATTCGAATAGCCGTGTCCCTCGGTAAAAGGACGACCCGGAGTTGTACCTTGACCTTATGACAACTAGAACCGGATACTTAATAAAACACACCCTTCCAAGTTCCATAGACAACCCGGTGATCGCTTTTCCACAGGGCGACGAGGGGAGGATCGCCGGGTAGGATTATGCTATGCGATGCTACTGGAGATGCTACTTGGAGATGCTACTTGGCGATGCTACTTGGAGGACTTCAATCTACTCTCTTCTACATGCTGCAAGACGGAGGCTGCCAGAAGCGTAGTCTTCGACAAGATCAGCTATTCCCCTCTTATTCTGGCATTCTGCAGTTCAGTCCACTGATATGGCCCTTTAAACATATACCCATGCATATGTAGTGTAGCTCCTTGCTTGCGAGTACTTTGGATGAGTACTCACGGTTGCTTTCTCCCCCCTTTTCCCCCTTTCCTTTCTTTCTGGTTGTCGCAACCAGATGCTGGAGTCCAGGAGCCAGACGCCACCGTCGATGACGACTACTACACTGGAGGTGCCTACTACTACGTGCAGGCTGCTGACGACGACCAGGAGTAGTTAGGAGGATCCCAGGTAGGAGGCCTGCGCCTCTTTCGATCTGTATCCCTGTTTGTGCTAGCCTTCTTAAGGCAAACTTGTTTAACTTATGTCTGTACTCAGATATTGTTGCTTCCGCTGACTCGTCTATGATCGAGCACTTGTATTCGAGCCCTCGAGGCCCCTGGCTTGTATTATGATGCTTGTATGACTTATTTATGTTTTTAGAGTTGTGTTGTGATATCTTCCCGTGAGTCCCTGATCTTGATCGTACACGTTTGCGTGCATGATTAGTGTACGATTGAATCGGGGGCGTCACAATCACTCATTTATTCCATCTTGCTTGTAAAGCTGAACGTGAAGTGTAGGATCGACAAGCATTGGCGCGAACTAATTTTTCTGCAGGTCGACCTTCATCATGGACACTGCGTGCATCTTCTACTTCCACTGCACCAGCACCTCCATTAGGTGCCACCTCCAGCCGTGATACAAGAAAGTAGGCACAACCACCACTATCTGCCAAGAGCACACCTGCCGGGCCTACACAGAGCTCTTCTTCTTCCATGGCATCAACTGGGCACACAAAGTGATATTATTTGTCGTCGTTGTAAGGGAAGAGGTCATTATGCGAGAGAATGCAAATCTCAGCGTGTGATGATTGCTACTAAGGATGGTGGGTATGAGTCCGCTAGTGACTATGATGAGGAGACGTTGGCTCTTATTACACGTGAAGAACATGGTGGAGATGATTCTGATCATGAGACGCAATACATGGCTCCTGAAGACGCTGACAGGTATGAATGTTTAGTTTCTCAACGTGTTTTGAGTGTGCAGGTCACACAAGCTGAGCAAAATCAGAGGCATAATTTGTTCCATACAAAGGGAGTTGTGAAGGAACATTCTGTGCGCGTCATCATAGACGGAGGGAGCTGCAACAACTTGGCTAGCATGGAGATGGTGGAGAAGCTCTCTCTCACCACAAGACCACATCCACATCCTTACTACATCCAATGGTTCAACAACAGCGGCAAGGTTAAGTAACACGTACTGTTCGTGTGCATTTTAGTATCTACATATGTTGATTATGTTGATTGTGATGTGGTACCTATGCAAGCATGTTCCTTATTACTTGGTCGACCATGGCAATTTGATAAAAATTCTGTCCACCTTGGTAGAAACAATCAGTATTCTCTTGTTCTTAAGGATAAAAATATTACTTTGCTTCCTATGACTCCTGATTCCATTTTGAAAGATGATATTAATAGAGCTAATAAAGCAAAATAGGAGAAGAATAAGAGTGAAAATCAGATTGTGGCAAAAGAATTTGAGCAACAAATGAAGCCTAATAATAAACTATCTAGTGTTGCTTCTGAAATTAAATTGAAAAGTGCATGTTTACTTTCCACTAAATCCGATATTGATGAGCTAGATTTTAGCAAATCTGTTTGCTACGCTTTTGGGTGCAAAGAGGCATTATTTTCATTCGAGGATGTGCATTCCTCTTTGCCCCCTGCTGTCACTAACATTTTGCAGGAATTCGCTGACGTCTTCCCACAAGACGTGCCACTGGGATTACCACCTATTCGAGGGATTGAACATCAAATTGACTTAATTCCCGGTGCATCGCTACCCAACCGTGCACCATACCGTATCAATCCAGAGGAGACTAAGGAGATTATGCGTCAAGTATAGGAGCTTCTCGACAAAGGTTATATACACAAATCCCTTAGTCCTTGTGCTGTTCCTATTATTCTAGTGCCAAAAAAGGATGGTACATCACGTATGTGTGTTGATTGTAGAGGCATTAATAATATTGCTATTCGTTATCGTCATCCTCTTCCTAGGCTAGATGATATGCTTGATGAATTGAGTGGCTCTACAATATTCTCCAAAGTTGATATGCGTAGTGGATACCATCAAATTCGTATGAAATTGGGAGATGAATGGAAAACGACATTTAAAACTAAGTTTGGATTATATGAGTGGTTAGTCATGCCTTTTGGGTTAACTAATGCACCTAGTACTTTCATGAGATTAGTGAACAAAGTTTTACGTGCTTTTATTGGACGATTTGTGGTAGTTTACTTTGATGACATATTGATTCATAGCAGAACTTTGGAGGAACATTTGGAACATTTACGTGTTGTTTTTATTGCTCTATGTGATGCACGTTTGATTGGTAACCTTGGTAAGTGCACCTTTTGCACCGACCGAGTGTCTTTTCTTGGCTATGTTGATACTCCACAGGGAATTGAAGTTGATAAAGCCAAGATTGAAGCTATTGAGAGTTGGCCGCAGCCCAAAACGGTCACACAAGTGAGGAGTTTTCTTGGCGTTTTGTGAGAGATTTCAGCACCATTGCTGCACCTCTCAATGAGCTTACAAAGAAGGATGTGCCTTTTGTTTGGGGTACCACACAGGAAGAAGCCTTCACAGTATTGAAAGAAAAGTTGAAACATGCTCCTTTACTCCAACTTCCTGATTTTGATAAGACTTTTGAGCTTGAATGTGATGCTAGTGGAATTCTATTAGGAGGTGTGTTATTACAACATAGAAAACCTGTTGCATATTTTTCGGAAAAATTGAGTGGGCCTAGTCTGAATTATTCTACTTATGATAAAGAATTATATGCTCTTGTTCGGACTTTAGAGGCATGGAAACATTATTTATGGCCAAAGAATTTGTTATACATTCTGATCATGAATCTTTGAAACATATTAAAAGTCAAGCTAAACTGAATCGTAGACATGCTAAATGGGTTGAATTCATTGAGACTTTCCCTTATGTTATTAAACACAAGAAGGGTAAAGAAAATGTTATTGCCGATGCATTGTCTCGTCGCTATACTATGCTTTCACAACTTGATTTCAAAATATTTGGTTTGGAGACCATCAAAGATCAATATGTGCATGATGATGATTTTAAAGATGTATTGCAGAATTGTAAAGAAGGGAGAACATGGAACAAGTTCGTCGTTAATGATGGATTTGTGTTCCGTGCTAACAAGCTATGCATTCCAGCTAGCTCTATTCGTCTTTTGTAGTTGCAGTAGGCGCATGGAGGGGGATTAATGGGACACTCTGGCATGAATAAGACGGAGGACGTACTTGCTACACATTTCTTTTATTGCTCGCTGCACTACATGTCAAAAAGCTAAGTCATGACTCAATCCTCATGGTTTATATATGCCTTTGCCTGTACCTAGTGTTGCTTGGGAGGATATGTCTATGGACTTTGTTTTAGGTTTACCTCGAACAAAAAAGGGGAGGGATAGCATATTTGTTGTCGTGGATAGATTCTCGAAAATGGCACACTTTATACCATGTCATAAAAGCGATGATGTCGTTAATGTTGTTGATTTGTTCTTTCGTGAAATTATTCGCTTGCATGGTGTGCCCAATACTATTGTTCCAGACCGTGATACTAAATTTCTTAGCCACTTTTGGAGATGTTTATGGGTTAAATTGGGGACTAAACTGCTTTTTAGTACTACTTGTCACCCCCAAACTGATGGACAAACTGAAGTAGTCAATAGAACATTGTCTACTATGCTTAGGGCTGTTTTGAAGAATAACAAGAAAATGTGGGAAGAATGCTTGCCTCATATTGAATTTGCTTATAATCGTTCATCGCATTCTACTACTAAGATGCGCCCTTTTGAAATTGTGTATGATTTCCTACCTCATGCACCTATTGATTTGTTGTCTCTTCCATCTTCGGAGAAGGTTAATTTTGATGCTAAACAACATGCTGAATTTATTTTAAAAATGCATGAGTTAACTAAGGAAAACATTGAGCGTATGTATGCCAAATATAAGCTTGCTGGAGATAAGGGTAGAAAACATCTTGTGTTTGCACCTGGAGATCTTCTTTGGTTACATTTGCGTAAGGATAGATTTCCTGATTTGCGCAAATCAAAGTTAATGCCACATGCTGATGGTCCTTTTAAGGTGTTGGAGAAAATAAATGATAATGCAGATAAACTTGAGCTGCTTGCAGATTTTGGGGTTAGTCCCACTTTTAACATTGCAGATTTGAAGCCTTATTTGGGTGAGGAAGATGAGCTTCCGTCGAGGACGACTTCATTTCAAGAAGGGGAGGATGATGAGGACATCAATACCATTGTTACACCCACAGCCCCTACAGCTACATATACTGGACCAATTACTAGAGCTCGCGCACGCCAATTAAATTATCAGGTACTTTTGTTTCTTGGTAATGATTCTAATGTTCATGAGAATACGATGCTGCCTAAATTGGATACATTTGTTTTGCTTACAAATGAAGGGCCTAGCTTGGAGAAGGATGAACATTGGAGCAAGAACAAGCATGGAGATGATGGCATGCGCAAGGGGAACAGGAACAGAGTTACAAGTGATGATTTCAGGACTTTGAAGCCACCATAATGAGTGCATGAAGCCTTGGACGAAATATACAAGATGCCACTTCATAAATTTTGTCCAGAGGCTATTCTAGGTGTTGCGTCACCTTATTATTGGGCCAGGCCCATGTAATTTCGAAATACATAAGTATAGGCTATTTTTAGAGTCCGTATGTGTGGGGAAACAAGAGATGGAGTTAGTTTCGGACCCCTCCACCAAGGGCCACGAAATTCACCCCCTCTTCCTCCATATATACAACCCTTAGGGCACCGTTTAGACTTTGGGTTTTGTTTACATTAAAGTTTGCCATAGCTGCAACTTGGCGTACTTCGTTTGTGTTCAACGACTAGACAAAGACGTCTTAGAACCCCACCTTGATCAATAAAGCTTTCATCTTATATTCGCAATATCCAGATTGCAATCTCAGTTTCTTGCTTGTTCTTCGTTTGCTCGCAGGAAACAGACCCTCGTGGTTAGGTTGATCGTGCTCCGGCGTGTTCAATAACCTCTCGGAGTTGGTTTAGTGATTTCTAAGGCGCAACGTCCTCGCATGTTCATAGTCGGATCGTCAAAGTCGATTTCCACCAAAGCGATATCCATCATCTCATCGAAAGACGGGACACCTTTGCCTCTTTCAATGGAGATGAAACTTTTGACCCGAGGTCGGATCTTTCCCAAGGGGGGGAGATGATGCGGAGCATCCCTCGCTCATCCCCATGGACATACCTACATCGCCCTCAACACCACTTGGACCAATGACAAGAGCTAGAGCAAAGGCTATTGAAGATAAGGTGAACTCGCTCCTCTCCGAACTCCCTCTCTCTACTCACGAGACTTGGATACTACCTCATATGGACACTGTGTGTGTGATCAGGTACTTGGAGGAGAGCCACGGTGATGTAGGGCGGAACCCTATGGGCCCGATCTTTCACGTTTGCAGTGGATCCTACGGGGAAACACGAAGAACGCACGGAAGAACACAAGGGAAATCATGGGGAGAAACGAGAGAAACACTCAACCGACAAGTAAATGATCACACAAGGGCTAGATCATCGAACACATAAGGTAACACAAGATCCAAAATCAACCAAGGAAAGATACAAGAGTAACCGTTCTTCTCTGTGAGGAGGTCTTGATTGTCTTTTCTGGATGGAGCCTTGAATCCGAATGGATCTTCTCCGAAGAGGTACGGTCCCTCATGTGGAGTAGATACGGTACGGATGAGCTATGCTCTATCTCAAGATGAGCTATCACAACGCTAACCTTAACTAGGAGGAGGTGGAGGAGTATATAAAGTCTAGGTGAATGAAAGGGTAAGTGGCTTCGGCCCAACACACGGGCGGACGCACAGGCGTCGGACGTCCGGAGGACATCGGTCGTCCGGAGCTTCGGGATGGTCCGGACATCCATAGAACGTCAGACTTCTGTAGATTCGGCTCTGTTGCTGGTTTTCCTGTCATCCGGTCTTCCTCGGACTTCTGTAGATTTGGCTTGGGTGGAGAAGTACCGGATGTCCGTAGGGGTTCGGTCGTCCGGGGCCTAGGAGTCGTCGGGTGTCCGGTCCTGGTCGGATGTCCGGCCGCTGTAGCATGTGTTGGCTTGGTTTTCTTGGGCTGGCGTGACCTTCAGGGGCCGGACGTCCGGGCTGGGCCGGTCGTCCGGTGGCTATAGCTTTGGGCAGCTCCTTCTCTTGGTCCATGTACTTGGCGTCCTCGCTAGCTCTTCCGTTTGTTGTGGTGGCTGCGTGGCTTTCCTCTAAGTACCTGATCATGCATAGCACACATGTTGGAGGTAGTAGCCATGTCTCACATGTAGAAAGTGAAGGTTCGGAGAGGAGCGAGTTCACCTTGTGTCCAATGGCGTATAGTTGAGGTATCGTCATATGTCCTCTTGGGGCTTGGAGAGTAGTCGGAGTGTACATGGGGATGATCGTGGGATGCTCCGCATCATCTCCCCCCCTTGGGAAAGGTCCGACCTCGGATTGTGATCCGCATCACGATGGAAACGGTTGTCGTAGACGGACTTGTAGATGGATGAAGTTGAAGACATGGCGCAATCCAAGTAGTCCAAGGTGTCGTCGGAGTGATAGACATGCAAAAAGAGCAAACACCAGCAACACTCGGAAATACAACGGTTAGCGCACAAAAAGTGTCCATCGTGTAAGAATGAGTCTGTGTGGCAAGATTGGTCGTGACAAAGCGCATGAAGCTTATCAAGATGATCTAGAATGAGATGCAAAGCATACATGGGAGGAAATGCAATCATTGTGCACACAAATGTGTTGTAAATATGATCAAGGCAACCACGGTGCAAAATGGTATCATAGTGAGACGGTTTATCAATAGCATGAATATGGCAATGGATGCTCAACATGTGTATGTTATCATGCAATTGATGGTGGACAATATGATCATGATGTATGAATATGCCATCAAGGTAGATCACAACAAATTTGCTAAGAAAGTGCATAAGCTCATATATCATGGATGGCATGGAAATAGATGCAACAAAACAAGCATAATGTGAGTCAATCCATGCATGGGGTGCAAACTTGTGGTGAGTCAATCCATGCATGTCCATCGAGCATGACATGTATGAGCACAATCAACAAATATGGAGGTGTTGGTGTACCAAAGCTCGATGTCGAGGCATGAATGGAGTTCCAAAGGTGCATCCAATAAGTGCGAGCGCTCCTCAATGTGAAGGTCCATGTAGCCAATCTCCAATGTCGCTCCTCCGTTCACGAGATGTATCATGTAGACAACAAGAAGGAAACAACAATGAAAGAGTGACCCATCCAATATGCGTATTTGAGGATGGCTCAAAGAGAAGGAGTTCACCTTTATGGAATGTCAAAAATGCTGGTGTCGCGCCTCATGTAGACCTTTGCATGACCAATATGGCTCATGATGGAACCGCCTTGTGAATTCTTCAAAATGTAAGAACATGACAAACACTCGGAGAAACAAATGAGGTTAGCGGAAGAGCAAAACCTATCATTCATGTGGTAAGATACCCAACAAGTGTATGCATCATGCTCATCATAAGAAAGGACAAGGGAGCATTTCATAGTATGGAGGCATATGATGCGAGAACAACCAAATACAATAGGCTCAAGTAAACAAGCACGCATCACAAGTAAGTTGTCAAAGTCTCCATGATCAATAAGCATAGCAAGTTGGAAATCACTACAAGGTGATATGAGAGATGCAACTAATGGAGACAAGATACAATGATCATGACAAATCAAGTGAGAGGCATGAACATATATGTCATCAACCCAAGAAAGCAACTGATAGTGGAACATGGGTGATGCAACATAGCAAGCAATGATAGCGATCGAGTCAAGCAAGTTAGTAGTGCGAAGATGCAACATACTAGAGGGAAGAATGGCAAGCATGTCATGTGTGCAAATAGTGGGCATGAATAATTCACATGTCATAGCACAAGCATGAAAGCAAGATATAAGGAAAGTAGGTTCATGGTGTTGGCAAGAAGTCCTATGTAAATAGCAATGTAACATCATGACTCTCCCAACACAAGAATCAACAATAGCATGAGGCACATGATAAACATGGCAAAAGTAACATGGATCTCCACCAAGCATGCAAATACACATAGGAATATCATAATGGTGCATCATGGGTAAATGCAAGCAAGGGTCACAATTGCATGGCAAAGTCATGTAAAGAGGCATAACATGCAAAGTGAACACGATAGTATGGGCATAAGGTGACAAGTGGTAGATAGGCCATAGCCGTGTGAGAGCCAAGTAAAAGAGATGCGCGGAGTCCTTGGGCGAAGGGAACGGTGATAAGGATACTCCATGGGATCCCAAGTCATCGTTGCTCTCAAGGGCTCGTTTCGTCAACTCTTGGGATTGAGAGGTTGACGAGTATACATGAGTACCTACACAAAACAAAGGCAAATGAAAAATTGTGTGTGCATGGTATATGTACACATCATCCATCATGATGCGCATGTGCATGTGTCGGTTAGCACAAAATATCCAATGCTCAAATAAATGAGATGTGTGATATAGAAACATGTCATCCATCATGATTGGTTTGTTGTTATGCATGGCATAATGGAGAGTCAAAGGATGTAATGCATCATGAGAAATATCTAGAGCATTGTTATTCATGGAATGCATATGGTGCACGCAATTATCGGAATCATGAAAAGTATGAAATGCATCAAGATATCCTAAGATGTATGAGGAAACTATGGGGGTCTCCTCATGAGCATTAATGGAAACATCACATGGAGAATATTGACAACATCCAAAACAATGCATATTTGGAACAATGTGATCATGGCATGGCATAGTAGATGATTTGCGCAAATCATGTAAAGGAAGCATGGCAATATCATCACATGAAAAACAAAAGCCAATGACCATCATCTAGTCATCTATGCCATAAGTGCAAATGGGATTGATTTTAATGGGGCATGCATAGTTACTATGTTGAGATTGTAAAGATGCAATATGGGAGATCTCACTCATAGCATATGACAAGTTCAATGTGTTGCAAACATGATGTGACCAAAAGAATTTTCACATGATATCCTTTGGAGCATAGCATCAAAACTAGGCAACTCAACATGCTCATCATCATATTCATCATAAATAGGTAAGTCAAGGCATGAAGAAGTCTCACTAGCATGAAGCATGGGAATAGGTGGGTCAACATCATGGGAGCAATCATTGGTAAGAGAGTCCACTAGTGGGACAAGAGAAGCACCATCACCTATGTTACCTTTGGAGCGTCGCTCATGTGTTGTAGGTGAGGTGTTGAAGATCGTCTCATTGTCATCTTCATCTTGATGGAACCATGTGGGGGGTGCATCATCGTCCACCATGGCCATTGGTTTTCCCATTGGAGGTTTGGACTCGTCGAGGATAGGCATGTCATCATGTGGGAGACCTAACACCAAATAAGAAAACACACTAGGAGTAGAGGTTAAGTCGTTAGAAATCATAGTGGCCTCACATGTCGTGTCAACTACCTCACTCTCTAAGTGTTGTGGCTCACTCACTCCCTCAAGGATGCACTCATTCATATGGTTGGTGGAGTCACTCATATGGAGCTCAACCTCACATAGGATGTGTGGCATGCTCTCATGTGTGGGGCTAGTGGTGGTCACACTCATCCTCTCATAGGAAATGCTCTCAATGTCGCGTATGGTGGAGTCACTCATGTCACTCATGTGGTAGTGGCTCTCCTCACATGACAAATGGGGCATCTCAAGATATGTGGGTGTCGGAGAGATGTAGGTGCAAATGTCTCCATGCTCAACTCCTATCGCCGTGGTCGAAGGGGATGGCCCTTGCTCGACCTTCTTGTCACCGTCTTGGTGTGGGAGGCCCATATGATGTGGCACCTCGTAGCTCATCTCCATGACCGAGGGGAGTTCCCATTATTGGCCATCTTCCTTGGGGGGCTTCCGAAGATGGAAGTGTCGCCCTCGCTTGTAGGTGGTCGCCTTGTTGTTGAGGATGTCGATGTAGGCGAACTCATGGGAAGTAGGCGAAGATGTCATACGTCCAAAGGCGAAGATGCCTTGAGAACACTTGGCGAAAGGACAAGGGAGTATTTCATAGTATGGAGGCATATGATGCGAGAACAACCAAATACAATAGGCTCAAGTAAACAAGCACGCATCACAAGTAAGTTGTCAAAGTCTCCATGATCAATAAGCATAGCAAGTTGGAAATCACTACAAGGTGATATGAGAGATGCAACTAATGGAGACAAGATACAATGATCATGACAAATCAAGTGAGAGGCATGAACATATATGTCATCAACCCAAGAAAGCAACTGATAGTGGAACATGGGTGATGCAACATATCAAGCAATGATAGCGATCGAGTCAAGCAAGTTAGTAGTGCGAAGATGCAACATACTAGAGGGAAGAATGGCAAGCATGTCATGTGTGTAAATAGTGGGCATGAATAATTCACATGTCATAGCACAAGCATGAAAGCAAGATATAAGGAAAGTAGGTTCATGGTGTTGGCAAGAAGTCCTATGTAAATAGCAATGTAACATCATGACTCTCCAAACACAAGAATCAACAATAGCATGAGGCACATGATAAACATGGCAAAAGTAACATGGATCTCCACCAAGCATGCAAATACACATAGGAATATCATAATGGTGCATCATGGGTAAATGCAAGCAAGGGTCACAATTGCATGGCAAAGTCATGTAAAGAGGCATAACATGCAAAGTGAACACGATAGTATGAGCATAAGGTGACAAGTGGTAGATAGGCCATAGCCGTGTGAGAGCCAAGTAAAAGAGATGCGTGGAGTCCTTGGGCGAAGGGAACAGTGATAAGGATACTCCACGGGATCCCAAGTCATCGTTGCTCTCAAGAGCTCGTTTCGTCAACTCTTGGGATTGAGAGGTTGACGAGTATACATGAGTACCTACACAAAACAAAGGCAAATGAAAAATTGTGTGTGCATGGTATATGTACACATCATCCATCATGATGCGCATGTGCATGTGTCGGTTGGCACAAAATATCCAATGCTCAAATAAATGAGATGTGTGATATAGAAACATGTCATCCATCATGATAGGTTTGTTGTTATGCATGGCATAATGGAGAGTCAAAGGATGTAATGCATCATGAGAAATATCTAGAGCATTGTTATTCATGGAATGCCTATGGTGCACGCAATTATGGGAATCATGAAAAGTATGAAATGCATCAAGATATCCTAAGATGTATGAGGAAACTATGGGCGTCTCCTCATGAGCATTAATGGAAACATCACATGGAGAATATTGACAACATCCAAAACAATGCATATTTGGAACAATGTGATCATGGCATGGCATAGTAGATGATTTGCGCAAATCATGTAAAGGAAGCATGGCAATATCATCACATGAAAAACAAAAGCCAATGACCATCATCTCGTCATCTATGCCATAAGTGCAAATGGGATTGATTTTAATGGGGCATGCATAGTTACTATGTTGAGATTGTAAGGATGCAATATGGGAGATCTCACTCATAGCATATGACAAGTTCAATGTGTTGCAAACATGATGTGACCAAAAGAATTTTCACATGATATCCTTTGGAGCATAGCATCACAACTAGGCAACTCAACATGCTCATCATCATATTCATCATAAATAGGTAAGTCAAGGCATGAAGAAGTCTCACTAGCATGAAGCATGGGAATAGGTCGGTCAACATCATGGGAGCAATCATTGGTAAGAGAGTCCACTAGTGGGACAAGAGAAGCACCATCACCTATGTTACCTTTGGAGCGTCACTCATGTGTTGTAGGTGAGGTGTTGAAGATCGTCTCGTTGTCATCTTCATCTTGATGGAACCATGTGGGGGGTGCATCATCATCCACCATGGCCATTGGTTTTCCCATTGGAGGTTTGGACTCGTCGAGGATAGGCATGTCATCATGTGGGAGACCTAACACCAAAGAAGAAAACACACTAGGAGTAGAGGTTAAGTCGTTAGAAATCATAGTGGCCTCACATGTCGTGTCAACTACCTCACTCTCTAAGTGTTGTGGCTCACTCACTCCCTCAAGGATGCACTCATTCATATGGTTGGTGGAGTCACTCATATGGAGCTCAACCTCACATAGGATGTGTGGCATGCTCTCATGTGTGAGGCTAGTGGTGGTCACACTCATCCTCTCATAGGAAATGCTCTCAATGTCGCGTATGGTGGAGTCACTCATGTCACTCATGTGGTAGTGGCTCTCCTCACATGACAAATGGGGCATCTCAAGATATGTCGGTGTCGGAGAGATGTAGGTGCAAATGTCTCCATGCTCAACTCCTATCGCCGTGGTCGAAGGGGATGGCCCTTGCTCGACCTTCTTGTCACTGTCTTGGTGTGGGAGGCCCATATGATGTGGCACCTCGTAGCTCGTCACCATGACCGAAGGGAGTTTCCCATTCTCGGCCATCTTCCTTGGGGGGCTTCCGAAGATGGAAGTGTCGCCCTCGCTTGTAGGTGGTCGCCTTGTTGTTGAGGATGTCGATGTAGGCGAACTCATGGGAAGTAGGCGAAGATGTCGTACGTCCAAAGGCGAAGATTCCTTGAGAACACTTGGCGAAGATGCCAAAGTGGTTGATGTAGCCGTAGCGCCATCTTGGTGGTGGTCATCTCGCGGTATTCTTTTGTGCTCATGAAGCTTCGACTTGGCGTGAAGTAGGGCTTATTGGGACTTGTGCATTTGCGCTTGTGGAGCATCTTCATGATGATGATGTTGTTGTCGTGCTTGAGCTCGTAGTAGATGTCGATCATCATCCTCGTGCACATGATGCTTGGAGGTGACTTGTCCTTCATGACGATGTTGATCACGAACGTGATGGTGATCGCCATGTAGATGTGGACGAGGACGATTTGCACTTGCATCGTTTCCGCGCTCCGAAGACTTCTGTCTTGAAAGTCACCGCCTTGAGGATGACGAAGGGGAAGAAGACTTTATCAAGGCTCTAATCTCCTCCATCCTTGCATCTTGCTCCTCTTTATGTGTGGAAAGCTTCTTGTCGATGTAGTCCCTTTTCCTTGCTTCGGAGTGACGGATGTCGATGGAGATGTTCTCGATGCGCTCTCGCAATCTCGATTGTGCGCCTTGCATTTGTCGTTGTAGATCGAAGATGGACGCTTTGGAGATGTAGTTGTTCACGCCGTCGTTGTTGTCGTAGACCGGAGAGGAAATGCCTTGTCTATCCATCACAAGACTCGAGCAAATATGAGTGGGAGAAATAGAAGAACTTATGCCAATGTACCTTGACCGATGTTGACGATGAATCAAGTTCACTCAAATGCGGACAATGAAATAGCACTATTGGTACCAATCCTTGTCGGGTCTCACACCTACACAGGTAAAAGCTTATGGTGGAGCTCGGTGAGGATAGTGGCACAAAAATTTGATGCAAAATGTTAGCAAGAGTCAATAATGTTGAAAGAGATTCACAAATTAGCAAGTGAAACAAATGGACCAATAGCAATATGTGGCACACGGAAACACACACACGGATAGATAAATGGGATCGTGCAACCAAGGAGTGAGCACAAAATGTGGAATCCACGGAAAACGCTCGTGTTGCACAACTCAAGAGAGACGCTAGCACGATTGCTCAATAGGTGGATACGACACTTGTGCATAACCTATAAGATGCAAAATGGATAAATTTTCTATCCCAAGTATGCTATGTATGTGTGGTTCCCGGTGTTTCTCTCAAGATGATCCAAGATGATCGTATATGACAATCTTATGTGCAATATGGTACGATGCTATGGCACTTGCTTACAAGCTCTTTGCTCTTTCTCTTTTGCTTAAAAGCTTATTCTCTTTTTTTTGTATGGCCAATTTTGCACAATGCACAAACCAAGATAGCAATTGTGTATATGCGGGAACAAACTTGTGACACAAGATATGATACCAATATATGCATCACGATGATATGGTATGTATGCTATGAGAAGTATGATCACTAATGTGGACAAGTCACGTTGCCGGCAATACTCAAATGGCTAGTCTCGATAGGCAAGTAACGCAAAATTGGCTAGGGGTTATCAATGCAATTTGCAAGGGGAATATACAATGGTGTCATCGAGTTTACCTTCCTTTGCGATGATGAGTGGCGGTTTTCTTGATGTAGATACCAATATGATGGAGACTCGTCCCTAAGTAGCCGAAACACCTTAGGAAACAGAAAAACTGCGAACTCAAAATCTGAAATAACAAATGTCAAATGGTGGTAGCGGAAAGCGGTGGTGGTTTGCACTTGGCAATCCGAAAGTGGAATGATGGGTTATGCGAGTCAATGTTGAAGTTGCCGTCCCTAAGTAGCCGAAACACCTTAGGAGACACAACTAACAACACAAACAAAATTGGGTTAAGTTGGGGTGGAAATGTATGGTGGACACGTCTATGCGGAAGTGGTGGTGGTGGTTGATGAAGAAGCAATCATCCCTAAGTAGCCGAAACACCTTAGGAGACTCGAATCACTACTCAAGCAACCACTAATGCTATGGTGAACAAAATGGGTTAGGTTGCGGAAGTCGGAGGTGGCTATGCGGATGATATGGTGGAGGGCCTAGGCAAACTTGCCAAATTTTGGAAAACTTGATGGAGTCAAATGGTGTCGCAACCTATCTATATGGATGGGGGTGTCAATAGCTACTCAACGAGCTACATAACGCGAAAATCAAACTCCGGATGTGAAAGTTATGGCCAAAACAAGAATCACCCGAAGGCAATATCTACAGGTTACGAACGTCCGTAAATGGACGGATGTCCGGTCTACGGACGTCCGATCGGGTCGGAAATCCGTAAATTCAGTTCGGGTTAGGGGTTCCGGTCGTCCGGGAAAGGTCGAAAGTCCGGTCGTCCGGTGGGTCTGGGTCAACTCGAGATCCGATATCCGGGGCGCGATTTTGAGCGGAAAATGAAGATTTTGGGGTCAAAATTGATGAGATTTCGTGGAAGAAAGACGGGGAAACTTGGGGAGATGCTAGATCCACTTGAAACCAAGCAAATCCAAGGATCAAAATCAACAAAACATCATCAAATTAACAAATCACTAAAAAATTTGGGGGCTATTTTTTGTGGGGATTTTCGGATTTGGGGAAGAACACAACAAAATCAAGCTAGAAAAAGAGGGGTAGGGACTCCAAAAACGTGATCAACCTGGCTCTAATACCAAGATGATGTAGGGCGGAACCCTATGGGGCCGATCTTTCACGTTTGGAGTGGATTCTACAGGGAAACACAAAGAACGCACGGATGAACACAAGGGAAATCACGGGGACAAACGAGAGAAACACTCAACCGACAAGTAATTGATCACACAAGGGCTAGATCATCGAACACATAAGGTAACACAAGATCCAAAATCAACAAAGGAAAGATACAAGAGTAACCGTTCTTCTCCATGAGGAGGCCTTGATTGTCTTCTTCGGATGGAGGCCTTGAATCCGAATGGATCTTCTCCGAAGAGGCACGGTCCCTCACGTGGAGTAGATCCGGTACGGAGAAGCTATGCTCTATCTCAAGATGAGCTATCACAATGCTAACCTTAACTAGAAGGACGTGGAGGAGTATATATAGTCTAGGTGAATGAAAGAGTAAGTGGCTTCGGCCCAACACACGGGCGGACGGACAGGCGTCGGATGTCCGGAGGACATCGGTCGTCCGGAGCTTCGGGACGGTCCGGACATTCGTAGAACGTCGGACTTCCGCAGATTCGGCTCTGTTGCTGGTTGTCCGGTCGTCTGTTCTTCCTCGGACTTCTGTAGATTTGGCTCGGGTGGAGAAGTACCGGACGTCCGGAGGGGTTTGGTCGTCCGGGGCCTGGGAGTCGCCGGACGTCCGGTCCTAATCGGACGTCCGGCCGCTGTAGCGTGTGTTGGCCTGGTTTCCTTGGGCTGGCATGACCTTCAGGGGCCGGACGTCCAGGCTGGGCCGGTCGTCCGATGGCTGTAGCTTCGGGAAGCTCCTTCTCTTGGTCCATGTACTTGGCGTCCTTGCTAGCTCTTCCGTTTGTTGTGGTGGCTCATGTATCATCCCTTTGTTGACTTTGGATCTTGTGTTACCTTATGCTTTCGGTGATCTAGCCCTTGTGTGATCAATTACTTGTCGGTTGAGTGTTTCTCTCGTTTCTCCCTGTGATTTCCCTTGTGTTCTTCCGCGCGTTCTTCGTGTTTCCCCGTAGGATCCACTCCAAACGTGAAAGATCGACCCCATAGGGTTCTGCCCTACATCACAACGTCTTCAACAACAACAACGTGAAGCGCAAGCTCTTGAGGCGCAACGTGCCCTTCATGAATCAAGTCAAGCCATCGCCAACCGCAATCGCGGACGGCTCAATCAAGAGGAAGCCCTTCAAGAACAAATCCAAGAGAGGAACTACCAAGCGCGAACGCCATGTCAAGTTCCTCAAGCTCCTCCACAAGCTCGTCAAGCTCCACTTCAACCTCAAGTTCAACAAGAGCCAGTTCATCATGGACTTCCTCCACGCCAAGAGAAACATGAGGATGATTACCCTCCACGTCAAGGACGTTATCATCACCATCGCCATCTACACAATGAAGAGCAACGCTACGGCAAGCTTAAATTCACCATGCCCAAGTTCAATGGAAGCAATGATCCCGAAGAGTACCTATCATGGGCATCGAAGGTCGACAAAATCTTTCGTTTGCACAACTATGAGGAAGAGAAGAAGATCGCTATGGCATCACTTGAGTTCGAAGACTATGTGCTCATATGGTGGGAACAAGTCCTTGAGGGCCAAGAAGCAAGAGGTGAACCACCTATCAGCACTTGGGCGCAAATGAAGGATGTCATGCGCGCACGTTTTGTGTCCACCTACCACAACCGCCACCTCTTCAAGAAATTTCAACTACTCAAGCAAGGAACAAAGAGTGTTGAAGAATACTACAAGGAAATGGAGATAGCTATGATTAGAGCCAATGTCACGGAAGATGATGAGCAAACAATGGCACATTTCTTGAATGGACTCAATCATCCCATCAAGAAGATCGCCGACTTCCAACCCTACTCCGACCTCATTGAGCTCGTGCATCAAGCTACAAAGGTGGAACGTCATGTGCAAGATGACTTCAAATAAGCCAAATACTCATCCAAGACCTAGGGCTTCTCCAACAACCAAGCTTCAACAACTCCTCCAACCTCTACATCAACCAAGCCTTTTCCAAGCAATGACGACAAGTCAAGTTACAAGAAAACTTCGACAAGCTCAAGTCGTCTTCCTCCTACTACAAGCAACTTCAAGCCGCGTGCTTCATCATCAACTCCAACCGATGAGACCGTCAAGACAAGCACCTTCAAGTGTTTCACTTGCGGCAGCCGAGGCCACGAGTCTTATAAATGCACAAACAAGCACACATGATCCTCAACGACGATGGCACCTATGACTCCATGAGTGATGAGGAGATGGAAGCCCTTGAGCAAGTGGCCATGCACCGGCGAGTGAATGAGGATGAAGATGATCAAGTCTTTTGTGATGAGGATTCGAGCCACGCTCTCATTGTCTCCAAGGTCTTGACTCTTCAACATCAACAGGAAGAAGACCAACGTTGCCACATCTTCCACACAAAGGCCGGCATCAATGGAAGGTCCGTCAAGGTCATCATCGATGGAGGTAGTTGCCACAACTTGGCAAGTGAAGAACTATGCTCCAAGATTCAATTGGTCAAGATGAAGCACCCACACCCATAGAAAGTCCAATGGCTAAGTGACTCCGGCACGATACAAGTTGAGCATTCGGTCCAAGTCTCCTTCAAAATTGGTGCATATGAGGACACATTGGAGTGCGATGTGGTCCCAATGACCGTTTGCCACCTCCTTCTTGGTCAACCATGGCAATTCGACCGTGGTGTCATCCACAACGGGCGTACCAATCACTATAGCTTCAAGATGAAAGGGAAGGAGTATGTGCTACGATCTATGTCTCCTAGTCAAGTGATAGCCGACAAGCAAGCCACCCATCGTGGAGAGAAGAGTGAGAAAGTGTTCCACCAAAAAGTGAGTGAGAGCCACAATCCAAACTAGTGTGTGAGAACCCATCGAGTGTTATGCACTTTGTCCTTGTGTGCAAGGATGGGGAACCAAAAACTAACACCTCTCACGAGCTACCTTTAGCGTTTCAATCTCTTTTGCAGGAATTTCAAGATGTTTTCCCCGATGAGCTACCTCTGGGTCTACCTCGTCTACGAGGCATTGAGCATTGAATCGACCTCATTCCCGGAGCGCCCCTTCCAAACAAAGCTCCATACCGCGTCAACCCCGAAGAAACTAAGGAGATCCGACGGCAAGTACAACAACTAATCGACAATGGTCATGTATGTGAAAGCCTAAGCCCTTGTGTCGTTCCCATTATACTTGTGCCTAAGAAAGATGGAAGTTTCCGCATGTGTTCCGATTGTAGACCTATAAATGCTATTAACGTTCGATATAGGCATCCCATTCCTCGCCTAGATGATATGCTTGATGAACTTAGCGGAGCCGCCTTTTTGTCAAAAATTGATCTTAAAAGCGGCTATTATCAAATCCGCATACAAGAGGGTGATGAATGGAAAACTACTTTCAAAACCAAATTTGCCTTGTATGAGTGGTTGGTCATGCCTATGGGTTTATTGGAAGCTCCCAGCACTTTCGTGCGTCTTATGCATTTTGTGCTTCGACCTTATATTGAAGTCTTTGGTGTGGTTTACTTTGATGATATTCTTGTGTTTAGCAAATCCATGAAAGAGCATCTTAATCATGTTAGGGCTGTTTTGCCCTTTGCAAGGAACGTCTTTATGCCAACTTGAAAAAATGCACGTTTGGTGTTGACAAACTTGTTTTCTTGGGTTTTGTTGTCTCTTCCAAGGGTGTCCATGTTGATGAATCTAAAATTGAAGCAATTAAAACTTGGCCCCAACCCACCAATTTGCAACAAGTGCGTAGTTTTCTTGGTCTTGTAGGTTTTTATCGTCGCTTTGTGAAAGACTTTAGCACAATTGCCGCTCCTTTGCATGCTTTGAGTAAGAAGAATGCTCCTTTTGTTTGCGGATCTTTGCAATCCACCGCTTTTGATGAGCTCAACTCTTTGCTTACTCACGCACCAATTCTTGCTTTGCTCAACTTTGACAAAACTTTTGAGGTTCATTGTGATGCAAGTGGTACCGGAATTGGCGGAGTTTTGATGCAAGAAAAACGAGCAATTGCTTATTTTAGTGAAAAACTCTCTGGTGCACAACTTAACTATCCCATCTATGACAAAGAATTGTATGCTTTAGTGCGTGTGCTACATGTTTGGGAACATTATCTCAGACCTCATGAGTTTGTCATCCATACCGATCACGAAACGCTTAAGTACTTAAAAGGTCAAACTAAGTTGAACAAGCGTCATGCTAAATGGAGTGAGTTTATTGAATCTTTCCCCTATGTGATCAAGTACATTAAGGGTAAGGAAAATGTAGTTGCGGATGCACTTTCACGCCTATGCACGCCTGTCACTAAACTTGAGTTGAATGTTATTCGCTTTGAGCACATAAAAGACTTGTATGCTAACAATCCATCTTTTGCTAATCCTTATGCTAAATGTTTGACGCATACATCTTGGGAACGATATTACACCAAGGATGGTTATCTTATGAGAGCTAAAAAACTAAGCATTCCCGAGTTTTCTCTTCGTTTGCTCCTTTTGCAAGAAGCTCATGGAGGCGGACTCATATGACATTTTGGACGCGACAAGACATTCGCCATGCTCTGCAAGAACTACTTTTGGCCCAAGATGTTCCGCGATGTCTCACGCTTCACCAACCGATGCTCTACATGTCGCAAAGCTAAGTCTAAAGCTCAATCCCATGGTCTTTACATGCCTTGATAGAGGCAAAGGTGTCCTGTCTTTCGATGAGATGATGGTTATCGCTTTGGTGGAAGTCGACTTTGACGATCCGACTACGAACATGCGAGGACGTCGCGCCTTAGCAATCGCTAAACCAACTCCGCGAGGTTATTCACCAAGCCGGAGCATGATCAACCTGACCACGAGGGTCTGTTTCCTGCGAGCAAACGAAGAACAAGCAAGAAACTGAGATTGCAATCTGGATATTGCGAATATAAGATGAAAGCTTTATTGATCAAGGTGGGGTTCTGTGACGCCTTTTTCTGGTCGTTGAACACAAACGAAGTACGCGAAGTTGCAACTATGGCAAACTTTTAATATAAACAAAACCCAAAGTCTAAACGGTGCCCTAAGGGCTGTATATATGGAGGAAGCGGGGGTGAATTTCGTGGCCCTTCGTGGAGGGGTCCGAAACTAACCCTATCTCTTGTTTCCCCACACATACGGACTCTAAAAATAGCCTATACTTATGTATTTAGAAATTACATGGGCCTGGCCCAATAGTAAGTTGACGCAGCACCTAGACTAGCCTCTGGACGAATTTTATGAAGTGGCATCTTGTATATTTCGTCCAAGGCTTCATGCACTCATTATGGTGGATTCAAAGTCCTGAAAATCATCACTTGTAACTCCGTTCTTGTTCCCCTTGTGCATGCCATTATCTCCATGCTTGTTCTTGTTCCAATGTTCATCCTTCTCCAAGCTAGGCCCTTCATTTGTAGGCAAAACAAATGTATCCAATTTAGGTAGCATCATATTCTCATGAACATTAGAATCATTACCAAGAAACAAAAGTACCTGATAATTTAATTGACGTGCGCGAGCTCTAGTAATTGGTCCAGTATATGTAGCAGTAGGGGTTGTGGGTGTAACAATGGTATTTATGACCTCATCATCCTCCCCTTCTTGAAATGAAGTCGTCCTCGACGGAAGCTCATCTTCCTAACCCAAATAAGGCTTCAAATCTGCAGGTAGCTCATGTTTATATG
The DNA here is from genome assembly GCA_963921465.1 of Triticum timopheevii. Classification (NCBI taxonomy): domain Eukaryota; kingdom Viridiplantae; phylum Streptophyta; class Magnoliopsida; order Poales; family Poaceae; genus Triticum; species Triticum timopheevii. The sequence continues at coordinate 278,007,184 of OY997266.1, read as the reverse complement.
CATTATCATTTATTTTCTCTAACACCTTAAAAGGACCATCAGCACGTGGCATTAACTTTGATTTGCGCAAATCAGGAAATCTATCTTTACGCAAATGTAACCAAACAAGATCTCCAGGTGCAAACACAACATGTTTTCTACCCTTATCTCCAGCAAGTTTATATTTAGCATTCATACCCTCAATGTTTTCCTTAGTTAACTCATGCATTTTTTAAATCAATTCTGCATGTTGTTTAGCATCAAAATTAACCTTCTTCGAAGATGGAAGAGGCAACAAATCAATAGGTGCACGAGGTAGGAAACCATACACAATTTCAAAAGGGCACATCTTAGTAGTAGAATGCAATGAACGATTATAAGCAAATTCAATAAGAGGCAAGCATTCTTCCCACATTTTCTTATTATTCTTCAAAACAGTCCTAAGCATAGTAAATAATGTTCTATTAACTACTTCAGTTTGTCCATCAGTTTCGGGGTGACAAGTAGTACTAAAAAGCAGTTTAGTCCCCAACTTAGCCCATAAACATCTCCCAAAGTGGTTAAGAAATTTAGTATCACGATCTGAAATAATAGTATTGGGCACACCATGCAAGCGAATAATTTCACGAAAGAACAAATCAGCAACATTAACGGCATCATCGCTTTTATGACATGATATAAAGTGTGCCATTTTCGAGAATCTATCCACGACAACAAATATGCTATCCCTCCCCTTCTTTGTTTGAGGTAAACCTAAAACAAAGTCCATAGATATATCCTCCCAAGGAACACTAGGTACAGGCAAAGGCATATATAAACCATGAGGATTGAGTCGTGGCTTAGCTTTTTGACATGTAGTGCAGCGAGCAATAAAACGCTCAACATCCCGTCTCATCTTTGGCCAGAAGAAATGTGTAGCAAGTACGTCCTCCGTCTTCTCACGCCAAAGTGTCCCATTAATCCCCCTCCATGCGCCTCCTGCAACAACAAAAGATGAATAGAGCTAGCGGGAATGCATAGCTTGTTAGCACGAAACACAAATCCATCATTAAGGATGAACTGTTCCATGTTCTCCCTTCTTTACAATTCTGCAATACATCTTTAAAATCAGCATCATGCACATATTGATCTTTGATGGTCTCCAAACCAAATATTTTGGAGTCAAGTTGTGAAAGCATAGTATAGCAACGAGACAATGCATCAGCAATAATATTTTCTTTACCCTTCTTTGTTTAATAACATAAGGGAAAGTCTCAATGAATTCAACCCATTTAGCATGTCTACGATTCAGTTTAACTTGAATTTTAATATGTTTCAAAGACTCATGATCAGAATGTATAACAAATTCTTTGGGCAATAAATAATGTTGCCATGTCTCTAAAGTCCGAACAAGAGCATATAATTATTTATCATAAGTAGAATAATTCAGACTAGGCCCACTCGATTTTTCAGAAAAACATGCAACAGGTTTGCCATCTTGTAATAACACACCTCCTAATCCAATTCCACTAGCATCACATTCAAGCTCAAAAGTCTTATTAAAATCAGGAAGTTGGAGTAAAGGAGCATGTGTCAACTTATCTTTCAATATCGTGAAGGCTTCTTCATTTGCGGTACCCCAAACAAAAGGTACATCCTTCTTTGTAAGCTCATTGAGAGGTGCAGCAATGGTGCTGAAATCTCTCACAAAACGCCTATAGAATCCAACAAGGCCAAGAAAACTCCTCACTTGTCTGACCGTTTTGGGCTGTGGCCAACTCTCAATTGCTTCAATCTTGTCTTTATCAACTTCAATTCCCTGTGGAGTAACAACATAGCCAAGAAAAGATACTCAGTCGGTGCAAAAGGTGCACTTCCCAAGGTTACCAAACAAACGTGCATCACGTATAGCAATAAAAACAATACGTAAATGTTCCAAATGTTCCTCCAAAGATCTGCTATAAATCAGTATATCATCAAAATAGACTACCACAAATTGTCCAATAAAAGCACGTAAAACTTCGTTCACTAATCTCATGAAATTACTAGGTGCATTAGTTAACCCAAAAGGCATGACTAACCACTCATATAATCCAAACTTAGTTTTAAATGTCGTTTTCCATTCATCTCCCAATTTCATACGAATTTGATTGTATCCACTACGCATATCAACTTTGGAGAATATTGTAGAGCCACTCAATTCATCAAGCATATCATCTAGCCTAGGAAGAGGATGACGATAACGAATAGCAATATTATTAGTGCCTCTACAATCAACACACATACGTGATGTACCATCCTTTTTCGGCACTAGAATAATAGGAACAGCACAAGGACTAAGGGATTTGTGCATATAACCTTTGTCGAGAAGCTCCTATACTTGACGCATAATCTCCTTCGTCTCCTCTGGATTGGTACGGTATGGTGCACGGTTGGGTAATGATGCACCGGGAATTAAGTCAATCTGATGCTCAATCCCTCGAATGGGAGGTAATCCCGGTGGCATGTCTTGTGGAAAGACATCGGCGAACTCCTGCAAAATGTTAGTGACAGGAGGAGGCAAAGAGGAAGGCACGCCCTCAAATGAAAATTATGCCTCATTGCACACAAACGCATAGCAAACAGATTTGCTGAAATCTAGCTCATCAATATCAGATTTAGTGGCAAGTAAACATGCACTTTTCAATTTAATTTCAGAAGAAACACTAGATGGTTTACTATTAGGCTTCATTTGTTGCTCAAATTCTTTTGCCACAATCTGATTTTCACTCTTATTGTTCTCCTATTTTGCTTTATTAGCTCTATTAATATCATCTTTCAAAATGGAATCAGGAGTCATAGGAAGCAAAGTAATATGTTTATCCTTATGAACAAGAGTATACTAATTGTTTCTACCATGGTGTACAGAATTTTTATCAAATTGCCATGGTCAACCACGTAATAAGGAACATGCTTGCATAGGTACAACATCACAATCAACATAATCAGCATATGTAGAGATACAAGAATGCACACGAACAGTACGTGTTACCTTAACCTTGCTGCTGTTGTTGAACCATTGGATGTAGTAAGGATGTGGATGTGGTCTTGTGGTGAGAGATAGCTTCTCCACCATCTCCATGCTAGCCAAGTTGTTGCAGCTCCCTCCGTCCATGATGATGCGCACAGAACGTTCCTTCACAACTCCCTTTGTATGGAACAAATTGTGCCTTTGATTCTGCTCAGCTTGTGTGACCTGCACACTCAAAACACGTTGAGCAACTAAACATTCATACCTGTCAGCGTCTTAAGGAGCCATGTATTGCGTCTCATGATCAGAATCAGCTCCACCGTGTTCTTCACTTGTAATAAGGTCCAAAGTCTCCTCATCATAGTCACTAGCGGACTCACACCCACCATGCTCAGTAGCAATCATCACACGCTGAAATTTGCATTCTCGCGCATAATGACCTCTTCCCTTACAACGACGACAAATAATATCACTTGTGTGCCCTGATGATGCCATGGAAGAAGAAGAGCTCTGTGCAGGCTCGGTAGGTGCGCTTTTGGCAGATAGTGGTGGTTGTGCCTGCTTTCTTGTATCACGGCTATAGGTGGGACCAGATGGAGGTGCTGGTGCAGTGGAAGTAGAAGATGCACGCGGTGTCCATGATGAAGGTCGACCTGCAGAAAAGTTAGTTAACGCCAATGCCTGTCGATCCTGCACTTCATGTTCAGCTTTACAAGCAAGATGGAATAAGCGAGTGATATTAGTATACTCCTTATACTCTAGAATGGTCTGAATCTCTCTATTTAATCCACCCATAAAACGTGCAAGCATAGCTTCATGCTCCTCAACAATACCACATCTAATCATGCCAGTTTATAATTCCTGATAATATTCTTCTACAGAATTTTTTCCTTGTCTTAAATGCTGCAATTTTTGAAGCAACTCACGTTGATAATATGGTGGAACCCAACAAGTACGCATAGCAGTTTTCAAAGCAGCCCAAGTAGATGGAATAGGATATAATCTACAATGTTGAGACCACCAAACACATGCAAAGCTAGTGAAAGCACAAACAGCAGCAGGAACACGTCTCTCCTCAGGATATTGTAAACATGTAAATCGTTGTTCAGTTTCTAACTCCCAAGTAAGATATATATCAGGAACATATCTACCCTCAAATGGTGGAATATTTAATTTCAGTTTAGGAAGATGGTCATGATCTCGTACCTGAGGGAGAGCCCTACCATTGTGATTATTTGCATGTGGATGAACTGGTGGTTGTGGTGCTGGTGGTTGCACGTAGTTCTGATTTTGATCAACCTCATCCTCGTAATCTCCCGCATAATCATCCTCCGCATCAGCAGCAGGAGCCACAGAAGTATCAACAGCAGCACCAACCTCATCCTTGTAATCTCCTGCATAATCCAGGCTGAAGAAGGACACGGCTACGGCGGAGGGCTGTTTCGCGACGTGGAGGTAGTAGTAGTTGTTGTTGTTGCAGAGGTGCGGCAGGTGTAGCCGGTGCTGGAAGACGTGCAAGCAGTTCATTAAATCTATTATTGAGCTTTGTTTCGAACATCTTCTCAAAGCCAGTGATCTTCTCCATGGCCTCTTCAAAATTGTTCAGCACATCTTGCACCTGTTCAGTCATCATTTGCTGAAACTTATCATGAAGTTCCTTGTTCGTTAAGTTCTCCCAGTCAATCTCGTCGGCTTGTGATCCTGTCATGGTTAGCAGCAATAGAAACACACAAATATGATCCTACAGACTACGAACAAGTGGTGGTGGTCGGTGTCACAAATCCGTCAAGCAAAACTCAAATTCTTACCAGTTCTTACCCAGCAGCAGGCGGTGATCGGCAACCGTTGTAGTCAAAACTCTCAAATCTTGGATAGAGCAATTACCAGGGAGAGTCAAACGCACGACGTAGATGTATGTGGAGCTGGGAAGGCTTATAATATGGTAGCAAAAAGGTCAGCAAAAATCAATTCAGAGGTGCAAAGTTGAATAAACGCTCAACGGCGGTACTGTGCTGGTCCTAGGCTAGACCGTGCTAGAGACGCGAGCCTAGAACACTAACAAAATCACGGCGCCACACGTAATCAAAGGAGGATCACACTCTGATTTTTTTCTCTCTTTTTTTTGCACTTTTTTTCGCACTTTTTTTCCTCTTTTTTTTGCCGCGCAACAATTTTTTTTCGAAAAAGTCTACAAATGGTCTAAAAACTACCTAGCTAGAATTTTCCAGACTTAGTTTTTTTTGAAACTGGAACTATTTTTCTTGTATGGGTGGCACTGATGTCGGGAAGTCTAACTTGGTCACGACTCGGAGTAAGGCATGATCTGGAAAATCGAAATCAAACCAACAAATTCTGGACTCGGATTGGTGGCGGAGATGAATCTGGTGGAAACTCAGACTTGTGGCGGATATATGTAGGGCGGTGGAACACGGACTGGTGGCGAATCACTGATGGAGGTGGACTCGAATTATCGTGATGGTGGTGAATATGTTGTATATGGCAGCAGTGATGACGATGGTGGTATATGGTAGCGGTGATGACGATGGTGGTATATGGCAGTGGTGATGACGATGGTGCTATATGGCAGCGGTGACGATGATGGTGGTATATGGCAGCGGTGATGATGATGATGCGGCGGCGGCGTGACAACTTGTGAACAGAGCTTGAAACTCTAAAGGACTAGACACTAAGACCAGCAACTTGACGCGACGATGCAACCGCAAATTCAACAAAGCAAAATACTGAAAACACTATGCAAAGGCTCAGACTAGTTTGGATAGGATGAACTAACCCTAACTTTTTTTTGGCTTTTTCGTGAACTATAGGTATGAAGAACAGACTCGATCTAAACTACGAAAAACTGTAAAATCCCACCGAGCAACCTGGAAATCTGATACCACTAGATAGAGGCAAAGGTGTCCCGTGTTTCGATGAGATGATGGTTATCGCTTTGGTGGAAGTCGACTTTGACGATCCGACTACGAACGTGCAAGGACGTCGCGCCTTAGCAATCGGTAAACCAACTCTGAGAGGTTATTGACCACACCGGAGAACGATCAACCTGGCCACGAGGGTCTGTTTCCTGCGAACAAATGAAGACCAAGCAACAAACTGAGATTGCAATATGGATATTGTGAATATAAGATGAAAGCTTTATTGATCAAGGTGGGGTTCTGTGACGCCTTTGTCTGGTCGTTGAACACAAACGAAGTATGCGAAGTTGCAGCTATGGCGAACTTTTAATCTAAACAAAACCCAAAGTCTAAATGATGCCCTAAGGGCTGTATATGTGGAGGAAGAGGGCGTGAATTTCGTGGCCCTTGGTGGAGGGGTCCGAAACTAACCCTATCTCTTGTTTCCCCACACATACGGACTCTAAAAATAGCCTATACTTATGTATTTCGAAATTACATGGGCTTGGCCCAATAATAAGGTGACGCAACACCTAGAATAGCCTCTGGATGAAATTTATGAAGTGGCATCTTGTATATTTCATCCAAGGCTTCATGCACTCATTATGGTGGCTTCAAAGTCCTGAAATCATCACTTGTAACTCCGTTCTTGTTCCCCTTGCGCATGCCATCATCTCCATGCTTGTTCTTGCTCCATTGTTCATCCTTCCCAAGCTAGGCCCTTCATTTGTAAGCAAAACAAATGTATCCAATTTTGGCAGCATCATATTCTCATGAACATTAGAATCATTACCAAGAAATGGAAGTACCTGATAATTTAATTAGCGTGCGCGAGCTCTAGTAATTGGTCCAGTATATGTAGCAGTAGGGGCTGTGGGTGTAACAATGGTATTGATGTCCTCATCATGCCTCTTCCTATTCCTTATCAACCTTGGGAAGACATTAGCATGGATTTTCTACTTGGTTTGCCTAGAACTCAAAATGGAAAGGATTCCGTGTTTGTTGTTCTGGACCGATTTTCTAAGATGGCACATTTCATTCCTTGCAACAAGATACACGATGCTTCACCCATTGCAGATCTCTTTTGTAGGGAAATTTTGCACCTCCATGGAGTACCAAAGACAATCGTCTCCGACCGTGACGTCAAGTTCTTGAGTTACTTTTGGAAGACGCTATGCGCCAAGCTCGAAATCAAGCTCTTGTTCTCATCCGCATACCATCCTCAAACCGACGGCCAAACGGAGGTGACGAACCAGACGCTCTCCACTCTACGTTGCGTGTTGATCAAGAAGAACATCAAGGAGTGGGAAGCATGCCTACCCATCGCCGAGTACGCCTACAACCGTGCAAGACATTCGACTACCGGCAAGTCCCCCTTCAAGGTCGTCTACGGCTTCAACCCGTTATCCCCAATGGACATTCTACCTCTTCCTCTACAAGAGCGCACCAACATGGATGCGAATGCACGGGCAAGCTACATCAAGAAGATGCATGAGGATACAAGGAACACCATCGAGCGCCAAGTACATCGACTAGCGACAAAGCTCAACGCCAACAAGCAACCCATGATCTTCAACATTGGTGATCTCGTGTGGCTACACCTTCAAAAGGACCGCTTCCCCAACGAACGCAAGTCCAAACTTCTACCTTGAGCCCATCGACCCTTCAAGGTGCTAGCACGCTACAACAACAACGCCTACAAGATCGAACTCCCACGAAACAAGTACAACGTGAGAGACATCTTCAGCGTCAAGGACCTCGTGCCATACCATGGTGATGAAACTTTTGATCCGAGGTCGGATTTTTCCCAAGGGGGCGGGGAGATGATGCGGAGCATCCCTCTCTCATCCCCATGGACGTACCTACATCTCCCTCAACACCACTTGGACCCATGACAAGAGCTCGAGCGAAGGCTATTGAAGATAAGGTGAACTCGCTCCTCTCCGAACTCCCTCTCTCTACTCACGACACATGGCTACTACCTCATGCGGAGACTCTGTGTGTGATCAGGTACTTGGAGGAGAGCCACAGGACAGCTACACGCAATGGCCAAGATGGTGAGGACACCAAGCGTGAAGATCAAGAGGAAGGACTGCTTTGGAAGCTACAGGACCCGGACGACCGGCCAGGCACGGACGTCCGACCCCTGGAAGGTGCTACAGCCAAGAGAAGAGAGGCAGACCCGAGCTCCAGGCTACGGACTCCCGGCCCAGCCCGGACGACCGGACACTCCCAGGCTCCGGACGATCGAGCCCCTACGGACGTCTGTACCAGTGACCACAGAACAAAAATTATGAAAATCCGAAGGCGTCCGGACGACCGTGCCAGCGACCACAGAACAGAATCTGTGGACATCCGAGGAACCCCGGACGTCCGGGACCCCGCGAGCCTCCGGACGACCGGCACCCCACGGATGTCCGGACCCTGGCTGCGTCTAGCTGCGGGCTGAGGCCCATGTACCCCTTCACTTCGCCCCTCTTTTGCACTAAGACTATATAGACCACGCCCACCCCCTAGATAGGGTTAGCATTGTGATAGCTCATTTGAGATAGAGCATTGCTCATCCGTACCGGATCTACTCCACATGAGGGACCGCGCCTCTTCGGAGAAGATCCATCCGGATTCAAGGCCTCCATCCGGAGAAGACAATCAAGACCTCCTCACAGAGAAGAACAATTACTCTTGTACAGTCCTTTGTTGACTTTGGATCTCGTGTTACGTTGTGCTTTCGGTGATCAAGCCCTTGTGTGATCAATCACTTTTCGGTTGAGTGTTTCTCCCGTTTTCCCCCGTGATTTCCCTTGTGTTCTTCCACGCGTTCTTCGTGTTTCCCCGTAGGATCCGCTTCAAACGTGAAAGATCGACCCCTAGGGTTCCGCCCTACATCATACTTTCAGTAGCTTGGCTTTAGTTTGGTGGAGTGAATACTGTCGGTTAAACCATGATTATATACCTACTACTTCGGATGGTTTAAAGCATGTCATGAGAGATAGATTCATCGATGTTTATTATACTCGTGGCATGATTAAAAAACTAGAACATTTCAAACAAGGTAGTGACACTATAACAAAATATTATGATGATTTACAAACTACCTTATTGCACTCATTTTTACTAGAAAGTAAAGAAGATTTTATGGATAGATTTTGGGGAGGATTAAACCATGATATTCAGGAGATACTAATTCATGAAGGGTGTTATCCTATGGACCATTTGTTTCGTCTTGCTTGTAAAGCTGAACAGGAAATAAAACGACGTGTTGCCCACAAGAACAAGCGCATAGTGCACATTCCAAGTGTTGATACAGATGTTTCTTCAACTACTAGGCGTACTATGACAACCACATTCGTTGTTGCGAGGACTACATCATCTCCACCGTGTGACACATCACCATCGAGGGTGCCTGCATCATCTGAGTTGATTATAAGAGGTAATGACAAAGGTACGCATTTTCCACTTTCACATGAGAATGATGCATGCCGAGTTAACTTGAATACATCATGTGTTGAGTTACCTGTTGATTTGAGCATGCCACCTAGTTTAGAGAATCATGTTACTATCATGAATGCATCATGTGATCAAACAACGGAAATACAAACAATTTTGAGTGCGCCCATTGAATTAACTGTTGATATCAAAGAACCATGTGAATAATTCAGATTTGGATCAAATACATTTTAAAATAATTGTGCCAATGTTTAATCATTTTGATATGACCTCTAATCTTGGTGATCATTCTGTGTCAAATGACTTATTGCATGTTTTCTTATTTAAGCATGTTGTAGCATGTAAATTTGATGCACGTAAGGTTTATTCACCAATGTTGGGATGGTTTAATGATGAATATTGTCAATATTTTGATATGAATAAGAGCTTCACTTATATGTGCAAACTGAGTTGCAATATTTTCATGCATTCTACTTATGATAATATTTTGGCTTTATATTTTATAATCTGTGAAGGTTCCTCATATATACATGTGTCATATGTGCAAAAATCAAGGGAAGTAAAAATGGATGACATATACATATACAACATGTACACCTTGTCTGTTTTGTTAGCCACATTTCACATGAAGCAAGACCGAGGACGGCTTTGTTTTCAAGAAGGGGAGGATGATGAGAACATGACCACCTTGGATAAGACCAAAAATATTACATACATGCATATTTGTCAGGTGATTTCTAGTGCAAACTATTCAATAATCTATTTATGTTATCCAGAACAAAAATACTTCACACATTTTGGTGTTTTGTCTAATTGCAGGTGTATGGGACATTTGTACAATCCACATATTAAGATAAGGGAAAAGGAGAAGTTTCGGTTATGTTCAAAAAGTCCTCTCACGTCACTTTTAGGCCAAGAGAAGATAGAGTCCAAGTCTCTCACGTTCTGGATTCAGATTCGGACTGCACAGACATACCTGACTCAAAACGCCAACAACTTTTTCATACGGACTCCGAATTGGGTTATTCTTTTTTCCTTGGAAACTAGATTTTGTGCACCTTCCAACCCAATGGGATTCACCTTCAAATTCGTCCGGAGCGTTGAGTTATGGACGAAACAACTGATGCTGCAGCAGAATCCGAGTCAAACTACAAGTCCAAAGGTGTTAGATCACCTCCACTTGGGCCCATTGGCCTTGTACGACCTAGGGTTAGTTTTAGGCTGCCTTGGGATGTCCTCCCACCTCCTTGGCCGCCACCCCTTGCTCCTATATAAGTAGATCCATCTAGTAGTTTTTCACTAGGGTTTTGTTTAGATTAAAGTTCGCCATAGCTGCAACTTCGCGTTCTTTGTTTCTATTCAACGACCAGACAAAGGCGTCACAGAACCCCACCTTGATCAATAAAGCTTTCATCTTATATTCGCAATATCTAGATTGCAATCTCAATTTCTTGCTTGTTCTTCGTTTGCTCGCAGGAAACAGACCCTCGTTGTTGGGGATATGACTATTTGTGTAAGCCGACCAGGAGGGGCCGGGTTACGCAAAGAGTACTCATCAGAGGAAGCCCAAGGCCAAGCATGAAGATGGCGCTTCAATAAAGAGCTTAAGGCCCACGGGCGGCTTAAGCCCATTGTAGTAAACCGCCATGATGGCATGACTTGTAACGTAAGGTAGAGTTAACTGGTCACCGAGCCGGACTCTGTTTATAAGCCGGCCGGGACTCTGTAAGCCAGTGGGCGTCAACCCGTGTATATAAGTGTCACATCCCTAGTTCTGGTATGCTCAAGGCTAGCTAGTCATGGGTGCATCATGCTTAAACTTCATTTAAATTTGAAATGAGGATTTGTGAAACCCTCAGAATCATTTTTAGAAATGACCCAAATAAAAATTGCTCCAAAAAGGTCCAAGAAAATGCTCATGTTGCCCTCTGAAAGTATTGGACAGAGATAAAAATCAAACCAATATTTTTAGGAGCTCATAAGTATTTATTTTGGCCATTTGGAATTAATGCATAAATATTTGCATTGGATATATATTAGTTATATATTTAGTATATGTCCAAAATTATGCCACTTGTTGGGGAGCTCTGGAATAATGCCACTAGCCCCTGCAAAATTTGGCATAAGTAAATAAAATGATTTAGTACTTTAAACTAAATCAAAACAAATAACAGAAAACAGAAATAAAAGAGGAACTTACCTGGCGCTTAGCTCCTGTGCTGGCCCAGCACTGTGCGGCTGGCCGGCCCAGCTGGCCCGCCCAGCCCACCTGGCCCCCTTCCCTGTCGTCTTCCTCCCCGACAGGAGGACGAGCGCGTGCCCGACGCGCGCGCGCTCCGCCGCGCCGCGCCACCTCCTCCCTCCCTGCCTGCCTGTCCTCCCCCTCGTCGCTCTGGATGGACCGGACGACGCCACGCGCCGCCCCGACCGCTCTCACTCTCCCCAGCCCTCTCCTCTCTTCTCCCTCGCTCTCTCACGCGCACGGCCGAACGCGCCGCTCGCCGCCGTTCGCCGTTGCCGCGGCCACCGGCCTCCCCTCGCCCCTCCGTAGAGCCCAGAAGCTCCGCCACGACCCGCTCTACTCCCTCGTCAAGCCACGCACCTCCGGACGGCCTCCATCGTCGCCACCGTCGTCGTCTTCATCGCCGGCCGTGAAGATCTCCGGCGACCATACGCCGCCGTCAGCGCGTCCCCGAGCCCGCTTCGACGCCCGCTGCAACTGCTGTGAGCTGCTGCTTCCCTTTCCCCTCTCCGTTCTCGTCCCCGTACGCCGTAGCCGCGTCCCCCTCGAGCCCGAGCTCCGACCGCCGCCGCGAGCTCTGCTCCGGCGAGCTCAGGCCACCCTGCGCCCTCCCGTCGCCTCCGCTGGATACGGACGAGCCCGGGCTACGCCCCGGTGCTCTCAGCCGCCGCCCCGTGCATCGAAGCGCTGCGCCCGCCCTCGGCCGAACTCCGGTCGCCGCCCCGAGCTTCGCTCCGGTGAGCTCCGGCGCCCCCACGGTCTCCCGCGTGTCCCACTGGATGCGCGCGAGCCTGGGCTTCGCGTAGGTGGTCTCCGCCGCCCGAATGGTCGCCGGAACGGCGATCCCGAGCCCCTCCGCCGCGTTCGGCCTCGCCGGCGGCTAAACGCCGGTGGGGTTGACCGGGTCTAACCCCCCTGTCGACCAGGGGTTTGACCTCCCCTGGGTCGCTGACAAGTGGGGCCCGGCCCTGCTAATTTTAGTTTAGGATTAGTTTAGTAACTAATTAACTCTGTTAACTAACTGTGTCACTGACGTGTGGCCCCACACGTCAGGTTTGACCCAGGTTGTCTGCTGACGCAGTGCTGACGTCATGCTGACGTATTTATTCATTTTCTGGATTTAAATTAATCAGGAAATTCTAGAAAATGATTTAAACTTCAAAAATTCATATAAATTCAACCGTAGCTCAGATTGAAATAATTTATATATGAAAAATTATCAGAAAAATGCAATCTTTCCATCTGTACTAGTTTCATGCATGACAAACCAACTTATACATGCTGAATATGAGGAAACACATTATGGCATATTAAGAGACTCAAATTAGAATTGCATATGAGCTTAGGGTTCAAATGGACTTCAAGCCAAATGAATACTAGTTGCATTAGCTCAAACAGCATCACATCTTCATGCCGTGTTCATGCATCATATTGTTGCATATGCTTGTGTATTGATTGTTGGCACCGTTCCTTCTCGATAGGTCTTGCTCCGGAGACCGTTCCAGAGTACCTGTCTATGAAGCAGTGCCTCCCTTGTTGATCTACCAGGCAAGCAAACCCCCTTGTTCATTCCGATACAATCCTACTCTCTCGCTCCTGCTCTCAATTATTGCATTAGGACAACAACGATTCATCTGCTACTTTGTGCTGCGGTAGTTGAACCCATTCCTCTGCATGACCTGTCATTGCCACAGTAAATAGTTGAAACCCACTAGCATGTGTAGGAGTTGATTGAGCCATGTTGTGTTCCTACCATGCTATGCCTGCTATTGCTTAGAGTTGTGTCAGGTCTGGTTCATTGGGAATGAATTGGAGTGTTACGAAATGTTCTGATGCTGAGAGTGAACGTGTGAACACGATTTGGTAAAGGTAGCGGTGAGAGGCCATGTAGGAGTACATGGTGGGTTGTCTCACTGGAACCGTCCCTAAGCACTGAGTTCTATGTATGTTGTCCAATGATTCGATACTACCACACATTGGGTTCCGGTAACTCGACCCCTCTCGACTTATTAACCAACTTGGTCTCTGTCCAGGAGTCGCAACTAGTTTCTGGTGTTTGTAGGTAGTGCTATTTTTCTACCAAGTGGCACCCGGCAGGGTGGGCTTGGGACAGACTAGGCACACGTGGCCTGGTGTACCGGGTGGCACCCGGATGGTGGGCTCGGGAACCCTGCACACATCGTTTGGGGCCGTGAGCGACACCTCGGCCGGATCTCCTTGCGGATAGAACCCGAATAGGCGACAAACCTGGGCTAGAGTCTTGTCTGGTTAGTCAGGTCGTGGCCGACTCCCTCGCCAGGCTTCCGCTTGAAGGTTGCCGAGATACACGACGTGTACATGGTGGTAAGTGGCGAGAGCGTGTGTGAAGAAGTACACCCCTGCAGGGCTAACATGATCTATTCGAATAGCCGGGTCCGCGGATATGGACTTCTTGGATGCTTACATGGTACATAGATAACTTGAAGTGGATACAATAAAATGCTCAAGAAAAGTGTGAGTACTATGGATGGCCTTCTCGTAGGGAGACGGGGATGAATCCATAGTAGTGTATTGTGTGGTGATTAGTGGACTCGTGTGCGCCATATCACCTCAAAGAAGTTCTGGTAGTCGTAGAACAGGATAGCCACAGAGTCAAAGCTGGCTTGCTGCAACTAAACCCCACATTACCCTCTTGATACAAATGCATGTATGATAGGATCTGATGTAAGTCTTGCTGAGTACCTTTGTACTCATGGTGCTTTATTTATGTTTTTGCAGCGGAGACTTCGGTCTTACTAGTGTTCTCGTGGACTTCGACGAGTAGCTTGTACCTCAGCTACGATCTTGATCGGATGTTGTAGATAGTCAGGCTCTTCAGCCTTTTTCATTTGTAGATGTCTGTACTCAGACATGTAATGCTTCCGCTTGTTGCTTGTATGCTCTGTATGATGGGTCTTGTGACCCCTGTTTGTAATAAATGCTATGATGGCTCTTGAGCCTTATCTATATGAGTTGTAGAGTTATGTTGTGATGCCATGTTGTTCAGCACATACTTGCATGTTATGCGTATGTGTAATGTGTATTGCTATGTGTGGGATCTGACTATCTAGTTGTTTATTCTTAGTAGCCTTTCTTACCGGGAAATGTCTCCTAGTGCTTCCACTGAGCCATGGTAGCTTGCTACTGCTCCGGATCACTTAGGCTGGCCGGCATGTGTCCTTCTTCGTTCCTATGTCTGTCCCTTCGGGGAAATGTCACGCGATGAATACCGGAGTCCTGTTAGCCCAGCGCTACAGCCTGGATTCACTCGCTGATGACCGACACGTTCGTTGCTGGGTCATGTATGCCTGTTCCTGTAAGTTAGTGCCACTTTGGGTTTACGACTAGCCATGTCAGCCCGGGCTCCTTATCATATGGATGCTAGCGACACTATCATATACGTGTGCCAAAAGGCGCAAACGGTTCCGGGCAAAGGTAAGACGACACCCGTGGGGATACCGTGCGTGAGGCCGCAAAGTGATATGAGGTGTTACATGCTAGATCGATGTGGCATTGAGTCGGGGTCCTGACAGCTTTGGTATCAGAGCTTGACTGCCTGTAGGATTATCAAGCCAAACTGGTCGAAGTTGAGTCTAGAAATTCTTTAGTTATGTAAGGGAATTGATTGTGGGAAGGAATGTAAGGCTCTTTTTACTCCTTATACCTCATGGCCCTCTGATCTGAGCCATCCTATCTCTCCTGCGGGGTTAAGGAACTAGGCTTCTCTTCCGTCTATCAGGATCACGTGTTACTACTCCGTAGTCCCTTAGGATTGGTTGATCAGAGTCATATTCCAGTTTTCGAGTACTTCCGGTGTAGTTTGTTTAGTATGATCTCAGAACCTTCAGTGATGATGTTGAGTATGTTACTACCCCATTTTAGCAGGATGTCTCATTCTGAGCATTTTCCTGCCGTTATGCTGCCGGAATTGCCCTAGGAGTTCGAGAGTTACTAATTTCCTTGTCCTACATTCTGTAGCCTATAGTTGATGCTGATTCCGTCCTTCGTTTCATTTCTCAGGATGTCATCAGTTAAGCGAAGTTCCGTTGCTCGTAGCCAGAACCACGGAGATGGTAGGGATGAGGATCCTCCCGACCAACCTTCGTTGGCAGAGTTCATGTTAGAGATGGAGAGAAACAAGCGTGAGTCTAACCGCTTGTTGGCACGTATCGAGGAGAACACCGCACATCGGTTCAAAGGGTCTGCAACCATTCATGATTTCATTCGCTTGCACCCACCTACCTTTCATCATTCCATCGAGCCGCTCGATGCCGATGACTGGCTCCGTAGCATCACACACAAGCTCCGTTCGGCGAACGTAGCTGAAGATGACAAGGTCACCTATGCTGCATATCACCTGGAAGGTCCTGCTAGTCTTTGGTGGCAGTACTATGAGGCTATGCTTCCAGCTGGTCAGATTCCTACCTGGAGGGTTTTCACTGAGGCTTTTCGCGAGCATCACATTCCCCAGGCTCTCATCGATCGCAAGAGAGAAGAGTTCTATAGCTTCACCCAGAGTAAGATGGCTGTTGATGCTTACAGCAGAGAGTTTGAGAACCTCGCCCGTTATGCCACAGAAGAGGTGTCCACGGACGCCAAGAAGCAAGCTAGGTTCCGGAAGGGTCTCAACCCCAAGTTGCATCGTGATCTCCACTTGCATCATTGTGATACATTCCAAGCTCTTGTGAACAAGGCCATCAATGCAGAGACAGCTCAGCTCACTTACGAGGAGTCTCGTAAGCACACCCGTGATTTGGGATCTTCTTCCGGTTCTGGTTCTCAGAAGCGCCGGATTTGGGTTCCGAACTCCGCCCTTCCTCCCGGATATTCACCAAGGCCATCTCATGTGGTGCCTCCCCCAGCTCAGTCGTATGTTCCACCCAGGCCTACTGGTAGACCGCTTGTCAGTGCGGGTCCGCATCCAACTTCAGGGACTTGCTTCACATGCGGGAAGCCAGGACACTATGCACGTGACTGCTCTCAGACTAGTTATGCTCCACCCCCGCCTGAGAAGTCTGTTGGCCATGGTAAGCCATCACGCAAGATGATCAGTGTCAAGTCAGCTCCCACTGAACGTGGACGTGTGCATCACGTCTCAGCTAAAGACGCTCATGATGATCCAGATGTCGTTCTTGGTACACTCCTTGTAAACTGTCACCCAGCATCGGTTCTGTTCGATACTGGAGCATCTCACTCCTTCATTTCTGAAGGCTATGCTCGTTTACGCGACATGTCATTTTGTGATATGCCAACTCCGCTTGAAATCCAAACCCCAGGGTCTAGATGGCAAACCACCAGAATCAACTATGGTAATGAAGTCCTTGTTGATAGACTGGTATTTCTTGCATCACTTGTAGCCCTCAAGTCCTCAGATATTAACATCATCTTGGGTATGGACTGGATGACAGCTCATCATGCCAAGATTGATTGTTACACCAGATCTGTTCAGCTTACACACCCATCTGGCAAGATAGTCACTGTCCCCACCAGAGTTGCAAAGCGTCAGCTCTATTCACTTAATGCCAGCCCTCTTCCAGACCTTGAAGATATCCCGATAGTCCGTGACTTTCCGGATGTCTTTCCAGAGGAACTGCCAGGTGTTCCACCTGATAGAGATGTAGAGTTCGTCATAGATCTTATCCCAGGAACTGCTCCAATCTCTAGGAGACCTTACAAGATGGCACCCTTAGAACTAGCCGAGCTTAAGAAACAACTTGATGAGTCCTTGCAAAAGGGTTTCATCCGTCCTAGTTCTTCTCCTTGGGCTTGCCCAGTCCTCTTCGTCAAGAAGAAGGATGGTACGGACCGGATGGTTGTAGATTATCGTCCCGTTAATTTGGTCACGATAAAGAACAAATATCCGCTCCCTAGGATCAACGACCTGTATGATCAGCTCGCTGGATCCTCAGTCTTTTCCAAGATGGATTTGAGGTTAGGCTACCACCAAATCAAGATCAGAAACGGGGACATCCCCAAGACAGCCTTTGTCACTCGTTATGGCCAGTACGAGTACACCGTTATGTCCTTCGGCTTAACCAACGCTCCAGCAACATTCTCCCGCTTGATGAACTCGATCTTTATGGAGTACTTAGATAAATTCGTCGTGGTTTACCTCGATGATATTCTTATTTACTCGAAGAACGAGCAAGAGCATGCCGAACATCTTAGACTTGTGTTAGAAAAACTCAGAGAGCATCGCCTTTATGCCAAGTTCTCCAAGTGTGAATTTTGGTTGCCAGAAGTGACCTACCTAGGCCACGTAATCTCTGGTAAGGGCATTGCTGTCAATCCCGAGAGAGTTAAGGCCGTTCTTGATTGGACTCCACCTGTAACCGTTAAACAAGTTAGGAGTTTCCTTGGTCTAGCCAGCTATTGTCGCCGCTTTGTTGAAAACTTCTCCAAAGTAGCCAAACCCCTCACGGAACTTCTCAAGAAAGATAAAAAGTTTGAGTGGTCCCCACAGTGTGAGTACAGTTTTCAGGAACTGAAAAGACGCCTGACTTCTGCTCCTATACTTGTGCCACCGGATTTCACTAAAGACTTTGTTATCTACTGCGACGCCTCACGACAGGGACTAGGTTGCATTCTTATGCAGGATCGTCATGTGATTGCCTATGCATCTCGACAGTTGCATCCACATGAGGAGAATTATCCCACACATGATCTAGAGCTTGCAGCCGTAGTTTATGCACTCAAGACCTGGCGACATTACCTCCTTGGTAAACGTTGCGAGATCTACACCGATCACCAGAGTCTCAAGTATATCTTCACCCAACCGGATTTGAACCTTAGGTAGAGACGTTGGTTGGAGTTGATCTCAGATTACGACTTAGGGATTACCTACACCCCAGGCAAAGCTAATGTCATGGCTGATGCTCTAAGCCGTAAATCCTATTGCAACAATCTCATGTTGCAGCAGGGTCAACCACTTCTCCATGAGGAATTCTGTAAGCTTAACCTTCACATTGCTCCTCACGGATTCCTTTCTACCTTGGTGGCGAAACCTACTCTTGTAGATCATATCATAGAAGCCCAGAAGCATGATACGGGGATTACCCGGATCAAGAGAAACACTGCCAAGGGTATAGCTGGTAGTTTCTCTATAGATGATCGAGGTGTTGTTTTCTTTGGGAATCGTCTGGTGGTCCCCAAGAAGCAGCATCTTCGACAACTGATTCTTAAGGAGGCGCATGAATCTCCTCTCACGATTCATCCCGGTAGTACTAAGATGTATCAGGACCTACGCCAGAGGTTCTGGTGGACTAGGATGAAGAGAGAAATCGCTGACTTCGTTGCTAATTGTGACGTTTGTCGTCGCGTTAAGGCAGAGCACCAAAGACCTGCTGGCACCCTTCAGCCTTTAGCTATTCCTAAGTGGAAATGGGATAAAGTTAGTATGGACTTCATCACCGGCTTTCCCAGGACCAAGAAAGGGAATAACGCTATCTTCGTAGTCATTGATCGTCTTTCCAAAGTGGCTCACTTCCTACCTGTTCGAGAGAGTATCACTGCCAGTCAGCTCGCTGACTTATATATTTCTCGAATAGTATCACTTCACGGTGTTCCACTAGAGATCAATTCAGACCGTGGCAGTCTTTTCACTTCTCATTTCTGGGAGAGTTTCCAATCTGCCATGGGAACCCATCTTTCCTTCAGTACCGCTTTCCACCCTCAGTCGAGTGGTCAGGTGGAAAGGGTCAACCAAATCCTCGAAGACATGCTTAGAGCTTGCGTTATCTCATTCGGTATGGATTGGGAGAGATGTCTTCCTTTTGCCGAGTTTGCTTATAACAATAGCTATCAATCCAGTCTCAAGAAAGCTCCTTTTGAGGTTCTCTATGGACGAAGATGTCGAACGCCTTTGAATTGGTCAGAAACCGGTGAAAGACAATTCTTTGGACCGGACATGATCCAGGAGGCAGAAGAGCAAGTTCGCATCATTCGTGAGAATTTGAAAACAGCCCAGTCTCGTCAGAAAAGCCAGTATGATCGTCATCATAAGGATATGACTTATGAAGTTGGCGACAAAGCTTACCTTCGGGTTACTCCTCTGAAGGGTACCCATCGTTTCGGTATCAAGGGCAAGTTGGCTCCTCGTTACATTGGTCCTTTTCGCATTGTCGCTAAACGAGGAGAGGTTGCCTACCAATTGGAACTACCCCCACATCTTTCTCGAGTTCATGATGTCTTCCACGTCTCTCAACTCAGGCGTTGCTTCTCGGATCCTATCCGCGGAGTGGACCACGAAGCGCTTGATCTCCAAGATAACCTCACATACCGAGAGTGCCCGGTTCGCATTCTCGATCAAGCAGAGCGTGTCACTCGACGTCATAACATCAAGTTTCTCAAGGTTCAGTGGTCTCATCATTCCGAGAGAGAAGCTACTTGGGAGCGAGAAGATCGTCTTCGACTGGAGTACCCCACCTTCTTTCCGTCGACCCCAGAATCTCGGGACGAGATTCTTTCAAGTGGGGGCGAGTTGTCACATCCCTAGTTCTCGTATGCTCAAGGCTAGCTAGTCATGGGTGCATCATGCTTAAACTTCATTTAAATTTGAAATGAGGATTTCTGAAACCCTCAGAATCATTTTTAGAAATGACCCAAATAAAAATTGCTCCAAAAAGGTCCAAGAAAATGCTCATGTTGCCCTCTGAAAGTATTGGACAGAGATAAAAATCAAACCAATATTTTTAGGAGCTCATAAGTATTTATTTTGGCCATTTGGAATTAATGCATAAATATTTGCATTGGATATATATTAGTTATATATTTAGTATATGTCCAAAATTATGCCACTTGTTGGGGAGCTCTGGAATAATGCCACTAGCCCCTGCAAAATTTGGCATAAGTAAATAAAATGATTTAGTACTTTAAACTAAATCAAAACAAATAACAGAAAACAGAAATAAAAGAGGAACTTACCTGGCGCTTAGCTCCTGTGCTGGCCCAGCACTGTGCGGCTGGCCGGCCCAGCTGGCCCGCCCAGCCCACCTGGCCCCCTTCCCTGTCGTCTTCCTCCCCGACAGGAGGACGAGCGCGTGCCCGACGCGCGCGCGCTCCGCCGCGCCGCGCCACCTCCTCCCTCCCTGCCTGCCTGTCCTCCCCCTCGTCGCTCTGGATGGACCGGACGACGCCACGCGCTGCCCCGACCGCTCTCACTCTCCCCAGCCCTCTCCTCTCTTCTCCCTCGCTCTCACGCGCACGGCCGAACGCGCCGCTCGCCGCCGTTCGCCGTTGCCGCGGCCACCGGCCTCCCCTCGCCCCTCCGTAGAGCCCAGAAGCTCCGCCACGACCCGCTCTACTCCCTCGTCAAGCCACGCACCTCCGGACGGCCTCCATCGTCGCCACCGTCATCGTCTTCATCGCCGGCCGTGAAGATCTCCGGCGACCATACGCCGCCGTCAGCGCGTCCCCGAGCCCGCTTCGACGCCCGCTGCAACTGCTGTGAGCTGCTGCTTCCCTTTCCCCTCTCCGTTCTCGTCCCCGTACGCCGTAGCCGCGTCCCCCTCGAGCCCGAGCTCCGACCGCCGCCGCGAGCTCTGCTCCGGCGAGCTCAGGCCACCCTGCGCCCTCCCGTCGCCTCTGCTGGATACGGACGAGCCCGGGCTACGCCCCGGTGCTCTCAGCCGCCGCCCCGTGCATCGAAGCGCTGCGCCCGCCCTCGGCCGAACTCCGGCCGCCGCCCCGAGCTTCGCTCCGGTGAGCTCCGGCGCCCCCACGGTCTCCCGCGTGTCCCACTGGATGCGCGCGAGCCTGGGCTTCGCGTAGGTGGTCTCCGCCGCCCGAATGGTCGCCGGAACGGCGATCCCGAGCCCCTCCGCCGCGTTCGGCCTCGCCGGCGGCTAAACGCCGGTGGGGTTGACCGGGTCTAACCCCCCTGTTGACCAGGGGTTTGACCTCCCCTGGGTCGCTGACAAGTGGGGCCCGGCCCTGCTAATTTTAGTTTAGGATTAGTTTAGTAACTAATTAACTCTGTTAACTAACTGTGTCACTGACGTGTGGCCCCACACGTCAGGTTTGACCCAGGTTGACTGCTGACGCAGTGCTGACGTCATGCTGACATATTTATTCATTTTCTGGATTTAAATTAATCAGGAAATTCCAGAAAATGATTTAAACTTCAAAAATTCATATAAATTCAACCGTAGCTCAGATTGAAATAATTTATATATGAAAAATTATCAGAAAAATGCAATCTTTCCATCTGTACTAGTTTCATGCATGACAAACCAACTTATACATGCTGAATATGAGGAAACACATTATGGCATATTAAGAGACTCAAATTAGAATTGCATATGAGCTTAGGGTTCAAATGGACTTCAAGCCAAATGAATACTAGTTGCATTAGCTCAAACAGCATCACATCTTCATGCCATGTTCATGCATCATATTGTTGCATATGCTTGTGTATTGATTGTTGGCACCGTTCCTTCTCGATAGGTCTTGCTCCGGAGACCGTTCCAGAGTACCTGTCTATGAAGCAGTGCCTCCCTTGTTGATCTACCAGGCAAGCAAACCCCCTTGTTCATTCCGATACAATCCTACTCTCTCGCTCCTGCTCTCAATTATTGCATTAGGACAACAACGATTCATCTGCTACTTTGTGCTGCGGTAGTTGAACCCATTCCTCTGCATGACCTGTCATTGCCACAGTAAATAGTTGAAACCCACTAGCATGTGTAGGAGTTGATTGAGCCATGTTGTGTTCCTACCATGCTATGCCTGCTATTGCTTAGAGTTGTGTCAGGTCTGGTTCATTGGGAATGAATTGGAGTGTTACGAAATGTTCTGATGCTGAGAGTGAACGTGTGAACACGATTTGGTAAAGGTAGCGGTGAAAGGCCATGTAGGAGTACATGGTGGGTTGTCTCACTGGAACCGTCCCTAAGCACTGAGTTCTATGTATGTTGTCCAATGATTCGATACTACCACACATTGGGTTCCGGTAACTCGACCCCTCTCGACTTATTAACCAACTTGGTCTCTGTCCAGGAGTCACAACTAGTTTCTGGTGTTTGTAGGTAGTGCTATTTTTCTACCAAGTGGCACCCGGCAGGGTGGGCTTGGGACAGACTAGGCACACGTGGCCTGGTGTACCGGGTGGCACCCGGATGGTGGGCTCGGGAACCCTGCACACATCGTTTGGGGCCGTGAGCGACACCCCGGCCGGATCTCCTTGCGGATAGAACCCGAATAGGCGACAAACCTGGGCTAGAGTCTTGTCTGGTTAGTCAGGTCGTGGCCGACTCCCTCGCCAGGCTTCCGCTTGAAGGTTGCCGAGATACACGACGTGTACATGGTGGTAAGTGGCGAGAGCGTGTGTGAAGAAGTACACCCCTGCAGGGCTAACATGATCTATTCGAATAGCCGGGTCCGCGGATATGGACTTCTTGGATGCTTACATGGTACATAGATAACTTGAAGTGGATACAATAAAATGCTCAAGAAAAGTGTGAGTACTATGGATGGCCTTCTCGTAGGGAGACGGGGATGAATCCATAGTAGTGTATTGTGTGGTGATTAGTGGACTCGTGTGCGCCATATCACCTCAAAGAAGTTCTGGTAGTCGTAGAACAGGATAGCCACAGAGTCAAAGCTGGCTTGCTGCAACTAAACCCCACATTACCCTCTTGATACAAATGCATGTATGATAGGATCTGATGTAAGTCTTGCTGAGTACCTTTGTACTCATGGTGCTTTATTTATGTTTTTGCAGCGGAGACTTCGGTTTTACTAGTGTTCTCGTGGACTTCGACGAGTAGCTTGTACCTCAGCTACGATCTTGATCGGATGTTGTAGATAGTCAGGCTCTTCAGCCTTTTTCATTTGTAGATGTCTGTACTCAGACATGTAATGCTTCCGCTTGTTGCTTGTATGCTCTGTATGATGGGTCTTGTGACCCCTGTTTGTAATAAATGCTATGATGGCTCTTGAGCCTTATCTATATGAGTTGTAGAGTTATGTTGTGATGCCATGTTGTTCAGCACATACTTGCATGTTATGCGTACGTGTAATGTGTATTGCTATGTGTGGGATCTGACTATCTAGTTGTTTATTCTTAGTAGCCTTTCTTACCGGGAAATGTCTCCTAGTGCTTCCACTGAGCCATGGTAGCTTGCTACTGCTCCGGATCACTTAGGCTGGCCGGCATGTGTCCTTCTTCGTTCCTGTGTCTGTCCCTTCGGGGAAATGTCACGCG
This sequence comes from Triticum timopheevii, assembly GCA_963921465.1. NCBI lineage: Eukaryota > Viridiplantae > Streptophyta > Magnoliopsida > Poales > Poaceae > Triticum > Triticum timopheevii. The sequence continues at coordinate 277,983,395 of OY997266.1, read as the reverse complement.
ATGAATACCGGAGTCCTGTTAGCCCAGCGCTACAGCCTGGATTCACTCGCTGATGACCGACACGTTCGTTGCTGGGTCATGTATGCCTGTTCCTGTAAGTTAGTGCCACTTTGGGTTTACGACTAGCCATGTCAGCCCGGGCTCCTTATCATATGGATGCTAGCGACACTATCATATACGTGTGCCAAAAGGCGCAAACGGTTCCGGGCAAAGGTAAGACGACACCCGTGGGGATACCGTGCGTGAGGCCGCAAAGTGATATGAGGTGTTACATGCTAGATCGATGTGGCATTGAGTCGGGGTCCTGACAATAAGGGGACGACCTACTGGCGACTTAGGGCAAGAAACAACACATCGAGAACCAGGCATAGCGTGTCTTGCTCCTTGGTTATCGAAACATCAATACCAACCCAACTAGACGTAGGCCTTACCTTCACCGTAAGGGACTGAACTAGTATAAACTCTCTCGTGTCCCTTGTCCCGATTTAACCCCTTCAAGCTTCCTAGTTGCGATGGCTCCACAACTAAGTCCTTTCACGAGGACATCTGACGTGACTATTCCATGACAGTTGGCGCCCACCGTGGGGCCAGTGCACGGTGGATTTGAGTTCTTGAAGGGAAACTTCGAAGGGCTCAAGGGGTACGTAGTGGGCCAGATGACCAAGAGTCGTCGCGGCAAGATCTACATCGACAACGAAGGCTGGGGTCCCGACGCCGGCTAAATTGAGTATGGATACCCGGCCCCCTTCGGCGGAATCCACGTCTTCATCGGCCGGATCGGTGAGCCGGGCCCTGAGCCGGACAACTGCACCGACCTCGTCGAGACGGCTTAGCGTGCGAGGAAGACCCGAACTCAGCCGGTCATGAGGCGTGCCTTCGTGGGCTGCGTCCATGGAGAAGAACTTTCCGGAACTGAAGATGGGGGTGAGACGGCCGTCCTTTCAGACGGTGACTCATCCGCCGGCTCAACAGATTCGTTGTATCAGGTACAAGACGGCGTACTCGGGGGCTGTTCCGAAGGCATCAGTATTTCGGACCCCGATGAGCCGCCAAGATGGGCTGGAATCTTCATGGCTAGAACTCAGCCCGGTTCAAATTCTACATCAGCGGCAGCGATTACGTCCGGATCAGGAGTAGCCGGGGCAGGCGGCCCCGTGCGCCCACCGGCTCAGGTGCTGATGGATCTCATGGACAAGCTTACAACCCTGTTAACCGCCACAGTGATTCCTGCAGATAAAGATGAGAATGACGCAGCGGTAGCGCAAGTGCGTGAAGAGATAGCTCAGGCCAAGGAGGCTTTGGCAGCTGAGGATACCAGACTAGCTGCGGAGCGGGCGGCTCTCGACGCCCGGGCACAACGCTTGCAGTCAGAAGCTTACCAGCTCACGATGAGCTTAAATGCATCCAATGAGGGGATGAGGAGGAGACATCAGAAAACGTAGTCCCGTTTGCCTCCGAATTACGACCCCCGGGTTCTCCTTGCTACACCCGGAGCCAGCCCTAGTAACCCGCCAGAGGCCGATCGGCTTATGACAGCCGGAACAGGAGGACCGGCTCAGCCTTGGGATATGGTGCCGCCTCACGTGAGCATGCCACCACCGCATTATGTGCCGATTCCACCGGGTCACCTTTCCAACCCCATGGAGAACTTGATCGCAGCTTCAGCGCGTTTAGCGGCTCTTCCTATGGAAAGAGATAACCCGATAGCGGTGGAGACCCGGAGGGTCAGGGAGCTCCTCCAGACAGCCCTGGCTCAGCAGGAGACCTATTCTTACAGCCGTGACAGAATTCACTCAACTCCCCCGCCCTAGGTAGCACCACCTCGCCAGAACCGGAGCCCGAGTTATAGCAGACACATGGAGTTGGAAGCTTTGTCAAGCAATGCCCAACGACGTAACCAGCCCGGGGGCTATAACCCAGCGCAGGACCAAGTACGTCAGGAGAATGATCACCTGGAGTATCCAATGACATCTGTTGAGGCGGGAGTAGCCACTAGAACCGGCGGTGTCCCTTGCCTGGTGCCGGCTCTGCGCGATGTACGTCTGCCCAAGGATTTCAAGGGACCTCGAAAGGTACCAAATTACACGGCCGATTTACAGCCCGGAGCGTGGATTGAGAGTTATGAGATGGCCATGAGCTGCTAGAGGTCAGTGACGCAGAAATTGCTAAGTATTTCACCATGATGTTGGATGGAACGGCCCGGTCTTGGCTAAAAGGCTTACCACCCAATTCCATTAGTTCATGGGGCGAGTTAAAGGCCCGGTTCATCCATAACTTCAAGGACACCTGTAAACAATCTATGTCGATTGTGGACTTGACGGATTGCAAGCAAGAGGAAGGTGAATCCACCACCCATTGGGTACGCCGGGTCAAGGAGATAATTCATTCTTTCGAGAAGATGGACGCCAGGTCTGCAATTCTTATGTTGGAGAAAAATTGCCGTTTTGAGCCGCTCAGGATGAAACTAGGGCGCCTTAAGCGTGACCTCACAGATATGGGTACGCTGTTGGCGGCTTTAGTCAAAGATGCCGATTCTGATAGTACCAAGGATCCCGCGTCTGACGATGAGAAGACAGGGAAGACGGAACGGCAATGGAAAGGGTCAGCAGGATAACCCGGGGAATCAAGGCGGCAATAAGCGTAAGGCAGACGGTAACCCGGAGTTTGTGGCCAATGCCAACGTATGAGGTAACAATCCAAGACGTAAAGGTAAGCCGCCACGGTCTGGCGGGTCAGGACCGCCACTGGAGCAATTACTCAATGAGCCCTGCCCGAGACACGGCACCCGAGAGCGGCCGGCCACACATCTATGGAAAGATTGTGCGATCATGAAGGCGTTTAAAAATTCCAACACCTTCGACGGCGGTCAAGGGTCTGGCAGCGGCTCAGGGGCCGGCAGCTTTCATGGCCCGGGCGGCGGTTCACATTCTGGTTTTCAGGGGCATCCAGGTGGTAATAATCAGCAGCAGTCTGGTCAGGGCAGACAGCAGCAGCAACAGTCGGGTTATCAAAGCCATCCGAAGTAGTTCAGTGGCAGACAATATCACGTGTTTACCACTAGCTTGTGCAAGCGTCACCAGAAGGTTCATAAGAGGGTTGTGAATTCCGTTGAGCCGGCAATTCCTCGTTATTTAAGGTGGTCGGAGCAGCCCATCATATGGGGCAGGGAGGATCATCCTCCACGGGTCGATAACCCGGGTCAGTTGGCTTTGGTGGTGGCGCCTCAGGTTGGTGGGTATAAGTTCACCAAGGTGCTCATGGATGGGGGTAGTAGCATCAACATCCTTTACTACGAGACCTTTCAGCGCATGGGGTTGACTGATAAGAATCTGAGAACATCCAACACTGTTTTCCATGGAGTTATCCCTGGTATGTCGGCTTATCCAGTTGGCAGGATTGAGCTGGAGGTGGCTTTTGGAGACGAACATGACTCCCGAGCTGAGAAGTTGATATTTGAAGTGGTCAAGATCAGGAGCCCATATCACGCTCTGTTTGGACGGTCGGCTTATGCTAAGTTCATGGCCCGGCCGTGTTACGTTTATTTACAGCTCAAGATGCCGGGTTACAAGGGCACCATCACTGTACATGGCAGTCGTAAGGTAGCATTGGAGTGTGAAGAGGGTGACGCGGCTTATGCTGAGTCGGCCTGCGCAGCAGAGGAGCTCAAATTTTATCAAGATAATGTTGACCCGACGGATATGACATCCCTGAAGAAGCCAACTACGGAGCATGACCCGGCATTGAAGTTTAAGTCGGCAGCTGAGACGAAGCTTGTTGACTTTACCCCGGGTGATTCTTCTAAACAGTTCAGCATCAGCAGCAACTTGGATCCCAAATAGGAGAGCGCGCTCATCGAGTTCATCCATGAGAACCGGGACATCTTTGCATGGAAACCTTCTGACATGCCGGGTGTACCGAGGGAACTCGCTGAGCACACTCTCAATATTGATCAAAGATATAAACCGGTCAGGCAGTTTCTTCGCCGTTTTAATGAGGAACGATGGAAAGCTATTGGGGAAGAAGTCACCCGGCTCTTAGCGGTCGGGTTTATCATTGAAGTTTTTCACCCGTAGTGGTTGGCTAACCCGGTGCTTGTCCTCAAGAAGAACGGCACCTGGCGGTGTGTGGACTACACGGACTTAAACAAGGCTTGTCCGGCTGACCCTTTTGCTCTCCCCCGTATTGATCAAATCATTGATGCTACGGCGGGTTGTGAGCGTTTGAGCTTTTTGGATGCTTACTCCGATTATCATCAGATTAAGATGGCAGTTAAGGACCAGGAGAAGACGGCTTTCATCACTCCGTTTGGAGCCTTCTATTATGTATCTATGCCATTTGGGCTCAAGAGTGCCCAGGCGACTTATCAGTGGTGTGTGCAGAACTGTTTGCACGACCAAATCGGGCGTAATGTCCATGCTTATGTGGATGACATTGTGGTGAAGTCCAGAGAAAATGAAACCTTGATATCCGACTTAAAGGAGACCTTTGATAATCTCCGGGTCTACAAGATGATGCTTAACCCGGCCAGATGTGTGTTTGGTGTTCCTGCAGGCAAGCTTTTGGGCTTTCTGGTGTCCAACAGAGGCATCGAAGCTAACCCGGAGAATATTAAGGCGATTACCTCTCTGGCTAAACTGGCGTGCATCAATGATGTTCAGCGACTGGCGGGTCACGTCGCCGCCTTAAGTCGGTTCATAAGTCGGCTCGGTCAGAAAGCCCTCCCATTATATCAGATGATGAAGAAAACTGACACTTTTGTTTAGAGTGAGGCCGCTGATGCTGCTTTTGAGGACTTAAAGAGACAATTGTCTGAGACGCCGGTTCTTGCGGCTCCAATTGACAAGGAGCCTTTGCTATTGTATGTGGCTGCCAATTCGCGAGCCGTCAGCGTCGCCATCGTGGTGGAGCGTAAGGAAGCCGGCAAGGAGCATCCGGATCAACGGCCGGTTTACTACATCAGTGAGGTGCTCACTGAATCCAAGCAAAGGTACCCAAACTGGCAAAAGCTTGTTTATGGGGTGTTCATGGCAAACCGGAAGTTGAAGCAGTATTTTCAAAGCCATCCTATAACTGTGGTAAGTTCTGCCCCTTTGGGGGACATCATTCAGAACAGGGAGGCCATAGGACGAGTCGCTAAGTGGGCTATTGAGCTTGGGCCTCATGGCTTGAAATACATGCCCAGGACGGCTATTAAGTCTCAGGCCTTAGTGGACTTCATCAATGATTGGACAGAATTGCAGGCCCCTGAGGAGAAGCCGGATAACACCTATTGGACTATTCACTTTGACGGGTCCAGGCAGCTAGAAGGCTCGAGGGCTGGAGTAGTGTTAACTTCCCCTCGAGGTGACAAATTTTGTTATGTACTACGGCTTATGTTTCCATGTACTAACAATGCAGCTGAATATGAGGCGTTACTCCATGGTCTCCGGATGGCTAAGGAGATGAACTTAAGCCGGGTCTGATGCTTGGGCGACTCAGATTTGGTGGCTCAGCAAGTATCAGGCAAGTGGGATTCCAAAGACCCCCTCATGGCGGCTTATCATCGTGAGGTCGATGCGGTGGCTGGTCACTTCACGGGTTATCAAGTGGAGCACATTGATCGAAGGAAGAATGAGGCGGCTGATGATTTAAGCCGGTTGGGATCCCAACGTAAGCCGGTGCCGCCCAACACCTTTCTTGATGTCTTACATAACCCTTCTGTCAAGGTGCCTACCGAGGAAGACTTAGCAGTGCTAGACCCGAAGGCACAGCTGGTGGCGGCTCTTCATGTTATCCCGGACTGGACGGTGCCTTACTTAGATTATATGACCCGGGGTGAGTTACGAGAGGATGAGATATTGGCGAGACAAATCGTTAGGCGCTCCAAATCCATGACGATTGTTAACGACGAGTTACATCACCTCAGCGTCACCGGGGCGTTTCAACGCTGTGTGTCACCTACAGAAGGCCAAGAAATACTTCGTGAGATCCATGAAGGGGATTGTCGCCATCATGCCGGGTCAAAATCTCTCGTGGCCAAGGCTTTTCGTCATGGTTTCTATTGGTTGACGGCTCACGCTGATGCGGAAGATCTGGTCAGTAAATGTGACGGGTGTCAAAAGTTCTCACGACGAGCTCATGTGCCAGCTCAAGAATTAAGGATGATCCCAATCACCTGGCCGTTTGCAGTTTGGGGGCTTGACATGGTTGGACCTTTGAAAAGGTCTAAAGACAAAAAGACACATCTGCTGGTGGCAGTGGACAAGTTTACCAAGTGGGTTGAGGCAGAGCTGGTCAGTAAGTGTGATGCAGCCACGACGGTTCAGTTCATGAAAAAGGTGATCTTTCGTTTTGGCTTTCCACATAGCATTATAACTGATAATGGCACTAATCTCTCTAAGGGTGCCATGGAAGAGTTCTGTCAAAGAGAACATATCCGGCTTGATGTTTCGGCTGTTGCTCATCCTCAATCCAATGGTCAAGCAGAGAGAGCTAATCAAGAGATCTTGAAAGGCATCAAGCCTCGGCTTTTGGTCCCTTTACAGCGGATTCCGGGTTGTTGGGTGGAGGAGTTACCCTCCGTGTTATGGAGCATCAACACTACGCCTAACAGATCCACGGGATACACACCTTTCTTCATGGTTTATGGAGCAGAGGCCGTCCTGCCAAGTGACATCCGGCATGACTCACCCCGAGTGGCGGCTTACATTGAGGCAGATAACGAAAAGGCTCGTCAGGATGCACTTGACTTGTTGGATGAGGAGCGAGACTTGGCAATAGCCCGCTCGGCGATTTACCAGCAAGACATGCGCCGCTATCACAGTCGCCGGGTTAAGAGCAGAACCTTTCAAGAAGGTGACTTGGTGCTCCGGCTCATCCAGGATCAGTCTGATATGCACAAGCTATCCCCGCCTTGGGAAGGACCCTTTGTGGTCAGCAAGAATCTGCACAATGGGTCATATTATCTCATCGATATTTGAGAGTGCAAGGACTCCTTTAAATCGGAGGAGGAGACCCGCCGACCGTGGAATATAGCTCATCTCCGGCCTTACTATACTTAAGTTACTTCTTAAGATACTTTCTATAATGTACATATTATATAAAGCAATAAAGCAGTACCTCTGTCCTTTTTTCCCATAAAGAATGTTTCATGTTTTCTTTATCAGGTGATGGACACTGCCAACAGGGGTCGGATCATATCTGAATCCGGTTTTCCCTTTGGTCCGGCTTATGATCATATCTGAATCTAGCCTTGGTCACTTGGGGGCTTCCTGTTCAAACATAGGTCGTATTCGAACCAAAGAGAACATAGCTGTCGATACCCACTTGATCGGCATATTGCCAAACCCACTTGGGGGCTTCCTGATCAAATTTGAATCATAGCTTAACCCCTTTGGGTCTGACATGGATCATATTCGAATCAGCGTCATTAAACAACTCTAATGTTCACTTGGGGGCTTCCTGTTCAAACATAGGTCGTATTCGAACCAAAGAGAACATAGGTGTCGATACCCACTTGATCGGCATCGCCAAAGCCACTAGGGCTATATGATCGTATCCGAATCTTAGCTTAACCCCTTTGGAACGGTTTTCTGATCGTATTCGAATCAGGAGCCTGTGAACATTTGCAAGTATGACTATTTTCACTATCATTGAAACCCTCTTGAGGAGATGGTTTTTGATCTTTCCGGTTTTATATTATTTACTTCAGGTTGCCAGGTAAAAACTTATATGAGCCGGAGAGTTTATCAAAAAGGATCGCAGGTATGCTGTTATGATTATGTTTTTAACTAATCATGAACCGGCTTATACACATGATTTTTTTATCATGTCCGGGTTATCAATATTCTATAACCCGCTGGTGCAGTAAACTGTCCAGAAAGCCTTGCCTGTTTTACGCGCAGATTAAAACGGAGCAAGGAGAAGTATCAAGGAACCACTTAATTAACATAAGCAAGATGGAAATAGTACTGGCGGCTTAACAGAAGCAATAAGTACCTTAAGGCATGATAGCCATTAAGGAGATTTTCTATCCTATTACAAGACTCCCCGAGTCTGAATAAGTGAAGCATTGTTCTTTGACAAGTTATAACCCGGCTGGCGGCTTATTCCTCCGGCTGGCTTGATGACTCCGGGTTATCCTTCCCCGCCTCTCCTTCGGTTGTTGTGTCCTGGAAGGTGGACAAGGCCCAGTCAATGCCGCTGAAAGCTTCAAATTCAGCTTCATCATCTATTAAACTGGCCGGGTCCACTTCAGGGGCAAAGGTATGCTTACGCGTTGGAGGGAGCAGGCTGACTTGGTCATATGGGACATTTGGGATTATCCGATTCTCGCTATCATAACCTGGCGAATACTTGCTGAGGTCAGTATCCTCCCCAATGAGAGTCGCCAGAGGGCGCACGACTTTGACACAGGCAGTGAAGTCCTGTTCGCCAAAAGCAGTATCGTCCTCCTTAAGACTTGGATATCCAAGAGAGAGGTTAGCAAGGTCAAGCTCTGGCACCCATTCTTTTGCCCGACTCAACGCAGCCACGGCTCCGGCTCTCGCAGATGCCCTCCTTAAGTCTTGAATGCGTTGAGGTAGCACCGACAGATGTCTCAACACGTCTTGCAGGAGCCGGGGAGAGGTATTTGATAAGGCCACAGCGGTTAACGCACGCTGTGACCCGGAGTACAGCTGCTCTACCAAGGTATACACTGCCTTAAGCTTGACCAGCATATTTTCCTTAAGGTTGGTACTCCTGGGGCCTGCATATTCACAGGTATAACAAGTAAGCGGGATGCAATTATTATGATAACTCTTGAGAGATTACAATATTTACGGGCGGCTTACCAAAGATAGCTGAGACCATTTGGGATATGTGCCGCTTTAAGTCGGACAGCTCATTTGTTGCCTCGGCAAGAGATGCCTCCGCTGTTTCAGCCCGGGTCACCAGTGAAGCCCTCTCATCAACCCAAGCCTTCTTTTCTGATTCAAAATTTTTCTTCAGCTTATCTTGTTCAGAGATACTGAATTCAAACTTGGAATTGGCTTTCTGAGCTTCGAGCTCTTGGGTTTTCAACTGGCTCTTCAAATCGGCAATCTCCGCCTCAAATTGACTTACAGTGGCCTGCATTGACATGAGGTTATGGTAAGAATCTTGGTAAGATAACATTGAAGTCCCAAGTATTTTACAAGTAAAGGCACTTGGCACTTGGGGGCTAATGTATGTTTAAAGAATCTTTAGTCTACTTTACCAAGTCACACATATTAAGTCTCAAGCACTTTACAAGTAAAGGTACTTGACACTTGGGGGCTAATGTAACCCAAATTTAAAGTTTCATGTTATCTCCGGGTTAAACATATTCAATTTAAACCGGACAAAACTAATAGCTAGCAGATTATTAAGTCTACAGCATATTCATTCATAAGCAATAGACTTGGGGGCTGGTACAGTAAGTAAGATTTAGAGTGAAAGCTTAAATTTTACCTCGTATTTATGCTCTAGTTGCTTCACCATGTCAATTTCTAGGTCACGGCTACTGTGTACTTGGTTCAGATAGCCCGAGACAATGTCACCAATACTTAGGTGAGAGTAATCATTGATGTCTTGTTTGGACTTCCGGCGCTGGGCAAACTCTTCCTTGGCGGTGCATTGGGCAAGGGCAGTAGGCCGGCCCGGTTCAACATACTGGCTCTTCACAATTTCAACTTCCGGGTCAGCTGTCTAGGCCGGGCTAGGGACTTCCGGGTCATCCGAGTTGTGAATCACGTCCTCTGCAGGCGGGTCAGAAGTTGGCTCCGGAATGATAGAAGCCGGTTCAGGCGGTGGCTAATGAATGGAGCTGTCTGGAACGGATGAGTCAAGCACCGGTTCAGTAATCGCCGGGTCTTGGGTCGGCTTATTCTTCTTTGCCCTCTTGCTGGGCTTTACTTGCAAGCTGTCAGACAAAGTGGAAAGATAAGTATCAAGTATAAGTATGGACAATCGCAAAGTAAGAAAGGTTATATTACCCGGGGGCCGTTTTGAAAGCCGGCATGTTCGACTGCATCGACTCATTAGAAGAAGGGGAGGTCTCCTGATAGTTGGAATCAGATGAATTGAGAGGTTGGCGAATCAAACCCATCAAGGGTAAAACAAAACGTAAGTCGGAGATATAACCTCGGTCCGACGCTTCCTGGTTACATCGGGTAAGCCGGAGGAAAGCTCTGCGTCCTGGTTGGCCCGAGTCTGTCGCCGGTTCTCAAGCTGCTGTTGCTTCAAAAGAAATTGAGGATCTTGGTAAGCGAGAGGGTGTGAAAACCTTTCTGGGTCACCCTTCGGATTCTTTGTGTTGGCAAAGGCTCTGAGTCGGAGGAAATTATAGATACCTCTTCGCCAGCTGCTTGACTGTTCCCAGTATCCTCCTGAAAGGATCAAATGTCAGTAAGATAACGGCAAAGGAGTTAAAGAAAATCAAAAAAAAGATTACCTCTTCCTCATCTGACGAAGAGTCGTCCAATTTAAGCATATCAGAGGCGCTGGGTTTCTTCTTTTTAGAGGTACCCGTCCTGGCGGCTTTCCTTTCGGTCTTCTTGGCCGCCCGGGCGAGTTTTGCAGCCTCATGGTCATACTTGACCTTCCAGAAGTTATCATCGGCCTTTGGGAAAAGACAAAGAGTCATAAGTACCAGAAGGTAACATATTAAAGAGTATTTGTGAAGACTAGTAACTTACTGCAGGAGCCGGATTCTTCTTGCAGAAGGGAAGCAAACTGAAAGTATTACTGGTTACAGTGTCTTCCTTCAATAATGATTGGACTGTAGCATCTACCACATCGTCTGGTAAGTCCTCAGGATTATGACGCATTGAGTCGTCCCTTTCGCTTGTGTAAGTACACATTAAGCCGGAGCGATGGCTTAATGGTAGTATCCGACAGGTGACCCAGACCCGGACCAAATCAATGCCAGTTAACCCGTTGCCTAAAAGGGCCTTGATCTTTCTAATGGTGGGGTTAACAGGCAGGCGCTCAACAGCAGTTAACTTGTCCGCCAGATGATGATTGGACTCAAGACATAGGACGCGAAAGCCGGGCAGAGGCTTCTCGTTAGCCGGAGAGGTGTCTTGTCAGTAGAACCACGTCTGGTTCCAGTCTTTGGGGTGACTCGGCAGCTCAGCATAAGGAAAAATACAGTCTCTCCGCCGCTGGATTGAGATGCCGCCGAGCTCAAGACTAGGCCCGTTGGCGCGTTCATTCTGCCGGTTCAAGTAAAAAGCTCTCTGAACAGCAGCAGGCTTGGTTCCTCTCCTAAGTAAACCTCGCAGAAAACATGGAAATTGCACAGATTGGACACGGAATTGGGTCCAATGTCTTGAGGCCTCAGGTCAAAGAAATCCAGAACTTCCCTGAAGAATTTTGAGCCGGGAGGGGCAAATCCCTGGTTCATATGGTCTGTAAAAACTACTACCTCTCCGTCTTTGGGTTGAGGTATCTCCTCAGACGGGTGAGGGGCGCGATAGGACATGACCTCCTTTTTGGGCAGATGGCCAGACGTTACAAACTCGGAAAGTTTGCTTTTGGTGACTGTGGATGGAACCCAGTTGCAAGTCACAGGGGCCTTAGCCGCCTTAGGAGCCATAATGGCAATGGCCTACGACAAAGTATAAAGGTTCCGGTTCAAATTTAACCCGGGAGAAATATTCAAATTTATTTAAAATAGCGGCTTAAGCAAGGGGCCTAATGATATAAGGGTGATTCTGCAGTAAAGGTTAAACCGCTATCAGGATCAACAGTCATTCAAGATTTTTTAACCCGGACACCTGGACAGTGGTGATAAAGTAAGTTTTTTCAGAAGAAGCTTTCCGGGTGATAGAAACAAGTTTGACGGACAACAGCCTTTATTATGGATCAAGCTATTGTTCTAAAGGAGAAAATTTCTAGACCTAAAAACAGGGCAGGGAAGTTCATGCATTCAAAGGAGGTTTCCAAACAAGAGAAATGAGATCTATTTCTATACAAGATCAACACAAACAACTACCGCAGCGTTTCTGCACGGTTTTTACAATCTAAACAGGCTGTGGAAGTGCAAACTAGCAAGGATCCGCATCGGACAGTGATGAACTCGATGAACTTACCAGAGCTTCAAGATAGATCTAAGAAAGGGGAAAAAGAGGACTCACGGATGAGGATGAACTGCGGAAGCTCGCCATCGCTCTCTGGTTACAGTCAGGTCGATGCAGCGGCCTGAGTCGATGAAGACGAAGGGAGTCGATGGTAACGGCGGCGGAGCTGGAGAGGCAGGGAGGAGAGGAAGAAGACGACTGAAAGAGTAAAAGGGAAAGAACCCAAGTCGTGGCTATTTATAGGGAGGAGATAACTGAGACGGCATGGGAAAGGAGGAGATAACAATTATTATCCAGCGGCCCTGATGCCTCGATTTTCAGAACAGTCAGTAAAGAAGAGATCTGTTGAAGGATTCGGTGGAATAAAAAATGAATTAAAGGAAGGATGACATCACGCCGGGTTAAGACGGATCCAGAAGATGACGTCATGGCGGGTTAACAAAAACCCTCTGTATAGTCAGAAGGCTGAAGATTTAATTATTTACAAATATTTTTTAGATTGACATGAACAAGTTCAAATCAATCCGGGGCCTAATGTTGGGGATATGACTATTTGTGTAAGCCGACCAGGAGGGGCCGGGTTACGCAAAGAGTACTCATCAGAGGAAGCCCAAGGCCAAGCATGAAGATGGCGCTTCAATAAAGAGCTTAAGGCCCACGGGCGGCTTAAGCCCATTGCAATAAACCGCCATGATGGCATGACTTGTAACGTAAGGTAGAGTTAACTGGTCACTGGGCCGGACTCTATTTATAAGCCGGCCGGGACTCTCTGTAAGCCGGTGGGCGTCAACCCGTGTATATAAGGGGACGACCTGCTAGCGACTTAGGGCAAGAAACAACACATCGAGAACCAGGCATAGCGTGTCTCGCTCCTTGGTTATCGAAACATAATACCAACCCAACTAGACGTAGGCCTTACCTTCACCGTAAGGGGCCGAACTAGTATAAACTCTCTCGTGTCCCTTGTCCCGATTTAACCCCTTCAAGCTTCCTAGTTGCGATGGCTCCACAACTAAGTCCTTTCACGAGGACATCTGACGAGACTATTCCACAACACTCGTGGTTAGGTTGATCGTGCTCCGGCGTGGTCAATAACCTCTCAGAATTGGTTTAGTGATTGCTAAGGCGCGACGTCCTCGCACATTCGTAGTCAGATCATCAAAGTCGACTTCCACCAAAGCGATATCCATCATCTCATCATTAGACGGGACACCTTTGCCTCTATCATAATTCCCGGTGCTTCGATTCCAAACCGTGCGCCATACCGTACCAATCCAGAGGAGACGAAGGAGATTATGCGTCAAGTAGAGGAGCTTCTCGACAAAGGTTATATACGCGAATCCCTTAGTCCTTGTGTTGTTCCTATTATTCTAGTGGGAAAAAAGGATGGTACATCGCATATGTGTGTTGATTGTAGAGGCATTAATAATACTACTATTCGTTATCGTCATCCTATTCCTAGGCTAGATGAAATGCTTGATGAATTGAGTGGCTCTACAATATTGTCCAAAGTTGATTTGCATAGTGGATACCATCAAATCCGTATGAAATTGGGGGATGAATGGAAAACAACATTTAAAACTAAGTTTGGATTATATGAGTGATTAGTCATGCATTTTGGGTTAAATAATGCACCTAGTACTTTCATGAGATTAATGAACGACGTTTTACGTGCTTTCATTGGACGATTTGTGGTAGTTTACTTTGATGATATATTGATTTATAGCAGATCTTTGGAGGAACATTTGGAACATTTATGTGTTGTTTTTATTGCACTACGTGATGCACGTTTGTTTGGTAACCTTGGGAAGTGCACCTTTTGCATCGACCGAGTGTCTTTTGTTGGCTATGTTGTTACTCCACAGGGAATTGAAGTCGATAAAGCCAAGATTTAAGCTATTGAGAGTTAGCCGCAGCCCAAAATGGTCACACAAGTGAGGAGTTTTCTTGGCCTCGCTGGATTCCATAGGCGTTTTGTGAGAGATTTTAGAACCATTGCTGCACCTCTCAATGAGCTTACAAAGAAGGATGTGCCTTTTGTTTGGGGTACCGCACAGGAAGAAGCCTTCACGGTGTTGAAAGATAAGTTGACACATGCTCCTTTACTCCAACTTCCTGATTTTAATAAGACATTTGAGCTTGAATGTGATGCTAGTGGAATTGGATTAGGAGGTGTGTTATTACAAGATGGCAAACATGTTGCATACTTTTCTTAAAAATTGAGTGGGCCTAGTCTGAATTATTCTACTTATGATAAAGAATTGTATGCTCTTGTTCGGACTTTAGAAACATGACAACATTATTTATGGCCCAAAGAATTTGTTATACATTCTGATCATGAATCTTTGAAACATATTAAAATTCAAGCTAAACTGAATCGTAGACATGCTAAATGGATTAAATTCATTGAGACTTTCCCTTATGTCATTAAACACAAGAAGGGTAAAGAAAATGTTATTGCTGATGCATTGTCTCGTCGTTATACTATAGTTTCACAACTTGACTTCAAAATATTTGGTTTGGAGACCATCAGAGATCAATATGTGCATGATGCTGATTTTAAAGATGTATTGCATAATTGTAAAGAAGGAAGAACATGGAACAAGTTCGTCATTAATGATGGATTTGTGTTCCGTGTTAACAAGCTATGCATTCCAGCTAGCTCCATTCGTCTTTTGTTGTTGCAGGAGGCACATGGAGGAGGATTAATGGGACACTTTGGCCTGAAGAAGACGAAGTACGTAATTGCTACACATTTCTTTTGGCCAAAGATGAGACGGGATGTTGAGCGCTTTGTTGCTCGCTGCACTACATGTCAAAAAGCTAAGTCACGACTCAATCCTCATGGTTTATATATGCCTTTGCCTGTACCTAATGTTCTTAGGGAGGATATATCTATGGACTTTGTTTTAGGTTTACCTCAACAAAGAAGGGGAGGGATAGCATATTTGTTGTCGTGGATAGATTCACGAAAATGGCACACTTTATACCATGTCATAAAAGCGATGATGCTGTTAATGTTGCGATTTGTTCTTTCTTTAAATTATTTGCTTGCATGGTGTGCCCATTACTATTGTTTCAAATCGCGATACTAAATTTCTTAGCCTCTTTTGGAGATGTTTATGGGCTAAGTTGGGGACTAAACTGCTTTTTGGTACTACTTGTCACCCCCAAACTGATGGACAAACTGAAGTAGTCAATAGAACTTTGTCTACTATGCTTAGGGCTGTTTTGATGAATAATAAGAAAATGTGGGAAGAACGCTTGCCTCATATTGAATTTGCTTATAATCGTTCATTGCATTCTACTACTAAGATGTGCCCTTTAGAAATTGTGTATGGTTTCCTACCTCGTGCACCTATTGATTTGTTGCCTCTTCCATCTTCGGAGAAGGTTAATTTTGATGCTAAACAAGATGCTGAATTGATTTTAAAAATGCATGAGTTAACTAAGGAAAACATTGAGCGTATGAATACTAAATATAAACTTGTTGGAGATGAGGGTAGAAAACATGTTGTGTTTGCACCTGGAGATCTTGTTTGGTTGCATTTGCGTACTGATAGATTTCCTGATTTGCGCAAATCAAAGTTAATGCCATGTGTTGATGGTCCTTTTAAGGTGTTGGAGAAAATAAATCATAATTCATATAAACTTGAGCTGCCTACAGATTTTGGGGTTAGTCCCACTTTTAACATTGCAAATTTGATGCCTTATTTGGGTGAGGAAGATGAGCTTCCGTCAAGGACGACTTCATTTCAAAAAGGGGAGGATGATGAGGACATCAATACCATTGTTACACCCACAGCCCCTACTGCTACCTATACTGGACCAATTACTAGAGCTCGCACACGCCAATTAAATTATCATGTACTTTCGTTTCTTGATAATGATTCTAATGTTCATGAGAATATGATGCTGCCTAAATTGGATACATTTATTTTGCTTACAAATGAAGGGCCTAGCTTGGAGAAGGATGAACATTGGAGCAAGAACAAGCATGGAGATGATGGCATGCACAAGGGAAACAAGAACAAAGTTACAAGTGATGATTTCAGGACTTTGAAGCCACCATAATGAGTGCATGAAGCCTTGGACGAAATATACAAGATGTGATAGAGGCAAAGGTGTCCCGTCTTTCGCTGAGATGATGGATTTCGCTTTGGTGGAAGTTGACTTTGACGATCCGACTACGAACGTACGAGGACGTCGCGCCTTAGCAATCGGTAAACCAACTCCGAGAGGTTATTGACCACGCCAGAACACGATCAACCTGACCACGAGGGTCTGTTTCCTGCGAGCAAACGAAGAACAAGCAAGAAACTGAGATTGCAATCTAGATATTGCGAATATAAGATGAAAGCTTTATTGATCAAGGTGGGGTTCTGTGACGCCTTTGTCTGGTCGTTGAACACAAACGAAGTACGCGAAGTTGCAGCTATGGCGAACTTTTAATCTAAACAAAACCCAAAGTCTAAACGGTGCCCTAAGGGCTGTATATATGGAGGAAGAGGGGGGGGGGGATTTCGTGGCCCTTGGTGGAGGAGTCCGAAATCAACCCTATCTCTTGTTTCCCCACACATACGGACTCTAAAAATAGCCTATACTTATGTATTTAGAAATTACATGGGCCTGGCCCAATAATAAGGTGACGCAGCACCTAGAATAGCCTGGGGACGAAATTTATGAAGTGGCATCTTGTATATTTCGTCCAAGGCTTCATGCATCCATTATGGTGGCTTCAACGTCCTGAAATCATCACTTGTAACTCCGTTCTTGTTCCCCTTGCGCATGCCATCATCTCCATGCTTGTTCTTGCTCCAATGTTCATCCTTCTCCATGCTAGGCCCTTCATTTGTAAGCAAAACAAATGTACCCAATTTAGGCAGCATCATATTCTCATGAACATTAGAATCATTACCAAGAAACGAAAGTACCTGATAATTTAATTGGCGTGCGCGAGCTCTACTAATTGGTTCAGTATATGTAGTAGTAGGTGTTTTGGGTGTAACAATGGTATTTATGTCCTCATCAAGATGCCACTTCATAAATTTCGTCCAGAGCTATTCTAGGTGCTGTGTCACCTTATTATTGGGCCAGGCCCATGTAATTTCAAAATACATAAGTGTAGGCTATTTTTAGAGTCCATATGTGTGGGGAAACAAGAGATAGGGTTAGTTTCAGACCTCTCCACTGAGGGCCACGAAATTCCCCCCTCTTCCTCCATATATACAGCCCTTAGGGCACCGTTTGGACTTTGGGTTTTGTTTAGATTAAAAGTTTGCCATAGCTGCAACTTCGCGTACTTCATTTATGTTCAACGACCAGACCAAGATGTCACAGAACCCCACCTTCATTAATATAGCTTTCCTCTTTTATTCGCAATATCCAGATTGCAATCTCAGTTTCTTGCTTGTTCTTCGTTTGCTCGCAGGAAACAGAACCTCATGGTCAGGTTGATCGTGCTCCGGCGTGGTCAATAACCCTCGAAAGTTGGTTTAGCATGTTCGTAGTCGGATCGTCAAGGTCGACTCCCACAGAAAACGATAGCCAGCATCTCATCAAAACATCGGGACACCTTTGCCACTATCAAATATTATCCCCCTGGTAGGGACAAACTAAGCTTTCTGCAGATGCTCTATGATCTGGGCAATCTCATTTCTGATGAGGACATCAATACCATTGTTACACCCACAACCCCTACTGCTACATATACTGGACCAATTACTAGAGCTCGCGCATGCCTCTATCAATTTGGCCGTAAATTGAAGAAAATCCAGCGGCTATATGCCTTATTCTCCTTGTTTTCGCCGGATAGCATGTTGTAACTCATGCGCGTGAAAGCCAAGGACAAAAGGGCATTCCTGGCATCGGTCGATATATATGTGGAAACAATATCTCCACTATGGAGGACAAGAAATTTCAGGGCGGTCAGGCAAAAAGCGTCACGGGAAAATGAAGTACTTTCAAGGACTCCCATAGATTGGATCTATAAACAATCATAACTTTGTCATTCGGAGTCCGTGCCGGACCCACAAGTACTCAAACTGCTCGCGTCGAGCATGCGAATCCAGAATACTCTCTGCTTGTGCAAGGAGGCTCGGAGTACCCTCAAATTCGGACTTAAGTAGGACTTTTTGGCCCTGAAAGTCAAATAACATCATTCGCCGCTGTTTTTCGGACAAGTTTCTAAACCCATTGGCACTTCCTTTTGAAGGAAATTCAAGAGATTATGTTGCTTATAGACATTAGCCCCCCTGGTAAGAACAAACGTACCTTTTTGCAGATGCTCTGTGATCTGGGCAATCTCATTTGGCCTTAAATTGAAGAAAATCCAGCGGCTATATGTCTTATTCTCCTTGTTTTCGCCGGATGGCATGCTGTAACTCATGCGCGTGAAAGCCAAGAACAAAAGGGTATTCCTGGCATCGATCAATATATATGTGGAAACAATATCTCCAGGATAGAGGAGAAGAAATTTCAGGGCAGTCAGGCAAAAAGCGTCATGGGAAAATAAAGTACTTTCAAGGACTGCCATAGAATGGACCGATGTTCACTAAAACAGTCATAACTTTGTCATTCGGTGTCCGTGTCAGACCCACAAGTACTCAAGTTGTTCGCGGCGAGCGTGCAAATCTAGAAGTTACTCCTGGCTTGTGCCAGGAGGCTCGGAGTACCCTCAAATTCGGCCTTAAGCAGGACTATTTGGCCCTGAAAGTCAAAGAACATCATTCGCCGCTGTTTTTGGACAAGTTTCTGAGCCCATTGGCACTTCCTTTTGAAGGAAATTCGAGAGATTATGTTGCTTATAGACATCAGCCCCCCCTTGTAGGGACAAACGAAGCTTTTTGCAGATGCTCTATGATCCAGGCAATCTCATTTCGCGTAAATTGAAGAAAATCCAGCGGCTATATGCCTTATTCTCCTTGTTTTCGCTAGATGGCATGTTGTAACTCATGCGCGTGAAAGCCATGAACAAAAGGGCATTCCTATCTTCGGTCAATATATATGTGGAAACAATATATCCACCATAGAGGACAAGAAATTTCCGGGCGGTCAGGCAAAAAGCGTCACGGGAAAATGAAGTACTTTCAAGGACTGCCATATAATGGACCGATGTTCAGTAAAATGGTCATAACTTTGTCATTCGGAGTCTGTGTCAGACCCACAAGTACTCAAGCTTCTCGCGGCGAACGTGTGAATCCAGAAAATACTCCCTGCTTGCGCCAGGAGGCCCAGAGTACCCTCAAATTTGCCTTAAGCAAGACTTTTTGGCCCTGAAAGTCAAAGAACATCATTCGCCACTATTTCTCGGACAAGTTTCTGAGCCCATTGGCACTTCCTTTTGAATAAAATTCGAGAGATTATATTACTGATAGACATTAGCCCCCCTGGTAGGGACAAACGTACCTTTCTGCAGATGCTCTATGATCCGGGCAATCTCATTTAGCCGTAAATTACAGAAAATCCAGCGGCTATATGCCTTATTCTCCCTGTTTTCGCCGGATGGCATGCTGTAACTCATGCGCGTGAAAGCCAAGAACAAAAGGGCATTCCTGTCATCATTCAATATATACGTGGAAACAATATCTTCACTATAGAGGACAAAAAAATTCAGGGCGGTCAAGAGAAAAGCGTCACGGGAAAATGAAGTACTTTCAAGGACTGCCATAGAATGGACCAATGTTCAGTAAAACGGTCATAAATTTGTCATTCGGAGTCCGTGTCGGACACACAATGATGCGGAGCATCCCTCGACCATCACCATGGACATCTCACCACCACTGCAAGGACGGAGAGGACCCTTGACAAGAGCTCGCGCACGCGCCATCGAGAACGAGGTACTTCGGAGACCGTCATGAGAAAGCACGGAGGAATCACAAAGTTCATCGGAGAACCAAGAAGGAGAAGGAAGAAGGACGCGCGAGAAGTACGAAGCAAAGGAGGTCCCGGACCACCCCGGCCCTCCCCTACAGCCGGCGGAGCCCCTGGCTACCCCTGGTGCCCTGCCACTCTGGCCCCGGGTGCCCGGCCCTAACCTGGGCGCAGAACCTGCTGGCCCCGGGTGCCCGGCCATGGAGGGCCCGGGTGCCCGCACCCCCTGGGCACTACCCCAGCCGGCCCGGGGTGCCTGGCCCCTCCACCTGGTGCTGCTGTCTTCACCTCCGGGTGCCCGGGCCACCACACCCCGGGTGCCCGGACCCGCCCAGCCGGTCGCCTGGACCCCGGGTGCCCGGGCTTGGAACCCCCGGGTGCCCGGGCCACCTACAGCCGGCCCCTTACCTGTCCGGGTGCCCAGACCCCTTTGCCCCGGGTGCCCAGACCACTCTGCAGAGGCATGCATGCAAGTTGGGGCTTTTGCCCTTGTAACCCTCTCCCCCTCTTATTTCGCCCCTAGACTATAAGTACCCCCACCTAGCTCATTTAGAGGATAGCAAAGTATTGGATAGACAAAAAGAGAGCTTTTCTCATCTTCCTCCTCATGGAGATCATGACCTCCTAAGGGAGAAGATCCTCTTGTGGATGCCAAGCCCTCCTCTTGGAGAAGGATCCCCATCATAGGATCATCAAGACCTCTCTCCTCATAGGATTGGGATGAACTCTACCTTGTATCTTGTTTCCCTTTGATTGTTCATGTACCTTGTGGATCTTGTGTGTTTGTTGGTCTAGTGGATGTGTGATTGGACTTGTTCTTGAGTGTTCTTCTTGTTTTCTCTCTTGTGTTCATCTTGTTGTTGGGGATTCCCCCTCCAATTTGTGAAAGATCTCCACATAGGGTTCCACCCTACAACATCTTGGTATCATGAGCCATGGTTTCTCACGAAATTGGAGCCCCCCTTTTTGTTCTCTAGCATAATTTTGTTGTGTTCTTCCCCAAATTCAAAAATTCCTCACAAAAATATCCCCAATTTTTTGTGATTTGTTGGTTTGATGAGATTTTGTTGGGTTTCATCCATGGATTTGCTTGGTTTCAAGTGGATCTAGCATTCCCCCATCCATCCCCACCTTTCCCTCCACGAAATCCACCAATTTCTCCAATTTTCCCACGAATTTCTGCCCAAATCCGAGACCACCGGGCAACTGGACCTCAAACCCCAGGCACCCGGACCCCCCCCCCCCCGCCCACCCCCGCTGACCACCCCATGTGCCCGCACCCCAAACCCCGGGCACCCGCACCCCCGGGCTCTTTGCCTCGGACCACCCCGGGTGCCCGCACCTTCCACCCCCGGGCACCCGCACCCCAGAATCAGCCGCATGCACTTTAGGTTTTCCCTCATAACATTCACTGCCGAACTCCGATTTGGGTTTTCTTTGGCTCGTTGAAAAGCTAGCGACGTTCCGAGGTCCTCATCTTGGTTTTAGAATCATTTGACTCCATCAAAAAATTGGCATTTTGGCATCTTTTCCTCAGCCATCCACCATATCATCCACCATAACTTTCCGCATCCTAACCCATTGTTGCTCCATATAGCATTTGTGGTTCCTTGAGTGGTGACTTGAGTCTCCTAAGGTGTTTAGGCTACTTAGGGATGGTTGCTTCGTCATCAACCACCACCACCACCACTTCCGCATTGGTAACTCCGGAACCACCAACGCATTCCGCTACCACCATTTGACATTTTCCTTGAGATTTTGAGTTCGCGGTTTTTTATCGTTTCCTAAGGTGTTTCAGCTACTTAGAGACGGGTCTACATCATCTTGGTATCTACATCAAGAACACCGCCACTCATCATCGCCACGAGGTCGTCTTCGACATTGACCGCTTCATCATTTTGACAACCTAACCATAAGCAAGAACGGTAACCTCCATATCACTTTGGTATCGTGGTATCCCTTCATTGTACATTCTTGCCATTACATTGTTAACCCCTTAGCCCATTTTGCGTCACTTGCCTATCGAGACTAGCCATTTGAGTATTGCCGGGAACGTTACTTGTGCACATTAGTGATCCATACCTTCCATTGCATACATACCATATCATATTGGTGTCATCTTGGTATCATCATATCATCCCTTGTGTCGCAAGATCGTTCCCGCATATACACAAATGTTATCTTGGTTTGTGCATTTTGCATAAGTGGCCATATCAAAAAAGAAGAAGAAGAAGAGAATAAGCTTTTAAGCAAAAAGGAAAAGAGAGCAAAGAGCTTGTAAGCAATAGCCATAGCATCGCCACATTGCATATCATACTACCAAATTGATCATCTTGGATCATCGTGTGCGAAACACCGAGAACATCATACACATAGCATACTTGGGATAGAAAGCTCATACATTTTGCATCTTATAGGTTGTGCACAAATGTCGTATCTGCCTATTGAGCAATCGTGCTAGCATCTCTCTTGAGTTGTGCAACACGAGCGTTTTTCGTGGATTCCACATTTTGTGCTCATTCCTTGGTTGCACGACCCCATTTATCTATCCGTGTGTGTGTTTCCGTGTGCCACATATTGCTATTGGTCTACTTGTTTCACATGCGAATTTGTGAATCTTTTCCGACATTATTGACTCTTGCTAACATTTTGCATCAAATTTTTGTGCCACTATCCTCACCGAGCTCCACCATAAGCTTTACTTGATAGGTGTGAGTGAACAAGTCTGGTACCAATTCCACTATTCTTTCATCTCACATTGAGTGAAACGAGATACATCCTCAACTTTTGGGAAAAGGTAACTTGGTATTGTTTATCTCATTTCCTACTCACCTCTACTCGAGTCTTGTGATGGATAGGCAAGGCATTTCATCTCCGGTCTTCCACGACAACGACAACGCGAACAACTACATCACCAAAACGTCCATCTTCGGACTACAACAAGCAATGCACGGCATTGAGCGACTCGCCATCGACATTCGCCAAAACGAAGCAAGGATAAGGAACTACCTCGACAACAAGTTGGCCAAACAAAGGGATCAAGTACGAGACATGATGGCCAACTACAAGTCTTCTTCCCCTTGGTCATCTTCATGGCGGCGATGCTCAAGTGGCCTATCTTCGGAACGTCATCAAGCTCAAGAAATACAACACCATCAAGATGAAGATGCTCGCGATGCGTACCTACAAGTCCCAAAAAGCTCTACATCAAGCTACGGCCAAACATCATGAGCACAAGAGAAGACCGCGAGACAAGCACCACCAAGACGGAGCTACGACTACTACGACCACTTCGGCATCTTCACCAAGTGTCATCAAGGCATCTTCGCCTATGGACGTATGGCATCTTCGCCTACCTCCGACGAGTACGCCTACTTCGGCATTCCTCCACGGCGACGGTGACGAGATGATCGAGCATGGGGCTTTCCCTTCGGTCATGAAGGAGAGCGATGATGTGCCATTTTCGGCCTTCATCCACGGTGATGATGATGAGATGGTTGAGCATGGGATTTTCCCTTCGACCACGGCGAGGTATGATGAATTGAGTGACTTGCGCCACCATATTGAGAGTGAGAGTGACTTAGCCACTAGCCCCATATATGATGAGCTGCCACAAATCCCATGTGAGGAGAGCCACCACCACCACCACTTGAGTGATTTGAGTGACTCCACCATATGTGACATTGAGTGCACCTATCTTGAGGGAGTGAGTGAGCCACCACCACATAGAGAGAATGAGGAAGTTGATAGGGCACGTGAGGCCATTTAGATTTCTAACAACCTAACCTCTACATCTATTGTGTCTTCTCATTTGGTGCTAGGTCCCATTTATGATGACGTGCCGATCCTTGACGACTTCGTCCTTCCTATGGACAAGACGATGGCCATGGTGGAATATGATGCACCTCCCACATGGCTCCATCAAGATGAAGATGATGACCACCATTTGGTATTTGCCACCTCACCTACACCAGTTGAGTGGAATGAACAAGGTAACATAGGTGAAGGTGATGCTCTTGTCCCACTAGTGGACATTCTTGACATTGATTGCTTGCATGATGTTGATCCACCTATTTTCATGCTTCATACTAGTGCGATTACCACATGCGATGATTTGCCCATTTATGATGAGTATGATGATTCTCATGTGGAGTCTATTAGTTGTGATGCCATGTTACATAGGATTTCTTGTGACAATTCTCTAGGTCACATCATGTTTGACAATCCGCTTGACTTGTCATACGCTATGCATGAGATCAACCATATGTCATATTTGCAATCTCATCTTCGTGACTATGCATATGCCATCAACATAAACCCAATTTGCACATATGGCATAGATGACAAGCCCGTGGTTATTGGCATTTGTTTTTCTTGTGATGATATTGATATGCTCCCTTTGCATCATTTATCTCATAGGCCATGCCATGACCACCTAGCTTCGGATATGCATTGTTTTGGATGTTGTCAATATTCTCCATGTGATGTTTCCATTAATGCTCATGAGGACACCCCACAGTTTCCTCATACATTTTAGGAGATTTTGATTCATCCTATCCATTGCATGATCCCAATACTTGCGTGCACAATATGCTTCCCATGAATAAACATGCTATTTATGTGCCATATACTTCTATGCTAAATTTGCATTCCCATCGTGTCATACACAATAACTATTCTTTCATGATGGATGACATGTTCTTATACCATGCATAAAATTTCTTTGAGCGATGCTTATCTTGTGCTAACTCACATGTGCACATACACATCCTGATGGATGATGTGTACATTTACCACGGGCACAATTTCTTTGGTTTGTGTTTCTTTTGTGTAGGTACCCATGAATACTTGTCAACCTCACAATCCCATGAGTTGACAAAATGAGCTCTGGAGAGCAACGATGACTTGGGATCACATGGATTGCCTTTCCCACCGCTCTCTTCGCGCAAAGACTTCGCGCATTTCTTCTACATGGCTCTCACATTGTTATGGGTTATTTACCACTTCTCACTTTATTCCCATATTGCCATGTTCACTTTGCATGATATGCTCATTCCTATGCCTTTGCCATGCATTTGTGACCCATGGTTTGCATTACACATGATGATTGATTCTACTACTTGTATGTGTATTTGCAAGCTTGGTGGAGATATTGCTTGTTATTGCCATGTTCCATTTATGCCACATTCCTATGATGATACTATGATCTTGTTTTGTGCTCGTGCTTGCGATATGTCATGTGCATTGCCTATATCTCTTATTTGCTCACATGACATGATTGCCATGATCTCCTCTAGTGTGTTGCATCTTCCCTCCACTAGTTTGCACGACTTGATTTTTATGCTTTCTCATGTTGCATCCACTTCTTGGATTACTTGCTCCTATCACATGTTTGGTTGCAACAATGTCATTCCTTCACATATGCTATGTCCCATTGATTGCTACATGCTTGCCTTGATTGCCTCACACATGATGAACAATTTCTCTTTCTATTGTGTTGAGTGCCACTCATTTTTCACTACACCCTATGCACATTATGCTTGGATTGTCTTGCACTTGCATGTGTTTAGTCATATCATCTTTTTGGGTGTTGTGAATGACTCTTATGCCTACCATAGACTGTTCATTAAGAGTTTTATGCATGCTTGCTATGAGATTGAGGTAGATGCTTGTTCACTTGTCCCACATATTAGCACCTTACCTCACCCTTGCATGATTGTTTCCATGATGCTTCTCCATGTGCTCAATTTGTATGCTTACATGCCATGCCACAATCCCTTGTCACACCATATGCTATACTTGATGACGACACTTGTTTGGTTACTCACGTCTTGAATGCTTGGTTTTGCTCTAATGCTAACCGGATTTGTTTTTCCAAGTGTTTGTTCTACTCGTTCCTTTTGAAGGAATCACAAGACGGTGCGACATTGGAGAGTGACCATTTCGAGCTTCCACATGACAAGTGCTTGGTGGTCGTCCACTTCTACACAGTGATGCCGTCTCCTTCCCATGGTGATGAAGATCACGATCCACGGACGGATCTCTCCCAAGGGGGGGAGATGATGCGGAGCATCCCTCGACCATCACCATGGACGTCTCACCACTAGCGCAAGGACGGAGAGGACCCTTGACAAGAGCTCGCGCACGCGCCATCGAGAACGAGGTACTTCGGAGATCGTCACGAGAAAGCACGGAGGAATCACCAAGTTCATCGGAGAACCAAGAAGGAGAAGGAAGAAGGACGCGTGAGAAGTACGAAGCAAAGGAGGTCCCGGACCACCCCGGCCCTCCCCTATAGCCGGCGGAGCCCCTGGCTACCCCGGGTGCCCGGCCCTAACCTGGGTGCAGCCCCTGCCGGCCCCGGGTGCCCGGCCATGGAGGGCCCGGGTGCCCGCACCTCCCTCGGCGCTGCCCCAGCCGGCCCCGGGTGCCCGGCCTTGGAGCCCCGGGTGCCCGGCCCTCCTGCTGGTGCTGGTGTCTTCACCTCCGGGTGCCCAGGCCACCACACTCCGGGTGCCCGGCCTAGCCCACCCGGACCGCCTGCCTGGTCTGGGTGCCCAGGCCTTGGTCCCCCGGGTGCCCGGCCTCCCACCTCCAGCCTCCTAGCGCCACCCCGGGTGCCCGGGCTTGGAACCCCCGGGTGCTCGGGCCACCTATAGGCGGCCCCTGACCTGTCCGGGTGCCCGGACCACTCCGCAAAGGCATGCGTGCAAGTTGGGGCTTTTGCCCTTGTAACCCTCTCCCCCTCTTATTTCGCCCCTAGAATATAAGTACCCCCACCTAGCTCATTTAGAGGATAGCAAAGTATTGGATAGACAAAAAGAGAGATTTGCTCATCTTCCTCCTCATGGAGATCATGACCTCCTAAGGGAGAAGATCCTCTTGTGGATGCCAAGCCCTCCTCTTGGAGAAGGATCCCCATCATAGGATCATCAAAACCTCTCTCCTCATAGGATTGGGATGAACTCTACCATGTATCTTGTTTCCCTTTGATTGTTCATGTACCTTGTGGATCTTGTGTGTTTGTTGGTCTAGTGGATGTGTGATTGGACTTGTTCTTGAGTGTTCTTTTTTTCTCTCTTGTGTTCATCTTGTTCTTGGGGATCCCCCCTCCAATTCGTGAAAGATCTCCACATAGGGTTCCACCCTACAACACACAAGTACTCAAACTGCTCGCCGAGAGCGTGCGAATCCAAAAAATACTCCTGGCTAGCGCGAGGAGGCCCGGAGTACCCTCAAATTTTGCCTTAAGCAGGACTTTTTGGCCCTGAAAGTCAAAGAACATCATTCACCGCTGTTTTTTCAGACAAGTTTCTGAGCCCATTGGTACTTCCTTTTGAAGGAAATTCGAGGCTCATAGATATTATCTCCCCTGGTAGGGACAAACGTAGCTTTTTGCATATGCTCTATGATCCAGGCAATCTCGTTTGGCCGTAAGTAGAAGAAAATCTAGCGGCTATATGCCTTATTCTCCTGGTTTTCGCCAGATGGCAAGCTGTAACTCATGCGCGGGAAAGCCAAGAACAAAAGGGCATTCCTGTCTTCGGTCAATATATATGTGGAAACAATATCTCCACTATAGAGGACAAGAAATTTCAGGGCAGTCACGCAAAAAGCGTCCTGGGAAAATGAAGTACTTTCAAGGACTGCCATAGAATGGAATGATATTTAGTAAAATGGTTATAACTTTGTCATTCGGAGTCCGTGTTGGACCCACAAGTACTCAAACTGCTCGCGGCGAGCGTGCGAATCCAGAAAATACTCCTGGCTTCCACCAGGAGGCCCGGAGTACAGATGCGGATCATCCTATGGACATCACCATGTCAAGAGTTCATTTGGCAAGTGACACGTGCAACATCTACTTCTCATACATAAAGGTGAATCTTCTCCTTTACACGTGTTCACTTGACCCCTTCGAGGATGGCATACTACTTGACACTCCACTCGTGTGCATGCATAGGCATTGTCGGAGCTTCACGGACGTCGAGGAGGAGTGCAAGCACCAAGGAATAACTACACCATCCGCGAGGGAAGCCTGGAAGTGATGACAGCAGAAGACGGAGCTGCTGAAGCTGCAGCGGTCGGACATCCGGCACAGAGGCCGGACATCCGACGCCTGTGCAACCGCCAAGGAGCTGCACCAATGGACGACCAACAACATCAGCGACCGGACATCCGGCGCTAGCCCCGGACATCCGGCGCCTCGCTAAAGCCCGGACATCTGGCCTCTCCCCCGGAAATCTGGCAGCGACGACAGAACACACCCAAAGTTTGGCCACTTTAGCCCGGACATCCGGCCGAGACCCCGGACATCCGGCTCGTCCGGAAGCCTCGGACGTCCGGCACCTGCGCGTGCCTAACCGGTCCAAAGGCCCATGTATCCCCCTCTCACTTACCCCTTTGTGGGCTAGCACTATATATACTCCTCCACCTCCTTCTTGTTAGGGTCAGCAAAGGGATAGCTCATTTGTATGTGAGCTTTGCTCCTACCACTCCTCTTCTTGAGAGAGAGAGAGACCACTACTCCGTTGGAGGCCAAGACCTCCATCTTGGAGAAGATCCTGCGGGATATCATCAAGACCCCCTCACGGGTGGACCCCCCATCAAGACCTCCTCATGGAGATGAACTCTACCTTGTATCTTTCCTTTTGTTGTTCATGTACCCTTGTGGATCTTGTGTGCTTGATTGTCTAGTGGATGTGTGATTGGACTTGTTCTTGAGTGTTTCCCCTTGTGATTTCTCCCTGTTCTCCCCTGTGTTCTTCGTGTTCTCCGAGGGATCCCACTAGAATCGTGAAAGATCGGCCTACACCGGGTTAGCCCTGTATCATATGGTATCATGAGCCACGTTTATCACGTATTTGGAGTCCCTCCCATCATTTTCTAGCATTCTTTTGCTTGATTTCCTCCTAAATTTCAAAAATCCCCACCAAAAATAGCTCCAATTGTTTTTGTGATTTGTTGGATTGACGATGTTTTGTTGATTTTGATCCATGGATTTGCTTGGTTTCAAGTGGATCTAGCATTTCCCCAGGTTTCCCCACCTTCCATCCATGAAATCTCTCTAATTTTGCCCTTGGAATCATCCATCTCTGCCCCCAATTTGAAAATTTCCGCCCCAAACGAGATCTGGAATCGTCAGGCCGGATATCCAGGCCACAGGCCGGACATCCGGGCCATCGGGCCGGACATCCGGGCCCAAAGCCGGACATCTGGGCCCTGGAGCACCAAATCTGCACGGTTCTGGACATACACCCCCGGAAATCTGGCCCCTACCCCCGGATATCCGGCCTCTGGGAAATCAGCCTCCCGTGTTTCACCATTTTGACCATAACTAATTCATCCGAACTCCGATTTTGACGTTCTTTAGCTCGTTTTGAAGCTATTGACATCCCCCATCCAACAAAATTACCACCATCACCATTTGACTCCATAAAAATTGTGGAATTTTGGCATATTTTCCTAGGGCTCCCACCACATCATCCGCTACACCACCACCGACTTCCGCAACCTAACCTTTTTTTCTTGCCATAGCATTAGTGGTTGCTTGAGTAGTGATTTGAGTCTCCTAAGGTGTTTCGGCTACTTAGGAAGGTTGCTTCTTCATCAACCACCACCACCACTTCCGCATAACCTTGCCCACCATACACTTCCGACAACCGAACTTAACCCAATTTTGTTTGAGCTTGTTTGAGTTGTGGCTTGTGTCTTGATGCGGAGCATCCCTGTCTCATCCCCATGGACGTAACTACATCTCACTCAACACCACTTGGACCCATGACAAGAGCTAGATCAAAGGCTATTGAAGATAACGTGAACTCGCTCCTCTCCGAACTCCCTCTCTCTACTCACGAGACTTGGCTACTACCTCATACGGACACTCTGTGTGTGATCAGGTACTTGGAGGAGAACCATGGGACAGCTACACCCAATGGCCAAGGTGGCAAGGACACAAGCATGAACATCAAGAAGAAGAGCTACTTCAGAAGCTACAGGCACCGGACGGCCGACCGGGCCCGGACGTCCGACCCCTGAAGGTTGCTACAGCCGAGAGAAGGAAGGCCAGGCAAAGCTCCAGGCAAGGGACGACCGGCCCAGACCACACGTCCGACGAATCCCAGGTCCCGGACGACCGGCGCCCTCCGGACGACCGATAACTGGGCACCCGAGAGGAAATTAACGGAAGACCAAAGCCACCGGACGACCAACACCCGAGCCGAATCTACAGAAGTCCGATGATCTACGAACGTCCGAACCGTCTCGAAGCTCCGGACGACCGACGTCCTCCGGACGTCCGACGCCTGAAAGACCGCAGCCTCGGGCTGATGCCCTTGTACCCCTTCACTTTGACCCCCATTTGCAGTACAACTATAAATAGGTCTCTCCGACCTCCTAGCTAGGGTCACCATTTTCATAGCTCATTTTGAGATAGAGCATAGCTCATCCACCTCAACCTCAAGTTCAACAAGAGCAAGTTGATCATGGACTTCCTTCACGCCAAGAGCAACATGAGGATTATTACCCTCCACGTCAAGGGCATCATCATCACCATCTCCAACAACACAATGAAGAGCAACGTTATGGAAAGCTCAAATTCACAATGCCCAAGTTCAATGGAAGCAATGATCCCGAAGAGTACCTTTCATGGGCATTGAAGTTCGACAAAATCTTTCGTTTGCACAACTATGAGGAAGAGAAGAAGATCGCTATGTCATCACTTGAGTTCCAAGAATATGTGCTCATATGGTGGGAACAAGTCCTTGAGCGCCGAGAAGCAAGAGATGAACCACCTATCACCACTTGGGCTTAAATGAAGGAAGTCATGCGCGCACATTTTGTGCCCACCTACTACAACCGCGATCTTTTCAAGAAGCTACAACTCCTAAAGCAAGGAACAAAGAGTGTTGAAGAATACCACAAGGAAATGGAGATAGCCATGATTCGAGCCAATGTCACAGAAGATGATGAGCAAACAATGGCACGATTCTTGAATGGACTCAATCATCCCATCAAGAAGATCGCCGACTTCCAACCCTACTCCAACCTCATTGAGCTCGTACATCAACCTATAAAGGCGGAACGTCAAGTGCAAGATGACTTCAAGTATGCAAAGTACTC
Source organism: Triticum timopheevii (assembly GCA_963921465.1). NCBI lineage: Eukaryota > Viridiplantae > Streptophyta > Magnoliopsida > Poales > Poaceae > Triticum > Triticum timopheevii. The sequence goes on along the minus strand of OY997266.1, from coordinate 277,952,343 downwards.
ATCCAAGACCTACGGCTTCTCCGACAACCAAGCTTCAACAACTACTCCAACCTCTACATCAACCAAACCTTCTACAAGCAACGACGACAAGCCAAGTTACAAGAAAACTTTGTCAAGTTCAAGTTGTCTTCCTCCTACTACAAGCAACTTCAAGAAGCGTGATTCATCATCTACTCTGACCGATGAGACCATCAAGACAAGCTCCTTCAAGTGTTTCACTTGCGGCGGCCGAGGCCACAAGTCTTACGAATGCACAAACAAGCGCACCATGATCCTCAACGATGATGGAACCTATGACTCCATGAGTGATGAGGAGATGGAAGCCCTTGAACATGTATCCATGCACCGACGAGTGAGCGAGGATGAAGATGATCAAGTCTTTTGTGATGAAGATACGAGCCCCGCTCTCGTTGTCTCCAAGGTCTTGACTCTTCAACATCAACAAGAAGATGACCAAAGATGCCACACCTTCCACACTAAGGCCGGCATCAATTGAAGGTCCGTCAAGGTCATCATCGATGGAGGTAGTTGTCACAACTTGGCAAGTGAAGAACTATGCTACAAGCTTTAATTGGTCAAGAGGAAGCACCCGCACCCCTACAAGGTTCAATGGCTAAGTGACTCCGGCACTATACGCGTTGAGCATATGGTCCAAGTCTCCTTCAAAATTGGTGCATATGAGGACACTTTGGCATGTGATGTGGTCCCAATGACCATTCACCACCTCCTTATTGGTCGACCATGGCAATTCGACCGTGGTGCCATCCACAACGGGCGTACCAATCACTATAGCTTCAAGATGAAAGGGAAGGAGTATGTGCTACGACCTATGTTTCCTAGTCAAGTGATAGCCGACAAGCAACCCACCCATCGTGGAGAGAAGAGTGAGAAAGTGATCCACCAAAAAGTGAGTGAGAGCCACAAGCCAAACTTGAGCGCCTCTTCACCTAGAGAGAAAAACCTAGTCCTATTTGCTACAAAATGTGAGATGAGAGAAGTGTGTGAGAACCCATCGAGTGTTATGAACCTTGTCCTTGTGTGCAAGGATGGGGAACCAAAAACTAACACCTCTCATGAGCTACCTTCAGTGTTTCAATCTCTTTTGCAGGAATTCCAAGATGTTTTCCCCGATGAGCTACCTCCGGGTCTACCTCCTCTACGAGGCATTGAGCATCGGATCGACCTCATCCCCGGAGCACCTCTCCCAAACAAAGCTCCATACCATGTCAACCCCGAAGAAACTAAGGAGATCCAATGGCAAGTACAACAACTAATCGACAATGGGCATGTACGTGAAAGCTTAAGTCCTTGTGTCATTCCTGTTATACTTGTGCCTAAGCAAGATGGAAGTTTTCGCATGTGTTTTGATTGTAGACCTATAAATGCTATTACCATTCGCTATAGACATCCTATTCCTTGCCTAGATGATATGCTTGATGAACTTAGCGGAGCCGCCTTTTTCTCAAAAATTGATCTTAAAAGTGATTATTATCAAATCCGCATACAAGAGGGTGATGAATGGAAAACTACTTTCAAAACCAACTTTGGCTTGTATGAGTGGTTGGTTATGCCTATGGGTTTATCGGAAGCTACCGGTACTTTCATGCGTCTTATGCATTATGTGCTTAGCCCTTATATTGGAGTCTTTGTTGTGGTTTACATTGATGACATTCTTGTTTTTAGCAAATCCATGAAAGAGCATCTTAATCATGTTAGGGACGTTTTGCAAACCCTTCGCAAGGAACGTCTTTACGCCAACTTGAAAAAAATGCACGTTTGGTGTTGACAAACTCGTTTTCTTGGGTTTTGTTGTCTCTTCCAAGGGTGTCCATGTTGATGAATCTAAAATTGAAGAAATTAAAACTTGGCCCCAACCCACCAATTTGCAACAAGTGTGTAGCTTTCTTGGTCTTGCGGGTTTTTATCGTTGCTTTGTGAAAGATTTTAGCACTATTGCCGCTCCTTTGCATGCCTTGAGTAAGAAGAATGCTCCTTTTGTTTGGGGATCTTTGCAATCCACCGCTTTTGATGAGCTCAAATCTTTGCTTACTCATGCTCCAATTCTTGCTTTACCCAACTTTGAGAAAACTTTTGAGGTTCATTGTGATGCAAGTGGTATCGGAATTGGCGGAGTTTTGATGCAAGAAAAATGAGCCATTGCATATTTTAGTGAAAAACTCTCCGGTGCTCAACTTAACTACCCCATCTATGACAAAGAATTGTATGCTTTAGTACGTGTGCTACATGTTTGGGAACATTATCTTAGACCTCATGAGTTTGTCATCCATACCGATCATGAAATGCTTAAGTACTTAAAAGGTCAAACTAAGTTGAACAAGCGTCATGCCAAATGGAGTGAATTTATTGAATCTTTCCCCTATGTGATCAAGTACATTAAGGGTAAGGAAAACGTAGTTGCGGATGCACTTTCACGAATATGCAGGCTTGTCACTAAGCTTGAGTTGAATATTATTGGTTTTGAGCGCATAAAAGACTTGTATGCTAATGATCCATCTTTTGATACTCCTTATGCTAAATGTTTGACGCAAACATCTTGGGAACAATATTACATCAAGGATGGTTATCATATCAGAGCTAACAAACTATGCATTCCCGAGTCTTCTCTTTGTTTGCTCCTTTTGCAAGAGGCTCATGGAGGTGGACTCATGGGACACTTTGGACACGACAAGACATTCGCCACGCTCTCCAAGAACTACTTTTGGCCCAAGATGTTCCGCGACGTCTCACGCTTCACCAACCGATGCTCTACATGTCGCAAAGCTAAGTCTAAAGCTCAATCACATGGTCTTTACATGCCTCTTCCTATTCCTTATCAACCTTGGGAAGACATTAGCATGGATTTTGTACTTGGTTTGCCTAGAACTCAAAATGGAAAGGATTCCGTGTTTGTTGTTGTGGACCGATTTTCTAAGATGGCACATTTCATTCCTTGCAACAAGATAGACGATGCTTCACACATTGCAAATCTCTTTTGTAGGGAAATGTTGCGACTCCATGGAGTACCAAAGACAATCATCTCCGATCGTGACGTCAATTTCTTAAGTTACTTTTGGAAGACCCTATGCGCCAAGCTCGGAATCAAGCTCTTGTTCTCATCTGCATACCATCCTCAAACCGACAGCCAAACGGAGGTGAAGAACCTGACACTCTCCACTCTACTTCGTGTGTTGATCAAGAAGAACATCAAGGAGTGGGAAGCATGTCTACCCATCACCGAGTACGCCTACAACCGTGCGAGACATTCGATTACCGGCAAGTCCCCCTTCGAGGTCGTCTACGGCTTCAACCCGTTGTCACCATTGGACATTCTACCTCTTCCTCTACAAGAGCGCGCCAACATGTATGCGGGTGCACGGGCAAGCTACATCAAGAAGATGCATGAGGATACAAGGCACACCATCGAGCGCCAAGTACAACGACTAGCGACCAAGCTCAACGTCAACAAGCAACCCATGATCTTCAACATTGGCGATCTCGTGTGGCTACACCTTCGTAAGGACCGCTTCCCCAACGAACACAAGTCCAAACTTCTCCCTCGAGCCGATGGACCCTTCAAGGTGCTAGCATGCTACAATGACAACGCCTACAAGTTAGACCTCCCACGAGGCAGGTACAATGTGAGCGACATCTTCAACGTCAAGGACCTCGCGCCATACCATGGAGATGAAGCTTTTGATCCGAGGTCGGATCTCTCCCAAGGGGGGAGATGATGCGGAGCATCCCTCGCCCATCCCCATGGACGTACCTACATCTCCCTCAACACCACTTGGACCCATGACAAGAGCTAGATCAAAGGCCATTGAAGATAAGGTGAACTCGCTCCTCTCCGAACTCCCTCTCTCTACTCACGAGACTTGGCTACTACCTCATACGGACACTCTCTATGTGTGATCAGGTACTTGGAGGAGAGCCACGGGACAGCTACACCCAATGGCCAAAGTGGCAAGGACACTAAGCATGAACATCAAGAAGAAGAGCTACTTGGGAAGCTACACGCACTGGATGACCGGCCGGGCCCGGATGTCCGACCCCTGAAGGTTGCTACAGCCGAGAGAAGGAATGCCAGCCAAAGCTCCAGGCAACGGACGACCGGCCATGCCGGACGTCCGACGACTCCCAGGCCCCGGACGACCAACGCCTTCCAGACGACCAACAACTGGGCACCCGAGAGGAAATTAACGGAAGACCGAAGCCACCGGACAACCGGACGACCAGCACCCGAGCCGGATCTATAGAAGTCCGACGATCTACGGACGTCCGGACCATCCTGAAGCTCCGGACCGACGTCCTTCGGACGTCCGACGCCTGAAAGAACGCAGCCTCGGGCTGATGCCCTGGTACCCCTTCACTTTGACCCCCATTTGCACTACGACTATAAATAGGTCTCTCCCACCTCCTAACTAGGGTCAGCATTGTGATAGCTCATTTTGAGATAGAGCATAGCTCATCCGTACCGGATCTACTCCACGTGAGGGGTCGTGCCTCTTCGGAGAAGATCCATTCGGATTCAAGGCCTCCATCCGGAGAATACAATCAAGACTTCCTCACGGAGAAGAACGGCTACTCGTGTATTATCCATTGTTGACTTTGTATCTCGTGTTAGTCATGCCTCGATGATCTAAACCTTGTGTGATCGATCTCTTGTCGGTTGAGTGTTTCTCTTGTTCTTCCCCGTGATCTCCTCATGTTTTTCCGCGCGTTCTTCGTGTTTCCCCATAGGATCCACTCCAAACGTGAAAGATCGGCCCCATAGGGTTCCGCCCTACATCATGTCTCCTAATGTGTTTCGGCTACTTAGGGACAGCACCTTCAACTCTGACACGTGTATAGCCCATCATTCCACTTCCGCATTGCAAAGTGCAAAACCACCACCGCTCTCCGCTACCACCATTTTGACATTTGCCTTTGGAGAATTTGAGATTGCGGTTTTTCCGTTTCCTAGGGTGCTTCGGCTAACTAGGAACGAGTCGACATCGGCAGCACCGCCTCTCATCATCACCAAGGATGGTAACCTCGACGAAACCATTGTACATTCCCCTTGCAATTGCATTGATGACCTCTACCCCATTTATAGAGGCAAAGATGTCCCGTCTTTCGATGAGATGATGGATATCGCTTTGGTGGAAGTCGATTTTGACGATCCCACTACGAACGTGCGAGGACGTCGTGCCTTAGCAATCGCTAAACCAACTCGGAGAGGTTATTGACCACGCTGGAGCACGATCAACTTGACCACGAGGGTCTGTTTCCTACGAGCAAACGAAGAACAAGCAAGAAACTGAGATTGCAATCTGGATATTGCGAACATAAGATGAAAGCTTTATTGATCGAGGTGGGGTTCTGTGACGCCTTTGTCTGGTCATTGAACACAAATGAAGTACGCGAAGTTGCAGCTATGGTGAACTTTTAATCTAAACAAAACCCAAGGGAAAAGCTACTAGATGAATCTACTTATATAGGATCAAGGGGTGGTGGCCAAGGAGGTGCGAGGACGTCCCAAGCCAGCCTAAAACCAACCCTAGGTCGTACAAGGCTCATGGGCCCAAGTGGAGGTGATGCAACACCTTTGGACTTGTAGTTTGACTCGGATTCTAGTGCAACATCAGATTGTTTCGTCCATAACTCAACGCTCCGGATGAATTTGAAGGTGAATCCAATTGTGTTGGAAAGCGCATGAAATCTACTTTCCAACAAAAAAAAGAATCACCCAATTTGGAGTCCGTATGAAAGAGTTATTGGCGTTTTGAGTCAGGTATGTTTGTGCAGTCCAAACCTGAATCCAGAACGTGAGAGACTTTGACTCTATCTTCTGTTGGCCCAAAAGTGACGTGAGAGGACTTTTTGAAAAGCACATAAACTTCTTTTTCCCCTTATCTTCATATGTGGATTGAACAAATGTCCCATACACCTACAATTAGACATGGCACAAAAGTCTGTGAAGTATTTTTGTCCTGGATGACATAAATAAATTATTGCATAGTTTGCATTAGAAATCACCTCACAAATATGTATGCAATATTTTTGCTCGTATCCAAGGTAGTCATCTCCTCATCATCCTCCCCTTCTTGAAAACAAAGCCGTCCTCGGCGTTGCTTAATCTGAAATGTGGCTAACAAAAGAGACAAGGTGTACATGTTGTATATGTATATGTCATCCGTTTTTACTTCCCTTGATTTTTGCACGTATGACACATGTATACATGAGTAACTTTCATAGTTCATAAAATCTTAAGCCAAAAAATTATCACAAGATGTAGAAGGCATTAAAATATTGCAACTCAGTTTGCACATATAAGTGAAGCTCTTATTCATTTCAAAAGATTGACAATGTTCATCATTAAACCATCCCAACATTGGTGAATAAATCTTACTTGCATCAAATTTACATGCTACAACATGCTTAACTAAGCAAACATGCAATAAGTCATTGGACACAGAATCATCACCAAGAATAGAGGTCATATCAAAATGATTAAACATTGGTTCTTTTGCATCAACAGTTACTTCAGTGGGTGCAATCAAAATTGTTGGTATTTCAGTTGTTTGATCACATGGCAAAGTCAAATTATCAACATAGTCCTCTAAAATAGGTGGTGTGATCAAAGTAGTGGGTAGCTCATCAGATGGTGCATGCAAATTGACAAGGCATTCATCATTCTCATGTAGAGATGGAAGATCAGTACCTTTGTCATTACCTCTTATGATCAACTCAGATGATGTAGCCACTCTCGGGGGCGATGTGTCACATGGTGGAGGTGATGTAGTCCTCACAATGACGGGGTAGTATGCATAGTAGTTGAAGGAACAATCATATCAACTCTTGGAATGTGCACCGTGCGCTTGTTCTCCTTGTGGCCAACACGGCGTTTTATTTCTTGTTCAGCTTTGCAAGCAAGACGAAACAAATGGTCCATAGGATAACACTCTTCATGAATCAGTATCTCTTGAATATCACGGTTTAATCCTCCCCAAAATCTATCCATAAAATCATCTTCACTTTCTTCTAAAGACGAATGCAACAAGGTAGTTTGTAAATCATCATAATATTTTGTTACAGTGTCACTACCTTGTTTTAAATGTTGCAACTTCTTAATCATGTCACGAGTATAATAAGCAGGGACGAAAGTATGTCGCATGGCAAGTTTCAAATCATCCCAAGTAGTAGGTATATAATCAGGGTGTAACCGACAATATTCACTCCACCAAATGAAAGCATAACCAGTGAAAGAACCAACCGCAACCTTAACCTTTTTATGTTCATCAAAATTATGGGAAGCAAATATATTTTTTATGTCGAACTCCCATTCAATTTATAAAGAAGGTCTAAAACGGCCATTAAATGGTGGTATAGATACATTAACCTGATCATGTGCATTTGGATGTTTGTGCACCTCTCGTGACGGTTGTGGTATTCGCAAAGGTGGTGGCACGTCTCCCACGATCGACAAAGCCCATGAATTGACTCTGGATCCTGTCATGATTAGTTGAAACAAGAAACAGAATCCAAAAAAATGTTCCTATGAACTACTTGGAAGTGGTGGTAAAACACTCACAGTATAGCAAATCTCAATATCTTACAAGTTCTTACCATGCAGCAGGTGGTGATCGGCAACCAGCGGTGTCAAATAACTCTGAAGATGGAGTAAAGCGATTGCCAGGGGAAAGTGCATAAACATAGTGTAGAAATATGTGGAGCTTGGAAGGCTTAAGTATATGGTAGCAAAAGATTAGCAATAGTCAATTCAGAGATGCAATGTTGAAGAAACGCTCAACGACGGTACTGTGCTGGTCCTAGGCTAGACCGTACTAGAGACGCGAGCCTAGAACACTAATGAGGTCACGGCATAGCACAACTAGCATCAATAAAGGATATGAAGTAGCTCTGGACAACAAGATATAAGTGAAAATCACAATAGCAGTGGAGATAATGATGAGAAACAACAGCCAAGCTGGATATATCAACAACTTACTCTCCAACTTTTCACTGGAAAAGTTTGTGCCAATTTTCTAATAATTGTTATCAAGAATGGCACTGACTCAAGCTTCCAAATGCAAAAAGAATCACTCAATTCCGAGTTGATACGAGGAGTCAAAAAATTCTAAAACTGGCTTGAAAAACTGGAATAAGCTGTGTTCGCGAACTTCGGAGGGCAAAACGACCTATTTAGAATCTTTTTTTGAGGTGCCAAATATTGAACTTGTTTCTGCAACTATTTAGATGCATCACGTTGCTAGCTTTCATTTGAGTACTCGCGGAGCCAAAATGGACTTCGTATGAAAAAGTTATGCCTGTTTTATTGAACAGTGCGCAAAACAGATTCCAATCCGAATTCAACTACGAGATTGAGTCTAGATAGATCCGAATTTTGTTTTCTTTTTCTTCTCTCTTTTTTTCCTCACACTTTTTTTCTTTTTCTTTCTCTTTTTTTCTCTGACTTTTTTTACTTTTTTTCTCCTTTTTTTTCTCTCTCCCTATTTCCAAAACAAACTAGATAAGATGCAGATTGGATCAAGCGAAGATGTGAGCGACCTCACTATGATTATGACAATGAACGGTTGGTAGCACGTGGTGAAAATTGATGGATGGGTGGTGGACAGCGGAAGGGATAACGATGCAGCGGCGGCGTGACTAATGTGAACAGAACTCGAAACACTAAATGAACTAGACACTAAGACCAGCAACTCGACACGACGATGCAACCAATAATTCAATAATGCAAACAATGAAAAGAAAATTGCAAAGGCTCAGACAGGATAGGACAAAGGATGAATATATCTAAATTTTTTTGTGGCTTTTTCTTGGACAATAGGTAAGAAAATAAATGTAATCTAGGGATAACTGGAAATTCACACCGAGCAACATGAAAACTGATACCACTTGATAGAGGCAAAGATGTCCCGTCTTTCGATGAGATGTTGGATATCGCTTTGGTGGAAGTCGACTTTGACGATCCTACTACGAACATGCGAGGAAGTCGCGCCTTAGCAATCGCTAAACCAACTCCGAGAGGTTATTGACCACGCCGGAGCACGATCAACCTGACCACGAGGATCTGTTTCCTGCGAGCAAACGAAGAACAAGCAAGAAACTGAGATTGCAATCTGGATATTGCGAATATAAGATGAAAGCTTTATTGATCAAGGTGGGGTTCTGTGACGCCTTTGTCTGGTCATTGAACACAAACGAATTACATGAAGTTGCAGCTATGGCGAACTTTTAATCTAAACAAAACCCAAAGGAAAAGCTACTAGATGGGTCTACTTATATAGGAGCAAGCGGTGGCGGCCAAGGAGGTGGGAGAACATCCCAAGGCAGTCTAAAACCAACCCTAGGTCGTACAAGGCTCATGGGCCCAAGTGGAGGTGATGCAACACCTTTGGACATGTAGTTTGACCCAAAGTCTAAACGACGCCCTAAGGGTTGTATATATGGAGGAAGAGGGGGGAATTTCGTGGCCCTTGGGGAAGGGGTCCGAAACCAACCCTATCTCTTGTTTCCCCACACATACGGACTCTAAAAACAATCTATACTCAACTATTTCAAAAATACATGGGCCTGGCCCAATAATGAGGTGACGCAACACCTAGAACAGCCTCTGGACGAAAGTTACGAAGTAGCATCTTGTATATTTCGTCCAAGGCTTCATGCACTCATTATGGTGGCTTCGTTCTTGTTCCCCTTGCACATGCCATCATCTCCATGCTTATTCTTGCTCCAATGTTCATCCTTCTCCAAGCTAGGCCCTTCATTTGTAAGAAAAACAATGTATCCAATTTAGGCAGCATCATATTCTTACGGACATTAGAATCATTACCAAGAAACGAATGTACCTGGTAATTTAATTGGCGTGCGCGAGCTCTAGTAATTGGTCCAGTATGTATAGCAGCAGGGGTTGTGGGTGTAACAATGGTATTGATGTCCTCATCATCCTCCCCATCTTGAAATGAAGTCGTCCTCGATGAAAGCTCATCTTCCTCACCCAAATAAGGCTTCAAATCAACAATGTTAAAAGTGGGACTAACCCCAAAATCTGCAGGCAGCTCAAGTTTATATGCATTATCATTTATTTTCTCTAAAACCTTAAAAGGACCATCAGCACGTGGCATTAGCTTTGATTTGCGCAAATCAGGAAATCTATCCTTACGCAAATGTAACCAAACAAGATCTCCAGGTGAAACACAACATGTTTTTACCCTTATCTCCAGCAAGTTTATATTTAGCATTCATACGCTCAATGTTTTCCTTAGTTAACTTATGCATTTTTAAAATCAATTTAGCACGTTGTTTAGCGTCAAAATTAACCTTGACCGAAGATGGAAGAGACAACAAATCAATAGGTGCACGAGGTAGGAAACCATACACAATTTCAAAAGGGCACATCTTAGTAGTAGAATGCAATGAACGATTATAAGCAAATTCAATATGAGGCAAGCATTCTTCCCACATTTTCTTATTATTCTTCAAAACAGCCCTAAGCATAGTAGACAATGTTCTATTGACTACTTCAGTTTGTCCATCAGTTTGGGGGTGAGACAAGTAGTACTAAAAAGCAGTTTAGTCCCCAACTTAGCCCATAAACATCTCCAAAAGTGGCTAAGAAATTTAGTATCATGATCTGAAACAATAGTATTTGGCACACCATGCAAGCGAATAATTTCACGAAAAAACAAATCAGCAACATTAACAACATCATCGCTTTTATGACATGGTATAAAGTGTGCCATTTTCGAGAATCTATCCATGACAACAAATATGCTATCCCTCCCCTTCTTTGTTCGAGGTAAACCTAAAACAAAGTCCATAGATATATCTTCCCAAGGAACACTAGGTATAGGCAAAGGCATATATAAACCATGAGGATTGAGTTGTGACTTAGCTTTTTGACACGTAGTGCAGCGAGCAACAAAGCGCTCAACATCCCGTCTCATCTTTGGCCAAAAGAAATGTGTAGCAAGTACGTCCTCCGTCTTCTTCACGCCAAAGTGTCCCATTAATCCTCCTCCACGTGCCTCCTGCAACAACAAAAGACGAACGGAGCTAGCTAGAATGCATAGCTTGTTAGCACGGAACACAAATCCATCATTAACGACGAACTTGTTCCATGTTCTTCCTTCTTTACAATTCTGCAATACATTTTGAAAATCAGCATCATGCACATATTGATCTTTGATGGTCTCCAAACCAAATATTTTGAAGTCAAGTTGTGAAAGCATAGTATAGCGACGAGATAATGCATCGGCAATAACATTTTGTTTACCCTTCTTGTGTTTAATGACATAAGGGAAAGTCTCAATGAATTCAACCCATTTAGCATGTCTACGATTCAGTTTAGCTTGACTTTTAATATGTTCCACAGATTCATGATCAGAATGTATAACAAATTCCTTGGGCCATAAATAATGCTGCCATGTTTCTAAAGTCCGCAAAAGAGCATATAATTCTTTATCATAAGTAGAATAATTCAGACTAGGCCCACTCAATTTTTCAGAAAAGTATGCAACAAGTTTGCCATCTTGTAATAACACACCTCCTAATCCAATTCAACTAGCATCACATTCAAGCTCAAATGTCTTATTAAAATCAGGAAGTTGGAGTAAAGGAGCATGTGTCAACTTATCTTTCAACACCGTGAAGGCTTCTTCCTGTGCGGTACCCCAAACAAAAGGCACATCCTTCTTTGTAAGCTCATTGAGAGGTGCAGCAATGGTGCTAAAATCTCTCACAAAACGCCTATAGAATCCAACGAGGCCAAGAAAACTCCTCACTTGTGTGACCGTTTTGGGCTGCGGGCAACTCTCAATAGCTTCAATCTTGGCTTTATCAACTTCAATTCCCTGCGGAGTAACAACATAGCCAAGAAAAGACACTCGGTCGGTGCAAAAGGTGCACTTCCCCAAGGTCACCAAACAAACGTGCATCACGTAGAGCAATAAAAACAGCACGTAAATGTTCCAAATGTTCCTCCAAAGATCTGCTATAAATCAATATGTCATCAAAGTAAACTACCACAAAATGTCCAATGAAAGCACGTAAAACTTTGTTCATTAGTCTCATGAAAGTACTAGGTGCATTAGTTAACCCAAAAGGCATGACTAATCACTCATATAATCCAAACTAAGTTTTAAATGTTGTTTTCCATTCATTTCCCAATTTCATCCGAATTTGATGGTATCCACTATGCAGATCAACTTTGGAGAATATTGTAGAGCCACTCAATTCATCAAGCATATCATCTAGCCTAGGAATAGGATGACGATAACAAATAGTAATATTATTAATGCCTCCACAATCAACACACATACGCGATGTACCATCCTTTTTCGGCACTAGAATAATCAGAACAACACAAGGACTAAGGGATTCGCGTATATAACCTTTGTCAAGAAGCTCCTGTACTTGACGCATAATCTCCTTCGTCTCCTCTGGATTGGTACGGTATGGCGCACGGTTTGGCAGTGAAGCACCGGGAATTAAATCAATCTGATGCTCAATCCCTCGAATAGGCGGTAATCCCAGTGGCACGTCTTGTGGAAAGACGTCAGCGAACTCCTGCAAAACGTTAGTGACAGCAGGAGGCAAAGAGGAAGGCACGTCCTCAAATGAAAATAATTCCTCTTTGCACACAAAAGCATAGCAAACAGATTTGCTAAAATCTAGCTCATCAATGTCAGATTTGGTGGCAAATAAACATGCACTTTTTAATTTAATCTCAAAAAGCAACACTAGATGGTTTATTATTAGGCTTCATTTGTTGCTCAAATTCTTTTGCCACAATCTGATTTTCACTCTTATTCTTGTCCTGTTTTGCTTTATTAGCTCTATTAATATCATCTTTCAGAATGGAATCAGGAGTCATAGGAAGCAAAGTAATATTTTTATCCTTATGAACAAGAGTATACTGATTGTTTCTACCATGGTGTATAGAATTTTTATCAAATTGCCATGGTCGACCAAGTAATAAGGAACATGCTTGCATAGGTACCACATCACAATCAACATAAACAGCATATGTAGAGATACTAAAATACACACAAACAGTACGTGTTACCTTAACCTTGCCACTGTTTTTGAACCATTGGATGTAGTAAGGATGTGGATGTGGTCTTGTGGTGAGAGATAGCTTCTCCACCATCTCCATGCTAGCCAAGTTGTTGCAGCTCCCTCCATCTATGATGACGCGCACAGAACGTTCCTTCACAACTCCCTTTGTATGGAACACATTATGCGTCTGATTTTTCTCAGCTTGTGTAACCTGCACACTCAAAACACGTTGAGCAACTAAACATTCTACCTGTCAGCATCTTCAGGAGCCATGTATTGCGTCTCATGATCAGAATCATCTCCACCATGTTCTTCACTTGTAATAAGGTCCAAAGTCTCCTCATCATAGTCACTAGCAGACTCATACCCACCATCCTCAGTAGCAATCATCACACGCTGAGATTTGCATTCTCTCGCATAATGTCCTCTTCCCTTACAACGACGACAAATAATATCACTTGTGTGCCCTGTTGATGCCATGGAAGAAGAAGAGCTCTGTGCAGGCCCGGCAGGTGCGTTCTTGGTAGATAGTGGTGGTTGTGCCTGCTTTCTTATACCACGGCTGGAAGTGACACCTGATGGAGGTGCTAGTGCAGTGGAAGTAGAAGATGCACGCGGTGTCGATGATGAAGGTCGACCTGCAGAAAAGTTAGTTCGCGCCAATGCTTGTCGATCCTGCACTTCACGTTCACGTTTACAAGCAAGATGGAATAAACGAGTGATATTAGTATACTCTTTATACTTTAGAATGATCTGAATCTCTCTATTTAAACCACCCATAAAACGTGCAAGCATAGCTTCATTCTCCTCAACAATACCACATCTAATCATGCCAGTTTGTAATTCTTGATAATATTCTTCTACAAAAAATTTCCCTTGTCTCAAACGCTGCAGTTTTTGAAGTAATTCACGTTGATAATATGGTGGAACCCAACGAGTACGCATAGCAGTTTTCAAAGCAGCCCAAGTAGCTGGAATAGGATATAATCTACAATGTTTAGACCACCATACACATTCAAAACTAATGAAAGCACAAACAACAACAGGAACCCGTCTCTCCTCGGGATATTGTAAACATGTAAAATGTTGTTCAGTTTCTAACTCCCAAGTAAGATATACATCAGGAATGTATCCACCCTCAAACGATGGAATATTCAATTTCAGTTTAGGAACATGGTCATGATCTCGTACCTGAGGTGGTGGTGCAGGCCTACCGTTGCGAATAAATACCTGAGGTTGACCTGCTGGTGGTGGTGCTGGTGGCTGCACGTAGTACTGACTTTGATCAACCTCATCCTCGTAATAGTCCTCCACCTCTGCAGTAACAGCAGGAGCTACAGAAGCACCAACAGCAGTAGCAGCGGCACCAGAATTTTGTCCTGGCTCAATAGGAACACGTTGTGCTCGCCCTACTGTATTGCGGCGTAGAACTGGTTGTGGGAGACGTTTGAGTAATTCATCGAACTTGGCGTCCAACTTGGTGTCAATTGTCTTCTCAATGTCATCCATCCTCTCCAATGCCTTTCCAAAGCTGGCCATCACGTCTTCCACCTGTTGACCCAACATTTGATGAAACTTATCATGAAGCTCCTTGTTCGTCATGTTCTCCCAGTCAATATCGTCGGCTTGTGTTCCTGCCAATGTTAGCAGCAATAGAAACAGACAAGAATATGATCCTACAGACTACTGGAATATGGTGGTGGTGGGGTGTCACAAATCCGTCAAGCGAATCTCAAATTCTTACCAATTCTTACCCAGCAGCAGGTGGTGATCGGCAACCGTTGTAGTCAAAACTGTCAAAACTTGGATAGAGCGATTACCAGGGAGAGTCAAACGCACGACGTAGATGTATGTGGAGCTGGGAAGGCTTATAATATGGTAGCAAAAAGGGTCAGCAATAATCAGTTCAGAGATGCAAAGTTGAATAAACGCTCAACAACGGTACTGTGCTGGTCCTAGGCTAGACCGTGCAAGAGACGCGAGCCTAGAACACTAACAAAATCACGGCGCGGCACATAATCAAGGGAGGAGCACACTCTGAGTTTTTTTTCACTTTTTTTTTTGCTCCGCAACAAAAAAAATTTATTGAAAAAGTCTACAAAATGGCCTAAAAACTGCCTAGCCAGAATTTTCCAGACTTAGTTTTATTTTTGAAACTGGAACTATTTTTCTTGTATGGGTAGCGCGGAAGTTGGGGAATCCGAATTGTTCACGACTCATAGTATCGCGTGCTCTAGAACTCGAAGATAAAGGAACAAATACTGGACTCGGACTAGGACTGGTGGCGGAGATGAATCTGGTGGAACTCGCACTGGTGATGGTATATGACGGTGGTATATGTGGACTCGGATTGGTGGTGGTATATGAACTCGGATTGGTGGTAGTATATGGACTCGAATCGGTGATGGTATATGGACTCGGATTGGTGGTGGTATATGGACTCGGATCGGTGGTGGTATATGGAGTCGGAATGGTGGTGGTATATGGACTCTGATCGGTGGTGGTATATGGACTCAAAGAAGTAGCAGATAAGCAGTCATGGTATATGGCAGGGCGATGATGATGGTGCGGCGGCGGCGTGACGACTTGTGAACAGAACTCGAAAATCTAAGAACTAGACCTAAGACCAGCAACTTGACACAACGAAGCAACCGCAAATTCAACAATGCAAATACAGAAAAGATTATGCAATGGCTCAGACTGGTTCGGATATGATGAACTAACCCTAATTTTTTTGTGGCTTTTTCGTGGACTGTAGGTATGAAGAACAGACTCGATCTACACTACGAAAAACTGTAAAATCTCACCGAGCAACCTCGAAATCTGATACCACTTGATAGAGGCAAAGGTGTCCCGTCTTTCGATGAGATGGTGGCTATCGTTGTCTGTGGGAGTCGACCTTGACGATCCAACTATGAACGTGCGTGACGTCGCACCTTAGCAATCTCTAAACCAACTTCCGAGGGGTTATTGACCACGACGGAGCACTATTAACCTGACCACGAGGGTTTGATTCCTGCGAGCAAACGAAGAACAAGCAAGAAACTGGGATTGCAATCAGGATATTGCGAATATAGGATGAAAGCTTTATTGATCAATATGGGGTTTTGTGACGTCTTGGTCTGGTCGTTGAACACAAACGAAGTACGCGGAGTTGCAGCTATGTCGAACTTTAATCTAAACAAAACCCAAAGTCTAAACGACGCCCTAAGGGTTGTATATATGGAGGAAGAGGGGGGAATTTCGTGGCCCTTGGGGAAGGGGTCCGAAACCAACCCTATATCTTGTTTCCCCACACATACAGACTCTAAAAATAGCCTATACTCAAGTATTTCGAAAATACATGGGCCTAGCCCAATAATGAGGTGACACAGCACCTAGAATAGCCTCTAGATGAAAGTTATGAAGTAGCATCTTGTATATTTCGTCCAAGGCTTCATGCACTCATTATGGTGGCTTCAACGTCCTGAAATCATCACGTGTAACTCCGTTCTTGTTCCCCTTGCGCATGCCATCATCTCCATGCTTATTCTTGCTCCAATGTTCATCCTTCTCCAAGCTAGGCCCTTCATTTGTAAGCAAAACAAATGTATCCAATTTAGGCAGCATCATATTCTCATGAATATTAGAATCATTACCAAGAAACGAAAGTACCTGGTAATTTAATTGGCGTGCGCGAGCTCTAGTAATTGGTCCAGTATGTATAGCAGCAGGGGCTGTGGGTGTAACAATGGTATTGATGTCCTCATCACCCATTTTGCGTTACTTGCCTATCGAGACTAGCCATTTGAGTATTGCCGGCAACGTTACTTGTGCACATTAGTGATCATATTTCCCATAGCATACATACCATATCATCGTGGTGCATATATTGGTATCATAGCTTGTGTCACAAGTTTGTTCCCACATATACACAATTGCTATCTTGGTTTGTGCATTGTGCAAAAGTGGCCATACAAAAAAAGAGAAAGAATAAGCTTCTAAGCAAAAGAAAGATAGCAAAGAAGCTTGTAAAGCAAGTGCCATAGCATCATACCACATTGCATATAAGATTTTCATATCCGATCTTCTGGGATCATCTTGAGAGAAATACTGGGAACCATACATACATAGCATATTTGGGATAGAAAGTTTATCCATTTTGCATCTTATAGGTTGTGCACAAGTGTCGTATCCGCCTATTGAGCAATCGTGCTAGCGTCTCTCCTGAGTTGTGCAACATGAGTGTTTTCCGTGGATTCCACATTTTGTGTTCATTCCTTGATTGCACGACCCCATTCATCTATACGTGTGTGTGTTTTTGTGTGCCGCATATTGCTATTGGTCTACTTGTTTCGCTTGCGAATTTGTGAATCTCTTTCAACATTAGTGACTCTTGCTAACATTTTGCGTCAAATTTTTGTGCCTCTATCCTCACCGAGCTCCACCATAAGCTTTACTTGATAGATGTGAGTGAACAAGTCCGGTACCAATTCCACTATTCTTTCATCTCACATTGAGTGAAACGGGATACATCCTCAACTTTGGGAAAAGGTAACTTGGTATTGTTTATCTCATTTCCTACTCACCTTTGCTCGAGTCTTGTGATGGATAGGCAAGGCATTTCACCTTTGGTCTACAACAACAACGACGAATTCGATGCCACGAAAACCAACTCCGACGCCAAGATGCATGCTCAAATGGAGGAGATCAAAGCCCTCATCAAGTCCTACAAGCGATCTTCCTCACCTTCGAGAAGACACTCAAGAGCACATGCTTCCGAGCTACCATCTCCGGCAAGATCACATTCGACACCATCACCAACAAGAACTTCAAGGTCAAGACCTCAAAACCAACAATCGCTCAACGACTTCACCATCTCCTTTGGCATCCTCGCCAAGCGACTTCAAGGCATCTTTGCCTACGGACATACAGCATCTTCGCCGACAAGAACCTCAAGCCTACGCTCAAGAGAAGCTCCCCAAGCTCAAGCCCGCGACTTCCACGAGCTACTACGACCTCGACATCGACCACGCGATTCCTTTCTATGGGACTTAAGAACCCGAGGAGTATCTCGAGTGGGAGCGCTTGATGGACGACTACCTCAAGCTACATCAAGTTTGTCCCGAAGATCAAGTGAACACTACAATAAATATGTCAACTTGTGACCTTGACTATTGGTCATTGAAAGGTCATTATTTTTCATTTGCGACCAAAAACAGAAGGTCAAAAGCTAGCGGTCGTAAACTGAAATTAACGACCTTCTCTGTGAGAAGGTCGTAGACGTTTACGACCAAAACAGAAGGTCGTTGAACCCATGACCTTTTGTTTTGGTCACTAGTTGTCTGCCCAGGCCACGTCGGATCCGACGTGGTAATCTGACGTGGCAAAATTGTGACCAATTTAGAAGGTCGTTGATAAGATTCAGCCCAGTCAATTTGACGTTTTACATGGGCCGAGCCCAACAATTCAGCTTTTTAGAATCTTTTTTCCCTATTAATTTGGTCGACTACATGGGCCAAGCCCACATTTTAGCCTTTTTATTTCTAGGCAATGGCCTCTTATAATGCATTTCTTATTAGTTTTTGTCCTTCCAAAAAAATTGTTTGGGCCATGGCCTTTTCACCCCAGACCACGTTTGTACCACCTTGGTATGTGTCATGGCCTATTTAGGCCCGGTACTACCATGGCAATTGAGTAATTTTCATAATCTGGCATTAAAGCAACATGTACACAGGGAATACAAAATTTCATTACAAAGGAATACAATGTCTACATAATTTGCCTTATCTCACTACTACATAACATTGTTCAACACGTAGGAGCACATCCAGTACTATCCTAACAAATGTCTTCATTGCTCCCTTTGATGGGCAAGTTCTCCAAGTGTGACAACTTGCCTTCCTACAAGAATAGAATATTACATGAATAGATCAATCGAGGAGGAAACAGTAAAACAGGCTGAAAGCATCACACATACAAATAATAGCAGCATACATTAATGTATAACATAATAAAAAAAATCTATAACCAGGGCTATTTCTAGCCAACCTGTGTGCATGAATCATAATATATCAAGCAAAAGACGTATAACCATCAGTAAACAACAAATATTAGTGAAAGGGGACAATTTCTAATACTCATCATTTTTGCAAAGTGAGCAAGGACGATGATATTTTCCTACACACACTTTCTGATTTTTCCTTAGTCCTATAGTGATCCTCTCACTCCAATTCTATCTACTCAACCCATTCACATGTAACATGGATAATAAACTAGCCTCATCATTTGAAGCATCTAGTCAAATAAGGAATTGGAATGCAACATGGATAACTATGCCCTATGAAATAGTTCATGTATCAAGAACCATCAATGTAAATAAGGAACTGGTATAGAACACCAACTCAATCACCTTCACAGCAATGAAATCATGGATAATTCTTCTATTTAATTGAAGTTCTCTAAGCTTCTTCCCCCATTGAAAGTAGTCTACAAAATAATTGAGAACAAGGTCAGCACCAAAATACTTCAAACCATATAATTTCTTGCTAAGCTCATATACTGTTATTCAAAATAAAGATGTATTTTGCTGTAAGATTTTAACACTAGTACACAAGACATAAAAAGGTACCAGCAATCCTTAGTGATCTGAAGCAGCAGCACAAAATTTAAACACAGACAATGCATGCCATAGTAATAGCAGCACAAACAGAGAAATGCAAAAGGCACCTCATACTAGTATGGTGATCTTCGGCGCAAATTTTAAGCTCTGTTTCATGTAGATAATTTATTTGGTTTCAGTAAACAACAGCCTGCAGTATATATGAAGGGTTATTGGATGCATAAGAGCTGAACTAATCATCCATCTAAGGGGGGATTACAACAGGTTCCTACAGTACACTAGATAGGCCAACATTTTAGACTACTAGTGCCTAGAAATCATATGCAACTCTGTTTTTGCTCTAGCCCAGCCACAAGATCATAAAAGAAATCGTAAGTATTTGATGCATTTGATATAATAAAGCAGCTCCCGAACAAACAGAAGTTCTGCATCTTCACATCCCAATTGATGAGATCTGTGGGATAACCTACCCTGAGGAGCTCGCCGCGGGATCGTCTCCATGGCCAGCCCACTTCTTTCACAACACCAAATTGACCTCTTCACGAACCTACAAAAATAAATGCACACAGACATCAGATTGGGGGAGATGAGAGGAGGAAGAAGAAGAGAAGAGGATGAGGGATGTGTATGCAAGTGTATAAGCATCAAGCATGAGATACTTTTCAAATTATTATGAACATTCTTAGTTTGTTTGATTGAAGTAGGTGACTATGGCTAGGTGTGTTCACTACTAGGCAGTAAAAACTGGGTATATAAAAGCATTCCGTGCTTAGTTATCGATGACAAATATCTAGACACCGAAATATCAAGCAGGACATACTTTTCAAATTACTGTGAACATTCTTAGTTTCTTTGATTGAGGTAGGCAACTGGGGCTAGGCACGTTCTGTACTAGGTAGTAAAACAGGGTATATGCAAGCAGTGTGCCGTAGTTATCGGCGACGAATATCCAGACGCCAAAACATCAAGCAGGAGATGCTTATCAGATTATTGAAAAACACGAGAGGTGCTAGAGGGTCGTGTGGCAAGTAGCAGCAACCCGACAACGAAGGTTGAAACATCGTCTGCCTCTGCCGCAAGTGACCATCATCGTGAACTAGACATGCGAATACTAAATATCAACCAATGCACATACTTTTATTACCAGGCAGAGAGATAGCTCAAAACAGAACATATATAATTGAAAGAAGGAAATCACCCATAATTAACAGGGAGAGGTATAACCAAAACAAGTTCAATTGTCTTCCAAGTATAAAACATCAAGTGCACAAACTCACATCAGTTAACATCATTACAGAATTTCAGATAACATGTTTACTATAGAAATTCAGTTTACATATTCTGCGCACATGTTCAGTTAACAGTTTAGGTGCTCTAATTCAGTTAAAACTGCAGCATATAACAAATTCAGTTAAGTAATCCGAATAGCTTGTGTTTATTGCATTTACTGAGAAAAACATATACAATGCCATTTACTGAAGTTGTGTGTAAACATGACTAAGCTTGACAGATATAGGGAAGAAAAAAACTGAATAAGATAGCAGTTAATGACCTTATAGCTTTGAATGGAAACCCATAGCAAGCATATATAAAAATCAATTTAAGCATAAAAGGTATGCAGATAGTAAATAGGAATACATAATGTGGATTACATAACTAAAGTCAATTTTTAGTGGAACACATAATGTGGATTACATGTTGTTTGGTTATTAAACACTAAATAGTAAGTTATATATAAATCTCGCACAAATACGAACATGAACAGATTCAAAGAGGACTAATTTACTCTAAAATCTCATTTTTAGCCCCTTACATTTCTCAAACATAACCACTACCTGGAGCATCAATAAACACAAGCTAGCCTATGAGAATATCAACATTTGCAGCAACAACTGAAATGCTAGCCCTTTCACAATGCCACAGAACCTCACCATTTACAATCACTAACAAGCTAGCGGCAAATAATCAGAGAGTCATGCAGTAGAAATGTACAGTGAGTTACCTAAGCAGAGAGCCGGTGGTAGCAGCCAAGCGTGAACGAAGCGGGAAGCGATGTCTTCGGGCGGCGGCTCAATCAGCTCATAGACCTTGCACCCCACGACCTTGCGGGCACGCACGTCGACGCCAATCAGGTGCTCGTCCTAGAAGAAGCAGACCACGTCGGGTTGGTCCGATGGATGAGTTGTTGGCAGCTCATGCAGGACGATGACAAGAAACTACAGACCGCGAAGGCAAGAAGGTCAAAGAAGGAGCCCAGTAGAGCAACAATCGAATGAAGCAGGACATCTGGTAGGTCTTCCCAACCTTGATGTCCAGACATGGCGAGGACGCAATACACAACAGCCCTTTCTTGAGTTCTGCAGGTTGTAGCTTCTCTGCGACAAATTATGAATTCACAGAAAAGTATCAATACTAGAAGAATATGAAGTGGATGCACTAATGCGAGAGCTCACGCTTTTCGAATAGCATCGAGACCAGGGCCTCCTGTGGAGCCTCCGCTGGCCATGGCGCAAAGCTCGGCGGGGCTGGCTGGCACCGCAAGCGACGAGGCGAGGTGCATCGCGCAGAGGCGGTGGGAGCGGCCGCAGAGGCCACGCGGTCGGCGCTGGAGGCCGGTGGGTGAGCAGCGCGCCGGACAAGGCCGAGTCGCCGCCCAATAGAACCGCGCAGATGGCACAGCGCGTGATACGGCGACCCATGCAGTGCGCCTCCAGCGCCTCTGATGGATGGATGTGGTTGGGATCGTGCTGGATCTGATCTAGGGTGGGGAAGAGGCGCGACATGGCCGCCGGCGGCAGAGCTCCCTCCCTTTCTTCTTCTCTTGTCTTGTGATGAGTGGAGGGGAGGGGAGGGGAGGGTGTAGATGGCTGCAGAACAGCGGAGAGGGGAGAGGTGGGTGGCGGAGGCGAGGGAAGAGGTGGGCGGTGGAAGGAAGGGGAGGATGGGGCGGCGGCGGAAGGAAGGGGAAGACGTGGCGGCGGCGGAGGGATCTGGATTGGGGAGAGGAGTGGAGGCGGGGAGGGATCTGGATCGGCTAGGGTTCACGCGCGCGTGATAGAGAGGGAGAGAGAGGCTGCAGTGGGTTGGATGGACGGATGGATGGACGGATGTTTGCCATGTCATCGATCCATGACACAACGGATTCCACCAATCAGAATCAAGATTGTGTAATTTTGTTTTTTCCTTTGTTTCTCTTATAGTTTTTTATAAATGCAAACATTCAACATATTAACCACTTATAGTTTGTTAAAATGAATGAATATTGTGCCCATGTGTGTATCTTGGGATGACAAACAATGTTGATCTGGGAGTTTTCATTTTCATTGCACAAAAGAGTCATTTTCCATTTTCCGAGTGCCCAAAATGAGTTTTTTTTGTGAAGGACCTACCACATATTTGTTGCAAAATTGGACCAAAACAATTTTCTAAAATACTAGGCCATATTTAATGCACAATTTACCAAATGGTTGGGTTTCAAAAGCTTTTATCCACCTCTCATGAAAAAGACAAATTCCTGCCGATTCAGCTGGAAGTGGGTCAAATTTGAACTGCGGCTGCCTCATAGTTTGCTCTTTATTTTTTCCAAAAATCATTTCTAGGTACATAAGTATCTATTTAATCAGAGAAACATCAAAAGTTTTCCAAGATTCAACCACTAGCTAGGAACTGTCATGCCCGTCGTTTTGACCGCATTTTGAATCGGGCATAAAAATTCAAAAAAATCAAAAAATTGGAAAACCATCGCATTGTGTCATTATATGTGGCCAAGTTTCCAGGAAAAATAATAAACTTGTAATACGGCAATTATTTTTAAAAAGTGTTCTCAGAAACAAGTTATCATGTGTGGAGATCAATACCTTTCAAGCCAGATGATCAATCTTATGGCCACATTCATGGCATAGTCTGTTCAAATGATCTCACATTGTGCACAAGGGTGCATCTTGGAATTCCAAACAATGTTGCCTAAGGGAGTTTTCATTTTCTTTGCATGGAAAATTCATTTTCTATTTTCCGAGTGCCCGAAATGAGTTTTTTTTGTGAAGGACCTACCATATATTTGTTGCAAAATTGGACCAAATCAATTTTATAAAATACTAGTCCATATATAATGCACAATTGACAAAATGGTTGGGTGTTAAAAGTTTTGATCCACCTCTGGTGAAAAAGACAAATTCCCGCCGATTCACTAGGAAGCGGGTCAAATTTGAACTGTAGCTACCTCGTAGTTTGCTCTTTATTTTTTCCAAAAATCATTTCTAGGTACATAAGTATCTATTTAATCATAGAAACACCAAAAAAATTCCAAGATTCAACCACTAGCTAGGAACGGTCATTCCCGCCGTTTTGACCGTATTTTGAAACGAGCATACAAAATCAAAAAAAAATCAAAAAATTGGAAGACATACGCATTGTGTCATTATATTTGACCAAGTTTCCAGAAAAATAATAAACTTGTAATACAGTAATTATTTCAAAAGGTGTTCTCAAAAATGAGCTATGATGTGTGAAGATTCATGGCTTTCAAGCCAAATGATCAATCTTATGGCCACATTCATGGCATAGTTTGTTCAAATGACCTCATAGCATGCACAAGTGTGCATCTTGGAATGACAAACAATGTTTCCTAAGGAAGTTTTCATTTTCTTTGGACGAAAAATTCATTTTCCACTCATTTCGAGTGCCCAAAATGAGTTTTTAATGAAGGACCTACCATATATTTGTGGCAAAATTGGACCTAATCAATTTTATAAAATACTAGGCCATATATAATGCACAATTAACAAAATGGTTGGGTGTCAAAAGTTTTGATCCACCTCTGGTGAAAAAGACAAATTCCCGCCGATTCACTAGGAAGCGGGTCAAATTTGAACTGTAGCTACCTCGTAGTTTGCTCTTTATTTTTTACAAAAATCATTTCTAGGTACATAAGTATCTATTTAATCATAGAAACACCAAAAAAATCCAAGATTCAACCACTAGCTAGGAACGGTCATTCCCGCTGGTTGACCGTATTTTGAAACGGGCATAAAAAATCAAAAAAATCAAAAAATTGGAAGACATCCGCATTGTGTCATTATATTTGACCAAGTTTCCAGAAAAAATAATAAACTTGTAATACGGTAATTATTTCAAAAAGGTGTTCTCAAAAATGAGCTATCATGTGTGAAGATTCATGGCTTTCAAGCCAAACGATCAATCTTATGGCCACATTCATGGCATAGTTTGTTCAAATGACCTCATATCATGCACAAGTGTGCATCTTGGAATGACAAACAATGTTGCCTAAGGAAGTTTTCATTTTGTTTGGACAAAAAATTCATTTTCCATTTTTTCGAGTGCCCAAAATGAGTTTTTTTGTGAAGGACCTACCATATATTTGTGGAAAAATTGGACCTAATCAATTTTATAAAATACTAGGCCATATATAATGCACAATTGACAAAATGGTTAGGTGTCAAAAGTTTTGATCCACCTGTGATGAAAAAGACAAATTCCCGCCGATTCTGCAGGAAGCGGGTCAAATTTGAATTGCATGTGCCTCATAGTTTGCTCTTTATTTTTTCCAAAAATCATTTCTAGGTACATAAGTACCTATTTAATTAGAAAACATGGTTTGGTGGCGATACATTGAGGTTTGGACAGTGGCCGAGGGCCCCAACTGTAGAGCGCGTAAGCTCGCATGCCCGTCGCGTGGTCACCGCATGACCATGGTGTTGCCATGCGTTCTGGGCGGACTAGGAATGTCTAGTTGGTTGGGCACTCCCCAGGTTGGTGCTAGGAAGAAAATTATAACATAAAATTCTCATGAGGAGACCGAACTATGCTCAAACATGAATTAGCAGCCAAGTGTTTGATTAGCGGTACGGGAAATGCACATGGCCAATGGGCTTGAGTTTTGGCTGAGGACGATCATATACTAAGAAGAATGTCTTCACAAATTTTTAGGAAAATCCAGAATATATAAATAACACTTCCTTCACAAAGTGCTGCTTTGAACAGAATAGGAAAATGAATATTGTTGAATTATTTTTGAACTAGGCAAGGAAGGTTTTTGACATATTTTATGAAGATATGATCCAAACAATTTATGAGAATTTTTTGGGAATTTTTGGAATAACAGAAATATAGGTTGCTTCACAACCTAGGGCAAAAATTGACACATGGACATGACACATAGGCAAAACTGATGAGATGGCGCCTAGTCATCAAAACCCACCACAATTTACAAGGCTATGACCATCTATATTGGTCGTTAACAACTAGAAATAAGACATCAGACCAGCGTTGTTTGCTTTATGACCATTTCGTGTAAGGAAATTACGACCTTTCTGACCAAAATGGTCGTTGTAGTTTAGGGTTTGGAGCCCCCCGAACAGCTTTTGACCAATTAGTCTGAAATGGTCATAGATCTATGACCAATTCTTGTAGTGGAAGTGCGCCACAAGAAACTTCCACGACTATGCCTCGACATGGTGGCTTCACACACCTTCGGAGTACTACGACATGAGTTGGTCCAAGACGAAGAAAGCTTTGCGGCGAGAGTTCGTGCCTCCAACCTGCACGGAACAACTTTGGCGCCAATTGGAGAACACCATCCAAGGATCCAAATCCATCGACAAGTACTTCAAGGAGATGAAGATTGCCTCGCGACGAGCCGGCGTGGACGACCCCATTTCGATGAAGTTCCACTTCATGATGGGATTGAACAACGACATCTCCAAGACTATCTTCCTCGAGAACTACAAGTCCCTCGACGACTACTATATTGGTGCTCTCAAGGCAGAACAAGAACTCATGAAGGCCAAGGCTTCTCCACCCCAAGCACACTTCATGGCGACCAAGCACTACGACAAGCATGAGGCTAGTACCACCACGATGTCCAAGCCCGACGATGCTCCCGAGTTCGACTTCACCGCCATCCCTCTTTGTGGCATTGATGATGTCGAGTCTACCATGACTCTTTTTCAAGACGGTGCGGCGACGAGTACGACTACGAAGACCCTCAAGGACCAAGCTTTGGAGGCGAGTGACAAGGTGGCGAGCAAGGATGATGCTTCCATCTTTGGCGGCGAGAGTGATGATATGCCATCTTTGGCCTTCATCCACGGTGACGATGACGAGATGATCGAGCATGGGATTTTCCCTTCGGTCATGGAGGAGAGCGATGATGTGCCATCTTCGGCCTTCATCCATAGTAACGATGACGAAATGGTTGAGCATGGGATATCCCTTCGACCACGGCGATGTATGATGACTTGAGTGACTTGTGCCACCATATTGAGAGTGAGAGTGAATTCACCACTCGCCCCATATATGACGAGTTGCCCCAATTTCCATGTGAGGAGAGCCACCACCCCCACCACTTGAGTGAGATGAGTGACTCCACCATATGTGAGATTGAGTGCACCTACATTGAGGGAGTGAGTGAACCACCACATAGAGAGAGTGTGATAGTTGATAGGTCTCGTGAGGCCATTTGCATTTCTAACAACTTGACCTCTACCTCTATTTTGTCTTCTCATTTGGTGCTAGGTCCCATTGATGATGACGCACCGATCCTCGACGACTTCGTCCTCCCTTTGGACAAGACGATGGCCATGGTGGAATATGATTCAACCACCACATTGTTCCATCAAGATGAAGATGACCACCATTTGGTCTTCCCACCTTGCCTACACCACTTAAGTGGAATGACAAAGGTAACATAGGTGACGGTGATGCTTTAGTCCCACTAGTGGACATTCTTGACATTGATTGCTTGCATGATGCTGATCCACCTAGTACCATGCTTCATGCTAGTATGATTTCCCCATGTGATGATTTGTCCATTTATGATGATTATCATGTGGAGTCTATTAGTTGTGATGCCATGTTACATAGGATTTCTTGTGACAATTCCCTTGGTCACATCATGTTTGATAATCTGCTTGACTTGTCATATGCTATGCATGAGATCAACCATATGACTTATTTGCAATCTCTTCATAGTGACTATGCATATGCCATTAAAATAAACCCAATTTGCACATATGGCATAGATGACAATCCCATGGTTATTGGCATTTGTTTTTCTTGTGATGATATTAATATGCTCTCTTGGCATCATTTATCTCATATGCCATGCCATGACCACCTAGCTTCGGATATGCATTGTTTTGGATGTTGTCCATTTTCTCCGTATGATGTTTCCGATATTGCTCATGAGGATATCCCCCATAGTTTCCTCATACATGTTAGGAGAATTTGATCCCTCCCATTCATTGCATGATCCAAATACTTGTGTGCACCATATGCTCCCCATGAATAAACATGATATTGATGTGCCATGTAATTGAATTCTCAATTTGTGTCCAAGTCGTGTCATACATAATAATTATTCTTTCATGATGGATGACATGTTCTTATACCATGCATCAAATTTCTTTGAGCCTTTCTTATCTTGTGCTAACTCACACGTGCACATACACATCATGATGGATGATGTGTACATTTACCACGCTCACAATTTCTTTGGTTTGGGTCTCTTTTGTGTAGGTACCCATGAATACTTGCCAACCTTGCAATCCCACAAGTTGACAAAACGAGCTCTAAAGAGCAACAATGATTTGGGATCCCATGGATTGTCTTCCCCACCGCTCTCTTCGCGCAAAGACTTCACGCATTTCTTCTACATGGCCCTCACTTGTCTATGGGTTATTATCCATTACATATTATATGCCCATCTTGCCAGGTTCACTTTGCATGATGTCCTCATTACTATGCCTTTGCCATGCACTTGTGACCCATGCTTTGCATTACACATGATGATTGATTCTAGCACTTGTATGTGTATTTGCAAGCTTGGTGGAGACATTGCTTGTTATTGTCATGTTCCATTTATGACCCATTCCTATGATGATACTATGATCTTGCTTTGTGTTCGTGCTTGCGATATGTCATGTGCATTACCTATGCCTATTATTTTCTCACATGACATGATTGCCATGATTTACTCTAGTGTGTTGCATCTTTGCTCCACTAGTTTGCACGACTTGATCTCTATGCTTGCTCATGTTGCATCACCCTTGATTCATACTTGGTCATTTCATGCGGTTGATGACAACCATCTATATGCTTTGCACATGATTCATATTGTTTGATACGGGGCTAACCCGATGTAGGCTGATCTTTCACAATTGGAGTGGGATCCCTCGAAGAACACGATGAACACGGGGAAGAACGAGGAGAAATCACAAGGGGAAACACTCAAGAACAAGTCCAATCACACATCCACTAGACAATCAAACACTCAAGATCCACAAGGTACATGAACAACAAAGAGAAAGATACAAGGTAGAGTTCATCCCAAGTCCAAAGGAGTTGGGGGCTTGAATCCTAGACGGATCTTCCCATGAAGGGGTCTTGATGATATCCCACAGGATCTTCTCCTAGATGGAGGTCTTGGCCTCCAATGGAGTAGTGGTCTCTCTCTCTCTCAAGAGTAGAGATAGGTAGGAGCAAAGCTCACATACAAATGAGTTATCACTTTGCTAACCCTAGAAAGGAGGTGGAGGTGGTCTATTTATAGTCTAAGCCATGAAGGGGTAAGTGGGAGAGGGATACAAGGCCAAAGGCCCGCGGCTGCGCACACGCGGGGCGGTTGTACCGGACACATGAGCGGTAGTACCACTTGGAGTGTCTGAGCGGTAGTAACGCTTGCTTTGGGCAGTAGTAACGCCCTTTCTAGACTGGGCAGGTCCTTCTTCTTCCGTCTTCGCTTCCACGCTTCCCTCGTGGATGGTGTAGGCATTCCTTGGCGCTTGCACTCCTCCTCGTCGTTCGTGAAGCTCGGACAATACCTATGCATGCACACGAGTGGAGTGTCAAGTAGTATACCATCCTCGAAGGGGTCAAGTGAACATGTGTAAAGGAGAAGATTCACCTTTATGTATGAGAAGTAGAGGTCGTACGTGTCACTTGCCAAACGAACTCTTGACATGGTGATGTCCGTAGGATGCTTTGCATCATTGTTTCTTGGCATATATCTCCATGTGTTGCCTCTCTCATGCTAGATGACTTGCCATGTATTGAGTGCAACAATGCTTATAGTCTTGCTCATGAGATTGCCCCCATAGCATTCTCACATATGTTTGGAGATTTTGACATATTCCTTGTGAAGCATGCTTGCCTTACTTCTTTCCACCATATACCTAGTGCCATGAATATAGCCATTGTTGCATCATATTATTCATGCACTTGTGCTTCTATTTGTTATGTGCAAGAGACGAGAACCATCATGATGGATGATGTGTTTATCTACCATGGCGCATACGTTCTTTGTTTTGTTGTGTGCATGTGTAGGATACTTGGACTTTGTGTCGACTTCCACTTCACGTGAGTTGACCATTCGATCTCTTGAAAGCGAATCTCATACATTCTACCATGACTCGCTTCTACATCGCACTTGCTTGCGTTTCGGCATTGTGAAGGATGCACAAGGACACGCCTTCAAGGTGACATCTTTCTTGAGCATGGATATTGTGGATCATACTTCATGTGTTGCTTGCATCATTTGCACGCATGTTCGAGATGTTGCTTTCACCCATGTTTTCCACATTTCCATGCTTCATGACATATATACCTTGTGTGTTGCATCCAATTCTTGGACTACTTGCTACTATCATATGGTTGGTTGCACCAATATCATTTCTTCCCATATGCCATGTCTCATTGATTGCTACATCCTTGCCTTGATTGCCTCACACATGATGAACAATTGCTCTTTCTATTGTCTTGAGTGACACACTATATTCACTACACTATTCATGTGATAGAAGCAAAGGTGTCCGGTCTTTCGATGAGATGGTGGCTATCGTTTTGGAGGAAGTCGACTTTGACGATCCGACTACGAACGTGCGAGGATGTCGCGCCTTAGCAATCGCTAAACCAACTCCGAGAGGTTATTGACCATGCCGGAGCACGATCAACCTAACCACGAAAGTATGTTTCCTGCAGGCAAACGAAGAACAAGCAAGAAACTAAGATTGCAATCTGGATACTGCGAATATAAGAGGAAAGCTTTATTGATCAAGGTGGGGTTCTGTGACGCCTTTGTCTGGTCGTTGAACACAAACGAAGTACGCGAAGTTGCAGCTATGGTGAACTTTAATCTAAACAAAACCCAAAGTCTAAACGGTGCCCTAAGGGCTGTATATATGGAGGAAGAGGGGGGAATTTCATGGCCCTTGGTGGAGGGGTCCGAAATCAACCCTATCTCTTGTTTCCCCACACATACGGACTCTAAAAATAGCCTATACTTATGTATTTCGAAATTTATGGTGACACAGCGCCTAGAATAGCCTCGGGACGAAATTTATGAAGTGGCATCTTGTATATTTCGTCCAAGGCTTCATGCACCCATTATGGTGGCTTCAAAGTCCTGAAATCATCACTTGTAACTCCGTTCTTGTTCCCCTTGCGCATGCCATCATCTCCATGCTTGTTCTTGCTCCAATGTTCATCCTTCTCCAAGATAGGCCCTTCATTTGTAAGCAAAACAAATGTATCCAATTTACGCAGCATCATATTCTGATGAACATTAGAATCATTACCAAGAAACAAAAGTACCTAATAATTTAATTGGCGTGCGCGAGCTCTAGTAATTGGTCCAGTATATGTAGCAGTAGGGCCTGTGGGTGTAACAATGGTATTGATGTCCTCATCATCCTCCCCTTCTTGAAATGAAGTCGTCCTCGACTGAAGCTCATCTTCCTCACCCAAATAAGGCTTCAAATCTGCAATGTTAAAAGTGGGACTAACCCCAAAATCTGCAGGCAGCTCAAGTTTATATGCATTATCATTTATTTTCTCCAACACCTTAAAAGGACCTTTAGCATGAGGCATTAGCTTTGATTTGCACAAATCAGGAAATCTATCCTTACGCAGACGTAACCAAACATGATCTCCTGGTGCAAACACAACATGTTTTCTACCCTTATCTCCAGCAAATTTATATTTAGCATTCATACGCTCAATGTTTTCCTTAGTTAATTCATGCATTTTTAAAATCAATTCAGCACGTTGTTTAGCATCAAAATTAACCTTCTCCGAAGATGGAAGAGGCAACAAATCAATAGGTGCACGAGGTCGGAAACCATACACAACTTCAAAAGGGCACATCTTAGTAGTAGAATGCAATGAACGATTATAAGCAAATTCAATATGAGGCAAGCATTCCTCCCACATTTTCTTATTATTCTTCAAAACAGCCCTAAGCATAGTAGACAATGTTCTATTGACTACTTCAGTTTGTCCATCAGTTTGGGGGTGACAAGTAGTACTAAAAAGCAGTTTAGTCCCCAACTTAGCCCATAAACATCTCCAAAAGTGGCTAAGAAATTTAGTATCATGTTCTGAAACAATAGTATTTGGCACACCATGCAAATGAATAATTTCATGAAAGAACAAATCAGCAACATTAAGAGCATCATCGCTTTTATGACATGGTATAAAGTGTGCCATTTTCGAGAATCTATCCACGACAACAAATATGCTATCCCTCCCCTTCTTTGTTCGAGGTAAACCTAAAACAAAGTCCATAGATATATCCTCCCAAGGAACACTAGGTACAGGCAAAGGCATATATAAACCATGAGGATTGAGTCGTGACTTAGCTTTTTGACATGTAGTGCAGCGAGCAACAAAACGCTCAACATCCCGTCTCATCTTTGGCCAAAAGAAATGTGTAGCAAGGACGTCCTCCATCTTATTCATGCCAAAGTGTCCCATTAATCCTCCTCCATGCGCCTCCTGCAACAACAAAAGACGAATGGAGCTAGCTGGAATGCATAGCTTGTTAGCACGGAACACAAATCCATCATTAACGACGAACTTGTTCCACATTCTTCCTTCTTTACAATTCTGCATTACATCTTTAAAATCAGCATCATGCACATATTGATCTTTGATGGTCTCCAAACCAAATATTTTGAAGTCAAGTTGTGAAAGCATAGTATAGCGACAAGACAATGCATCAGCAACAACATTTTCTTTTCCCTTCTGGTGTTTAATGACATATGTTTCAAAGATTCATGATCAGAGTGTATAACAAATTCTTTGGGCCATAAATAATGTTGCCATGTTTCTAAAGTCCGAACAAGAGCATATAATTCTTTATCATAAGTAGAATAATTCAGACTAGGCCCACTTAATTTTTCAGAAAAGTATGCAACATGTTTGCCCTCTTGTAATAACACACCGCCTAATCCAATTCCACTAGCATCACATTCAAGCTCAAAAGTCTTATTAAAATCGGGAAGTTGGAGTAAAGGAACATGTGTCAACTTATCTTTCAATACCGTGAAGGCTTCTTCCTGTGCGGTACCCCAAAAAAGGCACATCTATGTTTGTAAGCTCATTGAGAGATGCAGCAATGGTACTAAAATCTCTCACAAAACGCCTATAGAATCCAGCGAGGCCAAGAAAACTCCTCACTTGTGTGATCGTTTTGTGCTGCGGCCAACTCTCAATAGCTTCAATCTTGGCTTTATCAACTTCAATTCCCTGTGGAGTAACAACATAGCCAAGAAAAGACACTCGGTCGGTGCAAAAGGTGCACTTCCCAAGGTTACCAAACAAACGTGCATCACGTAGAGCAATAAAAACAGCACGTAAATATTCCAAATGTTCCTCCAAAGATCTGCTATAAATCAATATGTCATCAAAATAAACTACCACAAATCGTCCAATGAAAGCACGTAAAACTTCGTTCATTAATCTCATGAAAGTACTAGGTGCATTAGTTAACCCAAAAGGCATGACTAACCACTCATATAATCCAACTTAGTTTTAAATGATGTTTTCCATTCATCTCCCAATTTCATATGAATTTGATGGTATCCACTACGCAAATCAACTTTGGAGAATATTGTAGAGCCACTCAATTCATCAAGCATATCATCTAGCCTAGGAATAGGATGACGATAACGAATAGTAATATTATTAATGCCTATACAATCAACACACATACATGATGTACCATCCTTTTTCGGCACTAGAATAATAGGAACGGCACAAGGACTAAGGGATTCGCGTATATAACCTTTGTCGAGCAGCTCCTGTACTTGACGCATAATCTTCTTCGTCTCCTCTGGATTGGTACGGTATGGTGCACGGTTGGGTAATTATGCACCAGAAATTAAGTCAATCTGATGCTCAATCCCTCGAATGGGAGGTAATCCCAGTGGCACGTCTTGTGGAAAGACGTCAGCGAACTCCTGCAAAATGTTAGTGACAGCAGGAGGCAAAGAGGAAGGTACGTCCTTGAATGAAAATAATGCCTCTTTGCACACAAAAGCATAGCAAACAGATTTGCTAAAATCTAGCTCATCAATATCAGATTTAGTGGCAAGTAAACATGCACTTTTTAATTTAATTTCAGAAGCAACACTAGATGGTTTACTATTAGGCTTCATTTGTTGCTCAAATTCTTTTGCCACAATCTGATTTTCACTCTTATTTTTCTCCTGTTTTGCTTTATTAGCTCTATTAATATCATCTTTCAAAATGGACTCAGGAGTCATAGGAAGCAAAGTAATATTTTTATCCTTATGAATTGTTACCTTAACCTTGTCGATGTTGTTGAACCATTGGATGTAGTAAGGATGTGGATGTGGTCTTGTGGTGAGAGATAGCTTCTCCACCATCTCCATGCTAGACAAGTTGTTGCAGCTCCCTCCATCTATGATGACGCGCACAGAACATTCCTTCACAACTCCCTTTGTATGGAACAAATTATGCCTCTGATTTTGCTCAGCTTGTGTAACCTGCACACTCAAAACACGTTGAGCAACTAAACATTCATACCTGTCAGCATCTTTAGGAGCCAACGTATTGCATCTCATGATCAAAATCATCTCCACCGTGTTCTTCACTTGTAATAAGGGCCAAAGTCTCCTCATCATAGTCACTAGCAGACTCATACCCACTGTTGGGGATATTACCACTAGGCGTAAACCGGCCTACTTGGGCCGGGTTAACTTCATTAGTGGTATAAGCAGATAAAGGCCCAAGGCTTATAGTCGGTTTAGAACGTGTAGCCGTAAACCGGCCGGATGTATGACTTGTATTGTAAGATAGGAATAGAGAGGTACCAACCAGAATACGAGCATGAACCGGTTGGGACTCTACGGACCGACGGGCATCACCCGTGTATATAAGGGGACGACCCGGCGGCGGTTCAAGACAGACAACAAACAACTCGAGCCTAGGCGAAGCTTGTTTGCTCCCTAGCCATCGAGACCACATCAATTCCATCACAACTAGACGTAGGCTTTTACCTTCATCGAAGGGGCCGAACTAGTATAAAACCCTCGTGTCTTTGTGTCCGCTTTAACCCCTTCAAGTAAACCTGTAGCGATGGCTCCACGACTAAGTCCCTTCACTAGGACATCTGCCGTGACAAATCCACGACAGTTGGTGCCCACCGTGGGGCTATCGCACGATGGTTTGACGATCTTGGAGGGCAAGCTCAAGGGACTCGAAGGCTATGTTGTGGGCCGGATGACCAAGAGTCGTCGCGGCAGGATCTACATCGACGACGCAGGATGGGGTCCCGAGGCCGATTCAATTGAGTACGGGTACCGGGTCCCCTTCGGCGGTATACACATTTTCATCGGCAAGATCGGTGAGCCTGGGCCTGAGCCGGACATCTGCACCAACCTCGTCGAGACGACTCAACGTGCGAGATCTACCCAGGCCAAACCGTCCATGAGGCGTGCCTTCGTTGGAATCATCCACGGAGGAGAGCGTGAGGACGAGTCAGAACACGGCAGCGAGACCGTCGTCTATTCCAGCGACGAGTCCTCGACCGGAGAGACCGAATCGCTATATCAGTTGTTGGATGACCAGGTTAGGGGTAGTTCCGATGGCGACAGTATTCCGGACCCCCCTGGCCCGATCAACCGGGTTGGAATATTCATGGCCGGCACCCAGGCGGCGAATCATTCTTCGACCGCCGCAGCAATACTCTCCGGATCAGCAGCGGCAGCAGGGGCAGGAGGCCTTATGCGCCCTCCGGTTCAAGTCTTATCTGATTTATTTGATGCACTAGCCGCGCTTATGGCAGAGGCCAATCCGGCGGATCAAGAGGCTCATGATACAGAGATTGCAAAGGTGAAGGAGCAGATCGTGCAAGCCAAAGCGGATCTGGCAGCAGAGAAGGACAGGATGGCTGCAGAGCGGGCCGCTTTGGACGCCCAGGCCTATAAGCTCATGCTTGACCAGAATGCATCACAGGAGGTCTTGAAGCGGAAGCACAGATCACGCCTGCCGTTAGGGTTTGACCCCCGAAATCTCTTTCACACTCCAGGAGCAGGGCCCAGTAATCTGCCGCAGTATCTGGAGGCAAACCGGATTGAAGCTCCAGGGCCAGGAGCGACGGTCCAGCCCCGCCTGATGGAACCCCCTCAGCAGAACATCGTGGCCCCTCTGCCGGTCCAGACACCCCCGGGTCATTATTCGAATCCTATGGACAACCTCGTTGCGGCCGCTGCACGATTAGAGGCCATCCCAGTCGAAGGGGACTCTCCGCAAGCGATAGAGACGCGCCGAGTTAAGGAGCTTCTCTGGACTGCGCTGATTCAACAGGAAGCGTATTCGTACAGCCGTGATCGGATTCACTCTACGCCCCGTCCAAGCCGGAGCTATAGCAGGCGCATGAATGAACCGGCCATATCGAGCAATGCGCGACGCCGTGAAGCATCCCGTGGCAATAGCCCGACAGGTGGTGTCCGCGATGCACAGGATGTGGTGGATCGGGCCCGGCCACAAAGGGAGGCCGAGTTAGCAGCACAGGATAATGCGGGTCATCTTACACCGGTTCGCTCTACCACCTTCGCCGGACCAGGAATCACATCCACTTTGGGAGTGCCTTGCTTAATCCCCGCTTTGCGTAATGTGCGCCTGCCCAAAGATTTCAAAGGTCCACGCAAGGTGCCGAATTACACCGCGGATTTACCCCCTGAAGCGTGGGTAGAGAGTTATGAGATGGCCATGGAGATTCTGGACGTGGATGAGGCCGCGTGTGCAAAATACTTCACCATGATGCTTGAGGGTACGGCTCGTACTTGGTTGAAGAGCCTACCACCCAATTCTATCAGCTCATGGGCCCAGTTGCGGGCACGGTTTATACAGAATTTTAAGGATACCTGTAAACAGCCCAAGTCCATAGTAGACCTGGCGGCTTGTGTTCAGGAGGAAGGAGAATCAACGACCCGTTGGGTGCGCCGCGTTTCAGAAATCTTGCACTCGTCTGACAGGATTAATGCTGACTCTGCGATCTTAACCCTGGAAGGCAACTGCCGGTTTGAGCCTTTAAAATTGAAATTGGGACGCATGAAGCGGTTCTGTAATGACATGGGAACCCTCATGGCTGCTTTAGTGAAGTATGCTGATTCGGACAGTACCAAGGATCCCGAGCCTGATGATGATGAAGCAGGGAAGGGAAGGAAGAATAGCAACTCCAAACAACAACAGCACAAACCGGCGGGTCATGGAAACGGAGGCAAGCGCAAGGCAGATGGTAGCATGGATTTTGTGGCCAATACCAATGCACAGGATAGAGGGCAGCGGCGCAGAGGTAAAGCGGCAAATCGTAATGGAGCTCCCAATCCCAATGCAAGTCGTTTGAATTATTTGTTGAATCAGCCTTGCCCGAAGCACGGGACGAAGGAGTCGCCGGCTAACCACCTTTGGAAGGATTGTTATATTATGCAGGAGTTTAAAAACTCTAATGCTTTCCGGTATGACCATGGGTCAGGTGGCGGTTCAGGATCCGGTTTACACGGTCCGGGTCACGATGGAGCTTCCGGTTCAGGTTTCAATCAGGGCGGTCACAATAACCAGAATAATCAGAACGGCCAGCAACAGCAGTCGGGTTATCAGAGCCAGCCAAAGCAGTTGAGCAATGGGCAATACCATGTCTTCACAACTAGCTTGGATAAGCGCGACCGAAAACTCCACAAGCGAGTGGTGAATTCTGTTGAACCGGCCTTACCACGCTACTTATGCTGGTCAGAGCAGCCCATCGTGTGGAGCAGAGAGGATCACCCGCCCCGGGTTGATAATCCGGGCCAGCTAGCATTAGTGGTGGACCCTCAGGTGGGGGGTTATAAGTTCACCAAGGTGCTCATGGATGGAGGAAGCAGTATTAACATACTATACTATGAGACATTCCGGCGCATGGGACTAACAAACAAGGATCTCAGACCGTCGAATACGGTGTTCCATGGTGTTGTGCCAGGCAAATCTGCATATCCTGTTGGTAAGATAGCCCTAGATGTGGCTTTTGGGGACAAGCACGATTCTCGGACGGAAAAATTAACCTTTGAGGTGGTGAAGATCCGGAGCCCGTATCACGCCTTGTTTGGGCCGCCCGCTTATGCCAAATTCATGGCGCGGCCTTGTTACATCTACTTACAGCTCAAGATGCCGGGTTTCAAGGGGACGATAACGGTTCATGGGAGCCGTAGGGTCGCTTTGGAATGTGAGGAAGGTGATGCGGCGTATGCAGAGTCGGTTTGTGCCACGGAAGAGTTGAAATATTATAAGGATAATGTTGATCCGGCGGATATGACCTCTTTGAAGAAACCAACTACAGAGCATGATTCAGATCTGAAGTTCAAATCGGCAGCTGAGACCAAGCTTGTTGACTTCGTGCCCGTCGATTCGTCCAAGCAGTTCATTATCAGTGCCAACCTGGATCCCAAATAGGAAAGCGCGCTCATCGAGTTCATCCGTGAGAATCGGGACATTTTTGCATGGAAGCCGTCTGACATGCCAGGTGTACCGAGGGAACTCGCTGAGCACACTCTTAATGTGGATTCTAAGTACAAACCAGTGAAACAGTTCCTCCGCCGGTTTAATGAAGAAAGACGCAAAGCCATTGGAGAGGAAGTGGCCAGGCTTTTAGCAGCTGGATTTATTGTTGAGGTGTTCCATCCAGAATGGCTTGCTAATCCGGTGCTGGTTCTTAAGAAAAACAGCACTTGGCGTATGTGTGTGGATTACACAGATCTTAACAAGGCCTGTCCGGCAGATCCTTTTGCCCTCCCCCGCATTGACCAGATCATTGATGCCACGGCAGGTTGTGAGCGTTTGAGTGTTTTGGATGCATACTCTGGATATCATCAGATCAAGATGGCGGTTAAAGACCAAGAGAAAACAACATTTATTACTCCCTTTGGAGCCTTCTGCTATGTATCTATGCCCTTTGGGCTCAGTAGTGCCCAAGCCACCTATCAACGGTGTGTACAGAATTGCTTGCATAAACAGATCGGCCGCAATGTGCACGCCTATGTGGATGATATTGTAGTGAAGTCAAGACAGAAGGAGACGCTGGTGGATGATTTGAAGGAGACCTTTGACAACTTGCGAGTTTACAAGATGATGCTTAATCCGGCCAAGTGTGTCTTTGGTGTTCCGGCAGGAAAGTTACTGGGTTTCCTGGTGTCTAACAGAGGAATTGAGGCTAACCCGGAGAAGATTACGGCCATTACATCCCTAGCTAAACCGAAATGTATCAACGATGTTCAGCGTTTGGCGAGCCGAATCGCCGCACTGAGCCGGTTTATCAGCCGCCTCGGAGAGAAGGCCATCCCTTTATACCAAA
Organism: Triticum timopheevii; assembly: GCA_963921465.1. Classification (NCBI taxonomy): domain Eukaryota; kingdom Viridiplantae; phylum Streptophyta; class Magnoliopsida; order Poales; family Poaceae; genus Triticum; species Triticum timopheevii. Next base: position 277,913,032 of record OY997266.1, on the reverse strand, counting down.
TGCTGAGGAAGACAGACAATTTCGTCTGGAGTCCGGCTGCTGATGAAGCATTTGAGGACTTGAAGCGGCAGTTAGCCAATCCGCCGGTTCTTGCAGCTCCGGTTGACAAGGAGCCACTGTTATTATACGTAGCAGCTAATGCTCGGGCAGTTAGTGTGGCTATTGTGGTGGAACGCAAAGAGGCAGGCAAGGAATATCCGGATCAGCGGCCGGTTTATTATATCAGCGAGGTGCTTATTGAATCCAAGCAAAGGTATCCGCATTGGCAGAAGCTGGTCTATGGTGTCTTCATGGCCAGCCGGAAGTTGAAGCAGTATTTTCAAGGGCACCCCATTACAGTGGTCAGTTCAGCTCCCTTGGGTGATATCATACAGAACCGGGAGGCGACTGGCCGGGTTGCCAAGTGGGCTATAGAGCTTGGGCCACACGGACTGAAGTATGTGCCTCGAACGGCGGTGAAGTCTCAAGCACTTGTTGATTTCATCAATGACTGGACGGAATTACAAGCGCCAGAGGAAAAGCTGGATCACACATATTGGACTATTCATTTTGATGGATCCAGGCAATTGGAAGGCTCGGGGGCTGGAGTCGTATTAACTTCCCCACGAGGTGATAAGTTCTGTTATGTTCTCCGCTTAATGTTCCCTTGTACTAACAATGCAGCTGAGTACGAAGCCTTGCTCCATGGTCTCTGGATGGCTAAAGAGATGAACTTAAGCCGGGTTAAGTGTTTCGGTGACTCGGACCTTGTGGCTCAACAGGTGTCTGGCACATGGGATTCTAAGGACCCACTCATGGCTGCATATCGTCGGGAAGTGGATAATGTTGCAGGTTGCTTCAAGGGTTATCAAGTGGATCATGTGGACCGTCGGAAGAATGAAGCGGTGGACGCTTTAAGCCGGTTGGGTTCTCAGCGCAAACCGGTCCCGCCCAATGTCTTTTTGGACGTGTTGCACAATCCGTCAGTCCAGCTCCCAGGTGAAGCGGATTTGGCTATTCCTGACCCGGAGGCTCAATTGGTGGCAGCATTACATGCTATTCCGGATTGGACGATTCCTTATATTGCATACATGACCCGGGGGGAGTTGCCAGATGATGAAATTCTAGCAAGGCAGATAGTCCGGCGATCCAAGTCTATGACGATTCTCAATGGTGAATTGCATCGTTGCAGTGTATCAGGGGCGTTTCAACGCTGTGTTTCTCCTGAGGAAGGCTGTGAAATCTTAAGGGAAATCCATGAAGGGGACTGTGGACACCATGCCGGTTCAAAGTCTCTGGTGCCAAAGGCGTTTCGTCACGGTTTTTACTGGTTAACAGCACATGCTGATGCGGAGGACTTGGTTAAACGGTGCGATGGATGTCAGAAATTTTCAAGGCGTGCGCATGTGCCGGCTCAAGAATTGAGGATGATTCCAATAACATGGCCGTTTGCAACTTGGGGGCTGGATATGGTCGGACCTTTTAAAAGATCCAAGGATAAGAAAACTCACCTTTTGGTAGCAGTTGATAAATTTACCAAGTGGGTTGAAGCGGAGCCTGTCAGTAAGTGCGATGCAGTGACAGCGGTACAGTTCATCAAAAAGGTGATTTTCCGGTTTGGCTTTCCGCACAGTATCATTACTGACAATGGTACCAATTTATCCAAGGGGGCTATGAAGGAGTTCTATGAACGTGAGCACATCCGACTCGACGTGTCATCAGTGGCGCACCCCCAGTCCAATGGACAGGCAGAACGAGCTAATCAAGAGATCCTGCGAGGCATCAAACCCTGGCTTATGGTACCATTGCAAAGGACACCAGGATGTTGGGTTGAAGAGCTACCATCTGTGCTCTGGAGTATCAATACTACGCCAAACCGGTCCACAGGATACACACCATTTTTTATGGTCTATGGAGCAGAGGCAGTTCTCCCTAGTGATATCTGGCACGATTCGCCTTGTGTGGCGGCCTATGTTGAAGCGGGCAATGAGATGGCGCGGCAAGACGCTTTGGACCTATTGGACGAAGCGCGGGATCTAGCGGCTGCCCGGTCAGCGATTTACCAACAAGATCTTCGTCGCTATCACAGTCGCCGGGTTAGAACCAGAACTTTTCAAGAAGGAGATTTGGTGCTTCGGCTAATCCAGGACCAGACAGATATGCACAAGTTATCCCCACCTTGGGAAGGACCTTTCGTGGTCAGCAAGAATCTGCACAATGGGTCGTACTATCTGATTGATATTCGAGAGCGTCAAGACTCACGTACATCAGAGGAGGAGACCAACAGGCCGTGGAACATAGCTCATCTTCGGCCTTACTATACTTGAGCCATCGGCTCTATCTATGTACATATCATGACAATGTATATATTATCTTTGATATATTAAACTGGAGCCTCAGCTAAAGCGGGGTCTTTGTCTGTCTCATCATGCGAGGTTACACGGAGTGGTTCTGTTTAAAGCGGCCTCCGGTTTACCCCTTGACATATCTTTTTATATATCACTGGGGGCCTTGGTCGTGTCCGAACCAACGAACACCCTTTGATAGGCAACAGCCACCAGATCATTTGGGGACATGGTCAAGTCTGAACCAGTCACGCCTCTTGGTCGGCCTAAGGCCACAAAATCACTTGGGGGCATGGTCGAACCCGAACCATTGTCACGCCTCTTGATCTGGCATATATGCCACGAGTCATTTGGGGACCTGGCTGACTTGAATCATTGTCACTCCTATTGGGGGCCTTGATCCCGTCCGACCATGGTAATACCATCTGAACAAGCTCAGTATAGCATATTTTTGCCAACGGTTTTTATCATTGCCTTTGCTTCCATGTTATTTTCATGGTTTGTTTGTTCTTTGCCGTTGTTGGATTTCTTTTATATTGACAAACATATTTTTCCGGTTCAGCCGATGGTTTTGGTCCCCCTTTAACCCGGAGGAGTATGCCCGGTTTACCTTTTCCCTGTTAACATCATGGAGTAACAAGGGGGCTCGTATTGATTCAGTACGGTTTATACGGGAGCTACTTTCTCCCCCTTTTTGATGGTGATGGTTTATAAAACTGCCGCTTCAAGCTTGGCTAAGCCAGCTTCATGCCCGAACATGGCAGGTATTTATGTATCATCTATTTGTTATATTACTGATACACATATCAAGATCATAAACCGGCTGGCGGTATAACTGCCACCGAAGTTCAAATTTTTCTGATTGCAGGGAATATGAATTAAAGTTTTTCAAACAAAAGCTTCAGTACTTATGCACGAAGGCATATTCCAGGCAGAAGTTTTAACTATCCTATTACAAGGCAGCACGGGGCCCAAACAAAATCATTGTTCTTGTGGAAAGATGGTATAAATAGCTCCCCAGACCGGCTTCCGGTTCAAGCCTGCTCCTCATCTTCCGCCGCTTCAGCTTCCTCGTCTCTACCCACTGGCTGGAAATCAACAGTGGTCCAGTCGATTCCCATTAAAGCTTGGAAAACAGCCTCTTCATGGATCAGGGAAGACGGTTCAATATCAGGAGCATAAGTGTGCTTACAGATTGGAGGGATCAGATTCTCCGCTTCAACAGTTGGGGCAGGCACTCGCTTGTTTTGATCGTTATATTGCGCTTGATAATGCGTCAAATCTGCCTCTTCAGCTAGCTGGCAAGCCAAAGGGCGCACTGCACGGTTTATGGCCCTTAAATCTTCTTCGTTGAATTCAGAGCCATCTTCTTTCAGGCTGGGATAGCCTTGAGCCGCTTCCACAGGATCAAAATCGGGCACCCATGCCTTTGCCCGGATTAAGGCATTGATGGCTCCGGTTCGGGCAGCGGATTTTTTCAGCTCCTCAATCCGGGCTGGAAGCATTGACAACCGGCTAAGAGTGTCCTGGATTAAGGAGGGCGCCGGGTTGTTATGAGAAGCTGCGGTGATGATCCGTTGGGCTCCGGTATACAATTGTTCCACCAAGGTGTAGGCAGCTTTCAGTTTCATCCGCACATCATTTCCTAAGTGCCCAATACGTGTGCCTACAACAAGATTGGAATGGTCTCAAACCGGATTTATGCTGCAGCAGGTTCAAATTATGACAGATGTTAAAAGGAGCTTACCAAAGATTGCAGCAGTCATGGAGTGTATTTGCCGCTGTACGGCAGTCAATTCATCCACCACCGGTTTAAGGGCAGCTTCGGCATTTTCCGCTCGTTTGGTTAAACCGGCCTTCTCAGTGGCCCAGTCAGCCCGCTCTTTCTTGAAGCCTTCTTTCAGCCGTTCAGCCGTGCTCAAGGCGCTGGTTAATTCTTGCTTTGACTTATCTGTTTCAGCTTGCTGGGTCTTCAAGGCCTCCTGCAAATCGGCAATCCGGTCCTCCTTGATTTTCACCTCAGCCTGCATACAGACAGTGTTTTAACCTTTGCACAGGCGATCCAAGAAATTGAAGTATCAACCACATAACAAAGTTATATGCCTGATACTTGGGGGCTAATGCACCTTCAATTTTTATGTATTGCTAGATTACAAAGTCCCAAGCTCAATACAAGTATTCAACTTGGCACTTGGGGGCTAATGGCTATTTCATCAAGTTATGTTCTGAGGACAGTTTTCTATTTGGAGCCCCGGTTTACTTATGCTAAGCTAGACCGGCCCTTGAGGGTTATGCCGACGGGTTTCAAACATGTTCAGGATCAAGTCCCGATTTGACCAAGGTTACAAACCGGCCCTTGGGGGCTACAAGGATGAAGGCAATGGCAGCAAGGAAAGAAGTAAGTTACCTCAAATTTGTCCCTCATCATTTTGACCAGGCCAGCTTCGCAGTCACGGCTCGTGTAAAGCCGGTTTAAATAGCCGGAGTGAAGATCTTGGGCGCTCAGAGCAGCATATGTCTCTAGTTCAACATCCCATTTTCCTTTGTTCAAAGCGGAAAAATCCTCTTTGATGGTATGCTTGGTAAGGGTGACAGGATTCCCGAGTTCAGAGCGGCCCACACCGATAATCACAACATCATCATCTTTGGACTCGCCGGTTTATGTTGGCGCGGCCGGTTTGTCAGCAGGAGTGTGGGGTTTCTCAATCAGGACTGAGCTGGCAGGCGGATCAGCAGAGGCTGGAGTATTAGTAAGCCCTTCTTCGGGAATAACATCGTCTTGCAAAGGAGGATCATTGGGGATATCTTCAGAAGTAAACATTTCATGATCCGGCGCTTGGTTATGTTCGGGGGCTACATCTTCTTCAGCCGCTTTATCCAGGCGGACCTTCTTGCTTGGTTTCGGTTTGGCCCTGAAGGAAAAACAAAAAGTCAAGGAAAAGTATAAGCCATTGCGCATTACACTGGAAGTATATGTTCAATTTAACTTACCCAGCAATGGTTTTCAAAGGTGGTAGCTGAGTGGCCGACGATTCACCAGACGATGAATGAGAAGTGACCTGATAATCGGAGTCGGATGGATTAAGAGGTTGATGGAAGAAACCCGCTTTAGGATTTAAATCAATAAAAAGGTCTGAGACCTCGGAGCGGCGTTTTCGAACCGGACTGTTCGGTAAACCGGCAGAAGTAACTACCTGGCCGCTGTGCCGGGTTGTGCGGCGAGCTTCGTGTTGCTGGGTCTTCATAAGAAAGTTGGGATCCAAATAAGCAAGAGGATGAGAAAATTTAACTTTCCGGTTTGCCCGGCGAGATTTTGGCAAAGGCAAGATTTCTGAATCAGAAGAGAGAATAGTTACCTCAACGAAGCCCGCATTGCTGGCCTCAGCGTCATCCTGACAAGCATCATCATCAATAAGGCGGGTAAAAAGTAAGCCAAGTGAATCAAGTTCTACCTCAAGATCCGGATTACCCACATCATCATCAATGGCTGGGTCAGATGAAGCGGTGGTCTTTCTCTTACGAGCTGGTTTCTTGATAACCTTGGTCTTGGGCCGGGTTGGCCGCCCTGCCTTCTCCGTTTTATCTTGTGAAAGCTTCTTGCTCCAAAACGGATTGTCACTCTGTATCAACAATAATTAGAGGTCAGACAGATAAAGCAGTAACAGGTTCAATAATAGAGCAAGTAAAATCTTACCGCTGGCGGTTCGTTGGTGGTGCAGTAAGGAAGTAGACCGGTTTGAGCACAGAGGTGCTCCGGTTCATTCAACATCTTCTTTACAGATTCTGTGACTTCGTCGTCGGAGACCTGGATTTTGATATGTCGGAGTGAGTCATCGACACTGCCAGTGTATTCGAACATCAAACCAGGGCGCCGGCTCAGAGGCAGAATGCTCCATGATATCTAGCAGCGTGCAAGGTCTATCCCTGTTAAACCGTTGGCCATGAAGGCCCGGAGCTTGGACAGTTGAGGAGCATATTTGATTCTCTCCTTGGCGCTTAGCCTTTGTGGAAAGGGGTGAGTGTTGCTGAGCCGTTCCGGACGGAAGCCAGGCAAGGGATTTTCATTGTCAGGAGATGTATCCTTGCAGTAAAACCAAGTGGCATTCCACTCCTTGGGGTGAGTATGAAGTTTGACGTGGGGATAGGTGATTTCCTTCCTCTTCTGAATGGCCATACCGCCCAGTTCGGTATTAGGACCATCGGTGAATTCAGTGCGGCGGTTCAGATGAAAGAGATCTCTAAACAACTCGACTGAAGGTTCCTCTTGAAGGTATGCCTCAGAAAGTACTTGAAAGTGACACAGATTGGTGACCGAGTTGGGGCCAATATCCTGTGGACAGAGCTGAAAATTGGCTAACACATCCCAATAAAATTTAGAGCCGGGCGGTTTGAAGCCCCGGGCCATGTGATCTGCGAAGACCACGACCTCTCCTTCCTGGGGTGTGGGAGGACATTCATCTCCAGGAACCCTCCAGTGAATTGTATCTATATCATCCAAAGCGTCAATCAGGACTAGGTCGTCCAATGCGATCTTTTGACACGAGAGGGAACCCAATTGCACTCATACACCTGTTTGGCCATGGCGAGATCTACAAGAAATAGGCGATCCGGTTCAAGAATACGCTAGGTAAAAGAAAGTGTTGATCTAACTACGATAAACCGGAGGCATTACCTATAAACCGGACTTCTACAACACGACATCATGTGGATTCTGGCGGTTCAACAAGGGGACTAATGATATATACCGGTTTAGCAATTTTTTCTATGGTAAAGTTAAACCGCCTGACCTAAAGCATCGGAAGCAATTGAAGCTATGGATAACCAGGTATGCAAAAACAAGTTTCACAAAATCTTGTTACAGCCGCGGATCTACAGCAAGCTCACAAAAACAGGAAATATTTCGAAGAGTAAGGCGGAAACAGAAGTGAACCATTGAGCGGGTATGTGCGGGAGATCTATGAGCTTGGATGAGAAATAGCAAGCGGATGCTAAAGGGGTCGCTACTAAGCACAGCAAGAGTTCATAGATTCATTCAAGGTCAGAGAACAGCTATGAAAACGCAATGAACATAGCATGAACATGGAACCCTAAGAACAGATCTAGGTTAAGAAGGAAAGAGAGCTTACCGGGAACGGAGAAGATGCGGAAAGGCGCCGCAACACTCTGGTACGTTTAGGTTGATGCAGCGGCCCGAGACGAGGCAGAGGTCGACGGCGGTGGCGGAGCTCCAAAGCCGGCGACGTGAGGAAGAAGAAGAAGAAGGGATGAAGGGAAGAGAAGGGAAATGACCCTTCGGCCTTATTTATAAGGCAACTGAGCTAGGTCAAGCGCGCGGATCCAGGAGCTGTCATTAAGAGGGCGTTATAAATCTCATGATGACGTCATGCCGGTTTACAGTAACCAAAACTGATGACGTCATGCCGGTTTACAGCAACCAAAAACGATGACGACATGGAGGTTTACCAATTACCAGAAGATGTCCAAGACGCAAGATTATGTGAAGGATTGACATGAACCAGTTCAAATCAATCTGGGGCCTAATGTTGGGGATATTACCACTAGGCGTAAACCGGCCTACTTGGGCCGGGTTAACTTCATTAGTGGTATAAGCAGATAAAGGCCCAAGGCCTATAGTCAGTTTAGAACGTGTAGCCGTAAACCGGTTGGGACTCTACGGACCGACGGGCGTCACCTGTGTATTGTAAGACTTGTATTGTAAGATAGGAATAGAGAGGTACCAACCGGAATACGAGCATGAACCGGTTGGGACTCTACGGACCGACAGGCGTCACCTGTGTATATAAGGGGATGACCCGGCGGCGGTTCAAGACAGACAACAAACAACTCGAGCCTAGGCGAAGCTTGTTTGCTCCCTAGCCATCGAGACCACATCAATTCCATCACAACTAGATGTAGGCTTTTACCTTCATCAAAGGGGCCGAACTAGTATAAAACCCTCGTGTCTTTGTGTCCGCTTTAACCCCTTCAAGTAAACCCGTAGCGATGGCTCCACGACTAAGTCCCTTCACTAGGACATCTGCCGTGACAAATCCACGACACCCACCATCCTCAGTAGCAATCATCACACGCTGAGATTTGCATTCTCTCACATGATGTCCTCTTCCCTTACAACGACGACAAATAATATCACTTGTGTGCCCTGTTGATGCCATGGAAGAAGAAGAGCTCTGTGCAGGCCCGGCAGGTGCGCTCTTGAAAAATAGTGGTGGTTGTGCCTGCTTTCTTGTATCACGGCTGGCGGTAGCAGATGATGGAGGTGCTAGTGCAGTGGAAGTAGAGGATGCACGCGGTGTCCATGATGAAGGTCGACCTGCAGAAAAGTTAGTTCGTGCCAATGCTTGTCGATCCTGCACTTCACGTTCAGCTTTACAAGCAAGATGGAATAAATGAGTGATATTAGTATACTCCTTGTACTCTAGAATGGTCTGAATCTCTCTATTTAATCCACCCACAAAACGTGCAAGCATAGCTTCATTCTCCTCAACAATACCACATCTAATCATGCCAGTTTGTAATTCCTGATAATATTCTTCTACAGAATTTTTTCCTTGTCTTAAACGCTGCAATTTTTGAAGCAATTCACGTTGATAATATGGTGGAACCGAACGAGTACGCATAGTTTCAGAGCAGCCCAAGTAGTTGGAATAGGATATAATCTACAATGTTCAGACCACCATACACATGCAAAACTAGTGAAAGCACAAACAGCAACAGCAACCCGTCTCTCCTCGGGATACTGTAAACATGTAAAACGTTGTTCAGTTTCTAACTCCCAAGTAAGATATATATCAGGAACATATCTACCCTCAAATGGTGGAATATTCAATTTCAGTTTCGGAATATGGACATTATCTCGTACCTGAGGTGGTGGTGCAGGCCTACCGTTGCGAATATATACCTGAGGTCGACCTGCTGGTGGTGGTGCTGGTGGCTGCACGTAGTTCTGATTTTGATCAACCTCATCCTCGTAATAGTCCTCCACCTCTGCAGTAACAGCAGGAGCTACAGAAGCACCAACAGCAGTAGCAGCGGCACTAGAATTTTGTCTTGGCTCAATAGGAACACGCTGTGCTCGCCCTACTGTATCACGGCGTAGAGATGGTTGTGGGAGATGTTTGAGTAATTCATCAAACTTGGCGTCCAACTTGGTATCAATTGACTTCTCAATGTCATCCATCTTCTCCATTGCCTTTCCAAAGCTGGCCATCACGTCTTCCACCTGTTGACCCAACATTTGATAAAACTTATCATGAAGCTCCTTGTTCGTCATGTTCTCCCAGTCAATCTCGTCGGTTTGTCTTCCTGCCATAGTTAGCAGCAATAGAAACAGACAAGAATATGATCCGACAGACTACTGGAATATGGTGGTGGTGGGGTGTCACAAATCCGTCAAGCGAATCTCAAATTCTTACCAATTCTTACCCAGCAGCAGGTGGTGATCGGCAACCATTGTAGTCAAAACTCTCAAAGCTTGGATAGAGTGATTACCAGGGAGAGTCAAACGCACGACGTAGATGTATGTGGAGCTAGGAAGGCTTATAATATGGTAGCAAAAAGGGTCAGCAATAATCAATTCCGAGATGCAAAATTGAATAAATGCTCAACGATGGTACTGTGCTGGTCCTAGGCTAGACCGTGCTAGAGATGCGAGCCTAGAACACTAACAAAATCATGGCGCTGCACGTAAACAAGGGAGGAGCACACTCTGAATTTTTCTTCTCTTTTTTTTCACTTTTTTTTGCACTTTTTTTTCCTTTTTTTTTTGCTCCGCAACAATTTTTTTCGAAAAAGTCTACAAATGGTCTAGAAACTGCCTAGTCAGAATTTTCCAGACTTAGTTTTTTTTTGAAACTGGAACTATTTTTCTACTACGGGTAGCACAAAAGTTGGGGAGTCCGACTTGGTCACGTCTCGTAGTATCGCGTGATCTGGAACTCGGAAATAAGGAACAAATACTGGACTCGGACTAGGACTGGTGGCGGAGATGAATCTGGTGGAACTCGGACTGGTGATGATTGTACATGATGGGCGGTGAAGCACGGACTGGTGGCGAATATATGGATACGGGTCGGTGGCGGATAAGCGGTGGTAGTAGATGGCAGGGGCGATGATGATAGTGCAGCGGCGGCATGACCACTTATGACCAGAACTCGAAACTCTAAAAGACTAGACGCTAAGACCAGCAACTTGACACGACGATGCAACCACAAATTCAACAAAGCAAAATACTGAAAAGACTATGCAAAGGCTCAGACTGGTTCGGATATGATGACCTAAACCTAATTATTATTTTTGGCTTTTTCGTGGACTGTAGGTATGAAGAACAGACTCGATCTAAACTACGAAAAATTGTAAAACCTCACCGAGCAACCTGGAACTCTGATACCACTTGATAGAGGCAAAGGTGTCCCGTCTTTTGATGAGATGGTGGCTATCCTTTTGGAGGAAGTCGACTTTGACGATCCGACTACGAACGTGCGAGGATGTCGTGCCTTAGCAATCGCTAAACCAACTCCGAGAGGTTATTGACCATGCCGGAGCACGATCAACCTGACCACGAAAGTATGTTTCCTGCAGGCAAATGAAGAACAAGCAAGAAACTAAGATTGCAATCTGGATATTGCGAATATAAGAGGAAAGCTTTATTGATCAAGGTGGGGTTCTGTGACGCCTTTGCCTGGTCGTTGAACACAAACGAAGTACGCGAAGTTGCAGCTATGGCGAACTTTAATCTAAACAAAACCCAAATTCTAAACGGTGCCCTAAGGGCTGTATATATGGAGGAAGAGGGGGGAATTTCGTGGCCCTTGGTGGATGGGTCCAAAATCAACCCTATCTCTTGTTTCCCCACACGTACGGACTCTAAAGATAGCCTATACTTATGTATTTCGAAATTACATGGGCCTGGCCCAATAATAAGGTGACGCAACACCTAGAATAGCCTCGGGACGAAATTTATGAAGTGGCATCTTGAATATTTCGTCCAAGGCTTCATGCACCCATTATGGTGGCTTCAAAGTCCTGAAATCATCACTTCTAACTCCATTCTTGTTCCCCTTGCGCATGCCATCATCTCCATGCTTGTTCTTGCTCCAATGTTCATCCTTCTCCAAGCTAGGCTCTTCATTTGTAAGCAAAACAAATGTATCCAATTTACGCAGCATCATATTCTCATGAACATTAGAATCATTACCAAGAAACGAAAGTACATGATAATTTAATTGGCGTGCGCGAGCTCTAGTAATTGGTCCAGTATATGTAGCAGTAGGGGCTATGGGTGTAACAATGGTATTGATGTCCTCATCAGCACGTTATGCTTGGATTGTCTTGCACTTGGCCCATGTGTTTAGACACTTCATTTTATTTGGTGTTGTGAATGATTCTTATGCCTACCATAGACCTTTCATTGAGCAATTTGTGAATGCTAGCTATGACCTCGAGGTAGATGCTTATTATCTCGTCACACATATTTGCATCTCTACCTCACATTTGCTTACTTGTCCCCATGATATCTTTGCTTGTGCTTGATTGATATGCTTAAATGCTGGGTCAAAATCCTTTGTCAAACCATATCCTTCGCATGATGACAACACTTCGTTGGTGAATCACCTCTTGAATGCTTGGTTTTGCACTAACGCTAACCACATTTGTTTTTCCAAGTGTTTGTTTTGTTTGCCCCTTTTTAAGGAATCTCTAGACGGTGCGACATTGGAGAGTGCCTATTTCGAGCTTCAAGATGATGAGTGCTTGGTTATCGACCGCGTCGACACGGAAACGCCATCTCTTTCCCATGGTGATTTGGCTTTTGATCCAAGGTCGGATCTTTTCCAAGGGGGAGGGGATGATGCGGAGCATCCTACGGACATCACCATGTCAAGAGTTCATTTGGCAAGTGACACGTGCAACATCTACTTCTCATACATAATGGTGAATCTTCTCCTTTACACGTGTTCACTTGACCCCTTCAAGGATGGCATACTACTTGACACTCCACTCATGTGCATGCATAGGCATTGCCGGAGCTTCATGGACATCGAGGAGGAGTGCAAGCACCAAGGAACAACTACACCATCCACAAGGGAAGCCTGGAAGCGACAACGGAAGAAGACGGAGTTGCTGAAGCTGCAGCGACCGGACATCCGGCGCCTGTGCAGCCGCCAAGGAGCTGCACCAACGGACGACCAACAACATCAGTGGCCGGACATCCGGCGCCATCCTCGGACATCCGGCGCCTAGCCAAAGCCCGGACATCTGGCCTCTCCCCCGAAAATCCGGCAGCGACGATAGAACACACCCGAAGTTTGGCCACTTCAGCCCGGACATCCGGCCGAGACCCCGGACATCCGGCACCTGCGCGTGCCTAACCGGGCCAAAGGCCCATGTATCCCCCTCTCACTTACCCCTTCGTGGGCTAGCACTATATATACTCCTCCACCTCCTTCTAGTTAGGGTCAGCAAAGGGATAGCTCATTTGTATGTGAGCTTTGCTCCTACCACTCCTACTCTTGAGAGAGAGAGAGAGACCACTACTCCATTGGAGGCCAAGACCTCTATCTTGGAGAAGATCCTGCGGGATATCATCAAGACCCCCTCACGGGTGGACCCCCCATCAAGACCTCCTCATGGAGATGAACTCTACCTTGTATCTTTCCTTTTGTTGTTCATGTACCCTTGTGGATCTTGTGTGTTTGATTGTGTAGTGGATGTGTGATTGGACTTGTTCTTGAGTGTTTCCCCTTGTGATTTCTCCCCGTTCTCCCATGTGTTCTTCATGTTCTTCAAGGGATCCAACTCCAATCGTGAAAGATCGGCCTACACCGGGTTAGCCCCGTATCAAGTACCCTCAAATTTGGCCTTAAGCAGGACTTTTTGGCCCTGAAAGTCAAAAAACATCATTCGCCACTGTTTTTCGAACAAGTTCTGAACCCATTGGAACTGCCCTTTGATGGAAATTCGAGAGATTATGTTGCTCTACATTATCCCCCTGGTAGGGACAAACGTAGATTTCTGTAGAGGCTCTATGATCCAGGCAATCTCATTTGGCCGTAAATTGAAGAATATCCAGTGGCTATATGCCTTATTCTCCTTGTTTTCGCCGGATGGCATGCTGTAACTCATGCGCGTGAAAACCAAGTACAAAAGGGCATTCCTGGCATTGGTCGATATATATGTGGAACAATATCTCCACTATGAAGGACAAGAAATTTCGGGGCGGTCAGGCAAAAAGCGTCACGGGAAAATGAAGTACTTTCAAGGACTGCCATAGAATGGACCGATGTTCACTAAAACGGTCAGAACTTTGTCATTTGGAGTCCGTGTTGGACCCACAAGTACACAAACTGCTCGCGTCGAGCGTGCCAATCCAGAATACTCCCTGCTTGTGCCAGGAGGCCCGGAGTACCCTCAAATTCGGACTTAAGTTGGACTTTTTGGCCCTGGAAGTAAAAGAACATCATTCGCCGCTGTTTTTCGGACAAGTTTCTGAACCCATTGACACTTCCTTTTGAAGGAAATTCGAGAGATTGTGTTGCTTATAGACATTAACTCCCCCTGGTAGGACAAACGTACCTTTCTGTAGATGCTCTATGATCCGGGAAATCTCATTTGGCGGTAAATTTAAAAAAATCCAGCGGCTATATGCCTTTTCTCCTTGTTTTCGCCGGATGGCATGTTGTAACTCATGCGCGTGAAAGCCAAGAACAAAAGCGTATTGCTGGCATCGGTCAATATATATGTGGAAACAATATCTCCACTATAGAGGACAAGAAACTTCGGGGCGGTCAGGCAAAAAGTGTCATGGGAAAATGAAGTAATTTCAAGGACTGCCATAGAATGGACCGATGTTCACTAAAACAATCATAACTTTGTCATTCGGTGTCCGTGTCGGACCCACAAGTAGTCAAGTTGCTCGCGGCGAGCATGCAAATCTAGAAAATACTCCTGGCTTGTGCTAGGATGCCCGGAGTACCCTCAAATTTGGCCTTAAGCGGGACTTTTTTTGCCCTAAAATTCAAAGAACATCATTCGCTGCTGTTTTTCGGACAAGTTTCTGAGCCTATTGGTACTTCCTTTTGAAAGAAATTCGAGAGATTATGTTCCTTTCTGCAGATAGACATCGCCCCCCCTTGTAGGGACAAACAAAGCTTTCTACAGATGCTTTACGATTCGGGCAATCTCATTTGGCCATAAATTGAAGAAAATCCAGCGGCTATATGCCTTATTCTGCTTGTTTTCGCCGGATGGCATCCTGTAACTCATGCGCATGAAAGCCAAGAACAAAAGGGCGTTCCTATGTTTGGTCAATATATATGTGAAAACAATATCTCCACCATAACGGACAAAAAATTTCAAGGCACTGACGCAAGAAGCATCACGGGAAAATGAAGTACTTTCAAGGACTACCATAGGATGGACCGATGTTCAGTAAAACGGTCATAACTTTGTCATTCGGAGTCCGTGTCGGACCCACAAGTACTCAAACTTCTCGCGGCGAGCGTGCAAATCCAGAAAATATTCCTTGCTTGCTCCAGGAGGACCAGAGTACCCTCAAACTTGGCCTTAAGAAGGACTTCTTGCCCTGAAAGTCAAAGAACATCATCCGTCGCTGTTTTTCGGACATGTTTCTGAACCCATTGGCACTTCCTTTTGAATGAAATTCGAGAGATTATGTTGCTTATAGGCATTATCCCCCCTGCTAGGGACAAACGTAGCTTTCTGCAGATGCTCTATGATACCGGCAATCTCATTTAGCCGTAAATTGAAGAAAATCCAGCGGCTATATGCCTTATTCTCCTTGTTTTCGCCGGATGGCATGCTGTAACTCATGCGCGTCAAAGCCAAGAACAAAAAGGCATTCCTAGCATCAGTCAATATATATGTGGAAACAATATCTCCACTATAGAGGACAAGAAATTTTGGGGTGGTCAGGCAAAAAGCGTCACCGGAAAATGAAGTATTTTCATGGACTGCTTTAGAATGGACCGATGTTCACTAAAACGGTCATAAATTTGTCATTCGGAGTCCGTGTCTGACCCACAAGTACTCTAAGTGCTCCCGGTGATCGTGCAAATCTAGAAAATACTACTGGCTTGTGCCAGGAGGCCCAAAGTACCCTCAAATTTGGCCTTAAGCATGACTTTTTGGTCCTGAAAGTCAAAGAACATCATTCGCCGTTGTTTTTCAGACAAGTTTCTGAGCCCGTTGGCACATCCTTTTGAAGGAAATTCGAGAGATTATGTTGCTTATAGACATCAGCCCCCCTTGTAGGAACAAATGAAGCTTTCTACAGATGCTCTATGATTCGGGCAATCTCATTTGGCCGTAAATTGAAGAAAATCCTGCGGCTATATGCCTTATTCTCCTTGTTTTCGACGGATGGCATGATGTAACTCACGTGCTTGAAAGCCAAGAACAAAAGGGCATTCCTGTCATTGGTTAATATATATGTGGAAACAATATCTCCACCATAGAAGACAAAAAATTTTAGGGCGGTCACGCAAAAAGCGTCGCGGGAAAACGAAGTACTTTGAAGGACTGCCATAGAATGGACCGATGTTCAGTAAAACGGTCATAACTTTATCATTCGAAGTCCGTGTCGGACCCACAAGTACTCAAACTGCTGGCGGTGAGCATGCGAATCCAGAAAAAGCTCCTCGCTTGCGTCAAGAGGACCGGAGTACCATCAAATTTTGCCTTAAGCAGGACTTTTTGGCGCTAAAAGTCAAAGAACATCATTCGTCGCTATTTTTTGGACAAGTTTCTGAGCCCATTGGCACTTCCTTTTGAAGGAAATTCGAGATATTATGTTGCTCATAGACATTATCCCCCCTCGTAGGGACAAACGTAGCTTTTTGTAGATGCTCTATGATCCGGGCAATCTCATTTGGCCGTAAATTGAAGAAAATCCAGCGGCTATATGCCTTATTCTCATTGTTTTTGCCGGATGGCATGTTGTAACTCATGCGCGTGAAAGCCAAGAACAAAAGGGTATTGCTGGCATCAGTCAATATATATGTGGAAACAATATCTCCACTATAGAGGACAAGAAATTTCGAGGCGGTCAGGCAAAAAGCGTCACGGGAAAATGAAGTAATTTCAAAGACTGCCATAGAATGGACCGATGTTCACTAAAACGGTCATAACTTTGTCATTCGGTGTCCGTGTCGGACCCACAAGTACTCAAGTTGCTTGCGGCGGGCGTGCAAATCTAGAAAATACTCCTCGCTTGTGCCTGGAGGCCCGAAGTACCCTCATATTTGGCCTTAAGCAAGACTTTTTGGCCCTGAAAGTCAAAGAACATCATTCGCTGCTCTTTTTCGGACAAGTTTCCGAGCCCATTGGCACTTCCTTTTGAAGGAAATTCGAGAGATTATGTTGCTTTCTGCAGATAGACATCAGCCCCCCTTGTAGGGACAAATGAAGCTTTCTGCAGATGCTTTATGATCCGGGCAATCTCATTTGGCCGAAAATTGAAGAAAATCCAGCGGCTATATGCCTTATTCTGCCTGTTTTCGCCGGATGGCATACTGTAACTCATGCGCGTGAAAGCCAAGAACAAAAGGGTGTTCCTGTCTTCAGTCAATATATATGTGAAAACAATATCTCCACCATAGAGGACAAAAAATTTCAGGGCACTCACGCAAGAAGCGTCACAGGAAAATGAAGTACTTTCAAGGACTACCATAGGATGGACCGATCTTCAGTAAAACGGTCATAACTTTGTCATTCGGAGTCTGTGTCGGACCCATAAGTATTCAAACTTCTCGCGGCGAGCGTGCAAATCCAGAAAATATTCCTTGCTTGCTCCAGGAGAACTTCATTCGTCGCTGTTTTTCGGACAAGTTTCTGAACCCATTGGCACTTCCTTTTGAAGGAAATTCGAGACATTATGTTGCTTATAGACATTATCCCCCCTGCTAGGGACAAACGTAGCTTTCTGCAGATGCTCTATGATCCCGGCAATCTCATTTAGCTGTAAATTGAAGAAAATCCAGCGGCTATATGCCTTATTCTCCTTGTTTTCGCCGGATGGCATAGTGTAACTCATGCGCGTCAAAGCTAAGAACAAAAAGGCATTCCTGGCATCAATCAATATATATGTGGAAACAATATCTCCGCTATAGAGGACAAGAAATTTTGGGGTGGTCAGGCAAAAAGCGTCACAGGAAAATGAAGTATTTTCATGGACTGCATTAGAATGGACCGATGTTCACTAAAACGGTCATAACTTTGTCATTCGGAGTCCGTGTCTGACCCACAAGTACTCTAACTGCTCGCGGTGATCATGCAAATCTAGAAAATACTACTGGCTTGTGCCAGGAGGCCCAGAGTACCCTCAAATTTGGCCTTAAGCAGGACTTTTTGGTCCTGAAAGTCAAAGAACATCATTCGTCGTTGTTTTTCGGACAAGAGCCCATTGGCACTTCCTTTTGAAGGAAATTTGAGAGATTATGTTGCTTATAGACATCAGCCCCCATTGTAGGGACAAATGAAGCTTTCTACAGATGCTCTATGATACAGGGAATCTAATTTGGCCGTAAATTGAAGAAAATCCAGTGGCTATATGCCTTATTCTCCTTGTTTTCGCCGGATGGCATGTTGTAACTCACGTGCTTGAAAGCCAAGAACAAAAGGGCATTCCTGTCATCGGTCAATATATATGTGGAAACAATATCTCCACCATAGAGGACAAAAAAAATTAGGGCGGTCACGCAAAAAGCGTCGCAGGAAAATGAAGTACTTTCAAGGACTGCCATAGAATGGACCGATGTTTAGTAAACCGGTCATAACTTTGTCATTCGAAGTGCGTGTCGGACCCACAAGTACTCAAACTGCTGGCAGTCAGCGTGCGAATCTAGAAAAAGCTCCTCGCTTGCGCCAAGAGGACCGGAGTACCATCAAATTTTGCCTTAAGCAGGACTATTTGGCGCTAAAAGTCAAAGAACATAATTCGCTGCTGTTTTTTGGACAAGTTTCTGAGCCCATTGGCACTTCCTGTTGAAGGAAATTCGAGATATTATGTTGCTCATATACATTATCCCCCCTGGTAGGGACAAACTTAGCTTTCTGCAGATGCTCTATGATCCGGGCAATCTCATTTGGCCGTAAATTGAAGAAAATTCAGCGGCTATATGCCTTATTCTCCTTGTTTTCGTCGGATGGCATGTTGTAACTCATGCGCGTGAAAGCCAAGAACAAAAGGGTATTGCTGGCATCAGTCAATATATATGTGGAAACGATATCTTCACGATAGAGGACAAGAAATTTCGAGGCAGTCAGGCAAAAAGCGTCACGGGAAAATGAAGTAATTTCAAGGACTGCCATAGAATGTACCGATGTTCACTAAAACGGTCATAACTTTGTCATTCGGTGTCCGTGTCGGACCCACAAGTACTCAAGTTGCTTGCGGCGAGCATGCAAATCTAGAAAATACTCCTGGCTTGTGCCAGGAGACCCAGAGTACCCTCAAATTTGGCCTTAAGCAGGACTTTTTGGCACTGAAAGTCAAAGAACATCATTCATTGTTGTTTTTCGAACAAGTTTATGAGCCCATTGGCACTTCCTTTTGAAGGAAATTCGAGAGATTATGTTGCTTTCTGCAGATAGACATTAGCCCCCCTTGTAGGGACAAACAAAGCTTTCTGCAGATGCTTTATGATCCGAGCAATCTCATTTGGCCATAAATTGAAGAAAATCCAGCCGCTATATGCCTTATTCTGCTTGTTTTCGCCGGATGGCGTGCTGTAACTCGTGCGCGTGAAAGCCAAGAACAAAAGGGCGTTCCTGTCTTTGGTCAATATATATGTGAAAACAATATCTCCTCCATAGAGGACAAAAAATTTCAGGGCACTCACGCAAGAAGCGTCACGAGAAAATGAAGTACTTTCAAGGACTACCATAGGATGGACCGATGTTCAGTAAAAATGTCATTACTTTGTATTTGGAGTCCGTGTCGGAGCCACAAGTACTCAAACTTCTTGTGGCGAGCGTGCAAATCCAGAAAATACTCCTTGCTTGCGCCAGGAGGACCATAGTACCCTCAAATTTGGCTTTAAGAAGGACTTTTTGGCCCTGAAAGTCAAAGAACATCATTCGTCGCTTTTTTCGGACAAGTTTCTGAACCCATTGGCACTTCCTTTTGAAGGAAATTCGAGAGATTATGTTGCTTATAGACATTAGCCCCCCTGCTAGGGACAAACGTAGCTTTCTGTAGATACTCCATGATCCAGGAATCTCATTTAGCCGTAAATTGAAGAAAATCCAGCGGCTATATGCCTTATTCTCCTTGTTTTCGCCGGATGGCATGCTGTAACTCGTGCGCTTCAAAGCCAAGAAAAAAAAGGCATTCCTGGCATTAGTCAATATATATGTGGAAACAATATCTCCACTATAGAGGACAAGAAATTTTGGGGTGGTCAGGCAAAAAGCGTCACGGGAAAATGAAGTATTTTCATGGACTGCCATAGAATGGACCGATGTTCACTAAAACGGTCATAACTTTGTCATTCGGACTTCGTGTCAGACCGACAAGTACTCAAACTTCTCGCGGTGATCGTGCAAATCTAAAAAATAGTCCTGGCTTGCACCAGGAGGCCCAGAGTAACCTCAAATTTGGCCTTAAGCAGGACTTTTTGGTCCTAAAAGTCAAAGAACATCATTCGCCGATGTTTTTCAGACATGTTTCTGAGCCCATTGGCACTTCCTTTTGAAGGAAATTCGAGAGATTATGTTGCTTATAGACATCAGCCCCCCTTGTAGGGACAAATGAAGCTTTCTACAGATGCTCTAAGATCCGGGCAATCTCATTTGGCCGTAAATTGAAGAAAATCCAGTGGCTATATGCCTTATTCTCCTTGTTTTCGCTGGATGGCATGCTATAACTCACGGGCGTGAAAGCCAAGAACAAAAGGGCATTCCTGGCATTGGTCAATATATATGTGGAAACAATATCTCCACCATAGAGGACAAAAATTTTTAGGGCGGTCAAGCAAAAAGCATCGCGGGAAAATGAAGTACTTTCAAGGACTGCCATAGAATGGACCGATGTTCAGTAAAACGGTCATAACTTTGTCATTCGAAGTCCGTGTCGGACCCACAAGTACTCAAACTGCTGGCGGTGAGCGTGTGAACCCGGAAAATTCTCCTAGCTTGGGCCAAGAGGACCGGTGTACCCTCAAATTTCTCCTTAAGTAGTACTTTTTGGCCCTGAAAGTCAAAGAATATCATTCGCCGCTGTTTTTTGGACAAGTTTCTGAGCCCATTGGCACTCCCTTTTGAAGGAAATTCGAGAGATTATGTTGCTCATAGACATTAGCCCCCCTGGTAGGGACAAATGTAGCTTTATGCTGATGTTCTATGATCCGGGCAATCTCATTTGGCCAAAAATTGAAGAAAATCCAGCTGTTATATGCCTTATTCTCCTTGTTTTCGCTAGATGGCATGCTGTAACTCATGCGCGTGAAAGCCAAGAACAAAAGGGCATTCCTGTCATCGGTCAATATATAGGTGGAAGCAAATTCTCCACTATAGAGGACAAAAAATTTCAGGGCGGTCAGGCAAAAAGTGTCACGGGAAAATGAAGTACTTTCAAGGACTACCGTAGAATGGACCGATGTTCAAAAAACGGTCATAACTTTATCATTTTAAGTTCGTGTCGGGCCCACAAGTACTCAAACTGCTCAGGGCGAGCATGAGAATCCATAAAATACTCCAAGCTTGCGCGAGGAGGCCTGGAGTACCCTCAAATTTGGCCTTAAGCAGGACTTTTTGGCCCTGAAAGTTAAAGAACATCATTCACCGCTATTTTTCGAACAAGTTTTTGAAACCATTGGCACTACCTTTTGAAGTAATTGCGAGAGATTATGTTTCTCATATACATTATCCCCCATAGTAGGGACAAACATAGCTTTCTGTAGATGCTCTATGATCCGGGCAATCTCATTTGGCCGTAAATTAAAGAAAATCCAGCTGTTATATACCTTATTCTCCTTATTTTCGCCGGATGGCATGCTGTAACTCATGCTTGTGAAAGCCAAGGACAAAAGGGCATTCCTGGAATCGGTTGATATATATGTGGAAACAATATCTCCACTATAGAGGACAACAAATTTCGGTGCGGTCAGGCAAAAAGCATCACGGGAAAATGAAGTACTTTCAAGGACTGCCATAGAATGGACCTATATTCAGTAAACCGGTCCTAACTTTGTCATTCGGAGTCCGTGTCGGACCCACAAGTACTCAAACTACTCGTGGCGAGCATGTGAATCCAGTATACTCCCTGCTTGTGCCAGGAGGCCCGGAGTACCCTCAAATTTGGACTTAAGTAGGACTTCTTGGCCCTTAAAGTCAAAGAACATCATTTGCCACTGTTTTTCAGAAAAGTTTCTGAACCCATTGGCACTTCCTTTTGAAGTAAATTCGAGAGGTTATGTTGCTTATAGACAATAGCCCCCCTGAAAGGGACGAACGTAGCTTTCTGCAGATGCTCTATGATCCGGGCAATCTCAGTTGGCCGTAAATTAAAGAAAATCCAGCGGCTATATGCCTTATTCTCCTTGTTTTCGCCGGATGGCATGCTGTAACTCATGCACGTGAAAGCCAAGGACAAAAGGGCATTCCTGGCATCGGTCGATATATATGTGGAAACAATATCTCCAATATAGAGGACAAGAAATTTTGGGGCGGTCAGGCAAAAAGCGTCACGGGAAAATGAAGTACTTTCAAGGACTGCCATAGAATGGACCGATGTTCACTAAAACGGTCATAACTTTGTCATTCGGAGTCCGTGTCGGACCCACAAGTACTCAAACTGCTCGTGGCGAGCATGCGAATCCAGAATACACACTGCTTGTGCCAGGAGGCCTGGAGCACCCTCAAATTCGGACTAAAGTAGGACTTTTTGGCCCTGAAAGTCAAACAACATCATTTGCCGCAGTTTTTCGGAAAAGTTTCTGAACCCATTGGCACTTCCTTTTGAAGGAAATTCGAGAGGTTATGTTGCTTATAGACATTAGCCCCCCTGGTAGGGACAAACATACCTTCGTGCACATGCTCTATGATCCGGGCAATCTCATTTGGCCATAAATAGAAGAAAATCCAGCGGCTATATGCCTTATTCTCCTTGTTTTCGCCGGATGGCATGCTGTAATTCATGCGCGTGAAAGCCTAGACCAAAAGGGCATTCCTGGCATTGGTCCATATATGATAGAGGTGGGGTGTCCCGATCTTTTGATGAGATGATAACTATCGATTTGGTGAAGACGACTTTGACGATCCGACTACAAATGTGCACGACGTTGCGCCTTAGCAATCGCTAAACCAACTCCGAGAGGTTATTGACCACGCCGGAGCACGATTAACATGACCACGAAGGTCTATTCCTGTAAGCAATTGAAGAACAAGCAAGAATATGATAAAGCAATCTGAATATTGCGAATATATACGAAGTACTGATAAAGGTGGGGATCCGTAAGCAGTCTTGGTCTGGTCATTGGACACAAACGAAGTACACGAAGTTGCAACGGCTAATATTTACCTAAACAAATCCCCAGCAAAAGGTACTAGATGGATCTACTTATATAGGAGCAAGGGGTGGCGGACAAGGAGGTAGGAGAACGTCCCAAGGCAGCCTAGAACCAACCCTAGGTCGTACAAGGCTCATGGGCCCAAGTGCAGGTGATGCAACACCTTTGGACTTGTTGTTTGACTCGGATTCTGCTTCAGCGTCTGATTGTTTCGTTGCTATCTCAACGCTCCAGATGAACTTGAAGGTGCATCCAGTTGGGCTGGGAAGAGCACAAAATCTACTTTCCAACAAAAAAAGAATCACCCAATTCGGAGTCTGTATGAAAAAGTTGTTGGTGTTTTGAGTCAGGTATGTCTGTGCAGTTCGAATCTGAATCCAGAACGTGAGAGACTTGGACTCTATCTTCTCTTGGCCCAAAAGTGACGTGAGAGGACTTTTTGAATAGAACCTAAACTTCTCCTTTTCCCTTATCTTCATATGTGGATTGTACAAATGTCCGATACACCTGCAATTAGACAAAACACAAAAGTGTGTGAAGTATTTTTGTTCTAGATAACATAAATAGGTTAGTGAATAGTTTGCACTAGATATCACCTGACAGATATGCATGTATGCAATATTTTTGGTCGTATCCAAGGTAGTCATGTCCTCATAATCCTCCCCTTCTTGAAAACAAAGCCATCCTCGGCGTTGCTTAATCTGAAATGTGGCTAACCAAAGAGACAATGTGTACATGTTGTATATGAATATGTCATCCATTTTTACTTCCCTTTGTTTTTGCACATATGACACATGTATGCATGAGTAAATTTCATAGTTCATAAAATATAAAGCCAAAATATTATCACAAGAAGTAGAAGGCATGAAAATATTGCTACTCAGTTTGCACATATAAGTGAAGCTCTTATTCATTTCAAAAGATTGATAATGTTCATCATTAAACCATCCCAACATTGGTGAATGAACCTTACTTGCATCAAAAATTTACATGCTACAACATGCTTAAATAAGCAAACATGCAATAAGTTATTCGACATAGAATCATCACCAAGATTAGAGGTCATATCAAAATGATTAAACATTGAGTCTTTTGCATCAGTAGTTAATTCAATGGGTGCACTCAAAATTGTTGGTATTTCAGTTGTTTGATCACATGGCGCATTCATGACAGTATCAAGATTTTCTAAAATAGGTGATGTCATCAAATCATCAGGTAACTCAACACATGATGCATTCAGATTAACTAGGGATGCATCATTCTCATGTGAAGTTATATCATCAATACTTTTACTGTTACCTTGTTGCCAAGACGTAGCTGGTGTAGGTATAGACGTTGACAATGCACCATACTCTTGAGATGATGCCGCGCTCACAATCCGAGGTGGGGCTGCTCTAGTAGGTGCAACGGTTGAGGAACCAACCGGCGGTGGTGAGCATGAACTGGAATAGTAGTTGTTGTAGTCAACCAATGCATCCTCCCGTATCTGTCTCTCAAAGGTACAAGCGCTAATATACATACCAGTAATGCAACAAGGAATATAGTGAAATCTTGCACAGATATCATTGTTCAAACCACCAAAAAATCTATTCATTGTATCATCCTCAGATTCTTCTATGTCACAATGATGCATATAAGATTTGAACTCTTGGTAGTAAGCATGAACAGTGTTACTGCCTTGTTTTAATTGTTCCAATTTGCGAAGCAATTCACGACGATAGTAAGGAGGAAAAAATTGTTGTCTCATTACAGCTTTCAAAACTTTTCAAGTTGTGGGTTGGTTATCAATGTTTTTCTTACAATGTACACTCCACCAAACAGAAGCAAAACCAGTAAATGCTCTAGTGGTAGCTCATACTCTCTCAAGTTCAGAAAAATCATGGTGACTAAAAACTTCTTCTAATTCAAGCTCCCAAGCTAGATAAATAGCAGGATTAAATCTACCCTCAAATGATGGTAAAGACATAACCTGACCATATGCTTGTGTGTGTTGTCCCAACTCTCATGATGGTGAAGATGTGTCCGTCCTCCAAGAACTTCTATCTTCGGAACCTATCATGATTAGTAGAAACAAGAAACAAAATTCAAGAATAATGTACCTATGAACTACTAGGATGTAGTTGTAAAGTGCTCACAGAAAAGCAAATATCAATATCTTACAAGTTCTTACCATGCGGCAGGTGGTGCTAGGCAACCAGCGGTATCAAATAACTCCGAAGATTGTGTAAAGGGATTGCCAGGGGAACGTACGTATACACGGTGTAGAAATATGTGGAGTTGGGTTGGCTATATATGGTAGCAAAAGATTAGCAATAATCAATTCAAAGATGCAATGTTAAATAAACGCTCAACGACGGTATAGTGCTAGTCATAGGCTAGACCGGACTAGAGACGCGAGCCTAGAACACTAATGAGGTCACAGCGTAGCACAACTAGCATCAATGAAGGATACTAAGTAGCTCTGGACAGCAAGATATAAGTGAAGATCACAACGGCAGTAAAGATAATGATGAAAAACAACTACCAAGCAGGATATACAATAACTCTCTCTCTCCAACTTTCCTCTTGAAAAGTTTGAGCCAATTTTCTGATAACTTTTTTCAAAGAATGCTACTAACTCAACCTTTCCAATACAAAAAGAATCACTCAATTCCGAATTGATATAAGGAGTCAAAGAATTCTAAAACTGGCCTGAAAAACTAGAACAAATTGTATGCGCGAACTTTGGAGGGCAAAAAGACCTATTTAGTAGCTGATTTTGAGGTGCCAACTATTGAACTAGCTTCTGCAACTATTTAGATGCGCCTGGTCGCTAGCTTTCATTTGAGTACTCGCGGAGCCAAAACGGACTTCGTATGAGGAAGTTATGCCTGTTTTACTAAACAGTGCGCAAAACAGATTCCAATCCGAATTCAACTACGAGATTGAGTCTAGATAGATCCAAATTTTGTTTTTTTTTCTTCTCTCTTTTTTTTCCTAACATTTTTTCTTTTTCTTTCTCTCTTTTTTTCTCTTACTTTTTTTTACTTTTTTTCTCTCTTTTTTTCTCTCTTTTTTTCTTTGTCTTTTTTTTCTCTCTCCCTCTTTCCAAAACAAACTAGATAAGATGCAGATTGAATCAAGCGAAGATGTGAACGATCTCAACTATGATTGTGACAATGAACAATGGGTAGCACATAATGGAAATTGATGGATGTGTAGTGGACAGCGGAAGGGATAACGATGCAGCGGCGGCGTGAGTAATATGAACAGAACTCGAAACTCTAAACGAACTAGACACTAAGACCAGCAACTCAACACGACGATGCAACCGATGATTCAACTATGCAAGCAATGAATAGAAAATTGCGAAGCCTCAGACTGGCTTGGATAAAGGATGAATAGATCTAACATTTTTTGTGACTTTTTCTTGGACAAAAGGTAATAAAATAAATCTAATCTAAGGATAACTGGAAATTCTCACCGAGCAACCTGAAAACTGATACCACTTGATAAAGGCGGGGTGTCCCGATCTTTTGATGAGATGATAACTATCAATTTGGTGGAGACGACTTTGACAATCCAACTACAAACGTGCACGACGTTGCGCCTTAGCAATCGCTAAACCAACTCCGAGAGGTTATTGACCACGCCGGAGCATGATCAACCTGACCACGAAGGTCTATTCATGTAAGCAATCAAAGAATAAGCAAGAATATGATAAAGCAATCTGAATATTGCGAAAATATATGAAGTGCTGATAAAGGTGGGGATCCGTAAGCGGTCTTGGTCTGGTCGTTGGACACAAACCAAGTACACGAAGTTGCAATGGCTTACTTTTAACTAAACAAATCCCCAGCAAAAGGTACTAGATGGATCTACTTATATAGGAGCAAGGGGTGGCGGCCAAGGAGGTGGGAGAATGTCCCCAGGCAGCCTAAAACCAACCCTAGGTCGTACAAGGCTCATGGGCCCAAGTGGAGGTGATGCAACACCTTTGGACTTGTTATTTGACTCGGATTCTGCTACAGCGTCTGATTGTTTCGTTGATATCTCAACGCTCCGGACGAATTTGAAGGTGAATCCAATTGGGCTGGAAAGACCACGAAATCTAATTTCCAACAAAAAAACAATCACCCAATTTAGAGTCCGTATGAAAAAGTTGTTGACTTTTTGACTCAGGTATGCCTATGCAGTCCAAATCTGAATCCAGAACGTGAGAGACTTGGACTCTATCTTCTCTTGGCCCAAAAGTGACGTGAGAGGACTTTTTGAATAGAACCTAAACTTCTCCTTTTCCCTTATCTTCATATGTGGATTGTACAAATGTCCCATACACTTGCAATTAGACAAAACACAAAAGTGTGTGAAGTATTTTTGTTCTGGATAACATAAATAGGTTATTGAATAGTTTGCACTAGAAATCACCTGACAAATATGCATGTATGCAATATTTTTGGTCGTATCCAAGGTAGTCATGTCCTCATCATCCTCCCCTTCTTGAAAACAAAACCGTCCTCGGCGTTGCTTAATCTGCAATGTGGCTAACAAAAGAGACAATGTGTACATGTTGTATATGAATATGTCATCCATTTTTACTTCCCTTTGTTTTTGCACATATGACACATGTATGCATGAGTAAATTTCATAGTTCATAAAATATAAAGCCAAACTATTATCACAAGAAGTAGAAGTCATGAAAATATTGCAACTCAGTTTGCACATATAAGTGAAGCTCTTATTCATTTCAAAAGATTGACAATGTTCATCATTAAACCATCCCAACGTTGGTGAATGAACCTTACTTGCATCAAATTTACATGCTACAACATGCTTAAATAAGCAAACATGCAATAAGTTATTCGACACAGAATCATCACCATGATTAGAGGTCATATCAAAATGATTAAACATTGATTCTTTGGCATCAGTAGTTAATTCAATGGGTGCACTCAAAATTGTTGGTATTTCAGTTGTTTGATCACATGGCGCATTCATGACAGTATAAAGATTCTCTAAAATAGGTGATGTGCTCAAATCATCAGGTAACTCAAGACATGATGCATTCAAGTTAACTAGGGATGCATCATTCTCATGTGAAGTTATATCATCAATTCCTTTAATGTTACCTTGTTGCCAAGACGTAGCTGATGTAGGTACAGACGTTGACAACGCACCATACTCTTGAGATGATGCCGCGCTCACAATCCGAGGTGGGGCTGCTCTAGTAGGTGCAATGGTTGAGGAACCAACCGGCGGTGGTGAGCATGAACTGGAATAGTAGTTGTTGTAGTCACCCAATGCATCCTCCTGTATCTGTCTCTCAAAGGTACAAGCGCGAACATACATACCAGTAATGCAACAAGGAATATAGTGAAATCTTGCACGGATATCATGGTTCAAACCACCAAAAAATCTATTCATTGTATCATCCTCAGATTCTTCTATGTCACAATGATGCATATAAGATTTGAACTCTTGGTAGTAAGCATGAACAGTGTTACTGCCTTGTTTTAATTGTTCCAATTTGCGAAGCAATTCACGATGATAGTAAGGAGGAAAAAATGGTTGTCTCATTACAGCTTTCAAAACTTTCCAAGTTGTGGGTTGGTTATCAATGTTTTTCTTACAATGTACACTCCACCAAACAGATGCTAAACCAGTAAATGCTCTAGTGGTAGCTCCTACTCTCCCAAGTTCAGAAAAATCATGGTGACTAAAAACTTCTTCTAATTCAAGCTCCCAAGCTGGATAAATAGCAGGATTAAATCTACCCTCAAATGATGGTAAAGACATAACCTGACCATATGCTTGTGTGTGTTGTCCCAACTCTCATGATGGTGAAGATGTGTCCGTCCTCCAAGAACTTCTATCTCCGGAACCTATCATGATTAGTAGAAACAAGAAACAAAATTCAAGAATAATGTTCCTATGAACTACTAGGATGTAGTTGTAAAGTGCTCACAGTAAAGCAAATATCAATATCTTACAAGTTCTTACCATGCGACAGGTGATGACAGGCAACCAACGGTGTCAAATAACTCCGAAGATTGTGTAAAGCGATTGCCAGTTGGCTATATATGGTAGCAAAAGATTAGCAATAATCAATTCAAAGATGCAATGTTAAATAAACGCTCAACGACGGTATAGTGCTGGTCATAGGCTAGACCGGACTAGAGACGCGAGCCTAGAACACTAATGAGGTCACGGCGTAGCACAACTAGCATCAATGAAGGATACTAAGTAGCTCTGGATAGCAAGATATAAGTGAAGATCACAACGGCAGTAAAGATAATGATGAAAAACAACTGCCAAGCAGGATATACAACAACTCTCTCTCCAACTTTCCTCTTGAAAACTTTGAGCCAGCTTTATGATAACTTTTTTCAAAGAATGCTACTAACTCAAGCTTTCCAATGCAAAAAGAATCACTCAATTCCGAAATGATATGAGGAGTCAAAGAATTCTAAAACTGGCCTGAAAAACTAGAACAAACTGTATGCGCGAACTTCGGAGGGCAAAAAGACATATTTAGAAGCTGATTTTGAGGTGCCAACTATTGAACTAGCTTCTGCAACTATTTAGATGCGGCTCGTAGCTAGCTTTCATTTGAGTACTCGCGGAACCAAACCGGCTTCGTATGAGAAAGTTATGCCTGTCTTGCGCAAAACAGATTCCAATCCGAATTCAACTACGAGATTGAGTCTAAATAGATCCAAATTTTGTTTTTTTTTCTTCTCTCTTTTTTTCCTAACACTTTTTTTGTGAATATAAAGCAATCTGAATATTGCGAATATATATGAAGTACTGATAAAGGTGGGGATCCGTAAGCGGTCTTGATCTGGTCGTTGGACACAAACGAAGTAGACGAAGTTGCAATGGCTAACTTTTAACTAAACAAATCCCCAGCAAAAGGTACTAGATGGATCTACTTATATAGGAGCAAGGGGTGGCGGCCAAGGAGGTGGGAGAACATCCCAAGGCAGCCTAAAACCAACCCTAGGTCGTACAAGGCTCATGGGCCCAAGTGGAGGTGATGCAACACCTTTGGACTTGTTATTTGACTCGGATTCTGCTGCAGCGTCTGATTGTTTCGTTGATATCTCAACGCTGCGGACGAATTTGAAGGTGAATCCAATTGGGCTGGGAAGAGCACGAAATCTGTATGAAAAAATTGTTGACTTTTTGAGTCAGGTATGTCTATGCAGTCCGAATCTGAATCCAGAACGTGAGAGTCATGGACTCTATCTTCTCTTGCCCCAAAAGTGACGTGAGAGGACTTTTTGAATAGAACCTAAACTCCTCCTTTTCCCTTATCTTCATATGTGGATTGTACAAATGTCCCATACACCTGCAATTAGACAAAACACAAAAGTGTGTGAAGGAAGTATTTTTGTTCTGGATAACATAAATCGGTTATTGAATAGTTTGCACTAGAAATCACCTGACAAATATGCATGTATGCAATATTTTTGGTCGTATCCAAGGTAGTCAAGTACTCATTAATATATATGTGGAAACAATATCTCCAATATAGAGGACAAGAAATTTCGGGGCGGTCAGGCAAAAAGCGTCACGGGAAAATGAAGTACTTTCAAGGACTGCCATAGAATGGACCGATGTCACTAAAACGGTCATAACTTTGTCATTCGGTGTCCGTGTCGGACCCACAAGTACTCAAGTTGCTCGCGGCGAGCGTGAAAATCTCGAAAATACTCCTCGCTTGCGCCAGGAGGCCCAGAGGACCCTCAAATTCGGTCTTAAGCAAGACTTTTTGGCCCTGAAAGTCAAAGAACATCATTCGCTGTTGTTTTTCGGACAAGTTTCTGAGCCCATTGGCACTTCCTTTTTAAGGAAATTCGAGAGATTATGTTGCTTATAGACATCAGCCCCCCTTTTACAGACAAACGAAGCTTTCTGCAGATGCTCTATGATCTGGGCAATCTCATTTGGCCGTAAATTGAAGAAAATCATGCGGCTTAATGCCTTATTCTGCTTGTTTTCGCCGGATGGCATGCTGTAACTCATGCGCGTGAAAGCCAAGAACAAAAGGGCATTCCTGTCTTCGGTCAATATATATGTGGAAACAATATTTCCACCATAGAGGACAAAAAATTTCAGGGCGCTCACGCAAAAAGCGTCACTGGAAAATGAAGTACTTTCAAGGACTACCATAGAATGGACCCATGTTCAGTAAAACGGTCTTTGTCATTTAGAGTCTGTGTCGGAACCACAAGTACTCAAACTGCTCGCAGCGAGCGTGCGAATCCAGAAAATACTCCTGGCTTGCGCCAGGAGGACCAGAGTACCCTCAAATTTGGCCTTAAGAAGGACTTTTTGGCCCTGAATGTCAAAGAACATCATTCGCCGCTGTTTTTCCGACAAGTTTCTAAACACATTAGCACTGCCTTTTGAAGGAAATTCGAGAGATTATGTTGCTCATAAACATTAGCCCCCCTAGTTGAGAGAAATGTAGCTTTTTGCAGATGCTCTACGATCCAGGCAATCTCGTTTAGCCGTAAATTGAAGAAAATCCAGTGGCTTTATGCCTTATTCTCCTTGTTCTTGCCGGATGGCATTCTGTAACTCATGGCGTGAAAGCCAAGAACAAAAGGGCATTCCTGGCATCGATCAATATATATGTGGAAATAATATCTCCACTACAGAGGACAAGAAATTTCGGGGTGGTCATGCAAAAAGCATCACGGGAAAATGAAGTACTTTCAAGGACTACCATAGAATGGACCGATGTTCACTAAAACGGTCATAACTTTGTCATTCGGAGTCCGTGTCGGACCCACAAGTACTCAAACTGCTCGCGGTGAGCATGCGAATCTAGAATACTCCCTGCGTGTGCCAAGAGGCCCGGAGTACCCTGCAATTCAGACTTAAGGACTTTTTGGCCCTGAAAGTCCAAGAACATCATTCGCCGCTGTTTTTCGGACAAGTTTCTGGACCCATTGGCGCTTCCTTTTGAAGGAAATTCGAGAGATTATGTTACTTGTAAACATTAGCCCCTGGTAGGGACAAACGTACCTTTTTGCAGATGCTCTATGATCCGGACAATCTCATTTGGCCGTAAATTGAAGAAAATCCAGCGGCTATATGCCTTATTCTCCTTGTTTTCGCCGGATGGCATGCTTTAACTCATGCGCGTGAAAGCCAAGAACGAAAGGGAATTCCTTTCATCAGTCAATATATATGTGGAAACAATATATCCACCATAGAAGACTAAAAATTTCAGGGCGGTCACGCAAAAAGCATCGCGGGAAAATGAAGTACTTTCAAGGACTGGTATAGAATGGACCGATGTTTAGTAAAACGGTCATAACTTTATCATTCTAAGTCCGTGTCGGACCCACAAGTACTCAAACTGCTCACGGCGAACGTGCGAATCCAGAAAATACTCCTGGCTTGTGCCAAGAGGACTGGAGTACCCTCAAATTTCGCCTTAAGCAGGACTTTTTGGCCCTGAAAGTCAAAGAACATCATTGGCCACTGTTTTTCGGACAAGTTTCTGAGCCCATTGGCACTTCCTTTTGAAGGAAATTCGAGAGATTATGTTGCTCATAGACATTAGCCCCCTTGGTAGGGACAAACTTAGCTTTCTGCAGATGCTCTATGATCGGGGCAATCTCATTTGGCCGTAAATTGAAAATAATCCAGCAAATATATGCCTTATTCACCTTGTTTTCGCCGGATGGCATGCTGTAACTCATGCGCGTGAAAGCCAAGAACTAAAGGGCATTCCTGTCATCGGTCAATGTATATGTGGAATAATATCTCCACTATAGAGGACAAAAAATTGCAGGGCGGTCAGGCAAAAAGCATCACGGGAAAATGAAGTACTTTCAAGGACTGCCATAGTATCGACCGATGTTCAGTAAAACGGTCATAACTTTGTCCTTCGAAGTCCGTGTCGGGCCCACAAGTACTCAAACAGCTCGGGGCGAGCGTGCGAATCCAGGAAATACTCCCCGCTTGCGCCAGGAGGCCTGGAGTACCCTCAAATTTGGCCTTAAGCGGGACTTTTTGGCCCTGAAAGTCAAAGAACATCATTCACCACTATTTTTCGGACAAGTTTTTGAACACATTGGCACTGCCTTTTGAAAGAAATTTGAGAGATTATGTTGCTCATAGACATTAGCCCCCTAGTAGGGTCAAATGTAGCTTTCTTCAGATGCTCTATGATCCGGGCAATCTCATTTGGCCGTAAATTGAAGAAAATCTAGCGGCTATATGCCTTATTCTCCTTGTTTTTGCCGAATGGCATGCTCTAACTCATGCGCGTGAAACCAAGGACAAAAGGGCATTCCTGGCATCGTTTGATATATATGTGGAAACAATATCTCCACTATAGAGGACAAGAAATTTCAGGGCGGTCAGGCAAAAAGCGTCATGGGAAAATAAAGTACTTTCAAGGACTACCATAGAATGGACCGACGTTCACTAAAACGGCCATAACTTTGTCATTCGGAGTCCGTGTCGGACCAACAAGTACTCAAACTGCTCGTGGCGCGCGTGCAAATCCGGAAAATACTCCTGGCTTGCGCCAAGAGGACCAGAGTACCCTCAAATTTAGCCTGAAGGACTTTTTGGCCCTGAAAGTCAATGAACATCATTCGCCGCTGTTTTTTGGATAAGTTTATGAACCCATTGGCACTGCCTTTTGAAGGATATTCGAGAGATTATGTTGCTCATAGACATTAGCCCCCGGTAGGGACAAACATAGCTTTCTGCAGATGCTCTACGATCTGTGCAATCTCATTTAGCCATAAATTGAAGAATATCCAGCGGCTATATGCTTTATTCTCCTTGTTCTCGCCGGATGGCATGCTGTAACTCATGCGCGTGAAAACCAAGAACAAAAGGGCATTCCTGGCATCGGTTGATATATATGTGGAAACAACATCTCCACTATAGAGGACAAGAAATTGCGGGGTGGTCATGCAAAAAGCATCACGGGAAAATGAAGTACTTTCAAGGACTGCCATAGAATGGACCGATGTTCACTAAACCGGTCATAACTTTGTCATTCTGAGTCCGTGTCGGACCCACAAGTACTCAAACTGCTCGCGGCGAGCGTGCAAATCCAGAATACTCCCTGCGTGCGCCAGGGGGCCCGGAGTACCCTCAAATTCAGACTTAAGCAGGACTTTTTGGCCCTGAAAGTCCAAGAACATCATTCACCGATGTTTTCGGACAAGTTTCTGAATCCATTGGCACTTCCTTTTGAAGGAAATTCAAGAGATTATGTTGCTTATAGACATTAGCCCCCCTGGTAGGGACAAATGTACCTTTCTTCAGATGCTCTATGATCCGGGCAATCTCATTCGGTTGTAAATAGAAGAAAATCCAGCGGCTATATGCCTTATTCTCCTTGTTTTCGCCTGATGGCATGCTACAACTCATGCGCGTGAAAGCCAAGAACAAAATGGCATTCCTCGCATCGGTCAATATATGATAGAGGCGGGTGTCCCGACCTTTCGATGAGATGATAACTATCGATTTGGTGGAGACGACTTTGACGATCCAAGAACGAAAAGGCATTCCTGGCATCAATCAATATATATGTGGAAACAATATCTCCACTATAGAGGACAAGAAATTTCGGGGCGTCGGGCAAAAAGCGTCAGGGGAAAATGAAGTACTTTCAAGGACTGCCTAGAATGGACCGATGTTCCCTAAAACGGTCATAACTTTGTCATTCGGAGTCTGTGTCAAACCCACAAGTACTCAAACTGCTCGCGGTGAATGTGCAAATCTAGAAAATACTCCTGGCTTGTGCCTGGAGGCCCGGAGGACCCTCAAATTCGGCCTTAAGCAGGAATTTTTAGCCTTGAAAGTCAAAGAACATTCACCGCTATTTTTCGGACAAGTTTCTGAGCCCATTGGCACTCCCTTTTGAAGGAAATTCGAGAGATTATGTTGTTTATAGACATAAGGCCCCCTAGTAGGGACAAATGGAGCTTTCCACAGATGCTTTATGATCCGGGCAATCTCATTTGGCCGTAAATTGAAGAAAATCTAGCGGCTACATGCCTTATTCTCCTTGTTTTCGCCGGATGGCATGCTGTAACTCATCCGTATGATAGCCTTGAACAAAAGGGCATTCATGTCATCAGTCAGTATATATGTGGAAAAAATATCTCCACTATAGAGGACAAAAAATTTCAGGGCGGTCAGGCAAAAAGCGTCACGGGAAAATGAAGTACTTTCAAGGACTGCCATAGAATGGACCGATGTTCAGTAAAACGGTCATAACTTTGTCATTCGAAGACCGTGTTGGGCCCACAAGTACTCAAACTGCTCGGGGTGAGCGTGCGAATCCAGAAAATACTCCTGGCTTGCGCAGGAGGCCCGGGGTACCCTCAAATTTTGCCATAAGGACTTTTTGGCCCTGAAAGTCAAAGAACATCATTCACCGCTATTTTTTGGACAAGTTTTTGAACTCATTGGCACTGCCTTTTGAAAAAAAATCGAGAGATTTTGTTTCTCATAGTGAAGGAAATATGCCCTAGAGGCAATAATAAAGTTATTATTTATTTCCTTATTTCATGATAAATGTTTATTATTCATGCTAGAATTGTATTAACCGGAAACATAATACATGTGTGAATACATAGACAAACATAGTGTCACTAGCATGCCTCTACTTGACTAGCTCATTGATCAAAGATGGTTGAGTTTCCTAACCATGGATATGAGTTATCATTTGATCAGTGGGATCACATCATTAGAAGAATGATGTGATTGACTTGACCCATTTCGTTAGCTTAGCACTTGATCGTTTAGTATGTTCTTATTGCTTTCTTCATGACTTATACATGTTCCTATGACTATGAGATTATGTAACTCCCGCTTACCGAAGGAACACTTTGTGTGCTACCAAATGTCACAATGTAACTGGGTGATTATAAAAGTGCTCTACAGGTGTCTCTGAAGGTACTTGTTGAGTTGACGTATTTCGAGATTAGGATTTGTCACTCCGAATGTCGGAGAGGTATCTCTGGGCCCTCTCGATAATGCACATCACTATAAGCCTTGCAAGCAATGTAGCTAATGAATTAGTTACGGGATGATGCATTACGTAACGAGTAAAGAGACTTGCCGGTAACAAGATTGAACTAGGTATTGAGATACCGACGATCGAATCTCGGGCAAGTAACATAGCGATGACAAAGGGAACAACGTATGTTGTTATGCGGTTTGACCGATAAAGATGTTCGTAGAATATGTGGGAGCCAATATGAGCATCCAGATTCCGCTATTGGTTATTGACCGGAGACGTGTCTCGGTCATGTCTACATAGTTCTCGAACCCGTAGGGTCCGCACGCTTAAAGTTCGATGACGGTTATATTATGAGTTTATGTGTTTTGATGTACCGAAGGTAGTTCGGAGTCCTGGATGTGATGACGGACATGACGAGGAGTCTCGAAATGGTCGAGACATAAAGATCGATATATTTGACGACTATATTTCAACACCGGAATGGTTCCGGGTGAGATTGGGACAATACTGGAGCACCGGGAGGTTATCGGAACCCCCCGGGAGGTATATGGGCCTTAATGGGCTTTAGTGGAAAGGAGGGGAAAGGAGCAAGCGAGGGGGTGCCCCCCCCAAGCCCAATCCGAATTGGGAGGGGGGCCGGCCCCCCTTTCCTTCCTCCCTCCTTCCTCTTCCTTCCCTCTCCCTCCCCAAATAGGAAAAGGAGGAGTCCTACTCCCCGTGGGAGTAGGACTCCCCCCTTGGGCACGCCTCCTCCTCCTGGCCGGACCTCTCCTCCCCTCCTTTATATACGGAGGAGGGGGCACCCCATAGACACAACAATTGATCCATTGGATCTCTTAGCCGGTGTGCGGTGCCCCCCTCCACCATAATCCACCTCGATAATATCGTAGCGGTGCTTAGGCGAAGCCCTGCATCATTAGAACATCATCATCGTCACCATGCCGTCATGCTGACGGAACTCTCCCTCAAAGCTTAGCTGGATCGGAGTTCGAGGGACGTCATCGAGCTGAACGTGTGCTGAACTCAGAGGTGTCGTGCGTTTGGTACTTGAGCGGTCGGATCGTGAAGACGTACGACTACATCAACCGTGTTGTGCTAACGCTTCCGCTTACGGTCTACGAGGTTACATGGACAACACTATCCCCTCTCGTTGCTATGCATCATCATGATCTTGCGTGTGCGTAGGAAAATTTTGAAATTACTACGTTCCCCAACAGTGGCATCCGAGCCTGGTTTTATGCGTAGATGTTATATGAACGAGTAGAACACAAGTGAGTTGTGGGCAATACAAGTCATACTGCTTACCAGCATGTCATACTTTGGTTCGGCGGTATTGTTGGATGAAGCGGCCTGGACCGACATTACGCGTACGCTTACGCGAGACTGGTTTTACCGCCGTGCTTTGCACACAGGTGACTACCGGGTGTCAATTTCTCCAACTTTAGGTGAACCGAGTGTGGCTACGCCAGGTCCTTGAGAAGGTTAAAACAGCACTAACTTGACAAACTATCGTTGTGGTTTTGATGCGTAGGTAAGAATGGTTCTTGCTCAGCCCATAGCAGCCTCGTAAAACTTGCAACAACAAAGTAGAGGACGTCTAACTTGTTTTTGTAGGGCATGTTGTGATGTGATATGGTCAAGGCATGATGCTATATTTTATTGTATGAGATGATCATGTTTTGTAACCGAGTTATCGGCAACTGGCAGGAGCCATATGGTTGTCGCTTTATTGTATGCAATGCAATCGCTTTGTAATTGCTTTACTTTATCACTAAGCGGTAGCGATAGTCGTAGAAGCAATAGTTGGCAAGATGACAAGATGCTACGATGGAGATCAAGGTGTCGCGCCGGTGATGATGGTGATTATCGGTGTCAAAACCGACGGATCTCGGGTAGGGGGTCCCGAACTGTGCGTCTAGGCGGATGGTAACAGGAGACAGGGGACACGATGTCTTTACCCAGGTTCGGGCCCTCTCGGTGGAGGTAAAACCCTACTCCTGCTTGATTAATATTGATGATATGGGTAGTACAAGAGTAGATCTACCACGAGATCAGAGAGGCTAAACCCTAGAAGCTAGCCTATGGTATGATTGTTGTTCGCTCTACGGACTAAAACCCTCCGGTTTATATAGACACCGGAGAGGGCTAGGGTTACACAGAGTCGGTTACAATGGTAGGATATCTACATATCCGTATTGCCAAGCTTGCCTTCCACGCCAAGGAAAGTCCCATCCGGACACGGGACAAAGTCTTCAATCTTGTATCTTCATAGTCTAGGAGTCCGGCCAACGGTGATAGTCCGGCTATCCGGACACCCCCTAATCCGGGACTCCTCAGTAGCCCCCGAACCAGGCTTCAATGACGATGAGTCCGGTGCGTAGATTGTCTTCGGCATTGCGAGGCGGGTTCTTCTCCAAATTCCATATACTTATCGAATAGTGTCTGGCTTCTCGTAAATATTGCGCTCCTCGGCTTCCACGCCCAATAATGGCCATCTTCCACGTGTTGAACGAATGTGAAAAGTCAGGGTATTTTTACACTTACCCCCCTAGCTGCACAAATGAGTTGCCTATAAAAAGAGACGAGGATCTAGATCTGAATCACACCATCCCCCCTCCGCAAGCTTTCATCGGAGCGCCTCTAACAAAAATCCATTCCATCATGGACAGTCGACGCGGCTCCTCCTCTCGCGCTCCCAGCCCTCAGCCTGGGGATTGGGAGAGATGCTCAGTCCCGCATAGCAAGCTAGTGACGCTCCAAACCAAGAGATTTCTTCCCCCATCCTTCATGGTTCTGGTTCGAGCCGGACTCGCCACCTATAAGGGTGGAAAGCAAGCGGAGAGCGTCCCCGATCCTTCCAAAGGAGAGCGGGTATGCTTTGTCTCTTATCTGATAAGAGGACTCGAATTTCCAATACATCCGTTTCTCCGGGGGCTCCTGGAGTTCTACGGCCTCCAGCTGCACCACCTTACGCCTGCCTCCATTCTGCACATCGCGGGCTTCGTGGCCCTTTGTGAACTGTTCTTGGGCGTCGAGGCTCATTTTGCGCTGTGGAAGAGATTATTCTGCCTCGTACCCCGTTCTCATGAGGGGTCAATATATCAAGTGGGCAGAGCCGAGCTATGGCGCATCGCCGGGACCGGATATCTATCCGGAACCCCGAAGAAGGCGTCCGAAGACTAGCCCTCGGAATGATTTTACATGGAAGACGTCCCGCTGCCGGATCCTGTTTGGATCGGCCTCCCGGAGTTCAGTAATGCTCCTTTTAAGAAACGCCTAAGCTGGCGCCCGCGGAGCCCCCAGAGGGAAAGTGACAGGGATGTCCTCTACCTGATGAGCCGAATAAGGTTACTAGCTCATTCTGGACTGACCATGATCGGAGTCATGGCCACATGCATTATGCGGGGGTGCAGCCGCTCCAGTATAGGGCCACCCCATGTGGGATTTCAACGGGGAGGATGATGCCACCCGCCATGGCCGTAAGGGGCCGGGATCGGTCGCCGATCTGGTGAAGATCTTGTCCGGCCTGTACAAAGGGGAAAAGGAGGATTTTCTCCGTGTTAGTCCACTGAATGGATTTTCTATGAACAATCCTCGAAGCTGGGTAAGCGGACATTTCTTTTTGCCTATCTGATCCCCATTCCCATGGTTAAGTATCTCATTTTGTGATTTCGACGCAGGAACTGCGCCAGGCTGTAGAGGATATACACAGCCCACTTCCACAACCCGAGGATTCGGAACGGTCCCTCGATCGAGCCTCCGAAGAGGATCCGGACATAAAGGTGGAGCTGATCGATGGGGTGTTCTACCAACTTAGCATCGACAATGCTTTGGTCGCCATTACGGCTGACTACCCCAGAATATTTCCAGCTTCCCAGGTAACTATGACCGAAGTCCTGATACCATGACCCATCCATGCTTATTTCTAATCACCGCATACCAATGGTGTTCCGCAGGAGGTGCCTTTGAGGCGGGAAGCCGAGCCCGCGGCGGCTGGCCAACAAGGGGCAGCTCGGCCTAGCAGGCAGAAAAGAAGTGCGGTGCGGATCGAGACGTCGCCGCAACGGTATGGCGCGCCACCGTGTTTCAAGGAAAGATTCCTGGAAGGCATACTAACGCTCGTGATTTTTTAGGAAAAAGAGCGCTCGCCGGACTATGTCCGGAGAGGTTGCCAATCGAGCCTCCGCCAGCCAGGCTCCAACGCCAGGTCCGGAAGGGGAGGCGAACACAAGGCGCGCGTCGGATGCTCCTCCAACGGAGGATGCCGACAGATTGTCTGCCACCAAATTGAGGTGGAGAGTACCATGAATGACAGGCGCCGCCAGACATTTCTTCGTGACACATGAATTCGGGAGATGCGCACCTCTGTGCCGCTCAAGATGGTCTAGCCAGAGCCACGGAGCAGTATGTGAAAGACATACGGGTGAGGGATTTTTACATTTACATATGCCAGTAGCCCCCGAGACTTAAAATAGTTAGAATAACTAATTTAAGGATCATTTGTTATGCAGGATATTACAGAAAAGAATACCCAACTGTCCCAGGAGCTTCAAGAGTGCAAGGCCCAACTTGAGGCCGCACTAGCCGCGACAGGGGAAGCCACAAAGACCCCCTCTGGTAATATACGCTTTAAAAGAGAAGTAGTTTGCGAAGTGCGGCGTGTGTATAAGTCTGACAATAACATTGTAGATGGCACCGGGGTAGATCCGGACAAGCAACAGCTCCTGCGCCAGTTAAAAGCCGGCGAGAATGTGCTTACAAGGGTGCAGCAAGAGAAAAATAACCTCGAAGATGCCAACACTCAGCTGGGCGAGGAACTAAAAGATTTTCGTGCCCAACTGTCTGACTCCGTTAAGGAGAATCGGCGGCTTCGTCACGGCATTTTCAGTAAGTGCTTGAACGAACTTTAAAAAAGAGTTCGGCGAGGAAGTCGACTAACAGAGATATGTATGTAGGTATGCTCACACGTCGTCCTGCAGAGGAAATGCCCGGTTCTACGGGTGATCTTCTTCCCGAGCTGCTACAACTGCACGAACGAGTTTGGCAGGTGATGAAAGGCGTCGCCCAGGCCTTATGGCCATATATCTCGCTTCCCGAAGGCCTTGGAGAGCTTGCAGAAAGGCTTCAAGGAGCACGGCGGTGCTTCCGACTATGGAAGATATCGGCCTGCCGTCAAGGCGCCAGGGAGGCCTGGGCCATGGTGAAGACGCGGTACACGAAGTCTGACCCAAACCACATGGCCGAGGTCGGACCTGTGCAGCCCGATAGGAAGGCAATCCCTGTGAGCTTAGTGTACGGCCAAGTAGAGTTGGCCACAAAGTATTCCTAGCGGGACTGTAAACTAGACAGCCTATTCGATGGTATTGAAGAGGAATACAATTAGTCAATTTGATTATGTAATTTAAAATGACATGTAAAATGCCTTCTAGCCGGATTGTAGATCGTTTGCGTAGCGGACCTTTTCGCTTCAACCTTGGGACCCGACAGTCCGGAGTGTGTCCGAATACCCTCGCGGTTATATAAAAAAACTGCGGCATGCGTGGAGACCAGGCGTAGGGGTCATTAGTGCTTTATCAGACAAGTGCCCAACTAGTTATGTTATATTACATGGTTAGTAAGAAACATCTTCCAGGGAGAATAGTTCCGTTAGGGGTTCCTTTCCCTGGGAGGCATGCCCTAAAGTGCATGTCTGGACTGTGGAAAAAGCAGGAAAGCATCTGGGGGCGGATAAATAAATAGGTAAGAAATCGTCTTTTAGTTCACCGACCGAATATTCCCTTAAGAACGCTAGCTTTCGGCTTCACCCAGTCTGAGGTACACATCCGGCTGACCCGGCAGTAACAATCGCAGAGATGCTCCCTTTACCACCTAGCCGAACAATCGGGAACGTAGGGGTAAGCACAGGAGCCAGGCAACCCAGCTTGGCCAAAACTTAAGTCATATCGATGCATATAATGGTGAATAAAAGGTACATGCGGAAGTGTGACACATGTGTTGGGCATAAAGCCCGTATAAATA
This sequence comes from Triticum timopheevii, assembly GCA_963921465.1. NCBI lineage: Eukaryota > Viridiplantae > Streptophyta > Magnoliopsida > Poales > Poaceae > Triticum > Triticum timopheevii. The sequence goes on along the minus strand of OY997266.1, from coordinate 277,871,156 downwards.
AGCTACTGTTAAAGAAGCCCCCAGGTATAATGAGCGCGAGTAGCATGTCAAGTCTGTGCGAACAATGCGCAGATGAGCCTCCAAAGGCTTTAAGAAAAAAGGAGGGAGAAGGAGAGAAATAAAAGACAGCTAAAGTATAAAATGTAGATGGAGGAAGGAGACGAACTCAGAGTCTTGCGCTAGGCGTAGAATCTTCGGAGACGGGCTGCGTTCCATGGGTTCGGCTCGAGTCGGTTATCTGATGCGTTTCGCAGACGGTACGCTCCGCCGGTCAGGACTTGGTCAATGATGAAGGGACCTTCTCATTTGGTCTTGAGTTTGTCCTTTTTCTTGTCTGGCAGGCGTAGAACTAGTTCGCCAACATTGTAAGTTTTGGCCCGTACTTCTCTGCTTTGATATCTTCGAGCCTGATGTTGATTGAATGCGGAACGAGCTTTTGCCACGTCGCGCTCCTCCTCTAAGGCGTCCGAGCTGTCCTGCCGATCCAGATCGGCTTCTCTTTCTTCGTACATGCGCATGAGAGGTGAGTCATGAATTATGTCGCAGGGCAAAACTGCCTCTGCGCCGTATACCATAAAAAATGGTGTGAATCCGATAGTGCGATTCGGCGTGGTCCGCAGCCCCTAGAGTACGGAGTCGAGCTCCTCTACCCAGTGCGTGTTAGATTCCTTGAGGGACTGCACTAGTCTGGGTTTAATGCCGCTCATGATTAGACCATTTGCTCGCTCAACTTGACCGTTAGTTTGAGGGTGATAGACTAAAGCGTAGTCGAGCTTGATGCCCATGTTTTTGCACCAGAGTTTAACCTCGTCAGCCATGAAGTTCGTGCCGTTATCGGTTATGATGCTATGGGGGACGTCGTAACGGTGTACTACCCCTGATATGAAGTCTATCACGGGTCCGGATTCAGCCGTCTTAACTGGCTTGGCCTCTATCCATTTGGTGAATTTATCCACCATGACCAATAGGTATTTTTGCTTGTGGGTTCCTCCTTTAAGGGGTCCAACCATGTCAAGCCCCTAGACCATGAACGGCCAGGTGATGGGTATAGTTTTCAGGACGGTGGGTGGCATGTGGCTTTGATTAGCAAAGAGCTGGCAACCGACGCATCATTGGACTAAGTCCTGAGCGTCTTCCCGGGCCGTCGGCCAATAAAATCATGTACGGAAGGCCTTGCCTACAAGGGCCCGGGCTACAGCGTGGTGCTCACCGAGTCCGGCATGAATTTCAGCCAGAAGATTTCGCCCTTCCTCTTCGGAGATACACCTTTGAAGGACTCCGGTTGTGCTTTTCTTATAAAGCTCTCCCTCATGGACCTTATAGGCTTTAGATCACCGTACTATGCAGCGGGCCTCATTTTGGTCCTCGGGAAGTTCCTGCCTAGTTAAGTAGGCTAGGAATGGCTCGGTCCACGGGGCAATGACTGCCATTATTTCGTGGGCTGAAGGTGTTATTTCATTGGCAGAACCACCGATTGTGTCAGAATGTTCGGTGTTGGGCGGTGCGGTTGGGTCCGGATTGTTGTTTTCGGACTCCCCTTCCCATAGTATGGATGGCTTGAAAAGCCGCTCCAGGGAGATGTTGGGAGGGACGGCATCGCGCTTTGCGCCGATGCGTGCGTCTGCCGCCTGGTTATTATCCTGGGCTATATGGTGAAATTCGAGCCCTTCAAACCGAGCTGACATTTTTAGGACGGCGTTACGGTAAGCAGCCATTTTCGGATCCTTGGCATCGAAGTCTCCATTTATTTGGGATATCGCGAGGTTCGAATCCCCACGCACCTCTAGGCGTTTAATGCCCATGGAGACCGCCATCCGGAGGCCATGTAGAAGGGCCTCGTATTCGGCTGCGTTGTTGGAGTCCGTGTACATTATCTGGAGTACGTATTGGACTGTGTCTCCGGTTGGGGACGTCAGGACAACGCCAGCCCCCAGGCCGGCCAACATTTTGGAGCCGTCGAAGTGCATGATCCAATTGGAATATGCGCCGTACTCTTTAGGGAGTTCGGCTTCAGTCCATTCGGTGACGAAGTCAGCCAAAACTTGCGACTTGATAGCTCGCCGTGGTTTATAGGTTATGTCGAACGGGAGGAGCTCGATGGCCCATTTGGCAATCCGGCCCGTTGCGTCACGGTTGTTTATAATGTCATTAAGAGGTACTTCGGAGGCTACTATTATCGAACACTCCTGGAAGTAGTGTCGCAGCTTCCGGGATGCCATGAACACCGCGTATGCTATCTTTTGATAATGCGGGTACCGTGACTTGCATGGAGTTAGGACAGTGGACACGTAGTAAACTAGTTTTTGGAGAGGGAACTTGTGTCCGTCCGTTTCTCATTCGACAACGAGCACCGCACTTACAACTTGATGGGTTGTCGCGATGTATAATAACATTGGTTCGCCCATGTTGGGCGCGTCCAGGACCGGATTTGTTGCCAATATGGCTTTGATTTCTTCGAGTCCGGCCGTGGCGGCATCCGTCCACTCGAAGTGTTCGGTGCGCTGCAGGAGGCGATAAAGGGGTAATGCCTTTTCTCCTAAGCGGGAGATAAAGCGGCTTAGAGCCGCCACGCATCCAGTCAATTTTTGTATTTGTTTGAGGTCTTTTGGGATATCCAATTGTGACAGAGCTCGGATCTTGGCTGGGTTTGCTTCAATTCCTCTACCGGATACAATGAAGCCCAAGAGCTTTCCGGTTGGTACGCCGAAGACGCATTTTTCCGGATTCAGCTTAATGTCGTATGTTCGGAGATTGTCGAATGTGATCCTCAAGTTGTCTACTAGAGTTTCAACATGCTTGGATTTGATGACCACATCATCTACGTATGCCTCCACTGCTTTGCCGATCTGGTTTGCCAGACATGTCTGAATCATGCGCTGATATGTTGCGCAGGCATTTTTGAGCCCGAAGGGCATTGTGTTGAAGTAGAATGGGCCGTATGGAGTGACGAATGCCGTTGCGGCTTGGTCTGGCTCTGCCATCTTGATTTAGTGGTAGTCGGAGTATGCGTCGAGGAAGCCCCATGAATCGTGCCCTGCGGTAGCGTCGATAATTTGATCGATGCGGGGGAGGGGGAAGGGATCCTTTGGGCAAGCCTTGTTAAGGTCCTTGAAGTCGACACATAGGCGCCAGGTTTATCCTTCTTTGGTACCATCACCAGGTTTGCTAGCCAGTCCGGATGTTTTATATCTCTGATGAATCCGGCTTCCAATAGTTTGGCTAGCTCCTCTCCCATTGCCTGTCTCTTGGGTTCGGAAAATCGCCGAAGAGCCTGTTTGACTGGCTTGAATCCTTTTAGGATATTTAGGCTGTGCTCGGCCAGCCGGCGTGGGATTCCTGGCATTTCTGAAGGGTGCCAGGCAAAAATGTCCCAATTTTCCCGTAGGAATTCTCGTAGTGCGGCATCTACATTAGGATTTAACTGTGCCCCAATGGATGCCGTCTTTGTAGGGTCCGTTGGATGGACTTGGAATTTGACTATTTCATCCGCTGGCTTAAAAGAGGTGGACTTGGATCTCTTGTCGAGTATCACGTCGTCCCTGTTCACCGTGGAGTACAGCGCAGTGAGTTCCTCGGCCGCTAGGGCTTCGGATAGTGCCTCGAGGGCTAGTGCGGCTATCTTATTTTCGGCGCGGAGTGCTAAGTCCGGATCACTGGCAAGAGTGATGATTCCATTGGGCCCGGGCATTTTGAGCTTCATGTACCCGTAATGGGGTATAGCTTGAAAAATTGTGAATGCCTCTCGCCCTAATAAAGCGTGATATCCGCTGCTGAATGGGGCCACTTGGAACGTGACCTCCTCGGACCTGTAATTGTCCAGCGAGCTGAACACCACATCTAGTGTAATTTTTCCTGTGCAGCGTGCTTCCCGACTAGGGATTATTCCTCTAAAGGTTGTGCTGCTTCGCACAATGCGGCTCCAGTCTATTTCCATTTTTCAAAGGGTTTCCTTGTAAATGAGGTTTAATCCGCTGCCGCCATCCATGAGTATCTTGGTAAGGCGAAAGCCGTCCACTATTGGACTGAGGACCAATGCGGCTGGTGCTCGGGCTGTTCAGAATTTAGGTTCGTCACTGGCGTTAAAGGTAATAGTCGTGTCACTCCATGGATTTATTGTTGCTACTTGGTAGACTTCGGCAAGGCTGCGGAGTGTTCGTTTCCGCATATTATTTGATGCGAAAGTCTCGAAGACTGTTAATACCGTACTGGTATTGCTGGGCTGGTTCTCTGGAGCTAGAAGTTCTTCGCCACTTTTGGCCACCTGCCGTAGTATCCAACATGCTCGAAGGCTATGAGTTGGAGTGGCGCCCTCTGTACTATGAATTTTGCAGGGTCCATTTAGCCATCCCTCCAGTACGGTTCCGTGCCCTTTAGGGGGTTTTTGCTTTTTGGTATTTAACCCAGGTGCCTGGCGATGATGCACCCTTTTATTTCGGACTAGGGTTGTATTCGGGGCCGGATTATCCCAAAATTTGGTTTCGATTTTCCAGGCGCTCTCCATCGCACAATACTTTCGTACTATGGACGCCAAGTCGGCAAAGCGTGTAATTTCACGACGACTTATGGCGTTTAGGATTCCCTTGTCCGTGCAATTATTGCAGAAAAGTGAAATTGCGTCTTCCTCGCGGCTGTCCTTTATCCTGTCCATAACCAGGAGGAATCTGGCCCAGTAATGGTGTACTGTTTCAGCGGGCTCTTGCCGGATTCGGGATAGATCGCTTATGTTTGGGTGGGCAGGTGAATTAAATTCGGAACCCTGTCCAATCTAAGACTCAAGGGCCGAAAAGTTTCCGAACTTGGAAGCTTGGGTTTTTGGATATTGTCCAATGAATCCAGCCCGCTGCCTGACTTTAGGTTCAGGACTTGATCGAAGTTCGTCCCTCCGCGGGAATCCGGCATGGAGGGATCGGGAATCCGGACATAGCTAGTCCTTAATATAGAAGAAGGGTCGCCGTACTGTTCCTCCATCACAACAACGTGGTGGGTAGCCTGGGGAGAGTTGATCTCTCTCAGATTGGTTTTAGGCCCAATCTGATCGTAGTCTGTAGCGACTCCCAGGGCGGCGATGCGATCCAAGAGCTCGTTTAAGGAGAAGAGCTCCATCGGATCTAGCTGCTCGGCAAGTTCCAAGTTAACGTGAAGATTGCTTTCGATGACCTGAGAAGTCATCATCGGCGCGGCGGCCGAACAGGCGGTCATAAGAAAACTACCTAGCCGGAGAGTCTGGCCGGTGGCCAAAGCTCCTTTAGCAATGGTGCCGTCTTTAAAGGCGGGATGAGGCATCCTTCCTAACGGCGACAGCACAGAGGAACTCTCAATGAAAGCACCAATGTCGGTGTCAAAACCGGCGGATCTCGGGTAGGGGGTCCCGAACTGTGTGTCTAGGCGGATGGTAACAGGAGACAAGGGACACGATGTTTTACCCAGGTTCGGGCCCTCTCGGTGGAGGTAAAACCCTACTCCTGCTTGATTAATATTGATGATATGGGTAGTACAAGAGTAGATCTACCACGAGATCAGAGAGGCTAAACCCTAGAAGCTAGCCTATGGTATGATTGTTGTTCGTCCTACGGACTAAAACCCTCCGGTTTATATAGACACCGGAGAGGGCTAGGGTTACACAGAGTCAGTTACAATCGTAGGAGATCTACATATCCGTATTGCCAAGGAAAGTCCCATCCGGACACGGGACGAAGTCTTCAATCTTGTATCTTCATAGTCTAGGAGTCCGGCCAACGATGATAGTCCGGCTATCCGGACACCCCCTAATCCGGGACTCCCTCAGTGATCATGACGGTGCTTCGGAGATGGAGATCACAAGCACAAGATGATGATGGCCATATCATATCACTTATATTGATTGCATGTGATGTTTATCTTTTATGTATCTTATCTTGCTTTGACTGACGGTAGCATTATAAGATGATCTCTCACTAAATTTCAAGATAAAAGTGTTCTCCCTGAGTATGCACCATTGCCAAAGTTCGTCGTGCCCAGACACCACGTGATGATCGGGTGTGATAAGCTCTACGTCCATCTACAACAGGTGCAAGCCAGTTTTGCACACGCAGAATACTCAGGTTAAACTTGACGAGCCTAGCATATGCAGATATGGCCTCGGAACACTGAGACTGAAAGGTCGAGCGTGAATCATATAGTAGATATGATCAACATAGTGATGTTCACCATTGAAAACTACTCCATTTCACGTGATGATCGGTTATGGTTTAGTTGATTTGGATCACGTGATCACTTAGATGATTAGAGGGATGTCTATCTAAGTGGGAGTTCTTAAGTAATACGATTAATTGAACTTGAATTTATCATGAACTTAGTACCTGATAGTATTTTGCCTGTCTATGTTTGTTGTAGATAGATGGCACGTGTTGTTGTTCCGTTGAATTTTAATGCTTTCCTTGAGAAAGCAAAGTTGAAAGATGATGGTAGCAATTACACGGACTGGGTCTGTAACTTAACGATTATCCTCATTGCAGCACAAAAGAATTATGTCCTGGAAGCACCACTGTGTGCCAGGCCTGCTGCAGATGCAACTGATGACGTTAAGAACGTCTGGCAAAGCAAAGCTGATGACTACTCGATAGTTACGTGTGCCATGCTTTACGGCTTAGAACCGGGACTTCAACGACGTTTTGAACGTCATGGAGCATATGAGATGTTCCAGGAGTTGAAGTTAATATTTCAAGCAAATGCACGGATTGAGAGATATGAAGTCTCCAATAAGTTCTACAACTGCAGATGGAGGAGAATAGTTCTGTCAGTGAGCATATACTCAGAACGTCTGGGTATAACAATCACTTGATTCAACTGGGAGTTAATATTCCGGATGATAGCGTCATTGACAGAATTCTTCAGTCACTGCCACGAAGCTACAAGAGCTTCGTGATGAACTACAACATGCAAGGGATGGATAGGACAATTCCCGGGCTCTCCGCAATGCTAAATGTTGCGGACGTAGAAATCAAAAAGGAGCATCAAGTGTTAATGGTCAATAAGACCACCAGTTTCAAGAAAACGGGCAAAGGGAAGAAGAAGGGAAACTTCAAAAAGAACAGCAAACAAGTTGCTACTCAAGAGAAGAAACCCAAGTCTGGACCTAAGCCTGAGACTGAGTGCTTCTACTGCAAGCAGACTGGTCACTAGAAGCGGAACTGCCCAAGTATTTGGCGGATAAGAAGGATGGCAAGGTGAACAAACGTATATGTGATATACATGCTATTGATGTGTACCTTACCAAATCTCGCAGTAGCACCTGGGTATTTGATACTGGTTCTATTGCTACTATTTGCAACTCAAAACAGGGACTACGGATTAAGAGAACACTGGCTAAGGACGAGGTGACGATGCGCGTGGGAAATGGTTCCAAAGTCGATGTGAGCATCGTTGGCATGCTACCTCTACATCTACCTTCAGGATTAGTTTTAGACCTAAATAATTGTTATTTGGTGCCAGCGTTGAGCATGAACATTATATCTGGAACTTGTTTGATGCTAGACGGTTATTCATTTAAATCTGAGAATAGTGGTTGTTCTATTTATATCAGTAATATCTTTTATGGTCATGCACCCTTGAAGAGTGGTCTATTTTTGATGAATCTCGATAGTAGTGATACACATATTCATAATGTTGAAGCCAAAAGATGCAGAGTTGATAATGATAGTGCAACTTATTTGTGGCACTACCATTTGGGTCATATTGGTGTAAAGCGCATGAAGATACTCCATACTGATGGACTTTTGGAATCACTTGATTATGAATCACTTGGTACTTGTGAACCATGCCTCATGGGCAAGATGACTAAAACGCCGTTCTCCGGAACTATGGAGCGAGCAACTGATTTGTTGGAGATCATACATACTGATGTATGTGGTCCAATAATGTTGAGGCTCGTGGCGGGTATCGTTATTTTATCACCTTCACATATGATTTAAGCAGATATGAGTATATCTACTTAATGAAACATAAGTCTAAAACATTTGAAAAGTTCAAAGAATTTCATAGTGAAGTTGAAAATCATCGTAACAAGAAAATAAAGTTTCTACGATCTGATCGTGTAGGAGAATATTTGAGTTACGAGTTTCGTCTACATTTGAAACAATGCAGAATAGTTTCGGAACTCACGCCACCCGGAACACCATAGCGTAATGGTGTGTCTAAACGTCGTAATCATACTTTACTAGATATGGTGCGATCTATGATGTCTCTTACTGATTTACCGCTATCATTTTGGGGTTATGCTTTAGAGACGGCTGCATTCACGTTAAATAGGGCACCATCAAAATCCGTTGAGACGACGCCTTATGAATTGTGGTTTGGAAAGAAACCAAAGTTGTCGTTTCTTAAAGTTTGGGGCTGCGATGCTTATGTGAAAAAACTTCAACCTCATAAGCTCGAACCCAAATCGGAGAAATGTGTCTTCATAGGATACCCAAAGGAAACTGTTGCGTACACCTTCTATCACAGATCCGAAGGCAAGACATTTGTTGCCAAGAATGGATCCTTTCTAGAGAAGGAGTTTCTCTCGAAAGAAGTGAGTGGGAGGAAAGTAGAACTTGATGAGGTAATTGTACTTGCTCCCTTATTGAAAAATAGTTCATCACAGAAACCGGTTCCTATGACGACTACACCAATTAGTGAGGAAGCTAACGATATTGATCATGAAACTTCAGATCAAGTTACTACCGAACCTCGTAGGTCAACCAGAGTAAGATCCGCACCAAAGTGGTACGGTAATCCTATTCTGGAGGTCATGTTACTTGACCATGGCGAACCTATGAACTATGAGGAAGCGATGATGAGCCCAGATTCCACAAAATTTCTTGAGGCCATGAAATCTGAGATGGGATCCATGTATGAGAAAAAGTATGGACTTTGGTTGACTTGCTCGATGATCGGCAAGCCATCGAAAATAAATGGATCTTCAAGAAGAAGACTGACGTCGATGGTAATGTTACTGTCTACAAAGCTCGATTTGTTGCAAAAGGTTTTCGACAAGTTCAAGGGGTTGACTACGAAGAGACTTTCTCACCCGTAGCGATGCTTAAAGTCTGTCCGAATCATGTTAGCAATTGCCACATTTTATGATTATGAAATTTGGCAAATGGATGTCAAAACTGCATTCCTGAATGGACTTCTGGAAGAAGAGTTGTATATGATGCAACCAGAAGGTTTTGTCTATCCAAAAGGTGCTAACAAAGTGTGCAAGCTCCAGCGATCCATTTATAGACTAGTGCAAACCTCTCGGAGTTGGAATAAACGCTTTGATAGTGTGATCAAAGCATATGGTTTTATATAGACTTTTGGAGAAGCTTGTATTTACAAGAAAGTGAGTGGAAGCTCTGTAGCATTTCTAATATTATATGTGGACAACATATTGTTGATTGGAAATAATATAGAATTTCTGGATAGCATAAAAGGATACTTGAATAAAAGTTTTTCAATGAAAGCCCTCGGTGAAGCTGCTTATATATTGGGCATCAAGATCTATAGAGATAGATCAAGACGCTTAATTGGACTTTCACAAAGTACATACATTGATAAAGTTTTGAAAAAATTCAAAATGGATCAAGTAAAGAAAGGGTTCTTGCCTGTAATACAAGGTGTGAAATTGAGTCAGACTCAATGCCGACCACTGCAGAACATAGAGAGAAAATGAAAGATGTTCTCTATGCTTCAGCCATAGGCTCTATCATGTATGCAATGCTGTGTACCAGACCTGATATGTGCCTTGCTATTAGTTTAGCAGGGAGGTACCAAAGTAATCCAGGAGTGGATCAGTGGACAGCGGTCAAGAACAACCTGAAATACCTGAAAAGGATTAAGGATATGTTTCTCATTTATGGAGGTGACAAAGAGCTAGTCATAAATGGTTACGTCGATGCAAGCTTTGACACTGATCCGGACAATTCTAAATCGCAAACCGGATACGTGTTTATATTGAACGGTGGAGCTGTCAGTTGGTGCAGTTCTAAACAAAGCATCGTGGCGGGATTTACATGTGAAGTGGAGTACATAGCTGCTTCGGAAGCAGCAAATGAAGGAGTCTGGATGAAGGAGTTCATATCCGATCTAGGTGTCATACCTAGTGCATTGGGTCCAATGAAAATCTTTTGCGACAATACTGGTGCAATTGCCTTGGCAAAGGAATCCAGATTTCACAAGAGAACCAAGCACATCAAGGACGCTTCTATTCCATCCGGGACCAAGTCCAGGTGGGAGACATAGAGATTTGCAAGATACATACGGATCTGAATGTTGCAGACCCGTTGACTAAGGCTCTTCCACGAGCAAAACATGATCAACACCAAGACTCCATGGGTGTTAGAACCGTTACTGTGTAATCTAGATTATTGACTCTAGTGCAAGTGGGAGACTGAAGAAAATATGCCCTAGAGGCAATAATAAAGTTATTATTTATTTCCTTATTTCATGATAAATGTTTATTATTCATGCTAGAATTGTATTAACCGGAAACATAATACATGTGTAAATACATAGACAAACAGAGTGTCACTAGTATGCGTCTACTTGACTAGCTCATTGATCAAAGATGGTTGAGTTTCCTAACCATGGATATGAGTTATCATTTGATCAGTGGGATCACATCATTCGAAGAATGATGTGATTGACTTGACCCATTTCGTTAGCTTAGCACTTGATCGTTTAGTATGTTGCTATTGCTTTCTTCATGACTTATACATGTTCCTATGACTATGAGATTATGTAACTCCCGCTTACCGGAGGAACACCTTGTCTGCTACCAAACGTCACAACGTAACTGGGTGATTATAAAGGTGCTCTATAGGTGTCTCCAAAGGTACTTGTTGAGTTGACGTATTTTGAGATTAGGATTTGTCACTTCGATTGTCGGAGAGGTATCTCTGGGCCCTCTCGGTAATGCACATCACTATAAGCCTTGCAAGCAATGTTGCTAATGAGTTAGTTACAGGATGATGCATTACGTAACGAGTAAAGAGACTTGCCGGTAACGAGATTGAACTAGGTATTGAGATACCGACGATCGAATCTCGGGCAAGTAACATACCGATGACAAAGGGAACAACATATGTTGTTATGCGGTTTGACCGATAAAGATCTTCATAGAATATGTGGGAGCCATTATGAGCATCCAGGTTCCGCTATTGGTTATTGACCAGAGACGTGTCTCGGTCATGTCTACATAGTTCTCGAACCCGTAGGGTCCGCACGCTTAAAGTTCGATGATGGTTATATTATGAGTTTATGTGTTTTGATGTACCGAAGGTAGTTCGGAGTCTCGGATGTGATGACAGACATGACAAGGAGTCTCGAAATGGTCGAGACATAAAGATCGATATATTGGACGACTATATTTGGACATCGGAATGGTTCCGGGTGGGATTGGGACAATACCGGAGCACCCGGTTATCGGAACCCCCCCCCCCCCCCCCCGGGAGGTATATGGGCTTTAATGGGCTTTAGTGGAAAGGAGTGGAAAGGAGCAAGGGAGGGGGCGCCCCCCCCCCCCGAAGCACACTCCGAATTGGGAGGGGGGCCGCCCCCGCTTTCCTTCCTCCCTCCTTCCTCTTCCTTCCCTCTCCCTCTCCAAATAGCAAAAGGAGGAGTCCTACTCCCGGTGGGAGTAGGACTCCCCCATTGGGCGCGCCTCCTCCTCCTGGCCGGCCCTCTCCTCCCCTCCTTTATATACGGAGGAGGGGGCACCCCGTAGACACAACAATTGATCCCTTGGATCACTTAGCCGTGTGCGGTGCCCCCTCCACCATAATCCACCTCGATAATATCGTAGCAGTGCTTAGGCGAAGCCATGCGTCGGTAGAACATCATCATGGTCACCACACCGTCGTGCTGACGGAACTCTCCCTCAAAGATCGTGATAGAGGCAAAGGTGTCCCATCTTTCGATGAGATGGTGGCTGTCGTTTTAGAGGAAGTCGACTTTGACGATCTGTCTACGAACATGCAAGGAAGTCGCGCCTTAGCAATCGCTAAACCAACTCCGAGAGGTTATTGACCACGCCGGAGCACGATCAACCTGACCACGAAGGTCTATTTCCGGCAGGAAAACAAAGAACAAGCAAGAAACTAAGATTGCAATCAGGATATTGCGAATATAAGAGGAAAGTTTTATTGATCAATGTGGGGTTCTCTGACGCCTTTGTCTGGTCGTTGAACACAAATGAAGTACGCGAAGTTGCACCTATCGTGAACTTTAATCTAGACAAAACCCAAAGTCTAAGGGATGCCCTAAGGGCTGTATATATGGAGGAAGAGGGGGGAATTTCGTGACCCTTGGGGAAGGGATCCGAAATGTGACACCCCAAAAATTTGGCCTTGTTTTAATGAATTAAAATTTTTGCCAGGAATTAAAACTTTGAATTTCTGAGCTCCATTTTGATTTTCAATCATTTCCTTCCCTGTTATGATGAGTTTTTCCCTAAGTGAAAACCTTTCAAATATGTTATTGGACTTATTTAACCTCTCAAAAAAAACTTTTCTTTTATAAGTATAACTAATTAACTAATTAAATAATTAAGTTGCTTGCTCTTTACTTTCTTGAAAATGGTTTTTCAAGGTTATATGGCCATAATTGAACTACAACCATTTGATAAATTCACCTAAAATTCTAACCAAAAATTGGAGATGTCATGTGATATTTTTAAATCACTTTTATACAAAAATATCTTTTATTTATGTAATATTTTGAGCTCTACACTCAATTTTTCTTCTCTGGTCCAGAGTGCATTTTGCACTACAACCCTTTTAAAGAATTCTTTCTAGCCTCCACCAAAATTATGGGATGTTGGTAGTAGCATATGATTCAACTTTATGCAAAAACCTAGTGCTGTTATTTGAAAATTTTGAGTGAAACAACCTCACCTTCATTCTGGTCCAACAAGATGGTTTGTACAGCAACCATATTTTTTCTTGCTCTTTAGCCATTGATTATTTCTCCTACTTATAGTACTCCATATTAAACCCTTAAGTCCAGGAGCATGCACCCTTTGGGTCATTTTTGGTTCATGAAATAATGTCATTCATTTCCTGTCCAGAATTGAAGTTTTGTAGAACTTACACTAACAAGTTTCTCCTTTTGCCAAACTAACCCTACCACTCTCTCTTGCATCTAAGGAGACACTGATCTGGAGTTTTTGACCACTCCAAGACTTGCCTAAGTGCCTGTGGCATTTTGTCAAACACCTGGAGAGCATGGCCAGATTTGGCATGGATTCAAGTTTACACTGTGAACTTGGTCACCTGACCTAACAACCATGCCCATTCACCCTCTATCTAACCCTAACCTAGCCCTGTTTCTTCCCAGCCTCAACCGCGACCTCTAGCATGCTCTGGCATTACGTCGAGCACGTCCCGTGCACGCCCGGAGCGCGAGCAGAGCGTGCGTTTGGCACGCGTTTTGCACGTGCCGCGCCCAAGCTGACGCGTCGCGCCCCTGGCCTTGCCTCCACTGCAGAGCCACGCCACGCACGTCCCTCCTCACCGCAACACGCCAAGCCGCCCCTCGCCACGTCCCCGACAGGCCAGGAGCTAGCCGCCACGGCCGCCGACAGCCCCTGCTCCGTTCAGCGCCGCCCAAGCCTCTTCCGCTCGCCACCTGGCCCCTGGAACAGCGCGAGCTCATCCACGAGTGTGTCCGCTAGCGCTCGTCGCCGCCATGACGCCCTAGCTATAGAATGGCGGTCGCCGGCGACCTTATCCGCAGCCGCCGCGGAACCGCCTTGCCACGCCTATAAAAGGAGGCCCCGAGCTTCCCCGAGCACGCAGGCAACCTCAGGCCACCCCAATGGCGCTCCCCTACCTCGCATACGACCCGGGGAGGCCTCCTTCCTCATCTCCGGCAACTCCTGCTGCCGCCACCACCCCGGCCAGTCCGGCACCTCCAGTACCTCCCCCTCTCTGTCCGCTTCGCCAGGAACCTCCTCATTCTCTAGTGAAACCGTCCCCCTACTCAATTTTGATCGGGAACCACCGCAGCCCCAAAATCACTTCGCCCCCGAAACCATCTCCGTCGCGAAGCTTGTCGCCGGCAACTCCGTCCACGTCGGCGACCATGGCGGGTACATCCGAGTTCGTCTCGACCTCTTGAGCACGCCCATGCACTCAGATCACCGAGGGACGCCGCCATTCGTCGGCGAGCCTCGCCGGAGCTCCGCCCCTGTTCGGCCAGGGGGAGACGACGCGCGCGTGGACCAGTCAAACCTGACCAGTGGGCCAGGCGGGCCCACTGTCGGTGACTCACGCGGCAGCCACGCTGGATAAGTGGAGGCGTAAAAGGCGCGAATATGTCTTCTCTGTCCGAAAGCGTAATCTCTTTTGAAACGTTTTCTTTTCCTGATTTTATTAAAAACAGATTTTTACCACAACTTTGACTGCCTATAACTTTTTAAATATAACTCCAAATGAATTAATTCTTTTTCCTACATCTCTCAAATATTGTCTAGTTTATTTTAAGATTTATTTGAAATTTTTCCAAACAACTTTTTCGTACTGTTTTTGAAATATGTGTTATTTGCATATTTTTGGAAATAGGATTTTTGGGAGAGAAGGAAGCTTTCAAAAATTTTGGAGAGCACCCCACCTCTCCACACCATTGAAGGCAAGCATTCTGAATCCCGGCATAATATTTTTGGGTGTGATCGTTGATACATTTATAACACCACCGCATTTCGAAGGACTTGTTATTTCATGTGGTATGATCATATGCATGGGTGCATGTTATTGATTTCCATGCTGTTGGAAATGAACACACTTGTGATGATAATCATCCTCATGTGCCTTGCATGCATACCGGCAGGAACCCGGGAAAACCTCTGCCTTGGGTAGGCATGAGTTTGTCGCTGGTCTCCGTCGGGACGGTTATGTCTGGTATGGCATGGCAAGGTGTTATGAGCGGTGACTCTGTTGGTTGAAATACTTTTGTCATGCTAATCATGCAGGGAATACTTAAACCTCCTGAGTCGACCGTAGATCGAGTCTTGTGCCAGTAACCCCCATACTTGTTTCGTACTACCACTCGTCTCTACAGCAAGTAGAGTACGGTTCAGTAAGTTGTCAACCTCTTTCTAGCACACACCGTACAGAGAGGCCATGGTGGAAGATACCGGTTGTAGCTGGTAGGCAGGCCACCTGGTCCGGGGGCATGGGTGTTTCCGGTTGGGACCGAGAGGGGAGGCCACCCCTTAGAGCGCGCGATATAAATTTGATCCCATGCTACGCGAGGTTGTAGCCTCCCCACTTAGAGTTTGCTTGACAGGTGTCGTGGGTGATTCCAGACACGTGTGAGTTAAGCTGGTGTGTGCAAGTTAGGTGTGTTTTCAACTAAAAGGCCGTAGACGGAATTAGTCTTGATGGACTAAAGGAATCCGTTACTCGTGGGTAAAGAGTACACCCTCTGCAGAGATTAAACCTATTCGAATAGCTGTGTCCATGGTTAAGGATTACAGTCTGGGATGGGTCAAGTGTCGGTCTTAGTGTCGGTCTTCGGAGGTGAAACTGTTAACCAGAACTGGAACTACTACTTGTGACTTGTGATAATTATGATTATTATTATTGTTGACTAACCCGTGATATTATTGTTATTATCGAGTATCTCTGGGACGGTTCTGCCTCCGGGATATTCACTATGATTGTTTATTTTAAAGCCCTTTATGTGGTGTCGCTCAGACACCCGACTGTGGCATTTATTTTAAAGCCCTTTATGTGGTGTCTCTCAGACGCCCGACTGTGGCATTTATTTTAAAGCCCTTTATGTGGTGTCGCTCAGACGCCCGACTGTGGCATTTATTTTAAAGCCCTTTATGTGGTGTCGCTCAGACGCCTGACTGTGGCATTTCTTTTAAAGCCCTTTATGTGGTGTCGCTCAGACGCCCGACTGTGGCATTTCTTTTAAAGCCCTTTATGTGGTGTCGCTCAGACGCCCGACTGTGGCATTTCTTTTAAAGCCCTTTATGTGGTGTCGCTCAGACGCCCGACTGTGGCATTTCTTTTAAAGCCCTTTATGTGGTGTCGCTCAAACGCCTGACTGTGGCATTTCTTTTAGAGCCCTTTATGTGGTGTCACTAAGACGCCCGACTGTGGCATTGCTTGTTATTTATTTCATAAATTTTAATACTACCATGTTATTGCATTTTTCTAAATAACTTGCTTGCACGCATCAGAGTTTTATTTATCTTTTGTGACTGACGTCATGAGCATAAAATATTTTCAGCACATCGTTGTTATATTATACCCGTGTTCATAATGTTTGCGAGTACATTCAAAGTACTCACTGGCTTGTCCCTGGCTATTGTCTTGGCCAGATTTTCTTGCACGGAGAGGAGCGATGCGATGACAGCCCCGGAACCTAAGCAATGGAGATAGCAGCCTCGCGAAGATAGGAGTTAACCTGGTCAGCTGTTCCTGTGGGAATTGGAGTCCCATAGACACTGATGATCCACAAACCGCTTCCGCCATCAACCACTAGAAACCATTTGTTGTACTCACAGGCCAGAATGGTCTTGTACTACATATTTTGTATTTGCTTGGAATTTCCGTATCAAGTTGGAGCCTCATCAGCTAACAGTAATCCTGGGGCTGATGAGCACGACGGTCTTTTCTGGAAATTTATACCCGGAAAAACCGGTCGTGACGCGAAACCAACCCTATCACTTGTTTCCCCACACATACGGACTCTAAAAACAGCCTATAGTCAAGTATTTCGAAAATACATGGGCCTGGCCCAATAATAAGGTGATGCAGCACCTAGAATAGCCTCTGGACGAAAGTTATGAAGTAGCATATTGTATATTTCATCCAAGGCTTCATGCACTCATTATGGTGGCTTCAACGTCCTGAAATTATCGCTTGTAACTCCGTTCTTGTTCCCCTTGCGCATGCCATCATCTCCATGCTTGTTCTTGCTCCAATGTTCATCCTTCTCCAAGCTAGGCCCTTCATTTGTAAGCAAAACAAATGTATCCAATTTAGGCAGCATCATATTCTCATGAACATTAGAATCATGACCAAGAAACGAAAGTACCTGGTAATTTAATTGGCGTGCGCGAGCTCTAGTAATTGGTCCAGTATGTATAGCAGCAGGGGCTGTGGGTGTAACAATGGTACTGATGTCCTCATCATCCTCCCCTTCTTGAAATGAAGTCGTCCTCGACGGAAGCTCATCTTCCTCACCCAAATAAGGCTTCAAATCTGCAATGTTAAAAGTGGGACTAAGCCCAAAATCTGAAGGCAGCTCAAGTTTATATGCATTTTCATTTATTTTCTCTAACACCTTAAAAGGACCATCAGCACGTGGCATTCGCTTTGATTTGCGCAAATTAGGAATTCTATCCTTACGCAAATGTAACCAAAGAAGATCTCCAGGTGCAAACACAACATGTTTTCTACCCTTATCTCCAGCAAAATTATACATACGCTCAAGGTTTTCCTTAGATAACTCATGCATTTTTTAAATCAATTCAGCACATTGTTTAGCATCAAAATTAACCTTCTCCGAAGATGGAGGAGGCAACAAATCAGTAGGTGCACGAGGTAGGAAACCATACGCAATTTCAAAAGGGCACATCTTATTAGTAGAATGCAATGAACGATTATAATCAAATTCAATATGAGGCAAGCATTCTTCCCACATTTTCTTATTATTCTTCAAAACAGCCCTAAGCATAGTAGACAATATTCTATTGACTACTTCAGTTTGTCCATCAGTTTGGGGGTGACAAGTAGTACTAAAAAGCAGTTTAGTCCCCAACTTAGCCCATAAACATCTCCAAAAGTGGCTAAGAAATTTAGTATCACGATCTGAAACAATAGTATTTGGTACGCCATGTAAGCGAGTAATTTCACGAAAGAACAAATCAGCAACATTAACAGCATCATCGCTTTTATGACATGGTATAAAGTGTGCCATTTTCGAGAATCTATCCACGACAACAAATATGCTATCCCTCCCCTTCTTTGTTCGAGGTAAACCTAAAACAAAGTCCATAGATATATCCTCCCAAGGAACACTAGGTACAGGCAAAGGCATATAAAAACCATGAGGATTGAGTTGTGACTTAGCTTTTTGACATGTAGTGCAGCGAGCAATAAAACGCTCAACATCACGTCTCATCTTTGGCCAAAAGAAATGTGTAGAAAGTATGTCCTCCGTCTTCTTGACGCCAAAGTTTCCCATTAGTCCTCCTCCATGCGCCTCCTGCAACAACAAAAGACGAACGGGGCTAGCTGGAATGCATAGCTTGTTAGCATGGAACACAAATCCATCATTAACGACGAAATTGTTCCATGTTCTTCCTTCTTTACAATTGTGCAATGCATCTTTAAAATCAGCATCATGCACATATTGATCTTTGATGGTCTCCAAACCAAATATTTTGAAGTAAAGTTGTGAAAGCATAGTATAGCGACGAGGCAATGCATCAGCAATAACATTTTCTTTACCCTTCTTGTGTTTAATGACATAAGGGAAAGTCTCAATGAATTCAACCCATTTAGCATGTCTACGATTCAGTTTAGCTTGACTTTTAATATGTCTCAAAGATTAATGATCAGAATGTACAACAAATTCATTGGGCCATAAATAATGTTGCCATGTTTCTAAAGTCCGAACAAGAGCATATAATTCTTTATCATAAGTAGAATAATTCAGACTAGGCCCACTCATTTTTTCAGAAAAGTATGCAACAGGTTTGCCATCTTGTAATAACACACCTCCTAATCCAATTCCACTAGCATCACATTCAAGCTCAAATGTCTTATTAAAATCAGGAAGTTGGAGTAAAGGAGCATGTGTCAACTTATCTTTCAACACCGTGAAGGCTTCTTCCTGTGCGGTACCCCAAACAAAAGGCACATCCTTCTTTGTAAGCTCATTTAGAGGTGCAGCAATGGTGCTAAAATCTCTCACAAAACGCCTATAGAATCCAGCGAGGCCAAGAAAACTCCTCACTTGTGTGACCGTTTTGGGCTACGGCCAACTCTCAATAGCTTCAATCTTGGCTTTATCAACTTCAATTCCCTGTGGAGTAACAACATAGCCAAGAAAAGACACTCGGTCGGTGCAAAAGGTGCACTTCCCAAGGTTACCAAACAAATGTGCATCACGTAGAGCAATAAAAACATCACATAAATGTTCCAAATGTTCCTCCAAAGATCTGCTATAAATCAATATGTCATCAAAGTAAACTACCACAAATCGTCCAATGAAAGCACGTAAAACTTCGTTCACTAATCTCATGAAAGTACTAGGTGCATTAGTTAACCCAAAAGGCATGACTAACCACTCATATAATCCAAACTTAGTTTTAAATGTTGTTTTCCATTCATCCCCCAATTTCATATGAATTTGATGGTATCCACTACGCAAATCAACTTTGGAGAATGTTGTAGAGCCACTCAATTCATCAAGCATATCATCTAGCCTAGGAATAGGAGGACGATAACGAATAGTAATATTATTAATGCCTCTACAATCAACACACATACGTGATAATAGGAACAGCACAAGGACTAAGGGATTTGCGTATATAACCTTTGTTGAGAAGCTCTTGTACTTGATGCATAATCTCCTTCATCTCCTCTGGATTGGTACGGTATGGCGCATGGTTTAGCAGTGAAGCACTGGGCATTAAGTCAATCTGATGCTCAATCCCTCGAATAGGCGGTAATCCCGGTGGCACGTCTTGTGGAAAGACGTCAGCGAACACCTGCAAAATGTTAGTGACAGCAGGAGGCAAAGAGGAAGGCATGTCCTCGAATGAAAATAATGCATCTTTGCACACAAAAGCATAGCAAACAGATTTGCTGAAATCTAGCTCATCAATATCAGATTTGGTGGCAAATAAACATGCACTTTTCAATTTAATTTTAGAAGCAACACTAGATGGTTTATTATTAGACTTCATTTGTTGCTTAAATTCTTTTGCCACAATCTGATTTTCACTCTTATTCTTCTCCTGTTTTGCTTTATTAGCTCTAGTAATATCATCCTTCAAAATGGAATCAGGAGTCATAGGAAGCAAAGTAATATTTTTATCCTTATGAACAAGAGTATACTGATTGTTTCTACCATGGTGTATAGAATTTTTATCAAATTGCCATGGTCTACCAAGTAATAAGGAACATGCTTGCATAGGTACCACATCATAATCAACATAATCAGCATATGTAGAGATACTAAAATGCACACGAACAGTATGTGTTACCTTAACCTTGCCGCTGTTGTTGAACCATTGGATGTAGTAAGGATGTGGATGTGGTCTTGTGGTGAGAGAGAGCTTCTCCACAATCTCCATGCTAGCCAAGTTATTGCAGCTCCCTCCGTCTATGATGACGCGCACAGAACGTTCCTTCACAACTCCCTTTGTATGGAACAAATTATCCCTCTGATTTTGCTCAGCTTGTGTGACTTTCACACTCAAAATACGTTGAGCAACTAAACATTCATACCTGTCAGCGTCTTCAGGCGCCATGTATTGCTTCTCATGATCAGAATCATCTCCACAGTGTTCTTCACGTGTAATAAGAGCCAAAGTCTCCTCATCATAGTCACTAGCGGACTCATACCCACCATCCTTAGTAGCAATCATCGCACGCTGAGATTTGCATTCTCTCGCATAATGACCTCTTCCCTTACAACGACGACAAATAATATCACTTGTGTGCCCAGTTGATGCCATGGAAGAAGAAGAGCTCTATGCAGGCCCAGCAGGTGCGCTCTTTACAGATAGTGGTGGTTGTGCCTGCTTTCTTGTATCACGGCTGGAGGTGGCACCTAATGGAGGTGCTGGTGCAGTGGAAGTAGAAGATGCACACAGTGTCCATGATGTAGGCCGACCTGCAGAAAAGTTAGTTCGCACCAATGCTTGTCGATCCTGCACTTCACGTTCAGCTTTACAAGCAAAATGAAATAAACGAGTGATATTAGTATACTCCTTATACTCTAGAATGGTCTGAATCTCTCTATTTAATCCACGCATAAAACGTGCAAGCATAGATTCATTCTCCTCAACAATATCATATCTAATCATGCTAGTTTGTAATTCCTGATAATATTCTTCTACAAAAAAATTTCCTTGTCGTAAACGCTGCAATTTTTGAAGCAATTCACGTTGATAATATGGTGGAACACAACGAGTACGCATAGCGGTTTTCAAAGCAACCCAAGTAGCCGGAATAGGATATAATCTACAATGTTCAGACCACCATACACTTGCAAAACTAGTGAAAGAACAAACAGCAGCAGCAACTCGTCTCTCCTCAGGATATTGTAAACATGTAAAACTTTGTTCAGTTTCTAACTCCCAAGTAAGATATACATCAGGAATGTGTCTACCCTCAAACGGTGGAATATTCAATTTCAGTTTAGGAACATGGTCATGATCTCGTACCTGAGGTGGTGGTGCAGGCCTACCATTGCGAATAAATACCTGAGGTCGACCTGCTGGTGGTGGTGCTGGTGGCTGCACGTAGTTCTGATTTTGATCAACCTCATCCTCATAATAGTCCTCCACCTCTGCAGTAACAGCAGGAGCTACAGAAGCACCAACAGCAGTAGCAGCGGCACCAGAATTTTGTCCTGGCTCAATAGGTACACGCTATGCTTGCACTACTGTATCGCGGCGTAGAACTGGTTGTGGGAGACGTTTGAGTAATTCATGGCATCCAACTTGGAGTCAATTGTCTTCTCAATGTCATCCATCCTCTCCAATGCCTTTCCAAAACTGGCCATCACGTCTTCCACCTGTTGACCCAACATTTGATGAAACTTCTCATGAAGCTCCCTGTTCATCATGTTCTCCCAGTCAATCTCGTAGGCTTGTGATCCTGCAATGGTTAGCAGCAATAGAAACACAAAAGAATATGATCCTACAGACTACTAGGAAGCGGTGGTGGTGGCGGTGTGTCACAAATCCTTCAAGCGAATCTCAAATTCTTGGGGAGAGTCAAACGCGCGACGTAGATGTATGTGTAGCTGGGAAGGCTTACAATATGGTAGCAAAATGGGTCAGCAATAATCAATTCAGAGATGCAAAGTTGAATAAACGCTCAACGACGGTATTGTGCTGGTCCTAGGCTAGACTGTGCTAGAGACGCGAGCCTAGAACACTAACAAAATCACAACGCTGCACGGAAACAAGGGAGAAGCACACTCTGATTTTTTCGCTCTTTTTTTTGCGCTCCTTTTTTTTGCCAAAAATCACTATAATGGCGAGTGTATCAAAACTCTTCCCAAGTCAAGATGGCATGCAACACTTGGAAGTGCGCGGGGATTCAAACCTCACAATATCTATAAATGGGGATTTTGATGCCAAAGATCCGAAGATGGTTGCTTACCGTAATGTCGTTCTCAAAATGTCGGCTCGGTTCGAGGGGCTCGAGTTTCACCACGTGGCTCGAGAAAGCAATCAAGCGGCGGTTGTCCTTGCTCGCATCAGCGCCAAGCGCGACCCCATCCCACCCAACATCTTTTTGGAAAGGCTTTTCAAGCCATCCGTGGTGTGGCAAGGCGAGAGCAGCAATACTAATCCGGATCCGACTAGAACCCCAGATTCCGAACACACCGACATCATCGGAGGCTCAGCCACCAAAATTACGCCGTCGGCCCATCTCATCATGGCAGTCATTGCCCCATGGACCAAAACCTTCTTGGCATACCTTAATAGGTGAGAACTCCCAGAGGATCATAACGAGGCGTGTTGCATTGTACGGCGCTACAAAGCCTACAAGGTTCTACATGAAAAGTGCTACCGGAGTGCTTCAAAGATGCATCTCCGAGGAAGAAGGGCGGCAGCTCTTGGCTGAAATTCATGCCGATCTCGGTGGTCACCACGCCGCGGCTCGGGCCCTTGTAAGAAAGGCCTTCCATACATGTTTCTATTGGCCGACGGGCAGACACACAGGACCTTGTCCAACATTGCGTCGGATGCCAACTTTTCGCCAACCAAAGCCACATGCCACCCATCGCTCTACAAACAATCCCCATCACTTGGCCTTTTGCGATCTGGGGGCTTGATATGGTCGGACCCCTTAAAGGAGGAAGCCATAAGAAAAAATACCTGTTGGTCATGGTGGATAAATTCACTAAGTGGATAGAAGCCAAACCAGTTAAAACGGCCGAAGCCGGACTGGTGATAGACTTTATATCTGGTGCTGTGCACCGTTATGGTGTTCCACACAGCATCATCACCAACAACAGCTCCAATTTCACAGCGGATGAGGTGAAAACCTGGTGTGCTAATCTGGGCATTAAGCTCGACTACGCCTCCGTCTATCACCCACAAACCAACGGTCAAGTCGAACGAGCCAATGATCTTATTATGAGCGGCATTAAACCCAGACTAGTACGCTCTTTGAAAGAATCAGACAAGCACTGGGTCGAGGAGCTCGATTCCGTACTCTGGGGGTTGCGGACCACGCCTAATCGTTCTACCAGATATACACCTTTTTTATGGTGTACGGCGCAGAGGTTGTGTTACCCTGCTACATTATTCATGACTCACCTCGAGCGCGCATGTATGAAGAGAGAGAGGCCGAGCTTGATCGGCAGGACAGCTTAGATGCCCTGGAGGAGGAGCGTGATGTCACAAAAGCCCTATCCTCATTTTATCAACAACAGGCCTGCAGATATCAAAGCAGAGATGTACGGGCCAAGACTTATAACGTTGGTGAACTCGTTCTACGCTTGTCGGAGAAGAAAAAGGACAAACTCAAGCCCAAGTGGGAGGGTCCCTTCATCATTGACGAAGTCCTCATCGGAGGAGCATACCGCCTGCATGATGCATCAGACAATCTCCTAGAGCCAAACCCATGGAACGCAACCAGACTCCAAAGATTTTATGCCTAGTGTCGGACTCTTCGTTCGTCTCCTTTTTCCCTTTTGTTTCCATTTTTTATTTTCCTCTCTTTTCGCATTTTCTTTTTTTCTAAGCCTCAAAGCTCTCGTGCGGCTAAGCCGTACACCTTCGACGCACACATTCTCAAATATGTATGTCAATTATACCTGGGGGCTTCTTGTACAGAAGCTTATTATTATTATTATTTTCCGAGCATCAAGCTCACCACATATGCGTCTTTTCCGTGTATGTACCTTTTCTTCGCCATTATATGCATCGATATGACTTAAGTTTTGGCCAAGTTGGGTTGCCTGGCTCCTGTGCTTATGCCCTACGTTCCTGTTAGTTCGGCTAGGGCATAAAGGGAGCACCTCTGCAATTGTTACTGCAGGGTCATCCGGACGTGTACCTCAGACTAGGTGAAGCCGAAAGCTAGCGTTCTTAAGGGAATACTCGGTCGTGGGACTAAAGATGTTTTTACTTGTCACATTATGAACCCCCGGATGTTACGTATGCTATGGTTTTTTCAAACACAATTCGAACATGCGCGTTAACGCATGCTGACCCAGGGAAAGGAACCCTTAATGGAACTATTCTCTCTGGAAGAAGTTTCTTACGATAAAAAATGTAATATAACATAGCCAGCCGTATATTTGTCTGTTCAAGCAACTATGACCCCTATGCCTGGTTTCCACACGTACCCCGGTATATATTATCGAGCGGGTATTCAGAAACACTCTGCACCTTTGGGTCTAGAGGTCGAAGCGAAAAGGTCTGCCATGACAATCGTTTTTCCGGCTAGGGACAAATTTGTCAACAGAAGTACATAGTCACTTAGACTCAAAAACTGTCAACAGAAGTACATAGTCACTTAGACTCAAAAACTTCTTCCTCTATGCCATCTAACAGGCTATCTAGCCTACAGTCCTGTTGGGAATATTTGGCGGCTACTTGTACCTGGTCATATACCAAACTAATGGGAATTTTTTCTCCATCTGACCCTAAAGGTCCGACCTGGGCCATGTGATTCGGACAGAGTTTGGTATACCGTGTTTTCACCATGGCCCAGGCCTGTCGCGCACCTTCCCGGCAGGCCGATATTTTCCATAATCGGAAGCGCCGCCGCGCTCCTTTGAATAGCTGTACCAGCTCCTCCATACTTCTTGGAGGGGAGTCAGATGGCCACAAGGCCTTGGCAATACTCTGCATCGCCTGTCGAGCCTGCTCATGCATTTGCGACAGCTCTTGTAGCAGATCGCTCGAAGATTCGGACACCTCCTCTTCAGGACGGCCCGTTAGCATACCTACAGACACAATTCTATCCGCTCCTTTCCTAGCCGAATTACGCAGAGGTAAGTTCAAACACATACTAAATATGCCGCCTCGCGGCCTCTTATTCCCCTTCACGGAGTCCGCCAGCTGGGCCCGAACATATTTCAACTCTTCACCCAGCTTGGTGTGGGAATCTTGGAGTTTGTTTTTCTCCTCCCTGACCAGTGTCAGTATAGGTTCACCCGCGGCCAGTTGCCTTTGAGCTTCTGGACCTCCCGCTTGTGCAACTTCCGGTGCCTCTCCTGGACGATTTGATGACTCTTCCATAAGATATGCACCTACATTAATAATCCTGGTATATGGTTATGCTTTCTCGATAGAGGGGAACATTACCAGAAACTGCCTTCTTGGATTTCTCCAGTTCAGCGGTAGCAGCAGCTAGGTGGGCTTGACACTTTTCAACTCTATCGACAATAGGTTGTTCTTCTCTGTAAGCACCTGGTTGTACAATGATCCTTAAATCAGTTGTACCAACTATTTCAAGTCTCGGGGGCTACTGGTATATGTGATAGAGGCGAGGGTGTCCCAATCTTTCGATGAGATGATAACTATCGATTTGGTGGAGTCGACTTTGACGATCCGACTACAAATGGGCATGACGTTGCGCCTTAGCAATCGCTAAACCAACTCCGAGAGGTTATTGACCACGTCGGAGCACGATCAACCTGACCACGAAGGTCTATTCCTGCAAGCAATCGAAGAACAACCAAGAATATGATTAAGCAATCTGAATATTGCGAATATGGATGAAGTATTGGTAAAAGTGGGGTTTCATAAGCGGTCTAGGTCTGGTCATTGGACACAAACGAAGTACACGAAGTTGTAGCGATGGCTAACTTTTAACTAAATAAAACCCAAGTCTAAACAGTGCCTTAAGGGCTGTATTTATAGGGAAAAGAGAGGGGATTTCGTCCACCCTTGGCAGGGTGGGACTAAAACACCTCATAAGCTATGGACGAAATTTATGACAAGCCATCTTGTATATTTCGTCCATCTTCTTGATAGAGGCAAAGGTGTCTCGTCTTTCGATGAGATGATGGATATTGATGTGAATAGAGGCAAAGGTGTCTCGTCTTGATAGAGGTTTTGCACCTACATTAAGAATAGCAGGGGCTGTGGGTGTAACCATGGTATTGATGTCCTCACCACTTCTGGTATGTCATCATGGTGGCTTCAAAGTTCAGAAATCTCCACTGGAACCTCCGTTCTTGTTCTCTTCGCACACGCCTTCATCTCCGTGTTTGATCATGCTCCAATGTTCATCCTTCTTGTCTGTGCTAAGCCCTTCAATTGTAAGCAACACAAATGTATCCAAGTTAGGCAGCATCACATTCCCATGAACATTAGAAACATTACTAAGAAATGAAAGTACCTGATAATTTAACTGGCTGGTGCGGGCTCTAGTAATTGGTCCGATAGGTATAGTAGCATGGCTTGTGGGTGTAACTGTGGTATCCATGTCCTCATCATCCTCCCTTCTTGAAAACAAAGCCGTCCTCGGCGTTGCTTAATACAAAATGTGGCTAACAAAAGAGACAAAGTGTACACGTTGTATATGTATATGTCATCCATTTTAACTGATCTCAGTTGTGGCACATGTGACATAGCTATACAAGAGCACCCTTCAAAATTCGTGAAAAATAAAGCCAATATATTATCACAAGAAGTCAAAGGCATGAAAATATTGCAACTCAGTTTGCACATATAAATGAAGCTCTTATTCATAACAAAAGATTGGCAATGCTCATCATTAAACCATCCCAACCTTGATGAACCATCACCAAAATTAGAGGTCATATCAAAATGATTAAACATTGGCACAACTATTTTCAAACGTATTTGAACCAAATCTGATCTATTCACTCATTCACATGGTTCTTTTGCATCAATAGTTAATTCAATGGGTACACTCAAAATTGTTTATCACATGGCAAAGTCAAATCATGAACATGGTCCTCTAAAATAGCTGGTGTGATCAAAGTAGTGGGTAGCTCATCGCATGGTTCATTTAAATTGACAAGGCATTCATCATACTCATGTGGAGGTGGAAGATCGGTACCTTTGTCATTACCTCTTATGATCAACAAAGATGATGTTGGCACTCTAGTTGGCGACACGTCACATGGTGGAGGTGATGTAGTGCTCTGAACAATGGATGTTGTTGTCATAGGAGACACAGTGGTGGAAGGAACAACCGTCGCAACTCTTGGGATTTGCACCTTCCGCTTGTTTATCTTGTGGGCAACACGTCTCGTTATCTCCTGTTCAGCTTTGCAAGCAAGACGAAACAAACGGTCCATAGGATAACATGTTTCATGAACTAGTATCTCCTGAATGTCACGGTTTAATCCTCCCCAAAATCTATCCATAAAATCTTCTTCACTTTCTTCTAAAGAGGAATGCAACAAGGTACTCCCTCCGTTCCTTTATATAAGGTGTATTTGTTTTTTGATAAAATTCCAGAATGTAAGGTGCATTTCTTCTAATTCCTCATAATTCCCTTGTTAGCCCTCTAGAAAAATGGAAAGTATCCCTCTCCTGATTGTCTGTATCTCTCCTTTAGCAAAAGAAGGAAAGTATCTCTCTGTCGATTGCATGCATCTCTTACTTTCCTGGACTAATTGATTTACTTACCACTAATCAACAAATTTTCCAAGGGTATTTCAGTCCTAACATGTCGATAATTTCGTGCCTTGGTCACAGTTCTGAAAATAATACACCTTACATAATGGAATGGAGGGAGTAGTTTGTAAATCATCATAATATTTTGTTACGGTGTCACTACCTTGTTTTAAATGTTGCAACTTTTTCATCATGTCACGAGAATAATAAGCGGGGACAAATGTATGTCGCATGGCAAGTTTCGAATCATCTCAAGTAGCAGGTATATAACCGGGGTGTAACCGACAATATTCACTCCACCAAACTAAAGCATAACCGGTGAAAGAACCAACCGCAACCTTAACTTTTTTATGTTCATCAAAATTATGGGAAGCAAATATATTATTTATGTCGAACTCCCATTCAATATATAAAGCGGGTCTAAAACGACCATTAAATGATGGTATAGAATCTTTAACCTGATCATGTGCATTTGGATGTTTATGCACCTCTCGTGATCGTTGTGGAATTTGCATAGGTGGTGGCACGTCTCCCGCGATCGACAAAGCCTATGAATTGACTCTAGATCCTGTCATGATTAGTAGAAACAAGAAACAAAATTCAAAAATAATGTTCCTATAACTAATAGGATGTGGTGATAAAACGCTCACAGTAAGCAAATATCAATGTCTTCCAAGTTTTTACCATGCAGCAGGCGGTGATCGGCAACAAGCGGTGTCAAGTAACTTCAAAAGTTGGCTAAAGCGATTGCTAGGTGAACGTATGGATACACGGTGTAGAAATATGTGAAGCTGGGTTGGCTTTATATATGTGGAAAAAAATGCTACAACCACGTTAATTAATGCAAGCTGAAAATTCGTTCAAAATGATCGAGTGCTGGTTCTAGGCTAGACCGTGCTAAAGATGCGAGCCTAAGAAACAAATGATTTTTACGCACTGACAAAGTAGCACAAAACAATACACGATGAGGGGGAAAACTGCACTCCAAGATACTTCGGAACAATAGGATGCTCTCCAAACAGAATAAACCACTTAAATCTATCTCATCCTTCCACAATATTCTTCTTTTTTTTTGCAGCGTGGTCTCCAACGTGAATGATTCCAACCAAACAAACTAGCACGTATAGGTGTACTTGTTTTTTTTCCTCCAGTGCAAATTTTGCAACCGGACCAACACAACAGAAGCTGTCGAATCTGCCTTTTTATCCTTCCAAAAGATGTGCGTGTATTCTACCACGTGAGGCCTTTCTTTGGAAACAAGATGCAAAATTTTTTTCAACAGGCTAAATTTAGATCAGCACTTGCCTTCTATCTCTCTCTCTCTCTCTTTTTTAATGCGATCTCCACTTCTCCCGTAAGGAATCTGCTCTCTTTTTTTTAGCTGATCTGAAGTTACCAAACCAGGAAGATTCGGCCTGATCTTTTTTTATTTTGCAGATCCGAAGTTACCAAACCAGGTGCATACTACGTCCCCCTTTTCCTCTTCTTTTTTAGTCAAAACGCCCCAGCAAACTTCCCACAAAATCAGCCAGCTACCAAACACCAACGCACTTGCCTTTTGTTTTAACTCACTTTCCAATTAAATTAAACCGATGAGCCCTCTTTTTTTTAATGGCTGATTTTTTTTTGCGTATTACTTTCCAATTAGCGCACAACTCACGTCCTTCCTTCCTTCCATCTGTCCTTTTTTTCAAAGAAAATTGCCCAACAACAACGGCCACCAACCAAACCGATTGGCACTTGTATTTTTTTTAATCTTTCCTTTTGATATGCACAAAACTTTCGGCAACCAACAGATTCCTCACTAATTGCAGATTCAACTTTCCTTTCAAGCACCCACGTGATCTATTTCTTCCAAATCTTTTCTCTTTTTTTCGATGAACACACTTTCCAAAGGACAACTCCTTCCACGTGAGATCTCACACTCCAAAGCTGGCAAATCTTCCGTGAGGAAACAAACCCAGAGGAAGAAACGGATCAGTTTTTTTATTCTTTCCTCTATCCACGTCAGTTCCTTCTGTCTGCTTCTTTTTTTCGCGCGCTAGATTTATTCTCAATCACAAAAAAAAAATCCAGAAAAAGTGAATCGCCAGGACTCCACGTTATGCGTAGACGTGGAATACCAAACCGAACAGTTTTTTTCTTCTTTTTTTTGGTCTCCACTTCCTCCAAAACAAAAGGCAATCCCTTAGTCTTAGGAAACAGAGTCAAACTTCCCTTTTTTATATCCACGTTGGCTGCTTCTTTTTTTAGGGTCGCGCTAACTGCCACACGTGTGGCGGGAAGAAAGACGCACCACACGTCTCTAATGTAAACAGATTACCACGTCATCGCATGCATGCATGCAGAAATCTTTTTGGATTTTTAGTTTTTAAAATGTTTTATCTTTTAAACGAAAAATCCGATTGAAAATCCGTTTTCACCATTAAATCCCTCGCGATGAGATCTTCAAAACTAGATCCCATGTTGATATGTTTTGATGAAAAAAAAATTTGAATTAAAAGTTGCCATGTCTATTGCATATGAATTGCCATGATGTTTACACTGAAGTTGCCATGATATGTTTTAGCTATTTTCTTCTACATTTAAAAGTAAATTTTGACATTTATAAAACGGGGAATTAAGAAACTAGACTTGCCATGAACCATAAACTAAAATTGCCATGATACATGCACGTAAAATTGCCATGGTTCATACGAAAAATAATTTTCATGGTCAAAGTACTGGAGTTGCCATCATCAAAATACTAAAATTGCCATGATCTACAAACTAAAATTGCCACATGGCAACTTTAGTTTAAGCCCTATGGCAACTGCAGTGTAAACATCGCGGCAACTTCTGGCAAAAAAAAATTTCATCGAAACATATCAACATGGGGTCTAATTTTGAAGATCTCGTCGAGACGGATTTAATGGTGAAAACGGATTTTTAGTTCGCTTTTTTATTTAGGAGATACAACATTTTTAAGCCGAAAACCAAAAAAAATTCTGCTGATGTCATCTATTCATACGTGGCAAAATGAGTGGTGATGGAGGCGTGTCGGTGATGTGCAAACGCCCACACGTGTGGGCGTTAACATTTCCCTTTTTTTAACCTCCTAATTGATCAACACTTTCCTTCTAGTACACAACTGAATCCAACAACTTTAATTTCCGTTGTTAATCTTTCTCGGTTCTTTCTCTCTCTCTCGTACCAGGTCACTTACACCCCAAGTACAAATTGATCTGAATTTTTTTTGTGTGATCACAACGTCCCAACAAAATCTGCCCACCAGATCTCTCGAGATGAATCAAGTATCAATATTGCTCATGGGAGGATGACGACAAACGACAATGGCTGGTGGATGGTGGTGATGTACGACAACAACAGTGGCAAAAACAATGAGCGGCAGCGGAAGAGGACAATTATGCGGATGATGGCGTATGCGTATGCGGTGTGAAGCAAACGTGACTAGAACTCGAAACTCTAAAAGACTAGACACTAGAAACCAACAACTCGACACACGATGCAACCGAAAATTCAACAAAACAAAAACTAAGTGGCAATGGTGAAAAGGCTCAGACTGTCTGGGATATGAGGAACTAATCTAACTTTTTTGTGGCTTTTTCTTGGACTATAGGTATGAAAAACATATGCAATCTAGACTATGAAAAACAGAAAATCTCACCGAGCAAATTGAAAACTGATACCACTTGATAGAGGCGAGGGTGTCCCGATCTTTCGATGAGATGATAACTATCGATTTGGTGGAGTCGACTTTGACGATCCGACTACAAACGTGCACGAGTTGCGCCTTAGCAATCGCTAAACCAACTCCGAGAGGTTATTGACCACGCCGGAGCACGATCAACCTGACCACGAAGGTCTATTCCTGCAAGCAATCGAAGAACAAGCAAGAATAAGATTAAGCAATCTGAATATTGCGAATATGGATGAAGTATTGGTAAAAGTGGGGTTTCATAAGCGGTCTTGGTCTGGTCGTTGGACACAAATGAAGTACACGAAGTTGCAGCGATGGCTAACTTTTAACTAAATAAAACCCAAGTCTAAACAGTGCCTTAAGGGCTGTATTTATAGGGAAAAGAGAGGGGATTTCGTTCACCCTTGGTAAGGTGGGACTAAAACACCTCCTAAGTCGTTTCCCCTACGATACGGACTCTAAAAATAGATTACATGGGCCTGGCCCAAAAATAAGGTAGCACAACACCAATAATAAGCTATGGACGAAATTTATGACAAGCCATCTTGTATATTTCGTCCATCTTCTGGTATGTCATCATGGTGTCTTCAAAGTTCGGAAATCTCCACTGGAACCTCCGTTCTTGTTCTCTTCGAACACGCCTTCATCTCCGTGCTTGATCATGCTCCAATGTTCATCCTTCTTGTCTGTGCTAAGCCCTTCAATTGTAAGCAACTCAAATGTATCCAAGTTAGGCAGCATCACATTCTCATGAACATTAGAAACATTACTAAGAAACGAAAGTACCTGATAATTTAACTGGCGTGCGCGGGCTCTAGCAATTGGTCCGATAGGTATAGTAGCATGGATTGTGGGTGTAACTGTGGTATCCACGTCCTCATTAATATGGTTATCAGAATTGTACAAATGTGTACGTACCCGCATATCTTTCAAATACTGGTATGTGGCTCTGGTAAGCCCATCTCGAGCAGCTCGGATGTATGCATCACCCGAGTAGAAGGCATTGAATGCTTCTTCTAAAAAACCAGGGTCGCGAAGAGCGGCCCGCCGGCACCGATGATTCATGGCGCTTTCCACTTCAGAGTTCGTGACGGATACATTATCCGAACCCTCTGCAGAAGGACAATCCAGTGTCACTCCTGCGTTAGCCTTAGTCCTTGAGACTGGGTCCAGAATCTGGCTGGTAGAGGCATGACCGGCAGGATCCTCGGACATAGTCCGGCGAATGCTTTTCCTGATAAGACACAACGGGTAGTGTCACACTTTGATGTGACGGCCAACGAGCATATTTAAAAACCCCATACCTCTTTGATGAAGGCTCGGCCGTGTTGTTATTTGCCTTCTTCTTCAAAGGCCTGCTCGGCACAGGTGCCGTTCTCTTGAGGGTTGCCTCAGGTGCAGCGTGGCGCACCGATCGCCTCCCCTTAGGAGCATGAGACAGTGCGGTGGGTGAGGTAGAAGGAGGAAATTCTTTCAAAGAAGAAGTCTCCTGATTACTTACGTGTGAAGCAGAGAGAAGACTGGGATAGTCAGCGGTGATGGCCACTTCCATGCCGTCATGGCTCGCTTGGTAGAACACTCCATCCTCCAGCTCTACGAATATATCCGGATCCTCTTTGAATCCGAGGTCAAGGGCCCAGTTGTGGTTCTCTGGCTGTGGTGCGGGGCTGTGGATCTCCTTGGTGATCTTCTGCCATTCCTGTTACAAATGGACGGATTGATATTTATGGAAAGGGACTCAGGGAGTAAATGGAGTGGTGTAGTGGGATCGAAACTCACCCAGTTAGGAGGGTTGTACATGGAAAATCCATCTCTGCGATTAATGCGGATGAACTCCTCTTTGTCCCCTTTGTATAGTTCGGCCAATATTTTGGCCAGAGCGGTGGGGGTATCCGGACCCTTCTGGTTGCAGCGGGTGGCGTCGTCTTCTCCGTTATAGTGCCACATGGGACGCCCTCTGTATTGGAGCGGCTGGACTCCCCGTACTATGGATGTCGCCATAACCTCAACTACTGATAATCCAGATCGGGCGAGCGTCTTTATCTTTCTCATCAATTGACGGACTTCCATGCTGTCTTCCTCCCCGAGGCCCCGAGGGCGCCAGCTGTAGCGTTTCTTCAACGGAGCACTTGAAAATCCAGGAAGACCCATTCGGACGGGGTCGAGAAGGGAGACATCCTCAATATAGAACCATTCGGAAGGCCACTCTTCTGATGCCTTCTTTGGTATGCCGGACAGGTATCCGGTCCCGGCGATGCGCCATACCTCGGTGCTGCCCACTTGAAATATTGACCCCTCTTGATTACGAGGGACGAGGAAGAATAGCTTCTTCCGTAAATCAAAATGGGCCTCACAGCCCAGGAATAGCTCACAAAGGGCAACGTAGCCCGCAATGTGCACGATGGAGGCAGGAGTGAAATTGTGCAGTTGGAAGCCATAATGCTCCAGAAGCCCTCAGAGGAACAGGTGAATTGGAAATCCGACGCCTCTCAATAAGTGGGGGACAAAGCATACTCGTTCCCCCCTGGATGGGTTGGGGAAATTTTCCGCCTGCTCCCCACCATCAAAGGAAGCTAATCTGGCTCGAACGGGGACTAGATCTGCGGGGGGAGAAATCCCTGTGTCTGCAGCTTCACTAACTGATTGTGGGATGCAGAACACCTTTCCCAATCGCCTTTTTTGGGGCCATGGGGGCGGGAGGAAGAGCTGGGAGCGCTAGCCATGTTGGGGTGGTTTTTTCTAGCAAGCTCTAAGGATTCCGCGCTTGGTGTAGACTGGATCTGGAGATCCCCGTCTCTTTAAATAGACAAACTGTTACATGGTCAGGGTGGTATGTACAAAAATGCCCCAACCTCCCGTATTCGCTCGACACGTGGAAGCTGAAATCATGAAGGTGCAGAAGCCGATGAGCATGACATTAAATGAAAAGCCGAATGCTGCTCTTTAAGTCAGGTATTGTGAAGTAATTGGCGAAAGAACCCGCCTTGCAATGTTGAAGACAATCCGCGCGTTGGACACCTCGTCATTGAAGCCTGGTTCGGGGGCTACTGAGAGAGACCTGGATTAAGGGGTCCTCGGACAGCCGGACTATTAACATGGGTCGGACTGTTGGGCTATGAAGATACAAGATAGAAGACTTTGTCCCGTGTCCGGATGGGAATCTCCTTTGCGTGGATGGCACGCTTGGTGATTTGGATATGTAGATTCCTTTCTCTGTAACCGACTTTGTATAACCCTAGTCCCCTCCGATGTCTATATAAACCGAAGGGTTTAGTACATAGGGCAGAATCATAATCATAGGCTAGACTTCTAGGGTTTTAGCCATTACGATCTCGTGGTAGATCAACTCTTGTAACACCCATATTCATCAAGATCAGTCAAGCAGGAAGTAGGGTATTACCTCCATAGAGAGGGCCTGAACCTAGGTAAACATCGTGTCCCCCATCTCCTGTTACCACCAACCTTAGACACATAGTTTGGGACCCCCTAACCGAGATCCGCCGGTTTTGACATCGACAGTGTTCCCAAGATGTATGCGTCAAACATTTGGCATAAGGAATAGCAAAAGTAGGATCATGCGCATACAAGTCTATTATGTGCTCAAAGCCAATGACATTCAATTCTAGTTGGGTGACAAACATGCTTCTACGGGAAAGCGCATCCGCCACAACATTTTCTTTGCCTTTGATATGACATAAGCAAAAGACTCAATGAATTCACTCCACTTAGCATGACGCTTGTTCAATTTAGTTTGACCCTTAAGGTACTTAAGTGTTTCATGATCCGTGTGAAGAATGAACTCATGAGGCCGGAGATAAAGCTCCCAAACATGCAAGACTCTCACTAAAGCATATAGCTCTTTGTCATAGATGTGGTAGTTAAGTTGCGCTCCGGAAACTTTTTTTACTAAAGTACACTATGGGGCGCTTCTCTTTCATCAACACACCTCCTATTCCGCAAGCGCTAGCATTGCAATGTATTTCAAATGGTTTATCAAAGTTGGGTAATCCAAGCAAAGGGGCACGCGTAAGTAAATTCTTAAGTTCATTGAATGCAGTATCTTGAGATGGTCCCCACACAAATGGTGCATTTTTCTTGCTCAAAGCATGTAAAGGTAAAGCGATGGTGCTAAAGTCCTTCACAAATCTACAATACAAACCGGCTAAACTAAGAAAACTACACACTTGTTGCAAGTTGGTTGGTTGAGGCCAAGTTTTAATAGCATTGATCTTAGATTCGTCTACATGAACACCCTTAGAAGACACAACGAAATCCAAGAAAACAAGCTTATCAACACCCAAAAAGGCATTTATCCATATTAGCATAAAGGCGCTCTTTTTTAAGAGTTCGTAAAGCGGTTCTAAGATGGGTGACATGATCTTTTAGAGATTTGCTAAACACAAGAATATCATCAAAGTAGACCACAACAAATACGCCAATGTAGGGGCGGAGAACAAAAAGCATCGCGCGCATAAAGGTGTCGGGTGCTTCGGATAAGCTTCATACAAGCCAAATTTGGTTTTGAAAGCGGTTTTCCATTCATCACCCCCTTGGATGCGAATTTGGTAATAGCCACTCTTGAGATTAATCTTAGAGAAAATGGTGGCTCCACTAAGCTCATCTAACATATCATCAAGGCGTGGAATGGGGTGGCGATAACGAACGGTGATAGCATTGATAGGACGACAATCGAAACAAATGCGATATGTACCATCTTTCATGGGAACAAGGATTACTGGGACGGTGCATGGGATCAAGCTTTCTCGTACATGGCCATTGTCAATGAGTTGTTGTACTTGCCGTTGGATCTCTTTGGTTTCTTCGGAATTGACATGGTATGGTGCCTTGTTAGGCAGAGGGGCTCCGAGTATGAGGTCGATGCGGTGTTTAATGCCTCATAGTGGAGATAGTCCCGAAGGTAGCTCATCGGGGAAGACGTCTCGGAATTCCTGCAATAGAGAAGACAACACTAAAGGTAGATTGTGAGAGGTGTTAGTTTTTGTTGCGTCGTCCTTGCACAAAAGGACATAGTGGATAACACTTGATGGGTTCTCACACACTTCTCTCATCTCACTTTTGGTAGCGAATAGCACTAGGTTTTTCTTGTCGCTCATTGTGGAGGCACGCATTTTTGGCTTATGGCTCTCACTCCCTTTTGGGTTCCTCACTCTCTCACTATTCTCTCCATGATGTGCGGTTGCTTGCTTGTCAGCGATCACTTGACTTGGCGACATAGGTCGTATCACGTACTCCTTTCCCTTCATCTTGAAGGTATAGTGATTGGTCCGTCCATTGTGAATGACACCTCGGTCAAATTGCCGTGGT
Source organism: Triticum timopheevii (assembly GCA_963921465.1). Lineage (NCBI taxonomy): Eukaryota > Viridiplantae > Streptophyta > Magnoliopsida > Poales > Poaceae > Triticum > Triticum timopheevii. The sequence continues at coordinate 277,834,317 of OY997266.1, read as the reverse complement.
CGTCCAAGAAGGAGATGGCAAATGGACATGGGAACCACGTCGCATTCCAAAGTGTCTTCATATGCTCCGATCTTGAAGGAAACTTAGACCATGTGCTCCACTTGAACAGTGCCGGAGTCGCTAAGCCATTGGACCTTGTAGGGGCGAGGGTGCTTCATCTTGACCAATTGGAGCTTGGAGCATAGTTCTTCACTCGCCAAGTTAGGGCAACTTCCTCTGTCGATGATGACCTTCATGGACCTTCCGTTGATGCCCGCCTTGGTGTGGAAGATATGGCATCTTTAGTCTTCGTCTTGGTGTTGTTGAAGTATTAAGACTTTAGAGACAACGAGAGCAGGGCTTGAATCTTCGTCACAAAAGACTTGGCCATCTTCATCCTCATTCACGCGTCGGTGCATGGCCACTTGCTCAAGGGCTTCCATTTCCTCTTCAATCATGGATTCGTAGGTGTCGTTGTCGTTGAGGATCATGGTACGCTTGTTAGTGCACTCGAAGGACTTGTGGCCTCGGCCGCCGCATGTGAAGCACTTGATGGAACTTGTCTTGATGGTCTCATCCGGTGGAGTTGTACATGATGAAGCTCGGAGCTTGAAGTTTCTTGTAGTAGGAGGACGACTTGATCTTTTCAAAGTTTTCTTGTAACTTGACTTATCGTCGTTGCTTGTAGAAGGTTTAGTTGATGTAAAAGGTGTTGGAGTCGTTGAATCTTGGTTGTTGGAGTCGTAGTTCTTGGAAGAGTACTTGGGTACTTGAAGTCATCTTGCACTTGTCGCTCTGCCTTGGTGGCTTGATGCACTAGCTCAATGAGGTTGGAGTAAGGTTGGAAGCCGGCAATCTTCTCGATAGGGTGATTGAGTCCATTCAAGAAACGTGCCATAGTTTTCTCATCATCTTCCGTGGCATTGGCTCGTATCATGGAAATCTCCCTTTCTTGTAGTACTCTTCAATGCTCTCTGTTCCTTGCTTTAGGAGTTGTAACTTTTTGAAGAGGTCGCGGTTGTAGTATGTTGGCACAAAGCGCGCTCTCATGACATCCTTCATTTGATCCCAAGTTGTGATGGGTGGTTCACCTCTTGCCTCGTGGCGCTCAATGACTTGCTCCCGCCAAATGAGGACATAGTCTTGGAACTCAAGGGATGCCATGGCGATCTTCTTCTCTTCCTCATAGTTGTGCAAACGAAAGATCTTGTCAACCTTCAATGCCCATGAAATATACTCTTCGGGATCATTGCTTCCGATGAACTTGGGCACGGTGAATTTGAGCTTGCCATAGCATTGCTCTTCATTGTGCTGGGGTCAAGGGCGATAACGTCCTTGACATGGAGGACTGTCGCCCTCAAGTTGCTCTTGGCGTGGAGGATTTCGATTGTCTTGTAGCTCTTGGCGAACTTGTGGTTCTTGTCGAGCGTGTGAAGGAGCTTGTGGAACTTGTTGGTGTAATCGTGATTGATATCGTCGTTCTTGTACTTCCTCACGGAGCGCTTCTTCTTCACGAACAAGTCGGTTATGGGCGGCGACTGCACGATCAGTTGTGAGTAGGGCACATTGTGCCTCAAGGGCTTGTGCTTCACATCGGTGTTGTTGTTGACGTAGGGATTCGGCGTCTTGCTCGTCTTAGTGTTGGCATGCTTGCTCTTCCTCTTGTTGGTGTTGGCGTTGCCTTTCTTGTGCTTGTGCAAGGGTAGCTTGATTTTGACGATGTTGATGTTCTTGCTCCTCAAGTTCCTCTTGTCAGCGATCATTGCCGTGTAGAGGATTGCAGTTTGCTTGACAATCTTGTCGCGCAGCTCGACGAAAGTGTTCGATTTCATTGTACTTGAACCGGAGATGGTGTCGGAGGAATGCCGACTCATGTGGCTCCGTCTTGAATATGATGAGGTAGAAGAGCGGTTGACCATCATGGCTCGGATGTCTTCCTTGAGAGATGCCATTGATGTGTCGAAGTAGTCCCTTGTACGTTGCTCAGATTGTCATAAGTCGGAAGCAAGTAGGTTGATGCGGTCACCCAATGCTTCATTCTCTTGATGTAAAGCTCTTTGCACGCCGAAGAGGTGGTTCCTGGTGACGTAGTTGCTCGGGTCCAAAGAGGTGACTCTTGGTGACATAGGATGACATGTCATCATCTTGCTCGATGAAGAGTGGGTTGGTAGAAGTTCTTGTCCTATCCATCATTCCAAGTAAATGTGTGAGTGGGAGAAAGAGAAGAACTATACCAAATGTACCTTGACAGATGTTGAGAATGGATCAAAGATCACTCAGTGATGTAACAAGGAAATAGCACAATTGGTACCGGTACCAGTCAATTTCTCATACCTACACAAATAAAGCTTATGGTGGAGCTTGGTTAGGATGGTTGACAAAATTTATGCAATTGTTTGTGAGACTCAATAATGTTGGAAAAGATTCACAAATGTGCAAATCCAAGAAGTGGACCGACAGCAAGATATGGCACACGGAAACACACACACGAATAGATAGATGGGGTCGTGCAACCAAGGAATGAGCCAAAATGTGGAATCCAGGAAAATGCTCTTGTTGCATAACGCTAGAGAGACGGTAGCTTGATTGCACAATAGGCGGATACGAGACTTGTGAACAACCTACAAAGCAAAAATGCAATGAATTCTATCCCAGGTATGCTATATGTATGGTGTTCCAATGATATGATCCAAGATGATCGAGTATGACAATCTTAATGTAGTATGATGCTATGGTTCTTGCTTAAAAGATCTTTTCTTATCTTTCTCGTTTGCTTAAAAGCTTGTTTGGCTCTTTCTCTTTTGAGCTCTTTCTCATGCAAAACTTGACGAACCAAAGTAGCTATTGGGTATTTGTGATGATAACCTTGTGACACAAGAGATGATACCTAGATATGTATACCAATGATGTGATATATGCAGTAACCACTAATGTCCACAAGTGACATTGCCGGCAATACCCAAAGGATAGTCTCGATGGGTAAGTGACGCGAAAAATGGGCTATGGGGTTAACGATGCAATTGCTATAATGTACAATGATGTGATGCCATGATACCAAGATGATATAGAGGTTACCGTTCTTGCTTAAGGTGAAGGTGTCAAAATGGTGAAGTGGTCGATGTCAATGACTAAGATGAGCACTGGTGATGTCATCGAACTGTCCCTAAGTAGCCGAAACACGTTAGGAAACGGAAACCGAAACTCAAATTCTCGAAGACCAAATGAGGCAAAATTGTTGGAATTGGTAGCGGCTAAGCGATGGTGGTTGCGGAAAGCGATGGTGGCTGCGGAAGGTGTAGTGGTATGGGAGTCCGTATGCGGAAGTGGAAGTGGAAGTGGAGTAGTGGATCTGAACAAAGTTCAATTTTGTCAGGGTTCGTCAGACGTCCGGGGGTGGTCGGACGACTAGTGGTTGTCGGACGTCTGGGGGTGGTCGGACGACCGGTGGTTGTTGGACGTCCGGAGACTGTCGGACGTCCGGTGCCTGGGTGATTTCAGGCACGGGATAAACATCTAGGGTTCGTGACGGAGAGGTAAAATTTGGTCAAAATTGGACGAATTTGTGGATGGAAATGGTGGATATGATTCGGGAAAGCTAGATCTACTCGTGGCAAAGCAAATCCATGGATCAAATCCAACAAAACTTTATCAAAACCAACAAATCACAGAAAAAATGGGGCTATTTTTGGTGGGGAATTTTCGAAATTGGGATAAAATCAACAAAACAAGGCTAGAAAACAAGGGTAGGGGCTCCAAATTGGTGATCAACCTAGGCTCATGATAACAAGATGATGTAGGGTGGAAACCCTACGGCCGATCTTTCACGAAATGGAGGGGATCCTACAAAGAACGCGAGGGGAAAACACAAGGGAAAACACTCAAATCAACGGAAATGATCACACATGTGCTAGATCCATGAACATACACGATTACAGGATGCTGCTAATGCGACACTACAATCAGAGACTGATAGAGACAAAGGTGTCCCGTCTTTCGATGAGACGGTGGCTATCGTTTTCTGTGGGAGTCGACCTTGACGATCTACTATGAACGTGCGGGACATCGTGCCTTAGCAATCGCTAAACCAACATCCGAGGGGTTATTGACCATGCCGGAGCACGATCAACCTGACCACGAGGGTTTGTTTTCCTGCGAGCAAACGAAGAACAAGCAAGAAACTGAGATTGCAATCTGGAAATTGCAAATATAAGAGGAAAGCTTTATTAATGAAGGTGGGGTTCTGTGACGCCTTTGTCTGGTCGTTGAACACAAACGAAGTATGCGAAGTTGCAGCTGTGGAGAACTTTAATCTAAACAAAACCCAAAGTCTAAAGGATGCCCTAAGGGCTGTATATATGGAGGAAAAGGGGGGTGATTCGTGGCCCTTGGGGAAGGGGTCCGAAACCAACCCTATCTCTTGTTTCCCCACATATGCGGACTCTAAAAACAGCCTATACTCAAGTATTTCAAAAATACATGGGCTTGGCCCAATAATAAGGTGACGCAGCACCTAGAATAGCCTCTGGACGAAAGTTATGAAGTAGCATCTTGTATATTTCGTCCAAGGCTTCATGCACTCATTATGGTGGCTTCAACATCCTGAAATCATCACTTGTAACTTCGTTCTTGTTCCCCTTGCGCATGCCATCATCTCCATGCTTGTTATTGCTCCAATGTTCATCCTTCTCCAACCTAGGCCCTTCATTTTTAAGCAAAACAAATGTATCCAATTTAGGCAGCATCATATTCTCATGAACATTAGAATCATTACCAATAAACGAAAGTACCTGGTAATTTAATGGGCGTGCGCGAGCTCTAGTAATTGGTCCAGTATGTATAGCAGCAGGGACTGTGGGTGTAACAATGGTATTGATGTCCTCATCATCCTCCCCTTCTTGAAATGAAGTCGTCCTCGACGGAAGCTCATCTTCCTCACCCAAATAAGGCCTCAAATCTACAATGTTAAAAGTGACACTAACCCCAAAATCTGCAGGCAGCTCAAGTTTATATGCATTATCATTTATTTTCTTTAACACCTTAAAAGGACCATCAGCATGTGGCACTAGCTTTGATTTGCGCAAATCAGGAAATCTATCCTTACGCAAATGTAACCAAACAAGATCTCCAGGTGCAAACACAACATGTTTTCTACCCTTATCTCTAGCAAGTTTATATTTAGCATTCATACGCTCAACATTTTCCTTAGTTAACTCATGCATTTTTAAAATCAATTCAACACGTTGTTTAGCATTAAAATTAACCTTCTCCGAAGATGGAAGAGGCAACAAATCAATAGGTGCACGAGGTAGGAAACCATACACAACTTCAAAAGGGCACATCTTAGTAGTAGAATGCAATGAACGATTATAAGCAAATTCAATATGAGCCAAGCATTCTTCCCGCATTTTCTTATTATTCTTCAAAACAGCCCTAAGCATAGTAGACAAAGTTCTATTGACTACTTCAGTTTGTCCATCAGTTTGGGGGTGACAAGTAGTACTAAAAAGAAGTTTAGTCCCCAACTTAGCCCATAAACATCTCCAAAAGTGGCTAAGAAATTTAGTATCACGATCTGAAACAATATTATTTGGCACACCATGCAAGCGAATAATTTTACGAAGGAACAAATTAGCAACATTAAGAACAGCATCGCTTTTATGACATGGTATAAAGTGTGCCATTTTCGAGAATCTATCCATGATAACAAATATGCTATCCCTCCCCTTCTTTGTTCGAGGTAAACATAAAACAAAGTCCATAGATATATCCTCCCAAGGAACACTAAGTACAGGCAAAGACATATATAAACCATGAGGATTGAGTCGTGACTTAGCTTTTTTTTCATGTAGTGCAGCGAGCAACAAAGCACTCAACATCCCGTCTCATCTTTGGCCAAAAGAAATGTGTAGCAAGTACGTCCTCCATCTTCTTCACGCTAAAGTGTCCCATTAGTCCTCCTCCATGCGCCTCCTGCAACAACAAAAGACGAACGTAGCTAGCTAGAATGCATAGCTTGTTAGCACGGAACACAAATCCATCATTAACGACGAACTTGTTCCATGTTCTTCCTTCTTTACAATTCTGTAATACAGCTTTAAAATCAGCATCATGCACATATTGATCTTTGATGGTCTCCAAACCAAATATTTTGAAGTCAAGTTGTGAAAGCATAGTATAGCGACGAGACAATGCATCAGCAATAACATTTTCTTTACCCTTCTTGTGTTTAATGACATAAGGGAAAGTCTCAATGAATTCAACCCATTTAGCATGTCTACGATTCAGTTTAGCTTGACTTTTAATATGTTTCAAAGATTCATGATCAGAATGTATAACAAATTCTTTGGTCCATAAATAATGTTGCCATGTTTCTAAAGTTCAAACAAGACCATATAATTCTTTATCATAAGTAGAATAATTCAGACTAGGCCCACTCAATTTTTCAGAAAAGTTTGCAACAGGTTTGTCATCTTGTAATAACACACCTCCTAATCCAATTCCACTAGCATCACATTCAAGCTCAAATGTCTTATTAAAATCAGTAAGTTGGAGTAAAGGACCATGTGTCAACTTATCTTTCAACACCGTGAAGGCTTCTTCCTATGCGGTACCCCAAACAAAAGGCACATCCTTCTTTGAAGGCTCATTGAGAGGTGCAGCAATGGTGCTAAAATCTCTCACAAAACGCCTATAGAATCCAGCGAGGCCAAGAAAACTCCTCACTTGTGTGACCGTTTTGGGCTGCGGCCAACTCTCAATAGCTCCAATCTTGGCTTTATCAACATCAATTCCCTGTGGAGTAACAACATAGCCAAGAAAAGACACTCGGTCGGTGCAAAAGGTGCACTTCCCAAGGTTACCAAACAAACGTGCATCACGTAGAGCAATCAAAATAGCACGTAAATGTTCCAAATGTTCCTCCAAAGATCTGCTATAAATCAATATGTCATCAAAGAAAACTACCACAAATTGTCCAATGAAAGCATGTAAACCTTCGTTCATTAATCTCATGAAAGTACTAGGTGCATTAGTTAACCCAAAAGGCATGACTAACCACTCATATAATCCAAACTAAGTTTTAAATGTTGTTTTCCATTCATCTCCCAATTTCATACGAACTTGATGGTGTCCACTGCGCAAATTAACTTTGGAGAATATTGTAGAGCCACTCAATTCATCAAGCATATCATCTAGTCTAGGAATAGGATGACGATAACGAATAGTAATATTATTAATGCCTCTACAATCAACACACATACGTGATGTACCATCCTTTTTCGGCACTAAAATAATAGGAACAACACAAGGACTAAGGGATTCGTGTATAACCTTTGTCGAACAGCTCCTGTACTTGATGCATAATCTCCTTCGTCTCCTTTGGATTGGTACAGTATGGTGCACGGTTGGGTAATGATGCACTGGGAATTAAGTCAATCTGATGCTCAATCCCTCGAATGGGAGGTACTCCCAGTGGCACATCTTGTGGAAAGACGTCAGCGAACTCCTGCAAAATGTTAGTGACAGCAGGAGGCAAAGAGGAAGGCACGTCCTCGAATGAAAATAATGCCTCTTTGCACTCAAAAGCATAGCAAACGGATTTGCTGAAATCTAGCTCATCAATATCAGATTTAGTGGCAAGTAAACATGCACATTTCAATTTAATTTCAGAAGCAACACTAGATGGTTTACTATTAGGCTTCATTTGTTGCTCAAATTCTTTTGCCACAATCTGATTTTCACTCTTATTTTTCTCCTTATTTGCTTTATTAGCTCTATTAATATCATATTTCAAAATGGAATCAGGAGTCATAGGAAGCAAAGTAATATTTTTATCTTTATGAACAAGAGTATACTGATTGTTTCTACCATGGTGTACGGAATTTTTATCAAATTGCCATGGTCGACCAAGTAATAAGGAACATGCTTGCATAGGTACCATATCACAATCAACATAATCAGCATATGTAGAGATACTAAAATGCACACGAATAGTACGTGTTACCTTAACCTTGCCGCTGTTGTTGAACCATTGGATGTAGTAAGGATGTGGATGTGGTCTTGTGGTGAGAGATAGCTTCTCCACCATATCCATGCTAGCCAAGTCGCTCCCTCCGTCTATGATGACACGCACAGAATGTTCCTTCACAACTCCCTTTGTATGGAACAAATTGTGCCTCTGATTTTGCTCAGCTTGTGTGATCTGCACACTCAGAACACGTTGAGCAACTAAACATTCATGCCTGTCAGTGTCTTTAGGAGCCATGTATTGCGTCTCATGATCAGAATCATCTCAACCATGTTCTTCACGTGTAATAAGAGCCTAAGTATCCTCATCATAGTCACTAGCGGACTCATACCCACCATCCTCGGTAGCAATCATCACACGCTGAGATTTGCATTCTCTCGCATAATGACCTCTTCCCTTACAACGATGACAAATAACATCACTTGTGTGCCCTGTTGATGCCATGGAAGAAGAAGAACTCTGTGCAGGCCTGGCAGGTGCGCTCTTTGCGGATAATGGTGGTTGTGCCTGCTTTCTTATATCACGGCTGGAGGTGGCACCTGATGGAGGTGCTGGTGCAGTCGAAGTAGAAGATGCACGCAGTGCCCATGATGAAGGTCGGCCTGCAGAAAAGTTAGTTCACGCCAATGCTTGTCGATCCTGCACTTCACGTTCAGCTTTACAAGCAAGATGGAATAAACGACTGATATTAGTATACTCCTTATACTCTAGAATGGTCTGAATCTCTCTATTTAATCCACCCATAAAACATGCAAGCATAGCTTCATTCTCCTCAACAATACCACATCTAATCATGCCAGTTTGTAATTCCTGATAATATTCTTCTACAGAATTTTTCTCTTGTCTTAAACGCTACAATTTTTGAAACAATTCACGTTGATAATATGGTGGAACCCAACGAGTACGCATAGCAGTTTTCAAAGCTGCCCAAGTAGTTGGAATAGGATATAATCTACAATGTTCAGACCACCATACACATGCAAAACTAGTGAAAGCACAAACAGCGGCAGCAACCCGTCTCTCCTCGGGATATTGTAAACATGTAAAACGTTGTTAAGTTTCTAACTCCCAAGTAAGATATACATCAGGAACATATCTACCCTCAAATGGTGGAATAATCAATTTCAGTTTAGGAATATGGTCATTATGCCGTACCTGAGGTGGTGGTGGAGGCCTACCGTTGCGAATATATACCTGAGGTCGACCTGCTGGTGGTGGTGTTGGTGGCTGCACGTAGTTTTGATTTTGATCAACCTCATCCTCGTAATAGTCCTCCACCTCTGCAGTAGCAGCAGGAGCTACAGAAGCACCAACAGCAGTAGCAGCGGCACCAGAATTTTGTCCTGGCTCAATAGGAACACGTTGTGCTCGCCCTACTGTATCGCGGCGAAGAGCTGGTTGTGGGAGACGTTTGAGTAATTCATCAAACTTGGCGTCCAACCTGGTGTAAATTGACTTCTCAATGTCATCCATCTTCTCCATTTCCTTTCCAAAGTTGACCATCACGTCTTCCACCTGTTGACCCAACATTTGATGGAACTTATCATGAAGCTCCTTGTTCGTCATGTTCTCCCAGTCAATCTCATCAGCTTGTGTTCCTTCCATATTTAGCAGCAATAGAAACAGACAAGAATATGATCCTATAGACTACTGGAATATGGTGGTGGTGGAGTGTCACAAATCCGTCAAGCGAATCCCAAATTCTTACCAGCTCTTACCCAGCGGCAGCTGGTGATCAGCAATCGTTGTAGTCAAAACTCTCAAAGCTTGGATAGAGTGATTACCAGGGAGAGTCAAACGCACGACGTAGATGTATGTGGAGTTGGGAAGGCTTATAATATGGTAGCAAAAAAAGGTCAGCAATAATCAATTCAGAGATGCAAAGTTGAATAAACGCTCAACAACGGTACTGTGCTGGTCTTAGCCTAGATCGTGCTAGAGACGCGGGCCTAGAACACTAACAAAATCACGGCGCTGCACGTAAACAAGGGAGGAGCACACTCTGGATTTTTTTTCTCTTTTTTTCACTTTTTTTGCAATTTTTTTCCTCCGTTTTTGGCTCCGCAACAAATTTTTTTCGAAAAATTCTACAAATGGTCTAGAAACTGCCTAGCCAGAATTTTCCAGACTTAGTTTTTTTTAAACTAGAAATATTTTTCTATTGCGGGTAAAACGGAAGTTCGGGAGTCCTTCTCTGTCATGACTCGGAGTATGGCATGATCTCAAAATCCAAAACAGAGTAACAAAATACTGGACTCGGACTAGGACTAGTGGCGGACATGAATCTGGTGGAACTCGCACTGGTGGCGGAGATGAATCTGATGGAACTTGGACTGGTCGCGGATATATGTTGCAGGTGGAGTCGGATTATCGTGATGGCGGTGGCGTGACAACTTGTGAACAGAACTCGAAACTCTAAAGGACTAGACACTAAGACCAGCAACTAGACACGAGGATGCAACCGCAAGTTCAACAATGCAAAACCCTAAAAAGATTATGCAAAGGCTCAGATTGGTTCGGATATGAGGAACTAACCCTATTTTTTGGCTTTTTCGTGGACTGTAGGTATGAAGAACAGACTCGATCTAAACTACGAAAAACTATAAAATCTCACAGAGCAACCTGGAAATCTGATACCACTTGATAGAGACAAAGGTGTCCCATCTTTCGATGAGATGGTGGCTATGGTTTTCTGTGGAAGTCGACCTTGACAATCCGACTACGAACGTGCGAGACGTCGCGCCTTAGCAATCGCTAAACCAACTTCCGAGGGGTTGTTGACCACGCCGGAGCACGAATAACCTGACCACGAGGGTCTGTTTTCCTGCGAGCAAACAAAGAACAAGCAAGAAACTGAGATTGCAATCTGGAAATTGCGAACATAAGAGGAAAGCTTTATTAATGAAGGTGGGGTTCTGTGACGCCTTTGTCTGGTCGTTGAATACAAACGAAGTACGCGAAGTTGCAGCTATGGCGAACTTTAATCTAAACATAACCCAAAGCCTAAACGACGCCCTAAGGGCTGTATATATGGAGGAAGAGAGGGGGAATTTCGTGGCCCTTGGGGAAGGGGTCCGAAACCAACCCTATCTCTTGTTTCCATACAGACTCTAAAAACATCCTATACTCAAGTATTTCAAAAATACATGGGCCTGGCCCAATAATAAGGTGACGCAGCACCTAGAATAGCCTCTGGACGAGAGTTATGAAGTAGCATCTTGTATTTTTGTCCAAGGCTTCATGCACTCATTATGGTGGCTTCAACGTCCTGAAATCATCACTTGTAACTCCGTTCTTGTTCCGCTTTGCGCATCCCATCATCTCCATGCTTGTTCTTGCTCCAATGTTCATCCTTCTCCAAGCTAGGCCCTTCATTTGTAAGCAAAACAAATGTATCTAATTTAGGCAGCATCATATTCTCATGAACATTAGAATCATTACCAAGAAACGGAAGTACCTGGTAATTTAATTGGCGTGCGCGAGCTATAGTAATTGGTCCAGTATGTATAGCAGCAGGGGCTGTGGGTGTAACAATGGTATTGATGTCCTCATCAGACACCCTTCGACAAAACTGTGTGTGATGCAATGATCGCAAACGGTGGTATAAAAAACCCGTCAAAAAAGGTGCAAAATGTTTGCGATGACGGATGAATCATACATGGTTCATATTTTGGTTGCGTGTGCGATGCAGGGCATACGGTCCAGTTCAATGAGCTATTTGCGATGAGGAAAAAGAACAAAAACGGGCAGCCAAATGAAGGCATGTGCGATATACGACATACAATTCACTCGGATTAACTGTTTGTGATGAGGTGGAACAACAGAACGAGGCTGCTAGATAAAGGTGTGTGCGATTGAGGGCATACGCTTCAGATGGATTAACTGTTTGCAATTAGGCAACAAAACAGAAATGGTCAGCCAGATCAAAGTGTCTGCAATTGATGGCATACACATCACACGGATGCACTGTTTGCGATTATCCACAACAAATAGAAACAGTTAGACAGATCAACGTGTGTGCGCTAGACGGGCATTCATTCTAATTAAAAGAAGTGTGTGCGATGGTAATAACGAGCGCGCACGGTTGTTGGAACAATATGTGTGCTAACATTGCCTATTGCAGTGCACCCAATGGTGCAAACGCAACGTACGCGGCTGAGAAAGCGTGCCCATGTTACGCCGTCCGGGAATAGTGCCGCACTTAGAAATTATAGAACCGTCAATAAATTTTGAGCCTGCGTCCCGTCACATTCCAAATTGCAAACCTGTTCACATCGATCAAAACCTAAATGGTCTCCCACTTAGGAGTGTATTAGTACTTGGTTATAAATACTACTACTCCAAGATGACTGCACATTTCTCCTCAACTCCTCATCGACAAAAACAAACAAGTCATTCATCATCGTTCCCCTGCGTCTGCCATGGCCAGCGTGAGTTCTGGGTCGAGAGATTGCCACCAGGGAGAGGTGAGCATGGAAGCGGAAGCACGAGAGATGCCACGCCTCACCGCGAAAGTAGCCGACATGTCCCGCCGCGCGACCGTAGCAGCACAGAGGTCCCACCACGCCGCCAAAGCAGCACGGAGGTCCGCCGTGCCATCGATGCAGCAGACTGGTCCTGCCGCGTTACGAAAGTAGCAGAGATGTCCCGCCACGCCGCGAATGTAGCAAAGATGTCCTCCTGCGCTCGGTGTCCTGGGAAAATGTCTCACGGGCAGGCAAGGACTCTTACAGGCGCATGCATGCGATCCTCCATAGCCAGATGGATCAGATCTCAGGCTGGGCGAGGTTACGGGATGACATGAAAGCCTCGTTTGAACAGGCTAATCCGGCAACTAAGGGAGAACAATGCAAAGCTCTGGGCCGAGCACGACCTGCTGAGGGCGAAGATCGTCGGACGTGCGGAGCAGCAGGAGGAGACCAATGCCTTCTTGTAGAGGAACAGCATCATCGTCGAGAAACTTATGGACGAGAATGTCGTGCTGCGCATGAAGCGCAAAAGGCTGGTGGAGGAATCCGTGGATGCTCTCAAGCAGCATCTTGAGGACAGGAAAGAGCTCATCGCCGCTCGCCGTGGAGACTAGTTCTCGCGGCCTGCAGCAACGCATCAAGAAAGTAGAGATCAGCAAGCCAGATTGTTGTCTTCCTTCTTCTTTAGCCCTTGTGTATTCCGGGCGTTGCCGCATGTGGCTTTTTTTAATTATGTTCCTAAATATGTAAGACAATTATCCACTGTCATCGTCCTTATATTCATCATGCTTCATATAAGTCGCAGTCAATGCTATATAGGACCGTCTGATCTTACATCAATATCCGTACAAAACTTTCTTTTCAGATTTTCATTTTTCTCTCTTAAATCTGAGTCCAGTGAGACATAGCCACGCTGTGAAATAGGGGCTCGGGCGCCATTAATGGAGACATTGGGAGGGAGGTGCGTGGCGGATAAAGGTCAAAGGGCTCCCTTCCTGATGAGCACGCGCAGGGGTTTGATCGCACGCCTCCCGTACTCAAATAGCTACCTCGCACGGCACCTCCTAGCCAATAAAAATAGGGACGCTTGGCGGCACGTAATTGGTAAGTAGAACGCCCATGGTTTCAATAATACTTGTGTTTCCGATTTGTAACGTGATAGCACTTGTTCCAAAATGACTTTGTTGATTGTTAATGTGTGCGCCTTCGCAAATCGGGCAGAAAAACTACCACAGCATGTTGGTGCCATGTCATGACACCATGCCAAGTTTCATGATTTTTAGGCGAGTTTTGGATTTACAGGAATTTTAAAACCAAGTTTCTCGATGTTTCGGGCCGAGCCAAGACGCCAAGTTGTTTGAATTCCATTCCCACTTCTTCAATGGGACCTAGAAGTTCGCCCAAGTACACATAAATGATTTTCCAACTAACTTTTGTGCACTGGAGCATGCGCTTGTACTTCAAATTTGATATATGTGCATTAAATGCCTAGAAAATGAATTAACATATAAAAAGGCCAAACGAACCCAGAATAATTCCAAAATTTAACACAAAACTACAATTTGGTCTAAGTTGCCTCTGTAAAAAAATCAAGGCGGGAGAAGGCAGTGTATGTCGTTTCGCACACGGAGGTAACACGTTCCCTCCCGGAACCATGAGCCTTCTTGAGAAAAGCTCCGGTTTGCAAGAAGCACATACCAAAGCTTGTCCCAATTCGGCTAAAAAAATTACCACAACATGTTGGTGCCATGTCATGACACCATGCCAAGTTCCATGATTTTCAGGCTTGTTTTGGATTTACAGGAATTAAAAAACCCAGTTTCTTGATTTTCCAGCCGAGGCACGACGCCCAGCTGTTTGAATTCCATTCCCATTTCTTGCATGAGACCTACAAATTCACCCAAGGACACACATGTGACTTTTCAACCAACTTTGGTGCACTGGAGCATGTGCTTGTAGTTCAAATTTGAATGATGCACATTAAATGCCCAGAAATTCAATTAATGTATAAAAAGGCCAAACGAACCCGGAAAAATTCCAAAATTTAGCACGGTACTTCTATTTGGTCTAATCTACCTATGTAAAAAAATTATGCGGGAGAAGGCAGTGTATGTCGGTTCACACACGGAGGTGACACGTTCCCTCTCGGAACCACGAGCCTTCTTGAGAGAAGCTCCGGTTTGCAAGAAGCTTATACCAAAGCTTGTCCCAATTCGTCCAAAAAATTTACCAAAATTTAGCACGGTACTTCTATTTGGTCTAATCTGCCTGTGTAAAAAAATTAAGGCGGGAGAAGGCAGTGTATGTCGTTTCACACACGGAGGTGACACGTTCCCTCTCGGAACCATGAGCCTTCTTGAGAGAAGCTTCGGTTTGCAAGAAGCTTATACCAAAGCTTGTCCCAATTCAGCCAAAAAAATTACCACGGCATGTTGGTGACATGTCATGACACCATACCAAGTTTCATGATTTTCAGGCATGTTTTGGATTTACAGGAATTAAAAAACCAAGTTTCTCAATCTTTCCGGCCGAGCCACGACGCCCAGATTGAATTTCATTCTCACTTCTTGCATGGGACCTAGAAATTCACCCAAGGACACACATGTGATTTTTCAACCAACTTTGATGCACTGGAGCATGTGCTTGTAGTTCAAATCTGAATTATGCACATTAAATGACCAGAAATTCAATTAAAGTATAAAAAAGGCCAAACGAACCTGGAATAATTCCAAAATTTAGCACGATAATTCTATTTGGTCTAATCTGCCTATGTAAAAAAATTAAGGCGGGAGAAGGCAGTGTACGTATGTCGTTTCGCACATGGAGGTGACACGTTCCCGCTTGGAACCACGAGCCTTCTTGAGAGAAGCTCCGGTTTGCAAGAAGCTTATACCAAAGCTTGTCCCAATTCGCCCAAAAAAATTACCGCAGCATGTTGGTGCCATGTCATGACACCATGCCAAGTTTCATGATTTTTCAGGCATGTTTTGGATTTACATGAATTAAAAAAAGAAGTTTCTCAATCTTTCCGGCCGAGCCACGACGCCCAGATGTTTGAATTTCATTCCCATTTCTTGCATGGGACCTAGAAATTCACCCAAGGACACACATGTGATTTTTCAAACAACTTTAGTGCAATGGAGCATGTGCTTGTAGTTCAAATTTGAATTATGCACATTACATGACCAAAAATTCAATTAATGTATAAGAAAGTCCAAACGAACCCGGAATAATTCCAAATTTTAACACGACACTCATGTAGTTCTATGTTGCCTCTATAAAAAACAAGGGGGGGAGGCAGCGTATATCGTTTCGCACACAAAAGTGACACGTCCCACCTCGAGAACTGAAGGAAATATGCCCTAGAGGCAATAATAAAGTTATTACTTATTTCCTTAATTCATGATAAATGTTTATTATTCATGCTATAATTGTATTAACCGGAAACATAATACATGTGTGAATACATAGACAAAATAGTCACTATTATGCCTCTACTTAAACTAGCTCGTTGATCAAAGATGGTTAAGGTTTCCTAACCATAGACATGAGTTGTCATTTGATAAACGGGATCACATCATTAGGAGAATGATGTGCTTGACTTGACCCATTCCGTTAGCTTAGCACTTGATCGTTTTAGTTTACTGCTATTGCTTTCTTCATGACTTATACATGTTCCTACGACTATGAGATTATGCAACTCCTGATTACCAGAGGAACACTTTGTGTGCTACCAAACATCACAACGTAACTGGGTGATTATAAATGATGAGGACATCATTACCATTGTTACACCCACAACCCCTATTGCAACATATACTGGACCAATTACTAGAGCTCGCGCACGCCAATTAAATTATCAGGTACTTTGCCGCATCGACAACCTCGCCACCGACTTGCGACTCTCCGAGCAACGTACACGAGACTACTTCGACAACAAGCTCGACGCGCACAAGCAAGAGAATGATGCAAGAATGGACGAGATTCGAGCCTTGTTGGTGAACCGGCCTCCTTCAATTTCTTCATACTCAAGACGGAGCCACTCAAGTCGACACTCCGACGACTCCTTCTCCGGCTCAAGTACACCGTCATCAAACACTCTTCGACGAGCCACGCGTCAAGACCGTCATGCATATCGCAACCCGCTACACGACAAGCATTCACAAGAGCAAGTTGATGAGCAAGTCCCTCGTCCTCACTCAAACCAAGTCGCTTTTGCTCAAGCTCAAGAACGACAACGACTGCGGCGCCAAGAGGAAGAACGAGCGCGTCTACACCAAGAGGAACAAGACGCTAAGGCCCAACGTCTTCAACAACAACAACGAGAAGGGCAAGCTCTTGAGGTGCAACGTGCCCTTCAAGAATCAAGTCGAGCCATCGCCAACCGCAATCGCGAATGGCGTAATCAAGAGGAAGGCCTTCGAGAAGAAATCCAAGAGAAGAACTACCAACCACGCGTGCAACGTCAAGTTCCTCAAGCTCCTTCACAAGCTCGTCAAGCTCCACCTCAACCTCAAGTTCAACAACAGCTAGTTGATCATGGACTTCCTCCACGCCAAGAGCAACATGAGGAAGATTACCCTCCAAGTCAAGGGCGTCATCATCACCATCGCCAACAACACAACAAAGAGCAACGCTATGGCAAGCTCAAATTCACGATGCCCAAGTTCAATGGAAGCAATGATCCGGAAGAATACCTCTCATTGGCATTGAAGGTCGACAAAATCTTCCGTTTGCACAATTATGAGGAAGAGAAGAAGATCTCTATGGCATCACTTGAGTTCCAAGACTATGTGCTCATATGGTGGGAACAAGTCCTTGAGCGCTGACAAGCAAGAGGTGAACCTCCAATCACCACTTGGGCTCAAATGAAGGAAGTCATGTGAGCACGTTTGTGCCAACCTACTACAACCGTGATCTCTTCAAGAAGCTACAACTCCTCAAGCAAGGAACAAAGAGTGTTGAAGAATACTACAAGGAAATGGAGATAGCCATGATTCGAGCCAATGTCACGAAAGATGATGAGCAAACAAAGGCACGATTCTTAAATGGATTCAATCATCCCATCAAGAGGATCGCCGACTTCCAACCCTACTCCAACCTCATTGAGCTCGTGCATCAAGCTACAAAGGCGGAACGTCAAGTGCAAGATGACTTCAAGTACGCCAAGTACTCGTCCAAGACCTACGGCTTCTCCAATAACCAAGCTTCAACAACCACTCCAACTTCGACATCAACCAAGCCTTCTCCAAGCAACGACGACAAGTCAAGTTACAAGAAAACTTCGGCAAGTTCAAGTCGCCTTCCTCCTACTACAAGCAACGTCAAGCTGCGTGCTTCGTCATCTACTCCGACCGATGAGACCATCAAGACAAGCTCCTTCAAGTGTTTCACTTTCGGCGGCCGAGGCCACAAGTCCTATGAATGCACCAACAAGCGCACCATGATCCTCAATGATGATGGCACCTACGACTCCATGAGTGATGAGGAGATGGAAGCTCTTGAGCAAGTGGCCATGCACCAGCACGTGAACAAGGATGAAGATGATCAAGTCTTTTGTCATGAAGATAGGAACCCCGCTCTTGTTGTCTCCAAGGTCTTGACTCTTCAACATCAACAAGAAGAAGACCAACGATGCCATATCTTCCACACCAAGGCCGGAATCAACGGAAGATCCGTCAAGGTCATCATCGATGGAGGTGGTTGTCACAACTTGTCAAGTGAAGAACTATGCTCCAAGCTTCAATTGGTAAAGAGGAAGCACCCGCACCCCTACAAGGTTCAATGGCTAAGTGACTCTGGCACTATACGCGTTGAGCATACAGTCCAAGTCTCCTTCAAAATTGGTGCAGATGAGGACACTTTGGAGTGTGATGTGGTCCCAATGACAGTTTGCCACCTCCTTCTTGGTCGACCATGGCAATTCGACCGTGGTGTCATCCATAATGGGCGCACCAATCACTATAGCTTCAAGATGAAAGGGAAGGAATATGTGCTATGACCTATGTCTCCTAGTCAAGTGATAGCCGACAAGCAAGCCACCCATCGTGGAGAGAAGAGTGAGAAAGTGATCCACCAAAAAGTGAGTGAGAGCCACAAGCCAAACTTGAGTGCCTCTTCGCCTAGAGAGAAAAACCTCATACTATTTGCCACAAAAAGTGAGATGAGAGAAGTGTGTGAGAACCCATCGAGTGTGATGCACTTTGTCCTTGTGTGCAAGGATGGGGAACATAAAACTAACACCTCTCACGAGCTACCATTAGTGTTCCAATCTCTTTTGCAGGAATTCCAAGATGTTTTCCCCGATGAGCTACCTTCGGGTCTACCTCCTCTACGAGGCATTGAGCATCGAATCGACCTCATCCCCGGAGCACCACTTCCAAACAAAGCTCCATACCGTGTCAACCCTGAAGAAACTAAGGAGATTCAATGGCAAGTACAACAACTCATCGACAACAGTCATGTACATGAAAGTTTAAGCCCTTGTGCCATTCCCGTTATACTTGTGCCTAAGCCAGATGGCAGTTTCCGCTTGTGTTCCGAGTGTAGACCTATAAATGCTATTACCGTTCGCTATAGGCATCCCATTCCTCGCTTAGATGATATGCTTGACGAACTTAGCGGAGCCAACTTTTTCTCAAAAATTGATCTTAAAAGTTGTTATTATCAAATACGCATACAAGAGGGTGATGAATGGAAAACTGCTTTCAAAACCAAATTTGGCTTATATGACTGGTTAGTTATGCCTATGGGTTTATCGGAGGCTCCCTGTACTTTCGTGCGCCTTATGCATTATGTGCTTCGCCCTTATATTGGAGTCTTTGTTGTGGTTTACTTCGATGATATTCTTGTGTTTAGCAAAACCATGAAAGAGCATCTTAATCATGTTAGGGCTGTTTTGCAAACCCTTCGCAAGGAACGTCTTTATGCCAACCTGAAAAAGTGCACATTTGGTGTTGACAAAGTGGTTTTCTTGGGTTTTGTTGTATCATCCAAGGGTGTCCATGTTGATGAATCTAAAATTGAAGCAATTAAAACTTGGCCCCAACCCACCAATTTGCAACAAGTGCTAGTTTTCTTGGTCTTGCGGGTTTTTATCGTCGCATTGCGAAAGATTTTAGCACTATTGTCGCTCCTTTGCATGCCTTGAGTAAGAAGAATGCTCCTTTTGTTTGGGGATCTTTGCAATCCACCTCTTTGATGAGCTCAAGTCTTTGCTTACTCATGCTCCGATCCTTGCTTTGCCCAATTTTGACAAAACTTTTGAGGTTCATTGTGATGCAAGTGGTACCGGAATTGGCGGAGTTTTGATGCAAGAAAAACGAGCCATTGCATATTTTAGTGAAAACTCTCCGGTGCTCAACTTAACTATCCCATATATGAAAAAGAATTGTATGCTTTAGTGCATGTGCTACATGTTTGGGAACATTATCTTAGACCTCATGAGTTTGTCATACATACCGATCATAAAACGCTTAAGTACTTAAAAGGTCAAACTAAGTTGAACAAGCATCATGCCAAATGGAGTGAATTTATTGAATCTTTCCCCTATGTGATCAAGTACATTAAGGGTAAGGAAAATGTAGTTGCGGATGCGCTTTCACGCATATGCACGCTTGTCACTAAACTTGAGTTGAATGTTATTGGTTTTCAGCACATCAAAGACTTGTATGCTAATGATCCATCTTTTGCTATTCCTTATGCTAACTGTTTGACGCATACTTCTTGGGAACAATATTATATCAAGGATGCTTATCTTATGAAAGCTAACAAACTATGCATTCCCGAGTCTTCTCTTTGTTTGCTACTTTTGCAAGAGGCTCATGGAGGCGGACTCATGGGACATTTTGGACGAGATAAGACATTCACCACGCTCTCCAAGAACTACTTTTGGCCCAAGATGTTTCGAGACATCTCACGCTTCACCACCGGATGCTCTACATGTCGCAAAGCTAAGACTAAAGCTCAATCTCATGGTCTTTAGATGCCTCTTCCTATTCCTTATCAACCTTGGGAAGACATTAGCATGGATTTTGTACTTGGTTTGCCTAGAACTCAAAATGGAAAGGATTCCGTGTTTGTTGTTGTGGACCGATTTTCTAAGATGGCACATTTCATTCCTTGCAACAAGATAGACGATGCTTCACACATTGAAATCTCTTTTGTAGGGAAATCTTGTGACTCCATGGAGTACCAAAGACAATCGTCTCCGATTGTGACGTCAAGTTCTTGAGTTACTTTTGGAAGACCCTATGCGCCAAGCTCAGAATCAAGCTCTTGTTCTCATCCGCATACCATCCTCAAACCGACGGCCAAACGGAGGTGACGAACCGGACTCTCTCCACTCTACTTCGCGTGTTGATCAAGAAGAACATCAAGGAGTGGGAAGCATGTCTACCCATCGCCGAGTACGCCTACAACCGTGCAAGACATTCGACTACCGGCAAGTCTCCCTTTGAGGTCGTCTACGGCTTCAACCCGTTGTCACCATTGGACATTCTACCTCTTCCTCTACAAGAGCGCACCAACATGGATGCGAGTGCACGGGTAAGCTACATCAAGAAGATGCATGAGGATACAAGGCACACCATCAAACGCCAAGTACAACGACTAGCGACCAAGCTCAATGTCAACAAGCAACCCATGATCTTCAACATTGGCGATCTCGTGTGGCTACACCTTCGAAAGGACCGCTTCCCCAACGAACGCAAGTCCAAACTTCTCCTCGAGTCGATGGACCCTTCAAGGTGCTAGCACGCTACAACGACAATGCCTACAAGATAGACCTACCACGAGGCAAGTACAATGTGAGCGACATCTTCAACGTCAAGGACCTCGCGCCATACCATGGAGATGAAGCTTTTGATCCGAGGTCGGATCTTTCCCAAGGGGGGGGGAGATGATGCGGAGCATCCCTCGCTCATCCCCCTGGACGTACCTACATCTCCCTCAACACCATTTGGACCCATGACAAGAGCTAGTGCAAAGGCTATCGAAGATAAGGTGAACTCGCACCTCTCAGAACTTCCTCTCTCTACTCACGAGACTTGGCTACTACCTCATATGGACACTCTGTGTGTGATCAGGTACTTGGAGGAGAGCCACGGGACAGCTACACCCAATGGCAAAGGTGGTAAGGACTCCAAGCATGGACATCAAGAAGAAGAGCCATTTGTGAAGCTACAGGCACCGGACGACCGGCCGGTCCCGGACGTCCGAGCCCTGGGAGATGCTACAGCGAGGAAAGGAAGGCGGGACAGAGCTACTGGCCACGGACGATCGGCCCAGCCCGGATGTCCGACGACTCCCAGACCCTTGGACGCCCGACGCCCCCGGACGTCCGGCAGCTGGGCACCCGAGAGCACCCGAGAGGAAATTAGCGGAAATCCGAAGCCACCGGACGACCAGCACCCGAGCCAAAATTACGGAAGTCCGAGATCTACGGACGTTCGGACCGTCCCGAAGCTCCGGACGTCCGACACCTGAGTGACTGCCGCCACGGGATGAAGCCCTTGTACCCCTTCACTTTGACCCCATTTGCACTACAACTATATATAGGACTCGCCCACCTCCTAGCTAGGGTAGCGTTGTGATAGCTCATCTTGAGATAGAGCATAGCTCATCCGTTCAGGATCTACTCCACGTGAGGGACCGTGCCTCCTCGGAGAAGATCCATTCGGATTCAGGGCCTCCATCCAGAGAATACAATCAAGACCTCCTCATGGAGAAGAACGGTTACTCTTGTATGTTTCCTTTGTTGATTTTGAATCTTGTGCTACCTTATGCTTTCGGTGATCTAGCCCTTGTGTGATCGATTACTTGTCGGTTGAGTGATTCTCTCGTTTCTCCCCGTGTTTTCCCTTGTGTTCTTCCATGCGTTCATCGTGTCTCTCCGTAGGATCCACTCCAAACGTGAAAGATCGGCACCATAGGGTTCCGCCCTACATCATAACTGTACCTGCTCCCTTATTGGAAAGTAGTTCATCATAGAAACCGGTTCCTGTGACACCTACACCAATTAGTGAGGAAGCTAATGATATTGATCAACAAACTTCAGATCAAGTTACTACCAAACCTCGTAGGTCAACCAGAATAAGATCCGCACTAGAGTGGTACGGTAATCCTATTTTGGAGGTCATGTTACTTGACCATGGCGAACCTACGAACTATGAGGAAGCGATGATGAGCCCAGATTCCGCAAAATGGCTTGAGGCCATGAATTATGAGATGGGATCCATGTATGAGAACAAAGTGTGGACTTTGGTTGACTTGCCAAATGATCGGCAAGCCATCAAGAATAAATGAATCTTTAAGAAGAAGACTGATGCTGACGGTAATGTTACTGTCTACAAAGCTCGACTTGTTGCGAAAGGTTTTCGACAAGTTCAAGGGGTTGACTACGATGAGACTTTCTCACCCGTAGCGATGCTTAAATCTGTCTGCATCATGTTAGCAATTGCCGCATTTTATATTATGAAATTTGGCAAATGGATGTCAAAACTGCATTCCTTAATGGATTTCTAGAAGAAGAGTTGTATATGATGCAACCAGAAGGTTTTGTCGATCCAAAAGGTGCTAACAAAGTGTACAAGCTCCAGCGATCCATTTATGGACAGGTGCAAGCCTCTCGGAGTTGGACTAAACGTTTTGATAGTGTGATCAAAGCATATGGTTTCATACAGACTTTTGGAGAAGCCTGTATTTAAAAGAAAGTGAGTGGGAGCTCTGTAGCATTTCTAATATTATATGTGGACAACATATTGTTGATTGGAAATGATATAGAATTTCTGGATAGCATAAAAGGATAATTGAATAAGAGTTTTTCAATGAAAGACCTCGGTGAAGCTGCTTATATATTGGGCATCAAGATCTATAGAGATAGATCAAGACGCTTAATTGGACTTTCACAAAGCACATACCTTGATAAAGTTTTGAAAAAGTTCAAAATGGATCAAGCAAAGAAAGGGTTCTTGCCTGTGTTACAAGGTGTGAAGTTGAGTCAGACTCAATGCCCGACCACTGCAGAAGATAGAGAGGAAATGAAAAATGTTCCCTATGCTTCAGCCATAGGCTCTATCATGTATGCAATGTTGTGTACCAGACCTGATGTGTGCCTTCCTATTAGTTTAGCAGGGAGGTACCAAAGTAATCTAGGAGTGGATCACTAGACAGCGGTCAAGAACATCCTGAAATACCTGAAAAGGACTAAGGATATATTTCTCGTTTATGGAGGTGACAAAGAGCTCGTCGTAAATGGTTACGTCGATGCAAGCTTTGACACTGATCTGGACGATTCTAAATTGCAAACCGGATACGTGTTTATATTGAATGGTGGAGCTGTCGGTTGGTGTAGTTCTAAACAAAGCGTCGTGGCGGGATCTACGTGTGAAGCAGAGTACATAGCTACTTCGGAAGCAGCGAATGAAGGATTCTGGATGAAGGAGTTCATATCCGATCTAGGTGTCATACCTAGTGCATCGGGTCCAATGAAAATCTTTGTGTGACAATACTAGTGCAATTGCCTTGGCAAAGGAATCCAGATTTCACAAGAGAACCAAGCACATCAAGAGACGCCTCAATTCCATCTGTGACCAAGTCCAGGTGGGAGACATAGAGATTTGCAAGATACATACAGATCTGAATGTTGCAGACCCGTTGCTTAAGCCTCTCTCACAAGCAAAACATGATCAGCACCAAGACTCCATGGGTGTTAGAATCATTACTGTGTAATCTAGATTATTGACTCTAGTGCAAGTGGGAGACTGAAGGAAATATGCCCTAGAGGCAATAATAAAGTTATTATTCATTTCCTTAATTCATGATAAATGTTTATATTCATGCTATAATTGTATTAACCGAAAACATAATACATGTGTGAATACATAGACAAAAGAGTGTCCCTAGTATGCCTCTACTTAAACTAGCTCGTTGATCAAAGATGGTTAACGTTTCCTAACCATAGACATTAGTTGTCATTTGATAAACGGGATCGCATCATTAGGAGAATGATGTGATTGACTTGACCCATTCCGTTAGCTTAGCACTTCATCGTTTTATTTTACTGTTATTGCATTCTTCATGACTTATACATGTTCCTACAACTATGAGATTATGCAACTCCCGATTACCGGAGGAACACTTTTTGTGCTACCAAACGTCACAACATAACTAGGTGATTATTAAGGTGCTCTACAGGTGTCTCCGATGGTTCTTGTTGAGTTGGCATAGATCGAGATTAGGATTTGCCACTCCGATTGTGGGAGAGGTATCTCTGGGCCCTCTCGGTAATGCACATCACTATAAGCCTTGCAAGCAATGTGACTAATGAGTTAGTTGCGGGATGATGCATTACGGAATGAGTAAAGAGACTTGCCGGTAACGAGATTGAGCTAGGTATTGAGATACCAACGATCGAATCTCGGGCAAGTAACATACCGATGACAAAGGGAACAACGTATGTTGTTATGCAGTTTGACCGATAAAGATCTTCGTAGAATATGTAGGAGCCAATATGAGCATCCAGGTTCCGCTATTGGTTATTGACCGGAGACGTGTCTCGGTCATGTCTACATAGTTCTCGAACCCGTATGGTCCGCACGCTTAACGTTCAATGACGATCGGTATTATGAGTTTATGTGTTTTGATGTACCGAAGGTAGTTTGGAGTCCCGGATATGATCACGGACATGAAGAGGAGTCTCGAAATGGTCGAGACATAAAGATCGATATATTGGATGACTATGTTTGAACTTCGGAAGTGTTCCGGGCAAGTTCGGACATATACCGGAGTACCAGGGGGTTACCGGAACCCCCCGGGGAGTGTAATGGGCCTATTGGGCCTTAGTGGAGAAGAGGAGGGGCGGCCAGGGCAGGCCGCGCGCCCCCTCCCTGATGCGGAGCATCCCTCGCTCATCCCCACGGATGTACCTACATCTCCCTCAACACCACTTGGACCAATGACAAGAGCTAGGGCAAAGGCTATTGAAGATAAGGTGAACTCGCTCCTCTCCGAACTCCCTCTCTCTACTCACGAGACTTGGCTACTACCTCATACGGACACTCTATGTGATCCGATACTTGGAGGAGAGCCACAGGACAGCCACACCCAATGGCCAAGGTGGCAAGGACACCAAGCATGAACATCAAGAAGAAGAGCTACTTGGGAAGTTACAGGCACCGGACGACCGGCCGGGCCCGGACGTCCGACCCCTGAAGGTTGCTACAGCCGAGAGAAGGAAGGCCAGCCAAAGCTCTAGGCACCGGACGACCGGCACGGTCCGGACGACCGGCGACTCCCAGCGAGCGGACGACTGGCCGCCTCGGACGTCCGGCAACTGGGCACCCGAGAGGAAATTAAAGGAAGACCGAAGCCACTGGACGTCTGACAAACCTGCACCCGACCTAAAACAGCGGATCTCCGATCCTACCGGACGTCCGGACCTCCGTGAGCGATCAGACGACCGGTAGAGACCAGACATCCGACGCCTGAGTGTCTGCAGCCTCGGGCTGATGCGCTTGTACCCCTTCACTTTGACCCCTATTTGCACTATGACTATAAATAGGCCTCTCCCACCTCCTAGCTAGGGTTAGCATTATGATAGCTCATGTGAGATAGAGCATTGCTCATCTGTATCGAATCTACTCCACGTGAGGGACCGTGCCTCTTCGGAGAAGATCCATTCGGATTCAAGGCCTCCATCCGGAGAAGACAATCATGACCTCCTCACGGAGAAGAACGGTTACTCGTGTATCTTCCCTTTGTTGAATTTGTATCTTATGTTACCTTATGCTTTCGGTGATCTAGCCCTTGTGTGATCAATCACTTGTCGGTTGAGTGTTTCTCTCGTTTCTCCCCGTGATTTCCTTTGTGTTCTTCCGCGCGTTCTTCGTGTTTCCCCATAGGATCCACTCCAAACGTGAAAGATTGGCCCCATAGGGTTCCGCCCTACATCATCTTGGTATCATGAGCCACATTGATCAAGTTTTTGGAGCCCCTACCCCATGTTTTCTAGCTTGATTTTGTTGTTTTCGTCCTAAATCCGAAAAATTCCCCACCAAAAATAGCCTCAAATTTTTTTTGTGATTTGTTGGTGAGTTGAAATTTTGTTGGATTTGGTCCATGGATTTGTGCTTCCACGTGTGGATCTAGCTTTCCCCACCCTCCCCCACCCTTTTCCATCCACAAATCCGCTCGATTTCGACATCACCATCTTCTTCCTCCCCGAAATCGTGTTGTTCATCCCGTGCCCGATTTTCACCCAGGTTACAAACGACCGGACCCTGCCGGACGTCCGACGACCGGACGACCGTGACCACCCGGATGTCCGTGCAACTCTGACAAAACTGGATTTTTTCAGTTCAGCCACCACCACATCCCCACCTTCCACCACATCTTCCAAACCCACATACACCACCATCATCCCCAATACCTCCTATGACGATTTTGACATGTTTTGGTCTTTGAGATTTTGGGTTGTGGCTCCCGTGTCCTATTGTGTTTCGGCTATATAGGTATGGTTCAACATCATCATCACCACGGCTCATCTTCGCAATGGTTTCATCATCGCCAAGGATGGTAACCTCGACGACATCTTTGTCATACCTTGCAATTGCATTGACACCCACATTGCCTTACTTTTGCGTAGCTTACCCATCGAGACTAGCCAATGAGTATTGTTGATGAGGACATCAATACCATTGTTACACCCACAGCCCCTACTGCTACATATACTGGACCAATTACTAGAGCTCGCGCACGCCAATTAAATTATCAGGTACTTTCGTTTCTTGGTAATGATTCTAATGTTCATGAGAATATGATGCTGCCTAAATTGGATACATTTGTTTTGCTTACAAATGAAGGGCCTAGCTTGGAGAAGGATGGACATTGGAGCAAGAGCAAGCATGGAGATGATGCCATGCGCAAGGGGAACCAGAACGGAGTTACAAGTGATGATTTCAGGACTTTGAAGCCACCATAAGAGTGCATGAAGCCTTGGACGAAATATACAAGATGCCACTTCATAAATTTCGTCCAGAGGCTATTATAGGTGCGGCGTCACCTTTTTATTGGGCCAGGCCCATGTAATTTCGAAATACATAAGTATAGGCTATTTTTAGAGTCCGTATGTGTGGGGAAACAAGAGATAGGGTTGATTTCGGACCCCTCCACCAAGGGCCACGAAATTCCCCCTCTCTTCCTCCTTATATACAGCCCTTAGGGCACCGTTTAGACTTTGGGTTTTGTTTAGATTAAAAGTTCGCCATAGCTGCAACTTCGCGTACTTCGTTTGTGTTCAACGACCAGACAAAGGCGTCACAGAACCCCACCTTGATCAATAAAGCTTTCATCTTATATTCGCAATATCCAGATTGCAATCTCAGTTTCTTGCTTGTTCTTCGTTTGCTCGCAGGAAACAGACCCTCGTGGTCAGGTTGATCGTGCTCCGGCGTGGTCAATAACCTCTCGGAGTTGGTTTAGCGATTGCTAAGGCGCGACGTCCTTGCACGTTCGTAGTCGGATCGTCAAAGTCGACTTCCACCAAAGCGAAATCCATCATCTCATCGAAAGACGGGACACCCTCGCCTCTATCAAGTGGTATCAGATTTCCAGGTTGCTCGGTGAGATTTTCCAGTTTTTCGTAGTTTAGATCGAGTCTGTTCTTCATACCTATAGTCCACGAAAAAGCCACAAAAAAAAAATTTAGGGTTAGTTCATCATATCCGAACCAATCTGAGCCTTTGCATAATCTTTTTAGGGTTTTGCTTTGTTGAATTTGCGGTTGCATCGTCGGTCTAGTTGCTGGTCTTAGAGTCTAGTCTTTTAGAGTTTCGAGTTCTGGTCATAAGTTGTCACGCCGCCGCTGCACCATCATCATCGCCCCTGCCATCTACCACCACCGCTCCGAATCCGTATCCATATACCACCACCAATCCGTGTCCATATACCACCACCGATCCATATCCATATACTACCACCGCTACCACCACCGCTGCCATATACCACCACCATATATCCACCACCAATCCGAGTTCCTTGCTTATTAGGTTTGTTTTCGGGATCCATCTAGTTTCCGATTCGTGTTTCCTTGCCGGAGTAGGTTTCGGAAAAAAAAAAAAGTCTGGAAACCACGCTCCGTTTAGGCCCAAAATTTTTCGAAAACACATTTTTCGAAAAATTTTCTGGCTATCCTATTTTTAGGTGTTTCTGAGTGTTTTGAGACAGGTGCCATTATAGGAAGTTTTTTTTGACCCGTTTCCAGTTTTTGGGTCCGGGCAGTCGAAAAAACGAAAAAAAAAATTGGTCGAAAAAATTTCGTGCCCATCCTGTCAGTTTGACCTAGGAAGAGTTTTGAGACCCTCGCCATTATAGTGATTTTTCGCAAAAAAAAGAGCAGCGCAAAAAAAAAAAAAAGAGCGCAAAAAAAGAAGAGCGAAAAAAAATCCAGAGTGTGCTTTTCCCTTGTTTACGTGCAGCGCCGTGATTTTGTTAGTGTTCTAGGCTCGCGTCTCTAGCACGGTCTAGCCTAGGACCAGCACAGTACCGTCGTTGAGCGTTTATTCAACTTTGCATCTCTGAATTGATTATTGCTGATCCTTTTTGCTACCATATTATAAGCCTTCCCAGCTCCACATACATCTACGTCGTGCGTTTGACTCTCCCTGGTACTCGCTCTATCCAAGCTTTGAGAGTTTTTGACTACAACGGTTGCCGATCACCGCCTGCTGCTGGGTAAGAACTGGTAAGAATTTGAGTTTTGCTTGACGGATTTGTGACACCCACCACCACCACTTGTTCGTAGTCTGTAGGATCATATTCTTGTGTGTTTCTATTGCTGCTAACCATGCCAGGATCACAAGCCGACGTGACTGACTGGGAGAATTTATCGAACAAGGAGCTTCATGATAAGTTTCAGCAAATGATGAGTGGACAGGTGCAAGATGTGCTAAACAGATTTGAAGAGGCCATGGAGAAGATAGATGGCATGGAGAAGACGTTCGAAACAAAGCTCGATAACAAATTTAATGAAGTGCTCGCGCGTCTTCCACCACCACCACCCGCTGCACCTAACGCACCTCTCCAACAACAACAACAACAACAACAACGCATCCTTTCGAATCAGTATGGACGAGCGAGGCGTGTTCCTATTGAGGATGGCCAAACTTCTGGTGCTGCTGTTCATGTTGTTGATGCTTCTTTCGCCCCTGCTACTGCTGCTGGTGGTACCCAGGAGGATGTTGAGTATGCGGGCGATTATGAGGATGAGGTTGATCAAAATCAGCACTACGTGCAGCCACCAGCACCACCACCACCAGGTCGACCTCAGGTATATATTCGTAATGGTAGGCCTGCACCACCACCTCAGGTACGAGATGATGTCCATATTCCTAAACTGAAATTGAATATTCCACCATTTGAGGGTAGATATGTTCCTGATATATATCTTACTTGGGAGTTAGAAACTGAACAACGTTTTACATGTTTACAATATCCCGAGGAGAGACGGGTTGCTGCTGCTGTTTGTGCTTTCACTAGTTTTGCATGTGTATGGTGGTCTGAACATTGTAGATTATATCCTATTCCCGCTACTTGGGCTGCTTTGAAAACTGCTATGCGTACTCGTTGGGTTCCACCATATTATCAACGTGAATTGCTTCAAAAATTACAGCGCTTAAGACAAGGAAAAAATTCTGTAGAAGAATATTATCAGGAATTACAAACTGGCATGATTAGATGTGGTATTGTTGAGGAGAATGAAGCTATGCTTGCACGTTTTCTGGGTGGATTAAATAGAGAGATTCAGACCATTCTAGATTATAAGGAGTATACTAATATCACTCGTTTATTCCATCTTGCTTGTAAAGCTGAACGTGAAGTGCAGGATCGACAGGCATTGGCGCGGACTAACTTTTCTGCAGGTCGACCTTCATCATGGACACCACGTGCATCATCTACTTCCACACGTTCTGCTACACCGGCGCCTCCGTCGGCTGCCACCTCCAACCGTGATACAATAAAGCAGGCACAATCACCACTATCTGCCAAGAGCACATCTTCTGGGCCTGCAAAGAGCTCTTCTTCATCCATGGCATCAACAGGGCAAACACATGATATTATTTGTCGACGTTGCAAGGGTGGAGGTCATTATGCGAGAGAATGCCCCTCTAAGCGTGTGATGATTGTTACTGAGGATGGTGGGTATGAGTCCGCTAGTGACTATGATGAGGAGACTTTGGCTCTTATTACACGTGACGAACACGGTGGAGAAGATTCTGATCATGAGACGCAATACATGGCTCCTGAAGATGCTGACAGGTATGAATGTTTAGTTGCTCAACGTGTTTTGAGTGTGCAGGTTACACAAGCTGAGCAAAATCAGAGGCATAATTTGTTCCATACAAAGGGAGTTGTGAAGGAACGTTCTGTTCGCGTAATCATAGATGGAGGGAGTTGCAACAACTTGGCTAGCATGGAGATGGTGGAGAAGCTATCTCTCACCACAAGACCACATCCACATCCTTACTACATCCAATGGTTCAACAACAGCGGCAAGGTTAAGGTAACACGTACTGTTCGTGTGCATTTTAGTATCTCTACATATGCTGATTATGTTGATTGTGATGTGGTACCTATGCAAGCATGTTCCTTATTACTTGGTAGACCATGGCAATTTGATAAAAATTCTATTCACCATGGTAGAAACAATCAGTATACTCTTGTTCATAAGGATAAAAATATTACTTTGCTTCCTATGACTCCTGATTCCATTTTGAAAGATGATCTTAATAGAGCTAATAAAGCAAAACAGGAGAAAACTAAGAGTGAAAATCAGATTGTGGCAAAAGAATTTGAGCAACAAATGCAGCCTAATAATAATAAACAATCTAGTGTTGCTTCTGAAATTAAATTGAAAAGTGCATGTTTACTTGCCACCAAATCTGATATTGATGATCTAGATTTTAGCAAATCTGTTTGCTATGCTTTTGTGTGCAAAGAGGCATTATTTTCATTCGAGGACGTGCCTTCCTCTTTGCCTCCTGCTGTCACTAACATTTTGCAGGAGTTCGCTGACGTCTTTCCACAAGACGTGCCACCGGGATTACCACCTATTCGCGGGATTGAGCATCAAATTGACTTAATTCCCGGTGCATCATTACCCAACCGTGCACCATACCGTACCAATCCAGAGGAGACGAAGGAGATTATGCGTCAAGTACAAGAACTGCTCGACAAAGGTTATATACGTGAATCCCTTAGTCCTTGTGTTGTTCCTATCATTTTAGTGCCGAAAAAGGATGGTACGTCGCGTATGTGCGTTGATTGTAGAGGCATTAATAATATTACGATTCGTTATCGTCATCCTATTCCTAGGCTAGATGATATGCTTGATGAATTGAGTGGCTCTACAATATTCTCCAAAGTTGATTTGCGTAGTGGATACCATCAAATTCGTATGAAATTGGGAGATGAATGGAAAACAGCATTTAAAACTAAGTTTGGATTATATGAGTGGTTAGTCATGCCTTTTGGGTTAACTAATGCACCTAGTACTTTCATGAGGTTAATGAACGAAGTTTTACGTGCTTTCATTGGACGATTTGTGGTAGTTTACTTTGATGACATATTGATTTATAGCAAATCTTTGGAGGAACATTTGGAACATTTACGTGCTGTTTTTATTGCTCTACGTGATGCACGTTTGTTTGGTAACCTTGGAAAGTGCACCTTTTGCACCGACCGAGTATCTTTTCTTGGCTATGTTGTTACTCCACAGGGAATTGAAGTTGATAAAGCCAAAATTGAAGCTATTGAGAGTTGGCCACAGCCCAAAACGGTCACACAAGTGAGGAGTTTCCTTGGCCTCGCTGGATTCTATAGGCGTTTTGTGAGAGATTTCAGCACCATTGCTGCACCTCTCAATGAGCTTACAAAGAAAGATGTGCCTTTTCTGTGGGGTACCGCACAGGAAGAAGCCTTCTCGGTATTGAAAGATAAGTTGACACATGCTCCTTTACTCCAACTTCCTGATTTTAATAAGACTTTTGAGCTTGAATGTGAAATTCGTATGAAATTGGGAGATGAATGTGATGCTAGTGGAATTGGATTAGGAGGTGTGTTATTACAAGATGGCAAACCTGTTGCATACTTTTCTGAAAAATTGAGTGGGCCTAGTCTGAATTATTCTACTTATGATAAAGAATTATATGCTCTTGTTCGGACTTTAGAAACATGGCAACATTATTTATGGCCCAAAGAATTTGTTATACATTCTGATCATGAATCTTTGAAACATATTAAAAGTCAAGCTAAACTGAATCGTAGACATGCTAAATGGGTTGAATTCATTGAGACTTTCCCTTATGTCATTAAACACAAGAAGGGAAAAGAAAATGTTATTGCTGATGCATTGTCTCGTCGCTATACTATGCTTTCACAACTTGACTTCAAAATATTTGGTTTGGAGACCATCAAAGATCAATATGTGCATGATGCTGATTTTAAAGATGTAATGCAGAATTGTAAAGAAGGAAGAATGTGGAACAAGTTTGTCGTTAACGATGGATTTGTGTTTCGTGCTAACAAGCTATGCATTCCAGCTAGCTCCGTTCGTCTTTTGCTGTTGCAGGAGGCGCATGGGGGAGGATTAATGGGACACTTTGGCGTGAAGAAGACGGAGGACGTACTTGCTACACATTTCTTTTGGCCAAAGATGAGACGGGATGTTGAGCGTTTTGTTGCTCGCTGCACTACATGTCAAAAAGCTAAGTCACGACTCAATCCTTATGGTTTATATATGCCTTTGCCTGTACCTAGTGTTCCTTGGGAGGATATATCTATGGACTTTGTTTTAGGTTTACCTCGAACAAAGAAGGGGAGGGATAGCATATTTGTTGTCGTGGATAGATTCTCGAAAATGGCACACTTTATACCATGTCATAAAAGCGATGATGCTGTTAATGTTGCTGATTTGTTCTTTCGTGAAATTATTCGCTTGCATGGTGTGCCAAATACTATTGTTTCAGATCGTGATACTAAATTTCTTAGCCACTTTTGGAGATGTTTATGGGCTAAGTTGGGGACTAAACTGTTATTTAGTACTACTTGTCACCCCCAAACTGATGGACAAACTGAAGTAGTCAATACAACATTGTCTACTATGCTTAGGGCTGTTTTGAAGAATAATAAGAAAATGTGGGAAGAATGCTTGCCTCATATTGAATTTGCTTATAATCGTTCATTGCATTCTACTACTAAGATGTGCCCTTTTGAAATTGTGTATGGTTTCCTACCTCGTGCACCTATTGATTTGTTGCCTCTTCCATCTTCGGAGAAGGTTAATTTTGATGCTAAAGAACGTTCTGAATTGATTTTAAAAATGCATGAGTTAACTAAGGAAAACATTGAGCGTATGAATGCTAAATATAAACTTGCTGGAGATAAGGGTAGAAAACATGTTGTGTTTGCACCTGGAGATCTTGTTTGGTTACATTTGCGTAAAGATAGATTTCCTAATTTGCGCAAATCAAAGCTAATGCCACGTGCTGATGGTCCCTTTAAGGTGTTAGAGAAAATAAATGATAATGCATATAAACTTGAGCTGCCTGCAGATTTTGGGGTTAGTCCCACTTTTAACATTGCAGATTTGAAGCCTTATTTGGGTGAGGAAAATGAGCTTCCGTCGAGGACGACTTCATTTCAAGAAGGGGAGGATGATGAGGACATCAATACCATTGTTACACCCACAGCCCCTATTGCTACATATACTGGACCAATTACTAGAGCTCGCGCACGCCAATTAAATTATCAGGTACTTTCGTTTCTTGGTAATGATTCTAATGTTCATGAGAATATGATGCTGCCTAAATTGGATACATTTGTTTTGCTTACAAATGAAGGGCCTAGCTTGGAGAAGGATGGACATTGGAGCAAGAGCAAGCATGGAGATGATGCCATGCGCAAGGGGAACCAGAACGGAGTTACAAGTGATGATTTCAGGACTTTGAAGCCACCATAAGAGTGCATGAAGCCTTGGATGAAATATACAAGATGCCACTTCATAAATTTCGTCCAGAGGCTATTATAGGTGCCGCGTCACCTTTTTATTGGGCCAGGCCCATGTAATTTCGAAATACATAAGTATAGGCTATTTTTAGAGTCCGTATGTGTGGGGAAACAAGAGATAGGGTTGATTTCGGACCCCTCCACCAAGGGCCACGAAATTCCCCCTCTCTTCCTCCTTATATACAGCCCTTAGGGCACCGTTTAGACTTTGGGTTTTGTTTAGATTAAAAGTTCGCCATAGCTGCAACTTCGCGTACTTCGTTTGTGTTCAACGACCAGACAAAGGCGTCACAGAACCCCACCTTGATCAATAAAGCTTTCATCTTATATTCGCAATATCCAGATTGCAATCTCAGTTTCTTGCTTGTTCTTCGTTTGCTCGCAGGAAACAGACCCTCGTGGTCAGGTTGATCGTGCTCCGGCGTGGTCAATAACCTCTCGGAGTTGGTTTAGCGATTGCTAAGGCGCGACGTCCTTGCACGTTCGTAGTCGGATCGTCAAAGTCGACTTCCACCAAAGCGAAATCCATCATCTCATCGAAAGACGGGACACCCTCGCCTCTATCAATTGTCGGCAACATGAGTTGTGCACATTAGTGATCATACTCCATAGCATACATACCATACCATAGTGGTGCATATCTTGGCATCAACTTGTGTGTCACAAAGTTGTCATCGCATACACAATTGCTATCTTGGTTCGTGAAGTTTGCATGAGAAAAGAGCTCAAAAGTGAAAGAGCCACCCAAGCTTTTAAGCAAAGAGGAAAGATAAGAAAAGAGCTTATAAGCAAGAACCATAGCATCATACTACATTAAGATTGTCATACTCGATCATCTTGGATCATAGCACCAAAATACCATACATATAGCATACTTGGGGTAGAGATCGTTGCATTTTTGCCTAGTAGGTTGTGCACAAGCTCCGTATCCGCCTATTGTGCAATCGTGCTAGCGTCTCTCTAGTATTGTGCAACAACAATATTTTCGTGGATTCCACATTTTGGCTCACTTTTGGTTTGCACAATCCCATTTATCTATTTGCGTGTGTGTTTCCGTGTACCATTACTTGCTTGGTCTACTTGTTGCATTTGCAAATTTGTGTATCTTTTCCAACATTATTGAAGCTCACTTTCAATTGCATCAAATTTTGTGCCACCATCCTAACCAAGCTCCACCATAAGCTTTTACTTGTGTAGGTGTGAGAACCGACAAGGATTGGTACCAATAGTGCTATTTCATTGTCCGCATTTGAGTGAACTTGATTCATCGCCAACATCGGTCAAGGTACATTGGTATAAGTTCTTCTCTTTCTACCACTCACATTTTGCTTGAAATGATGGATAGGCCGAGTACTTCTACCAACCCACTCTTCATCGAGCAAGACGACGACATGTCATCATATGTCACCAAAAGCCACCTCTTTGGTGCACAAAGAGCGTTACATCAAGAGCAACAAGCTATGAACGAACGCATCGACAACCTCGCCACCGACTTGCGACTCTCCGAGCAACGTACCAAGGACTACTTCGACAACAAGCTCGACGCGCACAAGCAAGAGAAAGATGCAAGGATGGACGAGATCCGCGCTTTGTTGGTGAACCGGCCTCCTTCAACTTCTTAATACTCAAGACGGAGCCACTCAAGTCGAAACTCCGACGACTCCTTCTCCGGCTCAAGTACACCGTCATCGAACACTCTTCGACGAGCCATTCGTCACGACCGTCATGCATCTCGCAACCCGCTACATGACAAGCATTCACAAGAGCAAGTCGATGAGCAAGTCCCTCGTCCTCACTCAAACCAAGTCGCTTTTGCTCAAGCTCAAGAACGACAACAACTACGGCACCAAGAGGAAGAACAAGCGCGTCTGCACAAAGAGCAACAAGACGCCGAGGCTCAACGTCTTCAACAACAACTACGTGAAGCGCAAGCTCTTGAGGCGCAACGTGCCCTTCAAGAATCAAGTCGAGCTATCGCCAACCGCAATCGCGAACGGCGCAATCAAGAGGAAGCCCTTCGAGAAGAAATCCAACATAGGAACTACCAACTGCGAGTCCAATGTCAAGTTCCTCAAGTTCCTTCACAAGCTCGTCAAGCCCCACCTCAACCTCAAGTTCAACAAGAGCAAGTTGATCATGGACTTCCTCCACGCCAAGAGCAACATGAGGATGATTACCCTCCACGTCAAGGGCGTCATCATCACCATCGCCAACAACACAATGAAGAGCAACGCTATGGCAAGCTCAAATTCACAATGCCCAAGTTGAATGGAAGCAATGATCCCGAAGAGTACCTTTCATGGGCATTGAAGGTCGACAAAATCTTCCGTTTGCACAACTATGAGGAAGAGAAGAAGATCGCTATGGCATCACTTGAGTTCCAAGACTATGTGCTTATATGGTGGGAACAAGTCCTTGAGCGCCGACAAGCAAGAGGTGAACCTGCAATCACCACTTGGGCTCAAATGAAGGAAGTCATGCGAGCACGTTTTGTGCCAACCTACTACAACTGCGATCTCTTCAAGAAGCTACAACTCCTCAAGCAAGGAACAAAGAGTGTTGAAGAATACTACAAGGAAATGGAGATAGCCATGATTGGAGCGAATGTCACGGAGGATGATGAGCAAACAATGGCACGATTCTTGAATGGACTCAATCATCCCATCAAGAAGATCGCCGACTTCCAACCCTACTCCAACCTCATTGAGATCGTACATCAAGCTACAAACGCGGAACGTAAAGTGCAAGATGACTTCAAGTATGCAAAGTACTCATCCAAGACCTACGGCTTCTCCAACAACCAAGCTTCAACAACTCCTCCAACCTCTACATCAACCAAGCCTTCTCCAAGCAACGACGACAAGCCAAGTTAAAAGAAAACTTCGTCAAGTTCAAGTCATCTTCCTCCTACTACAAGCACCTTCAAGACGCGTGCTTCATCATCTACTCCGACCGATGAGACCATCAAGACAAGCTCCTTCAAGTGTTTCACTTGCGGTGGCTGAGGCAACAAGTCTTATGAATGCACAAACAAGCGCACCATGATCCCCAACGACGATTGCACCTACGACTCCATGAGTGATGAGGACATGGAAGCCCTTGACCAAGTGGCCATGCACCGGCGAGTGAACGAGGATGAAGATGATCAAGTCTTTTGTGATGAGGATTCGAGCCCCGCTCTCGTTGTCTCCAAAGTCTTGACTCTTCAACATCAACAAGAAGAGGACCAACGATGCCACATCTTCCACACAAAGGCCGGCATCAATGAAAGGTCCGTCAAGGTCATCATAGATGAAGGTAGTTGCCACAACTTGGCAAGTGAAGAACTATACTCCAAGCTTCAATTGGTCAAGATGAAGCACCCGCACCCCTACAAAGTCCAATGGCTAAGTGACTCCGGCACCATACGAGTTGAGCATACGGTCCAAGTCTCCTTCAAAATTGGTGCATATGAGGACACTTTGGAGTGTGATGTCGTCCCGATGTCCGTTTGCCACCTCCTTCTTGGTCGACGATGGCAATTCGACCGTGGTGTCATCCACAATGGGCGTACCAATCACTATAGCTTCAAGATGAAAGGGAAGGAATATGTGCTACGACCTATGTCTCCTAGTCAAGTGATAACCGACAAGCAAGCCACCCATCGTGGAGAGAAGAGCAGGAAAGTGATCCACCAAAAAGTGAGTGAGAGCCACAAGCCAAACTTGAGTGCCTCCTCGCCTAGAGAGAAAAATCCAGTCCTATTTGCCACAAAAAGTGAGATGAGAGAAGTGTGTGAGAACCCATCGAGTGTGATGCACTTTGTCCTTGTGTGCAAGGATGGGGAACCAAAAACTAACACCTCTCACGAGCTACCTTTAGTGTTTCAATCTCTTTTGCAGGAATTCCAAGATGTTTTCCCCGATGAGCTACCTCCGGGTCTACCTCCTCTACGAGGCATTGAGCATCGAATCGACCCCATACCCGGAGCGCCTCTCCCAAACAAAGCTCCATACCGCGTCAACCCCGAAGAAACTAAGGAGATCCAACGGCAAGTACAACAACTCATTGACAACGGTCATGTACGTGAAAGCTTAAGTCCTTGTGTCGTTCCCTTTATACTTGTGCCTAAACAAGATGGAAGTTTCTGCATGTGTTCCGATTGTAGACCTATAAATGCTATTACCGTTCGCTATAGGCGTCCCATTCCTCGCCTAGATGATATGCCTGATGAACTTAGCGGTGCCGCCTTTTTCTCAAAAATTGATCTTAAAAGTGGCTATTATCAAATCCGCATACAAGAGGGTGATGAATGGAAAACTACTTTCAAAACCAAATTTGGCTTGTATGAGTTGTTAGTTATGCCTATGGGTTTATCGGAAGCTCCCGGTACTTTCATGCGTCTTATGCATTATGTGCTTCGCCCTTATATTGGAGTCTTTGTTGTGGTTTACTTCGATGATATTCTAGTGTTTAGCAAAACCATGAAAGAGCATCTTAATCATGTTAGGGCTGTTTTGCAAACGCTTCGCAAGGAACATCTTTACGCCAACATGAAAAAGTGCACATTTTGTGATGACAAACTTGTTTTCTTGGGTTTTGTTGTCTCTTCCAAGGGTGTCCATGTTGATGAATCTAAAATCGAAGCAATTAAAACTTGGCCCCAACCCACCAATTTGCAACAAGTGTGTAGCTTTCTTGGTCTTGCGTGTTTTTATCGTCGCTTTGTGAAAGATTTCAGCACTATTGCCGCTCCTTTGCATGCCTTGAGTAAGAAGAATGCTCATTTTGTTTGGGGATCTTTGCAATCCACCGCTTTTGATGAGCTCAAATTTTTGCTTACTCATGCTTCGATTCTTGCTTTGCCCAACTTTGAGAAAACTTTTGAGGTTGATTGTGATGCAAGTGGTACCGGAATTGGCGGAGTTTTGATGCAAGAAAAACGAGCCATTGCATATTTTGGTGAAAAACTCTCCGGTGCTCAACTTAACTACCCCATCTGTGACAAAGAATTGTATGATTTAGTGTGTGTGCTACATGTTTGGGCACATTATCTTAGACCTCATGAGTTTGTCATACAAACCGATCATGAAACGCGTAAGTACTTAAAAGGTCAAACTAAGTTGAACAAGCGTCATGCCAGATGGAGTGAATTTATTGAATCTTTCCCCTATGTGATCAAGTACATTAAGGGTAAGGAAAATGTAGTTGCGGATGCACTTTCACGCATATGCACGCTTGTCACTAAACTTGAGTTGAATGTTATTGGCTTTGAGCACATAAAAGACTTGTATGCTAATGATCCATCTTTTGCTACTCCTTATGCTAAATGTTTGACGGATACATCTTGGGAACAATATTACATCAAGGATGGTTATGTTATGAGAGCTAACAAACTATGCATTCCCGAGTCTTCTCTTCGTTTGATCCTTTTGCAAGACGCTCATGGAGGCGGACTCATGGGACACTTTGGACGCGACAAGACATTCGCCACGCTCTCCAAGAACTACTTTTGGCCCAAGATGTTCCGCGACGTCTCACGCTTCACCAACTGATGCTCTACATGTCGCAAAGCTAAGTCTAAAGCTCAATCCCATGGTCTTTACATGCCTCTTCCTATTCCTTATCAACCTTGGGAAGACATTAGCATGGATTTTGTACTTGGTTTACCTAGAACTCAAAATGGCAAGGATTCCGTGTTTGTTGTTGTGGATCGATTCTCTAAGATGGCACATTTCATTCCTTGCAACAAGATAGACGATGCTTCACACATTGCAAATCTCTTTTGTAGGGAAATCTTGCGACTCCATGGAGTACCAAAGACAATCATCCCCGGTCGTGACGTCAAGTTCTTGAGTTACTTTTGGAAGACCCTATGCACCAAGCTCGGAATCAAGCTCTTGTTCTCATCCGCATACCATCCTCAAACCGACGGCCAAACGGAGGTGACAAACCGGACACTCTCCACTCCACTTCGCGTGTTGATCAAGAAGAACATCAAGGAGTGGGAAGCATGTCTGCCCATCACCGAGTACGCCTACAATCATGCAAGACATTCGACTACCGGCAAGTCCCCCTTCGAGGTCGTCTACGGCTTCAACCCGTTGTCACCATTGGACATTCTACCTCTTCCTCTACAAGAGCGCACCAACATGGATGCGAGTGCACGGGCAAGCTACATCAAGAAGATGCATGAGGATACAAGGCACACCATTGAGCGCCAAGTACAACGACTAGAGACCAAGCTCAACGTCAACAAGCAACCCATGATCTTCAACATTGGCGATCTCGTGTGGCTACACCTTCGCAAGGACCACTTCCCCAACGAACGCAAGTCCAAACTTCTCCCTCGAGCCGATGGACCCTTCAAGGTGCTAGCACGCTACAATGCCAATGCCTACAAGATAGACCTCCCACGAGGCAAGTACAATGTGAGCGACATCTTCAACGTCAAGGACCTCGCGCCATACCATGGAGATGACCCTTTTGATCCGAGGTCGGATCTCTCCCAAGGGGGGGGGGGGATGATGCGGAGCATCCCTCACTCATCCCCATGGACGTACCTACATCTCCCTCAACACCACTTGGACCAATGACAAGAGCTAGTGCAAAGGATATTGAAGATAAGGTGAACTCGCTCCTCTCTGAACTCCCTCTCTCTACTCACGAGACTTGGCTACTACCTCATACGGACACTCTGTGTGTGACCAGGTACTTGGAGGAGAGCCACGGGACAGCCACACCCAATGGCCAAGGTGGCAAAGACACCAAGCATGAACATCAAGAAGAAGAGCTACTTGGGAAGCTACAGGCACCGGACGACCGGCCGGGCCCGGACGTCCGACCCCTAAAGGTTGCTACAGCCGAGAGAACGAAGGCCAGCCAAAGCTTCAGGCACCAGACGACCGGCACGGTCCGGACGACCGGCGACTCCCAGCGAGCGGACGACCGGCTGCCCCGGACGTCCGGCAACTGAGCACCCGAGAGGAAATTAACGGAAGACCGAAGCCACCGGACATCCGACAAACCTGCACCCAAGCCAAAACAGCGGATGTCCGATCCTACAGGACGTCCGGACCTCCGTGAGTGACCGGACGACCGGTAGAGACCGGACGTCCGACGCCTGAGTGACCGCAGCCTCGGGCTGATGCCCTTGTACCCCTTCACTTTGACCCCTATTTGCACTATGACTATAAATAGGCCTCTCCCACCTCCTAGCTAGGGT
Organism: Triticum timopheevii; assembly: GCA_963921465.1. Lineage (NCBI taxonomy): Eukaryota > Viridiplantae > Streptophyta > Magnoliopsida > Poales > Poaceae > Triticum > Triticum timopheevii. Next base: position 277,792,577 of record OY997266.1, on the reverse strand, counting down.
TAGCATTATGATAGCTCATGTGAGATAGAGCATTGCTCATTCGTACCGGATCTACTCCACGTGAGGGACCGTGCCTCTTCGGAGAAGATCCATTCGGATTCAAGGCCTCCATCCGGAGAAGACAATCAAGACCTCCTCACGGAGAAGAACGGTTACTCATGTATCTTCCCTTTGTTGACTTTGTATCTTGTGTTACCTTATGTTTTTGGCGATCTAGCCCTTGTGTGATCAATCACTTGTCGGTTGAGTGTTTCTCTCGTTTCTCCCCGCGATTTCCCTTGTGTTGTTCCCCGCGTCCTTCGTGTTTCCCCGTAGGATCCACTCCAAACGTGAAAGATCGGCCCCATAGGGTTCCGCCCTACATCACTCCCCCTCTAGTCCGAATTGGACGAGGGGGGACGGCGCCCCCTTTCCTTCCTCCTCTTTCCTTCCCTTCCCCCTTCTCCTACTCCTACTAGGAAAGAAGGAGTCCTACTCCTGGTGGGAGTAGGACTCCCCCCTTGGCGCGCCCTCCTCCTTGGCCGGCCGCCTCCCTCCTAGCTCCTTTATATACGGGGGCAGGGGGCACCCCAAGACACACAAGTTGATCATTGATCTTTAGCCGTGTGCGGTGCCCCCTTCACCATAATCCACCTCGGTCATACCGTAGCGGTGCTTAGGCGAAGCCCTGCATCGGTAGCTTCATCAACACCGTCACGCCGTCATGCTGACGGAACTCTCCCTCTAAGCTCTACTGGATCGTGAGTTCATGGGACATCACCGAGCTGAACGTGTGCAGATCGCGGAGGTGCCGTACATTCGATACTAGGATCAGTCGATCGTGAAGACGTACGACTACATCAACCGCGTTGTCATAACGCTTCCGCTTACGGTCTATGAGGGTAAGTGGACGACACTCTCCCCTCTCGTTGCTATGCATCACCATGATTTTGCGTGTGCGTAGGAATTTTTTGAAATTACTACGTTCCCTGACAGGAACCACGAGTCTTCTCGAGAGAAGCTCCGGTTTGCAAGAAGCTTATACCAACAACTTGTCCAAATGCGGCCAATTGTTTTACCATGGCATGTTGGTGCCATGAAATGACACCATGCCAAGTTTCATGATTTTCAGGCGAGTTTTGAATTTCCTGGAATTTAAAAACCAAATTTCTCAATGTTCCCGTCCGAGCCACAATGCCCAGATGTTTGAATTACATTCCCATTTCTTGCATGGGACCTATAAATTCACCCAAAGACACACATGTGATTTTTCAACAATGTTCTAGCAATTCGAACACCATCCTTTCCCTCCGTAACAACATTTTGTCTTTCAAAACATAATGAAAAAATCAGGTATACCATAAATAGTTTACTAGAAAGAATCGTGTGGGATGCGATATAAAATATCTTGGCGCACCGTTTTGTCTGGCTTACGCAGGAAGCTTCGTCGTCTACAGTCCACCGCCCCCGCTCGAACCGCACTTGCGCGCCAGTTTCTCGCGGCACCGAGCGAAATTTTTCTGCCACCGTGGAAATATCTACCTCCCCACCCCTCCCTCCCACCAAAAGCCACATTTCTAGTATTCCTCCTTGCTTTCCAAGTTGAAACCTTCACTGCTGCTTATTGGCAACTCAGCCTCCTCGCCGGCGACCCTTCTTCCTGCAGCGCCGCCTCCTCGCCGGCTACCCTTCTTCTTGCAGCGCCGCCTCCTCGCCGGCGACCCTTCTTCTTGTAGCGCCGCCTCCTCGCTGGTGACCCTTCTTCTTGCAGTGCGGCCTCCTCACCGCCGACCCTTCTTCTTGTTGTGCGGCCTCGTCGATATGGTCAGGTAATCCACACCCCACCCACACCATCCTCCTCCTTTCCCGTCCCACATGCCCCGACCGACGGCGCGACACCTTCCGTCGAAATCACTATCCCCCTCCTCCAATTAAGCGCCTCCCACAGCCATTTTGCACGCAGTACGACGTGGAGCTCAGTAGCATCTAGCAGCAGAGAAGCAAATCGCAGCCGTACGCGCGCACGAGGTTGCTATGGCTGCCATGCGTGTCGACCGCCAGATCTTGGAGGCGCACCTCGTCTTCGAGGCCACCGTCGACACCGCCACGCGGTTGTCTACTTTAAATACAGTACATATTGTTTTCTCGAGGCCACCGCCAGTGTCTTCTAGTGATTGTCCTCTGTAATGTTAATATGCAATCTGATGTTCAGTTAACAATTTGGTCCTCTGAAATGTAATGTTCAGTTAACAGTTTGGTCCAACAATTTCTACATTTCGTAGTAATGTTGTCAAGCATTCTTTGTTTTGTTAACTGTCTTATCTTCTAGTACATGTTTCTATTCTGCAATGTCGTGCTCAGTTAACTATCTTGGTTCATTTGGTCTGTTGTCCCTTTAACTGTTTGGTTCAGTTCTACAATTTTATTTTCATTTGCTTTGGGTACAATTTTGTATTGTTATGCATGTGAAATAAATCAAATTTGGTTGTACTCAATACATATTCTACTGATAGTATGGCAACTCTCAGTTAACCTGATCAAGATCTTCCTTATGTGTGTTGTAGGGAAACAATGGGAGACACTGCGGTTTACCATCGAGGTTTGCTCAAGCATGATCCTTTCGCTAATAGCACATTATTGTGCAGTAGCAGGAATCATTCTAATATTGAGGTTCTTACAATTTGGTCTTATACATGTAGGTCCTGCTATCAGAGGCTTAGACCCACTGTTCGACCCATTTTGCATATGGGGAAATGAGATGCCCATGAATATCAGTCAAGTCAAGAAACTCAGAAAGATTGTTAGGATGAAGAAACTTGCGATGAATAACAGCAAGATCTTTGTTTACACAATGAAGAAGACATCAGTCAACTATAGGATGGTACTAAATCTTTTACCTTGTTTTTACCCCTTACGCCATTTCAAAATTTATAACAGTGATTTATGCATATATTTGTTTTCAGTACTTTTCAAAGTAGTTCACCGATGATTACCTCTCAAACCACTTGCATGGTCAAGAGGCGAGGAAGGTATTCATTCAACACCCACGGTACAATATTGAAGTCTTCATGAAGAGGACAAAGGTTGGGCGAGCAATTATCCATAGCCAATGGCCTAAAGTTGCAAGGACATTCAACATCACTGAAGGCTTAATAATTGCCTTCCGCTTCTGCAGTTTCCCGAATGAGATTCATCTGCCTATTTATCGTGTATGATGCTACTTTCCAAAGGTTTTCGATGTTGCATGTGAAACTTGGTGCTGTTGTGTCATGGCGTAACTGAGTGCAGAGGCTATCTGATGTAATTCGATTATGAAATCCTGGTTTCTGTCATATGGATATGAAATATCTGGTGTGTCTTATAAGAAATATCAATTTGATTAGTACATGGATTATCAATAATAGGCTAATTACCCTGCTTATTGGGGTTTTCTATTGCAGACGGTTACTCAGACAGCACTATGGGTGATGAACTCAAACAACCCACACGGTTTCTAGAAAGTAGGGGTGTTCGATCAACTAACAATCACACACGGCTTTTGGTAGAGAACTATTTGCGTTAGGCCACCTGCACAAACGTTTCCACACAAAAAACTGTGTGTGATATACATATGAACGGAAATGTTTTTTCTGGGATTCACCGTGTGGGATGTACATACGAACGAAAACAATTGGGTTTCGATGCCCCGCTAGATCGCACACGTGCTCATTTTGCCCCAGCCTGTGTGCCAGGAGGGCCTATCCCTGACGGTTTCTGGGTCGTGTGGGAAGGACCCCCCTATCGCCCACACTCACTTGGCGATGATTCCAAACACCGTCGTGGGAAGGGGTTAAAAACCGTTTGTATAGCAGGTCTCTGCACCAGTGATAAAGGGTGATACAAGATCCAAACGCAACAAAGGACGATACAAGAGGTGCTAGTTTTTCTCCGTGAGGAGGTCTTGAGGGGTCTTCCCGTGAGGGGTCTTGAACCACTTGGGGATCTTCTCCTTAGAGGCCAGTATGAAGTGCATCAGCAAAGCTCTATCTCTCAAATGAACAAAACCAATGCTAACCCTAGAAATAGGGAGAAGGAGGAGTATATATAGTCTAAGTGGGCGAAGGGTACATGGGCCTCGGCCCAACACACTGTGCGCAGACAAGCGTCGGTCGTCCGGCAGCTACCGGACGTCCGATGGCTCGTGAGGGTCCAGACGTCTGGTAACGGTCGGACATCCGACATTTCGGCTCAGATCAGGCGGGGTCGGATTTCCGGAGGAGGTCGGTCGTCCAGTCGTCGGTCGTCCGAAGGTCTCAGATTTTTGTTAATTTTCCTTCTAATGTGTGGCACCAGTCGTCCGGAGGGGCTCAGTTGTCCGACGGCTGGGAGGCATCAGACGTCCGGTCCACGTCGATCTTCCGGCTGTTGTAGCGTTCGTTGGCTGGGACTTGGCTGGCTAGCTGGCGCTTCAGGCGTCAGACGCCCGGCCTGGTCCGGTCGTCCGGTGGCTGGAGATTTTCTGGCAGCTCTTCTTCTTGTTCCTTGTACTTAGTGTCCTCGCTAGCTCGTCTGTTGGATGTAGTTGTCCCGTGGCTTCCCTCTAAGTACCTGGTCACACATATGGTTTCCGCTTGAGGTAGTAGCCATGTCTCACATGTAGAAAATGGTAGTTTGAAGAGGAGCGAATTCACCTTGGTTTCGATAGCCTTTGCTTGAGCTCTTATTACTAGTCCAAGTGGTGTCGGAGACGTAGGTAGGTCCATGGGGATGACTGTGGGATGCTCTGCATCACCCCCCTAAACCTATCTTCTTCGATCCTAGAGTTGTAGATGATAAGGATGATGATGATGATGATGATGATGATGATGATGATGATGATGATGATGATGAAGGTGGTGATGATGTTGATGATGATGTCATTGCTCGCTCGGTGAGAGGAATCCCCTTCTTCTCTCGGTCGTTCCTCCCTACGGATGGGCTTTGGATGCTAGGGTTCTGCCTTCTGGATGAGTCTCTAGAGACTCTGTTCATCGCCCTCATGATCCGTTTCGACGGGGTGAAAATAACTGATCCCCACGAGGTGGTGGGGCACCAAACGACCGCTCATGCGAGCGCGTGCGGTCGCATGTTACGCCATCGTTCGCTCTGGAAGAGCAACGACGACTGTTTCTTTGGCCTTCTTGCTTGATTTTCTTACGGAAGTGTTCATCACCTTTAATACATGATTCCACTACCATTGTTTAGGGTTTTCTTCATTAATTAAATATTGCTTCAAAAGACGTCACCTGAAGGATTAACAACAAAAAGAAGTGTGTGAACGCGGTAAAATTCCACAAAGCCCAACTTGTAGGCACAAAATAGTATGAAAAACATCATGTAAATTGGACTCAACACATAGTGTGGTTGCCATTCTTACTCTACTCATGGATTAGATTAATCGATAAAGTGCTAATATTTCCAACAGGCACCCCTCTAAAAATGCAATCTAATTTATGATATGCAGTAGACACCAACTGTTCAGCAACTTGATGCTATTTCACAAGTATTTGCTAGGATTATGATGACATTTAGATTAAATTATACTATTTGGCACCCCCAATTTTATGATCCTACGCATCATCACCCGAATGTGACAGTGTTGTATGCAGAAAAGCTCAAATAGCTCGATAGTCTTACCGAAGTGGACAACAAATCCTAAGAGCATCTCTAGCAGATCTGTATAATGATGCGGAGCATCCTACGGTCATCACCATGTCAAGAGTCCGTTTGGCAAGTGACACGTGCGACCTCTACTTCACATACACAAAGGTGAATCTTTTCCTTTACACGTGCTCACTTGACCCCTTTGAGGATGGTGTACTACTTGACACTTCTCCCATGTGCATGCATAGGTATTGTCGGAGCTTCACGGATGTCAAGGAGGAGTGCAAGCGCCAAGGAACGACTACACCATCCACGAGGGAAGCGTGGAAGAGAAGACAGAAGAAAGGAGAAGAAGATGGAGCGGCTGCAGGAGCCAGGCCGGACATCCGGACCGCCGTCCGGATCATCCGGGCTCAGCCGGATCATCCGGGTCCCCCTCCGGATCATCCGGATAATTGCGTCCGAAGACACCTGAAGGCCTCCTGTGAAGCCGGATCATCCGGGCCTCCTCCCGGATCATCCGGACGATGGCCGGATCATCCGGACCCCCATCCGGATCATCCGGGCCTTGCCTGCGTGCAACGTTTCGGGCCGAGGCCCATGTACCCATTCGCCCCCTCACTTACCCCTTCGCCCACTAGACTATAAATAGACCTCCTCCTCCCCATTTTTAGGGTTAGCAAATATGATAGCTCATTCTTAGGTGAGCTTTGCTCCTACCCCTACTCTTGAGAGAGAGAGAGACTACCACTCCCATGGAGTTCAAGACCTCCATGTGAGATGATCCTGCGGGATATCATCAAGACCCCCTTGTGGGAAGATCCATCTAGGATATCATCAAGACCTCCTCTTGGAGATGAACCTTACCTTGTATCTTTCCCTTTGTTGTTCATGTACCTTGTGATCTTGTGTGTTTGATTATCTAGTGGATGTGTGATTTGGACTTGTTCTTGAGTGTTTCCCCTTGTGATTTCTCCCCGTTCTTCCCCGTGTTCATCGTGTTCTTCGAGGGATCCCACTCCAAACGTGAAATATCGTCGCCATAGGGTTCCACCCTACATCATATGGTATCATGAGCCACCCTACCCCGTGTTTTCTAGCTTGATTTTTTTGTTTTCGTCCTAAATCCGAAAATCCCCACCAAAAATAGCCCCCAAATTTTTTTGTGATTTGTTGGTTTTGATGATGTTTTGTTGATTTTGATCCATGGATTTGCTTGGTTTTGAGTGGATCTAGCATTTCCCCAAGTTTCCCCACCTTCCATCCACGAAATCTCGTCAATTTCGACCCCAAAATCCCCAAATTCCGCCCAAAAAATCGTCTCCACGAGCAAATCCCGAGCGGATTGACTTGCCCGGATCATCCGGACCTTCTCCCGGATCATCCGGACATCCCCCGGATCAGCTGGACGCCCCCCCGGACGTCCGGATACCCCACGCACCCAGAAAACAGAACCGGAGCTGACGAACCCGGATCATCCGGATGTACACCCGGATCATCCGGACCTAGCCCGGATCATCCGGACCTCCTCCCGGATGTCCGGTTAACCCTGACATTGACTCGGCTGAAATTTTGTTTTGGTCATAACTAATTCATCCGGAGTCCGATTTTGACGTTCTTTAGCTCGTTTTGAAGCTATTGACATCCCCCATCCCACAAAAATACCACCAACATTATTTGACTCCATCATATTTTCTGAAATTTGGCAAGTTTGCCTAGGCCCTCCACCATATCATCCGCATTACCACCACCGACTTTCGCAACCTAACCCATTTTGTTCCCCATAGCATTAGTGGTTGCTTGAGTAGTGATTTGAGTCTCCTAAGGTGTTTCGGCTACTTAGGGACGGTTGCTTCTTCATCAACCACCACCCCCACTTCCGCATAACCTTGCCCACCATATAATTCCACCCCAACTTAACCCAATTTTGTTTGAGTTGTGGCTTGTGTCTCCTAAGGTGTTTCGGCTACTTAGGGACGGCAAATTCAACTCCGACTCATGTATAGCCCATCATTCCACTTCCGCATTGCCTAGTGCAACACCACCACCACTTTCCGCTACCACCATTTGACATTTGTCATTTGAGATTTTGAGTTCGCGGTTTTTCCGTTTCCTAAGGTGTTTCAGCTACTTAGGGACGAGTCTCCATCATCTTGGTATCTACACCAAGAACACCGCCACTCATCATCGAAAAGGACGGTAACCTCGACGACACCTTTGTCTATTCCCTTGCAATTGCATTGTTAACCCCTAGCCCATTTTGCGTTACTTGCCTATCGAGACTAGCCATTTGAGTATTGCCGGCAATGTGACTTGTGCACATTAGTGGTCTACACCATCCATTGCATACATACCATATCATCTTGGTATCATATCATCCGTTGTGCCTCAAGTTTGTTCCCGCATATACACAATTGCTATCTTGGTTTGTGCATTGTGCAAAAGTGGCCATAGAAAAAAAAAGAGAATAAAGCTTTTAAGCAAAAGAAAGAGAGCAAAGAGCTTGTAAGCAATAGCCATAGCATCACAATATATCATACGGTATCATATTTGATCATCTTGGATCATTGTGTGAGAAACACCGGGAACCATACATATATAGCATACTTGGGATAGAAAGTTTATCCATTTTGCATCTTATAGGTTGTGCACAAGTGTCGTATCCGCCTATTGAGCAATCGTGCTAGCGTCTCTCTTGAGTTGTGCAACATGAGTGTTTTCCGTGGATTCCACATTTTCTGCTCATTCCTTGGTTGCACGACCCCATTTATCTATCCGTGTGTGTGTTTCCGTGAGCCACATATTGCTATTGGTCTACTTGTTTCGCTTGCGAATTTGTGAATCTCTTTCAACATTATTGACTCTTGCTAACATTTTGCATCAAATTTTTGTGCCACTATCCTCACCGAGCTCTACCATAAGCTTTACTTGATAGGTGTGAGTGAACAAGTCCGGTACCAATTCCACTATTCTTTCATCTCACATTGAGTGACACGGGATACATCCTCAACTTTGGGAAAAGGTAACTTGGTATTGTTTATCTCATTTCCTACTCACCTCTACTCGAGTCTTGTGATGGATAGGCAAGGCATTTCATCTTCGGTCTACAACAACAACGACGAGTTCGATGCCATGAACAACAACTCCAACGCCAAGATGCAAGCTAAAATGGAGGAGATCAAAGCCCTCATCAAGTCCTACAAGCGATCTTCCTCATCTTCGAGAAGACGCTCAAGAGCACATGCTTCCGAGCTACCATCTCCGGCAAGATCACATCGGCATCGACACCATCACCAACAAGAACGTGAAGGTCAAGAGCTCTACATCAACAAACGCTCAATGACTTCACCATCTCCCTTGGCATCTTCGCCAAGCGACTTCAAGGCATCTTCGCCTACGGACATACTGCATCTTCGCCAACAAGAACCCCAAGACTACGCTCAAGAGAAGCTCCCCAAGCTCAAGTCCGCGACTTCCACGAGCTACTACGACCTCGACATCGACCACGCGATTCCTTTCTATGGGACTCAAGAACCCGAGGAGTACCTCGAGTGGGAGCGTTTGATGGACGACTACCTCAAGCTACATCAAGTTCGTCCCGAAGATCAAGTGAAGTGCGCCACAAGAAACTTCCACGACTACGCCTCGATATGGTGGCTTCACACACCTTCGGAGAGCTACGAGATGAGTTGGCCCAAGATGAAGAGAGCTTTACGGCGAGAGTTTGTGCCTCCAACCTACACGGAACAACTTCGACGCCAATTGGAGAACACCACCCAAGGATCAAAGTCCATCGACAAGTACTTCAAGGAGATGATGATTGCCTTGCGACGAGCCGGCGTGGACGACCCCATTTCGATGAAGTTCCACTTCATGATGGGATTGCACAACGACATCTCCAAGACCATCTTCCTCGAGAACTACAAGTCCATCGACGACTACTACATTGGTGCTCTCAAGGCGGAACAAGAACTCATGAATGCCAAGGCTTCTCCACCCCAAGCAAACTTCGCGGCGACCAAGTTCTACGACAAGCATGAGGCTAGTACCACCAAGATGTCCAAGCCCGACGAGCTCCAAGACGATGCTCCCAAGTTTGACTTCACCGCCATCCCTCTTTGTGGCATTGATGATGCCGAGTCTACTTCGACTCTTTTTCAAGATGGTGCGGCAACGAGTACGACTACGGAGACCCTCAAGGACCAAGCTTTGGAGGCGAGCGACAAGGTGGCGAGCAAGGATGATGCTTCCATCTTTGGAGGCGAGAGTGATGATGTGCCATCTTCGGCCTTCATCCACGGCGACGGTGACGAGATGATCGAGCATGGGATTTTCCCTTCGGTCATGGAGGAGAGTGATGATGTGCCATCTTCGGCCTTCATCCACGGCGACGACGACGAGATGGTTGAGCATGGGATCTTCCCTTCGACCACGGCGACGTATGATGACTTGGGTGACTTGTGCCACCATATTGAGAGTGAGAGTGACTTCACCACTAGCCCCATATATGATGAGTTGCCACAATTCCCATGTGAGGAGAGCCACAACCCCCACCACTTGAGTGAGATGAGTGACTCCACCATACGTGAGTTTGAGTGCACCTATTTTGAGGGAGTGAGTGAACCACCACATAGAGAGAGTGAGATAGTTGATACGCCTCGTGAGGCCATTTGCATTTCTAACAACTTGACCTCTACCTCTATTGTGTCTTATCGTTTGGTGCTAGGTCCCATTTACAATGATGCGCCGATCCTCGACGACTTCGTCCTCCCTTTGGACAAGACGATGGCCATGGTAGATTATGATGCACCGCCCACATGGTTCCATCAAGATGATGATGATGACCACCATTTGGTCTTTCCCACCTCACCTACACCACTTGAGTGGAATGACAAAGGTAACATAGGTGAAGGTGATGCTCTAGTCCCACTAGTGGACATCCTTGACATTGATTGCTTGCATGATGTTGATCCACCTATTGCCATGCTTCATGCTAGTATGATTTCCCCATGCGATGATTTGCCCATTTATGATGAGTATGATGATTCTATTGTGGAGTCTATTAGTTGTGATGCCATGTTACATAGGATTTCTTGTGACAATTCTTTAGGTCACATCATGTTTGATAATCCGCTTGACTTGTCATATGCTATGCATGAGATCAACCATATGTCTTATTTGCAATCTCTTCATAGTGACTATGCATATGCCATTAAAATAAACCCAATTTGCACATATGGCATAGATGACAAGCCCATGGTTATTGGCATTTGTTTCTCTTGTGATGATATTGATATGCTCCCTTTGCATCATTTATCTCATATGCCATGCCATGACCACCTAGCTTCGGATATGCATTGTTTTGGATGTTGTCCATTTGCTCCATATGATGTTTCCGATATTGCTCATGAGGAGGCCCCCATAGTTTCCTCATACATGTTAGGGGAATTTGATCCATCCCATCCATTGCATGATCCCAATACGTGTGTGCACCATATGCTCCCCATGAATAAACATGCTTTTGATGTGCCTTATACTTGTTTTCTCAATTTGTGTCCCCATCGTGTCATACATAACAACTATTCTTTCATGATGGATGACATGTTCCTATACCATGCATCAAATTTCTTTGAGCGATGCCTATCTTGTGCTAACTCACACGTGCACATACACATCATGATGGATGATGTGTACATTTACCACACACACAATTTCTTTCGTTTGTGTCTCTTTTGTGTAGGTACCCAGGAATACTTGTCAACCTCGCAATCCCACGAGTTGACAAAACGAGCTCTTGAGAGCAATGACGGTTTGGGATCCCGTGGACTATACTTACCAACGTTCCCTTCGCGCAAGGACTACGCGCAACTCCTCTACTTGGCTCTCACACGGCTATGGGCCATTTACCACTTCTCACATTATGCTCATTTTACCGTGTTCACTTTGCATGTTATGCTTGATTCTATGCCTTTGCCATGCAATTGTGACCCTTGTTTGCATCTACCCATGATTCTCCATTATGATATTCCTATGTGTATTTGCATGCTTGGTGGAGATCCTTGTTGCTTTTGCCATGTTTATCATGTGCCCCATTCTATTGATGCTTGTTGTGTTGGGAGAGTCATGATGACCCATTGCTATTCACATATGGCCTCTCGCCAATACATTCATGATATTGTACTCATATCTTGCTTTCATGCTTGTGCTATGACTTGTGAATTATTCATGCCCATTATTTGCACCAATGACATGTTTGCCATGATTCCTCCTAGTATGTTGCATCTTCGCACTACTAGCTTGCTTGATTTGATAGCTATGAATGCTCGCTATATTGCATCACCCATGTTCCACTACTTGCTTTCTTGGGTTGATGACATATATGCTCATGCCTCTCACATGATATATCTTGATCATTGTATCTCGTGTTATAAGTGCTCATCTCATGCGGTTGATGACAACCATCTATATGCTTTGCAGATGATTCATATTGCTTCGTGTCATATATCTCCATGTGTTGCCTCTCTCATGCTAGATTTTCCATGTATTGAGTGCAACAATGCTTATAGTCTTGCTCATGAGATTGCCCCCATAGCATTCTCACACATGTTTGGAGATTTTGACATATTCCTTGTGAAGCATGCTTGTATTATCTCTTTGCACCATATACCTAGTGCCGTGAATATCGCCATTGTTGCATCATATTACTCATGCACTTGTGCTTCTAATGGTTATGTGCAAGAGAAGAGAACCATCATGATGGATGATGTGTTTGTCTACCATGTGCATACGTTCTTTGTTTTGTTGTGTGCATGTGTAGGATACTTGGACTTCGTGTCGACTTCCACTTCACGTGAGTTGACCATTCGAGCTCTTGAGAGCGAGCCTCATACAATCGATCGCGACACGCTTCTACACCATACTTCCTACCACTTTGACATTGTGAAGAACGCACAAGGACATGCTTTCGAGGTGATATCCTTCTATCTCGAGAACACCCAAACCAGGAGCATGCATATTGTGGATCATACTTCATGTGTTGCTTGCTCCATGACACTTTGCACATATGCTAGCAATGTTGCTTCGACTTCTCATTACCACATTGCCATGCCCCATGACATATATGCCTTGTGTGTTGCATCTAGTTCTTCACATATGCCATGTCCCTTTGCTTATCACATGCTTGACTTGATTGCCTCACACATGATGAACAATTGCTCTTTCCATTGTGTTGAGTGCCAGGATATCTTCACTACACCCTATGCACGTTATGCTTGGATTGTCTTGCACTTGCCCCATGTGTTTAGACATTTCACTATATTTGGTGTTGTGAATGACTCTTATGCCTACCATAGACCGTTCATTGAGCTCTTTATGCATGCTTGCTATGACCTTGAGGTAGATGCTTGTTCACTTATCACATATATTTGCATCTTGACCTCCCATTTACATGCTTGTTCCCATGATGTACTTGATTGTGCTCAATTTATATGTCCAAATGTCATGACACACTTCTTTGTCAAACCATATGCTATGCTTGATGACAACACTTCTTGGTGAATCACCTCTTGAATGCTTGGTTTTGCTCTTACGACAACCACATTTGTTTTTCCAAGTGCTTGTTATCTTTGCTACTTTTGAAGGAATTACAAGACGGTGCGACATTGGAGAGTGCCCATTTGGAACTTCAAGATGACAAGAACTTGGTGATCGACCACTTCTACACGGCAACGCTATCTCTTTCCCATGGTGATTTGGTTTTCGATCCGAGGTCGGATCTTTTCCAAGGGGGAGGGGATGATGCAGAGCATCCTACGGTCATCACCATGTCAAGAGTCCGTTTGGCAAGTGACACATGCGACCTCTACTTCACATACACAAAGGTGAATCTTCTCCTTTACACGTGCTCACTTGACCCCTTTGAGGATGGTGTACTACTTGACACTTCTCCCATGTGCATGCACAGGTATTGTCGGAGCTTCACGGATGTCAAGGAGGAGTGCAAGCGCCAAGGAACGACTACACCATCCGCGAGGGAAGCATGGAAGAGAAGACGGAAGAAAGGAGAAGAAGACGGAGCGGCTGCAGGAGCCAGGCCAGACATCCGGACCGCCGTCCGGATCATCCGGGCTCAGCCGGATCATCCGGGTCCCCCTCCGGATCATCCGGGTAATTGCGTCCGAAGACACCCGAAGGCCTCCTGTGAAGCCGGATCATCCGGACCCCCTCCCGGATCATCCGGACGATGGCCGGATCATCCGGACCCCCATCCGGATCATCCGGGCCTTGCCTGCGTGCAACGTTTCGGGCCGAGGCCCATGTACCCATTCGCCCCCTCACTTACCCCTTCGCCCACTAGACTATAAATAGACCTCCTCCTCCCCATTTTTAGGGTTAGCAAATATGATAGCTCATTCTTAGGTGAGCTTTGCTCCTACCTCTACTCTTGAGAGAGAGAGACTACCACTCCCATGGAGTTCAAGACCTCCATGTGAGATGATCCTGCGGGATATCATCAAGACCCCCTTGTGGGAAGATCCATCTAGGATATCATCAAGACCTCCTCTTGGAGATGAACCTTACCTTATATCTTTCCCTTTGTTGTTCATGTACCTTGTGATCTTGTGTGTTTGATGTCTAGTGGATGTGTGATTTGGACTTGTTCTTGAGTGTTTCCCCTTGTGATTTCTCCCCGTTCTTCCCCGTGTTCATCGTGTTCTTCGAGGGATCCCACTCCAAACGTGAAAGATCGTCGCTATAGGGTTCCACCCTACATCATATAACCTCGCTCCCTTAAAATCCCGGTCAATTTACAGGAAATATGAAAAATTCGACTTGAACAGATCTTGTAAAAAAAGGTCCAGCCTGTAAAAGAATATTCATGTGGCCCGTAAAACTTGGGCGTGGCCACTATATTTACCGGATCTAGTGCTTTTTAGGGTCCCTATCCGGTAAATCCCCCACCCTCCTCCACTGCTCTCTCTCTCTCTCTCTCTCTCTCTCTCTCTCTCTCTCTCTCTCTCCCTCTCCACATCCCCTCTTCGACCGCCTCGATGTCGAGCGGAGGACGCCGACGTGGTGGCCGAGGAGGCCGCGGCGGCTCGGCACCGCACAAGCGAGCCCCACCACAACAACGAGACCAGGAGCTTCATCCGACCCACGTGCAACAGAGGAAGACCACGGCCGAGAAAATGGCGCCCTCTCCGACAATGGCGATCGAAGGGCGTGGAGGGAGTTCAATCGCCTCGACGACATTCTTTGGTCGACCACCAAGCGCTTCCGCAAGGCGAAGCGTGAGCTCGCCAAGGCGAATGATGCAGTCACGGCCGAAGAAGGTGCCGCTGCACAGCTCAAGGCAATAAGGAGTTCGAGCTCGCCTTCGTCCTCTCCAACTCCACAATGGAGTTTCATCTCCATGTCAAAGACTAGAGCAGTTTAGATTAGGTTATGTACTATGTTTATGTTTGCGCGATGAACTTCCAGTGAACTATGGTGGCAGGAACTATGTTTATCTACTTCCAGTGAATTATGCAGTATGGTAAGAAGAATCCGCTCTGCCATGCCTTCCACGGTACCGCCAAACCGTTTTACAGTAGCCATTTAACAAAATTTGCGGTACCACGGTTTACAAGATCTGCCGGAGATGCACGTGTACCCCATGACAAAAACAAGTATACATCAAGGGCACAAGATAAGCAAGGGATGCTATATTCTCCTGCGAAATGATGGTTGCATTGCAAGATCAATAAATCAACCCGTATACAGGAAAAATAATACTCCCTCCATCCCAAAATATAAGAATGTTTTTCACACTAGCATAATGTCAAAAACGTTCTTATATTTTGGGACGGAGGGAGTACAATACAGCATACAAACAGCACTACAGCCAATCTTCGAGTACCGGCAAGGCATACAGACCTGCACCCTGAAAATTGCACATTGTATGCTCTGGCCTGTATAGCAAGCCACATCTTTGATCCTAAACCCATGGTGATGCTGTAAGCTGGTAGACATATCTCAAGTTGATGAGGCCTCCTTCAGCATTCCATCAGCTCCACTTACACTGCAATTGCCATTTCGAATGAGCTTTTCCTCTGAAGGTAGATTTTTCATTATTTTTCTAGTTGGTCCTGAAGCGTTCCACAAGTACCACACACGTGATTTTGGGGGTGGCACAGCTCCCGATACAGGAGCTACCAATCCAAGTTTGCCCTCATCTATAATGCTGTCAATTATTCCATAATCCTTGGCCTCCCAAGGACTCATGAAACAGTCAAACTTCGTGTCCTCGTCAATCTACAAGAAACAGCAATCAGCACAATGCAGATTCCTGTTGCTGTTGGATAGGCAAAAGCATGGGCAACAAGTTCTGAAGGACTACCTGCTCTTCAGGCTTTCCAGTGATCCTTGACATTAACTTGTTGATCTTTATCTTCTCATAGAGCATTTCTGTTATCTGCAATCCCATCTCTGTGGCCTGCCACATGCGTGAATCAACATATTACACTTTTGAAGAAAGAATGGCTGTGAACTTGCAGATCAGGATCTAAGGAGCCTGCATGTGCGTCCAGCAGAAGACCAACCACTAATCTTAGCCAGAAACAAATTGGATTATAACATGTGCACACTGATCAAGGATAAGAATCAATGTAATGCGTAGTGTATGTTTGTATTGAGCCTCTCCGGCGGTCTATATGGAGTACCAAATGATAAATTTAGGTGCTTCAGGGTGTATTTATCAAGTATATTGCACATCCTACATCTGGGTAGGGTTCTAGTGCATCGTCTTCAAAAAGTAATGCATGGTTATGAAAAACTTCAATTTACTTTCTGGAGACAAGTTTACACTGAAATCTATTTATTTTTTTCAATGAGTTTGTACTAACAGAAATGCTATTTGGCGAACGTTCACCAGGAGGCTGATGCTGGCGAACGCCCTTCCTGCCATCTGATCTGGCCGCACGGATCTTGGCGCAAATCTGACACCACGTCAACTCCCTAAAAGAGTTCGCTGCAACTGCTCTCCTGGCGAATGACCTTTTTTATTTTCTTTCTTCAAAAAAAGTGCAGATCGAACTCATGCCCTCCTACAGTATAGCTACGCGCACTCACTAGTTGGGCTACAGGGTTGCGCTCAAACACCTTTTATGTATTCGAGTTATTTTGTTTTTATATTCATTTTTATTTGAAAAAGAAAAAAAATCCCGAAATTTCCCATTGTTTGAAAGAACAAAAATCCTTATTTTTTAGAGGTGATTTTTCCCCCTAAACTTGCCATGTGCATTTTTATTATATGTAGCATGGCAATTTCCATGTCTTTTTCAATGCAGCCATGAAAATTTTTATTAAGAGCATGGCATTTAATAATTAGTAACATGACATTTTTATGATTAAGAGCATGGCATTTTTATTACTAATAATATGGCAGTTTTCTTATTAACAAGGGGCATATTTATTTTTGAGAGCATGTCATTTTTATTATAAAGAGGATGGCATTTTTTATTTCAAGAGGATGACATTTTTAATGTTGAGAGGATGGCATTTTTTTATTGCATGGCAGGTTTCTTTGGGGGCTTATCCAGATAAAATATTTTCTCTAGAGGATGTCAGTTTTATAAAGTAGCACAGCAATTTTCAATATTTATTCTGAGCATGGCATTTTTATAAATTTGTGCATTTTTTTTGTTCATATGGCATTTTTTATATAAAGGATGGCAGTTTTAAAGTTTAGCATGGCCGAAAATATCTAGATCACTCGACATTTTTTTGTTTCAAAGTTTAACATGGCAATTTAGAAAAAACACTTAAATGGGCCTTATGGGTCTCAGGGTCACCCTGACACCCTACCCTGGCAAACGACCAGAAACGGTCGCTGGGAGCTGCTCCCAGGGCGAACTAATCGTCACTCAATATTAGGGTCAAGTGGGAGTTGCCAACAAAATGGGTCAAAATTGGGTTAAGGTGGTCAAAGAGTATGGTGGGTGGTGTATGCGGAAAGGAAACAAAGATGGCAAAATTTTGATGGGAGCCTTGGCGCAGTGGTAAAGCTGCTGCCTTGTGACCATGAGGTCACGGGTTCAAGTCCTGGAAACAGCCTCTTGCAGAAATGTAGGGAAAGGCTGCGTACAATAGACCCGAAGTGGTCGGACCCTTCCCCAGACCCTGCGCAAGCGGGAGCTACATGCACTGGGGCTGCCCCCCCTTTTTAGTCAAATGGTGGTGGAACCTATCTAGATTGAATGTAGATGGCAATAGCTACGCAACGAGCTAAAGAACACGAAATCGGACTCTGGATGTGAAAGTTATGACCTAAACGATGAAGCGGTGGCAACTGATTCTTGGGGGGGGGGGGGGGGGGGGTCATGCGCACGGGGTTAGGAGGCCGTGGGCACGGGGTGTCCAGAGACTTTTCGGGGGCCGTGCGCATGGGGTCGGGAGCCCATGGGCACAGGGGTGGCTGAAATTTCATGATTTGAACCACATATTTGAAGGGGAAATGAAAAATTGGGGGTGGATTTCGTGGTAGGGAGATGGGGAAGGCCAAGATCTACTTGCCAAACAACAAAATCGTGGATCAAACACAACAAAATCTCGCAAGAACCAACAAATGGCAAAAAAAATGGTGAGACTATTTTTGGTGGGGATTTCCGAATTGGGACAAAAACAAACAAAATTAGGTTACAAAATGAAGGAGGGAGACTCCAAATTTGCGAGAACCTAAGCTCTGATCCAAGATGATGTAGGGTGGAGACCCTAATTGGTGATCTTTCACGAATTGGAGGGGAAATCCATGAAGAACACCGGGAAGAACGTGGAGAAATCACAAGAGGAACACTCAAGAACAAGCCCAATCACACATCCACTAGATTAACAAACACATAAGATCCATGAGGTACATGAACAATCAAAGGGAACAAGGATACATGGTAAGGTTCATCCCAAATCCAAGAGGAAATGAGGTCTTGATGATCTAGAGAGATCCTTCGCCCATAGGAGGTCTTGATGATCCTATGATGGGGATCCTTCTCCCTTAGGAGGTCTTGATCCAAGGAAGAGGTAGATGAGCAAAGCCCTCTCTAAATCATATCATATCCTTTGCTAACCCTAACAAATGACCTAGGTACGGAATATATAGGTGGCTGGAGGTGAGGGACAAAGTGGAAGGGCACAAGGGGCATTCCCCGTTCAGCTCGCAGGCAGGCCCATGCGCACGGGCTAAAGTACCCCCGTGGACACGGGGCCCCGTGTGCACGATACAGGCCCGTGCGCACGGGGAGGTCAACAGCTCCAGCGGGTGCCTGTGCGCATGGGGTCTAGGGGGCCCGTGCGCACGGGGTATCCAGAAAGTCTCTGGATAGCTCGTGCGCACAGGGTCCAGAGGGGCCGCGCGCACGGGGTCGTCTGTGCGTCACTTCTTCTTCCAGCTGCTGGGCTCCTCCTTCCATGTGCCCTTCTAGCTCCTCTTCTCGGACTTCGCGAGGTTCCTTAGATCCTTGGCGGGGGTCGTCCACGTACCTAAAGACACATGTGGTTCCACGATGAGGTAGTAACCAAGTCCAATGGATATTCATGCCAAGCTCGATTGAGTTGATGTGCAATGGCACATGCATGAGCTCTCATGCTAGGTCCACTTGGGGCTTGGGGAGATGTTGAGGTGTACATGGAGACGACCGTAGTTAATTACCAAAACAAGGCTAAAACCGATACACCCGCCCTCGTTGAGCGTCACGGAACATGACAGTCTCAAGGACACCATTAGCCGACCGAGCACACAACAAAAACAGCACATACACTCCATCGAGGATAAAAATACAACTAAGATAGCACACATCGTCATCGCTCCTCGAGCAAGTGACTCAAACTTTGTTACCGACAACAACAGCCATGTGAAGCCGTACTAAGAAAAAACAATCAACAGGCCACAAACGCTAGTGATAGGACTCAAAACACGTCGAGGACAAGGCAGCTCCGACTTTGACGATGAGCCTCATATCAGAAAACTGCAAACTTTGTGCTGGAGATCGTCATACAAGAGAACCGCCTTTCTCGAGGCATCGTTGCCGCAATGTTGGCCGCAACACCTGTAGCTCTGACTTCACCGCTACACGACAAAAACATTGCACAGACAACCCAGAAGACCGACAAGCGATCGACGATAGAGGTCATACCGCGACCCAATTCCGCTCGTCACCACCATCATTGCCACAAGTCGCTCAACTCCATCATCTTTGCTAGACGACGCCAACAAAGCAGCCTCAAACTATTGGACCCACCAGCCGGATCCGGCTTCGAGCCAATGCGCCCAAGAGGTAACACAACACTGAGTGTTGTCAATGTCCGATCTTGTCCTGGTATTTTCTTGACAATATCCATCTAAGGGTAGCGCAAGTGTCGGAGATCCGGATGGTGCACACGAGGAAGATTCACCCAAGTTCAGGCCCTTCGATCGAGGTAATATTATAATTCTTGCTTGTCTGTATCGATGATCTCGCCTCGTATGAGAACTAGGGTTTGTATCTACAAAGGTTTCGATCGCAAGATCATATATGGGCTTTGTCATAGATGATTGTCCTAAGACGTAGTGTACGAGATACCTATCCAGGGGGGGGGGGGGGGGGGGGTCGGTCGTGGCTATGTTTATAGGAGTCCCAAGTCGGTTAGTATATGCCTAAATACAGAAGAACTGGCTAGATACGTAGCAAAGTTCTTGTCTAGCCCACCAAGGTGGCGATGCGCCCTGTATTGCCAGAGGAGTCCAAGGAACAAAGTTGGGGCACCCTGTGGTTGTTGGGCCTCTTCTGTCCTCAGGGGCATGGAATTGTTAGCCCCAAAGCTCTTCAAGATCTCAGTTGTTGATACTTCGTCTAGACTGAGATTTATAATCATTTTCGGACAGAGCGCGCCTTGCGCCTTGTCGTCGATCGGCAGACTAGCCTTGATGAGCTCAAGAAGTTCATGAAATAAGATGATTAGTAATTCATAGGTCTAAACAACCTCTATCCTCGGATGAAGAAGCGCGCGGCCGTTATGTGAGTAACAAGTTAATCGTCTGACTTTATTCTCACCAGTTATCCTGGGCACGCCATGAATTCAGACAGAACTCCTGCAAGGTATCTAGCGTAGGAGTCTCGATCATGTTGCTAGCAAGAGCCTATGGGAGGGATAACCTAAGAACTCTCATCCTAACCAAAATCGAAGTCAAAATGCTTCTAGATCAAATTTGTTATCGTCTGACCTTTCACTCATAGGGGAGCAGACACTATGGATTCCCTTCACAAGAGAGCTTTCCAAGACTGTTGTAGAACCCTTGGTGGGTTGCCACCAATGGTTTTCCAAACAGGCAGAGCTATTCTCGTACCTTTAGAGCTACGCTCCGAAAGTTCGACGTCATCGGAGCGAGGCTCTGGCGATTTAACCACCATTAGGGTGCCCTGAAATTTGCATTAGCTATTAGAGCTCGACTCTTAAATCTGCGTTTTATCAGAGTTGTTGCTCTGACGAACTAATTGTCGTCAGGGTGATGCACTGGCATCTATGTCCCCACCAAAGGTGCTCTGTTGGTTGTGAAACTGTCAGAAGTCTCTTGGGCCAAGTTCAATCAAAGCGAATGACGGCACGTGACGCCCCAGGGTCGGGCTTGAATAGATTGAACTGGTCTAAGCCCGTTCCAAGCAATCGGGAGCTCGAAGAGTCACCAGGTCTAGTTGAAACAAGTCAATGTTGGTCAAAGGAGCACCAAGAGACGTGCCAGTTGTGTGTGACGTCAGTGGTTGCCATGCATGCCCATTAACCTCCTTGATCTTCGCACGTCATGGGATGTTTCGAAGAAATAGTGGGACACATGGCAAACAATCGGTGACAGACGCTTCAATGTCTTTGGACATGGATAACAAAGAGGGGTTTTTACCTTTTACCGCGCTCCATTACTCTTGCATGGGTCTTCCTCACACTGCATTAGCAAGCTTCAAGATTTTAGCTTCCACCAAATCCCGCGCTCTCGCCACCAACTCTTGCTCTGCTCGGCTGCGCCGCAGCAAGGGCAAGGAGCAATTCGAGTTGCTCTGCTCGGCTGCGCCGCAGCAAGGGCAAGGAGCAATCCGAGT
Source organism: Triticum timopheevii (assembly GCA_963921465.1). Lineage (NCBI taxonomy): Eukaryota > Viridiplantae > Streptophyta > Magnoliopsida > Poales > Poaceae > Triticum > Triticum timopheevii. The sequence goes on along the minus strand of OY997266.1, from coordinate 277,770,876 downwards.
TCCAGATCAAGGAGCCGCTTTGGGACTACAAGGAGGAAGTTATCCCGTGGGAGACACTCGACCTTCTGGACTTCATGGCGTCGAACTTCAAGGAGTCCACCATGAGCATCCACGATCTTGACCTCCATCAGGCTTCTGTCGCTGGCAATTTTCGCCCTACGGCACTCTACACGAGGAATTACTGCTTCGGCACCTCGCCCCGACGAGGCGGCTTCTCCACCACCGCCGCCGTCCGTGACCATTCTTAGCTCGTGCACAACTTGCGGGGGCTGCCCTTCTTCAACGTGTTGGAGCTGCACAATCTCAACCTCAGCTCGATCCTCCATGTGGCGATCTTCATCACGTCTTGCAAGTGCCTCATCCGCATCCACCCCCACTTCAACTTTTGGTGCGCCTGCATGAAGCCGCAGCCCCAAGTGGACAAGACGAACGTTTGTGATGGCACTATCTTCCAGATCCGGTTGGATCTAGGGAACAAGACAGACATCAAGATAAGAGTATTTTGGAGTATATTGTGAACAAGTCGGTGAAGAATTGGCGGGGTTCTACATCGCCAACGGGACTCCAAGTCTGCCAGAGTTCACCATGACTCCTTCGGAGAAAAGGGACTGCTTGCCGAGAAGCCAACGACCAAGGTACTCAAGATCAAGCAGCTAAAAGAGGGAGTGACCGTGTATACACTCCTAATGACATTTCTGCGTCGCCGAATCCGGCCCCTAAGGGTTAGGTACGACTACATACCAAAATATCCTAGTTAGGCAGACCCTAATACAATGATCAGCACTCCTACGGACAAGGAGGCCATCAAAGCTAGGATCGCTAACTTCCTGGAGATCCCCAAGGAGGACCACGGCCACCTCTACTAGCTCGGCGAGGGACATCATGGGTTCAGCAGAGCCAATCCACCGCCACACACAAGTATTTCGATTGATTTTTGCTTCCTTCATCAAACTCTGACTTGGTTTTTACTCCCTTGGGCTTTCGAAGGTCTTGCCTCTGACCCTCCACTGCCGACTCGTGCTATGTTGCACCACCCCGGTCATGCATCAAGCTATGCTGGTGTCGGTGGCGGTGAAGCCGAGTGCAACAGTGGTGCTAGGAAGGTGGCGTCATGAATAGTCTTCGAGGAAAACTACCGCTAGCGCGGCTGGCGAAGGGAAGGCGGCCCCTCCTATCAATGCGCACAAGAGGAAGCCTACTGTGGGATCTGCATCGAGGAACCCATGGAGGCTGTCCCCATCCGCCAAGCGTCCTTGCAAAGCCACTCTACAGCGGCCAGAGGTGAGCCTGCGGGCTGTGCCAGGCCGACAAAGCCCTCCTCCACTCTGAAAAGGAGGTAGAGGTTGGGCTTTAACCCGCCCAAGGCATTGCGTAAGTACCTTGCCTCTTGTTTGATATTTTATGTATTAATCGTGAATGACTAACACTTATTCTGCTCTGACAGCCTGGAAGAAGAGGAAACCGCTACGTGGAGCGGCAGCATTGTGGCCGGGGAGCACTTGCAGATCAAGCTGCTGCCTCAAAGAGTTTAACTTTGATAGCCCTCTATCACACAAACTGATCATAATTTTCTTCTTGGCACATCTACCTCGAAGAATTTAACTTTGAAATGACACTTGTTTGCCTCAATCACATCACATTGCAGTGTATATTTTTTAAACTTTATTACATATTGAAAGCACGTAAGGAATGCATGGATTATGCCCCCACAAATTTGACACCTCACGAAACAGTCAAGGTACTGTATCAGAAATAATGTTTGTTAGTTCAATCGGTACTGGGCCATTTTAGTTTCCAGACTTCAACATAAGCTGTTTGATAATACGATACTACTTCCATTAATCAAAAAACTTATATATGGTTTTTTAGCAAGCTAATTCATGATTCCATCACTAACCATTTGCAAAAATGAACTACATTATGAAATCCTACCTTCCCACCAGCTCCCCCTGATGGCTGATGGATCATAATTCTCGCATTTGGCATGCAAAATCTCTTTCCCTTTGTCCCAGCAGCTAACAAAAATGCACCCATGGAAGCCGCCAATCCAAAGCAAACAGTTGAGATATCAGCCTTGCAAAATTTCATGGCATCATAAATCCCCATTCCTGGTAATTGATGTGGCAGAAGTTATACTAGAGCATACAACATCAATTAGAAAAGACAGAAATTTGGGAAATGGTTACAGAAGTTATCAGCGAGTTGTAATTTCAGTCGGTTTAACTGTTAAGGCAGGCTAAGACACTCTAACGTCATACAAAAGGAAGGCCAAGAAACTTTGAACTAGAAAAAAAAATCCATGTACAAAAGGTAGGCTAAGACAATCTGAACTTAACAGATAAAGAAAGCTCACTGAGCTAGCAAGATTTCGATCAAATAAGTCGAAACGGTTAGCTTCAAGGAACCGTGCGGAGACGCTGAGCTTTCTAAAAACAGCCTAAAAGTTGTGATGCTGTTCAGCAACTGCACTTGACATTCTGGTAAACAAGTCATGTGCTCTGATGTTTCAGGACATGCTTTAAATGTATTGGCATCTTGGCACCTCTGCAGCTAGTGATGGCCACTTCGACGAGGCCTTGGAGACATCCTCAAGCCAGCGCCAAAGTACACCCAATAGAGACCATCAGCTGGCGGTGATCACGCCATGTACTACTATGGCAGAACCTGTGTGTACTGACTGATTGGTTGTTTCTGTACTTGAATTTCCTGGGAGCAAAAGGAAGGATAGTCAAAGGATGATGCATCCAGCAATAAATGTGGGCCATCAGCCACTTGCAAGACATGCAGGATTTGGTGGATGCTGACATCAGCTGACTGACGGATGAATCGGAAGGGGGAAGGGGCAGCGATGATGCAAATTGCAATGTATGTTTACTCACAAATAGGGAAAGAGTTGATCGATAAGATTATTTCTTTATCCGCAAGTTGGTGCCCATGAAAGACATGGTCAGCTGGGTCAATGGAGTTGATAAAAATATCCTGAGTTGATACAGGTGTATTGACACCATGGCTTGGATGTTGCCAATTTGCCACGATAGAGAGGTGGCAGGAGCTTGTGTTACTGCTACGTGAGAGACTAAATGACTTGGTGATGAGAAAACCATAGTGATGCAAACAGCCATTGTTATTAATTATTAAGTAGAGTACAAACCTAAGACAACTATAACAAAACCATTACAAGAAAACTGAATAAAACATCTATGACTAAGTCGACTTCTTCCGTAGCAGCGCCTTCAAGAAGGGTACACGTCCTTGCACCGTCGTCGCCACATCTGACATTGTCAGGACAAGGATTTTCATCCTGGTTGCCGAGACCAACCACTAAAGGCCAGTAAATCAGACAAGGAGGCAACGCCTTCAACAAAGTAACGACGCAAGTTCATCACTGTTGAGCCCAACCAGTAAAGGCCAGAACAAGAGTTTTCACCCCGGATATGAAGCGGTGTTTCAACCAGCATTTTGATGACGGGTCTCTTGACAGTCACCCTTGCCAGTACTCCACTGCATACGGCATAGTTGCGCTAGCTGATGGGTGGGAGTCTTCCCACCAAAAAAGACAGCCCCTGCCGTCGGGGGGCACCCATGCCGCGGCGCTAATCTGACCACTGTCACGCCACAACGTCGTGAACTGACGTGTAACATCCACCACATTTTCGGGACCGCTGCCCCGGCATCCTCCATATGTATAGAGGCAGATGTCGTCGAGCATGATGTCGATGGGGGAGCGTTGTTGCACTCCGTCCCCATCAACAAACGGAAACCTTGTCGAGCAGACGACAAGTGTCCGCCCTCGGGCCGGACGTCCATCCCAAGGACACCGACACACCACCGTTGAAAGCCATCGACTGCGGGATCAAACACCTCGCAAGTCAACAACAACGAATTGTCCTTCACCGATGTCATGGCCTAGCCACATGCCGCCAACACCAGCACATATGTGCATTCTCGCAACCAACTTGAAGCTATGCCCGGGCACATCGTTCCACCACCCTCCTTGTCGGGGTCGTTGCCCTAGTCTCCCCGTCATGTACCTCGGCCACCGTGCCGCACCCCGGCCGCCGCTGGAGGACGCACAACAGCCATTGCACAAGGCCGCCACTGTCGCAATCTTGTTTTTCTGTGATGCGCCGCCGTGCTCCTGCGACGACGATGACCACAAGATGGTCCGTTCCGCCACACCTACACCACATGATTGGACCTCCAAAGGTAATAATTATAGGTGATGGTGATGCTCTTGTCCCATTACTGGACATGGATTGCTCGCATGATGTTAATGCCCCTCTTGCTATGTCGCATGATATTATGCTTTTACGTGCTTTGATTTGCCACCCGTTCATGATGTGTGATCATAAGTATGTGATGACTAGTAGTTGTGAAGCTCTTGTGATAATTTCATATGTGATATCATATTTGCAACTCCACAATCCTTGTCATATGCTATAATGAGATTTCCGATATCAAAAAATCTTTGAGCTCATTTAGTAGTGACTATGTCATTTCCATTAAAATGAACTTGATATGTGAATATGGCATAGATGACAAATTCTTGGTTAGTGGTATTTGCATATGTTGTGCTGATATTGCCATGCTCCCTTTACATAATTTGCGCAATTCTTCACATATCCCATACCATGACCGCCTTGCTTTGAATATGCATAGTTTTGATGTTGTTCAATTTCTCCATATAGCACTTGTCTTGATTGCAACCATGCTTATACTATTGCTCATGAGGAAGCCCCCATAGTTTCCTCATACATGGTAGGAGATTTGATTCATCCTATGCATTGCATGCTCCCCATATTTGTGTGCACAATATGCTTGACTTTGATATGAATGATACAAACATTAATATTGATGCACCATATACTTGCTACCCTTTGCGTCCAATCATGTTAAGCATAATAACTATCATTGCATGCAAAGAGAAAATATGCACCTTTGGGGGGGCCAAATGACAACAATCTTTTTAATTTAAGGCTCTTATTTCCTTCCTTCGGTAAATATGCTACAGCCGGGGGGCAGCGGCCCCTCAGCATTGCACATAGCTCTGACACTGCTCTCGCATGCATGATGGATGATGTGTACATGGACCACGTGCACACATTGTTTCTTTTTCAATGTTGTGTAGGTACAACACTTCCTCATCAACATCGCAAGCGCACGAGTTGAAAAAAAGAGGTCTAGAGAGCAACCAAGTTGTGCGTCACCATGGAGTGCTCATTCTCCACCATTTCTCTTCACGCAAGGATTTCACGCACCTCTTCTGTTATTGTCCAATACATATCTTGTGCTCATTTACCATGTTCACATGGCATGCTTTGATCATTTTCATTTCGTTGCCATGCCTTTGTGACCCATGATTTGCATTATACATGATATACCCCTCTATTGCTTGTATGTGTATTTGCAAGCTTGGTGGAGATATTACTTGTTATTACCATGTCCCATCCTTCATCCATGCTATTGATATTGATTGTATTGGGAGAGTCGTGTTGACCAACTGTTCTTTTCATAGGACATCTCGCCAATATGATGACAATGATTTTGCCATGATTTGCTTTAGAGCTTGTGATATGTCAAGTGCATTACTTATGCCCACTATTTGCTCACATGACATGATTAATGCTTGCTCTTTTCATGCGGTCGATGGCACCTATTTCCATGCTTTGGACATGATTGCTATCGAATGTTGTCATATGTCCCTTTTAGTTATCTCTATCCTGTTTCTATGTATTGAGTGCAACCATGCTATTAATCTTGCATATGAGAATGCCCCCATAGCATTCTCACATATAATTGGAGCTTTTGACATTTTTCATGTGAAGCATGCTCGTTGTCCTTCTTTGCACAATATACCTAGTGCCATAAATATAAACACTGTTGCATCAAATTATTCATGCACTTTCGATCCTAATGGTTGTGTGCAAGAGAAGCGACACATCATGATGGATGATGTGTTTATCTACCATGCGCATACGTTCTTTGCTTTGTTGTGTGCATGTGTAGGAAAGCTGGAACACTCGACAACTCCTACTCACCATGAGGTGACCATCGAAGCTCTTGAGAGCGGGCCACATACACTCTCCACCGACACGCTTCTACAACATATTTGCTTGTGCATCGACATTGGGAAGAACGTACAAGGACAAGCATTCAAGGTGACATCCTTCTCTTTCAAGAATCCCAAAACATTGAGCATGGCTATTGTGGATCATACTACATGTGTTGTTTGTACCATGACACATATTGGTCATCTTCGTCCACATTGCTTGCACGCATGATAGCAATTTTTTCTCTGATTTGTCATTGCCACTTCTCCATGTTTCTTGATATATATACCTTGTGTGTTGCATCAAACTTATTGATTCCATGCACTTACCATATGTTTGATTGCAACAAATGTCTTTTTCTCTCACATGCTATGCACTCTTGATTGCCACTCCCCTTGATCTATATTAATTATGGTTGTACTAAATCAACTACAAGTTTGTACTAAATCAACAACAATGAATATGGACCGGAGGGAGTACATGATTCACTTGGTTGCCTCGCGTATGTTGAACAATTGCTCTTTCATTTGTGTTAAGTGTAACAATACTTTCACCACACACTATGCACATTATGCTTGGATTATCTTGCACTTGAGATTGCCTATTGCACATACTCTCATGCACTTGATGACCCTCTCATTGCCACTCCCCATGCTCTTACCAATTTATATAAAGGTGAATCATCTCCATTACTCATGTCCACTTGTACCCTTCAAGGATGGTATGCTACTTGACCCCTCTCTTGTGTGCATACATAGGTGTGAGCGGAGCTACACATCGTCCAAGCTCAAGAGGACATGTACACCATCAGCGAGGTTGACCACATCGAAGGAGCCGGTGAGCCTCGCCAAGCACAAGAGGAATGAGAAGGCTACACGGAAGGAGGCTGGCAGCTGGAAGAAGAAGAAGTGCCCAGGCGACCCCATGCGCACGGCCTCCCCGGACCCCGTGCACACGAGCTATCCAGAGCCTCTCTGGACACCCCGTGCGCACGGCCCCTTGGACCCCGTGCACATGGGCCCTCGCCGTAGCTGTTGTCTACCCCGTGCGCACGGGCGTGTACCGTGCACACGGGACCCCCGTGCCCACGGGGTACACTTAGCCCGTGCGCACGGGCCCTCCTGCGAGTTGGCCGGGGAATGCCCCTTTTGCCCCTCCACTTAGCCACCTATATATTCCATCCGGAGACCATTTGTTAGGGTTAGCGAAGTACATGATATGATCTAGTAGAGCTTTTGATGCGGAGCATCCTATGGACATCACCATGTCAAGAGTCCGTTCAGCGAGTGACACGTGCGACTAGACCTGGGAATGGTTTGGACTCAAACTTTAGTTTTGGATCAGTTTCCCTATTGGACTCTTTTGGTTTGGATAAAACGGGCTGAGTTCCTAATGTAAGTTGGTTTGACTTGGGTTTTTCTTATTATTGGTTTGGTTTGGTTCGGTCTGGTCACGGACCAAACAATCCGAGACTATTTCAACCATGGACTGAGAACCAAATCGGCCACTAGCTTCTCCTCCTCACGGTTCGCACGTAATGACCCCACGTCTTCTCGTAGTTACAGCTAAGACCGCGGATACGGCGGCGTGGCGGAACCCAAACCACCAGCCATGGGCTCGCGTGGTGCACCAGAAATATCAAAGAGGCGGGCTGAGGGCTGTGTCTAGACGACGTACCGGCTTAGAGCATCTACAACCGTATATGATAAATATGACCCCTCAAACATCCGCGGACAGTGACCGGACGCTCTTCAAATTAGCACAACTGCATCCGGGCATCTTATACTAGATTATTAAATCCACAAAAGCATGGAAACATTACAACCTACTCTATCGTCAGTCTGACATAGTGGACGCGCTCGAGCGCCCCATATCCGCTCCATATTTGAGCTGTATATGAGGGGTGCCGGTTAGCCCGGACATTTAAGGCCCGTTTGAGGCGTCCGTCTGGGTCAAAAATTTGTGACCGGGTGGCCCGTCCGGGCGTATGAGGCGTGTTTAGGATGTTTGGCTGAGCATCTACAGCGGCGGACACTAAATTACGCCCCTCAAACGCCCGCAGACGTGCGCGTCCGCGGACAGTGACAGACTGACCGGTCACACCTTATAATTTATCTAATGCATCCGAGTATCTCATATTTCAATCCGCAAAAAAGGAGTATATCATATTTTATACCTTAGATCGATACAAAGCATACAAACGAAATCCTACTTACTACGCAAATCACATTAGTTTATGCTTCGTTGTCGGAGATGTCCATGGCCTCCGTGCCGGGCGCCGGGTAGATGGGCTCCGGCTCCTCCTCCTCATTCATAAAGGCAAGCATCTCGTCGATGTCCGCTTCCTGCTTCGTCTGGATACGACGGTTGGCCTCCGCCTCCGACAGAAATGGATCGACGATTGCCTGTTGCTTCGCCTACAGATCTGCGGCACCCGCGTATGTCACGTCCTCAGGTTTTTTGGACCGGTCAGTGACCGGGTCGTCCGCCGTGGCATTTAAGGGGTTTAAGAGCAACTCCAATGGGGTGACCCATTTCGTTCGCTGCCGCCCGTTTGGGTCGGCACGGACAAAAAAGGAGCCCAACACGCCGACCCAAACCCAAATCGAGTCCGCTTCGCGTCCACGCCGATGCATTTGCGGCCGAAATTTGCGCCCCAAATGCGTCGGCGCGGACGTGGAACAGATGCCACACACGCCTTCTCGATGTCTGCCGCCGCGTCCCCACCTGGCGGTCGTCCAACTACCCGCTGCCTACCTAGTCAGCTTAATTTATGACCTCGGGCACACGCGTCAGCGACGGCGGTCGTCCTTTTTTAAGCCGACCGTATGGCGGGGCCGTCCTCATCCGCTTTCAGCCAGCTCCCGTCCCCATCTAGCCACACTCGCTCCCCCGTCGGTGGCACTGCCCGCGCCGGCACAGCCCACGCCCGACAGGAACGCCCTCTGGAACACGACATTCCCCTGGGCCGGCCCGGCGCCAACGTTCATCGACCTCATGGACCTCGAGGACGACGACGACGACGCCTAGGGCAGCATTGGGCGCACGCGCCGACCCAAACGCGGAAGCGGACGTTCGTGTCCGCCTGGCCAACCCAAACGGACAAAATTGCCGTCCGTCTGGGTCGGCCCATTGGAGTTGCTCTAAGGCTTCCGGTCACGCATTTGTGAGCATGGTGAATCCATTTGTTGCAGGTATGGTGAATCCGTTTGTGAGTGTGTGGCTAGCTTTAGAATCCACATGCACGCATGCATGTTTCTTTGGTCGCGCATTTGAAGGACAGCAGCGATGGAAATTACTAGGCATGCAGCCCGCTCGATGCCTCTCTTATTAGACACTGGACAAGCCAATGGTTTGAAACTTCGGGTACAACCTGTATATAGAGAATGGTCTGGATGGGTTTGGATTGAAAATATGTACAGTTTGGATTGGTTTGGATTGCATCCCTTGCTGTCTGGTCTAATCTGGTTTGGTTGCTGAACTTATACACGTAGGGATTGCGCTGGGTTTAGTCTGGATTACAAACTATTCCCAGGTTTACGTGCGACATCTGCTTCACATACACAAAGGTGAATCATCTCCTTTACACGTGCTCACTCGACCCCTTCGAGGATGGTATACTACTTGACACTTCTCCCGTGTGCATGCATATGTATTGTCGGAGCTTCACGGACGACGAGGAGTGCAAGCGCCAAGGAACAACTACACCATCCGCGAGGGAAGCATGGAAGCAACGACGGAAGAAGACGAAGCTGCTGAAGCTACACCGGCCGGACATCCGGGCCAAAGGCCGGACATCCGGCGCATGTGCAGTCGCCCACGAGCTGCACCAACAGACGGCCGAAGCATTAGCGGCCGGACATCCGACCGGTGTGCCCGGACATCCTTCGCAACGCCACAGCCCGGACATCCGGCATCGCCCCCGGAAATCAAGCGTGAGGCACCCGAAGCCAGAAGGTCACCCCGCTCGGGCCGGACATCCGGCGTCTCACGAGAGCCCGGACATCCGGCGCCTGCCTGCACGCAGAGTCGGGCCAAAGGCCCATGTATCCCTTTCCTACTTACCCCTTCATGGATTAGACTATATATACTCCCCCTCCTCCTAGTTAGGGTTAGCAAAGTGATAGCTCATTTATATGTGAGCTTTGCTCCTACTCTTCTCTTGAGAGAGAGAGAGAGAGAGAGAGACTACTCCATTGGAGGCCAAGACCTCCATCTATGAGAAGATCCTGCGGGATATCATCAAGACCCCCTCGCGGGAAGATCCGTCTAGGATACCATCAAGACCTCCTCTTGGAGATGAACCTTACCTTGTATCTTTCCCTTTGTTGCTCATGTACCTTGTGGATCTTGTGTGTTTGATTGTCTAGTGGATGTATGATTGGACTTGTTCTTGAGTGTTCCCCCTTGTGATTTCTCTCCATTCTTCCCCGTGTTCTTCGTGTTCCTCGTAGGGATCCGCTCCAATCGTGAAAGATCGGGCATCTAGGGTTCTACCCTACATCATCTTGGTATCATGACCCACGTTGATCACGAATTTGGAGCGCCCCCACCCCTTGTTTCTAGCCTTTTTTTGCTTGATTTCGTCCTAAATTCGAAAAACCCCACCAAAAAATAGCCCCAAATTTTTTTGTGATTTGTTGGTTTGATGATGTTTTGTTGATTTTGATCCATGGATTTGCTTGGTTTCGAGTGGATCTAGCATCTCTCCAAGTTTCCCCACTTTCCATCCACGAAATCTCCGCAATTTTGCCCCCAAAATCATCAATTTCCGCCCCCAAATCGAGCTTCGAAGTCCAAATCCCGATCTGGAATCGTCGGGCCGGACATCCGGGCCCCAAGCCGGACATCCGGCTCCTGGAGCACAAAATCCGCACGATTCTGGACATCAGCCCCCGGATATCCGGCCCCCACCCCTGGGATTTCAGCCTTTCGTGTCACTGTTTTGCGCATAACTTTCACATTCGGAGTCCGATTTTCGCGTTCTTTAGCTCGTTGAGTAGCTATTGACATCCCCCATCCATCTAGATAGGTTTCAACACCAATTGACTCCATCAAATTTTTGGAACTTTGGCATCTTTACCTAGGCCTTCTCTTCCGCATAACCACCACTGACTTCCGCAACCTAACCCGTTTGTTTCATATAGCATTAGTGGTTGCTTGAGTAGTGATTCAAGTCTCCTAAGGTGTTTCGGCTACTTAGGGACGATTGCTTCTTCATCAACCACTACCATACACTTCTGCCACCCCAACTTAACTCAATTTTGTTTGAGCTTGTTTGAGTTGTGGATTGTGTCTCCTAAGGTGTTTCGGCTACTTAGGGACGGCAACTTCAACTCTGACACGTGTATAGCCCATCACTCCACTTCCGCATTGCCGACTCGTATAACCCATCATCCCACTTCCACATTGCCAAGTGCAAACCACCACCGCTTTTCCGCTACCACCATTTGACTTTTGTCCTTGAGATTTTGAGTTGTGGTTTTTCCGTTTCCTAAGGTGTTTCGGCTAATTAGGAACGGTTCTACATCAAGAACACCGCCACTCATCATCGCAACGGACGGTAACCTCGACGACACCATTATATATTCCCCTTGCGATTGCATTGATAACCCCTAGCCCATTTTGCGTTACTTGCCTATCGAGACTAGCATTTGAGTATTGTCGGCAACGTTACTTGTGCACATTAGTGATCTACACCTCCTATTGCATATATATCATATCATATTGGTATCATCATGCTATCATATCATATCTTGTGTCACAATTTTGTTCCCACATATACACTATTGCTATCTTGGTTTGCGCATTGGTGCAAAAGTGGCCATACAAAAAAAATAAGCTTTTAGCAAAAGAAAAAGAGAGCAAAGAGCTTGTAAGCAAGTGCCATAGCATCATACCACATTGCATATAAGATTTTCATATCCGATCATCTTGGATCATCTTGAGAGGAACACCGGGAACCATACATACATAGCATGCTTGGGATAGAAAGTTTATCCATTTTGCATCTTATAGGTTGTGCACAAGTGTCATATCCGCCTATTGAGCAATCATGCTAGCGTCTCTCTTGAGTTGTGCAACACGAGCGTTTTCCGTGGATTCCACATTTTGTGCTCATTCCTTGGTTGCACGACCCCATTTATCTATCCGTGTGTGTGTTTCCGTGTGCCATTCTCTGCTATTGGTCTACTTGTTTCGCTTGCAAATTTGTGAGTCTCTTTCAACATTATTGACTCTTGCTAACATTTTGCATCAATTCCATCCTAACCAAGCTACTCCATAAGCTTTACTTGATAGGTGTGAGTGCACAAGTCCGGTACCAATTCCACTATTCTTTCATTTCACATTGAGTGAAACAGGATACATCCTCAACTTTGGGAAAAGGTAACTTGGTATTGTTTATCTCATTTCCTATTCACCTCTACTCGAGTCTTGTGATGGATAGACAAGGCATTTCACCTTCGGTCTACAACAACAACGACGAGTTCGATGCCACGAAAAACAACTCCAACGCCAAGATGCAAGCTCAAATGGAGGAGATCAAGGCCCTCATCAAGGCCTACAAGCGGTCTTCCTCATCTTCGAGAAGACGCTCAAGAGCACATGCTTCCGAGCTACCATCTCCGGCAAGATCACATCGGCATCGACACCATCACCAACAAGAACGTGAAGGTCAAGAGCTCAACACCAACAACCGCTCAACGACTTCACCATTCCCTTGCATCTTCGTCAAGCGATTTCAAGGCATCTTCGCCTACGAACATACGGCATCTTCGCCAACAAGCACCCCAAGACTACGCTCAAGAGAAGCTCCCCAAGCTCAAGTCCACGACTTCCACGAGCTACTACGACCTCGACACCGACAATGAGATTCCTTTCTATGGGACTCAAGAACCCGAGGAGTATCTCGAGTGGGAGCGCTTGATGGACGACTACCTCAAGCTACATCAAATTCGTCCCGAAGATTAAGTGAAGTGCGCCACAAGAAACTTCCACGACTACACATCGGCATGGTGACTTCACACACCTTCGAAAAACTATGACATGAGTTGCCCAAGACGAAGAGAGCTATGCGGCGAGAGTTCGTGCCTCCAACCTACACGAAACAACTTCTACGCCAATTGGAGAACACCATCCAAGGATCCAAGTCCATCGACGCGTACTTCAAGGAGATGAAGATTGCCTTGCGACGAGCCCGCGTGGACGACCCCATTTCGATGAAATTCCACTTCATGATTGGATTGCACGACGACATCTCCAAGACTATCTTCCTCGAGAACTACAAGTCCCTCGACGACAACTACATTGGTGCTCTCAAGGCGGAACAAAAACTCATGAAGGCCAAGGCTTCACCACCCCAAGCAAACTTCTCGAAGACCAAGCTCCAAGACGACAAGCATGAGACTAGTACCACCACGATGTCCATGCCCGATGAGCTCCAAGACGATGCTCCCAAGTTCGACTTCACCGCCATCCCTCTTTGTGGCATTGATGATGCCGAGTCTACCATGACTCTTCTTCAAGACGGTGCGGCGATGCGTACGACTACGGAGACCTTCAAGGACCAAGCTTTGGAGGCGAACGACATGGTGACGAGCAAGGATGATGCTTCCATCCTTGGAGGCGAGAGTGATGACGTGCCATCTTCGGCCTTCATCCACGGCGACGATGACGAGATGATCGAGCATGGGATTTTCCCTTCGGTCATGGAGGAGAGTGATGATGTGCCATCTTCGGCCTTCATCCACGGCGACGGCGACGAGATGATCGAGCATGGGATTTTCCCTTCGGTCATGGAGAAGAGTGATGATGTGCCATCTTCGGCCTTCATCCACGGCGACGACGACGAGATGATCGAGCATGGGATTTTCCTTTCAGTCATGGAGGAGAGTGATGTTGTGCCATCTTCGGCCTTCATCCACGGCGACGACGACGAGATGGTTGAGCATGGAATTTTCCCTTCGACCACGGCGGCGTATGATGACTTGAGTGACTTTTGCCACCATATTGAGAGTGAGAGTGACTTCACCACTAGCCCCATATATGATGTGTTGCCCCAATTCCCATGTGAGGAGAGCCACAACCCCCACCACTTGAGTGAGATGAGTGACTCCACCATATGTGACTATGAGTGCACCTATTTTGAGGGAGTCAGTGAGCCACCACATAGAGAGTGAGATAGTCGATAGGGCATGTGAGGCCACTATGATTTCTAACGACTTAACCTCTACCTCTATTGTGTCTTCTCATTTGGTGCTAGGTCCCATATATGATGACGTGCCGATTCGCGACGACTTCGTCCTTCCTTTGGACAAGACGATGGCCATGGTGGAATAAGATGCACCCCCCACATGGTTCCATCAAGATGATGATATTGACCACCATTTGGTCTTACCCACCTCACCTACACCACTTGAGTGGAATGACAAAGGTAACATAGGTGATGGTGATGCTCTAGTCCCACTAGTGGACATTCTTGACATTGATTGCTTGCATGATGTTGATCCACCTAGTACCTTGCTTCATGCTAGTGTGATTTCCCCATGCGATGATTTGCCCATTTATGATGAGAGTGATGATTCTCATGTGGAGTCTATTAGTTGTGATGCCATGTTACATAGGATTTCTTGTGACAATTCTTTAGGTCACATCATGTTTGACAATCCGCTTGACTTGTCATATGCTATGCATGAGATCCACCATATGTCATATTTGCAATCTCATCGTAGTGACTATGCATATGCCATTAAAATAAACTCAATTTGCACATATGGCATAGATGACAAGCCCATGGTTATTGGCATTTGTTTTTCTTGTGATGAAATTGATATGCTACCTTTGCATCATTTATCTCATATGCCATGCCATGACAACCTAGCTTCGGATATGCATTGTTTTGGATGTTGTCTATTTTCTCCATATGATGTTTCCGATATTGCTCATGAGGAGACCCTATAGTTTCCTCATACATGTTAGGAGAATTTGATCCATCCCATTCATTGCATGATCCCAATACTTGTGTGCACCATATGCTCCCCATGAACAAACATGCTATTGATGTGCCATATACTTGCATTCTCAATTTGTGTCCCCATCGTGTCATACATAATAACTATTCTTTCATGATGGATGATATGTTCTTATACCATGCATCAAATTTCTTTGAGCGATGCCTATCTTGTGCTAACTCACATGTGCACATACACATCATGATGGATGATGTGTACATTTACCACGCACACAATTTCTTTGGTTTGTGTCTCTTGTGTAGGTACCCATGAACACTTGTCAACCTCACAATCCCATGAGTTGACAAAACGAGCTCTAAAGAGCAATGATGACTTGAGATCACGTGGATTGTCTTTCCCACCGCTCTCTTCGCGCCAAGACTTCGCGCATTCATTCTACATGGCCCTCACTTGGCTATGGGTTATTGTCCATTACATATTCTATGCCCATCTTGCCATGTTCACTTTGCATAATATGCTCTTCCTATGCTTTTGCCATGCATTTGTGACTCATGCTTTGCATTACACATGATGATTGATTCTCATACTTGTATGTGTATTTGCAAGCTTGGTGGAGATATTGCTTGTTATTGCCATGTTTGCTTTGTGGACCATTCCTATGATGATACTTTCATCTTGCTTTGTGCTCGTGCTTGCGATATGTCATGTGCATTGTCTATGCCTAGTATTTGCTCACATGACATAATTGTCATGATTTCTTCTATTGTGTTGCATCTTCGCTCCACTAGTTTGCACGACTTGACCACTATGCTTGCTTGCCTTGTTGCATCACCAATGATTCATACTTGCTCATTTCATGCGGTTGATAACAACCATCTATATGCTTTGCACATGATTCATATTGCTTCTTGTCATATACCTCCATGTGTCGCCTCTCTCATGCTAGATGATTTGCCATGTATTGAGTGCAACGATGCATTTAGCCTTGCTAATGAGATTGCCCCCATAGCATTCTCACATATGATTGGAAATTTTGACATATTTGTTGTGAAGCATGCTTGTCTTCCTTCTTTGCACCATATGCATCGTGCCATGAACATAAAGATTGTTGCATCATATTATTCATGCACTTGTGATTCTAATGGTTATGTGCAAGAGAAGAGAACCATCATGATGGATGATGTGTTTATCTACCACGCGCATATGTTCTTTGTTTTGTTGTGTGCTTGTGTAGGATACTTGGACTTTGTGTTGACTTCCACTTCACGTGAGTTGACCATTCGAGCTCTTGAGAGCGAACCTCATACTTCCTACCACTTCGGCATTGTGAAGAATGCACAAAGACACGCATTCAAGGTGACATCCTTCTTGAGCTTGGATATTGTGGATCATACTTCATGTGTTGCTTGCACCATTTGCACGCATGTTAAAGACATTGCTTTCACCCATGATTGCCACATTTCCATGCCCCATGACATATATACCTTGTGTGTTGCATCCAATTCTTGGACTACTTGCTACTATCATATGGTTGGTTGCACCAATATCATTTCTTCACATATGCCATGTCCCTTTGCTCATGATTCACTTGATTGCCTCACACATGATGAACAATTGCTCTTCCTATTGTGTTGAGTGCCACACTATATTCACTACACCCTATGCACGTTATGCTTGGATTGTCTTGCACTTGACCCATGTGTTTAGACATCTCATCTTATTTGGTGTTGTGAATGATTCCTATGCCTACCATCGACCATTTGTCGAGCGTTTTATGCATGTTTGCTATGATCCTTGAGGTAGATGCTTGTTCTCTTGTCAAACATATTGGCATCTCTACATCACATTTACATGCTTGTCCCCATGATATCTTTGCTTGTGCTCAATTCATATGCTTACATGTCATGACACAATCCTTTGTCAAACCATATGCTATGCTTGATGACAACACTTGTTCGGTGAATCACCACTTGAATGCTTGGTTTTGCACTAACGCTAACCACATTTGTTTTTCCAAGTGTTTGTTGTCCTTACTCCTTTTGAAGGAATCACAAGACGGTGCGACATTGGAGAGTGCCCATTTCGAGCTTCAAGATGACAAGTACTTGGTGAACGTCCACTTCTACACGGCGAAGCCATCTCTTTCCCATGGTGATTTGGTTTTTGATCCGAGGTCAGATCTTTCCCAATGGAGGGGAGATGATGCGGAGCATCCTATGGACATCACCATGTCAAGAGTCCGTTCGGCGAGTGACACATGCGACATCTACTTCACACACACAAAGGTGAATCATCTCCTTTACACGTGCTCACTTGACCCCTTCGAGGATGGTATACTACTTGACACTTCTCCCGTGTGCATGCATAGATATTGTCGGAGCTTCACGGACGACGAGGAGGAGTGCAAGCGCCAAGGAACAACTACACCATCTGCGAGGGAAGCATGGAAGCGACAACGGAAGAAGACGAAGCTGCTGAAGCTACAGCGGCCAGACATCCGGGCCAGAGGTCGGACATCCGGCGCCTGTGCAGTCGCCCACGAGCTGCACCAACAGACGGCCGAAGCATCAGCGGACGGACATCCGGCCCGTGTGCCCGGACATCCGGCGCAACGCCACAGCCCGGACATCCGACATCCCCCCGGAAATCCGGCATGAGGCACCCGAAGCCAGAAGGTCACCCTGCTCGGGCCGGACAATCGGCAAACCGCCCCGGACATCCGGCGTCTCATGAGAGCCCGGACATCCGGCCCCCAGCCCGGACATCCAGCGCCTACCTGTGCGCATAGTCGGGCCAAAGGCCCATGTATCCCTTTCCTACTTACCCCTTCATGGCTTAGACTATATATACTCATCCCCCTCCTCCTAGTTAGGGTTAGCAAAGTGATAGCTCATTTGTATGTGAGCTTTGCTCCTACTCTTCTCTTGAGAGAGAGACCACATCTAGGAGAAGATCCTGCGAGATATCATCAAGACCCCCTCGCGGGAAGATCCGTCTAGGATACCATCAAGACCTCCTCTTGGAGATGAACCTTACCTTATATCTTTCCCTTTGCTGTTCATGTACCTTGTGGATCTTGTGTGTTTGATTGTCTAGTGGATGTGTGATTGGACTTGTTCTTGAGGCAGCCTGTGCATATGAATTGTGTCCACAGGACATCTCCATTTGCCACCTGGACCTTTAGTTTCTTGGTGGTAGTAGTAGGCACAGCAATTTTGTCAGCTAAGTCAGGAGACATGAAGGCTGATGTGCCGCCACTGTCAATCAGTGCAGTTGCATGAACAGGTCCTGTGACGGTGAAGGTGTTGCTCGTTGCAGCAATACCCATGAGGGCATGCATAGATATCTTGAGCTCCTCTTCTCCTTGTTGTGCTTGGAACTCAGCCAGATCTTCATCACTCTCAATGATGTAGACAATGTCAGGTTGTTCTTCAGTTTGTGCCTGAAGTGCCTGCACTTGATTTTTCTGACTGAGTTTGCAAATCTGCCTGTGGCCAGGTACCCATGGTTCTTTACATCTGAAACAGATGCCTTTCTGTCTTGCTTGTTGGATGAGGACCTGGTTGGAAGGAAGATTAAGGGCAGGGACAGCTGTTGGTTTTGGTATGTCAAAATTGACCTGTCTTCGAACCGAAAATGGCGCGAAGGCAGGTTTCTTGATATTAGCTGCCTGTTCCAACCTTCTGGCCATCCACATTGTATCTTGCAAGCCTTTGGGCTTGTTGCATTGCAGGTGTGCTTGTATGTACTCAGACAGCCCGGCGACAAAGCTATTAGTATAGTTGTCATCTGGAAGACCTGGGTTGTCCCTCCTCTTTGAGGTTGAGTGATCTTTCAAACTGTTCAATGTACTGTCCAACAGTTCCACTTTGAGATAGTGCATGAAATTGCTTAACATTGTCACAAATTGAACTTTCTGCAAATCTATCCCCAATATACCTGCAAAATCTGTGCCAGGGAAGGGTATGAGCATGGAAGCCAGTGCCTCTCCACCATTGCATTGCAGTGCCCTTGAGGTAAGATACTGCAATGTCAGTTCTTTGTTCTAGGGGTGTTCTTGAGGTGTCAAAGTACTGTTCAATAGTCTGAATCCAGTGTTCTTTATCTTCGCCAGAAAATTCAGGTATGTTTAATTTGGCTGGTTTGACACTGACAATTCCTCTCCTTGTATCATGTGGACTGCTGCTTCTGTTCCTCACCTGTTTAGGTACCTGTTCACCCCCATCTTCCTCATGTAGGTACCCCTGATTGTCCTGTTTTTGTGGCTGCACCAACAGTTGCTGTTGCTGGCCATAATGGGGATGCCTGTATGGGTGTCTGGCAGTGTTATCAGCTGGATTGTCCTTGGTTGTGTGGTCAGGAACAACCGTGGTCACTAAAGCATGAACCTTAGGAGCTGCTTGGTTGATGTTGCCTTGTCCGGGTGAGATACCCACCTCTCTGTTTGCTGGAAGAATTTCAGGAGTGCCTGGTGGTCCCTCTGTCACCATTCGTTTACCCAAGTTAGGTTGGTCGGAGAAGAAACCATCCAAACTGGATTGAACCTTGGAAAAGCTGCTCTGTAAATCGGCAAAATTCTGGTTTACGGAGTGGGTGAACTCAATGAACTCTTGACGATCAGCCGCTCTCTGCTGCTGTAGTGTCTGGACATCCAGCTGGAGGGACTTGAGCTCGAGGTCCGTGTTCGACGAATCGGAGTGAGGGGCCATGATTTCAGTCAGGGTTTATGAAAGCAGGAAGCTTGCCCATCTAACTGAACAGAAAACAAATAGGGAGGGCGAGGAGGGGATTTTACGACCACAAGGTGGCAACCGGACCTGCGCTCCGGTTTCTGCCGCCGCCAGCACCGCCGCCTGCGCCCGCCACCGATGTGCACCGGAAAGGGTGGGTGGGTGTGATTTTACTGCCGCAGAAGTGTTCTGGAGCAACCATTCCCGGCCCAAACCTGCACTCGAGCAGTCTACCGCCGCCTGCGCCACCAGCTGCCTCGCCGCCGCCGGGATCTGGGCCAGAGTCAAGCTCCCGCAGCGTCCCCAAATCCAAAACGCCGCCGAGAACCGAAGGCTCTGATTACCAATTGACAGGCTCTAACTCTCTGACGAACACTAACACATGGAATTCTGGGAAACTCTTGCTTGATTTCAGAGGAAACTAGTTAGGGTTCTTACAACAAGAGGAAAGTAGGCCAACCACTCCAGTGGCGGCTAGGGTTACAACCCAGTTTACATTTGATGCCTCTCCCGATGGGATCTGAGGTCTTTATAAGAGGAAAAGTTTACTGAAGGTAAAAACAGCCTGACAGCAACATGAACAGATACAGTAAGTATACGCGCTACAGTGATTTGATCATAGCCGGCGGATGGAGATCGGACAATGCTCAGACGACAGCTTAAGTGACTCTGCGTACCGCTTCGTGACTACACTCCAGCCACGCGATGAGGATCTGACGGTCTACGGCTGTTGTCAGACGATGAACCTGTAGGGGAGATTCAGGAAACAGAGGAGGGCCTGACAGTGCATTTGATTAGTGTTGGTTTAAGCTAATGTTTGCCGCATCAACAATAAACAGCCATGAAACTGAACTATATGCAAACACCATTGTTGGGCATCAAGTTAGATCAAAGGCATTGGTTACTAGGATTAGCGCAACAGAGTAGAAGTCTAGGCCTGAGTCAGTTTAGAAGTTATGAAAAGAATAAGTTGACTCCGACTATGTTATGAGTCTGTATCCTCCCAGGACCCCTATCCTTTGTTCATATCACCCAGGACACCTATCCTCTGCTAGGCTTCATAAGTCCTCTATATGCTTTCCAGACTTAAGTCTAATTATCTGATTTCCCAATCTCTGCTCCAGCCACCGAACATGGCGCCTACCCGTCACCAGTCACCACCGGCCTAGTCCTCCGATGAGTTACTCTTACAACCCCCAAAGTAAAGGGCATATCGACCATATTGTCAGGTCTCATACATCCGAAGCTCTCTAATTAAAATTAATCATTGCAGACAACCCACTGTCCATCCTCATCGCTCAAACCAAACAAAATTTAGGCTCATCCTAACTAACTGTCATTGCTCCAACCAAACAAAAAATTGGCTCATACCACTCATGCAACCAAACAAGAGAATCGGTTCATCCCATCCACAAAAATCTGGATGGCCCCAACTCATCCATCCTTGCACTAAAATCAAACAGACCCTTATACATCCTCACCCCTTCAACGAAACAGAGGGTTAATTGTGTCCAACTCTTATCTTCCCAAACAAACTAAAAAAGGGGCGTGTCCCATCCATGGGAACCTACCTGAATGGCCACAACTAATCCCCCTTGACCTCAAACCAAAGACATCCGAACTATACCCCCCGCTTGGGTGAATAATGATATCATCACATGAATGCATGACCACCCACGATTTTTCCAATTAGATATAAGATGTCGGTTTTTTCTAGTCTCACAAAATTATGATCCAGTTAGCATGCCCTATCCCTTGTAAATTCTGACGTCATCAAGTGACAACGACCCACAACCAAATCAAGAAAGAGACAAACTATTACATCGTATGCATCAAATATCCAAATTTGATTGAGTGAGTGCTTATTCGATTTACTGGCAGTGTATTCCTAGTTGTATTCAGGATATTGTACTCTCTGAATCTTTTATCTGAATGAACGAGCCAACCTTTACCTCAAAAAAATCCAAATTTGATATGAAAAGTTTGAAATTTTTACATGACAAGATCATTAAAATTGAAATGTTGTTAAACTATTTTCAACAAATAGTGCTAGGAATAGTTTTTACAGTAAGATTAAGAGTACCAACCTGCAGTAATGGAGCCTCCAGGTGAATTAATAAACAACTTGATATCCTTTGTGTGGTCCTTTGCATCCAACAGTAAGAGTTGACTGGTGATAAGATCCGCAGTCAAATCATCCACCTGCTCAGCAATCAGCACAGGGCATTCAAAGAAACAGATGCATAAATATCGGGTTTAAACTCCATTTTAGGGGATTGACATAAGTACTTTAAGTTTTAACATGTGCACAGGAAACAATAGCTTGCAGACCAAGCATAATTTGATAACTGAGACCAAATTGAATGGTGGTATTATTAGCTTTGACTTTTGATACCATCCCACTCCGTAATATCAAGAACACATGTCCCATGTCCTATCATGGTAGTGGCGAGTTCCAACTAAAAATTATTCTACCGCGGGTATGCTATTTAAACCATGAGTTGGTTGCGAGATCTTATGGGTTTCACCTCTAGCCTACCCCAACTTGTTTGGGACTAAAGGCTTTGTTGTTGTTGTTGTTGTTGTTGTTGTTGTTGCGGGTATGCTATTTAAACCAACCGTGGAATTGGACCAGATATGTGATAATCATCCTCAAATAAGTAGTTCTATTTCAGATCTGTTTGTGGTAAGAAAGATGAAAAGGGGAAAGGATGTACACAAAAAAGAATAACCCCAAGGAAATAACCCCTGTTTATATTAGATTTCCCAATTATCATCAGTTGACAACAATGGTAACAGGTGACTCAAAATTATTGCAAGCATGTAATGTGTTGCATATGGTGCAACAAGGTAACATCTAATCCATCAATAAACATCACTCATATGATCACATGACTTATGCTGGACAAAGCTTGTCCACGGTGCAGCAAAAAATACAAAAATATATTCCATTTACCATTTTGATGCCTATTAGAAAGAACTAATGATGATTACAACAACTGGAATAACCATGACGACAGCCAATAAAGGTCACACAACGTAGACATGTGATGAACTTCTACCATATGCACATAAAATGGCAGAATCCCCAAGGTAAAATGTTAGAATGCATAAATGAATCAAACCTACTGTGTATGTTCAGGTTGAAATGATTTACTGGTTAAATTCAATTTTACTGCCATTCTTTTCAATACCACTCAAAATTTCCAGCAATCATTCTATTTATCTTGACTTATTAAACACAAGATTTATTTTATGGGGAAAGGCTAGAGGATCTCTCTACCTAAAAAAATTACTTCAAAACACATGGAATTTCCTGCTTTTAAGCATTTATCACGAGAAACTTGACCTGGAATGCAAGAACCACATACCAGAAAGTGGGACTTGGGCAAGAAGTAAAGAAGGAAGCTAACCGGGGAGCCGAGAAAGATGATTCGCTGGCGGAGAAGCATGTTGCTGGTGTCCAACTCCTCGAGACGGGCTTTTCCAGCTGCCGGTCGCGCTCCCGACAGCCCGGACAGGTCCCATCCGGAGGAGAGCGTCTGCCGGGCCGCCGCCACGGCAGATGAGCGGATGGCCGCTCTTGGCGCCGACCTCGAGCAGCAATAGCTGCGGGTGAGGAACATACACGATGAAGAGGGGGAGCAGGGAGGCGCCGTGATGGTCGCCATGGCTGCTTCACCTTCCACTTTTTGTTATCCGGGAAGGGCTTACGGGTGAAAGCAACCGATGGGGATATGGGGATTATTTGTATATAAATGGAAAAAGTACTAAAATCAACCGGCTGATTTCTTACTGGCATCAGCCGCGTCGCGAGGCGTCCGATACAGCTGGATCGTCTGGTGCTC
The DNA here is from genome assembly GCA_963921465.1 of Triticum timopheevii. Lineage (NCBI taxonomy): Eukaryota > Viridiplantae > Streptophyta > Magnoliopsida > Poales > Poaceae > Triticum > Triticum timopheevii. Next base: position 277,747,276 of record OY997266.1, on the reverse strand, counting down.
GTGTCTCTCGCGCGCACTCGTGTCAAGTGGCTGCAAGCACACTTTCCACCAGGTCCCACACACCGTGATCTTAGACCTCTCCTGATGCATTAGTGCTAAAGTGGGGTGCTAAGTGCATTAAAATGCTTAGCTACTAACGTCCCCAATGCATCGGTGCTTAGATTTTGTAGCTAAGTGCATTAAAATGCTTAGCAATTAACGTCCCCAATGCATCGGTGCTTAGGTTTTGTAGCTAAGTCTTCTCTATTTAATTGTTTAGTAATAAAACTCCTTCATGTGTTGGTTCTTGTTGGGGTTACCATAATCCTCTCTCTCTTTAATTGTTTTGCCACATCATTTTTCTGCCTATGTAGCATCCTTAGCACATGTACACCGTGAAGCACTGGGAAGGGCCTTAGCTCCTTCCCTTCCATGTGAACACGTGAGCCATCTGCGTTTCTGTTCGTCTCTAACCTTTCGTTGGTCTCTACTACTTTCTTCCATGAGCGTGACTGGCCAAGCCATGCCTACTCCAATCGACGATGCAAACCCGCCGGCCGTGTTGTGACACGGCACATCGCGATGCGATGCAACACCCTCAACGCTGCAGAAAAGCCTTGGTGATGGGATGTAGCACCCGTAGACGGCTGCGCGGTGCTGCGATGCACCCTGATGAGGACATCAATACCATTGTTACACCCACAACCCATGCTGCTATACATACTGGACCAATTACTAGAGCTCGCGCACGTCAATTAAATTACCAGGTACTTTCGTTTCTTGGTAATGATTCTAATGTTCATGAGAATATGATACTGCCTAAATTGGATACATTTGTTTTGCTTACAAATGAAGGGCTTAGCTTGGAGAAGGATGAACATTGGAGCAAGAACAAGCATGGAGATGATGGCATGCGCAAGGGGAACAAGAACAGAGTTACAAGTGATGATTTCAGGATGTTGAAGCCACCATAATGAGTGCATGAAGCCTTGGACGAAATATACAAGATGCCACTTCATAAATTTCATCCAGAGACTATTCTAGGTGTTGTGTCACCATATTATTGGGCCAGGCCCATGTATTTTCGAAATACTTGAGTATAGGCTGTTTTTAGAGTTCGTATGTGTGGGGAAACAAGAGATAGGGTTGATTTCGGACCCCTTCCCCAAGGGCCACGAAATTCCCCCCTCTTCCCCCATATATACAGCCCTTAAGGCGTTGTTTAGACTTTGGGTTTTGTTTAGATTAAAAGTTCGCCATAGCTGCAACTTCGCGTACTTCGTTTGTGTTCAACGACCAGACAAAGGCGTCACAGAACCCCACCTTGATCAGTAAAGCTTTCATCTTATATTCGCAATATCCAAATTGCAATCTCAGTTTCTTGCTTGTTCTTCGTTTGCTCGCAGGAAACAGACCCTCGTGGTCAGGTTGATCGTGCTCCGGCGTGGTCAATAACCTCTCGGAGTTGGTTTAGCGATTGCTAAGGCGCGACGTCCTCGCACGTTCGTAGTCGGATCGTTAAAGTCGACTTCCACCAAAGCGATATCCATCATCTCATCGAAAAACGGGACACCTTTGCCTCTATCACTCCCACTCGTCACCGTTGCAAGTTGAACGGTGTGTGACGCTGCAGGGGCATCGGTGCTTCCATGCAGCGGTCGTTGGCGTTGATGGTGCTGCGCATACTTCGGTGTTGGCGGCGTGGCGAGTCAAGGCGGCGACGCTGCATTGAAGCGTCCAACCGTGTTATTGCCAACACTTCGCCGGCAGGCTGCTCCGAAGGCGCGACGAGTCAAGGCGGCGACGCTACATTGAAGCGTCGGCCGTGCTGTGGCCGACACTTCGCCGGCAGTGCTGCTCGCAGGACGCGACGAAGCTGCATTGAAGTGTCATCCGCGCTTCTCCGAGAGCATGACGAGTCGAGGCAGCGGCAACGCTACATTGAAGCATCGACCATATCATGGCCTACGCTACACCGACAGTGCTGCTCGGAGGACGCGGTGAAGCTGCATTGAAGCGCTGGCCGCGCTGCTCCGAGTGCGCGACGAGTCGAGGCGGCAACGATGCTGCATTGAAGCATCGACCATGTCGTGGTCGGCGCTACGCCGACAGTGCTACGAGATGGGCGCTCCTGCGGGGCGCGGCGAGTCGAGGCGGTGATGCTGCACTGAAGCATAGACCATGTCGTGGACAAAGCTTTGCCGACTGTGCTGCGAGGAGGGCGCTATTGTGGGCGTGACGAGTCGAGGCGACGATGCTGCATTGAAGTGCCGACCATGTCTTGGTCGGCGCTTCAACGACAGTGCTGCGAGGAGGGCATTGTTGTGGCGAGTCGCGGCGACAACGCTCCAATGAAGCTTTGACGATGTTGTGGCTGGCGTGGCTCTGGCAATGCGTGCGGCGAGGCGGGTGCTCGTTGTGTTGTGCGGTGACGCTTCCTCCGTGCTCGTGTGCTGCGAATGCATGAGGAACGAAGTAGGACGTCGTTGTACATTGACCAAATCCAATGACCATACTGCATGCAGATCATCAAAATCCGACGGTCATTGACCCAACTGATTTCCCGACATCAACAGCTCAAGACCCTCACGAGGGGTGATACGTCTCCAACGTATCTATAATTTTTGATTGCTCCATGCTACTTTATCTACTATTTTGGACTATATTGGGCTTTATTTTTCACTTTTATATTATTTTTGGGACTAACCTATTAACCGGAGGCCCACCCCAGAATTGCTATTTTTTGCCTATTTCAGTGTTTCGAAGAAACGGAATATCAAACGGAGTCCAGACGGAATGAAACCTTCGGGAACGTGATTTTCTCATCGAACGTGATCCAGGAGACTTGGACCCTACTCCAAGAAGTGCCAGAGGCGGTCACGAGGGTGGAGGGCGCGCCCCCCTACCTCGTGGGCCCCCTATTGCTCCACCGACGTACCCCTTCCTCCTATATATACCTACGTATCCCCAAACAATCAGAATAAGGAGCCAAAAACCTAATTCCACCGCCGCAACCTTCTGTATCCACGAGTTCCCATCTTGGGGCCTGTTCCGGAGCTCCGCCGGAGGGGGCATCCACCATGGAGGGCTTCTACATCAACACCATAGCCCCTCCGATGAAGTGTGAGTAGTTTACTTCAGATCTTCGGGTCCATAGCTAGTAGCTAGATGGCTTCTTCTCTCTTTTTGGATCTCAATACAGTGTTCTCCCCCTCTCTCGTGGAGATCTATTCGATGTAATCTTCTTTTTGCGGTGTGTTTGTTGAGACCGATGAATTGTGGGTTTATGATCCAACTTATCTATGGAAAAAATTTGAATCTTCTCTGAATTCTTTTATGTATGATTGAGTTATATTTGCAAGTCTCTTCGAATTATCCTTTTTGGTTTGGCCAACTAGATTGATAGTTCTTGCCATGGGAGAAGTGCTTAGCTTTGGGTTCAATCTTGCGGTGTCCTTTCCCAGTGACAGCAGGGGCAGCAAGGCACGTATTGTATTGTTGCCATCGAGGATAACAAGATGTTTTTTTATCATATTGCATGAATTTATCCCTCTACATCATGTCATCTTGCTTAAAGCGTTACTCTGTTTTTAACTTAATACTCTAGATGCATGTTGGATAGCGGTCGATGAGTGGAGTAACAGTAGTAGATGCAGAATCGTTTTGATCTATTTGTCTCGGACGTGATGCCTATATACATGATCATTACCTAGATATACTCATAATTATGCTCAATTCTGTCAATTGCTCAACAGTAATTTGTTCACCCACCGTAGAATAACTATGCTCTTGAGAGAAGCCACTAGTGAAACCTATGGCCCCCGGGTCTATTCTCATCATATCAATCTCTATCGCTTTATTACTTGATTTGTTTTTACTTTGCCTTTTACTTTTCACTTTGCATCTATCTATCAAAAATACCAAAAATATTATTTATCATCTCTATCAGATCTCACTCTCGTAAGTGACCGTGAAGGGATTGACAACCCCTAATCGCGTTGGTTGCGAGTAGCTATCATTTTGTGCAGGTACGAGGGACTTGTGCGTGGTCTCCTACTGTATTGATACCTTGGTTCTCAAAAACTAAGGAAAATACTTACGCTACTTTGCTGCATCATCCTCTCCTCTTTGGGTAAATCCAACGCAGTGCTCAAGAGGTAGCAAGAAGAATTTTTGGCGCCGTTGCCGGGGAGGCTCACACAAGCAAGTCAACTATACCAAGTACCCATCACAATCCCTATCTCTCGCATTACATTATTTGTCATTTGCCTCTCGTTTTCCTCTCCCCCACTTCACCCTTGCCGTTTTATTTGCCCTCTCTTTCCCAGTCTCCTCCTCTCTTTCCCGTTTGCCTTTTCTCGTTGCCTTTCTGTTTGCTTGTGTGTTGGATTACTTGTTGCCATGGCGTAAGATAATACCAAATTGTTTGACTTCTCGAATACCAATAATAATGATTTCCTTAGTACTCCGATTGCTCCTCTTAATAATGACGAGTCTTGTGAAATCAATACCGCTTTGCTAAATCTTGTTATGAAAGATCAATTCGCCGACCTTCCTAGTGAAGATGCCGCTACTCATCTAAATAATTTTGTTGATTTGTGTGATATGCAAAAGAAGAAAGATACGGATAACAATATTGTCAAGTTGAAGTTATTTCCGTTTTCGCTTAGAGATCGTGCTAAAGTTTGGTTTTCATCTTTGCCTAAAAATAGTATTGATTCTTGGAACAAGTGCAAAGATGCTTTTATCTCTAAGTGTTTTCCTCCCACTAAGATCATCACTCTTAGGAACGATATCATGAATTTTAAACAACTTGATCATGAGCATGTTGCCCAATCTTGGGAAAGAATGAAATTGATGCTTCGCAATTGCCCTACTCATGGTTTGAATTTATGGATGATCATACAAAATTTTTATGCCGGATTGAATTTTGCTTCTAGAAATCTTTTAGATTCGGCCGCGGGAGGCACGTTTATGGAAATTACGTTAGGAGATGCCACAAAATTACTTGATAATATTATGGCTAATTATTCTCAATGGCACACCGAAAGATCTTCTAGTAAAAAAGTGCATGCTATAGAAGAAATCAATGTTTTGAGTGAAAAGATGGATGAACTTATGGAGATGTTTGCTCCTAAAAATACTCCTCTTGATCCCAATGATATGCCTTCGTCTACTTTGCTTGAGAATAATAATGAATCTATGGATGTGAATTTTGTTGGTAGGAATAGTTTTGGAAACAACGCGTATAGAGGGAATTTTAATCCTAGGCCTTATCCTAGTAATCCTTCTAATAATTATGGAAATTCATACAACAACTCTTATGGAAATTTTAATAAGATGCCCTCTGAATTTGAGAGTGGTGTTAAAGAGTTTATGAATTCACAAAAGAATTTTAATGCTTTGCTTGAAGAGAAATTGCTTAAAGTTGATGATTTGGCTAGGAACGTTGATATAATTTCTCTTGAAATTGATTCTTTAAAGCTTAGATCTATTCCTCCTAAGCATGATATCAATGAGTCTCTCAAAGCCATGAGAATTTCCATTGATGAGTGCAAGGAAAGAACCGCTAGGATGCGTGCTTCCAAAGATGCCTTTATTAAAGCGTGTTCTTCCAATTCCTATGAAAATCAAGATGAAGATCTAAAAGTTATTGATGTGTCCCCTATCAAATCTTTGTTTTGTAATATGAATCTTGATGAAACTGAATATGATCTTCCTTTACCTAGAAGGCGTTCTAAGAATTCGGAGTTTCTAGATCTTGATGATGAATTTGATGAAAGTGGGATTGAAAGAAATAAAAACCTAGATGTTGCTAAACCCACTATTTTGGATCTCAAGAAATTTAATTATGAAAATTGCTCTTTAATTGGTTGTATTTCCTTGTTGCAATCCGTGCTAGATTCTCCTCATGCTTATAGTCAAAATAAGGCCTTTACCGAACACATTGTTGATGCCTTGATGCAATCTTATGAAGAAAAACTTGAGTTGAAAGTTTCTATCCCTAGAAAACTCTATGATGAGTGGGAACCTACTATTAAAATTAAAATTAAAGATTATGAGTTTCATGCTTTGTGTGATTTGGGTGCTAGTGTCTCTAATATTTCCAGAACTTTATGTGATTTGCTAGATTTCCGTGATTTTGATGATTGCTCTCTAAACTTGCATCTTGCGGATTCCACTATTAAAAAGCATATGGGAAGAATTAATGATGTTCTTATTGTTGCAAATAGGAATTATGTGCCCGGAGATTTTATCGTTCTTGATATAGATTGCAATCCTTCATGTCCTATTATTCTTGGTAGACCTTTCCTTAGAACGATTGGTGCAATTATTGATATGAAGGAACGGAATATTCGATTCCAATTTCCCTTAAATAAGGGCATGGAACACTTCCCTAGAAAGAAAATAAAATTACCATATGAATCTATCATGAGAGCCACTTATGGATTGCCTACAAAAGATGGCAATACCTAGATCTATCCTTGCTTTTATGCCTAGCTAGGGGCGTTAAACGATAGCGCTTATTGGGAGGCAACCCAATTTTATTTTTGTTTTTTGTTTTTGCTTCTGTTTAGGAATAAATAATCCATCTAGCCTCTGTTTGGATGTGGTTTTATCTTTTAATTAGTGTTTGTGCCAAGTAGAACCTATAGGATAACCTACGATGATAGTTGATTTGATTCTGCTGAAAAATAGAAACTTTGCATGAACGAATATAATTTTTTTAAATCACAGGAACGTGATTTTGCGTTGATTCTTTTTGCTGCTGTTCAATAAGCAAATTGTACAAGACTTCCTATTTTGGTAAAATTTTTAGAGTTCCAGAAGTTTGCGTTATTTACAGATTGCTTCAGACTGTTCCGTTTTTGACAGATTCTGTTTTACGGGTGTTGTTTGCTTATTTTGAGGAATCTATGGCTAGTAAAATAATTTATAATCCATATAGAAGTTGGAATACAGTAGGTTTAACACCAATATAAATAAAGAATGAGTTCATTACAGTACCTTAAGTAGTTCTTTGTTTTCTTTCTCTAACGGAGCTCACGAGATTTCTGTTGAGTTTTGTGTTGTGAAGTTTTCAAGTTTTGGGTGAATTCTTTTGATGGATTATGGAACAAGTAGTGGCAAGAGCCTAAGCTTGGGTATGCCCATGGCACCCCCAAGATGATCCAAGGACACCAAAAAGTCAAAGCTTGGGGACGCCCCGGAAGGCATCCCCTCTTTCGTCCACTTCCATCGGTAACTTACTTGGAGCTATATTTTTATTCACCACATGATATGTGTTTTCCTTGGAGCGTCTTGTATTATTTGCGTCTTTGCTTGTTAGTTTACCACAATCATCCTTGCTGTACACACCTTTTGAGAGAGCCATACATGAATTGGAATTTGTTAGAATACTCTATGTGCTTCACTTATATCTTTTGAGCTTGATAGTTTTGCTCATAGTGCTTCACTTATATCTTTTGAGCATGATAATTTTTGCTCTAGTGCTTCACTTATATCTTTTAGAGCACGGTGGTGGATTTGCTTTAAAGAAACTATTTGATCTCTCATGCTTCACTTAGATTATTTTGAGAGTCGTTAATAGCATGGTAATTCGCTTAATGTTAATATACTTGGTGTTCAAGATATGTGAAACTTTCTTTTGAGTGCGTTGAATACTAAGATAAGTTTGATGCTTGATAATTGTTTTGAGATATGAAGATGGTGATATTAGAGTCATGCTAGTTAAGTAGTTGTGAATTCAAAGAATACTTGTTTTGAAGTTTGTGATTCCCGTAGCATGCGCGTATGGTGAACCGTTATGTGATGAACTCGGAGCATGATTTATTTATTGATTGTCTTCCTTATGAGTGGCGGTCGGGGACGAGCGATGGTCTTTTCCTACCAATCTATCCCCCTAGGAGCATGCGCATAATACTTTGCTTTGATAACTTCTAGATTTTTGCAACAAGTATATGAGTTCTTTATGACTAATGTTGAGTCCATGGATTATACACACTTTTTCCCATCCTTCCACCTTTGCTAGCCTCTCTAATACCGCGCACTTTTCACCGGTATCATACACCCACCATATACCTTCCTCAAAACAGCCACCATACCTACCTATCATGGCATTTCCATAGCCATTCCGAGATATATTGCCATGCAACTTTCCACCATTCCGTTTATTATGACACGCTCCATCATTGTCATATTGCTAGCATGATCATGTAGTTGACATCGTATTTGTGGCAAGGCCACCGTTCATAATTCTTTCATACATGTCACTCATGATTCATTGCATATCCCGGTACACCGCCGGAGGCATTCATATAGAGTCATACTTTGTTCTAAGTATCGAGTTGTAATTGTTGAGTTGTAAGAAAAATAAAAGTGTGATGATCATCATTATTAGAGCATTGTCCCAAGTGAGGAAAGGATGATGGAGACTATGATTCCCCCATAAGTCGGGATGAGACTCCAGATGAAAAAAAAAGAGAGGCCAAAAAAAAAGAGAAAGGCCCAAATAAAAAAATGAGAGAAAAAGAGAGAAGGGACAATGCTACTATCCTTTTACCACACTTGTGCTTCAAAGTAGCACCAAGATCTTCATGATAAGAGAGTCCCTCATTTTGTCACTTCCATATACTAGTGGAAAATTTTCATTATAGAACTTGGCTTGTATATTCCAATGATGGGCTTCCTCAAAATGCCCTAGTTCTTCGTGAGCAAGCGAGTTGGATGCATACCCACTTAGTTTCTTTTGTAGAGCTTTCATATACTTATAGCTCTAGTGCATCCGTTGAATGGCAATCCCTACTCACTCACATTGATATCTATTGATGGGCATCTCCATAGTCCATTGATACGCCTAGTTGATGTGAGACTATCTTCCCTCTTTTTTGTCTTCTCCACAACCACCATTCTATTCTACATAGTGCTATATCCATGGCTCACGCTCATGTATTGCGCAAAGATTGAAAAAGTTTTGAGAATGTCAAAAGTATGAAACAATTGCTTGGCTTGTCATCGGGGTTGTGCATGATTTAAATATTTTATGTGGGGAAGATGGAGCATAGCCAGACTATATGATTTTGTAGGGATAACTTTTTTTGGCCATGTTATTTCGAGAAGACATGATTGCTTTGATTAGTATGCTTGAAGTATTTTTTTCATGTCAATATAAACTTTTGTCTTGAATCTTTCGGATCTAAATATTCATATCAGAATTAAGAAGATTTACATTGAAATTATGCCAAAGTATCACTCCGCATAAAAAATTCTTTTTTATCATTTACCTACTCGAGGACGAGCAGGAATTAAGCTTGGGGATGCCTGATACGTCTCCAACATATCTATAATTTTTGATTGCTCCATGCTACTTTATCTACTGGTCTGGACTATATTGGGCTTTATTTTTCACTTTTATATTATTTTTGGGACTAACCTATTAACCGGAGGCCCAGCCCAGAATTGCTGTTTTTTGCCTATTTCAGTGTTTCGAAGAAACGAAATATCAAACGGAGTCCAAACGGAATGAAACCTTCAGGAACGTGATTTTCTCACCGAACGTGATCCAGGAGACTTGGACCCTACTCCAAGAAGTGCCAGAGGCGGTCACGAGGGTGGAGGGCGCACCCCCTGGGCGCGCCCCCTACCTCGTGGGCCCCTGTTGCTCCACCGACGTACTCCTTCCTCCTATATATACCTACGTATCCCCAAACGATCAGAACAAGGAGCCAAAAACCTAATTCCACCGCCGCAACCTTCTGTATCCACGAGATCCCATCTTGGGGCCTATTCCGGAGCTCCACCGGAGGGGGCATCCTTCTTATCATATTGTGAGGCGGATCATAAGATTGCAAATTAGGCGGATCATAAGTAGATGCTATTTTACAAGGGTGGGCTTTAGCTGAGAATCAAAAGTACGATTCCCCAGAAACACATTCCCTTTCAAGCTGAGCTGAGACGTATCTGGCACCTTTACTTGGTCCAGTGCTGCATTCGGCACTTCTTTCTCTTTCTTGTGCTCAACACCATAGCCCCTCCGATGAAGTGTGAGTAGTTTACTTCAGACCTTCGGGTCCATAGCTAGTAGCTAGATGGCTTCTTCTCTCTTTTTGGATCTCAATACAATGTTCTCCCCCTCTCTCGTGGAGATCTATTCGATGTAATCTTCTTTTTGCGGTGTGTTTGTCGAGACCGATGAATTGTGGGTTTATGATCCAACTTATCTATGGAAAATATTTGAATCTTCTCTGAATTCTTTTATGTATGATTGAGTTATCTTTGCAAGTCTCTTCGAATTATCCTTTTTGGTTTGGCCAACTAGATTGGTAGTTCTTGCAATGGGAGAAGTGCTTAGCTTTGGGTTCAATCTTGCGGTGTCCTTTCCCAGTGACAGCAGGGGCAGCAAGGCACGTATTGTATTGTTGCCATCGAGGATAACAAGATGGTTTTTTTATCATATTGCATGAATTTATCCCTCTACATCATGTCATCTTGCTTAAAGCATTACTCTGTTTTTAACTTAATACTCTAGATGCATGCTAGATAGCGGTCGATGAGTGGAGTAATAGTAGTAGATGCAGACTCGTTTCGATCTACTTGTCTCGGACATGATGCCTATATACATGATCATTACCTAGATATACTCATAATTATGCTCAATTCTGTCAATTGCTCAACAGTAATTTGTTCACCCACCGTAGAATAACTATGCTCTTGAGAGAAGCCACTAGTGAAACCTATGGCCCCCGGGTCTATTCTCATCATATCAATCTCCATCGCTTTATTACTTGCTTTGTTTTTACTTTGCCTTTTACTTTTCACTTTGCATCTATCTATCAAAAATACCAAAAATATTATTTATCATCTCTATCAGATCTCACTCTCGTAAGTGACCGTGAAGGGATTGACAACCCCTAATCGCGCTGGTTGCGAGTAGCTATCATTTTGTGCAGGTACGAGGGACTTGTGCGTGGTCTCCTACTGTATTGATACCTTGGTTCTCAAAAACTGAGGGAAATACTTACGCTACTTTGCTGCATCATCCTCTCCTCTTCGGGGAAATCCAACGTAGTGCTCAAGAGGTAGCAAGTGGCCAAGCCTCGCGAGGCGGACGACACCAAGACCCCCAAGGGGATCGGCCTCTTCAGGCTGGCTCCCGAGGGGCGGAGAGTTCTATGCAAGGTGCACCTCATGAGGATCAGCTGACGTGAGCCATGACGACCAAGGCCAGGCGGGCGCCAATGGGCGCAGAGCGCCAGTTTCCTCTTCGGTGCAAGGGAGGCAAGCCACAGGCACAGAGTCCCGAGGAATTAGCCAAAGGTTTCCATTCTTGTGCAACAAGACCAAGACCACTAGGACGGCAGGACGGAGGTCATCATCGAGCCCACCACAGCGTCACGACCAGGGGCTTTTCACAGACGAAGACCACTTTTGTCAGGATAAGCTGTACTACTTGTCCCCTTTCAAATCCGGTTGTTGTGGGATCTCTTCCCGCGAACGTTTGGGAAGAGGACCAAGGCCACTATAAATAGGACTTAGCCACCACCATAGAGGGGGGTGGAATCCAGTCTCACCCGACCACCTCACCAGCTCTCTTGAGCCCAAGAACACCTATCCTCCTGAGGCCAGTTTGTCCACTATACTAGTTCATCCTCAGCCCTTCGAGGCAATCCACCAAAATGCTGGAATAGGGTATTACACCATAAGGTGGCCCGAACCAGGATAAACTGTTGTGTCTCTTTGTCTCTTCGAGCTCGTCGCGCTAGGCTTAGGAGACTCGCGAGTAGGCAGGCTGGGTAGGTTGAGGTCTCCGCACGCACCCAAGAGTTTGAACCTTTCAAGGGTTTGCGGAACCCGTAATTAGACATTTGGCGCGCCAGGTAGGGGTGCGTCGAATCTCCTCTTCCGTCAATCGATCCATCGTTACTCTGACAACTCCATGGCCAACGCACACCGAGCTCGTGCCGAGCGTCGAGCCGCAGTCGCCACTCGCGTGGCTCAAATGGCTCCGGCAGGCAATGGTTGTGCTCGTCGTGCTCCGTCTCCGGTGGCCAACGCCGCCACAGGCCCTGCCAGCCACGAGCAGTAACCTTCTTTGCTGCACCCTTCGGTGCACCGCGACGAGCGCACCACCACTCCATCACTGACCCAGCAACTTCATCCTCCCACGCGCTTCATGGCCCGGCGAACGCGCAGGCCGCTCTGCTCATGGCGCGGGAGCTCCTTCACTACCGCCTGGTTGACGACTTCTACGAGGAGTGGCTCGAGCGGATCGCTGAGCTCGTCAGCACAGCCGGGGGCTCCGTCGCACCGCCCCGCTCACTGCCTCAGCAGTCGCCTACCGCGGGCGACGTGGCTCATGGGGCTCCTCCACCACCTCCGGCCCAGGGCGTCATCATCGAGCCAAGGCGTGTGGCACCACAGCGCGACCCGCCGTGCCCAGCGCCTGCTCGGGAGGAGGTGAGCTGCCAGGTGGTGCAGCGGCCTCAAGGGGAGGCACGCGTGCTTCCTGCGCCCCCACGCCAAGCCCACGTGCCACCACACGAGGTGGCAGCACGCGCGCACCAGGACCAGGTTCCACCTCCTCGACGGGCCCCAGTGGCCACGGCAGGATGTCGCGCATTCACCTCGGAGCTCCGCAATGTCATCTGGCCGAGCAAGTTCAAGCCTGACCTGCTCCCACGCTACGACGGCACCGCCGACCCCGCCGAATTCCTGCAGCTCTACGAGCTGAGCATCGAGGCGGCCAGCAGCGACGAGGAGATCATGGCGAACTGGTTCCCCATGGCCCTCAAGGATGGCATGCGTTCTTGGCTCCTGAACCTTCCCAAGGGATCGGTTTCTTCCTGGGAGGAGATGCGTGGCCGCTTCATCGCCAACTTCCAGGGCACTCATGACCGCCCGCCGGCCGCGGGTGACCTGCGTCGCATCAAGCAGCAGCCGGGAGAGACCCTGCAGAAGTATATACATCGCTTCAACAACGTTCACCTCAAGATCCCCAAGGTGTCGGACGAGGCCATCATCTCAGCGTTCACTGATGGCGTCCGTGATATCAAGATGAACGAGGAGCTCGCCATCCATGAGGACCTCTGCACAGCCCTGGAGATGTTCAACATGGCGAACAAGTGTGCAAGGGCTGAGGAGGGGCGCCTCTCCCTCCTCGAGCCCCCTGATGCTGACCCAGAAGACAAGAAGGCCAAGGCCAAGGATGTGAAGCGCAAAGGGCTGGCCGTACTTGCGGCAGAGCCAGAGATGAAGCGCGGCTGCGATCACCCCGAGTCGTCTAAGAGCAACCGATAGTTCTGCGTCTTCCACAATGTCCACAACCACAACACTAACGACTTCCAGGAGCTCAGGGCCCTCCATGACGGGCGCCTCGGTCGATGCCCCGAGCGCAACGATCGAGGCTACGGCCGCGGAGGTGGCCGAGGAGGAGGACGCTGGGACGGACGCGACCATCGCCAAGAGTGGCGCGATCATCCTCGGGAGGACCGTTGGCAGGGCCAACCTCACGATGGCGCCTGGAGGGAGCAGCCTCGTGAGGAGCGCCCTCAGGGCAATGCCGGTTTGACTTCACTGCCTCCACCACCAAGAAGGAACGAAGATCATCACCAGGACGAGGTGGCTGGGGGCTTCCAGGAGCCACGAGCCATCGCCTGCATCTTGGGCGGCTCACAGGCCCCGGCCTCCCACCGCATCTTCAAGCAGTTCACGCGCGAGGTAAATGCAGCGCTCCCCAAGCCCAGCTCAAGTGCGCCTTCACCTTCAGCTCCTCAGACCAGCTCAAGTGCGCGGCCACTGCCGGTGCTCTGCTCGCCCGTCATCAGCAACGTGGTCGTCACGAAGACTCTCGTCGATGGTGGAGCAGGGCTCAATGTCCTATCCGTTCAAACGTTCGACAGACTCCAAGTGCCGTACTGAAGGAAATATGCCCTAGAGGCAATAATAAAGTTATTATTTATTTCCTCATATCATGATAAATGTTTATTATTCATGCTAGAATTGTATTAACCGGAAACATGATACATGTGTGAATACATAGACAAACTTAACGTCACTAGTATGCCTCTACTTGACTAGCTCATTAATCAAAGATGGTTATGTTTCCTAACCATAGACATGTGTTGTCATTTGATTAACGGGATCACATCATTAGGAGAATGATGTGATTGACTTGACCCATTCCGTTAGCTTAGCACTTGATCGTTTAGTATGTTGCTATTGCTTTCTTCATGACTTATACAAGTTCCTACAACTATGAGATTCCCGTTTACTGGAGGAACACTTTGTGTGCTACCAAACGTCACAACGTATAAAAGTCCTCAGAATGCCATTCCAATTTAATATGATTTTTTTGGGAATATTTGAGAATTTACTGTGCAAAAATTACCACGGGGGGAGCTGCCACCTGGCCACGAGGGTGGAGGGCGTGCCCTACCCCCCTGGGCGCGCCCCCTGCCTCGTGGGCCCACGGTGGCCCTCCTCCACTTATTCATGCACCCATCTTCTTCTTCTGTCTCACACAAACACGAAAAACCAACTCAAGCACGAGTTCCAGCCCCCGTTGCTGTGATTTTCGATCTCCTTGCTCAAAGCACCTCTCGCAAAACTGCTTGGGGAGATTGTTCCTTGGTATGTGACTCCTCCATTGGTCCAATTAGTTTTTGTTCTAGTGCTTTATTCATTGCAAATTTGTGCTGCATAGGTGACCATGTTCTTGATCTTGCATGTCAAATTTATATGGTTCCAAGTAGTTCCAATGCTTGATATATGCCCTAGGCACTTGTGGGAGTTGTTGCTATCAATTTTATTGAAGTTGGTTCACTTTTATTTGAAGTTACTAAAAATTTCAGATTGTTTCAGAAATAATGAAGAGACTTTTGAGGGGCTCGTCGAGCCGAAGCTCTAAGGAAAAACAAAAGGAAGAAGAACAGAAACCCAAATTTAATTTGCCTCGCACCGCGGAGGTCCGGCCGTGTGAATGGCCCTCCGATGACTTCTTGAGGAGAGCCGGGATTTATGATGATTTCTATTTATTGATTGAGAACGCCGGCCTCACCAACTTCCTCCGCGACCAACGTCATCAGTATCTCTTACTCACAAATACTTTTGTGCAAAACTTCTACTTTTTCCCTAAGAAATCACCTCCATCAGTAGAGTTTCATTTATATGATGTTGTTAAAAGGATGACATTAGCTGAATTCTGCGAGGTCTGCAGAATACCCTTTGAGGGCACCTTAGATGAACCCCACCATAACGAAGTAGAAGCTTTTATTAACACTATCATGGTGGGAGAAACCAGGAAGGTTTCTGATGCGAGGATCACTAGCATTCATTATCCTGTTTTACGCTACTTTGCCATATTTGCTAGTCGTTGCTTGATTGGACGCGGGAACTGTGGGAACCTTAGTATTCCTGATATTATTATTTTGCTCCATGGTTTATACCGCGATAACTCTGTTAGTATGGGTGGAATTGTTGCTAGACGGTTAAGTCTAAACTGTACTAAGGGCCCCATCTTTGGAGGCATTTATGCTTCGCGCCTAGCTAAACATTTTGAAATACCTATTAGGCATGCGGAGAAAGAAGAAACAGCGCTGCCCCGTGCTTATTTAGATTACAAGAGTATGATAGCGCATGACTTTCTTGTTAAGAGGCGTGACGGGGAGCTCAAATATAAATTGTACTTTGATAAACATCACCCTGAGACTATTACTTTGCCTGCTCCTTCTTTGTTTAACTTGTCTGCAGAACCTCACATCGTTCCGTGGTCGGCTGTTCAAGCCTATCGGAATCCTGCACCAGCCCCGGAGCCAGAGCCACAAGATGAGCCTCCACGACTATCTGTTTATTCTTGGGATCCAGAGGAGGCTGCCAGCCAGTGGCAGTCAGAGTCTTCTTCGTCACACTATGACCCCAGCTTCACCTACGGATATCTGCCAGGCCATCCCTGGCAATAGACCAACTTAGGACAAAAGCCTAAGCTTGGGGGAGTACATATTTCCCACCGACATTACATTCATGTTCACACACACTCATTGCTAGATGCCGGTGCTCATACTCTTTCACTGTATTATCCATGCTAGTTTATTTCCCTTTTCCTGTTTTCTTCTTGTGTGTTTGATAAACTTTAAGAAAAACCAAAAAAAATAGTTAGTTACTTTTCATGCTTGTAGTAGAATTAAAAAGAAAACCCAAAAATATTTCCCGTTCTTCTTTTGCTTGTTGGGAGCTTTCCCGTGTAAATAGTTTTTATTTCTTTTTCTTTGTTTGGGGGTCGAGAAGACCATATTGAAAATGCTTAGTGGCTCTTTTATGCATGATTGTTTATTTAACATAGAGCCCATATTACTTGTCTTCTCTCTTGAGTTGAATGCTTGCAGATTCCAGCTTAGTCCAATGCATGTGCACTCTTATTATTATACACACCGTTCAGTCGTGCAAGTGAAAGGCAATAATGATGATATATGATGGACTTATTGGGAAGAGAAAAGCTGGTATGAACTCGACCTCTCTTGTTTTTCTAAATATGATGATTCATTGTTCTTGATTCAGCTATTATGAAGTAAACATATTTGCAATGACATTTAGAGATTATAGTTGTTTGTGCCATGCTTGATTAGCTATGAGTTATAATGGTTTACCTTGCATGCCAACATGCTATTAGAATGATTATGATGTGGTATGATGGGGTGGTATCCTCCTTTAAATGAATTGAGTGACTCGACTTGGCACATGTTCATGCATGTAGTTGAATCAAATCAACATAGCCTTCATGATATTTATGTTCATGGTGGATTATATCCTACTCATGCTTATATTCGGTGTAAATTAATTTTAATGCATGTTTATGACTGTTGTCGCTCTCTCAGTTGGTCGCTTCCCAGTCTTTTGCTAGCCTTCACCTGTACTAAGCGGGAATACTGCTTGTGCATCCAAACTCCTTAAACCCCAAAGTTATGCCATATGAGTCCACTATACCTTCCTATATGCGGTATTTACCTGCCGTTCCAAGTAAATTTGTATGTGCCAAACTCTAAACCTTCAAATAAACATTCTGTTTTGCATGCTCGAATAGCTCATGTGTCAACTAGAGCTGCCCTTATCTTCCATGTTAGGCGGGTTATTCTCAAGAGGAGTGGACTCCGCTCCTCATTCACGAGAAAATGGCTGGTATTCGGGATGCCCAGTCCCATGATCCAAAAAGATCAAAGCAAATCAAAATAATTATACAAAACTCCCCTTGGGACCCGTTGAATGTTGGAGGCACTCGTTTTTTCAAGCAAGCCATGGATTGATGCTTGTGGAGGAGGGGGAGTATAAACTTTACCATTCTGTTTGGGAACCGCCTATAATCTGTTTAGCATGGAAGATATTGTCGTCTTTTAGTTGTTATGTTGACAATGAAAGTATGCTGCTCAAAATATAATTTATCTCTATTTCAAAACCGAGCTCTGGCACCTCTACAAATCCCTGCTTCCCTCTGCGAAGGGCCTATCTATTTACTTTTATGTTGAGTCATCACCCTTCTTATTAAAAAGCACCCGCTGGAGAGCACACTGTCGTTTGCATTCATTATGATTGGTTTATACTGGGTATGACTTGACTGGATCTCTTTTACCATGAATTACAATGTTTTGTCAGTCCTTGATCTTTAAAGGTGCTCTGCATTTATGTTTTGCGGTCTCAGAAAGGGCTAGCGAGATGCCATTTTGTTATATCATGTCATAATTATTTTGAGAAAGTGTTGTCATCCGAGTTTTATTATTATGGCTCGCTAGCTGATTATGCTATTGATATTAGTAATTGTGAGACCTACGTGTTATTGTGAGTATGGTTAGTTCATAATAATTGCTCAAACTTGAATGCTGGCTTTTCATGTTTACAACAACAAGAGCAAACAGAGTTTGCAAAAGTTTTTCTTTTTCTCTTTCAGTTTGTCAACTGAATTGCTTGAGGACAAGCAAGGGCTTAAGCTTGGGGGAGTTGATACGTCTCCGTCGTATCTACTTTCCCAAACACTTTTGCCCTTGTTTTGGACTCTAACTTGTATGATTTGAATGGAACTAACCCAGACTGACGTTGTTTTCAGCAGAATTGCCATGGTGTTGTTTTATGTGCAGAAAAGAAAAGTTCTCGGAATGACCTGAAACTCCACGGAATATCTTAGAATAAATAATAAAAAATCCTCGCCAAAGATGAAGGCCAGGGGGCCCACACCCCATTCACGAGGGTGGGGATGCGCCCCTCCCCCCTGGGCGCGCCCCCTACCTCGTGGGCCCCCTGGTGGCCCTCCGACGCCAACTCCAACTCCATATATTGGCTTTCGGGGAGAAAAAAATCAGAGAGAAAATTTCATCGCGTTTTACGATATGGAGCCGCCGCCAAGCCCTAATCTCTCTCGGGAGGGCTGATCTGGAGTCCGTTCGGGGCTCTGGAGAGGGGGATTCGCCGCCGTCGTCATCATCAACCATCCTCCATCACCAATTTCATGATGCTCACCGCCGTGCGTGAGTAATTGCATCGTAGGCTTGCTGGACGGTGATGGGTTGGATGAGATTTATCATGTAATCAAGTTAGTTTTGTTAGGGTTTGATCCCTAGTATCCATTATGTTCTGAGATTGATGTTGCTATGACTTTGCTATGCTTAATGCTTGTCACTAGGGCCCGAGTGCCATGATTTCAGATCCGAACCTATTATGTTTTCATGAATATATGTGTGTTCTAGATCCTAGCTTGCAAGTCTATAGTCACCTACTATGTGTTATGATCCGGCAACCCCGAAGTGACAATAATCGGGACCACTCCCGGTGATGACCATAGTTTGAGTTCATGTATTCACTATGTGCTAATGCTTTGTTCCGGTTCTCTATTAAAAGGAGGCCTTAATATCCCTTAGTTTCCAATAGGACCCCGCGGCCACGGGAGGGTAGGACAAAAGATGTTATGCAAGTTCTTTTCCATAAGCACGTATGACTATATTCGGAATACATGCCTACATTACATTGATGAACCGGAGCTAGTTTTGTGTCACCCTATGTTATGACTGTTACATGATGAACCATATCCGGCATAATTATCCATCGCTAATCCGGTGCCTACGAGTTTTCCATATACTGGTTTACGCTTATTTACTTTTCCGTTGCTACTGTTACAATCACTACAAAATACCAAAAACATTACTTCTGCTGTCTTTACTTCTGTTACCGTTATCACCACTATCATATTACTTTGCTACTAAACAGTTTGTTGCAGGTAGTAAGTTTCCAGGTGTGGTTTAATTGACAACTCAGCTGCTAATACTTGAGAATATTCTTTGGCTCCCCTTGTGTCGAATCAATAAATTTGGGTTGAATACACTACCCTCAAAAACTGTTGCGATCCCCTATACTTGTGGGTTATCAGGGACCACTCCAAGAAGGACCAGATATCAGACAACTAAGACCACTTCGGAATGAAGAGGATTTTACCGAGCATTATAATGATGGAAACTACGACGGATAAAGACTTCGAAGACTAGGAGAATATGAAGAATTTCCAGATTTGGTATGACCAAGGAAAGCTACACTTATGGAACTTGACAGACTATGGAAGCTGTCAATACCCGAGATCAAGGTGTATCGAAGAAAGACCTGAACATGGAGCATTAGAACTCAAAGTTTTGTCAAGAAAAACCTAAGGCAGGAGATATCAACTATGGAATAAAAGTTCATGTCAATGACCAGTGCAGAAATATGGATATCCAAGATATTATCGCTCTATATGCTATTGTCACCGTGCGGAGTTAAGCATGCAGATGCATGGAAAGATTGGATGGTAGAAGACTGATGGAGCATCTGTCAGCAAAGGATGCAGTTTTAACCTTAGCTGGTGTATCACCAGGATTTGGAGTATTACATCAAGGATTTTAAGATGGACTTTAGGAAGTCATATTTGACAAGGAGGCAATTCGTGAAGAACGCAGGAACCAGAAGCTGAAGTAGCCAAACTGGAGGAACAAAACCTCGAGATACCAGAGATTTGTCAGGAACTGAAGGACTTTAGGACCATGGTTCATGCCAAGGATGTTGAAACCTAGAAGTTTGGAACGCAACTCCAAAAGTATTAAAGGACGTCATGATAGACTTTACGACAATAGAGATGATCTGGCAAAAGAGCTTGAGTAGGACAAGCATGATCGGAAGAAGCCATCGGAGACATGAACAAGACTTGAAGAGTTTGGCGACTTTGAAGATTTATTGACCTTTAGCAGACCAAACCCCGTTGTACCTACGTTAGATGCGACGATTGTGAGATGTCATTTGTTTGTTGTTTTTTCAACAGCCACAAATAAAATATGTCTATTCAAAACCATTGTTTGCTTTGTGTGTATCTCTCTCTATCTCTCTTATCCCACCCCAAAACCCATGGACCCAATAAAGGATGAATGGAGATGAACACATATTTTCTGGACCGATGAGTCAATTGGAGACAGACCGATGGATTCAGAACATGGAGGATCATATGGAGAATAACACTATAACCGAAGAGTATATGGCCCAGCATGCTCTTAAGTGTTTTGAAAGAGGTGATGCTACTTGGTGGAGGATGTACCAAACCATCAATGGATGGCAAAGAGTAACCACTTGGGAAGAATTTAAGTTGACTCTGCAAAGATCTCGTCTTGTGTCCCAGAAGTTGAGGCCTTATGGAAAGGATATGAAGAAACCTTGTGCATACAAGCTTTGTGGAGAAATAGGACACAACCATAAAGAAAAAAGGACGAATACCCTCATAAGCGGGGGATTACCAAAGGAGTTAGCCGAGGACCACAAGGAACTTCGGTTGGAGATTGTTCCCAAAGGTTTTGTTGCAGCAATGGAAGTTCAGTCTACATTGTTGGGAAAGATTCGTGAAGCTCAGAAGGATGACAAAGAGATTGTTGAGGTAAAAGAGAGGGTGAGCAAAGGAAAGACCAAAGGTTTTCGTAAGGATGAGCACGACACCTTATGGTTCGAGGACCGTGTATATGTGCCCAATAATGCAAAGATCAGGAAGTTAATACTTCAGGAGGCTCATGACTCACCATACTCGATTCGCCCTGGAAACACCAAGATGCATTTGGATTTGAAGGAGCGTTTCTGGTGGACTGGTATGAAGAAGGATATTGCGGAGTATGTAGTCGTAGGTGATGTATGCTAGAGAGAGTAAGAGCAGAGCATCAGAAGCCAGCAGGATAACTACAGCCTATGCCGATAACCTAATGGAAGTGGGATAAGCTTGGCATGGATTTCATTACCGGATTTCCCAGAACCCGAACGGGACATGATTCTATCTGGGTAGTAGTTGATTCACTTGCCCAAAGTGGCTCACTTTATCCCAGTGAAAACCACCTATACAAGTGTGAAGTTGGCCAAGATATTTTTGACTAGGATCGTATGTCTGCATGGAGTTCCGAGGAGCATCGTATCAGATAGAGGAACACAGTTTACCTCAAAGTTTTGGAATCAGCTGCACCAGACTTTGGGTACTAGGCTAGAGTTCAGTACAGTCTTTCATCCGCAGACAGATGGATAGACCGAGAGAGTCAATCAGATTCTGGAGGACATGTTGAGATCGTGTGCGCTAGATTATGGATCTAGTAGGGATGATAATCCACCTTACGCGGAGTTCTCATACAACAACAATTACCAAGCCAGTTTGAAGATGACCCCTTCTGAAGCGTTGTATGGGAGAAGGAGCCCGACACCATTGATGTGGGATGAAGTTGGATTCCGTCAGTTGTTTGGACCAAATGTGATTAAGGATTCAGAAGAGAATGTTAAGTTGATTCAAGATAGACAGAAGGTAGCTCAATCCAGGCAGAAGAGTTATGCAAACTCAAAAAAATGCAAGGAGGTAGTCTATGAAATTGGAGATAGAGCATGTCTTCGTGTGTCCCCTCTGCGAGGAGTTAAACGATTTGAAGTTAAGGGAAAGTTAGCCCCGAGATTTGTAGGACCATACCGAGTTTTGGAGCGTATGGGAGAAGTGTCCAACAAGTTGGAGTCACCCGAAGGACTGTGAGGAGTTCATGATGTGTTTCACGTATTCCAGTTGAAGAAGTGCCATGCAGAAATGGCCAATATTCCCCTGTAAGGACGCTTGACCCTGGAAGAAGAGGAATATGCCTTTATCAACCGATGATTTTATAGGAGCAACGCAAAACCTGAGAGTTGTGAAGAAACGATAGTTGTTTATCTGGTTTGCAGAATCTATGGATTTATCCAAACTTAGTTCGTTGACAAGATAAATTCTGCAATGCTGGTGAGGACGACCGAGTGTTAGCATGCGAGATTCGCTAAACCATATACAAGATAATGATTTGGGTGCGGGATGGATTGATCACCATACCGACTTACTCTTATTATTCGCCTTGCTATGTGGGATGGTAAATCTGAGTGACTTACCTATAGTAGAGAGACGACGATCAAAACCTTGTTTGAACATTAGAATGGTACAAGTATTCTTCCCTTGTACAAGGCAGTTGTTGCCAATCGTAGGTCATACGGTGAGGTTCAACCCAGACCCATTTCCTGCAGGAGAAACCATAAATTGTTGACCACCATGAGATATCGATAGTTCTTTAGTATTGGCGCCAGACCCATCAGCTAAGAAGACCTAGTCTTGGAATAACCGTACCAAGATGAAAGGACAGAAGAATTGCGGTAAAGGTTATGCCACCACCAAAAGAGCCCAGAGATGGAATTTCCCGAGATCTGGGAAGACCGACACTGTCAACAATAAAGGATGGAGTATATGAGTTTTGATGGAACCGTAACAATGCTTCTAAGGGTGGTAGCACCCGAGACCCCGGAGACGATCGATGGATTCTGAAGACCCCCTACCCTAACCTATTTCTCTCTAGCCTCTCCGAATCTCGAGGACGAGATTCATTTTAAGGGTGGTAGGTTTGTAACATCCCAAAATTCTAAATTTTGGAATGTTATATTAAATAGATAGTTTTGACTGATTGTTTGATTGATAGTGTGAAATTGAGTGAAATTCGAAACTTTTTGAAAGTTAAATGAGAGGGAATAAAAGGACTTCCCCAAACTTTCATTTTGCATTCGCGATCTCCGTGAATTCAAATTCTTTTCACCACAAAACCCTGGAGAGAAGATGACATGACTTCTTCCATTTATTTAAATGACAAGGGGTGTTGAAAATATTTGAATTTCATTTGGAAAATATGTCCAATTCTGGAACTTTATGCAACTCAATGATTTTCACGAGCGAAGATAAAATGACTTCTTCAAAACATATGAAATATGAGTTGGGAGTTTCAAAGAATTAAATTCAAAGTTCTTTTGAATTTATTTTCAGTTTGGAGTTATTGAGTTTTATTCAAATTATTTTTCTCCAAAAATAAAATATATGGAAAATAGGGTAACATGATTCCCTACATCAGAAAATTGGAAAGAAATGAATTTGAATTAATTTTGGTATTTTTTAAAATAATTTTGTTGGATTTTATTAGAGCAGTAGCACTGTCTGGATTATTTAAATTAGTGTGAATTTTATTTGATGTTAGTAAAATGTTCATGTTGTAGAAAATCTTTTCTGAATTTCTTTATATATTATATGCCTATATAATATATTTATTTATTTGGTTTTTATTAATTTTGTTTGCCTGGAAAACGTTCAAAAAAAGAATTCCTTTCCCCGTGGGCCAACTGGGCCGAAGCCCAGCTAGCCGGCCCAGCCCAGCCGCACCGCCTTCCTCCGCCGAGCGGGAGTCCGCTGCCAGCACGCCGTTCGCCGCCGCCGTGACCGACCCGGCCACCTCCGCGCCGCCTTGCCCCCTCCTCCACGCAACCCCTCGCCCCTCCTCTACATAAGCTCGCGCCGCCGCCGCTTTTTCTTTTCTGTTGCGCCGCGCCGCCCCCTCCCGCATCTCACCGCCGCCGCCACCGCCACCGGAGGCCGCAGCCGTCGCCCTCGTCGCCGTCGACCGCCGCCGACGCCACCACCACAACCGCCGCTCCACCCTGCCCCTCCCCGTGCTCCTCGCCGAGCCGCCACCGGTCTCCTACATCGCCGGACTTCGCCGACACCGCCGCGGTAACCGCCGCCCCTCCTCGTCCGTCTTATCTGGATCTAAGGATCCATATCCATTTGTTTTTTTCTCTAAGCGTTTTTTTATTTAGAAAGTGTTCGTTAGTTTAGGCTCTGGAGCGAATGGTTTTCATTCGTTAGCGTTCGGTAGCGAACGTTCGTTCGGTATAGTTTTTTTTGTTTTGTTTTTTTATTTTCGGCCAGGGACCCGTCCGGGATTATTTTATTTACAGATTAGCCCCTAAACTTCAACCACTCACAACTTTTTACTCGTTAGTCCAAATCCAATGAAACCAACGCCCACTTCTTCGTTATGATCCCCTCTATCCAGATAAACAACTTAAACATGTTTTTGACAATTTAAAAATTAAGTTTAGTTCAGATTAGTATTCGAACTTGTTTCGTCTGTAACTTGAGTTTATAACTCCGATTTGAGTGATTCTTTTTGCATATCGAAGCTCTTGACCTAAACTTTCTGATAAGGCCAAATTCACATAGTTTTGGTATTGTTAGAAATTGTTTTATGCTGCAAGAGTCATTTTCTTGGTTTTGATGTTTTCCGGATCGTACTCTTCATTCTTTCCGATCTTTTGAGTCATTGCTTATGCGTGGTTACAATTGCTTGCTCACGATAGATTGACCGGAGTGTGATGAGTAGAACTATCAAGAGTTTTGAGTGCAAATCATCTTCATCAACATTGCAGGCTAGTTCACACTTTGATCATATCCCTTTTCATACCCAGTTTTTATGCATTAGTTTCAATCCTCAAACAATTGCATGATTAGGATCTGAATTAATATCTGGGTTTTGGGAAGTAGATGAGGTAGTACCTATTACCTGTTTTATTATCAAACCCTTGGGAGTTACTTCTACGTTTGCTTATTATGCCATGCTATGCTCGTAGACGTGGATTGGGTTTGAGTGAATATCCATGGAAGATGTGAGATTGTTAATTAATGGTTTATTTAAGGTGGGAACATTAATACACATCTGTGTGGATTGAGGTACATGGTTATTCCAGGATTGCCTGTCTAGGCACCTGGGTAGACCAGGATTGCCTGTTTTTTTATGGACCGCCACCCAGGCTCAAAGGGATCATAAGATTATTTCATGCTAGAAACTTCCGTGTGCAGCCACATGCTATTATGGGCTCTAGCGTGGCTGACTAAGTCGTGCGAACTCTTACAGTGGTAGACTAGCAGATGTAGGGGATGTAGGTTGGTACGGTCTACCCATCGTAAGGTGCTAGCGCTTCTGAAAGACTATGTCTCGGTCATCCGTTTCTCAAACACCATGTAGTGCGAGAAGACCAACGGAGGAGATCGAGTCATGTGGGGAAAAGTGCACAACCTATGCAGAGTGTACAAACTAATCATGATTAGCCGTGTCCCCGGTTATGGACATCTTGAGTATCTAGTATTTGGATTTTCATGTGAATCTCATCATGTTACTTTAATTAATTTTGTTGGGTTTAATGATGATGTTACTTAATTGGGATTGAGAATGCTGTCAACCATTCTCAATGTCTAACAACCACCATGATAGTTAAATAAATTTATTCCTTTACAGTAGGGGAAAATTGGCTTTTCGCAAAAACATTATAACCATAGAGCTTTTCCATCAGCCAAATATGCAGTAGTGATAGCCTTTATTCATCATTATCCTATGGTGTGAATTTGCCAGTACATTCAATGTACTGACCCTTTGTGGCTGCAACGTCTCATGTTGCAGGATCTTACGACAAGTAAGTGATACGTTAGGGTTACGATTTCTACACTCAACTTTGCCGTTGGCGTTGATGGGAATCCACAACCTTGTTACTTCCGCTATTTGGATTGAGGTAATGGTATTTACGTTACTTTATACATGTGATTTACCTCTGCTATAAATCCTCCAGTACTGTGTGTGTCAGCATACCGATCCAGGGATGACACTCAAGCACAGAGACTTGATCCATTCGGGTCGGGTCGCTACAGTAGACATGCTAAATGAGTTGAATTCATTGAGACTTTCCCTTATGTCATTAAACACAAGAAGGGTAAATAAAATGTTATTGCTGATGCATTGTCTCGTCGCTATACTATGCTTTCACAACTTGACTTCAAAATATTTGGTTTGGAGACCATCACAGATCAATATGTGCATGATGCTGATTTTAAAGATGTATTGTAGAATTGTAAAGAAGGAAGAACATGGAACAAGTTCACCGTTAATGATGGATTTGTGTTCCGTGCTAACAAGCTATGCATTCCAGCTAGCTCTGTTCATGCTAACAAGAAATGTGTAGCAAGTATGTCCTTTGTCTTCTTCACACCAAAGTGTCCCATTAATCCTCCTCCATGCATAGCTTGTTCCATCGGACGGGATGTTGAGCGCTTTGTTGCTCGCTGCACTACATGTCAAAAAGCTAAGTCACGACTGAATCCTCATGGTTTATATATGCCTTTGCCTGTACCTAGTGTTCCTTGGGAGGATATATCTATGGACTTTGTTTTAGGTTTACCTCGAACAAAGAAGGGGAGGGATATCATATTTTTTGTCATGGATAGATTCTCGAAAATGGCACACTTTATACCATGTCATAAAAGCGATGATGCTGTTAATGTTGTTGATTTGTTCTTTCGTGAAATTATTCGCTTGCATGGTGTGCCAAATACTATTGTTTAAGATCGTGATACTAAATTTCTTAGCCACTTTTGGAGATGTTTATGGGCTAAGTTGGGGACTAAACTGCTTTTTAGTACTACTTGTCACCCCCAAACTGATGGACAAACTGAAGTAGTAAATTGAACATTGTCTACTATGCTTGGGGCTGTTTTGAAGAATAATAAGAAAATGTGGGAAGAATGCTTGCCTCATATTGAATTTGCTTATAATCGTTCATTGCATTCTACTACTAAGATGTTCCCTTTTGAAATTGTGTATGGTTTCCTACCTCGTGCAACTATTGATTTGTTTCCTCTTCCATCTTTGGAGAAGGTTAATTTTGATGCTAAACAACATGCTGAATTGATTTTAAAAATGCATGAGCGTATGAATGCTAGATATAAACTTGTTGGAGATAAGGGTAGAAAACATGTTGTGTTTGCACCTGGAGATCTTGTTTGGTTACATTTGCGTAAGGATAGATTTCTTGATTTGCGCAAATCAAAGCTAATGCCACGTGCTGATGGTCCTTTTAAGATGTTAGAGAAAATAAATGATAATGGATATAAACTTGAGCTGCCTGCAGATGTTGGGGTTAGTCCCAATTTTAACATTGCAGATTTGAAGCCTTATTTGGGTGAGGAAGATGAGCTTCCATCGAGGACGACTTCATTTCAAGAAGGAGAGGATGATGAGGACATCAATACCATTGTTACACCCACAACCCCTGCTACTATACATACTGGACCAATTACTAGAGCTCGCCCACTCCAATTAAATTACCATGTACTTTCGTTTCTTGGTAATTATTCTAATGTTCATGAAAATATGATGCTGCCTAAATTGGATACATTTGTTTTGCTTACAAATGAAGGGCCTGGCTTGGAGAAGGATGAACATTGCAGCAAGAACAAGCATGGAGATGATGGCATGCGCAAGGGGAACAAGAACGGAGTTACAAGTGACGATTTCAGGACGTTGAAGCTACCATAATGAGTGCATGAAGCCTTGGACAAAATATACAAGATGCTACTTCATGACTTTCGTCCAAAGGATATTCTAGGTGCTCTGTCACCTTATTATTGGGCCAGGCCCATGTAATTTCGAAATACTTGAGTATAGGATGTTTTTAGAGTCCGTATGTGTGGGGAAACAAGAGATAGGGTTGGTTTCGGACCCCTTCCCCAAGGGCCACGAAATCCCCCTCTTCCTCCATATATACAGCCCTTAGGGCGTCATTTAGACTTTGGGTTTTGTTTAGATTAAAAGTTCGCCATAGCTGCAACTTTGCGTACTTTGTTTGTGTTCAATGACCAGACCAAGACGTCACAAAACCCCATCCTGATCAATAAAGCTTTCATCTTATATTTGCAATATCCATATTGCAATCTCAGTTTCTTGCTTGTTCTTCGTTTCCTCACAGGAAATAGACCCTCATGGTCAAGTTGATCGTGCTCCAATGTGGTCAATAACCTCTCGGAGTTGGTTTAGCGATTACTAAGGTGCGACGTCCTCGCACGTACGTAGTCAGATCGTCAAAGTCTACTCCTCCAAAACGACAATGACCGTCTCATCGAAAGACATGAAACCTTTGCCTCTATCAAGTACCTAGCTGGTCCTTTGAGTTTGAGCGGGAGGTACTTGATGGCGTGAAGATCATCGCCGCTGGCCATATGAATATGGAGAAGAAAGTCTTCAATCCATACCGCGGGGTCTGTTGTGCCATCATAGGATTCGATATTCATGGGTTTAAACCCTTCTGGGAAATCGTGTCCCATTACTTCGTCAGTGAAGCAAAGGGGGTGTGCGGCGCCTCTATATCGGGCCAAGTCGTGACGTAGCTCGGATGGAGTTCGTTTGTGGTTTTCAGCCCGGACGTGATTATGTTTGTCATGTTCAGCCGGATGGCCATCGTCGCGCATCGGGGCATGCCCCCCGTGATCCATAGATTGATCTTGTCTGACCTGCTCTGTTTTCCAAGTCGCACCACAGGTCATGTGTATATCCCCTTGCTATTGTATTTCTATTTGTTTGGCGAGGTAGTGCGGGCTGGTGTTCGGCTTGAGGTGCTGCTTTGTCCTGGCCACGTGGTGGTCGGTTATCCGCATTGTACCTTGGTAGGACGGGCTCCAGCGCCTCGTCATCAAACTATGGTAACAGTTTGCACTTTGGGTAGATTTTGGTTGGGTGCTCGAGGCCATATTCCTCGGCTGCCAGGACATCAGTCCATCTTTCATTGAGCAGATCTTGATCAGCTTGAAGTTGCTGCTACTTCTGTTTTAGGCTCCTTGCAGTGGCTATTAGCTGGCGCTTAAAGCGCTCTTGCTCGACGGGCTCCTCAGGCACGATAAAGTCTTCGTCGCCGTGGATCACCTCGTCCTCGGAAAGCGGAAGGTAATTACTGTCCTCGCATCTTCATTCGTGGCCTGTTCATTAGGGCTAGCTTGCCCATCTTCCCGTTCCTCCTGTTCGGAGGTTGGCTCTACGGGGTCTTCATTGTCTTCGGCATCGTCCGGAGTGTTATTTTCTCCTGTGATGTGTTGCTGATTTTGATGCGGCGTGGCTTAGAGCGGCGCCGCTGACGTCGGCGTATGGCTGTATCTCAAGAGGTTTATCCTCGACTGGATTTTCATTGTCGCCGTTGTTTTCTTTGGGTGTATCCACCATGTATATGTCGTACGAGGAGGTGGCTGTCCAAGGCCCTGTGGGTGGTGGTTCCTGCTCCTCTCCGGCATTGTCGTCCATACCGTCAATGTCTTCGGAGTCGTAGTCAAGCATGTCGGTTAAGTCATCGACAGTAGCTATAAAGTGGGTGGTGGGTGGGAAACGAAGTTCTTCGTCGTCCGCTTCCCATTCGAGTCGGACATAGTTCGGCCGAGAGTCCCCCATCAAGGAGAGGGATTTTAATGAGTTTAACACATCGCCAAAGGGCGAGTGCTGGAAGATGTCCGCGGAGCTGAACTCCAAGACCGACGCCCAATCAGATTCGATGGACTCAGATGCACGCAATCCGGAATCCATGGCCGGAGACGAGTCCGGGGTTCCGGTGACACAAGCCCAACTCGATGTTGGGTCTGTGTGCGGCTCGAGCCCCGCTGAGTCTGCGGCCTCCGTGGCAGGGTTAAGCTTCCCGTCTTCGGACGACACAGTCCGCTCCGGATCTAGGGCCAGAGCGGTCACAGGCGCTATCATCTGCACGCGGCCAGATGACAGATGTAGGTCATGTTCATCGTGGTGGCCGAGGACAGCCGTCATGGGCTCGAACCCGTCGAAGATCAAGTCTCCACGGGTATCGGCCACAAAATTCAGGCTTCCAAATCTGACCCGATGGCCAGGGGCGTAGCTATCGATATGCTCTAGATGGCCAAGCGAGTTGGCCCGCAGTGGAAAGCCGCCGAATACGAAGATCTGACCAGGGAGGAAGATCTCCCCCTAGACTGCGTTGTTGTAGATTATTGATGGAGCCATCAAGCCTTCTGGTGACGACGTAGCGGAACTCTCAATGAGAGCACCAATGTCGGTGTCAAAACCGGTGGATCTCGGGTAGGGGGTCCTGAACTGTGCGTCTAAGGCTAATGGTAACAGGAGGCGGGGGACACGATGTTTACCCAGGTTCGGGCCCTCTCTATGGAGGTAATACCCTACTTCCTTCTTGATTCTCTTGATGAATAGGAGTATTACAAGAGTTGATCTACCACGAGATCGTAATGACTAAACCCTAGAAGCCTAGCCTATGAGATTATGATTGTTGTGGCTAAACCCTTGAAGCCTAAACCCTCCAATTTATATAGACACCGGAGGGGGCTAGGGTTGTACAAAGTCGGCTACAGAGAAAGGAATCTACATATCCGAATCGCCAAGCTTGCCTTCTACGCCAAGAAGAGTCGCATCCGGACACGGGAAGAAGTCTTCGTCTTGTATCTTCATAGCGAACAATCCGGCCAAAGTATATAGTCCGGCTGTCCAAGGACCCCTGAATCCAGGACTCCCTCACCTGCCGACGCAGAACGCCAAGGCTTGCCTTCGCACTTTTTCCTAAGCTATTCGCACATTAAGGAGGGCTCCTGAGCATCACGTCTCAGGAGCCAAACTGGTCACGTAGGCCCTCACCCCTTGGGCTCGTCCTGGCGCTCCGGACGACCCAATGGCGGCTGAGGCATGCACGGAGCTAGGCTCTGCCAACGCAGAACAATAAAGCAAACGGAAGAAGTTGGGGAACCACAATCTAATTATTACAAAACATATTGTTCCAGACAATCAGTTTTAAACGCCTCCACGAGGCATGCTACATGATACAGTACGAACAGGAAGGAGCAGCATCACCAAGCCACCTCTTCAGCCCTGGGTACCACCAACACCCGCCAGCGGAGCCCCGTCCCTAGGCGCATCGCCCGTCCCCTCAGCCCCAGCCGGAGGGCCGACGACAAGGAACTTGCTCAGCAGGGCGTCCATGGAGCTCTTCACGGCGGCGGCAACAGCATCATGGGAGTCGGAGTCCACGGGACCGAGGAAGGTGGAGAAGTCGAAGCTGGCGTCCCGGAGATAGAGATGGCTAAAGACGCACGTAAGGGCTGAGAAAGAAAGCAAGTGAGCCTCACCTTCCACCAAAGAGCCAAACCAGTCGACAGTGTCCTCGAGCACTACCACGACCTTAGGGAGCAGAGAGGCAAGGCTATCCCTCGGGGCCGTCACCACCGCCTTCTTCAAGAGATCGTCCCGAAAGAGTGACCACTGAGCCTTGTGGAACCTCGCCTCGATGGATGCAAGGGTGTTGTGCTCCATGGTGGCCGCTTCCTTGCCCTCGGCATGGGCCGCCTGGGCCGCCTCCGCCTCCTCCTTCAGCTTTGTCAGGCAGTGCTACATCTTGAGCACTGCGTTGGTTTTCCCTTGAAGAGGAAAGGGTGATGCAACAAAGTAGCGTAAGTATTTCCCTCAGTTTTTGAGAACCAAGGTATCAATCCAGTAGGAGGCTCCTCAAAAGTCCCTTGTACCTACACAAACAAACAAGAACCTCGCAACCAACGTGATAAAGGGGTTGTCAATCCCTTCACGGTAACTTGCAAAAGTGAGATCTGATAGAGATAATAAGATAAGATAAATATTTTTGGTATTTTTATGATATAGATTGGAAAGTAAAGATGCAAATAAAAGCAGATGGAAAACTTATATGATGAAAGATAGACCCGGGGGCCATAGGTTTCACAAGTGGCTTCTCTCAAGATATCATAAGTATTACGGTGGGTGAACAAATTACTGTCTAGCAATTGATGGAAAAGCGCATAGTTATGAGATTATCTAGGCACGATCATGTATATAGGCATCACATCCACAACAAGTAGATCGAAATGATTCTGCATCTACTACTATTACTCCACACATCGACCGACTCCTGCCTGCATCTAGAGTATTAAGTTCATCAAGAATAGAGTAACGCATTAAGAAAGACGACATAATGTAGAGGGATAAACTCATGCAATATGACATAAACCCCATCTTTTTATCCTCGATGGCAACAATACAATACGTGCCTTGCTGCCCCTGCTATCATTGGGAAAGGACACCGCAAGATTGAACCCAAAGCTAAGCACTTCTCCCATTGCAAGAAAGACCAATCTAGTAGGCCAAACCGAACTGATAATTCGAAGAGACTTGCAAAGATAACCAATCATACATAAAAGAATTCAGAGGAGATTCAAATATTTCTCATAGATAAACTTGATCATAAACCCACAATTCAACGGATCTCGACAAACACACCGCAAAAAGAGTTACATCGAATAGATCTCTAAGAAGATCGAGGAGAACTTTGTATTGAGACTCAAAGAGAGAAAAGAAGCCATCTAGCTAATAACTATGGACCCGAAGGTCTATGGTAAACTACTCACAACTCATCGGAGAGGCCTTGGAGATGATGTAGAGGCCCTCCATGGTCGATTCCCCCTCCGGTGGAGCGCCGGCAAAGGCTCCAAGATGGGATCTCATGGATATCGAAGGTTGCGGCGGTGGAAATAGTTTTTCGTGGTGCTCCTGGATATTTTTGGGGTACGTGGATATATATAGGCGAAGGAGGTATGTCAGGGGAGCTACGAGGGGCCCACGAGGGTGGAGGGGGGGCGCCCACCCCCCTAGGGCACACTGGACACCCTCGTAGCCGCCTCATTTACTTCTTAACGTCCACTCCAAGTCTCCTGGATTGTGTTTGTTCCAAAAAGATTGCTCCCGAAGGTTTCATTCCGTTTGGACTTCGTTTGATATTCCTTTCCTTCGAAACACCGAAATAGGCAAAAAAACAGCAATTCGGGCTGGTCCTCCGGTTAGTAGGTTAGTCCCAAAAATGGTATAAAAGTGTAGAGTAAAGCCCATAAACATCCAAAATGGGTATTATAATAGCATGGAACAATAAAAAATTATAGATACGTTGGAGACGTATCCGGCAGTCGTGCTCCGCAGCCTGCTCCATGGCTGCCTTCTTCAGCTCGGCATCTCGATCGGCAACGGCGGCCTCCTGGGCCTTCAGCTTCTCCTCATGCTCCTGGAGCTGGCCGGCCTAGGTAGCCTGTTGATCCCGAAGAGCCTTCAGTTCAGCCTCCACCGTGCGACACCGATCCTCGGCTTCCGTGTCCTCCTTTCGCGCCAGGTCGCGCTTGACAGCAGCCACCCCAGACACCTTCTGTGCCTCCTCCATAGAGCCCCAGGCCGCTCGGACAGATGCGTTGTCATGGAGCCATCCAGAAATCAGCCCCAGGCGTCCCAACACCGCGTGCCGGTCCGGGCCCCGATGTTCACCTTGGAGAAGGTCCAGCGCCGCTCGTGCCTCCTCTAGGGCTCCAGAGGCAGCAGGAGCGCGATGCCCCAATTGCACGCCGGGCTGGAGGGAAGACGTCCTCAGCACCAGGACAGGAGAAACCACCACAACAGGAAGGACTGGGGGCTCCGGAGGCCGGGCGACCTTGGCAGCCGTAGCAAGGATGGGTGCCGGCGGGGTCAGCCCTGCTGAAGGTACTGGCACCTCCTGAGGATGGGCTTCCGCACCCTGGGGGAGACGACATCGCTGTAAGAGCTGTAGGGGCCGCAACGCCCTCCTTCGCCAAGGCTACGGCAGCCACCCCAATGCGCTCGACCATGGCAACTCCCATGCCCTTGCTTCTTCTTCTTCGACAACTGCTGTCTAATGACGGACGAAGACACTAAGCATCGCATCAGGAATCAATAACAAGACCAAGGGAAAAGACTCACTGGTCGGAGAAGACGTAGTTCCTCTTCAGGCCCAGTAGCGGGGGCTTCGCCGGAGCAGTCAGCGCATCACTCTTGGGAGCAGGAGAGCACGCAGTCGGCACCACTCGGGACGCTGCTGGCGAAGGCGGAGCACTACCCGAGGGGATCAGCGCAGTCCTTCCCTTCTTCACGGTCGACCGCTTGGGCTACTTCGAGGAGGCCATCCCAGATCTCATGGTGACCCCGGAGGGGCAAGCCAGCTCCACTACCGGAGGCGCGTCATCATCATCGTCATCAGGGAAGTTGCGAAGGAGCTCCCTCTACCTCAGGGCAAAGGACTCCCCCTCGCCCTCGTCCTTGGTGGCCTCAGAGGATTGGTCGCCAGAGGACAGGTCCACTAAGGAGGTAGGCAGCAGGGGAGGCCCCGTCCGCACTGGCCCGAACTCGTCAAAGACCGGCATGGCAGCAGCAACTTCCTCCCCATCGACTCGGTGGTAAAGCGGGAGCCAATCCTCTGGAGGACCGCTCGGATCTTTCCCAGTAAAATAAAGCGACACCTTGCTCAGCTCCTCCTCGGGAAGGGCGTCCTGGCGCAGGCGAATCTTGTCGTCGGCGCCCCCAAGCTTCCACAAGGGGCGAGAGCGATCTTGGAGCGGCGCTAGGCGCTGCATCAAGAACTCCTTGACGATCATGGCCACCGTCAGCTTCTCGCTCTTCAGGTTCTCCTCCATCTTCTTCATCAACAGCTCCAGGGAAGGGGCGGTGATCTTCTCAGAAAGCCATCCCTTCTCATAGGAGGGGAACTCGGTCGGCAGCTCGAGCAAGTCCTGCGAGCACTTGGCGTCCATCAGAACCCACCTCTTCAGGGCATCCTCCACCTTCTTCCCGGCGCGGGAGGTCGCGTTACCGCCCCGGGCTGCAATGAAGCCGATGCACCCAGCAGGTCGGTCGCCACCCATGCGAAGGAAGAAGAAGTGGTAGAGCATGGCGATGGAGGGCATCACCCCCACGAACGCCTCACAATAGAAGGCAAAGATGGACAGGAGGAGGATGGAATTGTGGTGAATATGAAGCGCATGGAGGCCATAATGGTGAAGAATGGCATAGAAGAAGCGGGAGAATGGGGGCACCAGCCCCGAATAAATGCTGTGCAGGAAGAAAGTGTAGATGGTACCGTTCACGGGTTCTGGCGTAGCAGCGGCGACCAGGAGCGCAGTCTCCTTCCACTCGTTGTCCCTGCTCGCCATCAGGTGAAGCGCGGTCTGGAGCTTCTCCTCGGTGACAGAGGGTGCGGTCAGCGCCGGCTCATACCAGGCGGAGCCGGCAGCCGAGGCTGAAGCCTTAGCCTTCTCAACAGCCATTGGGCGGAAGATTGGGGGAGAAAATCGGCAGATCTGGTGAGTTCTTCCAGTGTTAGGAGAAGGGGATCTGAAGCAAGACAAAGGAGAGGCAATGAAAGCCCGACAGAAGATGGCAACCCTTTTGTCAAACGGAAGCAGTTGTCGAGGCAGCATGGGGAAGTGGAGACGCCCACGTCCCATCAATCGCCATGCGTCATCAAGGCCGCAGGCGGTTAGGGCCCGCGGCACTCCGCACTTGCCCTTTGGCTTCGCCTGGAATCCAAGTCCGAGCACGCCTTGGGCCCGGGGGCTACTATCAGCGTTCTGGATATGGGGGTATCCAGACTTGCCTGCATACGGCCCACCGTGTGGCTCCATCGATGGCCTGGTACGGCCCAGCTTCAACATCAACAGCTCAAGACCCTCGCGAGGGGCCAAGTTTCGCGAGGTGGACGACGCCAAGACCCCCGAGGGGATCGGCCTCTTCAGGCTGGCTCCTGAGGGGCGGAGAGTTCTATGCAAGGTGCACCTCAGAAGGCTCAGCTGACGTGAGCTGTGACGACCAAGGCCAGGCGGGCGTCAGAGCACCAGTTTCCTCTTTGGTGCAAGGGAGGCAAGCCACAGGTGTGGAGTCCCGAGGAATCAGCCAAAGGTTTCCATTCTGGTGCAACAAGACCAAGACCACCAGGACGGAGGTCATCACCGAGCCCACCGCAGCGTCACGACCAGGGGCTTTTCACAGGCGAAGACCACTTTTGTCAGGATAAGCTGTACTACTTGTCCCCTTTCAAATCCGATCGTTGTGGGATCCCTTCCCGCCAACATTTGGGAAGAGGACCAAGGCCACTAGAAATAGGACTTAGCCACCACCATAGAGGGGGGTGGAATCCAGTCTCACCCGAACACCTCACCAGCTTTCTTGTGCCCAAGAACAGCTCACCTCCTGAGGCCAGTTCGTCCACTGTACTAGTTCATCCTCAGCCCTTCGAGGCAGTCCACCAAAATGCTGAAGTAGGGTATTACACCGCAAGGTGGCCCGAACCAGGATAAACTGTTGCGTCTCTTTATCTCTTCGAGCTAGTCGCGCTAGGTTTAGGAGAATCGCGAGTAGGCAGGCTGGGTAGGTTGAGGTCTCCGCACGCATCCCAGAGTTCGAACCTTTCAAGGGTTTGCAGAACCCGTAATCCAACAGTCGTCCCCAAATCCGTGCTTCGAACGCCCGCTGATCGTTGGATCTTGGGTGCATCGGCCCGCACTGTGACCAGGCACTGCTTTAATTTTGTCCTCCACGTCTATGTAACATATTCGCTACCCGATATCTATGTCAAGAGCTCTTTTACTATATGTATTTTCATGTAACTCCCTCTGATTATTTCTCACTATTGATCTCCACGGCAGTTAAAAATGTTATGTTTAATCAAGGGAGATTATACGGTACATTATAATACACCAGAGCACGTGTATTATATGGGCGATCTAACAGATGAGACTAACTTGGCCTTTTTGAGCCCAAGGGTATTTTCGACCTAAAAAATTGTATACCTTTTTTTGGCCCAATTAGGTGATGCGGAGCATCCCTCGCTCATCCCCATGGGCGTACCTACATCTTCCTCAACACCACTTGGACCCATGACAAGAGCTAGAGCAAAGGCTATCGCAGATAAGGTGAACGCGCTCCTCTCCGAACTTCCTCTCTCTACTCACGAGACTTGGCTACTACCTCATACGGACACTCTGTGTGATCAGGTACTTGGAGGAGAGCCACGGGACAGCCACACCCAATGGCCAAGGTGGCAAGGACTCCAAGCATGGACATCAAGAAGAAGAGCCGTTTGGGAAGCTACAGGCACCGGACGACCGGCCGGTCCCGGATGTCCGAGCCCTGGGAGATGCTACAGCAAGGGAAGGAAGACCGACAGAGCTACAGGCCACGGACGACCGGCCTGGCCCGGACGTCCGACGACTCCCAGGACCACGGACGACCGACGCCCTCTGGACGTCCGGCAGCTGGGCACCCGAGAGGAAATTAACGAAAGACGGAAGCCACCGGACGACCGGCACCCAAGCCGAAATTACGGAAGTCCGACAGCCCCAGACGTCCGGACCGTCCCGAAGCCCCGGACGTCCGACGTCTTTCGGACGTCCGACACCTGAGTGACCGCACCCACGGGCAGGAGCCCTTGTACCCCTTCACTTTGACTCCCATTTGTACAACGACTATAAATAGGTCTCTCCCACCTCCTAGCTAGGTTTAGCATTGGTTTAGCTCATATTTTGTGTGAGAGCCTTGCTCATCCACTTGGTTACTTCTCCTCGGAGCTCACGACCTCTTCGGAGAAGATCCCCCAAGCGGATTCAAGACCCCTTCAAGCGAAGACAATCAAGACCTCCTCACAGAGAAGAACGGCTACTCTTGTATCTTTACTTTGTTGATTTTGAATCTTGTGCTACCTTATGTGTTCGGTGATCTAGCCCTTGTGTGATCATCTACTTGTCGGTTGAGTTTCTCTCGTTCCTCCCCATGTTTTTCCTTGTGTTCTTCCGCTCGTTCGCCGTGTTCCCCGTAGGATCCACTCCAAACGTGAAAGATCGTCCACATAGGGTTCCGCCCTACATCATCTTGGTATCATGAGCCACGTCGATCACGTTTTTTGAGTCCCTACCCTGTGTTTTCTAGCTTGATTTTGTTGTTTTCGTCCTAAATCCGAAAATTCCCCACCAAAAATAGCCCCAATTTTTTTTGTGATTTGTTGGTGAGTTGAGATTTTGTTGGATTTGGTCCATGGATTTGAGTTGCTACGTGTCGATCTAGCTTTCCCCACCATCCCCACCCTTTTCCATCCACCAATCCGCTCGATTTCGACCTCACCATCTTCCTCCACCCCGAAATCACGCAGTTCATCCCGTGCCCGAATTTCACCCAGGCACTGGACGATCGGACCCTGCCGGACGTCCGGCGACCGGACGATCGTAAAAACCAGATGTCCATGAAACTCTGATGAAACTGAAATTTTCAGTTCGGCCACCACCACATCCCCACCTTCCACCAGATCTTCCAAACCCACATACACCACCATCTTCCACAATACCTCCTATGACGATTTTGACACGTTTTGGTCCTTGAGATTTTGAGTTGTGGCTCTTGTGTCCTATTGTGTTTCGGCTATTTAGGTACGGTTCGACTTCATCATCACCACGGCTCATATTCGCAAGGGTCTCATCATCGCCAAGGACGATAACTTCAACGACATCTTTGTCATACCTTGCAATTGCATTGATACCCCACATGGCCTTACTTTTGCGTAGCTTACCCATTGAGACTAGCCATTGAGTATTGCCGGCAATGTGAATTGTGCATATTAGTGATCATACTCCATAGCATACATACCATACCACCGTGGTGCATATCTTGGCATCAACTTGTGTGTCACAAAGTTGTTATCGCATACACAATTGCTATCTTGGTTCGTGAAGTTTTGCATGAGAAAAGAGCTCAAAAGTGAAAGAGCCACCCAAGCTTTTAAGCAAATAGGAAAGATAAGCAAAGAGCTTATAAGCAAGAACCATAGCATCATACTACATTAAGATTGTCATATAAGATCATCTTGGATCATAGCACCGAAATACCATACATATAGCATAGTTGGGATAGAGATCGTTGCATTTTTTCCTAGTAGGTTGTGCACAAGCTCCGTATCCGCCTATTGTGCAATCGTGCTAGCGTCTCTCTAGTATGGTGCAACAAGAGCATTTTCGTGGATTCCACATTTTGGCTCACTTTTGGTTTGCACAATCCCATTTATCTATTTGCGTGTGTGTTTCCGTGTACCCCCACTTGCTTGGTCTACTTTTTGCATTTGCAAATTTGTTAATCATTTCCAACATTATTGAAGCTCACTTACTATTACACCAAATTTTTTGCCACCATCCTAACCAAGCTCCACCATAAGCTTTTACTTGTGTAGGTGTGAGAACCGACAAGAATTGGTACCAATAGTGCTATTTCATTGTCCGCATTTGAGTGATCTTGATTCATCATCAACATCGGTCAAGGTACATTGGTATAAGTTCTTCTCCTTCTACCACTCACATTTTGCTTGGAATGATGGATAGGCCGAGTACTTCTACCAACCCACTCTTCATCGAGCAAGACGACGACATGTCATCATACGTCACCAAGAGCCACCTCTTTGGTGCACAACGAGCGTTGCATCAAGAGCAACAAGCAATGAACGACCGCATCGACAACCTCGCCACCGACTTGCGACTCTCCGAGCAACGTACACGAGACTACTTCAACAACAAGCTCGACGCGCACAAGCAAGAGAACGATGCAAGAATGGACGAGATCCGCGCCTTGTTGGTGAACCGGCCTCCTTCAACTTCTTCATACTCAAGACAGAGCCACTCAAGTTGACACTCCGACGACTCCTTCTCCGGCTCAAGTACACCATCATCGAACACTCTTCGACGAGCCGTGCGTCAAGACCGTCATGCATCTCGCAACCCGCTACACGTCAAGCATTCACAAGAGCGAGTCGATGAGCAAGTCCCTCGTCCTAAATCAAACCAAGTCGCTTTTGCCCAAGCTCAAGAACGACAACGTCTTCGTTGCCAAGAAGAAGAAGAACGAGCGCGTC
Source organism: Triticum timopheevii (assembly GCA_963921465.1). NCBI lineage: Eukaryota > Viridiplantae > Streptophyta > Magnoliopsida > Poales > Poaceae > Triticum > Triticum timopheevii. The sequence continues at coordinate 277,707,382 of OY997266.1, read as the reverse complement.
TACACCAAGAGCAACAAGACGCCGAGGCTCAACGTCTTCAACAACAACTACGTGAAGCGCAAGCTCTTGAGGCACAACGTGCCCTTCAAGAATCAAGTTGAGCTATCGCCAACCGCAATCGTGAACGGCGCAATCAAGAGGAAGCCCTTCGAGAAGAAATCCAAGAGAGGAACTACCAACCGCGTGTGAAACGTCAACCTCCACAAGCTCCTTTACAAGCTCGTCAAGCTCCACCTCAACCTCAAGTTCAACAAGAGCAAGTTGATCATGGACTTCCTCCATGCCAAGAGCAACATGAGGATGATTACCCTCCACGTCAAGGGCGTCATCATCACCATTGCCAACAACACAATGAAGAGCAATGCTATGGTAAGCTCAAATTCACAATGCCCAAGTTCAATGGAAGCAATGATCCCGAAGAATACCTCTCATGGGCATTGAACGTCGACAAAATCTTTCGTTTGCGCAACTATGAGGAAGAGAAGAAGATCGCTATGGCATCACTTTAGTTCCAAGACTATGTGCTCATTGGTGGGAACAAGTCCTTGAGCGCCGACAAGCAAGAGGTGAACCTCCAATCACCACTTGGGATCAAATGAAGGAAGTCATGCGAGCACGTTTTGTGCCAACCTACTACAACCGCGATCTCTTCAAGAAGCTACAACTCCTCAAGCAAGGAACAAAGAGTGTTGAAGAATACTACAAGTAAATGGAGATAGCCATGATTCGAGCCAATGTCACAGAAGATGATGAGCAAACAATGGCACGATTCTTGAATGGACTCAATCATCCCATCAAGAAGATCGCCGACTTCCAACCCTACTCCAACCTCATTGAGCTCGTGCATCAAGCTACAAAGGCGGAACATCAAGTGCAAGATGACTTCAAGTACGCCAAGTACTCATCCAAGACCTACGGCTTCTCCAATAACCAAGCTTCAACAACTACTCCAACTTCGACATCAACCAAGCCTTCTCCAAGCAACGATGACAAGTCAAGTTACAAGAAAACTTCGGCAAGTTCAAGTCGTCTTCCTCCTACTACAAGCAACTTCAAGCCGCGTGCTTTGTCATCTACTCCGACCGATGAGACCATCAAGACAAGCTCCTTCAAGTGTTTCACTTGCGGCGGCCGAGGCCACAAGTCCTATGAATGCACCAACAAGCGTACCATGATCCTCAATGACGATGGCACATATGACTCCATGAGTGATGAGGAGATGGAAGCTCTTGAGCAAGTGGCCATGCACCGGTGCGTGAACGAGGATGAAGATGATCAAGTCTTTTGTGATGAAGATACGAGCCCCGCTCTCGTTGTCTCCAAGGTCTTGACTCTTCAACATCAACAAGAAGAAGACCAACGATGCCATATCTTCCACACCAAGGCCGGCATCAATGGACGACCCGTCAAGGTCATCAACGATGGAGGTAGTTGCCACAACTTGGCAAGTGAAGAACTATGCTCCAAGCTTCAATTGGTAAAGAGGAAGCACCCGCACCCCTACAAGGTTCAATGGCTAAGTGACTCCGGCACTATCCACGTTGAGCATACGGTCCAAGTCTCCTTCAAAATTGGTGCATATGAGGACACTTTGGAGTGTGATGTGGTCCCAATGACCGTTTTCCACCTCCTTCTTGGTGGACCATGGCAATTCGACCGTGGTGTCATCCACAATGGGCACACCAATCACTATAGCTTCAAGATGAATGGGAAGGAATATGTGCTATGACCTATGTCTCCTAGTCAAGTGATAGCCGACAAGCAAGCCACCCATCATGGAGTGAAGAGTGAGAAAGTGATTGAGGGAGTCCTGGATTAGGGGGTGTCCGGATAGCCGGACTATCATCATCGGTCGGACTCCAAGACTATTAAGATACAAGATTGAAGACTTCGTCCCGTGTCCGGATGGGACTTTCCTTGGCGTGGAAGGCAAGCTTGGCGATACGGATATGTAGATCTCCTACCATTGTAACCGACTCTGTGTAACCCTAGCCCTCTCCGATGTCTATATAAACCAGAGGGTTTTAGTCCGTAGGACGAACAACCATTACAACAATCATACCATAGGCTAGCTTCTAGGGTTTAGCCTCCTTGATCTCGTGGTAGATCCACTCTTGTACTACCCATATCATCAATATCAATCAAGCAGGAGTAGGGTTTTACCTCCATCGAGAGGGCCCAAACCTGGGTAAAAACATCGTGTCCCTTGTCTCCTGTTACCATCCGCCTAGACGCATAGTTCGGGACCCCCTACCCGGGATCCGCCGGTTTTGACACCGACATTGGTGCTTTCATTGAGAGTTCCTCTGTGTCGTCACCGATAGGCTTGATGGCTTCTTCAATCACCAACAACACCGTCCAGGGTGAGACTTTTCTCCCCGGACAAATCTTCGTGTTCGGCGGCTTTGCACTACGGGCCTATTCACTTGGCCATCTGGAGCAAATCGAAAGCTACGCCCCTGGCCATCAGGTCAGATTTCAAAGCCTAAACTTCACGGCTGACATCCGCGGAGACTTGATCTTCGATGGATTCGAGCCACAGCCGAGCGTGCTGCATTGTCACGATGGGCATGATCTAGCTCTACCGCCGGACAGTACCTTGGAGGCCGCACACGAATCCGCTCCGACCCATAGTTCGGAGCCGACCGCGCAGATCGAGGACTGGTGGCTGGACACCGCCTCGGGAGCTACAACTGCTACGGCAATGGAGCCGAATACCGACCTTGTCCTTTGCAAAGCTCGTGACTCCGAAGTGCCGGACTCCGAACCTCCTGCGCCCCTGCCAACCGAATCTGATTGGGCGCCGATCATGGAGTTCACCGCTGCGGACATCTTTCAGCACTCACCCTTTGGCGACATCCTGAATTCGCTAAAGTATCTCTCGTTATCAGGAGAGCCCTGGCCGGACTGCGGTCAGGATGGTTGGGACGCGGACGATGAAGAAATTCAAAACCCACCCACCACCCACTTTGTAGCCACTGTCGACGATCTAACCGACATGCTAGACTACGACTCCGAAGACATCGGCGGTATGGACGACGATGCCGGAGACGATCAAGAACCAGCGCCTACCGAGCGCTGGAAGCCCACCTCAACTCATGATGTATATATGGTGGACACCCCAAAAGGGAGCGATAACGAGGAGCAACGGGACACGGCGAAGGATAATCCCCCCAAAAAACAACCAAAACGGCGATGCAAGCGCCGCCCCAAGTTCTGCCTCGATAACAATAGCACCCATAATGACCCAGCCATAGAGTAGGGCAAACCAGTGGGCGACGAACATGCAACCAAGCAACCATTTAAGCAGGATGAATCGGATAATCAATCCATCCCCGGCGAAAACAACAGTCCAGATGATCTCACGCCAGACACACCACCGGAGCACAAGAACCTTCGAAAAAGGCTTGTTGCCACTGCAAGAAGTTTGAAGAAGGAGAAACGGAAGCTCAAAATAGCGGAAGACATACTCAGAATGAGGTGGAGCAAAGTACTCAAGACCGCGGACAAATATGGCAATAGCCACCAAACAAAGAGCTACCCGAAGCGCAAGCTGCTGCCGGAATTCGACGAGGAGGCCGTAGAGCCCCCACTATCCAAAAGCAAAAAGGCCGCCTGGCCGGATAGGCGATCAGATGACAGGCCAAGAGCGGCAAGCGACGCCGCACCTAAACCGGCACATGACACGCATAAAGACCCTTGCCAAACAGATGGCCCGGTCAGGTCCATTTATGGGCCAAAGAAGAGGGCCCCAGGAAGTAACACAACACGCCGAGTGTTCGAAGATAGAGGCACACCTAAATACAGGGGCGCCGCACACCCACTATGTTTCACCGATGAGGTGCTGGATCATGAATTCCCAGCGGGGTTCAAGCCCGTAAACATAGAGGCATACGACGGAACAATAGACCCTGGAGTCTGGATTGAGGATTACATCCTGCACATACACATGGCTAGAGGGGACGATCTCCACGCCATAAAATATCTACCCCTCAAGCTCAAAGGGCCAGCTCGGCATTGGCTCAAAAGCCTCCCAGAAAATACCATTGGAAGTTGGGAAGAGCTCGAGGACGCGTTTAGAGCAAATTTTCAGGGGACTTATGTCCGCCCTCCGGATGCAGACGATTTAAGTCACATAACTCAACATCCCGGAGAGTCAGCGCGCAAATTCTGGAACAGGTTCCTTACCAAAAAGAACCAAATAGTCGACTGTCCGAACGCCGAAGCCTTAGCAGCTTTTAAACATAATCCGAGACGAGTGGCTCGCCGAACACCTCGGCCAAGAGAAGCCGAGAACAATGGCCACGCTAACAAGCCTCATGACCCGCTTTTGCGCGGGGGAAGACAGCTGGCTAGCAAGATGCAGCACCAGCGACCCGAGTACATCCAAGATCAGAGATGGAAACAGAAAATCACGGTGCAGAAAGGACCAGCGCCGAAATAAAGAAAAAAGCCCAAAGAACACGGCGGTCAACGCCAGATTCAAAAGCTTGCGGCCAAACAATAAAACACTGCCTCTTAAGGACAGTAGTGACGAGCTATCCAACCTGAACAAAATTTTGGATCGGATATGTCAAATCCACAGTACTTCCGGGAAGCCTGCAAACCACACCCACCGGGATTGTTGGGTTTTCAAACAGTCCGGCCGACTCAACACCGAACACAAGGGGCTCGACGCGCCAAGCGAGGATGATGACGAACCCCACCAGCAGAGCGCCGGAAAACAAAAGATTTTGCCACAAGAAGTCAAAACAGTAAACTCACTTCATGTGATAATACGGAACAACAGTGCGGCACCCGCCAAAGTAGGTGTCGCACGGTCCACCCCAGCGGAACCCCGAGATTGGATGTCAAAACCAATTACTTTCGACCACCTGGACTATTCCATTAGTATTCGAAACGCAGGATGGACTGCTCTAATATTGGATCCTATAATCGACGGACTACAATTTACACAAGTCCTAATGGATGGCGGCAGCGATTTAAACCTGCTATATCCGGACACAATCCGCAAGTTGGGGATAGACCGTACTAAAATTCGCCATAGCCGCACTTCCTTCAAAGGAGTGACGCCAGGCCCTTACGCCAAATGCACGGGCTCCTTACTACTAGAAGTTGTGTTCGGGTCACCCGACAACTTCCGACGTGAAAAGCTAATCTTTCATGTCGCCCCATTCAAAAGTAGCCATCAAGCACTATTGGGGCGTGAGGCTTTTGTCCGCTTTAACGCAATACCACACTACGCGTCTCTTATACTTAAAATGCCCGGTCCACGCGGCATCATCTCATTAAAAGGTCGTTCAAGACCCCGGACACGGCTAGACGAGTCCGGCATAAATAAGCTAGGGGCTCCCTAGGCGCACACCCCTTTACAAGGGGCTATGCGTATGAGCAATAAGGAGCCAATAAAAGCTCAACTTTATTCGTTTATTCATGCTTTGTTTTAAATACATTTTTGACACGATCACTTTACAAACTAAGTTCCTCTCTTTTACAGATGAACAGCGTGTTACACCCGTCCAGGATACAGCACAATGGAGACACAGGCGCAGACGTGCAGTAGGGACCCGTTGCAAGGATTCTTTTCAGATTAAGACCCTGCGTAAACCTTTTTTACTGTCTCTTGTTGCTATACATCCCCTGGTTTCTCAACATAACCAGAGAGGAGGCTGACGTTTTGGCATCGGCCGCATCAGAGGACCTTGCGTGTACCTGGACACTAGGGGCTTAGGGCATTGATCTGCCCATCATCATAAAGACCGAACACCTCAGGGAGTGTTCGGCGTCTCGAGTTAGGCCTTATATGCATCAGCTCCGAATCATGTCTTTGGTCAAATGTTGGGTTTGCCCGGCTCCTGTGTTTTGCTGCCTTACGTTCCGTATCATCGGCTAACGCGGCACCAGGAGAACTACTGCGATTGTGCCCCGGTTCGGCCGGGTGAGCACCTCAGTAGAGAAAGCCGAAAACTGACTGTCATGATGTAGCGAGAGACTGGTCAACCACTCGATCGACCTCTGGAATGTTTAGAATTCCTCCGCTTTGACGAAGGACCGCTTCCCGGTCAGGCACACACGCGCCCCAAATACAGAGAGCGCGGTGCCCCTAGGGGCTATATCGTAGCCCCACCTTCGAACTCCTATGGCTAAGTGAAAGTGATAAAGCATTATAGTCCGGTTGCCTCGTTTGCTACGCTACCACCTCCTTAACAGGACCAAGATGTTGGATTAAGTGTGAAAATGCACTATTTTGCAAAGACCCCCGCACTATGTGCGTGGGGGCTGAAGCCGAAGACTGCCATCTTTCAGGTTATACACAAGTATACATTAACGGCCGCACAGGAGATATTTCAATACTTGAACGCACAAGTACAAAAAGCGCTTATATTATAAACATCGTTTTACAAACCATAAAAGTTCATTTGAACATGACATTTTTTGAGCGCTGCGACTCTATTACACGAGCACCACGCAGAACTTCCCCAAAATAGTGCTCGGCGGGTAACCGGCTCTCGTCCGAACCCTGGGTCGCAACAGCGGTGGCATCCATCTCCGTCCAGTATGTCTTCACACAGGCGAGGGCCATCCATGCACCCTCTATGCAGGCCGACCGCTTCATCGCCTTGATATGCGGCACCGCCCCAAGGAATTGCTGCAATAAGCCAAAATAACTCTTTGGCTTAGGCCTATCCGGCCAGACATGAGCCACGATATCCGTCATGGCAAGTCCGGACAATCTATTCAGCTCAGCCCACTTAGCCAACCAATCAGTCAGCGGAAGTGAACGCTCCGGACTATGGAATTGAGACCAAAAAAGCTCTTCCGTCTCGTGATCCTTTTGACTTCGGAAGTGCACAACAGCATCTGCCGCACTCGCCGCTAAGTCCATATAAGGATCCTCCGGACCCCACAGCTGGCCAAGCTGAGCATACTTCAGATCTGTAAACCTCCTGCGCAGCAGAAAGGGCTTGCCAGCCACAATATCTCCGGCCTGGCGCAGCTCCTCCTTTATAGCCCTCATTGCAGAACGGGCATCCTTGGCTTCGGCGGTGGCCTTCTTCAGGCCTTCTTGCTCCGCTCGGCGTTCCTTTTCAAGAACCTCATAGCGGTCGGTAACATCTTTCAACTTCACGGCCATTTCGGCCATCTTCTCCCTGCTTCGGCAGTGAGCAGCCTTTTTGGCTTCTAGCTCTTCGGCCGCCCTCGAGGCAGCCGCATCACTCCTTCTGGCCTGCTCCTTGGTTCGAGCAAGTTCTGCCCGAAGGTTCTCCACAGCAGCGGCACCATCTGCATTGAGCACACATGTTGTAAGGAGTGGGCTTCGGCTCCCTTACTAGGTGACCACGGAGAAAAACCTACCTTGTGACTCGTCAAGTCGCTTATTGACCAGCGCGATGTCCGCATCCGCAACATCAAGTTGCCGCTTTAGTTCGGCAACTCCATCAGTCCGGCTGGCCACCGGACTATCCGCCACCTGCATAGGAAAGGCGAAAATCAATACCTGCGATTTTGATCCTCGGCATGTTGTCGCTCTCGACAACCTACTGAGTCCCAGGGGCTACTATCTATATAGGGCGCACTTTATGTGCAAAACTGTCAAAAGGTATATCATTTTTACGTACCTCAAACCCCGCCAGCAAGCTTCTGACGGCATCATGCAACCCGCCTTCGGTGGACGAAATTCTTCCAATCACCATACTCATCAACGTACGGTGACCTTCTGAGATAGACGCCCTCCCAAGCAGATCCTTCAGCTCCCCTGGCCGCACACCAGCCGGTGCCGAACTCTTTGGCCCCGCCGGACTCGGGGATACCCTCCGCGATGACACCTTAGGTTCGTCCGCCCCGCCTGATGGTGCGGCGGATGGAGGCGTCTCGCTCTCCACCATCTCCGGACGAAGGTCCCCCGAAGACGAGCTCATCTGAGAAGGACGGAGATCCAAATTACAAGGTAAAAACTTCGGTTATCCTCAGAAGCAAACATAGGGGTGTCTCCTATTATAGAACCCCCCTTTTTTATACTTACGGCTCGCTGGAGGGCTGATTCCTTAGGGGAGATAGTGCAGCCGGGGCCTCCCCGGACGCAGGACCCTCTGGTGAAGATCTCTTTCCCCGCTTCGAGGCCTTGGCCTCCGGGTTTTCGGAGGCGGTCCTCTTCTCTCCTTGGAAGGAGGGATTCTCGACTCCCCCTTTCTCCAAAGCCTCCTTGGTAGAGGCGGTGGTGTCCCTGTTCTCCCCTTCGCCTTCCTCTGAAGGCGCCACCTTCAGCATCCTGACCAGCACGGGATCCGGCACGGTCTCCGGGAGGGGGGCCGAACACCGTATCAGTTTCGCCTGCGCTATCCACTCCTATTCAAGAGACGATGGGTTAAAAGGAAAATTCAAGAAGGCGTAAACAAACGTTGTGTTCAGACGCAGGGCCACTTACCTTAGTATCCGGGCGATTGCAGCTTAGACCGGAATCCTCGGTCAGTTCCGGACACATCTCTTGTGGTCCGAAGAACAATTTATACATCTCCACGGGTGTCATACCCATGAAGTGTTGGAGAGCTCGTGGCCCCTCTGGATTGAATTCCCACAGGCGGAGGGGGCGACGCTTGCAGGGCAGGAGACGCCGAATCAGCATAACCTACATCACCATCACCAGACTGATCTCCCTCTCTGGAGGTCTCGGATCCGGCCCTGCAGTAGGGGTACGTCCTTTGACGGCCCCCAGTTGAGCCCTGGTTGACCCACGACATCAGCCGCTATGGAGGGCCCGAGCGAAAGATGGGCAGCGGCTTCTGCTTGCTGCCCCTAGGAGCGGTAATATAGAACCACTCCTGTTGCCACAAGCCGAGCTCCTCCTGGAAAGAGCCCTTAGGCCATGGAGCATCGGCCCTTCTGCTTATAACCGCCCCGCCGCACTCAGCTTGACGCCCCTCGATCATCTTCGGCTCCACGTTGAAGGTCTTGAACCACAAACCAAAGTGGGGAGTAATGCGGAGGAAGGCTTCACAGACGATGATGAATGAAGAAATATGGAGGATGGACTCCGGAGCCAAGTCGTGGAATTCCAACCCATAGTAAAACATGAGCCCTCTCACAAAAGGATCCATCGGGAAGCCTAAACCCTGACGGAGGTGGGACACAAACACGACGTTTTCGCTGGGCTCGGGGGTGGGAATGACCTGCCCTTTGGTGGGCAACCTATGCGAAATCTCGTAAGTCAGGTACTTGGCTTCTCGCAGCTTTAGCACGACCTCTTCCGTGACGGAGGAGGGCATCCACCGGCCCTGTAGGTCGGAGCCGGACATTGTTGAAGGTCCGAAGCGCTCGAATCTGGGGCTCTGGGTGTTGGAACTCGGGGCGAGGAGTAGATTCGATTGAGGATTGAAGAAAAGAAACGAGCCTTGGTCCCATTATAAAGAGGGAGAATACCAAGAGCCGTTCCCGTGACCGTTCGGGACTCGCCTCCGGTAGAGGGGGCGTGGCAACGGGCACGGTTGGGTTACCCACGTCCGTATTGATGGGAATCCCGGAATAAGGGGAACACGATCTCTGCTTCGACAAGACGTGCCAAGGAAACCGCTTCGCTAAACGCGCTGAGGTGGTATAATAAAAAAAATTCAAGTAAAGGCTTGGTGGTGGTGTGACGTCATGCCACAAAATACGTCAGCAGATTGAACTTGTGTACATATTATTCTCTCTACGGTGGAATGTGGAATTGATTTTGCAGAGCCGGACACTATCCTGGTGTTCACAATCTTCTATGAATTATTCGGAGGAGGAACCCGCCTTGCAATGCCGAACAATATGCACGCCGGACTCATCGTCATTGAAGCCTGGTTCAGGGGCTACTGAGGGAGTCTTGGATTAGGGGGTGTCTAGATAGCCGGACTATCATCATCGGCCGGACTCCAAGACTATGAAGATACAAGATTGAAGACTTCGTCCCGTGTCCGGATGGGACTTTCCTTGGCGTGGAAGGCAAGCTTGGCGATACGGATATGTAGATCTCCTACCATTGTAACCGACTCTGTGTAACCCTAGCCCTCTCCGGTGTCTATATAAACCGGAGGGTTTTAGTCCGTAGGACGAACAACCATTACAACAATCATACCATAGGCTAGCTTCTAGGGTTTAGCCTCCTTGATCTCGTGGTAGATCCACTCTTGTACTACCTATATCATCAATATCAATCAAGCAGGAGTAGGGTTTTACCTCCATCGAGAGGGCCCGAACCTGGGTAAAAACATCGTGTCCCTTGTCTCCTGTTACCATCCGCCTAGACGCACAGTTCGGGACCCCCTACCCGAGATCCGCCGGTTTTGACACCGACAGTGATCCACCAAAAAGTGAGTGAGAGCCACAAGCCAAACTTGAGCGCCTCTTCGCCTAGAGAGAAAAACCTCATACTATTTGCCACACAAAGTGAGATGAGAGAAGTGCATGAGAACCCATAGAGTGTGATGCACTTTGTCCTTGTGTGCAAGGATGGGGAACCTAAAACTAACACCTCTCACGAGCTACCTTTAGTGTTTCAATCTCTTTTGCAGGAATTCCAAGATGTTTTCCCCGATGAGCTACCTCCGGGTCTACCTCCTCTACGAGGCATTGAGCATCGAATCGACCTTGTCCCCGGAGCGCCACTTCCAAACAAAGCTCCATACCGTGTCAATCTCGAAGAAACCAAGGAGATTCAACGGCAAGTACAACAACTAATCGACAACGGTCATGTACATGAAAGCTTAAGCCCTTGTGCCGTTTCGGTTATACTTGTGCCTAAGCCCGATGGAAGTTTCCGCTTGTGTTCCGATTGTAGACCTTTAAATGCTATTACCGTTCGCTATAGGCATCCCATTCCTCGCTTAGATGATATGCTTGATGAACTTAGTGGAGCCAACTTTTTCTCAAAAATTGATCTTAAAAGTGGCTATTACCAAATCCGCATTCAAGAGGGTGATGAATGGAAAACTGCTTTCAAAACCAAATTTGGCTTATATGAGTGGTTGGTTATGCCTATGGGTTTATCGGAGGCTCCCAGTACTTTCGTGCGTCTCATGCATTATGTGCTTCGTCCTTATATTGGAGTCTTTGTTTTGGTTTACTTCGATGATATTCTTGTGTTTAGCAAAACCATGAAAGAACATCTTAATCATGTTAGGGCGGTTTTGCAAACCCTTCGCAAGGAAAGTCTTTATGCAAACATGAAAAAGTGCACATTTGATGTTGACAAAGTGGTTTTCTTAGGTTTTGTTGTCTCTTCAAAGGGTGTCCATGTTGATCAATCTAAAATTAAAGCAATTAAAACTTGGCCCCAACCCACCAATTTGCAACAAGTGCGTAGTTTTCTTGGTCTTGCAGGTTTTTATCGTCGCTTTGTGAAAGATTTTAGCACTATTGCCGCTCCTTTGCATGCCTTGAGTAAGAAGAATGCTCCTTTTGTTTGGGGATCTTTGCAATCCACCACTTTTGATGAGCTCAAGTCTTTGCTTACTCATGCTCCGGTTCTTGCTGTGCCCAATTTTGACAAAACTTGCGAGGTTCATCGTGATGCAAGTGGTACCGAAATTGGCGGAGTTTTGATGCAAGAAAAACGAGCCATTGCAAGCCGTAGGGTACTCGTCCGAGCAGTTTTGAGCTCACTGCCAACCTACGCCCTGACTGTCCTAACGGTGCCAAAGTAGTTCTTCAAAGACATCGACAAGTCGCGTCATCATTTTCTGTGGGCGCAAGAAGAAGAACTAACATGGGGCAAATGCAAGGTGGCCTGGGCCAAGGTGTGCTCACCGATCGAGTTTGGAGGGCTGGGGATCATCAACCTAGAGCTCTTCAGCCGGGCCCTGAGGATCCGGTGGCTATGGAACTCCTGGAAGCACCCTGACAGGCCTTGGATTGGCACAACGCTGCCCTGTGATCGCAGCGACTGTCGGTGTCAAAACCGGCGGATCTCGGGTAGGGGGTCCCGAACTGTGCGTCTAGGCGGACGGTAACAGGAGACAAGGGACACGATGTTTTACCCAGGTTCGGGCCCTCTTGATGGAGGTAAAACCCTACGTCCTGCTTGATTAATATTGATGATATGGGTAGTACAAGAGTGGATCTACCACGAGATCAAGGAGGCTAAACCCTAAAGCTAGCCTATGGTATGATTGTTGTGATGTATGTTGTGTCCTACGGACTAAAGCCCTCCGGTTTATATAGACACCGGAGGAGGCTAGGGTTACACAGAGTCGGTTACAATGGTAGGAGACCTACATATCCGTATTGCCAAGCTTGCCTTCCACGCCAAGGAAAGTCCCCTCCGGACACGTTTTGGAGTCTTCAATCTTGTATCTTCGTAGTCTTGGAGTCTGGCGGATGATGATAGTCCGGCTGTCCGGACACCCCCTAGTCCAGGACTCCCTCAGTAGCCCCCGAACCAGGCTTCAATGACGATAAGTCTAGCGCGTATATAGTCTTCGGCTTGCAAGGCGGGTTCTCCCTTCAAGTTCCATGTACCTGTCGAACAGTGTCCGGCTTCATCATAAATACTGTGCTTCTTGGCTTCTACGCCCAATAATGGTCTTCCTCCACGCGTCGCACGAATGCGAAAAGCCAGGGTGTTTTTTACGTTTCACCCCCTAGTCGTGCAAGTCATCCGCGTACAAAAGAGGCAAAAATCCAGATCCAAATCACACCATCTTCCTTCCACGAATACTCATCGGAGCGCCTTTGACCCAACAACCCATTCTACCATGGACCGTCGGCGCGGCTCCTCCTCTCGCGCTCCCAGCCCACTGCCAGGAGATTGGAGGAGATGCTCTGTTCCACACAACGAGCTAGTGAAGCTCCAAGCGGGGGGATATCTCCCTCCGGCCTTCATGGTCCCGGTTCGAGCCGGGCTGGCCACCTACCAAGGTGGGAAGCAAGTGGAGGATACCCCAAGTCCCAACAAAGGGGAGGGGGTATGCTTCGTCCCCTATCTAATAAGGGGACTCAGATTTCCTATACATCCGTTCCTCCGCGGGCTCCTGGAGTTCTACGGACTCCAGCTCCATCACCTCACACCCGCCTCTGTCCTGCATGTCGCGGGTTACGTAGCTCTTTGCGAGCTGTTCCTGGGCATCGAGCCCCATTTTGCGCTGTGGAAGGGGCTGTTCTGCCTCGTACGTTCTCACGAGGGATCTATATACCAAGTGGGCGGCGCCGAAATATGGCGCATTGCCGGGACCGGATATCCATCCGGGACCCCTAAGAAGGTGTCCGAAGACTGGCCTTCAGAATGGTTTTACATAGAAGACGCTCAGCTGCCGGACCCAATCCGGGTCGGCCTCCCGGAGTTTAATGCCGCTCCTCTGAAGAAACGCCTTAGTTGGCGCCCGCGGAGTCCCCAATTGGAAGAAGACAAGAGCATCCATTACCTGATGGGCCGAATAAGATTACTAGCCCATTCCGGATTGACCATGATCAGAATCATGGCAATATGCATCATGCGGGGAGTACAGCCACTGCAATACAGGGGCCACCCCATGTGGGATTTCAACGGGGAGGACGACACCACCCGCCACGGCCGCAAAGGACCGGATTCGACCGAGGACCTGGTGCAGATCCTGTCCGGCCTATACAAGGGGAAAAGGAGGACTTCCTCCGAACGAACCCTCTGAATGGGTTTTCCATGAACAACCCTCGGGGCTGGGTAAGCGAACACCTTTTAAGGGCTCAACTCGTGCTTTTAGAGTTTAAGCTTCTTACACTATGTCTTCGGCGCAGGAACTGCGCCGGATTGTAGAGGACATGATAAGTCCGGCTCCGCAACCTGAGGATCCAGGGAGATCCCAAGATCCGGCCTCCGAAGAGGATCCAGATATCAAGGTGGAGCTAATCGACGGGGTGTTTCACCAGCTCAGCATGGACAATGCTTTGGTCGCCATTATGGCGGACTACCCCGGATTATATCCGGCTTCCCAGGTGATTGTAACCGAGGTTCGGACACCATTATCTCTTCCTTCCCCATTTCTGACCTTCGCGAACGATGGTGTTTTACAGGAAGCACCTTCAAGGCGGGAAGCCGAGCGTGCGGCGGCTGACCAACAAAGGCCAGTCCGGACCAGCAGGCGGAAAAGGAGCGCGACACGGACCGAAATGTCGCCGCAAAGGTATAGCTCATATTTAAATATTCAGAGAAACGTTCCTAGGAAGCGTCTGAGTGCTCATGATCCTTTATAGGAGAAAAAGCGCCCGCCGGACTGCGGGCATAGAGGTTGCCAATCCAGCCTATACCGGCCAGGCTCCAGCGCCTGGTCAGGAGGGGGAGGCAAGCGCAAGGCGCGGGCCGGATACTCCTCCAACGGAGGATGCCGACCGACTGTCCGCCACCAAGTCCGAGGTGGAGAGCGCCATGAACAATAGGCGCCGCCGGACAGTATTTCGGGAAGCGTGCTTTTCCCCTGAGGCGCTGGACGCCTTCAACACGGGGGACGCGCACCTCCGTGCCGCTCAAGATGGTTTTACCAGAGCTACGGAGCAGTATGTGAAAGACATACGGGTAAGGGAATTTTAGTGGTTATATATACCAGTAGACCCCGAGACTTAAAGTAGTTATGTTAACTGATTTAAGGATCATTTGAAACGTAGGCTCTTACCGAGAAGAATGCCCAGCTGTCTCAGGAGCTGCAAGAATGCAAGGCCCAGCTTGAGGCTGCACTTGCTGCCGCAGGAGGAAACACAGAGGCCCCTCCTGGTAACACATTTGTTTGGTAAATATAAGCGCTGTGCGGCACGCGTAAGTCTAATAATGACATTGCAGGTGCTGCCGGACAAGATCCGGATAGGCAGGAACTGCTTCGCCAGCTGAAGGCCGGCGAGAGGGTGCTGAATAGAGTACAGCAGGAAAGGAACAAGCTTCAAGATGCCCACGCCCAGCTTGGAGAGGAGCTGAAAGGCGTTCGGGCCGAGCTGTCCGGCTCCGTTAAGGAGAATCAGCGGCTTCGTCGCGGCATCTATAGTAAGTGCTTGAACGAACTCTGAAAAGAAGAGTCCGGTGAGGAAGTCGATTGACAGAATATGTCTTGTAGGTATACTCATAGGTCGCCCTGCAGAGGAGATGCCCATATCGACGGGTGATCAACTTCCTGAGCTGTCGCAACTGCTCGAACGAGTTCGGTAGGCGATGAGCGGCGTCGTCCAGGCATTATGGCCAGCCGTCTCCCTACCCGAGGGCCTTGGGGGGCTTGCGGAGAAACTCCAGGGAGTGCGGCAACCTTCTGTTTATGGAAGATTTCGGCCTGCCGCCAGGGTGCCAGGGAGGCTTGGGCCATGGTGAAGACGCGGTACAAGAAGGCGGATCCCAACCATATGGCCGAAGTTGGACCGGTGGGGCCCGATGGGAAGGAGATCCCTGTGAGTTTAGTATACAGCCAAGTGGAGGTGGCTGCTAAATTTTCCCAACGGGACTGTAAGTTAGACAGCCTGTTAGACGGGACTGAGGAGGAATACAATCAGTAAATTTGATGATGTATTGAAAATGACATGTGAAATGCCTTCTAGCCGGATTGTAGATCGTTTGTCTTTGCCGACCTTTTCGCTTCGACCTCGGGACCCTAGAGTCCGGAGAGTGTCCGAATACCTTTGTGGTAAAAAAACAATCGGGGTATGCGTGGAGACCAGGCGTAGGGGTCATTAGTGCTTTATCAGACAAGTGCCCAACTAGTTATGTTATATTACATGGTTAGTAAGAAACATCTTCCAGGGAGAATAGTTCCGTTAAGGGTTCCTTTCCCTGGGAGGCATGCCCTAAAGTGCATGTCCGGACTGCGAAAAAAGCAGAAAAACATCTGGGGGCAGATAAACAGGTAGGTAAAAAATCATCTTTTAGGTCACCGACCGAATATTCCCTTGAGAACGCTAGCTTTCGGCTTCACCCAGTCTGAGGTACACGTCCGGCTGACCAGGCAGTAACAATCGCTGAGGTGCTCCCTTTACCTCCTAGCCGAACAATCGGGAACGTAGGGGTAAGCACAGGAGCCAGGCAACCCAGCTTGGCCAAAACTTAAGTCATATCAATGCATATAATGGTGAGTAAAAGGTACATGTGGAAGCATGACACATGTTGGGCATGCAGCCCTTATAGTTGAGCTTCTGGAAAGAAGCCCCCAGGTATAATGAGTGCGGATAGCACATCAAGTGTATGCTAGCAGGCCCTTTGAGGACCTTTTAGTAGAAGGGTTAAGAAAAGAAAGGAAAACAAAGGACAGCTGCAGTATGAAAATTTGAACGGGGGGAGGGGACGAACCCTTAGTCCGGCACTAGGCGTAAAATCTTCGGAGGCGGGCTGCGTTCCATGGGTTCGGCTCGAGTCGGTTGTCCGACGCATTTCGTAGACGGTACGCCCCGCCAGTCAGGACTTGGTCGATGATGAAGGGGCCCTCCCATTTGGGCTTGAGCTTGTCCTTTTTCTTGTCCGGCAGGCGTAGAACTAGTTCGCCAACGTTGTAAGTCTTGGCCCATACTTCTCTGCTTTGGTATCTTCGAGCCTGCTGCTGATAAAATGCGGAACGAGCCTTGGCGACGTTGTGTTCCTCCTCCAATGCGTCCAAGCTGTCCTGCCAATCTAGCTCGGCTTCTCGTTCCTCGTACATGCGCACTCGAGGTGAGTCATGAATGATGTCGCAGGGCAGAACTGCCTCTGCGCCGTATACCATGAAGAATGGTGTAAATCCGGTAGTACGGTTGGGCGTTGTCCACAGCCCCCAGAGTACGGAGTCGAGCTCCTCTACCCAGTGCGTGTCTGATTTTGTAAGTGACCGCACTAGTCTGGGTTTAATGTCGCTCATTATTAGACCATTTGCTCGTTCCACTTGACCGTTGGTTTGAGGGTGATAGACTGAGGCGTAGTCGAGCTTAATGCCCATATTTTTGCACCATGACTTAACCTCGTCGGCCGTGAAGTTCGTGCTGTTGTCAGTGATGATGCTGTGGGGGACACCATAACGGTGTACGACCCCGGATATAAAGTCTATCACTGGTCCGGACTCTGCCGTTTTGACCGGTTTGGCCTCTATCCATTTGGTGAATTTATCCACCATGACCAATAGGTACCTTTGCTTGTGGGTTCCCCCTTTAAGGGGTCCAACCATATCAAGCCCCCAGACCGCGAACGACCAGGTAATGGGTATAGTTTTGAGGGCGGTGGGTGGCATATGGCTCTGATTAGCAAAGAGCTGACAACCGGCGCATCTCTGGACTAAGTCCTGGGCATCTGCCCGGGCCGTCGGCCAATAAAATCCTGTATGGAATGCCTTTCCTACAAGGGCCCGGGCTGCTGCGTGGTGTCCGCCTAGTCCGGCATGAATTTCAGCCAGGAGGTTTCGCCCTTCCTCTTCGGAGATACACCTTTGAAGGCCTCCGGTTGTACTTTTCTTATAAAGTTCTCCCTCATGGACCTTGTAGGCTTTCGATCGCCGGACTATGCAGCGGGCCTCATTTTGGTCTTCGGGAAGTTCCTGTCTAAGCAGATAGGCTAGGAATGGTTCCGTCCATGGGGCGATTACTGCCATTATATCGTGGGCTGAAGGTGTTATGTCATCGGCTGAATCGCCGGTTGGCGTGGTTGTTTCTGGTTTGTCATTTCTGGATTCCCCTTCCCATAGTACGGATGGCTTGAAGAGCCGTTCTAGGAAGATATTTGGAGGGACAGCGTCACGTTTTGCGCCGATGCGTGCCAGTACGTCGGCTGCTTGGTTATTTTCTCGGGCTACGTGATGGAATTCAAGTCCTTCAAACCGAGCCAACATTTTTAGGACAACGTTGCGATATGCTGCCATTTTCGGATCCTTGGCATCAAAGTCTCCGTTTATTTGGGATATTGTAAGGTTTGAATCCCTGCGCACCTCTAGGCGTTGAATGCCCATGGAGATTGCTATCCGGAGACCGTGTAAAAGGGCCTCATATTCGGCTATGTTGTTGGAGTCCGTGTACATTATTTGAAGTACGTATTGGACTGTATCCCCGGTCGGGGACATCAGTACGACGCCAGCCCCCAGTCCGGCCAACATTTTAGAGCCGTCGAAATGCATAATCCAATTGGAGTATGCGCCATACTCTTTAGGGAGTTCGGCTTCGGTCCATTCAGCGACAAAGTCAGCCAAAACTTGTGATTTTATAGCTCGCCGAGGTTTGTAAGTTATATCGAATGGTAAGAGCTCAATGGCCCATTTTGCAATCCTGCCCGTTGCGTCGCGGTTATTTATGATGTCATTGAGTGGTACTTCGGAGGCCACTGTTATCGAACACTCTTGAAAGTAGTGTCGGAGCTTCCGGGATGCCATGAACACCGCATACGCTATCTTCTGATAGTGTGGGTAACGGGACTTGCAGGGAGTTAACACAGTGGATACATAATACACTGGTTTTTGAAGAGGGAATTTATGCCCTTCTGTCTCTCGTTCGACGACGAGTACCACGCTTACAACTTGATGTGTTGCTGCGATGTATAACAACATTGGTTCGCCCAGATTGGGCGCAGCCAGGACCGGATTTGTTGCCAATATGGCCTTTATTTCTTCGAGTCCGGCAGCGGCAGCATCCGTCCACTCGAAGTGTTCGGTGCGCCTGAGGAGGCGATAGAGGGGCAATGCCTTTTCTCCTAGATGGGAGATAAAGCGGCTTAAAGCTGCCACGCATCCTGTTAATTTTTGTATCTGTTTGAGGTCTTTTGGGATATCCAACTGTGACAGAGCTCAGATTTTAGCCGGGTTTGCTTCAATTCCTCTACCGGATACAATGAAGCCCAGTAGCTTTCCGGCTGGTATGCCGAAAACGCATTTTTCCGGATTCAGCTTGATGCCATATGCTCTCAGGTTGTCGAATGTGATCCTCAAATCGTCTACTAGAGTTTCGACGTGTTTTGTTTTGACGACTACGTCGTCTACGTATGCCTCGACTGTTTTGCCGATCTGGGTAGCCAGACATGTTTGAATCATGCGCTGATATGTTGCGCCGGCATTTTTAAGTCCGAAGGGCATCGTGTTGAAGCAGAATGGTCCGTATGGAGTGATGAATGCCGTTGCGGCTTGGTCTGCTTCCGCCATCTTGATTTGATGGTAATTAGAGTATGCGTCGAGGAAGCACAATGAATCGTGCCCTGCGGTAGCATCGATAATTTGGTAGATGCGGGGGAGGGGGAAGGGATCCTTTGGGCAGGCCTTATTGAGGTCTTTAAAATCGACGCATAGGCGCCAGGATTTGTCCTTCTTTGGTACCATTACCAGATTTGCTAGCCAATCCGGATGTTTGATATCTCTAATGAATCCGGCTTCCAATAGTTTGGCTAGCTCTTCTCCCATTGCCTGTCTTTTGGGTTTGGAAAATCGTCGAAGAGCCTATTTGACCGGCTTGAATCCTTTTAGGATGTTTAGGCTGTGTTCTGCCAATCTGCGTGGGATTCCGGGCATGTCCAAAAAATGTCCCAATTTTCCCGAAGGAATTCGCGCAGTGCGGCGTCTACCTCGGGGTTTAATTGTGCCCCAATGGAGGCCGTCTTTGTTGGGTCCGTTGGATGGACCTGGAATTTCATTATTTCATCTGCTGGTTTGAAGGAGGTGGACTTGGATCTTTTATCAAGTATCACATCGTCCCTGTTTACCGTAGAGCGCAGCGCGGGGAGTTCTTCTGCCACTAGGGCCTCGGATAGTGCCTCCAGGGCTAGTGCGGCTGTCTTGTTTTCGGCGTGGAGTGCTATGTCCGGATCACTAGCAAGAGTGATTATTCCGCCGGGCCCAGGCATTTTGAGCTTCATATACCCGTAATGGGGTACGGCTTGAAAAATTGTGAATGCCTCTCGTCCTAATATAGCGTGATATCCGCTGTTGAACGGGGCCACTTGGAACGTGACTTCTTCGGATCTGTAATTATCCGGCGAGCCGAACACCACATCGAGTGTGATTTTTCCGGTGCAGCGCGCTTCCCGGCTAGGGATTATTCCTCTGAAGGTTGTGCTGCTTCGCTCAATACGGCTCCAATCGATTTCCATTTTTTGGAGAGTTTCCTCATAGATGAGGTTTAGTCCGCTGCCGCCATCCATGAGGACCTTTGTAAGTCGAAAGCCGTCCACTATGGGACTAAGCACCAGTGCGGCTGGTGCTCGGGCTGTTCGGAATTTAGGTTCGTCGCTGGCATTGAAGGTGATAGTTGTGTCACTCCATGGATTTGCTGTTGCTACTTGGTAGACTTCGGCGAGGCCGCGGATTGTTTGTTTTCGCATATTGTTTGATGCGAAGGTCTCGAAGACTGTTGATACCGTACCGGTATTGTTGGAGTGGTTTTCCGGGGCTAGAAGCTCCTCACCACTTTTGGCCACCTGCCGCAATATCCAACATGCTCGAAGGCTATGTGTTGGGACGGCTCCCTCTGTACTATGAAGCTTACAGGGTCCATTGAGCCATCCCTCCAGTACGGTTCTGTGCCCTTTATGGGGTTTTTGCTTTTTGGTTTTTGCATCTGGGGCCAGAGTGTGATGCACCCTTTTGTTGCGGACTGGGGTTGTATTCGGGGCCGGATTATCCCAAAATTGGTTTTCGGTTTTCCGGAAACTCTCCATCGCACAGTACTTTCGTACTATGGACGCCAGATCGGTGAAGCGTATAATTTTACGACGGCCGATGGCGTTCAATATTCCCTTGTCCGTGCAATTATTGCAAAAGATTGAGATTGCGTTTTCCTCTCGGCAGTCCTTTATCCTGTCCATAACCAGGAGGAATCTGGCCCAGTAGTGATGTACTGTTTCAGCGGGCTCTTGCCGTATTAGAGATAGATCGCATATGTCTGGGCGGGTGGGTGGACTAAAATCTGGATCCCTGCCCATCTTGGGGCTTAAAGGCCGAGGAGTTTCCGAATTCGGAAGCTTGGATTGCTGGACACGATCCAGCGAGTTCGGAACGATGCATGATTTTAAGTTCAATGCTCGAATGAAGTCCGTCCCTCCACGGAAATCCGGCATGGAGGGTTCGGGAATCCGGACGTGACTAGTTTTCAATATAGGCGAAGAGTCGCCGCATTGCTCCTCTACCACTGCGACGTGGTGGGTGGCCTGGGGAGAGTTAATCTCTCTCAGATCGGTTTTAAGCCCAATCTGATTGTAGTCTGTAGCGACTCCCAGGGCGGCGATGCGATCCAAGAGCTCATTGACAGACAAGAGCTCTATTGGATCCAGCTGCTCGGCGAATTCCGAGCTGACGCGGAGATTGCTTTTGACGACTTGGGAAGTCATTGTCGAAGCAGTGGCCGGACAGGCGGTCATAAGAAAACCGCCTAGCCAGATAGTTTGGCTAGCGGCCAAGGCCCCTTTGGCGAAAATACCGTCTTTGAAGACGGGTGGAGGCATCCTTCCTATCGGTGACGACATAGAGGAACTCTCAATGAAAGCACCAATGTCGGTGTCAAAACCGGCGGATCTCGGGTAGGGGGTCCCGAACTGTGCGTCTAGGCGGATGGTAACAGGAGACAAGGGACACGATGTTTTACCCAGGTTCGGGCCCTCTTGATGGAGGTAAAACCCTACGTCCTGCTTGATTAATATTGATGATATGGGTAGTACAAGAGTGGATCTACCACGAGATCAAGGAGGCTAAACCCTAAAGCTAGCCTATGGTATGATTGTTGTGATGTATGTTGTGTCCTACGGACTAAAGCCCTCTGGTTTATATAGACACCGGAGGAGGCTAGGGTTACACAGAGTCGGTTACAATGGTAGGAGATCTACATATCCGTATTGCCAAGCTTGCCTTCCACGCCAAGGAAAGTCCCCTCTGGACACGTTTCAGAGTCTTCAATCTTGTATCTTCGTAGTCTTGGAGTCCGGCGGACGATGATAGTCTGGCTGTCCGGACACCCCCTAGTCCAGGACTCCCTCAGCGACCATGCCCTCTTCAGTGCAGCTACCACGGTGTAGCTGGGAGATGGCCAGACATCAGGTTTCTGGACTTGCTCCTGGGCTGGCAGCAAGACACTCTTGCTCTCCTACCCCGGCCTGTTCAAGCACTCCAAGAGGAAGAACAGAACAGTGAGCGCGACCCTAGCAAATGACAACTGGATTAGGGACCTGGCACAGGGCAACACATCACCCCACCTTCAGGATTTCATAAGGATGGCAAGAAGAATTAGAGCGGCGGTGGAAAACAGAAACCCTGATATGCCCAATAGTATCAGATGGAACCTGGAGGCGAGCAACCAGTTCTCAGTCCGTTCGGCCTATCAAGTTCAGTTCAAAGGGCTCTACAAATCACCGTTCAAGGACGTGTTCTGGGACGCTTGGGCACCGGGCAAGATCAAGATCTTCACTTGGCTACTCCTCTTGGACAGGCTATGGTGTAATGACAGATTGCAGTGCCGTGGATGGCCAAACAGTTATTTCTGCCAAACCTGCTTAAGGAACCTTGAATCAGCTGTGCACCTATTCTGGCATTGCAATTTTGCCAAAGCAATTTGGACGGAGATCGCCTCATGGTCAGGATGCCAGGCCATGCACCTAGACAAGTGGAAAGCTTTTGACAGTGCCACACAAATTGCAGAGGAGATGATCTCTAGGACAAGAGGTACAGCCAAAAAGGAGCCAAGTCTTTAGCCATGATCGTTCTGTGGGAGCTTTGGCTTGAGAGAAACCAGTGTACGTTCAAAGGAAAGGTCGCCAACAAGGAGGGAGTGATCGCTGCAATCCGAGCCAAACTAGAGCTCTGGAGACAAGCAGGAGCAACGTGCCTAGAACACCCATTCGTTGAACCACCAGCCGGCATAGGCTAATAAGGCGAGGGCTGCCTATAGCCTGTTTTTTCTTTCTTTCAGTTTTCCCTTTTCCTTCTGATCCTCGGATCATCACCATGTATTGTTTTTCTGCTGCTTTCTGCTATCATCAATGCAAGCCAGCAATGCTGGGTCTTTCAAAATAAATGTTTCCATAGGTAAAGCGTCAAATTGTCGAAGGAACAAATTGGCAGGTCACAGACCGGGTAGCGTGTGATGGTTTGGCCATGTTTGGAGTTTTACGCAAAGTCCCATATGGCAGGGATGCTACAAAATTGCAAGGCAAGGAAGGTAAGGATGCTGAGGACTTGCATGCAAAAAACATGGATGCTGAGGATCCCAATGACTTGGAAGGTAAGGATGTTGAGGACTTGCATGCAAAAAACTTGGATGCTGAGGATCCCAATGACTTGGAAGGTAAGAATGCTGAGGACTTGCATGCAAAAAACTTGGATGCTGAGGATCCCAATGACTTGGAAGGCAAGGATGGTGTGGACTTGCATGCAAAAAACCTGGATGCTAAGGATCCCAATGACTTGGAAGGTGAGGACAGTGAGGAGTTGGATGCAAAAAAGTTGGATGCACAAGGCGTGGATGCTAAGCCTGTGGGTTTTATATATCACATGACTTGTCTGTTTACGGGAGCAAGACTGGATGCTGTAACTTGTAAATGTAAAAAGTCGGAAAGTCAGGATTACCCATGTGCACATATATTCTGCGTTCTGGATCACCTTGGTGTACGCACATTTCCCAAAAAAATGTGAAGAAAAGATGGACAATGCATGCCAAGCCAGCGTTCCCTTCTTCGAGGACTGCGAATACTCATGTATGGTATGATCACATGAATAAGTATCATCAACTATGCAACATGGTTAGTGATGCTTTATTCACAGCCGCAGCTAGTGATTCACAGTCAGAAACATGTGATGGAGCTCCTCCGAAGTATATTGGTTGACGGAGAAAAAATTGATTTGGATGAAGGCTATAAATTGTTTGTTCCTTTGCCGACATACTTCTCTGCTGCTCGCAAATGCTGCACTGATGACGTGGAAAATCCAATCAAAATAGTTCCAAAAGGGAGGCCAACTACCGAAGAATCGAACAAGAGGATTAAATCCAGGCGCGTGTTTACAGAGAGGAAAAAAATAAACGAAGTTAGTGCACATGTTTATCTCATTGTTCATTTCCATACATGCTTACTATGTTAATATGTTCTCTGGGAGAGTGTTCACATGTATTTCTTCAATTTACACAGGAACAAATCGGGGAAATCAAAGGTCACAAGGAGGAAGAAGCAAAAAGAGAAAGACTCGGAGACAGAAGAAGACATAGAGTCAGATACAGAAGAAGAGAAAGATTAAAAAAAGCAACAAAGTTAGTGCACATGTTAATCTCATTATTCATTTCCATACATGCTTACAATGTTAGTATGTTCTTCCAGAGAGTGTTCACATGTTTTTCTTCAATTTACGCATGAAAAAATTGGGGAAATCAAAGGTCACAAGGAGGAAGAGGCAAAAAGAAGAGACAGAGTCAGATACAGAGGCAGATACAGAAGAAGAGGAAGATTCAGGTATAGATGAAGAGGAAGATTCAGATGCAGAAGAAGAGGGAGATTCAGATGCAGAAGAAGAGGAAGATTCAGATGCAGAAGAAGAGGAAGATTTAGTTGCAGAAGATGGTGGGCTGAGGAGGGCTAGGAAGAGACCATTGGAGGTTGCAGAAGAGGATTATGCAAAACCAAACAAGTGGGCATTAGCATAATTGTGCATACTTAAACATGTTTTCGAATGCAAGGGCACTCCAAATGTCAAAGCTGGGAGGAAGAAAAAGAACGATGACTAGGGTGCGTGAGGAAAACCAGTGAAGTTAGTGTTTGTACTTACATGTCCGCTCTACATGTCAGGTCTTTGCTAGTACTGTGTTGATGTTTCTTAACTTTTCCAGGAAAGACTCTAGGAAGGGCGTAAAGAACAGGCCAAAGGGGTGATGACAACAAAAAGGCCCTCTAGGAATGTACCAACGGTTGAGCGAATAAGAGCTGTGAAGTTAGCTTCTGTAGGTATGAAGAGAAAATCAGTGAAGTTAGTGTTTTTTTGTGTTATAGTGTACTGTACATGCTCAAATATTCTTTGCTATCCTATTAACAAACGTTGTTTCATGCATGAAAGCTAAAGTGAAGTCGAGACAGAATATTTAGATGCACAGGGTCAGGCAGAGAAAACAAAAGGATTTTTTGGGTCGAAAAATTTAGAACAGATTGAATTAGACAGTTTTCCATGCCGTGATCCACCTTGTTTCTGATGTATTAGACTTATTTGATGGACTGCCACTATTTTTCTGAATTCCTCATTTGATTGGTACACCCTCATTTTATTATGGACGGCTCGACATGGTAGGCTAGTTATGATTTATCAACATCAATCAAACAATGCATTTTTAGTGAAGTTGGTTTTCATTATTTTTCTCCATTTTTTTACGTTATATATTGCTGAAATTTGTTCAAAGTGTAGTCAAATTTCATACTTGAAATATACACACAAAAATAGAACGTTGGATTTCCTCAAAAACCTACTTGAAATCAAAATAGAAACCTCGTTTTCACATAACCTTGAAATATGTTTATTTTGAAATAGAAAATAAGCATATTGGTATTTTAAAAATAGCATGCTCATTTGAAAAAAGCATGTTCAATTGAAAATAGAATGATATGCGGACTTAAAAATAGCATGCTGCTTTGAATATGCTGTTTTTAAAATACCATGCTATTTTAAAAATAGCATGTTGATTTTAAAAATAGCATGCTGATTTTAAAAATAGAATGTTGATTTTAAAAATATTATTGAAGAGACGGTAGATGTGAAGTTTGATGAATCTAACGGCTCGCAAGTAGAGCAATCAGCAATTGATGTAGGTGACAAAGATCCTTTGGAAGCAATACAAGACTTGTCTATTGGCAAGATTTGCCGAACGGAGGTGAAGGAGAGTACCTCGTCTGTCGAAGTGGAAGCCTCTTCACACCAAGGTGATTGACAAGTTGACTTGGGGGCATCCTCAAGTGGGACGCATCAAGACGACGAAAATGAGGATGCACAACAAGATGAACCTTAACAACCTCCTTCTCCACCTCCACGAGAGAACAACAACGCCAAAAACAACGAAGAAAGACAAGAAGAAGAACAAGATAATGAATAGGATGTTCCACCCCGACCCAAACAAAAGCTCTCACGAGTTCGAGCAAGAGTCTCAAGAGATCACCCCGTTAAACAAATCTATGATGATATTCAAACCGGGAGAATTACTCGCTCTAAAACTCGTTTGGCTAACTTTTGAGAACATTAATAATTCATTTCTAGTATTGAACCTATGAAGGTTGAAGATGCTCTTGATGACCCGGATTGGGTGAATGCTATGCATTAAGAGCTACACAATTTCGAGAGGAACCAAGTGTGGACCTTGGTTGAAAAGCCCGATGAGAAGCACAATGTCATTGGAACCAAATGGGTGTTTCGGAACAAGCAAGATGAAGATGGACAAGTTGTACGCAACAAGGCTCGTCTCGTTGCTTAAGGCTACACTCAATTCGAAGGTATGGACTATGGTGAGACATATGCCCCCGTTGCTAGACTTGAGTCCATTTGCATCTTACTTGCTTATGCCAATCATCATGATATCACCCTATATCAAATGGACATAAAAGTGCTTTTCTTAATGGTGAAATTGAGGAGGAAGTTTATGTTAAACAACCTCCCGGCTTTGTAAATCCCAAGAAACCCGATCATGTTTACAAACTTCACAAAGCTCTTTATGGTCTCCTAGAGCGTGGTATAAATGCTTGACTAAATTCCTTGTTGAAAAAGGCTTTTAGATTGGAAAGATAGATTCTACACTTTTTACTAAAAGGGTTAATGGTGAATTATTTGTGTGCCAAATTTATGTGGATGATATCATATTTGGTTCGACTAACCCACATTTTAGTGAAAAGTTTGGAAGTCTAATGTCGGAGAAGTTTGAGATGTCTATGATGAGTGAACTCAAGTTCTTTCTTGGTTTGCAAATCATGAAAACTAAGGAGGGTACCTTTGTTTCTCAAACAAAGTACACCAAGGACTTATTCAAGAAGTTCAACATGCAAGAATGCAAAGGTATGAGTACCCCCATGCCTACTAGTGGACATCTTGACTTGACAAAGGATGGCGAGCTAGTTGACCAAAAGGTTTACCGCTCTATGGTTGGTTCATAGTCATATCTATGTGCCTCCCATCCCGATATTATGCTAAGTGTGTGCATGTGTGCATGATATCAAGCGGCCCCCAAAGAATATCATCTTAAGTCTGTGAAAAGGATAGTGAGTACTTAATTCACACACCAAATTTTGGCATTTGGTATCCTGAGAGGTCTTCTTTTGATCCTGTTGGCTACTCCGATTCGGACTATGTCGGTGACAAGGTTGATAGAAAGTCCACTTCGGGAACCTATCAATTTCTTGGTAGATCTCTTGTGTCTTGGTCCTCCAAGAAGCAAAACTCGGTATCCTTATCCACCGGCGAAGCGGAATACATTGCCGCTGGTTCATGTTGTGCTTAGTTACTTTGGATGACCCAAACTCTTAAAGATTATGGGATATATGTGAAACAGGTTCCATTGCTTTGTGACAATGAAAGTGCTATTAAGATTGCTCATAATCTTATGGAACATTCTCGAACTAAGCATATTGAAGTTCGACATCATTTCATTCGAGATCATGTTGCTAAGGGGGATACAAATCTTAAACTTGTTCATACCGATATGCAATTGGCGAATATATTCACCAAACCGCTTGATGAGAAAGTATTTTGCCGTTTGAGCGGTGAATTAAACATCATTGATGCCTCAAACTTGGAGTAGAAACTCCATGTGGATGCATGCAAGGCATGAGCCTTTCTTTGACTAATCCTTGATAATTCTCTTATGATGATGATCATATGTCTTGGATATACTTGTACTCTTGCATGCCATCTAACCCTTGTAGGTACTTGGATAAGCCCAATTCCATGAGATTGCAACTCACTCACATTCTGAGCAATCTCTACATCTCCAAGTCTACAATATGGTGGTTGGACAAGGAAGCATGAATCCTTTCAATATATCCTTTGACAATTTCTATATATCAATTTCATGATTGTCATTTTGGATACACAAGTGCTGTTCCTTGCAAAACTAACCCATGTAGGAAGATGAACTACAACAACAAGCGGTGCTCCCAACTCATGATGAACTACATTAACTTTGAGCACCCTACACAAGTTCAACTACATAATCAAGATCAACACCACCACGAAGGTATGTCATTCCATCTTAGAGAAGCTTTACCCCAAGACATGGGCCAAAGCAACTCAACAAGATGTGAATACATCAAATGCTTGAATGTAAAATGGCAACCCCATTTTGAGCTTAAACAATGAGTATGACCTATGATCAAGATCAAGTGTCTTCACTTGACTCCTAAGTCAATATACTCTAACATAGGTGACTGTGTCGCCGACCAATTCTAGATGAAGTTCTCTAGTGTTTCTCTGTGTTCTTGCATTTGTCTCTTGCTTGTTTACTTCATCTAGACTTCATTTCTTTTCTCTGTTATTTTCTGCATTCCCTTCATTTAATTCATTGCAAATCCTTTACTTAATTCCTGCAAATCTTTGTGACAACCTATTTTCCTAGTGAGCTGAGATGACAAAATCCTTTCTCTGTTATGAACTCAGCCTCACCATTCTTTTCTTTTGGCCAGACCGGAACAACTCAGTGTCACTGTCGGTGTCAAAACCGGCGGATCTCGGGTAGGGGGTCCCGAACTGTGCGTCTAGGAGGATGGTAACAGGAGACAAGGGACACGATGTTTTACCCAGGTTCGGGCCCTCTTGGTGGAGGTAAAACCCTATGTCCTGCTTGATTAATATTGATGATATTGGTAGTACAAGAGTGGATCTACCACGAGATCAAGGAGGCTAAACCCTAAAGCTAGCCTATGGTATGATTGTTGTGATGTATGTTGTGTCCTACGGACTAAAGCCCTCCAGTTTATATAGACACCGGAGGAGGCTAGGGTTACACAGAGTCGGTTACAATGGTAGGAGATCTACATATCCGTATTGCCAAGCTTGCCTTCCACGCCAAGGAAAGTCCCATCCGGACACGGGACGGAGTCTTCAATCTTGTATCTTCGTAGTCTTGGAGTCCGGCGGACGATGATAGTCCGGCTGTCCGGACACCCCCTAGTCCAGGACTCCCTCAGTAGCCCCTGAACCAGGCTTCAATGACGATAAGTCCGGTGCGCATAATGTTCGGCATTGCAAGGTGGGTTCCTCCCTTGAATAATCCAGAGAAGATCATGAACACAAGGATAGTGTCCGACTCTGCAAAATAAATTCCACATTCCACCGTAGAGAGAATAATGCACATAAATCCAATCTGCTGACGTGTTTGGCGGCATGACATCACACCGCTATCAGGCCTTTACTTGAATCGTTTTTTATTATACCACCTCAGCACGTTTAGCGAAGCGGTTTCCTTGGCACGTCTTGTCGAAGCAGAGATCGTGTTCCCCTTATTCCGGGATTCTCATCAATACGGACGTGGGTAACCCAACCGCGCCATTGATGGTGGCGCTTGGGAGATAAGCGAGTTTTACCAGGCTGGTGGGGGCGCATAGTCTTCGCCCTGCCTATATAAGGGATAAGGATTCACCTTTTCACCCACGCCTTCTTCCTCCTTTGCTCATCCACCTCCGCGCACTCAAGCTCCAACGCCCAAGCTCGTGCATCTCATCTTAACCTTCCCCGACCATGTCCGGAGGGGGAGGCAAGTGGTTGGCTTCCACCGTCAAGGAGGAGCACATCACCAAGCTGCGCAACGCCGGATACCTTTCCAGCGATATTGTGCACCGGCTGCCCGACGAGGGGCAGCTCATCCCTACCCCTGGGCCTCATGAGAGGGTCGTCTTCCTTCCCCACTTCCTCCGCGGACCGGGCTTTCCACTGCACCCTTTCATCCGGGGGCTCATGTTCTATTACGGCCTGGATTTCCACGATCTGGCGCCGAACTTCATCCTCAACATCTCGGCGTTTATCGTTGTGTGCGAGGCCTTCCTCTGCATCCAGCCCCACTTCGGCCTGTGGCTCAAGACCTTCAACGTCAAGCCGAAGGTTGTGAAGGGCACGCAAGCGGAATGCGGAGGCGCCATGTTGGGCAAGTTGCCCAATGTCCTTTGGCTCGAAGGGGCCTTCGTGGACTCCGTTAAGGGGTGGCAATCGGGGTGGTTCTACATCACCGAGCCGCGCGAACCCACGTGGGCGGCGGCCCCCGAGTTCAAATCTGGCATCCCCACGCAGCTCACCTCCTGGAAAGAGAAGGGCTTGTTGTGGGGCAATCCGAAGGAGCTGACGGGACTCCGAGCCTGTATCCAGAAGCTGGTGAACAATAAGCTCAGGCTCGTCAACGTGGTCCAAGTCATGCTCATCCGCCGGATTCTCCCATGCCAAGAACGGGCATTCAATCTGTGGGAGTTCAATCCGGAACAGCACCAGGCGCTAAGCGGGCTCTTCGACATGATGTATGAAGGCGCCTGGAGGGTGCTGTTTAAGGGCGCCGAAGCCCCTGCATCCGCGACGGAAGATCGCGGATTTCGCTCGCAGCATCCAGCTGACGAGGTAAGTGATTCAACCCCTTTACGGGACACTTGTGGTAAACAGATTGATTCTAAGAGGGTTTCAATCTCTCTTTTCCTTTGACAGGAATGGATGGAGAAGGCCGAGCAGCTCATCTGTCCGGCTCCCATGCCAGAAGATCCAGTGAACGCCCGTCTAGCCGGGCTGCTGGTCACCGCATGTGGTGCCGGAGAAGAAGGCCAAGAAGGTGGCCACGGGGACTCGAAAGAGTTCCCGCAATCAAGCGTCCAACGACGAGGCGGACTCCTCCCCCGAAGACGAGGAGGAGGAAGAAGACTCTCTCCCGGAGGAGGGAGAGAAGAAGAGGAAGGCTTCCCCAATAGGGGAGGCCGAAGGGTCCAAGAGGGGGAGAACTATTCCCCCAGACAGTTCCGCCAACACCATCGTTGGCGAGGAGGAGTGGCCTTCAAGGGCCAGGCTTCCGGCGAGATCGTAAGTATCCGGATCCCTGATATGCAATTTCTTTCGCGTCACCTAGTGTCCTACTAATGCCGCATATTGTCCGCAGTCCGGCCGATGATGATCTCCCCGCTTCATCGAGCGGGTCGTTGGCCCCGTCGGATGTGGATTCACTTCCGACTGCCTCTACCCCCCGCGCCGATGAGGACGCCGAGGTGGGATCCCAGAGAGGGACCCATCAGGAGGAGGCTCCGGAGGCGCCGCCAGGCAGCCTCCCGAACTTTGCGCCGGACTCTACATTGGAACCTATAGCGGTTCCAGAGTCCGGCAGGCGGCCCCTTCGAAAGAAGGGCAAGACTGTGACACCGGCGGCCTCCGTCCAACCGGAGGCACCAGACAACTTGTTGGAGGCGCTTAAAGGCGCTTCCGTCGAGGAAGAACACCGCACTATCATGAGTGCGGTGATTCAGAAGGTTCAGCTCGCCAAGAGCGGGCTGACCGAAGCCTGCAGCAGCCTTCTAACAGGCTTTGAGGTAAGAAGTTATAATTATGTAATGTAATACCGCATAGACAGTAGCCCCTGATGCTCAGTTCGGTGTTCGGAAAGAAAAGCCGGACTGAGGATCTAAGAAGATATACGCAGGGTTGCTTAAAATATGTCAATATGGGTTTGCAGGCTGCGCTGCTGACATCTGCCGCACTGACTGCGGAGGTCGGTGCGTTGAAGCAGGATCTCGAGCGGTCCGAGCAAGAGCTCGGCCATGCTAAGAAGCAGCTCGAGGACAAAGAAGGTGAGTAACACCACTTTGAATAGTTACCTTACAGAAAAGGATTTTGGTTGCAATAAAATTAACAAGGATAATATGGGTATTGCAGGGGCCACGAATGAGGTGGCAGCCCTGAAGGAGGCTGTGTCCGCGGCCGAACGCAGTGCGGCCGCGGAACGGGCAGAGCGAGAAAAGCAGGAGGCACATGTGGCGGAAGTACGGCAAGAGCTCCAGGCTCTCATGGAGAAGCATGAGAGCTTGGAGCGTGACTCCAAGACTCGAGAGTCCGAGCTTGCCTCGGCTCTCGAAAGTGCCAAGTCTGCCAAGGCCGAGGCCCATAAGGCCCTTCAGGAGGTTGAATATGTAAAGAAGATAGCGGCGGGTAAGGCATTTTTCATGCAAAGCAAGCATGTTAATGTAAACTACCTGACACTTACCCGCATTCGGAGCTCTCCAGGGGCGTTTGCAGATCTGCCGCGTAGTGTGTCCGATGCTGCCGCATTCTATCGTGGCGAGGAGGGGAGCTCGATGGAGAAGGTCTTCTGGTCTCAGTACGCTGAGGCCGGCCATCCGGTGCCCCCAAGCGACCAGCTGAAGTAGCTGGTCGAACTCCACAAGGTAGCTGAGGAGGCCATGAAGGGCCTTATAGTTCGGCTGTGGCCTGGACAGGCCATTCCTTGGAGCTACTTCGGCCTCGTGCGGCGGCTGGTGGATGCGTGCCCCTGGGTGGAGGTCATCAAGCGCTCCGCCTGTATTGAAGGTGCTCGTCGGGCCCTTGCCCGCACAAAGGTGCACTGGGGCAGGCTGGATGCGGAGAAGCTTCTCACTGACCCGCCGCCACCGGGCAAGGAGTATCGTATGCCCAAAATGTATTATAAAACTGTCCTGAAGGGAGCCCGCAATATTGCGGATGAATGCCCCAGAGATGTAATTTTTGAGTAAATTCGCTATGTATTATCCTGTGCGCTGAAAACTTTGTTCATATGCGCATTAAGCAACGCTTGTTTAATTTAAAATATTACCTTCTGTGCGGCTGTTTATAAAATCTGAGAGATGGCAAGTCGTTGGCTTCAGCCCCCGAGCCGCGAGTGCTGGGGTGTTCGGGATAAACTTGAGCACTCTTGTTCCCATTTTTGGGTCCATCTAGGGAGGCGCTCAACACAACGAACAAGGCAACCGGACTTATAATGCTTGAACACTCTCACTTAGCCATAGAATTCTATAATTTTAAATTTCGGTGAAGCCCCTGGTATTCGGAAGACCGAATCCGGGGCGCTATCCACGCCTTCATCGGAAATTTATCCAGAACTTCGCTCGAAGCGACGTGAGTCTTTAAGGACTCGAAAAGACCTCTCGAACAGCGACCAGTCTCTCGCCTTATCATGCCAGTCAGTTTTAGCTTTCTCCACTGAGGCGCTCGCCCGGCTCAATTGGGGCGCAATCGCAGTGGTTCTCCCAGTGCCACCTTAGCTGACAGAACGGAACGTAAGGCACCAAAACGTGGGAGCCGGGCAAACCCAACTATTGACCCAAGACATGATTCGGAGCCGATTCATATAATGCTATAAGTTCGGGGTGCCGCACTTATGAAAGTGTTCGGACTTATCACACCATAATGTGGGGAACATAAGCCCCTAGTGTATTAGACCGTACCAAAATATACGGGCGCATGATGTCCTGTAATGAACATATATATATATAAAGTAATGTAATTGTAGTCGAAAAGTGCTGCATTATTTATTAAAGGAAGTCTGCTATGAGTGCGGACTGATACAAATAGTGCGGTAAGCAAGGGATTTGGACTAATTAAACATGTCCCCCTCCAGGGATGAGCTGCGGACTTGGTGTATATAATCGAATTTAATGCTCGTAATTGAGACCACCTGAGTGTTCGTCGCAGCCTTCTTTCTTCCCTGGCTGTTGCATCGTGAGTTCGGCAGGTTCACCGCCGGACAGGGCCTCTGGTTAACGGAGTCCTGTGTATACAAAGAAGGAAAATAATAATAAAAAAGGGTGGCGCACTTGCGAGCCCCTGGTGTGGTCGAGCCGCACTCTGGGTCCATTGTGATCGTGCCCCTTCCACTGCGCCCATGGTATCTCCAAAGCGTAATGATGTACGCGGAGGGTTGTTCTTGCAATCATGCGAGGGCGGGGGTTAGGGCCGCATTGCTACGCGTGCTCTGATTGTGCCAAGGTTGTCTTGGTTGGTATTGCTTCGGGCGCGTTTTGCTGTATCCGGCCGTTTAACGGCCAGACTCGAAAATTGCCTTAAAAGGCTGCTCTGTACTTCTGCCGCGAGAGCCACTGTATGTTCCTCCGTTCGGAGGGAGCGTTCCGTATTTCCGTTGACCGTGATGACTCCACGAGGGCCTGGCATCTTGAGCTTTAGGTATGCATAATGCGGCACCGCGTTGAACTTTGCAAACGCGGTTCGTCCGAGCAGAGCGTGATAGCCGCTGCGAAATGGGACTATGTCGAAGATTAACTCTTCGCTCCAGAAATTATCCGGGGATCCGAAGACCACTTCCAGTGTGACTGAGCCCGTACAATTGGCTTCCACACCTGGTATGACACCTTTAAAGGTTGTCTTTGTAGGTTTAATCCTTGAGGGGTCTATGCCCATCTTGCACACTGTATCCTGATAAAGCAGGTTCAGGCTACTACCGCCGTCCATCAGGACTCTCGTGAGGTGAAATCCATCGATGATTGGGTCTAAAACCAATGCGGCGAATCCGCCATGGCGTATGCTGGTCGGATGGTCTCTTTGATCGAAAGTGATCGGACAAGAGGACCATGGATTGAACTTCGGGGCGACTGGCTCCATCGCATAGACGTCCCTTAGTGCGCGCTTCCTCTCCCTCTTGGGTATATGGGTTGTGTAAATCATGTTCACCGTCCGCACTTGTGGGGGGAAACCCTTCTGTCCTCTATTGTTCGGCGGTCGGGTCTCTTCCTCGTCGTTGCTGTTTAGCCCCTTGTCATTGTTTTCGGCAATTAACTTGCCTGCCTACTTGAACACCCAGCAATCTCTATTGGTGTGATTGGCTGGCTTTTCGAGGGTGCCATGTATCTGGCATAAGCGGTCGAGTATTCGGTCCAAGTTGGACGGACCCGGAGTGGTTCTTTTGAATGGCTTCTTCCGCTGACCGAGTTTAGAGCCTCGGAATCCGGCGTTGACTGCCGTATCCTCCTTATCGTCGCCGTTAATGCGGCGTTTGTTTTTATTTCGACGTGACCTGCCGTTGTGGTCCTTAGTATCCGGACTGCCAGAATTTTTATTGAGGTTGTTGCTGTGAGCTAGCCAGCTATCCTCTCCCGCGCAAAAGCGGGTCATTAATGATGTGAGTGCTGCCATGGATTTCGGCTTTTCCTATCCCAGGTGCCGGGCTAGCCACTCATCGCGGATGTTATGTTTGAAGGCTGCGAGGGCCTCTGCATCCGGATAGTCGACGATTTGGTTTTTCTTTGTCAAGAACCGTGTCCAGAATTGTCTGGCCGATTCCTCTGGCTGCTGAATAATGTGGCTTAGGTCATCGGCGTCTGGTGGCCGCACATACGTGCCCTGGAAATTGTCGAGGAATGCGGCCTCCAGGTCTTCCCAACACCCAATTGACTCTGCGGGCAAGCTGTTAAGCCAATGCCGAGCTGGTCCTTTAAGCTTGAGTGGGAGGTACTTGATGGCATGGAGATCGTCGCCGCGGGCCATATGGATGTGAAGGAGATAATCTTCAATCCAAACCGCGGGGTCTGTTGTGCCGTCGTAGGATTCGATGTTTACGGGTTTAAACCCTTCAGGGATTTGATGATCCATTACTTCGTCAGTGAAGCATAGTGGGTGTGCGGCACCTCTATATTGAGCAATATCACGACGCAGCTCGAGAGAGCGTTGTCTGCTGTGTTCGGCCCGGCCGGGGTTATTGTATCCGGCGCGACGGTATTCGGCTTCGTACTTTTGGAGCGCCCTCGTGATCCGTAGATGGATCTGGATTGCCTTGCTTTGTCCTCCAATACGTCTCGCATGTCCGGCGCGTTCCCTCTTGGCTTCGTACTTTTGGAGCGATGCCGGGGTACGGTCTTTGTGGAGGGTCTGGATGCCTCTCTGTCGCGACCACGGGGTGGTCGGTCGGCCGTATCGTGCGCTGGTGATGAAGGTATGTATGCTTCCTCCTCTAATCAGGGGAGCAACTTGCGTCTGGGGTAGATTTTGGAGGGGCGTTCGAGTTCAAACTCTTCGGCCGTGAGGACCTCGGTCCATCGATCGGCCAGCATGTCCTGATCAGCTTGAAGCTGCTGCTGCTTTTTCTTTAGGCTATTTGCCGTGGCGATAAGCCTGCGTTTAAAACGCTCTTGTTCGACGGGATCCTCGGGCACGACGAATTCGTCATCGTTGAGGCTTGCCTCGTCTTCGGAGGGAGGTATATAGTTATAATCCTCGACCTCTTTGTCTGCCGCCCTCTCGTGGGGGCTTGCTTCTGCGTCCTCCTGCGCTGAGTCTTGCTGGAGGGGATTATCTTCGGCACTCTCTGGGGTATTATTATCTCCTGTGCCGGAATCTCCATTCTTGCTGTGGCGGGATTTAGAGCGGCGCCGCTGACGCCGGCGCTTGGTCTGTTTCTTTAAGGAATCTACCTCCGCTACTTCTTCGCCGTCCCCGTCCTTTGGGGTGTCCACCATGTATATGTCATATGACGAGGTGGTCTTCCAGTGCCCTGTAGGCGCTGGTTCCTGTTCGTCTCCGGCATCGTCGTCCATAGCGTCAATGTCTTCGGAGTCATAGTCTAGCATGTCGGTAAGATCGTCGACAGTGGCTACAAAGTGGGTGGTGGGTGGGCTCTGAATTTCTTCGTCGTCCGTATCCCAACCATCCTGGCCATAGTCCGGCCAGGACTCTCCCGATAGCGAGAGATGCTTTAGCGAATTTAGGATGTCGCCAAAGGGCGAGTATTGGAAGATGTCCGCGGCGGTGAATTCCATAACCGGCGCCCAATCCGATTCGATTGGCAGGGGCACGGGAGGTCCGGAGTCCGGCAAGGAGTCCGACACCTCGGAATCACGAGTTTCGTGAGGGACATGGTTAGTGTTTGGCTCCATCGCCGTGGAAGTTGAAGCCCTCGAGGTGGTGTCCATCCACCGGTCCTCGATCTGGGCAATCGGCTCCGGACTAAGGGCCGAGGCGGATTCATGCGCGGACACCAAGGCACTGTTCGGCGGCAGAGCTAGATCATGCCCATCACAACAGTGCGGCGCGCTTGGCTTTGGGTCGAGCCCCTCGAGGATCAAGTCCCCGCGGATGTCGGCTGTGAAGTTTAGGCTTCCGAATCTGACCTGATGGCCAGGGGCGTAGCTTTCGATCTGCTCCAGATGGCCAAGTGAATTAGCCCGCAGTGCGAAGCCGCCGAATACGAAGATCTGTCCGGGGAGAAAAGTCTCACCCTGGACAGTGTTGTTGATTGAAGATGCCATCGAGCCTATCGGTGATGACACAGAGGAACTCTCAATGAAAGCACCAATGTCGGTGTCAAAACCGGCGGATCTCGGGTAGGGGGTCCCGAACTATGCGTCTAGGCGGATGGTAACAGGAGACAAGGGACACGATGTTTTACCCAAGTTCGGGCCCTCTTGATGGAGGTAAAACCCTACGTCCTGCTTGATTAATATTGATGATATTGGTAGTACAAGAGTGGATCTACCACGAGATCAAGGAGGCTAAACCCTAAAGCTAGCCTATGGTATGATTGTTGTGATGTATTTTGTGTCCTACGGACTAAAGCCCTCCAGTTTATATAGACACTGGAGGAGGCTAGGGTTACACAGAGTCGGTTACAATGGTAGGAGATCTACATATCCGTATTGCCAAGCTTGCCTTCCACGCCAAGGAAAGTCCCATCCGGACACGGGACGGAGTCTTCAATCTTGTATCTTCGTAGTCTTGGAGTCCGGCGGACGATGATAGTCCGGCTGTCCGGACACCCCCTAGTCCAGGACTCCCTCAGTCACCGAAGAGAAGGGCTCGGTGTTACCGATTTCACCACTGTGGAAACATTTTGCCATTTGCATCCTGTGTTTCAAATCCAGCTCCACTCAATGATTCTTATCCTCTACCTGTATCACATTCTACATGTTGCTTTGTCATGTGACTCAAGGACCAAACCTATTTGACTTATACTCCAGAAGATCCCTTCTTGGAAATTGATGTCAAAGGGGGAGAGAGAGAGATCACATCAAAGCTTAATCACATCAAAGGGAGAAAGAGACCCTATGGGAGAGAAAGGCTTCTTAATCTTCCCAGATGCTTGGTAAACAAAGAGGAGAGAAGCCACATGTCTTTTAGAGGGGAAACACATGTTAATTGAAGATGTTTCTGTGTGTCTTTTGCTCTGTTTTTCAGTTGCTTTTCATTTGCTCTGATTTTCTTTTACCCTATCTTCTCCCATTATCCAATGTCAGATTCAGGGGGAGAAAGACATCTAAGGGAATAAAATCTTTGGAATTCATTGCATATATTTATCCTCGGGGACATGTCTATATCTAACCAGAGTACTAAGTACTCACTCTCTACATGTCATCCCGGTCTTGGTTCTCTTGTGGTCTCTCGTTCTTGCACTGATTAGTAGATGTTCCTGTGTTGTCTAACCGTGTTTTATCAAGTTCATCTCTTCCAAAGTTAGCTCAAGACCAAAAGGTAAGTATATGCATCACACTCATGTGCATGAGGATCTCTTGCTGGTGTACATATTGTTTGCAAGAAGGATTCATGAACATCTTCTACATTTCACATCATTTGCTCCGATGCATATAGGCAAGGTGCATGTAACTCGTTGCTTGCTCTGACATATTCATGCTTTCACATACTTCTATAATCTATCTTCACATGATTGCATACATGTAGGGGGAGCTTATGCATGTTGCATGTCCTTCCATAACTTTACTTGTTTTACTTCACATCTTTATCTAAAGCTATGATGTATGTTGTCATCAATTACCAAAAAGGGGGAGACTGAAAGCACAAGTGCTCCCTGGGTGATTTTGGTAATTAATGCCAACATATCTCTTGCTGGACTAATACTTCTTTTAGAGAAAAGGCCATAGCCCGACTTTATAAATAAAGCCACACGGCAGCGTCACAGACCCGAACATAAACACGAACAGTTGGCGAAACATCGCAAATCCACCGAACAGAAAGCCTGGGACAGGCGAACGAAAGTTAATGGGTACATAACAACCTGCCATACTCGGCGCGCAGGCTGGAAGGGGAAAGACTAAAACCAGACGAAGCGAATAGCGACAACCAAGATCAGACGGCAGGATCCAGCCCGGATATGTGGGATGCCGAAGCCCGAATTTTGGCGATGAGCAAGTCCAGGGCATCCCGATCTTCATCCTTAGTCAATAATCTCCACTGCTGCAAGAGAATACATGATTTGAAAAGAACGTCAGCAGGCTTAGATGGGAAGGTATGCTCAATAGTAAATTTGTTCCTAATGGTCCATAAAGCCTAACATAAGGCACCCAAGCCGACCCAGAACACCCTCTTGGTGACCCCAACCAACACTTTGGCTAGGTTTCTAAGCTCAGAGAAGGAAGAGGGGTTCCAAGAAACCTGGAGCCAAGATCTGACACAGCTCCACACCAACTTGGCTAACACGCAATGGAAAAAGATGTGTTCCGTGTTTTCCAAAGCACCGCAAAGATGACAGAACTCCGAGCCCGGCCCATTGCGCTTGTGGATTTGGTCCATCGCCGGAAGGCGGCCTCGAAAAGCTTGCGAAAGGAAAATTTTAATCTTAGGCGGCACTTTGGACTTCCAGACGCAAGGAAATCTATTCGAGGGGGCACCACCGATAAGCCTAGAATAAAGAGACTTAACCGAAAACCTGCCAGAAACCGAATGGGGCCAAACAACAGAATCTGACGACTCCGAGAGCACAGGGAAGAGGGCAGAGAGACTTTGCCAGTCTTCCAACTGTTCAGGAGGCAGGGAATGACGAAAAGCCAGATCCCAGTTATTCGCCGCCACCTCCACGATGGAGATGTCCGGCTTAGGACAATACGAAAACAAAACTGGAAAACTAACAGCTAGAGGAGCATCCCCACACCACCAGTCCCGCCAAAAGTGAACCGAAGTCCCATTACCCACGATAAATTTAACATGATCCAGGAAAATAGGTCTGACTTTGACAAGGTTCTTCTAGAATTGAGATCCGCGTCTAGCGGTGGCAAACAAGGGGCTAGAGTGAGGGAAGTATTTAGCCTTTAGAATAGAAAACCAAAGAGAATCGGGCCCGCTAGTCATAATATTCCACCACCACTTTATTAACAAACATTTGTTCATGACATGCGTGTTAATAATGCCTAACCCCCCGAGGTTTTTAGGCCGACACATAAGTTGCCACTTGACCAGCCTATATTTCCGTTTGTTATCCGTGGAGTTCCAATAGAAAGCTCCCCTATGCTTATCAAAGCCAGCATGAACGCCAGCCGATAGAAGATAAAAGCCCATCAGGAACATAGGAAGAGAAGATAAACAAGAATTAATTAGAGCAACTTTGCCAGCATTAGTATTATATCTCCCCCTCCATGGAAGAACCCTGTTTCCCACCTTAGCAACAGCCGGAGCAAAGTCCTTAGCGTGAAGCAAGACATGAGAGATAGGAAGGCCTAAATACTTGAAAGGGAAGGAGCCCAAGGAGCAATTAAGAAGCCTGGCCACACGCAAGGCTTCCACATCATCAACACCCGTAACTAAGACCTCACTCTTAGAGAAGTTAATCTTAAGGCCAGAGACTGCTTCAAAGCATAGCAGGATGAAAAGGTTGGCAATACAAGTGTCGTGCAATTCAACCATAATAATTGTGTCATCGGCGTACTGCAAATGAGAGACCCCCTCCGGGAATAAATGGGAGACCACTGGAATGATATGACCACACTGGGCCGCCCTAGTGAGAATGCAAGAGAAGGCATCGACCACAAAATTAAAAAGAACAGGGGAGGCAGGGTCCCGTTGACGAAGGCCTCTACCATTGGCGAAAAAATTACTAATGTGCCCATTCACTGAAACAGTAGTATGGCCACCCGAGACCAACTGCATGACACGATGCACATAGGCTCCGTCAAAACCTTTCGCGAGAAGGACCTGCTTGAGAAAAGACCAACTAACCGAGTCATAAGCTTTCTCAAAATCTAACTTAAGAATAATCGCTTTAGATCTCCGAGAGTGAAGGTCGTGCACAATTTCGTGCAAAGAGAGGATACCATCTATGATGAAACGACCTTTGATGAAAGCAGATTGGAAGGGGCTGATAACTCTATGAGCAACAGGGGACAGCCGATTCGCAAAGCCCTTAGCCGGAAATTTGGCAAAGTTATTGATCAAAGCAATAGGGCGAAATTGAGAAATTAATTCAGCACCCTTAACCTTGGGGATCAGGGAAATAACTGCGTAATTCAATCGGGAGATATCGATAGTACCAAGACAAAAGCTCTGGATGACATTGCACACCAGCTGCTTCAACTAAGGCCAGAATTTCCGAAAGAACGGAACAGAAAAGCCGTCTGGCCTAGAAGAAGCATTCGGATTAGCAGAGTTAACTACATCCCAGATTTCCTGATCAGAAAGGGGAATCATCAATGAAGCATTTTCCTCAGCTGAGATTTTTAGACCTAGGTTCCAAAGAGATGGGGAGATAGAGAAGCCCGAAGGAGGTTTAGCCCCAAGCAACGTAGAAAAGAAGTCCACCACATGAGCCATAATAACAAACTAATCCGAAGAGCGCACACCATTAATAATCAGGCTGTTGATACCACAGCGTCTCCTCCTACCGTTCGCGATGGCAAAAAAATAAGACTTGGGGGAGTCACCTTTGAGAGTCCAATTGAGAGTGCCCCGCTGGCGCCAGTAAACCTCAGCCTGGTGGTGCAACTGCATTAAGGTGGCCTCAAGGTTATACCGCACCGCCCAGCTATCATCAGAGAGCCCAGAAGATTCAGCCGTCAGATCGAGCACCACGATCTGAGCCTCAAGGAAACTTTTGGATCGCCGATCCTCCGCCGCACGATTGCGAGACCAACCTCTGAGAAATTTACGCAAGTTGTAGGAGCACGAGTGCCAGTCATCCAGAGGACCGAAAGAGCGAGCATTAGAGGAAAGCAGGAGGGATATCTTCGCGGCCATCATATCAATAAAACCATCAACGAACAACCAAGAGGCGTCAAATTGGAATCTAGCCGGGGGTCTAAGATTAATAGAACCATGGTCAAGAATTAAGGGGGTATGGTCAGAACCAACAATGCATTTGGCGCCGAGGGAGGCCCTAGGAAACAGGGAGTCCCACCTGGGACATATGAACACTCTATCAAGAACTGATCTAATAGGATTAGCCTGGTGGTTGGATCAAGTATAGCGGGCTCCACCCCGGGGAAGCTCACGGATAGCATTAGCGCTGATAAAATCGTTAAAGGCATTCGCCAAAGGCCAGGAGAAGATATCGTTACTTTTATCAGAAGGACAACGAAGGAGATTAAAGTCACCCCCGATAACCATCGGGAGATTGCAAGATTCGATCTTCACAGAGAGCTCATTAAGAAATAAAGGAGACAGAGAATGATCAGCAGGCCCATATACCATGATAAACTCACAAAGGGTATTCAGAGCTTTATGACAAACTACAGAACTAGCCCAAAAGACCCCATGATCAAAGGCAACAAAATCAAAAATATCTTTATTAGAGCCTATCAAGATCCTACCCGAGTGACCAGAGGAAGGTAACACGTGCCAGTCGAATCTATCCATGCCCGCGATAGCAGATAATTCATTAGGGGAAAAAGCTTCCTTAAAGGTTTCAACCAGCCCCACGAAATCAATGTTGTTCGAACAAACCAGATCTTTAATTTGGTCGCGGCGCCCCCTAGCACCGAACCCTCTAATATTCCAAAATACGGCCCTCATTTATAAGACAAATTTTTAATGCGGAGACTCGACCTGCTAGGAGCCGCGCAGGATTTAGATCGCTTAGAAGTGCCCCTCCTGGATAAGCTGGGTTGGGACTGGCCACTACCAGCTTCCACACCCGTCTCCGCACCCTGAATATTACTAGAATCAACAACCAAAGAGGCAACGGCCTCTTTAGCTTTAGATATGGCCGCCTGAGCCACCTCGTTAGCCCGAATGATTGCAAGAAGAGAACTAGGGGAGCCAACAGAAGAATCTACCACCACTCCCACATCTGACATAATATTTAAAAGATGATCATCTGTAAGAGACGGTAAAACCAGCCGAACCAGAGAGGAAACAACAGCGGGCAGGAGGAATACCTGGGGGAGGAAGATCCTTCGCCGCAGCCCGCTTTTTCGCCCGCTCCAAGATAGAGCCGCCCGAGTTAGCCACCCGCCTACCTTTGCAAGCCGTGGACATAGGGGACCGAATCACAGGCGACCGAGCCACAGGAGAGGCCGGAGGGGGACCCAAGCGAGACATCGACCCGAGATCTTTGTTGAGGCGGCAGACCCCAGTCATGGATTGTTTCGAGCCCGACGAATTCCTACTTTTAGCCGAGAATTTGCACACCAAAGACTTCTTCCTTTGAGACTGGGCTCCCACCACGTCGCGAACAGAGGAGGCAGGCAGATCCTCAATTCTCGAGCGGGTGGGGGAGATAGGACGAACTGGGAGGTTGGAGCAGGCACCAGACATGGGAGTAGCCGACAAAGGAGGGTTTTTCAGCAGATCATCACCAGTAGCAGAAACCATAGGATCTGCAGGAGGATTCGCCACAGCCTCGCGGGGCGCAGTTCTAGAGGGGGCTTGGGAATGAAATAACTCATGTTCAGACTCAGCCAAGCCATCCCATTCGGATTGGGTGAAACGGAGGTTAGAACCATCGCTCTAATTGTTACCACCCATAGATCCATCCCCCTCCTTATCACGTTTATCCGAGGGGTTAGAAGGGGGAGGAGGGGGAGGAGGGGGTTGAAAAGCTGTCGCCCCCTCCACCCGCACATGAAGTATGATACCATTGGGGGAGGGGAAGATGTCAATCGCTCCATGAACACGATCCGGATCCACACACCATATCTTCTTCCTTGCTGGACCAACCTTGATCAGGGATTCCCCATCCACCTCCACGGGCTTCCCAATCAGAACCCCAAACGCCATAAGAAAGGCAGACGATCGGAGCCCAGCAGGCAGGTCATCAATCAATACCCAGACCTGGGAGAGAGGCCCAACTGCCGTACCACTGCAAGAAGCCGGTTTGACAGAGACCACCAATTGGTTGAGGGGCAAAGTAAAACTTGTGCATGAAGCAATCATCCGCAAGCACTCCTTGGAGGGAAACACCACCGAAAACTCATACTCAGAGATCTGGACAACTTGCCAATCCCACCCTGCCTCATCCCAGATGCGAAGCCCTTCGAGTAGAGTTTGGGGTGAGATCTTTGGATCCTTCACAGAAACGATCACA
Source organism: Triticum timopheevii (assembly GCA_963921465.1). Lineage (NCBI taxonomy): Eukaryota > Viridiplantae > Streptophyta > Magnoliopsida > Poales > Poaceae > Triticum > Triticum timopheevii. The sequence continues at coordinate 277,663,300 of OY997266.1, read as the reverse complement.
GCATTGGAAAGCGAGGGAGACACCTCCAGGACAGGAAGATCACTGTCAAAAGCGAAGAAGGCGCATCCGGGGAGGCCCAAGCAAAACTGAAGAACCGAGGGAGGTTTCTGCCTATTCATGCAATTGATCGTGAGGTGACCATCTGAATGACAGATCAAGCAGAACGGGGGATTGGTGCATCGAGATTAGAAATGACCAGGCTTGTGGCAGGCGAAGCAGGTGAGCGCAGATGGGTTGCTTTGGGAAGCAGAGGAGGGGCGAGGTTGCGGAAGCGATGAGGGAGGAGTAAGCAGCCCGTCCCCCACCCCCGACGAGGAAGGAGCCCAGAGAGCAGACCAGAGGGCCGCTGCACCGGCCCCACAAAGGACCGGGGCGGCGGGTGAGACCCCGCACCCGCACCAGCCGGGCGAGGAGGAGGGGGGAACCGCGTCGAAGCAGGCGTGCCACGTCCCGCGCCGAGCACAGGCAGGGAACCAGATGAAGAAGAGATCCCACCGCCGAAGGCCGCCGCCGCCTCCCATGGGTCCAGTGCTGGAGAGAGTGAGGGGCCAGAGCCAGATCCCTGAGGACTAGATCCAGGCGTGCGCTCCCACTCCGAGCGCTACAACCACTCCGGACCCGCAGCCTAGGCTGCACGGTCACGAGCCACCTGCTCGCGCATCGCCTGCTCCGCCTCCAACTTGGAGCGGAGCGAGGCCTCGAGCTCCAGATCCACCGCAGAAGCAGGGGAGTCCTCGCGACGGTGCTTGCTGCCCAAGACCGCCTCGCAAGAAGAGCCCCGAGACTTATCCATGTTGAGCACCGCGGCAAAGGAGAGGAGAAGTGGAGGAGGAGGAGGACTAGATCTGACGAGGCGACGAAAGGGGAAACGGTGGCGGCGCAGATCGGCAGCGGAAGCCGGAAACCCTAGCAAAGGGGGAAGAGAGCCGCGGGGGATCCATATAAAGCCCGACCGAGCCGTGCCCACATGGGCCCGACGGGTTAGATGGGCCGGTGGGGGGTGGGGAGCAGGTAACAAAACGGGGGGCCTAATTGGGCGAGAAGAGACAAGAGGGGGGAAATCATCAACTGACGAGAGGGGGGGGGGCAGTGGGCCCACTGGACAGACCCGAAGCGAGAGGCCCAACAAGCCCAACAGAGGGAACGGCTCGTGATCCACTGGCCACCAAAGCGAAACCCAGATCTAGGGCACACGAAGCCAGCGCCGCCATCCCCTCCAGCGGCAGCGCCACCGGCAACGAGGAAGCCGAGGTAGCATCAGGAGAGGGAGATGGAGAGCCTCCAAGCTCCCCATCAGGAGCACCGCCTAGAATCCCCGGCCCAGGAGAGACAGCAGAAAACTTACCGAACTTACGCCGACGATGAGAAACCCGGATCCAACCTACTTCAGGCGATGCCGCAGCCACCGGCTGATCCCGGCCACCAGGGGCGAACTTGTGGGGGTGAGGCGGAGCAAGAGGAAGCACGGCCCGCCTAGGACTCGCCGAAGGACAATGGGGGGAGGAGGCAGCGGACCGCGAGTCCTCCTCATCGGACGCGAGAGCCCAAAAACGAGATCCAAGCGCAGGCAGAGGAGAAGACGGCGGAGAGAGCACCACCGGCGAGCGGGCAGGGGAAGGGAGGGAGGAAACTTTGGCGAGAGGGGAGGAGGGAGACCGAACCTCGGCCGGCGGACGAGGGAGAGGGACTAGGCGACTAGGGCGAGAGGGGGAGGAAGGAGGAAGAGGATCCATTTCTTCGTCAGTGTCTGGACTAATACTATACCTAGTATATTTCAGATGAGTTCAACATTGGAGTGGCAGGACAAGAGGATGTGGAACCCCTTGCTAAGGACAAACATTGGCAAAAGCTCAAGACTCTACATTTTTGTTTTAGTGATCCAAGATCACATTGAGTCCATGGGAAAGCCAATACTATTAAAAGGGGATGAGGTGTTCCTTAATGGCTTGCTTGCTCAAAGTGCTTAATGATATGCTCCAAAGCTCTGAACCACTTTCTCTTTTCCACATATGTCATAAAACTAAAAGTCAAACTCAGCCCCACCGATTTGATCTATCTAGTGCCACCGAGTTCTCCTGACATAGCCACTGCCAGAAACCCTGATCAGTTTGGTCTCACCGATGGGATCTCGGTCTCATCGAGATGGCCTTGCAAACTCTCTGTTACCTATTGCAGTATTTCGGTCCCAACAAATTGTGCAGTCGGTCCCACCGAGTTTGCTTGACCAAGTCTCTGTTTGGTTATTGCTAAAACCGGCCCCATCGAGTTCACGCAATCGGTCTCACCGAGATGAGGTTTTGCCCTAACCCTAGCACATCAGTCTCACCGAGTTGACCTTGTCGGTCCCACCAAAAACTCTAACGTTCACATTTTTAACCATATCGGTCTAACCGAGTTTCTCCATTCGGTCCCACCAAGTTTGGAAGATTGTGTGTAACGGCTAGATTTTGTGTGGAGGCTATATATACCCCTCCACCCCCTTCTCCATCTGTGAGAGAGCCATCAGAACATGCTTACACTTCCACTACTCATTTTCTGACAGAGAACCACCTACTAATGTGTTGAGACCAAGACATTCCAATCCAACCACAAGAATCTTGATCTCTAGCCTTCCCCAAGTTGCTTTCCACTCAAATCATCTTTCCACCATAGCCAAATCTATGAGAGAGAGTTGAGTGTTGGGGAGACTATCATTTGAAGCACAAGAGCAAGGAGTTCATCATCAACACACCATCTATTACCTTTTGGAGAGTGGTGTCTCCTAGAGTGGTTAGGTGTCACTCGGGAGCCTCCGTCAAGATTGTGGAGTTGAACCAAGGAGTTTGTAAGGGCAAGGAGATCGCCTACTTCGTGAAGATCTACCCAAGTGCGACAAGTCCTTCGTGGGCGATGGCCATGGTGGGATAGACAAGGTTGCTTCTTCATGGACCCTTCATGGGTGGAGCCCTCCGTGGACTCGCGCAACCGTTACCCTTCGTGGGTTGAAGTCTCCACCAACGTGGATGTACAATAGCACCACCTATCGGAACCACACCAAAAATCTCCATGTCTCCAATTGCGTTTGCACACTCCAATCCCATCCATTTACTTTCTTGCAAGTTGCATGCTTTACTTTCTGCTGCTCATATACTCTTGCCATGCTTGCTTTAATTATATCATGGATGCTTGAAATTGTGCTAATTTCTAGCCTCAACTTGAAAAACCAAAAAACTGCTACCTTTAGTTGTTGAGGGTCTAATCACCCCCCTCTAGACACCTCTTCCCTATCCTTTCAATTGGTATCAGAGCATTGGTCTCCATTGCTTTGGTTTAAACACCATTGGAGGAAGATGGATGAGTCTACAATTGGGAGTATTTGATGTAGAGTGGCTATGCTTGATGGAGAGTTCTTTGTTGTTTGGAAAAATGAGATGCTTGAGATTTTCAATGAATATCACTTAAACAAGTACATTACTACCCCTTGTGCACCCCTTGTTGACTCCTTGCATCCTACCCCTGATGATTCTCTTGATATGATTCACAATCTTAGAACTGTCAATCTTATCACCAGATGATTACCTAGAAATTTGATTGCTCGCTTGCCAACTCTTGAATGTGCTTACACTATATGGAGATTTCTTGAGGAACGATTTCCAAACCATTCCTTGAAAAACTTGGATGAGATTCGCAAGTCTATTGCCTTGAATAAGATGAGTCCCAATGATCCTAAGTTTGGTGATTGTCTATTTGAGCTTCATGACCTTATGCGTGCCAAAGGACATGTTGGAATCATTAGCAATATCATTTCCAAAGTCATTAGAATTCATAGAGATGCACATTGTCATGATCACAAAACTAATGAATCACTCTCTCTAGGAAATAATCAACCACTATATGATGTTGAACATGGATACTATGATGAGGATGATGAGAGTGACTATGATCTCTATGAGTCAATGAGACACTTTGGTCTTATGGCTAACCTTCGTGGCTACATGGCTGGAGGAAAGGAATGGGTTCTTGATAGTGGATGTAACGATCACATGACAGAGACAAGGATATGTTCCGTGAGCTTGCTGAAAACGTCGGCCCTCGAAAGTATGTCACTTTTGGTGATAACTCAAAGGGCAAGGTGATTGGCCTCGGTAAGGTGGCCATCTCACATGACAACTCCATACAAAATGTTATGCTTGTTGAAGCTCTTGGCTATAATTTACTTTCTGTATCTAGACTAGCCGATTTCGGTTTCAATGTCCTATTTATTGAAGTAGATTGCCAAGTGTTTTGAAGAGATAATCATAATATGGTATTTACCGACATACGTAGAGGTGATCTATACATTGTTGATTTCACAAAAAAGGCTCAACCTAGAACTTGCTTAATTGCTAAATCTTCTAAAGGGGTTGTGGCATAGACGGTTAGGTCATGTGGGCATGTGAAATCTTGACAAGCTTATTAAATGTGATCATATCCTTGGTGTTAAAGATGTTATATTTGACAAGGATTGACTTTGTAGTGCTTGCCAAGCAGGGAAACAAGTTGGAGGAAGTCATCCCATGAAGAACATCATGACCACAAGAAGACCACTCGAGCTACTTCACATGGATCTCTTTGGTACCAACACCTACAAGAGTCTCAGTGGTAACTCATTCGGATTGGTCATTGTTGACGATTTTTCAAGATTTACATGGGTGTTCTTTCCTGATGATAAATCGCAGGTCCAAAAGATCTTAAAGAACTTTGATAGAAAGGCCCAAAATTAATTTGAATTGAAGATCAAGAAGGTTCGCAGCGACAACGGAACGGAGTTCAACAACGCAAATGCGGACACCTTTCTTGACGAAGAAGGGATTTCACATGAGTTCTCGTCTACGTACACGCCTCAACAAAATGGAGTTATTGAGAGGAAGAACCAGACTCTCATCAAAATGACAAGAACGATGCTTGATGAGTACAAGACGCCAAAGCACTTTTGGGCAGAAGCAGTTGAGACAGCTTGCCATGCAACGAACCATTTGTATCTTCACAAGCTACTCGGCAAGATGGCATACGAGCTCCTCACCGGTAACAAACCCCAAGTTGGATACTTTCGGGTATTCTGCTCAAAGTGTTACATTCTTGATAAGCATCGTCGTTTGAAATTTCCTCCTAAATCTCATGAAGGTTTCCTACTCGGTTATGGCTCAAACTCTCACACTTACCGTGTCTACAATAATTTCACCTGAAAGGTTGAAGAGACGGTAGATGTGAAGTTTGATGAATCTAACGGCTCGCAAGTAGAGCAATTGCCAATTGATGTAGGTGACAAAGATCCTTTGGAAGCAACACAAGACTTGTCTATTGGCAAGATTCGCCCAACGGAGGTGAAGGAGAGTACCTCGTCTGTCCAAGTGGAAGCCTCAACTTCACGCCAAGGTGATCCACAAGTTGATTTGGGTGCATCCACAAGTGGGATGCATCACGACGATGAAAACAAGGATGCACAACAAGATGAACCTCAACGACCTCCTTCTCCACCTCCACGAGAGAACAACAACACCAAAAACAACAAAGAAAGACAAGAAGAAGAACAAGACAATGAAGAGGATGTTCCAACCCGACCAAAACAAAAGCTCTCACGAGTTCGAGCAAGAGTCTCAAGAGATCATCTCGTCGAACAAATCTATGATGATATTCAAACCGGGAGAATTACTCGCTCTAAAACTCGTTTGGCTAACTTTTGAGAACATTACTCATCATTTCTAGTATTGAACCTATGAAGGTTGAAGATGCTCTTGATGATCCGGATTGGGTGAACGCTATGCATGAAGAGCTACACAATTTTGAGAGGAACCAAGTGTGGACGTTGGTTGAAAAGCCCGATGTGAAGCACAATGTCATTGGAACCAAATGGGTGTTTCGGAACAAGCAAGATGAAGATGGACAAGTTGTACACAATAAGGCCCGTCTCGTTGCTTAAGGCTACACTCAAGTCGAAGGTATGGACTATGGTGAGACATATTCCCATGTTGCTAGACTTGAGTCCATTCGCATCTTACTTGCTTATGCCAATCATCATGATATCACCCTATATCAAATGGACATTAAAAGTTCTTTTCTTAATGGTGAAATTGAGGAGGAAGTTTATGTTAAACAACCTCCCGGCTTTGTAAATCCCAAGAAACCCAATCATGTTTACAAACTTCACAAAGCTCTTTATGGTCTTTAGCAAGCTCCTAGAGCGTGGTATAAATGCTTGACTACATTCCTTATTGAAAAAGGCTTTGAGATTGGAAAGATAGATTCTACGGTTTTTACTAAAAGGTTAATGGTGAATTATTTGTGTGCCAAATTTATGTGGATGATATCATATTTGTTCGACTAACCCACATTTTAGTGAAAAGTTTGGAAGGCTAATGTCGGAGAAGTTTGAGATGTCTATGATGAGTGAACTCAAGTTCTTTCTTGGTTTGCAAACCAAACAAACTAAGGAGGGTACCTTTGTTTCTCAAACAAAGTACACCAAGGACTTATTCAAGAAGTTCAACATGCAAGAATGCAAAGGTATGAGTACCCCCATGCCTACTAGTGGAATCTTGACTTGACAAAGGATGGCGAGCCAGTTGACCAAAAGGTTTACCGCTCTATGATTGGTTCATAGTTATATCTATGTGCCTCCCGTCCTGATATTATGCTAAGTGTGTGCATGTGTGCATGATATCAAGCGGCCCCCAAAGAATGTCATCTTAAGGCTGTGAAAAGGATAGTGAGGTACTTAATTCACACACCAAATTATGGCATTTGGTATCCTAAGAGGTCTTCTTTTGATCCTAATGGCTACTCCAATTCGGACTATGTCAGTGACAAGGTTGATAGAAAGTCCACTTCGGGTACTTATCAAGTTCTTGGTAGATCTCTTGTGTCTTGGTCCTCCAAGAAACAAAACTTGGTATCCTTATCCACCGGCGAAGCGGAATACATTGCCGCCGGTTCATGTTGTGCTCAATTACTTTGGATGACCCAAACTCTTAATATTATGGGATATATGTGAAACATGTTCCATTGCTTTGTGACAATGAAAGTTCTATTAAGATTGCTCATAATCCCGTGCAACATTCTCGAACTAAGCATATTGAACCAAGGAGTTTGTAAAGGCAAGGAGATCGCCTACTTCGTGAAGATCTACCCAAGTGAGGCAAGTCCTTCGTGGGCGATGGCCATGGTGGGATAGACAAGGTTGCTTATTCATGGACCCTTCGTGGGTGGAGCCCTCCGTGGGCTCACGCAACCATTACCCTTCGTGGGTTGAAGTCTCCACCAACGTGGATGTATGATAGCACCACCTATCGGAACCACGCCAAAAATGTTTGTGTCTCCAATTGTGTTTGCACACTCCAATCCCATCCCTTTACTTTTTTGCAAGTTGCATGCTTTACTTTCCGCTGCTCATATACTCTTGCCATGCTTGCTTGAATTATATTGTTAATGCTTGAAATTGTGCTAATTTCCAGCCTCAACTTGAAAAACCTAAAAACTTCTACCTTTAGTTGTTGAGGGTCTAATCACCCCCCTCTAGACACCTCTTCTCGATCCTTTCACATCTTGAGAATACACATCTAGCATGGAAAAATATTAGCCACCCCCTACCATTTCACAAGCGGTACGGGCACACAAAAAGGAAATTTATTTTGAAGACTTGAGATGGCACATACAAATTTTCTTAGAACGACAAAAGAATACCACATATAGGTACGTATAGTGGATTCATATGGCAAAACTGGTTTAAGGATTTTGGATGCACAAGTAGTAATCCCACTTAGTTCAAGTGAAGGCTAGCAAAAGATTGAGAAGCATCCAACTAGGAAACAAAAAATCTCATAAGCGAGCATTAAGCATAAGTAACACCGAATAATGCACCATAAGTAGGATGTAATTTCATTGCATAACTATTGACTTTCGTGCTTGCATAGGGAAATCATAAACCTTAACATCAATATTCTTACTAAAGCATAATTACTCATCAACATGGCTCACATATTATATCATCATACCGCAAAACTATTACAAAGAATCAAGTTTATTTTGTCCAATGATCCTCATGAAAGTTTTTATTATATCCTTCTTGAATATCTATCACTTTGGGACTAATTTCATATGTTGCTTTTGATAGCTCAAACAAATCTAAGTGAAGAACATGAGCATAAAAAATTTCTTCTCTCAAAATAATATAAGTGACGCATGAGAGAATTTCTTCAAAATTTTACTAACTATCAAATAAATCTAAGTGAAGCATGAGAGCATTTCTTCAAAAGTACTAAAGCACACCATGCTCAAACATATATAAGTGAAGCACTAGAGCAATTCCATAGCTCAAAAAGATTTAAGTGAAGCATAGAGAGCAATTCTAACAAATCATAGCATAAATTTGGTTCTCTCAAATAGGTGAGCAAGGATACTTGACTTAAATTAAAAAGCAAAACAAGCAAAGTCTCATATAATACAAGATGCTCCAAGAAAAACTCATGATATGTGACGAATAAAAATATAGTTCCAAGTAAAATACCGATGGTCGTTAGAAGAAATAGGGGATGCCACTCGGGCATCCCCAAGCTTAGTTGCTTGCTTCTATTTTAGATAATAGCTTGGGATGCCATGGGCGTCCCCAAGCTTAGGCTCTTCTTACTCCTTATTCCTTCATCCATCATCCATCGTGATCTCACCCAAAACTTGAAAACTTCAATCACACAAAACTCAACAAAACCTTCGTGAGATCCGTTAGTATAACAATGCAAATCACTACTCTAAGTACTGTTGAAAGCCCATTCATATTTTTTTTGCATTATATCCGATGTATTCCAACTTTTCTATGGCTCATACCCCCCGATAGAGTCCATAGATTCATCAAAATAAGCACACAACGCAAATAAATTAGAATCTGTCAAAAATAGAATAGTCTATAGCAATCTGAAAACTTCGAATACTTCTGTAATTCCAAAAATTCTGAAACATTAGGACAATGTAGGTGATAGAGGCAAAGGTGTCCCGTCTTTTGATGAGATGGTGGCTATCGTTTTCTGTGGGAGTCGACCTTGACGATCCAACTACGAACGTGCGAGACGTCGCGCCTTAGCAATCGCTAAACCAACTTCCGAGGGGTTATTGACCACGCCGGAGCATGATCAAACTGACCACGAGGGTCTGTTTTCCTGCGAGCAAATGAAGAACAAGCAAGAAACTGAGATTGCAATCTAGATATTGCGAATATAAGAGGAAAGCTTTATTAATGAAGGTGGGGTTCTGTGACGCCTTTGTGTGGTCGTTGAACACAAACGAAGTACGTGAAGTTGCAGCTATGGAGAACTTTAATCTAAAAAAACCCAAAGTCTAAACGACGCCCTAAGGGCTGTATATATGGAGAAGTAGGGGGAAATTTCATGACCCCTTGTAGGAGGGGTCCGAATCCAACCCTAACTTTGTTTCCCCACACATGCGGACTCCAAAAACAACCTATACTTATGTATTTCGAAATTACATGGGCCTGGCCCAATAATAAGGTGACTCAGCACCTAGAATAGCCTTTGGATGAAAGTTATGAAGTAGCATCTTGTATATTTCGTCCAAGGCTTCATGCACTCATTATGGTGGCTTCAACATCCTGAAATCATCACTTGTAACTCCGTTCTTGTTCCCCTTGCGCATGTCATCATCTCCATGCTTGTTCTTGCTCCAATTTTTATCCTTCTCCAAGCTAGGCCCTTCATTTGCAAGCAAAACAAATGTATCCAATTTAGGCAGCATCATATTCTCATGAACATTAGAATCATTACCAAGAAACGAAAGTACCTGGTAATTACTTGGCGTGCGCGAGCTCTAGTAATTGGTCCAGTATGTATAGCAGCAGGGGCTGTGGGTGTAACAATGGTATTGATGTCCTCATCAGTAGGCAATTTGTATATCAATCTTGTGTACAAAAATCAGGATTTTATTGCGTTTCTGTGAATTTTCAAAATTGTTTTACTAGACATAAAAGCTTCTATTTTTCAACAAGATCAAATCAACTATCACCCAACATGATCCCAAAGGCTTTGCTTGGCACAAACACTAATTAAAACATAAAAAACACAATCATAACAGTAGCATAATTGTGCAAACACTCAAGAACAAAAATAAAAAGACAAAAATAAATTTTATTCATTGGGTTGCCTCCCAACAAGCGCTACCGTTTTATGCCCCTAGCTAGGCACAATGCATAGATTCAAGTGTTGTCATCTTTATTTCCAGATCCATAAGATGCCCTCATGATTGATTCATATGGTAGCTTAACTCTTGTTCTAGGGAAGTGTAGCCTTAGTGGAAATTGAAATTTAATATTGCCTTCTTTCATATCAATCACGGCACCAATAGTACGTAAAAACGGTCTACCAAGTACAATTGGACAAGATGGATGGCAATCAATATCAATAACAATAAAATCAATAGGCACATAATTCCTATTTGCAAGAATAAGAACATCATTAAATCTTCCCATAGGCTTTTTAATAGTAGAATCCACCAAGTGCAAATTTAAAGAACACTCATCAATATCGATAAGACCAAGCACATCACATAAAGATTTCGGAATTGTAGAAACACTAGCACCCAAGTCACATAAAGCAAAACACTCATAACTTTTAATCTTGACTTTAATTGTGGGTTCCCATTCATCATGTAATTTTCTAGGAATTGAAATCTCTAATTCCAACTTTTCTTCCAAAGCTTTCATCATAGCATCAACGATATGTTTAGTAAAAGCTTTATTTTGTTCATAAACATGGGGTGAATTTATCATGGATTGCAACAAAGAAATACAATCAATGAAAGAGCAATTATCATAATTAATGTCTTTGTAATCTAAAAGAGTGGGCACACCACTACTTAAAGTTTTGATCTCTCCAAACCCTCTTTTATTAATTTTCTCAACAAGACTTTCACCCTCCAAATTATCGGGACGCCTTCTAGCTAAAGTTGACTCTTCTTCAGTCCCTTTATCATCAATTTTAATTTTACTAAACAAAGAATCAATAGAAGAAACATCAATCATTTTAAGGTCTTCATTTTATTCTAACAAGATTTGTTTAGAGGCCATTTGATTTACTAGGGTAGCTTGTGCATCTGATATTTTGCCTAGCAAACTTTTGGCAAAAGCATACTTAGATTGGAGATTACAAACTTCTCTACTAATATCATCAAGTTGTTTTGTTATAGCATCTAGCACTAAGGAGTGCTTCTTAAGTTCTTCGGTAAAATATTATCGTGCTCAAATTGTGTAGTCATATATTCCTCAGTACTTTTCTCAATTTCAAGAAAAATATTGGGGTAAGGAATATCATAATCTTTTCTTTGAGGCATCATGACTACGCAAACCAGATTGCAAGCAAAAACATATATGACGAGAAAATGGCGAACGAAAAAGAGGGCGAATAAAACAGGAAATTTTTGTGAAGTGGGGGAGATGAAAACGAGTGGCAAATGGCAAATAATGTAAATTGCAAGGAGATGAGGTTTGTGATTAGGAACTTGGTAGATGTTGACGATGTCTCCCCGGCAACGGCGCCAGAAACTCCTTTTGATGCGGCTTGAACTACGTCGGTATTTCCCCAAAGAGGAAGGGATGATGCAACACAACTATGGTAGGTATTTCCCTCAGTGATGAGACCAAGGCTATTGAAATAGTAGGAGAACCTCGCAACACTACGTGAACGGTACCTGCACACAAAGAATAAATACTTGCAAACCAACGTAAAAGAGGGGTTGTCTATCCCTCCCGGGTAAAAATACAGATAAAATTGTAGTAGATTGGATAAATAGATCTTGCGGGAACGCGAGATAAAATAAAAAAAATGCAGCAAGGTATTTTTGGGTTTTTGGATTAATATATCTGAAAATAAAAGCAAATAAAAATAGATCTCGAAGGAAAATATGATAAAGAAGATACCCGGGGGCCGTAGATTTCACTAGTGGTTTCTCTCGAGAAAAATAGCATATGGTGAGTAAACAAATTACTGTTGGGCAATTGATAGAACTTCAAATAAACATGATGATATCTAGAAAATGATCATTATATAGGCATCACGTTCAATATTAGTAGACTGACTCTTGCTTGCATCTACTACTATTACTCCACACATCGACCGCTATCCAGCATGCATCTAGTGTATTATGTTCATGGAGAAACGGAGTAATGCAATAAGAGCGATGACATGATGTAGACAAGATCTATTCATGTAGGAATAGACCCCATCTTGTTATCCTTAATAGCAATGATACATATGTGTCATTTCCCCTTCTATCACTGGGATTGAGCACTGTAAGATCGAACCCATCACAAAGCACCTCTTCCCATGGCAAGAAAAGTCGATCTAGCGAGCCTAACTAAACAAAAGATTCTAAGAAGAAATACGAGGCTATAAGTAATCATGCATATAAGAGATCAAAGAAACTCAAATAACTTTCATGGATAAAATAGACCTGATCATAAACTCAAAGTTCATCGGATCCCAACAAACACATAACAAAAAGAGTTACATCAAATAGATGTCCAAGAGACCATTGTATTGAGAATCAAAAGAGACAGAGAGGAAGCCATCTAGCTACTAACTACGGACCCGTAGGTCTACAATGAACTACTCACGCATCAACGAAGAGGCACCAATGAGGATGATGAACTCCACCGTGATGGTGTCTAGATTGGATCTAGGGTTTCTGGAACTTTTGGCGGCTGGAAATGTGTTTCGTCGACTCCCCTAGGGTTTTTGGAGCATTGGGTATTTATAGAGCAAAGAGGCGGTGCGGGAGGCGGCCAAGGTGGGCACAACCCACCAGGGCGCGCCTGGGCCCCCAGGCACGCCCAGGTGCATTGTGCTCCCCTCGGATCCCCCTCTGGTACTTCCTTGGCCCAACTTGTGCCTTGTGGTCCAAAAAAATCTCCAAATTTTTTTGCTACGTTTGGACTCCGTTTGGTATTGATTTTCTGCGAAGTAAAAACAAGGAAAAAAACAACAACTGGCACTGGGCACTATGTCAATAGGTTAGCCTCGAAGAATGATATAAAGTTGCTATAAAATGATTGTAAAACATCCAAGAATGATAATATAACATCATGGAACAATAAAAATTATGGATACGTTGCAGACGTATCAGGGGGCCATAGTTATCACTAGAGGTTTCTCTCAAGAAAATAGCATACAATGAGTAAAGAAATTAATATTTGGTAATTGATAGAAAAGAGAATAATCATGACGGTATACAAGGCAATGATCATATATATGGGCATCACATCCAAGATTAGTAGACCGAAATGATTCAGCATCTACTACTATTACTCCACACACCAACCACTATCTAGCATGCATCTGGTGTATTAAGTTCATGGAAAAACAGAGTAATGCAATAAGAACGATGACATGATGTAGACAAGATCTATTCATGTAGAAATATACCCCATCTTTTTATCCTTAATAGCAATGATACATGTGTGTCATGTCTCTTTCTGTCACTGAGACTGAGCACTGCAAGATTGAACCCATCACAAAGCACATCTTCCCATGGCAAGAAAAATCAATCTAGTTGGCCAAACCCAACCAAAATTTCGGAGAACAAATACGAGGCTATAACAATCATGCATAAAAGAGTTCAACAAAGAATTAAATAATATTCATGGATAGAACTGATCAGAAACCCACAATTCATCGGATCCCAACAAACACACTGCAAAAAGTCATTACATCAAATAGATCTCCAAGAACATCGAGGAGAACATTGTATTGAATATCCACAAGAGAGAATAATCCATCTAGCTACTATCTACATACCCAAAGGTCTGTGCTAAACTACTCAGGCATCATCGGAGGGGCAACAAGGATGATGAAGAACCCATTCGTGATCGTTGCCCCCTCTAGCAGAGTGCCAGAAAATGCCTCTAGATTGGATCTCGTGGTTCTGGAATTTCTGGCAGCATAAATTGTATTTTCTCGACTCCCCTAGGGTTTTTGGGATTTTAGAGTATTTATAGAGGTGGATGTCAGTGGAGAAGCTTCCCGTGGGCTCCACTACCCACCAGGGCACGCTAGGGGCCTCTGGCGCGCCCTGGTGCCTAGTGGGACCCACGGGCCTCCTCCAATGTCCTTCTTTGGCTCCCTGGTGTCTTATCGGCAGAAAAAATCCCCAATAAGTTCTGTGTCATTTGGACTCTATTTGGTATTGATATTCTGCAAAGTAAAAACAAGCAAAAAACAACAACTGACACTGGGCACTATATCAATAGGTTAGTCCCAAAAAATGATATAAAGTTGCTAGTAAATGAATATAAAACATCCAAGATTGATAATATAATAGCATGGAACAATAAAAAAAATTATAGATACATTCGAGACGTATCGGTGAGAGTGTGTATAAGCCATGGACTCACATTAGTCATAAAGAACTCACATACTTATTGCAAAAGTTTATTACCCTCGAAGCAAAGTACTACTACACATGCTCCTAGGGGGGTAGATTGGTTGTAAAAGACCATCGCTCATCCCCGACCGCCACTCATAAGGAAGACAATCAATAATTAATCATGCTCCAATATCATAACACAACGAGAGACCATACGTGCATGCTTCGGGAATCACAAACCTTACCACAAATATTCTTACCACAATTACTAACTAGCATGACTCTAGTATCACCATCTTTATATCTCAAAACAAATGCAAGGAATCAAACTTCTCATATATTCAATGATCTTCATGAAAGTGTATATTATATCCCTCTTGAATACCCATCAAAATAGGACTAAATTCATAACCCAAGCAAATTGCCATACTATTTATAAGACTATCAAAATAATATAAGTGAAGCATGAGAGTTCATCAATTTCTTTAAAATATAACCACCGCCGTGCTCTAAAAGATATGCGTGAAGCACTAGAGCAACTACCTAGCTTAAAAAATATAAGTGAAGCACATAGAGTATTCTAACAAATTCATGATTAATGTGTGTCCCTCTCGAAAGGTGTGTCCAGTAAGGATTATTTTGGCACACTAAAAATCAAATAAAGCAAAGACTCATATAATACAAGACGCTCCAAGCAAAACACATATCATGTGGTGAATAAAAATATAGCCTTAAGTAATTTACCGACAGATTATAGACAAAACAGGGGATGCCTTCCGGGGCATCCCTAAGCTTAGATGCTTGTTTGTCCTTGAATATTACCTTGGTGCCATGGGCATCCCCAAGCTTAGGCTCTTGCCACTCCTTATTCCCTAGTCCATCGAAACTTCACCCAAAACTTGAAAACTTCACAACAGAAAACTCGTGAGATCCGTTAGTATAATAAAGAAAATCACCACCTTTAGGTACTGTTGTAAACTCATTCCAATTTTATATTTGCATTATATCTACTGTATTCTAACTTCACCATGGTTCATACCCCCGATACAACCCATAGATTCATCAAAACAAGTGAATAACACAATGAAAACAAAATCTGTCAAAAATAGAACAGTCTGTAGTAATCTGGACTTTAGCTAAACTTCTGTAACTCCAAAAATTCTGAAAAATTAGTACAATGTGGGAAATTTGTATATCAATCTTGTGTAAAAAATTCAATAATTTACCGCATTCCAGCAGACCAGATCAATTCTGTTATAGGGTGCAAAAGTTTCTGTTTTCTCACAGAATCAAATCAACAATCTTCCAAATCATCCCAAAGGTCTTACTTGGCACAAACACTATTTAAAATACTAAAACACGATCATAACAGAAGTATAACTGCATATTTATCGAAACAATAAGCAAAAGCAAAGGACATAAAATAAAATTAGGTTGCCTCCAAACAAGCCCTTTTGTTTTACGCGCCTAGCTAGGCATATTGCATAGATCTAGGTATTGTCATCTTTCGTTTTCAATCCATAAGTAGCTCTCATAGTAGATTCATACGAAAACTTAATTTTTTTCTTGGAAAGTGTTCGATGCCCTTCCTTAATGAAAATTGAAGTCTAATTTTTTTACTTCTTTCATATCAATAATTGCACCAATCGTTCTAAGGAAAGGTCTACCAAGAATTATGGGGCATGTAGGATTGCAACCTATATCTAGCACAAATATCTACGGGCACATAATTCCTATTTGCAATAATAAGAACATCATTAATTTTTCCCATAGGTTTTTAAATAGTAAAATCCGCTAAGTGCAAATTTAAAGAACAATCATCAAGTTTATTAAAACCTAGCACGTCACACAAAGTTTTTGGAGTAATGAAAACTCTAGTACCCAAATCACACAAAGCATTGCACTTATAATCTTTAATCTTAATTTTAATAGTAGGTTCCCATTACTCATATAGCTCTCTAGGGATTGAAACTTCCAACTCAAGTTTTTCTTCAAAAGATTTCAACATAGCATCAACAATATGTTTAGTAAAAGCCTTATTTTGATTATAAGTGAGGGAGTCCTGGATTAGGGGGTATCCGGACAGCCGGACTATATACTTTGTCCGGACTATTGGGGCGTGAAGATACAAGACTCAAGACTTCGTCCCGTGTCCAGATGGGACTCTCCTTTGCATGGAAGACAAGCTTGGCGATCCGGATATTATATTTCCTTCTTTGTAACCGACTCCGTGTAAACCCTAGCCCTCTCCAGTGTCTATATAAACCGGAGAGTTTAGTCCTTAGAGACAGAATCATAATCATCATAGGCTTGCTTCTAGGGTTTAGCCTCCACGATCTCGTGGTAGATCAACTCTTGTAACACCCATATCATCAATATCAATCAAGCAGGAAGTAGGGTTTTACCTCCATCGAGAGGGCCATTGGAGGACATCGTGTCCATTGCCTCCTGTTACCATCGGCCTTAGATGTACAGATCGGGACCCCCTACCCGAGATCCGCCGGTTTTGACACCGACATTGGTGCTTTCAATTAGAGTTCCTCTGTGTCGTCGTTGCAAGGCTTGATGGCTCCTTCAATCAACAACAACGTGGTCCAGGGTGAGACTTTTCTCCCCGGACAGATCTTTGTGTTCGGCGGCTTCGCACTACGGGCCAATTCGCTTGGCCATCTGGAGCAGATCGACAGCTACGCCCCTGGCCACCAGGTCAGGTTCGAAAACTTGAACTACACGGCCGATGTCCATGGAGACTTGATCTTCAACGGATTCGGGCCTACGCCAGGAGCGCCAGACAGTCACGATGATCACGGCTTAGACCTGCTGTCGGACAATGCTCGGGATATCACCCCTGTAGGAGCCCCGGACCTAAATCTGGAGCAGATTGCGTCGCCCGAGGACGGGTGGATGGACCCCGCCCCAGAGGCCGCACACTCATCGGCGGTAGAACCGAACACATGCCTCACCCCCATGGAAGCCTGTGATACCGGACCCCCGGACTCGTATCCGGCTGTAGGTTCCAGTCCGCGCACTCCCGAGCCCGCCGAATCTGGTTGGATTCCGGTAATGGAGTTCACCGCTGCGGATATCTTCCAGTGCTCGCCCTTTGGCGACATGCTGAACTCATTAAAGTCTCTCTCTCTTTGGCAGGAGACTCTTGGCCGAACTATGTCCGGCTCAGAGGGGAAGAAGGCGACGAAGAAATCCGTCGCCCACCCACCACCCACTTCATAGCCACTGTCGATGATGTATCAGACATGCTTGACTTTGACTTCGATGATACCGACGGTATGGACGTCAGCGCAGGAGATGACTCGGAACCAACGGGGTGCTGGACTGCCACCTCGTAATATGATATATACATGGTGGATATGCTTAAAGAAGACGACGACGACAAGCCGGAGGATAAACCCCCGGGCAAAAGCCAAAACGATGACACAGACGCCGCTCCAAGTCCAGCAACAGTAAAAATAGCGATAACAGCACTAGAAAGATTGACACCCCAGTCAACTCCGAAGGCAACAACGACCATATGGACCCAGCAATGGAGCAGGATGAGCCAGGTCACACCAAACACAGTTCAGAGCAGACGCCCGATCATAATGATCCTGAGGGACGAACTCACCAAACTGCCCCGGGACAAGAGCACAGTCCGGATGACGATGCATTGATCATCCTGGAAACACGCTTGGAACGAGATAACCTCCACAGAAGGCTTATGGCCATTGTGAGAAGTCTAAAGAAGCAGAAGCAAAGGCTTAAGGCCGCACAGGAAACGCTCAATCGCAGATGGAATAAAGTGCTGGACACTGAAGAAAAGTACGGCGGCGATCGCCACACAAAGAGCTATCCAAAACGCAAGCTGCTGCCAGAATTCGATGATGAGGCCGTTCCGCCAAAGAACAATATGGCCAGGAGGCCGGACAAACCACTTCACAACCGCAATAGAGCAGATACCGACGCTGCACACGATTTGCGTGAGCTCCTGGATAAAAAGGCCGGCGCGGCCAGGTCCATCTACGGATCTAAAGGACAAGCCCCGGCACAGGACTACAGTCACCAAAACTTTCAGACCGATCGGATACCAGTTAAGAATCATTACCGGACACAACAACAGCCGACGGCATACCACAACACATCCAAATATAGAGGGGCTACTCACCCCCTGTGCTTCACCGAAGAGGTGCTGGACCACGAATTTCCACAGGGTTTTAAACCTGTGAACATAGAGGCATATGACGGAACGACAGACCCTGGGGTCTGGATCGAGGATTTTATCCTGCATATCCACATGGCTCGTGGGGACAACCTCCACGCCATCAAATACCTTCCCCTCAAGTTGAAGGGACCAGCTCGACACTGGTTGAAAAGCCTCCCTTAAAATTCAATTGGAAGTTGGGAGCAACTCAAGGATGCTTTCAGCGCCAATTTTCAAGGGACCTATGTCCGGCCTCCGGACGCGGACGATTTAAGTCACATAATTCAACAGCCCGGAGAGTCCGCCCGCAAGCTTTGGAACAGATTCCTCACTAAGAAGAATCAAATTGTCGATTGTCCGGATGCCGAAGCCTTAGTGGCCTTCAAACACAGCATCTGGGACGAGTGGCTCACCAGACACCTCGACCAAGAAAAGCCGAGGACAATGGCAGCCTTAACAAGCCTTATGACCCGCTTTTGCGCCGGTGAAGACAGCTGGTTGGCCCGTAGAGGCACCAGCGACCCAAGTACATCCGAAATCAGGGATGGCAACGGGAAGCCATGGCGCAATAAAAACAAACGTCGGAACAAGGAAGAAAGTCTAGACAACACAACGGTCAACGCCGGATTCAGGGGCTCTCGACCCGGTCCACAAAATAAGCCATTTAAAGGCAACAAAGAGGGACCGTCCGGCCTGAACAAAGTCCTGGACTGACTGGGCCAAATTCATGCCCCCCCCCAAAAACCTGCGAACCACACTCACAGAGAATGTTGGGTCTTTAAGGAGGCCGGCAAATTAAATGCCGAACAAAAGGGAAGGGAAACACCAAGTGAAGACGAGGATGAGCCTCGCCAGCCAAACACTGGGGGACAGAAAAAATCCCACCAGAGGTAAAAACAGTAAACATGATCCACGCAACTCACACACCCACGAGAAGGCGCGAACGCGTGCTCAGAGATGCATACACTGTAGAGCCCGTCGCCCCCAAACTTAACCACTAGTCGGCCTGCCCGATCACCTTCGATCACAGGGACTACCCGACTAGTATGCGGCATGGAGGATCAGCTGCCTTGGTGCTCGACCCAATAATCGACGGATACCATCTCACTCGCGTCCTCATGGACGGCGGCAGTAGTCTTAATTTAATATACCAGGACACTGTCCGCAGGATGGGGATAGACCCATCCAGAATTAGCCAAAGTAACACCACCTTTGAAGGGGTGATACCAGGCATTGAAGCCTACGGCAGGGGCTCCATCGCACTGGAGGTAACATTCGTTTCCCCAGGAAACTCCAGAAGCGAAGAACTACTCTTCACCATCGCCCCCCTCCAAAGCGGCTATCATGCATTGCTTGGGAGAACGGCCTTCGCTCGCTTCAACGCAGTACCGCATTACGCCTACCTTAAACTCAAGATGCCCAGTCCACGTGGCATCATCACCATTAACGGAAACACAGAGCGCTCCTTCCGCGCGGAGGACGCGTCGGCTCCAGCAGCCGGACTCTAAGCGGCCTCTAATACCAGAAAGCATGATTGGTCATTAAGACCACGGACACGGTTAGACGAGTCCGGCAGCCCAGATCAACCTGATCTAGGCACCACACATGTAATCCCGTAGAGGACACCAGGGGCTATAGATAATTAATAAAGCCCAATTCTCGGCCTGACCTTATTAACATGCCAATGTCTTACACTTTTACTATCCATTAGTGATAGCCAACTTTTCGCACGCTCATGTCATACTCTTCTACTCCCTCCGTTCCTAAATATAAGTCTTTTTAGATATTCTATTGTGGACTACATACGGAGCAAAATGAGTGATCTACATCCTAAAATATGTCTATATACATCCGTATGTAGTGTGTAGTGCAATCTCTAAAAAGACTTACATTTAGGAACGGAGGAAGTACATGAGTTTCTCTTTTTTACAGACACCATTCGTGCGACACCCTCCCAGGACACAGCACAATGGAGACAAAGGCGCAGACGTGCAGCAGGGCCCCGCTCAAAGGTTTCTCTTTAGATTAAGCCCCTGTGTAAACCTTTTTTATTGTCTCTTGTTGTTTACACATCCCATGGGTACTACACCCACAGAGGATACTGCCGTTATTGGCATTTCGCCATGACAGACTAATGCACGTACCTGGAAATACAGGGTTCATAATAAAGGGCATTCTTCAGCCCATTTTACGTTACAAAGTCCGAATACCTTCGGGAGTGTTCGGCGTCACGAGTTTGGCCTTATATGCATCAGCTCTGAATCATGTCTTTGGTCAAATGTTGGGTTTGCCCGGCTCCTGGGTTTGCCGCCTTACGTTCCTTCCTTATCGGCTAAGGCGGCCAAAGGAGAACTACTGCGATTGTGCCCTGGTTATTCCGGATGAGCACCTCAGTAGAGAAAGCCGAAAACTGACTGTCATGATATAACGAGAGACTATTCAACCACTCGAAGACTTATCGGAATCTTTAAGATTCCTCCGCATTAATGAAGGACCGTTTCCTGATCATGTACACACGCGCCCGTATTCCGATGCACGCGAAGGTACCAGGGGCTACATAGTAGACCCACCGTCAAACTCCTATGGCTAAGTGAAAGTGTTAAAGCTATATAGTCCGGTTGCCTCGTTCGACGTGCGATCACCTCCTTAACGGACCAAGACGTTGGATCAAGTGTGATTATGCATATTTTCGCGAACACCCCCACATTGAAGGCGTGGGGGCTAAAGCCAACGACTGCTAACTTTCAGATTACATTTATACATAAAACGGCCGCACAGGAGGCATCATAACACTTTTGGGCAAAAAGTATAAAAATAGCATTCATCATTAAAATAGCATTGTTTTTACAATGAAAAGATTTGTCACTCAAACATGACATTTATGAGCACTGCGCCTCTATCAAGCGAGCACCTTCTGTTACCTGCTCCAAGTAGTGCTCGGCCGGATCCTGGCCTCCCGCCGGATTCTGGGTCGCAATGATGGTGGCCTCCATATTTGTCCAATATGCTTTAACGCGGGCAAGCGCCATCCATGCATCCTCTATACACGCCGACCTCCTCATGGCATCGATCTGTGATACAGCACCAAACCACAATAACTGTCCGGCCTAGGCCCTTCGGCCAAAGATGGTCTTTTACAGACCGCATTGCAAGACCGAACAACCTATGAAGCTCAGCCACAGCAGCCATCTTCTCACTCAACGGCAATGGGCGCGCGGGAGCATTGAATTGTGACCAGAACAGCTTCTCCACTTCTTTATCACCTTGATCCTCGAAAAACTTGGCCGCATCAGCCGTACTCTTCGCCAAGTCCGCATACGCGTCTGCAGGGCTCCAGCATCGATCCAAAGGAGCATACTTCGGATCTAAAAACTTCATTCGCAATAAGTACGGGTTTCCAGCCACGATTTCTCTGGCCTGGCGAAGCTCCTCCCACGCATCCCTGCTTTCGGACCGCGTCTCCTTGGCCGTATCAAGTGCCTTCCTCAGGTCAGCCAAGTTCACCTGATTCTCCTTCTCAAGGAGCTCATACCGGTTGGCGGCATTTTTCAGCTCCACAGCCATCTTGGCTATTTTGTCTTCGCTTCGGCGATGAGCAGCCTGTTCGGCTCTCAACTCTTTGGCCGCCTTTAGGGCAGCCGCATTGCTAGCTCGGGCTTGTTCCTTGGCCTGGGCAAGTTCCGCCCTCAGGGCTTCCACGACAGCAGCACCATCTGCAGTCCAAGCGCATCACATCAATATTATGCTCCTTTCAATTTTTCCTATAAATAATAAGGAAAGCAGAGCACATACCTTGTGACTCGTCTAGCCGTTCGTTCACAAGCGTGATGTCAGCATCAATAACTCCAATCTGCCTCCTCAGTTCAGAAACTTCAACGGACCGGTCAGCTGCCGGATCCTTAGACACCTGCGCATAAATACAACGCAATCGTTACTTAAAAATGTGATCCTCCATTTGCCGCCTAGGGCTGGCAACCATAGTCTCAGGGGCTACTATCCATATGGAGCACACCTAGCGCACGCGTCACAGTCAAAATTATGTATTTTCATTACATACCTCGAAGCCTCTGAGCAGACTCATAAAATCTTCATTCAACCCGCTGGTGGCGGATGAAATCTTCTGAAGCACCGTGCTCATTAATGAACGGTGCTCTTCCGGGAGAGCAGCTCGCTCCAGAAGGCCTGTCAGTGTGTCCGGCCGGACACCAAACTTTGCCGGACCCTTCCTATCGCCCCCCGTGGGATCCGAACGCTCCGGCTCAGGGTGGCCGAAGTATTAGCTTCTGGCTTCGGCAAATCTGGACTCCTTCGTGACGACACCTCGGGGTCGCCTGCCTCATGAGGCGGAGAGGTTGGTGGAGTCTCACTCTCCATCATCTCTGGAAGGAGATCCCCCGACGACGAACTCTGTCGAGAAGAGCTGCTAGCCGCACTGCAGAGAATGGATCGGGGTTATTGTTATTGGAAAAGGAAGTAGTACCTTCGTATTTACGACTAACTTACAGCTCGGTTGAGGGCTGGCCCATCGGCGTGGTGAGGACGCCCTTCGGGGCAGGGCCCCCTAGTGAAGCTTTCTTCCCTTGTCTGGGCACTTCCATCTCCAAGTCTTCGGAGGCGGCCCTCTTCTTCCCGCAAGGGGAGGGGGCCTTAGATTCCCCTCCCCAACTATCCTCCTTTGGGAGGTAGCAATTCCCCCGGTTTGGATGCGCAATGTGTGAAGTTCTGCTTCTCTGTTCTTCCCTTCGTCTTTCCCTGAGGGCATTTTGCTTAGCACACGACCAAGCATCTTGGCTATGGTGGGACTAGGCAAGCCTTCGGGAAGTGGCACCGGACACCTGATTCTCTCCGCCATGCTAAGCCATTCCTGACCACGGAGGATTTCCAGATTAATGATTATAATAAATATAAATGAGGTGTTCGGTTTCGGGGTTACTTACCTGGGTATCTGGGCGATTCCAGCTCAGGCCCGCATCCTCGCTGGTGTCCGGACACTTTACTTATGGTCCGAAGAATAATTTACACATCCCTTCGAGCGTCAGGCCAAAGTAGCGCAGAATAGTCCGCGGACCTTCCGGATTGAACTCCCACATCCGGAGAGGCCGGTGTTTGCACGGAAACATCCGTCGGATTAGCATTACCTGAATTATGCTGACAAGGTTAATGTCCCGCTCAAGAAGCTCCCGGATATGGCTCAGCAGTGTTGGTACATCACTCGCAGACCCCCAATCCCGTCTTATATTGGTCCATGACGCTAGTTGAGAAGGAGGGCCCGAACGGAAGTCGGGGGTGGCCACCCACTTCGTGCCTCTGGGAACCGTGATGTAAGACCACCTCCGCTACCATAGATCGGACACCTCTGGGAAGGAGCCCTCTGGCCATGGGGCATCGGTGTTCCTGCTTATTACAGCGCCTCTGCACTCCGCGTG
This sequence comes from Triticum timopheevii, assembly GCA_963921465.1. Classification (NCBI taxonomy): domain Eukaryota; kingdom Viridiplantae; phylum Streptophyta; class Magnoliopsida; order Poales; family Poaceae; genus Triticum; species Triticum timopheevii. The sequence goes on along the minus strand of OY997266.1, from coordinate 277,639,303 downwards.
TCGCCCCTCGATCATCTTCGGCTTCACATTGAAGGTCTTGAGCCATAAGCCGAAGTGTGGAGTGACGTGGAGAAAAGCTTCGCACACAATAATGAACGACGAGATATGGAGGATAGCGTCCGGAGCTAGATCGTGAAAATCTAATCCGTAATAGAACATGAGCCCTCTCACAAAGGGATCAAGGGTGAGGCCCAAGCCGCGGAGGAAGTGAGAAACAAATACGACGCTCTCATTGGGCTCGGGAGTAGGGATGACCTGCCCTGGAGCAGGAAGCCTGTGCTGGATGTCGGCAGTCAGATATCTGACCTCCCTAAGCTTCGCAATGTCCTCCTCTATGACCGAGGAGGCCACCCACTGGCCTTGAGGGTTGGATCCGAACATAGTGGAGGATCTGGGGTGCTTGAGCTTGGGTTTCGGGTGTTAGAACTCAAGATGCGAAAAGGCGCAAGGGTAGTGGAAAAGAGGGATAGGCCTCGGCCCCTTTATAAAGGGGGGTGAATATCAAGTGTCCTCAGCGTGACCGCTCGGGACTTATCTAAAAACACGGAGTCATACCAACAGTCGTCGTGGGATTGCGCACGCCCATATCGATGGAAGATCTCGCGATAAGGGGAACACGATCTCTGCTTTGGCAGGGCGTGCCAATAAAACCGCCTCGCAACGCGTATCGAAGTGGGCTAAGAAAAACCGGTTCGTGTTGGGCCGGGCCACGATGCAGGGGCACGACGTACAAAAATTGCCAGCGGATCAGATTTATGAAGTGTTATGCTCTCTACGGTGGTATGTGAAGATCATCTTGCAGATCCGGACACAATTTAAGTGTTCGATAATTACTTTGGAGTATTCGAAAATGGAACCCGCCTTGCAATGCCGAAGACAAACTGCACACCGGACTCATCATCATTGGAGCCTGGTTCAGGGGCTATTGAGGGAGTCCTGGATTAGGGGGTATCCGGACAGCCGGACTATATACTTTGTCCGGACTATTGGAGCGTGAAGATACAAGACTCAAGACTTCGTCCCGTGTCCGGATGGGACTCTCCTTTGCTTGGAAGACAAGCTTAGCGATCCGGATATTATATTTCCTTCTTTGTAACCAACTCCGTGTAAACCCTAGCCCTCTCCGGGGTCTATATAAACCGGAGAGTTTAGTCCTTAGAGACAGAATTATAATCATCATAGGCTAGCTTCTAGGGTTTAGCCTCTACGATCTCGTGGTAGATCAACTCTTGTAAGACCCATATCATCAATATCAAGCAAGCAGGAAGTAGGGTTTTACCTCCATCGAGAGGGCCCGAACCTAGGTAAAACATCGTGTCCCTTGCCTCCTGTTACCATCAGCCTTAGACGTACAGATCGGGACCCCCTACCCGAGATCCGCTGGTTTTGACACTGACAATAAGCATGAGGTGAATTAAGCATAATTTTCAACGAGGAAATAAACTCAATCAAAGAACAATTATCATAATTAAAATGCTTAAAAGCTAAAAGAGTGGGCTCATCACTAGTTAAAGTTTTGACCTTGCCAAACCCACTTTTATCAATTTTTTCATTAAGATCTTCACCCTCCAAATTATTGGGACGCCTTCTAGATAAAGTTGACTCTTCTCCAGTCCCTTCTTTAGCAAGTTTTATATTAGAAAACAAAGATTCAATAGGAGTCACACCAAACACTTTAAGATCTTCATCATGATTATCGCAAAAACTAGAAGAACATAATTTTTCTAGCCATTCTCTCTTAGCACGCATCCTAGCGATTCGCTGCCTACTTTCATTAATAGAAATTTGAATAGATTTCAGAGACTCATTAATATCAAGCTTGGCTGGCATAGATCTAATCTTAAGGGAATCAATCTCATGAGAAATTCTATCAACGTTTCTAGCCACATCATCAATCTTAAGAAAATTTTCCTCTACCATAGCATTGAAAATCTTTTGGGAGTCAATAAAATCTTCAATATTATTCTCCAGATCAGAGGGTATCTTATTGTAATTTCCATAAGAATTGTTCTAGGAATTACCATAACTATTAGAGGAATTACTAGGAAATGGCCTAGGATTAAAATTGCCTTTATAGGCGTTCTGATAGAGGCGAAGGTGTCCCGATGTTTCGATTAGATAGCTATCGTTTTCTGTGGGAGTCGACATTGACGATCCGACTACTAACGTGCAAAGACGTCGCGCCTTAGCAATTGCTAAACCAACTTCCAAAGGGTTATTGACCACACCGGAGCACGATCAACCTGACACGAGGGTCCATTTCTTGCGAGAAAATGAAGAACAAGCAAGAAACTGAGATTGCAATCTGGATATTGCGAATATTAGATGAAAGCTTTATTGATTAAGATGGGGTTCTGTGATGTCTTGGTCTGGTCATTGAACACAAATGAAGTACGCGAAGTTGTAGCTATGTCGAACTTTTAATCTAAACAAAACCCAAAGTCTAAACGACGCCCTAAGGGCTCTATATATGGAGAAGTAGGGGGAAATTTCATGACCCCTTGTAGGAGGGGTCCGAATCCAACCCTAACTTTGTTTCCCCACACATGCGGACTCCAAAAACAACCTATACTTATGTATTTTGAAATTACATGGGCCTGGCCCAATAATAAGGTGACGCAACACTTATAATAGCCCCTGGACAAAATTTGTGCAGTGGCATCTTGTATATTTCGTCCAAGCCTTCATGCACCCATTATGGTGACTTCAAAGTCTTGAAATCATCACTTGAAACTCCGTTCTTGTTTCCCTTGCGCATGCCATCATCTCCATGCTTGTTCTTGCTCCAATGTTCATCCTTCTCCAAGCTAGTCCCTTCATCTGTAAGCAAAACAAATGTATCCAATTTAGGCAGCATCATATTCTCATGAACATTAAAATAATTACCAAGAAATGAAAGTACCTAGTAATTTAATTGGCGTGTGCGAGCTCTAGTAATTGGTCCAGTATGTATAGTAGCAGGGGATGTGGGTGTAACAATGGTATTGATATCCTCATCATCCTCCCCTTCTTGAAATGAAGTCGTCCTCGATGGGAGCTCATCTTCCTCACCCAAACAAGGCTTCAAATCTGCAATGTTAAAAGTGGGACTAACCCCAAAATCCGCAGGAAGCTCAAGTTTATATGCATTATCATTTATTTTCTCTAACACCTTAAAAGGACCATCAGCACGTTGCATTAGCTTTAATTTTCGCAAATCAGGAAATCTATCCTTACGCAAATGTAACCAAACAAGATCTCTAGGTGCAAGCACAATATGTTTTCTACCCTTATCTCCAGCAATTTTATATTTAGCATTTATACACTCAATGTTTTCCTTAGTTCACACATGCATTTTTAAGATCAAATCAACATGTTGTTTAGCATCAAAATTAACCTTCTCCGAAGATGGAAGAGGCAACAAATCAATAGGTGCACGAGTTAGGAAAGCATGCACAATTTCAAAAGCGCACATCTTAGTAGTAGAATGAAACAAACGATTATAAGAAAATTCAATATGAGGCAAGCATTCTTCCCACATTTTCTTATTATTCTTCAAAACAACCCTAAGCATAGTAGACAATGTTCTATTGACTACTTCAGTTTGTCCATCATCTTGGGGGTGACAAGTAGCACTAAAAAGCAGTTTAGTCCCCAACTTAGCCCATAAAAATCTCCAAAAGTGGCTAAGAAATTTAGTATCACGATCTAAAACAATAGTATTTGGCACACCATGCAAGCGAATAAATTCATGAAAGAACAAATCAGCAACATTAACGGCATCATCGCTTTTATGACATAGTATAAAGTGTGCCATTTTCGAGAATCTATCCACGGCAACTAATATGCTATCCCTCCCCTTTAGGTAAACCTAAAACAAAGTCCATAGATATATCCTCCCAAGGAACACCAGGTATAGGCAAAGGCATATATAAACCATGAGGATTGAGTTGTGACTTAGCTTTTTGACATGTAGTGCAGCGAGCAACAAAGCGCTCAGCATCCCGTCTCATCTTTGGCCAAAAGAAATGTGTAGCAAGTACGTCCTCCATCTTATTTATGCCAAAGTGTCCCATTAATCCTCCTCCATGCGCCTCCTGCAACAACAGAAGACGAACAGAGCTAGCTGGAATGCATAGCTTGTTAGCACGGAAAACAAATCCATTATTAATGATGAACTTGTTCCATGTTCGTCCTTCTTTACAATTCTGCAATACATCTTTAAAATCAGCATCATGCACATATTGATGTTTGATGGTCTCCAAACCAAATATTTTGAAATCAAGTTGTGAAAGTATAGTATAGCAATGAGACAATGCATCAACAATAACATTTTCTTTACCCTTCTGGTGTTTAATGACTTAAAAGAAAGTCTCAATGAATTCAACCCATTTAGCATGTCTACGATTCAGTTTAGCTTGACTTTTATTATGTTTCAAAGATTCATGATCAGAATGTATAACAAATTCTTTGGGCCATAAATAATGATGCCATGTTTCTAAAGTCCGAACAAGAGCATATAATTCTTTATCATAAGTAGAATAATTCAGAGTAGGCCCACCCAATTTTTCAGAAAAGTATGCAACATGTTTGCCATCTTGTAATAGCACACCTCCTAATCCAATTCTAGCATCACATTCAAGCTCAAAAGTCTTATTAAAATCAGAAAGTTGGAGTAAAGGAGCATGTGTCAACTTATCTTTCAAGACCGTGAAGGCTTCGTCCTATGCGGCACCCCAAACAAAAGGCACATCCTTCTTTGTAAGCTCATTGAGAGGTGCAGCAATGGTGCTGAAATCTTTCACAATACGCCTATAGAATCCAGCGAGGCAAAGAAAACTCCTCACTTGTGTGACCGTTTTGGGCTGCGGCCAACTCTCAATAGCTCCAGTCTTGGCTTTATCAACTTCAATTCCCTGTGGAGTATCAACGTAGCCAAGAAAAGATACTTGGTCGGTGCAAAAGGTGCACTTCCCAAGGTTACAAACAAACGTACATCACGTAGAGAAATAAAAACAGCACGTAGATGTTCCAAATGTTCTTCCAAAGATTTGCTATAAATCAGTATATCATCAAAATAGACTACCACAAATCGACCAATGAAAGAACGTAAAACTTTGTTCATTAATCTCATGAAAGTACTAGGTGCATTAATTAACCCAAAAGGCATGACTAACCACTCATATAAACCAAACTTAGTTTTAAATGTTGTTTCCATTCATCTCCCAATTTCATACGAATTTGATGGTATCCACTACGCAAAACAACTTTGGAAAATATTGTGGAGCCACTCAATTCATCAAGAATATCATCTAGCCTAGGAATAGGATGGCAATAACGAATAGTAATATTATTAATGCCTCTACAATCAACACACAAACGCGACGTACCATCCTTTTTTGGTACTAGTATAATAGGAACAACACAAGGACTAAGAGGTTCACGTATATAACCTTTGTCGAGCAACTCCTGTACTTGACGCATAATCTCCTTCGTCTCCTCTGGATTGGTATGGTATGGTGCATGGTTGGGCAGTGATGCACCAGGAATTAAGTCAATCTTATGGTCAATCCCTCGAATAGGTGGTAATCCCGGTGGCACGTCTTTTGGAAAGACGTCAGCAAACTCCTGCAAAATGTTAGTGGCAGCAGGAGGCAAAGAGGAAGGCAAGCCCCCGAATGAAAATAATGCCTCTTTGCACACAAAAGCATAGCAAACAGATTTGGTGAAATCTAGCTCATCAATATCAGATTTGGTGGCAAGTAAACATGCACTTTTCAATTTAATTTCAGAAGCAACACTAGACTGTTTATAATTAGGCTTCATTTGTTGCTCAAATTATTTTGCCATAATCTGATTTTCACTCTTATTTTTCTCTATTTTGCTTTATTAGCTCTATTAATATCATCTTTCAAAATGGAATCAAGAGACATAGGAAGCAAAGTGTTTATCCTTATGAACAAGAGTATACCGATTGTTTCTACCATGCTGTACAGAATTTTTATCAAATTGCCATGGTCTACCAAGTAATAAGGAACATGATTGCATAGGTACCACATCACAATCAACATAATCAACATATGTAGAGATACTAAAATGCACATGAACAGTACGTGTTACCTTAACCTTACCGCAGTTATTGAACCATTGGATGTAATAAGGATGTGGATGCGGTCTTGTGGTGAGAGATAGCTTCTCCACCATCTCAATGCTAGCCAAGTTGGTGCAACTCCCTCCATCAATGATGACGCGGACAGAACGTTCCTTCACAACTCCCTTTGTATGGAACAAATTATGCCTCTGATTTTGCTTAACTTCTGTCACCTGCACACTCAAAACACGTTGAGCAACTAAACATTCATACCTGTCAGCATCTCTAGCAGCCATGTATTGCGTCTCATGATCAGAATCATATCCACCGTGTTCTTCACTTATAATAAGAGCCAAAGTCTCCTCATCATATTCACTAGTGGACTCATACCCACCATCCTCAGTAGCAATCATCACAAGCTTAGATGGGCATTCTCTCGCATAATGACCTCCACCCTTGCAACGATGACAAATAATATCATGTGTTTGCCCTGTTGATGTCATGGATGAAGAAGAGCTCTGTGCAGGACCGGAAGGTGTACTCCTAGTAGATGGTGGTGGTGGTGCCTATTTTCTTGTATCTCGGTTGGAATTGGTGGCTGAAGTCAGTGGTGCTATAGTAGGACATGTGGGAGTAGAGGATGTATCTGGTGTCCATGATAAAGATTGACCTACAGAAAAATTAGTTCGTGCCAATGCCTGTCGATCCAGCACTTCACGTTCAGCTTTACAAGCAAGATGGAATAAACGAGTGATATTATTATACTCCTTATACTCTAGAATGGTCTGAAACTCTTTATTTAATCCACCCATAAAACGTGCAAGCATAGCTTCATTATCGTCATAAATACCACATCTAATCATGCCAGTTTGTAATTCCTGATAATATTCTTCTGCAGAATTTTTTCCTTGTCTTAACGCTGCAATGTTTGAAGCAATTCACGTTGATAATATGGTGGAACCCAACGAGTACGCATAGCAGTTTTCAAAGCATCTCAAGTAATTGGAATAGGATATAATCTACAATGTTCAGACCACCAAACAGAAGCAAAGCTAGTGAATTCACAAACAGCAGTAGCAACATGTCTCTCCTCAGGATATTGTAAGCATGTGAAACATTGTTCAGTTTCTAACTCCCAAGTAAGATAGACATCAGGAATATATCTACTCTCAACCGGTGGAATATTCAATTGCAGTTTAGGAATATGGTCATAATCTCGTACGTGAGGTGGTGCTGCAGCCCTACCGTTGCGATTATATGCCTGAGGTCGACCTACTGGTGGTGGTGCTGGTGGTTGCACATAGGTTCAAATTTTGATCAACCTCGTCCTCATAAGTGTCCTCCACCTCTGCAGTAGTAGCAGGAGCTATAGAAGCATCAACAACAGTAGCAGCGGTACTGGAATTTTTTCCTAGCTCAAGGGGAATGCGTAGTGCTCGTCCCACTTGGTTAGGCGACATTGTTGTTGTTGTTCTTGTAGAGGTGCGACAGGTGCAGCCGGTGGTGGTTGTGGAAGACGTGCGAACAATTTATTAAACTTGTTATCGATCTTTGTTTCAAACGTCTTCTCAATGCCATCTATCTTCTCCATGGCCTCTTCAAATCTATTTAGCACATCTTGCACCTGTCCACTCATCATTTGTTGAAATTTATCATGTAGCTGTTTGTTCGTCATGTTCTCCCAATCAATCTCATCGGCTTGTGATCCTGCCATGGTTAGAGACAATAGAAACACACAAGAATATGATCCTACAGACTACTAGGAAGTGGTGGTTGTGGTGGTGGTGTGTCACAAATTCGTTAAGCAATTTTCAAATTCTTACTAGTTCTTACCCAGTAGCAGGTGGTGATCGGCAACCGTTGTAGTCAAAACTCTGAAAGCCTGGATAGAGCGATTACCAGGGAGAGTCAAACACAGGACATAGATGTATGTGGAGCTGGGAAGGCTTATAATATGGTAGCAAAACGGTCAGCAATAATCAATTCAGAGATGCAAAGTTGAATAAATGCTCAACGACGGTACTGTGCTGGTCCTAGGTTAGACCGTGCTAGAGACACGAGCCTAGAACACTAAAAAAATCACGGCGCTGCATGTAAACAAGGGAGGAGCACTCTCTGAGTTTTTTCTCTTTTTTTGACTTTTTATTGACTTTTGTTCCTCTTTGTTTTGAAAAAGTCTACAAATGGTCTAAAAACTACCTAGCCAGAATTTTCCATACTTAGTTTTTTGAAACTGGAACTATTTTTCTTCTGCGAGTGGCACGGAAGTTGGGAAGTCCTACTCTGTCACAACTCGGAGTATGGTGTGATCTAGAAATCTAAAATAGAGTAACAAATACTGGACTCGGACTAGGACTGGTGGCGGAGATGAATCTGGTAGAACTCGGACTTCTGGTGGCGATGAATCTGGTGGAACTCGGACTGCTGGTGGTGATGAATCTGGTGGAACTCAGACTGCTGGTGGCAATGAATCTAGTGGAACTCGGACTGCTGGTGGCGATGAATCTCATGGAACTCATACTAGTGGCGGATATATGTTGCAGGTGGGCTCGGATTGGCCTAATGGCGGCGGATAGTGGTGGCGTATATGAACTTGGATTTGCGGTGAATATGTGGTGGTGGTATATGGCAGCGGCGATGATGATGATGCGGTGGTGATATATGGCAGCAGCGATGATGATGATGCAGTGGTGATATATGGCAGCGGCGACGTGACAACCTGTGAATAGAATTCGAAACTCTGAAGGACTAGACGCTGAGACTAGCAACTTGACACGACGATGCAACCGCAAATTCAACAAAACAAAACTCTAAAAAGATAATGCAAAGGCTCAGATTGGTTCTGATATGAGGAACTAACCCTATTTTTTTGGCTTTTTCATGGACTGTAGATATGAAGAACAAACTCAATCTAAACTAAGAAAAACTGTAAAATCTCACCGAGCAACCTAGAAATCTAATACCACTTGATAGAGGCGAAGGTGTCCCGATGTTTCGATGAGATAGCTATCATTTTCTGTGGGAGTCGACTTTGACGATCTGACTACGAACGTGCGAAGGTGTGGCGCCTTAGCAATCGCTAAACCAACTTTCAAAGGGTTATTGACCATGCCGGAGCATGGTCAACCTGACCACGAGGGTCTATTTCCTGCGAGCAAACAAAGAACAAGCAAGAAACGGAGATTGCAATCTGGATATTGCGAATATAAGATGAAAGCTTTATTGATCAAGATGGGGTTCTATGACGTCTTGGTCTGGTCGTTGAACACAAATGAAGTTTGCAAAGTTGCAGCTATGGCGAACTTTAATCTAAATAAAACTCAAAGTCTAAAGGACATCCTAAGGGTTGTATATATGGAGAAGTAGGGGGAATTTCGTGACCCCTTGTAGGAGGGGTCCGAATCCAACCCTAACTTTGTTTCCCCACACATACGGACTCTAAAAACAACCTATACTTATGTATTTCAAAATTACATGGGCATGGCCCAATAATAAGGTGACGCAACAATAATAATAGCCCCTGGACAAAATTTATTAAGTGGCATCTTGTATATTTCGTCCAAGCCTTAATGCACTCATTACGGTGGCTTCAAAGTCCTGAAATCATCACTTGAAACTCCATTCTTGTTTCCCTTGCGCATGCCGTCATCTCCATGCTTATTCTTGCTCTAATGTTCATCCTTCTCCAAACTAGGCCCTTCATTTGTAAGCAAAACATATGTATCCAATTTAGGCAGCATCATATTCTCATGAACATTAGAATCATTACCAAGAAACGAAAGTACCTGGTAATTTAATTGGCGTGAGCGAGCTCTAGTAATTGGTCCAGTATGTATAGTAGCAGGGGCTGTGGGTGTAATAGTGGTATTGATGTCCTCATCACGTTATTACCAAAATTGTTCCTACCAACAAAATTCACATCAATAGATTCATTATTATTCTTGATCAAAGTAGACATATGCATATCATTAGGATCAATAGGACCACTCTTGATAGCAATCAATTTCATAAGTTCATCCATCTTTCCACTCAAAACATTAATTTCTTCAATAGCATGCACTTTTTTACCAGTAGAAGATCTTTCTGTATGCCAATGAGTAATTTGCCACAATATTATCTAGGAGTTTAGTACCTTACCCTAATGTGATTTCCATAAAAGTACCACCCTCGGCGGAATCTAAAAGATTTCTAGATGCAAAATTCAATCCAGCATAACAAAATTGTATGATCATCGATAAACTTAAACTATGAGTAGGGAAATTTATTATCATTAACTTCATCCTCTCCCATGATTGTGAAACATGTTCATGATCAACTTGCTTAAAATTCATTACATCGTTCCTAAGAGAGATGATCTTAGCAGGAGGAAAATACTTGGAAATAAAAGCATCCTTACACTTATTCCATGAATCGATACTTTAGGCAAGGATGAAAACCAAGTTTTAGCTCGGTCTCGTAGTGAGAACAGAAATAGCTTCAATTTAACAATATCATTATCCACATCTTTTTTCTTTTGCATATCACACAATTGAACGAAAGCATTAATATGGGATGCAACACCTTCATTAGGACTACCAGAAAATTGTTCTTTCATAACAAGATTATCCAAAGCGGCATTAATTAAATAAGATTCTGCACTAGTGGTGGGAGCATTCAGAGAACTCCTAAAATAATTATTATTAGTGTTGGAAAATTCGCACAACTTAGTATTTTCTTGAGACATCATGACAAAGCAAGCAATCTAGCACACAAGCAAACAAAAAGCAAACGAAAAAGAGAACGGGAAGGAGGCGAATAAAAAGGCAAGTATTTTTATATTTTTCTGAAAATGTTTCAGAAGTGGGGGAGAGGAAAACGAGAGGCAAATGGCAAATAATGTAAATGCAAGAGATGATAGTTTATGATGGGTACTTGGTAGGCTTCATGTAGATCCTCCCCAGCAACAGCGCCAGAAATTTTTCCTGCTACTTCTTGAGCTTGCGTTGGTTTTTACCTTGAAGAAGAAAGGGTGATGCAGCAAAGTAGAGATAAGTATTTGCCTCAGCTGAGAACCAATGTATCAATCTAGCAGGAGGAACACACAAGTCACCAATGGTTTCACCTACACAAACAAAGAAATACTTGACCCAACGTGATAAAGGGGTTGTCAATCCCTTCACGGTTACTTGCAAGGATGAGATCTGATAGTGATAGATATAAAAGATAAGTAAAAGTGCAAAATAAGATAAAAGTAAATGAATTGCAGCAAGGTATTTTTGTGTTTTTGATTTTATAGATCTAAAAATAATATGATAAAAGATAGACCCGAGGGTCATAGTTTTCACTAGAGGTTTCTCTCTTGAAAGAAAGAATACAGTGGGTAAACAAATTACCATTGAGCAATTGATAGAAAAGCACATAGTTATGGCAATATCTAAGGCAATTATCATGAATATAGGCATCACGTCCGTCGCAAGTAGACCGACTCCTGCCTGCATCTACTACTATTACTCCACATATCGACCGCTATCCAGCATGCATCTAGTGTGTTAAGTTAATAAGAACGGAATAACGCCTTAAGCAAGATGACATGATGTAGAGGGATATATCCAATCAACATGAACAAACCCCATCTTTTTATCCTTAATGGCAACAATACAAATACATCTCATGTCCCTTTCTGTCACTGGGAATAAGCACCGCAAGATTTAACTCATCACAAAGCACATCTCCCATGACAAGAAAAATCAATCTAGTTGGCCAAATCAATAGATATGAGAGAAATACAAAGCCGTCTTAATCATGCATAATAGAGTTCAGAGAAGACTCAAATAATATTCATAGATAATCTAATCATAAACCCACAATTCAACGAATCTCAATAAACGCAACGAAAAGAAGATTACATTGAATAGATCTCCAAGAACATCGAGGAGAACACTGTATTGAAGATCAACGAGAGAGAAGAAGCCATCTAGCTACTAGCTATGGACCCATAGGTCTTTGGTAAACTACTCACACATCGTCGGAAGGGTAGCAAGGTTGATGTAGAAGCCCTCCATGGTCGAATTCCCCTCCGATAGAGTACCGAAAAAGGCCTCCAGATGGGATTTCACGAGGATAGAAACTTGCGGCGGTGGAATAGTATTTTTGGTGTGCCCTATGGTCTAGAGGGAATATTTGGGTATTTATAGAAGAAGAATAAGGGTTAAAGGAGCCACAGGGGCCCACAAGCTTGGGGGGCACGCCCCCTGGGGCGCGCCCTACGAGCTTGTCGTCACCTCATGGCCCCTCTGCCCTCCTCCCAAAGCTTCTAGGGTGTCTTGTGGTCCAAGAAAAATTGTTAAAAAGTTTCATTCCGTTCGGTATTGATTTTCCATAAAGGCAAAAACAAGGAAAAACAACAACTGGCACTTAGCACTAGGTTGATAAGTTAGTCCCAAAAATTAATATAAAATAGCATAATAATGCATATAAAACATCCAAGATGGATAATATAATAGTATGGAACAATAAAAAATTATAGATATGTTGGTGACGTATCACCCTCCCCGCCAGATCCACATCCCCTACTCTAGACAGTCACAGCCTAAGCCCGACCATGTATCCTGGGGAGCCTGACGAGCGTATGGCCAAAAAGAGGTTTATCATGGCCTCTCCAGCGGACAATGGTGAGGTGTGATACGTCTCCAACATATCTATAATTTTTTATTGTTCCATGCTATTATATTATCTATTTTGGATGTTTTATATGCATTAATATGCTATTTTATATTATTTTTGGGACTAACTTATTAACCTAGAGCCCAGTGCCAGTTCCTGTTTTTTCCTTGTTTTTCAGTTTCGCAAAAAAGGAATACCAAACGGAGTCAAAACGGAATGAAACCTTCGTGATGATTTTTCTTGGACCAGAAGACAACCAGGAGACTTGGCAATCAAGTCGGAGGATCCATGAGGTGGCCACAAGGATGGAGGGCACACCTAGAGGGTAGGGCGCGCCCCCACCCTTGTGGGCCCCTCGTGCACCTCCTGACCTAATTCTTTCGCCTATATATTCCCACATATCCCCAAACCAACAGGGGCATCCATGAAAACAATTTTCCGCCGCCGCAACCTTTTGTACCCATGAGATCCCATCTAGGGGCCTTTTCCGACGTCTTGCCGGAGGGGGGTTTGATCATGGAGGGCTTCTACATCAACTCTATTGCCCTTCCGATGAAGCGTGAGTAGTTTACCACAGACCTATGGGTCCATAACTAGTAGCTAGATGGCTTCTTCTCTCTCTTTGATTCTCAATACCATGTTCTCCTCGATGTTCTTGGAGATCTATTCGATGTAATACTTTTTTGTAGTGTGTTTGCCGAGATCCGATGAATTGTGGATTTATGATCTTCCGGCTAGGTGTGTCGGCCAAAACATAAACCTTGTCGGGACCTACATCATAGATCTTGCAAAAGTTCCAACCATCATATCTGCCTGGGACTCAGATCTGGTTGGCAACATGACATTTCAGACAGCCTGTCTGGAAAGAAAGTTTGCAACACAAACCGACGAGATAACGTTGCGAGAATCTCAGGAAATGAACTACGGTAGCAAGCTCCAAAACATGAGCTGGTTCTGCTACACACATGTGAACACGTTGTCCAAGACAAGGATGACCACGTAGTAGTCTTACAATAAAACGCTACCGAGTTCAGGTGGGGAACCATCATTGGGGATATCGAAGTCCTTGTATAAGTGCGGGTCTTAAGAAGGAACTTCTTTTCCTTGAACAAGTCAATCAGTGGCTTAGTGTGCTAGGAACACATATAGAATGGATGCGGCCAACCTACCAAACCATAGAGTACTACGCACATGTGCATGTCCAACTTGGGACGATTCTCGAGAAAGCAAAAACAATCCTTCTCGAATTCAGGGCGACAACTTACATCAAATACACGTTAATTAGAGGAAGTAACTTCTCTCGTCCAACATATGCTTCATGCACGGGACATGAAGATAATGCTTATAAAAGTTTCCAATACTAGCTTAATGTCCAACAAAATCATGGAGAAGATAAGAATGTTGTAGATGAGCTCAACGACAGATCATCCAGGTTTCCATATAAATAGAATTCCATAATTATGTGAACAAGGTGCTAGCACTGGCCAGACCAAAGGATGTAATGCTGTATGCTCGAGGGATCAACCACGAGAAGACAACATTATGAATATCATTGGTCCTGAATTGATTTGACGATAGCCCATACTCAAATCAAAGATTGGACAAGATGATAGGTCCATTAACTGATCACGAGGGTCAATCGATGAAAATACCATCTTTCTTCATCACGCATACAAGATATCCCTTAAAATGAACTAAATCGGACAAGCTTTTATCTTCGAACTCTCCAAGTTGTTGTTTGGCTTAACCAACTAGCTCAGGGGTATCCAACATGGATTCTTGGAGAAAGGGTGGTTACAAGAGAACCAACTTGATCACGAGCTCAACATAGCGGTCAGGTGACAACTTGGAAATACTTTCGAGAAGATATTCAGAAAATCATGAACAACTGATATGTTATTAAGCTTGGGAACAATCTTGCTTTATAGGGCAAGACGATATGATCAAAAGAGTGAGGGATCGATACGATCCCAACTCACTGATCGAAGAGTGCACCAGGAAATAAGGACTAGGTAGCACGATCAGTGTTAGAATGATAATTCAATAACCAACACACTAAGAATGAGATTGTTGTCCATTAACTACCAAGCAACGGAGTTGCTAGGAGTATTGATTTCGCACATCATAGTTCACCTGTCGGCATTCCGGTTGCAACAACACGTGGACCGAGGGGTGAATAGTGATTGCAAGAAGTATCACTATATCAAGAGTTCATAGGATGGTGTGCAATTCCCATGATATCCCTCATATAAAGATGGTAATACTCCAAGGTAGAACAGAACAAGAGCTGGATTGGCATTTTGATCTGCAAAGTACAACTACTTGGACCCAATCCTGGAAATGGATAAGGTACTGGGGTTTGTTTCTCCTAGTCATTCGGGAATAGAATGTCTTGACGGACCACAGGAGTAAAAGGCATCGATGAACACGAATGCACAACCACTCCTGACTATCGATTGATAGACGAGGGCCAGAAAACAACTAAAGAGGGACAACTCAAAAGAACATATGATTTTCTAAGTTGTGGATGCATGGATTAGCATGTCGAACGAAGTTCAACAGGTCTCCGCCGGATAACCCATGCAAGAAGGTAGAACTGGCAGAGTAAGAACACAGAATTCGAGAAATCGTCAAGGGCACTCTGGTTGTGAACTTTCAGTTCAAGGAGGAACTTCTGCCATAAGCAGTTCATGGTATTTGAAATAAAGAAATACCACGAACCTCGAGGACTATCGCAAAGGTTACTAATAACCTAAAGGAACTAGCAACACTATCAACATGTAGTAAGTAGGGTGAACCTCGGGTTCAAGAACCAAGGAATAGAATGCCTACTAGCCAAATGGCATCACAGGATGCTTTCAAGAATGACGGCCAGAATCATCACACTGGGAACACAAAACATGGCTCGATTACCAGATGGTTCTATAAGACACCTAGGGTCGTAATAATAGCTCCATCATATATACCGAGGCAATGAAGTACCTCAACACACTGGTTAGTGTAGTTAATCTGGTCAAAGGAACATCGGGAATAGAGGGAAAGAATTTTGCAAATGCATCAGACTATTTAGAAACCTGGGATGACTTGGACAACATAATGGTTGTAAATGCTCAAAAAGATTTGAGGCATCCTGCAAAAAGGTGGCATAACCACTCAACATCACAATATCAAGGTTCTGAGGCCAGCTATGAACACACAGAAGTAGTAGAGAGTGAATTGAGGCTTGAATCCAGCAATCTTATAAGTCTACGGATTAGTAACACGTGATCCTAATAGAAAGAAGAGGAAACCTAGTTCCTTAACCCCGTAGAAAGATAGGAGACTCGGATTAGAAGGGCATAAGATATAAGGAGTAAAAAGAGCCTTACGTTCCCATCCACAATCAATTCCCTTATATAAACTAAAGAATTTCTAGACTCAAGTTCAACCAGTTTGGCTTGGTAATCCTACAGGCAGTCAGGCTCTGATACCAAAGCTGTCAGGACCCCGATCCTAAGTCACACCAATCTAGCATGTAACACATCATATCACTGCGGCCTCACGCACGGTATTCCCATGGGTGCCACCTTACCTGGCCTGGGACCGTTGTGCCTTTGGGCTCACGTATATGATAGTGTCGCTAGCATTCATATGACAGAGAACCCAGGCCGACATGACTAGTCATAAACCCAAGGTGGCGCTAACTTACAGGGACATGCATACATGACCCAACAATGAATGTGTCGATCAACAACGTATGAACCCAAGTCGTAGCAATGCTACAAGGACTTAAAGGAACCACGCGTGACATTTCCCAAAGGGATAGACATTGGAACGAAGAAGGACACATGCCGGCCAGCATAAGTGTTCCGGAGAATTAGCAAGCTACTATGGCTCAGTGGAAGCACTAGGAGACATTTCCCGGTAAGAGAGGCTACCAAGAATAAATAACTAGGTTGTCGGATCCCACACATACCAAGCATTTCAAATCACACACACAATATGCTCGAAAATACAACATGGCATCACAACACTACTCTACAACTCAAAGTATTTATTCATTAGCCTCCGACGAGAGAGACATTACAAACATGGGTCTGATGACCCAGCATTCAGAGCATACAAGCAACGAAAGCATACATATTGGAGTATAGACAACTATAAGTGAAAAAGGCTGAGGAGCCTGACTATCTACAAGACCCTTCCGAGGGCACAAGATCGTAGCTGAGGTAACAATCTAAATGTCGAAGTCCACGCAAAACTACTAGTGAGACTGAAGTCTCTCTACAAAAAACATAAAATAAGCAAACGTGAGTAATAAATGTACCTGTAGGACCTTGAAGTATGTCTAGGGGGGGGTGATTAGACTACTTGACCAATTAAAAACTTAACCTTTTCCCAATTTTAGAGTTTGGCAGATTTTAGCTATCTTTGGATAAGTCAAGCAATCATCACACAATTCAAGCAAGCATGCAAAGAGTATATGAGCAGCGGAAATTAAAGCATGCAACTTGCAAGAAAGTAAAGGGAAGAGTTTGGAGGATTCAAACACAATTGGAGGCATGGATGTTTTTGTCGTGGTTCCGATAGGTGGTGCTATCGTACATCCACGTTGATGGAGACTTCAACCCACAAAGGGTAACGGTTGCGCGAGTCCACGGAGGGCTCCACCCACAAAGGGTCCACAAAGAAGCAACCTTGTCTATCCCACCATGGCCATCGCCCACGAAGGACTTGCCTCACTAGCGGTAGATCTTCACGAAGTAGGCGATCTCCTTGCCCTTACAAACTCCTTGGTTCAACTCCACAATCTTGTTGGAGGCTCCCAAGTGACACCTAGCCAATCTAGGAGACACCACTCTCCAAGAAGTAACAAATGGTGCATTGATGATGAACTCCTTGCTCTTGTGCTTCAAATGATAGTCTCCCCAACACTCAACTCTCTCTCATAGGATTTGGATCTGGTGGAAAGAAGGTTTGAGTGGAAAGCAACTTGGGGAAGGCTAGAGATCAAGATTCATATGGTAGGAATGGAATATCTTGGCCTCAACACATGAGTAGGTGGTTCTCTCTCAGAAATGGTAAGTTGGAAGTGTAGGTTTGTTCTGATGGCTCTCTCCATGAATGAAGAGGAGGTGGAGGGGTATATATAGCCTCCACACAAAATCTAACCGTTACACACAATTTACCAAACTCGGTGGGACCGAATCAACAAACTCGGTCAGACCGATTTAGTAAACCTAGTGACCGTTAGGATTTTCGGTGGGACTGACATGCAACTCGGTAGCACCGATATGGTTAGGGTTAGGGCATAACGTAATCTCGGTAAGACCGAATACACAAACTCGGTGAGACCAATTTTGGTAATAAGCTTTCCAGAGAGTTGGTCAGGTAAACTCGGTGGGACCCGATTCGCTCATTTCGGTGAGGCCGAAATGTTACGAAAGGGAAACAGGGAGTTTACATTGCAATCTCGGTGGGACCGATCGCTCACTTCGGTTTGACCGAAACGTTACGAAGGGAAACAGAGAGATTACAATCCCATCTCGGTGAGACCGAGATCCCTATCGGTAAGACCGATTTGCCTAGGGTTTGTGGCAGTGGCTATGACATTTGAACTCGGTGGCGCCGGATAGAAAGAATCGGTGGGACCGATTTTGACTTTGGGTTTAGGTCATATGTGGATGTGAGAAAGTAGTTGAGGGTATTTGGAGCATATCACTAAGCACATGAAGCAAGAGGCTCATTAAGCAACACCTCATCCCTCCTTGATAGTATTGGCTTTTCCTATAGACTCAATGTGATCTTGGATCACTAAAATATAAAATGAAGAGTCTTGAGCTTTTGAGCTTTAGCCAATCCTTTGTCCTTAGTATTTTGAGGGATCCACTTTCGTCATCCATGCCATGCCATTCATTGAGCTTTCCTGAAATAATAGTCTTGGAATAGCATTAGCTCAATGAGCTATATGTTGTTATGAATTACCAAAACCACCTAGGGATAGTTGCACTTTCAATCTCCCCCTTTTTGGTAATTGATGACAACATATAGATCAAAGCTTCGACAAATGATAATAAGATTGAACAACATCGTCGCTTTGAGAAGTATGTGATAAGCAAGAGCTTCCCCTAAATTTGTGCATAGTTTAAAATTTGCTTTGGACTGCAAATGCACAAGGAATTAGGCTCATGGGTTACTCTTCCATGTCACATACATCTTGGTGGAGCGCTCAAAATGATAGAGATTGAATACATGCACTCACACCAAGCAAAGTGAATGATCACATAAGGATAGGTAAGATAATATCATCAAACATGCACAAGAGTAGCTTATGATCAAACACATGATCATCAATGTCTCACAGATAGTAGCATAGAATCTCAAGCAATTAAAAGCAAACAAAGTTTAACCACCAAAGCAAGAGAGAACAAAAGCAACACTCTCTCTCTCGAAGCCTATGATCTATACATTTTTCTCCCCCTTTGGCAACAAGTTACCAAAAAGTTCATAGAAAATGCATAGTGCTAGATCGACTCTCAGGCTTGATCTTCAGGTGGTGGTGTAGAGATGGCTCCTTGGACGAAGGCTTCAGTTGAAGTGGATGGAGCTGGAGGAGTTGGTGCTGGAGCTGGTTGCACTGGAGCTGTAGGAGCTGTAGCTGGTGCAGATGATGTGGCTCTAGAGTCTGTCACAAGCATTGCAGCTGACCTATGAGCTCTAGGCACTCTGGCAAATGCATCAGTGGTTGTCTTGCCCTTCCTCTCCTGCATGTCATCCTGAAGCTGCTCCACCACTGAATGAATCTCAGTTACTTTGATATCTAGATCATAGAATTTTCGTTCCATGATCCTTTCCAGGCTCTCCTGGTTTTGAGTTAGGGTGGCCAACCCCTTCTCAATCCTTAGTGTGGATGCTATCAAGTAACCAAGCTGCTCCTGCTTATTCTTCAAGAAGTATTCAGATGCCTCCTCTTGAGTTGGCATCTTGGCAGCCTTCTCTCTCTTTGCCTTCTCCTTCTGCTCTTGAGCTTGCACTGATGATGGTTCATTCTCATTCATGACAACCTGATTGTCCTCAAAGTCTGGATATATAGCAAAATGTTCCTTATCCAGCAAGTAAGTTCCTGTGCCCATCTTTGAGTTAATCAACTCCTGAATCTGTGGGGCATACCCACAACTCCTCTTCTGATCTGTTGCTGTCCTCTTAATGGTCTCAACAATGAGGCTCATGACCTTGAATTTTTGTGGCACATCAAACAAGTGCAGCAAGTTGATAGCATGCCCTCTAATCATGTTGTGGTCACCTGGCTTGGGCAACAGAGTGTGCCTTAGGATCCAGTTGATTGTTGGCAGCCCTGACAGAAGGAAATGGACTGACCCAAACTTGAAAGTCTCAAGAGCTTTGTTTGGGATCTCCTTGTACATGTGAGCCATGGAATTGTGGTCCATCTTCTTCTTGGCATAAACATCCAAGTCATCTTCACTTTCCTTCGGGGCATTGATCAGACTAGCCCATTCCTCAATTGTTGACCGGTACCTTGTACCTTCAGACATCCAAACTATCCTGCCATTTGGATAGAAGTGTGCTGTGGATTAGAATTGCATAATGAGCTCATCATTCCACTTTGTGAGCTTCTGCCCAACAAAGTCTGCAACTCCACAAGCAACAAAGCTGTCTTGCACTCCTGGATAGTGTTCCTCATTTTCTTTCATGTAGGTCCAGTCGACCCACCTCATATCACACACAATTGGTTTCTTGTCCAACAGCACTGTTTCATAGAAAACCTATTGTTCCTTAGTGTGGAACCTGTAATCAACAGCAGTCCTTCTCTTGGTAGCATATGTATCTAACTCTCTCCATAGCCTCAACCCTGAATCTCTCCTGATTTTCATATTCTCAGCCACAGGATGAGCATCATTGTGGTCTGGAATCTTGGGTTTGAGCTTTCTCAGGACTTGTCCTTCTTCATCTTCCTCATCAGCAACTTCAGGCACTGGGGCCTTGTTCTTCTCAGCAGCTGGAATACTCCTGGTATTCCTCTTTGGTGCAAGCTTGGGTTTGGGGGCAGCTTTGGGTGCTTCCTTGGGCTTTGATGTTGCAGCCCCTGACTTTATAGCATCACCCATTAGCTTTTGTGCCTTGGGTGCTAGTGCAGCAACCTCTTCTTCCTCTTCAGAGTCTCTCCTCATAGAGGGATTTCCAAGAACCTGGGCAGTAGTGGTTCTGGCTCTCTTCTTCTTCTTATCTTGTCCAGCAGCTTCATCTTCTGATTCTATGGTAAACTTCATAGTTTCTCCAGTGGGAACTCTCTTGGGTTTGGAAGTTGTGACTCTTCTTGCAGGTGCCTCTTTGGGTTCAGACTTTTCAGGCACTTGAGTTGATCCCCTGACCTTCACCATAGGTGTCCTCTTGGCAGGAACCTTCCTATTAAGTCCAGGCTTTGTGTTCTTTGCTGAGGCATATTCCTTTTTGAGCACTACCTTCTTGGAGGTAGCCTCATCTTCTTCTGCCAAGTAATCCTCATCTTCAGATTCTGAAGTTCTCTTCTTCCTTGTCCTGGTGGCAGCTTTAGGCAGATTGCTTGGGGTGCTCCTGCTGTCATCATCTGAAGTGCTAGAGGGACTAGTGCCCTCACTCATGTGGTTGTGCTCTTCTGACTTGTTCTGACTATCACTTTGGTCTGACATGCTGCAAATCACTGACTGCTGACCCTATGAATAGTTATAGATGAGATAGAATGGATGAGAATCACAAAATGCAGAGATTTTTGCAAAAGAATGATTCAAAAATTCAGTTTTAGTTTTCCACAGAAAGCATTTCGGATCAACCGATTTTCAAACTTGGTGATACCGAAGCAGTTTTGGAACATAAACTGGTGAACTCGGTTGGACCGAGTCAGAGTTCGGTGGCATCGAGACTGCTAGGGTTTCACAAAGTCTTCAAATCGGTCACACCGATTAGCAATGCTCGGCCAGACCGAGAGTTACGAGTGCAATGGCGTTAGCCAAATCGGTGGGACCGAGTTTTTCAACTCAGTGCGTCCGAGATGGTTTCGCGGAAACCTAACCCTAAATTTTCAAATCCCATCTAATCGAAGGATTGTATTGACTGTATAGGAGTGTCTCAATCGTGGCAAGAATCATAATGAACACAATGTGCTTGGAATCGGACGAGGATAGCACTGTGATCGAGTCCATACCCTAGCTTGGCAATGAACTCGCTATGGTGGCAATGGCGGGGGTGAAATCCGTTGACGGCGGTAGAGACCAGCGACAGGAGGCGGCTGGCGACGAGGAGACGATCCGGAGACCCTGGAGGCAGAGCGAGCTATTGCGCGGGCGAAGAGGTTCGGAGAAATTTCCAAATTTTTGCCCGTGAGTATATATAGCCCGACCCTGTCGGTGTGACCAAGTGGAACAACTCGGTGGCACCGAGATGCATAACTGTATACAGTTACTGCAACTCGGTGTGACCGATATGTTCAAATCGGTTGCACCGAGATTGAAAACCTAGATCGACTTAGTGATCTTGTTAGGACCGAAATGGAGGAATCGGTCAGACCGAGAATCACAAAGAAGTTTTGGAAGTTTAAGTCTATGACGAATCGGGGACTCCGAGTGCTTCTCACACTGAGTGGTTCGAATCTGACTTGATCAAATTTTGTGATGTAGCATGAGTAGAGTTTGAGACAAGAAGAGCATAGATAGCTAGAGAAGGTTCTTAGGCATTCTTGCCATCCACTTGGCAAAAGAAAAAGAAACCAATCAAACAAAGCAACAAGTGGATGTCCTCGAATGAGTAAAATATGCAACCAACATGCTCACACAATAAGATGGCAAATTAAATATGTGGCAAAGCATGCACAACCAATTCTAGCATCTATCAAACAATTGGCGATGACTAGGTCATCTATATATGAGTATATTGACTTAGGAGTCAAATGAGAACATTTGGTCATAGGTCATACTCATCGTTTAAGCTCAAGTGGGGTTACCACTTTTACATAATGCATTGATGTGTTCACACCATTAGAGTTGCTTTGACTCAATTTTTAGAGTTAATCTCCTGCTAGATGTGAGATCCCCTTTTAGAGGGATGAACTAACCTTGGGTTTTGTCGATGATGACTTCATGTAGGTGTTGAAGATGTGGATGCTCAATGTTGATGTAGATCATTTGGAGCAATCCTTTGGAGTGAGTTGCACTTTCAACATACCTACATGGGTTAGTCCCACAAGGAAGAAACAAGAATATCCATAGACATAGAGTGACGCATACACAAGATGATGTCCATGAAATCATTAGGTTACCTTGTCCCTTGCCTTACCAACATGAGGGTTTGTGACTCCTTGCACTAGTGCAAGATGTGGAAGTTGATTGCACTCATTCTTGCCATAATGATGTGAGTGAAGAATGTTGGCGGAGTCACCCTCAAGAACTCTCTAGTTCTTGTTCTTCGGGATCCACGTCATCTTGATGGGAATCCTTGGAGTTGTAGTTGTATTTGATGAAGTAGAACTTGACGTAGTCTTGGGAACCCACTTGACCGAGGCCTTAGGTGCTTCTTCAAATGCATCAATCTCGTCTTGAAGCTTGTCCTTGCCTTTGTTCTTGTGGCCTTGTGGTGGAAGATCATCTTGTGGTTGTGTTCCCTTGAAGGAAGTGGGATTATACTTCTCTTGTTGAGGAACAAACTTTGTCTTGGGGTATTGATCTTCTTCCCACTCAACTCCATTGGCATTGAACTTTCGTTCAAAACCAACACCTTGATTCTTCCGGTGCCTTCCTTGCTTGCGTACAATTTCCTCGAATTGCTTACTCCCGGCAAGGCTCTTGTAAACACCTTTCTCTATAATTCCCTTCAATAAGCTATTTTCTTGCTCAAGTGTAACTTGGCTAAGAGAATCATTAGTGGAATCAAGAGAACTACTAGAAGCAACAATATTGGATTTGGCATTATTACTGTTACTAGTAGAGGAAGGATCTTTCTTGTACTTGTTACTAGACTTGGCTTGAGGCATGTAAGTAGATAAGAGTAAACGCTTGGCAATGTAAGAAGAACTTTTCTTACGGAGATCATCATTGATTGCTTTTAAGAACTCATGCTCTTGCTCAAGATTGAGCTTTTCAAAGCGTAACTTCTCATGAGCCCTTAAAAGTTGTCGATGATCTTCGAAGATAGTTTCATGAGCTAACTTAAGAGTGTTTAGTTCTTTAGTTAGAAGCTCAATCTTCTCCTTATCATTTTCATTCATTTTATCTTGATTAGCATGATTAATTGACGTTTCATCATAGTATTCATCACTAGAGTTGTCAAGTAAATCATCATCAACTAGCAAGTCATCTTCATCACTATTGAAATCAACATACTCGGGATGTGTTACCTTTGGACCTTTGGCCATGAAGCATCTTCCAATTCCTTCATTCGGTGAGTCAAATATGTCATAGGAGTTGGTTGACACAAGTGCTAGACCGGCAACACCTTCATCTTGAGTATATTCGGAGTCAGAGTGACAGCTTCTCTCAGAGTGATTGTCGGAGTCGGAGCCGGATACCCATTCACCAACATGAGCTTGATGTCTTCGTTTTGTGTAGATCCTTGACGACTTGTCCTTCCTTTCCGAATCCTTGCTTCTCCATGAGGGTCTTCGTTCATAACGATCATCTCTACTACTCCTCTCTCTTGGTGGTGATTCTTCTCTTTTGCTTCTTCTTCTTGGAGAATCTTCTCTTCTTTTGTAGGGTGCCGTACACTCATTTGAGTAGTGTCCAGGTCTCCCACAATTGTAGCAATTGCGCTTGAGGGAGTCCTGGACTAGGGGGTGTCCGGACAGCCGGACTATCATCGTCCGCCGGACTCCAAGACTACGAAGATACAAGATTGAAGACTCCGTCCCGTGTCCGGATGGGACTTCCCTTGGCGTGGAAGGCAAGCTTGGCGATACGGATATGTAGATCTCCTACCATTGTAACCGACTCTGTGTAACCCTAGCCCTCTCCGGTGTCTATATAAACCGGAGGGCTTTAGTCCGTAGGACAACATACATTACAACAATCATACCATAGGCTAGCTTCTAGGGTTTAGCCTCCTTGATCTCGTGGTAGATCCACTCTTGTACTACCCATATCATCAATATTAATCAAGCAGGACGTAGGGTTTTACCTCCATCGAGAGGGTCCGAACCTGGGTAAAAACATTGTGTCCCTCGTCTCCTGTTACAATCCGCTTAGACGCACAGTTCGGGACCCCCTACCCGAGATCCGCCGGTTTTGACACCGACATTGGTGCTTTCATTGAGAGTTCCACTGTGTCGTCACCAATAGAGCGGATGCCTCCACCCGTCTTCAAAGACGGTGTTTTCGCCGAAGGGGCCTTGGCCGCCGGCCAAACTATCCGGCTTGGTGGTTTTCTTATGACCGCCTGTCCGGCCGCCGCTTCGACAATGACTTCTCAAGTCGTCAAAAGCAATCTTCGCGTCAGCCCTAAAGCTGCCGAACAGTTGGATCCAATAGAGCTCTCATCTGTTAACGAGCTCTTGGATCGCATCGTCGCCCTGGGAGTCGCTACGGACTACAACCAGATTGGGCTTAAAACCGATCTGAGAGAGATTAACTCTCCCCAGGCCACCCACCACGTCGCAGTGGTAGAGCAGCAATACGGCAACTCTTTGCCTGTATTGAAAACTATTCATGTACGGATTCCCGAACCCTCCATGCCGGATTTCCGCGGAGGGATGGACTTCAATCGAGCATTGAACTTAAAATCATGCACCGCTCCGGACTCGCTAGATTGTGTCCAGCAAACCAAGCTTCCGAATTCGGAAACCCCTCGGCCTTTGAGCCCCAAGATGGGCGGGGATCCGGATTTTAGTCCACCCGCCCGCCCAGACATATGCGATCTATCTCTAATACGGCAAGAGCCCGCTGAAACAGTACATCACTACTGGGCCAGATTCCTCCTGGTTATGGACAGGATAAAGGACTGCCAGTGGAAAACGCAATCTCAATCTTTTGCAATAACTGCACGGACAAGGGAATACTAAACGCCATTGATCGTCACAGAATTACGCGCTTCACAGATCTGGCATCCATAGTACGAAAGTACTATGCGATGGAGAGTTTCCGGAAAACGGAAAATCAATTTTGGGATAATCCGGCCCCAAACCCAGTCCGTAGCAAAAGGGCGCCTTACACTCAGGCCCCAGATGCAAAAACGAAAAAACAAAAACCCAATAAGGGAAACGGAACCGTACTGGAGGGATGGCTCAATGGACCCTGTAAGCTTCATAGTACAGAGGGAGCCGTCCCAACACATAGCCTTCGAGCATGTTGGATATTACGGCAGGTGGCCAAAAGTGGCGAGGAGCTTCTAGCTCCGGGAAACCACTCCAACAATACCAGTACGGTATCAACAGTCTTCGAGACCTTCGCATCAAACAATATGCGAAAGCGAACAATCCGCGGACTCGCCGAAGTCTACCAAGTAGCAACAGCAAATCCATGGAGCAACACAGCTATTACTTTCAACGCCAGCGACGAGCCTAAATTCCGAACAGCCAGAGCGCCAGCTGCACTAGTACTTAGTCCCATAGTGGACGGCTTTCGACTGACAAAAGTCCTCATGGATGGCGGCAGCGGACTAAACCTCATTTACGAGGAAACTCTGTGAAAAATGGAAATCGATTGGAGCCGTATTGAGCGAAGCAGCACAACCTTTAGAGGAATAATCCCTAGCCGGGAAGCGTGCTGCACCGGAAAAATCACACTCGATGTGGTGTTCGGCTCTCCGGACAATTACAGATCCGAAGAAGTCACGTTCCAAGTGGCCCCGTTCAGCAGCGGATATCACGCCATATTAGGACGAGAGGCATTCACAATTTTTCAAGCAGTACCTCACTACGGGTACATGAAGCTCAAAATGCCTGGGCCCAGCAGAATAATCACTCTCGTTAGTGATCCAGACATAGCACTCCGCGCCGAAAACAAGACAGCCGCACTAGCCCTCGAGGCACTATCCGGAGCCTTAGCGGCAGAAGAACTCACCATGCTGCGCTCCACAGTGAACAGGGACGATGTGATACTCGATAAAAGATCCAAGTCGACCTCCTTCAAACCAGCAGATGAAATAACAAAATTCCAGGTCCATCCAACGGATCCAACAAAGACGGCCTCCATTGGGGCACAATTGAACCCCGAAGTAGACGCCGCACTGCGTGAATTCCTTCAGGAAAATTGGGACATCTTCGCCTGGCATCCTTCGGATATGCCCGGAATCCCACGCAGGTTGGGAGAACACAGCCTAAACATCCTAAAAGGAATTAGGCCAGTCAAACAGGCTCTTCGAAGATTTTCCGAACCCAAAAGACAGGCAATGGGAGAAGAGCTAGCCAAACTATTGGAAGCCGGATTCATCAGAGATATCAAACATCCGGACTGGCTAGCAAATCTGGTAATGATACCAAAGAAGGGAAAATCCTGGCGCCTCTGTGTCGATTTTAAAGACCTCAATAAGGCTTGCCCGAAGGATCCCTTCCCTCTCCCCTGCATCGACCAAATTATCGATGCTACCGCGGGGAACGATTCATTGTGTTTCCTCGACGCATACTCTGGCTACCATCAAACCAAGATGGCAGAAGCAGACCAAGCCGCCACGGCATTCATCACCCCTTACGGACCATTCTGCTTAAACACGATGCCCTTCGGACTTAAAAACGCCGGCGCAACATATCAGCGCATGATCCAAACATGTCTGGCCACCCAGATCGGCAAAACAGTCGAGGCATACGTAGACGACGTAGTCGTCAAAACAAAACACGTCAAAACTCTAGTAGACGATTTGAGGCTCACATTCGACAACCTCAGAGCATATGACATCAAGCTGAATCCGGAAAAATGCGTTTTCGGTGTACCAGCCGGAAAGCTGCTGGGCTTCATTGTATCCGGTAGAGGAATCGAAGCAAACCCGGCTAAAATCCGAGCTCTATCACAATTGGATATTCCAAAAGACCTCAAACAAATACAAAAATTAACAGGATGCGTGGCAGCTCTAAGCCGCTTTATCTCCCGTCTAGGAGAAAAGGCGTTGCCCCTTTATCGCCTCCTCAGGCGCACCGAACACTTCGAGTGGACGGATGCTGCCACTGCCGGACTCGAAGAAATAAAGGCCATATTGGCAACCAATCCGTTCCAGGCCGCGCCCAATCTGGGCGAACCAATGTTGTTATACATCGCGGCAACACATCAAGTTGTAAGCGCGGTACTTGTCGTCGAACGAGAGACAGAAGGGCATAAATTCCCTCTTCAAAAACCAGTGTATTATGTATCCACCGTGTTAACCCCCTGCAAATCCCGTTACCCGCACTATCAGAAGATAGCATATGCGGTGTTCATGGCGTCCCGGAAACTCCGGCACTACTTTCAAGAGTGTTCGATAACAGTGGCCTCTGAAGTACCACTCAATGACATTATAAATAACCGCGACGCAACGGGCAAGATTGCAAAATGGGCCATTGAGCTCTTACCATTCGATATAACTTACAAACCTCGGCGAGCTATAAAGTCACAAGTTTTGGCTGACTTCGTCGCTGAATGGAGCGAAGCCGAACTCCCTAAAGAGTACGGCGCATACTCCAATTGGGTTATGCATTTCGACGGCTCTAAAATGTTGGCCGGACTGGGGGCTGGCGTCGTATTGACGTCCCCAACCGGGGACACAGTCCAGTACGTACTTCAAATAATGTACACGGACTCCAACAACGCAGCCGAATACGAGGCCCTATTACATGGTCTCCGGATGGCAGTCTCCATGGGTATTCAACGCCTAGAGGTGCGCGGGGACTCAAACCTTGCAATATCCCAAATAAATGGAGACTTTGATGCCAAGGATCCGAAAATGGCAACATATTGCAACGCCATTCTAAAAATGTCAGCTCGGTTTGAAGGACTAGAATTCCATCACATAGCCCGAGATAATAACCAAGCGGCCGACGTACTGGCACGCATCGGTGCGAAATGTGATGCTGTCCCTCCAAACATCTTCCTGGAACGGCTCTTCAAGCCATCCGTACTATGGGAAGAGGAGCCCGGAAGTGACAAACCGGAAAAAACCGAGCCAATCGGCGATTCAGCCGATGACATAACACCCTCAGCCCACGTCATAATGGCAGTAATCGCCGCGTGGACAGAACCTTTCCTAGCCTACTTACTTAGGCAGGAACTTCCCGAAGACCAAAACGAGGCCCGCTGCATAGTCCGGCGATCGAAAGCCTACAAGGTCCATGAGGGAGAACTTTATAAGAAAAGTACAGCCGGAGTCCTTCAGAGGTGTATCTCCGAAGAGGAAGGGCGAAACCTCCTGGCTGAAATTCATGCCGGACTAGGCGGACACCACGCAGCAGCCCGGGCCCTTGTAGGAAAGGCATTCCGTACATGATTTTATTGGCCGACGGCCCGGGCAAACGTGCAGGACTTAGTCCAGCGATGCGTTGGTTGTCAGCTCTTTGCTAATCAGAGCCATATGCCGCCCACCGCCCTCAAAACCATACCCATTACCTGGCTGTTCGCGGTCTGGGGGCTTGATATGGTTGGACCCCTTAAAGGGGGAACCCACAAGCAAAGGTACCTATTGGTCATGGTGGATAAATTCACCAAATGGATAGAGGCCAAACCGGTCAAAACGGCAGAGTCCGGACCAGTGATAGACTTCATATCAGGGGTAGTACACCGTTACGGAGTCCCCCACAGCATCATCACCGACAACGGCACGAACTTCACAGCCGACGAGGTTAAGTCATGGTGCAAAAACATGGGCATCAAGCTCGACTACGCTTCAGTTTATCACCCTCAAACCAACGGTCAAGTGGAACGAGCAAATGGTCTAATAATGAGCGGCATTAAACCCAGACTAGTGAGGTCACTTACTAAATCCGACACACAATGGGTCGAGGAGCTCGACTCCGTACTCTGGGGGCTGCGGACAACGCCTAACCGTACTACCGGATTCACATCATTTTTTATGGTATACGGCGCAGAGGCAGTCTTGCCCTGTGACATTATTCATGACTCACCTCGAGTGCGCATGTATGAGGAAAGAGAGGCCGAGCTTGATCGGCAGGACAGCTTGGACACATTGGAGGAAGAACGTGACGTCGCGAAGGCTCGTTCCCCATTTTATCAGCAGCAGGCCCGAAGATATCAAAGCAGAGAAGTACGGGCCAAGACTTACAACGTTGGTGAACTAGTTCTACGCCTGCCGGACAAGAAAAAGGACAAGCTCAAGCCCAAATGGGAGGGCCCCTTCATTATCGATCAAGTCCTGACTGGCGGAGCATACCGTCTATGAAATGCATCGGATAACCGACTCGAGCCAAACCCATGGAACGCAGCCCGCCTCCGACGATTCTATGCCTAGCGCCGGACTAAGAGTTCGTCCCCTTCCCCCGTCCAAACTTTTACACTTCGGCTGTCTTTTGTTTCTCTTTTTATGCCTTTTTTATTTAAAAGCCCTTACGGGCCTATTTTCGCATTTTTTGCATACGCATGATGTGCCATCCGCACTCATTATTCCTGGGGGCTTCTTTTACAGAAGCTCAATTACACGGGTTTCATACCCAGCACATGTGTCAAGCTTCCACATGTACCTTTTACTCGCCATTATATGCATCGATATGACTTAAGTTTTGGCCAAGCTGGGTTGCCTGGCTCCTGTGCTTACCCCTACGTTCCCGATTGTTCGGCTAGGAGGTAAAGGGAGCACCTCTGCGATTGTTACTACCGGGTCAGCCGGATGTGTACCTCAGACTGGGTGAAGCCGAAAGCTAGCGTTCTTAAGGGAATATTCGGTCGGTGACTTAAAAGATGACTTTTACCTATTTATCTATCTGCCCCCAGATGTTTTACTGCTTTCTTTGCAGTCTGGACATGCACTTTAGGGCATGCCTCCCAGGGAAAGGAACCCTTAACGGAACTATTCTCCCTGGAAGATGTTTCTTACTAACCATGTAATATAACATAACTAGTTGGGCACTTGTCTGATAAAGCACTGATGACCCCTACACCTGGTCTCCAATGCATACCATGGTTGTTTCTTAACCAAAAAGGTATTCGGACACACTCCGGACTCTAGGGTTCCGAGGTTGAAGCGAAAAGGTCGGCAAAGACAAACGATCTACAATCGGGCTAGAAGGCATTTCACATGTCACTTCAAAGGAAAACATACATTGTCAAATTTATTGATTGTATTCCTCCTCAATCCCGTCTAACAGGCTGTCTAACTTACAGTCCCGTTGGGAAAACTTAGCAGCCAACTCTACTTGGCTGTATACTAAACTCACAGGGATCTCCTTCCCATCGGGCCCCACCGGTCCAACTTCGGCCATATGGTTGGGATCCGCCTTCTTATACCACGTCTTCACCATGGCCCAAGCCTCCGTGGCACCTTGACGGCAAGCCGAAATCTTCCACAAACGGAAGCGCTGCCGCACTCCCTGAAGCTTCTCCGCAAGCTCCCCAAGGCCCTCGGGTAGGGAGAGGGCTGGCCATAAAGCCCGGACGACGCCGCTCATTGCCTGCCGAACTCGTTCGAGCAGTTGCAACAGTTCGGGAAGTTGATCACCCGTTGATATGGGCATCTCCTCTGCAGGACGACCTGTGAGTATACCTACAAGACATATTATGTCAAAATACTTCCTCGCCGAACTCTTCTTTTCAAAAGAGTCCGCTCAAGCACTTACTATAAATGCCGCGATGAAGCCGCTGATTCTCCTTAATGGAGACGGACAGCTCGGCCCGAGCGCCTTTCAGCTCTTCTCCGAGCTTGGCGTTGGCATCCTGGAGTTTGTTCCTTTCTTGCTGCACCCTATTCAGCACACTCTCGCCGGCCTTCAGCTGGCGCAGCAATGCTTGCCTGTCCGGATCTTGTCCGGCGGCACCTGCAATGTCATTATTAGACTATCGCGCACGCCGCACAGCGCTTATATTTATTAATAAAAATGTGTTACCAGGTGGGGTCTCTGCGTCTCCTCCTGCGGCAGCAAGTGCGGCCTCAAGTTGGGCCTTGCAATCTTGTAGCTCCCGAGACAGCTGGGCATTCTTCTCGGTAAGAGCCTGCGTTTTCAAATGATCCTTAAATCAGTTAACATAACTACTTTAAGTCTCGGGGGCTACTGGCATATACAACCATTAAAATTTCCTTACCCGTATGTATTTTACATACTGCTCCGTGGCTCTGGTAAAACCATCTTGAGCGGCACGGAGATGCGCGTCCCCTGCGTTAAAGGCATCCAATGCCTTAGGGGAAAAGCACGCTTCACGAAATACTGTCCGGCGGCGCCTATGGTTCATGGCGCTCTCCACCTCAGACTTGGTGGCGGACAGTCTGTCGGTGTCCTCCGTTGGAGAAGGATCCGGCCCGCGTCTTGCGCTTGCCTCCCCCTCCAGGCCGGGCGCTGGAGCCTGGCCGGTGTAGGTTGGATCGGCAACTTCTGCGCCCACAGTCCGGCGAGTGCTTTTTCTCCTACAAAGATCATGAGCACTCAGGCGTTTCCTAGGAACGTCGCTCTGAAAATTCAAATACGAGCTATACCTTTGCGGCGACGTTTCCGTCCGCACTGCACTCCTTTTCCGCCTGCTGGTCCGAACTGACCTCTGTTGGCCAGCCGCCGCGGGCTCGGCTTCCTGCCGTAAAGGCGCTTCCTACAAAATACCATCGTTCGCGAAGGTTAGAAATGGGCAGGGAAGAGATAATGGTGTCCGGACTTCGGTCCCGGTCACCTGGGAAGCCGAACACAGTCCGGGGTAATCCGCCGTAATGGCAACCAAAGCATTGTCTATGCCGAGCTGGTGAAACACCCCGTCGATCAGCTCCACCTCGATGTCCGGGTCCTCTTCGGAGGCCGGATCCAAGGATCTTTCTGGATCCTCGGGTTGCGGAGCAGGACTCACCATGTCCTCCACAGTCCGGTGTAGATCCTGCGCCGAAGACATAATGTAAGAAGCTTAAACTTCGAAAGCATGGGTTGAGCCCTTAAAGGTGTTCACTTACCCATCCTCTAGGGTTGATCATGGAAAACCCATTCAAATGGTTCGTTCGAAGGAAGTCCTCCTTCTCCGCCTTGTACAGGATGGACAGGATCTCCACCAGATCCTCGGTCGAATCCGGCCCTTTGCGGCCATGACGGGTGGCATCGTCTTCCCCGTTGAAATCCCACATGGGGTGGCCTCTGTATTGCAATGGCTGTACCCCCCGCTTGATGCATGTCACCATGACTCCGATCATGGTCAAGCCAGAATGGGCCATTAATCTTCTTCGGCCCATCAAGTAATGGACACTCTTGTCTTCCTCCAATCGGGGGCTCCGTGGGCGCCAGCTGAGGCGTTTCTTCAAAGGAGCAGCACTAAACTCTGGGAGGCCGATCCGGACTGGGTCCGGCAGCGGAGCGTCTCCTATATAAACCCACTCTGAAGGCCAGTCTTCGGACGCCTTCTTGGGAGTGCCGGATGGGTATCCGGTCCCGGCAATGCGCCATATTTCGGCGCCGCCCACTTGATATATGGACCCCTCGTGAGAACGGGGTACGAGGCAGAACAACCTCTTCCACAATGCAAAATGGGGCTCAATTCCCAGGAATAGCTCACAAAGAGCTACGTAGCCCGCGATATGCAGGACAGAGGCGGGCGTGAGGTGGTGGAGCTGGAGTCCGTAGAACTCCAGGAGCCCGCGGAGGAACGGATGTATTGGGAATCCGAGTCCCCTTATCAGATAGGGGACGAAGCATACTCGCTCCCCCTTATTGGGGCTTGGGGTAGCCTCCGCTTGCCTCCCACCTTGATAAGTAACCAGCCCGGCTCGAACCGGGATCATGAAGGCCGGAGGGAGATATCCCCCCGCTTGGAGCTTCACTAGCTCGTTGTGCGAAACAGAGCACCTCCTCCAATCCCCCGGTGGTGGGCTGGGAGCGCGAGAAGAAGAGCCGCGTCGATGGTCCATGATGGAATGGATTTTTAGGTCAAAAGGCGCTTCGATGAAGTATTTGCGGGAGGAAGACGGTGTGGTTTGGATCTGGATTCTTGCCTCTTTTGTAGGCGGACGACTCGCACAACTAGGGGGCGAAACGCGAAAGACGCCCTGGCTTTTCGCATTCGTGCGACGCGTGGAAGAGGGCCATTATTTGGCGTAGAAGCCGAGGAACACAGTATTCAAGATGAAGCCGGACATTGTTCGGCAGATACATGGAATTTGAAGGGAGAACCCGCCTTGCAACGCTGAAGACTATAAACGCGTTGGACTTATCGTCATTGAAGCCTGGTTCGGGGGCTACTGAGGGAGTCCTGGACTAGGGGGTGTCCGGACAGCCGGACTATCATCGTCCGCCGGACTCCAAGACTACGAAGATACAAGATTGAAGACTCCGTCCCGTGTCCGGATGGGACTTTCCTTGGCGTGGAAGGCAAGCTTGGCGATACGAATATGTAGATCTCCTACCATTGTAACCGACTCTGTGTAACCCTAGCCCTCTCCGGTGTCTATATAAACCGGAGGGCTTTAGTCCGTAGGACAACATACATTACAACAATCATACCATAGGCTAGCTTCTAGGGTTTAGCCTCCTTGATCTCGTGGTAGATCCACTCTTGTACTACCCATATCATCAATATTAATCAAGCAGGACGTAGGGTTTTACCTCCATCGAGAGGGCCCGAACCTGGGTAAAAACATTGTGTCCCTCGTCTCCTGTTACCATCCGCCTAGACGCACAGTTCGGGACCCCCTACCCGAGATCCGCCGGTTTTGACACCGACAGCGCTCTCGACTAGAAGATCTTTTGTCATTGTAGGACCTTGACTTAGAGCTTCTTTCTTTGCTTTTACTCTTGTAGAATTTGTTGAAGTTCTTCACCATTAAGCTCAATTCTTAATTGAAGGTTTGTTTCTCACTTGATGATGTGGGGGCTTCACATGAGGCTTTGTAAGCACCACTTGACTTGTTGTGAAGTTCCTCCTTATCCTTGAGTGACATCTCATGAGCAACAATTCTTCCAATGACTTCCGTTGGCTTGAGATCTTTGTAGTTTGGCATCATTTGGATCAATGTGCATACGGTATCATACTTTCCATCCAATGCTCTTAGGATCTTCTTGATGATGAATCTGTCGGTCATCTCTTCACTCCCTAAGCGGCAATCTCATTTGTGATAAGAGCAAGCCTAGAGTACATTTCAGCGACACCTTCACCATCCTTCATTTTGAACTTGTCAAGCTGACTTTGAAGCACATCCAACTTGGATTCCTTGACGGAGTCGGTACCTTCATGCATATCAATCAAAGTATCCCAAATTTCCTTTGCATTCTCAAGATGGCTGATTTTGTTGAATTCTTCGGGGCACAATCCGTTGAAGAGGATATCACAAGCTTGAGCGTTGTATTGCAACATCTTCAACTCTTCCGCGCTAGCTTTACGGTTCGGCTCTCTCCCATCAAAGAATTCACCTTGCAAGCCAGTACACACAATAGCCCAAACGGCGGGGTTATGTCCAAGAATATGCATTTTCATCTTATGCTTCCAACTAGCAAAATTA
Organism: Triticum timopheevii; assembly: GCA_963921465.1. Taxonomy (NCBI): domain Eukaryota; kingdom Viridiplantae; phylum Streptophyta; class Magnoliopsida; order Poales; family Poaceae; genus Triticum; species Triticum timopheevii. Next base: position 277,604,040 of record OY997266.1, on the reverse strand, counting down.
GTACCATCAAAGTAAGGACCTCTACGTTGGTAATTTCCCTCACTAGACGCCATACTATCCTAGGTTGTGAAACCAAGGCTATGATCACCAAAAGCTATGGGAATCAAAGCAAATGGAGAACAAAGCTCTGATACCACTTGTAGGACCTTGAAGTATGCCTAGAGGGGGGGTTATTAGACTACTTGACCAAACCTTTTCCCAATTTTAGAGTTTGGCAGATTTTAGCTATCTTTGGATAAGTCAAGCAATCATCACACAATTCAAGCAAGCCTGCAAAGAGTATATGAGCAGCGGGAAGGGTTTGGAGGATTCAAACACAATTGGAGACACGGATGTTTTTGTAGTGGTTCCGATAGGTGGTGCTATCGTACATCCACGTTGATGGAGACTTCAACTCACGAAGGGTAACGGTTGCGCGAGTCCACGGAGGGCTCCACCCACGAAGGGTCCACGAAGAAGCAACCTTGTCTATCCCACCATGGCCGTCGCCCACGAAGGACTTGCCTCACTAGCGGTAGATCTTCACGAAGTAGGCGATCTCCTTGCCCTTACAAACTCCTTGGTTCAACGCCACAATCTTGTCGGAGGCTCCCAAGTGACACCTAGCCAATCTAGGAGACACCACTCTCCAAGAAGTAACAAATGGTGCGTTGATGATGAACTCCTTGCTCTTGTGCTTCAAATGATAGTCTCCCCAACACTCAACTCTCTCTCATAGGATTTGGATCTGGTGGAAAGAAGATTTGAGTGGAAAGCAACTTGGGGAAGGCTAGATATCAAGATTCATATGGTAGGAATGGAATATCTTGGCCTCAACACATGAGTAGGTGGGTCTCTCTCAGAAATGGTAAGTTGGAAATGTAGGTTTGTTCTGATGGTTCTCTCGACGAATGAAGAGGAGGTGGAGGGGTATATATAGCCTCCACGCAAAATCTAACCGTTACACACAATTTACCAAACTCGGTGGGACCGAATCAACAAACTCGGTCGGACCGATTTAGTAAACCTAGTGACCGTTAGGATTTTCGGTGGGACTGACATGCAACTCGGTAGGACCGATACGGTTAGGGTTAGGGCATAACTAATCTCGATAAGACCGAATGCACAAACTCGGTGAGACCAATTTTGGTAATAAGCTTTCCAGAGAGTTGGTCAGGTAAACTCGGTGGGACCGATTCGCTCATTTCGGTGAGGCCGAAATGTTTTGAAAGGGAAACAGGGAGTTTACATTGCAATCTCGTGGGACCGATCGCTCACTTCGGTTTGACTGAAACGTTACGAAGGGAAACAGAGATATTACAATCCCATCTCGGTGAGACCGAGATCCCTATCAGTAAGACCGATTTGCCTAGGGTTTGTGGCAGCGGCTATGACATTTTAACTCGGTGGCACCGGATAGAAAGAATCGGTGGGACCGATTTTGACTTTGGGTTTAGGTCATATGTGGATGTGAGAAAGTAGTTGAGGGTATTTGGAGCATATCACTAAGCACATGATGCAAGAGGCTCATTAAGCAACACCTCATCCCTCCTTGATAGTATTGGCTTTTCCTATAGACTCAATGTGATCTTGGATCACTAAAATATAAAATGAAGAGTCTTGAGCTTTTGAGCTTGAGCCAATCCTTTGTCCTTAGTATTTTGAGGGATCCACTTTCATCATCCATGCCATGCCATTCATTGAGCTTTCCTGAAATAATAGTCTTGGAATAGCATTAGCTCAGTGAGCTATATGTTGTTATGAATTACCAAAACCACCTAGGGATAGTTGCAATTTCAATCTCCCCCTTTTTGGTAATTGATGACAACATATAGATCAAAGCTTCGACAAATGATAATAAGATTGAACAACATCATCGCTTTGAGAAGTATGTGATAAGCAAGAGCTCCCCCTAAATTTGTGCATAGTTTAAAATTTGCTTTGGACTGCAAATGCACAAGGAATTAGGCTCATGGGTATCTCGGCAACCTTCAAGCGGAAGCCTGGCGAGGGTGTCGGCCACGACCTGACTAACCACACAAGTCTCTAGTCCAGGTTTATCACATATTCAGGTTCCATCCACAGGGAGTCTGACCGAAGTTTCCACATACAGCCCCGAACGATGTGAGCAGGGTTCCTGAGGCACCAAACGGGCGTCCCAGTACACCGTGCCACATGCCTATCGCATCACAGCCCACCCCTCGGGTCAGCGCTGCGCATGGCCTCCAGCATAGTACAAACACCAGAAACTACTTGCAACTCCTGGACAGAGGACACGGGGGATAATAAGTCGAGAGTGGCACTTAAGCATTCTAATGCGTGGTCGTAATTGTTCATGGATCACAAACACAGAAGTCAGTTCCTGAGGACGGTTTCAATGAGACAACCCACCATGTACTCCTACATGGCCTCTCATCGCTACCTTTACCAAAACGTGTTCACACACTTAGCTCTCGACGGTAGGACATGTTCACAACTTTCCAATTCATCCCTGATGAATCAGACCTGACACAACTCTAAGCAATAGCAGGCATGACGAACATGCATCAATGTGTAGGCACATCAGGGCTCAAACAACTCCTACTCATACTAGTGGGTTTCATCTATTTACTGTGGCAATGACAGGTCATGTAGAGGAAAGGGGTTCAACTACCACAGCATGTAACAGTTGAATCGTTGTTGTCCTAATGTAGTAAAAGAGAGCAAGAGCGAGAGAGTGGGATTGTATCGGAATGAACAAGGGGTTTTTGCTTGCCTGGCACTTCTGAAGATAGTATAGCTCTTCATTGGTGTCATCAAACTCATCGCCGGAACACGTCTACTGAAAGGGGACAAAAACCGGTAATAGAGAAGGAAACAAAATCAATGCAATGCACTATATGATGCATGATCATGACATGGCAAAATGCTGTGATTTGAGATAATGCAACTAGCAACAGGTTAAATGAAGTTGGTTTGAATCCAAGATTCAAATTCAAACTCCATATGTCGATATTCAAATGCCATTTATATGATTTATCCTAAACAACAGCTATAAGTTGTTCTAACATGTATAAAAAAGGTACATATGGATAGATTGGATTTTTCTAATCAGTTTTCATATATAAACTATTTCATTTGGAGTTGGTTGAATTTCTATGAATTTTTGAAGTTTATAACATTTTCTGGAATTTCAGAACTAACTAAACGCCACAAATGCTTTATTGCGTCAGCGTACAGTGGCATGACGTCAGCAAGTCAACAAGGGTTGTTCCAGGTCAAACCTGACCAGTGGGACCCATATGTCATCGACTCAGCTAATTAACATAGTTAATTAGCCTTAAGTTATACCTAACTAAAATGTCAGTGCGACCGGGGCCCACATGTCAGTGACTTAGCGGGTTAACTAAAAGTTAATTAGCTCTGAGCTAAAATTAGCAGGGCTCTGCGCCCACCTGTCAATGACCCAAGGGGAGTCAAACCCCTGGTCAACTGGGTCTAACCCACCGGCGTTGAGCCACCGGCGAGTCTAGACGCGGCGGCGAGCTACAGAAACGCTACTCAGTGTGCCATTCGCCACGCGGTTTGCTCCTACACACTCCTGGGACCGAGTCGCATCGGCTGGTGGTGGTGGATGAGCTCGAGATGGCCGGGAACGGCACCGGCGATGACCACCATGGCGGCCGGAGCTTGGGTGATGACGGATTCATTGCTACGGTGCGCAAACAGATGAAAAGAAGATCCAGCGAGGATCTAAGTGGTGCTGCGGAGCATTTGGACGCGCTAGCGTGACCAAATGGTCGCCAGACCTACACCGGCGATAAGCTCGGGCGGTGGTGGTTCTCGGTCTTGATGAAAGCGATGGCTAGAGCTCTAATTATGGCACTGGAGTAGGGCAAAACGATACAGGGGCTCATAGAGGGTCAATGGCGTTCTCAGATGGCCCGGGGAAGCACGGAAGGCGACGTACGTTCAGCGGCAATCTTAGACAACTGAGGAGGAAGACAACAGTGTTGAGGATGAAACGGAGCTCCTGGCGGTGCGTGACTCGGTGGAGAGGATGGGGACATTGTGGCAAAGCTCGGGAACATGTCGAAGAGGCTCGAGGGCGGCTATGGGCACGACTATGGCGGCGACAAGCTTGGGCATGCATCGGCCATGGCGTGAAGAGGGCGAGGGGCGAGGGGGAGAGTGAGCGATGGGTCGATGGGTTCCAGAGGCCACGGGAAGACGATCCCAGCGTCGAGCTGGTGTGACGCCCCGAGACCGACGCACCAGATGCCTTCCATTTATTCCGAGTTTTGCCGTGTGTTTCAATTGCTTTTTTGCATTCATCATGTCATCTCTTTCATTGCATCATGTCATCATGCCATCATATCATTAATTTTATAACTCTTTTAATAAACTGTATGGATCTTTGATCCATTTAAATCGAGGGAAGGGTGACTTCTCTTTATAACATATCTTCCCAATATTAGGGAGCTATTATCAAATATTTCATTATTTGGAATTGACCATAACACACTTGCATTTGAAACTCCTTTCATCTCTAAATTATTTAAATCCTCCATCTTTCTCCCCTTGCTCCAAATCTAGTCGTGGACCTTTGATATTATGTCAAAGTAGTCACATGCCATTTCGGTTAACTTTGGGTTTATTTGGCCCTCCAAATAAATTCCTTGGCTCCTCCTTTCTTTTACCTAAATATGGAAAAGAAATCCTTTTCTTTCTTTGGCCCAGCCAAACAGGCCCCCTAGCCTTTTCCGTCCCACCGAAATGGCCCAAGGCCCCGTCGCCCCCCTCCTAAACGTAGCTGATCCCTCGATCCACCCTCTCCCTCTCGACCCCCTAAGTGCTGCCATCTCTCTTCTCGATCCCTTGGCCTCTCCCTCCTTCCCCTGCTTGCGTCGCCAGAGAGGAGCGAGAGCCCCTTGCTTGATCCCGCTCGCAAGCGCCCATTCCGGATCCCGTATGTCAGCTACCTGAAGCTATCTGCACATTGACCACAAGATTCAGTTAAGCAGCATACTGGTTCAGTTATAAGCAGAGGACAATCCAATGGCTGACAGCGAAGCACTCAAGATGGAGGGTCGAGATGGACTAAAGCTCTGTTTCACCGTCGCCTGTTACTTTTACCTGAACTGTACTGCTCGCTGCCTCTTTCTCTTTTCTTCGCGTGGGCGGACAACCATATAAGCGCCTGCGTGCGCTGAGGAGGCATCAATTATTGTATCCCCAACTTCCAAACCCTAGCTTATCTAGTTGCTACCAGAAATCCCAAATTCATAGCTGGGTCTCCGTGATTGGGAGTTAAATTTAGTTCCAAATTGTGTTGTTTCTCTGTTCTGTATCTCTGGCACAAGCTGGGATTTGACAATTGGTATCAGTAGCAGTAGATCCTTGGCGGCAAGGCGGCGGAGAGGATTCCGGCGGTGCTGGCGGCGGTAGACAATTCGCGTGCAGGCGGGCAGCCAAGGTGCACGAGCGGCGGCGCAGAGCTCCGGTGGCGGCAGGGCTCGAGATCCAATGAGGGTTCCAAGGCTTGTCCTTGTGGTAAAATTCCAGAAGTTGCATCTCGATCCAGATGGTGAAGTCGAAGGGAGATGACAAGGCTGACGCCGCGGAGGTGGCGACCCTCAAGCTCGACATGGAAGAACTAGACGGCAAGGTTGACCACATCAACACAGAGGTGGAAGGCATCCACACCGAGGTCACCGGCCTCAAGACGCAGCTAACGCGCCTGGAGGAGCTGATGACCCTGATGGTCGGGCAACTAAAGGGGAGGGCGGAGACGGCGACCGATGGCGCGCCACATCAACAACCACCGCCTCCCCAACCTCCTCTCCAATAGCAACACACACCTCCCAGTCAGCCACCGCAACAACCACCACCTCCCTATCCTCCTCTTCAACAGATTCCACAGTAGGGACACATCGATCCATTTGTTGCCAGACGATCGCCGCTCCTTGATCGTGGCACACCTGTCTGGAGGTGCCATGGGCATGGAAGTATGCCATCCCAACCCATTCAGACAGATTACCAAGAGGACTCGATGCATACTTACAATCAGCAGGTCCAGATTGACCAATACACATATACACACATGGGAGCCCCTTCCCAATACCAAGGTTATCAAGACCCACATACATTCTAGAGCTATAAACAATAGCAACCCAATTACTATCAACACACACCCCCACCCCCACCCCCACAATACAACCATCCTTATCACCCGGAACAGGCACAACAAGAGTATTATCATCATCACCCTCCAGAATATCACGCTGTACAGTATCAACAAGGAGTCCGGCAAAGGCCGGTCCTTCCCATGGCAGCAGCTACTGGACAGTATTTTCCCACTACACTAGCTGTTGGGCAACCATTACAGCAGCTGGGATATGGCACTCCGAGACAAGCTCCGGCTTGGAGTATGGCAGAGGCCAAGATAGAGATGCCCAATTCTATAAATCCATTGCCCAAGCCCCCAAGTTTGACTTCCCCAAGTTTGATGGGACCAATCCAATGGAATGGACCAGGACTACCAAGAAGTTCTTCTCCATGGTCCATGTGCCTGAAGAAGCTAAATGTGACTATGTCCAAATGCACCTAACAGGGAAAGCGGATACTTGGCTCAGAAACTTAGGGGTACTTGAGGAAAATTTACACTGGGATAATTTCTGCTCTATTCTGCTGAACAGATTTGCAGAGGACAGCTCATATGAGGTTCTAGAGAACTTCCACTCACTCAAGCAGGGCCAGAGTTCAGTAGCTGAATATATTGACAGATTTGAGGAAAATATGGTATCTTACAAGAGAGAAAACCCTGGAGTGGCTGATAGCTACTATGTGAAGTGTTTCATTAATGGGCTCCAACCTGAGATCAAACACTTCCTAAAACCATTCAAACCAACCTCACTATATACTGCTGTAGAGACAGCTAGAGATATGGAGCTAGACGCACAAGCTCAACACGCACAGAAGAAAAACTACGCATCTGGTAGCTATCCCAAGACCTACTCCACATCTCAGCCAGCAACCAAACCAAAGTGGAATGATACCAACTCTACCAGAAGAGAAGGAGACACTAAAGGCACTGTCAAAACTGATAGACCTTACAGAGAGCCTGGTAGTTGCAGGTACTGTGGAGGGAAGTGGTTTTTTTGGCCACAAATGTGCCCAATATAAGACACTGAACATGATGGCTGCAGAAGGAACCACTGAACAAGAACAAGTGACTGAAGATCCACTCCAAGAGCAAGCACAAACTGAAGAAAACCCTGCTACTACTCCCACTGAAGAGGAGCAGTGCATGCAGATTTCCCTCCAGGACTTAGGAAAGAAACCCCCTGCTAAAACATTCGCTCTGCAAATCAGCATAGGAGGCAAGTGTGGTATAACATTGGTCGACTCTGGTAGCTCCCACAGATTCATAGGCATGCAGTTCATTGCCAAAACCACGTGTACTACTGTCAGCAACCCTATGGAAATGGTCCTAGTGGCAGGAGGGGGAACCCTTCAGTCTGGATCACATACAGTGGGCACACCATATACAATTCAAGGCCACAAATTCAGCAACTCATTTAAAGTACTTCCACTCAAGGGTTTTGACATCATCTTAGGGTGTGACTGGCTGGAAAAACACAGCCCAATAACCATGGATTTCATAACCCGGAAGATGCAAATTACGTTGGATGGAAAACACAGGGTGACACTGAAGGACAACAACAGAAAGGGCACTGTACTACTCATCTCTTTACACAGAATGCAGAAACTCTCTAACACTGGAGTGACTGGTTATTGCCTCTTTCCCTTGCCTCCCAACAAGCAACAAACACAACAACCATGTGTAGAAATAGAGGACTTACTGACAGAGTACAAGGATGTATTTGAGGAACCCAAAGGCATGCCCCATATGAGAGAACATGACCATGCAATACCCCTCAAGGAGGGCTCTGAACCACCTGTGGCCAGACCCTACAGAGTACCTCATATGCAAAAAGCTGAGATGGAAAAGCAAATAAAAGAACAGTTGGATGCCTCCATTATCAAACCTAGTGAGAGTCCCTATGTGTCGGTGTACTAAAGTAGGGGTACCTTAGTATCCCGAACTTGTGCACGGGCAGTCGCAGCGTCCCGCGGCAAGGCTTGCCGGGCGTCCGCCAAGATCCTTCGCTATTCCTATTACTGCCATTCAAGAACAAAGTGTTTAACTGAGAAGACAGAGCCCCGGCAAGAGGAGCTTGCCGGGGAGGACAAGACCCCGGCAAGAGGAGCTTGCCGGGAAGGCCAACCAAGACATTTCAAGAGACTTGCCGCGACGCACCGCGCGTCCCGGCAAGACCCGGCGAGCGGCAAGCTTACGGGTGCGACAAGACAGCGACCGCGGCAAGGCGCTTGCCGCGGCGAAGCCACCACTCTGCGCCCACGCTCCAGCGCGTCCGACGACGTGTCGCCGCAGGATCGTTCCTGGCGCACGTGGCGAGTAGCTGTGCAGCCAAGCGGAGCGAGGTGGCAAGTGGAGATGACGAGGAGGCCATCGTGGCAATCGGTGGCGCCCCTAACGGTCGCTTCCTGCACTGTTTAGGCGACCGGATGGGCATTAAATGCCCTTGTCCCCTACCGTCAGAGTTAGGTAGGGGGCACTGTTGATAGCGGTTGTACCAACCCCTCTTTTTACTTTTTTACCCCTCTTTCTGCGTTGCCACCTGTCGGTGACCCCTTTAACCTATAAAAAGGAGGCCCATGTGCACGTAGAAGGGGTTCGACTCGTTCGATACTACAACACACCCACGCTCTCGAGCAAGAACAGAATATAAACACAAAGCAGCAGTAGGAGTTTTATCTCCCCGGAGAGCTCCGAAGCTGGGTAAAATCCCTCGCGTACTTCGCCTCGATCTGCTCTTCGTGCGCTCTCCGCTCCCTTGCCAGACTGAAAAGGGGCCCTGCCCCATAGGTGCTCGTTTCCCACGACATCTTTGGCGCGCCAGGGAGGGGGGCGTCGAGGTTGTGCGAACCTGATCTGGCTTTCGTGCGTGCTACATCAACATCTTCATCGACATGCCACCGAAGAAGAAGGCTTCGGAGGTGGCCGCTCCGTCCACGTCGATCCTACCGTCGTCGGAGCAAACGGGTGGTGGGGTGGACGCCGGCGGAGGAGCGGGCGCCGACGGGGGGACTCACGTCGTCACCAGGTCCAAGGACAAGGCCCCGCAAGCTTCGGCGTCTGTACATAGACCGCACCCCTCCCAGGAGGTGCAGGATCGACAACGCCACAGTGCTCCTAGCACCGTACTCGTGTTAGAGCAAGGCCGAGCTGGTGGATCGCGGGACGCTCAAGGCCAACTTGCGCGTCAACATGTTGGCACGAGCGCGGGACGGTCGCCTGGACGAGATGTTGCTCCTTCTAACACTGTTAGAAGTCTGAGCATATCTCGCTCCTCGCGTCGTTCGCCGCCACCGCCCAAGACTCTAGAGGAAGCGCTGGCCCGAGCCCAGCTGCTTCTAGACTACCCTCCAGCGCCAGACAAGATCGACGACTGGAGGGCCACCATTCAGAGCCTCATCGACTTCGCCAACGGCGACAAGCCCCGGCAACCGGGCACATCGAAGCCCCGGCAAGACGCCCAGGCGCAAGCCGATGCCGACAAGACCGCTGGGGGTGCCACCACCATGCACTCCCCGCCCCGAAGGCCAAGATCGCCAACTCGCCGGGCTAACCTCAACACCGACTCCACCGCGTCGTCGGACCCGCGAGCTCGTCGCGATCAACGCCATGTTCTCCAAGAACGACGACAAGAAGACGCTCGTACTCGCATCGAGCGTCGAAGAGAAGCGCGGCGTCAGTCAGACCAGTGCGCTTGGCCCACTGTTGATATGCATGCGCCAGGGGAACCAGGCGACTTGCCGTATGCGGTAGGTTGCCCTGCGTTCACCCGTGAGCTGCGGCAGGTCCAGTGGCCCAGTACCAAGAACTTCAAGCCAGAAGTGCCCGAGAAGTACGATGGCAGGATACATCCGTCAGAGTTCCTCAGCGTCTACACCATCGCGGTGCAGGCTGCCAGGGGGCGCGACGAGAAGATCCTCGCCAACTACTTCCCGCTGGTGCTCAAGCCCAACGTCAGATCTTGGCTCATGCACTTGCCGGACAACTCCATCTCTTCGTGGGCGGACCTGTGCCATCAATTTGTCGGCGCCTTCACAGGCGGCCACAAACCCCATGGCCAGGAGAGCGATCTTCATCTGCTCGCCCAGAAAGAAGGAGAACCCCTGCGCAAGTACATACAAAGATTCAGCCAAGTGCAGCGCAACATCCCAGACGTCCACCCTGCCGCGGTTATCAGCGCGTTCCATCAGAACGTGCGTAATCGCAGGATGAGGGAGGAGATGGCGATGTGCAAGATCAGAGATGTCAGCGAGCTATATGCTCTGGCCAACAAATGTGCACATGCTGAGGAGGGGAGGAAGCTCCCCCAGAGAAAACGCAGGAGCAGAAGGATCTGACAGTGAGGATGCCGCCCCGGCAAAGAAGAACCGGAGGCGGAATAACAGGAAGAGAAAAGCCAAGGATGTGCTAGTTGTCGAGCAGTCCGGCAACGGAGGTGGCGCCGAGAAGGCCAAAGCTAGTGACTCCGGCGAGGCTGTGGTGGCCGCCGACAAGCAGGACGTCTCCGGCAAGCAATACTGCAAGATCCACCGCACCAAGGGTCATGACCTCCAGGCCTGCAAGAAGGTTGAGCAGCTCGTAGAACTGCAGAAAGCTGAATACGAGCGCCGCGACAAGGAGAAGGCCCAGGAAGGTGGCAGAGGATCCAGCAAGAAGTGTCCCGGCCGGGGAGGACGCCACGGCAAGGCCAAGCAGCGGCAAGGAGACAGGCCTCCCCGCGGCCGCGACAAGGATGAAGACGAAGATGAAGATGAAGAGATGGATGAGGATGAGGCCGACGAGCAGGAGTTTCAGAAGGCAACGGAGGTTTTGTGCGTCGACGGTGGTGCTTCTCTGCATACCTCGCACCGCCAACTCAAACAGTGGGTGCGGGAAGTAAATGCAGCAGAACCGTCCGTTGAGTCGCGCAAGCCCCTGAAGTGGTCCAGCACGCCCATCATCTTTGATGTCGAGGATCACCCTGATCGCATAACTGCGGTCGGGTGCTTGCCGATGTTGGTTTCACCAACTATCCGCAACCTCAAGGTCACAAAGATGCTGGTTGATGGCGGGGCCGGCCTGAATCTGATCTCCTCAGCGGTACTCAAGAAGCTCCAGATCCCCGACAGCGAGCTCGAAGAGACCGGCACTTTTCAAGGAATCAACCCGGGAAGGAGCAAGCCGAAGGGGAAGATCACACTGCCAGTAACATTTGGCAGCAAGCTGAATTTCAGGACAGAGAGAGTCACATTTGACGTTGCTGACTTCCCATTGCCCTACAATGGGATACTTGGCCGTCCAGCGCTTGCCAAGTTCATGGCAGCCTCTCATTATGCTTACAACGTGCTCAAGATGCCCGGTCCGATAAGCGTCATTTCTGTCCACGGCGACAAGAAAGATGCACTTATCTGTACCGACAAGATCTACCGGGAAGCAGCAGCCGCAGCAGAACGCAAACCACTTGCCGCTGAAGCTCTCGGGGGGAAGAAGAAGACCAAGTCCGGCAAGAGTAGCTCTGATGCTCACTCCGGCAAGCGCACCTCACCTCTTCGAAGTGCTGCGCTACCGTCGAGGACGCACCATCGAGCTCCACCGGCAAGTGCAAGAAGGCAAAGATAGCTTCACCAGAGACCAAGAAAGTGGCCGCCAAGGAGGACGGCACTGGTGGTACCTTCACCATCAGTGCCACGCTTGACCCTAAATAGGAAAGCGCGCTCATTGCTTTCCTGCGGGCGAATGTTGATGTGTTTGCATGGCAACCATCTGACATCGCCGGTGTTCCCAGGAAAGTAATTGAGCACCACCTTGCCGTCTGCCCTCACGCGCGGACCGTCAAGCAGAAAGTTAGGAAGCAAGCAGTGGAGCGACAAGAATTCATTGCTGAAGAGATCAAGAAATTGGAAGCAGCAGGCCTGGTCCGAGGAGTACTCCATCCAACGTGGTTAGCCAATCCAGTAGTCATGCGCAAAGCGAACGGGAAGTGGAGGCTTTGTATTGACTTCACTGATGTTAATAAAGCTTGTCCCAAGGATCCATTTCCCTTGCCGCGCATTGACCAGATTGTCGACTCCACGGCAGGATGTGATCTGCTTTCATTTCTTGATGCATACTCAGGATATCATCAGATCTTCATGGCAGAAGAGGATGAAGAGAAAACCGCATTCATTACTCCATGTGGCATGTACTGCTTTGTACGGATGCCTTTCGGACTAAAGAATGCTGGTTCAACATTTGCAAGGGTAGTCAGTCATGCTTTTGAGCCACAGCTGCACAGAAATGTGGAAGCTTACATGGATGACATAGTGGTCAAGAGCAAGGACAAAGAAACTCTGATCCAAGATTTGGACGAGACTTTTGCAAATCTGCGCAAGATCAATCTTAAGTTGAACCCCGAGAAGTGCGTGTTTGGAGTTCCTTCCGGCAAGCTTCTCGGGTTCTTTGTGTCCCAGAGGGGGATTGAAGCCAATCCCGACAAGATCAAGGCCATTGAGCAGATCGAAGCACCGAAGCGCGTCAAGGATGTGTGAAGGCTTGCCGGCTGTGTTGCTGCTCTCAGTAGGTTCATCTCTAAGTCTGCTGAGCGCGCCCTGCCATTTTTCAAAATTTTGAAAAAGGCCGGTCCAATGAAATGGACTCCGGAAGCGGAGGCTGCGCTGCAGGACTTGAAGAGATACCTGTCCTCCACTCCAATACTTGTTGCACCTAGGCCACAAGAGAAGTTGCTGCTGTATCTGGCGGCAACCAATCAAGTGATTAGTGCTGCGTTAGTAGCAGAGAGGGAGGCGGATGATGAGCCAGCGGCCGCGGCAAGCGAATCCAGCGACAAGCAGGGGGCTTCTCCGGCAAGCTCTGGTCCCGATAAGGACGAATCTGTGCAGCCGCAGGAAGAAAAACAAAAGAAGATGGTGCAGCGCCCTGTGTACTTTGTCAGTTCCCTTCTGCAGGGGGCTAGATCAAGGTACTCTGGAGTGCAGAAGTTGCTTTTCGGCCTTCTCATGGCCTCGAGGAAGCTGCGCCATTACTTTCAAGCACACGAGATCATAGTTGTCACTCGCTTTCCATTGAAGAGGATATTACAGAATCCAGAAGCAACAGGCAGGATCGTCGAGTGGGCACTGGAATTGTTAAGCTTTGGCCTCAAGTTTGAGAGTACCTCAACTATCCAGAGCTGAGCATTGGCAGAATTCATAGCAGAATGGACGCCGACACCTGATGAAGAAACTCCGGAGACGAGCATCCCTGTCAAGGAAGCAAGCAAAGAATGGATCATGTACTTTGATGGTGCCTTCTCGCTGCAAGGCGCTGGTGCGGGCGTACTACTTGTCGCACCCACCGGAGAGAACCTCAAGTACGTGATCCAGATGCACTTTCCCAAGGAGCAAGCAACAAACAATACTGCAGAGTATGAAGGCTTGCTTGCCGGACTCAGGATCGCGGCAGACCTTGGGACCAAGAAGCTTATTGTCAGGGGTGACTCGCAGCTTGTCGTCCGTCAAGTCAACAAGGATTATCAGAGTCCATTGATGGAAGCCTACATTGATGAAGTGAGAAAGCTAGAAGAACATTTTGATGGCCTGCAGATGGAACACGTTCGGAGAGCTCAGAACGACGTTGCAGACGGCCTGTCAAAGTGCGCCGCACTCAAGTTACCTGTGGAACCAGGAATTTGTGCTCAAGCTGACTCAACCATCTATAACACCATCAACTGGACAAAGCAAGAAGAGGAAGTTGGTTACTGGCGACTACTTTCCGGCAGAGCTCCCCGAAGCCGCCGTCAAGAAGGTCCCCAAGATCAACACAGAGAGTGCTGAGGAGCAGTCTGCTCCGACAAGCCCTAAGGTTTGTTTCGTTGAAGCAGACGCTCCCGACAAGCTGTGTCCCGACACGCTTGCCGGGGAGCATCACGCTCCGGTTGAATCACAGATTCTTGCCATGGAAGCAGATGTTCCCGCAGCAGCATTTGCGCCTTTAGTCCTTGCCATTGAGCCACAAGCTCCGGCATGGGCACAGCAGATCGTTCATTTCCTTCAAACAGGAGAACTTCCCGAAGAGCAAGAAGAAGCGGAGAGAGTAGCCCGGCAATCAAGTATGTACCAGTTTGTCGATGACATACTGTACAGAAGAAGATTCAACAGAGTGAAATTGAAGTGCATTTCCCGGGAAGATGGACAAGAGCTGTTGGCGGAAATACATGGAGGCATATGTGGTCACCACATTGGCGCAAGAGCACTTGCCGGCAAAGCCTTCCGGCAAGGTTTCTTCTGGCCGACAGCCCTCCAGGATGCAACTGCACAAGTAACCAAGTGTAAAGCGTGCCAGTTCCACTCCAAGCAGATACATCAACCAGCTCAAGCACTCCAAACAATCCCTTTGTCCTGGCCATTTTCGGTCTGGAGGCTCGACATCCTCGGCCCCTTTCCCCGAGCCGTCGGGGGCTTCGAGTACTTGTACGTGGCAATCGACAAGTTCATGAAGTGGCCGGAGGTGGAAGCAGTGAGGAAGGTGACAGCACATTCAGCAGTCAAGTTCTTCAGGTCAATTGTTTGCCATTTCGGAGTCCCTAACAGGATCATCACCGACAATGGCACACAATTCACGAGCCGCACCTTCGTGCAGTACGTCCAAGATCTTGGCGCCAAGATCTGCTTCGCTTCTGTTGCTCACCCGAGAAGCAACGGTCAAGCGGAGAAGGCAAACGCTGAAGTGCTGCGCGGGCTCAAGACCAGAACTTTCGACAGGCTGCGCAAGTGCGGAAGAAATTGGATCGAGGAGCTGCCAGTGGTTCTTTGGTCGATCAGGACGACGCCAAATCGAGCCACTGGCCAGACACCTTTTGCTCTAGTCTATGGAGCAGAAGCAGTTCTCCCCACGGAACTCGTATACGGATCGCCTCGAGTGCTCGCTTATGATGAGCTTGAGCAGGAGCAGCTGCGGCAAGACGATGCGCTGCTCCTCGAGGAAGATCGTCTTCAGGCTGCTGTACGAGCTGCTCGCTACCAGCAAGCTTTGCGCCGCTACCATAGCCGCAAAGTTAATGCCAGAAGCTTCGAGGAAGGCAACCTTGTTCTTCGGCGCGTTCAGTCCGCCAAGAATTCCAACAAGTTGACGCCAAAGTGGGAAGGCCCTTATCGGGTGAAGCGAGTCACTAGGCCCGGCGCTGTCCTCCTTGAGACCGAAGATGGCTTCCCGGTGAGCAATTCCTGGAACATAGAGCATCTTCGCAAGTTTTACCCATAAGGCGCGGTTGCCGGAATCTGTTCCGGCAACCACCTTTTGTACAAGCCTTGCCGCTGTTGCATGTAACCCTTTGTACAAAGCCGGGCGCAGATCCTGTGCATAAATAAAGTTCATGTGCTTCGCACATCTTGCCAAATTTCATGCATTCTTTCTTTTTGCATGCTTTATCTGACACTTTGTGCAGCACTTGCCCCGGTAAGCAATAACGAGCCTTAAGGCCCCATATCATTATCTTCTCTTCTTTCTTTTTTCTCAAAAGGAAGGTTCCTTCGCCCACGAGTTCACGGGGGGGGGGGGGGGGGGGGGGAGAGGAGAGGATAAAGGTGTGGACCGGGCGTCGTTCAAAGAAGTATAGCCTTGTCGGGACACGGACGACAAAAAAGCTAAGTTGCCAAAGTCTGAGCATGATCAGTTTTTAAAATTTTAAGTTATCTTCCTTGAACGACCGTGTTTTGTATGGAAAACCTGTGCGCGGAGGAACCTCCTCGTAGCTAGTTGCGCCCTTTGTTTCGAGTCCGCTCAACAACTTAAGTGTGCTGCAACTAGTTGCGACAAGGTTTCTTGCCGGAGCCGGCACCGCCAGCAGGCTGCTGATGTTCTGCACTCAGCGCTCGCGGCAAGCGTGCCTGCGCCGGCAAGTCCCCTAAAAGCGCAGGGTAAAAACATACGAGGAAAAGAATCAAGTAAAGGAGATAACGTAGCAAGCATTGCCCAGAATAAAATTATATTACAAAAGTGACTTGTTGCGGCACTAAATTGTTCTTTTAACTTAAATAACAGCGACAAGGAAAGGAGAAGAAGAGTGGCCTAATCCACGCGCTCGCCGTCGATCCTCCTGACTTCATTCACCTTGTCCACAATGGGTGCGACAATGGCTTTGAGCTCTTCGAGATCAGCGCCCGCCGGCAGCTTCTTGAGGACGCGGGTGAGGTCGAGGCCCGGATTGCGGAAGAGTATCTTCACCGACACCTACTCCAAGACCTTGGCGCAGATCGCGCGCGACTCGTCAGCCAGCTTCTTTGGGATCCTTTCCCGGAGCTGCTGGAGAGCCGTCACCACACCCTTGAAGAAAAGAGTAAGCTTGGCGCTGGGCTGGAGATTCTCGTCGGAGTAGTATCCGAAGCCCGCCAAGTCCAGTTCCACCAGCTCTTCGTCGATGGCTGCAGCGATGTTGACGAGGCCCTCCGTCCAGAGCTCCACCGTGGCCTTGAAGGTGTTTTGAGTCTCGGCGGCCTTCATCAGCAGCTCCTCGTTGCCCTTGATCTCTTTCTTCAAGTCATCCTCGCGCTTCTTGGCGCCGTCCAGCGTCTCTGTCAGGGTGGCCAGCTTCAGCTCCAGATCAGCGCTTGAGTCCTTGGCGGCATTCAGTTCCTTGATCTTGTCGGCAAGTTGAACTTGCAGATCTCCATGGGCAAGGGCATCCTTCTCACGTTCGCGCTGGAGTGCGGCAAGCTCCTCACCCTTCCCTTTCATGTCAGCCTCCAGCTGCGTCACCTTCGCTTCCAATTCCCTCTTGGCGGCCTCGGCAGCTGCGACAGCATCCTTCGCTTCTTTGAGCGCCCCGCCAAGTGATTGTTCCCGGGCAGAGAGATCCTCCTCGTGGCTGTCCAAGTTAACCTTTTTCTGCGTCAGCTCACCTTCCCACCTGGACAGCTCCTCGGCGGCGAGCCTCTGCTGCTCTTCGGCTTCAGCCTTTTCAAGGATGAACGCCTTCTTCACCTCGACGAGCTGCGCCCTCTCCTCAGCAATGGACCGGAGGGCCTCCTGGTTGCGGTTCTGGAGCTCCTCCGCATGCTTCTCTATGTCAATTCCCGCCTGCGCGACAAGCGCTTCCCGGGACTCCAACTTCGCTTGCCGGGCGCGGTAGAGTGACACCAGCTTCCGGAGCAGTTGCTCCTCCTCGGACTCGCCGCTGCTGCTGCTTGGTGCATCAACCACTGACAGCCCGGCGGAGGCGAGCACCTCTCCGTCAAAAGACTCTCCCTCGATCGGCGCCCTGGAGCTCGACGCCCAGGGAAGATGGATGAAAACACCCTCGCCGGCCTTCAAGTAGGCGCCGGGCTGGGGCTCCTCGGAGCTCGGTGCTGCGTCAGCGGCGGAGGGGTCGGCGGTCGGTGTAGCGCCCTGCGCTCCTGCGCCCTCCGGGTCGCCAGTACGATCGCCGGGCCCCTCGCCAGCTCCTGCACCAGCAGCCTTGGCGGCCTCTTCGCTGGCGGGGTCGTCAGCATCGGCCTCTTCCTCGTCAGCGGCGGCATCTTCAATGTTGCCGCGTGCGTCTTCCTTGCCGGTGGCCTCAGTCTCCATCGGGTCGGTGAGAGGGGGATCTGAGGACAGGAAGAGGAAGGAAAAAGTCAAGCAAAGATCCAAAAAGAAGATCAGAAGAAGAGCCCAAGGGAAAATTTCCGACAAGGAGGGTTACCAGTGCTGGGCTCCGTGACCATGAGCTCCACCACCGAAGGCTCATTGGTCCCGTCCCTTGCCGGGGAACTGCCCCTTGCCGGGGACCGCTCCCTCGCCGGAGAGCGCTCCCTTGTCGGAGAGTCGCCCCTTGGTGGCGTAGTCGAAGCAGACAGCACCTCTGGAGCGGCTTCTGGTTGCTCCTGATGGACCTGCTCTGCTCCTACACAAGTAAATCAACAATCAAGTTGTCAGCAAAAGAAAAAGCACCCATGCGCTCCCCACAACAGGAAGTGAACCAAACACTTACGCTGGGGGCTGTGCTGGTGGCTGCTTCGAGGAGATGGTATCGGGTCCGTCAAGGTAGTCTCGGACGTGTCCTCTGCCATCGTAGCAGGATCGTCCTCGATGACGACCACGGGGACCTTAGCCCTCTTCGCCGCTCTCTCGGCCAGAGTCCTGGAACGGAACGAGGTTCAGAGGGAAGCGGATCAGATGCAAGATAAGAAGCAACAAAGATCGAAGAAATACAAGTACAACAAGAAGAAAGTCTTACTCCTCCTCTTCTTCTTCCTCCTCATCGGAGCTTAGCGCGGAGAGGTCGAAATCCGGCACCCTCTCAGCGTGACGAGGCGGAGGAGTAGGCTCCCTTGGACGCTTGACGGGAGCTGCGGCAGGATCAGGAGTAGCGGCCCGTGAAGATCCCGCTCCGGTTGCCGGCGCGGCATGAGGCGCTCCCGCGGCGACGGTGCTTGTCGCGGAAGAGCGCGCCCCGCGGCGCAGCGGCTGTTGGCCTGCCCGCCACCCTGCTGCGTCTCCAGTCTTGCGGAGGCGCCTTCTTGGTTGAGCTGGGGGCTGTGCCGAGGGCTCCGTCTGCGGCAAGCTGCTTGAAGACAGCTGGCCACTTGCGCTCCCGGGAGGCTCGCTTGCCTCGGCTTTGGGCTCCTCCTCGCCAGCGACCTCCCCGCCAAGGTCCTCCCGGTCGGCAAGGCTTGCCGCCTCGGCCGCCTCTGCCTCCTCCAACGTGAACCCAAACTCGCCCGCGGCGGCGGCTGCCGCTGCCTCCTCGGCCCTGGTGGCGATGTACAGCATTTCATCGTCGGTGGTGTCGCGGGTGAGGAGCCTCTGCTCGTCGGCATGGACTGCTACTTCCGCCAAGCTGTCAAAGAATTGCCGCACGACATTGTCGGCGGGCTCCATCCAAGTTGGGACAATCCCGTGCGAGTCACACTCCGGCATCATTGCACGGATGCGATCACGCTGGGAATTGTTGCACAGTGGGATGATGCCCTGCGGCAGCCTGAACCACTCCGGATGGTTGGCGTCATGCTTGAACAGCTCCTTGAGCATCCCGTCAAGCTCCAGAACTGTGAAGTTGAAGTTGAGGCCTGGACGCAGCCTCATGATATCCGCCGGGCCGCCAAATAGCCAGGCGGGCCTCCTCCTCTCCTGCAGAGGGGCGATGCAACGGTGAAGGAAATCCGCGCCAACGGCCCCTACTGTGAGCCCGGCAAGCCTGAGCCGCAGGATTCGAGTGGTGGCGATCTTCAGCTTGGCATCGTCCGGCGACAGAGTGCTCCAGTCGCCGCCCCGCACTACTCGAGTCTGGCGCAAACTGGTGAAGGGCTGCGGATCTGCGTCAACGATCCAACACCATTCAGCCCTCCACTCGTCCCATTTGCTGCGGAGCTCCCCCTCCAGATACACCTCCTACTTGCCGAGCCTTGAGGTCCAGGAGACCCCGCCAGACAAGGGTTCTCCTTTCTCAACCCGGGGAGTGAAATAATGGCGGAAGAGAGCAACGTTGGGATGAATTCCGACAAAATTCTCGCAAAGATGCGTGAAAACCGCCATTGTCAGAATGGCGTTGCGGGTGAAGTCAAGGAGATGGAGCCCGTATGTGTTTATGATATCGTAGAAGAAATTGGAAAAGGGTGGGCATAGCCCGCAATAGAAGAACAGAGGGAAGAAATAGTATCCTCTGGGAGACTTTTTCGAAGTAGAAGCTTCGGCGGAGAGTACCTGCGTGCGCGGATGCGCCCGCGTCTCCGTCGACCAGAAGAGGTAGAACTCCTCCCACAGCGCCTTAAGGGTGAGCTCGGGGGGGGGGGGAAGCGCTCGCTCCTTGCGCAGCGCCTCCAGCCGCAGCGCCTCGGCCGACTTCGCGCTCTTCCCGGTCTTCGGAGCCATGGAGGAAGCGGTGGAGAAGGTTGGCAGCGACGGCGGCGACGGGCGGCGGAGCGCTGCTCTCTTTCGGCTTGGGAAGCGGAGGGGAGCAGCGGAGCTTTCTGAGGAAGAAACCGCAAGTGGCGAAGGTGGGGGAACGGCCCCTGTTTCCTCTGCTTATAAAGGGGAGAGGCGAACGTTACGCCTTTCCTGGTTAAAGAATTGCCCACGATCTCTCCCACGACGCCGCATTTGACGCGTGCCGTTACGGGAGGGCGCGGTGGATACGGAGTCATATTTGGTATGGACCCAGGCCGCGTGTGCCCGTGCCCTGTTTTGGGCCTGGCCCAACAGCGCTCGGCACCGTGTATGGCCCAGGCCCGGGGGCTCCTGTCGGTGTACTAAAGTAGGGGTACCTTAGTATCCCGAACTTGTGCACGGGCAGTCACAGCGTCCCGCGGCAAGGCTTGCCGGGCGTCCGCCAAGATCCTTCGCTATTCCTATTACTGCCATTCAAGAACAAAGTGTTTAACTGAGAAGACAGAGCCCCGGCAAGAGGAGCTTGCCGGGGAGGACAAGACCCCCGCAAGAGGAGCTTGCCGGGAAGGCCAAGCAAGACATTTCAAGAGACTTGCCGCGACGCACCGCGCGTCCCGGAAAGACCCGGCGAGCGGCAAGCTTACGGGTGCGACAAGACAGTGACCGTGGCAAGGCGCTTGCCGCGGCGAAGCCACCACTCTGCGCCCATGCTCCAGCGCGTCCGACGACGTGTCGCCGCAGGATCGTTCCTGGCGCACGTGGCGAGTAGCTGTGCAGCCAAGCGGAGCGAGGTGGCAAGTGGAGATGACGAGGAGGCCATCGTGGCGATCGGTGGCGCCCCTAACGGTCGCTTCCTGCACTGTTTAGGCGACCGGACGGGCATTAAATGCCCTTGTCCCCTGCCGTCAGAATTAGGTAGGGGGCACTGTTGATAGCGGTTGTACCAACCCCTCTTTTTACTTTTTTACCCCTCTTTCTGCATTGCCACCTGTCGGTGACCCCTTTAACCTATAAAAAGGAGGCCCATGCGCACGTAGAAGGGGTTCGACTCGTTCGATACTACAACACACCCACGCTCTCGAGCAAGAATAGAATATAAACACAAAGCAGCAGTAGGAGTTTTATCTCCCCAGAGAGCTCCGAAGCTGGGTAAAATCCCTCGCGTACTTCGCCTCGATCTGCTCTTCGTGTGCTCTCTGCTCCCTTGCCGGACCGAAAAGGGGCCCTGCCCCATAGGTGCTCGTTTCCCACGACACTATGCTGCCCCTGCTATTCTGGTGAAGAAGAAAGATGGGACCTGGAGGCTATGCATTGACTATAGGAAGCTCAACACACAAACAATCAAGAACAAATTCCCCATACCGGTCATTGAGGATTTGTTTGATGAGCTTCAAGGGGCACAATATTTCACAAAACTGGACTTGAGAGCAGGATATCACCAAGTGAGAATGAAGAAGGAAGACATCCACAAGACAACTTTCACAACCTATCTGGGCCATTATGAATTCCTTGTTATGCCCTTTGGCCTCACAAATGCCCCAGCCACCTTCCAGGCCCTAATGAATAAAGTGTTTAAAAAGTATCTCAGAAAATATATCTTGGTATTCTTCGATGACATCTTGGTCTATAGCAAGACCTTTTCTGCACACTTAGCACACCTCCAGGAAGTTCTACAAACCTTAAGGAAGGAACAACTATTTGCCAAGATGAGTAAATGCATATTCGCTGCACCACAAGTGGAGTACCTCAGCCACATAATCACTGGCAATGGAGTCCAAACTGATCCCCATAAGATAGAGGTAGTTACTCAGTGGCCTGTACCCAAGAACATCACTCAACTCAGAAGTTTCTTAGGATTAACAGGGTACTATAGGAGGTTTGTGCAAAACTATGGACTGATCTGTAGGCCTCATCATGATATGCTAAAAAAGAGGCTTTTCAATGGACGGAGCAACAAACAACAGCTTTCAACAAACTCAAGCAGAGCCTCACCACTGCCCTAGTGCTCGCCCTACCCAATTTCTACCTCCCATTCCAAATGGAGATGGATGCAAGTGGCACAGGTCTAGGTGCAGTTCTAATGCAGCAAGGCAGACCCCTAGCATTCTTCAGTAAGACACTTGGGCCCAGATCTACTGCATTGTCAACATACGAAAAGGAAGCTTTGCAAATTCTGGAGGCACTTAAAAAGTGGAGACATTATTTTATTGGAAATGAACTGCATATCAAAACTGACCAAAAAAGTTTGAAATTCATGACTGATCAAAAGGTCTCTGAAGGAATCCAACAAAAACTACCATTGAAACTTCTGGACTTCAACTACAAGATCAATTACAAGAAAGGGGCAGATAAGAAAGTGGCAGATGCTCTGAGTAGACAGGAGCATATGGTAATGGCCACAAGCATAGTAACTCCCACCTAGATTGAGTCTGTAGAACACAGCTACCAGCAAGATCCTCACTGCCAGGAGCTACTTCAAAAACTTCTCATTACCCAACCTCTGAAAAAGACTATACTCTCGCTGCTGGAGTCCTAAGGTACAAGGGCAGAATACATATTGGCAATGATCCAGATCTCAAGCATCAACTCATCGAATCCCTGCACTCATCTGCTGTAGGGGGACACTCGGGCATGGTAGCCAATTACCAGCGAATTAAACGATTGTTCCATTGGCCTGGTCTCAAGAAAGATGTACATAAATTCATCTTTGAATGCCCTGTGTGCCAGAGAGCCAAGGCTGAACATTGCCATTACCCAGGCTTGCTAGATCCCCTCCCCCTTCCCGAGATGTCTTGGACACACCTCATAATGGATTTCATCGAGGGTTTGCCTAAATCCAATGGGAAGGAGGTAATTCTTGTGGTAGTGGACAGATTCACGAAGTATGCTCACTTCATTCCCCTTCCTCACCCATACACAGTACACACTGTTGCTCAGGCCTTCATGGACAATGTTTTCAAATTACATGGACCTCCAATAAGCATTGTCACAGACCGAGATTGCATCTTTACAAGCAACATGTGGCAGGGGATATTCAAGGCTATGAAAGTGAAACTCGGACTTAGCATTGCATACCACCCCCAAAGTGACGGGCAAACGGAGCGCGTGAATCAATGCTTAGAATCCTATTTGAGGTGCATGATCTTTCAGGAACCCAAGAAATGGTGTTCATGGCTACCATTGGCAGAGTGGTGGTACAACACCACATACCACACAGCTACCAAATTCACCCCCTTCCAAGAACTGTATAGCTACCCACCACCAATGATAAGTGAGGTCACAGTGCCTGGACCTGAAGATGCAGATGCCAAGGACTTCTTGACAGAAAAAAGGCAAATGCTCTCCACTCTGAAGGAGCACTTAGCTCAAGCAAAAGCAAGAATGAAAAAGTATGCCGACAAGAAACGACTCGAAAGAAACTTTGAGGTAGGAGACATGGTATATTTGCGAATGCAGCCCTATCGGATGGCAGCATTCGGTTTGAGGCACGCCATGAAACTGAAAACAAAATACTATGGACCTTACAGAATTCTACAAAAGATTGGCCATGTCGTGTACGAACTACAACTCCCAGAACACATTGGCATACACCCCGTGTTTCATGCAAGCCAGCTAACGAAGCACTTGGGGACGCATGCTATTCCTAGCAAAGAACCACCTCTCATTGACAGCCACGGCAGGATCAAAACAGAGCCGCTGGCCGTGCTAGAAACTCGCTCACTACCCAGGAATGGGGTACTGGTGACCCAATGGCTTATCGACTGGGAGAACTTGAAACCTGAGGAAGCGACCTGGGAAGACGCCAACTTCATCAAACAAGTTTTTCCGGAGTTCTTTGCCAGCACGCTAAAGAGCTGGTTCCTAGAAAAATACACTTGAGGACAAGTGTAGTTTCATAAGGGGGCATTGTCAGCTACCTGAAGCTATCTGCACCTTGACCACAAGATTCAGTTAAGCAGCATACCGGTTCAGTTATAAGCACTCAAGATGGAGGGCCGAGATGGACTAAAGCTCTGTTTCACCGTCGCCTGTTACTTTTACCTGAACTGTACTGCTCGCTGCCTCTTTCTCTTTTCTTCGCGTGGGCGGACAGCCATATAAGCGCCTGCGTGCGTTGAGGAGGCATCAATTATTGTATCCCCAACTTCCAAACCCTAGCTTATCTAGTTGCTACCAGAAATCCCAAATTCATAGCTGGGTCTCCGTGATTGGGAGTTAAATTCAGTTCCAAATTGTGTTGTTTCTCTGTTCTGTATCTCCGGCACAAGCTAGGAGATACAGTTCCAAATTCAGTTCCATAGACCGCCGGTGCTCTTCCCCCGTGCATCGCCGTCGACCAAGACTAGCGCGCCGCCCCGCGACACATCTTCTTCTCCATCCCGCTGGCAGGGCTCCATCCTCTCTGCTCTGCCTCCACGGCACCGAGGCCCCGCCTCTGTTTCTTGCCGCCGCCAGCGAGAAGCTCCGCCGGAGCCATGTCTGCTGCGCCAAGCCCCTGCCTGCTTCGCCAAGTTAGCCGCTGTAGGCGCCCCAAGTTCGGCCGCCCGCGGCCTCCTCTGTATCGGCGACCACCTATGGCCTCCTCTGCCTCGTCCCGTTCTGGGTCAAGGAGAGCGACAACCCGATCCGGCAAAGAACTGGGTTCACCTGAACCCGCGACCCCGACCTCCACCTTCGGCCTCTGTTGCATCTGGTCGTGTCTTCGCCGACCATGGCCTCTGTCGCGCCATCTCCTTCTGCCTGACCCCGACCTCCCGAGGCCATCACCGCGCAACACCTCGTTGGCCTCCTCTTTGCCTATGAACCACATCGCACCACCAAGACCGCCGCTTGCCGTCACGACGAGGCCTCCTGCTGTCTTCGTTGTTGGGGTTTTGCTCTCGAGCTCCACCTTCAAACCCTGCTGCTGCCTCATCGAGGGCTGCCAAGGCCCTCTGTTTCGCCCGAGTGACCTTTGGGTCCTATGCACGCCCCGTGCCTTTTACCTCCATTTCCTTGTTGACACCAAGTTCGACTACACTTCAAGACCCGAAACGCCATGACTGCCTCCGTGGATTTATTCAAAGTACCACGACGACTTACGCATAGTACCACTATGATTGCCATGTACATCTACGGACGCCAAGACCAAGACCGGCAAGTACCCCTCTGATCAGCAAGTTTGACTACCATCACCGTAAACTGCTTCCTCGACGTGAATGATCCTTCCTCTACCGGCGCCGTGTACAACTACTTCCACTACATCACGGGAATGTCTACTTCCCTTGACGATCTCGATCCGCTCCGTAAACGCACACTTCAAAGGTATAACCACCAAGATGATCGACCGTGATCGAATGCATGAGTTGTATGAGATGCTCGCGTTTGCACCATGCCTGACTTGTTTTGTGCATGTTTCTCCTCGTTTGTCATGCTGTCGACCCGTGGGTACACGGTAATCGGGACCACCCCACCATCTTGCATGACTCGCTCACGTCACACTTCCTTTTGCACCGGTATCTCCATGAGCTACTGGAATCGATATGTTGCCATGGCATCATTTTCGAATTCGTTACCGTGGCACCCTTTCTTTCCACCACGGTGACAAATGTTTCATATCTTGCTCATGTCAACATCTTCATAAAATTGCATAAACCATGATTATGTCATCCGCATCATGACAACAACATTTAAATTGTTTAAAATTGTTGTTTGCTTTAAAATTGCTAAATGACATGGGGATTTTCCGGAATTGTTGTTTATTATTTGCGGCCTCATTTCAATTGCCTAGCTAGGTAGTTTTATTATGCTTCACCTCTTGCCATGTTAATTAACATTTAATAATTGTTGAGTATCTTAACCGAGAGTAAACTAAATAATTCGATGTGGTGTTTCATCAATATGCAACTCGTTTTGCATACTGAGCTCCACTTAATTTGTAGTGTTGTTTACTGCACCTTGCCATGCCATGCCTCTTTAAACCGGACATGCATCATACTTGATTTTGCATCATGCCATGCTTATATGATGGTTGTTTACCATGTTGTTTGCTTCTTTCCGGTTGCACTTCTCCTTGATAGTTCCGATAACGTTACATTTGTGAGAATTCGTTCTACAACATTGGTTCGTCTACTTCATGGTTTCGTTCTTCTTCCTTGTGGGATTTCACGCAAGATGACCATTACCCTCAATATCACTTCTATCTTTGCTATCTAGTTGTTCGTTCTATCGCTATGTCGCGCTACCTACCACTTGTTTATCATGCCTCCCATATTGCCATGTCAAGCTTCTAACCCACCTTCCTAGAAAACTGTTATTTGGCTATGTTACCACTTTGCTCGGCCCCTGTTATAGCATTGTTAGTTGCAGGTGAAGTTGAAGATTGCTCCATGTTGGAACATGTTTATGTTGGGATATCACAATATCTCTTATTTTAATTAATGCATCTATATACCTGGTAAGGCCTTGTACAATGGGAGGTGCTTAGAGAGATGCTTAGAAAAATAAATCTGGTTTTTTTTTGAAGCACCAGTGCCTATTTCTACAGGAGAGACGCTTAGTTAAGTGTCTATCTTGTATAAATAAGCACCGGTGCTTAGGAAAAGGCTGATTTATTTCTCTAAGCACCTCCACTAAGCACCTTCCATTGTATAAGACCTAAAGGGTGGAAGGCTCGGCCTTATGCCTGGTGTTTTGTCCAGTCTTGCCGCCTTAGTTTCCGTCATATTGGTGTTATGTTCCTTGATTTTGCGTTCCTTACACGGTTGGTTTTATGGGAACCCCCGACAGTTCGCTTTGAATAAAACTCCTCCAGCAAGGCCAGCCTTGGTTTTACATTTTCCTAACAATCTATTAACTTCCCCTTGGGTTTTCGTGAGCCCGAGGGTCATCTTTATTTTAACCCCCCGGGCCAGTGCTTCTCTAAGTGTTGGTCCGAACCGAGTAGACTGCGGGGCCACCTCGAGGAAACTTGAGGGTTGGTTTTACTCGTAGGATGTCTCATCTGGTGTGCCCTGAGAACGAGATATATGAAGCTCCTATCGGGATTTGTCGGCACAGTCGGGTGGTCTTGCCGGTCTTGTTTTACCATTAGCGAATTGTCTTGTAACCGGGATTCCGAGACTGATCGTGTCTTTCCGGGAGAAGGAATATCCTTCATTGATCGTGAGAGCTTGTGATGGGCTAAGTTGGGACACCCCTGCAGGGTATAACTTTCAGGAGCCGTACCCGCGGTTATGTGGCAGATGGGAATTTGTTAATATCTGGTTGTAGAGAACTTGACACTTGACTTAATTAAAACGCATCAACCGCGTGTGTAGCCGTGATGGTCTATTTTCGGTGGAGTCCGGGAAGTGAACACGGTTTGGGTTATTATTGGACGTAAGTAGTTTTAGCATCACTTCTTGATCACTTCTAGCTTCACGACCGTTGCGTAGTTTCTCATCTTACTCTTGTATTCGTATGTTAGCCACCATATTTTCTTAGTGCTTGCTGCAACTCTACCTCATTACCACATCTTACCCATAAGCTTAAATAGTCTTGATCTCGCAGGTTTTGAGATTGTTGAGTCCTCGTGACTCACAGATACTACCAAAACAGTTGCAGGTGCCGATGATACCAGTGCAGGTGATGCTACCGAACTCAAGTGGAAGTTCGACAAGGTCCTTTACATGGGATTGTGTGAAGATACCTGTGCAGGTGATGCTACCGAACTGTATTTATTCCTTTCTTGTTCATTACATGGGATTGTGTGAAGATGACCCTTCTTGCGACAAAACCACAATGCGGTTATGCCTCTAAGTCGTGCCTCGACACGTGGGAGATATAGCTGCATCGTGGACGTTACAGCTGGCTAAGGAGGACCAAGCAGGCAGCTGCGTGCCCGCGCGCGTGAGTGCCGTGCACTGCTTCCCCTGTGCCTTCTGGCGAGAGAAGGAAGACAACTGGCAGGGGAGGTGGCTGGGCTGCACAGGAACTGGGCCGAGGTAAGTGGCTGCCAGGTAAGCTACAGGTAAATTTCTGATCTTTTCCATTGTTTCTGTTTTCTATTTTTGTCATTTTGTTTTGATTTAGTTCAAAGACCAAACCATTTTTTAAAACTTTCTGTAAATTTTTACGTGAGCTCAAAGAGCTAGTCTAAGGTCACATGCAACTTACAGAAATATTTGAACTTTATTCCTTATATAGGAGAAATAAATCCAACAGAAATATATTATTGATTTAAATCAAAGGCCCAAAATAAATATTTTAAGGCCTCCAAAAATATTGGTTTCAATTTTATTCCAGCCAATATTTTTCAAGGTTTAATAGGAACATTTTCTTGGGCCCCTTTGAGATTTTATTGTTGATTATTTTAGAATTGATTTCTTAGGGTTTCAACTAACCTCAATTCAACTTTCGGAATTTTAACATGATGACATGAACATCAAGCAAAGTCAGACAAGGGCTGATCTACGGTTGTGACACCGGTACACCTACTTTCCCTCTACATCTGCTAGTCCGCCTCTTCGAGAGCTCGTACAACTTACTCAACTATGCCAGAGCTCATAATGGCTTGTGGCTGAACACGGAAGTTTTTAGTCATGAAATATCATATGATCCCTTTGAGCTTGGGTGACGAACCGAGGAAAAATCACACGGATACCCCGGGATTTCCCTTAATGGACAACACTGGGTTCCCCAGGTTCCCCAACCAATCCACCCAGATGTGTATTAAAGTTGCCACCTTAATGTTATCCAAGGTTAATAACTCTCAAAACTCCCATGTGAATCACGATCCAATCCCCGTCTATGAGCATGCCTAAGCAATAATAAGCATAACATATATTCCCGAGGTGATTACAATTTATTAGGTTTCTACCTCAAGTACTACAACCAAACCACATGTTCCCAATCCTACTCATGCAAACGTTTGAGGAGCAATACTAATGCATAGTAAAAACTGGCTATATAAAAGTATGATCAAAGTGTAACTTGCCTTGCTGACGATTTGCAAACCCTAGAGATTCGTAGTAACAAGCTTCACACTCCGGGTAATCTAGCGTATACAAACAGTAGCATACATAAGCAACCACTCAAACGAAACGACGAGAAAACGAGAAAAGATCCAAATCAAACACGAAACAAGCAAATGGCTAAACTAAACAGTAAAAAACCTAACAACATTATTATCATGTGGATTAGATCTTAACAGTCGGTATAGGTGATTAGCTATGATTTGCAAAAAGAAACAACTCAAACGGAGAAACAAAACTGAAGACATGAACGAAACAAGATCGTTTACTAATCTGAACTAAAGTCATATTTTAAATTGTCAAAATCATGTTCAAGTTGGTTATCTGGAAAGAAGAGATTGTAACAAAGATTTAGGCGCTGGTTTCATCTAATTTGGACAAACGAGCAAAAAGTTAAGCTAGTTTTAAGACCAGGGGCTAAATCGCGAGAAAACTATTCGCGGATTGGTCCCTGGCCGAAAATAAAACTAAAAAGAAAAATCTGCCGCGCGAACATTCGTTAACAGAACGAAACGAACGAATGGGCGAACGTTTAGTAAATAACTAGAATAAAAATGAAAACCTATCTAACCCTAAAAACCAAAAAAACCCGGAATAAAACAGTTCGAACCGGCAGTTCTTACCGGCTCGCCGGGGTTGACCGATCGGCGGCGGCGACGAGGATCGAATTGGCGGTGGCGGCGCGGGTGACGGCAGTAGCAGTGGCGCGGGGCGGCGGCGGCAGGCGGCGACGGCGCTCGGTGGTGGCGGCTGCTGCGCGAGGCAGGGCGGCTTGGAGGAGAGGAGGGGCTGCAGCGGCGGTATATAAAGGCCTCGGGGGCGGCTCGGACTCCTCTGGAGTCCGGCGCGAGGATGGCGGCGCGCACGGGGAAGGCGGCAGCAGCCTGCTGGGCCGGCTAGGCTTCGGCCCAGTTCTCCCGAAACCTTTTTTTAAATAATCTCCACACAGAAAAATCCTAATGAAATATTAAAAAAATTCTAAAAATTCCAGAAATAACTTTCATCGTCCAAACCTAATATTTAGGATAAGATAAACATTTTTCTGGACTAAAATGCATTTTTAAAAAATGCAAGTTTTTCTATTTCAAATAAAATAGCAAAAGTGCAAATAAAATATAATTTGATTTTAAAATTTCTTCTCCCATATTTCTCTTCTGTTCAAGAAGTCATATTATCTTCTCTCATTTATTTTTATTATTGGAAATAATTGGAGAGAAATATATTAAAATCAATTTGATCTTCTTTTTTTCAAATTTGAAATAACTTCAAATATGATTTTTTGTGAAACCTCCAACTCTCTCCTTGGGTGCTTGAGTTGCTTAAGATTTCCAGGATCACAACCAAAATGCAAATAAATATGATATGCATATGATGATCTATGTATAACATCAAAATTGAAAAAATTGGATGTTGCAGCAAAACAATGGATTCGGTTTCTCTCTTGGAATAAGCTCATGACTTTTTGCCGAAAGAACGCTTACAATGATGAGTTCGTTATACAATATGAAGGGCAAAAGGAGGAACCAATTTCTCCCGAGCTTGATCTTGGGGATCCTTATCCCAGCAAATTTAGCCCTTTTGATTACTTTTGTTTACCACAAAGAAAACTTGTTGCTAAACGAAGGGAGTATGAGATGAGTTTTCGAGATTTGTGTTGGAAATATGCCCTAGAGGCAATAATAAAATGGTTATTAATATATTTCCTTGTTCATGATAACTGTCTATTGTTCATGCTATAATTGTATTAACTGGAAAACGTAATACATGTGTGAATACATAGACCACAACATGTCCCTAGTGAGCCTCTAGTTGACTAGCTCGTTGATCAATAGATGGTTATGGTTTCTTGACCATGGACATTGGATGTCATTGATAACGGGATCACATAATTAGGAGAATGATGTGATGGACAAGACCCAATCCTAAGCATAACACAAGATCGTGTAGTTCGTTTGCCAAAAGCTTTTATAATGTCAAGTATCATTTCCTTAGACCATGAGGTTGTGCAACTCCCGGATACCGTAGGAATGCTTTGGGTGTGCCAAATGTCACAACATAACTGGGTGGCTATAAAGGTGCACTACGGGTATCTCCGAAAGTGTCTGTTGGGTTGGCACGAATCGAGACTGGGATTTGTCACTCCGTGTGACGGAGAGGTATCTCTGGGCCCACTCGGTAATGCATCATCATAATGAGCTCAATGTTACTAAGTAGTTAGCCATGGGATCATGCATTACGGAACGAGTAAAGTGACTTGCCGGTAACGAGATTGAATGAGGTATTGGGATACCTACGATCGAATCTCGGGCAAGTAACGTACCGATTGACAAAGGGAATTGTATACGGGATTGCTTGAATCCTTGACATCGTGGTTCATCCGATGAGATCATCATGGAACATGTGGGAGCCAACATGGGTAACCAGATCCCGCTGTTGGTTATTGGCCAGAGAGCTGTCTCGGTCATGTCTGCATGATTCCCGAACCCGTAGTGTCTACACACTTAAGGTTCAGTGATTCTAGAGTTGTTATGGAAATTAGTGTGCAGTTACCGAATGTTGTTCGGAGTCTCGGATGAGATCCCGGACGTCACGAGGAGTTTCGGAATGGTCCGGAGGTAAAGATTTATATATGGGAAGTCCTATTTTGGCCACCGGAAAATGTTCGGGATTTTTCGATATTGTACCGGGAAGGTTCTAGAAGGTTCTGGAGTGGGGCCCACCTGCATGGGGGGACCCACACGAACGTGGGTAGTGGGGGCAAGGCTCCACACCCCTGGTCAAGGCGCACCAAGATCCCCCCTTAGAAGGAATAAGATCATATCCCGAAGGGATAAGATCAAGATCCCTAAAAGGGGGGAATAACAATCGGTGGGGAAGGAAATGATGGGATTTATTTCCTCCCACCTTTGCCAATGCCCCAATGGACTTGGAGGGCAAGAAACCAGCCCCCTCCACCCCTATATATTGTGGGGAGGCGCATGGGAGCTTCACCCCTTGCCCCTGGCGCAACCCTCTCTCTCCCCAATAACTCCTCCTCCGTAGTGCTTGGCGAAGCCCTGCCGGAGAACTGCAAGCTCCACCACCACGCCGTCATGCTGCCGGAGCTCTCCCTCAACTTCTCCTCTCCCCTTGCTGGATCAAGAAGGAGGAGACGTCCCCGGGCTGTACGTGTGTTGAACGCGGAGGCGCCGTCCGTTTGGCATTAGATCGGATCTTCCGCGATTTGAATCGCCGCGAGTACGACTCCCTCATCCGCGTTCTTGTAACGCTTCCGCATCGCGATCTTCAAGGGTATGAAGATGCACTCCCCTCTCTGTCGTTGCTAGCCTCTCCATAGATTGATCTTGGTGATGCGTAGAATTTTTTTAATTTCTGCAACGATCCCCAACAGTGGCATCATGAGCTAGGTCTATTGCGTAGATTCTATGCACGAGTAGAACACAAGTTGTTGTGGGCGTCGATTTTGTCAATTTACTTGCCATTACTAGTCTTATCTTGATTCGGCAGCATCGTGGGATGAAGTGGCCCGGATCGACCTTACACGTATGCTTACGTGAGACAGGTTCCACCAACTGACATGCACTAGTTGCATAAGGTGGCTAGCGGGTGTCTGTCTCTCCCACTTTAGTCGGATCGGATTCGATGAAAAGGGTCCTTATGAAGGGTAAATAGCAGTTGGCATATCATGTTGTGGTTTTGGCGTAGGTAAGAAACATTCTTGCTAGAAACCTATAGCAGCCACGTAAAAAACTTGCAACAACAATTAGAGGACGTCTAACTTGTTCTTTCAGCATATGCCGTGTGATGTGATATGGCCAAAAGGATGTGATGAATGATATATATGTGATATATGAGATTGATCATGTTCTTGTAATAGGAATCATGACTTGCATGTCGATGAGTATGACAACCGGCAGGAGCCATAGGAGTTGTCTTAATTTATTGTATGACCTGCGTGTCATTGAATAACGCCATGTAATTACTTTACTTTATTGCTAAACTGTTAGCCATAGTAGTAGAAGTAATAGTTGGCGAGACAGCTTCATGAAGACACGATGATGGAGATCATGGTGTCATGCCGGTGAAGGTGATGATCATGGCGCCCCGAAGATGGAGATCAAAAGGAGCAAAATGATATTGGCCATATCATGTCACTATTTGATTGCATGTGATGTTTATCATGTTTTTACATCTTATTTGCTTAAAACGATGGTAGCATAAATAAGATGATCCCTTGCTAAAATTTCAAGAAAATGTTCCCCCTAACTGTGCAGCGTTGCGAAGGTTCGTTGTTTCGAAGCACCACGTGATGATCGGGTGTGATAGATTCTAACGTTCGAATACAATGGGTGTAAGCCATATTTACACAAGCAAAACACTTAGGTTGACTTGACGAGCCTAGCATGTACAGACATGGCCTCGGAACACAAGAGACCGAAAGGTCGAACATGAGTCGTATAGCAGATACGATCAACATGAAGATGTTCACCGATGATGACTAGTCCGTCTCACGTGATGATCGGACACGACCTGGTTGTCTCGGATCATGTATCACTTAGATGACTAGAGGGATGTTTATCTGAGTGGGAGTTCATTAAATAATTTCATTAGATGAACTTAATTATCATGAACATAGTCAAAAGGTCTTTGCAAATTATGTCGTAGCTCGAGTTTTAATTCTACTGTTTTAGATATGTTCCTAGAGAAAATTTAGTTGAAAGTTGATAGTAGCAATTATGCGGACTGGGTCCGTAAACTGAGGATTGTCCTCATTGCTGCGTAGAAGGCTTATGTCCTTAATGCACCGCTCGGTGTGCTGAACCTCGAACGTCATCTGTGGATGTTGTGAACATCTGACATACACATTTTGATGACTACATGATAGTTCAGTAATGTTAAAAAGTTTAGAATTGTGGCGCCGAAGACGTTTTTGAAGCGTCGCGGAACATATGAGATGTTTCAAGGGATGAAATTGGGATTTCAGGCTCGTGCCCACGACAAGAGGTATGAGACCTTCGACAAGTTTCTTAGCCTACAAACTAATTGAGAAAAGCTCAATCGTTGAGCTTGTACTCAGATTGTCTGGGTACAAAAATCACTTGAATCGAGTGGGAGTTAATCTTCCAGATGAGATAGTGATGTTTCATTGCCACCAAGCTACTAGAGCTTCGTGATGAACTATAACCTATCAGGGATAGATATGATGATCCTTGAAATATTCGCAATGTTTGACACCGCGAAAGTAGAAATCAAGAAGGAGCATTAATTGTTGATGGTTAGTGAAACCACTAGTTTCAAGAAGGGAAAGGGCAAGAAGGGATACTTCATGAAATGGCAAATCAGTTGCTGCTCTAGTGAAGAAACCCAAGGTTGAACCCAAACCCGAGACTAAGTGCTTATGTAATGAGGGGAACAGTCACTGAAGCAGAACTACCCTAGATACTTGGTAGATGAGAAGGCTGGCAAGGTCAACAGAAGTATATTGGATATACATTATATTGATGTGTACTTTACTAGTACTCCTAGTAGCACCATGGTAATAGATACCGGTTCAGTTGCTAAGTGTTAGTAACTTGAAATAAAAGGCTACGGAATAAACGGAGACTAGCTAAAGGTGAGATGATGATATGGTTTGGAAGTGTTTCCAAGGTTGATGTGATCAAGCATCGCATACTCCCTCTACCATCGAGATTGGTGTTAAACCTAAGTAATTGTTATTTGGTGTTTGCGTTGAGCATAGACATGATTGGATTATGTTTATCGCAATAAGGTTATTCATTTAAGGAGAATAATGATTACTCTGTTTATTTGAATAATACCTTCAATGGTCTTGCACCTAAAATGAATGGTTTATTGAATCTCGATCGTAGTGATACACATGTTCATGCCAAAAGATATAAGATAGTAATGATATAGTGCCACCTACTTGTGGCACCGCCATTTGAGTCATATTGGTATAAAACGCATGAAGAAGCTCCATGTTGATGGATCTTTGGACTCACTCATTTTTGAAAAGATTGAGACATGTGAACCATGTCTATTGGTATATACGCATGAAGAAACTCCATGCAGATAGACCGTTTGGACTCATTTGATTTTGAATCACTTGAGACATGCAAATCATACCACATGGGCAAGATGACTGAAAGCCTCGTTTCAGTAAAATGGAACAAGAAAGCAACTTGTTGGAAATAATACATTTTGATGTCCAATGAGTGCTGAGGCACACAGTGGATATCGTTATGTTCTTACTTCACATATGATTTGAGTAGATACTGTGTATATTTACTTGATGAAACACAAGTCTGAATTATTGAATGGTTCAAGTAATTTCAAGAGTGAAGTTGAAGATCGTCGTGACAAGAGGATAAAATGTCTATGATGTGATCATAGAGATGAATATCTGAGTTGCGAGTTTGGTACACAATTGAGACATTGTGGAAATTGCTTCACAACTAACACCGCCTGGAACACCATAGTGTGATGGTGTGTCCGAACATCATAGATGCACCCCATTGGATATGGAGCATACCATGATGTCTCTTATCGAATTACCACTATCGTTCATGGGTTAGGCATTAGAGACAACCACAATCACTTTAAATAGGGCACCACGTAATTCCGTTGAGATGACACCGTATGAACTATGGTTTAGAGAAACCTAAGCTGTCGTTTCTTGAAAGTTTGGGGCTGCGATGCTTATGTGAAAAAAAAGTTTCATCCTGATAAGCTCGAACCCAAAGCGGATAAATACATCTTCATAGGACACCCAAAACAGTTGGGTATACCTTCTATTTCAGATCCGGAAGCAAAAGTGATTGTTTCTAGTAACGGGTCCTTTCTCGAGGAAAAGTTTCTCTCGAAAGAATTGAGTGGGAGGATGGTGGAGACTTGATATGGTTATTGAACCGTCACTACAACTAGTGTGTAGCAGGGCACATGAAGTTGTTCCTGTGGCACCTACACCAGTTGAAGTGGAAGCTGATGATAGTGATCATGAAACTTCGGATCAAGTCACTACCAAACCTCGTAGGTCGACAAGGATGCGTATTGCTTCGGAGTGGTACGGTAATCCTGTCTTGGAGGTCATGTTGCTAGACACAATGAACCTACGAGCTATGGAGAAGCGATGGTGGGTCTGGATTCTGACAAATGGCTTGAGGACATAAAATCCAAGAGAGGATCCATGTATAAAACAAAGTGTAGACTTTGGAAGAACTACTTTATGGTCGTAAGGCTGTTGGGTACAGATGGATTTTAAAAGGGAAGACGGACAATGATGGTAAGGGTCACCATTAAGAAATCTCGACTTGTCGCTAAGATGTTTTCCGACAAGTTCAAGCAGTTGACTACGATGACACTTTCTCACTCGTAGTGATGCTAAGAGTCTATTGAAATTATATTAGCAGTTCCTGCATTATTTATGAAATCTTCCAAATAGGATGTCAAAACATTGTTTCCTCAATGATTTTCTCGAGGAAAGGTTGTATGTGATACAACCAGAAGGTTTTGTCAATCCTAAAAGATGTTAACAAGTATGCAAAGCTCCAGCAATCCTTCTAAGGACTGGAGTAAGCATCTCGGAGTTGGAATATACGCTTTGATGAGATGATCAAAGATTTTTGGTTTATACAAAGTTTATGAGAAACTTGTATTTCCAAAGAAGTGAGTGGGAGCACTATAACATTTTTGATGAGTATATGTTGTTGACATATTGTTGATCGGAAATGATGCAGAATTTCCGGAAAGCATATAGGGTTATTTAAAAAGTGTTTTTCAATGGAAAACCTGGATTAAGCTACTTGAACATTAAGCATCAAGATCTATAAGGATAAATCAAAATTGCTTGATAGTACTTTCAAATGAGTGCACATCGTGACAAGATTTTGAAGGAGTTCAAAATAGATCGGCAAAGAAGGAGTTCTTGGCTGTGTTATAAGGTGAGAGTATTGAGTAAGACTCAAGA
This sequence comes from Triticum timopheevii, assembly GCA_963921465.1. Lineage (NCBI taxonomy): Eukaryota > Viridiplantae > Streptophyta > Magnoliopsida > Poales > Poaceae > Triticum > Triticum timopheevii. Next base: position 277,567,142 of record OY997266.1, on the reverse strand, counting down.
CCTGACCACGGCAGAAGAGAGAGAAAGGATGAAGGTCGTCTCCTATGCTTTAGACGTAGGCTCCAGAGTATGCTATGCTATGTACCGCACCTAAAGTGTGCCTTGCCATGAGTCAGTCAAGGGGTACAAGTGTGATCCAGGAATGGATCACAGGACAGCGGTCAAGGTTATCCTTAGTAACTAGTGGACTAAGGAATTTTCTCGATTATGGAGGTGGTAAAAGAGTTCTTCGTAAAGGGTTACGCCGATGCAAACTTTGACACTAATCTGGATGACTTTGAGTAGTAGACCAGATTCGTATAGTAGAGCAGTTATTTGGAATAGTTCCAAATAGCGCGTGGTAGCTACATCTAGGAGATGACATAGAGATTTGTAAAGCACACACGGATCTGAAAGATTCAGACCCGTTGACTAATAACCTCTCTCACAAGCTAGATATGATCAAACCCAATGGGTGTTGGATTCATTACAATCACATAGTGATGTGAACTAGATTATTGACTCTAGTGAAAGTGGGAGACTGTTGGAAATATGCCCTAGAGGCAATAATAAAATGGTTATTATTATATTTCCTTGTTCATGATAATTGTCTATTGTTCATGCTATAATTGTATTAACTGGAAACCGTAATACATGTGTGAATACATAGACCACAACATGTCCCTAGTGAGCCTTTAGTTGACAAGCTTGTTGATCAATAGATGGTTATGGTTTCTTGACCATGGACATTGGATGTCATTGATAACAGGATCACATCATTAGGAGAATGATGTGATGGACAAGACCCAATCCTAAGCATAGCACAAGATCGTGTAGTTCGTTTGCTAAAAGCTTTTCTAATGTCAAGTATCATTTCCTTAGACCATGAGATTGTGCAACTCCCGGATACCGTAGGAATGCTTTGGGTGTGCCAAACGTCACAACGTAACTGGGTGGCTATAAAGGTGCACTACAGGTATCTCCAAAAGTGTCTGTTGGGTTGGCACGAATCGAGACTGGGATTTGTCACCCCGTGTAACGGAGAGGTATCTCTGGGCCCACTCGGTAATGCATCATCATAATGAGCTCAATGTGACTAAGTAGTTAGTCACGAGATCATGCATTACGGAACGAGTAAAGTGACTTGCCAGTAACGAGATTGAATGAGGTATTGGGATACCGATGATCAAATCTCGGGCAAGTAACGTACCGATTGACAAAGGGAATTGTATGCGGGATTGCTTGAATCCTTGACATTGTGGTTTATCCGATGAGATCATCATGGAACATGTGGGAGCCAACATGGGTATCCAGATCCCGCTGTTAGTTATTGGCCAGAGAGCTGTCTCGGTCATGTCTGCATGATTCGCGAACCCGTAGGGTCTACACACTTAAGGTTCGGTGATGCTAGAGTTGTTATGGGAACTAGTGTGCAGTTACCGAATGTTGTTCAGAGTACCGGATGAGATCCCGGACATCACGAGGAGTTCCGGAATGGTCTGGAGGTAAAGATTTATATATGAGAAGTCCTATTTTGGCCACCAGAAAATGTTCGGATTTTTCGGTATTGTACCGGGAAGGTTCTAGAAGGTTGCGGAGTTGGGCCCACCTGCATTGTGGGACCCACATGAACGTGGGTAGTGGGGGAAAGGCCCCACACCCCTGGTCAAGGCGCACCAAGATCCCCCCTTAGAAGGAATAAGATCATATCCCGAAGGGATAAGATCAAGATCCCTAAAAAGGGGGATAACAATTGGTGGGGAAGGAAATGATGGGATTTATTTCCTCCCACCTTTGCCAACGCCCCAATGGACTTGGAGGGCAAGAAACCAGCCCCCTCCACCCCTATATATAGTGGGGAGGCGCATGGGAGCTTCACCCCTTGCCCCTGGCGCAGCCCTCTCCCTCCCCAACAACTCCTCCTTCGTAGTAGTGCTTGGCGAAGCCCTGCCGGAGAACTGCAAGCTCCACCACCACACCGTCGTGCTGCCAGAGCTCTCCCTCAACTTATCCTCTCCCCTTGCTGTATCAAGAAGGAGGAGACGTCACCGGGCTGTACGTGTGTTGAATGCGGAGGCGCCGTCCGTTCGGTGTTAGATCGGATCTTCCGCGATTTGAATCGCCGCGAGTACGACTCCCTCATCCGCGTTCTTGTAATGCTTCCGCATCGCGATCTTCAAGGGTATGAATATGCACTCCCCTCTCTCTCATTGCCAGTCTCTCCATAGATTGATCTTGGTGATGCGTAGAAATTTTTTAATTTCTGCAACGATCCCCAACAATTTTCCTTATCATTACTATGACTATACATATATCTATTAGTGTTTTTATGCCTAGCTAAGGGCGTTAAACAATAGCGCTTGTTGGGAGGCAACCTAATTTTATTTTTGTTCTATGCTTTTTGCTCCGGTTTTGCTTTGAATAATTCATCTAGCATCTGGTTAGATGTGGTCTTGTGTTTTATTTAGTATTTGTGCCAAGTAAGACCTTTGGGATAGCTTACGGTGATAGTTGTTTTGATCTTGCTGAGAAACAGAAAATTTTGTGCCCAGGAAAATAATTTTCATAATTCACAGAAGCGTGCTTTTGATCTTATTCTTTTTGCTCTGGATTGGTACACAAATTTCCCAGGTTTTCCTAATTTTTCAGAATTTGTGGCGTTACAGAAGTATTCGAGAGTTACAGACTGCTACAGATTGTTCTGTTTTTGGACACATACTATTTTCTTTGTCTTGTTTGTTTATTTTGATGAATCTATGGGTAGTATCAGGGGGTATGAACCATGGAAAATTTGTAATACAATAGATACTACACCAATATAAATAAAGAATGAGTTCACAACAGTACCATAAAGTGGTGATTTATTTTATTATACTAGCGAAGCTTATGAGATTTTCTGTTGAGTTTTGTGTAGTGAAGTTTTCAAGTTTTGGGTAAGGTTTTGATGGACTATGGAATAAGGAGTGGCAAGAGCCTAATCTTGGGGATTCCCAAGGCACCCCAAGGTAATATTCAAGGACAACCAAGAGCCTAAGCTTGGGGATGCCCCGGAAGGCATCGCCTCTTTCGTCTTCATCTATCGGTAACTTTATTTGAGGCTATATTTTTGTTCACCACATGATATGTGTTTTGCTTGGAGCGTTTTGTATGATTTGAGTCTTTGCTTTTTAGTTTGCCACAATCATCCTTGCTGTACACACCTTTTGAGAGGGACACACATCAATCATGATTTATTAGAATACTCTATGTGCTTCACTTATATCTTTTGAGCTAGGCAATATTGCTCTAGTGCTTCACTTATATATTTTTATAGTATAGCGGTGGTTTTATTTTATATAAATTGATGAACTCTCATGCTTCACTTATATTATTTTGAGAGTCTCTAAACAGCACGGTAATTGCTTTGGTTATAAATTTAGTCCTAGTATGATAGGCAATCAAGAGGGATATAATAAAAACTTTCATATAAAGAGCATTGAATACTATGAGAAGTTTGATTCTTTATGATTGTTTTGAGATATGAAGATGGTGATATTAGAGTCATGCTAGTGAGTAATTGTGAATTTGAGAAACACTTGTGTTGGGGTTTGTGATTCCCGTAGCATGAACGTATGGTGAACCATTATGTGATGAAGTCGGAGCATGATTTATTTTTTGATTGTCTTCCTTATGAGTGGTGGTCGGGGACGATGACGAGGACAACAATACCATTGTTACACCCACAGCCACTACTGCTACATATACTGGAGCAATTACTCGATCTCGCGCACGCCAATTAAATTATCAGGTACTTTCGTTTCTTGGTAATGATTCTAATGTTCATGAGAATATGATGATGCCTAAATTGGATACATTTGTTTTGCTTACAAGTGAAGGGCCTAGCTTGGATAAGGATGAACATGGGAGCAAGAACAAGCATGGAGATGATGGCATGCCCAAGGGGAACAAGAACGGAGTTATAAGTGATGATTTCAGGACTTTGAAGCCACCATAATGGGTGCATGAAGCCTTGGACGAAATATACAAGATGCCACTTCATAAATTTCGTCCCGAGGCTATTCTAGGTGCTGCGTCACCTTATTATTGGGCCAGGCCCATGTAATTTCGAAATACATAAGTACATGCTATTTTTAGAGTCTGTATATGTGGGGAAACAAGAGATAGGGTTGATTTCGGACCCCTCCACAAGGGCCACGAAATCCCCCCTCTTAGGGCACCGTATACACTTTGGTTTTGTTTAGATTAAAGTTCGCCATAGCTGCAACTTCGTGTACTTCGTTTGTGTTCAACGGCCAGCCAAAGGCGTCACAGAACCCCACCTTGATCAATAAAGCTTTCCTCTTATATTCGCAATATCCAGATTGCAATCTTAGGTTCTTGCTTGTTCTTCATTTGCCTGTAGGAAACAGACCTTCGTGGTCAGGTTGATCGTGCTCCGGCGTGGTCAATAACCTCTCGGAGTTGGTTTAGCGATTGCTAAGGCGTGACGTCCTCACACGTTCGTAGTCGGATCGTCAAAGTCGATTTCCTCCAAAACGATAGCCACCATCTCATCGAAATACGGGACACCTTTGCCTCTATCAAGTGGTATCAGATTTTCAGGTTACTCGATGAGATTTTACAGTTTTTCGTAGTTTAGATCGAGTCTTTTCTTCATACCTATAGTCCACGAAAAAGCCAATTTTTTTATTAGGGTTAGTTCATCCTATCTGAACCAATCTGAGCCTTTGCATAATCTCTTCTGTATTTGCTTTGTTGAATTTGCAATTGCATCTTCGTGTCAAGTTGCTGGTCTTAGTGTCTAGTTTCCCTTAGAGTTTCGAGTTCTGTTCACAAGTTGTCACGCCGCCACCGCACCATCGTCATCGCTCCTGCCATCTACCACCACCACTAATCCGCACCGCTCTGAATCCATATCCATATACCACCACCAATCCGTATCCATATACCACCACCAATCCTATCCACATACCACCACCGATCCGTATCCATATACCACCACCGATCTGTATCCATATACCACCACCGCTACCATATACCACCACCGTTGTCATATCCTACCACCATATATCCACCACCAATCGGAGTTACTTTCATATTAGGTTTGTTTTCGAGATCCGTCTATTTTCCGATTCGTGTTTCCTTGCGTGAGTAGGTTTCAGGAAAAAAAGAGCCTGGAGACCCCCGGGCAGTTTTTATGCCAAAATTTTCGCAGGCAAAAATATTTTTTCCCTATCCAATTTTTAGGCTTTTCTGAGCCTTTTGAGCCACGTGCCATCATAGTGATTTTTTGGCGCACTTTTTCGTCGTCACTGCCCTGATTTCCGAAAAAAAGTCAAAAAAATATAATTTCGTGCCTATCCTGTCAGTTTGACCTGAGAAGAGTTTTGAGACACTCGCCATTATAGTGATTTTTCGCAAAAAAAAAGAAAAAGAGGAGCGCAAAAAAAAAGAGGAGCGCAAAAAAAAAACAAAGCGAAAAAAATTCCGGAGTGTGCTTTTCCCTTGTTTATGTGCAGCGTCGTGATTTTGTTAGTGTTCTAGGCTCGCGTCTCTAGCACGGTCTAGCCTAGGACCAGCACAGTACCGTTGTTGAGCGTTTATTCAATTTTGCATATCTGAATTGATTATTGCTGACCCTTTTGTTACCATATTATAAGCCTTCCCAGCTCCACTACATCTACGTCGTGCGTTTCACTCTCCCTGGTAATCGCTCTATCCAAGCTTTGAGAGTTTTGACTACAACGGTTGCCGATCACTGCCTGCTGCTGGGTAAGAATTGGTAAGAATTTGAGTTTTTGCTTGACGGATTTGTGACACCCACCACCACCACTTGTTAGTAGTCTGTAGGATCATATTGTGTGTTTCTATTGCTGCTAACCATGCCAGGATCACAAGCCGACGAGATTGACTGGGAGAACTTAACGAACAAGGAGCTTCATGATAAGTTTCAGCAAGTGACGACTGAACAAGTGCAAGATGTGCTGAACAATTTTGAAGAGGCCATGGAGAAGATCACTGGCCTTGAGAAGACGTTCGAAACAAAGCTCGATAACAAATTTAATGAACTGCTTGCGCATCTTCCACAACCGGCTGCACTTGCCGCACCTCTGCAACAACAACAACTACTACCTCCATGTCGCGAAACAGCCCTCCGCCGAGCAAGCCGTGTCCTTCTTCAGCCTGGCCAAACTGTTGGGATGCTGTTGATACTTCTGTGGCTCCTACTGCTGATGCGGAGGATGATTATGCGGGAGATTACGAGGATGAGGTTGATCAAAATCAGAACTACGTGCAACGACCAGCACCACAACCACCAGGTCGTGCACATGGAAATAATCACAATGGTAGGCCTCTCCCTCAGGTACGAGATCATGACCATCTTCCTAAATTGAAATTGAATATTCCACCATTTGAGGGTAGATATGTTCCTGATATATATCTTACTTGGGAGTTGGAAACTGAACAATGATTTACATGTTTACAATATCCTGAGGAGAGACGTGTTCCTGCTGCTATTTGTGCTTTCACTAGCTTTGCATGTGTTTGGTGGTCTGAACATTGTAGATTATATCCTATTCCAGCTACTTGGGCTGCTTTGAAAACTGCTATGCGTACTTGTTGGGTTCCACAATATTATGAACGTGAATTAATTCAAAAATTGCAGCGTTTAAGACAAGAAAAAAAATCTGTAGAAGAATATTATCAGGAATTACAAACTGGCATGATTAGATGTGGTATTGTTGAGGAGAATGAAGCTATGCTTGCACATTTTATGGGTGGATTAAATAGAGAGATTTAGACTATTCTAGAGTATAAGGAGTATACTAATATCACTTGTTTATTCCATCTTGCTTGTAAAGCTGAACGTGAAGTGCAGGATCGACAGGCATTGGCGCGAACTAACTTTTCTGCAGGTTGACCTTCAGCATGGACACCGCGTAAATCTTCTACTTCCACTGCACCAGCACCTCCATCAGGTGCCACCTATAGCCGTGATACAAGAAAGCAGGCACAAACACCACTATCTGCCAGGAGCGCACCTGCCGGGCCTGCACAGAGCTCTTCTTCTTCCATGGCATCAACAGGGCACACAAGTGATATTATTTGTCGTCGTTGTAAGGGAAGAGGTCATTATGCGAGAGAATGCAAATCTCAGCGTGTGATGATTGCTACTGAGGATGGTGGGTATGAGTCCGCTAGTGACTATGATGAGGAGACTTTGGCACTTATTACAAGTGAAGAACACGGTGGAGCTGATTCTAATCTTGAGACGCAATACATGGCTCCTGAAGACGCTGACAGGTATGAATGTTTAGTTGCTCAACGTGTTTTGAGTGTTCAGGTCACACAAGTTGAGCAAAATCAGAGGCACAATTTGTTCCATACAAAGGGAGTTGTGAAGGAACGTTCTGTGCGTGTCATCATAGACGGAGGGAGCTGCAACAACTTGGCTAGCATGGAGATGGTGGAGAAGATATCTCTCACCACAAGACCACATCCACATCCTTACTACATCCAATGGTTCAACAACAGCGGCAAGGTTAAGGTAACACGTATTGTTCGTGTGCATTTTAGTATCTCTACATATGCTGATTATGTTGATTGCGATGTGGTACCTATGCAACCATGTTCCTTATTACTTGGTCGACCATGGCAATTTGATAAAAATTCTGTACACCATGGTAGAAACAATCAATATACTCTTTTTCATAAGGATAAAAATATTACTTTGCTTCCTATGACTCCTGATTCCATTTTGAAAGATGATATTAATAGAGCTAATAAAGCAAAACAGGAGAAAAATAAGAGTGAAAATCAGATTGTGGCAAAAGAATTTGAGCAACAAATGAAGCCTAATAGTAAACCATCTAGGGCCAGTTCTTTTAGGCGATTCTCCCAGAATCGCCCCCCTCCCCAGCTTCTCCCAGAATCATCACTTCATATTTTTTAACAATCCTAGCTAATTAGACCTTAACTAGATAGGATTGTAAAAAATATATATGGTGGCGATTCTGGGAGAAGCTAGGGAGGGGGGCGATTCTTGGAGAATTGCTCAAAAGAACTGGCCGCTAGTGTTGCTTCTGAAATTAAATTGAAAAGTGCATGTTTACTTGCCACTAAATCTGATATTGATGAGCTAGATTTCAGCAAATCTGTTTGCTATGCTTTTGTGTGCAAAGAGGCATTATTTTCATTTGAGGACGTGCCTTCCTCTTTGCCTCCTGCTGTCACTAACATTTTGCAGGAGTTCGCTGACGTCTTTCCACAAGACGTGCCACCGGGATTACCTCCCATTTGAGGGATTGAGCATCAGATTGACTTAATTCCTGGTGCATCATTACCCAACCGTGCACCATACCGTACCAATCCAGAGGAGACGAAGGAGATTATGCGTCAAGTACAGGAGCTGCTCAAGAAAGGTTATATACGCGAATCCCTTAGTCATTGTGATGTTCCTATTATTCTAGTGCCGAAAAAGGATGGTACATCACGTATGTGTGTTGATTGTAGAGGCATTAATAATATTACTATTCGTTATTGTCATCCTATTCCTAGGCTAGATGATATGCTTGATGAATTGAGTGGCTCTACAATATTCTCCAAAGTTGATTTTCATACTGGATACCATCAAATTCATATGAAATTGGGAGATGAATGGAAAATGGCATTTAAAACTAAGTTTGGATTATATGAGTGGTTAGTCATGCCTTTTGGGTTAACTAATGCACCTAGTACTTTCATGAGATTAATGAATGAAGTTTTACGTGCTTTTATTGGACAATTTGTGGTACTCTATTTTGATGATATACTTATTTATAGCAGATCTTTGGAGGAACATTTGGAATATCTACGTGCTGTTTTTATTGCTCTATGTGATGCACGTTTGTTTGGTAACCTTGGGAAGTGCACCTTTTGCACCGACCTAGTATCTTTTCTTGGCTATGTTGTTACTCCACAGAGAATTGAAGTTGATAAAGCCAAGATTGAAGCTATTGAGAGTTGGCCGCAGCCCAAAACGGTCACACAAGTGAGGAGTTTTGATGCGGATCATCCTTCGGTCAACCCCATGGACCTTCCATCGTCTCACCAAGCACCAAGAGGACCCATGACTAGAGCATGAGCTAGAGCTCTCGAGACCGAGGTGACTTCTCTCCTTAGTGATATATCACATGATCCTCTCGAGACATGGCTACTACCTCAATCCAGAATGCATTATTAGGTACCAAGAGGACCCTCACGAGGATGCACATGAAGATGGTCAAGACCCCAAGGCCATGGAAGAAGAGAACCAATGGAAGAAGGAAAGAACAGCCTCCAGGCACCGGACATCTGGCCAGGACCCCGGACATTCGGCCCCTGGAGATATACACGGCCAGCCCTCTGCAGAAGAAACTCCAGCGACCGGACATCCGGCGTCCAGCCTGGACATCCGGCCCCCACCGGAAATCCGGCCAAAATCCTGGACATCCGACACCAGCGACCAGAGAGCACAGAAGCTTGCCCCGTCAGCCCGGAAATCCGGTGCCTCCCAAAGAAGCGGACATCGGGCCCCTCCGAGCGGACATCCGGCGTCGCCATTCCAGAGAGCAGAACAACCATCTGCGCCATCCCGGACATCCGGCTCCTCAGCCCGTACATCTGGCGCCTTGCGAGCCACCGGACATCCGGCCCGACGCCCGGACGTCCGGCCTTCCCAGAGCCTGCGCGGGCGTGTTGGACTGAGTCCATGTACCCCTTCGCCCCTAGCCTATATATAGGACTCCTCCGCCTCACTTTATTTAGCATTGTGATAGCTCATTTAGAGATAGAGCTCTGCTCATCTGTACCGGGTCTACTCCACGTGAGGGATCGTGCCTCCTCGGAGAAGATTCATTCGGATTCAAGGCCTCCATCCGGAGAAGACAATCAAGACCTCCTCACGGAGAAGAACGGTTCCCTTTGTATCCTCCCCTTTTTGATTTTGGATCATGTGTTACCTTATGCTTTCGGTGATCTAGCCCTTGTGTGATCGATTACTTGTCGGTTTAGTGATTCTCCTGTTTCTCCCCGTGTTTTCCCTTGTGTTTTCCACGTGTTCTTCATGTTCCCCCCGTAGGATCCACTCCAAACGTGAAAGATCAGCTCCTTAGGGTTCTGCCCTACACCTTCTTGGTATCACGAGCCACGTTGATCACGTTTTTGGAGCCCCTGCCCCTTGTTTTCTAGCTTGATTTTGTTGTTTTCGTCCTAAATCCGAAAATACCCACCAAAAATAGCCCCAATCTTTTTTGTGATTTGTTGGTCTGATGAAGTTTTTTTGGATTTGATCCACGGATCTGCTTTGCATCGAGTTAATCTAGCTTTTCCCCATCTCTCCCGCGATTGCCATCCACCAATTCGTCCGAATTTTGCCCTGGAGTTGCAATTTTTCCCGTGGAGTTCATCGTGTTCGTCCCCGATCCAGAGCCCAGACATCCGCCCCGTGCCCACCGGACATCCGGCGTCCCGTATATCCGGCAGGTCGCCCGGACATCCGGTCCCTGGGAGCAGCAACTCCATTCCCCTCGCCCATTTCCGTATACTTTCGCCCAATTTTGCCCCGGTGCCCACGCTTACTTCCGCATACCCCCAATGCTTTCCACAATCACCACCACCGCTCACCGCTACCTCCTATGTCGATTTTGACACATTTTGGTCTTTGAGATTTTGGGTTGTGGTTCCCGTGTCCTATTGTGTTTCGGCTATATAGGTACGGTTCGATGTCACCATCACCACCTCTCATCTCCATCGACTACTCATCATCGCCTAGGACGGTAACCTCGACGACATGTTTGTCATACCTTGCAATTGCATTGATACCCCACATGGCCTTACTTTTGCATAGTTTACCCATCGAGACTAGCCATTGAGTAATGCAGGCAACGTGACTTGTGCACATTAGTGATCATACTCCATAACATACATACCATACCGCCATGGTGCATATCTTGGCATCAACCAGTGTGTCACAAAGTTGTCATCGCATACACAATTGCTATCTTGGTTCGTGAAGTTTTGCATGAGAAAAGAGCTCAAAAGTGAAAGAGCCACCAAATCTTTTAAGCAAAGAGGAAAGATAAGCAAAGAGCTTATAAGCAAGAACCATAGCATCATACTACATTAAGATTGTCATATAAGATCATCTTGGATCATAGCACCGAAATACCATACATATAGCATACTTGGGATAGAGATTGTTGCATTTTTGCCTAGTAGGTTGTGCACAAGCTCTGTATCCGCCTATTGTGCAATCGCGCTAGCGTCTCTCTAGTATCGTGCAACAAGAGCATTTTCGTGGATTCCACATTTTGGCTCACTTTTGGTTTTCACAATCCCATTTATCTATTTACGTGTGTGTTTCCGTGTACCCCTACTTGCTTGGTCTACTTGTTGCATTTGCAAATCTTTTCCAACATTATTGAATCTCACTTTCGATTGCATCAAATTTTGTGCCACCATCCTAACCAAGCTCCACCATAAGCTTTTACTTGTGTAGGTGTGAGAACCGACAAGAATTGGTACCAATAGTGCTATTTCATTGTCCGCATTTGAGTGAACTTGATTCATCATCAACATCGGTCAAGGTACATTGGTATAAGTTCTTCTCCTTCTACCACTAACATTTTGCTTGGAATGATGGATAGGCCGAGTACTTCTACCAACCCACTCTTCATCGAGCAAGACGATGACATGTCATCATACATCACCAAGAGCCACCTCTTCGGTGCACAACGAGCATTGCATCAAGAGCAACAAGCAATGAACGACCGCATCGACAACCTCGCCACCGACTTGCGACTTTCCAAGCAACGTACAAGAGACTACTTCGACAACAAGCTCGACGCGCACAAGCAAGAGAACGATGCAAGAATGGACGAGATCCATGCCTTGTTGGTGAACCAACCTCCTTCTACATCGTCATACTCAAGACGGAGCCACTCAAGTCGACACTCCGACGACTCCTTCTCCGGCTCTAGTACACCGTCATCGAACACTCTTCGACGAGCCGTGCGTCAAGACCATCATGCATCTCGCAACCCGCTACTAGACAAGCATTCACAAGAGCAAGTCGATGAGCAAGTCCCTCGTCCTCACTCAAACCAAGTCGCTTTTGCTCAACGTCGCCAAGAAGAAGAAGAACGAGCACGTCTACACCAAGAGCAACAAGACGCTGAGGCTCAACGTCTTCAACAACAACTACGTGAAGCGCAAGCTCTTGAGGCGCAACGTGCCCTTCAAGAATCAAGTCGAGCCATTGCCAACCGCAATCGCGAACGGCGCAATCAAGAGGAAGCCCTTCGAGAAGAAATCCAAGAGAGGAACTACCAACCGCGTGTGCAACGTCAAGCTCCACAAGCTCCTCCACAAGCTCGTCAAGCTCCACCTCAACCTCAAGTTCAACAAGAGCAAGTTGATAATGGACTTCCTCCATGCCAAGAGCAACATGAGGATGATTACCCTCCATGTCAAGGGCGTCATCATCACCATCGCCAAAAACACAATGAAGAGCAACGCTATGGCAAGCTTAAATTCACCATGCCCAAGTTCAATGGAAGCAATGATCCCGAAGAATACCTCTCATGGGCATTGAAGGTCGACAAAATATTTTGTTTACACAACTATGAGGAAGAGAAGAAGATCTCTATGGCATCACTTGAGTTCCAAGACTATGTGCTCATATGGTGGGAACAAGTCCTTGAGCACCGACAAGCAAGAGGTGAACCTCCAATCACCACTTGGGGCTCAAATGAAGGATGTCATGCGAGCACGTTTTGTGCCAACTTACTACAACCGTGATCTCTTCAAGAATCTACAACTCCTCAAGCAAGGAACAAAGAGTGTTGAAGAATACTACAAGGAAATGGAGATTGCCATGATTCGAGCCAATGTCACGGAGGATGATGAGAAAACTATGGCACGATTCTTTGAAAGTGCGTTATATCGACTAGAGGGGGGGTGAATAGGCGATTTTTATGAATTCTTCACTGAGGAATTTGCTGATGAGGAAATTCCTTAGCGAAGAACTACTTGCGGCGGAATAAGTACTCAGAAGTAAACATAACAGGATACAAGCATGGTCATCATGATGAAATGAAGACTAGCACAGAGTACAGAAAGCGTAATCACAGGATAACACAAGATGAAGACAAACAGATTGAAGAAATTGAACTGAGGAATTTGTGAAAGTCTTCAGTCAAAGTCTTCAAGCATAGATATGAACAAACATTCAACACAGTAATGAGGAAATGAAAGGGTTGAGGAGATAGAACCAGTTAGTTGGTGAAGACAATGATTTGGTAAACCAGTTCCAACTGCTGTCTCAGTTGTACGTCTGGTTGGAGCGGCTGAGTATTTAAACTCGAGGACACGCAGTCCCGGACACCCAGTCTCTGAGCCGCAACTCAGGACACCCAGTCCTCACCGTATTCTCCTTGAACTAAGACCACGCAGGCCTCGTCCAATCACTCATGGTAAGTCTTCAGGTGACTTCCAAACCTTCACAGACTTGGTCACTCGGCGATCCACAATTCCTCTTGGATGCTCTAGACCTTGACGCCTAACCGTCTGGAAGAAGCATAGTCTTCAAAGGTAACAAGCGTCGGATCCACGCGGGATCAATTTCTTCAGTGATGCTCAATCACTTTGGGTTTGTGGGGGTTTGGTTTTGGGATTTTCCTCACTTGATGATTTTTGCTCAAAGTCCTCGGAGGATGGGTTGCTCTCAAATGACAAGTGTCAAGTTCTCTTGGAGCAGCCAACCAGCTAGTGGTTATAGGGGGCGGCTATTTATAGCCTAGGGAGCAGCCCGACATGATAAGACATAAATGCCCTTCAATGATATGACCGTTAGGTGGATAGGATATTTTGGGACAGCTGGCGCGCAGCACAGCAACAGTCGGAAATTTGACTCTCAAATTCCTCAGGGCTATCATGTTCCTCACTGTGTAGGCAATTCGCACTGGCGAATTCCTAACTCCTCAGTCAGAGCAAAGTCATCAGTGACCAGAAGAACTGCGTCTCTGTCACTGAAGAAAATGACTGAACTGTATGAGATTTCCAATGGCTTCACTCGAAGGGATTGGTAGGTGTAGGATTTTGAGTTGAGCATGACATGGAAATTTTTCCTTAGTATTTCCTCGACCCCCTTTAACAGTACGATGTTTCCTATGACTCAAGAAAGAGAAAATGAAACTACGAAAACAAAAGTCTTCACGCTTCATGTTCCTCGAGTGAATATCAAGTCTTCAAGGTCACACCAATTTCTTCACTTTCAAAGTCTTCAGAAAGTCTTCAGAATATCAAAGTCTTCAGTCGAAGAACTTCATTTTTAGGGGTCGACTTTCTCTGTAAATATCAAACTCCTCATAGACTTATAGACCTGTGTACACTCACAAACGCATCAGTCCCTTAACCTATAAGTCTTCAATACACCAAAATCACTAAGGGGCACTAGATGCACTTACATTCTTGAATGGACTCAATCATCCCATCAAGAAGATCGCCGACTTCCAACCCTACTCCAACCTCATTGAGCTCGTGCATCAAGCTACAAAGGCGGAACGTCAAGTGCAAGATGACTTCAAGTACGCCAAGTACTCATCCAAGACCTACGGCTTCTCCAGCATCCAAGCTTCAACAACTCCTCCAACATCTACATCAACCAAACCTTCTCCAAGCAACGACGACAAGTCAAGTTATAAGAAAACTTCGGCAAGTTCAAGTTGTCTTCCTCCTACTACAAGCAACTTCAAGCCGCGTGCTTCTTCATCTACTCCGACCGATGAGACCATCAAGACAAGCTCCTTCAAGTGTTTCACTTGCGGCGGCCGAGGCCACAACTCCTATGAATGCACAAACAAGCGCACCATGATCCTCAACGACGATGGCACCTACGACTCCATGAGTGATGAGGAGATGGAAGATCTTGAGCAAGTGGCCATGCACCGGCGAGTGAACGAGGATGAAGATGATCAAGTCTTTTGTGATGAGGATTCGAACCCCGCTCTCGTTGTCTCCAAGGTCTTAACTCTTCAACATCAACAAGAAGAAGACAAACGATGCCACATCTTCCACACAAAGGCCGGCATCAATGGAAGGTCCGTCAAGGTCATCATCGATGGAGGTAGTTGTCACAACTTGGCAAGTGAAGAACTATGCTCCAAGCTTCAATTGGTCAAGAGGAAGCACCCGCACCCCTACAACGCTCAATGGCTAAGTGACTCCGGCACTATACGAGCTGAGCATACGGTCCAAGTCTCCTTCAAAATTGGTGCCTATGAAGACACTTTGGAGTGTGATGTGGTCCCCATGACCGTGTGCCACCTCCTTTTTGGTAGGCCATGGCAATTTGACCGTGGTGTCATCCAAAACGGGCGCACCAATCACTATAGCTTCAAGATGAAAGGGAAGGAATATGTGCAACGACCTATGTCTCCTAGTCAAGTGATAGCCGACAAGCAAGCCACCCATCATGGAGAGAAGAGTGAGAAAGTGATCCACCCAAAAGTGAGTGAGAGCCACAAGCCAAACTTGAGTGTCTCTTCGCCTAGTGAGAAAAACCTAGCCCTATTTGCCGCAAAAAGTGAGATGAGAGAAGTGTGTGAGAACCCATCGAGTATTATGCACTTTGTCCTTGTGTGCAAGGATGGAGAACCAAAAACTAACACCTCTCACGAGCTACCTTTAGTGTTTCAATCTCTTTTTCAGGAATTTCAAGATGTTTTCTCCGATGAGCTACCTTCGGGTCTAACTCCTCTACGAGGCATTGAGCATCGAATCGACCTCATCCCCGGAGCGCCCCTACCAAACAAAGCTCCATACCGCATCAACCCGGAAGAAACTAAGGAGATCCAACGTCAAGTACAACAACTAATTGACAACGGTCATGTACGTGAAAGCCTAAGCCCTTGTGTCGTTCCGGTTATACTTGTGCCTAAGCCCGATGGAAGTTTCCGCTTGTGTTCCGATTGTAGACCTATAAATGCTATTACCATTCGCTATAGGCATCCCATTCCTCGCTTAGATGATATGCTTGATGAACTTAGTGGAGCCAACTTTTTCTCAAAAATTGATCTTAAAAGTGGCTATTATCAAATCCGCATTCAAGAAGGTGATGAATCGAAAACTACTTTCAAAACCAAATTTGGCTTATATGAGTGGTTAGTTATGCCTATGGGTTTATCGGAGGCTCCCGGTAGTTTCGTGCGTCTTATGCATCATGTGCTTCGCCCTTATATTGGAGTCTTTGTTGTGGTTTACTTCAATGATATTCTTGTGTTTAGCAAAACCACGAAAGAACATCTTAATCATGTTAGGGCTATTTTGCAAATCCTTCGCAAGGAAAGTCTTTATGCCAACATGAAAAAGTGCACATTTGGTGTTGACAAAGTGGTTTTCTTGGGTTTTGTTGTATCTTCCAAGGGTGTCCATGTTGATGAATCTAAAGTTTAAGCAATTAAAACTTGGCCCCAACCCACCAATTTGCAACAAGTGCGTAGTTTTCTTGGTCTAGCAGGTTTTTATCGTCGCTTTGTGAAAGACTTTAGCACTATTGCCGCTCCTTTGCATGCTTTGAGTAAGAAGAATGCTCCTTTTGTTTGGGGATCTTTGCAATCCACCGCTTTTGATGAGCTTAAGTCCTTGCTTACTCATGCTCCGATTCTTGCTTTGCCCAACTTTGACAAAACTTTTGAGGTTCATTGTGATGCAAGTGATACCAGAATTGGCGGAGTTTTGATGCAAGAAAAACGAGCCATTGCTTATTTTAGTGAAAAACTCTCCGGTGCTCAACTTAACTATCCCATCTATGACAAAGAATTGTATGCTTTAGTGCGTGTGCTACATGTTTGGGAACATTATCTTAGACCTCATGAGTTTGTCATCCATACCGATCATGAAACGCTTAAGAACTTAAAAGGTCAAACTAAGTTGAACAAGCGTCATGCCAAATGGAGTGAATTTATTGAATCTTTTCCCTATGTGATCAAGTACATTAAGGGTAAGGAAAATGTAGTTGTCAATGCACTTTCACGCATATTCATGCTTGTC
The DNA here is from genome assembly GCA_963921465.1 of Triticum timopheevii. Classification (NCBI taxonomy): domain Eukaryota; kingdom Viridiplantae; phylum Streptophyta; class Magnoliopsida; order Poales; family Poaceae; genus Triticum; species Triticum timopheevii. The sequence continues at coordinate 277,550,093 of OY997266.1, read as the reverse complement.
ACTAAACTTGAGTTGAATGTTATTGGTTTTGAGCACATCAAAGACTTGTATGCTAATGATCCATCTTTTGCGACTCCTTATGCTAAATGTTTGACACATACATCTTGGGAACAATATTACATCAAGGATGGTTATCTTATGAAAGCTAACAAACTATGCATTCCAGAGTCTTCTCTTCGTTTGCTACTTTTGCAAGAGGCTCATGGAGGCGGACTCATGGGACATTTTGGACGCGACAAGACATTCGCCACGCTCTCCAAGGACTACTTTTGGCCCATGATGTTCCGCGACATCTCACGCTTCACCACCTGATGCTCTACATGTCGCAAAGCTAAGTCTAAAGCTCAATCCCATGGTCTTTACATACCTCTTCCTATTCCTTATCAACTTGGGAAGACATTAGCATGGATTTTATACTTGGTTTGCCTAGAACTCAAAATGGCAAGGATTCCGTGTTTGTTGTTGGGGACCGATTTTCTAAGATGGTACATTTCATTCCTTGCAACAAGATAGACGATGCTTCACACATTGCAAATCTCTTTTGTAGGGAAATCTTGCGTCTCCATGGAGTACCAAAGACAATCGTCTCCGACCGCGACGTCAAGTTCTTGAGTTACTTTTGGAAGACCCTATGCGCCAAGCTCGGAATCAAGCTCTTGTTCTCATCCGCATACCATCCTCAAACCAACGGCCAAACGGAGGTGACAAACCATACACTCTCCACTCTACTTCGTGTGTTGATCAAGAAGAACATCAAGGAGTGGGAGGAGTGTCTACCCATCGCCGAGTACGCCTACAACCGTGCAAGACATTCGACGACCGGCAAGTCCCCCTTCGAGGTCGTCTATGGCTTCAACCCGTTGTCCCCATTGGACATTCTACCTCTTCCTCTACAAGAGCGCACCAACCTCGACGCAAGTGCCTGTGCAAGCTATATCAAGAAGATGCATGAAGATACAAGGCACACCATCGAGCGCCAAGTACAACGACTCGCGACCAAGCTCAACGTCAACAAGCATCCCATGATATTCAACATTGGAGACCTCGTGTGGCTACACCTTCGCAAGAACCGCTTCCCCAACGAACACAAGTCCAAGCTTCTCCCTCGAGCCGATGGACCCTTCAAGGTGCTAGCACGCAACAACAACAATGCTTACAAGATCGATCTCCCACGCGACAAGTACAACGTGAGGGACATCTTCAACGTCTCCGATCTCTCCCCGTACCATGGTGATGAGGATTTTGATCCGAGGTCAGATCTTTCCCAAGGGGGGGAGGGGAGATGATGCGTATCATCCTTCGGTCATCCCCATGGACCTTCCATCGTCTCACCTAGCACCAAGAGGACCCATGACTAGAGCACGAGCTAGAGCTCTCGAGACCGAGGTGACTTCTCTCCTTAGTGATATATCACATGATCCTCTAGAGACATGGCTACTACCTCAAGCTGGAATGTTGTGCATGATTACGTACCAAGAGGACCCTCCCGAGGATGCACATGAAGATGGTCAAGACCCCAAGGCCATGGAAGAAGAGAACCAATGGAAGAAGGCAAGAACAACCTCCAGGCACGGGACATCCGGCCAGGACCCCGGACACCGGCCCCTGGAGATATACACGGCCAGCCCTCTGCAGAAGAAACTCCAGCGACCGGACATCCGACGTCCAGCCCGGACATCCGGCCCCCACCGGAAATCCGGCCAAAATCCCGGACATCCGACACCAGCGACCAGAGAGCACAGAAGCTTGCCCCGTCAGCTCGGACATCCGACAATCGCCCCGGACATCCGGCACCTCCCGAAGCAGCGGACATCCGGCCCCTCCGAGCGGGCATCCGGCGTCGCCATTCCAGAGAGCAGAACAACCATCCGCGCCATCCCGGACATCCGGCTCCTCAGCCCGGGCATCCGGCGCCTCACGAGCCACCGGACATCCGGCCCGACGCCCGGACGTCCGGCCTTCCCAGCGCCTGCATGCGCGTGTTGGACTGAGTCCATGTACCCCTTCGCCCCTAGCATATATATATAGGACTCCTCCACCTCACTTTGAGATTTAGCATTGTGATAGCTCATTTAGAGATAGAGCTCTGCTCATCCGTACCGGATCTACTCCACATGAGGGATTGTGCCTCCTCGGAGAAGATCCATTCGGATTCAAGGCCTCCATACGGAGAATACAATCAAGACCTCCTCACGGAGAAGAACGGTTCCCTTTGTATCCTCCCCTTGTTGATTTTGGATCATGTGTTACCTTATGCTTTCGGTGATCTAGCCCTTGTGTGATCGATTACTTGTCGGTTTAGTGATTCTCCCGTTTCTCCCTGTGTTTTCCCTTGTGTTTTCCGCGCGTTCTTCGTGTTCCCCCCGTAGGATCCACTCCAAACGTGAAAGATCGGCCCCTTAGGGTTCCGCCCTACACCAAGTTTTCTTGGCCTCGCTGGATTCTATAGGCGTTTTGTGAGAGATTTCAACACCATTGCTGCACCTCTCAATGAGCTTACAAAGAAAGATGTGCCTTTTCTTTGGGGTACCGCATAGGAAGAAGCCTTCACGGTATTGAAAGATAAGTTGACACATGCTCCTTTACTCCAACTTCCTGATTTTAATAAGACTTTTGAGCTTGAATGTGATGCTAGTGGAATTGGATTAGGAGGTGTGTTATTACAAGATGCTAACCTGTTGCATACTTTTATGAAAAATTGAGTGGGCCTAGTCTGAATTATTCTACTTATGATGAAGAATTATATGCTCTTGTTCGGACTTCAGAAACATGGCAACATTATATATGCCCCAAAGAATTTGTTATACACTTTGATCATGAATCTTTGAAACATATTAAAAGTCAAGCTAAACTGAATCGTAGACATGCTAAATGGGTTGAATTCATTGAGACTTTCCCTTATGTCATTAAACACAAGAAGGGTAAAGAAAATGTTATTGCTGATGCATTGTCTCATCGCTATACTATGCTTTCACAACTTGACTTCAAAATATTTGGTTTGGAGACCATCAAAGATAAATATGTGCATGATGCTGATTTTAAAGATGTATTGCAGAATTGTAATGAAGGTAGAACATGGAATAAGTTCATCGTTAATGATGGCTTTGTGTTCCGTGCTAACAAGCTATGCATTCCAGCTAGCTCCGTTCGTCTTTTGTTGTTGCAGGAGGCGCATGGAGGAGGATTAATGGGAGACTTTGGCGTGAAGAATACGGAGGACATACTTGCTACACATTTCTTTTGGCCAAAGATGAGACGGGATGTTGAGCGCTTTGTTGCTCGCTGCACTACATGTCAAAAAGCTAAGTCATGACTCAATCCTCATGGTTTATATATGCCTTTGCTTGTACCTAGTGTTCCTTGGGAGGATATATCTATGGACTTTGTTTTAGGTTTACCTCGAACAAAGAAGGGGAGGGATAGCATATTTGTTGTCGTGGATAGATTCTCGAAAATGGCACACTTTATACCATGTCATAAAAGCGATGATGCTGTTAATGTTGCTGATTTGTTCTTTCGTGAAATTATTCGCTTGCATGGTGTGCCAAATACTATTGTTTCAGATCGTGATACTAAATTTCTTAGCCACTTTTGGGGATGTTTATGGGCTAAGTTGGGGACTAAAATGCTTTTTAGTACTACTTGTCACCCCCAAACTGATGGACAAACTGAAGTAGTCAATAGAACATTGTCTACTATGCTTAGGGCTGTTTTGAAGAATAATAAGAAAATGTGGGAAGAATGCTTGACTCATATTGAATTTGCTTATAATCGTTCAGTGTATTCTACTACTAAGATGTGCCCTTTTGAAATTGCGTATGGTTTCCTACCTCGTGCACCTATTGATTTGTTGCCTCTTCCATCTACGGAAATGGTTATTTTTGATGCTAAACAACGTGTTGAATTGATTTTAAAAATGCATGAGTTAACTAAGGAAAACATTCAGCGTATGAATGCTAAATATAAACTTGCTGGAGATAAGGGTAGAAAACATGTTGTGTTTGCACCTGGAGATCTTGTTTGGTTACATTTGCGTAAGGATAGATTTCGCTTTCCTTGTATGTATCCCTTCGGTAAAAAAAAATTTGGCCGACGAGAACTTGCCAGAACGAATCTGGTAGTAATACCCCTTATGATTTCCTAGGAAATCAGTCCCAACAAGGCAACAATCGTAGCAGATCCTTTAAATCCTCCTCTTTTTTAACTGATTTGATTACTTTCCAACTAGTACTTCGTGACACAAATCCAAACAGCACCAAACGCTTGTCAATCCCGTGATGCAGTAGTGGCCGATCCAATCTTTCATCTTTTTTTTGCAAACTCCAAACGTGGCTGACTCCAGAAAAAAAAACAACAACACAAAAATCGGAGCAACTTTATTGGCAGAAACTTTCCAACCAAATCAATTCGTTTTGCCTTCCAAACCAAGTAGTACTCCAAACAAATCTGTTGTTCCTTTTCCATCTTCTTATTCTTTTTTTATTCGTGTGAGCCCCAAGTTCAGAGAACGACCTGCTCGCTCCCCAATCAGACTTTTTTTAAATGCTCCAAACAGCCCCTTGAGCAACACGTACTACCTTGGAATAAGAGAGATATTTGGATTCTTTTCTAGAGCGTGTGTAGCAGCCTTGGGACCCACAAAGGAGATCACAACGAAATTGCATGCAACCAAAAAAAACTGAAGCAAAGGAGGCCAACAAAAATTTGAACTGTACGGCTCCACTTTCCTACTGTTTTCTTATTCCCCTTTTCTTTGACCGATCCAATCTCTCTCCAGATCTGTATTTTTTTCTCTCAACTTTAAGATGAATCGGGCTCCAAGATTGATGTGATGATGATAATGAACGACAAAAGCAGATGGATGGTGGTGATGGCGACAGCGACGACGACGAAAATAAGTAGCAGAGAAAGATGACAGCAAAGTGGATGATGGTGTGAGCGGAGGTGACGTGAACAAAACGTGACTAGGACTCGAAACTCTAAAAGTTTAGACACTAAAAACCAGCAGCTCGACACACGATGCAACCGAAAATTCAACAATGCAAAAACTAAGTGATAATAACAAAAGGCTCACACTGTCTGGGACACAGATGAACTAATCTAACTCTTTTTTTGGCTTTTTCGTGGACTGTAGGTATGAATGACAGATGCGATCTAAACTATGGAAAACTATAAAATCTCACCGAGCAACCTGAAAACTGATACCACTTGATAGAGGCGAGGGTCCCGATCTTTCGATGAGATGATAGCTATCGATTTGGTGGAGACGACTTTGACGATCCGACTAAAAACGTGCACGATGTTGCGCCTTAGCAATCGCTAAACCAACCCCGAGAGGTTATTGACCACGCTGGAGCACGATCAACCTGACCACGAAGGTCTATTCCTGCAAGCAATCGAAGAACAAGCAAGAATATGATTAAGCAATCTGAATATTGCGAGTATGGATGAAGTACTGAATAAAAGTGGGGTTTCATAAGCGGTCTTGGTCTGGTCGTTGGACACAAACGAAGTACACGAAGTTGCAGCGATGACTAACTTTTAACTAAATAAAACCCAAGTCTAAACGATACCTTAAGGGCTATATTTATAGGGAAAAGAGAGGGGATTTTGTCCACCCTTGGCAAGGTGGGACTAAAACACCTCCTAAGTCGTTTCCCCTACAATATGGACTCTAAAAATAGATTACATGGGCCTGGCCCAAAATAAGGTGGCGCAACACCAATAATAAGCTATGCACGAAATTTATGAAAGGTCATCTTGTATATTTCGTCCATCTTCTTGTATGTCATCATGGTGGCTTCAAAGCCCGGAAATCTCCACTTGAACCTCTGTTCTTGTTCTCTTCGCACGCACCTAAATCTCCGTGCTTGACCATGCTCCAATGTTGAACCTTCGTGTCCTTGCTAGGCCCTTCAATTGCAAGCAACACAAATGTGTCTAAGTTAGGCAACATCACATTCTCATGAACACTAGAAACATTACGAAGAAACGAAAGTACCTGACAATTTAATTGGCGTATCTGAGCTCTAGCAACTGTTCCAAGTGGTAAAACAGCAGGGGATATGGGTGTAACTGTGGTAGCCATGTCCTCATCAGTTAACTAAGGAAAACATTGAGCGTATGAATGCTAAATATAAACTTGCTGGAGATAAGGGTAGAAAACATGTTGTGTTTGCACCTAGAGATCTTGTTTGGTTACATTTGCGTGCGGATAGATTTCCTGATTTGCGCAAATCAAAGCTAATGCCTCGTGTTGATGGTCCTTTTAAGGTGTTGGAGAAAATAAATGGTAATGCATATAAACTTGAGCTGCCTGCAGATTTTGGGTTTAGTCCCACTTTTAACATTGCAGATTTGAAGCCTTACTTGGGTGAGGAAGATGAGCTTCCGTCGAGGACGACTTCATTTCAAGAAGGGGAGGATGATGAGGACATCAATACCATTGTTACACCCACAACCCCTACTGCTACATATACTAGACCAATTACTAGAGCTCGCACACGCCAATTAAATTATCAGGTACTTTTGTTTCTTGGTAATGATTCTAATGTTCATGAGAATATGATGCTGCCTAAATTGGATACATTTGTTTTGCTTACAAATTAAGGGCCTAGCTTGGAGAAGGATAAACATGGGAGCAAGAACAAACATGGAGATGATGGCATGCGCAAGGGGAACAAGAACGGAGTTACAAGTGATGATTTCAGGACTTTGAAGCCACCATAATGGGTGCATGAAGCCTTGGACGAAATATACAAGATGCCACTTCATAAATTTCGTCCCGAGGCTATTCTAGGTGCTGTGTCACCTTATTATTGGGCCAGGCCCATGTAATTTCGAAATACATAAGTATAGGTTATTTTTAGAGTCCGTATGTGTGGGGAAACAAGAGATAGGGTTGATTTCGGACCCCTCCACCAAGGGCCACGAAATCCCCCCCCCCTCTTCCTCCATATATACAGCCCTTAGGGCACCGTTTAGACTTTGGGTTTTGTTTAGATTAAAGTTCTCCATAGCTGCAACTTCGCATACTTCATTTGTGTTCAACGACCAGACAAAGGCATCACAGAACCCCACCTTGATCAATAAAGCTTTCCTCTTATATTCGCAATATCCAGATTGCAATCTTAGTTTCTTGCTTGTTCTTCATTTTCCTGCAGGAAACACACCTTCGTGGTCAGGTTGATCATGCTCCGGCGTGGTCAATAACCTCTCGGAGTTGGTTTAGCGGTTGCTAAGGTGCAACGTCCTCGCACGTTCATAGTCAGATCGTCAAAGTCGACTTCCTCCAAAACGATAGCCACCATCTCATCGAAAGACGGGACACCTTTGCCTCTATCAGACGAGCAATGGTCTTTTCCTACCAATCAATCCCCCTAGGAGCATGCGTGTATTACTTCGTTTCAGTAATTAGTAGATTTTTTCAAGTATGTGACTTCTTTATCACTAATGTTGAGTCCATGCATTATACACGCTCTCACCCTTCCACCATTGCTAGCCTCTCTAGTACCGCGCAACATTCATCGGTACCATACACCCACCATATACCTTCCTCAAAACAGACACCATACCTACCTATTATGGCATTTCCATAGCCATTCCGAGATATATTCCCATGCAACTTTCCACCGTTCCATTTATTATGACACGCTTTATCATTGTCATATCGCTTTGCATGATCATGTAGTTGACATTGTATTTGTGGCGAAGCCACCTTTCATTATTCTTTCATACATGTTGCTCTTGATTCATTGCACATCCTGGTACACCGCCGGAGGCATTCATATAGAGTGCTATTTTGTTCTAAGTATCGAGTTGTAATTCTTGAGTTGTAAGTAAATAAAAGTGTGATGATCTTCATTATTAGAGCATTGTCCCAGTGAGGAAAGGATGATAGAGACTATGATTCCGCCACAATTCAGGATGAGACTCCGAACGAAAAATAAAAAAAGAAAAGAAAAAAGGCCAAAAAATGAGAAAGGCCCAAATAAAAATATGAGATAAAAAGAGAGAAGGGGCAATGTTACTATTCTTTTTCCACACTTGTGCTTCAAAGTAGCATGATGCGGAGCATCTATGGACATCACCATGTCAAGAGTCCATTTGGCAAGTGACACGTGCCACATCTACTTCATGCATACAAAGGTGAATCATCTCCTTTACACGTGTTCACTTGTACCCTTCGAGGATGGTATACTACTTGACCCCTCTCTCGTGTGCATACTTAGGTGTGAGAGGGGCTACACATTCATCATGGAGGAGTCCAAGCGCAAGAGAACAACTACACCATCCAAGATGGAAGCCTGGAAGCGGAGAAGGAAGCGCAAAGAAGAAGGCAGCAACTCCCAGGCAACCCCGTGCGCACGGGCCCCTCCGACCCTGTGCCCACGGGCCTCCCAGGCTGGCGGTCCTGAAGACCCCGTGCGCACGGGCATGTACCGTGCCCACGGGACCCCCGTGTCCACGGGCCTCCCAAACCGCGTGCGACGGGCTCATGCGTCGGGTCTCTGGATACCCCGTGCGCACGGGCTCCACTTACCCCGTGCACACGGGGCCCCCTGCGCGTGGCTGTTGGGTTTGGCCCTTGTATCCCCATCTCGTCCCTATTTACCCCTTCATCCCTTGGACCAATATATACTCCCCTTCCTCCTCCATTTAGACGAAGCTAAGATTATATCTAAACATTAGAGCTTAGCTCATGTACCTCCCCTTGTGGGATTCCTCTTGAGAGAGAGACACTCCATTGGAGTTTAAGGCCTCCATTGGAGAAGATCCCTAGTGGATGAAAACCCCCTTGAGGGAAGGATCTATCTAGATCATCAAGCCCTCATCTCCTTCATAGGATTTTGGATGAACTCTACCATGTATCTTATTTCCCTTTGATTGTTCATGTACCTTGTGGATCTTGTGTGTTTGATTGTCTAGTGGATGTGTGATTTGACTTGTTCTTGAGTGTTCCTCTTGTTTTCCCTCTTGTGTTCATCTTGTTCTTGGGGGTTCCCCCTCCAATTCGTGAAAGATCTCCCCATAGGGTTCCACCCTACAACATCTTGGTATCATGAGTCATGGTTTCTCAAGAAATTGGAGCCCCCCTCTTAGTTTTCTAGCCTAATTTTGCTTGTTCTTGCCCAATTTCGAAAATCCCCACAAAAAGAGCCATAACAATTTTTTTTTGTGATTTGAAGTTTTTGTGAGTTTTTGTTGATTTTGATCCATGGATCTGATGTATAGCAAGTAGATCTACCCCCTCTTGCATCCCCATGCCCCAATTTTTCGTCCCCCATCAAATTTGACAAGAAAATCGCGTAATTTTCCGCCTACCCCGTGCCCACGGGCTCCCCACCCCGTGCCCACGGGCCCTCGCGAAGTCCCTGGTGACCCCGTGTCCTCGGTACGTGTACCATGCGCATGGGACCCCGTGTCCACGGGCCCTAGACCCCGTGCGCACGGCCCCCCTACAGCAGCCGCCCGGACTTCACCGTTTTGGCCGTAACTTTCGCACCCGAACTCCAATTTGGGTGTTCTTTGGCTCGTTGAAAAGCTAGCGACGTGCCCGAGCTGCTCGTCATGGTTTTACACCATTTGACTCCATCAAATTTTGTCCATTTTGCATCTTTTGCATCGGCCCTCCGCCATAACTTTCACACCACCACATAAAACTTCCGCAAACTAACCCATTTTGGTTCCTTTGGTATTTGTGGTTGTTTGAGTTGTGATTTGAGTCTCCTAAGGTGTTTCGGCTACTTAGGGACGGTTGCATCTTCATCCACCACCGACGACTTGTATCATTCCATCGACTACATCCACCACGAGCTTCCACATCGACAACGACCATCCATCCTTTGAGACCATCCTCAACCGGAAGCAAGGCCGGTTACCCCCGACTTCGTGAAAGGTTAAGTGTGATGATGGTATCCATTCCGTCATAAAATTCTCATTCCTTGCCATTACATCTTGATAGCCCCACCATCTTTGCGAATACCTTCATACCCATTGAGACTAGCTATCCGAGTATTGCCGGGCTTCGCGAAAACTTGTGCACCATAGTGATACGATATCATATTGTTGCATCATTAGATATATCATATTGTGCCATTGTTTACTCCCGTGCATATCTTGTGATACTTGTCATTTTTGGTTGAGGCTCATCAAGCATAGTGGAAAGGAAGAGGAAAGTCAAAAAAAACTTTTAAGCAAGAAAGAGAATGATCATAAGCTTATAAGCAAAGAGTTGAGCATGAAAAGAGATACTTGTGCATGAGGATACATGGAATAGGAAACATTTAGCTTGCATACATATAGGTTGGTGCCAAGTAGTGAATCGTGCCCAAGTGTGCAATCAAGCTAGTGCTCTCCTAGTGTTTGTGCAACACGAGCTTCGTCTTCATTAGGCAATTTTGTATTGCTCATCCCTATAGTTGCACAAGCCCCATTATCCCACCATGTGTGTTTCTTTATTGCCCTCCTCTATATTTATGATCACTTGCTTTGCATTTTGAGTACTTTGGATTTATTTCAACATTTACAATATCTTGGACTTCAATTTGCATGAAATTTGTGCCACTTGTCCTAACCTAGCCACTCGATAAGCTTTTACTTGTAGGTGTGAGTGAACAAGTCCGGTACCAATTCCACTATTCTTTCATTTCACATTGAGTGATACAAGATACATCCTCAACTTTGGGAAAAGGTAGCTTGGTATTGTTTAGCTCATTTCCTACTCACCTTTGCTCGAGTCTTGTGATGGATAGGCAAAGCACATCATCTCCGGTCTACAACAACGACGACGAGTTCGATGCTATGAAGAACTTCATCGACGCCTAGATGGACAAGCGCATGGAGGAGCTCAAGGCCCTCATCATCTTCGAGAAGACTCTCAAGTGCAAAGACTCCCGAGCTACCATCTCCGGCAAGTACACACAAGCATCGACATCGACAGGACCATGAAGAGCGACCTCCTGGATGAGAGTTGGCTCACGGGACCCCGTGCACACGGGCCCTCGTCCCCCGTGCACAAGTCCTCCTGCACCCCCGTGCACACGGGCTCTACAGAACCGCGACATCAACTACAAGACTACGGCTTCTTCAACACCTTTGGCATCTTCGCCAAGTGACTTCAAGGCATCTTCGCCTTCGGACGTACGTCATCTTCGCTAACAAGCACCCCAAGACTACGCTCAAGAGAAGCTCCCCAAGCTCAAGTCCGCGACTTCCACGAGCTATTACGACCTCGACATCAACCATGCAATTCCTTTCTATGGGACTCAAGAACCCGAGGAGTATCTCGAGTGGGAGCGCTTGATGGACGACTACCTCAAGCTACATCAAGTTCGTCCCGAAGATCAAGTGAAGTGCGCCACAAGAAACTTCCACGACTACGCCTCGACATGGTGGATTCACACACCTTTGGAGAGTTACGAGATGAGTTGGTCCAGGACGAAGAAAGTGATGCGGTGAGAGTTTGTGCCTCGAACCTACATGTAACATCTTCAACGCCAATTGGAGAACACCATACAAGGATCCATGTCCCTCAACGAGTACTTCAAGAACATGAAGGAAGCCTTGCGACGTGCTAGCGTGGACGACCCCATTTGGATGAAGTTCTACTTCATGATGGGATTGAACAATGACATCTCCAAGACTATCTTCCTCGAGAACTACAAGTCCCTTGACGACAACTACTTTGGTGCTCTCAAGGTGGAGCAAGAACTCAAGAAGGCCAAGTCTACTCGACCCCGAGCTCACTTCGCAATGACCACGCTACAAGACGGCGAGAGTGATGATGTGCCATCTCCGGCCTTCATTCATGACGAGAGTGATGATGTGCCATCTTCGGCCTTCATCCACGGCGACGACTACGAGATGGTTGAGCATGGGATTCTCCCTTCGACCACAGCGACGTATGATGACTTGATTGACTTTTGCCACCATATTGAGAGTGAGAGTGACTTCACCACTAGCCACATATATGATGAGCTTCCCCAATTCCCATGTGAGGAGAGCCACCACCACCACTTGAGTGATTTGAGTGCCTCCACCATATGCGACATTGAGTGCACCTACCTTGAGGGAGTGAGTGAGCCACCTCCACATAGAGAGAGTGAGATAGTTGATGAGGCATATGAGGCCATTTCGATTTCTAACAACTTAACCTCTACCTCTATTGTGTCTTCTCATTTCGTGCTAGGTCACATATATGATGACGCGCCGATCCTCGACGACTTCGTCCTCCCTTTGGACAAGACGATGGCCATGGTGGAATATGATGCAACCCCCACATGGTTCCATCACGATGAAGATGAACACGATTTGGTCTTCCCCACCTCACCTACACCACTTGAGTGGAACGACAAAGGTAACATAGGTGAAGGTGATGCTCTTGTCCCACTAGTGGACATTCTTGACATTGATTGCTTGCATGATGTCAATCCACCTAGTACCTTGCCTCATGCTAGTATGATTTCCCCATGTGATGATTTTCCCATTTATGATGAATATGATGATTCTCATGTGGAGTCTATTAGTAGTGATGCCATGTTACATAGGATTTCTTGTGACAATTCTTTAGGTCACATCATGTTTGATAATCCGCTTGACTTGTCATATGCTATGCATGAGATCCATCATATGTCATATTTGCAATCTCATCGTAGTGACTATGCATATGCCATTAAAATAAACCCAATTTGCACATATGGCATAGATGACAAACCCATGGTTATTGGCATTTGTTTTTCTTGTGATGATATTGATATGCTCACTTTGCATCAATTATCTAATATGCCATGCCATGACCACCTAGCTTCGGATATGCATTGTTTTGGATGTTGTCCATTTTCTCCATATTATGCTTCCGATATTGCTCATGAGGAGACCCCCATAGTTTCCGCATACCTATTAGGAAATGTTGATCCATCCTATGATTTACATGATTCCCATGATTGTGTGCACCATATGCTCCCCATGAATAAAAATGCTATTGTTGTGCCTCACACTTGCTATAAATTGCATCATAATCATGTTGAACACAATAACTATCATTGCATGATGGATGACATATTCATATACCATGCCTAAAATTTCTTTGAGCAATGCTTATCTTGTGCTAATTCAATTGTGCACATACACATCATGATGGATGATGTGTACATTTACCACACACACAATTTCTTTCGTTTATGTCTCTTTTGTGTAGGTACCGATGAATACTTGTCAACCTCGCAATCACATGAGTTGACAAAACGAGCTCTAGAGAGCAACGATGATTTGGGATCCCATGGATTGTCTTTCCCACTGCTCTCTTCGCGCAAAGACTTAGCGCATTTCTTCTACATGGCCCTCACTTGGCTATGGGTTGTTGCCCATTACATATTATATGCCCATCTTGCCATGTTCACTTTGCATGATATGCTTATTCCTATGCCTTTGCCATGCATTTGTGACCCATGCTTTGCATTACACATGATGATTGATTCTCATACTTGTATGTGTATTTGCAAGCTTGGTGGAGATATTGCTTGTTATTGCCATATTCCATTTATGACCCATTCCTATGATGATACTATGATCTTGCTTTGTTTTCATGCTTGCGATATGTCATGTGCATTGCCTATATCCACTATTTGCTCACATGACATGATTGCCATGATTTACTCTAGTGTGTTGCATCTTCGCTCCACTAATTTGCACGACTTGATTGATGCACTTGCTTATGTTGCATCACCAATGACTCATACTTTCTCATTTCATGCGGTTGATGACAACCATTTACATGCTTTACACATGATTCTTATTGCTTCTTGTCACATATCTCCATATGTTGCCTCTATCATGCTAGATGACTTGCCATGTATTGAGTGCAACAATGCTTATAGTCTTGCTCATAAGATTGCCCCCATAGCATTCTCACATATGTTTGGAGATTTTGACATATTCCTTGTGAAGCATGCTTGTCTTACGTCTTTGCACCATATACCTAGTGCCTTGAATATCGCCATTGTTGCATCATATTATTCATGCACTTGTGCTTCTAATGGTTATGTACAAGAGAAGAGAACCATCATGATGGATGATGTGTTTATCTACCATGCGCATACGCTCTTTGTTTTGTTGTGTGCATGTGTAGGATACTTGGACTTCGTGTCAACTTCCACTTCATATGAGTTGACCATTCGAGCTCTTGAGAGCGAGCCTCATACATTCGACCATGACTCGCTTCCACACCACATTTCCTACCACTTCGACATTGTGAAGAACGCACAAGGACATGCTTTCGAGGTGATATCCTTCTATCTCGAGAACACCCAAACCATGAGCACGCATATTGTGGATCATACTTCATGTGTTGCTTGCTCCATGACACTTTGCACACATGCTAGCGATCTTGCTTTGACCTATCATTACCAGATTGCCATGCCACATGATATATATGCCTTGTGTGTTGCATCTAGTTCTTCACATATGCCATGTCCCTTTGCTTATCACATGCTTGACTTGATTGCCTCACACATGTTGAACAATTGCTCTTTCCAATGTGTTGAGTGCCACGATATCTTCACTACACCCTATGCACGTTATGCTTGGATTGTCTTGCACTTGCCCCGTGTGTTTAGACATTCCACTATATTTGGTGTTGTGAGTGACTCTTATGCCTACCATAGACCATTCATTGAGCACTTTATGCATGCTTGCTATGACCTTGAGGTAGATGCTTGTTCACTTATCACATATATTTGCATCTTGACCTCCCATTTGCATGCTTGTTCCAATGATGTACTTGATTGTGCTCAATTTATATGCTCAAATGCCATGACACACTTCTTTGTCAAACCATATGCTATGATTGATGACAACACTTGTTGGGTGAATCACCTCTTGAATGCTTGGTTTTGCTCTTACGACAACCACATTTGTTTTTCCAAGTGCTTGTTATCTTTGCTCCTTTTGAAGGAATTTCAAGACGGTGCGACATTGGAGAGTGCCCATTTGGAACTACAAGATGACGAATGCTTGGTGATTGTCCACTTCTACACGATGCCATCATCTCTTTCCCATGGTGATTTGGATTTCGATCCGAGGTCGGATCTTTCCCAAGGGGGAGGGGATGATGCGGAGCATCCTATGGACATCACCATGTCAAGAGTCCATTTGGCAAGTGACATGTGCCACATCTACTTCATGCATACAAAGGTGAATCATCTCCTTTACACGTGTTCACTTGTACCCTTCGAGGATGGTATACTACTTGACCCCTCTCTCGTGTGCATACTTAGGTGTGAGCGGGGCTACACATTCATCATGGAGGAGTCCAAGTACAAGAGAAAAACTACACCATCCAAGATGGAAGCCTGGCAGCAGAGAAGGAAGCGCCAAGAAGAAGGCAGCAGCTCCCAGGCGACCCCGTGCGCACGGGCCCCTCTGACCCTGTGCCCACGGGCCTCCCAGGCTGGCGGTCCTGAAGACCCCGTGCGCACGGGCATGTACCGTGCCCACGGGACCCCCGTGTCCACGGGCCTACCGAACCCCGTGCGCACGGGCTCATGCGTCGGGTCTCTGGATACCCCGTGCGCACGAGCTCCACTTACCCCGTGCACACGGGGCCCCCTATGCGTGGCTGTTGGGCTTGGCCCTTGTATCCCCATCTCGTCCCTATTTACCCCTTCATCCCTTGGACCTATATATACTCCCCTTCCTCCTCCATTTAGATGAAGCTAAGATTAGATCTAAACACTAGAGCTTAGCTCATGTACCTCCCCTTGTGGGATTCCTCTTGAGAGAGAGACACTCCATTGGAGTTCAAGGCCTCCATTGGAGAAGATCCCTAGTGGATGAAGACCCCCTTGAGGGATAGCCTGTCCAACACAGAGATTCTTGCCAACGGGGAAGTTCTTCCACCCAACCGAGCTGAAGTGTGTGCGACCATCCGTGTCCACACCGTACGCACAGGTGGTGACGGAGCCCCTTGTGGTAAAGCGTATTCCAGCAGGGCCTTCTTCATCAGGCTCAATACCACAACTCATAGATAGGGTCTTTAGCAATTTTTGAATAAGAAAAACATATCAATTAATAAGTAGCCTCACACATACTCTTGCAAATATATTTCTACTAAGTATAGATTTCTACACTATCAAAAATAGTACTACATTTCTACTAAGCTTGAATTCTACTAATGAGTATGGATCGGACAGTAAGCATGTCATCGATCGGACAGTAAGCATGTATGTCGTTGGACTCTAGAATAATTAAGCATGTCATCGGTTAGCTTCTACACATCATATTATTGGACTCTACACTAAGCATATCATCGGATTCACTAAGCATATCATTGGACTCTACACTAAGTAAGCATGTAAATGGATTGTACACTAAGTATATGATTGGATTTGACACTATGCATATCATCGGATTCTACATACAGATAATTTGCACTTCTAAGTATAACAATAAATCATATAATGAAATTACTACAGTAAGTATAACATACCATAACATGACGATCAACCATGGTACTTGCCAGGCGGGTCACGAATGGCACCCCGACAAAGTCAGCACGTGGCAGAATTATGTCCCATAGGTTGCACACCTCCTCCTCGCTCAACCTTATTCTTCGAGTATAGATGGCTTCATCAAGTAGGTCCTCATCATCTTCATCCGTGTTGAGATAAATGACGGCCAGCTTGGGTCTTTCTGCTCTGAAGGAGAAGTTGATCAACTCACCACTAGTGATACCCTTGTTGGAGATGAAACGGTCCCATCCATCTCCTCCCATCTGCAACATATTTCGTCCTTTCACAACCTCCATAGTGTACGGCCCCCCAGGAGCCTCAAAGGTCATAGTGTCTCCGGTCAGCTTGTTGAATTCCAACCTCACATTGCATGGGAAGATCTGTGTATACACAATGATATATACACAATGCATTAATGCTAATAACACTAAAAACAAAATAGTTTTTACAAGTTTCATATATTTTGTTACCACCGCAGGAAGAAAACTCGACTGGAAGTAGATGCCGAACAACGTGCTAGTTGCAAGGCTACTAGCGCATCTTGACTTGCACAGTCGACATGGTGGTGCTGGTGGTGGCGCCATTTTCCTAAAGCAATATTAGAAAAGGATTAATGATCCACTTCAGAGGAAAAAATCCGGCATGAGCTTTGCTAAAAAAGGACATATCGAGTGCCTGAAATTTGCTGGAATGGAAATTAGTCAACACTCCGGCAAAACATAGGCCACTCAGAGGTGTTACCTGCAAACATGGTCACTTGGGCAATCACACATCCTATTTGAGCAACACTAGATATACATGTTTATATCTACATCATCTGAGCAATTTTTAGGCAACACTAAATAAACTAGTTCTACTAAAAAATCTACGTCATCATCTAATCAAAATGTTCTATACCTAAAACATCTACATCATCATCCACTATTACTATTTCTTTTACTAAACCCCAAAAATATGCCCTAAGTTTAGAATATAACAAGTACAGAACATTTTTTTCAAATTCTACCAACTAAAAATTTCCATTACTAAAATTTCTAATCAAAAGACCTAAAATTTCCTATTCTACTCAAAACAGCTAAAATAGGCTAAAAATTATTCTATTACAAAACCTACATTCTACAATGTCTACATTCTAAAATCTACATTTAAACTACCTACATTCTACAAGAAAAGAGAGAAGGGAGGGAGGAGCAGTAGGAAGGAGGGAGGGAGGAGGGGTAGGAAGGAGGAAGGGAAGAGTGGGAGGAAGGAGAGAACATGTGGGAAGGATGGGGAGAGAGGAGGGAGGTAGGAGGAGCTACCTTGGCGGCGGTGACGACGGGGGGGGGGGGGGACAGCAGCGGGATGGAGGAGGGAGCTAGGGAGGGAGGGGGCGACGATAGAGGGATGGAGGAGGGAGGGGGCGACGACGGTGGGATGGAGGAGGGAGGGGGCGACGACGGTGGGATGGAGGAGGGAGGGGGCGATGGCGGCAGCACTGGGTGACAATGCGGCGGCGGCAGACGATTGGGTGCGGTGGAGAGTGAGTGGAGCAGAGAGAGGAGAGTGAGGGGCGACCTGGTGGGGAAGATAGGATGGCTTTAGCAGTACCACACTTCTGGGTAACGCGTTGTTGCTAAAAGCCCTAGCAGAGCGCCTCCCATAAAACGCGCTACTGCTAAGTGTAAGCATGCAAAAATATATTGTTCATCAATGATCTTTTTGTGTACAATCTGAATTATCAATATGAGTCCTCTCTAGTTTAGGAGTCAGAGAAGACTCATATTGCGTCCACAAATTCTACACATAGAATTCAATGAAGACCAAGTGGTGCCCTTCAAAAAAAATGAAGACCAAGTGGTTGTGATACTTTCAGAAGTAACATATTTAAGGTGGTAAACACCTTGTTCACGGAGCGAGGTGGGACTAAACTTGTGGACTGAACTTAGCAGTAGCGAGCTTTATCAAAAGGGGCTACTGCTAACATCAATAGTAGTAGCGCGGTATGGAATAAGGCGCTACTACTATAACTAGCTTGGTGGCGAGGTCATGGCAATTATAGTAGTAACGCTGTTTACAGCAGACGTGCTACTGCTATTTTTCTTTCAGCAACATGTTTTGGTGGCACACGCTGCTGCTAAATAGCAGTAGCGTTGTATTTTAAAGAGCGCTGCTGGTAAGATTCTGTGTATAAGGTTTTTCCTAGTAGTGGCCGCAACCTTCTATACCCGTGAGATCCCATCTAGGGGTCTTTTCCGGCGTCCTGTCGGAGGGGGGTTCGATCATGGAGGGCTTCTACATTAACTCTATTGCCCTTCTGATGAAGCGTGGGCAGTTTACCACAGACCTACGGGTCCATAGCAAGTAGCTAGATGGCTTCTTCTCTCTCTTTGATTCTCAATACCATGTTCTCCTCGATGTTCTTGGAGATCCATTCGATGTAATACTTTTTTTGTGGTGTGTTTACTGGGATCCGATGAATTATGGATTTATGATCAGCTTATCTATGAATATTATTTGAATCTTCTCTGAATCCTTATAAGCATGATTTGATATCTTTGTAATTCTCTTCGAACTATCGGTTTGGTTTGGCCAACTAGATTGGTTTATCTTGTAATGGGAGAAGTACTTAGCTCTAGGTTCAATCTTGCGGTGTCCTTTCCCAGTCATAGTAGGGGCTGCAAGGCTCGTATTATATTATTGCCATCAAGTATAAAAAGATGGGGTTTTCATCATATTGCTTGAGTTAATTCCTCTACATCATGTCATCTTACTTAATGCATTACTCCGTTCTTTATGAACTTAATACTCTAGATGCATGCTGGATAGCGGTCGATGTGTGGAGTAATAGTAGTAGATGCAGAATCGTTTCGGTCTACTTGACATGGACGGGATTCCTATATTCATGATCATTGCCTTAGATATCATCATAACTTTCCGCTTTTCTATCAATTGCTTGACAGTAATTTGTTCACGCACCGTATTATTTTCTATCTTGAGAGAAGCCTCTAGCGAAACCTATGGCCCCCGAGTCTATTTTCCGTCATACAAGTTTCCAATCTACAATCTTAGTTTCCAATCTAACATTCTTGCAATCTTTTACTTTCTGATCTATAAACCAAAAATACCAAAAATATTTACTTTCTCGTTTATCTATCTCTATCAGATCTCACTTTTGCAAGTACCCATGAAGGGATTGACAACCCCTTTGTTGCGGGGGGGTGCAAGTTTGTTTGATTGTTTGTGCAGGTATTCAGTGATTTGTGTGTTGTCTCCTACTGGATTGATACCTTGGTTCTCAAACTGAGGCAAATACTTATCTCTACTTTGCTGCATCACTCTTTCCTCTTCAAGGGAAAAACCAACGCAATCTCAAGAAGTAGCAGGGAGAAATTCTGGCGCTGTTGCCGGAAATATCTACGCCAAGTCAAGACATACCAAGTACCCTTGATAAACTCTCATCTCTTTCATTACATTATTCACCATTCGCCTCTCGTTTTCCTCTCCCCCACTTCTAAAACGATGTTCGAAAAGATTTGCCTTTTCTTCGCCCCTCTTCCGTTCGTCTTCTTCTTTCGCTTTCTGTTTGCTCATTTGCTGGATTGGTTTGTTGCCACCATGTCTAAATCTGGGGAGGTTATCACTGAAAAAGATAGTAGTAATGATGGGGGGAAATTTGATGCTTTTTCTAATACTAATCCTTATGAAGAATCTACTATTTTGCACACTAAAAAACTTCGCATTGGTAGCGGCAATATTATTAGAAAAAGTGGTATTCAGAATTTCTTTACTTGTGCCGGTGCGTTACCCACGCTAGGTGGATCTATTCTCCATAGAACTAGTAGTCTTGCGGATGCTATATCTTTGCTTGTGGTTGAACTTGAAAGACAATTTGTTCATATGCATCCATCGGTACAAAGGATTTTTCTAGAGTTTTCTAATATTGAGCATTCTTCTGTTATCCTCGCCGCCACTATATTTCTAGCACATGAGTTTAGATTTATTATGAAAGAAGCTAGTGAAATTTTCGCGCATTATAAAGTAGATGGTGGTCGTCCTCCCATAGAGGCAATTCTCTTTAACCAAGAGGACATAATGCGTTTACGATCACTAGATCATGTTGCTTATAATGAAAATTTAAGGAAGAGGGTCCCTACCGATGTTTTAGTTGACAAGATTTCTGAGCTTAATGATAATTTTTCTATATAAAACAACGGATTGGGTTTCTCTCTTGGAAATAAGCTCATGACTTTTTGCCAAAAGAATGCTTACAATGATGAGTTGGTTATACAATATGAAGGGCCAAAGGAGGAACAAATTCCTCCCGAGCTTGATCTTGGGGATCCTTATCCCATCAAATTTAGCCCTTCTGATTACTTTTGCTTACGACAAAGAAAACTTGCTGCTGAACGAAGGGAGTATGATATGAGTTTTCGAGATTTGCCTTATCATTACTATGATTATACTTAGATCTATTCGTGTTTTTATGCCTAGCAAAGGGCGTTAAACAATAGCGCTTGTTGGGAGGCAACCCAATTTTATTTTTGTTCTCCACTTTTTGCTCCTGTTTTGCTTTGAATAATTCACCTAGCCTCTAGTTAGATGTGGTTTTGTGTTTTACTTAGTGTTTGTGCCAAGTGAGATCTTTGGGATAGCTTACAGTGATAGTTGTTTTGATCCTGCTGAGAAACAAAAAAATTTGCACCCAAGAAAATAATTTTCAGAATTCACAGAAGCGTTCTTTTGATCTAATTCTTTTTGCTCTGGATTGGTACACAAATTGCCCACGTTGTCCTATTTTTTCAGAATTTGTGGAGTTACAGAAGTATTCGAGAGTTACAGGTTGCTCTAGACTGTTCTGTTTTCGACAAATTCTGTTTTCTTTGTGTTGTTTGCTTATTTTGATGAATCTATGGGTAGTATCGGGGGGTACGAACCATGGAAAATTTGGAATACAGTAGATAATACACCAATATAAAAGAATGAGTTCACAACAGTACCATAAAGTGGTGATTTATTTTCTTATACTAACGGAGCTTATGAGATTTTCTGTTGAGTTTTGTGTTGTGAAGTTTTCAAGTTTTGGGTAAGGATTTGATGGACTATGAAATAAGGAGTGCCCAGAGCCTAAGATTGGGGATGCCCAAGGCACCCCAAGGTAATATTCAAGGACAACCAAGAGCCTAAGCTTGGGGATGCCCCGGAAGGCATCCCCTCTTTTTTCTTTGTCTATTGGTAACTTTACTTAAGGCCATATTTTTATTCACCACATGATATGTGTTTTGCTTGGAGCGTCTTGTATAATTTGAGTCTTTGCCTTTTAGTTTGCCACAATCATCCTTTCTGTACACACCTTTTGAGAGGGACATGCATGAATCGTGATTTATTAGAATACTCTATGTGCTTCACTTATATCTTATTAGAGTACGGCAGTGGTTTTATTTTATAGAAATTGATGAACTCTCATGCTTCACTTATATTATTTTGAGAGTCTCTAAACAGCATGGTAATTGCTTTGGTTATAAATTTAGTCCTAATATGATAGGCATCCAAGAGGGATATAATAAAAACTTTCATATAAAGTGCATTGAATACTATGAGAAGTTTGATTCTTTATGATTGTTTTGAGATATGAAGATGGTGATATTAGAGTCATGCTAGTGAGTAATTTTGAATTTGAGAAATACTTGTGTTGAGGTTTGTGATTCCCGTAGCATGCACGTATAGTGAACCATTATGTGATGAAGTTGGAGCATGATTTATTTTTTGATTGTCTTCCTCATGAGTGGCGGTCGGGGATGAGCGATGGTCTTTTCCTACCAATCTATCCCCCTACAAGCATGCGCGTAGTGCTTCGTTTCGATAACTAATAGATTTTTGCAATAAGTATGTGAGTTCTTTATGACTAATGTTGATTCCATGGATTATACGCACTCTCACCCTCCACCATTGCTAGCCTCTCTAGTACCGCGCAACTTTCGCCGGTACCATACACCCACCATATACCTTCCTCAAAACAGCCACCATACTTACTGTCGGTGTAAAAACCGGCGGATCTCGGGTAGGGGGTCCCGAACTGTGCGTCTAGGCGGATGGTAACAGGAGACAAGGGACACAATGTTTTTACCCAGGTTCGGGCCCTCTCGATGGAGGTAAAACCCTACTCTTGCTTGATTAATATTGATGATATGGGTAGTACAAGAGTAGATCTACCACGAGATCAGAGAGGCTAAACCCTAGAAGCTAGCCTATGGTATGATTGTTGTTCTGTCCTACGGACTAAAACCCTCCGGTTTATATAGGCACCGAAGAGGGTTAGGGTTACACAGAGTCGGTTACAATGGTAGGAGATCAACATATCCGTATCGCCAAGCTTGCCTTACACGCCAAGGAAAGTCCCATCCGGACACGGGACGAAGTCTTCAATCTTGTATCTTCATAGTCCAGGAGTCCGGCCAAAGGCTATAGTCCGGCCATCCGGACACCCCCTAATCCAGGACTCCCTCAGTAGCCCCTGAACCAGGCTTCAATGACGACGAGTCCGGCGCGCATGTTGTCTTCGGCATTGCAAGGCGGGTTCCTCCTTCGAATACTTCATAGAAGATTTTGAACACAAGGATAGTGTCCGGCTTTGCAAAATAAGTTCCACATACCACCGTAGAGAGAATAATATTTACACAAATTCGATCTGCTGACGCATTCTGTGGCGTGACATCACACCACGGCCAAGCCTTTATTCGAATCGTTTCACTGTCACACCTCAACGCATTTAGCGAGGCAGTTTCCTTGGCACGTCTTGTCGAAGAAGAGATCATGCCCCCTTATTCTGGGATTCTCATCAATACGGGCGTGGGTTACCCAACCGCACCATTGATTATGGCGCTTGGGAGATAAGCGAGTTTTACCAGGCTGGTGGGGACGCATAGCTTCGTCCGTCCATATAAGGGGATAAGGATCCACCTTTTTACCTATGCCTTCTTCCTCCTTTGCTCATCCATTTCCGCGCACTCGAGCTCCAGTGCCCAAGTCCGCACATCTCGCCTCAACCTTCCCCAGTCATGTCCGGAGCAGGAGGCAAGTGGATGGCCTCCTCCGTCACGGAGGGGCACATTAAAAGGCTGTGGAAGGCCGGATACTTGTCCAGCGACATCGCGCATCGGCTCCCCGACAAGGGGCAGCTTATCCCCACCCCCAGGCCCCATGAGAGGGTGGTGTTCCTCACCCACTTCCTCCGCGGACTAGGTTTTCCACTTCACCCATTTGTCCGGCGGCTCATGTTCTACTACGGCCTGGATTTCCATGATCCGGCCCCGAATTTCATCCTCAACATCTCGGCATTCATCGTCGTGTGCGAGGCCTTCCTCTGCATCCAACCTCACTTCGGCTTATGGCTGAAGACCTTCAATGTCAAGCTGAAGGTAGTGGGCGGCTGCAAACCAGAGTGTGGAGGTGCCATGGTGGGCAAGATGGCCAACGTCCTATGGCTCGAGGGCTCCTTTGTGGACACCATAAAGGGGTGGCAATCGGGGTGGTTCTACATCACCGAGCCGCATGACCCTAAATGTGTGGCGGCCCCCGAATTCCGATCTGGCTTCCCTACACGGCTCACCTCTTGGAAAGAGACGGGCCTGACATGGGGTAATTCGGAAGAGCTGACCGGACTCCAATCCTGCGTCCAAAACCTGGTGAACAAGAAGCTCAAGCTCGTCAACGTAGTCCAGGTCATGCTCATCCATTGGATCCTCCTGTGCCAACAACGGGCCTTCAACTTGTGGGAGTTTGATCCGGCACAGCACCAAACCTTGAGCAGGCTCTTCGACACTACGTACGAAGATGCCTGGAAGGTGCTGTTCAAGGGCGCCGAGGCTCCCGCATCTGCTACCGAAGATCGCGTATTTAGCTCGCAGCGTCAAGCCGGCGAGGTAAGCTATTTTACCCTTTACAGGACACTTATTTTTCATAGTTTGACTCTATGCGGGATCTAAACTCCCTTACCTCTGACAGGCCTAGAAAAAGACGTCCGGGCAGGTTAACTGTCCGGCTCCCTTGCCAGAAGACCCAACGGACGCCCAATTAATGGGGCTGCTCGTTCCGGCA
Source organism: Triticum timopheevii (assembly GCA_963921465.1). Taxonomy (NCBI): domain Eukaryota; kingdom Viridiplantae; phylum Streptophyta; class Magnoliopsida; order Poales; family Poaceae; genus Triticum; species Triticum timopheevii. The sequence continues at coordinate 277,525,509 of OY997266.1, read as the reverse complement.
CCTTATGTGGTGCCGGAGAAGAAGGCCAAGAAGAAGGCCACGGGAACTCGAAGGAGTTCCCGGCGCCAGGTGTTGTCGGACTCATCGTCCGATGACTCCGAGGTGAACTCCTCCCGCGAAGACGAGGTGGAGGAAAAAGAGGCCTCTCCCCTAGCGGGGGGAGAGAAGAAAAGGAAGGCCGCCCCAACTGGGGAGGCCGGAGGGTCCAAGAAGGGAAGGACCCTTCCTTCGGAAGACTCTACCAACGCCGACAACGGCGAAGAGGAGTGGCCACCGAGGGTTAATCCCCTGGCGAAATCGTAAGTGTCCGGATACCAGAATAACTCATGGCATTTCATTTGTCGCACAGTATCTCCTAACGCCGAATATAACCCTGCAGCCCGCCCAAGGACGAGATCGATGCTTCAACGAGCAGCTCCCTCGCTTCGTCGGACTCACGCTGCGGATGACGCCGAGGTGGGGTCCCAAAAGGGGCCCAGCCAGGAGGAGGTGGTCCAGGAGGCGCCGCAAGGCAACCTCCCGGACTCCAAGCGCAAGGGGAATAAAACCCTAGAGGGTTCTAAATCCGGCCCTGGGCCGGACTCCGCACCGGAACCTTCAGTGGTTCCGGAGTTCGGCAAGCGGCCCCTTCGTAAGAAGGGTGAGACTGCGACACTGGTGACCTCCATCCAACCAGAGGCACCGGATAGCTTGTTGGAGGCGCTTAACGGCGCCTCCATCGACGAGGAGCACCACACTGTTATGAGTGTGGTGATCCAGAAAGTTCAGTCCGCCAAGAGCGGGCTGACTGAAGCCTGTGCCAGCCTTCTAACAGGCTTTGAGGTATGTATTTAAGATATGTAAAAATATTACCGCATAGACAGTAGCCCCTGATGCTCAGTTTGGTGTTCGGAAAGAAAGGCCGAACTGAGGATCTAAAAAGATGTACGCAGGAGACTAACATAAGTATGTCAATATGGGAAATGCAGGCTGCGCTGCTGACCTCTGCCGCACTAACTGTGGAGGTCAATGCATTGAAGCAGAGCCTCGAGTGGTCCGAGAACTTGCTCGGCCTTGCCAAAAAGCAGCTCGAGGACAAGGAAGGTAAGCAAGACCTTATGGAAGTATATAAAAGATGTGGTTGCAAAAAATGACAGGAATAACGTGAGTATTGCAGGGGCCACGAATGAGGTGGTGACCCTGAAGGAAGCGGTGTCCAAGGCCGAAAGCAATGCGGCCGCGGAGCACACCGAGCGAGAGAAACAGGAGGCGCGGATGGCGGAGGTGCGGCAAGAGCTCTAGGGTCTCATGGAAAAACACGAGAGTTTGGAGCGTGACTCAAGGACTGGAGAGTCCGAGCTCGCCTCGGCCCTTGAGAGCGCCAAAGCCGCTAAGGCCGAAGCCCAAAAAGCCCTTCAGGAAATTGAGGCGATGAAGAAGATAGCGGCGGGTAAGGCATTCTTCATGCAAAGCAAGCACGTGAAAGTGAATTACTTGTTACTTACCCGAATCTGGAGCTCTCTAGGAGCATTCGCAGATCTGCCCCGCAGTGTGTCCGACGCTGCCGCATTCTACCGGGCCGAGGAGGGGAGCTCGATGGAGAAGGTGTTCTGGTCTCAGTATGCTGAGGCCGGACACCCGGTGCCCTTGAGCGACCAGCTGAAATAGCTGGTAGAGCTCCATAAGGTGGCCGGACAGGCCATGAAGGGCCTCATAGTTCGGCTGTGGCCTAAGGAAGCCATGCCTGGGAGCTACTTCGGGCTGGTGAGGCGGCTGGTGGACGCCTGTCCATGGATTGAAGTCGTCAAGTGCTCCATTTGCATCGAAGGTGCCCGTAGGGCCCTTGCCCGTGCTAAAGTGCACTGGGGCAAGATGGACGCTAAGAAGCTTGTGACGGACGCTCCACCGCCGGGCAGGGAGTATCGCAAGCCCGAGATGTATTATCAGGGCGTCCTAACGGGTGCCCGCCTTATAGCGGGTGAATGCTCCAAAGATGTATTTTTGAGTAAACTCACATTTGTTATCCTGTACGCTTGAAAACTTATTCATATGCGCTAAGCAGCTCTTGTGAATTTAAAGTATTACCTTCTGTGCGGCCATTTATGAAATTTGCGAGATGGCGAGTCGTCGGCTTCTGCCCCCATGCCACGAGTGCTGGGGTGTTTGGGATAAACTTGCGCGCTCTTTTTCCCATTCTTGGGTCCTTCGAGGGAGGCGCTCAACGCAACGAACAAGGCAACTGGACCATAATGCTTGAACACTCTCACTTAGCCATAGAATTCTATAATTTTAAATTTCGGCGAAGCCCCTAGTATTCGGAAGACCGAGTTCGGGGCACTATCCACGCCTGGGCCGGACAAAGCCGACTCCTCGCTCTAAGCGGCAAAAGTCTTTAGGGACTCGAAAACCTCTCGAACAGCGACCGGCTCTCACCCTATCATGACGGTCAGTTTTAGCTTTCTCCACTGAGGTGCTTAACCCAGCTCAACCGGGGCACAATCGCAGTGGTTCTCCCAATGCTACCTTAGCCGATATAACGGAACGTAAGGTACCAAAACATGGGAGCTGGGCAAAATCAACTATTGACCCAAGACATGATTCGGAGCCGATGCATATAGTGCTATAAGTTCGGGGTGCCGCACTTGTGAAAGTGTTCGGACTTATCACACCATATTTTGGGGTACTTAAGCCCCTGGTGTATTTGGCCGTCCCAAAGCGTACGGATGCAACATGTCATAAGTAAACATATATAGATAAAAAAGGAATGCAATAATAGGCAGAGGCTATGTATGGTTTATTCAAAAAGGCTGCGGTAAAAGTAGAACGATACAAATAGTGCGATAAGAAATGGACGGGACTATTTGACATGTCCCCCTCCAGGGGCGAGTTGCAGGATGATATGTGAAACAAGTATACTGCTCGTTATAAAGAGCACATGGACACTCGACGTAGTTTTCTGCTTCCCTGGTTGTTGCCTCATGTGTTTCGGCGATTCTATGCCGGTCAGGGCTTCTTGAGAACGGAGTCCTGAAAGTAAGAGAAAAAAGGAATGACACAATCGGGAGCCCCTAGTGCGGTTGAGCTGCATTCTGGGCCTGCCGTGGTCGTGCCCCTCCCCCTATGCCCATGGTATTTCCAGAGCGTAATTATGTAAAAGTAGTACTGGTTTTGCAATTTCGCGAGGGCTGGGGTTGGGGCCGCATTTCTACGCGTGCTCGAAAAGTGCCAGGCGGTCTTGTTGGAGGTTACTCCGGGCGCGCTTGACGGTGTCCGGACGTTTGATAGCCGGACTCGAGAATTTCCTTGAGAGGCTGCTTTGTACTTCCGCCGCGAGGGCCGCCGTATGCTCCTCCGTTCGGAGAGAGCATTCGGTGTTTCCGTTGACCGTAATGACTCCTCGAGGGCCTAGCATCTTGATCTTGAGGTATGCGTAGTGCGGCACCGCGTTGAACTTTGCAAATGCGGTTCGTCCGAGCAGTGCGTGATAGCCGCTGCGGAACGGGACTATGTCGAAGATTAACTCCTCGCTTCGGAAGTTATCCGGGGATCCGAAGACCACTTCTAGTGTAACTAAACCTGTACAGTTGGCCTCTACACCTGGTATGACGCCTTTGAAGGTCGTCTGTGTGGGTTTAATCCTTGAGGGGTCTATGCCCATCTTGCGCACTGTATCCTGATAAAGCAGGTTCAGGCTGGTGCTGCCGTCCATCAGGACTCTAGTGAGGTGAAATCCGTCAACGATTGGGTCTAGAACCAATGCGGCGAATCCGCCATGGCGGATGCTAGTGGGGTGGTCCCTTCGATCAAAAGTGATTGGGCAGGAGGACCACGGATTGAACTTTGGGGCGGCTGGCTCCATCGCATATACGTCCCTTAGTGCACGCTCCCGCTCCCTTTTGGGTATGTGGGTTGCGTATATCATGTTCACCGTCCGCACTTGTGGGGGGAAGCCCTTCTGTCCTCTATTGTTCGGCGGCCGGGGCTCCTCCTCGTCGTCGCTATGCAGCCCCTTGTCATTGTTTTCGGCATTTAACTTGCCTACCTGCTTGAACACCTAACAATCCCTGTTGGTGTGATTGGCTGGTTTTTCGGGGGTGCCATGTATCTGGCACGAGCGATCGAGTATTCGGTCCAAATTGGACGGGCCCAGAGTATTTCTTTTGAATGGCTTTTTCTACTGACCGTGTTTTGAGCCTCTGAATCCGGCATTGACTGCCGTATCTTCAGCATTATCGCCATTAATGCGGCGCTTGTGCTTGTTGCGACGCAACCTGCGGTTGCTGTCCTTGGTATCTGAATTACCAGGGCTCTTGGTCATGTTATTACTGTGAGCTAGCCAGCTGTCCTCTCCCGCGCAAAAGCGGTTCATGAGTGTTGTGAGGGCTGCCATGGATTTTGGCTTTTCCTGTCCTAGTTGCCGGGCAAGCCACTCGTCGCAGATGATATGTTTGAAGGCTGCAAGGGCCTATGCATCCGGACAGTCAACGATTTGATTTTTCTTGGTTAGGAACCATGTCCAGAATTGTCTGGCCGATTCTTCTGGCTGCTGAATTATGTGGCTTAGGTCATCTGCGTCTGGCGGTCGCACATAAGTGCCCTGGAAATTGTCGAGGAATGCGGCTTCCAGGTCTTCCCAACAACCGATTGACTCTGCTGGCAAGCTGTTAAGCCAATACCGAGCTGGTCCTTTAAGCTTGAGTTGGAGGTATTTGATGGCGTGTAGATCATCACCGCGGGCCATGTGGATATGAAGGAGATAGTCCTCGATCCAGACCGCAGGATCTATTGTGCCATCGTATGATTCAATGTTCACGGGTTTGAAACCCTCAGGGATTTGATGGTCCATCACTTCGTCTGTGAAGCATAGTGGGTGTGCGGCGCCTCTGTATTGGGCTATATCACGACGCAGCTCAAATGAGCTTTGTCTATTGTGTTCGGCCCGGCCGGAATTGCCATATCCGGCATGACGGTTATCATCACGTATCGTGGGGCGCCCACGCGATCCGTAGATCGATCTTGTTTGCCTTGCCTTGTCCTCCAATATATCCCGCAGGTCTGGCGCATTTCCCGCGCCTTGGTATTTTTTGAGCGGCGCTGGGGTGCGGCTTGAGTGGAGGGCCGAGAGGCCTCTCTGTTGCGGCCACGAGGTGGCCGGTCGGCCGTATTATGCGCTGGTGATGTAGGCTTAGGTGCTTCCTCCTCTAATCGGGTTAGCAGCCTGCGTTTTGGGTAACTCTTGGAGGGGCGTTCGAGTTCGTACTCTTCGGCCGCCAGGACTTCAGTCCTTCTGTCGGCTAGCAAATCTTGGTCAGCTCTAAGCTGCTGCTGCTTTTTCTTGAGGCTGCTTGCCGTGGGCATAAGCCTGCGTTTGAAACGCTCTTGCTCGGCGGGATCCTCAGGCACGACAAATTCGTCGTCGTCGAGGCTTGCCTCGTCTTCGGAGGGAGGCATGTAATTATCGTCCTCTACCTCTCTGCCTGCCGCTCTCTCATGAGGGCTGGCTTCTTCATCCTCCTGTACTGAATCCTGCTGGAGGGGGTTGTCTTCGGCACTGTCCGGGGTGTTATTGTCTCCCGTGCCGGAATCACCGTTTTTGCTGTGGCGGGATTTAGAGCGGCGCCGCTGACGCCGGCGCTTAGGCTGTTTCTTGGAGGGGTCATCCTCCGTTGTTCCATCGCCATTCCCATCTTTTGGGATGTCCACCATGTAAATGTAGTATGACGAGGTGGCCTTCTAGCGCCCTGTAGGCGCTGGTTCTTGGTCGTCTCCTACATCGTCGTCCATACCGTCGATGTCTTCGGAGTTGAAGTCGAGCATGTCGGTTAAATCATCGACAGTGGCTACGAAGTGGGTGGTGGGTGGGCTTTGAATTTCTTCGTCGTCTGCATCCCAACCTTCCTGGCCATAGTCCGACCAGGGCTCTCCTGATAAAGAGAGAGATTTTAGTGAATTCAGGATGTCGCCAAAGGGCGAGTGCCGAAAGATGTCCGCGGCGGTGAACTCCATGATCGGCGCCCAATCGGCGATTGGCAGGGGCGCGGAAGGTTCGGAGTTCGGAGAGGAGTCCGGTGCCTTGGAGTCACGAGCTTCGCAAAGGACAGGGTTGGTGTTCGGCTCAATAGCCGTAGGGATAGCAGCCCCCGAGGCGGTGTCCAACCACCCGTCCTTGATCGGTGCAGTCGGCTCCGAGCTAAGGGTCGGAGCGGACACTTGTGCGACCTCCAGGGCACTGTCCGGCGGCAGAGCTAGATCATGCCCATCGTGACAGTGCGGCGCGCTTGGCTGCGGCTCGAACCCGTCGAAGATCAAGTCTCCACGGTCGTCAGCCTTATAGTTCAAACTTCCAAATCTGACCTGATGGCCAGGGGCGTAGCTTTCAATCTCCTCCAGATGGCCAAGCAATTTGGCCTGCAGTGCAAAGCCGCCGAATACGAAGATCTGTCCGGGGAGAAAAGTCTCACCCTGGACCGCATCGTTGTTGATGATCGGAGGAGCCATCGGGCCTAAAGATGACGACACAGAGGAACTCTCAATGAAAGCACCAATGTCGGTGTCAAAACCGGCGGATCTCGGGTAGGGGGTCCCGAACTGTGCGTCTAGGCGGATGGTAACAGGAGACAAGGGACACAATGTTTTTACCCAGGTTCGGGCCCTCTCGATGGAGGTAAAACCCTACTCCTGCTTGATTAATATTGATGATATGGGTAGTACAAGAGTAGATCTACCACGAGATCAGAGAGCTAAACCCTAGAAGCTAGCCTATGGTATGATTGTTGTTCTGTCCTACGGACTAAAACCCTCCGGTTTATATAGGCACCAAAGAGGGTTAGGGTTACCCAGAGTCGGTTACAATGGTAGGTGATCTACATATCCGTATCGCCAAGCTTGCCTTCCACGCCAAGGAAATTCCCATCCGGACACGGGACAAAGTCTTCAATCTTGTATCTTCATAGTCCAGGAGTCCGGCCAAAGGCAATAGTCCGGCCATCCGACACCCCCTAATCCAGGACTCCCTCACCTACCTATTATGGCATTTCCATAGCCATTTAGAGATATATTTGCCTTGCAACTTTCCACCGTTCCATTTATTATGACACGCTTTATCATTGTCATATTGCTTTGCATGATCATATAGTTGACATCGTATTTGTGGCAAAGCCGCCATTCATAATTATTTGATACACGTCGCTCTTGATTCATTGCACATCCTGGTACACTGCCGGAGGCATTCATATAGAGTCATATTTTGTTCTAAGAATCAAGTTGTAAATTTTGAGTTGTAAGTAAATAAAAATGTGATGATCTTCATTGTTAGAGCATTGTCCCAGTGAGGAAAGGATGATGGAGACTATGATTCCCCCACAAGTCGGGATGCGACTCCGGACGAAAAATAAAAGAAAAGAAAAGAAAAGAAAAGAAAAGAAAAAAGGCCAAAAAATGGGAAATGCCCAAATAAAAAAAGAGAGAGAAAAAAGAGAGAGAAAAAGAGAGATGGGGCAATGTTACTATCCTTTTTTCACACTTGTGCTTCAAAGTAGCACCATGATCTTCATGATAGAGAGTCTCCTATGATGTCACTTTCATATACTAGTGGAGTTTTTCATTATAGGACTTGGCTTGTATATACCACTGATGGGCTTCCTCAAATTTCCCTATGTCTTCGTGAGCAAGCGAGTTGGATGCACACCCACTTAGTTTTCTTTTGAGCTTTCATAACCTATAGCTCTAGTGCATCTGTTGGATGGCAATCCCTACTCACTCACATTGATATCTATTGATGGGCATCTCCATAGCCCGTTGATACGCCTAGTTGATGTGAGACCATCTCCCTCTTTTTTTCTTCTCCACAACCACCATATTCTATTCCACCTATAGTGCTATGTCCATGGCTCACGCTCATGTATTGCGTGGAAGTTGAAAAAGTTTGAGAACATCAAAAGTATGAAACAATTGCTTGGCTTGTCGTCGGGTTTGTACATGATTTCAATATTTTGTGTGATGAAGATGGAGCATAGCCAGACTATATGATTTTGTAGGGATAAGATTTCTTGTGCCATGTTATTTCGAGAAGACATAATTGCCTTGTTAGTATGCTTGAAGTATTATTATTTTTATGTCAGTATTAAACTTTTGTTTTGAATCTTACGGATCTGAACATTCATGCCACAATAAAGAAAACTACATGGATTAATATGTTAGGTAGCATTCCACATCAAAAATTCTATTTTTATCATTTACCTACTCGAGGACGAGCAGGAATTAAGCTTGGGGATGCTTGAAACGTCTCCAACATATCTATAATTTTTTATTGTTCCATGCTATTATATTATCTGTTTTGGATGTTTTATATGCATTAATATGCTATTTTATATTATTTTTGGGACTAATTTATTAATCTAGAGCCCAGTGCCAGTTCCTGTTTTTTCCTTGTTTTTGAGTTTCGTAGAAAAGGAATACCAAACGGAGTCCAAACGGAACGAAAACTTTGCGATGATTTTTCTTGGACCAAAAGACAACCAGGACACTTGGAGATGAAGTCGGAGGAGCCACGAGGCGTCCACAAGGATAGAGGGCGCGCCCGGGGGGTAGGGCACAACCCCCACCCTTGTGGGCCCCTTGTGCACCTCCTGACCTAATTCTTTCGCCTATATATATTCCCATATAACCCCAAACCAACAAGGGCATCCACGAAAACACTTTTTCTCTGCCGCAACCTTCTATACCCGTGAGATACCATCTAGCGGCCTTTTTCGGCGTCCTGCTGGAGGGGGATTCGATCACGGACGGCTTCTACATCAACTCTATTGCCCTTCCGATGAAGCTGAGTAGTTTACCACAGACCTACTGGTACATAGCTAGTAGCTAGATGGCTTCTTCTCTCTCTTTGATACTCAATACCATGTTCTCCTCGATGTTCTTGGAGATCTATTCGATGTAATACTTTTTTGTGGTGTGTTTGCCGAGATCTGATGAATTGTGGATTTATGATCAGCTTATCTATGAATATTATTTGAATCTTCTCTGAATTTTTATATGCATGATTTGATATCTTTGTAATTCTCTTCGAACTATCGGTTTGGTTTGGCCAACAAGATTGGTTTTTCTTGCATGGGAGAAGTTCTTAGGTTTGGGTTCAATCTTGCAGTGTCCCTTCCCAGTGACGATAGGGGCAGCAAGGCATGTAGTGTATTGCTACCATCCAGGATAAAAAGATAGGGTTTTCATCATATTGCTTGAGTTAATTCCTTTACATCATGTCATCTTACTTAATACATTACTCTGTTCTTTATGAACTTAATACTCTAGATGCATGCTGGATAGTGGTCGATGTGTGGAGTAATAGTAGTAGATGCAGAATCGTTTTGGTCTACTTGACACAGACGTGATGCCTATATTTCATGATCATTGCCTTAGATATCGCCATAACTTTGCGCTTTTCTATCAATTGCTCGGCAGTAATTTGTTCACCCACCATATTATTTTCTATCTTGAGAGAAGCCTCTAGTGAAACCTATGCCTCCCGGGTCTATTTTCCATCATACAAGTTTCCGGTCTACAATCTTAGTTCCCAATCTACTATTCTTGCATTCTTTTTCTTTCTGATCTATAAACCAAAAATATTTACTTTCTCGTTTATCTATCTCTATCAGATCTCACTTTTGCAAGTAACTGTGAAGGGATTGACAACCTCTTTATCACGTTGGGTGCAAGTTTGTTTGATTGTTTGTGCAAATATTCGGTGATTTGTGCGTTGTCTCCTACTAGATTGATACCTTGTTTCTCAAACTGAGGGAAATACTTATCTCTACTTTGCTGCATCAGCCTTTCCTCCTCAAGGGAAAAACCAATGCAATCTCAAGAAGTAGCAAGGTGGTCACCCTTTGTCTCGATCTGTCGATCATGGAGCAACACCTCACTGCGAAAGCCAGCGAGGATGTTGACTATGTTGTCATGCTGATAGAGGCAAAGGTGTCCCGTCTTTCGATGAGATGGTGGCTATCGTTTTGGTGGAAGTCGACTTTGACGATCCGACTACGAATGTGTGAGGATGTCACACCTTAGCAATCGCTAAACCAACTCCGAGAGGTTATTGACCATGCCGGAGCATGATCAACCTGACCACGAAGGTCTATTTCCTGCAAGCAAACGAAGAACAAGCAAGAAACTAAGATTGGAATCTGGATATTGCGAATAACAGAGGAAAGCTTTATTAATGAAGGTGGGGTTCTGTGACGCCTTTGTCTGGTCATTGAACACAAATGAAGTACGCGAAGTTGCAGCTATGGCGAACTTTAATCTAAACAAAACCCGAAGTCTAAACGACGCCCTAAGGGCTATATATATGGAGGAAGAGGGGGGAATTTCGTGGCCCTTGGGGAAGGGGTCCGAAACCAACCCTATCTCTTGTTTCCCCACACATAAGGACTCTAAAAACAGCCTATACTCAAGTATTTCGAAAATACATGGGCCTGGCCCAATAATAAGGTGACGCAGCACCTAGAATAGCCTCTGGACGAAAGTTATGAAGTAGCATCTTGTATATTTCGTCCAAGGCTTCATGCACTCATTATGGTGGCTTCAACGTCCTGAAATCATCACTTGTAACTCCATTCTTGTTCCCCTTGCGCATGCCATCATCTCCATGCTTGCTCTTGCTCCAATGTTCATCCTTCTCCAAGCTAGGCCCTTCATTTGTAAGCAAAACAAATGTATCCAATTTAGGCAGCATCATATTCTCATGAACATTAGAATCATTACCTAGAAACGAAAGTTACCTGATAATTTAATTGGCGTGCGCGAGCTCTAGTAAATGGTCCAGTATGTATAGCAGCAGGGACTGTGGGTGTAACAATGGTATTGATGTCCTCATCATCCTCCCCTTCTTGAAATGAAGTCGTCCTCGACGGAAGCTCATCTTCCTCACCCAAATAAGGCCTCAAATCTGCAATGTTAAAAGTGGGACTAACCCCAAAATCTACAGACAGCTCAAGTTTATATGCATTATCATTTATTTTCTCCAACACCTTAAAAGGACTATCAGCACGTGGCATTAACTTTGATTTGCACAAATTAGGAAATCTATCCTGACGCAAATGTAACCAAACAAGATCTCCAGGTGCAAACACAACATGTTTTCTACCCTTATCTCCAGCAAGTTTATATTTAGCATTCATACGCTCAATGTTTTCCTTAATTAACTCATTGTCGGTGTACTAAAGTAGGGGTACCTTAGTATCCCGAACTTGTGCACGGGCAGTCGCAGCGCCCCGCGGCAAGGCTTGCCGGGTGCCTACCAAGATCCTTCGTAGTTCCTATTGAAGCCATTCAAGAACAAAGTGTTTTAACTGAGAAGACAAGGCCCCGACAAGAGGAGCTTGCCGGGAAGGCCAACCAAGGCATTTAAAAGAACTTGCCGCGACGCGCCGCGCGTCCCAGCAAGACCCGGCGAGCGACAAGCTTCCGGGCGCGACAAGACAACGACCGCGGCAAGGCGCTTGCCACGGAGAAGCCACCACTCTGTGCCCACGCTCCAGCGCATCCGTCGACGTGTCGCCACAGGACCGTTCCAGGCGCACGTGGCGAGAAGCTGTGCAGCCAAGCGGTGCGAGGTGGCGAGTGGAGATGACGAGATGGTCATCGTGGCGAACGGTGGCGCCCCTAACGGTCGCTTTTCTGCACTGTTTGGGCGACATGGACGGGCATTTAATGCCTTCGTCCCCTGCCGTCAGAGTTAGGTAGGATCCACTGTAGAAGTAGTTGTACCAACCACACCTTTTACACTTTTACCCCTGCATGCGTTGCCACCTGTCGGTGACCCCTTGAGCCTATAAAAGGAGGCTCATGCGCAACGTAGAGGGGGTTCGACTCATTCGAAACCAGAACACTCCCACGCTCTCGAGCGAGAACATAATACAACCACAAAGCAGCAGTAGGAGTATTATCTCTCTGGAGAGCTCCGAAGCTGGGTAAAATCGCTCGCGTGCTTCGCCTCGATCCGCTCTTCGTGCGATCTCTGCTCCCTGCCGGACCGAAAGGGGCCCTGCCCCATAGGTGTTCGTTTCCCACGACATCTTTGGCGCGCCAGGTAGGGGGCGTCGAGGTTGTGTGAACCCGATCCGGTGTTCATGCGAGCCAGATCTTCATCATCTTCATCGACATGCCACCGAAGAAGAAGGCTTCGGAGGTGGCTGCTCCGTCCGCGTCGATCCTACCCCCACCGGAGCAAACGGGTGGTGGGATGGACGCCGGCGGACGAACGGGCGCCGACGAGGAAGCTCAAGCTGCCGCCAGGTCCAAGGACAAGGCCGCGCAAACCTCGGCGTCCGTACATGCACCGCTCCCATCTCAGGAGGCGCGAGACCGACAGCGTCATGGTACTCGCAGTTCCATACGCTCGTTGGATCAAGGTCGAGCTGGTGGATCTCAGGATGCTCAAGACCAGCACGCATGCCAGCCTGCTGGCACGAGCAAGACACGGTCGCCTGGACGGGATCCTGCTCCTTCTAACATAGTTAGAAGTCCGAGCATATCCCGCTCCTCGCACCGTTCGCCACCGCCACCAAAACTCCAGAAGAAGCGTTGGCTCGAGCCCAACTGCTCCTGGATTACCCTCCGACAGCGGACAAGATCGACGATTGGAGGGCCACCATTTAGAGCCTCATCGGCTTCGCCAACGGCGACACTCCACGGCAGCCAAATGCGTCGCAGCCGCGGCAAGATTGCCGGACGCGAGCCGATGGCGACAAGACCGGCGGGGGTGCAACCACCGTGCACTCCCCACCCCGAAGGCCAAGATCGCCGACTCGCCAGGTCAACCTCGACACTGACTCCACAGCGTCATCAGACCCACGAGCCCGTCGCGATCAGCGCCAAGTTCTTCAAGAACGACAACAAGAAGACGCTCATACTCGTATCGAGCGACGAAGAGAAGCGCGGCGTCAGTCGGACCAGCACGCTGGGCCCACTGTCGATATGCATGCGCCAGGGGAACCAGGTGACTTGCCGTACGCGGTAGGTTGCCCTGCGTTCACTCGTGAGCTGCGGCAAGTCCAGTGGCCCAGTACCAAGAACTTCAAGCCAGATGTACCAGAGAAGTATGATGGCTGGTTGCTTCCGTCGGAGTTCCTCAGCATCTACACCATCGCGGTGCAGGCTGCCGGAGGACGCGACGACAAGATCCTTGCCAACTACTTCCCGCTGGTACTCAACTCAATGTCAGATCCTGGCTCATGCACTTGCCGGACAACTCCATCTCCTCATGGGCGAATCTGTGCCATCAGTTTGTCGACGCTTTCACAGGCGGCCACAAGCCCCATGGCCAGGAGAGCGACCTTCATCTGCTCGCCCAGAAAGAAGGAGAACCCCTGCGCAAGTATATTCAAAGATTTAGCCAAGTGCAGCACAACATCCCAGATGTCCACCCCGCCGCGGTCATCAGCGCGTTCCATCAGAACCTGCGTAACCGCAGGATGCGGGAGGAGATGGTGATGTGCAAGATAAGAGACGTCAGTGAGCTCTACGCCCTGGCCGACAAGTGTGCACATGCTGAGGAAGGGAGGAAACTCCCCGGAGAGAACACAGGAGCAGGGGGGTCTGACAGTGAGGATGCTGTCCCGGCAAAGAAAAACCGGCGGCGGAACAACAGAAGAAGGAAAGGCAAAGATATGGTAGCTGTCGAGCAGTCCGGCAACGGAGGTGGCGCCAAGGAAGCAGAACCTGTGGCGGCCGCCGACAAGCAGGACGGCTCCGACAAGCAATACTGCAAGATCCACCGCACCAAGGGCCATGATCTCCAGAGTTGCAAGAAAGTTGAGCAGCTTGTCGAGCAGCAGAAAGCTGAGTACGAGCGACGCGACAAGGAGAAGGCCCAGGAAGGTACTGGTGGATCCGGCAAGAAGCGTCCCGGCCGGGGAGGACGCCGCGGCAAAGCCAAGCAACGGCAAGGAGACAGGCCTCCCCGCGGCCGCGACAAGGATGAAGATAAAGGCGAAGATGAGGATATGGATGATGACGAGGCCGACGAGCAGGAGTTTCAGAAAGCAACAGAGGTTCTGTGCGTTGACGGTGGTGCTTCTCTGCATACTTCGCACCGCCAGCTCAAACAGTGGGTGCGGGAAGTTAATGCAGCAGAACCACCAGTTGAGTCACGCAAGCCTCTGAAGTGGTCCAGCACGCCTATCATCTTTGACACTGAGGACCACCCTAATCGCATAACTGCGGTTGGGTGCTTGCCGATGTTGGTTTCACCAACTATCCGCAACCTCAAGGTCACAAAGATGCTAGTTGACGGCGGGGCCGGCTTGAACCTGATCTCCTCAGCGGTACTCAAGAAACTCCAGATCCCTGACAGCGAGCTCGAAGAGACCGGTACATTCCAAGGAATCAATCTGGGAAGGAGCAAGCCGAAAGGGAAGATCACGTTGCCAGTGACATTTGGCAGCGAGCTGAACTTCAGGACAGAGAAAGTCACTTTTGACGTTGCTGATTTCCCATTGCCCTACAATTGGATACTCGGCCGTCCAGCGCTCGCCAAGTTCATGGCAGCCTCTCATTATGCATACAATATGCTCAAGATGCCAAGTCCGATAAGTGTCATCTCTATCCCTGGCGACAAGGAAGATGCCCTTATCTGCACCGACAAGATCTACCGGAAAGCAGCAGCCGCAGCAGATCGCAAGACACTTGCCGCTGAAGCTCCCGGGGGGAAGAAGAAAACCAAGTCCGGCAAGAGCTCTGATGCCCACTCCGGCAAGCGCACCTCTTCGGAGTGCTGCGCTACCATCGAGGACGCACCATCGAGCTCCACCAGCAAGTGTAAGAAGACAAAGACAGCTTCACCAGAGACCAAGAAAGTGGCCGCCAAGGAGGACGGCACTGGTGGTACCTTCACCATCAGTGCCACGCTTGACCCTAAATAGGAAAGTGCGCTCGTTGCTTTCCTGCGGGCGAATGTCGACGTGTTTGCATGGCAACCGTCTGACATCCCCGGTGTTCCCAGGAAAGTAATTGAGCACCACCTTGCCGTCTGTCTTCACGCGCGGCCCGTCAAGCAGAAAGTCAGAAAGCAAGCAGTGGAGCGCCAAGAATTCATCGCAGAAGAAATCAAGAAGTTGGAAGCAGCAGGCCTTGTCAGAGGAGTGCTCCATCCTACGTGGCTGGCCAATCCTGTAGTCGTGCACTAGGCAAACGGAAAATGGAGGCTTTGTATTGACTTCACTGATGTTAATAAAGCTTGTCCCAAAGATCCATTTCCCTTGCCGCGCATTGACCAGATTGTCGACTCCACGGCAGGATGTGATTTGCTTTCATTTCTTGATGCATATTCAGGATATCATCAGACCTTCATGGCAGAAGAGGATGAGGAGAAAACCGCATTCATTACTCCATGTGGCACATACTGCTTTGTACGGATGCCTTTCGGACTAAAGAATGCTGGTTCAACATTTGCAAGGGTAGTTCACGAAGCTTTTGAGCCACAGTTGCACAGAAAAGTAGAAGCTTACATGGATGACATAGTGGTCAACAGCAAAGACAGAGCAACTCTGATCCAAGATTTGGACGAGACCTTTGCAAATCTGCGCAAGATCAACCTCAAGCTCAACCCCGAGAAGTGTGTGTCTGGAGTCCCTTCCGGCAAGCTTCTCGGGTTCTTCGTATCTCAGCGGGGGATTGAAGCTAATCCCGACAAGATCAAGGCCATTGAGCAGATTGAAGCACCGAAGCGTGTCAACGATGTGCGAAGGCTTGCCGGCTGCGTGGCTGCTCTCAGCAGGTTTATCTCAAAGTCTGCTGAGCGCGCCCTGCCATTTTTCAAAATATTGAAAAAGGCAGGTCCAATGAAATGGACTCCGGAAGTGGAGGCTGCGCTGCAGGACTTGAAGAGATACCTGTCCTCCACTCCAATACTTGTCGCACCTAAGCCGCAAGAGAAGTTGCTGCTATATCTAGCGGCAACCAATCAAGTGGTTAGTGCTGCGTTAGTAGCGGAAAGGGAGGCGGATGATGAGCCAGCGGCCACGGCAAGCGCGTCCAGCGACAAGCAGGGGGCTTCCCCGAGAAGCTCTGGTCCCGACAAGGATGGATCTGTGCAGCCACAAGAAGAGAAGCAGAAGAAGATGGTGCAGCTCCCAGATTACTTTGTCAGTTCCCTTCTGCAGGGGGCTAGATCAAGGTACTCTGGTGTGCAGAAATTTCTTTTCGGCCTTCTCATGTCCTCGAGAAAGCTGCGCCATTACTTTCAAGCACATGAGATCACAGTTGTCACTCGCTTTCCGTTGAAGAGGATATTGCAGAATCCAGAAGCAACAGGCAGGATTGTCGAGTGGGCACTGGAATTGTCAAGCTTTGGCCTCAAGTTCGAGAGTACTTCAACTATACAGAGCCGAGCATTGGCAGAATTCATAGCAGAATGGACGCCAACACCTGATGAAGAAACTCCAGAGACGAGCATCCCCGTCAAGGAAGCAAGCAAAGAATGGATCATGTACTTTGATGGTGCCTTCTCACTGCAAGGCGCCGGTGCGGGCGTGTTACTTGTGGCACCCACCGGAGAGCACCTCAAGTACGTGGTCCAGATGCACTTTCCCAAGGAGCAAGCGACAAACAATACTGCAGAGTATGAAGGTTTGCTTGCCGGACTCAGGATCGCGGCAGACCTTGGGATCAAGAAGCTTATTGTTAGGGGTGACTCGCAGCTTGTCATCCGCCAAGTAAACAAAGATTATCAGAGTCCGTTGATGGAGGCTTACATTGATGAAGTGAGAAAGTTGGAAGAGCATTTTGACGGCCTGCAGATGGAACATGTTCCGAGAGCCCAGAACGACGTTGCCGATCGCCTGTCAAAATGCGCTGCATTAAAGTTACCTGTGGAACCAGGGATCTTTGTGCTCAAGCTGACTCAACCATCTATAACACCATCATCTGGACAGAGCAAGAAGAGGAAGTTGGTTTCTGGTGATTATTTTCCGGCAGAGCTTCCCGAAGCCGCCTCCAAGAAGGTCCCCAAGATCAACACCAAGGGTGCTGAGGAGCAGTCTGCTCCGACAAGCCCTAGGGTTTGTTCCGTTGAAGCAGACGCTCCCGACAAGTTTTGCTCCGGCAAGCTTGCCGGGGAACATCAAGCTTCGGCTGAGCCGCAGGTTCTTGTCGTAGAAGCAGATGTTCCCGCAACAGCATTTGTGCCTTTAGTCCTTGTCGTTGAGCCGCAAGCTCCAGCATGGGCACAGCAGATTGTCCGTTTCCTTCAGACAGGAGAACTTCCCGAAGAGCAAGAAGAAGCGGAGAGAGTAGCCCAGAAATCAAGTATGTACCAGTTTGTCGACGACATACTGTACAGAAGAAGATTCAACGGAGTGAAATTGAAGTGCATTCCCCGGGAAGATGGACAGAAGCTGTTGGCGGAGATACATGGAGGCATAAGTGGTCATCACATTGGCGCAAGAGCACTTGCCGGCAAAGCATTCCGGCAAGGTTTCTTTTGGCCGACAGCTCTCCAGGATGCAACTGCACAAGTAACCAAGTGTGAAGCGTGCCAGTTCCCCTCCAAGCAGATACACCAGCCAGCTCAAGCTCTCCAGACGATCCCTTTATCCTGGCCATTTTCGGTCTGGGAGCTCGACATCCTCGGCCCCTTTCCCCGAGTTGTCGGGGGCTTTGAGTACTTGTACGTTGCAATCGACAAGTTCACAAAGTGGCCGGAAGTGGAAGCAGTGAGGAAGGTGACAACACAGTCAGCAGTCAAGTTCTTTAGGTCGATTGTTTGCCCTTTCGGAGTCCCTAACAGGATCATCACCGACAATGGCACACAATTCACGAGCCGCACCTTCATGCAGTACGTCCAAGATCTTGGCGCTAAGGTCTGCTTCGCTTCTGTTGCTCACCCGAGAAGCAACGGTCAAGCGGAGAGGGCAAACGCTGAAGTGCTGCGCGAGCTCAAGACCAGGACTTTCGACAGACTGCACAGGTGCGGAAAGAACTGGATTGAGGAGCTGCCGGTAGTTCTTTGGTCGATCAGAACGACGCCAAATCGAGCCACTGGCTAGACACCTTTCGCTCTAGTTTATGGAGCAGAGGCAGTTCTCCCCACGGAACTCGTATACGGATCGCCTCGAGTGCTTGCTTATGATGAGCTTGAGCAAGAGCAGCTGCGACAAGATGACGCGCTGCTCCTTGAGGAAGATCGTCTTCAGGCTGCTGTATGAGCTGCTCGATACCAGCAAGCTTTGCGCCGCTACCATAGCCGCAAAGTTAATGCCAGAAGTCTCGAGGAAGGCGATCTTGTTCTTCGGCGCGTTCAATCCGCCAAGAATTCCAACAAGTTGACGCCAAAGTGGGAAGGCCCTTATCGGGTGAAGCGAGTCACTAGGCCTGGCGCTGTCCGCCTTGAGACCGAAGATGGCTTTCCGGTGAGCAACTCCTGGAACATTGAGCATCTTCGTAAGTTTTACCCATAAGGCGCGGTTGCCGGAACCTGTTCCGGCAACCACCTTTTGTACAAGCCTTGCCGTTGTTGCATGTAACCCTTTGTACAAAGCCGGGCGCAGAACCCGTGCGTAAATAAAGATCATATGCTCTGCACATCTTGTCAAATTTCATGCTTTCTATCTTTTGCATGTATTATCTGACACTTTGTGCAGCACTTGCCCCCGGTAAGCAATAATGAGCCTTAAGGCTCCATATCTTTATTTTCTCTTCTTTCTTTTTTCTCAAAGAAAAAAGAAGGTTCCTTGGCCCACAAGTTCACCGGGGGGGGGAGGGGAAGGAGAAGATAATGGTGTGGACCAGGCGTCGTTCAAGAAAGTATCGCCTTGCCGGGACGAAAACGACAGAAAAGCTAAGTTGCCAAAGTTTGAACACAATCAGTTTTAAAAAATTTTAAGTTATCTTCCTTGATCGACCGTGCTTTGTATGGAAAACCTGTGCGCGGAGGAACCAACTTGTAGCTAGTTGCGCCCTTATTTTGTTTCGAGTCCGCTCAACAACTTAAGTGTGCTGCGACTAGTTGCAACAAGGTTTCTTGCCAGAAGCAGCACCGCCAGCAGGCTGCTGATGTTCCGCACTCAGCGCTCGCGGCAAGGGTGCCTGCGCCGGCAAGTTCCCTCGAAGCGTAGGGTAAAAACATACAAAGGAAGGAATCAAGTAAAGGGGATAACATAGCAAATACTGCCCACGATAAAGTTATATTACAAAAATAACTTGTCGCAGCTCTAACAGATTGTTTTTCATAACATGACTAGCAGCGACAAGAAAAAGAAGAAACAAGCGGCCTAGTCTACGCGGCCACCATCAACCCTCCTGACTTCATTCACCTTGTCCACAATGGGTGCGACAAGGGCCTTGAGCTCTTCAAGATCAGCACCCGCCGGCAGCTTCTTGAGGACATTGGTGAGGTTGAGGCCTGGGTTGCGGAAGACCACCTTCACCAACACCTTCTCCAGAACTCTGGCGCAGATCGTGCGCGACTCGTCGGCCAGCTACTTTGGGATCCTTTCCCGGAGTTGCTGGAGGGCCATCGCCACGCCCTTGAAGAACAGAGTGAGCTTGGCGCTGGGCTGGAGGTTCTCGTCGGAGGAGTACCCAAAGCCCTACATTTCCAGTTGCGCCAGCTCCTCGTCGAAGACCGCGGCAATGTTCACGAGGCCTTCCGTCCAGAGCTCCACAGTGTCCTTGAAGGTGTTCTGGGTTTCGGCGGCCCTCGTCAACAGCGCCTCATTGGCCTTGATCTCCTCCTTCAAGTCCTCCTCCTGCTTCTTGGCGCCGTCCAGCGTCTTAGTCAGCGTGGCCAGCTTCAGCTCCAGATCAGCATTTGAGTCTTTGGTGGCGCTCAGCTCTTTGCCCCTCTCGAGGAGACGACCCTTCAGCTCGCCGTGGGTGAGGGCATCCTTCTCGCGCTCACGTTGGAGTGCGGCAAGCTCTTCATTCTTCGCCTTGAGATCGGCCTCCAGCTGCGTCACTTTCACTTCCAGCTCCTTCTCGGCGGCCTCAACAGCTGCGGCAGCATCCTTTGCTCCTTGAGAGCCCCGCCAAGTGCTTGCTCGCGCGCAGCCAGCTCCTCATAGCTGTACAGATTGACTTTCCGCTGTGTCAGGTCGCCTTCTCGCGTGGACTGCTCCTCGGCGGCAAGCTGCTGTTGCTCTTTAGCTTCAGCCTTTTCGAGAAGGAAGGCTTTCCGCGCCTCGAAGAGCTGCGCCTGCTCCTCTGCAATTGACCAGAGAGCTTCCTGATTGCGTTCCCGGAGCTCCTCCGCACGCTTCTCAATATCTGCTCCCGCCTGCGCGACAAGCGCTTCCCGGGATTCCACTTTGGCTTGTCGGGCGCGGTAGAGCGACACCAGCTTCCGGAGCAGCTGCTCCTCCTCAGACTCGCCGCCGCTGCTGCTTGGCGCGTCAACCACTGTCAGCCCAGCGGAGGCGAGCACTTCTCTGTCGAAAGCTTCTCCCTCGCCCGGCGCCCTGGAGCTTGACGCCCAGGGGAGCTTGATGAAAACACCGTCGCCGGCCTTTAAGTAGGCGCCGGGCTGGGGCTCCTCGGAGCCTGGCGCTGCGTCAGCGGCGGAGGGATCGGCGGTCGGCGTAGCGCCTTGCGCTCCTGCGGCCCCAGGGTCGTCAGTGCGATCGCCGGACCCCTCGCCAGCTCCTGCGCCAGCAGCCTTGGCGGCCTCTTCGCCGGCAGGATCATCAGCGCCGGCCTCCTCCTCGGTAGCAGCGGCGTCATCAGTGTTGCCGCGCGCGTTCTCCTCGCCGGTGGCTTCAGTCTCCATTGGCTCCGGGGAAGGTGGGTCTGAAGACAGGAAGAGGGAGAAAAAGTCAAGCAAATATCCAAAAAGAAGATTAGAAGAAGAAGAACCCAAGGGAAGTTTTCTGACAAGAAGGATTACCTGTGCTGGGCTCTGTAGTCATGGGCTCCACCACCGGGGGATCACTGGTCCCGTCCCTTGCCGGAGAACTGCCCCTTGCCAGGGACCTCTCCCTTGCCGGAGAGTGCTCCCTTGCCGGGGAATCTTCCCTTGGCGGCGTAGTCGAAGCAGATAGCACCTCAGGGGCGGCTTCTAGTTGTTCCTGGTGAGCCTGTTCTGCTCCTACACAAGCAAACCAACAATCAAGATATCAGCAAGGAAAGAACACCCATGCGCGCCTGACAGCGGGAAGTAAAATTATATACTTGCGCTGGGGGCTGCTTCGGGGAGTAGTTGCCGGGTCCGACAAGGTGGTCTCGGACGCGCCCTCTGTTGTCACAGCAGGATCATCCTCGATGACAACCACGGGGACCTTGGCCCTCTTCACTGCTCTCTGGGCCAGAGTCCTGGAAAGGAACAAGGTTCAGAAGAAAGCAGGTCAGATACAAGACAAGAAACAGCAAGAGTTGAAGAAATATAAGTGCAACAAAAAAAGTCTTACTCTTCTTCCTCCTCTTCCTCCTCGTCGGAGCTGAGCACGGAGAGGTCGAAGTCAGGTCCTCCTTCGGCGCGACGAGGCGGAGGAGTAGGCTCCCTTGGCCGCTTGGCGGGAGCTGCAGCAGGATCAGAAGCGGCGGCCCGAGAAGACCCCGCTCCAGTCACCGGCGCGGCGTGAGATGCACCCGCGGCAACAGTGCTTGTCGCGGTGGAGCGTGTCCCGCGGCGCGGCGGCTGTTGACCCGTCTGCCGCCCCGTTATGTCTCCGGTCCTGCGGAGGCGCCTTCTTGGTGGAGCTGGGGGCTGCACTGGGAGCTCCGCTTGCGGCAAGTTGCTTCAAGACGGCTGGCCGCTTGCGCGCTCGGCGTGCTCGCTCGATTCGGCTTCGGGCCCTCCCTCGCCGACGACCTCTCCGACAAGCTCGTCTCGATCGGCAAGGCTTGCCGCCTCGGCTGCCTCTGCCTCTTCCACAGTAAACCCAAATTCGCCCGCGGCGGCGACCGCCGCCGCCTCTTTCGCCCTGGTGGCAATGCGCCGCATCTCATCATCGGTGGTGTCGCGGGTGAGGCTCCTCTGCTCGTCGGCGCGGACCGCCACCTCCACCAAGCTATCGAAGAACTGCTGCACTACGTCGTCGGCGGGCTCCTGCCAAGTTGGAATAATTCCATGCGAGTCGCACTCCGACATCATTGCGCGGATGCGATCGAGCGAGGAGTTGTTGCACAACGGGACGACGCCCTGCGCCAGCCTGAACCACTCGGGATGATTGGGGTCGTGCTTGAACAGCTCCTTGAGTGTCCCATCCAACTCCAAGACAGTAAAATTGAAGTTGAGGCCCGGGCGCAGCCTCATGATATCCGCCAGACCCCCGAACAGCCAGGCGGGTCTCCCCCTCTCCTGCAGAGGGGCGATGCGGCGGCGAAGAAAGTCCGCGCCAACAGCGCCTACAGTGAGCCTAGCAAGCCTGAGTCGCAAGATCCGGGTGGTGGCTATCTTCAGTCTAGCATCGTCCGCCGCCAGGGCGCTCCAATCGTTGCCGCGTACTGCTGGAGTTTGGCGCAGGGCAGTGAACGACTGCGGGTTCTCATCAACAATCCAACACCATTCCGCTCTCCACTCCTCCCATTTGCTGCGGAGCCCCCCCTCCAGATAGACCTCCTTCATGCCAACTCTCGAGATCCAGGCGATCCCGCCAGCTAAGGGCTCTCCTCTCTCGACCCGGGGCATGAAGTAGTGGCGGAAAAGGGCTACGTTTGGGTGGATTCCGACAAAGTTCTCGCAGGGATGCGCGAAGACTGCCATGGTCAGAACAGCGTTGGGGGTGAAGTCAAGGAGATGGAACCCATAGGTGTTCATGATGTCACAAAAGAATTCAGAGAAGGGCGGGCAGAGCCCGCAATAGAAAAACAGCGCGAAGAAGGGGTATCCTTTTGGAGCCCGTTTTGAAGTGGAAGCGGCGGCGGAAAGTACCTGCGTGCGCGGATGCACTCGCGTCTCCGTCGACCAGAAGAGATAGAACTATTCCCTCAGCTCCTTCGCAGAGAGCTCAGGGGGGAAGGTTGCCCGCTCCTTCCGCAGCGCCTCAAGCCGCAGCGCCTCGGCCGACTTTGCACCCTTCCCGGTCTTCGGAGCCATGGCGGAGGCGGTGGGGGAGATCGAGGGCGTCGGTGGCGGCGGCGGCGACGGGGGGCGGAGCGCTGCTCTCTTTCGGCTTTGGGAAGCGGAGGGGAGCGGCGGAGATTTCTGATATTGGAACCGCAAGTGGCGAAGGTGGGGGAACTGCCCCTGTTTCCCCTGCTTATAAAGAGGAGGAGGCGAACGTTACGCTTTTTCCGAATAAAGAATCACCTACGATCTCTCCCACGACACCGCGTTCGACGCGTCCCGTTACGGGAGGGCGTGGTGGATACGGAGTTAGATACGGTGTGGACCCAGGCCGCGCGTGCCCGTGCCCTGTTTTGGGCCGGGCCCAACAGCGCTCGGCACTGTGTGTGGCCCAGGCCCGGGGGCTCCTGTCGGTGTACTAAAGTAGGGGTACCTTAGTATCCCGAACTTGTGCACGGGCAGTCGCAGCACCCCGCGGCAAGGCTTGCCGGGTGCCCGCCAAGATCCTCCGTAGTTCCTATTGAAGCCATTCAAGAACAAAGTGTTTTAACTGAGAAGACAAGGCCCCGGCAAGAGGAGCTTGCCGGGAAGGACAAGGCACCGGCAAGAGGAGCTTGCCGGGAAGGCCAACCAAGGCATTTCAAAGAACTTGCCGCGACGCGCCGCGCGTCCCGGCAAGACCCGGCGAGCGACAAGCTTCCGGGCGCGACAAGACAACGACCGCGGCAAGGCGCTTGCCGCGGCGAAGCCACCACTCTGTGCCCACGCTCCAGCGCATCCGTCGACGTGTCACCACAGGACCGTTCCAGGCGCACGTGGCGAGAAGCTATGCAGCCAAGCGGTGCGAGGTGGCGAGTGGAGATGACGAGATGGCCATCGTGGCGAACGGTGGCGCCCCTAACGGTTGCTTTTCTGCACTGTTTGGGCGACACGGACGGGCATTTAATGCCTTTGTCCCCTGCCGTCAGAGTTAGGTAGGATCCACTATAGAAGCAGTTGTACCAACCACACCTTTTACACTTTTACCCCTGCATGCATTGCCACCTGTCGGTGACCCCTTGAGCCTATAAAAGGAGGCCCATGCGCAACGTAGAGGGGGTTCGACTCATTCGAAACCGAACACTCCCACGCTCTCGAGCGAGAACATAATACAACCACAAAGCAGCAGTAGGAGAATTATCTCTCCGGAGAGCTTCGAAGCTGGGTAAAATCGCTCGCGTGCTTCGCCTCGATTCGCTCTTCGTGCGATCTCCGCTCCCTGCCGGACCGAAAGGGGCCCTGCCCCATAGGTGTTCGTTTCCCACGACACTCACGCATTTTTAAAATCAATTCAACACGTAGTTTAGCATCAAAATTAACCTTCTCCGAAGATGGAAGAGGCAACAAATCAATATGTGCACGAGGTAGGAAACCATACACAATTTCAAAAGGGCACATCTTAGTAGTAGAATGCAATGAACAATTATAAGCAAATTCAATATGAGGCAAGCATTCTTCCCACATTTAGTATCACGATCTGAAACAATAGTATTTGGCACACCATGCAAGCGAATAATTTCACGAAAGAACAAATCAGCAACATTAACAACATCATCGCTTTTATGACATGGTATAAAGTGTGCCATTTTCATGAATCTATCCACGACAACAAATATGCTATCCTTCCCCTTCTTTGTTCGAGGTAAACCTAAAACAAAGTCCACAGATATATCCTCCCAAGGAACACTAGGTACAGGAAAAGGCATATATAAACCATGAGGATTGAGTCGTGACTTAGCCTTTTGACATGTAGTGCAACGAGTAACAAAGCTCTCAACATCTCGTCTCATCTTTGGCCAAAAGAAATGTGTAGGAAGTACGTCCTCCGTATTCTTCACACCAAAATGTCCCATTAATCCTCCTCCATGTGCCTCCTGCAACAACAAAAGACGAATGGAGCTAGCTGGAATGCATAGCTTGTTAGCACGAAACACAAATCCATCATTAACGACGAACTTGTTCCATGTTCTCCCTTCTTGACAATTCTGCATTACATCTTTAAACTCAACATCATGCACATATTGATCTTTGATGGTCTCCAAACCGATTATTTTAAAGTCAAGTTGTGAAAGCATAGTATAGCGATGAGACAATGCATCAGCAATAACATTTTCTTTACCCTTCTTGTGTTTAATGACATAAGGGAAAGTCTCAATGAATTCAACCCATTTAGCATGTCTACGATTCAGTTTAGCTTGACTTTTAATATGTTTCAAAGATTCATGATCAGAATGTATAACAAATTCTTTGGGCCATAAATAATGCTACCATGTTTCTAAAGTACGATCAAGAGCATATAATTCTTTATCATAAGTAGAAAAATTCAGACTAGGCCCACTCAATTTTTCAGAAAAGTATGCAACAGGTTTGCCATCTTGTAATAACACACCTCCTAATGCAATTCCACTAGCATCACATTGAAGCTCAAATGTCTTATTAAAATCAGGAAGTTGGAGTAAAGGAGCACGTGTCAACTTATCTTTCAACACCGTGAAGGCTTCTTCCTGTGCGGTACCCCAAACAAAAGGCACATATTTCTTTGTAAGCTCATTGAGAGGTGCAGCAATGTTGCTAAAATCTCTCACAAAACACCTATAGGATCCAGCGAGGCCAAGAAAACTCCTCACTTGTGTGACTGTTTTGGGCTGCGGCCAACTCTCAATAGCTTCTATCTTGGCTTTATCAACTTCAATTCCCTGTGGAGTAACCACATAGCCAAGAAAAGACACTCGGTCAGTGCAAAAAGTGCACTTCCCAAGGTTACCAAACAAACGTGCATCACGTAGAGCAATAAAAACAGCACGTAAATGTTCCAAATGTTCCTCCAAAGATCTGCTATAAATCAACATGTCATCAAAGTAAACTACCACAAATCGTCAAATGAAAGCACGAAAAACTTGGTTCATTAGTCTCATGAAAGTACTAGGTGCATTAGTTAACCCAAAAGGCATGACTAACCACTCATATAATCCAAACTTAGTTTTAAATGCTGTTTTCCATTCATCCCCCAATTTCATACAAATTTGATGGTATCCACTACGCAAATCAACTTTGGAGAATATTGTAGAGCCACTCAATTCAGCAAGCATATCATCTAGCCTAGGAATAGGATGACGATAATGAATAGTAATATTATTAATGCCTCTACAATCAACACACATACGCGATGTACCATCCTTTTTCGGCACTAGAATAACAGGAACAACACAAGGACTAAGGGATTCGCGTATATAACCTTTGTCGAGAAGCTCCTATACTTGACGCATAATCTCCTTCGTCTCCTCTGGATTGGTACGGTATGGCGCATGGTTTGGCAGTAAAGCACCGGGAATTCAGTCAATCTAATGCTCAATCCCTCGAATAGGCGGTAATCCCGGTGGCATGTCTTGTGGAAAGTCATCAGCGAACTCCTGCAAAATGTTAGTGACTTCAGGAGGTAAAGAGGAAGGCACATCCTCGAATGAAAATAATGCCTCTTTGCACACAAAAGCATAGCAAACAGATTTGCTGAAATCTAGCTCATCAATATAAAATTTGGTGGCAAATAAACATGCACTTTTTAATTTTATCTCAGAAGCAACACCAGATGGTTTATTATTAGGCTTCATTTGTTGCTCAAATTCTTTTGCCACAATCTGATTTTCACTCTTATTCTTGTCCTGTTTTGCTTTATTAGCTCGACTAATATCATCTTTCAGAATGGAATCAAGAGTCATAGGAAGCAAAGTAATATTTTTATCCTTATGAACAAGAGTATATTGATTGTTTCTACCATGGTGTACATAATTTTTATCAAATTGCCATGGTCGACCAAGTAATAAGGAACATGCTTGCATAGGTACCACATCACAATCAACATAATCAGCATATGTAGAGATACTAAAATGCACACGAACAGTACGTGTTACCTTAACCTTGCCGCTGTTGTTGAACCATTGGATGTAGTAAGGATGTGAATGTGGTCTTCACCATCTCCATGCTAGCCAAGTTGTTGCAGCACCCCACATCTATGATAACAGAACATTCCTTCACAACTCCCATTGTATGGAACAAATTGTGCCTCTAATTTTACTCAGCTTGTGTGACCTGCACACTCAAAACATGTTGAGCAACTAAACATTCATACCTGTCAGTGTCTTGAGGAGCCATGTATTGCGTCTCATGATCAGAATCATATCCACCATGTTCTTCACGTGTAATAAGGGCCAAAGTCTCCTCATCATAGTCACTAGCGGACTCATACCCACCATCCTAAGTAGCAATCATCACACGCTGAGATTTGCATTCTCATGCATAATGACCTCTTCCCTTACAACGACGACTAATAGTATCACTTGTGTGCCCTGTTGATGCCATGGAAGAAGAAGAGCTCTGTGTAGGCCCGGCAGGTGCGCTCTTGGCAGATAGTGGTGGTTGTGCCTGCTTTCTTGTATCACGGCTGGAGGTGGCACCTAATATAGGTGCTGGTGCAGTGGAAGTAGAAGATGCACGCGGTGTTCATGAGGAAGGTCGCCCTACAGAAAAGTTAGTGCGCGCCATTGTTTGTCGATCCTGCACTTCACGTTCAGCTTTACAAGCAAGATGGAATAAACGAGTGATATTAGTATAGTCCTTATACTCTAGAATGGTCTGAATCTCTCTATTTAATCCACCCATAAAACATGCAAGCATAGCTTCATTCTCCTCAACAATACCACATCTAATCATGCCAGTTTGTAATTCCTGATAATATTCTTCTACAAAAAAATTTCCTTGTCTTAAACGCTGCAATTTTTGAAGCAATTCACGTTGATAATATGGTGGAACCCAACGAGTACGCAAAGAAGTTTTCAAAGCAGCCCAAGTAGCTGGAATAGGATATAATCTACAATGTTTAGACTACCATACACATGCAAAACTAGTGAAAGCACAAACAGCTGCAGCAACCCGTCTCTCCTCGGGATATTGCAAACATGTAAAACGTTGTTCAGTTTCTAACTCCCAAGTAAGATATATATCAGGAACAATCTACCCTCAAATGGTGGAATATTCCATTTCAATTTAGGAATATGGTCATTATCTCGTACCTGAGGTGGTGCTGCAGGCCTACCATTGCGATCATATACCCGAGGTCGACCTGCTGGTGGTGGTGCTGGTGGCCGCACGTAGTTCTGATTTTGATCAATCTCATCCTCATAACCGCCCGCATACTCATCATCCTCCTGGGTACCAGCAGCAGTAGTAGCAGGAGCCAAAGAAGCATCAACAAGAGGTACAACAGCACCAGAAGTTTGGCCATCCTCAAGAGGAACACGCTTCGCTCGTCCATACTGATTCGGAAGGGGGTGTTGTTGTTGTCGTTGCAGAGGTGCGCTAGGTGCAGCCGGCGGTGGTTGTGGAAAACGCGCGAGCAATTCATTAAACTTGTTATCAAGCTTTGTTTCGAACGTCTTCTCAATGCCATCTATCTTCTCCATGGCCTCTTCAAATTTGTTTAGCACATCTTGCACCTGTCCACTCATCATTTGCTGAAATTTATCATGTAGGTGTTTGTTCATCAGGTTCTCCCAATCAGTCTCATCGGCTTGTGATCCTGCCATGGTTAGCAGCAAATAGAAACACACAAGAATATGATCCTACAGACTACTGAGAAGTGGTGGTGTGTATCACAAACCCATCAAGCAAATCTCAAATTCTTACCAGTTCTTACACAACAGCAGGAGGTGATCGGCAACCGTTGTAGTCAAAACTCTCAAAGCTTGGATAAAGCGATTACCAGGGAGAGTCCAATGCACGACATAGATGTATGTGGAGCTAGGAAGGCTTATAATATGGTAGCAAAAAGGGTCAGTAATAATCAATTCAGAGATGCAAAGTTGAATAAACGCTCCATGACGGTACTGTGCTGGTCCTAGGCTAGACCGTGCTAGAGACGCGAGCCTAGAACACTAACAAAATCATGGCGCTGCACGTAAACAAGGGAAAAGCACACTCTGAAATTTTTTCGCTCTAGTTTTTTGTGGGCGCTCTATTTTTTTGCGCTGCCCTTTTTTTGCGAAAAATCACTATAATGGCGAGTGTCTCAAAACTCTTCCCAGGTTACGCTGACAGGATAGGCACGAAATTGTTTTGACAATTTTCTTTCAGAAATTACGGCAGGGATGACCAAAAAGGGTGACAAAAAATCACTATGATGGCGAATGTCTCAAAACACCCCCTGGGACCTAAAAGTAGGATAGGGAAAAAATATTTTCGGCCGCCGAACTTTTGGCCTAAAAATTGCCCGGGGGTCTCCAGACTCTTTTTTTTCTTTTTTTCCAAAACCTACTCAGGCAAGGAAACACGAATAGGAAAATAAATAGATCTCGAAAGTAAACCTAGTGGTGGTGATATATGGATACGGATCGGTGGTGGTATATGGACTCGGGTCGGTGGTGGTATATGGACTCGGAGCGGTGGCGGATGGTAGATGGCTGGGGCGATATATCTGGTGTGGTGGTAGTATATGGCAGCGGATGATGGATCTGGTGTGGAGGTGGTATATGACTGCGGATATTGATGGTGGGGCGGCGGCGTGAAAACCCGTGAACAAAACTCGAAACTATAAAAGACTAGACACTAAGACCAGCAACTAGACACGACGATGCAAGCGCAAATTCAACAAAGCAAAATATTGAAAAGACTATGCAATGGCTCAGATTGGCTCGGATAGGATGAACTAACCCTAATTTTTTTGTGGCTTTTTCGTGGACTATAGGTATGAAGAACAGACTCGATCTAAACTATGAAAAACTATAAAATCTCACTGAGCAACCAGGAACTCTGATACCACTTGATAGAGGCAAAGGTGTCCCGTCTTTCGATGAGATGGTGGCTATCGTTTTGGTGGAAGTCGACTTTGACGATCCGACTACGAACGTGCGAGGACGTCGCGCCTTAGCAATCGCTAAACCAACTCCAATAGGTTATTGACCATGCCGGAGCACGATCAACCTGACCACAAAGGTCTATTTCCTGCAAGCCAACGAAGAACAAGCAAGAGACTAAGATTGCAATATGGATATTGCGAATAATAGAGGAAAGTTTTATTAATGAAGGTGGGGTTCTGTGATGCCTTTGTCTGGTCGTTGAATACAAACAAAGTACGCGAAGGTGCAGCTATGGCGAACTTTAATCTAAACAAAACCCGAAGTCTAAACGACGCCCTAAGGGTTGTATATATGGAGGAAGAGGGGGGAATTTCGTGGCCCTTGGGTAAGGGGTCCGAAACCAACCCTATCTCTTGTTTCCCACACATACGGACTCTAAAAATAGCCTATACTCAAGTATTTCGAAAATACATGGGCCTGGCCCAATAATAAGGTGACGCAGCATCTAGAATAGCCTCTGGACGGAAATTATGAAGTAGCATCTTGTATATTTCATCCAAGGCTTCATGCACTCATTATGGTGGCTTCAACGTCCTGAAATCATCACTTGTAACTCCGTTCTTGTTCCCCTTGCGCATGCCATCATCTCCATGCTTGCTCTTGCTCCAATGTTCATCCTTCTCCAAGCTAGACCCTTCATTAGTAAGCAAAACAAATGTATCCAATTTAGGCAGCATCATATTCTCATGAACATTAGAATCATTACCAGGAAATGAAAGTACCTGGTAATTTAATTGGCGTGCGCGAGCTCTAGTAATTGGTCTTGTATGTATAGTAGTAGGGGATGTGGGTGTAACAATGGTATTGATGTCCTCATCATCCTCCCCTTCTTGAAATGAAGTCGTCCTCGACGGAAGCTCATCTTCCTCACCCAAATAAGGCTTCAAATCTGCAATGTTAAAAGTGGGACTAACCCCAAAATCTGCAGGCAGCTCAAGTTTATATGCATTATCATTTATTTTCTCCAACACCTTAAAAGGACCATCAGCACGTGGCATTAACTTTGATTTGAGCAAATCAGGAAATCTATCCTGACGCAAATGTAACTAAACAAGATCTCCAGGTGCAAACACAACATGTTTTCTACCCTTATCTCCAGCAAGTTTATATTTAGCATTCATACGCTAAGTGTTTTCCTTAGTTAACTCATGCATTTTAAAAATCAATTCAGCATGTTGTTTAGCATCAAAATTAACCTTCTCCGAAGATGGAAGAGGCAACAAATCAATAGGTGCACGAGGTAGGAAACCATACACAATTTCAAAAGGGCACATCTTAGTATTAGAATGCAATGAACGATTATAAGCAAATTCAATATGAGGCAAGCATTCTTCCCACATTTTCTTATTATTCTTCAAAACAGCCCTAAGCATAGTAGACAATGTTCTATTGACTACTTCAGTTTGTCCATCAGTTTGGGGGTGACAATTAGTACTAAAAAGCAGTTTAGTCCCCAACTTAGCCCATAAACATCTCCAAAAGTGGCTAAGAAATTTAGTATCACGATCTGAAACAATAGTATTTGGCACACCATGCAAGCGAATAATTTCACGAAAGAACAAATCAGCAACATTAACAGCATCATCGCTTTTATGACATGGTATAAAGTGTGCCATTTTTGAGAACCTATCCACGACAACAAATATGCCATCCCTCCCCTTCTTTGTTCGAGGTAAACCTAAAACAAAGTCCATAGATATATCCTCCCAAGGAACACTAGGTACAGGCAAATGCATATATAAACCATGAGGATTAGGCGGTGACTTAGCTTTTTGACATGTACTGCAGCGAGCAACAAAGCACTCAACATCCCGTCTCATCTTTGGCCAAAAGAAATGTGTAGCAAGTACGTCCTCTGTCTTCTTCACACCAAAATGTCCCATTAATCCTCCTCCATGTGCCTCCTGCAACAATAAAAGACGAACAGAGCTAGCTGGAATGCATAGCTTATTAGCACGAAACAGAAATCCATCATTAACGACGATCTTGTTCCATGTTCTCCCTTCTTGACAATTCTGCAATACATCTTTAAATTCAACATCATGCACATATTTATCTTTGATGGTCTCCAAACCGAATATTTTAAAGTCAAGTTATGAAAGCATAGTATAGCGATGAGACAATGCATCAGCAATAACATTTTCTTTACCCTTGTGTTTAATGACATAAGGGAAATTCTCAATGAATTCAACCCATTTAGCATGTCTACGATTCAGTTTAGCTTGACTTTTAATATGTTTCAAAGATTCATGATCAGAATGTATAACAAATTCTTTGGGCCATAAACAATGCTGCCATGTTTCTAAAGTATGAACAAGAGCATGTAATTCTTTATCATAGGTAGAATAATTCAGACTAGGCCCACTCAATTTTTCAGAAAAGTATGCAACATGTTTGCCATCTTGTAATAACACACCTCCTAATCCAATTCCACTAGCATCACATTCAAGCTCAAATGCCTTATTAAAATCAGGAAGTTGGAGTGAAGGAGCATGTGTTAACTTATCTTTCAATGTCATGAAGGCTTCTTCCTGTGCGGTACCCCAAACAAAAGGCACATCCTTCTTTGTAAGCTCATTGAGAGGTGCAACAATGGTGCTAAAATCTCTCACAAAACGCCTATAGAATCCAGCGAGGCCAAGAAAACTCCTCACTTGTGTGACTGTTTTGGGCTGCGGCCAATTCTCAATAGCTTCAATCTTGGCTTTATCAACTCCAATTCCCTTTGGAGTAACAACATAGCCAAGAAAAGACACTTTGTCGGTTAAAAAGGTGCACTTCCCAAGGTTAACAAACAAACGTGCATCACGTAGAGCAATAAAAACAGCACGTAAATGTTCCAAATGTTCCTCCAAAGATCTGCTATATATCAAGATGTCATCAAAGTAAACTACCACAAATCATCCAATGAAATCACGTAAAACTTCGTTCATTAGTCTCATGAAAGTACTAGGTGCATTAGTTAACCCAAAAGGAATGACTAACCACTCATATAATCCAAACTTAGTTTTAAATGATGTTTTCCATTCATCCCCCAATTTCATACGAATTTGATGGTATCCACTACGCAGATTAACTTTCGAGAATATTGTAGAGCCACTCAATTCATCAAGCATATCATCTAGCCTAGGAATAGGATGACAATAACGAATAGTAATATTACTAATGCCTCTACAATCAACACACATACGCGATGTACGATCCTTTTTCGGCACTAGAATAATAGGAACAGCACAAGCACTAAGGGATTCGCGTATATAACCTTTGTCGAGAAGCTCCTATACTTGACGCATAATCTCCTTCGTCTCCTCTGGATTGGTACGGTATGGCGCATGGTTTGGCAGTGAAGCACCGGGAATTAAGTCAATCTGATGCTCAATCCCTTGAATAGGCGGTAATCCCGGTGGCACGTCTTGTGGAAAGACGTTAGCAAACTCCTGCAAAATGTTAGTGACAGCAGGAGGCAAAGAGGAAGGCATGTCCTCGAATGAAAATAATGCCTCTTTGCACACAAAAGCATAGCAAACAGATTTGCTGAAATCTAGCTCATCAATATCAGATTTGGTGGCAAATAAACATACACTTTTTAATTTAATCTCAGAAGCAACACTAGATGGTTTATTATTAGGCTTCATTTGTTGCTCAAATTCTTTTGCCACAATCTGATTTTCACTCTTATTCTTGTCCTGTTTTGCTTTATTAGCTCGATTAATATCATCTTTCAGAATGGAATCAGGAGTCATAGGAAGTAAAGTAATATTTTTATTCTTATGAACAAGAGTATACTGATTGTTTCTACCATGTTGTACAAATTTTTTATTAAATTGCCATGGTCGACCAAGTAATAAGGAACATGCTTGCATAGGTACCACATCACAATCAACATAATCAACATATGTAGAGATACTAAAATGCACACGAACAGTACGTGTTACCTTAACCTTGCCGCTGTTGTCGAACCATTGGATGTAGTACGGATGTGGATGTGGTCTTCTGGTGAGAGATAGCTTCTCCACCATCTCCATGCTAGCCAAGTTGTTGCAACTCCCTCCGTCTATGATAACACGCACAGAACGTTCCTTCACAACTCCCTTTGTATGGAACAAATTATGCCTCTGATTTTGCTCAGCTTGTGTGACCTGCACAGTCAGAACACATTGAGCAACTAAACATTCATACCTGTCAGCGTCTTCAGGAGCCATGTATTGTGTCTCATGATCAGAATCACATCCACCATGTTCTTCACGTGTAATAAGGGCCAAAGTCTCCTCATCATAGTCACTAGCGGACTCATACCCACCATCCTCAGTAGCAATCATCACACACTGAGATTTGCATTCTCGCGCATAATGACCTCTTCCCTTACAACGACGACAAATAATATCACTTGTGTGCCCTGTTGATGCCATGGAAGAAGAAGAGCTCTATGTAGGCCGGACAGGTGCGCTCTTGGCAGATAGTCGTGGTTATGCCTGCTTTCTTGTATCACGGATGGAGGTGGCACCTAATGGAGGTGCTAGTGCAGTGGAAGTAGAAGATGCACGCGATATCCATGAGGAAGGTCGACCTGCAGAAAAGTTGGTGCGCGCCATTGCTTGTCGATCCTGCACTTCACGTTCAGCTTTACAAGCAAGATGGAATAAACGAGTGATATTAGTGTACTCCTTATACTCTAGAATGGTCTGAATCTCTCTATTTAATCCACCCATAAAACGTGTAAGCATAGCTTCATTCTCCTCAACAATACCACATCGAATCATGCCAGTTTGTAATTCCTGATAATATTCTTCTATAGAATTTTTTTCCTTGTCTTAAACGCTGCAATTTTTGAAGGAATTCACATTGATAATATGGTGGAACCCAACGAGTACGCGTAGCAGTTTTCAAAGTAGCCCAAGTAGCTGGAATAGGATATAATCTACAATGTTCAAACTACCATACACATGCAAAACTAGTGAAAGCACAAACAACAGCAGCAACCCGTCTCTCCTCGGGATATTGTGAACATGTAAAACCTTGTTCAGTTTCTAACTCCCAAGTAAGTTATATATCAAGAACATATATACCCTCAAATGGTGGAATATTCCATTTCAATTTAGGAATATGGTCATTATCTCGTACCTGAGGTGGTGGTGCAGGCCTACCATTGCGATCATATACCCGAGGTCGACCTGCTGGTGGTGGTGCTGGTGGCTGCACGTAGTTCTGATTTTGATCAACCTCATCCTCATTATCGTCCGTATACTCATCATCCTCCTGGGTACCAGCAGCAGCAGTAGCAGGAGCCAAAGAAGCATCAACAAGAGGTACAACAGCACCAGAAGTTTGGCCATCCTCAAGACGAACACGCTTCGCTCGTCCATACTGATTCGGAAGGGGGTGTTGTTGTTGTCATTGCAGAGGTGCGATAGGTGCAGCCGACGGTGGTTGTGGAAAATGTGCGAGCAATTCATCAAGCTTGTTATCAAGCTTTGTTTCGAATGTCTTCTCAATGCCATCTATCTTCTCCATGGCCTCTTCAAATCTGTTTAGCACATCTTGCACATGTCCACTCATCATTTGCTGAAATTTATCATGTAGATGTTTGTTCGTCAGGTTCTCCCAATCAGTCTCATCGGCTTGTGATCCTGCCATGGTTAGCAGCAAATAGAAACACACAATAATATGATCCTACAGACTACTAAGAAGTGGTGGTGGTGTATCACAAACCCGTCAAGCAAATATCAAATTCTTACCAGTTCTTACCCAGTAGCAGGAGGTGATCAGCAACCGTTGTAGTCAAAACTCTCAAAGCTTGGATAAAGCGATTACCAGGGAGAGTCAAACGAACGACGTAGATGTATGTGGAGCCGGGAAGGCTTATAATATGCTAGCAAAAAGGGTCAGCAATAATCAATTCAGAGATGCAAAGTTGAATAAACGCTCAACGACAGTACTATGCTGGTCCTAGGCTAGACCGTGCTAGAGACGCGAGCCTAGAACACTAACAGAATCACAGCGCTACACGTAAACAAGGGAAAAGCACACTCTGAATTTTTTCGCTCTGCTTTTTTTTGGCGCTCTGTTTTTTTTGCGCTGCTCTTTTTTTTGCGAAAAATCACTATAATGGCGAGTGTCTCAAAACTCTTCCCAGGTCAAACTGACAGGATGGGCACGAAATTTTTTTGACAATTTTTTTTTCAGAAATCGGGGCAGCGATGACGAAAAAGTGCGACAAAACTCACGACGATGGCGAATGTCTCAAAACACTCCCTGGGACCTAAAAATAGGATAGGCAAAAAATATTTTTGGTCGCCGAAATTTTGGCCTAAAAACTGCCCGGGGGTCTCCAGACTCTTTTTTTGTCGAAACCTACTCAGGCAAGGAAACACGAATCGGAAAATAAATAGATCTCAAAGTAAACCTAATATGAGATTGACTCGGAGTGGTGATGATATATGGATACAGATCGGTGGTGGTATATGGACTCGGATCGGTGGTGGTATATGGACTCGGAGCGGTGGCGGATAAACAATGATTGTAGATGGCAGGGGCGATGTATCTGGTGTGGTGGTAGTATATGGCAGCGGATGATGGATCTGGTGTGGTGGTGGTATATGACTGCGGATATTGATGGTGCGGCCGCGGCGTGAAAACCCGTGAACAAAACTCGAAACTCTAAAAGAATAGACACTAAGACCAACAACTAGACACGATGATGCAACCGCAAATTCAACAAAGCAAAATACTGAAAATACTATGTAATGGCTCAGACTGGTTCGGATAGGATGAACTAACCCTAATTTTTTTGTGGCTTTTTCGTGGACTATAGGTATGAAGAACAGATTCGATCTAAACTATGAAAAACTGTTAAATCTCACCGAGCAACCTGGAACTCTGATACCACTTGATAGAGGCAAAGGTGTCCCATCTTTCGATGAGATGGTGGCTATCGTTTTGGTGGAAGTCGACTTTGACGATCCGACTATGAATGTGCGAGGACGTCGCACCTTAGCAATCGCTAAACCAATTCCGAGAGGTTATTGACCATGCCGGAGCACAATCAACCTGACCACGAAGGACTATTTCCTGCAAGCAAACGAAGAACAAGCAAGAAACTAAGATTGCAATCTGGATATTGCGAATAACAGAGGAAAGCTTTATTAATGAAGGTGGGGTTTTGTGACACCTTTGTCTGGTCGTTGAACACAAACAAAGTACGCGAAGTTGCAGCTATGGCAAACTTTAATCTAAACAAAACCCGAAGTCTAAATGACGCCCTAAGGGCTGTATATATGCCTCTATACGCGTTGTTACCAAAATTGTTCCTACCAACAAAATTCACATCCATAGATTCATTATTATTCTCAATCAAAGTGGACAAAGGCATATCATTAGGATCAGAAGAAACACTTTTATTAGCAAATAATTTCATAGGTTCATCCATCTTTCCACTCAAAACATTAATTTCTTAAATCGCATGAACTTTTTTACTACTGGATCTTTTGGTGTGCCATTGAGAATAGTTAACCATAATATTGTCTAGGAGTTTAGTAGCTTCTCCTAAAGTAATTTCCATAAAAAGTGCCTCCCGCGGCTGAATCTAAAGGATTTCTAGCAGCAAAATTCAATCCGACATAAAAAAATTGTATAATCATCCACAAATTCAAACCATGTGTAGGGAAATTACGTATCGTTAATTTCATCCTCTCCGATGCTTGTGCAACATGCTCATGATCAAGTTGCTTCATAATATCGTTCCTGAGGGAGATGATCTTAGTGGGAGGAAAATACTTAGAGATAAAAGCATCTCTGCACTTATTCTATGAATCAATACTATTTTTAGGCAAAGAAGAGAACCAAGTTTTAGCATGATCTCTAAGCGAGAACGGAAATAGCTTCAATTTAACAATATCATTATCCACATCTTTCTTCTTTTGCATATCACACAAATCAACGAAGTTGTTTAAACGGGTTGCAGCATCTTCACTAGGAAGGCTAGAAAATTGATCTTTCATAACAAGATTCAACAAAGCGGTATTAATTTCACAAGATTCAGCATCGGTAGTAGGAGCAATCAGAGTGCTAATAAAATCATTGTTGTTGGTATTGGAAAAGTCACACAATTTAGTATTATCTTGAGCCATCATGACAAGCAATCAATCCAACACACAAGCACACAAGAAGCAAACGAAAAGAGATGAACGGAAGAGGGGCGAAGAAAAGGCAAAGGTTTTTGAAAATTGTTTTAGAAGTGGGGGAGAGGAAAACAAGAGGCGAATGGCAAATAATGTAATGCGAGGGAGAAGAGTTTATGATGGGTACTTGTTATGGCTTGACTTGACGTAGATCTCCCCAGCAATGGCGCCAGAAATCCTTCTTGCTACCTCTTGAGCTTGCGTTGGTTTTTTCCCTTGAAGAGGAAAGGGTGATGCAGCAAAGTAGCGTAAGTATTTCCCTTAGTTTTGAGAACCAGGGTAACAATTCAGTAGGAGACAACGCACAAGTCATCTAGTACCTGCACAAACAATCAAGAACATTGCAACCAACGTGATAAAGGGGTTGTCAATCCTTTCATGTTCACTCGCAAAAATGAGATCTAATAGAGATAGTAAAGTAAATATTTTTGGTATTTTTGTTGTATAGATTGGACAGTAAAGAATGCAAAATAGTAAATGATATTTAAAGAGATGCAATATAATGGAAAAGATATGTAATTTAATGGTAAAGGGATGTAATATAATGGAAAAGAAACCCGGGGGCCATAGGTTTCACTAGTGGCTTCTCTCAAGATAGCATGTATTACAGTGGTGAACAAATTACTGCCGAGCAATTGATAGAAAAGCGCATAATTATGAAGATATCTAAGGCAATGATCATGAACATAAGCATCGTCCATGTCAAGTAGACCGAAACGATTCTGCATCTACTACTATTACTCCACACATCGACCGCTATCCAACATGCATCTAGAGTATTAAGTTCATAAGAATGGAGTAAAGCATTAAGCAAGATGGCATGATGTAGAGGGATAAAGTCAAGCAATATGATATAAACCCCATCTTTTTATCCTCGATGGCAACAATACAATACGTGCCTTGCTTCCCCTACTGTCACTGGGAAAGGACACCGCAAGATTGAACCCAAAGCTAAGCACTTCTCCCATTGCAAGAAAGATCAATCTAGTAGGCCAAACTAAACCGATAATTCGAAGAGACTTGCAAAGATATCAAATCATGCATATAAGAATTCAGAGAAGAACCAAATAATATTCATAGATAATCTTGTTCATAAATCCACAATTCATCGGATCTCGGCAAACACACCGCAAAAGATTAGTACATCGAATAGATCCCCAAGAACATTGAGGAGAACTTTTTATTGAGAATCGAAGAGAGAGAAGAAGCCATCTAGCTAATAACTATGGACCCGAAGGTCTCTGGTAAACTACTCATGCTTCATCGGGGAGGCAATGGTGTTGATGTAGAAGCCCTCCGTGATCGATTCCCCCTCCGGCAGATCGCAGGAAAAGGCCCCAAGATGGGATCTCACGGGTACAAAAGGTGGCGGCGATGGAAAAGTGGTTTCGTGGCTCCCCCTGATGTGTCTAGGGTATAAGAGTATATATAGGCAGAAGAAGTACGTCAGTGGAGCTATGAGGAACCCACAAGGGTGGGGGGCGCGCCTACCCCCCTGGGCGCGCCCTCCTGCCTCGTGGATGCCTCATGGCATTTCTGACTTCAACTCCAAGTCTTCTGGTTTGCTTTCGGTCCAAGAAAGATCACCGCGAAGGTTTAATTCCGTTTGAACTCCGTTTGGTATTCCTTTTCTGCAAAACTCTAGAATAGGCAAAAGCCAGAAACTGGCACTCGGCCTCCGGTTAATAGTTTAGTCCCAAAAATAATATAAAAGAGCATATTAAAGCCCATTAAACATCCAAAACAGATAATATAATAGCATGGAACAATCAAAAATTATAGATACGTTGGAGACGTATCAGGGAGCATAATGAACAACAGAGGGATTCATACAAACCTACTACAGCAAGAAAAACTACGTAATCATTAGCCTTGTATTAACTAGATGGTGAGCCTCATGCAGTAATAGTTGGTTAATAGACTTCAAAGCTTCAGGCACACTTCGCCAGAGTAATTAAATAGTAAGGCCTTCAATTATGTCAACTAATAGTTATACAAGTACCCAACATCAGACATCATTGTTTGGGTACTCTCATTAACTGAGGACAAAGAAAGCAATTGAAAAGAGCAAGTTAACTATGCCTTAAACAAACAAGCAATTGAACTATTGAGTTGGCAGCATGCATACATGCACGCCTCAATAACATCCATGGCCTAGCTACATTTACTATATAAAGGAACAAGTAATATAATATTGTTTGCCCCCTATGAAGTATCTCGACTAGTATGTAATCAAGATCCTAGTAATGATAGGGAGGCTAATGATGTGTATATGCGTTTGGTTATGACATTTATGACATCGACAACTCTACCATAGCAGGAAGCAGTTTCACATTGTTCACTACTATAAGATGTTTTAGATATTTAAAAGTGGACTACATCAGTAATGAGTGAACAGACAAATTAAAATGTGTTTACATACATCTGATTCAAAAAAAATTTAGAACATCATATAGTAGTGAACGTAATGGGTTTTAATCAATTGCCAAATGACTGGGTTACAGGTGAAGAACCCTACGCAAGCATAATTTCACACAAATAGGATGCCTTGGTAATTGTAATACAGTGACTTACCACAACTGGTTGAACAGGCTCAGCGCTGCTCCTCCTTCTCTTGCAAGGTTCCTTCCTAACATATTGTACTTGGAAATCCTCAATCGTATCTTCATTGCACCCCCTCTGCAAGGTGACACAAACTAGTTACCGGTTTCCATGGAAGATAAGTATGTATACTTTCTAGTCCGTGAACAACACAAAAGGATGAGTTTATAACAAAACAACACCACACAATGAAACATGTCACTTCTCTTGCACACAATGAAATGAGCATTTACTATCTATGCACTGTGCAAAAACTAGGCATACCTTCGAACTGGATCTCCAGGTACTCTTAGAGAGCCTACTTTAGTGTACAACCAAACCTTTATGTCACCTATGAGTTATACAAGCCCCCACTACCGCATCTTAGTGTTTAAATCGTTGACAAGCTCTGTTAGGTCAACAATAGCAAGTAACCAGAGCAAACAT
Organism: Triticum timopheevii; assembly: GCA_963921465.1. NCBI lineage: Eukaryota > Viridiplantae > Streptophyta > Magnoliopsida > Poales > Poaceae > Triticum > Triticum timopheevii. The sequence continues at coordinate 277,484,383 of OY997266.1, read as the reverse complement.
ACCTAGTATGGCTGGCTGATACAAACAAGCAATTGAATAGATGTGTGAGCAAATCTTGCACAATACTCAATTACATATCAAGAAAAGAAGCATAGAAGGAGGATTAAAGACCATCACTTGACTAACTAGATTTAAGGGGCATTTAAACATCATGTGCAACTTATGAACTAACATAAACATTGCATATTATAGATTCTATAATGAAATGCACATGTATTACATTATGCCATGTATGATGCCTAAATGTACACTATAGCAGGCAAGAGTGATTCATCATTGCACACACAATTGAATTGCAGGTTAAGGGCCAGTTCTATTCCGCCTTTTCAGAGCTTATTGTCAAAATAAGCCATAAAAGATGTAAAGACGTCATTTTTGAGTTATGGGCTTGGGCTTAACTAATTTCGCTTTGGGGGGGGGTGCTTCGGGTAGAATTTCACTAAAAATTGAAGGGAAGGGGAATAGTGAAATGACTCTATTGTCTTCTATATTACACTCAAAATGCCACTGCTCACGCCCGCGTCACACCTGACCCTCAAGTAAAAACAAACACGTAAGAGTTCATTGCCCTGCCGGCTTGCATCTCCTCTCCCCTTTCCCTCTACCTCGATCCCCTACCTACAACACTACGATTCCTCCAGCGAGCCGTCGCCACTGGTCCCATCTGACCTCCTCCTTGGCGATGCTCTGTCCAGCTAGGCTACATGGCCAGCGGGTAGGGCTAAATCTCCCTGGCTGCTTGATGTAGGGCGGAACCCTATGGGGCCGATCTTTCACGTTTGGAGTGGATCCTACGGGGAAACACAAAGAATGCGTGGAAGAACACAAGGGAAAACGCGGGGAGGGCCGAGAGAAACACTCAACCAACAAGTAATTGATCACACAAGGGCTAGATCACCGAATGCATAAGGTAACACATGATCGAAAGTCAACAAGGGAAGATACAAGAGTAATCGTTCTTCTCCGTGAGGAGGTCTTGATTGTCTTCTCCCGATGGAGGCCTTGAATCTGGATGGATCTTCTCCGAAGAGGCACGGTCCCTCACATGCAGTAGATCCGGTACGGATGAGCAATGCTCTATCTCAAACGAGCTATCACAATGCTAACCCTAGCTAGGAGGTGGGAGAGACCTATTTATAGTCGTAGTGCATATGGGGGTCAAAGTGAAGGGGTACAAGGGCATCGTCCCATGGCTGCGGTCACTCAGGTGTCGGACTTCCGGAAGACGTCGGTCGTCAAGATCTTTGGGACGGTCCGGATGTCCGTAGATATCGGACTTCTGTGATTTCGGCTCGGGTGCTGTTCGTCCGGTCGTCCGATGGCTTCGGTTTTCCGTTAATTTCCTCTCGGGTGCCTAGCTGCCGGACGTCCGGAGAGCGTCGGTCGTCCGTGGCCTGGGAGTCGTCGGACGTCCGGGCTGGGCCGGTCTTCTATGGCCTGTAGCTCTGTCCCACCTTCCTTCTCTCGGCTGTAGCATCTCCCAGGGGTCGGACGTCCAGGCCCGGCCGGTTGTCCGGAGCCTGTAGCTTCCCAAATGGCTCTTCTTCTTGATGTCCATGCTTGGTGTCCTTGCCACCTTGGCCATTGGGTGTAGCAGTCCTGTGGCTCTCCTCCAAGTACCTGATCACACACAGAGTGTCCATATGAGATAGTAGCCAAGTCTCGTGAGTGGAGAGAGGGAGTTCGGAGAGGAGCGAGTTCACCTTATCTTCAATAGCCCTTGCTCTAGCTCTTGTCATGGGTCCAAGTGGTGTTGAGGGAGATGTACGTACGTCCATGGGGATGAGCGAGGGATGCTCCGCATCATCTCCCCCCTTGGGAAAGATCCGACCTCGGATCAAAAGCTTCATCTCCATGGTATGGCGCGAGGTCCTTGACGTTGAAGATGTCGCTCACATTGTACTTGCCTCGTGGTAGGTCTATCTTGTAGGCGTTGTCGTTGTAGCGTGCTAGAACCCTGAAGGGTCCATCGGCTTGAGGGAGAAGTTTGGACTTGTGTTCGTTGGGGAAGTGGTCCTTGCGAAGGTCTAGCCACACGAGATCGCCAATGTTGAAGATCATGGGTTGCTTGTTGATGTTGAGCTTGGTCGCTAGTCGTTGTACTTAGCGCTCGATGGTGTGCTTTGTATCCTCATGCATCTTCTTGATGTAGCATGCTCGTGCACTCGCATCCATGTTGGTGCGCTCTTGTAGAGGAAGAGGTAGAATGTCCAATGGTGACAACAGGTTGAAGCCGTAGACGACCTCAAAGGGGGACTTGCCGGTAGTCGAATGTCTTGCACAGTTGTAGGCGTACTCGGCGATGGGTAGACATGCTTCCCACTCCTTGATATTCTTCTTGGTCAACATGCGAAGTAGAGTGGAGACTGTCCGGTTCATCACCTCCGTTTGGCTATCGGTTTGAGGATGGTATGCAGATGAGAACAAGAGCTTGATTCCGAGCTTGGCGCATAGGGTCTTCCAAAAGTAACTCAAGAACTTGACGTCATGATCGGAGACGATTGTCTTTAGTACTCCATGGAGTCGCAAGATTTCCCTACAATAGTGATTTGCAATGTGTGAAGCATCGTCTATCTTGTTGCAAGGAATGAAATGTGCCATCTTAGAAAATCGGTCCACAAGAACAAACACGGAATCCTTTCCATTTTGAGTTCTAGGCAAACCAAGTACAAAATCCATGCTAATGTCTTCCCAAGGTTGATAAGGAATAGGAAGAGGCATCTAAAGACCATGAGATTGAGCGTTAGACTTAGCTCTGCGACATGTAGAGCATCGGGTGGTGAAGCGTGAGACGTCTCGAAACATCTTGGGCCAAAAGTAGTTCTCGGAGAGCGTGGCGAATGTCTTATCTCGTCCAAAATATCCCATGAGTCCGCCTCCATGAGCCTCTTGCAAAAGTAGCAAACGAAGAGAAGACTCGGGAATGCATAGTTTGTTAGCTTTCATAAGATAAGCATCCTTGATATAATAATGTTCCCAACAAGTATGCGTCAAACACTTAGCATAAGGAATAGCAAAAGATGGATCATCAGCATACAAGTTTTTGATGTGCTCAAAACCAATAACATTCAACTCAAGTTTAGTGACAAGCGTGCATATGAGTGAAAGTGCATCCTCAGCTACATTTTCCTTACCCTTAATGTACTTGATCACATAGGGGAAAGATTCAATAAATTCACTCCATTTGGCATGACGCTTGTTTAACTTAGTTTGACCTTTTAAGTACTTAAGCGTTTCATGATCGGTATGGATGACAAACTCATGAGGTCTAAGATAATGTTCCCAAACATGTAGCAAACGCACTAAAGCGTACAATTCTTTGTCATATATGGGACAGTTAAGTTGAGCACCGGAGAGTTTTTCACTAAAATATGCAACGACTCGTTTTTCTTGCATCAAGACTCCGCCAATTCCGGTACCACTTGCATCACAATGAACCTCAAAAGTTTTGTCAAAATTAGGCAAAGCAAGAATCGGAGCATGAGTAAGCAAAGAGTTGAGCTCATCAAAAGTGGTGGATTGCAAAGATCCCCAAACAAAAGGAGCATTCTTCTTACTCAAGGCATGCAAAGGAGCGGCAATAGTGCTAAAATCTTTCACAAAGCGACGATAAAAACCCGCAAGACCAAGAAAATTATGCACTTGTTGCAAATTGGTGGGTTGGGGCCAAGTTTTAATTGCTTCAATTTTAGATTCATCAACATGGACACTGATGCGGAGCATCCTTTGACCATCCCCATGGATGTCACACCGCCACCGCAAGCATGGAGAGGACCTACGACGAGAGCTCACGCACGCGACATCGAGACCGAGGTGAACTCTTTCCTCTTTGAGTTTCATTCGGATTCACATGAGAGTTGGGTTCTACGTCAAATGGATACATTGTGCATTGTTAGGTACCAAGGACATGATTGTGAATAAGCTAGGAGGGACCACAAGCAACCGAGAAGAAGGAGAAGGAAGGAGAGAAGCCAAAGCGCGAAGACACGGAGGCGCTGGACCCCCCGGGTGGCCGGCCCTACATGCCTTGGGTGCCCGGGCCTTTGGCCACTTCCTGGGTGGCGCCCCTGAGCGCCCCAGGTGCCCGGCCAACTGGCCCCGGGTGCCCGGCCCTCGCTGGGAGCTGCCTCCGCCACCCCGGGTGCCCGCGCCCTCCTCCAGCCGACCCCCTGCCTAGCCCGGGTGCCCGGCCTCATGGCCCCGGGTGCCCGGCCCAGCTCACCCCGGGTGCCCAGGCTCTCACCCCCCGGGTGCCCGGCCTACTCCCTCCAGCCGCCTGGAGCCACCCCGGGTGCCCGGGCATGGAGCCCCCGGGTGCCCGGTCCACCTGCTGCCCCGGCCACTGACCGGTCCGGGTGCCCGGCCCCCTTTGTACCGGGTGCCCTGACTCCTCCGAGAGTGTGTGTGCGTTTTCAGGGTCATTTTGGACCTTTGTATCCCCCTATCCCTCTATTTTGCCCTAGACTATAAGTACCTCCCACCTAGCTCATTTAGAGGATAACAAAGTATTTGATAGACATTTGTGAGCTTTGCTCCATGGATCCACTCCACTAGGAGATCAAGACCTCCTCTTGGAGTGACCAAACATCAAGACCTCCTCCTTGGGGAAGGATCCCCATCATAGGATCATCAAGCCCTCATCTCCTTCATAGGATTTGGGATGAACTGTACCATGTATCTTATTTCCCTTTGATTGTTCATGTACCTTGTGGATCTTGTGTGATTGTTAGTCTAGTGGATGTGTGATTTGGACTTGTTCATGAGTGTTCCTCTTGTTTTCCCTCTTGTGTTCATCTTGCTCTTGGGGATTCCCCCTCCAATTCGTGAAAGATCTTCACCTAGGGTTCCGCCCTACAACATCTTGGTATCATGAGCCATGGTTTCTCACGAAATTGGAGCCCCCCTCTTTGTTTTCTAGCCTAATTTTGTGTGTTCTTCCCCAATTTCGAAAATTCCCCACCAAAATAGCCCCAAATTTTTTTGTGATTTGTTAGTTTGACGAGGTTTTGTTGGATTTGATCCATGGATTTGCTTGGTTTCAAGTGGGTGTAGCATTCCCCCATCCATCTCCACCTTTCCCTCCACGAAATCCTCCAATTTCTTCCATTTCTCCACAAATTTCCGCCCATATCCGTTACCCCCGGGCACCCAGACCTCAAACCCCGGACACCTGGACCCCCCGTGCATCTCCCTTGACCACCCCGGGTGCCCGCACCCCGAGCCCCCAGGCACCCGTACCCCGGGCTGTTTGCCCCGGACCACCCCGGGTGCCCGCACCCCTTCCCCCCGGGCACCCGGACCCTCGGGCCTCTTCCCTAGCCCAACCTCGCTGACCACCCCGGGTGCCCGCACCCCCAAACCCCGGGCACCCGCACCTCCCCGAATCAGCCCACTCCCACTCACCATCTCGGCCATAACTTTCACTCCCGGAGTCCTATTTTCGCGTTCTTTAGCTCGTTGAGTAGCTATTGAAATCCCCCATCCATCTAGATAGGTTACGACATCATTTGACTCCATAAAAATTTTGGCATTTTGGCATCTTTGCATAGGCCATCCACCATATCATCTGCAAAACCACCTTCGCTTTCCGCACCTTAACCCATTTTCGATCCATATAGCGTCTGTGGTTGCTCGAGTGGTGACTTGAGTCTCCTAAGGTGTTTTGGCTACTTAGGGACGGTTGCTTCGTCATCAACCACCAACACCACTTTCGCATTGCTAACGCGAGAACCACCGACGCTTTCCGCTACCACCATTTGACATTTTCCTTGAGATTTTGAGTTCGCGTTTTTTTACCGTTTCCTAAGGTGTTTCGGCTACTTAGGGATGGGTCTACATCATATTGGTATCTACATCAAGAACACCGCCACTCATCATCACTGCGAGGTCGTCATTGACATCGACCACTTCACCATTTTGACAACCTAACCGTAAGCAAGAGCGGTAACCTCTTTATCACCTTGGTATCGTGGTATCCCAACATTGTACATTCTTGCCATTACATTGTTAACCCCTTAGCCCATTTTGCGTCACTTGCCTATCGAGACTAGCCATTTGAGTATTGCTAGCAACGTTACTTGTGCACATTAGTGATCCATACCTTCCATTGCATACATACCATATCATATTGGTATCATTTTGGTATCATCATATCATCCCTTGTGTCACAAGATCGTTCCCACATATACACAATTGCTATCTTGGTTTGTGCATTTCGCATAAGTGGCCATATCAAAAAAAGAGAGAGAATAAGATTTTTAAGCAAAAGAGAGCAAAGAAGCTTGTAAGAAAGAGCCATAGCATCATACCATTGCACATAAGATTGTCATATCCTATTATCTTGGATCATCTTGAGAAGAACATCGGGAACATCATACACATCGCATACTTGGGATATAAAGCTCATACATTTTGCGTCTTCTAGGTTGTCCACAAGTGTCGTATCCGCCTATTGAGCAATTGTGCTAGCGTCTCTCTTGAGTTGTGCAACACGAGCGTTTTCCGTGGATTCCACATTTTGTGCTCATTCCTTGGTTGCACGACCCCATTTATCTATCCGTGTGTGTGTTTCCGTGTGCCAAATATTGCTATTGGTCTACTTGTTTCACTTGCAAATTTGTGAATCTTTTCCAACATTATTGACTCTTGCTAACATTTTGCATCAAATTTTTGTGCCACTATCCTCACCGAGATCCACCATAAGCTTTACTTGATAGGTGTGAGTGAACAAGTCCGGTACCAATTCCACTATTCTTTCATCTCACATTGAGTGAAACGGGATACATCCTCAACTTTGGGAAAAGGTAACTTGGTATTGTTTATCTCATTTCCTACTCACCTCTACTCGAGTCTTGTGATGGATAGGCAAGGCATTTCATCTCCGGTCTTCCACGACAACGACGACATGAACAACTACATCACCAAAATGCCCATCTTCGGACTACAACGAGCAACGCGAGGCATTGAGCGACTCACCACCGACATTCATCAACTTGAAGCACGGACAAGAGACTACCTCGACACCAAGTTGGCCGAACAAAGGGATCAAGTACGCGACATGTTGGCCAACTACAAGTCTTCTTCCCCTTCGTCATCTTCAAGGCGGGGACGCTCAAGTGGCCAATCTTCGGAATGTCATCGAGCTCAAGCACTACAACACCATCAAGATGAATATGCTCGTGATGCGTACACCTAAAAGTCCCAAAAATCTCTACATCAAGCTACGGCCAAACTTCATGAGCACAAGAGAAGACCGCGAGACAAGCACCACCGAGACGGAGCTACGACTACTACCACCACTTCGGCATCTTCGCCAAGTGTTCTCAAGGCCATCCACGGCGACGATGATGAGATGATTGAGCATGGGATTTTCCCTTCGGTCATGGAGGAGAGCGATGATGTTCCATCTTCGGCCTTCATCCTCGGCGACAACGACAAGATGGTTGAGCATGGGATTTTCCCTTCGAGCACGGCGACGTATGATGACTTGAGTGACTTGTGCCACCATATTGAGAGTGAGAGTGACTTCACCACTAGCCCCATATATGATGAGTTGCCACAATTTCCATGTGAGGAGAGCCACCAACACCACCACTTGAGTGATTTGAGTGACTCCACCTTATGTGACATTGAGTGCACCTACCTTGAGGGAGTGAGTGAGCCACCACCACATAGAGAGAGTGAGGTAGTTAATAGGGCATGTGAGGCCATTTTGATTTCTAAAAACTTAACCTCTACCTCTTTTGTGTCTTCTCATTTGGTGCGAGGTCCAATTTATGATGACGCGCCGATCCTCGACGACTTCGTCCTTCCTTTGGACAAGACGATGGCCATGGTGGACTATGATGCACCTCCCACATGGTTCCATCATGATGATGACGTTGACCATGCTTTGGTCTTTCCCACCTCACCTACACCACTTGAGTGGAACGAGAAAGGTAACATAGGTGAAGGTGATGCTCTTGTCCCACTAGTGGACATCCTTGGTATTGATTGCTTGCATGATGTTGATCCACCTATTGCATGCTTCATTCTAGTTCGACTTCCCCATGCGATGATTTACCCATTTATGATGAGTTTGATGATTGCCACGTGGAGTCTATTAGTTGTGATGCCAAGTTACATAGGATTTGTTGTGATAATTCTCTTGGTCACATCATGTTTGACAATCCTCTTGACTTGTCATATGCTATGCATGAGATCAACAATATGTCATATTTGCAATCTCATCTTAGTGACTATGCATATGCCATCAACATAAACCCAATTTGCACATATGGCATAGATGACAAGCCCATGGTTATTGGCATTTGTTTTTCTTGTGATGATATTGATATGCTCCCTTTGCATCATTTATCTCATTTGCCATGCCATGACCACCTAGCTTCGGATATGCATTGTTTTGGATGTTCTCCATTTTCTCCATATGATGTTTCCACTATTGCTCATGAGGAGACCCCCATAGTTTCCTCATCCATATTAGGAGATTTTGATTCATCCTATCCATTGCGTGCACAATACTTGTGTGCACAATACTTGTGTGCACAATACTTGTGTGCACAATATACTTCCCATGAATAAACATGCTATTGATGTGCCATATACTTCTATGATAAATTTTCATCCCCATCGTGTCATACACAATAACTATTCTTTCATGATGAGTCACGTGCTCTTATACCATGCATCAGATTTCTTTGAGCGATGCTTATCTTGTGCTAACTCACATGTGCACATACACATCATGATGGATGATGTGTACATTTACCACGCACACAATTTCTTTGGTTTGTGTTTCTTTTGTGTAGGTGCACATGAATACTTGTCAACCTCGCAATCCCACGAATTGACAAAATGAGCTCTAGAGAGCAACGATGGCTTGGGATCCCTTGGAGTGTCTTTTCCACTGCTCTCTTCGCGCAAGGTCTTCACGCATTTCTTCTACATGGCTCTCACATGGTTATGGGTTATCGTCCATTACATCTTATATGCCCATCTTGCCATGTTCACTTTGCAGGATATACTCATTCCTATGCCTTTGCCATGCATTTGTGACCCATGCTTTGCAATACACATGATGATTGATTCTACTACTTGTATGTGTATTTGCAAGCTTGGTGGAGATATTGCTTGTTATTTCCATGTTTGCTATGTGTCGCATGCCTACAATGATAATATGATCTTGCTTTGTGTTCGTGCTCGCGATATGTCATGTGCATTGCCTATATCTCTTACCTACTCACATGACATGATTGCCATGATTTCCTCTAGTGTGTTGCATCTTTGCTCCACTAGTTTACACGACTTCATTTCTATGCTTTCTCATGTTGCATCCAATTCTTGGATTACTTGCTCCTATCACATGTTTGGTTGCAACCATGTCATTCCTTCACATATGCCATGTCCCATTGATTTCTACATGCTTGCCTTGATTGCCTCACACATGATGAACAATTGCTCTTTCTATTGTGTTGAGTGCCACTCGTTTTTCACTACACCATATGCACATTATGCTTGGATTGTCTTGCACTTGCATGTGTTTAGTCATATCATCTTCTTGGGTGTTGTGAATGACTCTTATGCCTACCATAGACCGTTCATTGAGAGTCTTATGCATGCTTGCTATATCCTTGAGATAGATGCTTATTCTCTTGACACACATATTGGCATCGCTACCTCTTATTTGCATGCTTGTTTCCATGATGTCTTTGCTTGTGCTCAATTTATATGCTTAAATGCCATGAAACACTTCTTTGTAAAACCATATGCAATGCTTGATGACAACACTTGTTGGGTGAATCACCTCTTGAATGCTTGGTTTTGCTTTAATGCCAACCACATTTGTTTTTCCAAGTGCTTGTTATCTTTTCTCCTTTTGAAGGAATTACAAGACGGTGCGACATTGGAGAGTGACCATTTCAAGCTTCAACATGACAAGTGCTTGGTGGTTGTCCACTTCTACACAACAATGCCTTCTCTTCCCCATGGTGATGAAGATCACGATCCGTGGTCGGATCTCTCCCAAGGGGGGGGGGGAGATGATGCGGAGCATCCTTCAACTATCCCCATGGATGTCACACCACCATCGCAAGCATGGAGAGGACCTACAACGAGAGCTCATGCACGCGACGTCGAAACCGAGGTGAACTCTTTCCTCTTTGAGTTTCATTCGGATTCACATGAGAGTCGGGTTCTACCTCAAATGGATACGTTGTGCATTCTTAGGTACCAAGGGCATGATCGTGAAGAAGCTAGGAGGGAGCCACAAGCAATCGAGAAGAAGGAGAAGGAAGGAGAGCGGCCAAAGCGCGAAGACACGGAGGCGCTGGACCCCCTGGGTGGCCGGCCCTACATGCCCCGGGTGCCCGGGCCATTGGCCACTCCCTGGGTGGCGCCCCTGAGCGCCCCGGGTGCCCAGCCCTCGCTGGGAGCTACCTCTGCCACCCCGGGTGCCCGGGCCACCAACCCCCGGGTGCCCGGGCCCTCCTCCAGCCGCCCCCCTGCCTGGCCTGGGTGCCCGGCCTCATGGCCCCGGGTGCCCGGCCTGCCGCCCAGTCTGGCCCAGCTCGCCCCGGGTGCCCGGGCTCTCACCCCCCGGGTTCCCGGCCTACTCCCTCCAGCCGCCTGGAGCCACCCCGGGTGCCCGGGCATGGAGCCCCCGGGTGCCCGGTCCACCTGCTGCCCCGGCCACTGACCGGTCCGGGTGCCCAGCCCCCTTTGTCCCGGGTGCCCGGACTCCTCCGAGAGTGTGTGCGTTTTCAGGGTCATTATGGACCTTTGTATCCCCCTCTCCCTCTATTTCGTCCCTAGACTATAAGTACCTCCCACCTAGCTCATTTAGAGGATAGCAAAGTATTTGATAGACATTTGTGAGCTTTGCTCCATGGATCCACTCCACTAGGAGATCAAGACCTCCTCTTGGAGTGACCAAACATCAAGACCTCCTCCTTGGGGAAGGATCCCCATCATAGGATCATCAAGCCCTCATCTCCTTCATAGGATTTGGGATGAACTCTACCATGTATCTTATTTCTCTTTGATTGTTCATGTACCTTGTGGATCTTGTGTGATTGTTAGTCTAGTGGATGTGTGATTTGGACTTGTTCTTGAGTGTTCCTCTTGTTTTCCCTCTTGTGTTCATCTTGTTCTTGGGGATTCCCCCTCCAATTCATGAAAGATCTTCACCTAGGGTTCCACCCTACAACAGAAACCCTTGGAAGAGACAACAAAACCCAAGGAAACCACTTTGTCAACACCAAATGTGCACTTTTTCATGTTGGCATTAAGACGTTCCTTGCGAAGGGTTTGCAAAACGGCCCTAACATGATTAATATGCTCTTTCATGGATTTGCTAAAAATAAGAATGCCATCAAAGTAAACCACAACAAAGACTCCAATGTAAGGTCGAAGCACAAAATGCATAAGACGTATGAAAGTACCGGGAGCCTTCGATAAACCCATAGGCATAACTAACCACTCATATACGCCAAATTTGGTTTTGAAAGTAGTTTTCCATTCATCACCCTCTTGTATGCGGATTTGATAATAGCCACTTATAAGATCAATTTTTGAGAAAAAGTTGGCTCTGCTAAGTTCATCAAGCATATCATCTAAGCTAGGAATGGGATGCCTATAGCGAACCGTAATAGAATTTATAGGTCTACAAGCGGAACACAAGCGGAAACTTCCATCTTGCTTAGGCACAAGTATAACGGGAACGGCACAAGGGCTTAAGCTTTCACGTACATGACCATTGTCGATGAGTTGTTGTACTTGCCGTTGAATCTCCTTAGTTTCTTCGGGGTTGACACGGTATGGAGCTTTGTTTGGAAGTGGCGCTCCGGGGATGAGGTTGATTCGATGCTCAATGCCACGAAGAGGAGGTAGACCCGGAGGTAGCTCATCGGGGAAAACATCTTGGAATTCCTGCAAAAGAGATTGAAACACTAAAGATAGCTCGTGAGAGGTGTTAGTTTTTGGTTCCCCATCCTTGCACACAAGGACAAAGTGCATCACACTCGATGGGTTCTCACACACTTCTCTCATCTCACTTTTTGTGGCAAATAGTATGAGGTTTATCTCTCTAGGTGAAGAGGCGCTCAAGTTTGGCTTGTGGCTCTCGCTCACTTTTTGTGGATCACTTTCTCATTCTTCTCTCCATGATGGGTGGCTTGCTTGTCGGTTATCACTTGACTAGGAGACATAGGTCGTAGCACATATTCCTTCCCTTTCATCTTGAAGCTATAGTGATTGGTGCGCCCATTGTGGATGACACCACGGTCGAATTGCCATGGTCGACCAAGAAGGAGGTGGCAAACGGTCATTGGGACCACATAAAACTCCAAAGTGTCCTCATATGCACTAATTTTGAAGGAGACTTGGACCGTATGCTCAACATGTATAGTGCCGGAGTCACTTAGCCATTAAACCTTGTAGGGTGCGGGTGCTTCCTCTTTACCAATTGAAGCTTGGAGCATAGTTCTTCACTTGCCAAGTTGTGACAACTACCTCCATCGATGATGACCTTGATGGACCTTCCATGGATGCCGGCCTTTGTGTGGAAGATGTGCATCTTTGGTCTTCTTCTTGTTGATGTTGAAGAGTCAAGACCTTGGAAACAACAAGAGCGGGGCTCGTATCTTCATCACAAAAGACATGATCATCTTCATCCTCGTTCACGCGCCGGTGCATGGCCACTTGCTCAAGAGCTTCATCTCCTCATCACTCATGGAGTCGTAGGTGCCATCGTTATTAAGGATCATGGTGCGCTTGTTTGTGCATTCATAGGACTTGTGGCCTCGGCCGCCGCAAGTGAAACACTTGAAGGAGCTTGTCTTGATGGTCTCATCAGTCGGAGTAGATGATGAAGCACGCGGCTTGAAGTTGCTTGTAGTAGGAGGAAGGCGACTTGAACTTGACGAAGTTTTCTTATAACTCGGCTTGTCGTCGTTGCTTGGAGAAGGTTTGGTTGATGTAGATGTTGGAGGAGTTGTTGGAGCTTGGTTGTTGGAGAAGCCGTAGGTCTTGGATGAGTACTTGGCGTACTTGAAGTCATCTTGCACTTGATGTTCTGCCTTTGTAGCTTGATGTACGAGATCAATGAGGTTGGAGTAGGGTTGGAAGTCGGCGATCTTCTTGATGGGATGATTGAGTCCATTCAAGAATTGTGCCATTGTTTGCTCATCATCTTCCGTGACATTGGCTCGAATCATGGCTATCTCCATTTCCTTGTAGTATTATTCAACACTCTTTGTTCCTTGCTAGAGGAGTTGTAGCTTCTTGAAGAGATCGCGGTTGTAGTAGGTTGGCACAAAACATGCTCGCATGACTTCCTTCATTTGAGCCCAAGTGGTGATTGGAGGTTCACCTCTTGCTTGTCGGCGCTCAAGGACTTGTTCCCACCATATGAGCACATAGTCTTGGAACTCAAGTGATGCCATAGTGATCTTCTTCTCTTCCTCATAGTTGTGCAAACGAAAGATTTTGTCGACCTTCAATGCCCATGAGAGGTATTCTTCGTGATCTTTGCTTCCATTGAACTTGGGCATTGTGAATTTGAGCTTGCCATAGCGTTACTCTTCATTGTGCTGTTGGCGATGGTGATGATGATGCCCTTGACGTGGAGGGTAATCATCCTCATGTTGCTCTTGGCGTGGAGGAAGTCCATGATCAACTTGCTCTTGTTGAACTTGAGGTTGAGGTGGAGCTTGGCGAGCTTGTGAAGGAGCTTGAGGAACTTGACGTTGCACGCGCGGTTGGTAGTTCCTCTCTTGGATATCTTCTCGAAGGGCTTCCTCTTGATTGCGCCATTCGCGATTGCAGTTGGCGATGGCTCGACTTGATTCTTGAAGGGCACGTTGCGCCTCAAGAGCTTTCACTTCTCGTTGTTGTTGTTGAAGACGTTGAGGCTCGGCGTCTTGTTCCTCTTGGTGTAGACACGCTCGTTCTTCTTCTTGGCGTCGTAGTCGTTGTCATTCTTGAGCTTGAGCAAAAGCGACTTGGTTTGAGTGAGGACGAGGGACTTTCTCATGGACTTGCTCTTGTGAATGCTTGACGTGTAGCGGGTTGCGAGATGCATGAAGGTCTTGACGCGCGGCTCGTCGTAGAGTGTTTGATGATGGTGTACTTGAGTCGGAGAAGGAGTCGTCGAAGTGTCGACTTCAGTGGCTCCGTCTTGTGTATGAAGAAGTTGAAGGAGGCCAGTTCACCAACAAAGCTCGGATCTCGTCCATTCTTGCATCATTCTCTTGCTTGTGCGCGTCGAGCTTGTTGTCGAAGTAGTCTCGTGTACGTTGCTCGGAGAGTCGCAAGTCGGTGGCGAGGTTGTCGATGCGGTCATTCATTGCTTGTTGCTCTTGATGCAACGCTCGTTGTGCACCAAAGAGGTGGCCCTTGGTGACGTATGATGACATGTCGTCGTCTTGCTCGATGAAGAGTGGGTTGGTAGAAGTACTCGGCCTATCCATCATTCCAAGCAAAATGTGAGTGCTAGAAAGAGAAGAACTTATACCAATGTACCTTGACCGATGTTGATGATGAATCAAGTTCACTCAAATGCGGACAATGAAATAGCACTATTGGTACCAATCCTTGTCGGTTCTCACACCTACACAAGTAAAAGCTTATGGTGGAGCTTGGGTAGGATGGTGGCACAAAATTTGATGCAATAGTAAGTGAGCTTCAATAATGTTGGAAATGATTCACAAATTTGCAAATGCAACATGTAGACCAAGCAAATAATGGTACACGGAAACACACACGCAAATAGATAAGTTGGATTGTGCAAACCAAAATTGAGCCAAAATGTGGAATCCACGAAAATGCTCTTGTTGCACAATACATGAAAGACACTAGCACGATTGCACAATAGGAGTATACGGAACTTGTGCACAACCTACTAGGCAATAATGCAATGATCGCAATCCCATGTATGCTATATGTATGGTATTTCGGTGCTATGATCCAAGATGATCCAATATGACAATCTTAATGTAGTATGATGCTATGGTTCTTGCTCATAAGCTCTTTGCTTATCTTTCCTCTTTGCTTAAAATCTTGGGTGGATCTTTCACTTTTGATCTCTTTTCTTATGCAAAACTTCACGAACCAAGATAGCAATTGTGTATGCGATGGCAACTTTGTGACACACAAGTTGATTTCAAGATATGCACCACTATGGTATGGTATGTATGCTATGTAGTATGATCACTAATGTGCACAAGTCACGTTGCCGGCTATACTCAATGGCTAGTCTTGATGGGTAAGCTACGCAAAAGTAAGGCAATGTGGGTATCAATGCAATTGCAAGGTATGACAAAGATGTCGTCGATGTTACCGTCCTGGGCGATGATGAGACCCTTGCAAAGATGAGCCGTGGTGATGATGATGTCGAACCGTACCTATATAACCGAAACACAATAGGACACAGGAGCCACAACTCAAAATCTCAAAGATCAAAACGTGTCAAAATCGTCATAGGAGATATTGGGGATGATGGTGGTGTATGTGGGTTTGGAAGATGTGGTGGAAGGTGGGGATGTGGTGGTGGCCGAACTGAAAAATTCAGTTTCGTCAGCGTTTCACGGACATCCGGGAGGTCACGGCCATCCGGTCGTCCGACGTCCGGAAGGGTCCGGTCGTCCGGTGCCTGGGCCAAAATCGGGCACGCGATGAACTACGCGATTTCGGGGTGGAAGAAGATGGTGATATCGAAATCGAGCAGATTTGTGGATGGAAAAGGGTGGGGAGGGTAGGGAAAGCTAGATCCACACGTGGCAACACAAACCCATGAACAAAATCCAACAAAATTTCAACTCACCAACAAATCACAAAAAAAATTGAGGCTATTTTTGGTGGCGAATTTTCGGATTTAGGATGAAAACAACAAAATCAAGGTAGAAAACATGGGGTAGGGTCTCCAAAAACGTGATCAACGTGGCTCTGATACCAAGATGATGTAGGGCGGAACCCTATGGGGCTGATTTTCATGTTTGGAGTGGATCCTATGGGGAAACACAAAGAACGCGTGTAAGAACACAAGGGAAAACACAGGGACGAACGAGAGAAACACTCAACCGACAAGTAATTGATCACACAAGGGCTAGATCACCGAAAGCATAAGGTAACACATGATCCAAAGTCAACAAGGGAAGATACAAGAGTAGCCGTTCTTCTCCGTGAGGAGGTCTTGATTGTCTTCTCTGGATGGATCTTCTCTGAAGAGGCACGGTCCCTCACGTGTAGTAGATCCGGTATGGATGAGCAATGCTCTATCTCAAACGAGCTATCACAATGCTAACCCTAGCTAGGAGGTGGGAAAGAACTATTTATAATTGTAGTGCAAATGGGGGTCAAAGTGAAGGGGTACAAGGGCATCGGCCCGTGGCTGCGGTCACTCAAGTGTCGGACGTCCGGAAGAATTGGGTCGTCCGAAGCTTTGGGACGATCCGGACGTCCGTAGATGTCGGACTTCCGTGATTTTGGCTCGGGTGCTGGTCGTCCGGTGGCTTCGGTTTTCTGTTAATTTCCTCTCGGGTGCCCAGCTTCTGGACGTCTGAAGAGCGTCAGTCATCCGTGGCCTGGGAGTCGTCGGACGTCCGGGCTGGGCCGGTCGTCCGTGGCCTGTAGCTCTGTCGTGCCTTCCTTCCCTTGGCTGTAACACCTCCCAGGGGTCGGACGTCCGGGCCCGGCCGGTCGTCCGGTGCCTGTAGCTTCCCAAATGACTCTTCTTCTTGATGTCCATGCTTGGTGTCCTTGCCACCTTGGCCATTGGGTGTAGCTGTCCCGTGGCTCTCCTCCAAGTACCTGATCACACACAGAGTGTCCATATGAGGTAGTAGCCAAGTCTCATTAGTAGAGAGAGGGAGTTCGGAGAGGAGCGAGTTCACCTTATCTTCAATAGCCCTTGCTCTAGCTCTTGTCATGGGTCCAAGTGGTGTTGAGGGAGATGTAGGTACGTACATGGGGATGAGTGAGGGATGCTCCGCATCACTGCTCCTTCCTCTGGCGCCACCCATCACTCTCATGGTGTCCAGCAGCTGCTCTGCTATGGTTCGTCCAACACACTAGTCCGGCAGTCGCCGCACAACTACGGCCAATTCCCCACTCCGGAAGAAGGCACCTCATTCCCCTTCCCATCTTCCCAGGTCATGGCCTTGAGGTGCTGTTGAAGGATGAGCTCATCCAACAAGGTGAGGATCTCCTTTGTTTTTTTGCCAAATTTTCATTCTGATCCGCTATACGATGAATTGCTATGAGCCGCTACTGCTATATGATGCATTGCTATGTGCTGCTCCTGTTGCTGCTATATGATGAATTGCTGTGAGATGCTACTGCTATATGATGAATTGATATGAGCTGCTGCTGCTATATGATGAGTTGCTATAAGCTGCTCATGCTGCTGCTATATGATGAATTGCTATGAGCTGCTCCTGCCGCTGCTATATGATGAATTTCTATGAGCTACCTCCAGTATATGATGAATTGCTAGCTACTGCTGATGTAAGATGAGTTGCTATGAGCTGCTGCTGCTATATGATGCTTTCATGTGGTGCTACTATATGATAATAACCAGCCACTTGGACCATCAAATTTTGATAAAGAATGGTTCTTCATTTAAATTTAGGTCATGCGTTCTTCATTTAAATTAGCCAATGGGATCTCTATGGAAGATAATGAGCAAAGTAGATTGTGCCAAGTAGAAGGTATCTTTGTATTTGCATTTTGAACAAATATTGATGGTTTGTTTTCCTATCATATTAATTACTGCACTGGGTGCAATTCGTGATGTTTGCAAGTCAAATTAATTTTCATATGGGTAGCAAAATGATAAAATATAATGCAATCTAGACTTTTCACTTATCATACCACAGATAAGCTGAAAAGGCAGGTAATGAAAAGAATTGGTTGGCTTATTATCTGGAGCTTATATTTGAAGGTGCTTATTTTCTTATGATAACTCGAAATAACTGTCCCTAAGAAACTTGGCCAACAACACTGACATACAAATAACATGTCATGATGATTGCAATGGGGGCCCGGTTCTTTTGCCAGAGTCTCCCAGAATCTGACCCCTACCCAGACTCTCCCAGAATCTTTGAGCCCCATTTGTTTTACAATCCTATCTAGTTATTGTCCAATTAGTTAGGATTGTAAAACAAATGGGGGTCAAAGATTCTAGGAGAAGCTAGAGAGGGGCAGATTCTGGGAGAATCCTGCAAAAAAACTGGAGAGGAGTGACCTACCATAGCACTCTATAGGCTCACCGCAGCCTCTCCTTTTTTTGCAATGTTCCATGAAATTGCCACATACATCTTGTACTAAGAAATCTTGTACTTTTTCATTGTGTAACCTTATCTTTAAGTTGACACGGCTAATTTCAGATATACCTCTACATGATAATACATTGCATATCCCTTGCGCATATTTAAACCACCAATTAACGATTGTGTGCGTCGCATAAACTAGCCATGACTCCGTGTACTGGACTAGCAGGAACTCTAAGGGAGCCTAATGTAGTGCACTGGAATTCCTACATGCCACCTACGATTTTGTGTAATGTATTACCTCTGTTCCTAAATATATGTCTTTGTAGAGATTCCAGTATGGACCACATACAGATGTATATAGATGCATTTTCGAGTGTAGATTCACTCATTTTGCTTTGTGTGTAGTCTATAGTGGAATCTCTGGAAAGACTTACATTTAGGAACAAAGGGAGTATCATGTATGACATCTACATCTCTAATTTAGCAGCCAGTAGTGGAAATCATTGTCTCCACAAAGGGATTACTGGTCGAAAATCCTAGCAAAGCACGCTGGCAGGCACACAACAATAAAAGAGAGAGAGAGAGAGAGAGAGAGAGTGAGAGAGAGAGAGATACTTACAAGATCATAGCAATGCCTCAGTCCAGGATCTTGGTTCGCTAAGCTGTTAGATCCAGAAGAAACCTCGTCCTTGTAGTTTTTGCCAGCTGCATAACATGTAACAGTGACCTGTTAGTATATTTGAAGTACATCGGACACGTGATGTGATGACCCACAAGTATAGGCGATCTATCGTAGTCTTTTCTATAAGTAAGACTGTCGAACCCAACGAGGAGCAGAAGGAAATGACAAGCGGTTTTCAGCAAGGTATTCTCTGCAAGCACTAAAATTATCGGTAACAGATAGTTTTGTGATAAGGTAATTTGTAACGGGTAACAAGTAACAAACATAACTAAGGTGTATCAAGGTGGCCCAATCCTTTTTGTAGCAGAGGACAAGCCTAGACAAACTCTTATATAAAGCAAAGCGCTCCCGAGGACACATGGGAATTATTGTCAAGCTAGTTTTCATCATGCTAATATGATTCGCGTTCGTTACTTTGATAATTTGATATGTGGGTGGACCGGTGTTCGTGTACTGCCCTTCCTTGGACAAGCCTCCCACTTATGATTAACCCCCCTCACAAGCATCTGCAACTATGAAAGAAGAATTAAGGTAAACCTAACCATAGCATGAAACATATGGATCCAAATCAACCCCTTACGAAGCAACGCATAAACTAGGGTTTAAGCTTACGTCACTCTAGCAACCCATCATCTACTTATTACTTCCCAATGCCTTCCCCTAGGCCCAAACAATGGTGAAGTGTCATGTAGTCGACATTCACATAACACCACTAGAGGAGAGACAACATACATCTCATCAAAATATCGAACAAATACCAAATTCTCATGACCACTTATAACAACCATGTCCTCAGGAACAAACGTAACTACTCACAAATCATATTCATATTCATAATAAGAGGGGTATTAATATGCATTAAGGATCTGAACATATGATCTTCCACCGAATAAACCAACTAGCATCAACTACAAGGAGTAATCAACACTACTAGCAACCCACAGGTACCAATCTGAGGTTTTCAGACAAATATCAGATACAAGAGATGAACTAGGGTTTGAGAGGAGATGCTGCTGGTGAAGATGTTGATGGATATTGACCCCCTCTTGATGAGAGGATCGATGGTGATGACGATGGTGACGATTTCCCCTCCCGGAGGGATGTTTCCCCGGCAGAACAGCTCCGTCGGAGCCCTAGATTGGTTCCGCCAAGGTTCCGCCTCGAGACTGCGGCGCTTCATCCCGAAAGCTTCCTTATGATTTTTTCCAGGGCAAAAGACACCATATAGCAGAAGATGGGCATCGGGGACCTGCCAGGTGGCCCACGAGGCAGGGGCGCGCCCAGCGGAGTAGGGCGCGCCCTCCACTCTTGTGGATGGTGGGTGGCCCCCCTCTGGTGCTTTCTTCGCCCAATATTTTTAATATATTCCAAAACTGGCTTTCGTGAAGGTTCAGGAATTTTGGAGTTGTCCAAAATAGGTCTCTATTATTTTCTCCTTTTCCAGCCCAGAATTCCAGCTGCCGGCATTCTCCCTCTTCATGTAAACCTTGTAAAATAAGAGAGAAAAGGCATAAGTATTGTGACATAATGTGTAGTAACAACCCATAATGCAATCAATATTGATATAAAAGCATGATGCAAAATGGACGTATCAACTCCTCCAAGCTTAGACCTCGCTTGTCATCAAGCGGAAGCCGATATCGAAAAATATGACCACATGTTTAGAGATAGAGGTGTCGATAAAATAAAATATGGACATGAGGGCATCATGATCATTCTTAGAACAACACCATATATATTGTCATATGATTTCTTATGCTTAATTAACAATCTATTCACAATGTAAAGTATCAATCAGAAATTTCATTGAAAACTAACAAACTATAATCCAGTCATTGGAGAAATTTCAATTTATCATAACATCAGAAAGAGTCTATATAAGAGCTTTTCAGCAAGTCCACATACTCAACTATCATTTAGTGTTTCACAATTGCTAACAGTCATGCGATACTTATATGTATGAAGTTTCAATGGACACAGAGAAAGATAGGGGCTTGTAGTTTTGCCTCCCAACCTTTTACCTCAAGGGTAATGTCAACAATAATGCTTTATGAAAACCTACGTACAATTGGATATATCTATCAAGATCTTTCCAACACATAGTGCTTGCCCAATGATAAAGTGTAAAAAGGAAAGGTGAAGATCACCATGACTATTCCATAAGGTAGAAGACAAAAATAAAAGATAGGCCCTTCATAGAGGGAAGCAGAGGTTGTCACGTGCTTTTATGATTGGATGCAGAAAATCTTAATGCAAAAGAACGTCACTTTATATTGCCACTTGTGATAGGGACCTTTATTATGCAGTCCGTCGCTTTTATTTCTTCCATATCACAAGCTCGTATAAAGCTTATTTTCTCCACACTAATAGATCATACATATTTAGAGAACAATTTTTATTGCTTGCAACAATGACAACTTACTTGAAGGATCTTACTCAATCCATAGGTAGGTATGGTGGACTCTCATGGCAGAACTAGGTTTAGGGATGTTTGGAAGCACAAGTAGTATCTCTACTTGGTGCAAAGAATTAGGCTAGCATGAGGGGGAAAGGCAAGCTCAACGTGTTGGATGATCCATGACAATATAATTTATTTCGAATATAAGCAAACATAACTCATTATGTTATCTTCCTTGTCCAACATCAACTTTTTAGCATGTCATATTTTAATGAGTGCTCACAATCATAAAAGATGTCCAAGATAGTATATTTATATGTGAGAACTTCTCTTTATTTATTACTTCCTATTAATTGCAGCAATGACCAAAACTACGTTTGTCAACTCTCAACAGCTTTTATTCATCATACTCTTTATATGTGAAGTCATTACTCTCCATAAGGTCAATATGATCTTTTTTATTTATTTTTTCTTCTTTCTTATTGTTTTATTCCCTCAAGATCATACCAAGATAGCAAAGCCCTCAACTCAAAACTAATTTTTATTATATATAACTCACGGACTCGATTACATAGATAGGGGTCAACACAAAACTTAAAGCTGGGTCATGTTAAAACTTTATTATACTAGATCAAGATATAACCAAAAGGATCAAACTAAGAAAAACGGTAAAGGTAGAAGTGTGATGGGGATACGATATCGGGGCACCTCCCCTAAGCTTGGCAGTTGCCAAGGGGAGTGCCATACCCATGTGCTTATGTCTCTTTCTTCGGAGGTGGTGGTGACGGAGTTGTTGATGACGGGGTGTCGCACATCGAGCATAGGAGATCCTCCAACTTGCGGATAATGCCCTTGAGTGTGGTGATATGCTCTTGCAACAAAATATTTTCACGTGTGAGATACTTGTTTTGTATGCGAGCTAACTCAATCATCTTGAAAGCTTCAATTTTAGTAAGGGTGAGATGATTGTAGTAAGGTTGAAAGAAGCCTTCTTCTTCTACTGTCGAGACTTGCTCCTCTGCGGCCTCCTTGATCTTGTCACCTTCCTTGATTTCCCCTATTTCTTCTCACTTCATCTCTATCTTCATTAGCCAAGCATTGTCGCCCACATTGTTGGAGGAGGGGGATGACATGATGCCTGACCTTGAGAAACTCTGACAGAAAACAACTCCAAATAAAAATAGAGGATTTCGTCGTGGTACGATGATACGTCTCCAACGTATCTATAATTTATGAAGCATTCATGCTATTTTATTATCTATTTTGAATGATCATGGGCTTTATTATATTACTTTTGGGACTAACCTATTAACTGGAGGCCCAGCCAATATTGTTGTTTTGTTGCCTGTTTCAGTATTTTGAAGAAAAGGGAGTCCAAACGGAATGAAACCTTCGGCAGCGTTATTTTTTGGAAGAAGGGCGCGCCCCCCAATAGGATGCGCCCCCTGTTTCGTGGGCCCCTCGAGCACCTCCTGACCGACTTCTTTCGCCTATATAAGCCTATGTACCCTAAAAACATCGAATATCAAGATAGATCAGGAGTTCCGCCGCCGCAAGCCTCTGTAGCCACCAAAAACCTCTCGGGAGCCTGCCGGAGGGGGAACCCATCACCGGTGGCCATCTTCATCATCCCGGCACTCTCCATGATGAGGATGGAGTAGTTCACCCTCGGGCTGAGGGTATGTACCAGTAGCTATGTGTTTGATCTCTCTCTCTCTCTCTCTCTCTCTCTCTCTCTCTCTCGTGTTCTCTCAATGGCACGATCTTGATGTATCGCGAGCTTTGCTATTATAGTTGGATCTTATGATGTTTCTCCCCCTCTACTCTCTTGTGATGAATTGAGTTTCCCTCTTGAAGTTATCTTATTGGAGTGAGTCTTTATGATGAGAACACTTGATTTATGTCTTGCCGTGTTTATCTGTGGTGACAATGGGATATCACGTGCCACTTGATGTATGTTTTGGTGACCAACTTGCGGGTTCCGCCCATGAACCTATGCATAGGGGTTGGCACACATTTTCTTGACTCTCCGATAGAAACTTTGGGGCACTCTTTGAAGTACTTTATGTTGGTTGGATGAATCTAAGATTGTGTGATGCATATCGTATAATCATGCCCACGGATACTTGAGGTGACAATGGAGTGTCTAGGTGACATTAGGGTTTTGGTTGATTTGTGTCTTAAGGTGTTATTCTAGTATGAACTCTATGATAGATTGAGCGGAAAGAATAGCTTCATGTTATTTTACTACGAACTCTTGAATAGATAGAACACAAAGGATAACTTTGAGGTTGTTTCATACCCTACCATAATCTCTATGTTTGTTCTCCTCTATTAGTGGCTTTGGAGTGACTCTTTGTTGCATGTTGAGGGATTGTTATATGATCTATCTATGTTATTATTGTTGTGAGAACTTGCACTAGTGAAAGTATGAACCCTAGGCCTTGTTTCCTACCATTGCAATACCGTTTACACTCACTTTTATCATTAGTTACCTTGCTGTTTTTATATTTTCAGATTACAAAAACCTATATCTACCATCCATATTGCACTTGTATCACCATCTCTTCGCCGAACTAGTGCACCTATACAATTTACCAATGTATTGGGTGTGTTGGGGACACAAGAGACTCTTTGTTATTTGGTTGCCGGGTTGTTTGAGAGAGACCATCTTCATCCTATGCCTCCTACGGATTGATAAACCTTAGGTCATCCACCTTGGGGGAAATTTGCTACTGTCCTACAAACCTGTGCACTTGCAGGCCCAACAACGTCTAAAAGAAGAAGGTTGTGTAGTAGACATCAAGCTCTTTTCTGGCGCCGTTGCCGGGGAGGTGAGTGCTTGAAGGTATATCTTTAGATCTTGCAATCGAATCTTTTTGTTTCTTGTTTTATCACTAGTTTAGTTTATAAAAGAAAACTACCAAAATAATGGAATTGAGTTTGTCTCATACGCTTCGTCTTGTTAATATCTTTCGTGAGTATGATGGAAAGGAAAATTGTGCTCAATTGCTAGAAGAGGAATGCATTAAAATGCTTGGTACTAAATCTTTGAATGATGAGCATGATTGCAATGTTGTTAGTATGAACTTGAATATCCATAGTACTAATGATGATTGCTCTAGTCATGATGAAAATATCTCTTATAAGCATGTCAACTTTTCTGGAGTGCATATTTGCATGATCACACCAAATAGAGAAGATATATATTGCAAGAGGCTTAAGCACTTAGAAACTAAATGGTTGCATGAAAGGCTAAATGTGAGTGCTGAAAATTTAAATTTCCTTTGCCGTACTTGTGAACTATGCAATGAACGTGGTCATCTACATCTCCTATGCAAATTATTTCATGATCGAATCGTGTCCAAAAATTGTGATGATTTGATTTCTCTTGCACATTACAACGAATTTAGTTTACTTTTGGGTTATGAAGAATTGAAACGTTTAATTAAGGACCTTCCAGAATTTGCCCATTAGAAATTCCTTGATATTGATCTAGAGAAGATTTATTTGTATTGTGCGGTGAATTGCATTGAAAATCCTTATATTGCCAGTTACATAAAGAAAAGAAAACAAAGAGAAGATGCTGAGAATACTAATGAAAGGGAAGAGACTTCCCAATATCCTCCTATTATTTCTTATGATGAATCAGGTAATGAGGAGGAGCTTTCTATTCAACCAATCTCGTCAATAATGAGCTCAAAGAGGAAGGTTGAACCCACACATAAGGTGAAAAAGAAAAGGAAAAGAAGGGGCAACAAAGGTAAAAAGGTATCCCTCCCAAATGATGTTTCTCCTACTACTCATTGTGATGATGATAATTGCTATACTATTGGTGCTATCCATACTATTAATTATGAGAGTGATTATGCTTATGATATGAAAAGGCCCAAGCTTGGGGAAGCTATGTTTGATGAGGATGAAATATTTGAGAATATATTTGCTGAAATTAATGTTTGTCCCAAGTTTGGGGGTGCTATGTTTAATGAAGATGATATTTTTAGCATCCCAAGTTTTGATATGCAAAGTTGTTATGATGATAGCATGCCTCTTACCTATGATGAATATATTAATGAAAGTGGGTTTGGAAGAGTGTCAACTTTAGGAAGTAGTGATCCCACTATTTTGTAGGATTTTGAAATTTATTGTGATGAATACGAAAGTGGATTTGGAAGAGTGTCAACTTTATTTAGTGATTCCACTATCTTGGGAGAGGTTTCAATCGATTATGATGAGAACGAAGTTGCTACTTATGATGATTATTGTGATGAAACTTATGCTATAAAAAGTAGTGATGATTATATTTACAAATCTTGTCATGATTATGATTACCCTTTTTTTGAACATTACTCTTTTAATCTGGAAACAATTTTTAGTGTTCAAGTCTTTTATGATACTCCCACTATTCCGAATGAGAAGAAATTTGCTTATGTGGAGAGTAGTAAATTTTCTATGCTTGTACATCATGAAAAGAATGCTTTAGGTGCTGGTTATATTGTTGAATTCATTCATGATGCTACTGAAAATTATTATGAGGGAGGAATATATGCTTGTAGGAATTGCAATAATGTCAAGTTTCCTCCCTACGTGCTCGAAATCTTGAAGCTATGCTTGTTTTACCTTCCTATGCTTGTTGATTATTGTTCCCATAAGCTGTTTGCTCACAAAATCCCTATGCATAGGAAGTGGGTTAGACTTAAATGTGCTAGTAATATGCTTCATGATGCTCCCGTTATATTTCAATTCTTATCTTTTATGTGAGCATCATTGCCATCATCATGCCTATCTAGAAAGGCATTAAAGAAAAGCGCTAGTTGGGAGACAACCAATATTTGCCCTTACTGTTTTTTTGTGTGTCCACATGATTATGCTACTGTAGTAATCATGTTTTATAGCTTTTGTTTCAATAAAGTGCCAAGTAAGACCTTTAGGACAGCTTACAGTGATAGTTGTGTTGATCCTGCTGAGAATCAGAAACTTTTTCACCCAGTAAATTAGTTTTGTTAATTCACAAAAACGTGCTTCTGATCTGATTATTTTTGCTCTCGATTGGTACACGAATGTATTAGGACTTAATAATTTGGTAGGAGTTTTGGAGTTCCAGAAGTATACGTTTGATACAGATTACTACAGACTGTTCTGTTTTTGACAGATTCTGTTTTCTATGTGTTGTTTGTTTATTGTGATGAATCTATGAGTCTATCAGAGGGTATGGACCATATATAAGTTGGAGTACATTAGATATTACACCAATATGAATTTAGAATGAGTTCATTACAGTATCTAAGTGGTGGTTTTATTTTCTTATACTAACGGAGCTTACGAGTTTTCTGTTGAGTTTTGTGTTGTGGAGTTTTCAAGTTTTTGGTAAGGATACGATGGACTATGGAATAAGGAGTGGCAAGAGCCTAAGCTTGGGGATGCCCAAGGCACCCCAAGGTAATATTCAAGGACAACCAAGAGCCTAAGCTTGGGGATGCCCAGGAAGGCATCCCCTCTTTCGTCTTCGTTCATCGGTAACCTTACTTGGAGCTATATTTTTATTCGCCACATGATATGTGTTTTGCTTGGAGCGTCATTTTCTTTTCTTAGTATTTGCTTGCTGTTATTTAGATTAATGTTTTGCATCTTTATTTTTAATAAAAATGTCAATGATAGCCTTTGCCATGCTTATTTTGCTAATATACATGTTGCTGTTTGAAAAAAGAAAGTTTACCGCTGTTGCAAAAATTCCCTAGAAAAGTCAGAGAATGGTATAATGTTAAAACTTTTTGTATATTGAGCTCTGATAAATTTATTACAGTGGGAATTTTCTTTCATAATATTTGGAGTTAGGGAAGTATTGATACTCTTGCATTCTTACAGATTGTACTGTTTTGGCAGATTGCTGTTATGGTTGCATTGTTTGCATATGTTTGCTTGTTTAATGATTCTATTTCAGGATAGGAGTATTAAATATGCAGAGGCATTTAGTATGCAATGTTGAATAATAATTTTAGTGATTTGTTACAGTAGAAAATGATAAGGTTTTGCATTGGTTTATACTAACCTATCTCACGAGTTCTTGTTGAGTTCGTTGTGAATGAAGCTTTTGATAAAAAGAAGAGAACCTTGATATGAGGGGAATTAAGGATACATAAAAGCTCAAGCTTGGGGATGCCCAAGGCACCCAAAGATAACATTCCAAGAAGTCTCAAGCATCTAAGCTTGGGGATGCCCCGGTAGGTGAAGGAAATATGCCCTAGAGGCAATAATAAAGTTATTATTTATTTCCTCATATCATGATAAATGTTTATTATTCATGCTAGAATTGTATTAACCAGAAACATGATACATGTGTGAATACATAGACAAACATAGTGTCACTAGTATGCCTCTACTTGACTAGCTCATTGATCAAAGATGGTTATGTTTCCTAACCATAGGCATGTGTTGTCATTTGATTGATGGGATCACATCATTAGGAGAATGATGTGATTGACTTGACCCATTCCATTAGCTTAGCACTTGATCGTTTAGTATGTTGCTATTGCTTTCTTCATGACTTATACAAAGTTCCTGCAACTATGAGATTATGCAACTCCCGTTTACCGGAGGAACACTTTGTTTGCTACCAAACGTCACAACGTAACTGGGTGATTATAAAGGTGCTCTACAGGTGTCTCCAAAGGTACATGTTGAGTTGGCATAATTCGAGATTAGGTTTTGTCACTCCGATTGTCGGAGAGGTATCTCTGGGCCTTCTCGGTAAGACTCATCACCTAAGCCTTGCAAGCATTGTAACTAATGAGTTAGTTATGAAATGATGTATTACGGAACGAGTAAAGAGACTTGCCGGTAACGAGATTGAACTAGGTATTGGATACCGACGATCGAATCTCAGGCAAGTAACATACCGATGACAAAGGGAACAACGTATGTTGTTATGCGGTTTGACCGATAAAGATCTTCGTAGAATATGTAGGAACCAATATGAACATCCAGGTTCCACTATTGGTTATTGACCGAGAATAGTTCTAGGTCATGTCTACATAGTTCTCGAACCCGTAGGGGCCGCACGCTTAACATGACGATGACAGTTTTATTATGAGTTTATAAGTTTTGATGTACCGAAGTTTGTTCGGAGTCCCGGATGTGATCAGGGACATGATGAGGAGTCTCGAAATGGTCGAGACATAAAGATTGATATATTGGACGACTATATTCGGACACCAGAAGTGTTCCGGGTGATTTCGGAGAAAACCGGAGTGCCGGAGGGTTACCGGAACCCCCCCGGGAGAGTAATGGGCCTTATGGGCCTTAAGGGAAAGGAGAGAGGGGCAGCCAGCATGGGCCGTGCGCCCCCTCCCCCTCTGGTCCGAATTGGACTAGGAGGGGGGCGGCGCCCTCCCCCCCTTTCCTTCCCCCTCTCCCCCTTCCTTCCTCCTCCTAGTAGGAGTAGGAAAGGAGGAGTCCTACTCCTACTAGGAGGAGGATTCCTCCTCCCTGGCGCGCCCCCTTTGGGCCGGCCGGCCTCCCCCCTTGCTCCTTTATATACGGGGGCAGGGGGGCACCCCAGAGACACACAAGTTGATCTACGGATCGTTCCTTAGCCTGTGCGGTGCCCCCCTCCACCATATTCCACCTCGGTCATATCATCGCGGAGTTTAGGCGAAGCCCTGCGCCGATAGAACATCATCATCGTCACCACGCCGTCGTGCTGACGGAACTCATCCCCGAAGCTTTGCTGGATTGGAGCCCGGGGAATGTCATCGAGCTGAACGTGTGCTGAACACGGA
The DNA here is from genome assembly GCA_963921465.1 of Triticum timopheevii. Taxonomy (NCBI): domain Eukaryota; kingdom Viridiplantae; phylum Streptophyta; class Magnoliopsida; order Poales; family Poaceae; genus Triticum; species Triticum timopheevii. The sequence continues at coordinate 277,455,259 of OY997266.1, read as the reverse complement.
GGTGCCGTACGTTCGGTGCTTGGATCGGTCGGATCGTGAAGACGTACGACTACATCAACCGCGTTGTCATAACGCTTCCGCTTAACGGTCTACGAGGGTACATAGACAACACTCTCCCCTCTCGTTGCTATGCCATCACCATGATCTTGCGTGTGTGTAGGATTTTTTTTGAAATTACTACATTCCCCAACAGTAGGCATCCCACCTTTCTTCTTCAACAACTATCGGTTAGTATCGGTTGAGCCTAAGTTTTTGCTTCTTCACATGAGTTGTGCTATCCTTGCAATGTCATTTTATTTTCTTTTTCTTGCTTTTTGATTAGAGTATCAAGATCTGAAATTCTTAAATGAGAGAGAGTCTTCGCATAGTTACATAATTATTTAGCTACTCATTGATCTTCACTTATATCTTTTTGGAGTAGTTTGTGTGCTTCACTTATATCTTATGAGTAAATTGTCGAATGAGTTGATTGTCATAAATCTGAAATTATATATGTTTCATTTGCTTATCCCATGGGGAGTAATGACTTCACATCTAAGAAGTAGAGGTTGTAAATTTATTGAAGGTTAGCAAGCATTGTATTGGTCATTTGAACAATTCATGAAAGAATATTGAAGGAAAAGAGATTTCACATATAAATATACTATCCTAGACATCTTTTATAATCGGGAGCACTTATTAAGTATGACATGCTAAAGAGTTGATGTTGGACAAGGAAGACAACGTAATGGGTTATGTTTTCGCACATCTCAGTCAAAGTATATTCTCATGGATCATTCAAACATGTTGAGCTTGCCTTTCCCCCTCATGCTAGCCAAAATTCCTTGCACCAAGTAGAGATACTACTTGTGCTTCCAAATATCCTTAAACCCAGTTTTGCCATGAGAGTCCACCATACCTACCTATGGATTGAGTAAGATCCTTCAAGTAAGTTGTCATCGGTGCAAGCAATAAAAATTGCTCTCCAAATATATATGATCTTTTGGTGTGAAGAAAATAGCTTTATACGATCTTGTTATGGAAGCAATAAAAGCGACGGACTGCATAATAAAGGTCCATATACAAGTGGCGCTATAAAGTGACTTTCATTCGCATTAAGATTTTGTGCATCCAACCCTAAAAGCGCATGACAACCTGTGCTTCCCTCTGCGAAGGGCCTATCTTTTACTTTATGTCTTTTACTTTATGCAAGAGTCAAGGTGATCTCCACCTTTCCTTTTTTTCATTTTATCCTTTGGCAAGCACCTCGTGTTGGAAAGATCCTGATAGATATATCCAATTGGATGTAAGTTAGCATGAACTATTATTGTTGACATCACCCAAAGGTGAATACGTTGGGAGGCAACACTATAAGCCCCTATCTTTCTCAGTGTCCGATTAAAACTCCATAACCATTAGTATTGTGTGAGTGTTAGCAATTGTGGAAGACTATATGATAGTTGAGTATGTGGAGTTTGTTATTCCTGAAAATAAGATGAATTGCAATTGTTTGATGACTGAGAATGAAGTTTGCTAGTTTTCAAGAAAGTTTATAGTCTATTCTTTGACATGTGAATTGCTTGTTACTTTATCGTGAGAAGTTTTACGAGATGAACTACTATTATGACATATTATCATGCTAGAAAAGGTGATTGAAATTATCATTGATCAAACTTGTGCACCTTCTAGCATTACACTTCATAAATTCTTTCTTTATCATTCACCTACTCGAGGACGAGTAGGAATTAAGCTTGGGGATGCTGATACGTCTCCAACGTATCTATAATTTATGAAGCATTCATACTATTTTATTATCTATTTTGAATGATTATGGGCTTTATTATATTACTTTTGGGACTAACCTATTAACCGGAGGCCCAGCCCATATTGTTGTTTTATTGCCTGTTTCAGTATTTCGAAGAAAAGGGATACCAAACGGAGTCCAAACGGAATGAAACCTTCGGCAGCGTGATTTTTTTGGAAGAATATGATCCTGGAGACTTGGAGTTCACGTCAGAAGATCCTCGAGGCAGCCACGAGATAGGAGGGCGCGCCCCCCTGTAGGGTGCGCCCCCTGTCTCGTGGGCCCCTCGAGCACCTCCCGACCGACTTCTTTCGCCTATATAAGCCTACACACCCTAAAAACATCGAATATCAAGATAGATCGGGAGTTCCGCCGCCGCAAGCCTTTGTAGCCACCAAAAACCTCTCGGGAGCCCATTCCGGCACCCTGCCAGAGGGGAACCCATCACCGGTGGCCATCTTCATCATCCCGGCACTCTCCATGACGAGGAGGGAGTAGTTCACCCTCGGGGCTGAGGGTATGTACTAGTAGCTATGTGTTTGATCTCTCTCTCTCTCTCGTGTTCTCTCTATGGCACGATCTTGATGTATCGCGAGCTTTGCTATTATAGTTGGATCTTATGATGTTTCTCCCCTTCTACTCTCTTGTGATGAATTGAGTTTCCCTCTTGATGTTATCTTATTGGATTGAGTCTTTATGATGAGAACACTTGATGTATGTCTTGCCGTGTTTATCTGTGGTGACAATGGGATATCACGTGCCACTTGATGTATGTTTTGGTGACCAACTTGCGGGTTCCGCCCATGAACTTATGCATAGGGGTTGGCACACGTTTTCTTGACTCTTCGGTAGAAACTTTGGGGCACTCTTTGAAGTACTTTGTGTTGGTTGGATGAATCTGAGATTGTGTGGTGCATATCGTATAATCATGCCCACGGATACTTGAGGTGACAATGGAGTATCTAGGTGACATTAGGGTTTTGGTTGATTTGTGTCTTAAGGTGTTATGCTAGTATGAACTCTATGATAGTTTGAGCGGAAAAAATAGCTTCATGTTATTTTACTACGAACTCTTGAATAGATAGAACAGAAAGGATAACTTTGAGGTGGTTTCGTACCCTACCATAATCTCTACGTTTGTTCTCCGCTATTAGTGGCTTTGGAGTGACTCTTTGTTGCATGTTGAGGGATTGTTATATGATCTATGTATGTTATTATTGTTGAGAGAACTTGCACTAGTGAAAGTATGAACCCTAGGCCTTGTTTCCTACCATTGCAATACCGTTTACGCTCACTTTTATCATTAGTTACCTTGCTGTTTTTATATTTTCAGATTACAAAAACCTATATCTACCATCCATATTGCACTTGTATCACCATCTCTTCACCGAACTAGTGCACCTATACAATTTACCATTGTATTGGGTGTGTTGGGGACACAAGAGACTCTTTGTTATTTGGTTGCAGGGTTGTTTGAGAGAGACCATCTTCATCCTACACCTTCTACGGATTGATAAACCTTAGGTCATCCGCTTGAGGGAAATTTGCTACTGTCCTACAAACCTGTGCACTTGCAGGCCCAACAGCGTCTACAAGAAGAAGGTTGTGTAGTAGACATCATACGGTGATCAAAACCTTCGGGAGACTATATAATGAATTTTTACCGACCAAAAGAAGTATTGTGCAACAAAACAGAGTCTGGAGGGCACACGAGGTGTCCACGAGGCAGGGGTGCACACCCAGGGGGTAGGGCATGCCCTCTACCCTCATGTATGCCTCGTGTCCTTTTCGGACTACTTCTTATTTTATTTTATTTTAAATATTCCAAAACGGAGAAAAATTGCTATTTGAGAAGTTGTGGAGTCGGTTTACTTACCGTACCACATACATATTCCTTTTCAGAGTCTGAAACATTCTAGAAAATGTCCCTTATGTACTCCTCCGGGGTTACGGTGTCAACAACATTGGTTTCAACATTTATGGGATTACCTGAGATATAATGTCTAATTCTTTGACCGTTCACCACCTTCGTATTTGTGCCATCGGTGTTGTTGATTTTTATGGCACCGGAACGATAGACCTCCTCGACAACGTAAGGACCTTCCCATTTAGAGAGAAGTTATCATGCAAAAAATCTTAAACGAGAGTTGTATAGCAAAACATAATAACCCACATTAAACTCACGCTTTTGTATCCTTTTGTCATGCCATCTTTTAACTTTTTATTTAAACAATTTGGCATTCTCATAGGCCTGGGCTCTCCATTCGTCAAGTGAGCTAATGTCAAATAGCCTCTTCTCACCGGCAAGTTTGAAATCATAATTGAGCTCTTTAATAGCCCAATATGCCTTGTGTTCTAGTTCAAGAGGTAAGTGACATGCTTTTCCATAAACCATTTTATATGGAGACATACCCATAGGATTTTTATATGCAGTTCTATAGGCCCATAATGCATCATCAATTTTCTTGGACCAATTCTTTCTAGATCTATTAACGGTCTTTTGCAAAATTAAATTAATCTCTCTATTACTCAATTCTACCTGACCATTAGACTGTGGATTGTATGGAGATGCGTATCTATGCTTAACATCAAACTTAGCAAGCATTTTACGAAAAGCACCTTGAATAAAATTTGAACCACCATCAGTCATTATCTAGGGACTCCAAACCTCGGAAATATAACTTCTTTAGAAGTGTTATGATCAGCACTACTAGTTGGAATCGCTTCTACCCACTTAGTAATGTAATCAACAGCAACTAAAATATGTGTATACCCATTAGAGGAAGGAAAAGGTCCCATATAATCAAAGCCCCAAACATCAAATGGTTCAATAACAAGTGAATAGTTCATGGGCATCTCCTGACGTCTACTAATATTACCAATTCTTTGACATTCATCACAAGACAAGACAAACTTACGTGCATCTTTGAAGAGAGTATGCCAATAAAAACCAGATTGCAATACCTTACGTGCAATACCTCATTATGCTACCTTATGTGCAGTTCTATCTCCAGCGTGATGTCCTCCATATGCCTCAGAGTGACACTTGCGTAGAATCTGTTCCTATTCATGCCCAGGTACACAACGTCTAATAACACCATCTACTCCTTCTTTATAAAGGTGTGGATCATCCTAGAAGTAATGTCTTAAATCATTGAAAAACTTTTTCTTTTGCTGGTATGTGAAACTAGGTGGTGTAATTTTAGCAACAATGTAATTAGCATAATCAACATACCATGGAGCAGTACAAGAAGCATTTATGATATCTAATTTTTCATTAGGAAAGCTATCATCAATAGGTAGTGGGTCATCAAGAACATTCTCTAACCTAGACAAGTTGTCTGCAAAGGGGTTCTCGGCTCCCTTTCTATCAATAATATGCAAATCAAATTCTTGTAGCAAGAGAACCCATCTAATAAGTCTAGGTTTAGCATCTTTTTTTTCCATAAGGTATTTAATAGCTGCAAGGTCAGTGTGAACAGTTACTTTGGAATCAACACTATAAGGTCTAAACTTATCACAAGCGAACACAACTGCTAAAAATTATTTTTCAGTAGTAGCATGATTTCTCTGGGCATTGTCTAGAGTTTTACTAGCATATTGGATAACATTTAATTTCTTATCAACTCTTTGCCCTAGAACAGCGCCTACAGCATAATCACTAGCATCACACATGATTTCAAAGGGTAAATTCCAATCAGGTGGCTGAACAATAGGTGCAAAAATCAAGGCTTTCTTAAGTATTTCAAATGCTTCTACACAATCATCATCAAAGACAAAAGGAACATCTTTTTGTAAGAGATTAGTCAGAGGCCTAGAATTTTTTGAGAAGTCTCTAATGAACCTCCTATAAAAACCGGCATGACCAAGGAAACTTCTTATACCTTTCATGTCCTTAGGACACGACATCTTTTCAATAGCATCAACTTTAGCTTTGTCAACTTTAATACCTCTTTCAGAAATTTTATGCCCCAAGACAATTCCTTCATTAACCATAAAGTGACACTTCTCCCGATTCAAGACAAGATTAGTTTCTTCACATCTCTACAAGACTCGATCAAGGTTTCTTAAGCAATCATCAAAAGAAGTTCCATACACGGAAAAATCATCCATGAAAACCTCAACAATCTTTTCACAAAAGTCAGAGAATATAGTAGTCATACATCTTTGAAAGGTAGCAGGTGAATTACATAAACCAAAAGGCATATGTTTATAAGCAAAGGTACCGAAAGGGCAAGTAAAAGTGGTCTTATCCCGATCTTCTTTTGACACAAGTATTTGAGAGAAACCAGAATAACCATCTAGAAAGCAAAAATGTGTATGTTTGGACAATCTTTCTAGCATTTGATCAATAAAAGGTAGAGGGTAATGATCTTTTCTAGTAGGTTTATTTTGCGGAAATCAATTACCATTCTGTAACCTATAACAATTCTTTGTGGGATCAATTCATCTTTATCATTAGGAATAACAGTAATACCTCCCTTCTTAGGGACACAATGGACAGGACTTACCCACTGACTATCAGCAACAGGATAAATTATACCTGCCTCCAGAAGCTTTAGTATTTCATTTCTTACCACTTCTTTCATCTTAGGATTTAACCGTTGTTGATGATCAACAACTGGTTTAGCATCTTCCTCCAGTTTTACTTTGTGCTGGCATAGAGTGGGACTAATGCCCTTAAGATCATCAATAGTATATCCAATAGTAGCTTGGTGCTTCTTCAAAGTTTTCAATAATTTCTCTTCTTCATGCTCTGAAAGGTTAGCACTAATAATAACATGATATATCTTCTTTTCATCAAGATAAGCATATTTAAGAGTATCAAGTAATTGTTTAATCTCAAACACGGGATCTCCCTTGGGTGGAGGAGGATCCCTTAGGATTTCAACAGGCAAGTTGTGTTTCAAAATAGGTCCCTGTTTAAAAAATACTTCATCTATTTCCCTCCTTTCATTCATAAACATATCATTTTCATGGTCGAGCAAATATTGTTCTAAAGGATCATTAGGAGGCACGACAATAGAAGCAACACCAATAATTTCATCTTTACTAGGCAATTCTTTATCATGGGGTTGTCTACGAAATTTAGCAAAATTAAAGTCATGAGACATATCCCCTAAACCAATAGTAACAATATCCTTTTCGCAATCTATCTTAGCATTAACAGTATTCAACAAGGGTCTACCAAATATAATGGGAGAAAAGTCATCTTGTGGGGAACCAAGAACAAGAAAATCAATAGGATATTTAATTTTCCCACACAAGGCTTCAACATCTCTAAAAATCCTAGTTGGTGAAATAGTGTCTCTATTAGCAAGCTTAATATTAACATCAATACCTTCTATTTCAGCAGGTGCAATATCATGCGTAATTTCTTCGTATAAGGAATGAGGTATTGCACTCGCACTCGCACCCATATCACATAAGCCATGATAGCAATGATCTCGTATTTTAACAGAACCAACAGGCATGCCAACAACGGGTCTATGTTTATTTTTAGTATCGGGTCTAGCAATTCTAGCAGCTTCATCACAGAAGTAAATAACATGCCCATCGATATTATCGACCAAGAGATCTTTAACCATAGCAATACTAGGTTCAACTTTAATTTTCTCAGGGGGTGTAGGTGTTCTAGCATTACTCTTACGAACCACAATTGAAGCTTTTAGCATGATCCTTTATTCTAACAAAGAAAGGTGGTTTCTCAATATAAGCAGTAGGAACAATAGGATCAACATTATAAGTAATAGTATTTTCTGCAACTTTAATAGGTTCTACTACTTTCACTTCAATGGGAGCATGATATTTTAACCACTTCTCCTTAGGGAGATCAACATGAGTAGCAAATGATTCACAGAAAGAAGCTACTATCTCAGAGTCAAGTCCATATTTAGTGCTAAATTCACGAAAAGCATCGATATCCATACAAGATTTTACACAATCAAACTTAGGTGTTGTACCTGACTCCTTACCTTCGTCGAGTTCCCAATCTTTAGAGTTGTGTTTAATTCCTTCCAATAATTCCCATCTGAATTCAATAGTCTTCATCATAAAAGAACCAGTACAAGAAGTATCGAGCATGGAGCGATTATTGATAGAAAGCCGAGCATAAAATTTTTGTATAATAATTTCTCTTGAGAGCTCATGATTGGGGCATGAATATAACATTGACTTAAGCCTCCCCCAAGCTTGAGCGATACTTTCTCCTTTGCAAGGCCAAAAATTATATATATCATTACGATCACGATGAACCAGATGCATAGGATAAAACTTCTGATGAAATTCCAATTTCAATCGGTTGTAGTTCCATGATCCAATATCATCACATAGCCTAACCATGTCAATGTCTTTCCCTTCAAAGATAAAGAGAAGACCTTCTTCTAGATAACATCCTTGGGCATTCCTGCAAGCTTAAATAATCCACAAACTTCAACCACATAGATTATGTAATGCCCGGATAATCAAGCTACAGTAATTGCCCCGCTAATGGTGCCATGTCATCACGTTACGGTTGCTAATCCTCACTTGATCCAAATTGTTGTTCATATTGAAACTCAAATTTAAAGTAAAAAATTCTAATTTGCCAGATCTAAAAACTAAAATGCTCAAGTTGTTACAAATAATCTTTTGGTAATATTGGTGGAAAAACCAAAATTTTATGGTATGGTTAGATGCTCGGAAATAAATAAAAGCAGTAAAGAAATAAAAAAAAGAAGCAGCAACCCCCCTTTCTTTTTCCAGTGGGCCTCGTGGCCCAGCTGGCCATACAGCCGGTCGTCCTGGCCGGCCCACTTCCCCCCTCACTTCCCTTATCCTCCCCTCACTGTGACCTAACCCCCCACGCTCCACCACTCTCCCCTCGACCCCCACCTCTCCTCTCTACCCCCCCCCCCCCCCCGATCGGATCTGGATCGGGGCGGTTGGCCCCGACGCCAGTGACGCTCTCCCCGTCTCCCCCTCTGTACCTCGGCAGCCCCGAGCCGACCCCGGCGCCCGGTGTCCGCCTCGCCGTCGCCGTTTGCCAGCACCGCCCGCCTCCGCCTTCGACCCCGCTGCCTCGGCCGTCACCACCATGTTTCCCGTCGTCACAGGACCTCACCGCCGTCGCCCCTACTCCGACGGACTACCCCGAGCCCCGCTGCCTGATCCGCTGCAACGAGGGGTGAGGACCCCGACCCACTCTATCCCCTGCTTACCCGCTCGCCACGAGTGCTCTCGCCGTGCTTCCCGCGCATCGTGGTCACCCCGCGCCGGGCCGCACCCCGCACAGCGCCCCGCCGGCGCTCGCTGCCGCCCCTTTCCTCCCGCGCCCGCCAGTGTGTGCCGCGGCCGCCGCATGCTGCCGCCCCGCCTCCGCTCGCCATGGCTGCCGGCCGCGTCCTCGCCCCACTACGCGCTGGCCTTCGCCGGATCCGCACGTCCACCCCCTAGCCTCGTCTCCGGCCATCGAGCCCGCGCCCGGCGTCGGCGCCCCGGCGCGTCCACGCGCTCGTACGGGAGGACGCCCATGCCCATGCCCCTCCGCCCGTTAACCCGCTCCGCTGGGATGGCCTTGTGCCACTGCCAATGGGCCCCATGCGCCCTGGCTATTGTTAAAAGAAGACTATATATATATTAATAATAAACTAATTAATTAGTTAATTAGCTTAATTAAAATGGTTTGGTTAAACTAACTAATTAGTTAGCCTAATTAATCAAGTAATTAGTTAGGTGAGTCAATGACAGGGGGCCCACCCCCTGTTGACCAGTCAAACGTTGACTGGTCAACTGGGACCCCCTGGCCCACCTGCTGCCACTGGGTACACTTTTGTGTACACTATGCTGGGCGCGCCTAGCATTTTAGCATTTATTTTCGGATTAAAATTATTTTGAGAATATTATTAAAACTTAGAAAAATCATATAAAATAAACTGTAACTCGGATCGAAAAACTTTGTACATGAAAGTTGCTTAGAACAATGAGATAAATCTGAATACATGGTCCGTTCGTCTGCCACATGTCCCTAGCATAGCAAACATGCAACAATCCCCCTCCGTTTCATCTGTCCGAAAATGCCAAAACCGGAAAACTTTCCCGGATGTTATCCCACTTCACGGGTATCGCATAGCACTGCGTTAGAAGACCTCTAGCACCGCTTATTGTCTTGTTGTGCATATAGTTGCGTGTATTTACTGTTTCTTCCCCCTCTTCTTCTTTGATAGACCTCGAGACCGCTGCTGATGCCCATGTGATCGACTACGTCGACGACGACCCTCCTTCTTGACTGAGCAACCAGGCAAGCCCCCCCTTTTGATCATTCCGATATCGCCCATTCCATTCTCTAATGTTTGCATTAGATTTTGATACTGTAATTGATTTCTCCTATTCTGATGCATAGCCTGCTTTTGTACCTGCTATTGTACCTTACCTGCTTATCCTAATTTGCTTAGTATAGGTTGGTTAGTGATCCATCAGTGACCCCCACTTGTCCTTGTTGCCCCTGCTTCATCATCGACGACCCGATCAACGTGATCGACGACCAGAGCCCGACACCTCACATCACATCGCGCCCCTTTTTGTTGCTCGACTCTGCAGAGTTATCATCGAGTGACGAGGGTGGAACCTCATACATCACTCTTGATGAGATCTCTGTAGTGTAGCTATTTCGGTCGTGGTCAACGAGGGTGATTTCCTCTTTCACCATTCTCGATACGGCTCTATCGTGCAACACATCAACTGTGAACCTCGAGGGTGGATCCTCTTACGTTCACCTTGATGATTACATTGAGTGGAATCCTCCGTGGGTAATTCCTCGGGTTTTCCCCTTGATGTTTGGACACACGGTTACATTTGACTTTACTTGAGACCTTGGTGAAAGTCGGGCGGGCCAGGAGAGCACCCGCAAGATAATGACATGGCACGGTCGGGCATTCTGGGCCCTTGTCGTAAGTCCACGAGACGGGGCGACGGGGTCACTTCGATCGTGAGTCTCTTCTCATCTCCGCAAGCTAATAATACACTATGGTTTGGGTAATTGTTCTGAGTTGGCTCTGGCTTTACGCACCAACCACCACGCGAGAATAGTTATGGGCCTCGGCGTCGTGGTATCAGCCGAAGCTTTGTCAGACGTCCAGTTCAGCAGTGCAGCACGGCTGGGCCGGCACCATCCTGTAGTGGTGGAGCCTGGATCCGCCCTGCGCGCAACGACCTGGAGTGCAACGGGTGATGGGCCCAGACCCCGGAGTGCTTAGGAGGTAGACCGACGGGGACCTGTCTGCTGAGCCTAGGTAGGTCTGCGACGTGTTGATCTTCCGAGGCCAGGCATTGACCCCAGAAAGGTGTGTCCGGCCAGAGTGATCGAGTGTGTTGGAAAATGTGATGCACCCCTGCAGGGAAGACTATCTATTAATTGTCATGTCCATCGTAATGGATGTTCAGACTTATATCCTGATCTTATACAACTACAAATGGATACTTGAGATATGTGGCTCCGGGATTGCTTTCTCGCAGGGAGTCGAGGAAGGATCTCTGGGCATTAATGTTACAACATGCTTGTTAATTATAAAGTGCTATTCTTGTGACGCCCCCGATTTAATCGTACACTAATCATGCACGCAAACGTGTATGATCAAGATCAGGGACTCACGGGAAGATATCACAACACAACTCTAAAAACATAAATAAGTCATACAAGCATCATAATACAAGCCAGGGGCCTCGAGGGCTCGAATACAAGTGCTCGATCATAGACGAGTCAGCGGAAGCAACAATATCTGAGTACAGACATAAGTTAAACAAGTTGCCTTAAGAAGGCTAGCACAAACTGGGATACAGATCGAAAGAGGCGTAGGCCTCCTGCCTGGGATCCTCCTAAACTACTCCTGGTCGTCGTCAGCAGCCTGCACGTAGTAGTAGGCACCTCCAGTGTAGTAGTCGTCGTCAACGGTGGCGTCTGGCTCCTGGACTCCAGCATCTGGTTGCGACAACCAGAAAGAAAGGAAAGGGGAAAAGGGGGGGAGAGAGCAACCATGAGTACTCATCCAAAGTACTCGCAAGCAAGGAACTACAATACATATGCATGGGTATACGTGTAAGGAGGCCATATCAGTGGACTGAACTGCAGAATGCCAGAATAAGAGGGGGATAGCTAATCCTGTCGAAGACTACGCTTCTGGCAGCCTCCGTCTTGCAGCATGTAGAAGAGAGTAGATTGAAGTCCTCCAAGTAGCATCTCCAAGTAGCATCTCCAAGTAGCATCTCCAGTAGCATCGCATAGCATAATCCTACCCGGCGATCCTCTCCTCGTCGCCCTGTTAGAGAGAGATCACCGGGTTGTATCTGGCACTTGGAAGGGTGTGTTTTATTAAGTATCCGGTTCTAGTTATCATAAGGTCAAGGGACAACTCCGGGTCGTCCTTTTACCGAGGGACACGGCTATTCGAATAGATAAACTTCCCTGCAGGGGTGCACCACATAACCCAACACGCTCGGTCCCATTTGGCCGGACACACTTTCCTGGGTCATGCCCGGCCTCGGAAGATCAACACGTCGCAGCCCCACCTAGGCACAACAGAGAGGTCAGCACGCCGGTCTAACTCCTATGGCGCAGGGGTCTGGGCCCATCGCCCTTTGCACACCTGCACGTTGCGAACGCGGCCGGAAGCAGACCTAGCCTAGTGGCGTTCCAGTCCAATCCGGCGCGCGCCACTCAGTCGCTGACGTCACGAAGGCTTCGGCTGATACCACGACGTCGGGATACCCATAACTACTCCCGCGTAGATGGTTAGTGCGTATAGACCAAATGGCCAGACTCAGATCAAATACCAAGATCTCGTTAAGCATGTTATTATGAAGCAACCGTGGACGCCGATCAGGGCTAGGCCCACCTCTCGCCTAGGTGGTCTCAACCTGCCCTGTCGCTCCGCCACAAAGATCCGCACAGAGGGCTGTCGGGACAAAGGTCCTTTCAGCCCCCAATCCATGAATCACTCGCGGGTACTCTTCGAGCGGACCCGACTTTAGTCACCATCTGTAGTATGTATGTATGTATAGTATATACCCGTGATCACCTCCCAAGTGATCACGGCCCGATAGTATAGCAAGGCAGACTGACAAGAATGTAGGGCCAATGATGATAAACTAGCATCCTATACTAAGCATTTAGGATTGCAGGTAAGGTATCAACAGATGTAGCAACAATGTCAGGCTATGCATCAGAATAGGATCAACGGAAAGCAGTAACATGCTACACTACTCTAATGCAAGCAGTATAGAGGAGAATAGGCGATATCTGGTGATCAAGGGGGGGGGGGGCTTGCCTGGTTGCTCTGGCAAGAGAGAGGGGTCGTCAACACCGTAGTCGTACTGGGTAGCAGCGTCGTCGGTCTCGGCGTCTAGAGAGAGAAGAGGGGGAAGAAACAATAAATACAATGGAAACAGATGCATACCAATGCATGACAAAGCAAAGCGTGATGCTAGGCGTGCCCTAACGCGGTATGAGGTGATACCGGTGAAGGGGGGAAACAACCGGGAAAGTATCCCCGGTGTTTCACATTTTCGGACAGATGAACCGGAGGGGAAAGTTGCGTGTTCGATATGTTAGGGATATGTGGCGGACGAACGGGTTGCTTATCCGGATTCGTCTCGTCATTCTGAGCAACTTTCATGTAGAAAACATTTTCATCTGAGCCACGGTTTATTTTTTATGGTTTTTTAAAGATTTAAACAATATTCTGAAATTATTATTAATTCGAAAATAAAGACTAAATGCTAGGTGCACCCAGCTCTGTGTACACAACAATGTACACAGAGGATGACAGGTGAGTCCAGGGGGGCTGAGTCAGCAGCCCAGTCAGTAGTCAAAGTTTGACTGTTGGCTGGTCAAACTGACCAGTGGGTCCCCTCTGTCAGTGAGACAGTTTATTTACAGGTTTTATTTATTTAAAATTTAGTCTAATTAGTAGGTGGGACCGAGATGTCAGGGGCTGGGTTAATTAACAGAGTTAATTTAAACTAATCCTAATTAGTTAAATTAAAGTAGGGGGGTCCACATGTCAGTGGGGGTTTTAGGGCCGGGGTTAGTGGCTAATGTCCCTGGGCCCACCTGTCGGTGCCCCAGGGAGGTCCAAACCACGGCAACGCGCCGGCAACAGAGCCCCGGCGGCCACAGGGATGCGGAGGGGTTCGGGATCGCGCCTCCCGCGTCCATTCGACGCGCGGCCAAAGGGGATCGAACGCGGGCAGCGCCGCGTGTCGCCCGGTGGTAGTGGTAGCAGCAGGGGAGGCCGAGGTTGGCCGGAGCGGCGATGAAGGGTGGCGTTTACGCTCGGGTGAGCACGAGCGCGCGGCTACAGCTCGCTTTCGGGCGCACTAAGCGGCTAGGCGAGGCCTACGTGGTGCGGTAGGGACGGCGAGCATGGTCTCGTGACCATTAGGTCATCGGAGACGCGTCGGCGACAAGCCAGGCGGCAGCGAGCTGCGGAAATGGCGGAGCTAGCAGCAGCAACAATAAATCAAGGGGGAGGACGGAGGGGGAAACACGGCGCTGCTCACATCGATGACGGGGAGTTGCTCGATGAGGCGCTGGGTGCAGCGGAGCGGTGGTAATCATCGGCGAGATCTGGGTCGGGGCCGGAGAAGAAAGGAGGGCGTGGTGTCGATGTGATCTCCCCGACTTGATCTCCTCCTTGGGTTCGACGAAGACGACAAGGGGGAAGCTCCAGGATGCGGTAGCGCGGCGCGGTGTCGACGGTGTCCACCACGGCGACGATGGCACGGCGACGAGTGCCTCGGTGCAGTGGAGAAGATGGGGGGAGAGGGCGAGAGCGAGTGGAGTGGCAGGGGGAAGTGGGAGAGGGGATCGAGGGGGGTGCAGGCGCCGTCCTTATCCCTTCCGGGGAGGGGGCTGTAGCGGCGCGGAATGGTGAGCTGGTCCGTCGGCGACCGCGGGCGTGGTCGGACGAACAGTGGGGGCGTGGGGAGAAGACGACAAAGACGGGGAGGTGGCAGCTGGGCCACCTGGCCCGGCCGGGTGGGCTGGCCTGGTAGGCCGATGGCTGGGCTGAGGCCCAGTTGGGGGGGGGGTTGTTTTATTTTATATTTCCTATTGTTTTCTATTTCTTTCCTGTATTAATTTTAGTTCCACGTTATTATTTTTTTAGTTAGTAAAATATGACAATAGCTTCAAAAATTACGTTTCAAAATAACCCTCTGCAACAAAAGGTTTTAACCCAAAATAAAATAGTTTAGTATTTTATAAAATAAGGCATTTAAATAATGTTTCTGGCTACCGTTTAAATCATTTTAGTGCATTTATACATTATATAGAGATGTGGATTCTTCATCATAATCACCTATGCACTAACTGGCACAACCCGAACATTTTGGTTTTAATATTTGAAAACTTTTGATGTTTGGCTTTATTTCGAATATGAATTTGTATCGGCTTTGAACTAACGCGGGATTAGCAATAGCAATCGAGGTGACGTGGCATCATTAGCAGCGGTTCACGGTAGCTTAATTATCCGGGCGTCACAATTCTCCTCCAGTACAAGAAATCTCGTCCCGAGATTTAAGAAGTTGTGTATGGGGGGGATGTTCTGGTTACGAAATTCTAACGAGTCTTCTCGGTCTGGATTGCTCTTCTTGATGAAGTCGATCCATTACATTGATGTCTTCATTTCTCTGCTTCAGATCATCATGATGAAGTCGACATCTTTTCTTTGGGAATTCCATCGTACTTACGAAAGAATAAAGGGTGGGTATTCCGGGAGAACGGACCTCTGCAAGGTTGTCTATCTGGTAGATAACATCGAGGAAGGTGGCGGAAGTAACTCTCGAATTTAAACTTAAGAAAATATCGAGAGCAAAGTAAGGAGGTACCATGAGAAGTTTCAAACGGATAGGCAAGCGTTCGATGCCTAATCAGAAGGTGAAAGGGGTTCAGAGCAACGAGAATAAGTATTGCGTATGATACCATAATTGATGATCTCATCGGTAGGTGGCTCATGAATTACACACGAAACCAAGAGTAAGGGATAAGTTTGTCAACAAGGTGTACAGGACAGTCAGGTTTCGATCCTGTGGAACTGTGGGTTATGGGCCCACCATGTGGGTTTTAAGTAGGAAGGGGGGGTGATGTCTTGCACGATAATGTAAGCAAGGCATGCCGGAGGATAGCCTGTCAGTTATGTTGGCAACGACGTCGGTACCAAGGGCGAGGGTCAAAGAGAACCATTTTCCTGCTCGTTGAAACGAGGCGGACCAATAGGCAAAGTTCTCGTCCATCGGTTGTTAACGGAATGTCATCAACAAAAGTAACAGGGTCTTACTGACAGAATTGTACATCGATGTGATTATATAAGCAGTGAATTATTACTGCTTAGATTATATAGATCACAAAAAAGGTCAAACAAACCAATGGAAAGGAAAAGGTGATCATCAGGTTAAACAGAACAATGGAAAGGAAGAATGTGTTTAAACACATATTTCAGGGGTATATCCTTCCCAAGGACAAACAGAGCATGATATCCATGACAGGATATTATGTATAAAACTCCTTAGGTAGGGGAGAGAAATTTCATGACATTACCCATACAGCGGTGTTTGGATAATTGAGCAGGAAACATTTAGCATTGGGCTTCAAATGTTCTTGTTGAAATTCAGATTACCACAGACATGCTTCGAGATAGCATTGACATGGTCTTCAAGCAAAGGTCAGACTTTGGATACAGGAAGGATCCATCAGGAACAACTTGTAGAATAAGTCTTACAATTTCCTCATGGAAGAATGGATAACCTTGCTAATAGGGAAACTATAATAGCAGGTCATCCAGCCAGGTGTGCTGGGCATGCCATCACCTTACCGGGTCATAAAAGACCAGTGTTATAACTCTTGGAAAAATGTTCCAACCATCATATCTGACCGAGATTTAGATCTGATCGGTGTTAGGATACCTCAAACTCACGATGCTTGAGGAGAAAAGGTGCGATACAAATTGACGAGATGACATCGAAGATTCTCGGGAGATGAACCATGGAAGCCAGTTCCAAAACAAGAGTTCATCGGTAAACCAACGAGAGGATGAGGAGGTGGCTGATGGGATCAGCGACAATCCGTCGAGATTAACAAAAGATGGATTTCCACAATTATGTGAAAAAGGAGATAACATTTGTCAGATCAAATGGTATAATGATGTATGCTCGAGGAAAACATACACAATTAAACATTGGTTGAAAGGTGCACCTGAAATATGGGCTGGGTTGCACAACCAACGTCGGAATGGTGATTCAATAATCAAATGTCTAAGAATGAATGGCCAACCATTAACTTCAAAGCAATAGGGTTGCTAGAAGGGCAGAATCCAAATAGCACCATTCATCTGTTGGTATCCTGGTTAGAACCAACACGGGCACCAAGAAAGAATGGTGATGGCGAGAAGCATCGCTGCAACAAGAATTTCTTAAGAGGTGGTGAAATTCTCATGACATTCTTGACATAAAAGGTGGTAATATTCCAATGTAAAGAAGAACAATGCTGGGTAGCAAGGAACTCAAGGTATAACACAAAACACGAACAAGTTTGTGTTGGAGGGAAGGCAATAAAGTGGTTGATGATAACACAAATCATCGAGCCAAGGATGGTATTTCTCATCATGAATCCGATTGACATCCTGGAAGAGCTCATAAGGTTCATGATGATCACGACACATTTGTCGAGAGGTTACATGAAGATGTAATCGATCGACGATGACATCAAGTTAAACGAATGATGAAGCGAAAGATTATTGGAACCACGGTTAGGACACAAACTCCAAAGCAAGCTTGCTGTCCAAAGCAAAATGATATGATGAGGAAAGATCGACGTAAGCTTAGCTCATCGTCAAAAATTGTGCTTCGAGGAGAAGGACCAGGTAGCACAGTTAAAATCAACACGAATAGGTATAGCAGAGCAGGCTAGGAATGACATGAAGGATTATTAAACTCATAAGAAGCGAAAATTACTTAGAGTTATTGTATCGGAGCGCGGAATCAATTCACTTGTTCTTGGTTGACGACAACCCAGAACCCGTGGAGTCACTATGACAGGGAAGGTACTACTTCATCAGAAATTCATA
Source organism: Triticum timopheevii (assembly GCA_963921465.1). Taxonomy (NCBI): domain Eukaryota; kingdom Viridiplantae; phylum Streptophyta; class Magnoliopsida; order Poales; family Poaceae; genus Triticum; species Triticum timopheevii. The sequence goes on along the minus strand of OY997266.1, from coordinate 277,437,379 downwards.
AGATATATCCTCGAGATACCACGGGGGTAATACAAGAAGGCAGATCAAAATAGAGGTTGGACAGGCGTATTGAGCTGCAGAAGGCAAGTACTCTAACTTGTCCGAGAAATGGATCAAAGAAGAACAACCATGGCCGGAACCACGGTGCAAAGGATCAATTCACAGATACCAGATGATATTTATGAAGAAAATAGTTATTATTACAAGAAGCTTCCATGATAGGATCTACATCGTCTCCATGGGCATGAACACAAAGTTCAAGGTCGACTCCCACTTCTTCAATGCCTAACCTATCATTTACTTCTCGTTTTTCGAAGAAGTTGTAGAGCAGAAAATTATCTGGTAAAAACACCAGAAAGGTATGACTCGTGAAAACTTTCGGTTCACACGGTTTAGAGAAGGCATATGTTCAACCCATAAGGGCTTCTTAGAAAAATGTACCACAAGCTTTGGAGTAGATAATACAAGCTCGAAACTAGAGTATGGTTATCAAAGTAGAGGATACAAATTACCAAAGGCATTATATACCCATGGAAAGGCTCACAAGGTTATTGAATATGAAGGGCGTTGTCAGATAAAATCCAACAAAGGATCTGGTGGTCCACAAGGGATCTGACATGAGCATTGGTACTCAACTAGAGGAAGAAGAATACAAGGAGATCAAATTATAGAAACAACTGACTAACTCAATTGTCAAATGCAAAGGAATTGTGATTTCCAAATCAAGGTATCAGAAGCAATGCTCTGGTTAGGGATGGATAAGTTGAATAGCCTTAGGGTACAATCAACGACAATTGGATTGGTCGAGAACTAATTCCAGTTAAAAGAATGGCAGCTCAGCTGGAAAGGTAATTTATAAGGATCAATGATGATTGCGTGTATTCGCAAACATATTGAGTCAACAGACTCAAAATGATAATGACAAGGAAGGTCAATAAGACTACGAGACTTATGGGATTAACCATAATGCCAGCAAGCAAGAATTTCAAGTGCTATATGCGACTCAGGATTTTCGGAAGTTCAAATAGCATTTTGAAGGCTTTTGTGTAACACATGAACAACTGGGGGATGAGCGGATACTCGATAAGTGCGAGAATTAACCGTAGGGGTATTCAGGTGACAAAGAACAGCAAGGCAGTAAGCTCAAAGGATTATCGAAACAACGATGAGTTTTTCAGGGTATCTTGTAATAACAAGACCAACTGGGGATGAAGGTAAGAATAACAACTGCAAGTAGTTATCCATAAGGGTTTACGGTGGAAGAGGAATTGCAAACGCGATGAACACAAGTTCTCGGGTTAACAGCGGAGAGTATCTTCAGTGTCTTCACGTGCAGCAGACGATCATCAGAAGTGAGGGGCTCTCCGGGAGAAAGTATTTTCGAGAACCTAAAGTTAGTTTTCAGTAAAATCATTTAACCCAAATAGAAGAGAGATTAGAATCCCAGAGTATGGACGAGGAATAAAAGATCCTAATACCACCCAATGGCGACGTGGGCCCAGGGGCCGCACAGCCAAGTTATTAAAACATTTTCCGGCTTCTAGACCCAACTTCGGCCAAGGAGTTGGGGAAGGGGGATTCCTACAGGCAGTTGGCTCTGATACCAACTTGTGACGCCCCCGATTCAATCGTACACTAATCATGCACGCAAACGTGTACGATCAAGATCAGGGACTCACGGGAAGATATCACAACACAACTCTAAAAATATAAATAAGTCATACAAGCATCATAATACAAGCCAGGGGCCTCGAGGGCTCGAATACAAGTGCTCGATCATAGACGAGTCAGCGGAAGCAACAATATCTGAGTACAGACATAAGTTAAACAAGTTGCCTTAAGAAGGCTAGCACAAACTGGGATACAGATCGAAAGAGGCGCAGGCCTCCTGCCTGGGATCCTCCTAAACTACTCCTGGTCGTCGTCAGCAGCCTGCACGTAGTAGTAGGCACCTCCAGTGTAGTAGTCGTCGTCAACGGTGGTGTCTGGCTCCTGGACTCCAGCATCTGGTTGCGACAACCAGAAAGAAAGGAAAGGGGAAAAGGGGGGGAGAGAGCAACCGTGAGTACTCATCCAAAGTACTCGCAAGCAAGGAACTACACTACATATGCATGGGTATACGTGTAAGGAGGCCATATCAGTGGACTGAACTGCAGAATGCCAGAATAAGAGGGGGATAGCTAATCCTGTCGAAGACTACGCTTCTGGCAGCCTCCGTCTTGCAGCATGTAGAAGAGAGTAGATTGAAGTCCTCCAAGTAGCATCTCCAAGTAGCATCTCCAGTAGCATCGCATAGCATAATCCTACCCGGTGATCCTCTCCTCGTCGCCCTGTTAGAGAGAGATCACCGGGTTGTATCTGGCACTTGGAAGGGTGTGTTTTATTAAGTATCCGGTTCTAGTTATCATAAGGTCAAGGTACAACTCCGGGTCGTCCTTTTACCGAGGGACACGGCTATTCGAATAGATAAACTTCCCTATAGGGGTGCTTCACATAACCCAACACGCTCGATCCCATTTGGTCGGACACACTTTCCTGGGTCATGCCCGGCCTCGGAAGATCAACACGTCGCAGCCCCACCTAGGCACAACAGAGAGGTCAGCACGCCGGTCTAACTCCTATGGCGCAGGGGTCTGGGCCCATCGCCCTTTACACACCTGCACGTTGCGAACGCGGCCGGAAGCAGACCTAGCCTAGTGGCGTTCCATTCCAATCCGGCGCGCGCCACTCAGTCGTTGACGTCACGAAGGCTTCGGCTGATACCACGACGTCGAGATACCCATAACTACTCCCGCGTAGATGGTTAGTGCGTATAGACCAAATGGCCAGACTCAGATCAAATACCAAGATCTCGTTAAGCGTGTTATTATGAAGCAACCGCGGACGCCGATCAGGGCCAGGCCCACCTCTCGCCTAGGTGGTCTCAACCTGCCCTGTCGCTCCGCCACAAAGATCCACACAGAGGGCCGTCGGGACAAAGGTCCTTTCAGCCCCCAATCTGTGAATCACTCGCGGGTACTCTTCGAGCGGACCCGACTTTAGTCACCATCTGTAGTATGTATGTATGTATAGTATATACCCGTGATCACCTCCCAAGTGATCACGGCCCGATAGTATAGCAAGGCAGACTGACAAGAATGTAGGGCCAATGATGATAAACTAGCATCCTATACTAAGCATTTAGGATTGCAGGTAAGGTATCAACAGATGTAGCAACAATGTCAGGCTATGCATCAGAATAGGATCAACAGAAAGCAGTAACATGCTACACTACTCTAATGCAAGCAGTATAGAGGAGAATAGGCGATATCTGGTGATCAAGGGGGGGGCTTGCCTGGTTGCTCTGGCAAGAGAGAGGGGTCGTCAACACCGTAGTCGTACTTGGTAGCAGCGTCGTCGGTCTTGGCGTCTAGCGAGAGAAGAGGGGGAAGAAACAATAAATACAATGGAAACAGATGCATAACAATGCATGACAAAGCAAAGCGTGATGCTAGGCATGCCCTAACGCGGTATGAGGTGATACCGGTGAAGGGGGGAAACAACCGGGAAAGTATCCCCGGTGTTTCACGTTTTCGGACAGATGAACCGGAGGGGAAAGTTGCGTGTTCGATATGTTAGGGATATGTGGCGGACGAACGGGTTGCTTATCCGGATTCGTCTCGTCATTCTGAGCAACTTTCATGTAGAAAACATTTTCATCTGAGCCACGGTTTATTTTCTATGGTTTTTTAAAGATTTAAACAATATTCTGAAATTATTATTAATTCAAAAATAAAGACTAAATGCTAGGTGCACCCAGCTCTGTGTACACAACAATGTACACAGAGGATGACAGGTGGGTCCAGGGGGGCTGAGTCAGCAGCCCAGTCAGTAGTCAAAGTTTGACTGTTGGCTGGTCAAACTGACCAGTGGGTCCCCTCTGTCAGTGAGATAGTTTATTTATAGGTTTTACTTATTTAAAATTTAGTCTAATTAGTAGGTGGGACCGAGATGTCAGGGGCTGGGTTAATTAACACAGTTAATTTAAACTAATCCTAATTAGTTAAATTAAAGTAGGGGGGTCCACATGTCAGTGGGGGTTTTAGGGCTGGGGTTAGTGGCTAATGTCCCTGGGCCCACCTGTCGGTGCCCCAGGGAGGTCCAAACCACGGCAACACGCCGGCGACAGAGCCCCGGTGGCCACAGGGATGCGGAGGGGTTCGAGATCGCGCCTCCCGCGTCCATTCGACGCGCGGCCAAAGGGGATCGAACGCGGGCAGCGCCGCGCGTCGCCCGGTGGTAGTGGCAGCAGCAGGGGAGGCCGAGGTTGGCCGGAGCGGTGACGAAGGGTGGCGGTTACGCTCGGGTGAGCACGAGCGCGCGGCTACAGCTTGCTTTCGGGCGCACTAAGCGGCTAGGCGAGGCCTACGTGGTGCGGTAGGGACGGCGAGCATGGTCTCGTGACCATTAGGTCATCGGAGACGCGTCGGTGACAAGCCAGGCGGCAGCGAGCTGCGGAAATGGCGGAGCTAGCAGCAGCAACAATAAATCGAGGGGGAGGACGGAGGGGGAAACACGGCGCTGCTCACATCAATGATGGGGAGTTGCTCGGGGAGGCGCTGGGTGCAGCGGAGCGGTGGTAATCGTCGGCGAGATCCGGGTCGGGGCCGGAGAAGAAAGAAGGGCGTGGTGTCGATGTGATCTCCCCGACTTGATCTCCTCCTTGGGTTCGACGAAGACGACAAGGGAGAAGCTCCAGGATGCGGTAGCGCGGCGTGTTGTCGACGGTGTCCACCACGGCGACGATGGCACGGCGACGAGTGCCTTGGTGTGGTGGAGAAGATGGGGGGAGAGGGCGAGAGCGTGTGGAGTGGCAGGGGGAAGTGGGAGAGGGGATCGAGGGGGGTGCAGGCGCCGTCCTTATCCCTTCTGGGGAGGGGGCTGTAGCGGCGCGGAATGGTGAGCTGGTCCGTCGGCGACCGCGGGCGCGGTCGGACGAACAGTGGGGGCGTGGGGAGAAGACGACAAAGACGGGGAGGTGGCAGCTGGGCCACCTAGCCCGGCCGGGTGGGCCGGCCTGGTAGGCCGATGGCTGGGCTGAGGCCCAGTTGGGGGGGCGGGGTTGTTTTATTTTATATTTCCTATTGTTTTCTATTTCTTTCCTGTATTAATTTCAGTTCCACGTTATTATTTTTTTAGTTAGTAAAATATGACAATAGCTTCAAAAATTACGTTTCAAAATAACCCTCTGCAACAAAAGGTTTTAACCCAAAATAAAATAGTTTAGTATTTTATAAAATAAGGCATTTAAATAATGTTTTTGGCTACCGTTTAAATCATTTTAGTGCATTTATACATTATATAGAGATGTGGATTCTTCATCATAATCACCTATGCACTAACTAGCACAACCCGAACATTTTGGTTTTAATATTTGAAAACTTTTGATGTTTGGCTTTATTTCGAATATGAATTTGTATTGGCTTTGAACTAACGCGGGATTAGCAATAGCAATCGAGGTGACGTGGCATCATTAGCAGCGGTTCACGGTAGCTTAATTATCCGGGCGTCACAATTCTTTACTCTTCTACATGCTGCAAGATGCTTGGAGCTGCTTGAAGATGCTAGTCTTCGATAGGCTAGGCCTTCCCCCTCTATTCTGGCATTCTGCAGTTCAGTCCAAAGATACAAACCTTCCATTTGATACCAATGTATACTTAGTATAGATCTAATGCTTGCGAGTACTTTGGATGAGTACTCATGATTGCTTTTCTACCCCTTTTCCCCCTCCTTTCTTCTTTCCGGTTGATGCAACCAGATGGTGTATCCCTGGAGCCAGATGCCACCGCTGACGGATACTACTACGTGGAGACCGCCGCCGACCAGGAGTAGTTAGGAGGTCCTGGGCAGGAGGCCTTGGCTCTTCGATCATTGTTGCTTTTGTGCTAGCCTTCTTAAGGCATCCTTGTTTAACTTATGTCTGTACTCAGATATTGTTGCTTCCGCTGACGCTTGTGTATCGGCTTATGTATTTGAGTCCTCGAGGCCCCTGGCTTGTAATATAAAGCTTGTATTATTTTTATTTGTGTCTAGAGTTGTGTTGTGATATCTTCCCGTGAGTCCCTGATCTTGATCGTACACGTTTGCGTGTATGATTAGTGTATGATTGAATCGGGGGCGTCACAGATTAGGTGCATATTGGGATGTAATGTTCCATCTCCTTTAATGGATTAGCTACCAGTTTCTCTATCATACCCGAAGGAATTTCAAAGTGAACATTTTTAGTAGGTTCAGTAGGTTGAGGAGCAACTATTTGCTCTTCTGGTCGGGATGAAGATACCCCGAACAAGTCCCTCAAAGGATTATTTTCCATAGAAACAAGTGACAGTAAATTCTAGCACACTATATAAATGTCTCCTTACAAAATTCCACCTACCAAAGGCGCTTCACTTCCCGGCAAAGGCGCTAGAAAAGAGTCTTGATGACCCACAAGTATAGGGGATCTATCATAGTCCTTTCGATAAGTAAGAGTGTTGAACCCAACAAGGAGCAGAAGGAAATGACAAGCGATTTTCAGTAAGGTATTCTCTGCAAGCACTGAAATTATCGGTAACAGATAGTTTTGTGATAAGGTAATTTGTAACAGGTAACAAGTAACAAACGTAAACTAAGGTGCAGCAAGGTGGCCCAATCCTTTTTGTAGCAAAGGACAAGCCTGGACAAACTCTTATATAAAGCAAAGTGCTCCCGAGTACACATGGGAATTATTGTCAAGCTAGTTTTCCTCATGCTCATATGATTCGCGTTGGGTACTGCCCTTCCTTGGCCAAGCATCCCACTTATGATTAACCCCCCTCGCAAGCATCCACAAATACGAAAGAAGAAAAATTAAGGTAAACCTAACCATAGCATGAAACATATTGATCCAAATCAGCCCCTTACGAAGCAACACATAAATTAGGGTTTAAGCTTCTGTCACTCTAGCAACCTATCATCTACTTATTACTTTCCAATGCCTTCCCCTAGGACCAAACAATGGTGAAGTGTCATGTAGTCGACGTTCACATAACACCACTAGAGGAGAGACAACATACATCTCATCAAAATATCAAATGAATACCAAATTCACATGACTACTTATAACAAGACTTCTCCCATGTCCTCAGGAACAAACGTAACTACTCACAAATCATATTCATGTTCATAATCATAGGGGTATTAATATGCATTAAAGATTTGAACATATGATCTTCCACCGAATAAACCAACTAGCATCAACTACAAGGAGTAATCAACACTACTAGCAACCCACAGGTACCAATCTGAGGTTTTGAGACAAAGATCGGATACAAGAGATGAAGTAGGGTTTGAGAGCAGATGGTGCTGATGAAGATGTCGATGGAGATTGACCCCCTCTCGATGAGAGGATCGATGGTGATGATGATGGTGACAATTTCCCCCTCCCGGAGGGATGTTTCCCCGGCAGAACAGCTCCGCCGGAGCCCTAGATTAGTTCCGCCTCGAGATGGCAGCGCTTCGTCCCGAATGCGTCCTTACGATTTTTTCCAGGACAAAAGACACCATATAACAGAAGATGGGCATCGGGGACCTTCTAGGTGGCCCAAGAGGCAGGGGCGCACCCAGGGGGTAGGGTGCACCCTCCACCCTCATGGACGATGGGTGGCCCCCTCTGGTGCTTTTGTCGCCCAATATTTTTAATATATTCCAAAACTGACTTTTGTGGAGTTTCAGAACTTTTGGAGTTGTGCAGAATAGGTCTATAATGTTTGCTCCTTTTCCAGCCCAGAATTCCAGCTGCAGGCATTCTCCCACTTCATGTAAACTTTGTAAGATAAGCGAGAAAAGGCATAAGTATTGTGACATACTGTGTAGTAACCACCCATAATGCAATAAATATTGATATAAAAGCATGATGCAAAATGGACGTATCATGATGTTGGACGAGTTTAAAGGTGACAAGTACCTAGGTTGCAGCGGGTGCTTGGCATCTTGCCAGCCAGTGGGAATCAGGTTAGAAACATCAAGGGTGATGACGCTGCACTGACTGTCGGGGTCCAGTAAGGAGATCAAGAACCGGGAGTAGGGTTTTTGTGGAGCGGCTCCGGTAGGGTGGACTACAGTGTGGGCGAAGCGAATTGAGGCCATGGACGAGGGCATTGATGAAGTTGCTCCGGTGTTGGGTTCAGGATGGTGTCGTCGATGCGGATTGGCGGCCGTGGACAGGGCGTCAGAAGCTGCTCCGGTAGTTTGGACGAGGGTGCGATGAAGCGGATCTGAGGCCGTGGACTTGGGCATTGGCAAAGCGGCCCCAGTAGGGTTGAGAATGCTATAGGCGAAGCTACTGCGGTAGGGTTGAGGATGGTGTCGGCGAAGCGGCTTCGATAGTGATGAGGACATCCTTGGTTCACCTCGTTTATCATCTTCTCCTGATGATAAATCTCAGCCATCAAGTGAAGCTTCTACAAAGAAGATCTATTTGGGTCCCTTGACAAGGATCCGTGCCAAACAAATAGCACAAGAGGTGAACGCGCTCCTAGCTTATCATAATTCAAATGACCATGAGAACTTTATACTGCCTAAATCCCATGTGCTGATTTTACTTAGGTACAATGAGGACAACCAACAGCATACAGCACATGAAGAAACAAGTTTTGGAGCCCATACAACAAGTTTGAAGAGAACAAGTTTCAACTCTGATGAAAGCCTTGTTTTGGTGACAAGGACGACTAGTTACACCGCAAGGAAGAATAGCAAGCCATCTCAACACTCTATTGTTGCATGTGCAGTTCCAGAATTCGTCCCAGAACTTGATGAATCATGGAACGCAAAACATATGAGCAGCTAGCATGTGTGGGAGTACAAAATGGAGAGCATATGAAGTCTACTTTCAGGAAAATCAAACGGTTCATTATTTGGAGTCCTGAGTCAAAGGATATGAGAGTTCAAGTGGAAGCTGTCCAGGGCATTAATTGCTGCGCGAGGCTCCATGAGTTTTCTCCCTTGACCTGCTGGTTAGCACGAATTTTAGCCCCTCTTTTGGCCTGGTTTCACACCTAAACTAGGAGGGTTGTTCCTAGTATAAATACCCCTTCCCCCACTTCAGCCACAACTCTTTGGCAATTTGATTTCAGCATAGGTTAGCTAAGTGCAACCAGAATATTGTTTGAGAGTTCACTTCCTCTTTAGCTCTTGTAATCTTGCCTTGTGAGAGGGTAAACTCACTTTGTGATTTTACAACAGCAGCCGTTGAGGCGGCGACCAGTTCGTGCTCCCAACTTCGTGCGTGGTTGCGTGGATTGGAACTAACAGTGTGGTTGGGCGAATACTTGTCGCTGGTTGTTGCATTTGCAATAGTTAGCTTCGGTCTCGTCAGGTTGCACTAGTTATCCTTTACCCGACAGCGTTGTTGGTTGGGATCGAGGGTTTCCTTCGTACCCTTCAGGTGGCGTTGATTCGCAACATAGAGCAGATCCTCCGTGAAGATTGGGCACCCCATATCATCTTGGCATCAGAGCTTTGGTTGACACGGTAGGATCTTGTATCCCTACTTTAGTTCGTGTTCTTGTTCATCCTAAAAGTCCAGAAAATAGCCCCACAAAAAAATCCCTTTACCTAGCCCTTTGCAGCCTTTAATCTGTTCTTTGGTGAGTTTTATCAAGTTCTTGTCCACTAGATCTTTGTTTTTAGTTGCTGAGTTTCCCCCCATCCAATCTTGTGTGTTTGTGTTCATTTTTGTGCACAGATTTCAGATCTGCATCCTCCACCAAATTATGCATATCTTTGTCATCCGGAGTCCATTTTGAGTGTTTTTGTGTATTTTGAAAAGCAAACACTGTGTGCTCTCCATTCATCCTTGTTATATCTGATTCCCATTGTGTTTTCCACCCAGTAAAATCAGATCAGTTCGTGTGTGTTGCTGCCAAAGTTTCAGCTACATGTTCTTGTTGGTTGACTTCATCTATTGTGATTTTCGTGATTCCCCCAAAGTGTGTGTTCAGATCCAAGTCCCTTGTTGAAAGTTTGTCAAAAAAAAGAGAGCAAAAAAAGAGGCAAAAAAAGAGATCTGCCCAATGAAAGAAAGTGTGTGCAAGAAGTAAAAGAGAGAAAACTTGGGACTGTTCTTCACTTGTATCTTGAGAAATCCCTGTTTGTGTTGTCAGCTGAAACGTGTCAAGTGTGCAAAGTCTTCAATCCTTGCTTGCAGCAAACTGATTCCTTCACGAGAGTTGCATGTATATCATGTATATCTCATTCAGCAACTAAATGCATTAGAATCTTGTGTGGATGATTACTTGGTTAAATAATATCTAGATTGCAGATTAGTGCATCTTTGCTACATATATACCCCACCCAAACTCCACCAAACAGCCCCGCATGTGCAACCCTAGACTTGTATTCGCTTGATTGTCACTCTTGGTATACCAACCACTGTCACCACGGTTGAGCATGATTCTGCTCTCACTTGGAAGTTACATGAGCTTCGGTTGGTAAGTGAGGTGAGCTTGAGTTGTTATCCACATATATGCTTCTAGTACTATAGGGCTTTTGGAGAACTAACCATGGCAGGCGAAGAAAACGAGTATGATGTTGAAGGAAATGGGCATCTCAATCAGCCCGTCACACGGTTTCACTTCAACTCATTACGTGATCATCTATGCCGAGAGTTCAGAAACAGTCTTGACCCAATTGAAGAGAAGCAAGACAAGTTGTCGAGAGATTTGCAGCAACTTATGGGTAATGTTGATGAGCAACTCACTCAGAACATGGCAGCCTTGAGGACTGGTATTGTTGCTGATATTGTGCGAGAGCTTCGTCAGAACCGAGAAGATACAAGTGTCCATGGTGAAGAACAAAATGTAACTGATGGGGAAGGTGCTGCCTCCAATGCACAACCTAGAAGAAACCGTGCTCCTGCTCCCCATGCCATGAGACCTCCCAGTCCCGGACATGGAAATGATCAAGGTAATGGACGTGGTCATCATGAAGCTGCTGCTGGTCATGGTCTTAGAGGAGGCCACCGAAGAGCAAATCTGCACCATGAAGGTAGTGGAGATGAGTTTGATGAAGATGAAGATGGCATGCACGAGAATGACAGATTTCATCATCGTAGAAACTATGGTCGTGGACGGCAGGAGGAGGAGAGGTTTGGAAAGCTGAAATTTACCATGCCTAAGTTTGATGGTGGATCTGATCTAGAAAGTTATCTCACATGGGAATTGAAGGTTGACAAGATTTTCCGCATGCACAACTACTCTGAAGAGAAGAAATTAGCAATGGCCTCACTTGAGTTTGAAGACTATGCTCTAATTTGGTGGGAGCAAGTTCAGATTCAGCGAGAAGAAGAAGGAGAGCCTGTTGTTGCTACATGGGCAGAAATGAAAAGAGAGATGAGGGCAAGATTTGTCCCAAGGCACTATAGACGTGACATCTTTGATAAGCTCCAGAATTTGAGGCAAGGAAAGTTATCAGTTGAGGAGTATCATAAGGAGATGGAGAAGGCAATGATAAGAGCCAACATACATGAAGATGAGGAGCAGACCATGGCAAGGTTCCTCTATGGGCTGAATCCTAATGTTAAACGAGTGGTTGATTTGCAGCCATATCGTAATGTGGTAGAGCTGGTACATCTTGCTTCTAAGGCTGAACGTCAATTGCAAGAAGACTCGAAGCAAAACAGAACTACATCCTTCACAGCTCGAGCTACATCAAGTGGGAGTAAGTTTGTACCTCAATTCAATGTTGGTCGAGGAATTATGACTAGTTCTGGTGGTGGAAATCAGCCCCATGCACGTGCAGCCACGAGCACAAATGATGCATCAAATTCGAAGGAGAAGAGCAAATTTGCAGCTCCTAGTTCATCCTCCATTGGCTCCACGGGGAAAACTAGTGAGATAGAGTGCTTTAGATGTAAGGGACGTGGCCACATGAAGAAGGATTGTCCCAACAAGCGTACCATGCTGATCACCGAGAATGGAGAATATGAGTCTTGTAGTGAACCTGAACAAGAAACTGAAGATGGTGATGGTTCATATGGTGATGAGCAAACCTATTGTGATTATGAGCAAGGTGCCTCTCTTGTTGTCACTAAAGTTTTGAGTGTGCAGATCAAAGAAGCTGAGAATGGACAACGACACAATCTGTTTCAAACAAGAGCCAAAGTGCAACACAAGGTATGCAAGGTAATTGTTGATGGTGGGAGCTGTCACAATCTTGCAAGTAAAGAAATGTGTGATAAGCTTGGGCTGAAGCTGCTACAACACCCTCATCCATATCATATACAATGGTTGAGTGAATGTGGAGAGATTAAGATCACACACATGTTACATGTGCAATTCAAGATTGGAGATTATAATGACACCGTTGAGTGTGATGTGGTGCCAATGAAGGTGTGTCACTTGCTGTTGGGTAGACCGTGGCAATACGATCATTCAGATCAACATTGTGGCAGAACCAATCAATACACCATCAAGTGGAGAGGAAAGAACTTGGTACTTAGACCCATGACACCCCAACAAATCATGGTTGAGCACTTGCAGAAAGTTTTTGAAGTAAAAATGGTGAGTAAGAAAGAGGGAGAGAAAAAGAGTGAGAGAGAGAGAGAGATCCACAAAGCGGTGAGTGAGCACCACAAGCCAAATCTGGGAGAGAAGAATAAAAGAGAGGGAGAGAACTTAGTGATGTTAGCCACCAAATTAGCACTGGGAGATGTGAGGCTCAACCCAAATCAAATGGTCGTTGTACTTGTGTACAAAGATGCTTTGCTTTCAGCTAACGACTTAACATGTCTCCCTAGTGCTGTTAGTGATGTCTTGCAGGAATTCGAGGATGTTTTTCCTGACGAAGTACCCGCTGGTCTACCTCCCTTGCATGGCATAGAACATCAGATTGACCTCATTCCAGGAGCATCACTTCTGAATCGACCTCCCTACCGCACCAATCCTGAAGAAACAAAGGAGATACAAAGGCAGGTACAAGAACTTTTAGATAAAGGTTATGTGCGTGAAAGCTTAAGTCCTTGTGCTGTACCTGTGATTTTGGTGCCCAAGAAAGATGACACATGGCGATTGGTAATGGATTGTAGGCCTATCAGTATTATAACTATTAGGTATCGTCATCCTATTCCTAGGTTAGATGATATGCTTGATGAATTGAGTGGCTCTACTGTTTTCTCTAAAATTGATTTGAGGAGTGGATACCATCAGATTAGGATGAAAGAAGGAGATGAATGGAAAACTGCTTTCAAAACAAAATTTGGGTTGTATGAGTGGTTAGTCATGCCTTTTGGATTAAATAATGCACCAAGTACATTCATGAGATTGATGAACCATGTTTAGAGAGCTTACATTGGCAAATTTGTTGTTGTGTACTTTGATGACATCCTAATCTATAGCAGATCCATTGAGGAACATATTGAACATCTAAAACAAGTGCTGAATTTGCTAAGGACAGAAAAACTATATGCTAACGTTGAGAAGTGCCCCTTTTGCACAAACAAGGTTGTTTTTCTTGGCTATGTCGTTTCAGGACAGGGAATTGAAGTGGATGAATCTAAGGTGGAAGCAATCAAGAATTGACCAACTCCAATGAATGTAAGCCAGGTGAGAAGTTTTCATGGCCTTGCTGGTTTCTACCGGAGGTTTGTGAAAGATTTTAGTACAATTGCTGCACCTTTGAATGAATTGACAAAGAAAGGAATTCCCTTTAAATGGGGTGCACCACAAAAAGAAGCATTTCTTGAGCTTAAGAAACAATTAACTGAAGCACCTTTGCTGATTCTACCTGATTTCACTAAAACTTTTAAGATAGAATGTGATGCTAGTGGAATAGGTATTGGAGGTGTGTTAATGCAAGAATGAAAACCAATAGCATATTTTAGTGAGAAGCCGAGTGGTGCACAACTGAATTATTCTGTTTATGATAAAGAGTTGTATGCCTTGGTTAGAGTGCTTGAAACTTGGCAACACTACTTATGGCCTAAAGAGTTTATTGTACATTCTGATCATGAGGCATTGAAACATTTGAAAGGCCAAGCTAAACTGAATCGTAGGCATGCTAAATGGGTAGAATTCATTGAAACTTTCCCATATGTTGTGAAGTATAAGAAAGGAAAGGAAAACATGGTTGCTGATTCTTTGTCCCGTAGGCATGTTCTTTTGACACAATTAGAAGTGAAGGTACCAGGACTTGAGAGCTTAAAAGAACTGTATTGCACTGATCATGTATTTTCAGAACCATATGCAAAATGTAAAGATGGGAAAGGTTGGGATAAATACCATGTGCATGATGGGTTTATTTTTAGGGCTAACAAGTTGTGTGTTCCAGATTCGTTGGTTAGGCCTTTGTTTTTGCAGGAATCACATGCAGGAGGATTAATGGGACACTTTGGTCGCGAGAAGACTTATGAGCTATTCGCTGATCACTTTTATTGGCCAAAGATGAGGAAGGACGTTGAGAGATTTGTGCAGCGATGCATCATATGCCACAAAGCTAAGTCTAAACTGAACCCCCATGGTTTATATACTCCCCTACCTGTTCCAAATGCTCCTTGGGAAGATATTAGCATGGATTTTGTTTTAGGATTGCCTAGGACTAAGAGGGGGAGGGATTCAGTTTTTGTTGTGGTTGATAGGTTCTCAAAAATGGCACACTTCATTCCGTGCCACAAGAACGATGATGCTTCACATGTTGCTAATTTGTTTTTCAGGGAAGTTGTTCGCTTGCATGGAATGCCAAGGACTATTTTTCAGATCGAGATGTGAAGTTCATGAGCTACTTTTGGAAAACATTGTGGGCAAAATTGGGTACCAAGCTGCTGTTTTCAAGAACATGTCACCCCCAAACTGATGGGCAAACAGAGGTAGTGAACCGTACACTCTCAGCCTTGCTGCATACAATGATCAAGAAGAATTTGAAGGAGTGGGAAGAGTGTTTGCCGCATGTGGAGTTTGCTTACAATCAGGTAGTTCACTCTACCACAAACATGTGCCCGTTTGAGGTGGTATATGGATTCAAACCACTTGCACCAATTGACTTGCTGCCACTTCCATTGCAAGAGAGATGTAACATGGATGCTTCAAAGCGTGCTGCATATGTGAAGAAGATTCATGAGAAGACCAGAGAAGAGATAGAAAGGAAGTCCAAGTACTATGCTACTAAGGCAAACAAAAACCGCAAGAAGGTGACTTTTGAGCCCGGAGATCTGGTTTGGATACATTTGCACAAAGATCGGTTCCCAGAGAAGCGCAAATCCAAGATAATGCCTCGTGGTGATGGACCATTCAAAGTCTTGGCCAAGATCAATGACAATGCTTACAAGATCGAGCTTCCTGAAGACTATGCTGTGAGTCCAACATTCAACGTTGCTGATTTGTCTCCATGCTTCGATCAAGAGGGTCAAGATTCGAGGACGACTCCTTTTGAAGAGGGGGAGGATGATGAGGACATCCCAGGTTCACCTCGTTTATCATCTTCTCCTGATGATAAATCTTAGCCATCAAGTGAAGCTTCTACAAAGAAGATCTATTTGGGTCCCATGACAAGGAGCCGTGCCAAACAAATAGCACAAGAGGTGAACACGCTCCTAGCTTATCATAATTCAAATGACCATGAGAACTTTATACTGCCTAAATCTCGTGTGCTTATTTTACTTAGGTACAATGAGGACAACAAACAACATACAACACATGAAGAAACAAGTTTTGGAGCCCATACAACAAGTTTGAAGAGAACAAGTTTCAACTCTGATGTAAGCCTTGTTTTGGTGACAAGGACGACTAGTTAGACCACAAGGAAGAATAGCAAGCCATCTCAACACTCTATTGTTGCATGTACAGTTCCAGAATTCGTCCCAGAACTTGATGAATCATGGAACGCAAATATATGAGCAGCCAGCATGTGTGGGAGTACAAAATGGAGAGCATATGAAGTCTACTTTCAGGAAAATCAAACGGTGCATCATTTGGAGTCCTAAGTCAAAGAATATGAGAGTTCCAATGCAAGCAGTCTAGGGCATTAATTGCTGCGCGAGGCTCCATGAGTTTGCTCCCTTGACCAGCTGGTTAGCACGAATTTGAGCCCCTCTTTTGGCCTGGTTTCACACCTAAACTAGGAGGGCTGTTCCTAGTATAAATACCCCTTCCCCCACTTCAGCCACAACTCTTTGGCAATTTGATTTCAGCATAGGTTAGCTAAGTGCAACCAGAATATTGTTTGAGAGTTCACTTCCTCCTTAGCTCTTGTAATCTTGCCTTGTGAGAGGGTAAACTCACTATGTGATTTTACAACAGCAGCCGTTGAGGCGGAGACTAGTTCGTGCTCCCAACTTCATGCGTGGTTGCGTGGATTGGAACTAAGAGTGTGGTTGGGCGAATACTTGTCGTTGGTTGTTGCATTTGCAATAGTTAGCTTGGGTCTCGTTAGGTTGCACTAGTTATCCTTTACCCAACAACGTTGCTGGTTGGGATCGAGGGTTTCCTTCGTACCCTTCAGGTGGCGTTGATTCGCAACATAGAGCAGATCCTCTGTGAAGATTGGGCACCCCGTATCGGATAGGGTTGAGGAAGGTGTCGGCGAAGAGTATCAGAGGCTGTAGACTAGGTTGTCGGTGGGATGGCTCCAGGGGTGTGGACGAAGCGTCTTCGATGGGGAGTACAAAGGAGCGTTGCATATGCGTTGTGGTTGATGGGAGTACCGGCGAAGCAGATCCGGCGTTGTGGACAAGGCCGACACTAAATGGGTTGCGGTACAGTGGTGGATGAGCAGTCTACTTGTTTCTAGGGGAGGTGGGAGGGGTAGATGTGTCTGCAGAAACCGGTCCGGCGAGGTGGACACCGCTGGCAGTGCATGGGCTTTGGTACGCCAGTGGATGAGTAGTCTAGGGTTTCGAGAGGGGAGGGGTAGAAAGGCCGATGAAGTACGGACGACGTGATGTAAGATGCTCTGGTGCTATGGAGTAGTCGTTTTTGCAGGAGGGGGAGAGGAAATGGGGGTGCCGTGTGGTGGGGGGAACCGGAAGTTACCAAAGTAGCCCCAACCTATTATGTAGATTAGGGCCATAGTGTAAATATTGTTCTCCACGCACCAAGGACAAAAGGGGAATTTCGCATGCTCAGGAAATTTTAGAAGGAGGCAGGAGATTTTGCCGCCCGCGGGATCGTTCGCATCCAGTTTCAACTAATTTTGGATAGTGCTAGCGGGAAGCTCATGCGAGACTGTGTACATGGGGCACACGTCAGCAATTAATAACTGGTATGAAGTCCACCCCAGAAAAAAAGACAATAACTCGGGATGATGCACCGATAACTTGGACGTTCACACGAGCGCGGCCAATCATACGGGTGTAGAGGCGCATTCACAAAAAATGGATCAAACGCTTAGCCTATGTATTTCTCGTGCAAATATATAATTTAGTGCCATTGGTTATTCATTTTAAACATTATACATTGACGTGTTATTGTAGAGGAGCACAGAAAAAATGGATATTGTAGTCCCACAAAAGAAATGGATATAGTAGTCCGCTACTTAAAAGTGTTACCTCATATGATTACATGGCCTCCATTTCATAAATTGTGTACCCGTTGAATTCATATATGAATATTACATATGTTACTTCATATTAGTAGAACCTTAAATCATCCTAGACTAATGAATTTGAATGCAAAACTGACAATGGTGAATGTACATGATAGCAATAGTGGTTGTTTGAAGAAACATCTTTGTAACTTTGGCATGCACATGTGAGTGTCCAATCTTTATAGCATTGAATCGATATTGTATCTTTGGCCACGATAGGAAGTAGATATTGATTTATGTTTGCATGTCCACAATCGCTAGATAGTGATACATGAATGAATTGCGCAATCTCTCTCACATGCATTTACATATCTCATTTCTCCATGTGCATCGGAATCACACACGCACTTCATGTATTTCTCTCCCTCCATCAAGGTTAGAATTCGTCTTTCGACCCAGTCCTACAAGTCTCTCACATAGAAACACACACGCTCTCTCTGTCGAACACGCCCACCCCTTTAATTCCGCCCACCCACCGCCACTAATGTCTCAAAGTATAACTATGTCTCGCACACATATGCCTAAGGTTAACTCGAGTCCCGGAACCATATGAATACATACAATGGGATTCCAGTAGAGCACCTTTTGTTTTGACATTTCTCTCACACACACACGCACGCGCGCGCGCAGACATTGTTTCTCTCTTCATTTTTTTCTGGCACTTCCATGCACACCGCTTGTTTATCTTCGTGATGCTTTAAGTATGCCTCGCACACATGCTATCTACCTATCCCTTAATATAGATATGTATCACACAAACTCATTCTCCATATATCTAAGTGTCACTGCCTCCCCCACACCCACACACACACGCACTTCTCGACACCGAAGGAGTAGGGTGACACGTCGATCTTGATAATAATCTATTTACTGGCTTCACTCTCAAACACACACACGCACACTACCCGACACCGAATGAGTAGGGTGACACCTCAATCTTGATAGTAATCTATCTACTGGCATCTCTCTCAAACACACACACACACACACACACTCGCTAGTTGTGCCTCTGTGCCTACCGCGCGCACACTCTTGATACATCTTTCTCTCCCTCCCCCCTCCCCACCCCAACAGTGACAACTGAAGGGTGACAACTCGATATTGATCTTAATCTATCAATTGGCTTCTCTCTCAAACACACACACACTCGCTAGTTGTGCCTCTGTGCCTACCGCGCGCACACTCTCGATACGTCTTTCTCCCCCTCCCCCCTCCACGCCCCCAACAATGACAGCATAAGGGTGACAACGCGATCTTGATCTTAATCTAACAATTGGCTTCTCTCTCAAAGACACACACACACACGCGCGCGCGCGCGCGCGCCCGTGTGTCTCTGTGCCTCGCTCACACACGCTCGATATGTCTTTCTCTCCATAGCCCCCTCGATATGTAGACTTCTCGTGTGCGCACAACTGTAGTGACGATGACGCTAAACCCTGTGCCTTGTTTTTACCAGCCTCATGTGATAGTTTTCACCCTGTTTTCTGTTAACTAACAAGGCAACCTTTTCTTTGTTACTACTAGTGAATTTGAGATCATTCGGGGCAGACATTAAATATATCACTTCAACCTAGTTGTCGCAATAACTATTTAAAAAGAAACTAGCAAGATGTCTGTGCGTTGCATGGAACATCAAGATGCCTTTGTATGAGTAGTTTCTCTTGTAAGAGAAAAGGATTAACGAGGGAAGGCCTTATTTGCAAATGTGGAGAGGGGTGTGGGTATCTTTTTGCAAAATTGCCATAGTTTCCTTCCTATCCGTTAGATATAAATCGGACGGCCTATATTGCAGGATGGCAGGCACACCATCATCACCAACTCGATTTTTTTATAAGAGTAGAGAAGTAGAGATAGAGAGTAGAGATATATCTCTTGCATCGTCCACAACAAACATCAGCTGGACTCGTTAGCGTCGGATGCTCGCAACGCGATGACCTGAGTTAGAATTATGTCCTAAACTTTAGATTTTTATATCTTGTTAATATATACTTCTTTCGCTACTGTACTGACAGTGGAACTGACAGAGTACTTAAAATACAAGATTAAGGATGGATTTTTTTCTTTTTAACTTTCTGTATGAATCTATAGCCACCCTGCAAGTCATGTACACTATACATGCAATTAACTTTCTAATAGAGGGAGAATCATACACCCAATTTACTCAAATGTATTGGACGTGACTATTTTTGCCAGCATAAGAGCATCTCAAACGGCAACCGGCAAATTTCCTCCTGCTTCCTTCAGCGAAGGACGACAACCAACGGTAGCGGCATACATTTTCACAACTCTAACCAACCAGAGAAAATTCATGCAAACATGGACTGATTTCATATAAGCATGAAGGCTCTCGTATAAAAAAAGCCGGATCTATATATAAATATGATAGATGTTATTACATTTACATGAACTAAATGGTGCTAATCTGGCTCTCGTGGTATAATTAATACCTAATCAAAATGGCCGCCCGCGGATCCCTTTGTCTTCCTCATGTCCGACAGACATGCGGGGTCGACGAAGGTCCTCGCAAGAGGCAAAGCAGCCAAGAAACCACCTGTATAGGCAGTCGTCGCCTCGGCGGTGGCCTTCATGGGATCCAAGCGGCGGCGGCCTCCCGTGGTCTACTTCTCCTCGATGATGGCGGCGAACAATGAGAAGCTGGCCACCAATTCGTTGCTCTCCATGCACCCGGCTTATGTCTTTGCCTACATGGCGCTGGCATAGGCACGGGAGGCGCACCCACAGACAAGAGAGGCATGCCCATCACAGACACAGGAGCCGTAGCCGCAGACACTGGTGGTGTGGTATGATGCGGCAGCAACGACACCCGTGCCGCCATGCTCACCGCCGTGCCAGCGTGGAGCAACTCGCCACTCCTCATCGAGCGAACTGGAGCGGCGAGTTGCTGAACCACGCGACGGCTTGGGACGGCAACTGGCTCCGTCGGGCCAGGCAAGGTAGGTGAAGCATGGAGCAGCCTCGCTCGTATCCGGCGGGCTCGGTGGGCCACCCTGCTAGGTAGTATGCCAGGGAATGGCTCCTCGGAAGCCATCGGGAGAGTGGAGAAAATGGTGAAGGAGGATATGGGGAAGTGGCGGAGGGGTGCAATTATTGCCAGCTGTGTGACCTCGTTTATATAGAGGGCGGACGGTAGGAGCTTGGCCGACGTCTGTCCTTGTTTAAACTAAGGGCGGACGGGAGGAGCTCGGGTGGCGTTGCATTTAATTTCGGCCCGCTCATGAACGGACGTGTGGCCGGAGTAGGTTTCTCGATTTGCATGTGGGTTTAACGGAGGCGTTTGATGGGGGCGAGGAGGCGTGTTCATATAAAGGCACCCCTCCATTCCAAGGCATCTACCACATCATACACACCTAAGCACCTACACTAACGCAAAAGTGCTCTCTCCAGACCCATGGCAGCGATGCGCGTGAGTGGCTAGCGGCTATGACAGATGGTCCATGATACTGGCCTGTGGCATGGCACCGACGATCTTCTCTAGAGGGTATTGACGACCGGTTGGTTCATGGACATCGTCGACGTGAGCTACAACTCTCAGTTGGACAAGATGATCGTTGCCACCATCAACAAGTTCACCATCGTCAAGAAGCTCGCGAACGACATCACAATACTCCTTCAGCCCGCGCGCCCGGTCTCCTCTGCATGCCACCCTAATTGACCTCCATGGCGAGGACCTCTGATGCGGAGCATCCTATAGACATCACCATGTCAAGAGTCCATTTGGCTAGTGACACGTGCGACATCTACTTCACATACCCAAAGGTGAATCATCCCCTTTACACGTGCTCACTTGACACTCTCGAGGATGGTATACTACTTGACACTCCTTCTGTGTGCATGCATAGGTATTGTCGGAACATCACGGATGTCGAGGAGGAGTGCGAGTGCAAGTGTACGTCTACACCATCCGCGAGGGAAGCATGGAAGAGAAGACGGAAGAAAGGAGAAGAAGAAGACGGAGCGGCTGCTGGAGCCAGGCCAGATGTCCGGACCGCCGTCCGGATCATCCGGGCTCAGCCAGATCATCTGGACCATCTCCCGGATCATCCGGATAACTCGCGACCGAAGACACACGACAGCCTCATGTGAAGCCGGATCATCCGGGCCCCCTCCCGGATCATCCGGACGACGGCCGGATCATCCGGACCCCCATCTGGTTCATCCGGGCCCTTGCCTGCGCGCATGACTTGGGCCGAGGCCCATGTACCCATTCGCCCCACACTTACCCCTTCGCCCCTGGGCTATAAATAGACCTCCTCCACCTCATTTCTAGGGTTAGCAAAGTGATAGCTCATTCTTAGGTGAGCTTTGCTCCTACCTCTACTCTTGAGAGAGAGAGAGAGAGAGAGACTACCACTCCCATGGAGTTCAAGACCTCCATGTGAGAAGATCCCGAGGGATTCAAGCCCCCCTTCGTGGGAAGATCCTTCTAGGATTCAAGCCCTCATCTCCTTCATAGGATTTGGGATGAACTCTACCATGTATCTTGTTTCCCTTTGATTGTTTATGTACCTTGTGGATCTTGTGTGTTTGATTGTCTAGTGGATGTGTGATTGGACTTGTTCTTGAGTGTTTCTCCTTGTGATTTCTCCCCCTTCTTCCCCGTGTTCTTCGTGCTCTTCGAGGGATCCCACTCCAAAAATGAAAGATCGGCCTCTAGGGTTCCACCCTACATCATCTTGGTATCAGAGCCACGTTGATCACGTATTTGGAGTCCCTCCCACCGTTTTCTAGCCTTCTTTTGCTTGATTTCGTCCTAAATCTGAAAATCCCCACCAAAATAGCCCCAATTTTTTTGTGATTTGTTGGTTTGTTGATGTTTTGTTGATTTTGATCCGTGGATTTGCTTGGTTTCAAGTGGATCTAGCATCTCCCCAAGTTTCCCCACCTTCCATCCACGAAATCCATCAAATTTTGCCCCGAAAATCATACATTTCCGCCAAAAATTTCGTCCCCGAAAGGAAATCCCGAGCAGTTTGACCTGCCTGGATCATCCGGACCTTCTCCCGGATCATCCGGACACCTCCCGGATCAGCTGGACCCTCCCCGGACGTCCGGATAACCCTCGCTCCCGAATTCCCGAACCGGAGCAGATGAACCCGGATCATCCGGATGTACTCCCGAATCATCTGGACATAGCCCGGATGAGCTGGACCTCCTCCCGGATGTCCTGTTAACCCTAACACTGCTTCGGCTGAAATCTTGTTTCGGCCATAACTAATTCATTCGGAGTCCGTTTTTGACGTTCTTTAGCTCGTTTTGAAGCTATTGACATCCCCATCCCACAAAAATACCACCAACATCATTTGACTCCATCAAATATTTGGAACTTTGGCATCTTTGCCTAGGGCCACCACCACATCATCCGCATTACCACCACCGACTTCTGCAACCTAACCCATTTTGTTCACCATAGCATTAGTGGTTGCTTGAGTAGTGATTCGAGTCTCCTAAGGTGTTTCGGCTACTTAGGAACGGTTGCTTCTTCTTCAACCACCACCACCACTTCCACATAGACGTGCCCACCATACACTTCCGCCACCCAAACTTAACCCAATTGTTGTTTGAGCTTGTTTGAGTTGTGGCTTGTGTCTCCTAAGGTGTTTCGGCTACTTAGGGACAACAACTTCAACTCCGACACGTGTATAGCCCATCATTCCACTTCCGCATTGCCGAGTGCAAACCACCACCGCTTTTCCTCTACCACCATTTGACATTTGCCTTTGGATTTTGAGTTTGCGTTTTTCCGTTTCCTAGGGTGTTTCGGCTAACTAGGAACGGGTCGACATCGGCAACACCGCCTCTCATCATCGCCAAGGACAGTAACCTCGACGACACCATTGTATATTCCCCTTGCAATTGCATTGATAACCCCTGGCCCATTTTGCGTTACTTGCCTATCGAGACTAGCCATTTGAGTATTGCTGGCAATGTTACTTGTGCACATTAGTGGTCCGTACCTTCCATTGCATACATACCATATCATCGTGGTGCATATATTGGTATCATATCTTGTGTCACAAGTTTGTTCCCGCATATACACAATTGCTATCTTGGTTTGTGAATTGTGAAAAAGTGGCCATACAAAAAAAGAAGAAATAAAGCTTTTAAGCAAAAGAAAGAGATCAAAGAAGCTTGTAAGCAAGTGCCATAGCATCATACCACATTGCACATAAGATTGTCATATCTGATCATCTTGGATCATCTTGAGAGAAACACCGGGAACCATACATATATAGCATACTTGGGATAGGAAGTTTATCCATTTTGCATCTTATAGGTTGTGCACAAGTGTCGTATCCGCCTATACAGCAATCGTGCTAGCGTCTCTCTTGAGTTGTGCAACACGAGCGTTTTCCGTGGATTCCACATTTTGTGCTCATTCCTTGGTTGCACGAACCCATTTATCTATCCGTGTGTGTGTTTCCGTGTGCCACATATTGCTATTGGTCTACTTGTTTCGCTTTTGAATTTGTGAATCTCTTTCAACATTATTGACTCTTGCTAACATTTTGCATCAAATTTTTGTTCCACTATCCTCACCGAGCTCTACCATAAGCTTTACTTGATAGGTGTGAGTGAACAAGTCCGGTACCAATTCCACTATTCTTTCATCTCACATTGAGTGAAACGAGATACATCCTCAACTTTGGGAAAAGGTAACTTGGTATTGTTTATCTCATTTCCTACTCACCTCTACTCGAGTCTTGTGATGGATAGGCAAGGCATTTCACCCTCGGTCTACAACAATAACAATGAGTTCGATGCCACGAACAACAACTCCGATGCCAAGATGCAAGCTCAAATGGAGGAGATCAAAGCCCTCATCAAGTCCTACAAGCAATCTTCCTCATCTTCGAGAAGACGCTCAAGAGCACATGCTTCCGAGCTACCATCTCCGGCAAGATCACATCGGCATCAACACCATCACCAACAAGAACGTGAAGGTCAAGAGCTCTACACCAACAACCGCTCAAAGACTTCACCATCTCCCTTGGCATCTTCGCCAAATGACTTCAAGGCATCTTCGCCTACGGACATACGGCATCTTCGCCAACAAGAACCTCAAGGCTACGCTCAAGAGAAGCTCCCCAAGCTCAAGTCCGCGACTTCCACGATCTACTACGACCTCGACACCGACAATGAGATTCCTTTCTATGGGACTCAAGAACCCAAGGAGTATCTCGAGTGGGAGCGTTTGATGGACGACTACCTCAAGCTACATCAAGTTCGTCCCGAAGATCATGTGAAGTGCGCCACAAGAAACTTCCATGACTATGCCTCGACATGGTGGCTTCACACACCTTCGGAGTACTACGACATGAGTTGGCCCAAGATGAAGATAGCTTTGCGGCACGAGTTCGTGTCTCCAACCTACACGGAACAACTTCGACGCCAATTGGAGAACACGATCCAAGGATCCAAGTCCATCGACAAGTACTTCAAGGAGATAAAGATTACCTTGCGACGAGCCGGCGTGGACGACCCCATTTCAATGAAGTTCCACTTCATGATGGGATTGAACAACGACATCTCCAAGACTATCTTCCTTGAGAACTACAGGTCCATCGACGACTACTACATTGGTGCTCTCAAGGCGGAACAAGATCTCATGAAGGCCAAGGCTTCTCCACCCCAAGCACACTTCGGGGCGACCAAGCTCTACGACAAGCATGAGGCTAGTACCACCACGATGTCCAAGCACGATGAGCTCCAAGACGATGCTCCCAAGTTCGATTTCACCACCATCCCTCTTTGTGGCATTGAGGATGCCAAGTCTACCTCGACTCTTTTTCAAGATGGTGCGGCGACAAGTACGACTACGGAGACCTTCAAGGACCAAGCTTTGGAGGCAAGCGACAAGGTGGCGAGCAAGGATGATGCTTCCATCTTTGGAGGTGAGAGTGATGATGTGCCATCTTCTGCCTTCATCCACGGTGACGACGATGAGATTGTTAAGCATGGGATTTTCCCTTCGACCACGGCGACGTATGATGACTTGAGTGACTTGCGCCACCATATTGAGAGTGATAGTGACTTCACCACTAGTCCCATATATGATGAGTTGCCCCAATTCCCATGTGAGGAGAGCCACAACCCCCACCACTTGAGTGAGATGAGTGACTCCACCATATGTGAGATTGAGTGCACCTACTTTGAGGGAATGAGTGAACCACCACATAGAGAGAGCGAGATAGTTGATAGGGCTCATGAGGCCATTTGCATTTCTAACAACTTGACCTCTACCTCTATTGTGTCTTGTCATTTGGTGCTAGGTCCCATTTATGATGACGCGTCGATCCTCGACGACTTCGTCCTCCCATTGGAGAAGACGATGTCCATGGTGGAATATGATGCACCCCCCACATGGTTCCATCAAGATGAAGATGACCACCATTTGGTCTTTCCCACCTCACCTACACCACATGAATGGAATGACAAAGGTAACATAGGTGACAGTGATGTTCTAGTCCCACTAGTGGACATTCTTGACATTGATTGCTTGCATGATGTTGATCCACCTAGTACCATGCTTCATACTAGTATGATTTCCCCATGTGATGATTTGCCCATTTATGATGAATATGATGATTCTCATGTGGAGTCTATTAGTAGCGATGCCATGTTACATAGGATTTCTTGTGACAATTCTTTAGGTCACATCATGTTTGATAATCCGCTTGACTTGTCATATGCTATGCATGAGATCCACCATATGTCTTATTTGCAATCTCTTCATAGTGACTATGCATATGCCATTAAAATAAATGCAATTTGCACATATGGCATAGATGACAAGCCCATAGTTATTGGCATTTGTTTTTCTTGTGATGATATTGATATGCTCCCTTTGCATCATTTATCTCATATGACATGCCATGACCACCTAGCTTCGGATATGCATTGTTTTGGATGTTGTCCATTTTCTCCATATGATATTTCCGCTATTGCTCATGATGAGGCCCCCATAGTTTCCTCGTACATTTTAGGAGATTTTGATCCATCCCATTCATTGCATGATCCCAATAATTATGTACACCATATGTTTCCCTTGAATGAAAATGCTATTGATGTGCCATATACTTGCATTCTAAATTTGTGTCCCCATCATGTCATACATAATAACTATTCTTTCATGATGGATGACATGTTCATATACCATGCATAAAATTTCTTTGAGCGATGCTTATCTTGTTCTAATTCACACGTGCACATACACATCATGATGGATGATGTGTACCTTTACCACGCGCACAATTTCTTTGGTTTGTGTCTCTTTTGTGTAGGTACCCATGAATACTTGTCAACTTCGCAATCCCACGAGTTGAGAAAACGAGCTCTAGAGAGCAACGATGATTTGGGATCCCATGGATTGCCTTTCCCACCGCTCTCTTCGCGCAAAGACTTTGCGCATTTCTTCTACATGGCCCTCACTTGGCTATGGGTTGTTGTCCATTACTTATTATATGCCCATCTTGCCATGTTCACTTTGCATGATATGCCCTTTCCTACACCTTTGACATGCATTTTTTACCCATTCTTTGCATTACAAATGATGATTGATTCTAGTACTTGTATGTGTATTTGCAGGCTTGGTGGAGATATTGCTTGTTCTTGCCATGTTCCTTTTGTGCACCATTCCTATGATGATACTTTCATCTTGCTTTGTGTTCGTGCTTGCGATATGTCATGTGCATTCCCTATGCCTATTATTTGCTCACATGACACGATTGCCTTGATTTCTTCTAGTGTGTTGCATCTTCGCTCCACTAGTTTGCACGACTTGATTACTATGCTTCCTTATGTTGCATCACCAATGACTCATACTTGCTCATTTCATGTGGTTGATGACAACCATCTATATGCTTTGCACATGATTCATATTGTTTCTTGTCATATATCTCCATGGGTTGCCTCTCTCATGCTAGATGATTTGCCATGTATTGAGTGCAACGATGCATTTCGCCTTGCTAATGAGATTGCCCCCATAGCATTCTCACATATGATTGGAGATTTTGACATAATTCTTGTGAAGCATGCTTTTCTTCCTTCTTTGCACCATATACCTAGTGCCATGAATATAGCCATTGTTGCATCATATTGTTCATGCACTTGTTCTTCTAATAGTTATGTGCAAGAGAAGAGAACCATCATGATGGATGATGTGTTTATCTACCATGCGCATATGTTCTTCGTTTTGTTGTGTGCATGTGTAGGATACTTGGACTTCGTGTCGACTTCCACTTCATGTGAGTTGACCATTCGAGCTCTTGAGAGCGAGCCTCATACATTCTACCACGACTCTCTTCTACACCACATTTCCTACCACTTTGGCATTGTGAAGAATGAACAAGGACACACTTTAAAGGTGACATCCTTCTTGAGGTTGGATATTGTGGATCATACTTCATGTGTTGCTTGCACCATCTGCACGGATGTTCGAGATATTGCTTTCACCCATGATTGCCACATTTCCATGCTTCATGACGTATACACCTTGTTTGTTACATCCAATTCTTGGACTACTTGCTACTATCATATGGTTGGTTGCACCAATATCATTTCTTCACATATGCCATGTCCCATTGTTAACTACATGCTTACCTTGATTGCCTCACACATGTTGAACAATTGCTCTTTATATTGTGTTGAGTGCGACACTATTTTCACTACACCCTATGCACGCTATGCTTGGATTGTCTTGCACTTGACCCATGTGTTTAGACACTTCATTTTATTTGGTGTTGTGAATGATTCATATGCCTACCATCGACCATTTATTGAGCGCTTTATGCATGATCGCTATGACTGTGAGGTTGATGCTTCTTCTCTTGTTACGCATATTTGCATCACTACCTCACATTTGAATGCTTGTATCCATGATGTCCTTCTTTGTGCTCAATTTATGTGCTTACATGACATGCTACAATCCTTTGTCAAACCTTATGATATGCTTGATGATGACACTTGTTGGGTGAATCACCACTTGAATGCTTGGTTTTGCACTAACACTAACCACATTTGTTTTTCCAAGTGTTTGTTGTCTTTGTTTCTTTTCAAGAAATCACGAGACAGTGCGACATTGGAGAGTTTCTATTTAGAGCTTCAAGATGACGAGAACTTGGTGATCGACCACTTCTACACGGCAACGCCATCTCTTTCCCATGGTGATTTGGTTTTCGATCCGAGGTCGGATCTTTCCCAAGGGCGAGGGGATGATGCGGAGCATCCTACGGACATCACCATGTCAAGAGTCCATTTGGCTAGTGACACGTGCGACATCTACTTCACATACCCAAAGGTGAATCATCTCCTCTACACGTGCTCCCTTGACACTCTCGAGGATGGTATACTACTTGACACTCCTTCCGTGTGCATGCATAGGTATTGTCGGAACATCACGGATGTCGAGGAGGAGTGGGAGCGCAAGTGTACATCTACACCATCCGCGAGGGAAGCATGGAAGAGAAGACGGAAGAAAGGAGAAGAAGAAGACGGAGCGGCTGCTGGAGCCAGGCCGGACGTCCGGACCGCCGTCCGGATCATCCGGGCTCAGCTGGATCATCCGGACCATCTCCCGGATCATCCGTATAACTTGCGACTGAAGACACCTGACGACCTCATGTGAAGTCGGATCATCCGGCCCCCCTCCCGGATCATCCGGACGACGGCCAGATCATTCGGACCCCCATCCGGATCATCCGGTCCCTTGCCTGTGTGCATGACTTGGGCCGAGGCCCGTGTACCCATTCGCCCCTCACTTACCCCTTCGCCCCTTGGTCTATAAATAGACTTCCTCCACCTCCTTTCTAGGGTCAGCAAAGTGATAGCTCATTCTTAGGTGAGCTTTGCTCCCACCTCTACTCTTGAGAGAGAGAGACTACCAATCCCATGGAGTTCAAGACCTCCATGTGAGAAGATCCCGAGGGATTCAAGCCCCCCTTCATGGGAAGATCCTTCTAGGATTCAAGCCCTCATCTCCTTCATAGGATTTGGGATGAACTCTACCATGTATCTTGTTTCCCTTTGATTGTTCATGTACCTTGTGGATCTTGTGTGTTTGATTGTCTAGTGGATGTGTGATTGGACTTGTTCTTGAGTGTTTCCCCTTGTGATTTCTCCCCATTCTTCCCCGTGTTCTTCGTGCTCTTCGAGGGATCCCACTCCAAACGTGAAAGATCAGACTCTAGGGTTCCGCCCTACATCAACCTCCTTCAAGCATTAGCGGCCCTGCGACTGCCCGTCGACGCAACGAAGAATGTCCACCTGGAGGCCGCGCTCGCTGCGAGGTGCCTCGCGGTGCAAGAATTCGTCGACCTACACATCCACGTGTACGAGGAAGTCGTGTACATAGGAATCTACAAGTCCGGTGAGGACGCTACAATGTTGGCCTTCGTCAACCGTCTCGAAGCCTTGGACACTTTGTTGAGAAGCACCTTGACCTCTCCACAAAATCCACCGCTCCTAAGCTGCCGGTCGGTGTCCTGGCGCACTGAGTTGAGGAGGAGGAGGTTATACATTGATGGATGCATCTTTCTTATTGCCTCCTGTAACCACCACTGCGATCGCATCATCGTGGCCTTAATTCTTATTGTGCTATTGCATTCTCGTTCCCAGTCAATACAGGCATGTGTGATCCCTTTGCTCACATTTGGAGGCAATTATATGCATCATTGTAACTAGTACTCCATCCGTAAATTTATAACGTGTGCTTTCCTTTTCCATCAACTTCGTAATTTACGTTCGATGCTTGACCCGACCTACAAACTACTCCTAAATTAAAAAAGTAAGACCGAACCTATAAATTCAAAACTACATGTGCAGCACGCCTATCATGTTCGCAAGTTCAAAACGAGAAACTGGAACACGTACATGAAGCATGTCCCTTCGTCATGGAATACCACACTGTCGTGCCGCCCCCTCCCCCTGGTCGACGTGCTCTGGCTATGCTTTATATCAGTACAACATGTGGGACCGCATGTGACCAAACCGACGATTCGCCAACCTAGCTACTCTTCTTATCTGGCAAGAAAAGCCCCGTCCTAGTGTTTCCAATCATTATTTCTATCTATCGATCGTGCCAAGGAGCAGAACCAAATGTTACAATTTATACATGTTTGTCTAGTCCCATAAATAACTAAGTTGGTGATGGTGGTGTGTCTGCCATCCATCATTTCTGACCATTAGATCTGCATCTAATGGCTGTGAGGTAAGTTGTCGCATTTTTGCAACCATAGCTCACTTCTCTGCTCCAATTTGCAGAAAACCCCTTATTGTCTTGAAAGCAACCCATCCCTCTGTCACCTCATCAAAACAGCCTAAGAAATATATTTTGATTGAAAAGTAGTATATTTTTAGTGGTATATATGTATAACAAAACAAGAGTGTTTTCTTTCAAGTTTGTGAACAAGTACTATTCTATTTTAGATCCGTTGCAACGCACAGGCACCACTACAAAAAAATACACTTCCGTGAAGATAGGTGTTTGTCACAGTAGGTCACGTTTTCTGTCATGCATGTACATCCATGAAAATTTTAAGACAGAATCAAGATAGTCATACCTGTGCTTTCGTAGAAGTGTTCCATGACATTACCAAAATTATCATCAGAGAAGTGTCCACTTCCATGACGATAAATCACGCGTCATAGAATTGCTTTTGTCAAGGGTGACCGACACGCGGCATCCGATAACCCGTTAAGCTATTGGGTTCCGGTTTGGATCCGATAACCCGTTAAGAGCCTGGAGCAATGGCGATTTTCCATGTGTAAAATTCTCATTCGCAAACGATCCACGTGTCGGCTCAAGGTTGGGACAGAAGTCAACCGTCCATTTGACAAGTATCGCCAATGAAACGTTGACACGTGGGATGGCCCAATAGAGGCCCATATAGGTTTGAAAGCCAGCCCAGGAACAGGCCCACAAGATGTCGTCAAATCTAATGGGTCGGCCCATTAACAGCCTAACATTTTGTGGACGAAATTATAGCCCACATCAGATACGGGCCGTTAAATGACTGCAATATTCTGGTCCAGTTTACGACCCATATCGGATCCGACCCGTTAACAACCTGCAATAGTTTGGGCCAAATTACGGTCCCTACCTGATTCGGTCCGTTAACTGACTTTCATTTCCTGGGCCAAATTACGGCCCATAAGAGATACGACCCTTTAACAGCTACTGTACCATTGGGCCCATTGGGGGCCTGATTTGTTCGTTGGCCTCATAATGGCCCGTTTAATAGTTTGGCCCGATATTAGTTTCGGCTTGTCAGCGGCCCTATCTACAAATGGGCCTCATTCCGCTCGGTTTCAATTTCGGCCATTTAAAGGCCCGAGTTGCACCTAGGCCTAATTATGGTATGTAGTTACTTTCAGCCTCTTAACGGTCCATAGTCTTCGTGGATACATTCTAACCCAAACTACCTATTGGCCCGTTAAAGGCCCTTGAGAGTGTTGGGCCTAATTATGGCCTGTTATACATCCGACCTGCTTCCTGCCCGTCATGTAATCGGGTCAGCCAAGGCCCAAAAATATTTCATCCTGTTAATGGTCCGTCAGCCGAATGGGCCAATAATGGGCTGATTTATATTACAGCACGCTGTCGGCAATCTAGGTTTCAACCTATTAAAAGCCTATTTAATTTTCTGGCTCAATTAAGGCAAGCGGTTTACTCGGCCTTTTAAAGGCCCGAAACTAATACTGGGCCATATTAAGACTAGACCTAACTAATGGCCCAAGATGATTGTAGGCCCACGGTTCGGCCCGTACTAGCGATTGGCGACCGACCAGTTTTAGTACTGAAATTATTATTTTATAAACCTATATTGGCTCATTACGCATTGATCAAAGATTATGACCTTTTCTTAGAGCGCCGACAGCAGAAACAACAAATAAATTACAACATCGTGATAAATAATAAACCTAGACTATACAACTAAGAAATTACAGCATATTACATCCCTTGGGCATCAAAGTTCGCCGCCAGCGATAATAAAGGGCAACCAGACAACAAATTCCATAAACTAGGTAGGTCTCCACTAGTGGAAGTAAACATGTCGACAAAATAATAGACAGAATCGACAACACTTCAACACAGTTCAAGAAAGGTTAGCCCGGCCCAGGAGCTGCAGCACAAGCAGCTTAGCAACCTGATGAGACCTTTGACACTTATATCCACAAACTTAAGCTGCATAGCATCAATAGACGTCGTGTACTTATGGTTAATCTTGCATAGAGATTGGAGTTGTAGTTGAATTTGAGTGGAAGCATGTCTTTATGCTTGAATTTCAGACTGAAGAAGTCCAACGGATTCAGGCGACGACTTCATCGAGCTTGTGTCACTGAGTAAGTTCGACACTACATCAAGATATGACTTTGTGGTTGTATCCCTAACCTCAAGATGTGTTGCCTTCTTCTCTGGAATATATGTTAGAGGGACAAACAATGGGTTCGTCTCACTTTCATTGTGGCAGTTCTTCCTAGCAGCAGTGATGTCACCCTAAAAGAGAAACAAGTAGGTAGATAACAGGTTTTGCACGTATAAGCATCAGCGCTGTCAATTCATATCATTTCTTTGTAAGAAATAAAGAGACACTGTTTAAAATAGCATTAACATAATAAGCATTGTCCATAGTTAAGATGGCAGGAAATGGCATTGTGCAGGAGCGGCCAGCTTCACTAGACCACTGGATTACAGATCAAGAACACAAGCATACATGTAGTTCTAAACAACGTATAAGCATGAATGGTGAGTGTACTATCAATTTATACCATTTCAGATTGGTAAATAAAGAGATACAGACATAGCAGGATATGACATTGTGCTGTTGTTGGTAGTTTCACCACACCACTGGATTACAGATCAAGAACACAAGCATACACATAGTGCTAAAGAAGATAACTTGCTATGTTTAGTTTAATTTACATGGTACAAATAAGGAACTAGGTTGTACAACTAAAGACTGAAATTGAGAAGGAAAAACTTATATTTATGTACTTATTTTTATAAACTTTGAACAAGCAATTTGATGCAGACCACAAAAATAAACAGCATTTGCACTCATAGCTATCCAAATATACACAACAAAGTTTGAAGGCTCGAGGAGGACAAACTTACATTAGTAGTGAAGACAGGCTCTATAAAGCCATTGTTCCATATTGATGGGGGGGCAATTCAAGAAGTTTACCACGCACTCTTCTTCAAGAGCATTGACTTTATTCTACATTTTGTTAATAGTAAATATAGATGTGAAAATATAGGAACAAATGGCGATTATTTAACTTAAGATGCAGAGTACTAATGTAAATACAACATACTTGCAAAAGGCACTGACAAGAGCAATGCGGAGCTAAACTTCTTCAGTAACATTGGTTTTATTCAATATTTTGGCAAGAGTAAATGTAGATATGATGTGTAGAAAATGGAGGGCAAGGGAAAATAAGCTGCAAAGTGTACATGAAGAACTAGCTGACAAATATAAGTACAGTGATGAAGGACAGCAGATACTTACAAGAACAATGCAGAACTAAATTTCTTCATAAGCATTGGGTTTATTCTACATTAATTGAAGCATTAATATAGATCTGATAATTTGAAGCAAATAGTAGATAAGGAAGCTATAATGCACAATGATGTCACATAATCCACCAGGTATGAATGTAAGGACAGCGATAGGACCATAGGTACTCATAAGAGCAAAGCAGTGACCAGCATAGTTGCAATATCCTAGGTTTTGCAGTGCTGGTTCTATCGCCAATATACATCGGGTGCTATGTGATTTCTCCGGTAGCACGACCTTTTGGAAGTACTTTGCTTGTACTCCTTCAGGTTCTGCAATCACCCTCTTCCTTTTGGATGTCTGAAACACAAGAACAACATTTGAATGGAAAAAGATAATGGATGGGCATGACATATTCACATATATCATGAGTAAACTAAGAAATGGCGGTGCAACGAAGCAAAAGAAATGCAAGACACATTATGCAAGATGTGTGCAACCAATGAAATCTTGACAAATTAGAACAGGCACCTTATTGGGTGAACAGGATAGGCCATCTGCCTTTGACTCCTTGAGCTCAGAATAGTCATTAGGATCATATTCTGAATACGAATCTATAGGTCGGGAGCATGTGGGTTTCATTGCGTTCACAATGGACCTCAATCCCTTGATGCCAAGTTTTTTACCCATTGAACTGTTCCGCAATATTCTTCTAATGTGCGCATTCTTATATTCATCGTGATTATGTACAATATCTGAAAAGCATGAAAACATAAATAGTAGTGAGATTATCTTTGTAATGCAGAGGATATTGTAATATAATAGGGGCTCCCTGTAAACCCTTGTCTGATGAGAGAGCCCATGTGTGATGTAATATTGTGAGTAGATTAATATAATCAGTCTAACTCTCAAAGGCGACACATAGGATTGAATACGAAGAGTTGAAAGTGTCCATGACAATCCACATGAAGACTAACATGAAGAGTTGAAAGCGTCCATGACAAGCGATGGAATAGACCTGCACACTGCAAATGTGCCTCCTGCTCTTCACTACAAAGAACATATTGTACAACTATTATACTCCCTCTGTTTCTAAATACAAATCTTTGTAGAGATTCCACTATGGATCACATACGGATGTATATAAATACATTTTACAGTGTAGATTCACTCATTTTGCTCCGTATGTAGTCCATGGAGGAATCTCTACAAAGACTTATATTTAGGTACGGAGAGAGTACTTACAAAGGAAGAATAGAAAAGGAGCATGCTAAAGAAGAGCAAGTAGATATTGGAAAATAAAATGTTGGTTGGCCACAAATGATGAACTAGAGCGCATAAAGAACGCAACTCCCTGATGTCCCTCGATATGTGGCGCATGTGCTTTTCAAAAGTAAAGTAAGAACATTAACTGACCAATTAAACATTCCCTGTTTTAGTACATGTCAGCATCATATCCGGTTCGTATTTGAGCAACTAAGTTTGGAATTATGAGTGGCATGTTATTTAGCTTGATGGGTTGAGGAGCACTGCTTGCATGTACTTCTCGAAGCACCTACGATGATAGTACTGAATATATGGGAATGTCTACATCCAAGTCGCCGGACTTTTGTCATTTGGGTTAGTCGACCATTTCAGGCAGTTGGATGAAGATCCTACGTATCCTAACCCATCTTCTTCCTCGCCTCTTATTCTTCCACTAAAGACCACCGCACGGGTCACCAGCCGAACCACTTGCCCCCGCCCTCCCCTGAACTGGCCACCACCTCCGATCTTCGGCCGCCCCTGGCCATCCAATGTAGCTAACCCCAGCCCCCCACCCGCAACAAGTTTTGCCTCTGGCGAGGCCCCACCATAGCCCGACGACAGCCCCACACAACCAGTATCCCCACCCGAAACCATAAGATAGATAATGGGGAAGCCCTCCGGCGAGCCCCTTCCTTCCCTCCGGCGAACTCCCAAAAATGGAATAACCCCAATTTGAAATTCAGTCAATTGTCATTTAACCTGATGTGGAATATAAAAGGGGAAAACCATAAGCATTGCGAGTATAGTGGTGCACGTGCCATGGCGGATCTGAATGGGGAAACCTATGACACCCTCGATTTTTTTCCATTTATTTTTTCCTTTGATTTTCTTGGATTTATTGATTTGATTTGCTTTTCTGTGGCTATGTGGTTCCAAAACTTGGGAAGATCATGTCTTCCTAGTTTTATAGTGGCTTGTCATCCCCAAAACCATCCCTAGCTCATTTCATTTTCATCCTAGCCCAAATCCCAATATACTTTTTATTGGGAACATTCCTTTTCTGTTAAAGGAATTATCCTTTTTGCCCTAGGTGTGAAGCAACCCATATTTATGTCACTCCAAAAATTCCCAAATAATTCTCATAAATTTTTTGGGTCATATCGTGCTCAAATATGGCAAAACTTTTCATTGCCATGTTCAAAATTAATCCTCCAATTATTCTTTTCCTATTCTGCCCTAAATGGCACTTTGCAAAGCAAGTGCTATTTATCTTTGCTTGATTGCCTCCAAACTTTTTGGACATCTTTTCATGTCCATATAATTTCCCCATGCCAAAATTCAACTCAATTTGCTTATTAAATATTCCCGAGCAATTTTTCAAAGTTCTTGTCTGAGGGAAAGCATTGTGAAGGAAGTACTTGCTGGGCATATCCAAATGAGTTCAAATTTTGCAAGGTCCTTCATATGATCAAATCATCACTCTCCACCAAATGTGAGCTCATGTAACTCATTTATGTGAGCCTAGCTCCAAATCTTGGTTTCTGGTCAGATTTTCACTTTGTGAAGCAACCCTATTTATATTGCTTCATTTAAGCTGAAAAATTACCAGGACATTCTCATATCTATATCAACTCCCTCCACCAGGTTTTGGCTCCATCCATTTAGCCATTTGTCCTCAGGAATCTTTCCAAGTTTCTGTCTAGAATGAAGCTTTGTGAAGCAAGTGTCACTTTAGTGTTTCCAAATGGCCTGAAATGTTTTGAGCAGCTTCATATCTTCAAATCATTGGGCCATGCCCAATTTCAGCTCATGAAAATAAGGTATGTGAGTGCAGCATCAAAATCTCTAATTCTGGCCATTATGGCACTTTCTACAGCAACCCTCATCTAAACTCCTCCTCTTAAGCTGATTTTTGGTAATCAGGGTTATCCTAGTGCTTGATCACGATGTGCCAAAGATCTTACTCCAACTCCACACGTGTGAATCACAGCAAGTTACAAACACCTTGTTGTTGCAATGTTTTGGAGCGAGGTGTAAATCACTTCTTTGCCCCTGGACCCAATTCTTTCTTCATCTATTCTAAGGCCACTAGGGAGTATCCACTCGACATGGTCGACGACACCAAAACTAGCCATTTTCTCTAGTGCCCATGGCGATCACACTTGTGTCATGCCTAATTGCGTGCTCTGGCTCGTTCTTGGCCTTGTTCCTGCCGTTTCCCTCGTCGTCTCGACCTCCATCCATGTCCTGGAGCTTCCCCGTGCTCGACTTCATCACCCCGTCCTCGGGCCCCCTCCTGTTTCACCATAAATGCTTTGCTAGAGCCATGCCCGTGCCATGCTCAGCCACTGTCCTCCATTAGGGCTTGGCGTGAGCTTGTCCGTGAACTCTAGAGCTCCCCCCCGCGCCTATTTAAGCTCCCCTGACGTCCTCCGCACCTCACTCATCCCTCCTCCGCCTCTCTAGTCCACCGGAGTCACCTCATCTCGTCATTGTTCGCCGTCACCCTCCATGGCCGCCTCGGCCTCGGCTTGGGTCCGGTCACCACAAGCCTACCCTCATCTCCCAACACCTCCACTGCTTCCCCTCATCCCGCTGATCCGCCCCACCCACTTGCCCATCACCGGAGTTGGCTGCATCGCCGGAGAACCCCGCCGCCCGAAGCTCCCTGGCCTCCTCTGGCGCCGCCCCTCCCTGCCTCCCTACTCCTCCCTGGCGCCGACCGACCCTCTGAATGGGTGTGGCAGGCCACCCCGCACCCGCCGGTCCCCTTGTCCTGGCTGTAGATGGCCGGAGCTGTCAGGCCCGTCGCCGGTAGTGCCCCTGTCCTCCTCGTCTGTCTCGGTCATGAATGTGCACGGGAGGAAGACGACGACCTGGCTCGCCCCCTGCCACTGGACCCCACCGGTAAGTGGCACACCCCCCCGGGCCCAGTTGTTTTAAGTGGAGACGGTTTTTCATCAAATATACTTTCAAAGAAAGAAAGCTTACTTTGGATCTACTTCGACTTAAAGTGTGCTTTCTCTTACAGAATACATATTTTCTCGAAGGCGCTTTCTCTTTTCTGCTCCAGGGACTCATTTGTAGTAGTTTTATTATGGATCAGCCCTTGATCTTCATCACCTCACAACTTTTCAACCGTAGCTCCGATTGAGGTGAAACCGACGCTCACGTCTTTGTCTCGTCGAGCTCTTTCTGTTGGTAATATTTTTCACTAGGTGGTCCCATAGTGAAAATGACCATTTTGCCCTTGCTTCTAATCAGCCCCCTCCTAGAGAGAATCGTCCAGCATTTCGTTTCCGCGGCTTCACCGCACTTCTTCCTGAAGTCTCCGTCACCCCTAGGGAAGCCACAACACCCACTAGCATGACAGTCATGCAGTAGCCATGGTTTTCAACTTGAATATTTAATAAGTCTCCGCTTATTTGTCTGCAACTATTATTGTTGCTTCGGTACTGTTTATGGTTTCATGTTCACCTTCGTGCTATGTTTTGATGCATCTGGTTATCATGTGTTCTTGCTAGTATTACTGATAGAGGCAAAGGTGTCCCATCTTTCGATGAGATGGTGGCTATCATTTTGGTGGAAGTCGACTTTGACGATCCGACTACAAACGTGCGAGGATGTCGCACCTTAGCTATCGCTAAACCAACTCCGAGTGGTTATTGACCACGCCGAAGCACGATCAACCTAACCATGAGGGTCTATTTCCTGCAAGCAAAGGAACAACAAGCAAGAAACTAAGATTGCAACCTGGATATTGCGAATAACAGAGGAAAGCTTTATTAATGAAGGTGGGGTTCTGTGACGCCTTTGTCTGGTCGTTGAACACAAATGAAGTACGCGAAGTTGCAGCTATGGGAAACTTTAATCTAAACAAAACCCAATGTCTAAACGGTGCCCTAAGGGCTGTATATATGAAGGAAGACGGGGGGAATTTCATGGCCCTTGGTGGAGGGGTCCGAAACTAACCCTATCTCTTGTTTCCCCACACATATGGACTCTAAAAATAGCCTATACTTATGTATTTCGAAATTACATGGGCCTGGCCCAAGGTGACGCAGCACCTAGAATAGCCTCTAGACGAAATTTATGAAGTGACATCTTGTATATTTCGTCCAAGGCTTCATGCACTCGTTATGGTGGCTTCAAAGCCCTGAAATCATCACGTGTAACTCCGTTGTTATTCCCCTTGCGCATGCCATCATCTCCATGCTTGGTCTTGCTCCAATGTTCATCCTTCTCCAAGCTAGGTCCTTCATTTGTAAGCAAAACAAATGTATCCAATTTAGGCAGCATCATATTCTCATGAACATTAGAATCATTACCAAGAAACGGAAGTACCTGGTAATTTAATTGGCGTGCGCGAGCTCTAGTAATTGGTCCAGTATGTATAGCAGCAGGGGCTGTGGGTGTAACAATGGTATTGATGTCCTCATCATCCTCCCCTTCTTAAAATGAAGTCGTCCTCGACGGAAGCTAATCTTCCTCACCCAAATAAGGCTTCAAATCTGCAATGTTAAAAGTGGGACTAACCCCAAAATTTGCAGGCAGCTCAAGTTTATATGCATTATCATTTATTTTCTCTAACACCTTAAAAGGACCATGAGCACGGGGCATTAGCTTTGATTTGCGCAAATCCGGAAATCTACCCTTACGCAATGTAACCAAACAAGATCTCCAGGTGCAAACACAACATGTTTTCTACCCTTATCTCCAGCAAGTTTATATTTAGCATTCACACGCTCAATGTTTTCCTTAGTTAACTCATGCATTTTTAAAATCAATTCAACACGTTGTTTAGCATCAAAATTAACCTTCTCTGAAGATGGAAGATGCAACAAATCAATAGGTGCACGAGGTAGGAAACCATACACAACTTCAAATGGGCACACCTTAGTAGTAGAATGCAATGAACGATTATAAGCAAATTCAATATGAGGCAAGCATTCCTCCCACATTTTCTTATTATTCTTCAAAACAGCCCTAAGCATAGTAGACAATGTTCTATTGACTACTTCAGTTTGTCCATCAGTTTGGGGGTGACAAGTAGTACTAAAAAGCAGTTTAGTCCCCAACTTAGCCCATAAACATCTCCAAAAGTGGCTAAGAAATTTAATATCACGATCTGAAACAATAGTATTGGGCACACCATGCAAGCGAATAATTTAAAGAAAGAACAAATCGCAACATTAACAGCATCATCGCTTTTATGACATGGTATAAAGTGTGCCATTTTCGTGATCTATCCACAACAACAAATATACTATCCCTCCCCTTCTTTGTTCAAGGTAAACCTAAAACAAAGTCCATAGATATATCCTCCCAAGGAACACTAGGTACAGGCAAAGGTATATATAAACCATGAGGATTGAGTCGTGACTTAGCTTTTTGACATGTAGTGCAGCGAGCAATAAAACACTCAACATCCCATCTCATCTTTGGCCAAAAGAAATGTGTAGCAAGTGCGTCCGCCATCTTCTTCACGCCAAAGTGTCCCATTAATCCTCCTCCATGCGCCTCCTGCAACAACAAAAGACGAATAGAGCTAGCTAGAAAGCATAGCTTGTTAGCACGGAACACAAATCCATCATTAACAACGAACTTGTTCCATGTTCTCCATTCTTTACAATTTTGCAATACATCTTTAAAATCAGCATCATGCACATATTGATCTTTGATGGTCTCCAAACCAAATATTTTGAAGTCAAGTTGTGAAAGCATAGTATAGCGACGAGACAATGCATCAGCAATAACATTTTCTTTACCCTTCTTGTGTTTAATGAGTCTCAATGAATTCAACCCATTTAGCATGTCGACGATTCAGTTTTGCTTGACTTTTAATATGTTTCAAAGATTCATGATCAAAATTTATAACAAATTCTCTGGGCCATAAATAATGCTGCCATGTTTCTAAAGTCTGAATAAGAGCATATAATTCTTTATCATAAGTAGAAAAGTATGCAACAGGTTTGCCATCTTGTAATAACACACCTCCTAATCCAATTCCACTAGCATCACATTCAAGCTCAAAAGTCTTATTAAAATCAGGAAGTTGGAGTAAAGGAGCATGTGTCAACTTATCTTTCAATACCGTGAAGGCTTCTTCCTGTGCGGTACCCCAAACAAAAGGCACATCTTTCTTTGTAAGCTCATTGACAAGTGCAACAATGGTGCTGAAATCTCTCACAAAACGCCTATAGAATCCAACAAGGCCAACAAAACTCCTCACTTGTGTGACTGTTTTGGGCTGCAGCCAACTCTCAATAGCTTCAATCTTGG
Organism: Triticum timopheevii; assembly: GCA_963921465.1. NCBI lineage: Eukaryota > Viridiplantae > Streptophyta > Magnoliopsida > Poales > Poaceae > Triticum > Triticum timopheevii. Next base: position 277,395,764 of record OY997266.1, on the reverse strand, counting down.
CTTTATCAACTTCAATTCCCTGTGGAGTAACAACATAGCCAAGAAAAGATACTCGCTCGGTGCAAAAGGTGCACTTCTCAAGGTTACCAGACAAACGTGCATCATGTAGAGCAATTAAAACAGCACGTAAATGTTCCAAATGTTCCTCCAAAGAGTTGCTATAAATCAGTATATCATCAAAATAGACTACCACAAATCGTCCAATGAAAGCACGTAAAACTTCGTTCATTAATCTCATGAAAGTACTAGGTGCATTAGTTAACCCAAAAGGCATGACTAACCACTCATATAATCCAAACTTAGTTTTAAAGGTTGTTTTCCATTCATCCCCCAATTTCATACGAATTTGATGGTATCCACTACGCAAATCAACTTTGGAGAATATTGTAGAGCCACTCAAGTCATCAAGCATATCATCTAGCCTAGGAATAGGATGACGATAACGAATAGTAATATTATTAATGCCTCTACAATCAACACACATACGCGATGTACCATCCTTTTTTGGCACTACAATAATAGGAACATCACAAGGACTAAGGGATTCACGTATATAACCTTTGTCGAGAAGCTCCTATACTTGACGCATAATCTCCTTCGTCTCCTCTGGATTGGTACGGTACGGCGCATGATTTGGCAGTGAAGCACCGGGAATTAAGTCAATCTGATGCTCAATCCCTTGAATAGGCGGTAATCCCGGTGGCATGTCTTGTGGAAAGACATCAGTGAACTCCTGCAAAATGTTAGTGACAGTAGGAGGCAAAGAGGAAGGCACGTCCTCAAATGAAAATAATGCCTCTTTGCACACAAAAGCATAGCAAATAGATTTGCTGAAATCTAGCTCATCAATATCAGATTTAGTGGCAAGGAAACATGCACTTTTCAATTTAATTTCAGAAGCAACACTAGATGGTTTACTATTAGGCTTCATTTGTTGCTCAAATTCTTTTGCCACAATCTGATTTTCACTCTTATTTTTCTCCTGTTTTGCTTTATTAGCTCAATTAATATCATCTTTCAAAATGGAATCAAGAGTCATAGGAAGCAAAGTAATATTTTATCCTTATGAAGAAGAGTATACTGATTGTTTCTACCATGGTGTACAGAATTTTTATCAAATTGCCATGGCCGACCAAGTAATAAGGAACATGCTTGCATAGCTACCACATCACAATCAACATAATCAGCATATGTAGAGATACTAAAATACACACGAACAGTACATGTTACCTTAACCTTGGCGCTGTTGTTGAACCATTGGATGTAGTAAGGATGTGGATGTGGTCTTGTGGTGAGAGATAGCTTCTCCACCATCTCCATGCTAGCCAAGTTGTTGCAGCTCCCTCCATTTATGATGACGCGCACAGAACGTTCCTTCAAAACTCCCTTTGTATGGAACAAATTATGCCTCTGATTTTGCTCAGCTTGTGTGACATCCACACTCAAAACAATTTGAGCAACTAAACATTCATACCTGTCAGCGTCTTCAGGAGCCATGTATTGCGTCTCATGATCAGAATCATCTCCACCATGTTCTTCACGTGTAATAAGAGCCAAAGTCTCCTCATCATATTCACTAGCGGACTCATACCCACCATCCTAAGTAGCAATCATCACACACTGAGATTTGCATTCTCTCGCATAATGACCTCTTCCTTTACAACGACGACAAATAATATCACTTGTGTGCCCTGTTGATGCCATGGAAGAAGAAGAACTCTGTGTAGGCCTGGCAGGTGCACTCTTGGCAGATAATGGTGGTTGTGCCTGCTTTCTTGTATCACGGCTGGAGATGGCACCTGATGGAGGTGCTAGTGCAGTGGAAGTAGAAGATGCACACGGTGTCCATGATGAAGGTCGACCTGCAAAAAAGTTAGTTCGCGCCAATGCTTGTCGATCCTGCACTTCACGTTCAGCTTTACAAGCAAGACGGAATAAACGAGTGATATTAGTATACTCCTTATACTCTAGAATGGTCTGAATCTCTCTATTTAATCCACCCATAAAACGTGCAAGCATAGCTTCGTTCTCCTCAACAATACCACATCTAATCATGCCAGTTTGTAATTCCTAATAATATTCTTCTACAGAGTTTTGTCTTAAACGCTGCAATTTTTGAAGCAATTCTCGTTGATAATATGGTGGAACCCAACGAGTACGCATAGCGGTTTTCAAAGCAGCCCAAGTAGCTGGAATAGGATATAATCTACAATGTTCAGACCACCATACACATGCAAAACTAGTGAAAGCACAAACAGCAGCAGCAACCCGTCTCTCCTCGGGATATTCTAAACATGTAAAAAGTTGTTCAGTTTCTAACTCCCAAGTAAGATATATATTAGGAACATATCTTGATGTAGGGTAGAACCCTTGGAGGGACCTTTTCACACTTGGAGGGAAAAAAGGAGAGAAACCACAAGAACAACAAGAACACAAAGATGAACACAAGAGGCAATCACTCCAACAATTCCCGATTACACATCCACTAGGGTAACAACACAAGATCCACAAGTCACAAACACAATCAAAGGAAATATACAATGGCAAAGTTCATCCCAAAATCCAAAGGAGATGGGGTCTTGAAGATAGTCTTCTCCTTATGGAGGTCTTGAAATCCTCAAGGATTCTTCCCTAGGGGGGTCTTGATCCTCCAAGGAAGAAGGTGAGGGAGCAAAGCTCACAAATATCTCATCTAATACTTTGCTAACCCTAAACATGGTCCTAGGTACATAATATATAGCCTTGGGGTCGAAGGAGAAGAAGTGGAGCCGAAGATGCAATCTCAGACGGCCATCCTGGGAGGCCCGTGCGCACAGGGGTCCCGTGGGCACGGTACAGGCCCGTGCACACGGGGTGCTCCAGCGTCAGATTCCTGTGTAGTCCGTGGGCACGGGATCTTGGGGGCCCGTGCGCACGGGGTTGCCTAGAGCCTCCTGTGCAGCTGTTGTTCTCCTTGTTCTTGGTCCTCACGGCCTTGGGGTGGTTCTCCTTCTCCTTGGTGATGCTCCTGAGCTTCTTGGTGATGTTCCTCTTCATACCTAAGGAGGCATAGTATATTTTGGTGAGGTAGTAAACATGTTCCGTTCGTGTCCATATGCAAGTCTAGTAGGAAGGAGTTCACCTCGGTTTCCAAAGCACGTGCTCTTGCTCTTGTCATGGGTCCTCGTGGGGTTGGATGTGTCGGTGTTGAGTCCATGGGGATGATGGAAGGATGCTCCGCATCATCTCCCCTCCCTTGGGAAAGATCCGACCTCGGATCAAAATCATCATCACCATGGAAAGGCGAGAGGTCTTTGACGTTGAAGATGTCGCTCACGTTGTACTTGTCTTGTGGGAGTTCAATCTTGTTGGCGTTGTCGTTGTAGTGTGCTAGCACCTTGAATGGTCCATCGGCTCGAGGGAGAAGTTTGGACTTGCTTTCGTTGGGGAAGTGGTCCTTGCGAAGGTGTAGCCACACGAGATCGCCTATGTAGAAGATCATGGGTTGCTTGTTGACGTTGAGCTTGGTTGCTAGTCGTTGTACTTGGCGCTCGATGATGTTCCTTGTATCTTCATGCATCTTCTTGATGTAGCTTGCTCGGGCACTCGCATCCATGTTGGTGTGCTCTTGTAGAGGAAGAGGTAGAATGTCCAATGGAGACAACGGGTCGAGGCCATAGACGACCTCGAAGGGGGACTTGCCGGTAGTCGAATGTCTTGCAGGGTTGTAGGCGTACTCGGCGATGGGTAGACACGCCTCCCACTCCTTGATGTTCTTCTTGATCAACACACGAAGTAGAGTGGATAGTGTCTGGTTTGTCACCTCTGTTTGGCCGTCTGTTTGAGGATGGTATGTGGATGAGAACAAGAGCTTGATTTCGAGCTTGGCGCATAGAGTCTTCAAAAAGTAACTCAAGAACTTGACATCGCGGTCGAAGACGATTGTCTTTGGCACTCCATGGAGGTGCAAGATTTCCCTACAAAAGAGATTCGCAACATGTGAAGCATCGTCTATCTTGTTGCAAGGAATGAAATGTGCCATCATAGAAAATTGGTCCACAACAACAAATACGGAATCCTTTCCATTTTGATTTCTAGGCAAACCAAGTACAAAATCCATACTAATGTCTTCCCAAGGTTGATAAGGAATAGGAAGAGGCATGTAAAGACCATGAGATTGAGCTTTAGACTGAGCTTTGCGACATGTTGAACATCGGGTGGTGAAGCGTGAGACGTCGCGGAACATCTTGGGCCAAAAGTAGTTCTTGGAGAGCGTGGCAAAAGTCTTGTCGCGTCCAAAGTGTCCCATGAGTCCGCCTCCATGAGCCTCTTGCAAAAGGAGCAAACGAAGAGAAGACTCGGGTATGCATAGTTTGTTAGATCGCATAAGATAACCATCCTTGATGTAATATTGTTCCCAAGGTGTATGCATCAAACATTTAGCATAATGAGGTGCAAAAGATGTGCTCAAAGCCAATAACATTCAACTCAAGTTTAGTGACAAGCGTGCATATGCGTGAAAGTGCATCCGCAACTACATTTTCCTTACCCTTAATGTACTTGATCACATATGGGAAAGATTCAATAAATTCACTCAATTTGGCATGACGCTTGTTCAACTTAGTTTGACCTTTTAAGTACTTAAGCGTTTCGTGATCGGTATGGATGACAAACTCATGAGGTCTAAGATAATGTTCCCAAACATGTAGTACACGCACTAAAGCATACAATTCTTTTTCATAGATGGGATAGTTAAGTTGAGCACCAGAGAGTTTTTCACTAAAATATGCAATTACTCGTTTTTCTTGCATCAAAACTCCGCCAATTCCGGTACCACTCGCATCACAATGAACCTCAAAAGTTTTGTCAAAGTTGGGCAAAGCAAGAATCAGAGCATGAGTAAGCAAACACTTGAGCTCATCAAAAGCGGTGGATTACAAAGATCCCCAAACAAAAGGAGCATTCTTCTTACTCAATGCATGCAGAGGAGCGGCGATAGTGCTAAAATCTTTCACAAAGCGACGATAAAAACCTGCTAGACCAAGAAAACTACGCGCTTGTTGCAAATTGGTGGGTTGGGGCCAAATTTTAATTGCTTCAATTTTAGTTTCATCAACATGGACACCCTTGGAAGATACAACGAAACCCAAGAAAACCACTTTGTCAACACCAAATGTGCATTTTTTCATGTTTGCATAAAGACTTTCCTTGCGAAGTATTTGCAAAACAACCCTAACATGATCAAGATGCTCTTTCATGGTTTTGCTAAACACAAGAATATCATTGAAGTAAACCACAACGAAGACTCCAATATAAGGTCGAAGTACATGATGCATGAGACGCACAAAAGTACTGGGATCCTCCGATAAACCCATAGGCATAACTAACCATTCATATAATCCAAATTTGGTTTTGAAAGCCGTTTTTCATTAATCACCCTCTTGTATGCGTATTTGATAATAGACACTTTTAAGATCAATTTTTGAGAAAAAGTTGGCTCCACTAAGTTCATCAAGGATATCATCTAGGCGAGGAATGGGATGCCTATAGTGAACGGTGATAGCATTTATAGGTCTACAATCGGAACACAAGCGGAAACTTCCATCGGATTTAGTTACAAGTATAACGGGAACGGCACAAGGGCTTAAGCTTTCACGTACATGACCGTTGTCGATTAGTTGTTGTACTTGCCGTTGAATCTCTTTGGTTTCTTCTGTATTGACATGGTATGGGGCTTTGTTTGGAAGTGGCGCTCCGGGGAAGAGGTCGATTCGATGCTCAATGCCTCGTAGAGGAGGTAGACCCGTAGGTAGCTCATCGAGGAAAACATCTTGAAATCCCTGCAAAAGAGATTGAAACACCAAAGGTAGCTCGTGAGCGGTGTTAGTTTTGGGTTCTCCATCCTTGCACACAAGGATAAAGTGCATCACACTCGATGGGTTCTCACACACTTCTCTCATCTCACTTTTTGTGGCAAAGAGCATGAGGTTTTTCTCTCTACGCGAAGAGGCGCTCAAGTTTGGCTTGTTGCTCTCACTCATGTGTGGGTGGCTCACTTTCTCACTCTTCTCTCTATGGTGGGTGGCTTGCTTGTCGGCTATCACTTGACTAGGAGACATAGGTCGTAGCACATAATCCTTCCCTTTCATCTTGAAGCTATAGTGATTGGTACGCCCATTGTGGATAACACCACGGTCGAATTGCCATGGCCGACCAAGAAGGAGGTGGCAAACGGTCATTGGTACCACATCACACTCCAAAGTGTCCTCATATGCACCAATTTTGAAGGAGACTTGGACCGTATGCTCAACTAGTATAGTGCTGGAGTCGCTTAGCCATTGAACCTTGTAGGGGTGCGGGTGCTTCCTCTTGACCAATTGGAGCTTGGAGCATAATTCTTCACTTGCCAAGTTTTGACAACTACCTCCATCGATGATCACCTTGACTGACCTTCCATTGATGCCGGCCTTGGTGTGGAAGATATGGCATCGTTGGTCTTCTTCTTGTTGATGTTGAAGTGTCAAGACCTTGGAGACAACAAGGGCAGGGATCGAATCCTCATCACAAAAGACTCTATCATCTTCGTCCTCATTCACGCGCCGGTGCATCGCTACTTTCTCAATAGCTTCCATTTCATCTTCACTCATTGAGTCGTAGGTGCCATCGTCGTTGAGGATCATGGTGCGCTTGTTTGTGCATTCATAGGACTTGTGGCCTCAGTCACCGCAAGTGAAACACTTGAAGGAGCTTGTCTTGACGGTCTCATCGGTCGGAGTAGATGAAGAAGCATGCGGCTTGAAGTTGCTTGTAGGAGGAGGAAGACGACTTGAACTTGATGAAGGTTTCTTGTAGCTTGGCTTGTCGTCGTTGCTTGGAGAAGGCTTGGTTGATGTAGATGTCGGAGGAGTTGTTGAAGCTTGATTGTTGGAGAAGCCGTATGTCTTGGATGAGTACTTGGCGTACTTGAAGTCATCTTGCACTTGGCGTTCTGCCTTGGTCGCTTGATGCACGAGCTCGATGAGGTTGGAGTAGGGTTGAAAGTCGACGATCTTCTTGATGGGATGATTGAGTCCGTTCAAGAATCTTGCCATTGTTTGCTCATCATCTTCCTTGACATTGGCTTGAATCATGGCTATCTCCATTTCCTTTTAGTATTCTTCAACACTCTTTGCACCTTGCTTGAGGAGTTGTAGCTTCTTGAAGAGATCACGGTTGTAGTAGGTGGGCACAAATCGTGCTCGCATGACATCCTTCATTTGAGCCCAAGTGGTGATTGGAGGGTCACCTCTTGCTTCTCGGCGCTCAAGGACTTGTTCCCACCATATGAGCACATAGTCTTGGAACTCAAGTGATGCCATTGCGATCTTCTTCTCTTCCTCATAGTTGTGCGAACGAAAGATTTTGTTGACCTTCATGCCCATGATAGGTACTCTTCGGGATCATTGCTTCCATTGAACTTGGGCATTGTAAACTTTAGCTTGCCATAGCGCTGCTCTTCATTGTGTTGTTGGCGATGGTGATGATGACGCCCTTGACGTGGCGGATAATCATCGTCATGTTGCTCTTGGCGTGGAGGAAGTCCATGATCAACTTGCTCTTGTTGACCTTGAGGTTGAGGAGGAGCTTGTCGAGCTTGTGGAGGAGCTTGAGGAACTTGACGTTGCACACGTGGTTGGTAGTTCCTTTCTTGTATTTCTTCTCGAAGGGCTTCCTCTTGATTGCGCCGTTCGCGATTGCGGTTGGCGATGGCTCGACTTGATTCTTGAAGGGCACGTTCCGCCTCAAGAGCTTCTCCTTCTCGTTGTTGTTGTTGAAGACGGTGAGCCTCGCGTCTTGTTCCTCTTGATGTAGACGCGCTCGTTCTTCTTCTTCTTGACGACGAAGACATTGTCATTCTTGAGCTTGAGCAAAAGCGACTTGGATTGATTGAGGACGAGGAACTTGCTCATTGACTTGCTCTTGTGAATGCTTGACGTGTAGTGGGTTGCGAGATGCATGACGGTCTTGATGCGCGGCTCATCGAAGAATGGTCAATGACGGTGTACTTGAGCCGGAGAAGGTGTCGTCGGAGTGTCGACTTGAGTGGCTCCATCTTGAGTAGGAAGAAGTAGAAGGGGCCCGGTTGACCAACAAATCTCGGATCTCGTCCATTCTTGCATCGTTCTCTTGCTTGTGCGCGTCGAGCTTGTTGTCGAAGTAGTCTCGTGTACGTTGCTCGGAGAGTCGCAAGTCGATGGCGAGGTTGTCGATGCGATCGTTCATTTCTTGTTGCTCTTGATGTAGTGCTCGTTGTGCACCAAAGAGGTGGCTCTGGGTGACGAATGATGACATGTTGTCGTCTTGCTCGATGAAGAGTGGGTTGGTAGAGGAACTTGGCCTATCCATCTGTCGGGGAAACTGATCCATGGACACCTATGGGACCGGCGGACCGAGCCCCTTTCGGTTCGGCGAGGGGCGGAGATCGCGTGAAGAGCAGATCGAGGCAAAGCACACGAGCAGTTTACCCAGCTTCGGAGCTCTCCGGAGAGATAATACTCCTACTGCTGCATGTCTGACTGTATCGAGTTCTTGCTCGGGAGCGCTGAGTGCTACAGTACACACTAGCTGCTAACAAGACCGAGCATGAGTGTTTTCTGCCTTCCAACCCCGTCTACGTTGCGCATGGGCCTCCTTTTATATGCTTAAGGGGTCATCGACAGGTGGCAACGTAGACAAGGGTAAAAATGGAAAGGTGTTGCGGTTGGTACAACTACTTGTACAGTGTATCATACCTAACCCTGACGGCAGGGGACAAAGGCATTAAATGACCGTCTGCGTCGCCCAAATAGTGCAAAAAGGGACCGTCAGGGACGCCACCGCTTGCCACGATGGCAATCTTGTCAGCGTCGCTTGCCACCGCGCACCGCTGGCTGCACAGTCTCCTGCCACGCGCGCCTAGAAAGGTCCCAGGGCGACACGTTGGTGGATGTGCTGGAGCACTGGTACAGAGTGGTAGCCTGCCGCGGCAAGCGCTTTGCCGTGGTCGTTGTCTTGTCGCGTCCGGAACGCAGACCGGGCCTTGCCGGGACGCGTGGAGCGTTGCAGCAAGTCCTTTAAGATGCCTTGGTTGGCCTTCCCGGCAAGCTCCTCTTGCCGGGGTCTTGTCTTCTTGGCTTGAATACTTTGTTCTTGAATGGCTCCAAAGGAACCACGGAGGACCTTGGCGGTCACCCGGCAAGCCTTGCTGCGGGTTGCTGCGACTGCCCGTGCACAAGTTCGGGATACTATGGTACCCCTACTCTAGTACGCCGACAGGAGCCCTCGGGCCTGGGCCATACACGGTGCCGAGCGCTGTTGGGCCAGGCCCAAAAACAGGGCACGGGCACGCGCGGCCTGGGTTACGCCGTATCTTACTCCGTATCCACCGCGCCCTCCCCAAACAGCACGCATTGAATGCGGCGTCGTGGGAGAGATCATGGGTGGTTTCTTTATTCGGAAAGACGGAACGTCTGCCCCCTCCCTCTTTATAAGCAGGGGAAACAGGGGCAGTTCGTCCATCTCGCCGGTTGCTATCCCAATCTCAGAAACTTCCGCCGCCCCTCCCTTTCTTCCCAAAGCTGAAAGAGAGCAGCGCTCCGGCCCCCATCGCAACCAGCACCATCAACGCCGTCGATCTCCCCCACCACCTCCGCCATGGCTCCGAAAGCCGGCAAGGGGAAAGCCATGAAGTCGACCGAGGCGCAGCGGCTCGTGGCGCTGCGAAAGGAGCGGACAACCTTCCCCCCCAAGCTCGCCGCGAAGGAGCTGAGGGAGTACTACTACCTCTTCTGGTCGACGGAGACGCGAGCGCATCCGCGCACGAAGGTACTCTCCGCCGCCGCTTCGGAACGGGCTCCGCATGGATATCCCTTTTTCGCGTTGTTCTTCTACTGCGGGCTCTGCCCGCCTTTCTCTGGATTCTTCTGCGACATTATGAACACCTACGGGTTCCACCTCCTTGACTTCACCCCCAATGTCGTTCTGACCATGGCAGTTTTCGCACATCTCTGCGAAAACTTTGTCGGAGTCCATCCAAATGTAGCTCTTTTCCGCCACTTCTTTATGCCCCGAGTTGAGAGAGGGGAGCCTTTATCCGGCGGAATCGCCTAGATCTCGAGAGCCGGCAAGAAGGAAGCTTATCTGGAGGGAGAGCTCCGCGGCAAGTGGGAGGAATGGAGAGCAGACTGGTGCTGGATTGTCGAGGAGAACCCGCAGCCATTTACCGCCCAGCGCCAAGCCCCAGTAGCGCGCGGCAACGATTGGAGCAACGTGGCCCCGGAAGACGATAGGCTGAAGATTGCCGTCACCCGGATCCTACGCCTCAGGCTTGCCGGGCTCACTGTAGGCGCCGTTGGCGCAGATTTTCTTTGCCGCCGCATCGCCCCCCTGCAGGAGAGGAGGAGACCTGCCTGGGAGTTCCAGAATGCGGCGGACATCATGAGGCTGCGCCCGGGCCTCAACTTTAACTTCACTATCCTGGAACTGGACGCGATGCTCAAGGAACTGTTCAAACACGACCCTCAACATCCCGAAATGTTCAGGTTGCCGAAGGATGTCGTTCCGCTGTGCAAGAACTCCTCGCTCGACCGCATCCGTGCAATGATGCCGCTGTGCGATTCGCATGGAATTGTCCCAACTTGGCAAGAGCCTGCAGACGACGTCGTGCAGGAGTTTTTTGACGGCTTGGTAGAAGTGTCGGTCTGCTCCGATGAACAGAAAAGCCTTACTCGCGACACCACCGATGCGGAGATGCAGCGCATCGCCACTAGGCTGGAAGAGGCGGCGGCAGCTGCTGCCACGGGCGAGTTTGGATTCACCGTGGAGGAGGCAGAGGCAGCAGAGGAGGCAAGCCTTGCCGAGCGAGAGGAGCTTGCCGGCAAGGGAGAGCTTGTCGGGCCTGAAGTCGAGTCAAGCGATCCCGCCGAGGGTGCGAGCGGCTCGTTGGAGATCAACTCCTCTTCCTCCTCATCTTCAGACAGCTCACCGCAAGCAGAGCCCCCAGCTCCACCAAGAAGGCGTCTTCGCAAGGCCGGGGACGTAGCGGGGCGGCAGACAAGTCAACAGACGCCGCGCCGTGCGACACGCTCTACCGTGGCAAGCACTGTTGCCGCGGGAGCACCTCACGCTGTTGCGGCAACTGGAGCGGGGTCCTCCTGGACCACCGCTTCTGCTCCTACCAAGCGGCTAAGGGAACCTACTCCTCCGCCTCATCGCGCCGAAGGTGGGCCGGACTTCGACCTCTCCGCGCTCAGCTCCAACGAGGAAGAAGAAGAGTAAAATTCTTTGCTGTACTTGTAGTTCTTCAATTCTTGTTGTTTTGTCTTGTATCTGATTTGCTTTACTCCGAACCCATTCCTTTTCAGGACTCTGGCCCAAAGAGCGGCGAAGAGAGCCAAGGCCCCGGTGATTGTCATCGAGGACGAACCCACCGCGATAGCAGGGGATGTGTCCGAGACCACCTTGTCGGACCCGGCTACTATTCCCCAAAGCAGCCCCCAGCGCAGCCCCCAGCGTAAGTATATGGTTTACTTCCCGCTATTAGGCGCGCATGGGTGTTCTTTATTTTGCTGACATCTGACTATTGGTTTGTGTAGGAGCAGAGCAGCCTCACCAGGAGCGCTCGGAAGCCGCCCCCGACATGCCATCTGCTTCGACTACACCGCCAAGGGAGGGTTCCCCGGCAAGGGAGCGTTCTCCGGCAAGGGAGAATTCTCCGGCAAGGGATAGTTCTCCGGCAAGGGATAGCACCAGCGGCCCCCCGGTGGCGGAGCCCATGACTGTAGAACCCAGTACAGGTAATCCTCTTGCCTGAAAACTTCCCTTGGGTTCTTCTTCTTCTGATTTTCTTCTTGGATATTTGCTTGACTTTTCTCCCTTTTCCGGTCGTCAGATCCATCTTCCATGGAGCCGATGGAGACCGAGGTCACCGGCAAGGAGAACGCGCGCGGCAATACCGACGACGCCACTGCCACCGAAGAAGAAGCCGACGCTGATGATCCCGCCGGCGAAGAGGCCGCCAAAGCTGCCGCCGCAGAAGCTAGTGAGGGGTCCAGCGATCGCACTGACGGCCCCAAGGCCGCAGGAGCGCCAGGCGCTACGCCGACCGCCGATCCCTCCGCCGCTGCCGCAGCATCAGGCTCCGAAGAGCCCCAGCCCGGCGCCTATCTGAAGGCCGGCAATGGCGTCTTCATCAAGCTCCCCTGGGCGTCAAGCTCCAGGGCGCCGGTCGAAGGAGAAACCTTTGATGGAGAGGTGCTCGCCTCCACTGGGCTGACGTTGGTTGATGCACCGAGCAGCAGCAGCGACGAGTCTGAGGAGGAGCGGCTGCTGCGGAAGCTGGTGTCGCTCTACCGCGCTCGGCAGGCCAAGCTAGAATCCTGAGAAGCGCTTGCCATGAAGGCGGGAGTGGACATCGAGAAGCGCGCGGAGGAACTCCGGGTTCTCAACCAGGAAGCTCTCTGGTCCCTGGCAGAGGAGCGGGAGCAACTCGCCGAGGCGCGGAAAGCCTTCCTCCTTGAGAAGGCCGAAGTTGAAGAGCAACAGCGGCTTGCCGCTGAGGAGCTGTTTGCGCGGGAGGGCGAATTGGCGCAGCGGAAAGTCAACCTTGACAGCCACGAGGAGGAGCTTGCGGCACGCGAGCAAACATTCGGCGGGGCTCTCAAGGAAGCAGAGGATGCTGTCGCAGTTGCCGAGGCCGCCAAGAAGGAGCTGGAGACGAAGGTGGCGCAGCTGGAGGCCGATCTCAAGGCGAGCGGTGAAGAGCTTGCCGCACTCAAGCGTGAGCGCGAGATGGACGCCTACACCCTTGGCGAGCTGCAAGGTAGTCTCGCCGAGAAGGGCAAGGAGCTTAGCGCCGCCAAGGATTCCAACGCAGACCTTGAGTTGAAGCTGACTACTTTGACCAAGACACTGGACGGCGCCAGGGAACATGAGGTGGCCTTGAAGGAGAAGATCAAGGCCGAGGAGGCGCTGCTGGCGAGTGCTGCTGTCACCCAGAACACTTTTAGGGAGAATGTGGAGCACTAGACGGAGGGTCTCGTGGATGTTGCCGCAGCCTTCGACAGGGAGCTGGCACAGCTGGGGATGGAGGATCTCGGGTATCCCTCCGATGAGAACCTCCAACCCAGCGCCAAGCTCACCTTGTTCTTCAAAGGCGTGGCGACGGCCCTCCAGCGACTCCGGGAGAGGATCCCAAAGCAGCTGGCCGACGAGTCGCGCAAGATCTGCGCGGGAGCTCTTCAAAAGGTGTTGGTGAAGGTGGCCTTCCGCAACCCAGGCCTCCACCTCACCAACGTCCTCAGGACCTTGCCGCCAGAAGCTGATCTGGAAGCGCTCAAGACCCTTGTCGCACACATTGTGGACAAGGTGAGCGGGATCAAGAGGGTTGAGGGCGATCGCGTAGATTAGGCCGCCCGTTTTCTCCTTTTCTTGTCGCTGCTGGTCATGTTATGAAAACAAGCTGTTAGAGCTGCGACAAGCTATCTTGTAATATAACTTTATTTTGGGTATCGATTGCTATGTTATTTCCTTTACTTGATTCCTTCCTTTGTATGTTTTTGCCCTACGCTTTTAGGGAACTTGTCGGCGCAGGCACCTTAGCCGTGATCCCTGAGTGTGGGACGTCAGCAGCCTGCTGGCGGTGCCGCTACCGACAAGAAACCTTGTCGCAACTAGTCACAGCTCACTTAAGTTGTTGAGCGGACTCGAAACAAAGTAAGGGCACAACTAGCTATGAGTTGGTTCCTCCGGGCACAGGTGTTCCATACAAAGCACGGTCGTTCGAGGAAGATCACTTAAAATTTTAAAACTGATTGCTCAGACTTTGGCAACTTAGCTTATCTGTCGTTTGCTTCCCGGTAAGGCAAAACTTTCTTGAACGACGCCTGGTCCACACCATTATCTTCTCCTTTCCCCCCGGCAAACTTGTGGGCGAGGGAACCTTCCTTTCTTTGAGAAAGAGAAAGAAGAGAAAATAAAGATATGGAGCCTTAAGGCTCGTTATTGCTTACCGGGGGTAGGCGCTGCACAAAGTGTCAGATAACACATGCAAAAAATAGAAAGCATGAAATTGACAAGATGTGCGGAGCACATGAGCTTTACTTATGCACGGGGTCTGCGCCCGGCTTTGTACAAAGGATTACATGCAACAGCGGCAAGACTAGTACAAAAGGTGGTTGCCAGAACAGGTTCTGGCAACCGCGCCTTACGGGTAAAACTTACAAAGATGCTCAATGTTCCAGGAGTTGCTCACCGGAATGCCATCTTCGGTCTCAAGGCGGACAGTGCCAGGCCTAGTGACTTGTTTCACCCGGTAAGGGCCTTCCCACTTCGGTGTCAACTTGTTGGAATTCTTGGCGGACTGAACGCGCCGAATAAGAAGGTCGCCTTCCTCGAGACTTCTGGCATTAACTTTGCGGCTATGGTAGCGGCGCAAAGCTTGCTGGTATCGAGCAGCTCGTACAGCTGCCTGAAGACGGTCTTCCTCAAGGAGCAGCGCGTCATCTTGTCGCAGATGCTCTTGCTCAAGCTCATCATAAGCGAGCACTCGACGTGACCCGTATACGAGTTCCGTGGGGAGAACTGCCTCTGCTCCATAGACTAGAGCGAAAGGTGTCTGGCCAGTGGCTCGATTTGGCGTCGTCCTGATCGACCAAAGAACCACCGGCAGCTCCTCAATCCAGTTCTTTCCGCACTTGCTCAGCCTGTTGAAAGTCCTAGTCTTGAGCCCGCGCAGCACTTCAGCATTTGCCCTCTCCGCTTGACCGTTGCTTCTCGGGTGAGCAACAGAAGCGAAACAGACCTTGGCGCCAAGATCTTGGATGTACTGCATGAAGGTGCGGCTCATGAATTGTGTGCCGTTGTCGGTGATGATCCTGTTAGGGATCCCGAAGTGGCAAACAATCGACCTGAAGAACTTGACTGCTGACTGTGCTGTCACCTTCCTCACTGCTTCCACTTCCGGCCACTTTGTGAACTTGTCGATTGCGACGTACAAGTACTCAAAGCCCCCGACAGCTCGGGGAAAGGGGCCGAGGATGTCGAGCCCCCAAACCGAAAATGGCCAGGATAAAGGGATCGTCTGGAGAGCTTGGGCTGGCTGGTGTATCTGCTTGGAATGGAACTGGCACGCTTCACACTTGGTTACTTGTGCAGTTGCATCCTAGAGGGCTGTCGGCCAAAAGAAACCTTGCCGGAATGCTTTGCCGGCAAGTGCTCTTGCGCCAATGTGGTGACCACATATGCCTCCATGTATCTCTGCCAACAGCTTTTGTCCGTCTTCCCGGTGAATACACTTCAATTTCACACCGTTGAGTCTTCTTCTGTACAGTGTGTTGTCGACAAACTGGTACATACTTGACTGCCGGGCTACTGTTTTCGCTTCTTCTTGCTCTTCGGGAAGTTCTCCTGTCTGAAGGAAACGGACAATTTGCTGTGCCCATGCTGAAGCTTGCGGCTCGACAACAAGGACTAAAGGCACATCTGCTGCTGTGGGAACATCCGCTTCTACGGCTAGAGCCTGCGGCTCAGCCGGAGCTTGACGTTCCCCGGCAAGCTTGCCGGAGCAAAACTTGTCGGGAGCGTCTGCTTCAACGGAACAAACCCTAGGGCTTGCCGGAGCAGACTGCTCCTCAGCACCCTTGGTGTTGATCTTGGGGACCTTCTTGGCGGCGGCTTCGGGGAGCTCTGCCAGAAAATAGTCACCAGAAATCAACTTCCTCTTCTTGCTCTGTCCAGTTGATGGCGTTACAGACGGCTGAGTCAGTCTGAGCACAAAGATCCCTGGTTCCACAGGTAACTTAAGTGCGGCGCACTTCGACAGGCCATCGGCAATGTCGTTCTGAGCTCTTGGAACATGTTCCATCTGTAGGCCGTCAAAGTGCTCTTCTAACTTTCTCACTTCATCAACGTAAGCTTCCATCAACGGACTCTGATAATTCTTGTTCACTTGGCGGACGACAAGTTGCGAGTCACCCCTGACAATGAGCTTCTTGATCCCAAGGTCTGCTGCGATCCTGAGACCGGCAAGCAAACCTTCATACTCTGCGGTATTGTTCGTTGCTTGCTCCTTGGGAAAGTGCATCTGGACTACGTACTTGAGGTGCTCTTCGGTGGGCGCAACAAGTAGCACGCCCGCACCGGTGCCTTGCAGCGAGAAGGCACCATCAAAGTACATCAGCCACTCTTTGCTTGCTTCCTTGATGGTGATGCTCGTTTCTGAAATTTCTTCATCTGGTGTTGGCGTCCATTCTGCTATGAATTCTGCCAATGCTCTGCTCTGGATAGTTGAAGTGCTCTCATACTTGAGGCCAAAGCTTGACAGTTCCAGTGCCCGCTCGACAATCCTGCCTGTTGCTTCTGGATTCTGCAGTATCCTCTTCAGTGGAAAACGAGTGACAACTGTGATCTCATGTGCTTGGAAGTAATGGCGCAGCTTTCTCGAGGCCATGAGAAGGCCAAAAAGCAATTTCTACACACCAGAATACCTTGACCTAGCCCCCTGCAGAAGGGAACTGACAAAGTAAATTGGGCGTTGCACCAGTCTCTTCTGTATCTCCTCACGCGCCTGCGCAGATCTATCTTTGTCAGGACCAGAGCTTGTCGGTGAAGTCCCCTGCTTGTCGCTGGATGCATCTGCCGTGGTTGCTGGCTCATCATCCGCCTCCCTCTCCGCTACTAACGCAGCACTAACCACTTAATTGGTTGCCGCTATATATAGCAGCAACTTCTCTTGTGGCCTAGGTGCGACAAGTGTTGGGGTGGAGGACAGGTATCTCTTCAAGTCCTGCAGCGCAGCCTCCGCTTCTGGAGTCCATTTCATTGGACCTGCCTTTTTCAATATTTTGAAAAACGGCAGGGCGCACTCAGCAGACCTAGAGATAAACCTGCTGAGAGCAGCCACGCAACCGGCAAGTCTTCGTACATCCTTAACGCGCTTTGGTGCTTCGATCTGCTCAATGGCCTTGATCTTGTCGGGATTGGCTTCAATTCCCCGCTGAGACACGAAGAACCCGAGAAGCTTGCCGGAGGGGACTCCAAACACACACTTCTCGGGGTTAAGCTTGAGGTTGATCTTGCGTAGATTTGCAAAGGTTTCGTCTAAATCTTGAGTCAGAGTTGCCTTGTCCTTGCTCTTGACCACTATGTCATCCATGTAGGCTTCCACATTTCTGTGCATTTGTGGCTCAAAAGCGTCATGGACTACCCTTGCAAATGTTGAACCAGCATTCTTCAAACCGAAAGGCATCCGTACGAAACAGTATGTGCCACATGGAGTGATGAATGCGGTCTTCTCCTCAACCTCTTTTGCCATGAAGATCTGATGGTATCCTGAATACGCATCAAGAAATAAAAGAAAGTCACATCCGGCTGTGGAGTCAACAATCCGGTCAATGCGCGGCAAGGGAAATGGGTCTTTGGGACAAGCTTTATTAACATAGGTAAAGTCGATACAAAGCCTCCATTTCCCGTTTGCCTTGCACACGACTACAGGATTGGCCAACCACGTAGGATGGAGCACTCCTCTGACAAGGCCTGCTGCTTCCAACTTCTTGATTTCTTCTGCGATGAATTCTTGGCGCTCCACTGCTTGTTTCCTGACTTTCTGCTTGACGGGCCGCGCATGAGGACAGACGGCAAGATGGTGCTTGATTACTTTCCTGGGAACATCGGGGATGTCAGACGGTTGCCACGCAAACACGTCGACGTTCGCCCGCAGGAAAGCACGAGCGCGCTTTCCTATTTAGGGTCGAGAGTGGCACTGATGGTGAAGGTACCACCAGTGCCGTCCTCCTTGGCAGACACCTTCTTGGTCTCTGGCGGAGCTGCCATTGCCTTCTTATGCTTGCCGGTGGAGCTCGATGGTGCGTCCTCGACGGTAGCGCAGCACTCCGAAGAGGTGCGCTTGCCGGAGTGTGCATCCGAACTCTTGTTGGACTTTGCCTTCTTCTTCCCCTCGGGAGCTTCAATGGCAAGTGACTTGCGATCTGTTGCGGCTGCTGCTTCCCGGTAGATCTTGTCGGCGCAGATAAGAGCATCCTTCTTGTCGCCAGGGACAGAGATGACACTTATCGGGCCTGGCATCTTCAGCATGTTGTATGCGTAGTGAGAGGCTGCCATGAATTTGGCGAGTGCTGGACGGCCGAGTATCCCATTGTAAGGCAATGGAAAGTCAGCAACGTCAAAAGTGACCCTCTCAGTCCTGAAGTTCAACTCGCTGCCAAATGTCACCGGCAACGTGATCTTTCCCTTTGGCTTGCTCCTTCCCGTATTGATTCCTTGGAATGTGCCGGTCTCTTCGAGCTCGCTGTCAGGGATCTGGAGTTTCTGGAGTACCGCAGAGGAGATCAGGTTCAAGCCGGCCCCGCCGTCAACTAGCATCTTAGTGACCTTGAGGTTGCGGATAGTTGGTGAAACCAACATCGGCAAGCACCCGACCCAGTTATGCGATCAGGGTGGTCCTCAATATCAAAGATGATAGGCGTGCTGGACCATTTCAGAGGCTTGCGTGACTTGACGGGTGGTTCTGCCGCATTGACTTCCCGCACCCACTGCTTGAGCTGGCGGTGTGAAGTATGCAGAGAAGCACCGCCGTCAACACACAGGACCTCTGTGGCTTTCTGAAACTCCTGCTCATCGGTCTCGTCATCATCCATATCTTCATCCTCGTCGTCATCTTCATCCTTGTCGCGGCCGCGGGGAGGTCTGTCTCCTTGCCGCTGCTTGGCTTGCCGCGGCGTCCTCCTCGGCCGGGGCGTTTCTTGCCGGATCCTCCAGTACCTTTTGGGCCTTCTCCTTGTCGCGTCGCTCGTATTAGGCCTTTTGCTGCTCGACAAGCTGCTCGACCTTCTTGCAGCTCTGGAGATCGTGGCCCTTGGTGCGGTGGATCTTGCAGTACTGCTTGTTGGTGTCGTCCTGCTTGTCGGCGACCGCCACAGCCTGGCAGTTGGTAGCCCCGGATTTCTTGGCGTCACCTCCGTTGCCGGACTGCTCAACGACTAGCACATCTTTCCCTTTCTTCTTCTTGTTGTTCCGCCGCCGGTTTTTCTTTGCCGGGGCAGCATCCTCGCTGTCAGATCCTCCTGCTCCTGTATTCTCTCCGAGGAGTTTCCTCCCTTCCTCAGCACGTGCACACTTGTCGGCCAGGGCATATAGCTCACTGACGTCTCTGATCTTGCACATCGCCATCTCCTCCCGCATCCTGCGGTTACGCACGTTCTGATGGAACGCGCTGATTACCGCGGCAGGGTGGACATCTGGGATGTTGTGATGTACACGGCTGAATCTCTGAATGTACTTGCGCAGGGGCTCTCCTTCCTTCTGGGCGAGCAGATGAAGGTCGCTCTCTTGGCCATGAGGTTTGTGGCCGCCTGTAAAGGCGCCGACAAACTGATGGCATAGATCTGCCCAGGAGGATATGGAGTTATCCGGCAAGTGCATGAGCCAGGACCTGACATTGGGCTTGAGCACTAGCGGGAAGTAGTTGGCAAGGATCTTGTCGTCCCGCCCCCCGGCAGCTTGCACCGTGATGGTGTAGATGCTGAGGAACTCCGACGGATGCGACTTGCCGTCGTACTTCTCTGGTACGTCTGGCTTGAAATTCTTCGTGCTGGGCCACTGGACTTGCCGCAGCTCACGAGTGAACACAGGGCAACCTACCGCGTACGGCAAGTCGCCTGGTTCCCCTGGCGCATGCATGTCGATAGAGGGCTCAGCGCGCTGGTCCGATTGATGCCGCGCTTCTCTTCGGCGCTCGATGCGAGTACGAGCGTCTTCTTGCTGTCGTTCGTGAAGAACTTGGAGCTGATCGCGACGAGCTCGTGGATCTGATGATGCGGTGGAGTCGCTGTCGAGGTAGACCCGGCGAGTCGGCGATCTTGGCCTTCGGGGCGGAGAGTGCACGGTGGTTGCACCCCCACTGGTTTTGTCGCCATCGGCTCGTGCCTAGCAGTCTTTCCGCGGCTGTGATGTACTCGGCTGCTGTGGGGTGTCACCGTTGGCGAAGCCGATGAGACTCTGAATGGTGGCCCTCCATTCGTCGATCTTGTCTGCCGTTGGAGGGTAATCCAGGAGCAGTTGAGCTCGTGCCAAAGCTTCTGCTGGAGTGGTGGGTGGCAGTGGCGAACGGCGCGAGGAGCGGGATATGCTCGGACTTCTAACTATGTTAGAAGGAGCAGTATCCCATCCAGGCGACCGTGTCTCGCTCGCGCCAGCATGTTGGTGTGCATGCTGGTCTTGAGCACCCCGAGATCCACCAGCTCGATCTTGGTCCAACGAACATATGGCACCGCGAGTACCATGACGTTGTCGGTCCCGGGCCTCCTGAGATGGGCGCGGTGCATGTACGGACGCCGAAGTCTGCGCAGCCTTGTCCTTGGACCTGGCAGCACCGTGAGCTCCCTCGTCAACGCCCGCTCTTCCGCCGGCGTCTACCGAAGAGAACCTCCATCCTAGCACCAAGCTCACCTTGTTCTTCAAAGGCGTGGCGACGGCCCTCCAGCGACTCCGGGAGAGGATCCCAAAGCAGCTGGCCGACGAGTCGCGCAAGATCTGCGCGGGAGCTCTTCAAAAGGTGTTGGTGAAGGTGGCCTTCCGCAACCCAGGCCTTAACCTCACCAACGTCCTCAGGACCTCGCCGCCGGAAGTTGATCTGGAAGCGCTCAAGACCCTTGTCGCACCCATTGTGGACAAGGTGAGTGGGATCAAGAGGGTTCAGGGCGATCGCGTAGATTAGGCCGCCCATTTTCTCCTTTTCTTGTCACTGCTGGTCATGTTATGAAAACAAGCTGTTAGAGCTGCGACAAGCTATCTTGTAATGTAACTTTATTTTGGGTATCGATTGCTATGTTATTTCCTTTACTTGATTCCTTCCTTTGTATGTTTTTGCCCTACGCTTTTAGGGAACTTGTCGGCGCAGGCACCTTAGCCGCGAGCGCTGAGTGCGGGACGTCAGCATCCTACTGGCGGTGCCGCTACCGACAAGAAACCTTGTCGCAACTAGTCGCAGCTCACTTAAGTTGTTGAGCAGACTCGAAACAAAGTAAGGGCGCAACTAGCTACGAGTTGGTTCCTCCGCGCACAGGTTTTCCATACAAAGCACGGTCGTTCGAGGAAGATAACTTTTAAAACTGATTGCTCAGACTTTGGCAACTTAGCTTTTCTGTCGTTTGCTTCCCGGTAAGGTGAAACTTTCTTGAACGACGCCTGGTCCACACCATTATCTTCTCCTTTCCCCCCGGCAAACTTGTGGGCGAGGGAACCTTCCTTTCTTTGAGAAAGAGAAAGAAGAGAAAATAAAGATATGGAGCCTTAAGGCTCGTTATTGCTTACCGGAGGTAGGCGCTGCACAAAGTGTCAGATAACACATGCAAAAAATAGAAAGCATGAAATTGACAAGATGTGTGGAGCACATGAGCTTTACTTATGCATGGGGTCTGCGCCCGGCTTTGTACAAAGGATTACATGCAACAGCGGCAAGACTTGTACCAAAGGTGGTTGCCATAACAGGTTCTGGCAACCGCGCCTTACGGGTAAAACTTACAAAGATGCTCAATGTTCCAGGAGTTGCTCACCGGAATGCCATCTTCGGTCTCAAGGCGGACAGTGCCAGGCCTAGTGACTTGTTTCACCCGGTAAGGGCCTTCCCACTTTGGTGTCAACTTGTTGGAATTCTTGGCGGACTGAACGCGCCGAAGAACAAGGTCGCCTTCCTCGAGACTTCTGGCATTAACTTTGCGGCTATGGTAGTGGCGCAAAGCTTGCTGGTATCAAGCAGCTTGTATAGCAGCCTGAAGACGGTCTTCCTCAAGGAGCAGCGCGTCATCTTGTCGCAGCTGCTCTTGCTCAAGCTCATCATAAGCGAGCACTCGAGGTGACCCGTATACGAGTTCCGTGGGGAGAACTGCCTCTGCTCCATAGACTAGAGCGAAAGGTGTCTGGCCAGTGGCTCGATTTGGCGTCGTCCTGATCGACCAAAGAACCACCGGCAGCTCCTCAATCCAGTTCTTTCCGCACTTGCGCAGCCTGTCGAAAGTCCTGGTCTTGAGCCCGTGCAGCACTTCAGCATTTGCCCTCTCCGCTTGACCGTTGCTTCTCGGGTGAGCAACAGAAGCGAAACAGACCTTGGCGCCAAGATCTTGGACATACTGCATGAAGGTGCGGCTCGTGAATTGTGTGCCGTTGTCGGTGATGATCCTGTTAGGGATCCCGAAGTGGCAAACAATCGACCTGAAGAACTTGACTGCTGACTGTGCTGTCACCTTCCTCACTGCTTCCACTTTCGGCCACTTTGTGAACTTGTCGATTGCGACGTACAAGTACTCAAAGCCCCCGACAGCTCGGGGAAAGGGGCCGAGGATGTCGAGCCCCCAGACCGAAAATGGCCAGGATAAAGGGATCGTCTGGAGAGTTTGGGCTGGCTGGTGTATCTGCTTGGAATGGAACTGGCATGCTTCACACTTGGTTACTTGTGCAGTTGTATCCTGGAGGGCTGTCGGCCAAAAGAAACCTTGCCGGAATGCTTTGTCGGCAAGTGCTCTTGCGCCAATGTGGTGACCACATATGCCTCCATGTATCTCTGCCAACAGCTTTTGTCCGTCTTCCCGGTGAATACACTTCAATTTCACACTGTTGAGTCTTCTTCTGTACAGTGTGTTGTCGACAAACTGGTACATACTTGACTGTCGGGCTACTCTTTCCGCTTCTTCTTGCTCTTCGGGAAGTTCTCCTGTCTGAAGGAAACGGACAATCTGCTGTGCCCATGCTGGAGCTTGCGGCTCGACAACAAGGACTAAAGGCACATCTGCTGCTGCGGGAACATCCGCTTCTACGGCGAGAGCCTGCGGCTCAGCCGGACCTTGACGTTCCCCGACAAGCTTGCCGGAGCAAAACTTGTCGGGAGCATCTGCTTCAACGGAACAAACCCTAGGGCTTGCCGGAGCAGACTGCTCCTCAGCACCCTTGGTGTTGATCTTGGTTACCTTCTTGGCGGCGGCTTCGGGGAGCTCTGCCAGAAAATAGTCACCAGAAATCAACTTCCTCTACTTGCTCTGTCCAGTTGATGGCGTTACAGACGGCTGAGTCAGTTTGAGCACAAAGATCCCTGGTTCCACAGGTAACTTAAGTGCAGCGCACTTCGACAGGCCATCGGCAATGTCGTTCTGAGCTCTTGGAACATGTTCCATCTGTAGGCCGTCAAAGTGCTCTTCTAACTTTGTCACTCATCAACGTAAGCTTCCATCAACGGACTCTAATAATTCTTGTTCACTTGGCGGACGACAAGTTGCGAGTCACCCCTGACAATGAGCTTCTTGATCCCAAGGTCTGCTGCGATCCTGAGACCGGCAAGCAAACCTTCATACTCTGCGGTATTGTTCGTTGCTTGCTCCTTGGGAAAGTGCATCTGGACTACGTACTTGAGGCTCTCCGGTGGGCGCAACAAGTAGCACGCCCGCACCGGCGCCTTGCAGCGAGAAGGCACCATCAAAGTACATCAGCCACTCTTTGCTTGCTTCCTTGACGGGGATGCTCGTTTCTGGAATTTCTTCATCTGGTGTTGGCGTCCATTCTGCTATGAATTCTGCCAATGCTCTGCTCTGGATAGTTGAAGTGCTCTCAAACTTGAGGCCAAAGCTTGACAGTTCCAGTGCCCACTCGACAATCCTACCTGTTGCTTCTGGATTCTGCAGTATCCTCTTCAGCGGAAAACGAGTGACAACTGTGATCTCATGTGCTTGGAAGTAATGGCGCAGCTTTCTCGAGGCCATGAGAAGGCCTAAAAGCAATTTCTGCACACCAGAATACCTTGACCTAGCCCCCTGCAGAAGGGAACTGACAAAGTAAACTGGGCGCTGCACCATTCTCTTCTGTATCTCCTCACGCGCCTGCGCAGATCTATCTTTGTCAGGACCAGAGCTTCTCGGTGAAGTCCCCTGCTTGTCGCTGGATGCATCTTCCGTGGTTGCTGGCTCATCATCCGCCTCCCTCTCCGCTACTAACGCAGCACTAACCACTTGATTGGTTGCCGCTATATATAGCAGCAACTTCTCCTGTGGCTTAGGTGCGACAAGTGTTGGGGTGGAGGACAGGTATCTCTTCAAGTCCTGCAGCGCAGCCTCCGCTTCCGGAGTCCATTTCATTGGACCTGCCTTTTACAATATTTTGAAAAATGGCAGGGCACGCTCAGCAGACCTAGAGATAAACCTGCTGAGAGCAGCCACGCAACCGGCAAGTCTTCGTACATCCTTGACGCGCTTTGGTGCTTCAATCTGCTCAATGGCCTTGATCTTGTCGGGATTGGCTTCAATTCCCCGCTGAGACACGAAGAACCCGAGAAGCTTGTCGGAGGAGACTCCAAACACACACTTCTCGAGGTTAAGCTTGAGGTTGATCTTGCGCGGATTTGCAAAGGTTTCGTCTAAATCTTGAATCAGAGTTGCCTTGTCCTTGCTCTTGACCACTATGTCATCCATGTAGGCTTCCACATTTCTGTGCATTTGTGGCTCAAAAGCGTCATGGACAACCCTTGCAAATGTTGAACCAGCATTCTTCAAACCGAAAGGCATCCGTACGAAACAGTATGTGCCACATGGAGTGATGAATGCGGTCTTCTCCTCATCCTCTTCTGCCATGAAGATCTGATGGTATCCTCAATACGCGTCAAGAAATGAAAGCAAGTCACATCCGGCCGTGGAGTCAACAATCTAGTCAATGCGCGGCAAGGGAAATGGGTCTTTGGGACAAGCTTTATTAACATCGGTAAAGTCGATACAAAGCCTCCATTTCCTGTTTGCCTTGCGCACGACTACAGGATTGGCCAACCACGTAGGATGGAGCACTCCTCTGACAAGGCCTGCTGCTTCCAACTTCTTGATTTCTTCTGCAATGAATTCTTGGCGCTCCACTGCTTGTTTCCTGACTTTCTGCTTGACGGGCCGCGCATGAGGACAGACGGCAAGATGGTGCTCGATTACTTTCCTGGGAACACCGGGGATGTCAGACGGTTGCCACGCAAACACGTCGACGTTCGCCCGCAGGAAAGCAACGAGCGCGCTTTCCTATTTAGGGTCGAGAGTGGCACTGATGGTGAAGGTACCACCAGTGCCGTCCTCCTTGGCGGACACCTTCTTGGTCTCTGGCGGAGCTGCCATTGCCTTCTTATGCTTGCCGGTGGAGCTAGATGGTGAGTCCTTGACGGTAGCGCAGCACTCCGAAGAGGTGCGCTTGCCGGAGTGGGCATCCGAACTCTTGCCGGACTTGGCCTTCTTCTTCCCCCCGGGAGCTTCAACGGCAAGTGACTTGCGATCTGTTGCGGCTGCTGCTTCCCGGTAGATCTTGTCGGCGCAGATAAGAGCATCCTTCTTGTCGCCAGGGACAGAGATGACACTTATCGGGCCTGGCATCTTCAGCATGTTGTATGCGTAGTGAGAGGCTGCCATGAATTTGGCGAGTGCTGGACGGCCGAGTATCCCATTGTAAGGCAATGGAAAGTCAGCAACGTCAAAAGTGACCCTCTCAGTCCTGAAGTTCAACTCGCTGCCAAATGTCACCGGCAACGTGATCTTTCCCTTCCGCTTGCTCCTTCCCGGATTGATTCCTTGGAATGTGCCGGTCTCTTCGAGCTCGCTGTCAGGGATCTGGAGTTTCTGGAGTACTGCGGAGGAGATCAGGTTCAAGCCGGCCCCGCCGTCAGCTAGCATCTTAGTGACCTTGAGGTTGCGGATAGTTGGTGAAACCAACATCGGCAAGCACCCGACCGCAGTTATGCGATCAATGTTGTCCTTAATATCAAAGATGATAGGCGTGCTGGACCATTTCAGAGGTTTGCGTGACTCGACGGGTGGTTCTGCCGCATTGACTTCCCGCACCCACTGCTTGAGCTGGCGGTGTGAAGTATGCAGAGAAGCACAGCCTTCAACGCACAGGACCTCTGTGGCTTTCTGAAACTCCTGCTCATCGGTCTCGTCATCATCCATATCTTCATCATCGTCGTCAACATCATCCTTGTCGCGGCCGCGGGGAGGTCTGTCTCTTTGCCGCTGCTTGGCCTTGCCGCGGCGTCCTCCTTGGCCGGGGCATTTCTTGCCGGATCCTCCAGTACCTTCTTGGGCCTTCTCCTTGTCGCGTCGCTCGTATTAGGCCTTTTGTTGCTCGACAAGCTGCTCGACCTTCTTGCAGCTCTGGAGATCGTGGCCCTTGGTGCGGTGGATCTTGCAGTACTGCTTGTTGGTGTCGTCCTGCTTGTCGGCGACCGCCACAGCCTGGCAGTTGGTAGCCCCGGCTTTCTTGGCGTCACCTCCGTTGCCGGACTGCTCCACGACTAGCACATCTTTCCCTTTCTTCTTCCTGTTGTTCCGCCGCCGGTTTTTCTTTGCCGGGGCAGCATCCTCGCTGTCAGATCCTCCTGCTCCTGTATTCTCTCCGGGGAGTTTCCTCCCTTCCTCAGCACGTGCACACTTGTCGGCCAGGGCATATAGCTCACTGACGTCTCTGATCTTGCACATCGCCATCTCCTCCCGCATCCTGCGGTTACGCACGTTCTGATGGAACGCGCTGATGACCGCGGCAGGATGGACATCTGGGATGTTGTGCTGTACACGGCTGAATCTCTGAATGTACTTGCGCAGGGGCTCTGCTTCCTTCTGGGCGAGCAGATGAAGGTCGCTCTCTTGGCCATGAGGTTTGTGGCCGCCTGTAAAGGCGCCGACAAACTGATGGCATAGATCTGCCCAGGAGGATATGGAGTTATCCGGCAAGTGCATGAGCCAGGACCTGACATTGGGCTTGAGCACCAGCGGGAAGTAGTTGGCAAGGATCTTGTCGTCCCGCCCCCCGGCAGCTTGCACCGCGATGGTGTAGATGCTGAGGAACTCCGACGGATGCGACTTGCCGTCGTACTTCTCTGGTACGTCTGGCTTGAAATTCTTCGTGCTGGGCTACTGGACTTGCCGCAGCTCACGAGTGAACGCAGGGCAACCTACCGCGTACGGCAAGTCGCTTGGTTCCCCTGGCGCATGCATGTTGACAGAGGGCCCAGCGCGCTGGTCCAATTGACGCCGTGCTTCTCTTCGGCGCTCGATGCGAGTACGAGCGTCTTCTTGCTGTCGTTCGTGAAGAACTTGGCGCTGATCACGACGAGCTCGTGGATCTGATGATGCGGTGGAGTCGCTGTCGAGGTAGACCGGGCGAGTCGGCGATCTTGGCCTTCGGGGTGGAGAGTGCACGGTGGTTGCACCCCCACCGGTTTTGTCGCCATCGGCTCGTGCCTAGCAGTCTTGCCGCGGCTGCGATGTACTCGGCTGCCGTGGGGTGTCGCCGTTGGCGAAGCCGATGAGACTCTGAATGGTGGCCCTCCATTCGTCGATCTTGTCTGCCGTTGGAGGGTAATCCAGGAGCAGTTGAGCTCGTGCCAAAGCTTCTGCTGGAGTGGTGGGTGGCAGTGGCGAACGGCGCGAGGAGCGGGATATGCTCGAACTTCTAACTATCTTAGAAGGAGCAGTATCCTGTCTAGGCGACCGTGTCTCGCTCGCGCCAGCATGTTGGCGTGCATGCTGGTCTTGAGCACCCCGAGATCCACCAGCTCGATCTTGGTCCAACGAACGTATGGCACCGCGAGTACCATGATGCTGTCGGTCCCGCGCCTCCTGAGATGGGCGTGGTGCATGTACGGACGCCGAAGTCTGCACAGCCTTGTCCTTGGACCTGGCAGCACCGTGAGCTCCCTCGTCGACGCCCGCTCTTCCGCCGGCGTCTACCCCACCACCCGCTTGCTCCGGTGGTGGTGGGATCGACGCGGACGGAGCAGCCACCTCCGAAGCCTTCTTGTTCGGTGGCATGTCAATGAAGAAGATGAAGATCTAGCTCGTGTGAACGCCGGATCAGGTTCACACAGCCTCGACGCCCCCTACCTGGCACGCCAAAGATGTCGGGGAAACTGATCCACGGACACCTATGGGACCAGCGGACCGAGCCCCTTTCGGTTCGGCGGGGGGCGGAGATCGCGCGAAGAGCAGATCGAGGCGAAGCACACGAGCAGTTTACCCAGCTTCGGAGCTCTCCGAAGAGATAATACTCCTACTGCTGCATGTCTGAGTGTATTGAGTTCTTGCTCGGGAGCGCTGAGTGCTACAGTACACACTAGCTGCTAACGAGACCGAGCGTGAGTGTTTTCTGCCTTCCAACCCCCTCTACGTTGCGCATGGGCCTCCTTTTATATGCTTAAGGGGTCACCGATAGGTGGCAACGTAGACAAGGGTAAAAATGGAAAGGTGTTGCAGTTGGTACAACTACTTGTACAGTGTATCATACCTAACCCTAACGGCAGGGGACAAAGGCATTAAATGCCCGTCTGCGTCACCCAAATAGTGCAAGAAGGGACCGTCAGGGACGCCACCGCTTGCCACGATGGCAATCTTGTCAGCGTCGCTTGCCACTGCGCACCGCTGGCTGCACAGCCTCCTGCCACACGCGCCTGGAAAGGTCCCAGGGCGACACGTTGGTGGATGTGCTGGAGCGCTGGTACATAGTGGTAGCCTGCCGCGGCAAGCGCTTTGCCGCGGTCGTTGTCTTGTCGCATCCGGAAGCTTGTCGCTCACCGGGCCTTGCCGGGACGCGTGGCGCGTCGCGGCAAGTCCTTTAAGATGCCTTGGTTGGCCTTCCCGGCAAGCTCCTCTTGCCGGGGTCTTGTCTTCTTGGCTTGAATACTTTGTTCTTGAATGGCTCCAAAGGAACCACGGAGGACCTTGGCGGTCACCCGGCAAGCCTTGCCGCGGGGTGCTGCGACTGCCCGTGCACAAGTTCGGGATACTAGGGTACCCCTACTCTAGTACGCCGACACCATCATAAGAAAGTGGTGGTGAGTAGGAAAATGAGAGAACAAAACCAAAGTTACCTTTTCCGAAGATTGTGGATGTAACAAGTACGATCCCACGTGATGTTACAATAGGGGAATTGGTACAAGGAATTGTTTCTCAGACCTACAAGTAAATGGTCTATGGAGGAGCTTGGTTAGGAAAGGCACAAATAATTCAAGCAAATGTTAGTCAAGATGTTGATAAAGTTGAGAAGATTCACAAAAGGCAAATAAGGCAAATAGATCAACCTCCCAAGATAACATGAGGAACACACACACGGAAGATAAATGGGATCCGCACAACCAAGGGGTGAGCTCGAAGATGTCTATTCACGGGAAAAGCTCTTGTCATACGGATACTAGAGAGACGCTAGCTCGATTGCACTAATGGGCTAGATACGCTAGTGCACCCACCTAATAGAGAAATCACTCGTCTCACTATCCCAAGTATGCTTATGTATGTGGTGACCAGGATGATGCACGTATGCTAAGAGGCTCGATGCTATTGCTTATAAGCTCTTTGCTTCTCTTCTCTTTTGCTTAAAAGCTTTTTTTTCAACTATGCCATAATGCTTGATATACGAGCCACACAACAAGGTAACAAGTAGTAAATGCACGGGATGGACGGAACACTAAATGGTGCACTAAGGTGTGGCACGTCAATACTCAAAAAGCTAGTCTCGATGGGTAAGCCACGCAAAAGGGCTCGGAGCTATCAAGTTAATGGCAAGGGAGTACAAGGTGTCGTCGAGGTTACCGTCCTTGCTTATGGTTGAAGATGATCTTGTCGAAGCCGATGTGTTGTCTGAGTCGAAGATTGGTGGCGATGATGACCACTTGCGCCTAATTAGCCGAAACACCTTAGGATACAAGAGAAATCGCAATCGAACACTCAAACAAACACGTGGAATGGTGCGGAAGAACACGAGAGGTGGTGGTGGAGCAAAATGAGAAAAACAGAAAAATGGCCGAAACTTCCTGGATAGCCCGTGCGCATGGGGTAAGTGAGGCCCGTGTGCATGGGGTCCCGTGTGCACGGGGTCCCCTGATAGCGGACGAACTGCTCGGATCCCGTGGTGATTTGCAAGTTTTTGGCCAAATTCAATGGGTGGAAGGGTGGTGATGAAGGTGAAGGGGTAGATCCACTTTCCAAACACCAAATTCATGGATCAAATCAACCCAATCTCACAAGATCAACAAATTGCAAGAAAAATTTTTGGGGCTATTTTTGGTGGGGATTTTCGGATTAGGACGAAAAACAACAAAATCAAGCTAGAAAGTGGAAGGTATGGACTCCAAGATGTAAATCAACGTGGCTCATGATACCAAGATGATGTAGGGTAGAACACTAGGAGGGACCTTTTCACACTTTGAGGGGAAAAAGGAGAGAAACCACAAGAACAACAAGAACACAAAGATGAACACAAGAGGCAATCACTCCAACAATTCCCGATTACACATCCACTAGGGTAACAACACAAGATCCACAAGTCACAAACACAATCAAAGGAAAGATACAATGGCAAAGTTCATCCCAAAATCCAAAGGAGATGGGGTCTTGAAGATAGTCTTCTCCTTATGGAGGTCTTGAAAACCTCAAGGATTCTTCCCTAGGAGGGTCTTGATCCTCCAAGGAAGAAGGTGAGGGAGCAAAGCTCACAAATATCTCATCTAATACTTTGCTAACCCTAAACATGGTCCTAGGTACGGAATATATAGCCTTGGGGTCGAAGGAGAAGAAGTTGAGCCGAAGATGCAATCTCAGCCGGCCATCCTGGGAGGCCCATGCGCACGGGGTAAGTTGGGCCCGTGCGCACGGGGGTCCCGTGGGCACGGTAGAGGCCCGTGCGCACGGGGTGCTCCAGCGTCAGATTCCTGTGTAGTCCGTGGGCACGCGGTCTTAGGGGCCCGTGCGCACGGGGTCGCCTGGAGCCTCCTGTGCAGCTGCTGTTCTCCTTGTTCTTGGTCCTCACGGCCTTGGGGTGGTTCTCCTGAGCTTCTTTGTGATGTTCCTCTTCATACCTAAGGAGGCATAGCATATTTTGGTGAGGTAGTAAACATGTTCCGTTCGTGTCCATATGCAAGTCTAGTAGGAAGGAGTTCACCTCGGTTTCCAAAGCACGTGCTCTTGCTCCTGTCATGGGTCCTCGTGGGGTTGGATGTGTCGGTGTAGAGTCCATGGGGATGATGGAAGGATGCTCCGCATCATATCTACCCTCAAATGGTGGAATATTCAATTTCAGTTTAGGAACATGGTCATGATCTCGTACGTGAGCTGGTGGTGCAGGCCTACCATCGTGATTATATACCTGTGGTCGACCTGCTGGTGGTGGTGCTGGTGGCTGCACATAGTTCTAATTTTGATCAACTTCATCCTCATAATCGCCCGCATAATCATCATCCTCCTGGGTACTAGCAGCAGCAGTAGCAGGAGCCAAAGAAGCATCAACAACAGGTACAGCAGCACCAGAAGTTTGGCCTGGCTCAATAGGAACACGCTGTGCTTGCCCTAGTGTATCGCGGCGTAGAACTGGTTGTGGGAGACGTTTGAGTAATTCATCGAACTTGGCGTCCAACTTGGTGTCAATTGTCTTCTCAATGTCATCCATCCTCTCCAATGCCTTTCCAAAGCTGGCCATCACGTCTTCCACCTGTTGACCCAACATTTGATGAAACTTATCATGAAGCTCCTTGTTCGTCATGTTCTCCCAATCAGTCGTGTCGGCTTGTGATCCTGCCATGGTTAGTAGCAATAGAAACACAGAAGAATATGATCCTACAGACTACTAGGAAGTGGTGGTGATGGTGGTGTGTCACAAATCTTCAAGTGAATCTCAAATTCTTACCAGTTCTTACCCAGCAGCAGGTGATGATCGGCAACCGTTGTAGTCAAAACTCTCAATGATTGGATAGAGCGACTACCAGGGAAAGTCAAACGCACGACGTAGATGTATGTGGAGCTGGGAAGGCTTATAATATGGTAGCAAAAGGGTCAACAATAATCAATTCAGAGATGCAATGTGGAATAAACGCTCAACGACGGTACTGTGTTGGTCCTAGGCTAGACCGTGCTAGAGACGCGAGCCTAGAACACAAACAAAATCACGGTGCTGCACGTAAACAAGGGAGGAGCACGCTCTGATTTTTTTTTCCTTTTTTCACTTTTTTTGCACTTTTTTCCTCTCTTTTTTTGCTCCGCAACAATTTTTTTCGAAAAAGTCTACAAATGGCCTAAAAACTGCCTAGCCAGAATTTTCCAGACTTAGTTTTTTTTTAAACTGGAACTATTTTTTCTACTGCGGGTAGCACGAAAGTTCGGGGAGTCCTACTCTGTCCCGACTTGGAGTATGGCATGATCTCGAAATCCAAAATAGAGTAACAAAATACTAGACTCGGACTAGGACTGGTGGCGGATATGAATCTGGTGGAACTCGGACTGGTGGCGGATATATGTTGTAGGTGAACTTGGATTGGCGTGATGGCGGCGGATATGTGGTGGCGTATATGGACTCGGATTAGCGGGTAATATATGGTGGTGGTATATGGCAGCGGTGACGAAGTTGATGTGGTGGTGGTATATGGAAGCAGCGATGATGATGATGCGGTGGTGATATATGGCAGCGGCGACGTGTCAACCTGTGAACAGAAGTCGAAACTCTAAAGGACTAGACGCTAAGACCAGCAACTTGACACGACAATGCAACAGCAAATTCAACAAAGCAAATACAGAAAAGATTATGCAAAGGCTCAGATTGGTTCGGATAGGATGAACTAACCCTAATTTTTTTGGCTTTTTCGTGGACTGTAGGTATGGAGAATAGACTCAACCTAAACTACAAAAAACTGTAAAATCTCACCGAGCAACCTGAAAATCTGATACCACTCGATAGAGGCAAAGGTGTCCCGTCTTTCGATGAGATGGTGGCTATCGTTTTGGTGGAAGTCGACTTTGATGATCCGACTACGAACGTGCGAGGACGTCGCGCCTTAGCAATCGCTAAACCAACTCTAAGAGGTTATTGACCACGTCGGAGCACGATCAACCTGACCACGAGGGTCTATTTCCTGCAAGCAAACAAAGAACAAGCAAGAAACTAAGATTGCAATCTGGATATTACGAATAATAGAGGAAAGCTTTATTAATGAAGGTGGGGTTCCGTGACGCCTTTGTCTGGTCGTTGAACACAAACGAAGTACACGAAGTTGCAGCTATGGCGAACTTTAATCTAAACAAAACCCAAAGTCTAAATGGTGCCCTAAGGGCTGTATATATGGAGGAAGAGGGGGGAATTTCGGGGCCCTTGGTGGAGGGGTCCGAACTAACCCTATCTCTTGTTTCCCCACACATACGGACTCTAAAAATAGCCTATTATGTATTTCGAAATTACATGGGCCTGGCCCAAAAATAAGGTGACGCAGCACCTAGAATAGTCTCTGGACGAAATTTATCAAGTGGCATCTTGTATATTTCGTCCAAGGCTTCATGCACTCGTTATGGTGGCTTCAAAGCCCTGAAATCATCACTTGTAACTCTGTTCTTGCTCCCCTTGCACATGCCATCATCTCCATGCTTGGTCTTGCTCCAATGTTCATCCTTCTCCAAGCTAGGTCCTTCATTTGTAAGCAAGACAAATGTATCCAATTTAGGCAGCATCATATTCTCATGAACATAAGAATCATTACCAAGAAATGAAAGTACCTGGTAATTTAATTGGCATGCGCGAGCTCTAGTAATTGGTCCAGTATGTATAGCAGCAGGGGCTGTGGGTGTAACAATGGTATTGATGTCCTCATCAATTACTTTCATATGTCATGCTTGGTAGTAGTTCATGCTGGTGTTGGTATGTTCTCCGGTGTATGACTATTGTCTGTTACCGAGTACTGTTGTTATGCATATTTCCATTGCATCTAGCCAGTTTATGTTTACTTGGTAGTATTCCTGATATGTTCTTGCATGGTATTTGTTGATGCTAGTGGTCATGCTATATTTATGTACAGTGTATACTTGTGATGTTCATGCTAGTCAATATGCCATGCTCATCTGGATAAATTATTCATGGTTGCTATGCTTCAGGTTTATGTGGCTCATCCATGTTTATGTTGTTATCATGCTCATGCATTGTAGTTGCATCATGTTATTTTAATATGGCTCGGCTTATTGCATTCAAGTTTAACCGGACTTAATTGAACTTGAGCAACTGTTGGTTCAGTCATGGTGCCACCATATCGAGCTGACCAGTGCAACCACATTTGCCTTTTATGGGAAGTTCTTAACTAGGTCTATTGCCATGCCTCTTGCTGGTGCCTCCAACGAGGGAAGGTTATGGGCGCGCGCTACCCTAATTAGGTAGGCGGACATAAGCCTTGTGTGCCCGTTGTTGTTGTTTTGGTACCTTGTCCCCGTTTGCGACAGTTTATGTTTTGCCACGACGGTGGCCATTGATGCCTTTGGTAGGCACGGGGCCACCCATGACTTAGCCCAGAGGGGAATTGGTCGGAGTGGCCAGGAGGGTGTCATGGGTAATAGAGAAGTTTTTTCAAAACACCGTTGGTCCACCCGAATGGGAGTGCGAGGCCTTGGGTTCCGTGGTGTCGGTAAAGTGTGCTAACCTCTGCAGAGTGTGCGTTTAAATCTATCGATAGGCGTGCCCGTGGATAAGGGCCCAGTTCGTAGTTGGTCACACTATGGGTCAACAGTAATAATAATGATGATGTGCTTAATAACAACCCTGGTTCGATGATGAGAGAAGTTGGTTGATCTTTATGTGATCGTGAGAGGATCACCGTGGTATCGAGGATATCGAGTTGTTGGATATTTGTGGTGTTATGCAAAAATCGAGGGTAAAGGTCAAGCTCCTTGTGGTCATGATGTGATCACTACGGTATTGTTTATACCAAGCTTGATTTGATCTTGAGATGATCGCGAGATGTTCGAGGTTGGTAAGTGATGCATGTGATGGTTATGAGGTAACCCGAGTAGAGTAAGTTGGTGCATGTAGTATCATCATGTTCATATGATTGTGCCATGCTAAAATTGTATCATGTTCAGTTGTGCATGCCATGTTGCTTTGTGAGTATCATGTTCATGATTGCTTTAACTTGCTAAGGCTATGCTATTGTTTGTCTTGACTGCTTTTGGTTATTTTGAGCTTGCAAGTACATTCAATGTACTGACCTGGTGTGTCATGCCAGTCTGCAGGTCGTGCTAGGATAAACGTTCTAGCCAGGGTCCCTACGGATTGGAGTCCATCATCGTCGTTCCTTGTTCCGCCGCCAATAGTTCTTCCGCTACCAGTAGAGGTTTCGCTGTCTCGAGTTGTTATGTTGCTTGAATAGAGCAACTGTGGTTGGCATAGTGTCGTTGTGCTGGTGTTATTCATTGTAATATTGGAGACCTTGTATTCGTATTTAAGTTGTAATAGAAAGCTGGTTTGTTCTATGCTAATCAGTATCGTATTCCAATAGACTTCACCTTGATCTCTGGGCTGGAATACGGGGCATTCTGATTTCTCTGAGCCGAGGTGCCACACGCTTGGTATCAGAGCAGTTTTGGCTGTAGAGCGTCCTAGTCAGCTGGAATGTTAGAAACGGTAGTATATGGTCTGGTTATTGCCCTTGTTTGCTGCATTTGATTGTTGCAATAGTTTGTTGCATATAGTCTTATTCGGTTACCCCTAACCCCTGTCTCATGCATAGATGGCGGTCAGCTTCCATGAGTTCAGTTCACTCCCCAGAGCTCCCGATGTTGTTCCTATTGCTTTCAACCCCACTCCTGCACCTCTCAACTTTGCCACCCTCCTTGGCGACATGTGGCGTAGCATTTATCCCCATGGAGATCCATTCCATTACCAAGCATTTTAGTTTTCTGCCAGAGAAAGAATCCTAGAGTGTGTTGCCCATGGTCATCTGTCTGCCCCGATTCCTGTTGGTAAGCGAACGTACAGTTTCCATGGTGGTTACGGTGCTACTTCCGAGCGTGTCGTCCAGCTTGCCGCAATGGCAGGAATCACCAGTCTTTGTCATCAAGAGAGCACGGTGCAAGAGAATCGTGCCTATCGGTATTATCCAACCATCGCCGAGAATCCTAGGCGGATCCAGTTCCCGTTAGTCGACTCTCAAGATGACCCAACTATCCTCGCCATGTCCCGCTACATGACAGCCAAGTGTCTTCTTATTTTCGAATTAGTCCGAGACGCCATTCGAGCCAGGAGATTGCTTGGTGCTTCCCTACCTCAATCTCCGCCAGCTTCACCAACCCCTCTGCCTCGTCCATCCAAAGTTTCGGAGTTAGCAGTTCCACTCGCTACTCCCTTAGCTTCTTCGTCAGCTCCCAAGCGTTTGCTCAAGCGTAGGGTGTAGTCATTCATGTAGTGCATGTGCATCTGTTGTAGTATCACAGCTCGTGTGTCCCTATGTGGATTAGTTTTGTGGCTTGTTTGTTGTATGCTTTATTGCAATCGATCGTTTCTCGCGCTTCTTTGTTTTGAATCCTCGGTGTTACTCCTTATGTAAACTGCTCATCAACCGACACCGGACCAGAAGAAGCCGTGAGAAGTACAGATATACACCAAGGAACTCAGTTAAAAGCAATGAGATTTTTAGTTGACAGCATTATATTGCAGACATCCGGTCTGAATACAAATTACATTTTGCTCGGACTTTCAGTAAAAGGTACCCGTTAGAGATACACCTTTATTGTAGCAATGATTAAATCAGCAAGAGAACAAAATTGGATCCAAGTACAACTGGGCATTTCAAGTCATAGGTATGGGCCGTACCCGATGATTGATTCTGCCATGAGTCAAATTTGAAGCATGCGACACCTAGAAGTCAGTCCAAATATGCAATGAATTCAACAAGAAGGACGGTCAGACAATTCTTGTCATACAAGTAATCAACATGCCGTAATGACAAGAATATATATATGTTTACAAAGAAAATCAGTCCAGTCATTCTCCACAATTTATCAGCAAAGCGTGCAAGAAAAGATTCATCAGTCTGCATCAGAAAGGTATGAAAGGATTCTAGTGCAAGATATTCAACCATTTCAATTGGATACTGCAAAAGCTTCTAGCATAAGGTACCGAGTCTTCCCTAGTAAGTCTTTAAGGGGGGAAGCTTACAAAAGATATCCACAGAAAGCTTCGAGCACAAGCTATCCAGTCTTCCGCAGCACAATACCCCGATGGATTCCAAAGCAAGCTGCCCAGTCTTTTTCAGTATGGCACTGGTACAAGAAAATAAACAATGGATTGTCAGCATATGGCAGTGTTTTCCAAGTGGAAAATCTGCAACAGTTAAGTCAGAAAAAAGAATCAGTCAGAAATAAGAATCAGTCAGAACAGAGGTATACCTCCAGAATCATATATTTCTTCATATAGTGAGTATGCTACCAAGATCATGCAAGTTCCTTGCACAAGGAAGAATTCAAGGTACACATCCGACAACCTCACTGGATATGCAAGTGAAGGAAAACCAGTGGGTGATGCAAGAATCGACAAGTCTTGAAGAAAGACAGCAACGAGACACCATCTTGGTAGTAATTATCTAGGTTAGATTCCCCGCACATCCGACAAGGTGATGTTATTAATCCTGTTACTATCCGACATAGTCAAGAACAGTAATGTAATCTGTATAAGCACACGTGAGCTGGATAAATATACCGAGACTGGAGACATGAACAAGACCAAGGTATGGTTGCAAGATAATTGCACATGACAGTACTCAGGGCCGCGAAAATGATCAAGAATATATAAGGCCCCGCTCTTTTAGTTAAGGATCCAGACCAAGAAAATAATAATGAAAGAGAAAGACCGACAATACAAGTATGCCAGTTATTGTGTGAACAATGTGGTATGTATGCCCAAGACAGTCTGATTTTCATATAAAATACCAAGTGAAGATATGCCTGTGAGGTCTACTTCATTGCGGTAAGGGCCTCATAGCAAGGCAACAAACTCAGTCCACCGTATGCTCAGAACTGTCAGCATTGAATACCCGAGTCTGTCAACTCAACCCCTAGGACAGCTCAATATATTGACCTCAACAATCGTGCTAAAGCATAGCACGCACTGTTATCCCCATGGATATACCGGCAAAATGAAGAATCAGCGTGAGAGCATATACTTTGAGGATTGTTATCTCTCGCATATGGGAAGCAATTAAATAATAGTCTGCTGGGAATGGGATCCTTTGCGAAGATCACCACCAATCAAGACTGGAAATGTTATCATCAGGAGATGATGCACTTTTCTATCTGTCACGACAAGCGATAGTCAAACTTTTGGTACATATTGGATATGAAAGACAGTGAAGTCAGGAAAGATAAGTCAGAAAACTCCTGCAAGAAGTCAGAATCCATCAGAAAGCCAAGTATGATCCCTATAACTATTTTGAACCCAGAAGGTATGCCTATATTCAAGCAGTCTGAAGCCTGGATAGAAGATATTCTTTATTCAACGGGAAGATGTGTTCCCAACCCCATGGAATATTCTCGGTACTCAAAACAAGGATAACATCTCCAGCAAGGATCGATATCGAGAAGGACATGTATGATAGTAATGATAATATTTCAGACCTCAGCTAAGCCAGCAGATATGAAGGGAAAAATTTGAGTCAGTATGAACGTGAACATATGAGATAAGTCCGGTCAGTATGTCAGATACGGTGAAGCAAACCACCCTAGATCAAGGCAGGCAGTCAGATCGAATTTAGTGGGAATATTATATGAGAATGGATAAAAGAAACCCGAGTTGGAAACGGTTTCTTCAAGTCCGACAAATTATTTATCCCTGAGCAACAAAATCTCGAGGACGATATTTCTTTCAGGGGGGAAGGTTTGTGACACCCTGGATTTTGCCCCTTTCTTTTTCCTTTGATTTTCTTGGATTTATTGATTTGATTTGCTTTTCTGTGGCTATGTGGTTCCAAAACTTGGGAAGGTCATGCCTTCCTAGGTTTTATAGTGGCTTGTCATCCCCAAAACCATCCCTAGCTCATGTCATTTTCATCCTAGCCGAAATCACAATATTCTTTTTATTGGGTGTATTCCTTTTCTATTAAAGGAATTATCCTTTTTGCCCTAGGTTGTGAAGCAACCCATCTTTCTGTCACTCAAAAGTTCCCAAATAATTCTCATAAATTATTTGGGTCATATCTTGCTCAAATATGGCAAAACTTTTCATTGCCATGTTCAAAAATAATCCTCCAGTAACTCTTTTCCAATTCTGCCCTAAATGGCACTTTGCAAAGCAAGTGCTATTTATCTTTGCTTGATTTCCTCCAAACTTTTTGGACATCTTTTCATGTCCATATAGTTTGCCCATGCCAAAATTCAACTCAATTTGCTTAGTAAATATTCCTGAGCAATTTTTCAAAGTTCCTGTTTGAGGGAAGGAATTGTGAAAGAAGTACTAGCTAGGCATATCCAAATGAGTTGAAATTTTGCAAGGTCCTTCATATGATCGAATCATCACTCTCCAACAAATTTGGGCTCATGTAACTCATTTATGTGATCCCAGCTCCAAATCTTGGTTTTTGGTTAGAATTTTATATTGCTTCATTTAAGCTGAAAAATTACCAGGGCATTCTCATATCTATATCAACTACCTCCACCAGGTTTTGGCTCCATCCATTTAGCCATTTGTCCTCAGGAATGTTTCCAAGTTTCTGTCTAGAATGAAGCTTTGTGAACCAAGTGCCACTTTGGTGTTTCCAAATGGCCTGAAACTTTGTCAGCAGCTTCATATCTTCAAATCATTGGGCCATGCCCAATTTCAGCTCATGACAATCAAGTATGTGAGTGCATCATCCAAATCCCTCATTCTGGCCATTATGGCACTTTCTACAACAACCCTCATCTATACTCCTCCTCTTAAGCTGATTTTTGGTAATCATGGTCATCTTAGTGCTTGATCATGATGTGCCAAAGATCTGAGTCCAACTCCACACATGTGAACCAGAGCAAGTTACAAACACCTTACTGTTGCAATGTTTTGGAACTAGGTGTAAATCACTGCCCCTGGACCCAATTCTTTCTTCATCTATTCTAAGGGCACTATGGACTATCCGCTGGACATGGTCGTCCACACCAAAACTAGCCATTCGCTCCTGTGTCCGTGCTGATCATGCTTGTGTCATGCCTAATTGCGTGCTCTGGCTCATTCTCAGCCATGTTCTCGTCATCTCCCTCGTCGTCTAGACCTCCATCCATGTCCTGGAGCTTCCCCATGCTTGACTTCATCACCCCATGCTCGGGCCCCCTCCTGTTTCGCCATAAATGCGTTGCTAGAGCCGCACCCGTGCCATGCCCAACCACTATCCTCCGTTAGAGCTTGGCATGAGCTCGTCTGTGAGCTCTAGGGCTCCCCCCCCCCCCCCCGCGCCTATTTAAGCTCCCCCAAGGTCCTCCGCACCTCACTCATCCCTCCCCCGCCCCTCTAGTCCATTGGAGTCGCCTCATCTTGCCGTTGTTCGTCGTCACCCTCCATGGCCGCCTCGGCCTCGGCTTGGGTCCGGTCACCACAGGCATCCCCTCGTCTCCCCAACACCTCCACTGCCTCCCCCTCGTCCCGCTGAGCCGCCCCACCCACTTGCCCATCGTCGGAGTTGGCTGCATCACTAGAGAACCCCTCCGCCCGAAGCTCCCTGCCCCTCCCCGCCTCCCTACTCCTCCCCGGCACCGGCCAACCCTCTTAATGGGTGCGAACTACCCCGCACCCGCCGGTGCCCTTGGCCTGGCCGGAGCTGCCCGGCCCGTCGCCGGCAGTGCCCCTGTACTCCTCCTCTGTCTCGGTCATGAGCGAGCACGGGATGAAGACGACGACCTGGCTCACCCCCTGCCGCTGGACCCCACCGGTAAGTGGCACACCCCCGGGTCCTGTTGTTGTAAGTGGAGACGGTTTTTCATCAAATACACTTTCTAAGTCAGAAAGAGTACTTTGGATCTACTTCGGCTGAAAGTGCGCTTTCTCTTACAGAAGACGTATTTTCTCGAAGGCACTTTCTCTTTTGTGCTCCAGGGACTTGTTTGTAGTAGTTTTATTACATATCAGTCTCTGATCTTCATCACCTCACAACTTTTCAACCGTAGCTCCGATTGAGGTGAAACCAACGCTCACGTCTTCATCTCGTCGAGCTCTTTCTGTTGGTAACATTTTCACTAGGTGGTCCCATAGTGAAAATGACCATTTTGCCCTTGCTTCTAATCAGCCCCCTTCGAGAGAGAACCGTCCGGCATTTCATTTCCGCGGCTTCACCGCACTTCTTCCCGGAGTCTCTGTCACTCCCAGGCAAGCCACAACACCCACTTGCATGATAGTAATGCAGTAGCCATGGTTTTCAACCTGGATATTTAATAAGTCTCTGCTTATTTGTCTGCAACTGTTATTGTTGTTTCGGTACTGTTTATGATTTCATGTTCACCTTCGTGCTATGTTTTGATGCATCTTCTTATCATGTGTTCTTGCTAGTATTACTTTCGTATGTTATGCTTGGTAGTAGTTCATGTTGGTGTTGGTATGTTCTTTGGTGTATGACTGTTGTCTGTTACCGAGTATCATTGATATGCATGTTTCCATTGGATCTAGCTGGTTTATGTTTACTTGGTAGTATTCCTGATATGTTCTTGCATGGTATTTATTGTTGATGCTAGTGGTCATGCTATTTTTCTAAGTAGAGTATACTTGTGATGTTCATGCTAGTCAGTATGCCATGCTCATCAGGATAAATGATTCATGGTTGCTATGCTAAGGTTTATGCGGCACATCCATGTTTATGTTGATATCATTCTCATGCATTGTAGTTGCATCATGTTATTTTAATATGGCTCAGCTTATTGCATTCAAGTTTAACCGGACTTAATTGAACTTGAACAACTGTTGGCTGAGTCATGGTGCCACCATATCGAGCTGACCAGTGCAACCACATTTGCCTTTCATGGGAAGGTCTTAACTGGGTCTATTGTCATGCCTCGCGCCGGTGCCTCCAGTGAGGGAAGGTTATGGGTGTGTGCTACCCTGATCAAGTAGGCAGACATAAGCCTTGTGTGCCCGTTGTTGTTGTTATGGTACCTTGTCCCCGTTTGGGACCATTTATGTTTTGCCATGACGGTGT
Source organism: Triticum timopheevii (assembly GCA_963921465.1). NCBI lineage: Eukaryota > Viridiplantae > Streptophyta > Magnoliopsida > Poales > Poaceae > Triticum > Triticum timopheevii. Next base: position 277,353,808 of record OY997266.1, on the reverse strand, counting down.
CCGTTGATGCCTTTGGTAGGCATGGGGCCACCCATAAGTATGCCTAGAGGGGAGTTGGTCGGAGTGACTGGGAGAGTGTCATGGGCAATAGAGCAGTTTTGTCAGAACGCCGTTAAACCACCCGAATGGTAGTGCGAGGCCTTGGGTTCCGTGGTATGGGTACAGTGTACTAACCTCTACAGAGTGTGTGTTTAAATCTACTGATAGCCGCACCCGCAGATAAGGGCCCAGTTCGTAGTTGGTCACACTACGGGTCAACAGTAATAATAATGATGATGTGCTTAATAACAACCCTGGTTCGATGATGAAAGAAGTTGGTTGATCTTTATGTGATCGTGAGAGGATCACCATGGTATCGAGGATACCGAGTTGTTGGATATTTGTGGTGTTATGCGAAAATCGAGGATAAAGGTCAAGCTCCTTGTGGTCATGAAGTGATTACTACGGTATTTTTTATACCAAGCTTGATTTGATCCTGAGATGATAGTGATATTTCCAAGGTTGGTAAGTGATGCATGTGATGGTTACGAGGTAACCTAAGCAGAGTAAGTTGGTGCATGTAGTATCATCATGTTCATATGATTGTGCCATGCTAAAATTTTATCATGTTCAGTTGTGCATGCCATGTTGCTTTGTGAGTATCATGTTCATGATTGCTTTAACTTGCTAAGGCTATGCTATTGTTTGTCTTGACTGCTTTTGGTTATTTTGAGCTTGCAAGTACATTCAATGTACTGACCTGGCGTGTCATGCCAATTTGCAGGTCGTGCCTAGAGTGCTTGCTTGTTTGGTGTCGTTCCTGTGTTCACGAGCTAGGATAAACTTTCCAGCCAGAGTCCCTACAGATAGGAGTCTATCATCGATGTTCGTTGTTCCGCTGCTAATAGTTCTTCCGCTACCAGTAGAGGTTTCGCTGCTTCGAGTTGTTATGCTGCTTACATAGAGAAACTGTGGTTGGCATAGTGTCGTCGTGCCGGTATTATTCAATGTAATATCGTAAACCTTGTATTTGCATTTAAGTTGTAATAGAAAGCTAGCTTGTTCTATGCTAAGTAGTGCCGTATTCTAGAAGACTTCACCTTGATCTCTGGGCTGGAATACAGGGCGTTCCGATTTCTCTGAGCCGGGGTGCCACAAAACCAGATAAAGGCAACGTCGCAACCAATGTTTGGTTTCAACTAACAAGTAAGATTCTAAGTGATGGACAAGAAAGCATAGTAAAGCAGTGGCAATCTATTTTCTTGCTGAGATAAATAACTTGAGCAGATACGAAACAGTACTGCCTCCGGTCTGGCACCGTGTAAGCATCTGCTGAGGCGTTGAGGGTGCTGCAGTAGCGATGGCTGTCGGCAACGTGGAAGCAGATCTAGGAGGGCAGACAGTGGCGGCGAGGGAAATATCCCGACACGATGGACGAGACGGTCGTACGAGCGGCCTCGATAAGGAGGACGATGTCGTGGATGAAGCAAGAGGACGCGAATCAAGGATCCTGGTCCGAAGCTGTGGATGATAGAGATCGATCTCTTGTATTGGACGACGACATCGGGTACCATCTCCAGTATGGTGGAGGAGGACGGCGGTGGATGGGGTGGCAGAGGAGGAGACTGCGGTGGAAAGGGTGTTTTTGCGCCCACGGAGTACGAGTGGTGAAATGGAGGGAGAGAGGAAGGGGTGAACCATGTCTTCAGGGTGCGCTTGTCTCAAATGCGAGGAAATTTACAAACTTAGCCCCCATTCAAAATTTCCTACATCATAGCAATAATAGTCGGTTGGGGATAGGACGGTAACCTCGCATACACCGAATATTTGCCGACAGAGATTTCGGTCGATGAGAGTTTGTTTTGGCACCCACCGTGTATGAATTGGGGAGGGAGGTCAGAGGCAATTTTAGCTGAGGAGAAACTATGCTTTGGCACCTACCATGTATGAATCCGATGAGGTGAGAGGTGGCAGCGGTTATGTCACGTTTGGGTGAAATTACAAGCATACCCCTATCGAAACCTATAGATATGGAGCCGATAGGCTTTGCGTGTCGGGATAGGCAGTAATTTCCATCTCGTAGATTTTGGTTTCAGGCGGTTACTATGACTTTTCCCGCTTCGTTCAAATTTTTGCAGAGAAAGAGTGCACGTTTACCGTGCCAACTCAATTCGAATCTAGTTTGTATTTATTTTTTTGTGCAGGATCCATTTTGTATTCGAATACAAATCTATATACATCATATTTTTATATACTTTCAAATGCACAACACCCTTTATACATAAATATGGTTTACAAATGGCATGATCTCAGATTCATAAGGCTGGATACATCTTAATTTGGATTTTCAAATATTTGAAACAACTTTATGTTGAAATCCAATGTATGCATTCCTCGCTAACTGTGTCCAATTAATGTGAGCTTATATATCTCTCTAGACCTATATACGCCCTCATCGTCTCTCAGGTATCTCTCGTGCTACTTGTATGTCGACAATGATCTTTTATCTTTGTAACACACTAATGGTACTCTCTCCCTCGACCTTCACTCTATCTCCTCTAAGTATATCTCGCTCCCTGATATGTGTCTCTAACTATCATTCTCCCTGTGAAATCTCTTTCTCTCACACAAACACAAACTTCGTCTCCTGGGGTCTCATTTCTCTCTACTATTCCCCTGCGTGCCACTCGCACACCCCCTCTCACACAGAGATGTCTTACGCTCCTTAGGTATGATAAGCTACGACTCCGCTTCCTCTTAAATATCTCTTTCTCACACACAAGCACAAACTCTGTCTCCCAGGGTCTCGTATCTCTCCACATTCTCTTGTATGTCGCTCACACACACTCTCTCTCCCTAGAGATATCTCGCGACCCCTGATATGTCTCTCTAGCTATCACTCTGGTTGTGAAATATCTTTCTCTCTCGCAAACACAAAATTCCGTCTCTCGGGATCTCATTTCTCTCTCATATTTGTTTGTATGTGACTCACATGCACCCTCTCTCTATCTCTCTCACACCCACACACATAACTCAGCCTTCTGATCGACTCGACTCTTATCTCTAACACACACTAGCTAGCATCTTTATCTTTCTATTTATCTATTTCTCCATCAACCTTCTTTCTCGCCCTCACTCTAGCTTCCTATCACGCACACTATATATGTTTCTCTCTACATGCAGTCATGCACCCTCTTTATATCTTTCTCTCACACACAGATAACTTCACCCTCTGAACCACTCGGCGGTCATCTCTAACACACAAACTAGCCGATGTCCCTCTAGCTAGCATCTCTATCTCTCTATCTATCTGTAATTTCTCCGTCAACATTTCTTCCTCGCACGCACTCTTGCTTCCTATCACACATGCTATATCTGTCTCTCCATACATGCATCTATAGGTTGATCTCTTTTGCACAATTGTTGTGTCTCGCTCCCTCTGCTCGCCATTGATGCATGCTCCACCCCACGCCACTATCTCTTAAAGACAAAAACACATGCTCAATTATCAGGCCTTCTTCCCTCCACTCTCACATGCATGCATATTGTCATACCGATCAGTCTCTCCCATGTGATTGATGAGGACATCAATACCATTGTTACACCCACAGCCCCTGCTGCTATACTTACAGGAGCAATTACTAGAGCTCGCGCACGCCAACTAAATTACCAGGTACTTCTGTTTCTTGGTAATGATTCTAATGTTCATGAGAATATGATGCTGCCTAAATTGGATACATTTGTTTTGCTTACAAATGAAGGGCCTAGCTTGGAGAAGGATGAACATTGGAGCAAGAACAAGCATGGAGATGATGGCATGCGCAAGGGGAACAAGAACGGAGATACAAGTGATGATTTCAGGGCTTTGAAGCCACCATAACGAGTGCATGAAGCCTTGGACGAAATATACAAGATGCCACTTCATAAATTTCGTCCAGAAGCTATTCTAGGTGCTGTGTCACCTTTTTATTGGGCCAGACCCATGTAATTTCGAAATGCATAAGTATAGGCTATTTTTAGAGTCCGTATGTGTGGGGAAACAAAAGATAGGGTTGTTTTCGGACCACTCCACCAAGGGCCACGAAATCCCCCCCCCCCTCTTCCTCCATATATACAGCCCTTAGGGCACCGTTTAGACTTTGGGTTTTTTTTAGATTAAAAGTTCGCCATAGCTGCAACCTCGCATACTTCGTTTGTGTTCAACGACCAGACAAAGGCGTCACAGAACCCCACCTTTATTAACAAAGCTTTCTCTGTTATTCACAATATCCAGATTGCAATCTTAGTTGCTTGCTTGTTCTTCGTTTGCTTGCAGGAAATAGACCTTCGTGGTCAGGTTGATCGTGCTCCGGCGTGGTCAATAACCTCTCAGAGTTGGTTTAGCGATTTCTAAGGCGCGACATCCTCGCACGTTCGTAGTCAGATCGTCAAAGTCGACTTCCACCAAAATGATAGCCACCATATCATAAAAAGATGGGACACCCTTGCCTCTATCAAGTGGTATCAGATTTCTAGGTTGCTCGGTGAGATTTACAGTTTTTCGTAGTTTAAATCGAGTTTGTTCTTCATACCTACAGTCGACGAAAAAGCCACAAAAAAATTAGGGTTTGGTCATCATATCCGAACCAGTCTGAGCCATTGCATAGTTTTTTCAGTATTTTGCTTTGTTGCATTTGCGGTTGCATCGTCGTGTCTAGTTGCTGGTCTTAGCGTCTAGTCTTTTAGAGTTTCGAGTTCTGTTCACGGGTTTTTCACGCCGCCGCCGCACCATCAATATCCGCAGTCATATACCACCACCACACCAGATCCATCATCCGCTGCTATATCCTACCACCACACCAGATACATCGCCCCTGCCATCTACCATCACCGTTTATCCGCCACCGCTCCGAGTCCATATACCACCACTAATCCGAGTCCATATACCACCACCGATCCGTATCCATATATCACCACCACTCCGAGTCCATCTCATATTAGGTTTACTTTCGAGATCCATCTGTTTACAGATTTGTGTTTTCCTTATCTGAGTAGGTTTCGGATTCCAGCAATCTTTTGCCGTCCGTAGAAGAGGTTGGTTTCCAAAAAAAAATTTGGTCGCACTTGACAAAAAAAAATTTGGCTATCCTATTTTTAGGTCCAAAATTTTCCAAAAACGCACTTGACAAAAAAAATTCTGGCTATCCTATTTTTAGGTGTTTCCAAGCGTATTGAGACAGTCGCCATTATAGAAAGTTTTTTTTGACCCGTTTCCAGTTTTTGGGTTCGGGCAGTCGAAAAAAAATTGGTCGCAAAAATTTCGTGTCTATCCTGTTATCTTGACTTGAGAAGATTTTTGAGATACTCGCAATTATAGTGAATTTTTGGCAAAAAAAAGAAGAGCGCAAAAAAAAGAGCGAAAAAAGCAATTTTTCTTCCAGAGTGTTCTCTTCCCTTGTTTCCATGCAGCACCGTGATTTTGTTAGTGTTCTAGGGTCGCGTCTCTAGCACGGTCTAGCCTAGGACCAGCATAGTACCGTCATTGAGCGTTTATTCAACTTTGCATCTCTGAATTGATTATTACTGACCCTTTTTGCTACCATATTATAAGCCTTCCCGACTCCACATACATCTACATCGTGCATTTGACTCTCCCTGGTAATCGCTCTATCCAAGCTTTGAGAGTTTTGACTACAACGGTTGCCGATCACCACCTGCTACTGGGTAAGAACTGGTAAGAATTTGAGATTCGCTTGACGGATTTGTGACACCCCACCACCACCATATTCCAGTAGTCTGTAGGATCATATTCTTGTCTGTTTCTATTGCTGCTAACTATGGAAGGAACACAAGCCGATGAGATTGACTGGGAGAACATGACGAACAAGGAGCTTCATCATAAGTTTCATCAAATGTTGGGTCAACAGGTGGAAGACGTGATAGTCAGCTTTGGAAAGGCAATGGAGAAGATGGATGACATTGAGAAGTCAACTGACACCAAGTTGGACGCCAAGTTTGATGAATTACTGAAACGTCTCCCACAACCAGCTCTACGCCGCGATACAGTAGGGCGAGCACAGCGTGTTCCTATTGAGCCGGGACAAAATTCTGGTGCCACTTCTACTGCTGTTGGTGCTTCTGTAGCTCCTGCTGCTACTGCAGAGGTGGAGGACTATTACGAGGATGAGGTTGATCAAAATCAGAACTACGTGGAGCCACCAGCACCACCACCAGCAGGTCGACCTCGGGTACATATTCGCAACGGTAGGCCTGCACCACCACCTCAGGTACGAGATAATGACCATATTCCTAAACTGAAATAGAATATTCCACCATTTGAGGGTAGATATGTTCCTGATATATATCTTACTTGGGAGTTAGAAACTGAACAATGTTTTACATGTTTACAATATCCCGAGGAGAGACGGGTTGCTGCTGCTGTTTGTGCTTTCACTAGTTTTGCATGTGTATGGTGGTCTGAACATTGTAGATTATATCCTATTCTAACGACGTGGGCTGCTTTGCAAACTGCTATGCCTACTCGTTGGGTTCCACCATATTATCAATGTGAATTGCTTCAAAAATTACAGCGTTTAAGACAAGGGGAAAATTCTGTAGAAGAATATTATCAGGAATTACAAACTGGCATGATTAGATGTGGTATTGTTGAGGAGAATGAAGCTATGCTTGCACATTTTATGGGTGGATTAAATAGAGAGATTCAGACCATTCTAAAGTATAAGGAGTATAATTATATCACTCGTTTATTCCATCTTGCTTGTAAAGCTGAACGTGAAGTGCAGGATCGACACGCATTGGCGCAAAATAACCGCGTTCATCTTCTACTTCAACTGCACTAGCACCTCCATCAGGTGCCACCTCCAGCCGTGATACAAGAAAGCAGGCACAACCACCATTATCTGCCAAGAGCGCACCTGCCGGGCCTGCACAGAGTTCTTCTTCTTCCATGGCATCAACAGGGCACACAAGTGATATTATTTGTCGTCGTTGTAAGGGAAGAGGTCATTATGCGAGAGAGTGCAAATCTCAGCGTGTGATGATTGCTACTAAGGATGGTGGGTATGAGTGACTATGATGAGGAGACTTTGGCTCTTATTACACGTGAAGAACATGGTGGAGATGATTCTGATCATGAGACGTAATAGATGGCTCCTGAAGACGCTGATAGGTATGAATGTTTAGTTGCTCAACGTGTTTTGTGTGTGCAGGTCACACAAGCTGAGCAAAATCAGAGGCACAATTTTTTCCATACAATGGGAGTTGTGAAGGAACGTTCTGTGCACGTCATCATAGACGGAGGGAGCTGCAACAACTTGGCTAGCATGGAGATGGTGGAGAAGCTATCTCTCACCACAAGACCACATCCACATCCTTACCACATCCAATGGTTCAACAACAGCGGCATGGTTAAGGTAACACGTACTGTTCGTGTGCATTTTAGTATCTCTACATATGCTGATTATGTTGATTGTGATGTGGTACCTATGCAAGCATGTTCCTTATTACTTGGTCGACCATGGCAATTTGATAAAAATTCTGTACACCATGGTAGAAACGATTAGTATACTCTTGTTCATAAGGATAAAAATATTACATTGCTTCCTATGACTCCTGATTCCATTTTGAAAGATGATATAATAGAGCTAATAAAGCAAAACAGGAGAAAAATAAGAGTGAAAATCAGATTGTGGCAAAAGAATTTGAGCAACAAATGAAGCCTAATAGTAGACCATCTAGTGTTTCTTCTGAAATTAAATTGAAAAGTGCATGTTTACTTGCCACTAAATATTATATTGATGAGCTAGATTTCAGCAAATCTGTTTGCTATGCTTTTGTGTGCAAAGATGCATTATTTTCATTCGAGGACATGCCTTCCTCTTTGCCTCCTACTGTCACTAACATTTTGCAGGAGTTCGCTGACATATTTCCACAAGACGTGCCACCGGGATTACCTCCCATTCGAGGGATTGAGCATCAGATTGACTTAATTCCCGGTGCATCATTACCCAACCGTGCACCATACCGTACCAATCCAGAGGAGACAAAGGAGATTATGCGTCAAGTACAGGAGCTGCTCTATATACGTGAATCCCTTAGTCCTTGTGTTGTTCCTATTATTCTAGTGCCGAAAAAGGATGGTACATCACGTATGTGTGTTGATTGTAGAGGCATTAATAATATTACTATTCGTTATTGTCATCCTATTCCTAGGCTAGATGATATGCTTGATGAATTGAGTGGCTCTACAATATTCTCCACAGTTGATTTACGTAGTGGATACAATCAAATTCGTATGAAATTGGGAGATGAATGGAAAACAACATTTAAAACTAAGGTTGGATTATATGAGTGGTTAGTCATGCCTTTTGGGTTAACTAATGCACCTAGTACTTTCATGAGATTAATGAATGAAGTTTTACGTGCTTTCATTGGATGATTTGTGGTAGTTTACTCTGATGACATATTGATTTATAGCAGATCTTTGGAGGAACATTTCGAACATTTACATGATGCTTTTATTGCTCTACGTGATGCACACTTGTTTGGTAACCTTGGGAAGTGCACCTTTTGCACGGACCGAGTATCTTTTCTTGGCTATGTTGTTACTCCACAGGGAATTGAAGTTGACAAAGCCAAGATTGAAGCTATTAAGAGTTGGCCGCAGCCCGAAACGGCCACATAAGTGAGGAGTTTTGTTAAGCTCGCTGGATTCTATAGGCGTTTTGTGAGAGATTTCAGCACCATTGCTGCACCTCTCAATGAGCTTACAAAGAAAGATGTGCCTTTTTTTGGGGTACCGCATAGGAAGAAGCCTTCACGGTATTGAAAGATAAGTTGACACATGCTCCTTTACTCCAACTTCCTGATTTTAATAAGACTTTTGAGCTTGAATGTGATGCTAGTGGAATTGGATTAGGAGGTGTGTTATTACAAGATGGCAAACCTGTTCCATACTTTTTTGAAAAATTGAGTGGGCCTAGTCTGAATTATTCTACTTATTATAAAGAATTATATGCTCTTGTTCGGACTTTAGAAACATGGCAACATTATTTATGGCCCAAAGAATTTGTTATACACTCTGATCATGAATCTTTGAAACATATTAAAAGTAAAGCTAAACTGACTTGTAGACATGCTAAATGGGTTGAATTCATTGAGACTTTCCCTTATGTCATTAAACACAAGAAGGGAAAAGAAAATGTTATTGCTGATGCATTGTCTCGTCCCTATACTATGCTTTCAGAACTTGACTTCAAAATATTTGGTTTGGAGACCATCAAAGATCAATATGTGCATGATGCTGATTTTAAAGATGTAGTGCAGAATTGTAAAGAAGGAAGAATGTGGAATAAGTTAGTCGTTAGTGAATTCCAGCTAGCCCCATTCGTCTTTTGTTGTTGCAGGAGCGCATGGAGGATGATTAATGGGACACTTTGGCGTGAAGAAGACGGAGAACGTACTTGCTACACATTTATTTTCGCCAAAGATGAGACGGGATGTTGAGCATTTTATTGCTCGCTGCACTACATGTCAAAAAGCTAAGTCACGACTCAATCCTCATGGTTTATATATGCCTTTGCCTGTACCTAGTGTTCCTTGGGAGGATATATCTATGGACTTTGTTTTAGGTTTACCTCGAACAAATTAGGGGAGGGATAGCATATTTGTTGTTGTGGATAGATTCTCGAAAATGGCACACTTTATACCATGTCATAAAAGCGATGATGCTGTTAATGTTGCTGATTTGTTGTTTCGTGAAATTATTCGCTTGCATGGTGTGCCAAATACTATTGTTTCAGATCGTGATACTAAATTTCTTAGCCACTTTTGGAGATGTTTATGGGCTAAGTTGGGGACTAAACTGCTTTTTAGTACTACTTGTCACCCCCAAACTGATGGACAAACTGAAGTAGTCAATAGAACATTGTCTTCTATGCTTAGGGCTGTTTTGAACAATAATAAGAAAATGTGGGAGGAATGCTTGCCTCATATTGAATTTGCTTATAATTGATCATTGCATTCTACTAGTAAGATGTGCCCTTTTGAAGTTGTGTATGGTTTCCTACCTCGTGCACCTATTGATTTGTTGCCTCTTCCATCTTCGGAGAAGGTTAATTTTGATGCCAAACAACGTGCTGAATTGTTTTTAAAAATGCATGAGTTAACTAAGGAAAACATTGAGCGTATGGATGCTAAATATAAATTTGCTAGAGATAAGGGTAGAAAACATGTTGTGTTTGCACCTGGAGCTCTTGTTTGGTTACATTTGCGTAAGGATAGATTTCCTGATTTGCGCAAATCAAAGCTAATGCCACGTGCTGATGTTCCCTTTAAGGTGTTAGAGAAAATAAATGATAATGCATATAAACTTGAGCTGCCTGCAGATTTTGGGGTTAGTCCCACTTTTAACATTGCAAATTTGAAGCCTTATTTGGGTGAGGAAGATGAACTTCTGTCAAGGACGACTTCATTTCAAGAAAGGGAGGATGATGGGGACATCAATACCATTGTTACACCCACAGCCCATGTTTCTATACATACTGGACCAATTACTAGAGTTCGTGCACGCCAACTAAATTACCAGTTACTTTCGTTTCTTGGTAATGATTCTAATGTTCATGAGAATATGATGCTGCCTAGATTGGACACATTTGTTTTGCTTACAAATGAAGGGCCTAGCTTAGAGAAGGATGAACATTGGAGCAAGAACAAGCATGGAGATGATGGCATGCACAAGGGGAACAAGAACGGAGTTCCAAGTGATGATTTCAAGGCTTCGAAGCCACCATAACGAGTGCATGAAGCCTTGGATGAAATATACAAGAGGCCACTTCATAAATTTCGTCTAGAAGCTATTCTAGGTGTTGCGTCACCTTTTTATTGGGCCAGGCCCATGTAATTTTCAAATACATAAGTGTAGGCTATTTTTAGAGTTCGTATCTGTCGGGAAACAAGAGATAGGGTTGGTTTTGGACCCGTCCACCAAGGGCCACGAAATTCCCCCCCCCCCTCTTCCTCCATATATACAACCCTTAGGGCACCGTTTAGACTTTGGGTTTTGTTTAGATTAAAAGTTCGCCATAGCTGCAACTTCGCGTACTTCGTTTGTGTTCAACGACCAGACAAAGGCGTCAAGAACCCCACCTTCATTAATAAAGCTTTCCTCTGTTATTCGCAATATCCAGATTGCAATCTTAGTTTCTTGCTTGTTCTTCGTTTGCTTGCAGGAAATAGACCTTCGTGGTCAGGTTGATCGTGCTCCGGCGTGGTCAATAACCTCTCGGAGTTGGTTTAGTGATTGCTAAGGCGCGATGTCCTCGTACGTTCGTAGTCAGATCGTCAAAGTCAACTTCCACCAAAACGATAGCCACCATCTCATCGAAAGACGGGATACCATTGCCTCTATCAGTCGTTGATCTTATGACTTATGTCCTGTTTCTTTTGTCTTGATCATGCACGCGCACACACACACATCCCACGTATACATGTATACCTCTCGCACACGCACGTTTAAGGTCTCCTATGTCCCCATACGTAGTTAATTAGCCTCGTCCCTAACCCCACATCGAATCGTTCTCTTCTTGTGTGCACATAACTTCCGCCTCGATGGGTAAAACACACTCACACTTAACAATCTCCTTCTAGCTAACCCCCATCTCTCTCACTCTTCCCCTATATCCCCGAAACCAATAAGACCATCCCTTCGTTTAATTCCCGCCTACATGGACCATTGATATATAGTAGTCTTCCTCAGTGTCTCCCGAACAAACACGTTTTCTCGATGTCGACTCCTCTCACGTGCACACGCCTTCTCTTCCCTCTCTACGGGCATCTTCCCTCTCGCACCCCCTCATTGGTGGCCTCTACCATACACATCACCTCTCTACGATGAAGCAGTCTTGGAGTCCGGCTGATGATGATAGTCTGGCTATCCGGACACCCCCTAGTCCAGGAATCCCTCAGTAGCCCCTGAACTAGGCTTCAACGACGACGAGTCCGGCGCGCATATTGTCTTCGGCATTGCAAGGCGGGTTCTTCCTCCGAATAATTCATAGAAGATTGTGAACACCAGGATAGTGTCCGGCTCTGTAAAATAAATTCCACATACCACCGTAGAGAGAATAATATGTACACAAGTTCAATCTGCTGACGTATTTTGTGGTGTGACGTCACACCACTACCAAGCTTTTACTTGAATCGTTTTTATTATACCACCTCAGCGTGTTTAGCGAAGTGGTTTCCTTGGCATGTCTTGTTGAAGCAGAGATCGTGTTCCCCTTATTCCGGGATTCCCATCAATACGGATGTGGGTAACCCAACTGCACCATTGATTGTGGTGCTTGGGAGATAAGCGAGTTTTACCAGGCCGGTGGGGACGCATAGTCTTCGTCCGCTCATATATAAGGGGATAAGGATCCACCTTTTTTACCTACGCCTTCTTCCTCCTTTGCCTATCCATCTCCGTGCACTCGAGCTCCAGCGCCCAATTCCGCACATCTCGCCTCAACCTTCTCCAACCATGTCCGGAGCGGGAGGCAAGTGGATGGCCTCGTCCGTTACGGAGGGGCACATCGAGAAGCTGCGCGGCGCCGGATACCTGTCCAGCGACATCGTGCACCGGCTGCCCGACGAGGGGCAGCTCATCCCCACCCCCAGGCCCCATGAGAGGGTCGTATTTCTTCCCCACTTCCTCCGCGGACTGGGCTTCCCACTTCACCCCTTCGTCCGGGGGCTCATGTACTACTACGGCTTGGACTTCCACGATCTGGCGCCAAACTTCATCCTCAACATCTCAGCGTTCATCATCGTGTGCGAGGCCTTCCTCTGCATCCAGTCCCACTTCGGCTTGTGGCTAAAGACCTTCAATGTCAAGCCGAAGGTGGTGAAGGCCGTCCAAGCGGAGTGCGGAGGCGCCATGGTGGGCAAAATGCCCAATGTCATCTGGCTCGAGGGTGCCTTCGTGGAGTCCATCAAAGGGTGGCAATTGGGGTGGTTCTACATCACCGAGCCATGTGACCCTAAATGGGCAGCGGCCCCCGAGTTCAGATCTGGTACCCCCATGCAGCTCACCTCCTGGAAAGAGAAGGGCTTGCTATGGGGTAGTTCGGAGGAGCTGACAGGACTCCAGTCCTGTCTCCAGACCCTGGTGAACAAGAAGCTTAAGCTTGTCAACGTGATCTAGGTCATGCTCGTCCGCCGGATTCTCCCCTGCCAGCAACGGGCCTTCAATTTGTGGGAGTTTGATCCGGCACAGCACCGGACATTGAGCGGGCTCTTCGACACGATGTACGAAGCTGCCTGGAGGGTGCTGTTCAAGGGCGGAGAAGCCCCCGCATCCGCAACTGAAGATCGCGGATTCAGCACGTAGCGCCCGGCCGGCGAGGTAAGCTATGTTATCCTTTATGGGACACTCATTTCTTTCATAGTTTGACTCTATGTGGGATGTAAAACTCCCAATGCCTTTAACAGGACTGGCAGAAGACGTCCGGACAGGTTATCTGTCCGGCTCCCCTTCCCGAAGACCTAGTGGACACCCATTTAACGGGGCTGCTGGTTCTGGCCCTTTACGTGGTGCCGGAGAAGAAGGCCAAGAAGAAGGCCACGGGAACCCGAAGGAGTTCCCGGCGCCAGGTGGTATCGGACTCATCATCCGATGACTCCGAGGCGGACTCCTCCCCCGAGGAGGAGGAGAAAGAGGCCTCTTCCCCAGCGGGGGGAGAGAAGAAGAGGAAGGCCTCCCCAACGAGGGCGGCCGAAGGGTCCAAGAAAGGACGGACCCTTTCTCCGGACTGCTCCGCCAACGCCGACGACGGCGACGAGGAGTGGCCCTCAAGGGCCAAGCCCCTGGCAAGATCATAAGTGTCCGAATTCCTGGATGATTTATAATTTTTCTTTTTGCCACATGGTGTCCTTCTAATGCCGCTACAACCTGTAGTCCGGCCAAGGACGATCTTCCCGCTTCATCGAGCGGGTCCTTGGCTCCTTCGGATATGGATTCCCTTCCGACTGCCTCCACCCCTCGTGACGCTGATGACGCCGAGGTGGGATCCCAGGAGGGGACCCACCGGGAGGGGGAGGCTCCGGAGGTGCCACAGGGCAACCTCCCGGACTTCGCACCGGACTCCGCACCGGAACCCGCAGTGGTTCCGGAGTCCGGCAGGCGGCCCCTACGTAAGAAGGGCAAGACTGTGACACTGGCGGCCGCCGTCCAACCGGAGGCGCCGGATAACTTGTTGGAGGCGCTCAACGGCGCTTCCATCAAAGAAGAACACCGCACTGTCATGAGTGCGGTGATTCAGAAGGTTCAGCTCGCCAAGAGCGGCCTGACTGAAGCCTGCGGCAGCCTTCTAACAGGCTTTGAGGTAAGAATTTTAAGACATGTAATATAATACCGCATAGACAGTAGCCCCTGATGCTCGGTTCGGTGTTCGGAAAGAAAAATCGGACTGAGGATCTTACAAAGATATACACAGGAGTTCTAAAAAATATGTCAATATGGGATTGCAGGCTGCGCTGCTGACCTCTGCCGCACTGACGGCGGAGGTCGATGCTTTGAAGCAGAACCTCGAGCGGTCCGAGAGCGAGCTCGGTCGTGCCAAGAAGCAGCTCGAGGACAAGTAAGGTGAGTAACACCGTATTGAATTTTTACCTTACAGAAAAGGATTTTGGTTGCAAGAGAAATAACAAGGATAACGTGGGTACTCCAGGGGCCACGAACGAGGTGGCGACCCTGAAAGAGGCCGTGTCCGCGGCCGAATGTAATGCGGCCGCGGAACGAGCTGAGTGAGAGAAGCAGGATGCGCGGGTGGCGGAGGTGCAGCAAGAGCTCCAGGCTCTCGTGGAGAAGCATGGGAGTTTGGAGCGCGACTCGAAGACTCGATAGTCCGAGCTTGCATCGGCTCTTGAGAGTGCCAAAGACGCTAAGGCCGAAGCCCATAAGGCCCTCCAGGAGATTGAGGCGGTGAAGAAAATAGCGGCGGGTAAGGCATTTTTCATGCAAAGCAAGCATGTGAATGTGAATTACCTGTTACTTACCCGAATTCGGAGCTCTGCAGGAGTGTTTGCAGATCTGCCTCGCAGCGTGTCCGATGCTGCCGCATTCTACCAGGCCAAGGAGGGGAGCTCAATGGAGAAGGTCTTCTGGTCTCAGTATGCTGAGGCCGGACATCCGGTGCCCCTTAGCGACCAGCTGAAGCAGCTGGTCGAGCTCCACAAGGTAGCCGAACAGGCCATGAAGGGCCTCATAGTTCGGCTGTGGCCCAAGGAGGCCATGCCTGGGAGCTACTTTGGCCTGGTGCGGCGGCTGGTGGATGCATGTCCCTGGGTGGAAGTCGTCAAGCAGTCCGCCTGCATTGAAGGTGCCCGTCGGGCCCTTGCCCGTGCAAAAGTGCACTGGGGCAGGATGGACACTGAGAAGCTTCTGACGGACGCGCCGCCGGCGGGCAAGGAGTATCGCATGCCCGAAATGTATTATAAGAGTGTCCTGAAGGGAGCCCGCATGATTGCGGATGAGTGCTCCAAGGATGTAATATTTGAGTAAAATCGCATTATGTTATTCTGTGCGCTGAAAACTGTGTTCATATGCGCTAAGCAACGCTTATTAATTTAAAATATTACCTTCTGTGCGGCCGTTTGTCAAATCTGAGAGATGGCAAGTCGTCGGCTTCAGCCCCCATGCCACTAGTGCTGGGGTGTTCGGGATAAACTTGAGCGCTCTTGTTCCCATGTTTGGGTCCATCTAGGGAGGTGCTCAACATAACGAACGAGGCAACCGGACTTATAATGCTTGAACACTCTCACTTAGCCATAGAATTCTATAATTTTAAATTTCGGCGAAGCCCCTAGTGTTCGGAAGACCGAGTTCGGGGCGCTATCCATGCCTGGGGCGGACAAAGCCGGTTCCTCGCTCTAAGCGGCATAAGTCTTTAGGGACTCGAAAAAACCTCTCGAACAGCGACCAGCTCTCGCCTTATCATGACGGTCAGTTTTAGCTTTCTCCACTGAGGCGCTCGCCCAGCTCAATCGGGGCGCAATCGCAGTGGTTCTCCCAGTGCTACCTTAGCCGATAAAATGGAACGTAAGGTACCAAAACATGGGAGCCGGGCAAACCCAACTATTGACCCAAGACATGATTCGGAGCCGATGCATATAATGCTATAAGTTCGGGGTGCCGCACTTGTGAAAGTGTTCGGACTTATCACACCATAATGCAGGGAACTTAAGCCCCTGGTGTATTCGGCCGTACCAGAGTGTACGGATGCAACATGTCATAAACGAACATATATAAGAAAGAAATGCGATTATAAGCAAAAAGCGATGCATTGTTTATTCAGAAATACTTCCATGAATGCAGAGCGATACAAATAGTGCGGTAAGCAAGGGATTGGACTATTTAAACATGTCCCCCTCTAGGGATAGGCTGCGGAATGGTGTATTAAACAGATTTAATGCTCGTAATGGAGACCACCTGAGTGTTCATCATAGCCTTTCTGCTTCCCTGGTTGTTGCATCGTGAGTTCGGCAGGTCTACTGCCGGACAAGGCCTCTGGTGAACGGAGTCCTGTGGGTAAGAAAAAAAAGGAAAAGACCGACATACTTGGGAGCCCTTGGTGTGGTTAAGCCGCACTCTGGGCCTGTCGTGGTCGTGCCCCTCCCCCAGAGCGTAATGATGTACGCGAAGGACTGGTCTTGCAATTACGCAAGGGCTGGGGTTGGGGCCGCATTACTACGCGTGCTCGGAACGTGCCATGTGGTCTTGTTGTATGTTACTCCGGGCGCGTTTGGCCGTGTCCGGTCGCTTAACGCCCGGACTCGAAAATTGCCTTAAGAGGCTGCTCTATACTTCTGCCGCGAGAGCCGCTTTGTGTTCCTCCGTTCGGAGGGAGCGTTCAGTGTTTCCGTTGACCGTGATGACTCCTCGAGGGCCTGACATCTTGAGCTTGAGGTATCACGCCTAATATGCGACCCTATCCAAAAGGAACTCGAAGGTCCCACCAAGGATAGACCCGCATATTGAAACGCTTTTGCAAGGTGGATATCATTACATCAACATTACATAATAGATGGGGATACATACATAAGGCATACAATGCCACATGAATACAACATCATCATACATAAGCACCATCCGACTACGGATGAAACACAAACAGAAACTCAAACAACATCCACCCTGCTAGCCCAGGCTGCCGACCTGGAACCTATCCCCTGATCGAAGAAGAAGCAGAAGAAGAACTCAACGCAAGCAAGCATCGCTCTCGCGTCATGATCATCGCATAACCTGTACCTGCAACTGTTGTTGTAGTAATCTGTGAGCCACGAGGACTCAGCAATCCCACTACCATGGGTATCAAGACTAGCAAAGCTTAATGGGAAAGGAAGAGGTAAAGTGGTGAGGTTGCAGCAGCGGCTAAGCAAGTATGGTGGCTAACATACGCAAATGAGAGCGAGAAGAGAAGCAAAGGAACGGTCGTCAACTAGCAATGATCAAGAGGTGATCCTGAACTCCTACTTACGTCAACCATAACACAGAAACCGTGTTCACTTCCCGGACTCCGCCGAGAAGAGACCATCACGGCTACACACGCGGTTGATGCGTTTTAATTCGGATCTGGTGTCAAGTTATCTACAACCGGACATTAACAAATTCCCATCTGCCACATAACCACGGGCACGGCTCTCGAAAGTTTATACCCTGCAGGGGTGTCCCAACTTTGCCCATGATAAGCTCTCGCGATCAACGAAGGATATACCTTCTCCCAGGAAGACCTGATCAGTCTCAGAATCCCGGTTTACAAGACATTTCAACAATGGTAAAACAAGATCAGCAAAGCCGCCCCATGCGCCGACAATCCCGATAGGAGCTGCACATATCTCGTTCTCAGGGCAACACCAGATGAGACTAGCTACGAGTAAAACCAGACTTCGAGTTTCCCCGAGGTGGCCCCGCAGGCAGCTTAGTTCAGACCAGCACTTAGACAAGCACTGGCCCAGGGGGGGCTAAAATAAAGATGACCCTCGGGTTGGCCGACCCAAGGGAAGGGTATAGGTGGTGGTGAGGCAAATGGTAAAACCAAGGTTGGGCCTTGCTGGACAAGTTTTATTGAAAGCGAACTGTCAGGGGGGTCCCATAAATCACCCGACCGCGTTAGGAACGCAAAAATCCGGGAACATAACACCGGTATGACGGAAACTAGGGTGGCAAGAGTGGAACAAAACACCAGGCATAAGGCCGAGCCTTCCACCCTTTACCAAATATATAGATGCATTAAAAATATAAGTGATATTGTGATATCCCAACATAACCCTGTTCACCATGGAGCAATCTTCAACTTCACCTGCAACTAACAACGCTATAAGAGGGGCTGAGCAAAAGCGGTAACATAGCCAAACAACGGTTTGCTAGGAGGGGTGACAAGGTTAGAGGCTGACATGGCAATTTGGGAGGCTTGAGTAACAAGTGATAGGTAGCACAGCATAGCAATAGAACGAAGCAACTAGCATAGCAATGATAGTAGTGAGATCCAGGGTAGCAGTCATCTTGCCTGAAATCCCGCTAGGAAGAAGAACGAGTACATGAAGAAGATGAATCCACGAAGACGAACCAAGCGTAGACGAACGCATCCTCACGATCGCAATGAAACAAGAACTATCGAGAAGAAGCACACAACATGGTAAACACACCACACATAGGCAAGAAATGATGCACAACAAGCATGATGCATGACAAAGGCTACATGAAGCTACTCATGGCAAGAGACGATGCAAACAAGAACAACACATCAAGGCAAGTTTAAATGAGGCCGGGAACAACGTATAACAATTCCGGTAAGTCGTCATATGCAAATTTCGGAATGCGTCCAGATCTGAATAAACCTTATGTTCAAGTTGTTAAACATCAAGTTAAGATGCACCAAGATGATCTACACGAAATTCTAGTCAAGTTACATATAAAGTTCATTAGATTCGGAGCTACGGCCTAGAAGATATGAGCAAAACAAGTTAAGCATGGCATTGATGCAAAATGCATCCAAACATCAAGCAAACACCTCAAAACAAGGATGCAACATGATAATATGAAGCTACATGCAAAATCAAGCAAGTTCCATATAGAGCACACTCAAAACGGAGCAACGGTTCAACACATACACTATACAAGTTATAGCAACAATCTGTCCATAACAGCAACTAGGCATCTTACAAGCATCAAAACAACATACTACAGCACCCCAACATAAGAACAAAAGGCATGGGCATGATGTACAGGTAAAGCACAACAAAACATGAACACTAAGCTATCTCCAGAAACAACTAGAACATGCTCAAAAGGACATGGTAAGATTGCAAATTATAACAGTTTCAGGTTTTGCAGAAATAACATCCGGTTGCAATGTCTAGAGCTATCAAACAACATGTTACAGGAACTTATCATGGCAAACAAACACATGCATGAATGTATTAGAATCATAGATCAAAAGTCCCTTACTGACCATGAGCCAAAAAGGATCATAAAATATGATGGCACCCATGTAAACATGGCAAGTTATATGACAGATTCATACATGGCAGGAATAACAATAAGTAGGCATGTTGGTGAGCTTGAACCACTCACTACAGAGCAATACATGGCATGGCAAGGCAACCAACAGTAAGAAGACATGTTTATGAAGCTAATCATGGAAAGAACAAGTTCATAGGATGCATGGATCACTAGAAAAGCATATGGCCAAAACTGAACTTCATGTTAACAGGTTGACAGCAACATTATTTAGCAAACTTTGGAGCAAGATTACAACAAGCTACAGTAGTCTATAAATGCAACCAAGGGCATGAATGGATAGAGCAATACATGTATAACAAAACATCCTTAGTGAACATCTCCTGAATAATGCACGAAATGACTTGTAGCAGCAGGTTTATATAGCAACAAAATATAACAGAATCTGCCAGGAAAACAGCAACAGCAAGTACCCTACTTAACAAGCTCGATGCACTCAGTACACAAGTCACAAAAAATACATGGATTGCACCTATGGAAAGATGGCATAGCATAGATCAAAACACATGTAGGCATCAACCTCATAGGATGCACACATCAAACATGGCAAAAATGACAAATGAGCATGTTATAACAGTTTCAGCAGATTAACATCACATAGCACTCTTCCAACAGCACTTCAGGCATCAAGATGAGCTCAAATGAAAATGCCTCAATGGAATGAAATGAAGTACTCGTCGAGGCGAACAATTTGACATATTACACGCACGAAACGGAGCAGTATGCACAGAGTTATGATGTGATGAACATGGCATGATAATGTAAGTAAATTCGGGACTTAGTGGAAATCTTAGGGGGTCAACCTTGCACGGAATCGAGGCACGTCGGAGATGTCGCCGGACAAGGATGGAGATGGCCGGAGAAGGGCGGATCCGGCCGGATCCCGGCGAGGGGCGGCGCGGGGACGCGGCGGAGGGGCGCTGGGGCGGGGCCGAGGCCCGGGCGCGGCTGGCGGAGCACGTCGCCGGCGGCGGCGGTGCTCGGGTACGAGGGGCGGCGCGGCCAGGGCTTCGGGCGGCGGAGGGAGCGGGGAAGGCCGAGCAGCACGGCACCGGAGGGCGCGGGGCGCCGATGGGGGAGGACGACGGCGGCGGGATCCGCAGCGGCGGGCGGCAGCGAAGGAGCCGGCCGGCGGCGACGGCGCGAGGAGATCGAGGTCGGCACGGGGGCGCGGGGAGGCGCGGGCGGCCGCGCGGGCCTGGGCAGGTCCGACCTGGGCCCGGCGGGCCGCGGTGGCGGGGCGACGCAGGACTGTGGGCGGCGGCGCGGGGACGGGCGGACACGTCCGACGAAGGTGGACATGTCCGGCGGCGCGAGGAAGAGGAAGGAGCTAGGGTTTGGACGAAAATTTCGGGGAGAGAGGCCTTTTTATAGGTAGAGGGAGCTAGGAGAGTCC
Source organism: Triticum timopheevii (assembly GCA_963921465.1). Taxonomy (NCBI): domain Eukaryota; kingdom Viridiplantae; phylum Streptophyta; class Magnoliopsida; order Poales; family Poaceae; genus Triticum; species Triticum timopheevii. Next base: position 277,332,875 of record OY997266.1, on the reverse strand, counting down.
AAATGAGGAGCGGTTTTCGGCCACGCGATCGTGATCGAACGACCGAGAGCATGGAGGGGAGTTTTATGGGTTTTGGGCCACTTTGGAAGGGGTGTCGGGCTGCAACAAAAGAGGGCTTTTACGGTTACCCAGTTAACCGTTGGAGTACCAAATGACCTCCAAATGGCACGAAACTTGACAGGCGGTCTGCCGGTGGTATACCAAGGCTACTTGGCAAACCTTGGGCCATTCCGAGAACGTTTAACACGCACTCACAACAGGAGACAAAAGGAGAACGCCGGATGACATAGGAGCGCCGGATTGCAAAACGGACAACGGGGAAAAAGCTCGGATGCATGAGACGAACATGTATGCAAAATGAAATGCACATGATGACATGATATGAAATGCATAAGATGACATGGCAAAGTGCAACACGCAAGCAAATGACATGGCAACACGGCGAATAACTGACGGACACCTGGCGAATCGAATCTGGGGCGTTACAACACTCCTCCACTAACAAGAGATCTCGTCCCGAGATCTTAGGACTGAGACGGAAGGGAAAAAGGGAATGAGGTGAAACAAGAACTCAAGAGAAGAATCAAAGAATCGAGAGCACTCAAGAAGAAGAGAGGAACGATGAGAATGCCGAGGATTGAAAGCTCACGGAATCAGATAGACTATGAAACGACTCGTTCTAACCGGAGTGGTTAGAATGAGAAAAGAAACGAATAAGACTGAAAGAATTTAGGCAGCACTTCGGCTGAACCATGGAGGAATAGAACACGAGCTTGAGGGGATGGAATGATACCTGATGAAGACATGACACAAAACCTCTGGAAAGAATTGAAAGAGTTGAATGAAAAGAACGGAGAAGAAAATGACAACTTGTGCCACGAATGAAATAGAAAGCAACCTTAGAAGAAAAGATTGAACAGAGTTGTTGAGAAAATTCAACAACGAAAAGAATAAGGTTGTTGTGGACTTATAGATAACATCTCAAAATTATGAGGTGATCTCCGCCAACGAGTGGAAAAGATGGAAAAGATGAGAAGAACGAAGAAATGCAAAACTCCATTTCAAAAGAATATGGAGAATTAATTGCACTTCGAGACGCGAGAAGAAAAGATACTTGAACTACACCAACAATAATCTTGATGAACACTTGAAGAATGAATTAAATCATGAAGACCCACCATGAAGAACTCCGGTGACAAAAGACAATTAGATAGAGTTGAAGGATGAAAGAATAAGATGAGCTTTGCGATGATTTAGATGGAGGTTCCGACGAAATGGCCGAGGAAATTTGAACTCCGGAAAAGAAAAGATGAAAAGACTTGGAACTAGAATTTATTCATCAAGAACAAACTCCACAGGAAGGGATTAATCACATGGATGAGATAAGAATAAGATTTATTGTATGCTTATCCTTCATCAACTTAAATTGATGACCAGCAATGGATTTTGCATACTACTGATTCTTCTTGAAAAGGATTAAGGGGGGTATAGCACAAAACTTGAGAAAGTCTTCATGCATCACCGGTAGGATTGGAAAGAACGAATGAATTAAATGATAATCAAGGAAAAGAATCTTGAACGAACCACCGTAAGAATTCGGAAATGACTGATGAAAGAGAATGAATCACTGGGAAGAATTAGAAGAACCAATATGCTAGAGGGGATTTAGATGCAAAAGACTAAAGAGATCATGAGCTGATTAAAGAACACTTGAACGAAGCACCGGAAGAATATTGAGACGAACGAGAGGGCACGGATATAGAATAATTGGAGAACGAATCTAAAAACTAGGAACGAAGAAATCTTCTGAAAAGATGGCCTCCGGATGATCGAGAGAGAAAGAAACTCCTGAAATGCTCCGGATGGATGAAAAGAATTTGTATGACTTGAAACAATTTGATAGGATAACATCGAGCTAGCACCGCGAATCTCTGGGAGAACGGACAAGATTTAGAGGAAAAACACTTCTTCGGTCTTCAAATGATGACGAGAAACACCACCAAAATTCCTGAGATACCCCGGGAGAACGAAAAAGCGAAGAGGTTTGGCAACAATGAAAATGATTTGAAATCGATCTTGGAAAGGCATCTGACTGATGGGATACATTCTTACGTCACACTTGAAAAGAATTTGAGAATAACCCTAGGAGAATTAGAAGAGTCAGGTAAGATCCTGGGAAAAGACCTGTGGGTTAGGGCCCACTAAAAAGAAAAACACCGTTGAAAAGGATTGTTGAAGAGAGAGAAGATGCACCGGAACGATTGAAATATTTAAATGAGGTGGCAACCTCGAATTAGCTCGACCATAGGCGAATCTCCTGAGATGTCTTCCGAACTCTAGAATGATTGAATGACGAGAGGCAAACAAGTAAGGAGAACACTTGATCCAAGGAAAAGAATGTGATCAACCCAGAAAACTTGAATCGAATCCACCAGAAAAAGAAAGGGATGAAGAATGACGAACGAGACGAGAATTCACCGGTTGAAATAATTGAGGAGAGACTGAAGAGGATCCGTACGAATGAAATTGATGGTCGAAAGAGACTCAAACTCCGGGAAGAAAAAAGGGTGGGAGGGCGGGAAAACAAAGGCAACTTCGAAGGGGAAACCGACGAATAACTTGAAGAGAAAACACCGGTTGAAATCATTGAGGAAAGAAAGCAAATACTTCGCACGAGTAGGATGGATACTCGATTACGGGCTCCAGATTCGAGAAGAAGAAGGGAGGGCGGGTGGGAAAATAAAACAACTAAGGATTGAACTTGGCAACGATGAAGAGGCTCGAGTCAACTTGACGAGAAATGCACCGGATAAAAAGAGCTGAGGAACAACTACCGGAAAACCAACTGCGTGAACCTAAACAAAAAAATTTGAATGGGAAGAGGAGTAGTTCAAAACACCTACGTCTAGATTCCTTACCAGAGCGACGAAGGGACTGAGGAGTAAAAAGAATTCCTACTCTCCGATATAACTAGACTCCGAAAATAGTTTTCTTCTAGACTCGACAACGGCCAAACTACACGATCAATCAAGGGGGGATCCTAACGTCGATCGAGGCTCTGATACCAACTTTTCACGCCCAATATGCGACCCTATCCAAAAGGAACTCGAAGGTCCCACCAAGGATAGACCCGCATATAGAAACTCTTTTGCAAGGTGGATATCATTACATCAAAATTACATAATAGATGGGGATACATACATAAGGCATACAATGCAACATGAATACAACATCATCATACATAAGAGCACCATCCGACTACGGATGAAACACAAACAGAAACTCAAACGACATCCACCCTGCTAGCCCAGGCTGCCGACCTGGAACCTATCCCCTGATCGAAGAAGAAGCAGAAAAAGAACTCAACGCAAGCAAGCATCGCTCTCGCATCATGATCATCGCATAACCTGTACCTGCAACTGTTGTTGTAGTAATCTGTGAGCCACGTGGACTCAGCAATCCCATTACCATGGGTATCAAGACTAGCAAAGCTTAATGGGAAAGGAAGGGGTAAAGTGGTGAGGTTGCAGCAGCGGCTAAGCAAGTATGGTGGCTAACATACGCAAATGAGAGCGAGAAGAGAAGCAAAGGAACGGTCGTTAACTAGCAATGATCAAGAGGTGATCCTGAACTCCTACTTACGTCAATCATAACAAAGAAACCGTGTTCACTTCCCGGACTCCGCCGAGAAGAGACCATCATGGCTACACACGCGGTTGATGCGTTTTAATTCGGATCTGGTGTCAAGTTATCTACAACCAGACATTAACAAATTCCCATCTGCCACATAACCGCGGGCACGGCTCTCGAAATTTTATACCCTGCAGGGGTGTCCCAACTTAGCCCATGATAAGCTCTCGCGATCAACGAAGGATATACCTTCTCCCAGGAAGACCCGATCAGTCTCGGAATCCCTGTTTACAAGACATTTCAACAATGGTAAAACAAGACCAGCAAAGCCGCCCGATGCGCCGACAATCCCGATAGGAGCTGCACATATCTCATTCTCAGGGCAACACCGGATGAGACTAGCAACGAGTAAAACCAGACTTCGAGTTTCCCCGAGGTGCCCCCGCAGGCAGCTAAGTTCGGACCAGCACTTAGACAAGCACTGGCCCGGGGGGGCTAAAATAAAGATGACCCTCGGGTTGGCCGACCCAAGGGAAGGGTATAGGTGGTGGTGAGGCAAATGGTAAAACCAAGGTTGGGCCTTGCTGGACAAGTTTTATTCAAAGCGAACTGTCAGGGGGGTCCCATAAATCACCCGACCGCGTTAGGAACGCAAAAATCCGGGAACATAACACCGGTATGACGGAAACTAGGGCGGCAAGAGTGGAACAAAACACCAGGCATAAGGCCGAGCCTTCCACCCTTTACCAAATATATAGATGCATTAAAAATATAAGAGATATTGTGATATCCCAACATAACCCTGTTCACCATGGAGCAATCTTCAACTTCACCTGCAACTAACAACGCTATAAGAGGGGTTGAGCAAAAGCGGTAACGTAGCCAAACAACGGTTTGCTAGGAGGGGTGACAAGGTTAGAGGCTGACATGGCAATTTGGGAGGCTCGAGGAACAAGTGATAGGTAGCGCAGCATAGCAATAGAACGAAGCAACTAGCATAGCGATGATAGTAGTGAGATCCAGGGTAGCGGTCATCTGCCTGAAATCCCGCTAGGAAGAAGAACGAGTCCATAAAAAAGATGAAGCCACGAAGACGAACCAAGCGTAGACGAACGCATCCTCACGATCGCAACGAAACAGGAACTATCGAGAAGAAGCACACAACATGGTAAACACACCACACATAGGCAAGACATGATGCACAACAAGCATGATGCATGACAAAGGCTACATGAAGCTACTCATGGCAAGAGACGATGCAAACAAGAACAACACATCAAGGCAAGTTTAAATGAGGCCGGGAACAACATATAACATTCCGGTAAGTCCTCATATGAAAATTTCGAAATGGGTCCAGATCTGAATAAACCTTATGTTCAAGTTGTTAAACAGCAAGTTAAGATGCACCAAGATGATCTACACGAAATTCTAGTCAAGTTACATATAAAGTTCATTAGATTCGGAGCTACGGCCTAGAAGATATGAGCAAAACAAGTTAAGCATGGCATTGATGCAAAATGCATCCAAACATCAAGCAAACACCTCAAAGCAAGGATGCAACATGATAATATGAAGCTACATGCAAAGTCAAGCAAGTTTCATATAGAGCACACTCAAAATGGAGCAACGGTTCAACACATACACTCTATACAAGTTATAGCAACAATTTGTCCATAACAACAACTAGGCATCTTACAAGCATCAAAACGACATGCTACAGCACCCCAACATAAGAAAAAAAAGGCATGGGCATGATGTATAGCTAAAGCACAACAAAACATGAACACTGAGCTATCTCCAGAAACAACTAGAACATGCTCAAAAGGACATGGTAAGATTGCAAATTATAACAGTTTCAGGTTTTGCAGAAATAACATCAGGTTGCAATGTCTAGAGCTATCAAACAACATGTTACAGGAACTTATCATGGCAAACAAAGGCATGGCATGAATCTACTAAAAACATAGATCAAAAGTCCCTTACTGACCATGAGCCAAAAAGGATCAGAAAATATGATGGCACCCATGTAAACATGGCAAGTTATATGACAGATTCATACATGGCAGGAACAACAATAAGTAGGCATGTTGGTGAGCTTGAACCACTCACCATAGAGCAATACATGGCATGGCAAGGAACCCAACAGTAAGAAGACATGTTTATGAAGCTAAGCATGGAAAGAACAAGTTCATAGGATGCATGGATCACTAGAAAAGCATATGGCCAAAACTGAACTTCATGTTAATAGGTTGACAGCAACATTATTTAGCAAACTTTGGAGCAAGATTACAACAAGCTACAGTAGTCTATAAATGCAACCAAGGGTATTAATGGATAGAGCAATACATGTATAACAAAACATACTTAATGAACATCTCCCGAATAATGCATGAAATGACTTGTAGCAGCAGGTTTACATAGCAACAAAATATAACAGAATCTGCCAGGAAAACAGCAACAGCAAGTATCCTACTTAACAAGCTCGATGCACTCAGTACACAAGTCACAAAAATACATGGATTGCACCTATGGAAAGATGGCATAGCATAGATCAAAACACATGTAGGCATCAACCTCATAGGATGCACACATCAAACATGGCAAAAACGACAAATGAGCATGTTATAACAGTTTCAGCAGATTAACATCACATAGCACTCTTCCAACAGCACTTCGGGCATCACGATGACCTCAAATGAAAATGCCGCAATGGAATGAAGTGAAGTACTGGTCGAGACGAACAATTTGACATATTACATGCACGAAACGGAGCAGTATGCACAGAGTTATGATGCAATGAACATGGCATGATAATGTAAGTAAATTCGGGACAGTGGAAATCTCAGGGGGTCAACCTTGCACGGAAATCGAGGCACGTCGGAGATGTCGCCGGAGAAGGATGGAGATGGCCGGAGAAGGGCGGATCTGGGCCGGATCTCGCCGGATCCGGCCGGATCCCGGCGAGGGGCGGCGCGGGGAAGCGGCGGAGGGGCGCCGGGGCGGGGCCGAGGCCCGGGCGCGGCTGGCGGAGCACGTCGCCGGCGGCAGCGGTGCTCGGGGACGAGGGGCGGCGCGGCCAGGGCTTCGGTCGGCGGAGGGAGCGGGGAAGGCCGAGCGGCACGGCGCTGGAGGGCGCGGGGCGCCGACGGGGGAGGACGACGGCGGCGGGATCCGCAGCGGCAGCGAGGCACCGCGGCGGCGGGCGGCGGCGGAGGAGCCGGCCGGCGGCGGCGGTGCGAGGAGATCGGGGTCGGCACGGGGGCGCGGGGAGGCGCGGGCGGCCGTGCGGGCCTGGGCGGGTCCGACCTGGGCCCGGCGGGCCGCGGCGGCGGGGCGACGCGGGAGGCCACATGGTGGCGCGCCACTGGCTGCGGGCGGCAGCGCGGGGATGGGCGGACACGTCCGACGAAGGTGGACATGTCCGGCGGCGCGAGGAAGAGGAAGGAGCTAGGGTTTGGACGAAAATTTCGGGGAGAGAGGCCTTTTTATAGGTAGAGGGAGCTAGGAGAGTCCAAATGCGGAGCGGTTTTCGGCCACGCGATCGTGATCGAACGACCGAGAGAATGGAGGGGAGTTTGCTGGGTTTTGGGCCACTTTGGAAGGGGTGTTGGGCTGCAACAAAAGAGGTCTTTTACGGTTACCCGGTGAACCGTTGGAGTACCAAACGACCTCCAAATGACACGAAACTTGACAGGCGGTCTACCGGTGGTATACCAAGGCCGCTTGGCAAACCTCGGGACATTCCGAGAACGTTTAACACCCACTCACAACAGGAGACAAAAGGAGAACGCCGGATGACATAGGAGCGCCGGATTGCAAAACGGACAACGGGGAAAAAGCTCGGATGCATGAGACGAACATGTATGCAAAATGAAATGCACATGATGACATGATATGAAATGCATAAGATGACATGGAAAAGTGCAACACGCAAGCAAATGACATGGCAACACGGCGAATAACTGACGGACACCTGGCGAATCGAATCCGGGGTGTTACATTGAGGTATGTGTAATGCGGCACCGCATTGAACTTTGCAAACGCGGTCCGTCCGAGCAGAGCGTGATAGCCACTGCGGAACGGGACTATGTCGAAGATTAACTCCTCGCTTTGGAAGTTATCCGAGGATCCGAAGACCACTTCCAGTGTGACTGAGCCTGTACAATTGGCCTCTACACCTGGTATGACGCCTTTGAAGGTCGTCTTTGTAGGTTTAATCCTTGAGGGGTCTATGCCCATCTTGCGCACTGTATCCTGATAAAGCAGGTTCAGGCTGCTGCCGCCGTCCATCAGGACTCTGGTAAGGTGAAATCCATCGACGATTGGGTCTAAAACCAATGTGGCGAATCCGCCATGGCGGATACTGGTGGGGTGATCCCTTCGATCAAAAGTGATCGGGCAAGAGGACCATGGATTGAACTTCGGGGCGACTGGCTCCATCGCATAAACATCCCTAAGTGCACGCTTCCGCTCCCTCTTGGGTATGTGGGTTGCATATATCATGTTTACCATCCGTACTTGTGGGGGAAAACCTTTCTGTCCTCTACTGTTCGGCGGCCGGGTCTCTTCCTCGTCGTGGCTGTTTAGCCCCTTGTCATTGTTTTCGGCAATTAACTTGCCTGCCTGCTTAAATACCCAACAATCCCTGTTGGTGTGATTAGCTGGCTTTTCGGGGGTGCCATGTATCTGGCAAGAGCGGTTGAGTATTCGGTCCAAATTGGATGGACCTGGAGTAGTTCTTTTGAATGGCTTTTTCCGCTGACCGGGTTTCGAGCCTCTGAATCTGGCGTTGACTGCCGTATCCTCAGTGTTATCACCGTTAACGCGGCGTTTGTTTTTGTTGCGACACGACCTACCATTGCGGTCCTTGTTATCCGGACTGGCAGAATTTTTGCTGAGGTTGTTACTGCGGGCTAGCCAGCTGTCCTCTCCTGCGCAGAAGCGGGTCATGAGTGATGTGAGGGCTGCCATGGATTTTGACTTTTCCTGTCCTAGGTGCCGGGCCAGCCATTCATCGCGGATGTTGTGTTTGAAGGCTGCGAGGGCCTCTACATCCGGACAGTCGACGATTTGATTTTTCTTTGTTAAGAACCGTGTCCAGAATTGTCTAGCCGATTCGTTTGGCTGCTGAATTATGTGGCTTAGGTCATCGGCGTCTGGTGGTCGCACATATGTGCCCTGGAAGTTGTCAAGGAATGCGGCTTCTAGGTCCTCCCAACACCCAATTGACTCTGTTGGCAAGCTGTTAAGCCAATGTCGAGCTGGTCCTTTAAGCTTGAGTGGGAGATATTTGATGGTGTGGAGATCGTCACCGCGGGCCATATGGATATGAAGGAGATAGTCTTCGATCCAAACCGCGGGGTCTGTTGTGCCATCGTAGGGTTCAATGTTCACGGGTTTAAACCCTTCAGGGATTTGATAATCCATTACTTCATCTGTGAAGCATAGTAGGTGTGTGGCGCCTCTATATTGGGCAATATCACGACGTAGCTCAAGCGAGCTTTGTCTACTGTGTTCGGCCCGGCCGGAGTTGCAGTATCCGGCGCGACGGTAATCATCGTGCATCGTGGGGCGCCCACGTGATCCGTAGATCGATCTTGATTGTCTTTCCTTGTCCTCCAATATGTCTCGCAAGTCCGGCGCATTCCCCCGTGGCTTCGTACTTTTCGAGTGGTGCCGGGGTACGGTTCTGATGGAGGGCCTAGAAGCCTCTCTGTCGCGACCACGAGGTGGTCGGTCTACCGTATTGTGCGCTGGTGACGAGAGTTTATACTCCTCCTCCTCTAATCGGGGGAGCAACTTGCATTTTGGGTAGCTTTTGGAGGGGCGTTCGAGTTCATACTCTTCGGCCGCAAGGACTTCAGTCCATCTATCGGCTAGCAGGTCTTGATCAGCTCGGAGCTGTTGCTGCTTTTTCTTTAGGCTGTTTTTCGTGGCCATAAGCCTGCGTTTAAAATGCTCTTGTTCGACGAGATCCTCAGGCACAACAAATTCGTCGTCGTTGAGGCTTGCCTCGTCTCCGGAGGGAGGCATGTAATTATCATCCTCTACCTCTTCGTCTGTCGCTCTCTCGTGAGGGCTGGCTTCTCCGTCCTCCTGTGCTGAATCTTGCTGGAGGGAGGCATGTATCCGGCACTCTCTGGGGTGTTATTATCTCCGGTGCCGGAATCTCCATTCTTGCTGTGGCGGGATTTAGAGCGGCGCCGCTGACGCCGGCGCTTGGGCTGTTTCTTGGAGGAATCTGCCTCCGCTGCTTTTTCGCCATTCCCATCCTTTGGGATGTCCACCATGTATATGTCATATGATGAGGTTGTCTTCTAGTGCCCTGTAGGTGTTGGTTCATGGTCGCCTCCGGCATCGTCGTCCATACCATCGATGTCTTCGGAGTCGTAGTCTAGCATGTCGGTTAGATCGTCGACAGTGGCTACAAAGTGGGTGGTGGGTGGGCTTTGAATTTCTTCATCGTCCGCATCCCAACTGTCCTGACCGCAGTCCGGCCAGGGCTCTCCTGGTAACGAGAGATACTTTAGCGAATTCAGGATGTCGCCAAAGGGTGAGTGCTGAAAGATGTCCGCGGCGGTGAACTCCATGATCGGCGCCCAATCGGGTTCGATTGGTAGGGGCGCAGGAGGTTCGAAGTCCGGCAAGGAATCTGGCACCTCGGAGTTACGGGCTTTACAAGGGACAAGGTCAGTATTCAGCTCCATCACCGTAAAGGTTGCAGCCCCCAAGGCGGTGTCTAGCCATCCGTCCTCGATCTGCGCGGTCGGCTCCGAATTAACGGTCGGAGCGGACTCATGTGCGGCCTCCAGGGCACTGTCCGGCAGCAGAGCTAAATCATGCCCATTGTGATAGTGCGGCGCGCTCGGCTGTGGCTTGAATCCGTCGAAGATCAAGTCTCCGTGGATGTCAGCCGTGAAGTTTAGGCTTCCAAATCTGACCTGATGGCCAGGGGTGTAGCTTTCGATCTGCTCCAGAGGGCCAAGTGAATTGGCTCGCAGTGCAAAGCCGCCGAACACGAAGATCTGTCCGGGGAGAAAAGTCTCACCCTGGACTGCGTTGTTGTTGATGATTGAAGGAGCCATCAAGCCTATCGGTGACGACACAGAGGAACTCTCAATGAAAGCACCAATGTCGGTGTCAAAACTGGCCGATCTCGGGTAGGGGGTCCCGAACTGTGCGTCTAGGCGGATGGTAACAGGAGACAAGGGACACGATGTTTTTACCCAGGTTCGGGCCCTCTCGATGGAGGTAAAACCCTACTCCTTGATGATTAATATTGATGATATGGGTAGTACAAGAGTAGATCTACCACGAGATCAAGGAGGCTAAACCCTAGAAGCTAGCCTATGGTATGATTGTTGTAATGGTTGTTCGTCCTACGCACTAAAACCCTCCGGTTTATATAGACGCCGGAGAGGGCTAGGGTTACACAGAGTTGGTTACAATGGTAGGAGATCTACATATCCATATTGCCAAGCTTGCCTTCCACGCCAAGGAAAGTCCCATCCGGACACGGGACGAAGTCTTCAATCTTGTATCTTCATAGTCTTGGAGTCCGGCTGATGATGATAGTCCAGCTATCCGGACACCCCCTAGTCCAGGACTCCCTCACCCTCTTTCATCCACGCCCTCTTCTTCCTCTGCTTATCCATTCTCGAGCTCCAGCGCCCAAGCATCCATCTCTTCTGCCCGAAAATCACTCCAACCATGTCTGGATCTGGAGCGCAAGGCAAGTGGATGGCCTCCTCCGTCAAGGGGAAGGACATCAGTAAACTCCGGGAGGCCGGATATTTGGCCAAGAAGATCGCACACCGTCTCCTTGCGGCGGGACAGATCATCCCTACTCTAGAACTGCACGAGAGGGTTGTATTCCTCCCTCACTTTGTTCGCGGGCTGGGGTTTCCCCTCCACCCATTCGTTCACGGTCTTATGTACTACTATGGGATAGATTTCTATGACCTATCCCCTAACTCCTTCCTCAACATCTCTGTAAGTCCATCTAGTGCCACCCCTAGTGGGTTTTGGAGTATTGACGACAAAGTTGGTTGAGGGACTAATGCGTTTGTGAGAATTGCAGGATAACGCAGGTAGTGTCCCTCATTGATTCGGTTTACCTACCGGAGATGACCCCTAAAAATGTATGAAGACATTGAAGACAATGGTGGTATGAGAAGATATTCATATTGAAGACTATGACATGAGAAGACATTGTGTGAAGACTTTGGAGCGCAAAGACTGTGTGGTTTCATTGTTTACTTTTCTTCTTTGTTGAGTCATAGGAACCACCGTACTGTTAAGTGGGGTCCAAGTGAACTAAGTCAGAGTGACTGAAGTGATGCTCAACTCAAATCCTATGTCTTCGAGCGAAGACAATGAGAGCAAATCTTATCTAGAGCTGGATGAGTCAGCTTTGCTTGTAGCCCAAGTAAAGTTGCCGCGTGTGTTTGAAATCTGACCGTTGGAACACGTGTCAGTTCCTTAGTGACCCAGGGTCATTTTGGACAAATCAGGTCGGGTTTCCTAGTGGCTATAAATAGCCCACCCCCTACACCATAAATTGGTGGCTGCTCAGAGTTTGTGCATGGCTTTTGTCATTTGAGAGCAACCCACCTCGAAGCATTTGAGGGAGAGAGATCCTTGCGAGGACAAAGCCCAAACACCCAGAGCCAAAGAGTGTTAGGCATCACTGAAGTCTTTCTGTCTGTGTGACCTGAAGACTTATTACACTTGAGGACTGTGAATCCTCCAGCCGGTTAGGCGTCGCGTTCTGAGCATCCAAGAGTCATTGTGGATTGCCGGTGAACGAAGTCTGTGAAGGTTTGGAAGTCTCCCTTGAAGACTTACCAGAGTGATTGGGCGAGGTCTGGGTGTCCTTAGCTCAAGGGGAATAAGGTGAAGACACGGTCTTCTGAGTTAAATCTCAGCCTCCCTAACCAGACGTACAGTTGTCATAGCAACTGGAACTGGTCCAACAAATCCTGTGTCTTCAACAAGCAACTGGTTCTATCCCTTCCAACCTTACTTAAGTTTGTCTTCATGAAGTCATTGCTTATCTGTGTATCTGTTTGACTTCATTGCTTGACTACTATTGTTGATTGGCTTCACACTATCTTCCATCTTGATCCTTACTACCTAACTGCTATTAGTCCTGTACTTTCACATAATTACATACTTGACTATGGCTTGTTTAGGGTAGTTTATCTTCCGCTGCATATCAATTAGGTTGTTTCTGTTGTTTGTCTTTGAAACTTCCAAGTTTTGAAGACTTTCATAAAAATCGGCTATTCACCCCCCCTCTAGTCGATACTAGCACTTTCAATTGGTATCAGAGCAAGGTACTCCCTTGTTCTGTGTGATTCGGTTTAACCACCTGGAGTTTCAGCTATGTTGACTGCAGGATTGAGGAACATATCGTGTCCCACCTGATGTAGGGTGGAACCCTATAGCGTCGATCTTTCACGTTTGGAGCGGGATCCCTCAAAGAACACGATGAACACGGGGAAGAACGGGGAGAAATCACAAGGGGAAACACTCAAGAACAAGTCCAAATCACACATCCACTAGACAATGAAACACACAAGATCACAAGGTACATGAACAACAAAGGGAAAGATACAAGGTAAGGTTCATCTCCAAGAGGAGGTCTTGATGATATCCTAGATGGATCTTCCCACAAGGGGGTCTTGATGATATCCCGCAGGATCTTCTCACATGGAGGTCTTGAACTCCATGGGAGTGGTAGTCTCTCTCTCCCAAGAGTAGAGGTAGGAGCAAAGCTCACCTATGAATGAGCTATCATATTTGCTTCCCCTAGAAAGGAGGTGGAGGAGGTCTATTTATAGTCTAGTGTGTGAAGGGGTAAGTGAGGGGCGAATGGGTACATGGGCCTCGGCCTGAAGCATTGCACGCAGGCAAGGCCCGGATGATCCGGATGGGGGTCCGGATGATCTGGCCGTCGTCCGGATGATCCGGGAGGGGGCCCGGATGATCCGGCTTCAGGAGAAACCTTCGGGTATCCTCAGCGCGGTTATCCGGTTGATCCGGAGGGGGGCCCGGATGATCCGGCTGGGTCCGGATGATCCGGACGGCGGTCCGGATGTCCGGGCTAGCTTCAGCCGCTGCTCCGTCTTCTTCTCCTTTCTTCCGTCTTCTCTTCCACGCTTCCCTCACGGATGGTGTAGTCGTTCCTTGGCGCTTGCACTCCTCCTCGTCGTCCGTGAAGTTTCGACAATACCTATGCATGCACACGGGAGAAGTGTCAAGTAGTATGCCATCCTCGAAGGGGTCAAGTGAGCACGTGTAAAGGAGATGATTCACCTTTGTGTGTGTGAAGTAGATGTCGCACGTGTCACTTTCCAAATGGGCTCTTGACATGGTGATGTCCGTAGGATGCTCCGCATCATCCCCTCCCCCTTGGGAAAGATCCGACCTCGGATCGAAAACCAAATCACCATGGGAAAGAGATAGCTTTGCCGTGTAGAAGTGGTCGATCACCAAGTTCTTGTCATCTTGAAGCTCCAAATGGGCACTCTCCAATGTCGCACCATCCTGTAATTCCTTCAAAAGTAGCAAAGATAACAAGCACTTGGAAAAACAAATGTGGTTGTCGTAATAGCAAAACCAAGCATTCCAGAGGTGATTCACCCAACAAGTGTTGTCATCAAGCAGGGCATATGGTTTGACAAAGAAGTGTGTCATGACATTTGGACATATAAATTGAGCACAATCAAGTACATCATGAGAACAAGCATGTAAATGGGAGGTCAAGATGCAAATATATGTGATAATTGAACAAGCATCTACCTCAAGGTCATAGCAAGCATGCATAAAGAGCTCAATGAATGGTCTATGGTAGGCATAAGAGTCATTCACAACACCAAATATAGTGAAATGTCTAAACACATGGGGCAAGTGCAAGACAATCCAAGCATAACGTGCATAGGGTGTAGTAAATATAGTGTGGCACTCAACACAATAGAAAGAGCAATTGTTCATCATGTGTGAGGCAATCAAGTTAAGCGTGTGACAAGCAAAGGGACATGGCATATGTGAAGAAATGATATTGGTGCAACCAACCATATGATAGTAGCAAGTAGTCCAAGAATTGGATGCAACACACAAGGTATATATGTCATGAAGCATGGAAATGTGGCAATCATGGTAGAAAGCAATATCTCGAACATGCGTGCAAATGGTGCAAGCAACACATGAAGTATGATCCACAATATCCAAGCTCAAGAAGGATGTCACCTTGAAAGTGTGTCCTTGTGCATTCTTCACAATGCCGAAGTGGAAGCAAATACGGTGTAGAAGCGAGTCGTGGTAGAATGTATGAGGCTCGCTCTCAAGAGCTCGAATGGTCAACTCACGTGAAGTGGAAGTCGACACAAAGTCCAAGTATCCTACACATGCACAAAACAAAACAAAGTACGTATGCACATGGTAGAGAAACACATCATCCAGCATGATGGTTCTCATCTTTTGCACATAACCATTAGAAGCACAAGTGCATGAGTAATATGATGCAACAATGGTGATATTCACGGCACTAGGTATATGGTGCAAAGAGATAATACAAGCATGCTTCACAAGGAATATGTCAAAATCTCCAAACATGTGTGAGAATGCTATGGGGGCAATCTCATGAGCAAGACTATAAGCATTGTTGCACTCAATACATGGAAAATCATCTAGCATGAGAGAGGCAACACATGGAGATATATGACACGAAGCAATATGAATCATGTGCAAAGCATATAGATGGTTGTCATCAACCGCATGAGATGAGCACTTATAACACAAGAGACAATGATCAAGATATATCATGTGAGAGGCATGAGCATATATGTCATCAACCCAAGAAAGCAAGTAGTGGAACATGGGTGATGCAACATAGCGAGCATTCATAGTTATCAAATCAAGCAAGCTAGTAGTGCGAAGATGCAACATACTAGGAGGAATCATGGCAAACATGTCATTGGTGAAAATAGTGGGCATGAATAATTCACAAGTCATAGCACAAGCATGAAAGCAAGATATGAGTACAATATCATGAATGTATTGGCGAGAGGCCATATGTGAATAGCAATGGGTCATCATGACTCTCCCAACACAACAAGCATCAATAGAATGGGGCACATGATAAACATGGCAAAAGCAACAAGGATCTCCACCAAGCATGCAAATACACATAGGAATATCATAATGGAGAATCATGGGTAGATGCAAACAACGGTCACAATTGCATGGCAAATGCGTAGAAGCAAGCATAGCATGCAAAGTGAACCACGGTAAAATGAGCATAATGTGAGAAGTGGTAAATGGCCCATAGCCGTGTGAGAGCCAAGTAGAGGAGTTGCGCGTAGTCCTTGCGTGAAGGGGACGGTGGTAAAGACAATTCACGTGATCCCAATTCATCGTTGCTCTCTAGAGCTCGTTTTGTCAACTCGTGGGATTGCGAGGTTGACAAGTATTCATGGGTACCTACACAAAAGAGACACAATCCAAAGAAATTGTGCGCGTGGTAAATGTACACATCATCCATCATGATGTGTATGTGCACGTGTGAGTTAGCACAAGATAAGCATCGTTCAAAGAAATTTGATGCATGGTATAAGAACATGTCATCCATCATGAAAGAATAGTTATTGTGTATGACACGATGGGGACACAAATTGAGAATGCAAGTATATGGCACATCAATAGTATGTTTATTCGTGGGTAGCATATGGTGCACACAAGTATGGGGATCATGCAATGAATGGGATGGATCAAATTCCCCTAACATGTATGATGAAACTATGGGGGCCTCCTCATGAGCAATATCGAAAACATCATATGGATAAAATGGACAACATCCAAAACAATGCATATCCGAAGCTAGGTGGTCATGGCATGGCATATGAGATAAATGATGCAAAGGGAGCATATCAATATCATCACAAGAGAAACAAATGCCAATAACCATGGGCTTGTCATCTATGCCATATGTGCAAATTGGGTTTATTTTAATGGCATATGCATAGCCACTATCAAGAGATTGCAAATAAGACATATGGTTGATCTCATGCATAGCATATGACAAGTCAAGCTGATTATCAAACACGATGTGACCTAAAGAATTGTCACAAGAAATCCTATGTAACATGGCATCACAACTAATAGACTCCACAATAGAATCATCATACTCATCATAAATGGGAAAATCATCACATGGGGAAATCATACTAGCATGAAGCATGGCAATAGGTGGATCAACATCATGCAAGCAATCAATGTCAAGAATGTCCACTGGTGGGACTAAAGCATCACCTTCACCTATGTTACCTTTGTCATTCCACTCAAGTGGTGTAGGTGAGGTGGGAAAGACCAAATGGTGGTCATCATCATCATCTTGATGGAACCATGTGGGCGGTGCATCATATTCCACCATGGCCATCGTCTTGTCCAAAGGGAGGACGAAGTCGTCGAGGATTGGCGCGTCATCATAAATGGGACCTAGCACCAAACGATAAGACACAATAGAGGTAGAGGTCAAGTTGTTAGAAATGCAAATGGCCTCACGAGACCTATCAACTATCTCACTCTCTCTATGTGGTGGTTCACTCACTCCCTCAAAATAGGTGCACTCAAACTCACGTATGGTGGAGTCACTCATCTCACTCAAGTGGTGGGGGTTGTGGCTCTCCTCAGATGGGAATTGTGGCAACTCATCATATATGGGGCTAGTGGTGAAGTCACTCTCACTCTCAATATGGTGGCACAAGTCACTCAAGTCATCATACGTCGCCGTGGTAGAAGGGAAGATCCCATGCTCAACCATCTCGTTGTCGTCGCCGTGGATGAAGGCCGAAGATGGCACATCATCACTCTCCTCCATGACCGAAGGGAAAATCCCATGCTCGATCATCTCGTTACCGTCGCCGTAGATGAAGGCCAAAGATGGCACATCATCACTCTCGCCTCCAAAGATGGAAGCATCATCCTTGCTCGCCACCTTGTCGCTCGCCTCCAAAGCTTGGTCCTTGAGGGTCTCCGTAGTTGTACTCGTCGCCGCACCATCTTGAAAAAGAGTCGAAGTAGACTCGGCACCATCAATGCCACAAAGAGGGATGGCGGTGAAGTCAAACTTGGGAGCATCGTCTTGGAGCTCGTCGGGCTTGGACATCTTGCTGGTACTAGCCTCATGCTTGTCGTAGAGCTTGGTCGCCGCGAAGTTTTCTTGGGGTGGAGAAGCCTTGGCCTTCATGAGTTCTTGTTCCGCCTTGAGAGCACCAATGTAGTAGTCGTCGATGGACTTGTAGTTCTCGAGGAAGATGGTCTTGGAGATGTCATTGTGCAATCCCATCATGAAGTGGAACTTCATCGAAATGGGGTCGTCCACGCCGGCTCGTCGCAAGGCAATCATCATCTCCTTGAAGTACTTGTCGATGGACTTGGATCCTTGGGTGGTGTTCTCCAATTGGCGTCGAAGTTGTTCCGTGTAGGTTGGAGGCACAAACTCTCGCCGTAAAGATCTCTTCGTCTTGGGCCAACTCATCTCGTAGCTCTCCGAAGGTGTGTGAAGCCACCATATCGAGGCGTAGTCGTGGAAGTTTCTTGTGGCGCACTTCACTTGATCTTCGGAACGAACTTGATGTAGCTTGAGGTAGTCGTCCATCAAATGCTCCCACTCGAGGTACTCCTCGGGTTCTTGAGTCCCATAGAAAGGAATCGTGTGGTCGATGTCGAGCTCGTAGTAGCTCGTGGAAGTCGCGGACTTGAGCTTGGGGAGCTTCTCTTGAGCGTAGTCTTGGGGTTCTTGTTGGCGAAGATGCCGTATGTCCGTAGGCGAAGATGCCTTGAAGTCGCTTGGCGAAGATGCCAAGGGAGATGGTGAAGTCATTGAGCGGTTGTTGATGTAGAGCTCTTGACCTTCACGTTCTTGTTGGTGATGGTGTCGATGCCGATGTGATCTTGCCGGAGATGGTAGCTCGGAAGCATGTGCTCTTGAGCGTCTTCTCGAAGATGAGGAAGATCGCTTGTAGGACTTGATGAGGGCTTTGATCTCCTCCATTTTAGCTTGCATCTTGGCGTCGGAGTTGTTGTTCATGGCATCGAACTCATCATTGTTGTTGTA
The DNA here is from genome assembly GCA_963921465.1 of Triticum timopheevii. Lineage (NCBI taxonomy): Eukaryota > Viridiplantae > Streptophyta > Magnoliopsida > Poales > Poaceae > Triticum > Triticum timopheevii. The sequence continues at coordinate 277,314,124 of OY997266.1, read as the reverse complement.
GACCGAAGATGAAATGCCTTGCCTATCCATCACAAGACTCGAGTAGAGGTGAGTAGGAAATGAGATAAACAATACCAAGGTACCTTTTCCCAAAGTTGAGGATGTATCCCGTGTCACTCAATGTGAGATGAAAGAATAGTGGAATTGGTACCGGACTTGTTCACTCACACCTATCAATTAAAGCTTATGGTAGAGCTCGGTGAGGATAGTGGCACAAAAATTTGATGCAAAATGTTAGCAAGAGTCAATAATGTTGAAAGAGATTCACAAATTCGCAAGAGAAACAAGTAGATCAATAGCAATATGTGGCTCACGGAAACACACACACGGATAGATAAATGGGGTTGTGCAACCAAGGAATGAGCACAAAATGTGGAATCCATGGAAAACGCTCGTGTTGCACAACTCAAGAGAGACGCTAGCACGATTGCTCAATAGGCGGATACGACACTTGTGCACAACCTATAAGATTCAAAATGGATAAAATTTCTATCCCATGTATGCGATGTATGTATGGTTCCCGGTGTTTCTCACAAGATGATCCAAGATGATCGAGTATGTGATGGTGGTGGTGGTGGTGGTTGATGAAGAAGCAATCGTCCCTAAGTAGCCGAAACACCTTAGGAGATGTGACTCACTACTCAAGCAACCACATATGCAATGGGTAACAAAATGGGTTAGGTTAAGGAAGTCGGTGGTGGTAATGCGGACGATATGGTGGAGGACCTAGGCAAACTTGCCAAATTTCAGAAAATATGATGGAGTCAAATGATGTTGGTGGTATTTTTGTGGGATAGGGGATGTCAATAGCTTCAAAACGAGCTAAAGAACGTCAAAAACGGAGTTCGGATGAATTAGTTACGGCCAAAACAAGATTTCAGCCGAGTCAGTGTCAGGGTTAACCGGACATCCGGGAGGAGGTCCGGATGATCCGGGTGTACATCCGGATGATCCGGGTTCGTCAGCTCCGGTTCTGGAATTCGGGCGCGTGGGTTATCCGGACGTCCGGGGGGCGTCCAGCTGATCCGGGGGATGTCCGGATGATCCGGGAGAAGGTCCGGATGATCCGGGCAAGTCAATCCGCTCGGGATTTGCTCTCGGGGACGAATTTTTGGGCGGAATTTGGGGATTTTCGGGGCAAAATTTGATGGATTTCGTGGATGGAAGGTGGGGAAACTTGGGGGAAAGCTAGATCCACTTGAAACCAAGCAAATCCACGGATCAAAATCAACAAAACATCATCAAAACCAACAAATCACAAAAAAAATTGGGGGCTATTTTTGGCGGGGATTTTCTGATTTAGGACGAAAACAACAAAATCAAGCTAGAAAACACGGGGTAGGGGCTCCAAAAACGTGATCAACGTGGCTCATGATACCATATGATGTAGGGTGGAACCCTATAGCGTCGATCTTTCATGTTTGGAGCGGGATCCCTCGAAGAACACGATGAACACGGGCAAGAACGGGGAGAAATCACAAGGGGAAACACTCAAGAACAAGTCCAAATCACACATCCACTAGACAATCAAACACACAAGATCACAAGGTACATGAACAACAAAGGGAAAGATACAAGGTAAGGTTCATCTCCAAGAGGAGGTCTTGATGATATCCTAGATGGATCTTCCCACAAGGGGGTCTTGATGACATCCCGCAGGATCTTCTCACATGGAGGTCTTGAACTCCATGGGAGTGGTAGTCTCTCTCTCTCTCTCAAGAGTAGAGGTAGGAGCAAAGCTCACCTAAGAATGAGCTATCATATTTGCTTCCCCTAGAAAGGAGGTGGAGGAGGTCTATTTATAGTCTAGTGGGCGAAGGGGTAAGTGAGGGGGCGAATGGGTACATGGGCCTCGGCCCGAAGCGTTGCACACACGCAAGGCCCGGATGATCCGGATGGGGGTCCGGATGATCTGGCCGTCGTCCGGATGATCCGGGAGGGGGCCCGGATGATCCGGCTTCAGGAGAAACCTTCGGGTATCCTCAGCACGGTTATCCGGATGATCCGGAGGGGGGCCCGGATGATCCGGCTGGGTCCGGATGATCCGGACGGCGGTCCGGATGTCCGGGCTAGCTTCAGCCGCTGCTCCGTCTTCTTCTCCTTTCTTCCGTCTTCTCTTCCACGCTTCCCTCGCGGATGGTGTAGTCGTTCCTTGGCGCTTGCACTCCTCCTCGTCGTCCGTGAAGTTCTGACAATACCTATGCATGCACGCGGGAGAAGTGTCAAGTAGTATGCCATCCTCGAAGGGGTCAAGTGAGCACGTGTAAAGGAGATGATTCACCTTTGTGTGTGTGAAGTAGATGTCGCAGGTGTCACTTGCCAAATGGGCTCTTGACATGGTGATGTCCGTAGGATGCTCCGCATCACCACCTTTGTCGGTCATGTGTATCCCCGATGGAAGGCCATGATGAAGAAGCTACTCATGTCCATGGATAGCGAACTATGGACCGTCACTGAGATTGGACTCACTGATCTATGCAAGATGGCAGAGGCTGATGACATTCGCAAGTATACTCTATTGAACCTAACAGCGAAGGACGTCATCTGCTGTCATCTGTCCCAATATCAGTTCAGGAATGTTATGCACCTCAATCACGCGAAGCTAATCTGGGACTGGCTTTCTGATGTATACGAAGGTCATCGCACTCGTCATTATCCGCGGTTTGAGGACTACAAGGAATCTCTCAAGGAAATGACCTTTGCACCTGAATCATCATCATCCTCATCGTGCCACATGGCAAGGGGTGATAAGGTAACTGAATGCTATCTCTCTGAATCTAGTGATGATGAATCAGGTGATGAATTTGGCCCCAGTTATGACAAGCTTGCTTCCCTTGCCACTAAACAACAAACAATCTTAGAAAAGGTTCAAGACATGCTTAGTAAGAGTGATGACATGTTGGGTGAAGAAATGGATCAGTCAAAAGCTTTGGCTGATAGTCTTTAGAGACTTCATGCTAAGTTTGACGCCCTTCAAGATCAACATAATGCTCTCTTATCCGATCATGAGAAGCTGTCTTCTGAATGTCTTCAAAGGAAGCTAGACCTTGAAAAGATAAGAGTGGATTATGAAGATCTTCGGAAGGAGCGAGATTCACTTCGCGCCCAACAGATCAGTTCCGCTCAGGATGGATTTGAACCACCATGTTTAAAATGCATTGAGCGTGATAACGCTACATCTGTTGCTGAATGTTCCACTGCTGCTACTGTTTCATTGTCTTCACCTACTGATGTGGTCACTAACCCCTCTGCGGAGGATACCACTGCTGTTGCTAATGAAAATGCTGTGTTGAAGACATTGCTTGAAACAGGGATGTACAAAAGTTTGAAGGGACATCAAACTCTCTGCGATGTCCTCAAAAAGCAGATTCTGAACCGAAACCCTAGGAAAGAGGGTGTTGGGTTCGAAAGGAAAATGAATGTTGATGGCTCGTACTGGAAGCCTGAGCAGTACCCCAAAACCACATGGGTTGCTGCAAAGGAACCTTCAGTAGATCCATCCACCTTATCTGGCTTTACCTGTGCTAATCCTATTATCATTGATGAATCCTCTGATGCAAACTATAAACTGTTCAAAAATCAGAATGGTGAAGTGTTTGCCAAGTACATTGGTACTAACTGCAAGAATGGACCACCTATGAAGAAGATCTGGGTACCTAAGCGGTACATTGAGAATCTTCCTGTGAATGTCGTCATGACACCACCAAGGAAGAAGACAAACCCCAGACCTATAGCTTCATGTGGCCCAAAGGCTTCATACAGAAACAAGACTCACATGAGTCACCCTAACGCCAATGTTTTGCAGGGAAATCATGCTCAGACTTATGAATATGAGCGTGTATCTTCGAACCGCTATATTCATAGGACTAAGAACTTTCCTTCTTATTCATATGAGTATCATTCATCTCCTTCAAGGCTATTTGCTAGGGCTTCAAAGCCAAAATTCTCAGATGCTGCACTTAGACTCATTGCTTCTAAGCCCCCACTGAAGATGTGGGTGGCAAAGAAGAACTAACTCTCTTTTGCAGAAAACGGTCTCCAGCCAGCAATCAATGGCATACGATACTATTGCTGGGGACCTAAAACTCATTGAGGACGCACGATGAAATGTCATTCTATATGCTTCACATCTGAATTTCTTATCAGTCATACCATGTCCTAACTTTGTTATAAGTTGTGACTGTCCCTATATGTGTCAAATGCTTATGCTTCACAACACTCTTGTGAAGCCTATCCTCCTAACTGCACTGAAGGGTACATCACCAAAAGCTTCAGAATGGATTATGGACAGTGGATGCACAAATCATATGACTGGTGATCGAAGTCTTCTCATGGACTCAACCTTACGTCCATCCGACAAAAGTCACATTACATTTGCTGACACTGGTAAAAGCAAGGTATTGGGTCTAGGTAGAGTTGCAATCTCAAAGGATCAACACATAGATAAAGTGATGCTTGTTGAATCCCTTGGTTTCAACTTAATGTCTATCTCAATGCTTTGTGAGTTGAACATGATTGTGATATTTGGCAAATATCGTTGCCTTGTACTAATGGAATCTGGAAAATCTCTAGTCTTTGAAGGGTATCGAAAAGATGATCTATACATGGTAGATTTCTCAGCAGGTCCACAGCTTGCCATTTGTCTTCTCACAAAAGCTTCAGAATGCTGGCTCTGGCATCAAAGGCTGGGACATGCTGGCATGAGGAACTTACACTCACTCGCCAAGAAGAAGCATGTCATTGGCATCGAGGATGTCAAGTTCAAGAAGGATCATCTGTGTGGTGCATGTGAGGCTGGAAAGATGACAAGGGCAAAGCACCCATCGAAGACAATCATGACAACATCTCAACCCTTCGAGCTGTTACACATGGACTTATTTGGACCTACTCACTACTCCACCCTCACAACAACTGCTTGTCTCTATGGCTTCGTCATTGTTGATGACTACTCAAGATACACATGGGTTCATATAATTCTTTACAAGACTGAAGTGCAAGATGTCTTCAGGCGCTTTGCCAATCGTGCAATGAACAATTATGGCGTGAAGATCAAGCACATCAGAAGCGACAATGGCACTGAATTCAAGAACACTGGACTTGATCTGTATCTGGATACAATGGGAATCACTCATGAGTTCTCTGCTCCCTACACACCTCAGCAAAACGGCATTGTTGAGCGCAAATACAAAACCCTCATTGAGATGGCTCGAACAATGCTAGATGAGTACAAGACACCAAGAAAGTTCTGGCCTGAAGCTATTGATACAGCATGTCACATCATCAACCGTGTATACATTCATAAGCTTCTGAACAAAACATCATATGAGCTACTTACTGGCAAGAAGCCAAATGTCAGTTACTTCAGGGTATTTGGAGCAAGATGCTGGATAAAGGATCCCCATCACAAGTCAAAATTTGCACCAAAGGCTCACGAAGGCTTCATGCTTGGCTATGGAAAGGATTCACACTCCTACAGAGTCTTCAACCTTTATCTATACAAGATCGTTGAAACAGTGGATGTGAAATTTGATGAAACCAATGGTTCACAGAGAGAGATCCTGCCAAGTACACTGGATGAAGCTCCTTCAAACGAGGCAATCAAGCTGATGGGAACTGGTGAAATCATGCCCTCTGAAGCACAACCTGAAGAGGAACTTATCATCTCTGCACCAAATCAACCTGAAGACAATGCTCAGACCGAAGACAATCCTCCCAATGATGACAATGATCAGCTAGAGCAAAATCTTCGTCTTGTTCATCCTCGTGTTGCAAATGAAGTTCAAATAGAAAAGATAATTGACAGCATCAATGCACCGGGTCCGCTCACTCGATCAAGAGCAACACAGCTAGCAAACTTCTGTGGGCACTTTTCATTTGTGTCAATATCAGAACCCAAGAAGGTTGCTGAAGCTTTTATGGAACCTGAATGGATTCAAGCCATGCAAGAAGAACTTCAACAGTTCAAACTAAATAATGTCTGGGAACTTGTCAAGCGACCTGATCCTTGCAAGCATAACATTATTGGAACAAAGTGGATATATCAAAACAAGCAAGATGAGCATGGTCAAGTCGTCAGAAACAAAGCACATCTTGTGGCTCAAGGATACACTCAAGTTGAAGGAATTGACTTTGATGAAACATTTGCTCCTGTTTCTAGACTTGAAGCTATTCGCATACTGCTAGCCTACGCTAATCATCACAATATCTTGCTATACCAAATGGATGTAAAGAGTGCATTTCTCAATGGCAAGATTGAAGAAGAAGTATATGTCGCACAACCACCTGGCTTTGAAGATCCAAAACATCCTGATATGGTGTACAAGCTAAACAAAGCACTGTATGGCCTCAAACAAGCTCCTCGTGCCTGGTATGATACAATCAAAGACTTCCTGAAGAGCAAAGGCTTCAAACCTGGATCCCTCGATCCCACTCTCTTCACGAAGACATATGATGGTGAACTGTTTGTGTGCCAAATATATGTGGATGACATAATCTTCGGATGCACCAACCAGAAGTATAGTGATGAGTTTGGGTACATGATGCAAGAGCAATATCAAATGTCCATGATGGGTGAGCTGAAGTTCTTCCTCGATCTTCAAATTCGTCAGTAAAGGAATGGCATCTTCATATCTCAAGAGAAATACCTCAAAGATTGTCTAAAGAAGTTTGGAATGGAAGACTGCAAAGGCTACACGACGCCAAAGCCAGCCAAACACCATCTTGGTCCCGACGACAATGGTAAAGAGTTCGATCAAAAGGTATACCGCTCCATGATTGGTTCTTTGCCTTATTTATGTGCATCTAGGCTAGATATTATGCTTAGTGTTTGCATGTGTGCTCGATTCCAAGCGGCACCAAAGGAATCGCATCACTTAGCTATGAAGCGAATTCTTCGATATTTGGCTTACACCCCAACACTCGGATTATGGTATCCCAAGGGCTCAAAATTTGATTTGGTTGGATTCTCGGATGTTGATTATGCTGGTGACAAGGTGGATCGCAAGTCAACATCAAGCACATGTCATTTTCTTGGTCGATCACTTGTCTATTGGTCTTCGAAGAAGCAGAACTGTGTATCACTCTCAACTGCTGAATCTGAATACATTGCTGCTGGATCCTGTTGTGCTCAGCTTCTATGGATGAAGCAAACTCTCAAGGATTATGGCATCAACCTGAAACAAGTACCTCTCTTCTGCGACAACGAGAGTGCCATCAAAATAGCCAACAATCCATTCCAACACTCGAAGACAAAGCACATTGAAATTCGTCATCACTTTCTCAGAGATCATGTTATGAAGAAAGATATCGATATCATTCACGTCAACACTGAAGAGCAACTAGCAGATATCTTCACAAAGCCCTTGGATCAGAAAAGGTTTTGCAAGTTACGGTGTGAGCTAAATATCTTGGAATCCTCTAATGTCCTGTGATCAGGCACACATCCTAACACTTATGCATGTTGATGACTTAGATGTGCCACACACAAAGTAACGTATATCTTCAATCAATGAAGATTTACACTCTGCGTGTGAATATATTAACATGGAATTTGACTTCGGAGCGCCACGATAATTGTGCGCCATGTCTGGGTCTAATACTTCCTATACGGTGGGTAACGCCACCACCAACTTTCTTTGTTTGAAGTGTTTCACTCAAGGCGTTATATTGCAATGACTTTGCATTTAGTTTGTCTTCAGTTTCAATTTGTCTTCATTACTTTCTGCACTATGATGACTTGATCGCTTTCTGATATATATATATATATATATATATATATATATATATATATATATATATATATATATATATATATATATATACACTAGTGTTTTGTCCTCTACAACATTCACTTCTAGCTATGTCTTCAAGATTGGATCTTTTGAACTAAGTGAATGTGATCGGACCCTAACCTCTCTATGCTTTCTATCTCAAAATCTATCTGTCCAAATCATATGCATTCTGTTGAAACTGTCGAATGTCTTCTCTGCGTCCTAGTCAGCAGAAGGCAAGGAGACAAACATTAAATCTGTTTTAAAAGGCTTATCTTTATTGTTGAAATCCGGAGAAGCCGGAACAACTCTCTGACATGCCTGGCGGGCGTGGGAACGTGGGACAACCCTGAGTGTGTTGCATGCTTGACACGTACCCCTCAGATATGAACCGCCAGGGGCACCAGCGTAATTGCGCTGTGTCTCTCACCTACTTATAAATACTTGTCCCCTGCGGTAAAGAAATCCTTCTTCCACCTCTCCACCTCCGTCAAAACCCTAGCGCCACCGCTAGCTCGCGACGACGCCGGTGACGAAGCGCTTAGCTGCCGCGACTTCTCCGACGCCGTCCTCACGCCGGCCGCGGACATCGTCCTGTCCGCCGTCGCCGTAGGTGTCCTCCGTCACCAAGTTAGGGCACGATGGGCTGAACTGCTCGGTCTCCTATTCTTCCCATCTAGCAGTTCTTTGTGCGGTAGTTATAACTCTATTTTTACCACCTTTTTGATCTTCAAGATTCATCCTGTTTACCGGAAGTAGTTTCTGTCTATTCAAAGCTAGATCTATTCCGTCTGCATCTCATACTGCTTAGTCGATTCACTTAGATTTCTTGTCTAGTTTGATTCCTCACTTGTACTTATTCACGGATCGGTACAAATCTGGAACCAACACACCTATATAAGTGAATGTCTTCACATCATGAGGTCAATGTCTTCAAACTGATTTATCTTCAAAATCTTCTGACAATGCATATGACCTCTTCCCCTTCCCTCGCATCTCTAATGTTGTCATAGGTACATGCCCGTGGGAGAATCCCTTGGTTCTCATAGTCTGCATTCGTTTGCAGAATACTTACAGCATCATATAAATTCTCCTAAAGCCAGTTCCTGCTTGACCAGCAAGCATAAATCTCTGAAGCCTTTGAACATATTGAAGCCTTTCAGCTTGAAGTTAATGGCTGCAGAAAAATCAGCAAGGAAGGGTGGCAGACAGCGCAGAGAAGGAATATCTAAAGATCTGCCTGATGACTTAGCAGAAATGTACAAGATAGATCCCGAAGAAAATTATCACCAGAGAAAGACGCGAATCCAATGGATTCGACGCTATTGGGCTGAGGAGTGGTTCAAGTACAAGTTTGTAACGAAGGAATATGCAGAGAAGCATGCCATCAAGAGACCTTGGGGTGATATCCTCTATCGAGGCCTTCAACCCAAGAGCCGAGCTGAAGCCATTGAACAAGGCTTCTATCCTTGCATGGTCCGTGGGCCACAACCTGCAAACGCAGATCCCACCTCACTACTATGGTGTCGTGACGACTCTCTTTTCAAGCGCAACTACCAGTTTGCTGTGGCTTCGGCCAAGAAGAACAAGAAGTCCTTGGGTTTGGACTTCAACCCAGGTCCCTCTGCTCCCCGTGCTGACGGCTCCCGTGAAGCTAATCCCAATGTCATTGGCCCCTACGCCAACCTTGACGGCCTCATCACTTACATCATGGTCCAAGGCGCTAGAGTAGATCATTCTGACAATGGTGTTGACTCTGATGAAGCCCCTGCTCCTCCTCCAAAGCCGCAGAAGCAAAAGAAGTCAAAGGCTTCAACCTCAGCTGCACCTCCGAAGACTTCACGTGCGAAGCCACTGGACACTACACCTCCTGAAGCCAGTGTGCAGTCTGAAGATCAATCCCGTGTCTCCAAGAGAACGGAGAAGAAGAAGCAACTAGTCAGACCATCTGATCAAAGAGCCTTGACTCCTGCTGCCATTCTGCGTGAAGAACCCATTGATCTATCAAGTGATGAAGATCTTGATGATGATGCTCTTGAGCAGCTGATAAAGAGCAAAGAAGAAGAAGAAATCTTCAGCAACTTACCTCTCTTTGATGTGGCCATCATCCACAATTTCATTGATGAGTGGTTTGACACCCCCAACGTCAGCTTTGAAGATTTGCAGCTCCCCATTGGCCTCAGCGTCGCCTTCAATGGCTCCATTGCTTCTGAGCTAGCTCTTGCTCAGCGCATCGTTGAGATCAAGAACAAGATTGACTATGAGAAGGCTCAATTCAAGAAGCATGTGGCCAAGCTAAGTGTTCAAGACGTCAGAAACTTCAAAGTCATGCTGCATGAGCTTAAAGAAGCTTTTCTCAAGAAACGCCAAGAAGCTTAGGGCTCACGAGAGCGCATGAAGATTTTGGCTGATAAGTGTGTGCTTGCCTACAATGAGGCTGAGAAGCGCAAATCACTTGGCCATCCTGGCATTGACCCCAGGATGGCTGCAAAGAGGAAGAAGAAGCACCCTGCTGAACAGCCTGAGCCTTCAAGCCAAGAAACCCCTCGCATTATCTTCCCAAGCAGCATGACTGGCTCGAAGCCAAAGGTCTCCACAACCGCTTCAGAACAGAACAAGACAAGGGATGCCGAGGCTGACGCCAAAAAGAGGAAGCATACTGAAGCTTCTGATGCCGCTCCCTCCAAGAAGAAGCGCAAGACCAAGAAGACTAGGGCTGCTTCCACAGAGCCCTTATCGTTGAACCCATTTCCGTGGTTCGCCCTGTGTCAGTTCATCAAGAACGAAGAATGGTTGTCCATGAGCCTGCTACCACAGAGGCTCATGAGGCTGAAGATATTCCAGCAGCTGAACCCACCGCTGCTGAAGACATTGGTCAAGATGACAATGTACATGATGATGAAGTTCTTCCTCAGATCGAACATCAAGTGGTATCATCGCCTGTTCATACGAATAGCGGACTCATCAGCATTGGACGTCCATTGACGCCAATTGCTCAGGATGCTTCGTGGGCTGATCACCCACAACAACAACAAGACTCCCCCAGTACTCCCCAACAACAACAACAAGCTACACCCCCAGTGCAAGAAGAGGATGAAGACTTTCAGGCTCAGCCAACTCCATCTCCTAACTTGAAGCCAGCACTTCGCAGGCTTCGCAGAGGACAAAGGCCTGAAGTCCCTCTGTCGAGCGTTCCAGAAGGAGAAGTGCAACGTTCACCTGTTACACGGCAAGTATTTTCTGAACCTGCTCCAACTGTGAATGTCTCCGAGTCTGAAGCACATGCTGCTGAAGACATTCCGGTTGCATCAGCCGAAGAAAATGAAGAAGAAGTACGTGTTCCTACTCCCCCAGCAATTGAAGAAGAAGCAGTTCATGATCTGAACGTGCATGTGCCCAACCCTCCTGCTCGTCAAGAGGAGGTTGACAATGTTGAGGCTGCCACCACCAACGCCAATGAAGCCAGTGACGTAGTCATGGCTGATGCTAATGTGGAGCCTGCGCCAACTAGTGTGCCTGAAGCTAATGTGGCCACTGAACCTGAAACCACTAATGCTGCACCTGAAACCAATGAGGATGCTGCACCTGAAACCAATGAGCATGCTGCACCTGAAGCCCATGAGGATGCTGCACCTGAAGCAAATGCGACAACTGCTCCTGAAGCACCTGTTGTGCAGCCTGACGCCTCAGCTGTTGCCCCTGCTCCTGTTCCGCCACCCAGGCCTCACACAATTGAGCAAGCATACAGTCCTGGTCAGCTGACTACTGTCCGATGGCCCATTCTGGTGCCTCCACCCTCTGCCTCAGGACCACAATTTGACTATCATGTTGAGCATAGGCCTCTGGTCCAGAAGCCAAAGCCCAGGTTGCCAAGGTTTCCACGCACTGCCAACTCACCAGGGTCATTCAATGCTAATGGCTTCAAAAGCCACAATACCTTCTTTGACAGCGCCAAGAACCCCTACTCCAAGCCAAGGATATCATCAGATCGGTTCTGGAGCTATCAGCAGAGAAGCTATTACTCATGCGTGCTATATGATCAAGGGCGCATTTTCCCTCATATGCGCCTCGACACTAAAGCTATTGCTGGATTGCCGTGCTTAGAAGAAGCACTTGATTGCTTTCCTGATGCTGGTCTGCTCCACTTTGTGACAGACAAAGAACATTGGAATGAAGACCTATTGCTTCAATTCTATGCTACTCTGCACATTCGCGGCTACTACAGGGACATCAAGACATGGGTTCTCGAGTGGATGACTGGAAATGTTTGTCATGAAGCCAAAGCTATGGATATCATCGAGCTTACAGGGCTAGCCACTCCTGGAGAACTGTATGAGCCTGATTTTCAGCTACACCGGAATGCTGTAGAGAGCATCTTTCATAAGCCAGAACCCTATATGAGCCAAATGCTGAGCATGATGAAGCCTTTGCCATCTGACCCTGAGTATCCCACACATTTCTTTGTTGAAGACCTTGAGTATCTGCCTCGCACCATATATCATATCATCAGGCGGACTCTATGGCCAGTCAAGGGACATTCATCAGCGGCCAAGCTTAAAGGAACAATGAAGACTTTGGTCTTCTATATTCTCAATGGCATCAGCTTCAACACGCAAGAATTCTTCATCAGGCAACTTGCTGCTTCCGGCTCTGACCTATTTGGTCTGAAGTTTTATGCTCCATGGGTTATGCGCCTCATCAATCGACACTCATCTGTCAATTATCATCCCTCTGCTCACAATCATATAATCTTTTTGCCAGAGGTTGATATGTCAGTTGATGCTATATATTCTGACCCTGCCAAGACGCCCCTTTGTCTTCAGAACATTGAGCACCAAAGCTTCACTCAGCCTATTGAAGGTGTTCAAGCAGCAACAAGAATCTATCCACTGGCTGGTAACACTCGTCTGCCTCATAGAGCGCCCACTGAAGCCACTGAAAGCACCATTGCACAAAGGCGTCGGAAGCATTCTCGCGTTCTCAATGACCGAGAACTTCTTGTGGCTCTTCATCAGAAACAGGATAAGCATCATTTCTGGGTCAAGAGACAGATGCAAAGCCTCTTGGTGGATGTCAATCGCATTCGCAACCTTGCCACCAAGAATGCCTTTGTTGCTCATGAAACCTGCCGGCGATCATCGAAGAGTTTGACCTTGCTAAGTGTTGAAGCTGATCTTCAAGACGATGGCTTCAATGAAAGATTCCAGTTCGACTCCACTCCACGGACTGCTACCCTGCGTCGAACTCCATCTCTTGAAGACTCTGAATATTCCTCCTCCGCGGCAACAGTTAATGCCAGAGTGATCGATGATGAAGATGACGCTACTTCACCACCTACTACTGCGCGCATCGACACTGCACCAAGTTCATCTGCACCGCCAACCAACGACGACAACCCTGCTGCCTCACCTACTCATGATGACGAGTAGACGCTCTATGTCTTCAAACCTTTTTGGTCCTTACTGACAAAAGGGGGAGAAGCGTATGAGTTGATAGTCTTCAAGCGGGTTCATATGGGCGGTTGCATTATATTTTGCTGCGTGCTTCCAACTCTTGCATTTTGAAACATTTGGTTCTCTGAGTTGTAACACCTAAACTTGATGGTCGTCTGCTACTTCTGCTACTTATTTGCTTTACTATGATGCGATGATAAATTCCGCATGTGCGATGATAACTTCCGCACTTAGATCATTCTGCAGACGTCCATTTTTCATTATGCATGTCATTCTTATTGCAATATCATTTCATGCATGATGAATTATCTTCAAAAGTTGAAGTGGATCTCCACAAGTACAACCTGCCATGTGCATTTGCATTCCAAAAGCAAATTACTTATATGCACATCTTCAGGGGGAGCCCTTGCAACTTATGAAGACAATTCCCTATCCTTACAATTTCACATACTTTATCCCCGTTGAAAACTTCAACCAGTTTGTCATCAATCACCAAAAAGGGGGAGATTGTAAGTGCATCTAGTGCCACCCCTAGTTGGTTTTGGAGTATTGACGACAAAGTTGCTTGAGGGACTAATGCGTTTGTGAGAATTGCAGGATAACACAGGTAGTGTCCCTCATTGATTCGGTTTACCTACCGGAGATGACCCCTAAAAATGTATGAAGACATTGAAGACAATGGTGGTATGAGAAGATATTCATATTGAAGACTATGACATGAGAAGACATTGTGTGAAGACTTTGGAGCGCGAAGACTGTGTGGTTTCGTTGTTTCCTTTTCTTCTTTGTTGAGTCATAGGAACCACCATACTGTTAAGTGGGGTCCAAGTGAACTAAGTCAGAGTGACTAAAGTGATGCTCAACTCAAATCCTATGTCTTCGAGCGAAGACAATGAGAGCAAATCTTATCCAGAGCTGGATGAGTCAGCTTTGCTTGTAGCCCAAGTAAAGTTGTCGTGTGTGTTTGAAATCTGACTGTTGGAACACGTGTCAGTTCCTTAGTGACCCAGGGTCATTTTGGACAAATCAGGTCGGGTTGCCTAGTGGCTATAAATAGCCCACCCCCTACACCATAAATTGATGGCTGCTCAGAGTTTGTGCACGGCTTTTGTCGTTTGAGAGCAACCCACCTCGAAGCATTTGAGAGAGAGAAATCCTTGCAAGGACAAAGCCCAAACACCCAGAGCCAAAGAGTGTTAGGCATCACTGAAGTCTTTCTGTCTGTGTGACCTGAAGACTTATTACACTTGAGGACTGTGAATCCTCCAGCCGGTTAGGCGTCGCGTTCTGAGCATCCAAGAGTCATTGTGGATTGCCGGTGAACGAAGTCTGTGAAGGTTTGGAAGTCTCCCTTGAAGACTTACCAGAGTGATTGGGCGAGGATTGGGTGTCCTTAGCTCAAGGGGAATAAGGTGAAGACACGGTCTTCTGAGTTAAATCTCAGCCTCCCTAACCAGACGTACAGTTGTCACAACAACTGGAACTGGTCCAACAAATCCCGTGTCTTCAACAAGCAACTGGTTCTATCCCTTCCAACCTTACTTAAGTTTGTCTTCATGAAGTCATTGCTTATCTGTGTATCTGTTTGACCTCATTGCTTGACTACTATTGTTGATTGGCTTCACACTATCTTCCATCTTAATCCTTACTACCTAACTGCTATTAGTCCTGTACTTTCACATAATTACATACTTGACTATGGCTTGTTTAGTGTAGTTTATCTTCCGCTGCATATCAATTACGTTGTTTCTGTTGTTTGTCTTTGAAACTTCCAAGTTTTGAAGACTTTCATAAAAATCGCCTATTCACCCCCCCCTCTAGTCGATACTAGCACTTTCAATCTCGACATTCATCGTCGTGTGCGAGGCCTTCCTCCGCATCCCACCACACTTCGGACTGTGGCTTAAGATTTTCAATGTGAAGCCAAAGGTGGTAGGCGGCGAACATGCCGAGTGCGGAGGAGCCATGGTGAGCAAGATGTCCAACATCAAATGGCCATCAGGTAAATTCAACGAGTCCATCAAAGGTTGGCAGCAACAATGGTTTTATGTCACCAAGCCATGCGGCGCCAAATGGGCCGCCGCCCCCGAATTCAGATCTGGAGCTCCGCTGCGGCTCATGTCCTGGCCCGAAAAGGGCCTGGACTGGTCTACGTCAGATGAGTTGATGCCACTCCAAGCGCGTATCAAGAGCATGGAGGACAAGAACATCAAACTTGTCGATGTGGTACAGGTGATGCTAGTTCACCGAATCCTCCCCTGTCAGAGCCGGGCTTGCAATTTATGGGAGTTCGATCCGGCCAAGCACCAAACCTTGCTGGAGTTCTTTGGCACAATGCACAAAGATATCTAGAAGGTGCTTTTCAAGTCCGACAAATCGTGGCCGGACACCGCAGAGGATCATGGGCACAAATCGTCCCGTCCCGCAAGTTCGGTAAGTCTTTATGTTATCAAGGCGTATCCTTTATGTGCATACTTTGGGGAAAACACCTAATATTTCCCTAACAATTCTCTCACGGCTGGACGAAGGAGGCAGAGCGGATCTATTATCTGGCTCCGCTGCCTAAGGAACAAGCTGGCCCACTTCTGATGAAGATGCTGGTCCCGGCGCCATACAAGGCGCCGAAGAAGAAGGCCCGGAAGGAGGACAAGGAGACTCAGGGCGGGCTTCGTCATAAGGGCACTTAGACGTGGTGTCCGAAGACACCAAGGCCCACTCCTCCTCCAAAAATTACGAGCAAGAGGCAGAAGAAGAAGAGGAAAGCCAGTCCCCACCCCCCCCCCCCCCCCCGCAAGGGGGAGAAAGAAGAGGACGACCTACACACGTTTGGAGGCCGAAGCGTCTGAGAAGGGGAAAGCATCCCTTTCAGACGAGCCTACCGCGTCCGCCGACAGCAGCCCGGAGTGGGAACCCAGGGTCGAGCCCCTGGCCAAATCGTGAGTACAAAGAAACCCGGACACATCCATATATCCAGTCTCACTTTTGCATAGCATTAATATATTGAGTCACATATTCCGCAGTCCGGCCGGGTCCGAAATCGAGCAATCCTCGTCGGAAGATTCGCTGGACCCGGATGCGATGGATAGCGAGATCCTCCCGACGGCCTCTTCTCCCGGAGGCGCGGACAACATTAAGGTGTCGTCCCAAAGGGGCCCAAGCCAGGGCGAAGCTCAAGAGACCGTCGGGGCGGCGCCGAGGGGTCGAACCTCGGTAACCAGACACACGGGGGAACAGACCCCCATGGATGCTGAAGGCGGAGGCCGTCTTGAATTCGAACCCCAGCCAGAGACGACTCCGGAGACCAATGCGTCTCCAGAATCAAGACAGCAGCCTTCTTCAACAGAATGCGGTGCGCCTATTCCACCGGTGACCTCAGTCCATCCGGAGGTGCCGGATACTTTGTTGGCAGCGCTGCAAAGTGCTTCCATCGTTGAAGAGCATCGCACCCTTATGGATGTGGTGATTGAGAAGGTCCAGCTCGCCAAACGCGGGCTAACCGAAGCTTGCGCCAGCCTTCTAACGGGCTTTGAGGTAAGTTAGAGAATGTCATAATATAGATAATAGCCCCTGATACACTGTTCGGTGTTTTAGAAAGAAAGCCGGACAGAGGATCAAATATATTTCGCAGGAGACTAATTAGGGAATAACTATGTGAATGAACAGGCGTCGTTAGTGACTGCAACCTCTCATACTGCGGAGGTCTCCAGACTGAACAAGAGTCTGTAGCGGGCCGAGAAGGAGCTCGTCCAAGTGAAAAAGAAATTAGAGAATACCCAAGGTATGGGAGAACTTTGTTTGTGTTTAAATATAAGTGAGTAGTTATGTTGACTCTAAAATGTCATGATATGTATTAGGAGCGGCAACCGAAGTCGAGGCCCTTAAGAAGGTGGTGGCCGAGGCCGAGAAAAGGGCGGCCAAGGAGCAGGCCACTCGTGAAAACCACGACGCCTGTGTTATTGAAGTTCAACAAGAGCTCCAAGAAGCTATAGGGAAGTGCGAGACCTTGGAGCAGAGTATAAAGGATCAAGGGTCCGAACTCACCAAGGCTCGCCAATCCACACGCGATGCCCGGGATGAAGCCCAAGGCACCCTCCAGGAAATCCAGGAGGCCAGAAAGATCGCCGCAGGTAAGGCCTTTATTATGCAAAGCAAATAGGCAAAGAAAAGATTTCGTTTACTGACCCAAATTTGGAGTTCTCCAGGGGTGTTTGCGGAACTGCCGCGCAGCGTGTCTGACGACGAACAATTCTATCGAGCCGAAGAGGGGAGCTCGGCGGAGAAGCTGTTCTGGTCGTAATATCTTGCGCCAGAATACCCAGTACCCTTTGCCGATCAGCTGAAGCAACTGGTCGAGCTGCATAGGGCGGCCGTACTAGCCCTCAAGGATTTTATTATCCGGCTATGGCCTGCCGAACCGATTCCCAGCAGCTACTTTGGACTCGTGAAGCGGCTGGTTAGTGCCTGTCCTCGGCTTGACGCCATCAAGCAGTCGGTCTACATCAAAGGTGCGCGAATGGCTTTTGCTCGTGCCAAGGTGCATTGGGCGAAGATGGATGCTGTGAAGTTGATGACCGAAGTACCGCCTGAAGGGAAAGAGCACCGCAAGCCCGAGCTGCATTATGACAGTGTCCTGAAGGGATTCTGCCTTGTGGCGGAGCGGTGTTCCAAGGATATTATCTTCCCGTGAATGTATGCACGTTGCCCTATGCTGTAATATGAAACAAGATCATGATGTAAAATAATGCTTATTATTCGAACTATTACCTCTTGTGCGGCCGTTTTTTAAATTAATGCTGAGAGTTGGCCAGTCGTCGGCTTCTGCCCCCATGTAGGAAGTACGGGGGTGTTCTGGATAAATCTAAACACTCTTTACTCCAGATTTTTGGTCCTTAAAGGAAGTGTTTAGCGCGATGAACCAGGCAATCGGACTATAAGGCTTTATCACCCTCACTTAGCCATAGGAGTTTGACAGAAGAAAAGTAGGCGCAACCCCTAATATTCGGAAGACTGAACTTGTGGTTTTAGAAGGCACCTGATCGGATAAAAACCGATCCACCGCACGATGCATTAGTTATCGCACAATAAGGAAGAAATCATTAATGATTTTGTGACCTCTTGAACAGCTGACCTGCTCTCGCCGCATCATGACAGTCAGTTTTCGGCTTTCTCTACTGAGGTGTTCGTCCCGAAGAACTGGAACATAATCGCAGTAGTTCTCCCTTTACTACCCTAGCCGACATAGCGGAACGTAGGGTAGCAAGCACAGGAGCCGGGCAACCAACCTGTTGACCAAAGACATGATTCGGAGCCAATGAATATAATGCTATAAGTTCGGGGTGCTGAACTATACTGTAAAAGTGTTCGGACTTTCTTGCCGTGTTATGGGGTACGATGAAGCCCCTGGCGAATTAAGGCATACCAGAATGTACGGGTGCAATTAAAAAAATAACTAGACAAGGCAAGATCAGGTAATGAACAAAACACTGCAGATTATTTTTCGTTGTAATTTGATTAATACATCAACGCGTATGTATACAAGTAGTGCAATAAGCAAATAAGGCTATTTAACATGCTATTACCAAGAGCGAGCTGCGTGCGGGTATTTAAAACAGGTATAACGATCGTTAGCAGTTACCACCTGGGTATTCCCTTGTACGTCCAAGCTCCTAGCTTCCTTGGTGTATCCATTCCGCTATGGGTCCGATGAGCAGGTTTATCAGAAAAGGCCTCGCGAAGAGACAAAACCTGAGAGAAAGAGAAAATGTGAAGGTATGCGGATCCAAGAGCAGTTTAGCCGTATTGTGGATCGCACTCTAGAAGTGCCTCCATCCATGCCCATGGTATTTTAAGTGCGTAGTTGTGTACGCATGGCACGAATTTTATCGCATTCCTGGGGCTGGACGAAGGCCAGGTTGCTAGCTGAGCTCTGGACAAGCCGGACGGTCCTGTTGCAGAGTAGCGTGGACCCACTTAACGGTGTCCGGGGTCTTTATTGCCGAATTGAGGTTTTGCCTAAGAAGGCTATTCTGTACTTCTGCTGCAAGGGCCGCAGTGTGCTCCTCGGTACGGAGGGAGCACTCCGTGTTTCCATTGACTATTATAACACCGCGAGGTCCAAGCATTTTGAGCTTAGTGCGGCACCGCATTGAAACGAGCAAATGCGGTTCGTCCGAGTAGTGCATGATAACCACTGCAGAAGGGGACGATGTCGAAGAGTAGTTCTTTGCTTTGGAAGTTATCCGGGGATCCGAAGACCACTTCTAGTGTGATTGAGCCCATACAGCAGGCCTCTACACCTAGTATGACACCTTTAAAGGTGGTTTTGGTGGGTTTGATCCTTGACGGATCAATACCCATTTTGCGCACTGTATCTGATAAAGCAGGTTCAGGCTGCTGCCAACATCCATGAGGACGCGTGTGAGGTGGAATCCGTCAATGATAAGGTCAAGCACCAGTGCGGCTGAACCGCCGTGACGGGTACTGGTCGGATGGTACCTTCGATCGAAGGTGATCGAATAGGAGGACCATGGGTTGTATTTCGAGGCGACTGGCTCCATCGCGTAGATGTCCTGAGGGAGTCCTGGACTAGGGGGTGTCCGGACAGCCGGACTATCATCGTCCGCCGGACTCCAAGACTACGAAGATACAAGATTGAAGACTCCGTCCCGTGTCCGGAGGGGACTTTCCTTGGCGTGGAAGGCAAGCTTGGCAATACGGATATGTAGATCTCCTACCATTGTAACCGACTCTGTGTAACCCTAGCCTCCTCCGGTGTCTATATAAACCAGAGGGCTTTAGTCCGTAGGACACAACATACATCACAACAATCATACCATAGGCTAGCTTTAGGGTTTAGCCTCCTTGATCTCGTGGTAGATCCACTCTTGTACTACCAATATCATCAATATTAATCAAGCAGGACGTAGGGTTTTACCTCCATCAAGAGGGCCCGAACCTGGGTAAAACATCGTGTCCCTTGTCTCATGTTACCATCCGCCTAGACGCACAGTTCGGGACCCCCTACCCGAGATCCGCCGGTTTTGACACCGACATTGGTGCTTTCATTGAGAGTTCCTCTGTGTCGTCACCGATAGGCTCGATGGCATCTTCAATCAACAACGCTGTCCAGGGTGAGACCTTTCTCCCCGGACAGATCTTCGTATTCGGCGGCTTCGCACTGCGGGCTAATTCACTTGGCCATCTGGAGCAGATCGAAAGCTACGCCCCTGGCCATCAGGTCGGATTCGGAAGCCTAAACTTCACAGCCGACATCCGCGGGGACTTGATCTTCGACGGGCTCGAGCCAAAGCCAAGCGCGCCGCACTGTTGCGATGGGCATGATCTAGCTCTGCCGCCGAACAGTGCCTTGGTGTCCGCGCACGAATCCGCCTCGGCCCTTAGTCCGGAGCCGATCGCCCAGATCGAGGACCGGTGGATGGACACCACCTCGGGGGCTTCAACTTCCACGGTGATGGAGCCAAACACTAACCTTGTCCCTCGCAAAACTCGTGATTCCAAGGTGCCGGACTCCGGACCTCCTGTTCCCCTGCCAATCGAATCGGATTGGGCGCCGGTTATGAAATTCACCGCCGCGGACATCTTCCAATACTCGCCCTTTGGCGACATCCTAAATTCGCTAAAGCATCTCTCGCTATCGGGAGAGTCCTGGCCGGACTATGGCCAGGATGGTTGGGATACGGACGACGAAGAAATTCAGAGCCCACCCACCACCACTTTGTAGCCACTGTCGACGATCTTACCGACATGCTAGACTACGACTCCGAAGACATTGACGCTATGGACGACGATGCCGGAGACGAACAGGAACCAGCGCCTACAGGGCACTGGAAGACCACCTCGTCATACGACATATACATGGTGGACACCCCAAAGGACGGGGACAACGAAGAAGTAGCGGAGGCAGATTCCTTAAAGAAACAGCCCAAGCGCCAGCGTCAGCGGCGCCGCTCTAAATCCCGCCACAGCAAGAATGGAGATTCCGGCACAGGAGATAATAATACCCCAGAGAGTGCCGAAGATAATCCTCTCCAGCAAGACTCAGCGCAGGAGGACGCAGAAGCAAGCCCCCACGAGAGGGCGGCAGACGAAGAGGTCGAGGATTATAACTATATACCTCCCTCCGAAGACGAGGCAAGCCTCAACGACGACGAATTCGTCATGCCTGAGGATCCCGTCGAACAAGAGCGTTTTAAACGCAGGCTTATCGCCACGGCAAATAGCCTAAAGAAAAAGCAGCAGCAGCTTCAAGCTGATCAGGACCTGCTGGCCGATCGATGGACCGAGGTCCTCGCGGCCGAAGAGTTTAAACTCGAACGCCCCTCCAAAAGCTACGCCAGACGCAAGTTGCTCCCCCAATTAGAGGAGGAAGCATACATACCTTCATCACCAGCGCACGATACGGCCGACCGACCACCCCGTGGTCGCGACAGAGAGGCATCCAGACCCTCCACAAAGACCGTACCCCGGCATCGCTCCAAAAGTACGAAGCCAAGAGGGAACGCGCCGGACTTGCGAGACGTATTGGAGGACAAAGCAAGGCAATATAGATTGATCTACGGATCACGAGGGCACCCCACGACCCGCGATGCATACCGTCGGGCCGGATACAATAACCCCGGCCGGGCCGAACACAGCAGACAACGCTCTCTCGAGCTGCATCGTGATATTGCTCAATATAGAGGCTCCACACACCCCCTATGCTTCACTGACGAAGTAATGGATCATCAAATCCCTGAAGGGTTTAAACCCGTAAACATCGAATCCTACGACGGCACAACAGACCCCGCGGTTTGGATTGAAGATTATCTCCTTCACATCCATATGGCCCGCGGCGACGATCTCCATGCCATCAAGTACCTCCCACTCAAGCTTAAAGGACCAGCTCGGCATTGGCTTAACAGCTTGCCCGCAGAGTCAATTGGGTGTTGGGAAGACCTGGAAGCCGCATTCCTCGACAATTTCCAGGGCACGTATGTGCGGCCACCAGACGCCGATGACCTAAGCCACATAATTCAGCAGCCAGAGGAATCGGCCAGACAATTCTGGACACGGTTCTTGACAAAGAAAAACCAAATCGTCGATTGTCCAGATGCGGAGGCCCTCACAGCCTTCAAACGTAACATCCGCGATGAGTGGCTAGCCCGGCACCTGGGACAGGAAAAGCCGAAATCCATGGCAGCACTCACATCATTAATGACCCGCTTTTGCGCGGGAGAGGATAGCTGGCTAGCTCGTAGCAACAACCTCAATAAAAATTCTGGCAGTCCGGATAATAAGGACCACAACAGCAGGTCACGTCGAAACAAAAACAAACGCCGCATTAACGGCGACGATAAGGAGGATACGGTAGTCAACGCCGGATTCCGAGGCTCTAAACTCGGTCAGCGGAAGAAGCCATTCAAAAGAACCACTCCGGGTCCGTCCAACTTGGACCGAATACTCGACCGCTTATGCTAGATACATGGCACCCCCGAAAAGCCAGCCAATCACACCAACAGAGATTGCTGGGTGTTCAAGCAGGCAGGCAAGTTAATTGTCGAAAACAATGACAAGGGGCTAAACAGCGACGACGAGGAGGAGACCCGACCGCCGAACAATAGAGGACAGAAGGGTTTCCCCCCACAAGTGCAGATGGTGAACATGATTTACACAACCCATATACCCAAGAGGGAGAGGAAGCGTGCACTAAGGGACGTCTATGCGATGGAGCCAGTCGCCCCGAAGTTCAATCCATGGTCCTCTTGTCCGATCACTTTCAATCGAAGAGACCATCCGACCAGCATACGCCATGGCAGATTCGCCGCATTGGTTTTAGACCCAATCGTCGATGGATTTCACCTCACAAGAGTCCTGATGGACAGTGGTAGTACCCTGAACCTGCTTTATCAGGATACAGTGCGCAAGATGGGAATAGACCCCTCAAGGATTAAACCTACAAAGACAACCTTTAAAGGTGTCATACCAGGTGTGGACGCCAATTGTACGGGCTCAGTCACACTGGAAGTGGTCTTCGGATCCCCGGATAATTTCCGGAGCGAAGAGTTAATCTTCGACATAGTCCCATTTCGCAGCGGCTATCACGCTCTGCTCGACGAACCGCCTTTGCAAAGTTCAACGCGGTGCCGCATTATGCATACCTCAAGCTCAAGATGCCAGGCCCTTGTGGAGTCATCACGGTCAACGAAAATATGGAACGCTCCATCCGAACGGAGGAACATACAGTGGCTCTCGCGGCAGAAGTACAGAGCAGCCTTTTAAGGCAATTTTCGAGTCCGGCCGTTAAACGGCCGGATACAGCAAAACGCGCCCGAAGCAATACCAACCAAGACAACCTGGCATGATCAGAGCACGCGTAGCAATGCGGCCCTAACCCCCGCCCTCGCATGATTGCAAGAACAACCCTCCGCCTACATCATTACGCTTTGGAGATACCATGGGCGCAGGGGAAGGGGCACGATCACAATGGACCCACAGTGCGGCTCGACCACACTAGGGGCTCGCAAGTGCGCCACCCTTTATTATTATTATTTTCCTTCTTTGTATACACAGGACTCCGTTAACCAGAGGCCCTGTCCGGCGGTGAACCTGCCGAACTCACGATGCAACAGCCAGGGAAGAAAGAAGGCTGCGACGAACACTCAGGTGGTCTCAATTACGAGAATTAAATTCGATTATATACACCAAGTCCGCAGCTCATCCCTGGAGGGGGACATGTTTAATTAGTCCAAATCCCTTGCTTACCGCACTATTTGTATCAGTCCGCACTCATAGCAGACTTCCTTTAATAAATAATGCAGCAATTTTCGACTGCAATTACATTACTTTATATATATATATGTTCATTACAGGACATCATGCACCCGTATATTTTGGTACGGTCTAATACACCAGGGGCTTATGTTCCCCACATTATGGTGTGATAAGTCCGAACACTTTCATAAGTGCGGCACCCTGAACTTATAACATTATATGAATCGGCTCCGAATCATGTCTTGGGTCAATAGTTGGGTTTGCCCGGCTCCCACGTTTTGGTGCCTTACGTTCCGTTCTGTCGGCTAAGGTGGCACTGGGAGAACCACTGCGATTGCGCCCCGGTTGAGCCGGGCGAGCGCCTCAGTGGAGAAAGCTAAAACTGACCGGCATGATAAGGCGAGAGACTGGTCGCTGTTCGAGAGGTCTTTTCGAGTCCTTAAAGACTCATGCCGCTTCGAGCGAAGTTCCGGATAAATGTCCGATGAAGGCGTGGATAGCGCCCCGGATTCGGTCTTCCGAATACCAGGGGCTTCGCCGAAATTTAAAATTATAGAATTCTATGGCTAAGTGAGAGTGTTCAAGCATTATAAGTCTGGTTGCCTTGTTTGTTGTGTTGAGCGCCTCCCTAGATGGACCCAAAAATGGGAACAAGAGTGCTCAAGTTTATCCCGAACACCCCAGCACTCGCGGCTCGGGGGCTGAAGCCAACAACTTGCCATCTCTCAGATTTTATAAACGGCCGCACAGAAGGTAATATTTTAAATTAAACAAGCGTTGCTTAATGCGCATATGAACAAAGTTTTCAGCGCACAGGATAATACATAGCGAGTTTACTCAAAAATTACATCTCTGGGGCATTCATCCGCAATATCGCGGGCTCCCTTCAGGACAGTTTTATAATACATTTCGGACGTACGATACTCCTTGCCCGGTGGCGGCGGGTCAGTGAGAAGCTTCTCCGCATCCAGCCTGCCCCAGTGCACCTTTGTGCAGGCAAGGGCCCGACGAGCACCTTCAATACAGGCGGAGCGCTTGATGACCTCCACCCAGGGGCACGCATCCACCAGCTGCCGCACGAGGCCGAAGTAGCTCCCAGGCAGGGCCTGTCCAGGCCATAGCCGGACTATAAGGCCCTTCATGGCCTCCTCAGCTACCTTGTGGAGTTCGACCAGCTGCTTCAGCTGGTCACTTGGGGGCACCGGATGGCCGGCCTCAGCGTACTGAGACCAGAAGACCTTCTCCGTCGAGCTCCCCTCCTCGCCACGATAGAATGCGGCGGCATCGGACACACTACGCGGCAGATCTGCAAACGCCCCTGGAGAGCTCCGAATGCGGGTAAGTGTCAGGTAGTTTACATTAACATGCTTGCTTTGCATGAAAAATGCCTTACCCGCCGCTTTCTTCTTTACATCTTCAACCTCCTGAAGGGCCTTACGGGCCTCGGCCTTGGCGGACTTGGCACTTTCGAGAGCCGAGGCAAGCTCGGACTCTCGAGTCTTGGAGTCACGCTCCAAGCTCTCATGCTTCTCCATGAGAGCCTGGAGCTCTTGCCGTACTTCCGCCACCTGTTCCTCCTGCTTTTCTCGCTCTGCCCGTTTCGCGGCCGCACTGCGTTCGGCCGCGGACACAGCCTCCTTCAGGGCTGCCACCTCATTTGTGGCCCCTGCAATACCCATATTATCCTTGTCAATTTTATTGCAACCAAAATCCTTTTCTGTAAGGTAACTATTCAAAGTGGTGTTACTCACCTTCTTTGTCCTCGAGCTGCTTATTGGCATGGCCGAGCTCTTGCTCGGACCGCTCGAGATCCTGCTTCAATGCACCGACCTCCGCAGTCAGTGCGGCAGAGGTCAGCAGCGCAGCCTGCAAACCCATATCGCATATTTTAAGCAACCCTGCGTATATCTTCTTAGATCCTCAGTCCGGCTTTTCTTCCCGAACACCGAACTGAGCATCAGGGGCTACTGTCTATGCGGTATTACATTACATAATTATAACTTCTTACCTCAAAGCCTGTTAGAAGGCTGCTGCAGGCTTCGGTCAGCCCGCTCTTCGCGAGCTGAACCTTCTGAATCACCGCACTCATGATAGTGCGGTGTTCTTCCTCGATGGAAGCGCCTTTAAGCGCCTCCAACAAGTCGTCCGGCGCCTCCGGTTGGGCGGAGGCCACCGGTGTCACAGTCTTGCCCTTCTTTCGAAGGGGCCGCCTGCCGGACTCTGGAACCGCTTCAGGTTCCAATGTAGAGTCCGGCGCGAAGTCCGGGAGGCTGCCTGGCGGCGCCTCCGGAGCCTCCTCCTGATGGGTCCCTCTCTGGGATCCCACCTCGGCGTCCTCATCGGCGCGGGGGGTAGAGGCAGTCGGAAGTGAATCCACATCCGACGGGGCCAACGACCCGCTCGATGAAGCGGGGAGATCATCATCAGCCGGACTGCGGACGGTATGCGGCATTAGTAGGACACTAGGTGACGCGAAAGAAATTGCATATCAGGGATCCGGATACTTACGATCTCGCCGGAGGCCTGGCCCTTGAAGGCCACTCCTCCTCGCCAACGATGGTGTTGGCGGAACTGTCCGGGGGAATAGTTATCCCCCTCTTGGACCCTTCGGCCTCCCCTATTGGGGAAGCCTTCCTCTTCTTCTCTCCCTCCTCTGGGAGAGAGTCTTCTTCCTCCTCCTCGTCTTCAGGGGAGGAGTCCGCCTCGTCGTCAGACGCTTGATTGCGGGAACTCTTTTGAGTCCTCGTGGCCACCTTCTTGGCCTTCTTCTCCGGCACCACGTGCGGTGCCGGAACCAGCAGCCCTGCTCGACAGGCGTTCAATGGATCTTCTGGCATGGGAGCCGGACAGATGAGCTGCTCGGCCTTCTCCATCCATTCCTGTCAAAGGAAAAGAGAGATTGAAACCCTCTTAGAATCAATCTGTTTACCACAAGTGTCCCGTAAAGGGGTTGAATCACTTACCTCGTCAGCTGGATGGTGCGAGCGAAATCCGCGATCTTCCGTCGCGGATGCGGGGGCTTCAGCGCCCTTAAACAGCACCCTCCAGGCGCCTTCATACGTCGTGTCAAAGAGCCCGCTTAGCACCTGGTGTTGTTCCGGATTGAACTCCCACAGATTGAATGCCCGTTCTTGGCATGGGAGAATCTGGCGGATGAGCATGACTTGGACCACGTCGACGAGCCTGAGCTTATTGTTCACCAGCTTCTGGATGCAGGCTCGGAGTCCCGTCAGCTCCTTCGGATTACCCCACAACAAGCCCTTCTCTTTCCAGGAGGTGAGCTACGTGGGGATGCCAGATCTGAACTCGGGGGCCGCCACCCACGTGGGTTCGCGCGGCTCGGTGATGTAGAACCACCTCGATTGCCACCCCTTAACGGAGTCCACGAAGGCCCCTTCGAGCCAAAGGACGTTGGGCAACTTGCCCAACATGGCGCCTCCGCATTCCGCTTGCGTGCCCTTCACAACCTTCGGCTTGACGTTGAAGGTCTTGAGCCACAGGCCGAAGTGGGGCTGGATGCAGAGGAAGGCCTCGTACATGACGATAAACGCCGAGATGTTGAGGATGAAGTTCGGCGCCAGATCGTGGAAATCCAGGCCGTAATAGAACATGAGCCCCCGGACGAAAGGGTGAAGTGGAAAGCCCAGTCCGCGGAGGAAGTGGGGAAGGAAGACGACCCTCTCATGGGGCCCAGGGGTAGGGATGAGCTGCCCCTCGTCGGGCAGCCGGTGCGCAATATCGCTGGAAAGGTATCCGGCGTTGCGCAGCTTGGTGATGTGCTCCTCCTTGACGGTGGAAGCCAACCACTTGCCTCCCCCTCCGGACATGGTCGGGGAAGGTTAAGGCGAGATGCGCGAGCTTGGGCGTTGGAGCTTGAGTGCGCGGAGGTGGATGAGCAAAGGAGGAAGAAGGCGTGGGTGAAAAGGTGAATCCTTATCCCTTATATAGGCAGGGCGAAGGCTATGCGCCCCCCACTAGCTTGGTAAAACTCGCTTATCTCCCAAGCGCGACCATCAATGGTGCGGTTGGGTTACCCACGTCAGTATTGATGAGAATCCCGGAATAAGGGGAACACGATCTCTGCCTCGACAAGACGTGCCAAGGAAACCGCTTCGCTAAACGTGTTGAGGTGGTATAATAAAAAAAATGATTCAAGTAAAAGCCTGGTAGCGGCGTGATGTCATGCCGCATAATACGTCAGCAGATTGGACTTGTGTACATTTTATTCTCTCTACGGTGGAATGTGGAATTTATTTTGCAGAGCCGGACACTATCCTGGGGTTCATGATCTTCTCTGGATTATTCAAGGGAGGAACCCGCCTTGCAATGCTGAACATTATGCACGCCGGACTTATCGTCATTGAAGCCTGGTTCAGGGGCTACTGAGGGAGTCCTGGACTAGGGGGTGTCCGGACAGCCGGACTATCATCGTCCGTCGGACTCCAAGACTACGAAGATACAAGATTGAAGACTCCGTCCCGTGTCCGGAGGGGACTTTCCTTGGCGTGGAAGGCAAGCTTGGCAATACGGATATGTAGATCTCCTACCATTGTAACCGACTCTGTGTAACCCTAGCCTCCTCCGGTGTCTATATAAACCGGAGGGCTTTAGTCCGTAGGACACAACATACATCACAACAATCATACCATAGGCTAGATTTAGGGTTTAGCCTCCTTGATCTCGTGGTAGATCCACTCTTGTACTACCAATATCATCAATATTAATCAAGCAGGACGTAGGGTTTTACCTCCATCAAGAGGGCCCGAACCTGGGTAAAACATCGTGTCCCTTGTCTCCTGTTACCATCCGCCTAGACGCACAGTTCGGGACCCCCTACCCGAGATCCGCCGGTTTTGACACCGACACGTCCCTTAGTGCGCGCTTCCGCTCCCTTTTGGGGATATGGGTAGCATATATCATATTCACCATTTTCACTTGGGGAGGAAACTTCTTCTATACACCTGTGTTCGGTGGCCGGGATTCCTCGTCGTCGTTGCTTTGTAATCCCTTTTCTCCGTTTTCAGCGTTTAACTTGACGGCCTGTTTAAAGACCCAACATTCTCTGTTGGTATGATTGGCTGGCCTATCGGCGGTGCCATGGATTTGGCATTTACGATCGAGTATGCGGTCTAGGCTGGAAGGGCCTGCATTGTTTCTATTAAATGGCTTTTTCCGCTGCCCGGACTTGGAGCCACAGAATCTGGCATTGACGGTCGTGTCTTCAGAGTTTTCGCCATTGTTTCGATGCTTGTGTTTACTACGTCGGGGCTTGCCGTTACTGTCTCTGGCTTCCAAAGTGCCAGGTTTACTTGAGGTGCTGTTGCTACGAGCTAGCCAGCTATCCTCGCCCGCACAAAAGCGGGTCATGAGCATCGTAAGGGCTTCCATGGACTTTTATTTCTCTTGGCCGAGGTGTCGGGCGAGCCATTCGTCGCGGATATTATGCTTGAAGGCCGCTAGGGCTTCGGCATCCGGACAATCAACGATTTCATTCTTTTTAGTTAAGAACCGAGTCCAGAATTTCTTGGCTGACTCTCCAGGCTGTTGGATTATATGACTTGAGTCATTGGCATCCAGAGGTCGGACATAAGTGCCCTGGAAGTTGTCAAGGAATGCATCTTCCAGGTTCTCCCAGCTGCCAATGGAGTCTTTGGGCAGACTGTTCAACCAGTGCCTAGCTGGTCCCTTGAGTTTTAGTGGGAGATACTTGATGGCATGGAGGTCATCGCCGCGGGCCATATGTATATGGAGAAGGAAGTCCTCAATCCATACCACGGGATCTGTTGTTCCATCGTATGATTCAATATTTACGGGTTTAAACCCTTCTGGGAATTCATGTTCCATTACTTCATCCGTGAAGCAGATGGGGTGTGCGGCGCCTCTGTGTCGGGCTACGTTATGACGCAGCTTAAATGGAGCCGGTCTGCGGTAATCGGCCCGGACAGGTGTGTATTTGTTATATTCGGCGTGGTGGTCATTGTTGCGCATTGGGGCGCACCCCCGTGATCCGTAGATCGATCTGGTTTGGCCTGCTTTGTTCTCCAAGTCGTAGCGCAGGTCATGTGTGTATCCCCGAGTTGTTGTGTTTCTATTTGTTCGACGACGTGGTGCCGGCTTGTGTTCGGGCTGAATTTCCGCTTTGTCTCGACCACGCGGTGGCCGGTCAGCCGTATTATGCGCTGGTAGTGTCTGCTCCAGCGCCTCGTCATCGAATTGAGGTAGCAGTTTGTGCTTCGGGTAACTTTTTGTTGGGTGTTCGAGTCCATATTCCTCGGCTGACAGGACCTCAGTCCATCTATCAGTGAGCAGATCTTGATCAGCTTGAAGCTGTTGCTGCTTCTTCTTCAGGCTCCTTGCCATGGCTATAAGGCAGCGCTTAAAGCGCTCCTGCTCGAGGGGATCCTCTCGTACGATAAGTTATTTGTCGTCGAGGCTCACCTCGTCTTCGGAGGGAGGCATGTAGTTGTTGTACTCCGAGTCGTCGTTCACGGCCTGTTCATCGGGGTTGGCTCGCCCATCTTCCCGTTCAGCCTGTTCGAAACTTGGCTTGGCGAGGTCTTCGTTTTCTTCGGCATCGTCCAGGGTGCTATTCTCTCTTGTGCCGGTATTGCTATTTTTGCCATGGCGTGATTTGGAGTGGCGCCGCTGACTGCTTCTCAGGAAATTTGTCATCAGCTGCATCTTTTATGTCATCGCCATTGTCTTCTTTGGATGTATCCACCATGTATATATCATATGAGGAGGTGGCTGTCCAGCGCCCTGTGGGCGGTGGTTCCTGTTCTTCTCCGGCATCGTTGTCCATACGTCGATGTCTTCGGAATCGAAATCAAGCATGTCAGTTCAATCGTCGACAGTGGCTATCAAGTGGGTGGTGGGTGGGCAACGAAGCTCTTCGTCGTCCGCTTCCCATTCAAGCCGGACATAGTTTGGCCAAGAATCCCCTGACAAGGAGAGGGACTTTAATGAGTTTAACACGTCGCCCAAGGGTGAGTGTTGGAAAATGTCCGCGGAGCTAAACTCTAAGATCGGCGCCCGGTCTGATTCGATGGGTGCGGATACACGCGTTTCGGAGCCTATGGCCGGAGAAGAGTCCGAGGTTCCGATGACACATGCCTCGTTGGAGGTCAGATCTGTGTTCGGCTCTAGCGCCATTGAGTCCGCGGCTTCCGTGGCAGGGTTGAGCCTCCCGCCCTCGGATGTCGCACTCCGCTCTGGATCTAGGGCTAGTGCGGTTACAAGCGTAATCTCCCGCACACCATTTGATGACAGGTTTAGGTCATGTTCATCATGGCGGCGGGGCGTAGCTGTCATGGACTCGAATCCGTCGAAGATCAAGTCTCCGCGGATGTCGGTGGTGCAGTTCAAGCTTCCAAA
The DNA here is from genome assembly GCA_963921465.1 of Triticum timopheevii. Lineage (NCBI taxonomy): Eukaryota > Viridiplantae > Streptophyta > Magnoliopsida > Poales > Poaceae > Triticum > Triticum timopheevii. The sequence goes on along the minus strand of OY997266.1, from coordinate 277,282,758 downwards.
CCTGACCTGATGGCCAGGGGCGTAGCTGTCAATCTGCTCTAGATGGCCAAGCAAGTTGGCCTGCAGTGCGAAGATGCCGAATACGAAGATCTGTCCGAGGAGAAAAACCTCACCCTGGACTACGTTGTTGTAGACGATTGGAGGAGCCATCAAGCCTTATGGTGATGATATAGTGGAACCCTCAATCAAAGCACCAATGTCGGTGTCAAAACCGGCGGATCTCGGGTAAAGGGTCCCAAACTGTGCGTCTAAGGCTAATGGTAACAGGAGGTGGGGGGCACAATGTTTACGCAGGTTCGGGCCCTCTCGATGGAGGTAATACCCTACTTCCTACTTGATTGATCTTGATGATATGAGTATTACAAGAGTTGATCTACCACGAGATCGTAGAAGCTAGCCTTTGGTTATGATTGTTGTTATACGGACTAAACCCTCCGGTTTATATAGACACCGGAGGGGGCTAGGGTTACACAGAGTCGGTTACAGAGAAAGGAATCTTCATATCCGAATCACCAAGCTTGCCTTCCACGCAAAGGAGAGTCCCATCAGGAGACGGGACGAAGTCTTCTATCTTGTATCTTCATAGTCTAACAGTCGGCATACGCATATAGTCCGACTGTCTGAGGACCCCCTAATCCGAGACTCCCTCAGCTGCCGCTCCTCTACTCAGTCGATGACAAGCTTGGTGGGGTAAAGATCGATGGCCGATTAGCCACTTGACGGCGACGCGGAGGCGTAAATCTTTAGAACCATGTGCTCCGAAGGAGGAGGTTATCGAGGCGGAGCTGGACAAAGCTGAGGCGGATGAGGAGGAGGCAAAGGCAATAGTCGGAGCGTCAGTTTTCGGTGTTCATGGCCAGACATGGTGGTTGGGCGCCAGCGATCGTCTATATTAGGTTTACAGTAGGTTTTAGTTCGGTTTGTGTGAAATATGTAATGAATTTCATCCAGTTTATAGGAAAAGTTTTCGAAATGTAATGAATTTCATCCGGTTAATTTGAAACTTCCTTTGTTTGCACGAATTTCGTCCAGTTAGTTCAAATAATTGTCGAAAGGTATGCGGGCAGCATTGGATGGCATCATCTGGCATCAGTGTCCTCGGACAAATGCCAGTGTAAATTTGTGGGTCAGCGCTAGAGATGCCCTAACTATCATGCTGTAATCACTATAAATGCTCCATTATTTCTCAGGGAATAGATATTCCTTGATCAAAATTAGATCCGCCGTGTTTCGCACTCCTCCCACGTAAGAGTGTAGACGCTTGCTTACATAAAATGGAGCAAGTCGACGGCACTATAGCACGTCATACCACTCAAACTAGGCCGCCTAACGCGTGGGAAAGCCCCGTCCTCGTCATTTTGTTCTAGATTCTACCGATCGATTGCACGAAAATTTTATGCTTTGCCAATTCAAAAGGAAAAGGCAGCACACTTAAAGCATGCCTGTCGCGTTCGCGTCGCACCACCGACAGTCCGGCTCGCACACCGCTCACCAGAGGGGACACGCGTTGTCTTGTCTGTTCACTGACATGTGGGACTACAATTGAATAAACTGTCAATAGCCGAAATCTAATCGCTCGGTGGGCGTTGGCTGAGAAGAGAGAGATGGGGGAGGGAGAAGAGATCGCCCGCCCACCATGCACAAACTGCAAGAAATATGGTGATAATGTGAGGTGGGCCATGCGGGAGTCCAGACCGCTTCCAAGCCCGCTTCTGACCGCCCTGGCCCACGAAAAAACCCCTTCCCCCTCCCGCGCGCGCTCCCCCCTCAGAGGCCAGCTGCCCGCATTCATAGGTAAAAAAACATTTGAGAGGAAATAGATAGAGAGAAAGTGAGAAAAACTTGTAACCTTATAGCCAACCTTATAGTCAACACTATGGTACATGAGGAAGGAGGGAGTTGTGCCCATGCCAAGTTCACTGGGCTGCCGTGTTTCACACTCCTCCGTCGTAACAGTGGAAACAATAGGTTTCATAAAAAATGAACAATGAGTACTCGTTGCTTGTCCTCGATATTGGAAAGAATAGTTTCATTCGCCGACATGTGGGACGTCGACCATCCTGGTCCACCTGCCATGCACAAAATTACCCTGGTCCACCCCAGTCGTAGTGCAGGCCCAACCTTTCCCACTGTATGTTGGTCGGACAAAGGAACCATCATGACTTTGTTGAATTCCGCTACTTCAAGAAAACTTACTGTACCCGCAATACTGCTACCACATGCGAAGACTGGATGGCTCTGTAGCACGTCATATCACTGAAACCCACTAGGCCAAACTAGCCCGCCTAGCATCTGTACGTCTCTGTACCGCTATGATTTTATGTTCTAAAACAATATCCTTTGTCAATCTAACTATTATGAGTAGAAGGAGGGTCTTTCTCTCTCTCTAGATCTCTCTCCACCCCACAACCCCTCTAGCACACGTACACACTCTCTGTAGCCACTCCAAAAGTATGACGCCACTACACATTCACGCTTCCAACAAAAAAATTACACATTCACGCATGTTACAAGTACGTGCCAATTTTGCTGGCTATTAATGTGAGGCCTCCTTTGGTTTAGAGGAATCTTGTAGGAATTTCATAGGATAGGATTTCTATAGGAAAAATTTCTGTAGAGCCTTTTGGTTTATAGGAATGTAATCATATTCCTATGGAGGAATTCTTCCTATTGTGACGCCCCCGATTCAATCGTACACTAATCATGCACGCAAACATGTACGATCAAGATCAGGGACTCACGAGAAGATATCACAACACAACTCTAAAACATAAATAAGTCATACAAGCATCATAATACAAGCCAGGGGCCTCGAGGGCTCGAATACAAGTGCTCGATCATAGACGAGTCAGCGGAAGCAACAATATCTGAGTACAGACATAAGTTAAACAAGTTTGCCTTAAGAAGGCTAGCACAAACTGGGATACAGATCGAAAGAGGCGCAGGCCTCCTGCCTGGGATCCTCCTAACTACTCCTGGTCGTCGTCAGCGGGCTGCACGTAGTAGTAGGCACCTCCAGCGTAGTAGGAGTCATCGTCGACGATGGCGTCTGGCTCCTGGACTCCAGCATCTGGTTGCGACAACCAGAAAGAAAGGAAAGGGGTAAAAGGGGGAGAAAAGCAACCGTGAGTACTCATCCAAAGTACTCGCAAGCAAGGAGCTACACTACATATGCATGGGTATATGTGTAAGGAGGCCATATGGGTGGACTGTACTGCAGAATGCCAGAATAAGAGGGGGATAGCTAGTCCTATCGAAGACTACGCTTCTGGCAGCCTCCGTCTTGCAGCATGTAGAAGAGAGTAGATTGAAGTCCTCCAAGAAGCATCGCATAGCATAATCCTACCCGGTGATCCTCTCCTCGTCGCCCTGTTAGAGAGCGATCACCGGGTTGTATCTGGCACTTGGAAGAGTGTGTTTTATTAAGTATCCGATTCTAGTTGTCATAAGGTCAAGGTACAACTCCGGGTCGTCCTTTTACCGAGGGACACGGCTATTCGAATAGATAAACTTCCCTGCAGGGGTGCACCACATAACCCAACACGCTCGATCCCATCTGGCCGGACACACTTTCCTGGGTCATGCCCGGCCTCGGAAGATCAACACGTCGCAGCCCCACCTAGGCCTAACAGAGAGGTCAGCACGCCGGTCTAACTCCTATGGCGCAGGGGTCTGGGCCCATCGCCCATTGCACACCTGCACGTTGCGTGGGCGGCCGAAAGCAGAACTAGCCCCCTAATACAAGAGCAGGCTTACGTTCCAATCCGGCGCGCGCCGCTCAGTCGCTGACGTCTAGAAGGCTTCGGCTGATACCACGACGTCGAGTGCCCATATCTTTCCTGCGCAGTTGGTTAGTGCGTATAGGCCAGTGGCCAGACTCAGATCAAATACCAAGATCTCGTTAAGCGTGTTATTATGAAGCAACCGCGGACGCCGACCAGGGCCAGGCCCACCTCTCGCCTAGGTGGTCTCAACCTGCCCTGTCGCTCCGCCACTAAGATCCACACAGAGGGCCGTCGGGACAAAGGTCCTTTCAGCCCCCAATCCGTGAATCACTCGCGGGTACTCTTCGAGCCAACCCGACTTTAGTCACCATTTGTAATATGTGTATATGTATAGTATATACCCGTGATCACCTCCCAAGTGATCACGGCCCGATAGTATAGCAAGGCAGACCGACAAGAATGTAGGGCCATAGATGATAAACTAGCATCCTATACTAAGTATTAGGATTGCAGGTAAGGTATCAACAGATGTAGCAACAATGTCAGGCTATGCATCAGAATAGGATTAACGGAAAGTAGTAACATGCTACACTACGCTAATGCAAGCAGTATAGAGGAGAATAGGCGATATCTGGTGATCAGGGGGAGGCTTGCCTGGTTGCTCTGGCAAGAAGGAGGGGTCGTCAACTCCATAGTCGAACTGGGGGGTCGTCGGCAGCCTCGGGGTCTACCGGAAAGAAGTAACGGAGGGGGAACACAATGAATAACAGAGCAATCAAAGTATCACAAAGTGTAGCATGGCAATACGCGGTGCTAGAGGTGACCTAACGCAGTAGGAGGCGATACCGGTGAAGGGGGGAAACATCCGGGAAAGTATCCCTGGCGTTTCGCGTTTTCGGACAGATGAACCGGAGGGGGAAAGTTGCGTGTTCACTATGCTAGGGACGCGTGGCGGACGAACGGGCTGCGTATACGGATTCACCTCGTTGTTCTGAGCAACTTTCATGTAGAAAACATTTTCATCTGAGCTACGGTTTATTTTATATTTACTTAAAAGATTTAAACCAACATTATCCAGAATAGTGTATGCTGACGTGTCGGTGTACTAAAGTAGGGGTACCTTAGTATCCCGAACTTGTGCACGGGCAGTGGTAGCACCCAGCGGCAAGGCCTACCGGGCGTCCGCCAAGATCCTCCGTAGCTCATATTGATGCCATTCAAGAACAAAGTGTTTTGACTGAGAAGACAAAACTCCGGCAAGAAGAGCTTGCCGGGAAGGGCAAGGCCCCGGCAAGAGGAGCTTGCCGGGAGGGCCAGCCAAGAAACTTGCCGCGACGCGCCGCGCGTCCCGGCAAGACCCGGCGAGCGACAAGCTTTCGGGCGCGACAAGACAACGACCGCGGCAAGGCACTTGCCGCGGCGAAGCCACCACTCTGCTCCCACGCTCCAGCGCATCCGACGACGTGTCGCCGCAGGATCGTTCCAGGCACACGTGGCGGGGAGCTGTGCAGCCAAGCGGTGCGAGGTGGCAAGCGGAGATGATGAGAAGGCCATCGTGGCAGGCGGTGGCGCCCCTAACGGTCGCTTCTCTGCACTGTTGGGCGAGGCGGACGAGCATTAAATGCACTTGTCCCCTGCCGTCAGAGTTAGGTAGGGTGCACTGTAGATAGCAGTTGTACCAACCACCCCTTTTTACATTTGTACCCCTATCTGCGTTGCCACCTGTCGGTGACCCCTTTAGCCTATAAAAGGAGGCCCATGCGCAACGTAGAAGGGGTTCGACTCATTTGAAACTGCAGAACGCTCACGCTCTCGAGCAAGAACACAATATAACCACAAAGCAGCAGTAGGAGTTTTATCTCTCCGGAGAGCTCCGAAGCTGGGTAAAATCCCTCGCGTGCTTCGCCTCGATCTGCTCTTCGTGCGCCCTCCGCTCCCTGCCAGACCGAGAAGGGGCCCCGCCCCATAGGTGTTCGTCTCCCACGACATCTTTGGCGCGCCGGGTAGGGGGGCGTCGAGGTTGTGCGAACCTGATCCGGTGTTCGCACGCGCCACATCAACACCTTCATCGACATGCCACCGAAGAAGAAGACTTCGGAGGTGGTTGGTCCATCCGCGTCGATCCCACCGCCACCGGAGCAAGCGGGCGGTGCAGTGGACGCCGGCGGAGGAACGGGCGCCGACGGGGGGACTCACATCGTCACCAGGTCCAAGGACAAGGCCCCGCAAGCCTCAGCGTCTATGCATACACCGCACCCCTCTCAGGAGGTGCGGGATCGACAACGCCATGATGCTCCTAGCACCGTACTCGCGTTGGAACAAGGCCAAGCTGGTGGATCGCGGGACGCTCAAGGCCAACATGCGCGTCAACATGTTGGCACGAGCGCAGTACGGTCGCCTGGACGAGATGTTGCTCCTTCTAACACTGTTAGAAGTTTGAGCATATCCCGCTCCTCGCGTCGTTCGCCACCGCCGCCCAAGACTCCAGAGGAAGCGCTGGCCCGAGCCCAACTGCTTCTAGATTACCCTCCAGCGCCAGACAAGATCGACGATTGGAGGGCCACCATTCAGAGCCTCATCGGCTTCGCCAACGGCGACAAGCCCTGGCAACCGAGCACGTCGAAGCCCCGGCAAGACGCCCAGGCGCAAGCCGGCGGCGACAAGACCGCTGGGGGTGCCACCACCATGTACTCCCCGCCCAGAAGGCCAAGATCACCGACTCGTCGGGCTAACCTCGACACCGATTCCACCGCGTCGTCGGACCCGCGAGCTCGTCACGATCAGCGCCAAGTTCTCCAAGAACGACGACAAGAAGACGCTCATACTCGCATCGAGCATCGAAGAGAAGCGCGGCGTCAGTCAGACCAGCACGCTGGGCCCGCTGTTGATATGCATGTGCCAGGGGAACCAGGCGACTTGCCGTACGCGGTAGGTTGCCCTGCGTTCACTCGTGAGCTGCGGCAGGTCCAGTGGCCCAGTACCAAGAACTTCAAGCCATATGTACCCGAGAAGTACGATGGCAGGATACATCCATCAGAGTTCCTTAGCGTCTACACCATCGCGGTGCAGGCTGCTGGGGGGCGCGACGAGAAGATCCTCGCCAACTACTTCCCGCTGGTGCTCAAGCGCAACGTCAGATCTTGGCTCATGCACTTGCCGGACAACTCCATCTCTTCATGGGCAGATCTGTGCCATCAGTTTGTCGGCGCCTTCACAGGCGGCCACAAGCCCCATGGCCAGGAGAGCGATCTTCATCTGCTCGCCCAGAAGGAAGGAGAACCCCTGCGCAAGTTCATTCAAAGATTCAGCCAGGTGCTACGCAACATCCCAGACGTCCACCCCGCCGCGGTTATCAGCGCGTTCCATCAGAACGTGCGTAATGGCAGGATGAGGGAAGAGATGGCGATGTGCAAAATCAGAGATGTCAGCGAGCTCTATGCTCTGGCCAACAAATGCGCACGTGCTGAGGAGGGGAGGAAACTCCCCGGAGAGAATGCAGGAGCAGAAGGATCTGACAGTGAGGATGCCGCCCCGGCAAAGAAGAACCGGAGGCGGAATAACAGAAAGAGGAAAGCCAAGGATGTGCTAGCTGTCGAGCAGTCCGGCAACGGAGGTGGCGCCGAGAAGGCCAAAGCTGGTGACTCCGGCGAGGCTGTGGTGGCCGCCGACAAGCAGGACGGCTCCGGCAAGCAGTACTGCAAGATCCACTGCACCAAGGGCCATGATCTCCAGACCTGCAAGAAAGTTGAGCAGCTCGTTGAACTACAGAAAGCTGAATATGAGCGGCGAGACAAGGAGAAGGCCCAAGAAGGTGGCGGAGGATCCGGCAAGAAGCGTCCCGCCCGGGGAGGGCGCCGCGGCAAGGCTAAGCAGCGGCAAGGAGACAGGCCTCCCCGCGGCCACGACAAGGATGAAGACGAAGATGAAGACGAAGAGATGGACGAAGATGAGGCCGACGAGCAGGAGTTTCAGAAGGCAACTAAGGTTTTGTGCGTCGACGGCGGTGCTTCTCTGCATACTTCGCACCGCCAGCTCAAACAGTGGATGCGTGAAGTTAATGCAACAGAACCATCAGTTGAGTCGCGCAAGCCTCTGAAGTGGTCCAGCACACCCATCATCTTTGATGTTGAGGATCACCCTGATCGCATAACTGCGGTCGGGTGCTTGCCGATGTTGGTTTCACCAACTATCCGCAACCTCAAGGTCACAAAGATGCTGGTTGACGGTGGGGCCGGCTTGAATCTGATCTCCTCCGCGGTGCTCAAGAAACTCCAGATCCCCGACAGCGAACTCGAAGAGACCGGTACCTTTCAAGGAATCAACCCAGGAAGGAGCAAGCCGAAGGGGAAGATTACACTGCCAGTGACATTTGGCAGCGAACTGAACTTCAGGACAGAGAAGGTCACCTTTGACGTTGCTGATTTCCCATTGCCCTACAATGGGATACTTGGCCGTCCAGCGCTCGCCAAGTTCATGGCAGCCTCTCATTATGCTTACAACGTGCTCAAGATGCCCGGTCCGGTAAGTGTCATTTCTGTCCATGGCGACAAGAAGGATGCCATTATCTGCACCGACAAGATCTACCGGGAAGCAGCAGCCGCAGCAGAACGCAGAAGGCAAAGACAGCTTCACCAGAGACCAAGAAAGTGGCCGCCAAGGAGGACGGCACTGGTGGTACCTTCACCATCAGTACCACGCTTGACCCTAAATAGGAAAGCGCGCTCGTTGCTTTCCTGCGGGCGAACGTCGATGTGTTTGCATGGCAACCATCTGACATCCCCGGTGTTCCCAGGAAAGTAATTGAGCACCACCTTGCCGTCTGCCCTCACGCGCGGCCCGTCAAGCAGAGAGTTAGGAAACAAGTAGTGGAGCGTCAAGAATTCATCGCAGAAGAGATCAAGAAGTTGGAAGCAGCAGGCCTTGTTAGAGGAGTGCTCCATCCTACGTGGTTGGCCAATCCTGTAGTCGTGCGCAAGGCGAATGGGAAGTGGAGGCTTTGTATTGACTTCACTGATGTTAATAGAGCTTGTCCAAAAGATCCATTTCCCTTGCCGCGCATTGACCAGATTGTCGACTCCACGGTAGGATGTGATTTGCTTTCATTTCTTGATGCATACTCAGGATATCATCAGATCTTCATGGCAGAAGAGGATGAAGAGAAAACTGCATTCATTACTCCATGTGGCACGTACTGCTTCGTACGGATGCCTTTCGGACTATAGAATGCCGGTTCAACATTTGCAAGGGTAGTTCACGAAGCCTTTGAGCCACAGCTGCATAGAAATGTAGAAGCTTACATGGATGACATAGTGGTCAAGAGCAAAGACAGAGCAACTCTGATTCAAGATTAGGACGAGACCTTTGCAAATCTGTGCAAGATCAATCTCAAACTCAACCCCGAGAAGTGCGTGTTTGGAGTCCCTTCCGGCAAGCTTCTCGGGTTCTTTGTATCCCAGAGGGGGATTGAGGCCAATCCCGACAAGATCAAGGCCATCGAGCAGATTGAAGCCCCGAAGCGCGTCAAGGATGTACGAAGGCTTGCCGGCTGCGTTGCCGCTCTCAGTAGGTTCATCTCTAAGTCTGCTGAGCACGCCCTGCCATTTTTCAAAATTTTGAAAAAGGCAGGTCCAATGAAGTGGACCCCTGAAGCGGAGGCTGCGCTGCAAGACTTGAAGAGATATCTGTCCTTCACTCCAATACTTGTCGCACCTAAGCCACAAGAGAAGTTGATGTTATACCTAGCGGCAACCAATCAAGTGGTTAGTGCTACGTTAGTAGCGGAGAGGGAGACAGATGATGAGCCAGCAGCCGCGGCAAGCACATCCAGCGACGAGCAGGGGGCTTCCCCGACAAGCGCTGGTCCCGGCAACGATAGATCTGTGCAGCCACAGGAAGAGAAACAGAAGAAGATGGTGCAGCGCCCAGTTTATTTTGTCAGTTCCCTTCTGCAGGGGGCTAGGTCAAGGTACTCTGGTGTGCAGAAGTTGCTTTTCGGCCTTCTGATGGCCTCGAGGAAGCTGCGCCATTACTTTCAAGCACATGAGATCACAGTTGTCACTCGCTTTCCGTTGAAGAGGATATTGCAGAATCTAGAAGCAACAGGCAGGATTGTCGAGTGGGCACTAGAATTGTCAAGCTTTGGCCTTAAATTTGAGAGTACCTCAACTATCCAAAGCCGAGCATTGGCAGAATTCATAGCAGAGTGGACGCCAACACCTGATGAGGAAACTCCAGAGACGAGCATCCCCGTCAAGGAAGCAAACAAGGAATGGGTCATGTACTTTGATGGTGCCTTCTCGCTACAAGGCGCCGGTGCGGGCGTACTACTTGTCGCACCCACCGGAGAGCACCTCAAGTACGTGGTCCAGATGCACTTTCCCAAGGAGCAAGCGACAAACAATACTGCAGAGTATGAAGGCTTGGTTGCCGGACTCAGGATCGCTGCCGACCTTAGAATCAAGAAGCTCATCGTCAGGGGTGACTCGCAGCTTGTCGTCCGCCAAGTGAACAAAGATTATCAAAGTCCATTGATGGAAGCCTACATTGATGAAGTGAGGAAGTTGGAAGAACATTTTGACGGCCTGCAGATGGAACATGTTCCAAGAGCTCAGAACGACATTGTAGATGGCCTGTCGAAATGCGCTGCACTCAAGTTACCTGTGGAACCAGGAATCTTTGTGCTCAAGCTGACTCAACCATCTGTAACACCATCAACTGGACAGAGCAACAAGAGGAAGTTAGTCTCTGGTAACTACTTTCCGGCAGAGCTCCCTGAAGCCGCCGCCAAGAAGGTTCCCAAGCCTAACACCAAGAGTACTAAGGAGCAGTCTGCTCCGACAAGCCTTAAGGTTTGTTCCGTTGAAGCAGACGCTCCCGACAAGTTTTGCTCCGGCAAGCTTGCCGGGGAACATCAAGCTCCGGCTGAGACACAGGTCCTTGCCGTAGAAGCTGATGTTCCCGCAGCAGCATTTGTGCCTTTAGTCCTTGTCGTTGAGCCACAGGCTCCGGCATGGGCGCAGCAGATTGTCCATTTCCTTCAAACAGGAGAACTTCCCGAAGAGCAAGAAGAAGCGGAGAAAGTAGCCCGGCAATCAAGTATGTACCAGTTTGTCGATGATATACTGTACAGAAGAAGATTCAACGGAGTGAAATTGAAGTGTATTCCCCGGGAAGAAGGACAGAAGCTGTTGGCGGAGATACATGGAGGCATATGTGGCCATCACATTGGCGCAAGAGCACTTGCCGGCAAAGCTTTCCGACAAGGTTTCTTTTGGCCAACAGCCCTCCAGGATGCAACTGCACAAGTAACCAAGTGTGAAGCGTGCCAGTTCCACTCCAAGCAGATACATCAACCAGCTCAAGCTCTCCAGACAATCCCTTTGTCCTGGCCATTTTCGGTCTGGGGGCTCGACATCCTCGGCCCCTTTCCCCGAGCTGTCGGGGGCTTTGAGTACTTGTACGTGGCTATCAACAAGTTTACAAAGTGGCCGGAACAGGAAGCAGTGAGGAAGGTGACAGCACAGTCAGCAGTCAAGTTCTTCAGGTCAATTGTTTGCCGTTTCGGAGTCCCTAACAGGATCATCACCGACAATGGCACACAATTCACGAGCCGCACCTTCATGCAGTACATCCAAGATCTTGGCGCCAAGATCTGCTTCGCTTCTGTTGCTCACCCGAGAAGCAACGGTCAAGCGGAGAGGGCGAACGCTGAAGTGCTGCGCGGGCTCAAGACCAGAACTTTCGACAGGCTGCACAAGTGTGGAAGGAATTGGATCGAGGAGCTGCCAGTGGTTCTTTGGTCGATCAGGACGACACCAAATCGAGCCACTGGCCAGACGCCTTTTGCTCTAGTCTATGGAGCAGAGGCAGTTCTCCCCACGAAACTCGTATACAGATCGCCTCGAGTGCTCGCTTATGATGAGCTTGAGCAAGAGCAGCTGCGGCAAGATGACGCGCTGCTCCTTGAGGAAGATCGTCTTCAGGCTGCTGTACGAGCTGCTCGCTACCAGCAAGCTTTGCGTCGCTACCATAGCCGCAAAGTTAATGCCAGAAGTTTCGAGGAAGGCGACCTTGTTCTTCGACGCGTTCAATCTGCCAAGAATTCCAACAAGTTGACGCCGAAGTGGGAAGGCCCTTATCGGGTAAAGCGAGTCACTAGGCCCGGCGCTGTCCGCCTTGAGACCGAAGATGGGTTTCCGGTGAGCAACTCCTGGAACATAGAGCATCTTCGTAAGTTTTACCCATAAGGCGCAGTTGCCGGAACCTGTTCCGGCAACCACCTTTTGTACAAGCCTTGCCGCTGTTGCATGTAACCCTTTGTACAAAGCCGGGCGCAGATCCCGTGCATAAATAAAGCTCGCGTGCCTCGCACATCTTGTCAAATTCTATGCATTTTTCTTTTTTGCATTTATTATCTAACACTTTGTGCAGCACTTGCCCCCGGTAAGCAATAGCAAGCCTTGAGGCTCCATATCGTTATTTTCTCTTCTTTCTTTTTCTCAAAAAGAAGGTTCCTTCGCCCACAAGTTCACCGGGGGGGGAGGAGAAGATAAGAAGATAATGGTGTGGACCAGGCGTCGTTCAAAGAAGTGTAGCCTTGCCGGGACACAAACAACAGAAAAAACTAAGTCGCCAAAGTCTGAGCATGATCAGTTTTTAAATTTTTTAAGTTATCTTCCTTGAACGACCGTACTTTGTATGGAAAACCTGTGCACGGAGGAACCAACCCGTAGCTGGTTGCGCCCTTACTTTGTTTTGAGTCCGCTCAACAACTTAAGTGTGCTGCAACTAGTTACGGCAAGGTTTCTTGCCGGAGCCGGCACCGCCAGCAGGCTACTGATGTTCCGCACTCAGCGCTCGCGGCAAGAGTGCCTGTGCCGGCAAGTTTCCTAAAAGCGTAGGGTAAAAACATACAAAGGAAGGAATCAAGTAAAGGAGATAACGTAGCAAGCATTGCCCAGAATAAAGTTATATTACAAGGGAAACTTGTCGTGGCACTGACTAAATTGTTCTCATAACATAAATGGCAGCGGCAGGGAAAGGAGGGAAAGAGCAGCCTAATCCACGCGCTCGCCGTCGATCCTCCTGACTTCATTTACCTTGTCCACAATGGGTGCGACAATGGCTTTGAGCTCTGCAAGATCAGCACCCGCCGGCAGCTTCTTGAGAACGTTGGTGAGGTTGAGGTTCGGATTGCGGAAGAGCACCTTCACCAACACCTTCTCCAAGACCTTGGCACAGATTTCGCGCGACTCGTCAGCCAGCTGCTTTGGGATCCTTTCCCGGAGTTGCTGGAGAGCCGTCGCCACACCCTTGAAGAAAAGGGTAAGCTTGGCGCTGGGCTGGAGGTTCTCGTCGGAGGAGTACCCGAAGCCCGCCAAGTCTAGTTGCGCCAGCTCGTCGTCGATGACTGCAGCGATGTTGACGAGGCCCTCCGTCCAGAGCTCCACCATAGCCCTGAAAGTGTTTTGAGTCTCGGCGGCCCTCGTTAGCAGCTCCTCGTTGGCCTTGATCTCTTTCTTCAAATCCTCCTCTCGCTTCTTGGCACCGCCCAGTGTCTCCGTCAGCGTGGCCAGCTTCAGCTCCAGATCAGCATTTGAGTCCTTGGCGGCATTTAGTTCCTTGCCCTTGTCGGCGAGTTGGACTTGCAGATCACCATGAGTGAGGGCATCCTTCTCACGTTCGCGCTGGAGCGCGGCAAGCTCCTCATCCTTCCCCTTCAGATCAGCCTCCAGCTGCGTCATCTTCACTTCCAATTCCTTCTTGGCAGCCTCGGCAGCTGCGGCAGCGTCCTTCGCTTCCTTGAGCGCCCCGCCAAGTGATTGCTTGCGTGCGGCGAGCTCCTCCTCGTGGCTGTCCAGATTAACTTTCCGCTGTGTCAATTCACCTTCCCGGGTGGACAGCTCTTCAGCGGCAAGCCTCTGTTGCTCCTCAGCTTCTGCCTTCTCGAGGAGGAAAGCCTTCCGCGCCTCGACAAGCTGCGCCCTCTCCTCCGCAATGGACTGGAGGGCCTCTTGGTTGCGGCTCTAGAGTTCCTCCGCATGCTTCTCTATGTCAATTCCCGCCCGTGCGACAAGCGCTTCCCGGGACTCCAGCTTCGCTTGCCGGGCGCGGTAGAGCGACACCAACTTTCGGAGCAGCTGCTCCTCTTCAGACTCGCCGCTGCTGCTGCTTGGCGCGTCAACCACCGTCAGCCCAGCGGAGGCGAGTACTTCCCCATCGAAAGCTTCTCCCTCGACCGGCGCCCTGGAGCTTGACGCCCAGGGAAGCTTGATGAAGACACCCTCGTCGGCCTTCAAGTAGGCGCCGAGCTGGGGCTCTTCAGAGCTCGGTGCTGCATCAGCAGCGGAGGGGACGGTGGTCGGTGTAGTGCCTTGCGCTCCTGCGCCCTCGGGGTCGTCAGTACGATCGCCGGACCCCTCGCCAGCTCCTGCGCCAGCAGCCTTGGCGGCCTCTTCGCCGGCGGGATCGTCAGCGTCAGCCTCTTCCTCAGCAGCGGCAGCATCCTCAGTATCGCCGCGCACGTTCTCCTCGCCGATGGCCTCGGTCTCCATTGGCCCCGCGGAGGGAGGATCTGAAGACGGGAAGAGGGAGAAAAAAGTCAAGCAAATATCCAAAAAAGCAAGATCAGAAGAAGGACCCAAGGGAAAATTTCCGACAAGGAGGGTTACCTGTGCTGGGCTCTGTGATCATGGGCTCCACCACCGAAGGCTCGCTGGTCCTATCCCTTGCCGGGGACCTCTCCCTTGCCGGAGAGCGCTCCCTAGTCGGAGAATCGCCCCTTGGCGGCGTAGTTGAAGCAGACATCACTTCTGGAGCAGCTTCTGGTTGCTCCTGATGGGCCTGCTCTGCTCCTACACAAGCAAGTCAACAGTCAAGATGTCAACAAAGAAAGAGCACCCACGCGCGCCCCACAACAGGAAGTGAACAAGTACTTACGCTGGGGGCTGTGCTGGGGGCTGCTTCGGGGAGAGGTTGCCGGGTCCGTCAAGGTGGTCTCGGATGCGTCCTCTGTTGTCGCAGCAGGATCATCCTCGATGACTACCACAGGGACCTTGGCCCTCTTTGCCGCTCTCTCGGCCAGAGTCCTAAAAAAGAATGAGGTTCAGAGGGAAGCAGATCAGATACAAAACAAGAAACAGCAAGAATCGAAGAAACATAAGTACAACAAGAAGAAAGTCTTACTCCTCTTCTTCTTCTTCCTCCTCGTCGGAGCTCAGCGCGGAGAGGTCGAAGTCCGGCACTCTTTCAGTGCGATGAGGCGGAGGAGTAGGCTCCCTTGGACGCTTGGCGGGAGCTGCGGCAGGATCAGGAGTAGCGGCTCGAGAGGATCCCGCTCCAGTTGCCGGCGCGGCGTGAGACGCTCCCGTGTCAGCAGTGCTTGGCGTGGTGGAGCGTGTCCCACGGCGCGACGGCTGTTGGCCCGTCTGCCGCCCTGCTGTGTCTCCGGTCCTGCGAAGGCGCCTCCTTGGTTGAGCTGGGGGCTGCGCTGAAGGCCCCGTCCGCGGCAAGCTGCTTGAAGATGGTTGGCCACTCGCGCCCCCGGCAGGCTCACTCGCCTCGGCCTCGGGCTCCCCCTCGCCAACGACCTCCCCACCAAGGTCCTCTTGGTTGGCAAGGCTTGCCGCCTCGGTCGCCTCTGCCTCCTCCAGCGTAAAACCAAACTCGCCCGCGGCGGCAGCTGCCACTGCCTCTTCCGCCCTAGTGGCGATGTACCGCATCTCGTCGTCACTGGTGTCGCGGGTGAGGAGCTTCTGATCGTCGGCACGGACCGCAACCTCCACCAAGTTGTCGAAGAAATTCTGCACGACGTCGTCGGCAGGCTCCTGCCACGTTGGGATAATCCCATGCGAGTCGCACTCCGGCATCATTGCGCGGATGCGATCGAGCTGGGAGTTATTGCACAACGGCACGACGCCCTGCGGCAGCCTGAACCACTCCGGATGGTTGGAGTCGTGTTTGAACAACTCCTTGAGCATCCCATCCAACTCCAAGACTGTG
Organism: Triticum timopheevii; assembly: GCA_963921465.1. Taxonomy (NCBI): domain Eukaryota; kingdom Viridiplantae; phylum Streptophyta; class Magnoliopsida; order Poales; family Poaceae; genus Triticum; species Triticum timopheevii. Next base: position 277,267,033 of record OY997266.1, on the reverse strand, counting down.
AAGTTAAAATTGAGGCCTGGGCACAGCCTCATGATATCTGTCGGGCCCCCAAACAGCCAGCTGGGCCTCCCCCTCTCCTGCAGAGGGGCGATGCGGCGGCGAAGGAAGTCCGCGCCAACGGCCCCTACAGTGAGCCCGGCAAGCCTGAGCCGCAGAATCCGCGTGGTGGCGATCTTCAATCTAGCGTCATCCGCCGCCAGGGCGCTCCAGTCGCCGCCGCGCACTACTCGGGCTTGATGCGGGTTGGTGAATGGCTGCGGATCCGCATCAACAATCCAGCACCACTCCGCCCTCCATTCATCCCACTTGCTGCGGAGCTCCCCCTCCAGATAAACCTCCTTCATGCCGACCCTCGAGATCCAGGCGATCCCGCCAGCTAAGGGCTCCCCCTTCTCGGCCCGAGGCATGAAGTAGTAGCGAAAGAGGGCAACATTTGGGTGGATTCCAACGAAGTTCTCGCAGAGGTGTGCGAAAACCGCCATTGTCAGAACGGCGTTGGGGGTGAAGTCAAGAAGATGAAACCCGTAGGTGTTCATGATGTCACAGAAGAAATCGGAAAAGGGCGGGCAGAGCCCGCAATAGAAGAACAGGGGGAAGAAATAGTATCCACTTGGACACTTTTTTGAGGTAGAAGCTTCGGCGGAGAGTACCTGCGTGCGCGGATGCGCCCGCGTCTCCGTCGACCAGAAGAGATAGAACTCCTCCCGCAGCGCCTTCGGGGTGAGCTCGGGGGGGAAAAGCGCTCGCTCTTTGCGCAGCGCCTCAAGCCGCAGCGCCTCGGCCGACTTCGTACTCTTTCCGGTCTTCGGAGCCATGCCAGAAGCGGTGGAGGAGGTTGGCGGCGACAGCGGCGACGGCGGCGGCGAGGGCGGAGCGCTGCTCTCTTTCGTCTTGGGAAGCGGAGGGGAGCGGCGGAGCTTTCTGAGGAAGGAACCGCAAGTGGCGAAGGTGGGGGAACGGCCCCTGTTTCCTCTGCTTATAAAGAGGAGAGGCGAACGTTACGTCTTTCTTGATTAAAGAATTGCCCATGATCTCTCCCACGACGCCGCGTTTGACGTGTGCCGTTACGGGAGGGCGCGGTGGATACGGAGTTAGATTTGGTATGGACCCAGGCCGCGCATGCCCGTGCCCTGTTTTGGGCCTGGCCCAACAGCGCTCGACACCGTGTGTGGCCCAGGCCCGGGGGCTCCTGTCGGTGTACTAAAGTAGGGGTACCTTAGTATCCCGAACTTGTGCACGGGTAGTCGTAGCACCCAGCGGCAAGGCTTGTCGGGCATCCGCCAAGATCCTCCGTAGCTCATATTGATGCCATTCAAGAACAAAGTGTTTTGACTGAGAAGACAAAACTCCGGCAAAAAGAGCTTGCCGGGAAGGGCAAGGCCCCGGCAAGAGGAGCTTGCCGGGAGGGCCAGCCAAGAAACTTGCCGCGACGCGTCGCGCGTCCCGGCAAGACCCGGCGAGCGACAAGCTTTCTGGCGCGACAAGACAACGACCACGGCAAGGCACTTGCCGCGGCGAAGCCACCACTCTGCTCCCACGCTCTAGCGCATCCGATGACGTGTCGCCGCAGGATCATTCCAGGCACACGTGGCGGGGAGCTGTGCAGCCAAGCGGTGCGAGGTGGCAAGTGGAGATGACGAGAAGGCCATCGTGGCAGGCGGTGGCGCCCCTAACGGTCGCTTCTCTGCACTGTTGGGCTAGGCGGACGAGCATTAAATGCGCTTGTCCCCTGCCGTCAGAGTTAGGTAGGGTGCACTGTAGATAGCAGTTGTACCAACCACCCCTTTTTACATTTGTACCCCTCTCTGCGTTGCCACCTGTCGGTGACCCCTTTAGCCTATAAAAGGAGGCCCATGCGTAACATAGAAGGGGTTCGACTCATTCGAAACTGCAGAACGCTCACGCTCTCGAGCAAGAACACAATATAACCACAAAGCAGCAGTAGGAGTTTTATCTCTCCGGAGAGCTCCGAAGCTGGGTAAAATCCCTCGCGTGCTTCGCCTCGATCTGCTCTTCGTGCGCCCTCCGCTCCCTGCCGGACCGAGAAGGGGCCCCGCCCCATAGTGTTCGTCTCCCACGACATGACGTCATCATGACGTCAACAGTCAACAGAGCGTTGACTGGGTCAAACTGACGTGGGGGTCCCGCATGTCATTGACTGATTAGTTAACTAACAGTTAATTAGATTAATTAGTGATTAGATTGATCTAATTATGATTAATTAAGTTAATTAATTCTATAATTAACTAATTAACTAATATTTTTATTATTGTTCTTATTAATATTTTTAAAATTCTTTTTTTAAACGTTCTGGGCGTGGGGGTCCATCTGTCATAGGCCCCAGGGGCCATAGTGGGTTCGGTGTTAGGGGGCGCCTGGAGGAGGCGCTGGGCACCCGCCCAGGTCGACAGGGAGGGAACAGCGCTGGGCGCCGGCGGCCACAGCGACGAGCGACAGCAGTGGCACAGGGGTCCAAGGCTGCGCGTCGGCGGGCCGCGGCAAGGCCGCCGCGGGACGGAAACGGCAGCAGGCGGCACGTGCGCGCACGCACACGGCGGGGAGCAGCAGCAGGCAGAGCATCGCCGGCGGGCACGGTCGTGGGTACGTTCAAGGGCGTCGGGGCGCACGCGGTAGGGTAACAGCGACGCAGGCTGGGCACAGTCACGGGAGCGGTGACCGAGCCCACTGGCCGGAGACTGGACGGCGCGTATGGCGACCTACGATGGTGAATAGAGGAGGGGGAGAGGGAGAGTAGCCACGGGAGCTCACCCCGGAGCTGTTGGCGTGCTCAGACGCGTCAGGGGAAACCAGAGTGTGCAGATCGAGCGGCGACGCAGGCGACGTGGTCGGAGGGGATGGATCGAGGGCGACGGCTCCGAAGCGCTCCGGCTTGACCTGGTTCACGCCGACGATGTAGACGAGGTGGGGAGCGCCTGGACTTGAGGGGTGGCGGGGCAAAGGCGGTAGGTGGCGGTTCCTCGGGCGCGGGCACACCGGTGAGGTGGAGCTCCACCGCGGCAAGGGGGTCTGGCGCGGGGTGCTTAGCGATGCTGGAGAACGGGAGAGGATGGGAGTCTCGGTCAAGAGGAGCGGGGTTCGTGCGGGAGGAGTGGGGGGTTCGTGCGGGGCAACGGGGATGATCCCGATCCAGATCTGGATCGATGGGGGAAGTGGGGTGGTTGCCCTAGGGTTCGACCGGGGTGGGGAATAAGGGAGGGCTACCTGGGTCAGGTGGACTGGCCTGACAGGGAGTGGCTAGCTGGGCCAAGGCCCAGTAGATTAGTTCTTTTGATTTTCATTTTATCTTTTCCTTTTTATTTATTTTCTTTTCTGTTTTCTCTTTGTTTCCTATTGTTTTGCTTTTTGTAAAATATATACTTGGCTTCTAATTTAGTATTTCAATTTAGGCCACTGTCACAAAAAGTCTAGTCCCCAAATAATTTAGTTTGATATTTTATTAATTAGTAAAGGCATTTAAATAATTAGGTTTTATACTACTTAAACCATTTTAGTGCAGTTAAGCATTTCATAAAAGTTTGGTTTCACTACCATAATCACCTATGCATTATCTGGCATGACCCGAACATTTTAGTTTCATTGTTTGAAAACTTTTGTTGTTTGCCTGATTTTTAATTTGGATTCGAATCGGTTTCAAACTAACGTGAGATTAGCAACAGTAATTGAGGTGACGTGGCATGATTAGCAGAAGGTTACTGTAGCTTAATTATCCGGGCGTCACACCTATCCTCCACATTTCATAGGAAAATAAACATTAGCCTAGACTCAATGGAAAAAATCCTATGATGTGAATCAAAGGGAATCTCCTTTCCTATTCCTACTCATAGGATTTAAGATACATGTCATCTCATTTCCTATGACTTTCCTATTGCTACGATTTTCCTATCCTATGAACCAAATGAGGCCAGAATCTATACGTGAACCAACTCTTTGAGTTTGATGTGAATTAATGTATAATTGTGGACTATTGTTTGATCGATCTCTAAGCCCACAATTTTAGGAGCTTGGGCTATTGGCCGATCAATGAAGGATCAGACCTATAAGCGTACCACGAGCTCATCAACCCCAACGTTTCTCTTTGGTGAGTGTTTTGCAAGTACTATAGCTCGCACAGTAGCTAGCCTACTAACACAAAGAATCATCAAACACGCCTGCTGATATGATAAATAGTTCAAACTTACATCTAAGCATGCCATATATTACATCAAAAGCTGGTGAGGATACATTTGTTTCCATTACTCAGAGAGGGTTCGGATGATTCACTATCAAACAAAGTAGCAAGTACCGCCCACACAAGACAGTGCACTAGAACTAAGATGGTTTGATAACATGCATCATTCTGGTAATTAAACACAATGCAAACTACCTTGGAGGATTAGTGCGACCAACTATTTCTTGTCATCGATCTCTCGAGCAATGACCACAGCACGAACAGCGACATGGGAATCAATCTCTGGGGTGATGTCCACAGTACGGACCGCGACATCGGAATCGATCTCTAGGGCGATGTCTACAGGATGGACCGCGACATCGGAATTGATCTCTGGGGCGATGTCCATAGGATGGACAAAGACATCGGATTCGATCTCCAGGGCGATGTTCACAGGACGGACCGCGACATCGAAAACGATCTCTGGGGCGTTGTCCACAGGACGGACCGCGGCATCGGAATCATCAAGGACGTCTACTGGCACCCGCACGACTCTAACATATTACTCCCTCCATCCCATAATATAAGAACATTTTTGACACTAGTATAGTGTAAAAAATGCTCTTATATTATGAGATGGAGGGAGTAGCAAGCACATTGCAAATAATCAAAAACCACAACTATGGTAAGCCATTTTTTTACCTTGTGCAACTCCCATCCCTCCAGGGGCCACCGCCTTGCCAGGGAAATACTGCTTCTCAGCGGTGACTATGTCCTCAAACTCGGCCTTGAGCCTCTCATAGGTGGCCATTAATGTTTCTGGGGTAGGCACGATGGGGCCCTTGTTGTTCTTCTAGCTTTCTTTGAGGAGTTTGTCCGCCAATGTCGTCAACTCTTTCGCCAGTGCTTGTTTCTTGGAGTTCTTCGTCTCCATGGGTTGGCCTGCCGAATGTCCAACTCACTGGTTGGTGCTCGCTTCCGGGAGATGTCTGCCTCGAGTGGGTTGTCCACCGGTAACTCTTTGCCTAGTGCTCCAAGATCAATCAATAAATTGACAAACGAAAAGCAATCGAAAGGAAACCACAATCGCAATGAAAACGGGAAAAGTATAGGCTGTGAGAATCGGTCAGTGTTTCGCAGAAAGAAGATTCTTGGAATGAAAATATAGTAGCATCACCAATTGGCCTACCTTTTCTTCGTCGGTACAGAAGAAAAATGGCAGAAGTGAGTAGCCTGGAGTGAGGTTTTCTTCAAGGGGAGAAAGGGCTTCAATGTGCATTCCAGTGAAATGATGGTTGCTTCATCAAGTCCAACTTTGAGGCCACTTTACCACTGCTGGTAAAGGTGTGGGTTTTATGATATTACGGGTCATGAAGGCCACACGACGGTGACCGGTGAGTCTCGATTGTAGCACCTCGTTGTGATTTGGTGGCTGGCACTCGGGCCCGGATGCTTTGATGTCTCACATGTAAATAGAGCGGCTAGTCATATACAGTAATCCGTCCTGGTTTATTGGTCCCTATGATAAATCTATGCCAAATTTTGACTATAAATTTAACTAACAAAATGTTCATGCATGTCACAAAAAATTACATCATTGAAAACCATGTTCAAATATGAACCAAAGGATATAATTTTTGTTAACCTGCAGTAACATTTTGTCAGTTAAATCTTTGGTCCAAATTTAGCACAAATTACAAAGGGGCCCAATAAAGATTATACTCTCACATTTTGTTTTGAGGATACTCTGATAGAGGCAAAGGTGTCCCATCTTTCGATGAGATGATGGATATCGCTTTGGTGGAAGTCGACTTTGACGATCCGACTACGAACATGCGAGGACGTCGCGCCTTAGCAATCGCTAAACCAACTCCGAGAGGTTATTGACCAGGCCGGAGCACGATCAACCTGACCACGAGGGTCTGTTTCCTGCGAGCAAACGAAGAACAAGCAAGAAACCGAGATTGCAATCTGGATATTGCAAATATAAGATGAAAGCTTTATTGATCAAGGTGGGGTTCTGTGACGCCTTTGTCTGGTCGTTGAACACAAACGAAGTACGCGAAGTTGCAGCTATGCGAACTTTTAATCTAAACAAAACCCAAAGTCTAAACGACGCCCTAAGGGCTGTATATATGGAGGAAGAGGGGAGAATTTCGTGGCCCTTGGGGAAGGGGTCCGAAACCAACCCTATCTCTTGTTTCCCCACACATACGAACTCTAAAAACAGCCTATACTCAAGTACTTCAAAAATACATGGGCCTGGCCCAATAATAAGGTGAAGCAACACCTAGAATAGCCTCTGGATGAAAGTTATGAAGTAGCATCTTGTATGTTTCGTCCAAGGCTTCATGCACTCATTATGGTGGCTTCAACGTCCTGAAATCATCACTTGTAACTCCGTTCTTGTTCCCCTTGCGCATGCCATCATCTCCATGCTTGTTCTTGCTCCAATGTTCATCCTTCTCCAAGCTAGGCCCTTCATTTGTAAGCAAAACAAATGTATCCAATTTAGGCAGCATCATATTCTCATGAACATTAGAATCATTACCAAGAAATGAAAGTACCTGGTAATTTAATTGGCGTGCGCGAGGTCTAGTAATTGGTCCAGTATGTATAGCAGCAGGGGCTGTGGGTGTAACAATGGTATTGATGTCCTCATCATCCTCCCCTTCTTGAAATGAAGTCGTCCTCGACGGAAGCTCATATTCCTCATCCAAATAAGGCTTCAAATCTGCAATGTTAAAAGTGGGACTAACCCCAAAATCTGCAGGCAGCTCAAGTTTATATGCATTATCATTTATTTTCTCTAACACCTTAAAAGGACCATCAGCACGTGGCATTAGCTTTGATTTGCGCAAATCAGGAAATCTATCCTTACGCAAATGTAACCAAACAAGATCTCCAGGTGCAAACACAACATGTTTTCTACCTTTATCTCTAGCAAGTTTATATTTAGCATTCATACGCTCAATGTTTTCCTTAGTTAACTCATGCATTTTTAAAATCAATTCAGCACGTTGTTTAGCATCAAAATTAACCTTCTCCGAAGATGGAAGAGGCAACAAATCAATAGGTGCACGAGGTAGGAAACCATACACAATTTCAAAAGGGCACATCTTAGTAGTAGAATGCAATGAACGATTATAAGCAAATTCAATATGAGGCAAGCATTCTTCCCACATTTTCTTATTATTCTTCAAAACAGCCCTAAGCATAGTAGACAATGTTCTATTGACTACTTCAGTTTGTCCATCAGTTTGGGGGTGACAAGTAGTACTAAAAAGCAGTTTAGTCCCCAACTTAGCCCATAAACATCTCCAAAAGTGGCTAAGAAATTTAGTATCACGATCTGAAACAATAGTATTTGGCACACCATGCAAGTGAATAATTTCACGGAAGAACAAATCAGCCACATTAACAACATTATCTCTTTTATGACATGGTATAAAGTGTGCCTTTTTCGAGAATCTATCCATGACAACAAATATGCTATCCCTCCCCTTCTTTGTTCGAGGTAAACCTAAAACAAAGTCCATAGATATATCCTCCCAAGGAACACTAGGTACAGGCAAAGGCATATATAAACCATGAGGATTGAGTCGTGACTTAGCTTCTTGACATGTAGTGCAGCGAGCAACAAAGCGCTCAACATCCCGTCTCATCTTTGCCCAAAAGAAATGTGTAGCAAGTACGTCCTCCGTCTTCTTCACGCCAAAGTGTCCCATTAGTCCTCCTCCATGCGCCTCCTGCAACAACAAAAGATAAACGGAGCTAGCTGGAATGCATATCTTGTTAGCACGGCACACAAATCCATCATTAACGACGAACTTGTTCCATGTTCTTCCTTCTTTACAATTCTGCAATACATCTTTAAAATCAGCATCATGCACATATTGATCTTTGATGGTCTCCAAACCAAATATTTTGAAGTTAAGTTGTGAAAGCACAGTATAGCGATGAGACAATGCATCAGCAATAACATTTTCTTTACCCTTTTTGTGTTTAATGACATAAGGGAAAGTCTCAATGAATTCAACCAATTTAGCATGTCTACGATTAAGTTTAGCTTGACTTTTAATATGTTTCAAAGATTCATGATCATAATGTATAACAAATTCTTTGGGCCATAAATAATGTTGCCATGTCTCTAAAGTCCGAACAAGAGCATATAATTCTTTATCATAAGTAGAATAATTCAGACTTGGCCCACTCAATTTTTTAGAAAAGTTTGCAACAGGTTTGCCATCTTGTAATAACACACCTCCTAATCCAATTCCACTAGCATCACATTCAAGCTCAAATGTCTTATTAAAATCAGGAAGTTGGAGTAAAGGAGCATGTGTCAACTTATCTTTCAACACCGTGAAGGCTTCTTCCTGTGCGGTACCCCAAACAAAAGACACATCCTTCTTTGTAAGCTCATTGCGAGGTGCAGCAATGGTGCTGAAATCTCTCACAAAATGCCTATAGAATCCAGCGAGGCCAAGAAAACTCCTCACTTGTGTGACCGTTTTGGGCTGCGGCCAACTCTCAATAGCTTTAATCTTGGCTTTATCAACTTCAATTCCCTGTGGAGTAACAACATAGCCAAGAAAAGACACCCGGTCGGTGCAAAAGGTGCAATTCCCAAGGTTACCAAACAAACGTGCATCACGTAGAGCAATAAAAACAGCACGTAAATGTTTCAAATGTCCTCCAATGATCTGCTATAAATCAATATGTCATCAAAGTAAACTACCACAAATCATCCGATGAAAGCACGTAAAACTTCGTTCATTAATCTCATGAAAGTACTAGGTGCATTAGTTAACCCAAAAGGCATGACTAACCACTTGTAACGCCCGAATATTTAGGCTACAGTAATCCTCTAATAATGATGCCATGTCACCACTATTATTGTTGCTAATCTTTGCTTGATCCAAATCTTAGTTAAAATTCAAATAAAGTCAAATAATTATTTCTTCAAACGGCAAAACAAAAATGTTCGCTAGGTTAGAGAAATTCGCCAACTAATTTTCTTGAAGGAACCAATATTATTTGACATATTAAGTTGCCCCTAACCTATTTATAGTGCCCAAAACAACCGTTTTAAATCCATTTGCATTTATGCAAAAATCAATTGAATTCTAATATTCCCCCAACTATTTTATAAGAGAGCGAAATATTGCATGATATTTATTGGGCCAAGTCTCATGTTCAATAAAAGTCAGTTGCTAGTGAAAATAAAATAAAGCAGAAAGAATTAAAGCAAAACAGAAAAGGAAGGAAAAGGAAAAGGTTGAAGTGCACTGTGCACTTAGGCCTGCTAGCTACAGTGCACCACAGCCCAGCCCACCTCCACCATCCCCCACCTCATGCTACAGGAGGCAGGGAGGGCGTGGCGGCCATGGACTGGGATCAGGTGACATGCGCTCCGGTGACATGCACGGTGACATGCGGCTCAAATTCAAATTTAAACATTGCGAAAAAATCTGAAAAAAAATCATGCATGTTCACAAGACATATTAAGATAACCCCTAAAAATTTCAGATCAAAATTCAAAACATACATCAAGAAACAAAAAAGAGAAATCTGTCATGAATAGTTCCTGAACGGTTCTCTGTAGACTATTCACATCTGAGTTTCTCTTTTTTATTTCTCGATGTATGTTTCGAATTTTGATCTGAAATTTTTAGGGGTTATCTTAGTATGTGTTGTGAACATTCATGATTTTTTCAGATTTTTTTGCAATGTTTAAATTTGAATTTGGGCCGCATGTCACCGTGCATGTCACAGTAGCGCATGTCACCGTAGCGCATATCACCTTATCCCAGTCCGGCGGCCATCCCCGGCCACCACACGAGGATAAGAGCCTCCCCGAGCCCCCCTCTCTCTCCCTGGTAACCCTAGTCCCCAAATCCCCCTCCCCCTCGCTTATATCCGACGACCTGGAAGAGGAGGAGCTCGCGGTCGTCGTCATCATCGTCGATCCCGCGGCCACCAGCCTCCATTCATCGCGCCAAGACGTCGAGGAGGTCCGTCATCGTCGTCTTCGTCGCCCTCGCCTATCGGTTGGAGCTCGGACGGCCTGCTGCCTCGCCATCGCGTGGTCTTCTCCACCATGGCTGCCACATCTCGTCGACGAGCGCGACGCGTCCGGCCACCCCCGCGCTCTCTAACCACGTCAACGAGCATCACAGTGAGCTTCTCGTTTGATTCCCCCTCTTCCCCGACTCGATCCGTTCCATTGGCGGCCGTCCCGTGAGCTTCGTCCGCCATGGCAGAAGCTCAGTGTCCGCGTACGTGCACGCTGCTGCTCCTCTATTGCTGATGTGCGTTGCTGCTGCTTTCTACCTACTACTACATGCCGCTGCTCGCGCCACCGTGCCCCTGTGCCCGCTCGACCGCGCCCGCCTCCGTCGCCTGCTGCTAGCGCCGTGCCGTGCCTAGCTACTACGGCTGCTGCAGCCGCTGCTCCCCGCTCTGCTCGGCACTACTCTGTCGGCTGCCCTGTTCCACGTATTGCTCTTGCTGCTGCTGCCTCCCCTCGCCTGCTTGCTGCTGCTGGAACTGCTTGCTTGCCGCTGCTACTTAGCTGCTGCTCTAGCCGCTACAAATGGCCATGGCCGTGGCCATGCTATGTGCGTGTGTGCGCACAACCTCACGGCTGGGTTGTGGCCGGCCCAAAATCAATTAGGGACTAATCCCTCTTTAGTACTAGCCACCCCCCCCCCCCCCCCCCACACACACCCACACACACTTTGAATCTATTACATGTGGCTCTCAAGTGCTAAAATAATCGTCTAAAATAAAATGCCAGTCTATTACAGTTGGGACCAGTTGACTGTTGACTGCACTATTGACTGGGTCAACTAGGACCCCCGGACCCATTGTCAGCCTCTATGTACAATCTGTGTACACAGGGCGGGATACCCATAGCGTTTTAATCATTATTTTCGAATTAAAAATAATTTCAGAATATCTTTTAAACTTCGAAAAATCGTAGAAAATAATCTGTAACTCGGATCGAAAAACTTTGTATATGAAAGTTGCTCAGAATTTCAACACGAATCCGGATACACTGCCCGTTCATCTGCCACACGTCTCTAGCATAGCAAACCTGCAAACTTTCCCCTCCGGTTCATCTATCTAACAGACGTCCGGGACCGGGAAAACTTTCCCGGATGTTCCCCCTTCGCCGGTATCGCATAGTACTACGTTAGAACACGCCTAGCACTGCTTATTGCTTGTCATGCATCTGTTTGCTCTGTATTTACTGTTTCTTCCCCCTCTTCTCTCCAGTAGACCCCGAGACCGCTGCTGATGCCCCTGTGATTGACTATGTCGACGACGGCCCTCCTTCTTGTCTGAGTAACCAGGCAAGCCCCCCCTTTGATCATCCCGATATCGCCCATTCTATACTCTCATGCTTGCATTAGATTTTGCTATTGTTATTGTTTGCTCCTATTCTGATGCATAACCTGCTTTTGTAACCTGCTCATTGTAGCTTACCTGCTTATCCTAAACCGCTTAGTATAGGTTGGTTAGACACCCATCAATGACCCCCAGTACTTCTCCTTGTTGCCCCTGCTTCATCATCGACGACTCGATCAGCGTGATCGACGACCAGAGCCCGACACCTCACATCACATCACGCCCCTTTTGTTGCTCGACTCTGCAGAGCTACTATCGAGTGCCGAGGGTGATCCCTCATAACGCACTCCTGATGATAATTCTGTAGTGTAGCTATTCGGTCGTGGTCATCGAGGGTGATTTCCTCTTTCACCATTCCCGATACGGCTTTGTCGTTCAACACCTCAACTGTGAACCTTGAGGTTGCTCCCTCTTACGTTCACCTTGATGATTACATTGAGTGGAATCCACCGGGGGTGATTCCTCGTGTTTTCCCCCTGATGTTTGGACACACGGTTACCATGACTTTACTTGAGACGTTGGTGAAAGTCGGGCGGGCCCAGAGAGCACCCGCAAGATAATTACGTGGCACGGCCGGGCATTCTGAGCCCTTGTCGTAAATCCACGAGACGGGGCGACGGGGTCACTTTCGATCGTGAGTCTCTGCTCGTCTCCGCAAGCTAATAATACACTATGGTTTGGGTATTTGTTCTGAGTTAGCCTTTGGCCTTTACGCACTAACCACCACGCGAGAATAGATATGGGCCTCGACGTCGCAGTATCAGCCGAAGCTTTGTCAGACGTCCAGTTCAGCAGTGCGGCACGGTCGGATCGTGCTGGCCATCCGAGGCGGTGCTGGTATTCACCCTGCGCGCAATGACCCGGAGTGCTGCGGGCGATGGGCCCAAGACCTCGGAGCACTTAGGATGTCCGCCGCCGGGGACCTCTCTGCTGAGCCTAGGTAGGGCTGTGACGTGTTGATCTTCCGAGGGCGGGCATTGACCCTAGAAAGGTGTGTCCGGCCAGAGTGATCGAGCGTGTTGGATAACGTGGTGCACCCTTGCAGGGAAGTTATATATTCGAATGCCGTGTCCACGGTGATGGACGTTCAGACTTATATCCTGATGTTATACAACTACAAATGGATACTTGAGATATGTGGCTCCGGGATTGCTTTCTCGCAGGGAGTCGAGGAAGGATCTCTAGGCATTAATGTTACAACATGCTTGTTAATTATAAACTACTATTCTTTACTCTTCTACATGCTACAAGATGCTCGGAGCTGCTTGAAGATGCTAGTCTTCGATAGGCTAGGCCTTCCCTCTATTCTGGCATTCTGCAGTTCAGTCCACAGATACAACCCTTTCATTTGATACCAATGCATACTTAGTATAGATCTGATGCTTGCGAGTACTTTGGATGAGTACTCACGGTTGCTTTGCTCCCCCTTTTTCCCCCTTCTTCCTTCTTTCTGGTTGTTGCAACCAGATGGTGGGTCCCAGGAGCCAGAGGGTGCCTTCTACTACGTGGAGCCCGTCGACGACCAGGAGTAGCTAGGAGGTCCTAGGCAGGAGGCCTTGCCTCTTCGATCGTTGATGTTTGTGCTAGCCTTCTTAAGGCAAAAATTGTTTAACTTATGTTTGTACTCAGATATTGTTGCTTCCGCTGACTCTTGTGTATCGAGTTTGTATTCGAGCCCTTGAGGCCCCTGGCTTGTAATATAAAGCCTGTATTATTTTGATTTGTGTCTAGAGTTGTGTTGTGATATCTTCCCGTGAGTCCCTGATCTTGATTGTACACATTTGCATGTATCATTAGTGTATGATTGAATCGGGGGCGCCACAAGTTGGTATCAGAGCCGACTGCCTGTAGAAATCCCCCTTTCCAACTCCTTCGCCGAAGTTGAGTCTAGTATTTGAAAAACTGCTTTACTAACATGGTTGTGTGGCTTACGGGCCCACGTCGCCATTGGGTGGTATTAGGATCTTTTATTCCTCGTCTATACTCTGGGAATCTGATCTCTCTTCTATTCGGGTTACATGGATTTGCTAACTATAACTCTAGGTTCTCGTAAATACTTCTCCCGGAGAGCCCCTCACTCCAGATGATTACTTGGTGCACCAGAAGTTTCTGAAGATACTCTCTAAAGTTTTCTCGAGACCCTTGTGCCCTTCGTCATTGCAATCCCTACCACCGATAAATCCTTATGCGTAACTACCTACGTTGTCGTTCATACCTTCATCCCCAGTTGCTCTTGTTATTACAAGATGTCCTAAAATACCCTTCGATGTTCCAAGGATCTTTTATGCTTGCTGCCCTGCAGTCCTTGCCGCATCAATACCCCTACGGATAATTACTCGCTCTTATTGAGTATCCATTCATCCCCAGTTATTCTTATGCTTCATAAGATACTTCTTAATACAATCCGAGCTTTTGATAACCTCTATCGCCTATTGCTCTAGTAGGTCTTACCTGCTTACACTCTGGTTAATTCCATGTGCCTAGCAGTGTCCATTGACGTCCTATGTCATTATCACCTCGAGTCTTTCGATTTGTTATGTCTGTGTTGCAATCATCAATTGATCCTTATAGATTATCTTTCCGGCTCAGACGTCTTCCTGAACATGAGCTGGTTCTCGGCCAATCAGATTGCCATCGATTGTGCCCTAAGTCTATTCAACTTAACCATCCTTGGTCAGAGCGTTTTCTTCTGATCCCTTGATTTTGAAAATCGTACTTCCTTTGCATTTGAACTCTGAATTAGTTAGTTGCTTCTATAATCTGATATCCTTGCATTCTTTCTACCTCTGGTTGAGTACTGATGTTTACATCAGATCCCTTGTGAACCACTAGATCCTTTGTGGGGTTCTATCCGATAGCATCCTTCATATATAGTAACCTTGTGAGCTTTTCCTCGGATACATAATGCCTTTGGTAAATTGTATCTTCTGCTTCCTAAACCATGCTCTACTCTCGGGATTGAGTTATTTACTTGTGAAGTTTGTGGTATATGTTCCTCAAATGCCCTGATGGGTTGAATCTTTGTCTTACCTAAATCTGTGTGAACCCGAAGATTATGCGAGTTATATCTACTGGTGTTTCTTCGGATAAAATTTTCAAATTCTACAACTTCTTCGAACACGAGAGGTGAATGGAAAGTTGTGCATTAGAGAAGTGGGAGTCGACCTTGAACCTTTGTGTTCATGCCCACAGACCCGATGTGGAACTTATCATGGAAGCTTCTTGTTATAATAATAATCCACTTGTGATAAGTCCATCTTGTATCTATGTTTGGTCCTTTGCAATCATGGTTCCGACCATATTGTTCTTGTTTGATCCATTTATTGGACAAGTTAAAGTACTTGTCTTCTTCAGATCGTTTCACCTGTTCAACCTCTACGTTGATATAACTTTGAGTGTTACCCTCTGGTATCTCGAGAATATCATGGAACTACATAACTTCTTATGAGTTCTTGATCAACTATTATTTCTCGCCGATTCCAATTTTCCACGGGTTCTGAGTATTTAGACACTCGAGAACACCGATAACTGATTCGAGTCTAGAGTTTCCCCTTCCATTGTTTTGTTTAACCTTTCTTATAAACTAACATATCTGAGCAGTGATAACTTGCTGCTTATATAAACACCTCGGTGTACAAACTCTGTCAGTAAGACCTTGTTACTATTGATGATGACATTCCGGTAGCCACCGATGGACGAGAACTTTGCCTATTGGTCCGCCTCGTCTTAACGAGCAGGAAAATAGTTCTCTTCGTCCCTCGCCCTTGGTACCAACATTGTTGCCAACATAACTGACAGGCTATCCTCTGACCTGCCTTGCTATCATGACTGTGCAAAATGTTAGGGCCTTCATGTTTTAAACCACATGGTGGGCCCATAACCCATAGTTCCACGTGATCGAAACCCGACTCTCCTATACATCCCCTTTTTTAAGTTATTCCTCGCGTTTGGCTTCGTACGTAATTCACGAGCCACCTTCTTGTGATCTGTTCTGGTATCAAATGCAATACTTATTCTCGATGCTCTTAACCCCTTTCACACTCTGTTTCAGACATCGAACGATTGTCCATTCACTTGAAGCTTCTTATTGCACCTTCTAGCCTTGCTCTCGATGACTTTATTGAATTTCAACTCGAGAGATGCCTCTATGCCACGTTCGTGAGATAGCCCCCAGGTACCTATCTTCTGTTGAGCCCCGTCCTTCCCGAGTCTTTCCCCCTTACTCCACCCCCCTTAAATCTCGGGACGCGATTTCTTGTAGTGGAGGAGAATTGTAACGCCCGAATATTTAGGCTATAGTAATCCTCTAATAATGATGCCACGTCACCACTATCATTGTTGCTAATCTTCGCTTGATCCAAATCTTAGTTCAAATTCAAATAAAGTCAAATAATTATTTCTTCAAACGGCAAAACAAAAATGTTCGCTAGGTTACAGAAATTCGCCAACTAATTTTCTTGAAGGAACCAATATTATTTGACATATTAAGTTGCCCCTAACCTATTTGTAGTGCCCAAAACAACCATTTTAAATCCATTTGCATTTATGCAAAAATCAATTGAATTCTAATATTCCCCCAACCATTTTATAACAGTGCGAAATATTGCATGATATTTATTGGGCCAAGTCTCATGTTCAATAGAAGTCAGTTGCTAGTGAAAATAAAATAAAGCAGAAAGAATTAAAGCAAAACAGAAAAGGAAGGAAAAGGAAAAGGTCAAAGTGCACTGTGCACTTAGGCCTGCTAGCTACAGTGCACCACAGCCCAGCCAACCTCCACCATCCCCCACCTCACGCTACAGGAGGCAGGGGAGGGCGTGGCGGCCATCCGCCAGCCGGGCAGTTGCCGTGGCGGCCATCCCCGGCCTCCACACGAGGATAAGAGCCTCCCTGGTAACCCTAGTCCCCAAATCCCCCTCCCCCTCGCTCATATCCGACGACCTGGAAGAGGAGGAGCTCGCGGTCGTCGTCATCATCGTCGATCCCGCGGCCACCGGCCTCCATTCATCGCGCCAAGACGTCGAGGAGGTCCGTCATCGTCGTCTTCGTCGCCCTTGCCTATCGGTTGGAGCTCGGACGGCCTGCTGCCTCGCCATGGCGTGGTCTTCTCCGCCACGACCGCCACATCTCGTCGACGAGCGCGACCGTCCGGCCACCCCCGCGCTCTCTAACCACGTCAATGAGCATCACAGTGAGCTTCTCGTTTGATTCCCCCTCTTCCCCGACTCGATCCGTTCCATTTGCGGCCGTCCCGTGAGCTTCGTCCGCCATAGCAGAAGCTCAGTGTCCGCGTACGTGCACGCTGCTTGTCGTGGATTTGTCACGGCAGATGTCCTAGTGAAAGGATTTAGTCGTGGAGCCATCGCTACGAGTTAACTTGAAGGGGTTAAAGCGGACACAAAGACACGAGGGTTTATACTAGTTCGGATCCTTCGATGAAGGTAAAAGCCTACCTCTAGTTGTGATGGAATTGATGTGGTCTCGATGGCTAGGGAGCAAACAAGCTTCGCCTAGGCTCGAGTTGTTGTTGCCTGTCTTGAACCGCCGCCGGGTCGTCCCCTTATATACACGGGTGACGCCCGTCGGTCCATAGAGTCCCAACCGGTTCATACTCGTATCCCGGTTGGTATCTCTCTATTCCTAACTTACAATACAAGTTTACATATCATGCCGGTTTATGGCTACAGTTTCTAAACCAACTATAGGCCGTGGGCCTTCATCTGCTTACATTACTAATGAAGTTAACCCGGCCCAAGTAGGCCGGTTCACGCCCAGTGGTAATATCCCCAACATTAGGCCCCAGATTGATTTGAACTGGTTCATGTCAATCCTTCACAAAATCTTTGTCTTGGACATCTTCTGGTAATTGGTAAACCGCCATGTCGTCATCATCTCTGGTTGCTGTAAACCGGCATGACGTCATCACGAAGTTAACATTTATGACGCCCTCCTTTCTGCGATACCCAAGTCATCAGCTCCTCTTCCGAAATTTTGGCTCCTGGATTCACGCGCCTGACCCACATCTGTTGCCTTATAAATAGGACCGAAGGGTCATTTCCTTTTCTCCTCTTCGTCTCTTTCTCTTCGTCTTCCTCGCGTCGCCAGCCTTGGAGCTCCACCGCCGCCGTCGACGTCTGCATCGTCTTGGGCCGCTGCATCAACCTGAATGTACCAGAGCACTGCGGTATCCTTCCGCGTCTTCTTCGTTTCCAGTAAGCCTTTTTCTCTTCTTGACATAGATCTGTCTTTAGGGTTTCATGTTCTTGCCGTGTTCCTCGCCTGTTCATGCTCGTACCCAGACTCCCAGATAAATCTGTGAACCCCTGCCCTGATTAGCAGTAGCATTTTAGCATCCGCCTGTAGTTTCACGCTTAAGTCCATAGATCTCATCTACATATCTGCCCGTTGGTTTACTTCCGTTCTGTCTTTACCCTTTTGAATATCTTCTGTTTTTCTGAACTTACTTCAGATCCATTGCTGCAATAAGACTTTGCGAAACCTGTTTCTGCATACTTAGCCATCCGCAACCTCGATTGCTTTCAATGTTTTAGATCCGGCGGTTTAAGTCAATATAGAAAAAGTTAATAAACCGGTATATACCATTAGTCCCCTGGTTGAACCGCCAGAATTCTTTAGCCATACGATGCCACTTCATAGAAATCCGGTTTAAATATACTGCCTCCGGTTTAGCATTGCTCATACCGGCGCCTTCCTTTATTCAATATGTTCTTGAACCGGAATCACCTATTTTCTTGTAGATCTCATCATGGCCAAACAAGTATATGAGTGCAATTGGGTTCCTTCTCGCGTCACAGAAACTCACCTGGACGATTTAGTCTTGATCGGCGCTTTAGACAGCAAAGATACGATCCACTGGAGGGTTCCTAGAAATGAATGTCCTCCCACACCTCAGGAGGGAGAGGTTGTGATCTTTGCAGATCATTTAGCCCGGGGCTTCAAGCCGCCCGGTTCTAAATTTTACCGGGATGTACTAGCCAATTTTTAGCTCCGCCCGCAAGATATTGGCCCCAATTCTGTTACCAACCTATGTCACTTCCAAGTGCTCTCTGAGGTATACCTTCAAGAGGAGCCTTCAGTCGAATTGTTTAGAGACTGCTTCCACTTAAACCGCCGTACTGAATTCACTCACGGCCCCAATACCGAATTGGGCGGTATGGCAATTCAGAAAAGAAAAGAGATCACTTATCCCCACGTCAAACTACACAGTCACCCCAAGGAGTGGAATGCAACATGGTTCTATTGCAAAGACACCTCCCCTGACAATGAAAATCCCTTGCCTGGCTTTCGTCCGGAGCGGCTCAGCAACACTCACCCTTTTCCACAAAGATTAAGTGCCAAGGAGAGAAGTAAATATGCTCCGCAACTGTCCAAGCTCCGAGCCTTCATGGCCAACGGTTTAACAGGAATAGACCTTGCACGCTGTTGGATATCATGGAGCATACTGCCTCTCAGCCGGCGCTCTGGTTTGATGTGCAAGTATACTGATAGCGTCGATGACCCACTCCGACACACTAAAATCTAGCTCTCTGATGATGAAGTCACAGATTCTGTGAAGAAAATGTTGAATGAACCGGAGCACCTCTGCGCTCAAACCGGACTGCTCCCTTTCTGCGCTACCAACCAACCGCCAAATGTAAGATTTTGATTGTTCTTTTATTGAACCTGTTACTGCTATCTCCGTCTGACATCAATTACTGCTTAACCAGGGTGATAATCCGTTTTGGAGCAAGAAGCTTCCACAAGACAAAACGGAGAAAGCAGAACGGCCAACCCGGCCAAAGACCAAGGTCATGAAGAAGCCTGCTAAAAAGAGGAAAACCACTGCTTCATCTGATCCGGCTGTTGATGATGATGTGGGTAACTCGGACCTTGAGGTAGAACTCGATTCACTAGGCTTACTTTTTACACGCCTTATTGATGATGATACTTGTCAGGACGACGCTGAAGCCAGTAATGTTGATGTCGCTGAGGTAACTATTCTCTCTTCCGATTCAGATCCTTTGCCTTTGCCAAAATTTCGCCAGGCAAACCGGAAAGTTAAATTTTCTCATCCTCTTGCTTACTTGGATCCCAAATTTCTTATGAAGACTCAGCAACATGAAGCTCGCCGCACAACCCGGCACAGCGGCCAGGTAGTTACCTCCGCCGGTTTACCAAACAGTCCGGTTCGAAAGCGCTGCTCCGAGGTCTCCGACCTTTTTATTAATTTATATCCTAAAGCGGGTTTCATCCATCAACCTCTTAATCCGTCCGACTCCGATTATCAGGTTACGTCTCATTCTTCCTCTGGTGAATCATCGGCCACTCAGCTGCCGCCACTGAAAACGGTCCTTGGGTAAGCTAGGCTGAACATATGCTTCTGGTATACTGTGTTATAACTTATGCTGTTTCCTGACTCTTTGTTTCTCTTTCAGGGCCAAACCTAAACCGAGCAAGAAAGCCTGCCTGGACAAAGCGGCTGAGGAAGATGTCGCCCCTGAACAGGATAAAGCACCAGATCTTGAAGCGTTTGTTCATGAAGATATTCCCAATTATCCTCCTTTGCCAGACGATGCTATTCCTGAGGAAAGGCCTATCAATACTTCAGTCCCTGCTGACCCGCCTGCCAGCTCCGTCCGGATTGAAAGATCCCGCAGTCCTGCTGATAAACCAACCGCGCCAACGCAAACCGGTGAGTCCAAGGATGATGATGTTGTAATTACCGGCGTAGGTCGCTTTGAACCAGGGAATCCTGTCGCTTTAACCAAGCATACAGTGAAAGAGGATTTTTCTGCCAAGAACAAAGGCAAATGGGATGTAGAACTGGAAATATATGCTGCTCTAAGTGCCCAAGATCTTCATTCTGGTTACTTGAACCGGCTATATACTAGTCGCGACTGTGAAGCTGGCCTGGTAAAGATGATGAGAGACAAATTTGAGGTAATTTCCTTGTGCTTCCTCCTTTACTTACTGCCACTGTATTAATCCTCCTAGCCCCCAAGGGCCGGTTTGTAACCTTCTTCAAACCGGGACTTGAATATAATCCTCAGTAATTGGAAATCCGTCAATATAGCCCCCAAGGGCCGGTTCAACTTAGCATAGTTAAATCGGGACTCCAATAAAGATTGTAACATCAGAACATAATTGAGCAAATAGCCATTAGCCCCCAAGTGCCAAGTTGAATACCTGTATTGAGCTTGGGACTTTTTGATTTAGTAATAGATGAAAATTGAAGGTGCATTAGCCCCCAAGTATCAAGCGTATAACTTGTTATGTGGTTGATACTTCAAATTCTTGTACCATTTTGTTTAAAGCCAAGCACTGTCTGTATGCAGGCTGAAGTGAGGGTCAAAGAGGACTGGATTACTGATCTGCAAGAAACTCTGAAAACCCAACAAACCGAAACTGACAAAGCAAGGGAGGAATTGACCAGCGCCTTGAGCATCACGGAATAGCTGAAGGAGGGCTTCAAGAAGGAGCGGGCTGATTGGGCCACTGAAAAGGCCGCTTTAATAAAAAGAGCTGAAAACGCTGAAGCTGCCCTTAAACCGGTGGTAGATGAGCTGACTGCCGTAAAGCGGCAAATACACTCCATGACCGCTGCTATCTTTGGTAAGCTCTTTTTGGCTTCTCTGACAACTCTAGCCTGCTTATAACAGATCCGGTTTAAGATCGTCCCTGTATTGTTGCAGGTACACGCATTGGGCACTTAGGGTCAGATGTGCGGAAGAAGCTGAAGGCTGCCTACACTTTAGTTGAACAATTGTATACCGGAGCGCAGCGGATCATCACCACAGCTTCTCATAACAATCCGGCACCCTCTTTAATCCAGGACACTCTTAATAGGTTGTCAATGCTTCCTGCCCGGACTGAAGAGCTAAAAAAATCTGCTGCTCGAACCGGAGCCATAAATGCCCTGATCCGGGCAAAAGCATGGGTGCCGGATTTCGATCCTGTTGAGGCACCTCAAGGCTATCCCAGCCTGAAGGAAGATGGCTCCGAGTTCAATGAAGATGATTTGAGGGCGATAAACCATGCAGTGCGCCCTCTGGCTTGTCAATTGGCTGAAGAGGCAGACTTGTCTCATTATCAAGCCCAATACAACGATCAGAACAAACGAGTGCCCGCACCAACTCTTGAAGCGGAGAATCTGATTCCTCCAATCCGTAAGCATACTTATGCTCCTGATATTGAACCATCTTCTCTGATCCATGAAGAAGCTGTCTTTCAAGCTTTAATGGGAATCAACTGGACCACTGTTGATTTCCAGCCAATGGATAGAGACGAGGAAGCTGAAGCGACGCAGGACGATGAGCAGGCTTGTACCGAAAGCCGGTTTAAATAGCTGCCTTATGATGATCCGCCAAAATAGCAATGATCTTATTTGGGCACCGTGTTGCCTTGTAATAAGATAGTTAATACTTCTGCCCTGAATATGCCTTCGTGCATAAGTACTGATGCTTTTGCTTGAAAAACCTCAATTTATATTTCCTGCAACCAGAAAATCTTGAACTTCGGTGGCGGTTATACCGCCAGCCGGTTTATAATCTTGATATATATATTATCAATGTACTTAAAACATATAACCAAATCGGCGATACAAAGTACCTGCCATCGCTGGGCATGAAGTTGGCTTAGCCAGGCTTGAAGCGGAGGTTTTATAAACCATTACCGTCAAGGGGAGAAAATAGCTCCCATGTAAACCGTGCTGCGTCATTATGAACCCCCTTGTTACTCCATAATGTTAACAGGAAAAGTAAACTGGGCATATTTCTCCGGATTAAAAATGAACCAAATCCGTCAGCTGAACCGGTAAAAAGTGTTGTTGGAAACACAACAAAAATTAAGAAATAGCCATAAAATAAATATGGAAACAAAGGCGATGATAAAAACCGTTTGCAAAAAACATGCTATACTGAGCTGATTAGATGGTGTTACCATGGTCGGACAGGACCAAGCCCCCAATAGGAGTGACAATGGTTCAAGTCAGCCAGTTCCCCAAATGAAACCGTGGCATATATGCCAATCAAAAGGCGTGGCAATGGTCCGTGTTCGACCAAGCCCCCAAGTGATTTTGTGGCCTTAGGCCGATCAAGAGGCGTGACTGGTTCAGACTTGACCATGTCCCCAAGTGATCTGGTGGCTTTCACCTATCAAAAGGTGTCGCGTTGGTTCGGACACGACCAAGGCCCCAAGTGATATAAAAAAGCAAATTTCAAGGGGTAAACCGGAGGCCGCTTTTAAAACAGAACCACTCCATGTAACCACGCATGATAAAAAAAGACAGAGACCCCACTTTAGCTGAGGCTCCGGTTTTATTATATCAAAGATAATATATACACTGTCATAATATGTACATAGATAGAGCCAATGGCTCAGGTGTAGTAAGGCCGAAGATGAGCTATGTTCCACGGCCTGTTGGTCTCCTCCTCTGATGTGCGTGAGTCTTTATGCTCTCGAATATCAATCAGATAGTATGACCCGTTGTGCAGATTCTTGCTGACCACGAAAGCTCCCTCCCAAGGTGGGGATAACTTGTGCATATCTGTCTGGTCTTGGATGAGTCGAAGCACCAAATCTCCTTCTTGAAAAGTTCTGGTTTTGACCCGGCGGCTGTGATAGCGACGAAGATCCTGTTGATAAATCGCCAAGCGGGCAGCCGCTATATCGCGCTCCTCGTCCAATAGGTCCAAAGCGTCTTGTCGTGCTGTCTCATTGTCCGCTTCAACATAAGCTGCCACACGAGGCGAATCGTGCCGAATATCACTAGGGAGAACTGCCTCCGCTCCGTAGACCATAAAAAACGGCGTGTATCATGTGGATCGGTTGGGTGTAGTATTGATACTCCATAGCACAGATGGTAGTTCTTCAACCCAACATCCTGGTGTTCTTTGCAATGGAACCATAAGCCGGGGTTTGATGCCTCGCAAGATCTCTTGATTAGCCCGTTCTGCCTGCCCATTGGACTGGGGGTGAGCCACTGATGATACGTTAAGTCGGATGTGCTCACGTTCACAGAACCACTTCATAGCACCCTTGGATAAATTGGTACCATTGTCAGTAATGATACTTTGTGGAAAGCCAAACCGGAAAATCACCTTTTTGATGAACTGCACCGCTGTCGCCGCATCACACTTGCTGACAGGCTCCGCTTCAACCCACTTGGTAAACTTGTCAACTGCCACCAAAAGGTGGGTTTTCTTATCCTTGGATCTTTTAAAGGGTTCGACCATATTCAGCCCCCATGTTGCGAACGGCCAAGTAATTGGAATCATCCTCAATTCTTGAGCCGGTATATGAGCACGCCTTGAAAATTTCTGACAGCCATCACACCGTTTAACCAAGTCCTCCGCATCAGCATGAGCTGTCAACCAGTAGAACCCTTGACGAAACGCCTTTGCCACCAGAGACTTTGAACCGGAGTGGTGACCACAATCCCCTTCATGGATTTCTCGTAAGATTTCACAGCCTTCCTCAGGAGAGACACAACGTTGAAACGCCCCTGATACACTGCAATGATGCAATTCGCCATTGACAATCGTCATAGACTTGGATCGCCGGACTATCTGCCTGGCTAGAATCTCATCCTCTGGTAACTCTCCCCGGTTCATGTACGCAAGATAAGGAACTATCCAATCTGGTATGACATGCAGGGCCGCCACCAATTGAGCCTCCGGATCAGGAATAGCCAAATCCGCTTCACCTGGGAGCTTGACTGACGGGTTGTGCAACACATCAAGAGAGACATTAGGCGGGACCGGTTTACGCTGAGAGCCCAACCGGCTTAAAGCGTCCGCCGCTTCATTCTTTCGACGGTCCACGTGATCCACCTGATAACCCTTGAAGTGACCCGCAATATTATCCACCTCACGACGATATGCGGCCATGAGCGGGTCCTTAGAATCCCAAGTGCCAGACACCTGTTGAGCCACGAGGTCCGAGTCACCGAAGCACTTAACCCGGCTTAAGTTCATCTCTTTAGCCATCCGGAGACCATGGAGCAAAGCTTCGTACTCAGCTGCATTATTAGTACAAGGGAACATTAAGCGGAGAACATAACAAAATTTATCACCTCGTGGGGAAGTTAATACGACTCCAGCCCCCGAGCCTTCCAATTGCCTGGATCCATCAAAATGGATAGTCCAATATGTGTGATCCGGCTTCTCCTCTGGTGCTTGCAACTCCGTCCAATCATTGATGAAATCAACAAGTGCTTGAGACTTCACAGCCGTCCAAGGCACGTACTTCAATCCGTGCGGCCCAAGCTCTATAGCCCACTTGGCAATCCGACCAGTCACCTCCCGGTTCTGTATGATATCGCCCAAGGGAGCTGAACTGACCACTGTGATGGGGTGCCCTTGAAAATACTGCTTCAACTTCTGACTTGCCATGAAAACTCCATATACCAGCTTCTGCCAATGCGGATACCTTTGCTTGGATTCAATAAGCACCTCGCTGATATAATAAACCGGCCGCTGAACCGGATATTCCTTGCCTGCCTCCTTGCGTTCCACCACAATAGCCACGCTAACTTCACGAGCATTGGCCGCTACGTATAACAATAATGGCTCCTTGTCGACCGGAGCCGCAAGAACGAGTGGATTGGCTAATTGCCGCTTCAAGTACTCCAACACTTCATCAGCAGCTGGACTCCAAATGAATTGATCTGTCTTTCTCAGCATCTGATACAAAGGGATAGCCTTCTCTCCGAGGCGGCTGATAAACCGGCTCAGTCCGGCGATCCGACCCGCCAAACGCTGAACATCGTTGATACACTTCGGTTTAGCCAGGGAGGTGATAGCCGTAATCTTCTCCGGATTAGCCTCAATTCCTCTGTTGGACACAAGAAAACCCAGTAACTTGCCTGCCGGAACACGAAAGACACACTTGGCCGGGTTAAGCATCATCTTGTAAACTCGCAAGTTGTCAAAGGTTTCCTTCAAATAATCCACTAGCGTCTCCTTCTGCCTTGACTTGACTACAATATCATCCACATAGGCGTGCACATTGCGGCCGATCTATTTATGCAGGCAATTCTGTACACACCGTTGATAAGTGGCTTGGGCACTCTTGAGCCCAAAAGGCATAGATACATAGCAGAAGGCTCCAAAGGGAGTAATAAACGTTGTCTTCTCCTGGTCCTTAACCGCCATTTTGGTCTGATGATATCCAGAATATGCATCCAAAAAACTCAAACGCTCACAACCCGCCGTGGCATCAATAATCTGGTCAATGCGGGAGAGGGCAAAAGGATCCACTGGACAAGCCCTGTTAAGATCCATGTAATCCACACACATACGCCAAGTGCCGTTTTTCTTAAGAACCAGCACCGGATTAGCAAGCCACTCTGGATGGAACACCTCAATGATAAAGCCAGCTGCTAAAAGCCTGGCCACTTCCTCTCCAATGGCTTTGCGCCTTTCTTCGTTAAACCGGCGGAGGAATTGCTTTACCGGTTTATACTTAGGATCCACATTAAAAGTGTGCTCAGCGAGTTCCCTCGGTACACCTGGCATGTCAGAAGGTTTCCATGCAAAAATGTCCCGATTCTCACGGATGAACTCGATGAGCGCGCTTTCCTATTTAGGGTCCAATTTGGCACTGACAGTGAACTGCTTGGACGAATCGCCGGACACGAAGTCAACAAGCTTGGTCTCAGCTGTCGATTTGAACTTCAGATCCGAATCATGCTCTGTGGTTGGCTTCTTCAAAGGGGTCATGTCCGCCGGATCAACATTGTCCTTATAATATTTCAACTCCTCCGTGGCACAAACCGACTCTGCATAGGCCGCATCACCTTCCTCACATTCCAAAGCAATCTTACGGCTCCCATGAACCGTTATTGTCCCTTTGTAACCGGCATCTTGAGCTGCAAGTAGATATAACAAGGCCGTGCCATGAACTTGGCATAAGCCGGCCGCCCAAACAAGGCGTGATACGGGCTCCGGATCTTCACCACCTCAAAGGTTAGTTTTCGGATCGGGAATCATGCTCGTCCCCAAAAGCCATGTCCAGGGCTATCTTACCAACAGGATATGCTGATTTGCCAGGCACCACACCATGGAACACCGTATTAGACGGTCTGAGGTCTTTGTCTGTTAGCCCCATGCGGCGGAATGTCTCATAGTATAGGATGTTAATACTGCTCCCTCCATCCATGAGTACCTTGGTGAATTTATAACCTCCCACCTGAGGGTCTACCACTAATGCCAGCTATCCTGGATTGTCAACCCGGGGTGGGTGGTCCTCCCTGCTCCACACGATAGGCTGCTCCGACCAGCGTAAGTAACGTGGTATGGCCGGTTCAACAGAGTTCACTGCTCGCTTGTGGAGTTTCCGGTCGCGCTTATCCAAGCTAGTTGTGAAAACATGATACTGTCCATTGTTCAACTGTTTTGGCTGGCTCTGATAACCCGACTGCTACTGCTGCTGCTGTTGACCGTTCTGATTATTCTGGTTGTTGTGACCACCCTGATTGAAACCTGAACCGGAAGCTCCATCGTGACCCGGCCCATGGAAACCAGATCCTGAGCCACCACATGACCCACGGTCATACCGGAAGGCATTAGAATTTTTAAATTCCTGCATAATGTAGCAATCCTTCCAAAGGTGGTTAGCCGGCGTCTCCTTCGTCCCGTGCTTTGGGCAAGGCTGATTCAACAAATAGTTTAAGCGATTCGGGTTAGGATTTGGAGCCCCATTACGATTCGCCGCTTTACCTCTGGGCCGCTGACCCTTGTCCTGCGCAGTAGTGTTAGCCACAAAGTCCATGCTGCTATCCGCCTTACGCTTGCCTCCGTTTCCATGGCCCGCCAGTCTGTACTGATGCCCCTTGGAATTGCTATTCTTCTTTCCCTTCCCTGCTTCATCATCGTCAGTCTCGGGATCCTTGCTACTATCAGAATCAGCATACTTTACCAAAGCAGCCATGAGAGTTCCCATGTCATTACAGAACCGCTTCATACGCCCCAATTTCAGCTTTAAAGGCATAACCCGGCAGTTGCCCTCCAGGGTTAAGATCGCAGAATCAGCATTGATCCTGTCAGATGAGTGCAAGACTTCGGAAACGCGGCGTACCCAATGGGTTGTTGACTCTCCGTCCTCCTGAACACAAGCCGCCAAGTCTACTATGGATTTGGGATGCTTACACGTATCTTTGAAATTCTGGATAAACCGGGCCCGCAACTGGGCCCATGAACTGATAGAATTAGGTGGCAGGCTCTTCAACCAAGTGCGGGCCGTGCCTTCAAGCATCATGGTGAAGTACTTTGCACACGCAGTCTCATCCACATCCAGCATCTCCATGGCCATCTCATAACTCTCTACCCACGCTTCTGGGGATAAATCAGCGGTGTAATTCGGCACCTTGCGTGGACCCTTGAAGTCTTTGGGCAGGCGTACATTGCGTAAAGCGGGGACTAAACAGGGCACTCCCAAAGCAAATGCGACCCCTGGCCCGGCAGAGGTGGTAGGACGTACCGGTGTAAGCTGATCCGCCTTGTTCTGTGCTGCTAACTCGGCCTCCCTTCGTGCCCGGGCCCGGTCCACTACCTCCTGAGCATCGCGAACACCACCTGCGGGTTATTGTCACGGGCCGCTTCACGGCCTCATGCATTGCTCGATATGGCCGGTTCATCCAGGCACCTGCTATAGCTCCGGCTTGGACGAGGTGTGGAGTGAATCCGATCGCGGCTGTATGAATATGCCTCCTGCTGAATCAAAGCGGTCCGGAGGAGTTCCTTAACCCGGCGCGTCTCTATTGCTTGCGGAGTGTCTCCTTCCACCGGGATAGCTTCTAATCGCGCAGCAGCTGCAACAAGATTGTCCAAAGGATTACAATAATGACCCGGAGGTGTCTGAACCGACGGAGGAATCACAATGTTCTATCGAGGAGGTTCCATCAGGCGGGGTTGGATCGTCGCTCCTGGCCCTGGTGCCTCGATCCGGTTTGCCTCCCCCGGCGGATTACTGGTTCCAGCCCCCGGAGTGTGAAAGAGATTCCGAGGGTCGAACCCTAACGGCAGGCGTGATATGTGCTTCCGCTTCAAGACCTCCTGTGATGCGTTCTGGTCAAGCATGAGCTTATAGGCCTGGGCGTCCAAAGCGGCCCGCTCTGCGGCCATCCTGTCCTTCTCTGCTGCCAGGTCGGCTTTGGCCTGTACAATCTGCTCTCTCACCTTTGCAATCTCTACGTCATGGGCCTCCGGGTCCGCCGGATTGGCCTCTACCATAAGTGCAGCTAGTGCGTCAAACAGGTCAGACAGAACTTGAACCGGCGGGCGCACAAGGCCTCCTGCCCCTGCTGCCGCTGCCGCTGCTGATCCGGAGTGCATTGCTGCTGCGGTCGAGGAGTGATTCGCCGCCTGTGTACCGGCCATGAATATTCCAACCCGGTTGATCTGATCTAGGGGGTCCGGCACACTGTCGCCTTCGGAACAGCCCCTAATCTGGTCATCTTGCAACTGGTACAATGATTCGGTCTCTCCGGTTGAAGACTCGTCGCCGGAATAGACGATGGTCTCGCTACCGTATTCTGACTCGTCCTCATGCTCTCCTCCGTGGATGACTCCCACGAAGGCACGCTTCACGGCCGGTTTAACCTGGGTAGATCTCGCATGCTGAGCCGTCTTGACGAGGTCGGTGCAGATGTCCGGCTCAGGCCCAGGCTCACCAATCTTGCCGATGAAAACGTGTATGCCACCAAAGGGGACCCGGTACCCGTACTCGATCGAATCGGCTTCGGGACCCCATCCTGCATCGTCGATGTAGATCTTGCCACGACGACTCTTGGTCATCCGGCCCACAGCATAACCTTCGAGTCCTTTGAGCTTGCCCTCCAAGATCATCAAACCATCGTGCGATAGCCCCACGGTGGGCGCCAACTGTCGTGGATTTGTCACGGCAGATGTCCTAGTGAAAGGACTTAGTCGTGGAGCCATCGCTACGGGTTAACTTGAAGGGGTTAAAGCAGACACAAAGACACGAGGGTTTATACTAGTTCGGCTCCTTCGATGAAGGTAAAAGCCTACATCTAGTTGTGATGGAATTGATGTGGTCTCGATGGCTAGGGAGCAAACAAGCTTTGCCTAGGCTCGAGTTGTTGTTGTCTGTCTTGAACCGCCGCCGGGTCGTCCCCTTATATACACGGGTGAGGCCCGTCGGTCCATAAAGTCCCAACCGGTTCATACTCGTATCCCGGTTTTTACCTCTCTATTCCTAAATTACAATACAAGTTTACATATCATGCCGGTTTAAGGCTACAGTTTCTAAACCAACTACAGGCCGTGGGCCTTCATCTGCTTACATTACTAATGAAGTTAACCCGGCCCAAGTAGGCCGGTTCACGCCCAGTGGTAATATCCCCAACACTGCTGCTCCTCTATTGCTGATGTGAGTTGCTGCTTCTTTCTACCTACTACTACTTGCCGCTGCTTGCGCCACCGTGCCCCTGTGCCCGCTCGACCGCGCCCGCCTCCGTCGCCTGCTGCTAGCGCCGTGCCGCGCCTAGCTACTACGGCTACTGTAGCCGCTGCTCCCTGCTCTGCTCGCCACTACTCTGCCGGCTGCCCTGTTCCACGTATTGCTCTTGCTGCTGCTGCCTCCCCTCGCCTGCTTCCTGTTGCTGGAACTGCTTGCTTGCCGCTGCTACTTAGCTGCTGCTCTAGCTGCTACAAATGGCCATGGCCGTGGCCATGCTATGTGCGTGTGTGCGCACAACCTCACGGCTGGTTGTGGCCGGCCCAAAATAAATTAGGGACTAATCCCTCTTTAGTACTAGCCACCCCCCCCCCCACACACACACACACTTTGAGTCTATTACATGTGGCTCTCAAGTGCTAAAATAATCGTCTAAAATAAAATGCCAGTCTATTACAGTTGGGACCCAATGTTAGATTAAGCCAGGAGGTTAAAATAAATATTATGCTAATTAAAAGTGTGTGTCAATGACACCTGGGCCCCAACTGTACTTTGACCAGTCAACAGTCAAACAGTTGACTATTGACTGGACTGTTGACTGGGTCAACTAGGACCCCCGGACCCACTGTCAGCCTCTATGTACAATCTGTGTACACAGGGCGGGGTACCCATAGCGTTTTAATCATTATTTTCGAATTAAAAATAATTTCAGAATATCTTTTAAACTTTGAAAAATCGTAGAAAATAATTTGTAACTCGGATCGAAAAACTTTGTACATGAAAGTTGCTTAGGATTTTGAGACGAATCCGGATACGCTGCCCGTTCATTTCCCACACGTCTCTAGTATAGCAAACCTGCAAACTTTTCCCTCCGGTTCATCTGTCTAACAGACGTCCGGGACTGGGAAAACTTTCCCGGATGTTTCCCCCTTCGCCGGTATCGCATAGTACTACGTTAGAACACGCCTAGCACTGCTTATTGCTTGTCATGCATCTGTTTGCTCTGTATTTACTATTTCTTCCCCCTCTTCTCTCCAGTAGATCCCGAGACCGCTGCTGATGCCCCTGTGATCGACTACATCGACGACGGCCCTCCTTCTTGTCTGAGTAACCAGGCAAGCCCCCCCCTTTGATCATCCCGATATCGCCCATTCTATACTCCCATGCTTGCATTAGATTTTGCTACTGTTATTGTTTGCTCCTATTCTGATGCATAACCTGCTTTTGTAACCTGCTCATTGTAGCTTACCTGCTTATCCTAAACCGCTTAGTATAGGTTGGTTAGAGACCCATCAGTGACCCCCAGTACTTGTCCTTGTTGCCCCTGCTTCATCATCGACGACTCGATCAGCGTGATCGACGACCAGAGCCCGACACCTCACATCACATCTCGCCCCTTTTGTTGCTCGACTCTGCAGAGCTACAATCGAGTGCCGAGGGTGATCCCTCATAATGCACTCCTGATGATAATTCTGTAGTGTAGCTCTTCGGTCGTGGTCATCGAGGGTGATTTCCTCTTTCACCATCCCCGATACGGCTTTGTCGTTCAACACCTCAAGTGTGAACCTCGAGGGTGGTCCCTCTTACGTTCACCTTGATGATTACATTGAGTGGAATCCACCGAGGGTGATTCCTCAGGTTTTCCCATTGATGTTTAGACACACGGTTACCATGAATTTACTTGAGACGTTGGTGAAAGTCGGGCGGGCCCGGAGAGCACCCGCAAGATAATTACGTGGCACGGCCGGGCATTCTGAGCCCTTGTCGTAAGTCCACGAGACGGGGCGACGGGGTCACTGTCGATCGTGAGTCTCTGCTCGTCTCCGCAAGCTAATAATACACTATGGTTTGGGTATTTGTTCTGAGTTGGCCTCTGGCCTTTACACACTAACCACCATGCGAGAATAGATATGGGCCTCGACGTCGCAGTATCAACCGAAGCTTTGTCAGATGTCCAGTTCAGCAGTGCGGCACGGTCGGATTGTGCTGGCCATCCGAGGCGGTGCTGGTATTCACCCTGCGCGCAATGACCCAGAGTGCTGCGGGCGATGGGCCCAAGATCCCGGAGCGCTTAGGATGTAGACCGGCGGGGACCTCTCTGCTGAGCCTAGGTAGGGCTGCGACGTGTTGATCTTCCGAGGGTGGGCATTGACCCTAGAAAGGTGTGTCCGGCCAGAGTGATTGAGCGTGTTGGGTAACGTGGTGCACCCCTGCAGGGAAGTTATATATTCGAATACCATGTCCACGGTGATGGACGTTCAGACTTATATCCTGATCTTATACAACTACAAATGGATATTTGAGATATGTGGCTCCGGGATTGCTTTCTCGCATGGAGTCAAGGAAGGATCTATGGGCATTAATGTTACAACATGCTTGTTAATTATAAACTACTATTCTTTACTCTTCTACATCTGTAAGATGCTCGGAGCTGCTTGAAGATGCTAGTCTTTGATAGGCTAGGCCTTCCCCTCTATTCTGGCATTCTGCAGTTCAGTCCACAGATACAACCCTTTCATTTGATACCAATGCATACTTAGTATAGATCTGATGCTTGCGAGTACTTTGGTTGAGTACTCATGGTTGCTTTGCTCCCCCTTTTCCCCCTTCTTCCTTCTTTCTGGTTGTTGCAACCAGATGGTGGGTCCCAGGAGCCAGAGGGTGCCTTCTACTACGTGGAGCCCGTCGACGACCAGGAGTAGCTAGGAGGTCCCAGGTAGGAGGCCTTGCCTCTTCGATCGTTGATGTTTGTGCTAGCCTTCTTAAGGCAAAACTTGTTTAACTTATGTTTGTACTCAGATATTGTTGCTTCCGCTGACTCTTGTGTATCGAGTTTGTATTCGAGCTCTCGAGGCCCCTGGCTTGTAATATAAAGCTTGTATTATTTTGATTTGTGTCTAGAGTTGTGTTGTGATATCTTCCTGTGAGTCCCTGATCTTGATTGTACACATTTGCATGTATCATTAGTGTACGATTGAATCGGGGACGCCACAAGTTGGTATCAAAGCCGACTGCCTGTAGGAATCCCCCTTTCCAACTCCTTGACCGAAGTTGAGTCTAGTATTTGAAAAACTGCTTTACTAACATGGTTGTGTGGCTTACGGGCCCACGTCGCCATTGGGTGGTATTAGGATCTTTTATTCCTCGTCTATACTCTGGGAATCTGATCTCTCTTCTATTCGGGTTACATGGATTTGCTAACTATAACTCTAGGTTCTCGTAAATACTTCTCCCGGAGAGCCCCTCACTCCAGATGATTACTTGGTGCACCAGAAGTTTCTAAAGATACTCTCTGAAGTTTTCTCGAGACCCTTGTGCCCTTCGTCATTGCAATCCCTACCACCGATAAATCCTTATGCGTAACTACCTACGTTGCCGTTCATACCTTCATCCCCAGTTGCTCTTGTTATTACAAGATGTCCTTAAATACCCTTCGATGTTCCAAGGATCTTTTATGCTTGCTGCCCTGCAGTCCTTGCCGCATCAATACCCCTACGGATAATTACTCGCTCTTATCGAGTATCCATTCATCCCCAGTTATGCTTATGCTTCATAAGATACTTCTTAATACAATCCGAGCTTTTGATAACCTCTATCGCCTATTGCTCTAGTAGGTCTTACCTGCTTACACTCTGGTTAATTCCATGTGCCTAGCAGTGTCCATTGACGTCCTATGTCATTATCACCTCGAGTCTTTTGATTTGTTATGTCTGTGTTGCAATCATCAATTGATCCTTATAGATTATCTTTCCGGCTCAGACATCTTCCCGAACATGAGCTGGTTCTCGGCCAATTAGATTGCAATCGATTGTGCCCTAAGTCTATTCAACTTAACCATCCTTGGTCGGAGCGTTTGCTTCTGATCCCTTGATTTTCAAAATCGTAATTCCTTTGCATTTGAACTCTAAATTAGTCAGTTGCTTCTATAATCTGATATCCTTGCATTCTTTCTACCTCTGGTTGAGTACTGATGCTTACATCAGATCCCTTGTGAACCACTAGATCCTTTGTGGGGTTCTATCCGATAGCATCCTTCATATATAGTAACCTTGTGAGCTTTTCCTCGGATACATAATGCCTTTGGTAAATTGTATCTTCTGCTTCCTGAACCATGCTCTACTCTCGGGATTGAGTTATTTACTTGTGAAGTTTGTGGTATATGTTCCTCAAATGCCCTGATGGGTTGAATCTTTGTCTTACCTAAATCTTTGTGAACCCGAAGATTATGCGAGTTATATATACTGGTGTTTCTTCGGATAAAATTTTCAAATTCTACAACTTCTTCAAACGCGAGAGGTGAATGGAAAGTTGTGCATTAGAGAAGTGGGAGTCGACCTTGAACCTTTGTGTTCATGCCCACATACCCGTTGTGGAACTTATCATGGAAGCTTCTTGTTACAATAATAATCCACTTGTGATAAGTCCATCTTGTATCTATGTTTGGTCCTTTGCAATCGTGGTTCCGACCATATTGTTCTTGTTTGATCCATTTATCGGACAAGTTAAAGTACTTGTCTTCTTCAGATCGTTTCACCTGTTCAACCTCTACGTTGATATAACTTTGAGTGTTACCCTCTGGTATCTCGAGAATATCATGGAACTACATAACTCCTTATGAGTTCTTGATCAACTATTATTTCTCGCCGATTCCAATTTTCCACGGGTTCTGAGTATTTAGACACTCGAGAACACCGATAACTAATTCGAGTCTACACTTTCCCCTTCCATTGTTTTGTTTAACCTTTCTTATAAACTAACATATCTGAGCAGTGATAACTTGCTCCTTATATAAACACCTCGGTGTACAAACTCTGTCAGTAAGACCTTGTTACTATTGATGATGACATTCCGGTAGCCACCGATGGACGAGAACTTTGCCTATTGGTCCGCCTCGTCTTAACGAGCAGGAAAATGGTTCTCTTCGTCCCTCGCCCTTGGTACCAACATTGTTGCCAACATAACTGACAGGCTATCCTCTGACCTGCCTTGCTATCATGACTGTGCAAAATGTTAGGGCCTTCATGTTTTAAACCACATGGTGGGCCCATAACCCATAGTTCCACGTGATCGAAACCTGACTCTCCTATACATCCCCTTTTTTAAGTTATTCCTCGCGTTTGGCTTCATACGTAATTCACGAGCCACCTTCTTGTGATCTGTTCTGGTATCAGATGCAATACTTATTCTCGATGCTCTGAACCCCTTTCACACTCTGTTTCAGACATCGAACGATTGTCCATTCACTTGAAGCTTCTTATTGCACCTTCTAGCCTTGCTCTCGATGACTTTATTGAATTTCAACTCGAGAGATGCCTCTATGCCACGTTCGTGAGATAGCCCCCAGGTACCTATCTTCTGTTGAGCCCCGTCCTTCCCGAGTCTTTCCCCCTTACTCCACCCCCCTTAAATCTCGGGACGCGATTTCTTGTAGTGGAGGAGAATTGTAACGCCCGAATATTTAGGCTACAGTAATCCTCTAATAATGATGCCACGTCACCACTATCATTGTTGCTAATCTTCGCTTGATCCAAATCTTAGTTCAAATTCAAATAAAGTCAAATAATTATTTCTTCAAACGGCAAACCAAAAATGCTCGCTAGGTTACAGAAATTTGCCAACTAATTTTCTTGAAGGAACCAATATTATTTGACATATTAAGTTGCCCCTAACCTATTTGTAGTGCCCAAAACAACCGTTTTAAATCCATTTGCATTTATGCAAAAATCAATTGAATTCTAATATTCCCCCAACCATTTTATAACAGTGCGAAATATTGCATGATATTTATTGGGCCAAGTCTCATGTTCAATAAAAGTCAGTTGCTAGTGAAAATAAAATAAAGCAGAAAGAATTAAAGCAAAACAGAAAAGGAAGGAAAAGGAAAAGGTCAAAGTGCACTGTGCACTTAGGCCTGCTAGCTACAGTGCACCACAGCCCAGCCAACCTCCACCATCCCCCACCTCACCCTACAGGAGGCACGGGAGGGCGTGGCGGCCATCCGCCGGCCGGGCAGTTGCCGTGGCGGCCATCCCCGGCCTCCACACGAGGATAAGAGCCTCCCCGAGCCCCCCTCTCTCTCCCTGGTAACCCTAGTCCCCAAATCCCCCTCCCCCTCGCTCATATCCGACGACCTGGAAGAGGAGGAGCTCGCGGTGGTCGTCATCATCGTCGATCCCGCGGCCACCGGCCTCCATTCATCGCGCCAAGACGTCGAGGAGGTCCGTCATCGTCGTCTTCGTCGCCCTCGCCTATCGGCTGGAGCTCGGACGGCCTGCTGCCTCGCCATCGCGTGGTCTTCTCTGCCACGGCCGCCACATCTCGTCGATGAGTGCGACGCGTCCGGCCACCCCCGCGCTCTCTAACCACGTCAATGAGCATCACAGTGAGCTTCTCGTTTGATTCCCCCTCTTCCCCGACTCGATCTGTTCCATTTGCGGCCGTCCCGTGAGCTTCGTCCGCCCTGGCAGAAGCTCAGTGTCCGCATACGTGCACGCTGCTTGTCGTGGATTTGTCACGGCAGATGTCCTAGTGAAAGGACTTAGTCGTGGAGCCATCGCTACGGGTTAACTTGAAGGGGTTAAAGCGGACACAAAGACACGAGGGTTTATACTAGTTCGGATCCTTCGATGAAGGTAAAAGCCTACGTCTAGTTGTGATGGAATTGATGTGGTCTCGATGGCTAGGGAGCAAACAAGCTTTGCCTAGGCTCGAGTTGTTGTTGTCTGTCTTGAACCGCCACCGGGTCGTCCCCTTATATACACGGGTGACGCCCGTCGGTCCATAGAGTCCCAACCGGTTCATACTCGTATCCCGGTTGGTATCTCTCTATTCCTAACTTACAATACAAGTTTACATATCATGCCGATTTATGGCTACAGTTTCTAAACCGACTACAGGCCGTGGGCCTTCATCTGCTTACATTACTAATGAAGTTAACCCGGCCCAAGTAGGCCGGTTCACGCCCAGTGGTAATATCCCCAACATTAGGCCCCAGATTGATTTGAACTGGTTCATGTCAATCCTTCACAAAATCTTTGTCTTGGACATCTTCTGGTAATTGGTAAACCGCCATGTCGTCATCATCTCTGGTTGCTGTAAACCGGCATGACGTCATCACGAAGTTAACATTTATGACGCCCTCCTTTCTGTGATACCCAAGTCATCAGCTCCTCTTCCGAAATTTTGGCTCCTGGATTCACGCGCCTGACCCACATCTGTTGCCTTATAAATAGGACCGAAGGGTCATTTCCTTTTCTCCTCTTTGTCTCTTTCTCTTCGTCTTCCTCGCGTCGCCAGCCTTGGAGCTCCACCGCCGCCGTCGACGTCTGCATCGTCTTGGGCCGCTGCATCAACCTGAATGTACCAGAGCACTGCGGTATCCTTCCGCGTCTTCTTCGTTTCCAGTAAGCCTTTTTCTCTTCTTGACATAGATCTGTCTTTAGGGTTTCATGTTCTTGCCGTGTTCCTCGCCTGTTCATGCTCGTACCCAGACTCCCAGATAAATCTGTGAACCCCTGCCCTGATTAGCAGTAGCATTTTAGCATCCGCCTGTAGTTTCACGCTTAAGTCCATAGATCTCATCTACATATCTGCCCGTTGGTTTACTTCCGTTCTGTCTTTACCCTTTTGAATATCTTCTGTTTTTCTGAACTTACTTCAGATCCATTGCTGCAATAAGACTTTGCGAAACCTGTTTCTGCATACTTAGCCATCCGCAACCTCGATTGCTTTCAATGTTTTAGATCCGGCGGTTTAAGTCAATATAGAAAAAGTTAATAAACCGGTATATACCATTAGTCCCCTGGTTGAACCGCCAGAATTCTTTAGCCATACGATGCCACTTCATAGAAATCCGGTTTAAATATACTACCTCCGGTTTAGCATTGCTCATACCGGCACCTTCCTTTATTCAATATGTTCTTGAACCGGAATCACCTATTTTCTTGTAGATCTCATCATGGCCAAACAAGTATATGAGTGCAATTGGGTTCCTTCTCGCGTCACAGAAACTCAGCTGGACGATTTAGTCTTGATCGGTGCTTTAGATAGCAAAGATATGATCCACTGGAGGGTTCCTGGAAATGAATGTCCTCCCACACCTCAGGAGGGAGAGGTTGTGATCTTTGCAGATCATTTAGCCCAGGGCTTCAAGCTGCCCGGTTCTAAATTTTACCGGGATGTACTAGCCAATTTTCAGCTCCGCCCGCAAGATATTGGCCCCAATTCTGTTACCAACCTATGTCACTTCCAAGTGCTCTCTGAGGTATACCTTCAAGAGGAGCCTTCAGTCGAATTGTTTAGAGACTGCTTCCACTTAAACCGCCGTACTGAATTCACTCACGGCCCCAATACCGAATTGGGCGGTATGGCAATTCAGAAAAGAAAAGAGATCACTTATCCCCACGTCAAACTACACAGTCACCCCAAGGAGTGGAATGCAACATGGTTCTATTGCAAAGACACCTCCCCTAACAATGAAAATCCCTTGCCTGGCTTTCGTCTGGAGCGGCTCAGCAACACTCACCCTTTTCCACAAAGATTAAGTGCCAAGGAGAGAAGTAAATATGCTCCGCAACTGTCCAAGCTCCGAGCCTTCATGGCCAATGGTTTAACAGGAATAGACCTTGCATGCTGTTGGATATCTGGAGCATACTGCCTCTCAGCCGGCGCTCCGGTTTGATGTGTAAGTATACTGATAGCGTCGATGACCCACTCCGACACACTAAAATCCAGCTCTCTAATGATGAAGTCACAGATTCTGTGAAGAAAATGTTGAATGAACCGGAGCACCTCTGCGCTCAAACTGGCCTGCTCCCTTTCTGCGCTACCAACAAACCGCCAACTGTAAGATTTTGATTGTTCTTTTATTGAACCTGTTACTGCTATCTCCGTCTGACATCAATTACTGCTTAACCAGGGTGATAATCCGTTTTGGAGCAAGAAGCTTCCACAAGACAAAACGGAGAAAGCAGAACGGCCAACCCGGCCAAAGACCAAGGTCATGAAGAAGCCTGCTAAAAAGAGGAAAACCACTGCTTCATCTGATCCGGCTGTTGATGATGATGTGGGTAACTCGGACCTTGAGGTAGAACTCGATTCACTAGGCTTACTTTTTACACGCCTTATTGATGATGATACTTGTCAGGACGACGCTGAAGCCAGTAATGCTGATGTCGCTGAGGTAACTATTCTCTCTTCCGATTCAGATCCTTTGCCTTAGCCAAAATTTCGCCAGGCAAACCGGAAAGTTAAATTTTCTCATCCTCTTGCTTACTTGGATCCCAAATTTCTTATGAAGACTCAGCAACATGAAGCTCGCCGCACAACCCGGCACAGCGGCTAGGTAGTTACCTCCGCCGGTTTACCAAACAGTCCAGTTCAAAAGCGCCGCTCCAAGGTCTCCGACCTTTTTATTAATTTATATCCTAAAGCGGGTTTCATCCATCAACCTCTTAATCTGTCCGACTCCGATTATCAGGTTACGTCTCATTCTTCCTCTGGTGAATCATCGGCCACTCAGCTGCCGCCACTGAAAACGGTCCTTGGGTAAGCTAGGTTGAACATATGCTTCTGGTATACTGTGTTATAACTTATGCTGTTTCCTGACTCTTTGTTTCTCTTTCAGGGCCAAACCTAAACCGAGCAAGAAAGCCTGCCTGGACAAAGCGGCTGAGGAAGATGTCGCCCCTGAACAGGATAAAGCACCAGATCTTGAAGCGTTTGTTCATGAAGATATTCCCAATTATCCTCCTTTGCCAGACGATGCTATTCCTGAGGAAAGGCCTATCAATACTTCAGTCCCTGCTGACCTGCCTGCCAGCTCCGTCCGGATTGAAAGATCCCGCAGTCCTGCTGATAAACCAACCACGCCAACGCAAATCGGTGAGTCCAAGGATGATGATGTTGTAATTACCGGCGTAGGTCGCTTTGAACCAGGGAATCCTGTCGCTTTAACCAAGCATACAGTGAAAGAGGATTTTTCTGCCAAGAACAAAGGCAAATGGGATGTAGAACTGGAAACATATGCTGCTCTGAGTGCCCAAGATCTTCATTCTGGTTACTTGAACCGGCTATATACTAGTCGCGACTGTGAAGCTGGCCTGGTAAAGATGATGAGAGACAAATTTGAGGTAATTTCCTTGTGCTTCCTCCTTTACTTACTGCCACTGTATTAATCCTCCTAGCCCCCAAGGGCCGGTTTGTAACCTTCTTCAAACCGGGACTTGAATATAATCCTCAGTAATTGGAAATCCGTCAATATAGCCCCCAAGGGCCGGTTCAACTTAGCATAGTTAAACCGGGACTCCAATAAAGATTGTAACATCAGAACATAATTGAGCAAATAGCCATTAGCCCCCAAGTGCCAAGTTGAATACCTGTATTGAGCTTGGGACTTTGTGATTTAGTAATAGATGAAAATTGAAGGTGCATTAGCCCCCAAGTATCAAGCGTATAACTTGTTATGTGGTTGATACTTCAAATTCTTGTACCGTTTTGTTTAAAGCCAAGCACTGTCTGTATGCAGGCTAAAGTGAGGGTCAAAGAGGACCGGATTACTGATCTGCAAGAAACTCTGAAAACCCAACAAACCGAAACTGACAAAGCAAGGGAGGAATTGACCAGCGCCTTGAGCATCACGGAATAGCTGAAGGAGGGCTTCAAGAAGGAGCGGGCTGATTGGGCCACTGAAAAGGCCGCTTTAATAAAAAGAGCTGAAAACGCTGAAGCTGCCCTTAAACCGGTGGTAGATGAGCTGACTGCCGTAAAGCGGCAAATACACTCCATGACCGCTGCTATCTTTGGAAAGCTCTTTTTGGCTTCTCTGACAACTCTAGCCTGCTTATAATAGATCCGGTTTAAGATCGTCCCTGTATTGTTGCAGGTACACGCATTGGGCACGTAGGGTCAGATGTGCGGAAGAAGCTGAAGGCTGCCTACACTTCAGTTGAACAATTGTATACCGGAGCGCAGCGGATCATCACCACAGCTTCTCATAACAATCCGGCACCCTCTTTAATCCAGGACACTCTTAATAGGTTGTCAATGCTTCCTGCCCGGACTGAAGAGCTAAAAAAATCTGCTGCTCGAACCGGAGCCATAAATGCCCTGATCCGGGCAAAAGCATGGGTGCCGGATTTCGATCCTGTTGAGGCAGCTCAAGGCTATCCCAGCCTGAAGGAAGATGGCTCCGAGTTCAATGAAGATGATTTGAGGGCGATAAACCGTGCAGTGTGCCCTCTGGCTTGTCAATTGGCTGAAGAGGCAGACTTGTCTCATTATCAAGCCCAATACGACGATCAGAACAAACGAGTGCCCGCACCAACTCTTGAAGCGGAGAATCTGATTCCTCCAATCCATAAGCATACTTACGCTCCTGATATTGAACCATCTTCTCTGATCCATGAAGAAGTTGTCTTTCAAGCTTTAATGGGAATCG
Source organism: Triticum timopheevii (assembly GCA_963921465.1). Lineage (NCBI taxonomy): Eukaryota > Viridiplantae > Streptophyta > Magnoliopsida > Poales > Poaceae > Triticum > Triticum timopheevii. Next base: position 277,225,595 of record OY997266.1, on the reverse strand, counting down.
ACTGGACCACTGTTGATTTCCAGCCAATGGATAGAGACGAGGAAGCTGAAGCGACGCAGGACGATGAGCAGGCTTGAACCGAAAGCCGGTTTAAATAGCTGCCTTATGATGATCCGCCAAAATAGCAATGATCTTATTTGGGCACCGTGTTGCCTTGTAATAGGATAGTTAATACTTCTGCCCTGAATATGCCTTCGTGCATAAGTACTGATGCTTTTGCTTGAAAAACCTCAATTTATATTTCTTGCAACCAGAAAATCTTGAACTTCGGTGGCGGTTATACCGCCAGCCGATTTATAATCTTGATATATATATATATATATATATATATATATATATATATATATATATATATATATATATATATTATCAATGTACTTAAAACATATAACCAAATCGGCGATACAAAGTACCTGCCATCGCTGGGCATGAAGTTGGCTTAGCCAGGCTTGAAGCGGAGGTTTTATAAACCATTACCGTCAAGGGGAGAAAATAGCTCCCATGTAAACCGTGCTGCGTCATTATGAACCCCCTTGTTACTCCATAATGTTAACAGGAAAAGTAAACCGGGCATATTTCTCCGGATTAAAAATGAACCAAATCCGTCAGCTGAACCGGTAAAAAGTGTTGTTGGAAACACAACAAAAATTAAGAAATAGCCATAAAATAAATATGGAAACAAAGGCGATGATAAAAACCGTTTGCAAAAAACATGCTATACTGAGCTGATCAGATGGTGTTACCATGGTCGGACAGGACCAAGCCCCCAATAGGAGTGACAATGGTTCAAGTCAGCCAGGTCCCCAAGTGAAACCGTGGCATATATGCCAATCAAAAGGCGTGGCAATGGTCCGTGTTCGACCAAGCCCCCAAGTGATTTTGTGGCCTTAGGCCGATCAAGAGGCGTGACTGGTTCAGACTTGACCATGTCCCCAAGTGATCTGGTGGCTTTCGCCTATCAAAAGGTTCGCGTTGGTTCGGACACGACCAAGGCCCCAAGTGATATAAAAAAGCAAATTTCAAGGGGTAAACCGGAGGCCGCTTTTAAAACAGAACCACTCCATGTAACCACGCATGATAAAAAAAGACAGAGACCCCACTTTAGCTGAGGCTCCGGTTTTATTGTATCAAAGATAATATATACACTGTCATAATATGTACATAGATAGAGCCAATGGCTCAGGTGTAGTAAGGCCAAAGATGAGCTATGTTCCACGGCCTGTTGGTCTCCTCCTCTGATGTGCGTGAGTCTTTATGCTCTCGAATATCAATCAGATAGTATGACCCGTTGTGCAGATTCTTGCTGACCACGAAAGCTCCCTCCCAAGGTGGGGATAACTTGTGCATATCTGTATGGTCTTGGATGAGTCGAAGCACCAAATCTCCTTCTTGAAAAGTTTTGGTTTTGACCCGACGGCTGTGATAGCGACGAAGATCCTGTTGATAAATCGCCAAGCAGGCAGCCGCTATATCGCGCTCCACGTCCAATAGGTCCAAAGCGTCTTGTCATGCTGTCTCATTGTCCGCTTCAACATAAGCTGCCACACGAGGCGAATCGTGCCGAATATCACTAGGGAGAACTGCCTCCGCTCCGTAGACCATAAAAAACGGTGTGTATCATGTGGATCGGTTGGGTGTAGTATTGATACTCCATAGCACAGATGGTAGTTCTTCAACCCAACATCCTGGTGTTCTTTGCAATGGAACCATAAGTCGGGGTTTGATGCCTCGCAAGATCTCTTGATTAGCCCGTTCTGCCTGCCCATTGGACTGGGGGTGAGCCACTGATGATACGTTAAGTCGGATGTGCTCACGTTCACAGAACCCCTTCATAGCACCCTTGGATAAATTGGTACCATTGTCAGTAATGATACTTTGTGGAAAGCCAAACCGGAAAATCACCTTTTTGATGAACTGCACCGCTGTCGCCGCATCACACTTGCTGACAGGCTCCGCTTCAACCCACTTGGTAAACTTGTCAACTGCCACCAAAAGGTGGGTTTTCTTATCCTTGGATCTTTTAAAGGGTTCGACCATATCCAGCCCCCATGTTGCGAACGGCCAAGTTATTGGAATCATCCTCAATTCTTGAGCCGGTATATGAGCACGCCTTGAAAATTTCTGACAGCCATCACACCGTTTAACCAAGTCCTCCGCATCAGCATGAGCTGTCAACCAGTAGAACCCGTGACGAAACGCCTTTGCCACCAGAGACTTTGAACCGGAGTGGTGTCCACAATCCCCTTCATGGATTTCTCATAAGATTTCACAGCCTTCCTCAGGAGAGACACAACGTTGAAACGCCCCTGATACACTGCAATGATGCAATTCGCCATTGACAATCGTCATAGACTTGGATCGCCGGACTATCTGCCTGGCTAGAATCTCATCCTCTGGTAACTCTCCCCGGTTCATGTACGCAAGATAAGGAACTATCCAATCTGGAATGACATGCAGGGCCGCCACCAATTGAGCCTCCAGATCAGGAATAGCCAAATCCGCTTCACCTGGGAGCTTGACTGACGGGTTGTGCAACACATCAAGAGAGACATTAGGCGGGACCGGTTTACGCTGAGAGCCCAACCAGCTTAAAGCGTCCGCCGCTTCATTCTTTCGACGGTCCACGTGATCCACCTGATAACCCTTGAAGTGACCCGCAATATTATCCACCTCACGACGATATGCGGCCATGAGCGGGTCCTTAGAATCCCAAGTGCCAGACACCTGTTGAGCCACGAGGTCCGAGTCACCGAAGCACTTAACCCGGCTTAAGTTCATCTCTGTAGCCATCCGGAGACCATGGAGCAAAGCTTCGTACTCAGCTGCATTATTAGTACAAGGGAACATTAAGCGGAGAACATAACAAAATTTATCACCTCGTGGGGAAGTTAATACGACTCCAGCCCCCGAGCCTTCCAATTACCTGGATCCATCAAAATGGATAGTCCAATATGTGTGATCCGGCTTCTCCTCTGGTGCTTGCAACTCCGTCCAATCATTGATGAAATCAACAAGTGCTTGAGACTTCACAGCCCTCCAAGGCACGTACTTCAATCCGTGCGGCCCAAGCTCTATAGCCCACTTGGCAATCCGACCAGTCACCTCCCGGTTCTGTATGATATCGCCCAAGGGAGCTGAACTGACCACTGTGATGGGGTGCCCTTGAAAATACTGCTTCAACTTCCGGCTTGCCATGAAAACTCCATATACCAGCTTCTGCCAATGCGGATACCTTTGCTTGGATTCAATAAGCACCTCGCTAATATAATAAACCGGCCGCTGAACCGGATATTCCTTGCCTGCCTCCTTGCGTTCCACCACAATAGCCACGCTAACTGCACGAGCATTGGCCGCTACGTATAACAATAACGGCTCCTTGTCGACCGGAGCCGCAAGAACGAGCGGATTGGCTAATAGCCGCTTCAAGTACTCCAACGCTTCATCAGCAGCTGGACTCCAAATGAATTGATCTGTCTTTCTCAGCATCTGATACGATGGGATAGCCTTCTCTCCGAGGCGGCTGATAAACCGGCTCAGTCCGGCGATCCGACCCACCAAACGTTGAACATCATTGATACACTTCGGTTTAGCCAGGGAGGTGATAGCCGTAATCTTCTCCGGATTAGCCTCAATTCCTCTGTTGGACACAAGAAAACCCAGTAACTTGCCTGCCGGAACACGAAAGACACACTTGGCCGGGTTAAGCATCATCTTGTAAACTCGCAAGTTGTCAAAGGTTTCCTTCAAATCATCCACCAGCGTCTCCTTCTGCCTTGACTTGACTACAATATCATCCACATAGGCGTGCACATTCTGGCTGATCTGTTTATGCAGGCAATTCTGTACACACCGTTGATAAGTGGCTTGGGCACTCTTGAGCCCAAAAGGCATAGATACATAGCAGAAGGCTCCAAAGGGAGTAATAAACGATGTCTTCTCCTGGTCCTTAACCGCCATTTTGGTCTGATGATATCCAGAATATGCATCCAAAAAACTCAAACGCTCACAACCCGCCGTGGCATCAATAATCTGGTCAATGCGGGAGAGGGCAAAAGGATCCGTTGGACAAGCCCTGTTAAGATCCATGTAATCCACACACATACGCCAAGTGCCGTTTTTCTTAAGAACCAGCACCAGATTAGCAAGCCACTCTGGATGGAACACCTCAATGATAAAGCCAGCTGCTAAAAGCCTGGCCACTTCCTCTCCAATGGCTTTGCGCCTTTCTTCATTAAACCGGCGGAGGAATTGCTTTACCGGTTTATACTTAGGATCCACATTAAGAGTGTGCTCACCGAGTTCCCTCGGTACACCTGGCATGTCAGAAGGTTTCCATGCAAAAATGTCCCGATTCTCACGGATGAACTCGATGAGCGCGCTTTCCTATTTAGGGTCCAAGTTGGCACTGACAGTGAACTGCTTGGACGAATCGCCGGGCACGAAGTCAACAAGCTTGGTCTCAGCTGTCGATTTGAACTTCAGATCCGAATCATGCTCTGTGGTTGGCTTCTTCAAAGGGGTCATGTCCGCCGGATCAACATTGTCCTTATAATATTTCAACTCCTCTGTGGCACAAACCGACTCTGCATAGGCCGCATCACCTTCCTCACATTCCAAAGCAATCTTACGGCTCCCATGAACCGTTATTGTCCCTTTGTAACCGGCATCTTGAGCTGCAAGTAGATATAACAAGGCCGTGCCATGAACTTGGCATAAGCCGGCCGCCCAAACAAGGCGTGATACGGGCTCTGGATCTTCACCACCTCAAAGGTTAGTTTTTCGGATCGGGAATCATGCTCGTCCCCAAAAGCCACGTCCAGGGCTATCTTACCAACAGGATATGCTGATTTGCCAGGCACCACACCATGGAACACCGTATTAGACGGTCTGAGATCTTTGTCTGTTAGCCCCATGCGGCTGAATGTCTCATAGTATAGGATGTTAATACTGCTCCCTCCATCCATGAGTACCTTGGTGAATTTATAACCTCCCACCTGAGGGTCTACCACTAATGCCAGCTATCCCGGATTGTCAACCCGGGGTGGGTGGTCCTCCCTGCTCCACACGATAGGCTGCTCCGACCAGCGTAAGTAACGTGGTATGGCCGGTTCAACAGAGTTCACTGCTCGCTTGTGGAGTTTCCGGTCGCGCTTATCCAAGCTAGTTGTGAAAACATGATACTGTCCATTGTTCAACTGTTTTGGCTGGCTCTGATAACCCGACTGCTACTGCTGCTGCTGTTGACCGTTCTGATTATTCTGGTTGTTGTGACCGCCCTGATTGAAACCTGAACCGGAAGCTCCATTGTGACCCGGCCCATGGAAACCAGATCCTGAGCCACCACATGACCCACGGTCATACCGGAAGGCATTACAATTTTTAAATTCCTGCATAATGTAGCAATCCTTCCAAAGGTGGTTAGCCGGCGTCTCCTTCGTCCCGTGCTTTGGGCAAGGCTGATTCAACAAATAGTTTAAGCGATTCGGGTTAGGATTTGGAGCCCCATTACGATTCGCCGCTTTACCTCTGGGCCGCTGACCCTTGTCCTGCGCAGTAGTGTTAGCCACAAAGTCCATGCTGCTATGCGCCTTACGCTTGCCTCCGTTTCCATGGCCCGCCGGTTTGTACTGATGCCCCTTGGAATTGCTATTCTTCTTTCCCTTCCCTACTTCATCATCGTCAGTCTCGGGATCCTTGCTACTATCAGAATCAGCATACTTTACCAAAGCAGCCATGAGAGTTCCCATGTCATTACAGAACCGCTTCATACGCCCCAATTTCAGCTTTAAAGGCATAACCCGGCAGTTGCCCTCCAGGGTTAAGATCGCAGAATCAGCATTGATCCTGTCAGACGAGTGCAAGACTTCGGAAACGCGGCGTACCCAATGGGTTGTTGACTCTCCGTCCTCCTGAACACAAGCCGCCAAGTCTACTATGGATTTGGGATGCTTACACGTATCTTTGAAATTCTGGATAAACTGGGCCCGCAACTGGGCCCATGAACTGATAGAATTAGGTGGCAGGCTCTTCAACCAAGTGCGGGCCGTGCCTTCAAGCATCATGGTGAAGTACTTTGCACACGCAGTCTCATCCACATCCAGCATCTCCATGGCCATCTCATAACTCTCTACCCACGCTTCTGGGGATAAATCAGCGGTGTAATTCGGCACCTTGCGTGGACCCTTGAAGTCTTTGGGCAGGCGTGCATTGCGTAAAGCGGGGACTAAACAGGGCACTCTCAAAGCAGATGCGACCCCTGGCCCGGCAAAGGTGGTAGGACGTACCGGTGTAAGCTGATCCGCCTTGTTCTGTGCTGCTAACTCGGCCTCCCTTCGTGCCCGGGCCCGGTCCACTACCTCCTGAGCATCGCGAACACCACCTGCCGGGTTATTGCCACGGGCCGCTTCACGGCCTCGTGCATTGCTCGATATGGCCTGTTCATCCAGGCACCTGCTATAGCTCCGGCTTGGATAAGGTGTGGAGTGAATCCGATCGCGGCTGTATGAATATGCCTCCTGCTGAATCAAAGCGGTCCGGAGGAGTTCCTTAACCCGGCACGTCTCTATTGCTTGCGGAGTGTCTCCTTCCACCGGGATAGCTTCTAATCGCGCAACAGCTGCAACAAGATTGTCCATAGGATTACAATAATGACCCGGAGGTGTCTGAACCGACGGAGGAATCACAATGTTCTGTCGAGGAGGTTCCATCAGGCGGGGTTGGATCGTCGCTCCTGGCCCTGGTGCCTCGATCCGGTTTGCCTCCCCCGGCGGATTACTAGTTCCAGCCCCCGGAGTGTGAAAGAGATTCCGAGGGTCGAACCCTAACGGCAGGCGTGATCTGTGCTTCCGCTTCAAGACCTCCTGTGATGCGTTCTGGTCAAGCATGAGCTTATAGGCCTGGGCGTCCAAAGCGGCCCGCTCTGCGGCCATCCTGTCCTTCTCTGCTGCCAGGTCGGCTTTGGCCTGTACAATCTGCTCTCTCACCTTTGCAATCTCTGCGTCATGGGCCTCCGGGTCCGCCGGATTGGCCTCTGCCATAAGTGCAGCTAGTGCGTCAAACAGGTCAGACAGAACTTGAACCGGCGGGCGCACAAGGCCTCCTGCCCCTGCTGCCGCTGCCGCTGCTGATCCGGAGTGCATTGCTGCTGCGGTCGAGGAGTGATTCGCCGCCTGTGTACCGGCCATGAATATTCCAACCCGGTTGATCTGATCTAGGGGGTCCGGCACACTGTCGCCATCAGAACAGCCCCTAATCTGGTCATCTTGCAACTGGTACAATGGTTCGGTCTCTCCGGTTGAAGACTCGTCGCCGGAATAGACGACGGTCTCGCTACCGTATTCTGACTCGTCCTCATGGTCTCCTCCGTGGATGACTCCCACGAAGGCACGCTTCATGGCCGGTTTAACCTGGGTAGATCTCGCACGCTGAGCCGTCTTGACGAGGTCGGTGCAGATGTCCGGCTCAGGCCCAGGCTCACCAATCTTGCCGATGAAACGTGTATGCCACCAAAGGGGACCCGGTACCCGTACTCGATCGAATCGGCTTCGGGACCCCATCCTGCATCGTCGATGTAGATCTTGCCACGACGACTCTTGGTCATCCGGCCCACAGCATAGCCTTCGAGTCCTTTGAGCTTGCCCTCCAAGATCATCAAACCATCGTGCGATAGCCCCACGGTGGGCGCCAACTGTCGTGGATTTGTCACGGCAGATGTCCTAGTGAAAGGACTTAGTCGTGGAGCCATCGCTACGGGTTAACTTGAAGGGGTTAAAGCGGACACAAAGACACGAGGGTTTATACTAGTTCGGCTCCTTCGATGAAGGTAAAAGCCTACGTCTAGTTGTGATGGAATTGATGTGGTCTCGATGGCTAGGGAGCAAACAAGCTTTGCCTAGGCTCGAGTTGTTGTTGTCTGTCTTGAACCGCCGCTGGGTGGTCCCGTTATATACACGGGTGACGCCCGTCGGTCCATAAAGTCCCAACCAGTTCATACTCGTATCCCGGTTGGTATCTCTCTATTCCTAACTTACAATACAAGTTTACATATCATGCTGGTTTACGGCTACAGTTTCTAAACCGACTACAGGCCGTGGCCCTTCATCTGCTTACATTACTAATGAAGTTAACCCGGCCCAAGTAGGCCGGTTCACGCCCAGTGGTAATATCCCCAACACTGCTGCTCCTCTATTGCTGATGTGTGTTGCTGCTTCTTTCTACATACTACTACTTGCCGTTGCTTGCGCCACCGTGCCCCTGTGCCCGCTCGACCGCGCCCGCCTCCGTCGCCTGCTGCTAGCGCCGTGCCGCGCCTAGCTACTACGGCTACTGTAGCCGCTGCTCCCTGCTCTGCTCGCCACTACTCTGCCGGCTGCCCTGTTCCACGTATTGCTCTTGCTGCTGCTGCCTCCCCTCGCCTGCTTGCTGTTGCTGGAACTGCTTGCTTGCCGCTGCTACTTAGCTGCTGCTCTAGCTGCTACAAATGGCCATGGCCGTGGCCATGCTATGTGCGTGTGTGCGCATAACCTCACGGCTGGTTGTAGCCGGCCCAAAATCAATTAGGGACTAATCCCTCATTAGTACTAGCCACCCCCCCACACACACACACTTTGAGTCTATTACATGTGGCTCTCAAGTGCTAAAATAATCGTCTAAAATAAAATGCCAGTCTATTACAGTTGGGACCCAATGTTAGATTAAACCAGGAGGTTAAAATAAATATCATGCTAATTAAAAGTGTGTGTCAATGACACCTGGGCCCCAACTGTACTTTGACCAGTCAACAGTCAAACAGTTGACTATTGACTGGACTGTTGACTGGGTCAACTAGGACCCCCGGACCCACTGTCAGCCTCTATGTACAATCTGTGTACACAGGGCGGGGTACCCATAGCGTTTTAATCATTATTTTCGAATTAAAAATAATTTCAGAATATCTTTTAAACTTTGAAAAATCGTAGAAAATAATTTGTAACTCGGATCGAAAAACTTTGTACATGAAAGTTGCTCAGGATTTTGAGACGAATCCGGATACGCTGCCCGTTCATCTGCCACACGTCTCTAGTATAGCAAACCTGCAAACTTTTCCCTCCGGTTCATCTGTCTAACAGACGTCCTGGACCGGGAAAACTTTCCCGGATGTTTCCCCCTTCGCCGGTATCGCATAGTACTACGTTAGAACACGCCTAGCACTTCTTATTGCTTGTCATGCATCTGTTTGCTTTGTATTTACTGTTTCTTCCCCCTCTTCTCTCCAGTAGACCCCGAGACCGCTGTTGATGCCCCTGTGATCGACTACGTCGACGACGGCCCTCCTTCTTGTCTGAGTAACCAGGCAAGCCCCCCCTTTGATCATCCCGATATCGCCCATTCTATACTCTCATGCTTGCATTAGATTTTGCTACTGTTATTGTTTGCTCCTATTCTGATGCATAACCTGCTTTTGTAACCTGCTCATTGTACCTTACCTGCTTATCCTAAACCGCTTAGTATAGGTTGGTTAGAGACCCATCAGTGACCCCCAGTACTTGTCCTTGTTGCCCCTGCATCATCATCGACGACTCGATCAGCGTGATCGACGACCAGAGCCCGACACCTCACATCACATCTCGCCCCTTTTGTTGCTTGACTCTGCAGAGCTACTATCGAGTGCCGAGGGTGATCCCTCATAACGCACTCCTGATGATAATTCTGTAGTGTAGCTATTCGGTCGTGGTCATCGAGGGTGATTTCCTCTTTCACCATTCCCGATACGGCTTTGTCGTTCAACACCTCAAGTGTGAACCTCGAGGGTGGTCCCTCTTACGTTCACCTTGATGATTACATTGAGTGGAATCCACCGGGGGTGATTCCTCGGGTTTTCCCATTGATGTTTAGACACACGGTTACCATGACTTTATTTGAGACGTTGGTGAAAGTCGGGCGGGCCCGGAGAGCACCCGCAAGATAATTACGTGGCACGGCCGGGCATTCTGAGCCCTTGTCGTAAGTCCACGAGACGGGGCGACGGGGTCACTTTCGATCGTGAGTCTCTGCTCGTCTCCGCAAGCTAATAATACACTATGGTTTGGGTATTTGTTCTGAGTTGGCCTCTGGCCTTTACACACTAACCACCACGCGAGAATAGATATGGGCCTCGACGTTGCAGTATCAACCGAAGCTTTGTCAGACGTCCAGTTCAGCAGTGCGGCACGGTCGGATCGTGCTAGCCATCCGAGGCGGTGCTGGTATTCACCCTGCGTGCAACGACCCAGAGTGCTGCGGGCGATGGGACCAAGACCCTGGAGCGCTTAGGATGTAGACCGGCGGGGACCTCTCTGCTGAGCCTAGGTAGGGCTGCGACGTGTTGATCTTCCGAGGGCGGGCATTGACCCTAGAAAGGTGTGTCCGGCCAGAGTGATCGAGCGTGTTGGGTAACGTGGTGCACCCCTGCAGGGAAGTTATATTTTCGAATACCGTGTCCACGGTGATGAACGTTCAGACTTATATCCTGATCTTATACAACTACAAATGGATATTTGAGATATGTGGCTCCGGGATTGCTTTCTCGCAGGGAGTCAAGGAAGGATCTATGGGCATTAATTTTACAACATGCTTGTTAATTATAAACTACTATTCTTTACTCTTTTACATCTGTAAGATGCTCGGAGCTGCTTGAAGATGCTAGTCTTCGATAGGCTAGGCCTTCCCCTCTATTCTGGCATTCTGCAGTTCAGTCCACAGATACAACCCTTTCATTTGATACCAATGCATACTTAGTATAGATCTGATGCTTGCGAGTAGTTTGGTTGAGTACTCACGGTTGCTTTGCTCCCCCTTTCCCCCCTTCTTCCTTCTTTCTGGTTGTTGCAACCAGATGGTGGGTCCCAGGAGCCAGAGGGTGCCTTCTACTACGTGGAGCCCGTCAACGACCAGGAGTAGCTAGGAGGTCCCAGGCAGGAGGCCTTGCCTCTTCGATCGTTGATGTTTGTGCTAGCCTTCTTAAGGCAAAACTTGTTTAACTTATGTTTGTACTCAGATATTGTTGCTTCCGCTGACTCTTGTGTATCGAGTTTGTATTCGAGCTCTCGAGGCCCCTGGCTTGTAATATAAAGCTTGTATTATTTTGATTTGTGTCTAGAGTTGTGTTGTGATATCTTCCTGTGAGTCCCTGATCTTGATTGTACACATTTGCATGTATCATTAGTGTACGATTGAATCGGGGGCGCCACAAGTTGGTATCAGAGCCGACTGCCTGTAGGAATCCCCCTTTTTCCAACTCCTTGACCGAAGTTGAGTCTAGTATTTGAAAAATTGCTTTACTAACATGGTTGTGTGGCTTACGGGCCCACGTCGCCATTGGGTGGTATTAGGATCTTTGATTCCTCGTCTATACTCTGGGAATCTGATCTCTCTTCTATTCGGGTTACATGGATTTGCTAACTATAACTCTAGGTTCTCGTAAATACTTCTCCCGGAGAGCCCCTCACTCCAGATGATTACTTGGTGCACCAGAAGTTTCTGAAGATACTCTCTGAAGTTTTCTCGAGACCCTTGTGCCCTTCGTCATTGCAATCCCTACCACCGATAAATCCTTATGCGTAACTACCTACGTTGTCGTTCATACCTTCATCCCCAGTTGCTCTTGTTATTACAAGATGTCCTGAAATACCCTTCGATGTTCCAAGGATCTTTTATGCTTGCTGCCCTGCAGTCCTTGCCGCATCAATACCCCTACGGATAATTACTCGCTCTTATCGAGTATCCATTCATCCCCAGTTATGCTTATTCTTCATAAGATACTTCTTAATACAATCCGAGCTTTTGATAACCTCTATCGCCTATTGCTCTAGTAGGTCTTACCTGCTTACACTCTAGTTAATTCCATGTGCCTAGCAGTGTCCATTGACGTCCTATGTCATTATCACCTCGAGTCTTTCGATTTGTTATGTCTGTGTTGCAATCATCAATTGATCCTTATAGATTATCTTTTCGGCTCAGACATCTTCCCGAACATGAGCTGGTTCTCGGCCAATTAGATTGCCATTGATTGTGCCCTAAGTCTATTCAACTTAACCATCCTTGGTCAGAGCGTTTGCTTCTGATCCCTTGATTTTGAAAATCGTAATTCCTTTGCATTTGAACTCTAAATTAGTCAGTTGCTTCTATAATCTGATATCCTTGCATTCTTTCTACCTCTGGTTGAGTACTGATGCTTACATCAGATCCCTTGTGAACCACTAGATCCTTTGTGGGGTTCTATCCAATAGCATCCTTCATATATAGTAACCTTGTGAGCTTTTCCTCGGATACATAATGCCTTTGGTAAATTGTATCTTCTGCTTCCTGAACCATGCTCTACTCTCGGGATTGAGTTATCTACTTGTGAAGTTTGTGGTATATGTTCCTCAAATGCCCTGATGGGTTGAATCTTTGTCTTACCTAAATCTGTGTGAACCCGAAGATTATGCGAGTTATATCTACTGGTGTTTCTTCAGATAAAATTTTCAAATTCTACAACTTCTTCAAACGCGAGAGGTGAATGGAAAGTTGTGCATTAGAGAAGTGGGAGTCGACCTTGAACCTTTGTGTTCATGCCCACATACCCGATGTGGAACTTATCATGGAAGCTTCTTGTTATAATAATAATCCACTTGTGATAAGTCCATCTTGTATCTATGTTTGGTCCTTTGCAATCGTGGTTCCGACCATATTGTTCTTGTTTGATCCATTTATCGGACAAGTTAAAGTACTTGTCTTCTTCAGATCGTTTCACCTGTTCAACCTCTACGTTGATATAACTTTGAGTGTTACCCTCTGGTATCTCGAGAATATCATGGAACTACATAACTTCTTATGAGTTCTTGATCAACTATTATTTCTTGCCGATTCCAATTTTCCACGGGTTCTGAGTATTTAGACACTCGAGAACACCGATAACTGATTCGAGTCTACACTTTCCCCTTCCATTGTTTTGTTTAACCTTTCTTATAAACTAACATATTTGAGCAGTGATAACTTGCTGCTTATATAAACACCTCGGTGTACAAACTCTGTCAGTAAGACCTTGTTACTATTGATGATGACATTCCGGTAGCCACCGATGGACGAGAACTTTGCCTATTGGTCCGCCTCGTCTTAACGAGCAGGAAAATGGTTCTCTTCGTCCCTCGCCCTTGGTACCAACATTGTTGCCAACATAACTGACAGGCTATCCTCTGACCTGCCTTGCTATCATGACTGTGCAAAATGTTAGGGCCTTCATGTTTTAAACCACATGGTGGGCCCATAACCCATAGTTCCACATGATCGAAACCTGACTCTCCTATACATCCCCTTTTTAAGTTATTCCTCGCGTTTGGCTTCGTACATAATTCACGAGCCACCTTGTTGTGATCTGTTCTGGTATCATATGTAGTACTTATTCTCGATTCTCTGAACCCCTTTCACACTCTGTTTCAGACATCGAACGATTGTCCATTCACTTGAAGCTTCTTATTGCAACTTCTAGCCTTGCTCTCGATGACTTTATTGAATTTCAACTCGAGAGATGCCTCTATGCCACGTTCGTGAGATAGCCCCCAGGTACCTATCTTCTGTTGAGCCCCGTCCTTCCCGAGTCTTTCCCCCTTACTCCACCCCACCCCCCCCCCCCCTTAAATCTCGGGACGCGATTTCTTGTAGTGGAGGAGAATTGTAACGCCCAAATATTTAGGCTACAGTAATCCTCTAATAATGATGCCACGTCACCACTATTATTGTTGCTAATCTTTGCTTGATCCAAATCTTAGTTCAAATTCAAATAAAGTCAAATAATTATTTCTTCAAACGGCAAAACAAAAATGTTCGCTAGGTTACAGAAATTCGCCAACTAATTTTCCTGAAGGAACCAATATTATTTGACATATTAAGTTGCCCCTAACCTATTTGTAGTGCCCAAAACAACCGTTTTAAATCCATTTGCATTTATGCAAAAATCAATTGAATTCTAATATTCCCCCAACCATTTTATAACAGTGCAAAATATTGCATGATATTTATTGGGCCAAGTCTCATGTTCAATAAAAGTCAGTTGCTAGTGAAAATAAAATAAAGGAGAAAGAATTAAAGCAAAACAGAAAAGGAAGGAAAAGGAAAAGGTCGAAGTGCACTGTGCACTTAGGCCTGCTAGCTAGAGTGCACCACAGCCCAGCCCACCTCCACCATCCCCCACCTCACGCTACAGGAGGCAGGGGAGGGCGTGGCGGCCATCCGCCGGCCGGGCAGTTACCGTGGCGGCCATCCCCAGCCACCACACAAGGATAAGAGCCTCCCCGAGCCCCCCTCTCTCTCCCTGGTAACCCTAGTCCCCAAATCCCCCTCCCCCTCGCTCATATCCGACGACCTTGAAGAGGAGGAGCTCGCGGTCGTCGTCATCATCGTCGATCCCGCGGCCACCGACCTCCATAAATCGCGCCAAGACGTCGAGGAGGTCCGTCATCGTCGTCTTCGTCGCCCTCGCCTATCGGTTGGAGCTCGGACGGCCTGCTGCCTCGCCATCGCGTGGTCTTCTCCGCCACGGCCGCCACATCTCGTCGACGAGCGCGACGCGTCCGGCCACCCCCGCGCTCTCTAACCACGTCAACGAGCATCACAGTGAGCTTCTCGTTTGATTCCCCCTCTTCCCCGACTCGATCCGTTCCATTTGCGGCCGTCCCGTGAGCTTCGTCCGCCATGGCAGAAGCTCAGTGTCCGCGTACGTGCACTCTGCTGCTCCTCTATTGCTGATGTGCGTTGCTGCTTCTTTCTACCTACTACTACTTGCCGCTGCTCGCGCCACCATGCCCCTGTGCCCGCTCGACCGCGCCCGCCTCCGTCGCCTACTACTAGCGCCGTGCCGCGCCTAGCTACTACGGCTACTGTAGCCGCTGCTCCCCGCTCTGCTCGCCACTACTCTGCCGGCTGCCCTGTTCCACGTATTGCTCTTGCTGCTGCTGCCTCCCCCGCCTGCTTGCTGTTGCTGGAACTGCTTGCTTGCCGCTGCTACTTAGCTGCTGCTCTAGCCGCTACAAATGGCCATGGCCATGGCCATGCTATGTGCGTGTGTGCGCACAACCTCACGGCTGGTTGTGGCCGGCCCAAAATCAATTAGGGACTAATCCCTCTTTAGTACTAGCCGCCGCCGCCCCCCCCCCCCCCCCCCCCCACACACACTTTGAGTCTATTACATGTGGCTCTCAAGTGCTAAAATAATCGTCTAAAATAAAATGCCAGTCTATTACAGTTGGGACCCAATGTTAGATTAAACCAGGAGGTTAAAATAAATATTATGCTAATTAAAAGTGTGTGTCAATGACATCTGGGCCCCAACTGTACTTTGAACAGTCAAACAGTTGACTGTTGACTGGACTGTTGACTAGGTCAACTAGGACCCCCGGACCCACTGTCTGACTCTATGTACAATCTATGTACACAGGGCGTGGTACCCATAGCGTTTTAATCATTATTTTTGAATTAATAATAATTTCAGAATATCTTTTAAACTTCGAAAAATCGTAGAAAATAATCTGTAACTCGGATCGAAAAACTTTGTACATGAAAGTTGTTCAGAATTTTGAGACGAATCTGGATACGCTGCCCGTTCATCTGCCACACGTCTCTAGCATAGCAAACCTGCAAACTTTCCCTTCCGGTTCATCTGTCTAACAGACGTCCGGGACCGGGAAAACTTTCCCGGATGTTTTCCCCTTCGCCGGTATCGCATAGTACTACGTTAGAACACGCCTAGCACTGCTTATTGCTTGTCATGCATCTGTTTGCTCTGTATTTACTGTTTATTTCCCCTCTTCTCTCCAGTAGACCCCGAGACCGCAGCTGATGCCCCTGTGATCGACTACGTCGACGACGACCCTCCTTCTTGTCTAAGTAACCAGGCAAGCCCCCCCTTTGATCATCCCGATATCGCCCATTCTATACTCTTATGCTTGCATTAGATTTTGCTACTGTTATTGTTTGCTCCTATTTTGATGCATAACCTGCTTTTGTAACCTGCTCATTGTACCTTACCTGCTTATCCTAAACCGCTTAGTATAGGTTGGTTAGAGACCCATCAGTGACCCCGAGTACTTGTCCTTGTTGCCCCTGCTTCATCATCGACGACTCGATCAGCGTGATCGACGACCAGAGCCCGACACCTCACATCACATCTCGCCCCTTTTGTTGCTCGACTCTGCAGAGCTACTATCGAGTGCCGAGGGTGATCCCTCATAACGCACTCCTGATGATAATTCTGTAGTGTAGCTATTCGGTCGTGGTCATCGAGGGTGATTTCCTCTTTCACCATTCCCGATACGGCTTTGTCGTTCAACACCTCAAGTGTGAACCTCGAGGGTGGTCACTCTTACGTTCACCTTGATGATTACATTGAGTGGAATCCACCGGGGGTGATTCCTCGGGTTTTCCCCTTGATGTTTGGACACACGGTTACCATGACTTTACTTGAGACGTTGGTGAAAGTCGGGCGGGCCCGGAGAGCACCCGCAAGATAATTACGTGGCGAGGCCGGGCATTCTGAGCCCTTGTCGTAATTCCACCAGACGGGGCAACGGGGTCACTTCCGATCGTGAGTCTCTGCTCGTCTCCGCAAGCTAAGAATACACTATGGTTTGGGTATTTGTTCTGAGTTGGCCTCTGGCCTTTACGCACTAACCACCACGCGAGAATAGATATGGGCCTCGACGTCGCAGTATCAGCCGAAGCTTTGTCAGACGTCCAGTTCAGCAGTGCGGCACGGTCGGATCGTGCCGGCCATCCAAGGCGGTGCTGGTATTCACCCTGCGCGCAACGACCCAGAGTGCTGCGGGCGATGGGCCCAAGACCCCAGAGCGCTTAGGATGTAGACCGGCGGGGACCTCTCTGCTGAGGCTAGGTAGGGCTGCGACGTGTTGATCTTCCGAGGGCGGGCATTGACCCTAGAAAGGTGTGTCCGGCCAGAGTGATCGAGCGTGTTGGGTAACATGGTGCACCCCTGCAGGGAAGTTATATATTCGAATACCGTGTGCACGGTGATGGACGTTCAGACTTATATCCTGATCTTATACAACTACAAATGGATACTTGAGATATGTGGCTCCGGGATTGCTTTCTCGCAGGGAGTCAAGGAAGGATCTCTGCGCATTAATGTTACAACATGCTTGTTAATTATAAACTACTATTCTTACTCTTCTACATGCTGCAAGATGCTCGGAGCTGCTTGAAGATGCTAGTCTTCGATAGGCTAGGCCTTCCCCTCTATTGTGGCATTCTGCAGTTCAGTCCACAGATACAACCCTTTCATTTGATACCAATGCATACTTAGTATAGATCTGATGCTTGCGAGTATTTTGGATGAGTACTCACGGTTGCTTTGCTCCCCCTTTTTCCCCCTTCTTCCTTCTTTCTGGTTGTTGCAACCAGATGGTGGGTCCCATGAGCCAGAGGGTGCCTTCTACTACGTGGAGCCCGTCGACGACCAGGAGTAGCTAGGATGTCCCAGGCAGGAGGCCTTGCCTCTTCGATCGTTGATGTTTGTGCTAGCCTTCTTAAGGCAAAACTTGTTTAACTTATGTTTGTACTCAGATATTGTTGCTTCTGCTGACTCTTTTGTATCGAGTTTGTATTCGAGCCCTCAAGGCCCCTGGCTTGTAATATAAAGCTTGTATTATTTTGATTTGTGTCTAGAGTTGTGTTGTGATATCTTTCCGTGAGTCCCTGATCTTGATTGTACACATTTGCATGTATGATTAGTGTACGATTGAATCGGGGGCGCCACACCACTCATATAATCCAAACTTAGTTTTAAATGTTGTTTTCCATTCATCCCCCAATTTCATACGAATTTGATGGTATCCACTACGCAAATCAACTTTGGATAATATTGTAGGGCCACTCAATTCATCAAGCATATCATCTAGCCTAGGAATAGGATGACGATAACGAATAGTAATATTATTAATGCCTCTACAATCAACACACATACGCGATGTACCATCCTTTTTCGGCACTAGAATAATAGGAACAACACAAGGACTAAGGGATTCACGTATATAACCTTTGTCGAGAAGCTCTTGAACTTGACACATAATCTCCTTCGTCTCCTCTGGATTGGTACGGTATGGCGCACGGTATGGTAGTGAAGCACCGGGAATTAAGTCAATCTGATGCTCAATCCCTCGAATAGGCGGTAATCCCGGTGGCACGTCTTGTGGAAAGACGTCAGCGAACTCCTGCAAAATGTTAGTGATCGCAGGAGGCAAAAAGGAAGGCACGTCCTCAAATGAAAATAATGCCTCTTTGCACACAACAGCATAGCAAACAGATTTGCTGAAATCTAGCTCGTCAATATCAGATTTGCTGGCAAATAAACATGCACCTTTCAATTTAATTTTAGAAGCAACACTAGATGGTTTATTATTAGGCTTCATTTGTTGCTCAAATTCTTTTGCCACAATCTGATTTTCACTCTTATTCTGCTCCTGTTTTGCTTTATTAGCTCTATTAATATCATCTTTCAAAATGGAATCAGGAGTCATAGGAAGCAAAGTAATATTTTTTATCCTTATGAACAAGAGTATACTGATTATTTCTACCATGGTGTACAGAATTTTTATCAAATTGCCATGGTCTACCAAGTAATAAGGAACATGCTATCATAGGTACCACATCACAATCAACATAATCAACATATGTAGAGATACTAAAATGCACACGAACAGTACGTGTTACCTTAACCTTGCCGCTGTTGTTGAACCATTGGATGTAGTAAGGATGTGGATGTGGACTTGTGGTGAGAGAGAGAGCTTCTCCACCATCTCCATGCTAGCCAAGTTGTTGCAGCTTCCTCCGTCTATGATGACGCGCACAGAACGTTCCTTCACAACTCCCTTTGTATGGAACAAATTATGCCTTTGATTTTGCTCAGCTTGTGTGACCTACACACTCAAAACACGTTGAGCAACTAAACATTCATACCTGTCAGCGTCTTCAGGAGCCATGTATTGCGTCCCATGATCAGAATCATCTCCACCATGTTCTTCACATGTAATAAGAGCCAACGTCTCCTCATCATAGTCACTAGCAGACTCATACACACCATCCTCAGTAGCAATCATCACACGCTGAGATTTGCATTCTCTCGCACAATGACCTCTTCCCTTACAACGACGACAAATAATATCACTTGTGTGCCCAGTTGATGCCATAGAAGAAGAAGAGCTTTGTGTAGGCCCGGCAGGTGCGCTCTTGGCAGATAGTTGTGGTTGTGCCTGCTTTCTTGTATCACGGCTGGAGGTGGCACCTAATGGAGGTGCTGGTACAGTGGAAGTAGAAGATGCACGCGGTGTCCATGATGAAGGTCGACTTGCAGAAAAGTTATTTCGCGCCAATGCTTGTCGATCCTGCACTTCACTTTTAGCTTTACAAGCAAGATGGAATAAACGAGTGATATTAGTATACTCCTTATACTCTAGAATGGTCTGAATCTCTCTATTTAATCCACCCATAAAACGTGCAAGCATAGGTTCATTCTCCTCAACAATACCACATCTAATCATGCCAGTTTGTAATTCTTGATAAAATTCTTCTACAGAATTTTTTCCTTGTCTCAAACGCTGTAATTTTTGAAGCAATTCACGTTGATAATATGGTGGAACCCGACGAGTACGCATAGCAGTTTTCAAAGCAGCCCAAGTAGCTGGAATAGGATATAATCTACAATGTTCAGACCACCAAACACTTGCAAAACTAGTGAAAGAGCAAACAGCTGCAGGAACACGTCTCTCCTCAGGATATTGTAAACATGTAAATCATTGTTCAGTTTCTAACTCCCAAGTAAGATATATATCAGGAACATATCTACCCTCAAATGGTGGAATATTCAGTTTCAGTTTAGGAAGATGGTCATGATTTCGTACCTGAGGGAGAGCCCTACCATTGTGATTATTTGCATGTGGACGACCTGGTGGTTGTGGTGCTGGTGGTTGCACGTAGTTCTGATTTTGATCAACCTCATCCTCGTAATCTCCCGTATAATCATCCTCCACATCAGCAGCAGGAGCCATAGAAGTATCAACAGCAGCACCAACAGTTTGGCCGGGCTGAAGAAGGACACGGCTCGCTCGGTGGAGGGCTGTTTCATGACGTGGAGGTAGTTGTTGTTGTTGTTGTTGCTGCAGAGGTGCGACAGGTGCAGCCGGTGGAAGACGCGCAAGCAGTTCATTAAATCTGTTATCGAGCTTTATTTTGAACGTCTTCTCAAGGCCAGTGATCTTCTCCATGGCCTCTTCAAAATTGTTCAGCACATCTTGCACCTGTTCAGTCATCATTTGCTGAAACTTATCATGAAGCTCCTTGTTCGTTAAGTTCTCCTAGTCAATCTCGTCGGCTTGTGATCCTGGCATGGTTAGCAGCAATAGAAACACACAAGAATATGATCCTACAGACTACTAACAAGTGGTGGTGGTGGGTGTTACAAATCCGTCAAGCAAAACTCAAATTCTTACCAGTTCTTACCCAGCAGCAGGCGGTGATCGGCAACCGTTGTAGTCAAAACTCTCAAAGCTTGGATAGAGCGATTACCAGGGAGAGTCAAACACACGACATAGATGTATGTGGAACTGGGAAGGCTTATAATATGGTAGCAAAAAGGATCAGCAATAATCAATTCAGAGATGCAAAGTTGAATAAACGCTCAACGACGGTACTATGCTGGTCCTAGGCTAGACCGTGCTAGAGACGCGAGCCTAGAACACTAACAAAATCACGGCACTGCACGTGAACAAGGGAGAAGCACACTCTGGAATTTTTTTTCGCTCTTTTCTTTGCGCTCTGCTTTATTTTTATTTTTTTTGCGCTCCTCTTTTTTTTTTGCGAAAAATCACTATAATGGCGAGTGTCTCAAAACTCTTCCCAGGTCAAACTGACAGGATGGGCACGAAATTTTATTTTGACAATTTTTTTCTGGAAATCAGGGCAGCAACGACGAAAAAGTGTGACAAAAAATCACTATGATGGCGAGTGTCTCAAAACACTCCCTGGGACCTAAAAATAGGATAGGGAAAAAATATTTTCGGTCGCCGAAATTTTGGCCTAAAAACTGCCCGGGGGTCTCCAGACTCTTTTTTTTCCTCCGAAACCTGCTCAGGCAAGGAAACACGAATCGGAAATTAGATGGATCTCGAAAACAAACATAATATGTAAGGAACTCGGATTCGTGGTGGATATATGGCGGTGGTATATGGCAGCGGTGGTGGTACCGGTGGTAGTATATGGATATGGATCGGTGGTGGTATATGGAAAAGGATTGGTGGTTGTATATGGATATGGATTCGGAGCGGTGGTGGTAGGTGGCAAGGGCGATGATGATGGTGCGTTGGCGGCGTGACAACTTATGACTAGAACTCGAAACTCTAAAAAACTAGATACTAGTAGCTATGTGTTTGATCTCTCTCTCTTGTGATCTTGGTAGGGCACGTTCTTGATGTACCATGAGCTTTGTTAATATAGTGGAAGCATATGGTGTTCTTCCCTCTCTATATTTGTTGTGATGAATTGAGTCTTGCTCTTTGAGGTTTCATTGTTATCAGATTGAATGTTTTGGATTTGAGATCACTTGATGTATGTCTTGCATGCGGATACCCATGGTGACAATGGGGTATTCTATTGAGTTACTTGATATATGTTTTGGTAATCAACTTGCGGATTCCCGTGATGACATTGGGGCAATCTAGGCACAAAGGTTGATACATAATTTCATCCTACTTTATCCAATAGGAACTTTGGAGTGATTCTTTGTCGTACATTGAGGGATGGTTATATGATTAATTATGCTAGCACTGTTGAGAGATTGGCTAGTGAAAGTATGAACCCTAGGCCTTGTTCCAAAGCATTGATATACCATTTTGCTCGTTGTTTGCTACTTGTTACCTTGTTGTGTTTTAATTGTTTAGATTATAGAAACCTATTTCTACCATCCATATTACACTTGTATCACCATCTCTTCGCCGAACTAGTGCACCTATACAATTGACAACTATATTGGGTGTGTTGGGGACACAAGAGACTCTTTGTATTTTGATTGTAGGGTTGATTTAGCAGGAACATATTCATCCTACACCTCCCACGTATTGATAAACCTTAGGTCATCCCCTTGAGAGAAATTTGTTGTTGTCCTAGAAAACTCTGCTCTTGGAGGCCCAACAGAGTCTACAAGAAGAATAGTTGCATATTAGACATCAACTTCCATGACCATGCTGGTTTGGAGTAGGGAAGGAGGTGGTCCATGTGAGGTTCTGGGGTGGTTGAAGCTATGTTGCGCAGCAAAGCAACACCAGGTGGAGACGAGTCATGAGGAGAGAAGAGAGAAATGGAAGGAGGGGTGTGTCAGACCTGCCGGTCGCCGTCGAGGAGTGGAGCAAGAGCTGGGTGGCCCTTTTGATGGATGTCGTCCATGCGTTGTGCGAGGGCGCAGTCGGAGAAGAGGAACATGTGCAGCGATGCAGCACTGAACAAGGGGCCGAGGCCATGCCAGGGGGTGGCGTAGCAGCGGTTGGGGCAACAGATGGTAGAGAAGCTCGGGGCAAGCCATCGGCTCGAGGTGAGGGGAGCAGATGGCCGAGGCGGTGGCCCCGTCGAGGGGTGGAGGTCGGGTGCTGGCGGCGCAGCAGCCCTAGCAAGAAGAGAAGGGGGCCGGTGGAGTCAAGGCAAGGCGGTGGAGGACATGGGAATTGGGCGCGTGTGGCTTTCCTTGCGCGTGGGTATGACATCACGATGGGGATCGAGAGGGATTGATAGAGCGTGGTGATTTGGGTAGGAGGCAGCGCTGTTAGGAGGACAAGAGGGGATCAAGGGAGTGAGAGAGATGAGGGAGTGTTTGACATGAGAAAAATCTTAAAACACTCCATGAGAAGGGAAGAGGAGTATGGATTTCTCTCATGCACCGGGGAAACAAATGCGGGCATGCCAGTGTACCATGGTACACATTGAAAACAAAGAGATGGGAACGGTATTTGATTAATCTCAAGGATAACAAATACAATTCCCGATATGCGCTCTGTGGCCTACTAGCGCAGCCTGCCAGACTAGCGATGTGCGGTCTCCTGGTTCCCGGGGCCTTGGAAGGCTCACGGTTAATTACTCCCATAGGTTGCTCTACAAGATACCTCTGATAAAGCCGTGTGATCGTCTTCGTCGTCTTTGCTTCGCAATCTCCATACACGTTGATGATGGGGTGTGTGGTGTGGGCAGTGGCAAAGCTCGTGTCCTCGTCGGTACACGTGTCGCTCGAAACATAGCTTTATGCTAGCCATGTCCGCCCTCGTCGTCGCGCCTCGTCGGTCTTGACAACGTTGATGTAGTCGGTGTTGGAGTAGCATGGATCCTGTGTGGCTCAGACTTCTTGATGATATAGCGGCTTCGTCAGGGTACGCAAGGGGTTGCCTCGCGGGAGTATTCTTTTGTGGAGATCGGCGTCGGTGTAAAACCAACACATGCTTGCATCGGCATGGCCGGTGTGGTTGGTGCCTCGTCTCGACTTGACGCCAAGCTTATGGCAGTCTGCAAAGACAAAGACTCCGCCTCATGAGGTCGTGCAAGGTAACATCTTAGAGGGGCATGGTAGATACCTCCTCTTGGATAGATAACGTATTCGGTGGTCTGCCGAAGCAAGGATCACAACGCAGGAACGTAAAAAGTTAACATCATGGAGGAGCGTGGTTGATGCCCCGTCTTAGCTAGATGCCGTATTCGGTGGTCCGCTGAAAGTGCGTTAAGTCGACTAGAGGGGGTGAATAGGCGATTTTTACAAATTCGTCACTGAGGAATTTCAGGGTGAGGAAATTCCTAAGTCACGAACAACTAGCAGCGGAATAAGTTCTCAGGTATAAGCATAACAGAGCAACAGCATACTCATCATGATGAAATAAAAACTAACACAAAGTACAGAAAACGTAAACACAGGATAAGCAGGCTGAAGACAATGTGACTGAACAAATTGGATTAAGGAAATAGAGAAAGTCTTCAGTCAAAGTCTTCAAACAGTATGATCAGGTTCATCAACGCATGAGTGAGGAAATGAAAGGGTTGAGGAAATAGAACCAGTAGGCTTGGTGAAGACAATGATTTGGTAGACCAATTCCAACTGCTGTAACAATTGTACGTCCGGTTGGAGCGGCTGAGTATTTAAATTCGAGGACACACAGTCCTCACCGTATTCTCGTTGAGCTAAGATCACACAAACCTCTCCCAACACTCGTGGTAAGTCTTCACAGGTGACTTCCAAACCTTCACAGACTTGGTCACTCGGCGATCCACAATTCCTCTTGGATGCTCAGACCGTGATGCCTAACCGTCTGGAGGATACACAGTCCTCAAAGGTAACAAGCATCGGTTCCACACAGGAAAAATCTCTTCAATGATGCTCAATCACTTTGGGTTTGTAGGTGTTTGGGTTTGGGATTTGGGTTTTCCTCACTTGATGATTTTCGCTCAAAGTCCCCGGAGGATGGGATGCACTCAATTGACAAGTGTCAGTTTCTCTCAGAGCAGCCAACCAGCTAGTGGTTGTAGGGGCGGCTATTTATAGCCTAGGGAGCAGCCCGACATGATAAGACATAAATGCCCTTCAATGATATGACCGTTAGGTGGTAGGATATTTTGGACAGCTGGTGCATAGCACAACAACGATCAGATTTGAGGTTTGAATTCCTCAGGGCTATCATGTTCCTCATCGTGTAGCAATCCGCACTGGCGAATTCCTAACTCCTCAGTCAGGACAAATTCCACAGAGACCAGAAGATCTTCGTCTCTGTCACTGAAGAAATTGACTGAACTGATATGAGATTTCCAATGGCTTCACTCAAAAGGATTGGGTAGGTGTAGGATTTTGAGATGAGCATCACTTGGAAATCAGTTTCCTTAGTATTACCTCGACCCCCTTTAACAGTATGGTGTTTCCTATGACTCAAGAAAGAGAAAATGAAACTACGAAAACAAAAGTCTTCACGCTTCATAATCCTCGCATGAATATCGAAGTCTTCAAGGTCACACTAATTTCTTCACTTTCAAAGTCTTCAGGAGAACCAAAGTCTTTAGCTGAAGACATTCATTTTTAGGGGTCGACATTCATTGTAAATATCGAACTCCTCATCGACTCATAGAACCTGTGTACACTCACAAACATATTAGTCCCTTAACATATAAGTCTTTAATACACCAAAATCACTAAGGGGCACCAGATGCACTTACAATCTCCCCCTTTTTGGTGATTGATGACAATATAGGTTAAGTTTTCAATGGGGATAAACATATGAATTGAAAGTTCTCAATATTGAGGAATTTGATTGCAAGATATAGAAGAACTCCCCCTGAAGATGTGCATAGTGAGGAATTTGCTTCTGAAGTAATGCACATTTGAAGAGTAGAATCATGGAGATCTCCCCCTATATCTGGTAATTCATACACGCATTTAACATATCGAATGAAGAATTTGAAATGCATGATGAAATATGGTGACTGATGTAATTCAGCATGCGTGCATAACATACATGAGGAAATGGCATGCAGAAAACATAGCAAAAGTATCGGTCACCATCGGACTTCAACAAACACTTTAGAAGAGCGAGAGTTGCAACTTAACAAAAAAAACACCCATAGAGATAGACCCGCTAGAAAACTAACTCAAATTTCTCCCCCTGTGTCATCAAATGACCAAAAGGGATGAAAAGTGAGGACTAACGCCCCTGAAGAATATCATCACGAGGTTGATGGAGGAGCGCCTGTGTTGTTGGGGTCGGTTGTTGGAGTAGGGCCTGCCGCAGTGTCATCCAAATCTTCATTTTCATCGGTCCCGCGCGACGAAGAATAGGAGCTAGGCACCAAGGGAGGAACTTTGACTTTCTTGAATTTCTTCGTCGGTCGCTTAGACCAGCTGAAGTCCTGCTTGAAGCCCATCTGCTTGAGATCTTCATCACCATAGAGATGAGTCAGAATAG
The DNA here is from genome assembly GCA_963921465.1 of Triticum timopheevii. Lineage (NCBI taxonomy): Eukaryota > Viridiplantae > Streptophyta > Magnoliopsida > Poales > Poaceae > Triticum > Triticum timopheevii. Next base: position 277,199,616 of record OY997266.1, on the reverse strand, counting down.
CCCAGGTGCGATCAAAAACTTCATGGAGGTAGTAGTGGTTCCTCTTCACTGAATTGTGTGTAGCAGTCATGTTGTGAAGAATTGAACCAAACTAACGCTTGACCCATTTGTGGTTGCGATCGACCTTCTGATGAAGACTGAGGAGAAGCTCGCGATCAGTCATCACCCTTGGAGCTGTGCCTTGAGGATTTTGCTTGGAAGCATTGGCGCAGAATCATGAGTGGCAGAGTCATCATTGGTGGAATACGAGGCATCTTTGCGGAACTATCCATCCAATGGATGAATGCCTTCATCAATGATAGAAGTGGCCTTGCCCTTTCCATCAGCTGAGGAAAATGTCTGCTTGAGGACTTCAATGGGGGGCAAGTAACTACCATGGTTGAGTGTGTCAGCCTTGTAATTGATTGAAGACCTTGATCTGAGGAAGCTCATAATCCAGGGAGCGTAAGGCTTCAATTCAAAGGGAGACAGAGCAACATTTGCCATAGTCTCCATGAAGAAGACATGGTAGTTTATTGGGATACCGTGCATGATATTGAACAACAAATTCTTCATGATACCAACAACTTCTTCATCATTTGAGTCGTGGCCTTTGATAGGACTCAATATCTTGGTCAGAATGCGATAGACAGTTTGTGGCACATGGATCAATTACTTCACGAGGAATTTGGTTCTTAGGGCTTGACCGGGCTTCAGCGGCTTCATCAATACTTGCATGAAGTGATCAGACAGCTCAGGTTCATGATATATACGACAAGCACCTTCAAGGGGAGGACTGACAGGTAGGGCATCAAGCAATTCAGAGGCTGGTGCCTTGAAGTGAGTGTTCTCTGTCATCCTGTCCAACACCCAGGAATTTACATCTTCGACATTTCCGATGATGTGCAGCATCGCATAGAACTGAAGAATGAGTTCTTGATTCCAATCACATATGTCGGTTCATAAGTTGAGCAGTCAGCGTCATGAAGAACACTGAGGACAAGTGTGAAGCACAGCAGCGATTCCATATCCACATGAGGAATATGCTCATGGTCGAAGACTTTGTCCTTATCGAAAAGCAGTGAAGAATAGAAAATGTCTTGGCTGACAGTCCAGAAACGCTTCCTTCTCAGACGAGCAGAGTCATATGGGTTGTAGTCGGTGAAGAACACATGCTCATGGAAGAAGTCATCAGCCTTGAATTTTGGCGTCTTTGAGAATGGATTCTTCGGCTTCGGCTGAGGAGTATCAGTCAATTGCAGCACGACCTCAGGAATCACAGTCTCTGGAGCCGCAGGCTGAGGAATTTCAGTTTCTGCTTCAGTAGCAGCCTGGGTCTCCATTTCTTCGGCAACTTTGTCATCAGCACTAGTGGCTGGAATTTCTTCAGGAATGGAAGGCGTAGTGCGAATTTCATTAGAGCCCATTTTAACTTCAGTAGGTACTTGGGACTGAGGAATTTGTTGCAGTGGCGTGAACAAGGGAGAGTTGGGGTGCTAACTTCCCCAAAAGTCATCATTCATCACAGGTGTGGTGCTCCCGTTGTCCACGTCTTCAGCTTCTTCCATTTCTTCAACGCCTGCCTCTTCAGCCGTGAACTGAGGCATGGGCGATGATACCAGATGAGTTGAAGTGATATTGTCAACTTCAATTTCTTCATCCATCTGCTCTGTCGAAGCATCAGAAGGATTTTCTTCATCAGATTCACTAGGAATCACATAATCTTCACCAAACAGAATGATTTCCTTTGATGGCATGCTTGAAAGAGGAACAACATCAATTGGATTTTCAAATGAGCTGGTCAAAGTCTTCGCCTTCTTAGGAGCAGAAGACTCTAACGAAGTAGGTGCTTTCCTTTTCTTCAGTGCAGCTCCCTCCGCAGCCTTGGTCTTCTTCACTTCTAATGCAGAAGGAAGAATTGGACTTGATGTTGGTGTTGGTGCAGGAGGAGCAGCGGAGATTGGTGCAATTTCTTGAGGCACAACTGATGCAATTGTCCTGACTTGTTCAGCTTCTTCAGGCGCAGCTTCAGATGCTTCAGATGGCCTGTCTTGTTCTTCAGGCGCAACACTAGTGGTTGCCCTGGTAATTTCTTCAGTAGCTGGAATAGCTTCATCAGCCCTGGTGCTTGCAGTTTCATCAGCAGCCTGATTTTCATCAGCGATGCTGGCATGTTCTTCAGTTGGCTGGGCAGATGCTTCAGCCTGGGGAATTTCAATGTGCATCGGATCAGCAACATTTGAAGTGAGTCCCTTCACCATTTTGATGAATCTGACTTTGGCTCCTAGCCATTCTGCCTTGTAGGCGTCAAATTCATCGCTAAGCCTTTTGATCTCAGATTGCAGAGCAATGAGTTGTTCACGCAATAGCGTAAGAACGTTGTCCTTCAGATAACGTTGTTTCTTGTACTAGGCTTTCTTCACAGATCTGGCTTGTTCATATTTCCATTTCTCTTCAGAGATGAAAGTCATCAACATGTGACTTTGACCAGGTGTGAGGTTTAACTCTAGCAAAGGAGTGTCTGGGTCTTTGTGCCAGAGGTCAATGAGGTCCAGGATCTTCTTCGGATCCAACAGGAGGGGCACAGCACTGCCCTTGGCTCTAGCGGCCCTTTGCTATCTGTCCTCGATGATTTCGGCCAATTCTTCATCATCAGCTTGGTCATCATCTGACGATACTTGGAAGGTAACTTGCTCCTTGTGAGGACTTGGTTTTGTGCCTCGTCCAGCAGTGGCCTTGGTCTTTAGCAAAGTGGGGCCTTTGGAAGACTAAGGAGGAGCTGAAGAACTTGCAGAAGCTTCTGAGGCAATTGAGATGCCTGTGGTCCTTTGGCAAGTGGCGAGATGCACAGGTGCCGAGGACTTTGCCGGAGAAGCTGAGGGTTTTGCAACCTGAGGAACTAGAGCAGCTTGAGGAATATGTCGTGAGGGCATAGGTGTGCTTGGCCGTGAGGGCATTGCTGAACTTGGCCGTGAGGGCATTGCTGAGCAAGTTGGTTTGCGTGCAGGCTTCTTAGGCATAGCCTTCTTGCTTGTGGAGGCCTCAGCAGCGGCAGCAGCAGAGTCTTCATTAAATTTCCTCACTGCTTCTTTGGCCTGTTTGGCCAACTTGGCTTGACACTTGGCCCATTCACCAGCATAGTCCTCACCGCGCTTGAGGCTAGTGGGATCAGCAATTTTGCCAGGTACCAACGGAGGTCTTGGGCAAGGAGGGTTTAGAGCGAATTTCTTCATGTACTTTGGAGTAACATATCTGTACTCCCACCATTCCCGTGCCCATCTTCGTTCAATTTTCTGTATGCGCACCTTACGCTCATTCTTTGTCTCCTTTCCATGAGTTGCCTCATCAGGTGTGCAATACCTTGCATAGATGTCAGCAGGGATCTCAAAAAGCAGTGTTGACTTCCAGTTTCTTCCCTCCCTTCTGAGTTTCTTTCCATCTGCCATTTTCTTCAGCTGAGGATTTTGAACTATTGAGTTCTATGAAGAAGTATGCAGCTTTTCTTCGAGGAACGCTGAAAATGAGTTAAGTTGATGATAACCTAGTGATTCAGTAGCAGACATGTGTACCTGTGAATAGAGTATAGGTGCGAAGAATTTGGAGAGGTCATATGCGTTCTCAGAAGTTTTTGCAAAACGGAACAAGTTTGAGTAAATTGACCAGATATGTCTTGAAGAATTTCACTAAGCGTTCTTTGACTTAGGTCCCAGAGTTGTATGGATTGTGAAATTCACACAATTGAGGAATCTTGAGGAAAAATGTCACTTAGAGAAACAGATCAACAACAGATGATTGTGCGAGGTGTTTAGAGTGTGTAAGTTGAAGAACAAACACCTTTTGAAGATTTTATGGAAATCATCAGATTCAACAAAGGCACTAAAAGTAACTTTTAATTACCCTTGACGAAGAACACGATGAACTAAGAGTATAGATTTGGAAGTTCATCTATCCAGATCTTCCATGCCCTAACTTGGCAGAGGAAGACGGCTATGGCGGCGGCGGAGTGAAGATGTCCGCGGCTGGTGCGAGTACGATGGCGACGAGGTCGAGGCAGTGAAGCTCTTCCTCACTGACATCGATGAAGGTAGCGACAACACTAGGGCTTGAGAGCTCGAGCGAGGGGAGTGAAATCGAGCGGGGTAAATGCAGTCTGAGGAGGGTGAGGGGTATTTATAGCCGAGGTGAAAAATCGCTCGCCCGAGGAAAATGGACGAACGTGAATGAGGAAATGAAAGGGTTGAGGAAATAGAACCAGTAGGCTTGGTGAATACAATGATTTGGTAGACCAGTTCCAACTACTATGACAGTTGTATGTCTGGATGGAGCGGCTGAGTATTTAAACTCGAGGACACACAGTCCCGGACACACAGTCCTCACTGTATTCTCCTTGAGCTAAGATCACACAGACCTCGCCCGAAACTCGTGGTAAGTCTTCACAGGTGACTTCCAAACCTTCATAGACTTGGTCACTTGGCGATCCACAATTCCTCTTGGATGCTCAGACCGTGACGCCAAACCATCTGGAGGATACACAGTCCTCAAAGGTAATAAGCATCAGTTCCACATAGGAACAATCTCTTCGGTGATGCTCAATCACTTTGGGTTTGTAGGTGTTTGGGTTTGGGATTTGGGTTTTCCTCACTTGATGATTTCCGCTCAAAGTCCTCGGAGGATGGGATGCTCTCAATTGACAAGTGTCAGTATCTCTCAGATCAGCCAACTAGCTAGTGGTTGTAGGGGGCGACTATTTATAGCCTCGGGAGCAGCCCGACATGATAAGACATAAATGCCCTTCAATGATATGACCGTTAGGTGGTAGGATATTTTGGACAACTGGCGCATAGCATAGCAACGGTCGGATTTGAGGTTTGAATTCCTCAGGGCTATCATGTTCCTCACTGTGTAGGCAATCCGCACTGGCAAATTCCTAACTCCTCAGTCAGGACAAATTCCTCGGAGACCAGAAGATCTTAATCTCTATCACTGAAGAAATTGACTGAACTGATATGAGATTTCCAATGGCTTCACTCGAAAGGATTGGGTAGGTGTAGGATTTTGAGATGAGCATCACTTGGAAATCAGTTTCCTTAGTATTACCTCGACCCCTTTTAACAGTACGGTGTTTCCTATGACTCAAGAAAGATAAAATGAAACTACGATAACAAAAGTCTTCATGCTTCATAATCCTCGCATGAATGTCCAAGTCTTCAAGGTCGCACCAATTTCTTCACTTTCTTAGTCTTCAGGAGAACCAAAGTCTTGAGCTGAAGACATTCATTTTTAGGGGTCGACATTCATTGTAAATATCAAACTTCTCATCGACTTATACGGCATGTGTACACTCACAAACATATTAGTCCCTTAACCTATAAGTCTTCAATACACCAAAACCACTAAGGGGCACTAGATGCACTTACATCCGCTAAGACAAGGAGCATGTCGTCCGTACGACGATGAGACCTGTATGAAACGAAGGGTGCACCTCATCTCGGCTGGACGCCGTATTCGGTGGTCCACCAAGACAAGGGCAAAACATCACGGTGTCGAAGAAAAATGGCATCATGGAGTGGCATGGTTGATGCCTCGTCTCAGCTAGACGTCGTATTCGGTGGTCTGCTAAGACAAAGAGCATGCCACCCGTACGACGACGAGACATATGTGCAACAAAGGGTGCACCTCATCTCAGATGATGCCATATTCAATGGTCCACCAAGACAAGGGCACAACATTGTGGTGCTGAAGAAAGGTGGCGTCATGGTGGGGCGTGGTTGATACCTCGTCTCAACTAGATGCCGTATTCGCTGGTCTGCTAAGACAAAGAGCACGTCGCATGTACACCGACGAGACCTGTATGCAATGAAGGGTCCACCTCGTCTTAGTTGCACGCTGTATTCAGTGGTCCACCAAGACAAAGGAAACACATCGCGGAATCATGGTAATGGTCGGTGAAGATGTGTCATCATGTAGCGTCATCTTCTTCGTATCGCAGGCTCCATGTTGCAGGCAGCATCGAGGGTGTGTGTCATCCTCACGGGATCCGGGTTGCGGGCTCCCTCTTGTCGAGGTAGACATCGTGGTGTTGTTCCGCTAGCTCCATGCCTCCGTCGTATGCAGCACCGGCTTGATGACGTTGATGATGGGTGCCGTCTTGGCGGGCTCCGTATCGCCATCCTCCGCGGCACTGCAGCGACATCCTTGGGAGCTCCACACCTCCATCCTCCATGGCGCCTGTTTCATGACAAAGATGATGGGCGTCGTCCTAGCAAGCTCTGTGTCACCATCCTCTGTGGCACAACGGAGGGGTCCTCGCGAGCTCCATGCCGCCGTCCTCCGCGGCACCGGGTTGATGATGTTGCCGATGGGCCTGGCGGTGTCGATGTAATCTATTGGTCCGGCGGCGGCGTCCACTACCTCCATTATATCTTGTACGAGAAGAGCACCGCATCATCCGTGGCCACATCTGCTGGGTGTGTTGTCCGCCACCTCCATTGCATCTAGTATGAGACGACGGCCGCATCGTCCGCGGGCATCTCTGCCCGACGCTCGTCCACTCTCTCGATTGTACCTGGTACATGAAAAAAATATGTGCGTACCATAGAGAAGAGGGCATGCTAGCTCATGAAACATGATGCATCGCTCCATGGTTATTGCCGCCGGTGTATCCTCCGAGACTGTGAAGGCACCACTATGCACCGCCTTGGCGTACGCGTCGTGGCCACGGGCGCGTCCTCCACGGGCGCGTCTCCCTCCATCTGATACATGGAAGGCCGCCGCCGCCGCAGCGGCGCGTCCACTGCCGCGCTCTTGAGTTCTGACCTCGGGTGGTTCCCTGTTGAGTGTTTGTTGCTTGGCTCCTCTTGATGCATTCGTGCTTCCCACATGAAACCTGATAACACAATAAGACAAAGAAACAAAACACAGTTGAAGCCTCCAGCGAGACACTTCGTGCGTGCACCACCGTCTTCGAGGGTGTGTGCTTTGGCTTGGGTCAAAGGCGCATCATTGCCACTGCTGACACGTCGTCTAGCTTACGCAGCTTCTGAGTCATCATCTCGGCCGTCGCTTCTGATCGGTTGCGACGTCTCCTGGCTATCTCCGTCGGTGATGCTACAGCAAGGGGCACGTCTTCTCCACATCGACGCTGCCACCAGGACGTGTCACGCGTAGGTTCTGGTCTTGGTCAGGGGTGTGCGTGCCTGGCTCTTGCCCTCCTGCGTACCTGAAGACATGTATTTATAGGTTGGCTGGGTGCTAGGGCTGGATGGATGTCCAATGCCCACATCGCCAAGGTTTCCTTCTAATATTTTTCTTGAGGCACAAACCTGCACAAAGAAAAGGAAATACCCCAATACATTGCCTTGTTATTTATGTATTCCTTTCCGGTTCTTTTCTTTTGCTTCGAAATGTGCCGCAAAAGAACATGCTGGTTTTGCCTCATTGCATGTATATGTGTACAGATTTAATCCAATGGAGCACGCCGACTGGCTCATCACGACGAACAAAGGTCAAACCATGTGATATAGCCCATACGGATTCAATACAGTTCTGGGCCAAATAAACATTGTGTGTATTCAGGAACATATATACGCGCACTCGCCGGCCCACCATAGTTACTCGAATACGTATGTATTGTTTATGCACATGCATGGTATTTCGTACGTACATACACGAGCTTGCCGGCCGGTTGTAGATACTCAAATATGTACAAATACAGTGTCGTTAGGTATTTGACATTGCATGCATAGATTGATACTTGACACTGTGTGCACATGCATGTGTAGTCCATCAACCCAAGAGATGTGCACTGTGTGGACATGCATATTTCTCTCTCTCTCTCTTTTCTTCTTCTTACACTCTTGGGCACTCCTTGCTCATGCATGTATGCACGATGGCCAGAAAATAATTGCACAAGTTATTATTGGACAACTTCGTCTTTTAACCTCTCTCTATGTTCCTACTACTTTGTAGTGAAAGAAAAGAAACCTCATCGAACAAATGCCCCCTGGTCGAGTTGAGCTTGAGTGCAAAGCAAATCGAACTTGACTCGATGATTTATTTTCTTTTTCTTGGCACATGATTCATATGCAGCCTGAAGAAATGGTTCAGAGTCGACATCTCCGTGATGACGTGCGCGCCACTCCGGAGATGATTGATTAATAACAATCTGTCATAGTGTAGGTATGTCCATCCACACTTATGTTCTGTAGGGAGCTCGTTGGATCGCATAACACGCATGATGCCATTCAACAAAGCAACCCTATTCCGTCTTCATTCCATGGCGGAACATAATGCCTTGTGCTGAAAACAAAAGGATTTTTTACCAAACTCGCCGCGACCGTCTACCTGCAATGATGCCACCCGACTGGATCGGAGGGTTTCACAGATTTATGCTGGTCGCACTGGCGCATTGCACTGCTCCTATGATCTCCTTGTGTTGATGTAGGCAAGGCATTGGTAGACCATCGATAGCTCCCTATCATTGACTAAATCGTCACACCACTCATGGTGTGCCAATTCTGGTGGTATGCCGGGATGCCATCGGCCTTACGAATGATTAAGGGGTTGATGTTGCCCCCTTGCTTCATTGTTGTTGGAGATGGGGCCACGGAGACACATCGGAACCACCTTCATGAGTGCAGGTGTTGCCTCCTTGCATCCCTCGTGCGTGTCGGTGTAGACCATTGGTTACCGGGCTATCATCGGCGTTGTCAGGGATGCATGGGTATTGCTGCACCCAAACACCCATGACGTAGTTCGATGTACTGGTTGTTGTTTGAATGTCATCGACGATGACAGGGAGTGTCGTCGACGATGACAGGAAGTGCCTCTCCATGACTGCAAAAGATGTTGGAGAAGCACAACTAGAAACACTAAACAAAAACGGGCAGAAGAAAGAAAAAAGTTGTGTTTTTTTAAATGTTGGCTTTCCTGTTATACACCAGCTATTAGACGTGATATCCAGGAAGGCTACCGAAGGAACTTGTCATTGGGAACCTTTGAAAGACCTTGACGATTGTAACTCAACAACTAAAATAGCTTCGGTGAACGTGTATGAAGACGTCGTGTTTCGGGATGCTTCCGAGAGGCAACAAAAATTCATACTCTAGCCCATCGTCATACTGAGGGCCACCACAGCTAGACATGCCCCCTGCACATACCCCATGAACCCAGAGACTTGGGTATGGTAGGTTCAAGGCAAATGGTTTTGGGACAAAGGCTTGGCAATCTTTCTTCATGCATATTGAGGGGTCGTGAACAGTTACCTCCCGCCTTCCTTCCAGTGGGTTCCTTACTTCTTGGGAGCACTTGATAGCTTCTTTGACTGTTGGGATTTCTTTCTTGAATTTGCTTCTTGGAATTTTGGGATTTTATTACGATTGCTCACCCGGATGATTGATTGGTCGCGGACTTCCTGGACTTGCTTTGACATTCGGCTCAAACTTGTTGAGGACTCTTCTTCCAGGATTCTTCGGGGACCCACCTTGGGAACTTGGAAGGCAAATGTTCACCTCTGTGGACTAGGAAAAACCCTCTAGCACTTTATCTTGAGTTTCTGGTGGCGCGCCCAGGGTTGCCATGTGACTATGCACCAAACCAACTTGTGTTGGGTCAGGCAGCCCTCCATGATCTTTTCCTATAGTCTTCCCTGGAGTGGCGAGCCTCTGTGAACACGAGACATGCCAGGAAACATGAAGAGCGCGGGTCTCAATACTCAGAAGTTCCCAAGTAATCATCTCTGTTGCCTCTGGAAGCATACACCTGGTACGTGTCGTGCATTGTGGGTGTAGGAGCCGCTCCACCTGCAACTTGACACATTGTGCCACCCTTTAACAAGTTCTAGGGTAGCCAAAACTTCAATCAACAACATGGTGTGATAGGGGAAAGCCCCTTTTTTGTTGTTGGACTTAGTCCGTAAAAATTGGGCAAAACTAGATATATCCATGAAATGCAAAGGAGAATGCATCATGGATCCGTTAGCCCACAGAAAAAGTTTCCGCAATGGAAATCTGGAAGGCAACAAAAGAGGCAAAGTTTTAAGAAAAATATTTTTTGAGGAACCTTCCGTTGATTGGGGGCATAGGTCGGACTCCCTGGGAATCGACGAGTTGGTATGCTACCCCGTCGTAGACTTGCTCGATGACGTATGGTCCTTCCCACTTTTGCTCAAACTTGCCCTTCGTCCTGTGCATCACGACGATGGGCCGCCTGAGCACAAGGACCAACTCGTGTTTTCAAAAGACGTGTTGCTTGACGAGCTTGTCGTAAGCTCTCACCATATTCTGGCGGTCAAGCTCCAGGTTCTGTAGGGCATGAAGTCGCCCCTCTTCAAGGGCGACGAGCTCCTGAAACCGCAGTTGTACATGTTCATCGTGGGTTCATCTTGGATAGCCACCCTCAAAGAGGGTAGCTGGACCTCTAGTGGTAGGACTGCCTCACTCCCCTGAACGAGAGAAAACGGAGTCGCCTGTGTTGGGGTACGGACTATGTTGCGGTACGCCCATAAGGACTCAAAGAGATGGTCATGCCAGTCTCTCCTATTCCTTGTCACCGTCATCTTGAGTATCTTGCCGAGCGTCTTGTTGAAAGCCTCGATTGCACCGTTAGGTTGAGGGTAGTAGCCGGTGGAGTAGTTCCACTTGATCTTGTACTTCTCCGTGAACCTATACATCTTGTTGGACTTGAAGGCCTTGCCATTGTCGGAGGTGATCCGATGGGGTATCCGAAATCGATATATGATGTTTTGCTCTAGGAAGTTGATGATGTTGTCACTCTTCACCTCCCGTAGCGGAACAGCTTCCGCGCACTTTGAGAAGTAGTCCATCGCGGCGACCATGAAGCGATGCCCCCTGGAAGATGGAGGGTCGATAGGGACGATGACATCGATTCCCCAAGCATCGAATGGCCAAGAGGGAATGGCAGGGTGAAGAGGGATTGGTGGCTGGTGCTTGAAAACACCATGGACTTGGCAACTGTGGCATGATTTGGCGACCCGATGGCAGTCAGCCATAATGTTGGGCCAGTAGTATCCTGCTAGACGTATACTATGATACATTTTTGCTCCTCCTTGGTGCCCGCCACAAACTCCAAGGCGCAAATCTTGCAGGATCTTGTCGCCTTCACTTCGGTTGACGCATCGAAGTAGGACCTCCTGTCGATGTGAACGCCCGTATAGGACACCTGCTTCAAAAAGATAGAGAGGGAGTCGTCCTTGTAGTTGGCGCCTCAAGACGGGGTCGTCGGGGAGGCTCCCATGCTTGAAGTAGTCAAGGAAGGGTTGTAGCCACTCTCCCTCCTCTACGGCATTTGATGCGGAGCATCCCACGTTCATCCACATGTACACTCCGACTACTCTCCAAACCCCAAGTTAACATATGACGAGACCTCGAACAAACGCCATTGGACACAAGGTGAACTCGCTCCTCTCTGAACCTTCACTTTCTACATGTGAGACATGGCTACTACCTCCAACATGTGTGCTATGCATGATCAGGTACTTAGAGGAAAGCCACGGAGCCACCACAACCAACGGAAGAGCTAGCGAGGACGCCAAGTACAAGGATCAAGAAGAAGAGCTACTTCAGAAGCTACAGGATCCGGACGACCGGCCTATCCCGGACGTCCGACCCCTGGAGGTCGCTACAGCCCCAGGAAAACAGGCCAGCAGAAGCAACAGCGGCTGGACGTCCGACCAGGACCGGACGTTCGATGACTCTCAGGCTCCGGACGACCGGCCCCCTCCGGACAACCGTGCCAGCGACCACACAACCGAATTTACGGACATCCGAGAATCTCCGGACGTCCGGACCTCCGCGAGCCTCCGGACGACCGACGCCTTATGGACATCCGACCCCTGGCTGTGTCCAGTTGCGGGCTGAGGCCCATGTCCCCCTTCACTTCGCCCCTCTTTTGCACTTAGATTATAAATAGACCTCCTCCTCCTCCTAGAGAGGGTGAGCTAAGGATTAGCTCATTTGAGATAGAGCTTTGCTCATCCATACGGATCTCCTCCTCGTGAGAGACCGCGGCCTCTTCGGAGAAGATCCACCATGGATTCAAGACCCCTTCACGGGAAGATCCCTCGTGGATTCAAGACCTCCTCTCGGAGATGAGCTACCGCCACTTGTATCGTCCTTTGTTGGATTTGGACCATGAATCTCTTTGTGTTCCTTGGATCTAGCACATGTGTGATCATATTCGTGTTGGTTGAGTGTTTTTCTCTTGTGTTCCCCCGTGATTTCCCCAGTTTCCTTCCGCGCGTTCTTCGTGTTCCTCGTAGGGATCCTCTCCAAACGTGAAACACCGGCCCCTAGGGTTCCGCCCTAGATCATATTGGTATCATGAGCCATGTTGATCACGTTTTTGGAGCCCCTACCCTTTGTTTTCTAGCTTGATTTTGTTGATTTCGTCCTAAATCCAAAAATCCCCACCAAAAATAACCCAATATTTTTTTTGTGATTTGTTGGTTTGATGATGTTTTGTTGATTTTGATCCACGGATTTTCTTGGTTTCAAGTGGATCTAGCATTTCCCCAAGTTTCCCCATCTTTCATGCACGAAATCTCGTCAATTTTGACCCCAAAATCTCCATTTTCCGCCCAAAATCGCGCCCCCGAACTCGCATCTCGCGTTGACCCCGACACACCGGACGACCGGTGTTTTACGGACGTCTGGACCCCCCTTGAAGCCCCGGACGACCGGAACCACCATTCCAGAACGTCCGACGACCGGATTTCCGAGCCTTCACGGACGTCCGACGATCGGACATCCTACCTTTCCCGGACGTCCGTAACGTGTAGTTTCAGACTTCGGTTGATTTTTCGTTTCGTCCATAACTAATTCATCCGAACTCCGATTTTGACGTTCTTTAGCTCGTTTTGAAGCTCTTGACACCCCCCTTCCCACAAAAATACCACCAACACCATTTGACTCCATAAAATTTTAAAAAAATTGGCACGTTTTCCTAGGCCCTCCACCATATCATCCGCATAGCCACCACCTACTTTCGCAACTTAACCCATTTTGCTTGCCATAGCATTAGTGGTTGCTTGAGTAGTGATTCGAGTCTCCTAAGGTGTTTCGGCTACTTAGGGACGATTGCTTCTTCATCAACCACCACCACCACTTCCGCATAGGCTTACCCACCATACACTTCCACCCCAACTTAACCCAATTTTGTTTGAGCTTGTTTGAGTTGTGGCTTGTGTCTCCTAAGGTGTTTCGGCTACTTAGGGACGGCAACTTCAACTCCGACACGTGTATAGTCCATCATTTCACTTCCACATTGCCAAGTGCAAACCACCACCACTCTCCACTACCACCATTTTGACATTTGACGTTTGAGATTTTGAGTTTGCGGTTTTTCCGTTTCCTAGGGTGTTTCGGCAAACTAGGAACGGGTCGACATCGGCAATACCGCCTCTCATCATCGCCACGGACGATAACCTCTATATCATCTTGGTATCGTGGTATCCCTCCCTTGTATATTCCCCTTGCCATTGCATTGTTAACCCCTAGCCCATTTTGTGTTACTTGCCTATCGAGACTAGCCATTTGAGTATTGCCGGCAACGTTACTTGTGCACATTAGTGATCATACTTCCCATAGCATACATACCATATCATCGTGGTGCATATATTGGTATCATATCTTGTGTCACAAGTTTGTTCCCGCATATACACAATTGCTATCTTGGTTTGTGCATTGTGCAAAAGTGGCCACACAAAAAAAAAGAGAATAAAGCTTTTAAGAAAAAGAAAGAGAGAACAAAGAGCTTGTAAGCAAGTGCCATAGCATCATACCACATTGCATATAAGATTGTCATATCCGATCATCTTGGATCATCTTGAGAGGAACACCGGGAACCATACATACATAGCATACTTTGGATAGAAAGTTTATCCATTTTGCATCTTATAGGTTGTGCACAAGTGTCGTATCCGCCTATTGAGCAATCGTGCTAGCGTCTCTCTTGAGTTGTGCAACACGAGTGTTTTCCATGGATTCCACATTTTGTGCTCATTCCTTGGTTGCACGACCCCATTTATCTATCCGTGTGTGTGTGTTTCCGTGTGGAATTTATTGCTATTGGTCCATTTGTTTTACTTGCAAATTTGTGAATCTCTTTCAACATTATTGAATCTTGCTAACATTTTGCATCAAATTTTTGTGCCACTATCCTCACTGAGCTCCACTATAAGCTTTACTTGTGTAGGTGTGAGAACCGACAAGAATTGGTACCAATTGTGCTATTTCCTTGTTACATCATTGAGTGATCATTGATCCATTTTCAACATCGGTCAAGGTACATTTGGTATAGTTCTTCTCTTTCTCCCACTCATACTTGCTCGAGTCTTGTGATGGATAGGCAAGGCATTTCATCTCCGGTCTTCGACAACCATGACGGCGTGAACAACTACAACACCAAAGCGTCCATCTTCGATCTACAACAACAAATGCAAGGCGCACAATCAAGATTGCGAGAGCGCATCGAGAACTTCTCCATTGACATTTTTCACTCCGAAGCAAGGAAAAGGGACTACATCGACAAGAAGCTTTCCGCACAAAAAGAGGAGCAAGATGCAAGCATGGAGGAGATTAGAGCCTTGATCAAGTCTTCTTCCCCTTCATCATCTTCAAGGCGGCGACATTCAAGCCACAAGTCTACGGAGCGCGAACACTATGCAAGCGCAAGTCGTCCATGTCATCATCTACATGGCGAGCACCATCACGTTTGTGATCAACATCGTCATGAAGGGAAAGTCACCTCCAAGCATCATGTGCACGACGACGACGAACGCCTATGAGCTCAAGCACGACAACGACATCATCATCATGAAGTTCCTCCACAAGCACAAATGCACAAGTCCCAACAAGCCCTACTTCACGCCAAGTCCAAGCTTCAATAGCAAAAGAGAAGACCGCGAGACGAGCACCACCAAGACGGAGATACGGCTACATCAACCACTTCGGCATCTTCGCCAAGTGTTCTCAAGGCATCTTCGCCTACTTCCCACGAGTACGCCTACAATGACTTCATCAGGTCCAAGGCGACCACCTACAAATGAGGATGTCACTTCCATCTTCGGAAGCCCCTCAAGAAAGATGCCCGAGCATGGGAAACTCCCTTCGATCATGGAGAAGAGCTACGAGGTGCCACATCATATGGGCCTCCTACAACAAGATGACAAGACGGTCGAGCAAGGGCCATCCCCTTCGACCACGGCGACGAGCGCGAACCTCTTCAACAACATCAAGGCGGCACCCATATTGGACTCATACTCCGAGTCAACCTACGCGGCCGCGCATGGAGACATTTGCACCTACACCTCTTCGACACCCACATATCTTGAGATGGCCCATTTGTCATGTGAGGAGAGCCACCACCCCATGAGAGAGTTGAGTGACTCCACCATATGTGACATTGAGAGCATTTCCTTTGAGAGGATGAGGGTGACCACCACTAGCCCCACACATGAAAGCATGCCACACATCCTATGTGAGGTTGAGCACCATTTGAGTGACTCCACCAACCATATGAGTGAGAGCATCCTTGAGGGAGTGAGTGAGCCACAACACTTAGTGAGTGAGGTAGTTGACACGGCACGTGAGGCCACTATGATTTCTGACGACTTAACCTCTACTCCTAGTGTGTTTTCTTCTTTGGTGCTAGGTCTCCTACATGACAACATGCCTACCCTCAATGAGTCCATCCCTCTAATGGGAAAACCGATGGCCATGGTGGACGATGATGCACCCCCCACATGGTTCCATCAAGATGACGATAACCATGACTTGGTCTTCAACACCTCACCTACAACACATGAGCGATGCTCCAAAGGTAACATAGGTGATGGTGCTTCTCTTGTCCCACTAGTGGACTCTCTTGACATCGATTGCTCCCATGATGTTCACCCACCTATTCCCAAGCTTCATGATAGTGAGACTTCTTCATGCCTTGACTTACTTATTTATGATAAATATGATGATGAGCATGTTGAGTTGCCTAGTTGTGATGCTATGCTCCATCGTATATCATGTGAAAATTCTATTGGCACATCATGTTTGACAATCCATTGAACTTGTCATATGCTATGAGTGAGATCTCCCATATTGCATCATTACAATCTCAACATAGTAACTATGCATGCCCCGTTAAAATAAATCCCATTTGCACTTATGTCATAGATGACGAGATGACGGTCATTGGCTTTTGTTTTTCATGTGATGATATTGCCATGCTTCCTTTACATGATTTGTGCAATTCATATACTATGCCATGCCATGATCACATTGAACCAAATATGCATTGTTTTGGATGTTGTCAATATACCATGCACACACAATTTTCCCTTTGCCTTTGTTTTGTGTAGGTACTCACATATACTCGTCAACCTCTCAATCCCAAGAGTTGACGAAACGAGCTCTTGAGAGCAATGATGACTTGGGATCCCGTGGACTATCCTTACTAATGTTCTATTTGCGCAACGACTACCCCGCATCTCTTTTACTTGGCTCTCACACGGCTATGGGCTATTTACCACTTGTCACCTTATGCCCATACTATCGTGTTCACTTTGCATGTTATGCCTCTTTACATGATTTTGCCATGCAATTGTGACCCTTGCTTGCATCTACCCATGATTCACCATTATGATATTCCTATGTGTATTTGCATGCTTGGTGGAGATCCTTGTTGCTATTGCCATGATTTCTTTGTGCCCCATGTTATTGATGCTTGTTATGTTGGGAGAGTCATGATGCCCCATTGCTATTTACATATGGATTCTCACCAATACATTGATGATATTTTTCTCATATCTTGCTTTCATGCTTGTGGTATGTCATGTGCATTATTCATGCCCACTATTTGCAAACATGACATGCTTGCCATGATTTCCTCTAGTATGTTGCATCTTCACACTACTAGTTTGCTTGACTTGATCGCTATGATTGCTTGCTATGTTGCATCACCCACGTTCCACTATTACTTGCTTTCTTGGGTTGATGACATATATGTTGATGCCTCTCACTTGATTTGTCATGATCATTGCCTCTTGTCTCCATTAGTTGCATCTCTCATATCACCTTGTATTGAATGCCAACTTGCTATGCTTATTGATCGTGGAGACTTGGAGATATTACTTGTGAAGAATGCTTGTTTGATTGAGCCTCTTGTATTTGGTTGTTCTTGCATCATATGATTCCATACTATGAAATGCTCCCTTGTCCTTTCTTATGATGAGCATGATGCATACACTTGTTGGGTATTTTACCACACGAATGATAGATTTTGCACTTCTGCTAACCTCATTTGTTTTTCTGAGTGTTTGCCATGTTCTTTCGTTTTGAAGGATTCACAAGGCATTACCGTCATGAGGCATATTGGTTATGTGAAGGCATACATGATGTGCAACTCCAACATCTTCGGGAACATTCTTGAGGTGAACTCCTTCTCTTTGAGCCATCCTCAAATACGCATATTGGATGGGTCACTCTTTCATAGTTGTTTCCTTCTTGTTGTCTACATGATACATCTCGCGAACGGAGGAGCAACATTGGAGATCGGCTCTATGGACCTTCACATTGAGGAGTGCTCGCACTTATTGGTTGCACCTTCAGAACTCTACTCTTGCCACGACATCGAGCATTGGTACACCAACACCTCCATATTTGTTGATTGTGCTCATACATGTCATGCTCGATGGACATATCATACTTACCACAAGTTTGCACCCCATGCATGGATTGACTCACATTATGATTGCCTTGTTGCATCTTGTATTCCCATGTCATCCATGATATATGAGCTTGTGCATTTCCTTAGCAAATTTGTTGTGATCTTCCTTGATGGCATATTCATACATCATGATCATATTGTCCACCATCAATTGCATGATAGCTTACACATATTGAGCATCCCTCAATGACATCATTTTGCACAATGGTAGAATTTGTCGCTTTGTGCACCATGATAATTATCCCATGAATGCCTTGCATATCATTCTATATCATCTTGATAAGCTTCATGCGCTTTGTCACGCATTATCCATTCACACGGACTCACGCTTAATTGATGGGCATTTTGTGTGCGCTAACCATTGTATTTCCGAGTGTCGCTTGTGTTTGCTCATTTTGCATGTACCACATACTGGAGACACCTTGGAGTACTTGGATTGCGTAATGCCTTCAACTCTGTCCAACTACTAGTCCATCCACGACAACCGTTTCCATGGTGATGAGGATCACGATCTGAGGTCGGATCTTTCCCGGGGGGGAGATGATGCGGAGCATCCCACGTTCATCCCCATGTACACTCCGACTACTCTCCAAACCCCAAGTGGGCATATGACGAGACCTCGAACAAATGCCATTGGACACAAGGTGAACTCGCTCCTCTCCGAACCTTCACTTTCTACATGTGAGACATGGCTACTACCTCCAACATGTGTGCTATGCATGATCAGGTACTTAGAGGAAAGCCACGGAGCCACCACAACCAACGGAAGAGCTAGTGAGGACGCCAAGTACAAGGATCAAGAAGAAGAGCTGCTTCGGAAGCTACAGGATCCGGATGACTGGCCCAGCCCGGACGTCCGACCCCTGGAGGTCGCTACAGCCCCATGAAAACAGGCCAGCAGAAGCTACAGTGGCCGGACGTCCGACCAGGACCGGACGTCCAATGATTCCCAGGCTCCGGACGACCGTGCCAGCGACCACAGAACCGAATTTACGGACATCTGAGAATCTCCGGACGTCTGGACCTCCGCGAGCCTCCGGACGACCGACGCCTTACGGACGTCCGACCCCTGGCTATGTATAGTTGCGGGCTGAGGCCCGTGTCCCCCTTCACTTCACCCCTCTTTTGCACTTAGACTATAAATAGACCTCCTCCTCATCCTAGAGAGGGTGATCAAAGGATTAGCTCATTTGAGATAGAGCTTTGCTCATCCATACGGATCTCCTCCTCGTGAGAGACCGTGGACTCTTCGGAGAAGATCCACCATGGATTCAAGACCCCTTCATGGGAAGATCCCTCGTGGATTCAAGACCTCCTCTCGGAGATGAGCTACCGCCACTTGTATCGTCCTTTGTTGGATTTGGACCGTGAATCTCTTTGTGTTCCTTGGATCTAGGACATGTGTGATCATATTCGTGTTGGTTGAGTGTTTTTCTCTTGTGTTCCCCCGTGATTTCCCCCATTTCCTTCCGCGCGTTCTTCGTGTTCCTCACAGGGATACTCTCCAAACGTGAAACACCGGACCCTAGGGTTCCGCCCTACATCAGCATTCGTCATGACGGTATTGACTTCGTACTCTGCCGGGATGAGCTCCACGACAGCCAGGAGTAGACACCTTTCTTCCATGTTCACCTACATTGTTTTATTATCTGGAAGCACCAATACCACTGCTAGTTTCACCAAGGCATCAGCAGGTGCATTCCTACTTCGCGGGACATGAAGCACTTCAACATGTTGAAATTTTCCCATTAGATTCTGGGCCGCGGAATAGTACGGCACCAGTTCAGGCTTGCGAACTACATAGATTTCATTGACTTAACGGATGATGAGTTGAGAGTCTCCATAAGCCCGCAACGAACAAACCTCCATGGAGAGCGCCAAGAGGAGGCCAAAGACGAGCGCCTCATACTCTGCTTCGTTGTTGGAGCATTCTTCCTTGAGGAGGGAGAGTGAGTGATACATCACCCATCCTTGTGGTGTCTTGAACACCAAACCTACACCGGCTCTGAGTCTTGGGGTACCATCGGGGTTGTAGTCCATGCGGGTGGCACCGTGAAAGTAGAGCTCCCACGATGCATCGAGGTTGACGTTGAATACCTCTTCATCAGGAAGGTCCGTGACAAGAGGAGAATCGTCTCGAATTGGGTGCGCTGCGAGAAACTCTGCCAAGGCTTGACCCTTGATTGCCTTTTGAGGCACAAAGGTGATGTCAAACTCCATCATGACGAGTGCCCATTTTCCAAGTCACCCCATGAGCGCGAACTGACTTAGAATGTACCTCACGGGGTCCTCCCTTGCGACGAGCTGGACTTCATGCTTCAGCGTGTAGTGCCTGAGCTTCTTCAAAGCAAAGATTAGGGCCAGGCACAACTTCTATATAGAAGAGTATTTTCGCTCAGCCCCCACCATGGTGCAGCTCAAGTAGTAATAGGCCACCTCCTTCCCTTCGTCATTGTTTTGGGTGAAGAAAGCGCCTATCGTAGTAGGTTATGCTGCAATTTATAGGATGAGTGGGCGCCCCGTTTACGGGAGCTGCCAAGACAGGTGGATTAAGGAGGTACCTTTTGATTTCATCGAATCCGCGTTGGCATCCTTCATCCCACACAAATGGAGCTCCTTTCTTCATGAGGCTTGAGAAGGGCTGGATGCGTCTGGAGAGGTTGGAGATGAAGTGCCGGATGTACGCTAGCTTCCCCTGCAATGACCCCAACTCCTTGAGATCTTGAGGCGGTGGCATGTCGTGGATGGCCTTGATCTTCTTAGGCTCGATCTCGATGCCTCGGTGATGAACAACAAAGCCGAGGAAGAGCCTTGACTAAACAGAAAAGGCACACTTCATCAGGTTCATCTTGAGTTGATGTTGACACAGCCGCTCAAAGACGACCCAAAGATCCTCCTGGTGGTGCTTGCGATCCTTGGTTTTGACTACCATGTCACCAACATAGCATTCAACTGAATGATGTGTCAAATCACCAAGAACGCATGTCATAGCACGCTGGTACATTGCACCGGCATTCTTCAGTCCGAATGGCATGATGGTGTAGTAGAAGTTTCCCTTCGGGGTCCTGAAAGCGGTGTCGATGGCGTCCGCAGGATCCGTCCTGATCTGGTTGTAGCCTGACGAACCAGCCATGAAGGAAAGTGCGCCGTGTCCTGTGGTAGAGTCAATGATGATCTCTGGGATTGGGAGAGGAAAGTCATCCTTTGGGCAAGCCTGATTCAAGTCACGGAAGTCCTGGCAGATTCGTATCTACCCGTTCTTCTTCTCCACCGGGACAATATTGGCGAGCCACCATGGGTACTTCGTCTCCTTGATGAAACCTGCAGTGACTAACTTGTTGACCTCCACGATGACATCGTTTTCGAGTTCTGGCTGTAACCATCACGGTTGCTGCTTGATGGGACGAAATCATGGGTCAATCGCCAACTTGTGTGTGGTGACACAAGGGTCCAAACCTAGCATCTCCTTGTAACTCCAAGTGACGCAGTCTCGGTACTCCATCAAGAAGCTTCGGTAGTCATGTCGCTCCTCTTCCATCAACGTGGTGCTAACAAAAGTGGGGCTTGGGTCATCCTATATTCCAAGGTTGAGTTGGACGAGCTCGTCGATGGTGGGATGTCCTCCATCTTCTAGCTCCTGAGGTGCTGATGTGGAGCTAAGTTCCTCTGCGTCACTTGACTCGCCGTTTGTCAGGACCCCAATCCTAAATCACACCGGTCTAGCATGTAACACATCATATCACTTTGCGGCCTCACGCACGGTATTCCCACGGGTGCCACCTTACCTGGCCCGGGACCGTTTGCGCCATTTGGCTCACGTATATGATAGTGTCACTAGCATCCATATGACAAAGAACCTGGGCCGACATGACTAGTCGTAAACCCAAGGTGGCGCTAACTTATAGGGATAGGCATACATGACCCAGCAACGACCGTGTCGATCAACAACGTATGAACCCAAGTCGTAGCAAGCTATAGGGACTTAAAGGAGCAACACGTGACATTTCCCCGAAGGGACAGACACAGGAACGAAGAAGGACACATGCCGCCCAACCTAAGTGTTCCGAAGCAGTAGCAAGCTACCATGGCTCAATGGAAGCACTAGGAGAAATTTCCCGGTAAGAGAGGCTACCAAGCATTTCAATAATCGTACACACAATATGCTTGATATGTGCAAATACAACATGGCATCACAACACTACTCTACAACTCAAGTATTTATTCAATAGGCTCCGAGGAGTGAGATATTACAAACATGGGTCTCATGACCCAACATTCAGAGCATACAAACAACGGAATCATAACATGTCTGAGTACAGACATCTACAAATGAAAAAGGACTGAGAAGCTTGACTATCTACAAGATCCTACCGAGGACACAAGATCGTAGATGAGGTAACAAGCTAAACGTCGAAGTCCACATGAAACTACTAGCGAGACCGAAGTCTCTCTGCAAAACATAAATTAAGCAAATGTGAGTACAAATGTACCCAGCAAGACTTACATCAGAACTAGCTACATATGCATCATTATCAACAAAGGGATGGTGGGGTTTAACTGCAGCAAGCCAGCTTTGACTCAGTGGCTAACCTGAACTACGACCGCAAGTAACTTTTTTGAGGTGGCGCACACGAGTCCACATATTCACCCATATCAATACACCACTATGGACCCGCGCTCATCTCCCTATGAGAACGCCATCCATAGCACTCATGCTTATCTTGCGTAATTTAGAGTATCCACTTCCACTTGTCTATGAACTGTATAGGCAACCCAGAGGTCCTTTACCGCGGACGCGACTATTCGAATAGATGATGTTAACCCTGCAGGGGTGTACTTCTTCACACACGCTCTCACCACTTATAGCCGTTTACACAACATGTACTTGACAACCTTCAAGCGGAAGCCCAGCGAGGGTGTCGGCCACGACCTGACTAACCACACAAGTCCCTAGTCCAGGTTTATCACCTATTAAGATTCCATCCGCAGGGAGTCCGGCCAAGGTTTCCACATACGGCCCCGAACGATGTGTGCAGGGTTCCCGAGACACCAAACGGGCGCCTGGTACACCGTGCCACATGCCTACCGCATTGGTTTCGGGTCCAATGCGTGGTAGTAACTGTTCATGGATCACAAACACATAACTCAGTTCCTGAGGACGTTTTCAATGAGACAACCCACCATGTACTCCTACATGGCCTCTCACCGCTACCTTTACCAAATCGTGTTCACACACTTAGCTCACACACAGTAGGACATGTTCACAACATTCCAATTCATCCCCGATGAATCAGACCTGACTCAACTCTAAGTAGTAGCAGGCATGACAAACAAGCATGAATGAGTAGGGCTCAACTCCTACTCATGCTAGTGGGTTTCATCTATTTACTGTGGCAATGACAAGTCATGCAGAGGAAAAGGGTTCAACTACTGTAGCATGTAACAGTTGAATCGTTGTTTTCCTAATGCAGTAAAAGAGAGCAGGAGTGAGAGAGTGAGATTGTATCAGAATGAACAAGGGAGTTTGCTTGCCAGGCACTTCTGAAGATAGTATAGTTCTTCATCGGTGTCATCAAACACATCATCGGTACGTCGTCTACTGAGAGGGGACAAACACCGGCAACAGAGAAGGAAACACAATCAATGCAATGCACAATATGATGCATGATCTGACATGGTAAAATGAGTGTGTTGGGATAATGCAGCTACAACCAGAGGGGTTTGAGTTATTTTGAACCCAAGGTTCAAGTTCAAACTCAAACTATGAATTTATAAAGTGCATTATCATGTTTTGCTCTAACAGCAAGGTTAACTTGTTTAAACATGCATTAAACCAGAACAGATGGATAGATTGGATTTTTCTGATTATTTTTCATATATATATTATTTCATTTGGAGTTATGGTTGAATTTCCATGAATTTTTGAAGTTTTGGACATTTCCTGAAATTTAGAAATCATTTTTGATTTATTTTAATTCCAGAAAATGTTTACTGCGTCAGCATTAGGTCATGCCGAGCTCATCAGGTCAACAGGTGTCGTCCAGGTCAAACCTGACCAGTGGGGCCCACTGGTCAGTGACTCAGTTAGTTAACTGAGTTAGTTAGTGTTAGATTAAGCACTAACCTAGGATAATTAGGGCATGGGCCCATTGGTCAGTGTCTGAACTAACTGTCACGGTTAATTAGCACTAAACTAAACCTAACCAAGAATTAACAGGGACGGGCCCATGTGTCAGTGACCTAGGGGGGTCAAACAGGGGTCAAACCCGGGTCAACTCGCCGGAGTTGACCCGCGGCTCGTCGCCGGCGAGGCCAAAGACGGCGGAGGGCATCGGGTTTCACCCTCCGGTGAACAAAAGAGTGGCAGAGGTTCTCTACGAGATGCCCAGACTCGCGCGCATCTATTGCGGCAAGCGACAGCGGCTGGGGTGCACTACAACGACGGTGGCGATGGCAAGTGCGGCGGACGGAGCTCGGCAAGCTCGGGCGCGAGGATTACAGTGCACTAGCAAGCAACTTGAGGCGTGTTGTAGCTTCCTGGGGATGCCCGGAGCACGGCTACGTGCCTGGTTTGGCCAGGCGGGGCTGCTGGCGACGGCGAGCTTCGTGGCGGCGGCGACGGGCTCTGGTCGAGGTGGGAACCACGACTAGAGGATGCAAGATACGATGGGGAGAGGGGCAAAGGAAAGAGGGGCTCACAGGGAACTCGTGGAGCAGGCTAGTGAGCTCGGGGGAGGCCAGATGGCGACGTACAGGTGGCGACGATCTCGGACAACCCAGGGGGAAAACGGCAGCGTTGGAGATGCCACAGGGCTTCTGGCGCTGCGTGGCTCGGTGGAGAGGACGACGATGTCGTGGTGGAGCTCGGTGACACGTCGGTGAGGCGATAGGTGGACGGTGTCCGTGGCTACGGTGAGCGGCGGCGGCGGCTGCGTTCGGGAAGAGAGCAGAGAGGGGAGGGGAGAGAGCTGCGAGGAGGAAGGAGGTGCGGAGGGTCGAGGTGGGGGGTGTGGCGTCCTCGGGTGAGTCCAGCGGCGAGCAGGCAAGCAGGAGGTGGCCGGCGCGTGCGTGCGCACGTCGGGCACACGCCCTCCTGCCTAATGGCAGGAGGTTGAAGACGGTGGCGGCTGCCGTGGGTTGGGCTGCTGCTGGGCTGCACAGTAACTGGGCCAGCTAAGTAAGTTTCCTTTCTCTCCCTCTTTCTATGTGACGCCCCCGATTCAATCGTACACTAATCATGCACGCAAATGTGTACGATCAAGATCAGGGATCACGAGAATATATCACAACACAACTCTAAAAGAAAAATAAGTCATACAAGCATCATATTACAAGCCAGGGGCCTCGAGGGCTCGAATACAAGTGCTCGAACATAAATGAGTCAGCGGAAGCAACAATATCTAAGTACAGACATAAGTTAAAGAAGTTGCCATAAGATGGCTAGCACAAACTGGGATACAGATCGAAAGAGGCACAGGCCTCCTGCCTGGGATCCTCCTAACTACTCCTGGTCGTCGTTAGCGTCCTGCACGTAGTAGTAGGCACCTCTAGTGTAGTAGGAGTCATCATCGACGGTGGCGTCTGGCTCCTGGGCTCCAACGTCTCGTTGTGGCATCCATGAAGAAGGGGAAAAGGGGGAGGAGAGGGAGCAAAGCAACCGTGAGTACTCACCAGGATCTACACTACATATGCATGGGTATGTATGTAAAGAGGCAATATCGGTGGACTGAACTGCAGAATGCCAGAATAAGAGGGGGATAGCTAGTCCTATCGAATACTACGCTTCTGGCAGCCTTCGTCTTGCAGCATGTAGAAGAGAGTAGATTGAAGTCCTCCAAGTAGCATCGCATAGCATAATCCTACCTGGCAATCCTCCCCTCGTCGCCTTGTGGGTCGTCCTTTTACCGAGGGACACGGCTATTCGAATAGATAAACTTCCCTGCAGGGGTGCACAACATAACCCAACACGCTCGATACCCATTGGCCGGACACACTTTCTTGGGTCATGCCCGGCCTCGGAAGATCAACACGTCGCAACCCCACCTAGGCACAACAGAGAGGTCAGCACGTCGGTCTAAATCTTATGTGCGCAGGGGTCTGGGCCCATCGCCGATTGCACACCTGCACGTTGCGTACGCAGCCGGTGAGCAGACCTAGCAACCTGCATTACAAAGGAAGTTGCGTTACGTGGTCCAACCCAGCGCGCGCCGCTCAGTCGCTGACGTCAAGAAGGCTTCGGCTGATACCACGACATCGAGTGCCCATAACTGTTCCTGCGTAGTTGGTTAGTGCATATAGGCCAGTGGCCAGACTCAGATCAAATACCAAGATCTCCTTAAGCGTGTTCTTATGAAGCAACCGCGAACACCGACCAGGGCCAGGCCCACCTCTCACCTAGGTGGTCTCAACCTGCCCTGTCGCTCCGCCTCAAAGTAACAGTCGGGGGCCGTCGGGAACCCAGGCCCACAGATGAGGACATCAGTACCATTGTTACATCCATAGCCCCTGCTGCTATACACACTGGACCAATTACTAGAGCTCGCGCACGCCAACTAAATTACCAGGTACTTCCGTTTCTTGGTAATGATTCTAATGTTCATGAGAATATGATGCTGCCTAAATTGGATACATTTGTTTTGCTTACAAATGAAGGGCCTAGCTTGGAGAAGGATGAACATTGGAGCAAGAACAAGCATGGAGTTGATGGCATGCGCAAGGGGAACAAGAACGGAGTTACAACTGATGATTTCAGGGCTTTGAAGCCACCATAATGAGTGCATGAAGCCTTGGATGAAATATACAAGATGACACTTCATAAATTTCGTCCAAAGGCTATTCTAGGTGCTACGTCACCTTTTATTGGGCCAGACCCATGTAATTTCGAAATACATAAGTATAGGCTATTTTTAGAGTCCGTATGTGTGGGGAAACAAGAGATAGGGTTGGTTTCGGGCCCCTCCACCAAGGGCCACTAAATTCCCCCCTCTTCCTCCATATATATAGCCTTTAGGGCACCATTTAGACTTTGGGTTTTGTTTAGATTAAAAGTTCGCCATAGCTGCAACTTCACGTACTTCATTTGTGTTCAACGACCAGACAAAGGCGTCTCAGAACCCCACCATCATTAACAAAGCTTTCCTCTGTTCGCAATATCCAAATTGCAATCTTAGTTTCTTGCTTGTTCTTCGTTTGCTTGCAGGAAATAGACCTTCGTGGTCAGGTTGATCATGGTCCGGCGTGGTCAATAACCTCTGGGAGTTGGTTTAGCGATTGCTAAGGCGCGACGTCCTCGCACGTTCGTAGTCGGATCGTCAAAGTCGACTTCCACCAAAACGATAGTCACCGTCTCATTGAAAGACGGGGCACCTTTGCCTCTATCACCCACCTCTACCAGGATGGAGCCACCTGTCCTTTCGGCCCCCATATCTGAATCACTTGCGGGTACTCAACGAGCCGACCCGACTTTAGTCACCATCTGTATATTATGTATATATGTGTAGTATATACCCGTGATCACCTCCCGAGTGATCACGGCCCGATAGTATAGCAAGGCAGACTGACAAGAATGTAGGGCCAATGATGATAAACTAGCATCCTATACTAAGCATTTAGGATTGCGGGTAAGGTATCAATGACTGTAGCAACAATGACAGGCGATGCAACGGAATAGGAGTAACCGAACAGTAACATGCTACACTACTCTAATGCAAGTAGTAGAGAGAAGAATAGGCGAT
Organism: Triticum timopheevii; assembly: GCA_963921465.1. Classification (NCBI taxonomy): domain Eukaryota; kingdom Viridiplantae; phylum Streptophyta; class Magnoliopsida; order Poales; family Poaceae; genus Triticum; species Triticum timopheevii. The sequence goes on along the minus strand of OY997266.1, from coordinate 277,172,167 downwards.
ATCTAGGGATCAAGGGGGGGCTGCCTGGTTGCTCTGGCAAGAAGGAGGGGTCGTCAACTCCGTAGTCGAACGGGGCAGCAGCGGCGTCGGTCTTGTAGTCTACCGGAGAAAAGAGGGGGAAGAAATAATAAATATAATGCAAACATAAGCATGACGATGCAAGACATGACAAGGAGCGGTGCTAGGTGTGCCCTAACGTGGTAGTAGGTGATACCGGCGAAAGGGGGAAACATCCGGGAAAGTATCCCCTGTATTTCGCGTTTTCGGACAGATGAACGGAAGTGAAATGTTGCAGGTTCGCTATACTAGGGACATGTGGCTGACGAACGGGTTGCGTATTTGGATTCGTCTCGTCGATCTGAGCAACTTTCATGTACAAAGTTTTTCCATCCGAGCTACGGTTTAATTTATATTAATTTTCAAAGTTTTTAAATAATTTTTGGTATTATCAGAACTAATTTAATTAGAAATTTTAATTATCACGTCAGCATGATGTCAGGGTGATGTCAGCATTCAACTAGTCAGTTCACCTAGTCAAACTAACGTGTGGGTCCCACTGTCATTGTCAAAAAAGTTTAATTAGTTTAGTTAATTGATTAGGTTAACTAAATACGATTAATTAAGTTAATTAATTTAGTTAATTAATTAATTAATATTTTTATTTTTCAAATTCTTTTTTGTATCTTTTTTTAAGAAAAAAAAAACGTTTCCAGGGGGCCACTATCAGTGGCCCCACGGCCAAACAGGGCGGTTCGGGTGCCCGAACGGGCGCGTGCCCAAACAGGGCGGTTCGGGTGCCAGAGCCAGGGAGGCGGCTACGCAGGAAGCGGAGAGGGTGGCGCGGGAGGAGGAGGTCGGAGGGGGGAAACGGCGCGCGGTAGGAAGTGGGCAGGGCACGGCTTGTGCGGCGACGGAAAGGAGGCCGGAGGCGGGGCGCCGGAGCGAGACACGCGAGCGGGGCGCCGCGAGGTTGGCCGGTTGCGGCCGTCCGCGGGTGACGGTGGGCGACGGAGCCGAGCGCGGGGGAGAGGTAGGGCGCGCAGGGGAGAGAGGAGAGAGGGGAGCTCACTGGGGCGATAGGGGTTAGGCAGCGGGGGTCGAGGAGGATGACGGAGATGAGACGATACAGGGAAGGAGGCGACGAGGGCGTCCGGCGAGGTGCTCATCGGCGACGAAGGCGGCGGGGCGCTGAGCGACTTCGGGCATGTATCGCGTCGGGGGAGAGGCGGGCGGTGCGGCGATGGGCGATCGAGGACGAGGCAGCGAGGTCCAGGGCGACGGCGTCGGGGAGCCGGCCGACGACGGCGCTCAGGGCGATGATGCCCAGATTGGGGCGAAGGAAGGAGTGGATTAGATCAGGGGGAGTGGGGAACGTGGGGGTAGGTTAGGGTTATGGTGGGAGGGGGAGTGGGTTAGTAGGCAGGGGTGGGCCGGCCTGGTGGGAGGCCAGCTGGGCCGTCTGGCCCAGTTGGCCAGGGTGGCTTTCCCCCCTTTTTTGTTTGTTTTTTTGTTTTTATTCTCTTCCCATTTTCTGTTTTATTTATTTTAGAGCATCATAGCATTTTCTAATCATGGGTTTTCTTGTGTTTGCCTGATTTTTAATTTGAATTTGAATTGATTTCGAACTAACACGAGATTAGTAACAATGATCAAGGTGACGTGGCATCATTAGCAGAGGTTCACTGTAGCATAAGTATCCGGGCGTCACAATTGTCCTCCACTACAAGAAATCTCGTCCCGAGTTTTAAGCGGTGGAGTAAGGGGGGGGGGAGGTGCTGGTAGCGAAAAAAACTAACAAGTCTTCTCGATCTTGGCTGCCCTTTCGAAGAGGTTGATCCCCTTTTTGTGGATGTCTTCATTTCTCTGCTTCAAGTCACCATGATCAAGTCGTCATCCTTTCTTCGGGATCTCCATCGTCCTACGAACGCGTCCAAGGGGAAAAACTCTGGAAGAACGCTTCTCCACAAAGCTGGGCATCTAACGGTGAACTCAATGAGAAATACACAAGGTACCCCACAAGTTGTATTTCAGTGAATTCGCTGAGTGCAATATACGATGGTACCAAAGTTTCAAACGGGTAGGCAATCATTCGATGACTAGACAGAAGCTGGAATGAGGGTTTGAACAACGAGAATAACATGGTGTTTGATTCCAGGATAAATAATGGTATAGCATTTAGCTCGTGAATCACATATGAAGCCAGGTGCAAAGGATACATTAGAATCCGGGTTATAAAGAAGGGTCAGGTTTCAATCCAGTGGACATGTGGGTTATGGGCCCACCATGTGGGTCGAAAGTAGGAAGGGTGGTGACATCTTGCACAGCCGCGATAGGGAGGCATGTCAGTGAATAGCTTGTCAGCTATGCCGGCAACAAAGTCGGTACCAAGGACGAGGAACGAAGAGAGCAATTTTCCTGCTTGTTGAACGAGACGAACCAATTGGCAAAGTTATCACCCATCTGTGGTTACCGGAGTCATCAACAATAGTAACAGGGTCTTACAGATAGAGTGGTACAACAAGGTGCCTACCTAAGCAGGGAATTATCTCTGCTCAGTTAAGTCAGATTCAGGAAAGGTTAAACAAAAGAATGGAAAGGAAAACGCGATTATCAGATTAAACAGAACAATGGAAAGGAAAATTGTGTTTACACACAATTATTAGGAGTATATCCTTCCCATGTACAAGCAGAACATGGCATACAAGGTAGGAGAGCAAGTACCCAACCATTCAGATAAGTGGCAAGGATTAATCAAGATGTTACCCATACAACGGTGTTTGGATAACTGACCAAGAAACATTTGGCATCGCGCCTCCAATGTTCTTGTTGATGAGCGGGGTATCATAGTCATGCTTCGAGGTAGCAATGATATGGTGTTTCCATCAAGGGCCAGACTTCGGATACACAAATGATCCATCAGGAGCAACTTATAAAATAAGTCTTACAATTTCCTCCAGGAAGAATGGTTATCCTTGCAAAACAAATTATAATGATAGGTCCTCCAGCCAGGGGGTGTTAGGCATGACATCATAATACCGGGTCATCAAAGGACCAACATCATAACTCCTAGAAAGTTGTCCCAACCATCATATCTGACCGAGATCCAGATCCGATTGGTATCATGATACCTCAGACTCGGGATGTCCGAGAAGAAAAGGTGCAACACAAACTGACGAAAAGACATTGCAAGATTCTCAGGAAATGAACTATGGGAGCGGGTTCCTAAAACAATAGTTCATCATTAAACCGAGGAGGGGATGAGGAGGTGCTGATGGGCTCAGTGACAATTCATCGAGAATTCCAAACGGATGGATTTCCACAATAATGTGAACAAGAAGATGACACTTGTCAATTCAAATGATATAATGTTGTATGCTCGAGTAAAACATACACCATCAATCATTAGTTGAAAGGTGTGCCCGAAATATGGCCATAGGCAGCAAGATCAATGTTAGAGTGACGACTCAATAACCAACAGTCTAAGAATGAACTGTCGATCGTTAACTTCTAAGCAATAGGGTTGCTAGAAGTACAGAACTCAAACATCATCGTTAGCATATTGGTATCCTGGTTAAAAACAACACGGGGACCAAGGAAGAATGGTGATGACAAGAAGTATCATCATACCGAGAATTTCTAAGAGGTGGAGCAATCCCCACAACATTCTCGACAGAAAAGACAGTAATACTTCAAGGCAGAACACAACACTAGCTGGAGAGCAAGTTGTATTCATAATGTGGACAAGTTTGCGATGAAAGGAAGTCAAGGGTGTTGTCGATGATAATAAAAATCATCGAGGGCAAGGAGGGTATTTCTAATCATGAACATAGTTAACATCTCGAAAGAAGTCAAGGTGTTGAAGGTGATCTGACACATTTGCTGGGAGGTTTCGAGAGGATGCAATCAAACAACAACGGCAACAAGCAAGGGAATGACGAAGTGGCAAGTTATAGGATCAATATATAAGATGCAAGCTCGGAACCAAAGTTGCCTTTCAAGACAAGCAACATAATGTTGAAAGCTCGACGAAATTCGTGCTCACACACTGAAAAATTCGTGCACCAGAGAAGGACGAGGTAGCACAGTCAAAGATAGCAAGACCAGGATGCAGCCGATAGTCTAGGAATGACCAGATTGAGTTCAGAATTTCCTAGTAAAAATACAAGGGGTATTTGATTTGTAGTGAGGAATAATTTCACTAGTCGATGTCCTCAGTTGACAACAACCCAGAACCCATAGAGTGATTACGACAAGGAGAGACATTACTTCAACAAGTTAGTAAGATGTGGTGCAATGGCAAGACATCTTCGAGATACCAGGGGGTAATACTCGAAGGTAGAACATGATAGAAGTAGAACCGGGTCATTGACCTATGACAATAGATACTTCAACCTTGCCAAAAATAGACGAGGCACTGGATTGAATTCCCATCAGATATATCAGATCAGGACAGCATGGTCGGAACCATAACAGTAAGGAATCAATTTCAAGAATACCAAAAAAATCATACAGCCGGATAATCATTTTGCAAGAAGCTTCCGAGACGGTCTACATCATTTTCATGGGCATGAACACAAAGTTCAAGGTCGACTCCCACTTCTTTAATGCATATCATTTCATTCACCTCTCACTTTGATAAAACTGTAGTCTTGGAATTTTATCTGGTAGAACACCGGAAGAGTATGACTTGTGAAAACTTTCGGGTTCTCACGGATTAGGGAATGGCATAGGTTCAACCCATCGGGCATCATAGTAACATATAACACAAGTTTCAAAAGTAAATACACAAGCTCAAAAGCAGAGCATGGTTGGCCAAGTAGAGGTTACAATTTACCAAAGGCATTGTGTATTAGGGGAAGAACTCACAAGGTGATTGAATATGAAGGACACTGTCGGATAAAAATCCAACAATGGATCGGGCGATACACAACGGAGCTGATGTGAGTATCGTTACTCACTCAGAGGAAGAAACAATGCAGAGGCACCAGATTCAAGAATCACCTGATTAGTCTGATGCTTAAATAGAAAGAAATTATGGTTTCCAAAAGGAAGGATCATAAGCAGACGCTCTGATCAAGGATGGATAAATTGAAAACACTTAGTTGGACAATCAATAAAGGTTTGAATTGCCGAGAACCAACTCATATCTGGAATGACGTCTGAGTCAGAAAGATAATTTTAAAAAGGATAACCTGATGACTGCGTGCGTACGCACATATTGAATCAATAGGCTCAAAATGACTAAGACAAGGTATGTTATCAAGGACTACTAGTCATATGGAATTAACCATAATGTAAGCAGGCAAGAATTTCAAGAATAACAAGCTACAGAGGATTTTCGAAAGATTGAAAAGTATTCTGAAGAATTTTGTGAGACACATGAACAATTGAGAAGAACGGATCCTCGATAAATGTGAGGAAAAAACCCGTAAGGGTTTTCATGCGAAATAAAACTGCAAGACATTAAAATCAAAGGATTCTCGGGGCAATGGAGAATAGTTCAAGGCATCTTGTAACAACAAGAGCGACGAGAAGTGATAATGAGAATGACAATTGCATGCAGATACCATAGGGATATATCGGTGGCAGTGAATTGCAAAGGCGATGAGCTCAAGGGTCTCGGGAAAATATCAAGGGATATCCTTAGAATCTTCTGACCAAGCAAGTGATCTTTCGGAATGAGGGCTCTTCAGGAGAAATAGTTACGAGAACCCAGAGTTAGAGTTAGCAAAATCATTTAACCCGAATAGAAGAGAGATCAGAGTCCTAGAGCATAGACGAGGAGTAAAAGATCCTAATACCACCCAATGGCGACGTGGGCCCATAAGCCGCACAGCCAAGTTAGTAAAAACTTTTTCAATGACTAGACTCAACTTCGGCCAAGGAGTTTGGAAGGGGGATTCCTACAGTCAGGTCGTGGCCGCCCTAGTTTCCATCATACCGGTGTCATGTTCCTTGATTTTGCATCCCTAACACGGTGAGGGGTATGGAACACTATTGACAGTTTGCTTTTAATAAACCTCTTCCAACAAGGCCCAACATTGGTTTTCCATTTGCCTAATAACAACTAAAACTTAAATAGGGGATTTCGCCGGCACCCTAGTATTTTTAATTAACCCCCCCCCCCCCACGGGGCTAGTGCTCCTCTGAGTGTTGGTCCGAACCGAGCAGCCTGCGGGGCCACCTCGGGGAAACTCGAGGGCTGGTTTTACTCGTAGCTTGACTCATCCGTTGTGCCCTGAGAACGAGATACGTGCGGCTCCTATCGGGATTTGTCGGCACACCGGGAGGTCTTGCTGGTTTTGTTTTACCATTGTCGAAATGTCTTGTGCACCGGGACCCCGAGTTTGGTTGGATGTCCCACGATGGAGGATTGTCTCCTCGGATCGTGAGCTTATAATGGACTAAGTTCGGACACCCCTGCAGGGTTGAAACTTTCAAGAGTCGTGCCCGTGGTTTTGTGGCAGATGGGAATTTGTTAATATCCGGTTGTAGAGAACTTGACACCAGATTCAAACTAAAATACCCAACCGCGTGTGTGACCGTGATGGTCTCTTTTCGAGTGGGTCTAGAAGAGAACACGGTGGTATTATGTTTGAACGTAATTAGTTCCGGATCACTTCTTGATCATTACTAGTTTTCGACCGTTTGCGTAGCTCCTCATCTTATTCTTGAATTCATAAGTTAGCCACCATACATGCTTAGTCGCTTGTTGCAACCTCACCACTATCCATTCCTTAATCATTTAGCTTTGCTAGTCTTGATACCCATGGTAATGGGATTGCTGAGTCCTCGTGGCTCACAGATTACTACAACAACAGTTGCAGGTACAGGTAATGCAATGATCATGACGCGAGAGCAATGTTTACTTGTTTTGGAGTTCTTCTTCTGTTTCTTCTTTGTTCAGGGGATAGGTTCCTAGTCGGCAGCCTGAGCTAGCAGGGTGGATGTCGTTTGAGTTTCTGTTTGTGTTTCATCCGTAGTCGGATGTTTCTTTTGTGTATGATGTTGTTGTATTCATGTGGCATTGTATGCCTTTTGTATGTATCCCCAACTATTACGTAATGGTATGATGTAATGATATCCACCTTGCAAAAGTGTCTCCAATTTCTATCCTTGGTGGTACCTTTGATTTCCTTTAGGATAGGGTCGCATATTGGGCGTGACATAATCCAAGATGGAACAGAACAAAACTGGGTTGCATTAGATCTGTGAAATACAACTGCTTTGACCCAATCCTGGATATGAATGAGGTTCTGGAGTTTGTTTCTCCTAGTCATTCCGAAAAGAATGGCTTGACGGACCACAAGAATAATAGGCATCGATGAACACGAGTGCACGACTACTCCTGACTATCAATTGATAGACGAGGGTCAAAACACAACTAAAGATGGACAACTCAAAGGAACATATGATTTTCTGAGTTGTGGATGCATGGATTAGTAGGTTGAACGAGTTCAACATATTTCTTCCGGATAACCCATGCAGAAAGGTAGAACCGGCAGAGTCACAGCATAGAATTGAGAACTCGTCAAGAGCACTCTGGTCGTGATCTTTCGGTTCAACGAGGAACTTCTGCCATAAGTAGTTCACGGTATTTGGAAGAAAGAAATATCACGGACCTCAAGGACTATCACAAAGGTTACTAATAACCTAAGGGAACTAGCAAACACTATCAACACGAAGTAAGTAGGGGAATCTTGGGTTTAAAAACCCAGGAGTAGAATGCCTACTAACTAAGTGGCATCACAGGATGCTTTCGAGGATGATGACCAGAATTATCACACTGGGATCACAAGACATGGCTAGATTACTAGGCGATTAACTAAGACACCTAGGGTCATAATAATATCTCCAACCTATATACCGAGGCAATGAAGTACCTCAACACACTAGCTAGTGTGGTTAACCTGGCCAAAGGAACATCGGGAACGGAAAGAAGGGATTTGCAAATGTATCAGACTATTTAGAAACCTGGGATGACTTGGACAGCATAACAGTTGTAAATGCTCAAAATGATTTGAGACATCCTGCAAAATGGTGGCATAACAACTCGATCATTACAATATCAAGATTATGAGGCCAGCTATGAATACACGAAAGTAGCTGGAACCGAACTGAAGCTTAGAACCATCAATCCTATAAGTCTACGGACTAGTAACACGTGATCCTGATAGAAAGAAGAGGAAGCCTAGTTCCTTAATCCTGTAGGAAAGATAGGATGACTCAGATCAGAAGGGCATAAGGTAAAGGAGTAAAAAGAGCCTTACGTTCCCATCCACAATCAATTTCCTTATATAACTAAAGAATTTCTAGACTCAACTTCGACTAGTTTGACTGATAATCCTACAGGCAGTCAGGCTCTGATACCAAAGCTGTCAGGACCCCGATCCTAAATCACACTGATCTAGCATGTAACACATCATATCACTTTGCGGCCTCACGCATGGTATTCCCACGGGTGCCACCTTACCTGGCCCGGGACCGTTTGCGCCTTTTGGCTCACGTATATGATAGTGTCGCTAGCATCCATATGAAAAAGAATCCGGACCAACATGACTAGTCGTAAACTGATAAGGACATGACTACCTTGGATAAGACCAAAAATATTGCATACATGCATATTTGTCAGGTGATTTCTAGTGCAAACTATTCAATAATCTATTTATGTTATCCAGAACAAAAATACTTCACACACTTTTGTGTTTTGTCTAATTGCAGATGTATGGGACATTTGTACAATCAACATATGAAGATAAGGGAAAAGGAGAAGCTTAGGTGCTGTTCAAAAAGTCCTCTCATGTCACTTTTGGGCCACGAGAAGATAGAATCCAAGTCTCTCGCGTTCTAGATTCAGATTCGGACTACACAGACATACCTGAATCAAAACGCCAACAACTTTTTCATACGAATCCAAATTGGGTGACTCTTTTTTTGTTGGAAACTAGATTTCATGCACTTTCCAACCCAATTGGATTCACCTTCAAATTCGTCCAGAGCGTCGAGTTATGGACGAAACAATCTGGTGCTGCAGCAGAATCCGAGTTAAACTACAAGTCCAAAGGTGTTACATCACCTCCACTTGGGCCCATTGGCCTTGTACGACCTAGGGTTAGTTTTAGGCTGCCTTGGGACGTCCTCCAACCTCCTTGGCCTCCACCCCTTGCTCCTATATAAGTAGATCCATCTAGTAGCTTTTCCCTGGGGATTTGTTTAGTTAAAAGTTAGCCATTGCAACTTCATGTACTTCGTTCGTGTCCAACGACCAGACCAAGACCGCTTACGGATCCCCACCTTTATCAATACTTCATATATACTCGCAATATTCATATTGCTTTTATCATATTCTTGCTTGTTCTTCGATTGCTTGCAGGAATAGACCTTCGTGGTCAGGTTGATTGTGCTCCGGCGTGGTCAATAACCTCTCAAAGTTGGTTTAGGGATTGCTAAGGCGCAACATCGTGCATGTTTGTAGTCGGATCGTCAAAGTCATCTTCACCAAATCGATAGTTATCGTCTCATCGAAAGATCGGGACACCCCGCCTCTATCAAGTGGTATCAGTTTTCAGGTTGCTCGGTGAGAATTTCTTGTTTTCCCTAGATTAGATTTATTTTATTACCTATTGTCCAAGAAAAAACCACAAAAAAGTTAGATCTATTCATCCTTTGTCAAGGGCAGTCCGAGCCTATGCAATTTTCTTTTCATTGTTTGCATTATTGAATTATCGGTTGCATCATCGCGTCGAGTTGCTGGTCTTAGTGTCTAGTTCGTTTAGAGTTTCGAGTTCTATTCACATTAGTCACGCCACCGCTGCATCGTTATCCCTTCCGCTGTCCACCACCCATCTATCAATTTCCACACGTGCTACCCACAGTTCATTGTCATAATCATAGTTGAGATCGTTCATTGCTTGATCCAATCTGTGTCTTATCTAGTTTGTTTTGGAAAGAGAGAGAAAAAAAAGACGAAAAAGAGAGAGAGAAAAAGTAAAAAAAGTCAGAGAAAAAAAAGAGAAAGAAAAAGAAAAAGTGTGAGAAAAAAAAGAGAGAAGAAAAAAAACAAAATTCAGATCTATCTAGACTCAATCTCGTACTTGAATTCGGATTGGAATCTGTTTTGCGCACTGTTCAGTAAAATAGGCATAACTTCCTCATACGAAGTCCATTTTGGCTCCGCGTGTACTTAAATTAAAGCTGGTGACGAGCCGTATCTAAATAGTTTTAGAAGATAGTTCAATATTTGGCACCTCAAAATCGGCTTCTAAGTAGGTCTTTTTGCCCTCCGAAGTTCGCGAACACAGCTTGTTCCAGTTTTTTCAGGCCAGTTTTAGAATTTTTTGACTCCTCATGTCAACTCAAAATTGAGTTAGTCTTTTTGCATTTGAAATCTTGAGTTAGTAGCATTCTTGGAAAAGAATTATCAGAAAATTGGCTCAAACTATTCAAGAGGAAAGTTGGAGAGAGAGTTGTTGTATATCCTGCTTGGCAGTTGTTTTTCATCATTATCTTTACTGCCGTTGTGATCTTCACTTATATCTTGCTGTCCAGAGCTACTTAGTATCCTTCATTGATGCTAGTTGTGCTACGCCGTGACCTCATTAGTGTTCTAGGCTCGCGTCTCTAGTCCGGTCTAGCCTAGGACTAGCACAGTATCGTCGTTGAGCGTTTATTCAACATTGCATCTTTGAATTGATTATTGCTAATTTTTTTACTACCATATATAGCCAACCCAGCTCCACATATTTCTACACCGTGCATACATATGTTTCCCTAGCAATCACTTTACACAATCTTCAGAGTTATGTGACACCGCTGGTTGCCTGTCACCACCTGTTGCATGGTAAGAACTTGTAGATATTGATATTTTCTATACTGTGAGCGTTTTACCACCACATCCTAGTGGTTGATAGGAACATTATTCTCGAATTCTGTTTCTTGTTTCTACTAATCATGACAGGTTCCGGAGATAGAAGTTCTTGGATGACGGACACATCTCCACCATCACGAGAGTTGGGACAACACACATAAGCACATGGTCAGGTTATCTCTTTACCGTCATTTGAGGGTAGATTTAATCCTGCTATTTGTCTTGCTTGGGAGCTTGAAGTAGAACAAGTTTTTAGTCACCATGACTTTTCTGAACTTGAGCGAGTACGAGCTGCCACTAGAGCATTTACTAGTTTTGCTTCTGTTTGGTGGAGTGTGCATTGTAAGAAAAACATTGATAAGCAACCCACAACTTGGAAAGATTTGAAAGATGTAATGAGACAACAGTTTTTCCCTCCTTACTGTCGTCGTGAAGTGCTTCACAAATTTGAACAATTTAAACAAGGCAACAACACTGTTCATGCTTACTACCAAGAGTTCAAATCTCATATGCATCATTGTGACATAGAAGAATCTAAGGATGATAAAATGAATAGATTTTTTTGGTGGTTTGAACCATGATATTTAGGCAAGATTTCAGTATATTCCTCGTTGCATTACTGGTATGTATGTTCGTGCTTGTACCTCTGAGAGACAGTTACATGAGGATGCATTGGGTGACTACAACAATTACTATTCCAATTCATGCTCACTACCATCGGTTGATTCCTCCATCGTTGCACCTTCTAGAGCAGCCACACCTCAGATTTTGAGTGCGACATCATCTCAAGTGTATGGTATATTGCCATTGTCCATACCTACATCAGCTAACTCTTTGCGACAAGGTAACAGTAAAGGTATTGATGATATAATTTCACATTAGAATGATGCATGCCTAATTAACTTAAATACATCATGTGTTGAGTTACCTGTTGATTTGAGCACGCCACCTAGTTTAGAGAATCATGTTACTATCATGAATGCATCATGTGATCAAACAACTGAAATACCAACAATTTTGAGTGCACCAATTGAATTAACTGTTGATGTCAAACAACCATGTGAATCAGGAAATAATTCAGATTTGGATCAAATACATTTTAAAATAATTGTGCCAATGTTTAATCATTTTGATATGACCTCTAATCTTGGTGATCATTCTGTGTCAAATGACTTATTGCATGTTTTCTTATTTAAGCATGTTGTAGCATGTAAATTTGATGCACGTAAGGTTTATTCACCAATGTTGGGATGGTTTAATGATGAATATTGCCAATCTTTTGATATGAATAAGAGCTTCACTTATATGTGCAAACTGAGTTGCAATATTTTCATGCATTCTACTTATGACAATATTTTGGCTTTATATTTTATAATCTATGAAGCTTCCTCATATATAAATGTGTCATATGTGCAAAAATCAAGGGAAGTAAAAATGGATGACATATACATATACAACATGTACACCTTGTCTATTTTGTTAGCCACATTTCAGATTAAGCAACGCCGAGGACGGCTTTGTTTTCAAGAAGGGGAGGATGATAAGGACATGACTACCTTGGATAAGACCGAAAATATTATATACATGCAAATTTGTCAGGTGATTTCTAGTGCAAACTATTCAATAATCTATTTATGTTATCCAGAACAAAAATACTTCACACACTTTTGTGTTTTGTCTAATTGCAGGTGTATGGGACATTTGTACAATCAACATATGAAGATAAGGGAAAAGGAGAAGTTTAGGTGCTGTTCAAAAAGTCCTCTCACGTCAGTTTTGGGCCACGAGAAGATAGAGTCCAAGTCTCTCGCGTTCTGGATTCAGATTCGGACTGCACAGACATACCTGACTCAAAATGCCAACAACTTTTTCATACGGACTCCAAATTGGGTGATTCTTTTTTTGTTGAAAACTATATTTCATGCACTTTCCAACCCAATTGGATTCACCTTCAAATCCGTTCGGAGCGTCGAGTTATGGATGAAACAATCTGATGCTGCAGCAGAATCCGAGTTAAACTACAAGTCCAAAGGTATTACATCACCTCCACTTGGGCCCATTGGCCTTGTACGACCTAGGGTTAGTTTTAGGCTGCCTTGGGACGTCCTCTCACCTCCTTGTCCGCCACCCCTTGCTCCTATATAAGTAGATACATCTAGTAGCTTTTCCCTGGGGATGTTTTTAGTTAAAAGTTAGCCATTGCAACTTCGTGTACTTCGTTTGTGTCCAATGACCATACCAAGACCGCTTACGGATCCCCACCTTTATCAATACTTCATATATACTCGCAATATTCAGATTGCTTTTATCATATTCTTGCTTGTTCTTCGATTGCTTGCAGGAATAGACCTTCGTGGTCAGGTTGATTGTGCTCCGGCGTGGTCAATAACCTCTCAAAGTTGGTTTAGCGATTGTTAAGGCGCAACGTCGTGCACGTTTGTAGTCGGATCGTCAAAGTCATCTTCACCAAATCGATAGTTATCATCTCATCGAAAGATCGGGACACCCCGCCTCTATCATAAACCCAAGGTGGTGCTAACTTACACAGACAGGCATACATGACCCAGCAACGAACGTGACGATCAACAACGTATGAACCCAAGTCGTAGCAAGCTAAAGGGACTTAAAGGAGCAACGCGTGACATTTCCTCGAAGGGACAGACACAAGAACAAAGAAGGACACATGCCGGCCAACCTAAGTATTCTGGAGCAGTAACAAGCTACCATGGCTCAGTGGAAGCACCAGGAGACATTTCCCGTAAGAGAGGCTACCAATAATAAACAACTAGGTTGTCGGATCCCACACATACCAAGCATTTCAATAATCATACACACAATATGCTCGATATGTGCAAATACAACATGGCATCACAACACGACTCTACAACTCAAGTGTTTATTCAATAGGCTCCAAGGAGCGAGATATTACAAACATGGGTCTCTTGACCCAACATTCAGAGCATACAAACAACGGAAGCATAACATATCTGAGTACAGACATCTACAAAATAAAAAGGGCTGAGAAGCCTGACTATCTACAAGATCCTGTCGAGGGCACAAGATCGTAGCTGAGGTGACAAGCTAAACGTCGAAGTCCACGCGGAACTACTAGCGAGAATGAAGTCTCTCTGCAAAACATAAATTAAGCAAACGTGAGTACAAATGTACCCAGCAAGACATACATCAGAACTAGCTACATATGCATCATTATCAACAAAGGGGTGGTGGGGTTTAACTGCAGCAAGCCAGCTTTGACTAAGTGGCTAACCTGAACTAGGACTGCAAGTAACTCTTTTGAGGTGGCGCACACGAGTCCACATATTCACCATATCGATACACCACTATGGACCCGCTCCCGTCTCCCTACAAGAACGCCGTCCATAGCACTCACGCTTATCTTGCGTATTTTAGAGTATCCACTTCCACTTGTCTATGAACTGTATAGGCAACCCAGAGGTCCTTTCCCACGGACGCGACTATTCGAATAGATGATGTTAACCCTGCAGGGTTGTACTTCTTCACACACGCTCTCACCACTTATCGCCGTTTACACGACATGTACTCGGCAACCTTCAAGTGGAAGCCCAGCGAGGGTGTCGGCCACGACCTGACTAATCACACAAGCCCCTAGTCCAGGTTTATCGCCTATTCAGGTTCCATCTGCAGGGAGTCCGGCCGAGGTTTCCACATACGGCCCCGAACGATGTGTGCAGGGTTCCCGAGACACCAAACGGGCGCCCGGTACACTGTGCCACGTGCCTACCGCATCACAGCCCACCCCTCGGGTCAGCACTGTGCACGGCCTCCAGCAACTACAAACACCAGAAACTACTTGCAACTCCTGGACAGAGGATAGGGGCGGTTAATGAGTCGAGAGGGTCCATTGGTTTCGGGCCCAATGTGTGGTAGTAACTGTTCATGGATCACAAACACAGAACTCAGTTCTTGAGGACGGTTTCAATGAGACAACCCACCATGTACTCCTACATGGCCTCTCACCGCTACCTTTACCAAATCGTGTTCACACACAGTAGGACATGTTCACAACATTCCAATTCATCCCCGATGAATCAGACCTGACTCAACTCTAAGCAGTAGCAGGCATGACAAACAAGCATGAATGAGTAGGCACATCAGGGCTCAAACAACTCCTACTCATGCTAGTGGGTTTCATCTATTTACTGTGGCAATGACAGGTCATGCAGAGGAAAAGGGTTCAACTACCATAGCATGTAACAGTTGAATCGTTGTTGTCCTAATGCAGTAAAAGAGAGCAGGAGCGAGAGAGTGGGATTGTATCGGAATGAACAAGGCGGTTTGCTTGCCTAGCACTTCTGAAGATAGTATAGTTCTTCGTCGGTGTCATTGATTACATCGTCGATATGTCGTCTACTGAGAGGGGACAAACACCGACAACAGAGAAGGAAACACAATCAATGCAATGCACAATATGATGCATGATCATGGCATGGTAAAATGAGTGTGTTGGGCTAATGCAGCTACAACCAGATGGGTTTGAGTTATTTTGAACCCAAGGTTCAAGTTCAAATTCAAACTATGAATTTATAAAGTGCATTATCACGTTTTGCTCTAACAGCAAGGTTAAGTTGTTTAAACATGCATGAAACCAGTACAGATGGATAGATTGGATTTTTCTGATCATTTTTTCATATTTAAATTATTTCATTTGGAGTTATGGTTGAATTTCTATGAATTTTTGAAGTTTTTGACATTTCCTGAAATTTAAAAATCATTTCTAATTTATTTTCATTCCGGAAAATGTTTACTGTGTCAGCATTAGGTCATGCTGACCTTAGTAGGTCAACATGCGCCGCCTGGTCAAACCTGACCAGTGGAGCCCACTGGTCAGTGACTCAGTTAATTAACTGAGTTAGTTAGTGTTAGGTTAAGCACTAACCTAGGTTAATTAGGGCCTGGGCCCACTGGTCAGTGTCTAAACTAACTGCCAGGGTTAATTAGCACTAAACTGAACCTAACCAAGAATTAACAGGGATGGGCCAACGTGTCAGTGACCCTGGGGGGTCAAACCCGGGTCAACTCGCTGGAGTTGACCTGCGGCTCATCGCTGGCGAGGCCAGAGACGGCGGAGGGCGTCGGGTTTCGCCCTCCGACGACCAAAAGAGAGGCGGAGGGGCTCTACGAGATGCCCAGACTCACGCACATCCATTGCGGCAAGCGGCAGCGGCTGGGGTGCACTACAACAACGGCGGCGATGGCAAGTGCGGCGGCCGGAGCTCAGCGAGCTCGGGCGCGAGGGTTACGGTGCACTAGCAAGCGACCTGAGGCGTGTTGTGGCTTCTAGGGATGCCTGGAGCACGGCTACGTGCTTGGTTTGGCCAGGCGGGGCTGCTGGCAACGGCGAGCTTGGTGGCGGCGGCGGTGGGCTCCGGCCGAGGTGGGAACCACGACTAGAGGACGCAAGAGACGACAGGGAGAGGGGCAGAGGAAAGAGGGGCTCACAGGGAACTCGCGGAGCAGGCTAGTGAGCTCGGGGGAGGCCGGACGGTGACGTACGGGCGGCGGCGATCTCGGATGACCGAGGGGGAAAATGACGGCGTTGGAGATGCCATAGGGCTTCTGGCACTGTGTGGCTCGGTGGAGAGGACGACGACGTCGTGGTGGAGCTTAGTGACACGTCGGTGAGGCGATAGGTGGCCGTGGCTACGTCAAGCGGCAGCGACGGCTGCGTTCGGGGAGAGAGCAGAGAGAGGAGGGGAGAGAACTACGAGGAGGGAGGAGGTGCAGAGGGTCGAGGGGAGTGTGTGGCGCCCTTGGGTGAGTCCGGTGGCAAGCAGGCAAGAAGGAGGTGGCCGGCACGTGCGCGCGCGCGTCGGGCACATGCCCTCCTGCCTACTGGTAGGAGCTTGAAGACGGTGGCGGTTGTGGTGGGATGGGTTGCTGCTGTGCTGCACAGTAACTGGGCCAGCTAGGTAAGTTTCCTTTCTCTCCCTCTTTCTATTTGTTTCAGTTTTCTATTATTCTGTAATTGGTTTTGACTTTATTAAAATGCTAAAGCATTTCCAAAAATCATGCAACTTACTGTGTTAACTGTTTGGAATATTTCCAACAGTAAACATTTCAGTTTGTGATTATTTGGGCATTAAAAATATTTTATAGCATTTAAATGCCCAAATGCAAATACCTTATGATTTAGTTCAAAAATCCAGAATGGCCTAGAAAAATGTGCAACATTTTTGGGAGAGGTTCTAGACCAATTCAAAAATGATGAACTTTTGTGAAGGGCGTTTGGGTTCATTGAACTGTTTTTCAGTTGAACCTGGTATTTTCAGGGGGTGCTGGGGTTTGTTGATCCCCATTTCAAGTTTAAAGAGAAATTTAAACATGATGGCATGATGAGCAAGCAAAGCCAAACAAGAGCTGATCTAGGGCTATGACACCGTTGTCAGAGTGTTGTTGATGAGGAACGCCGAACAAAGTGTGGGAGTCATCGCTCGATGAGACTGAAGTGGCGTGGCAGTTGACTCGTGTTCCACCATCGAGCTCCTCCACTTCATCAGGGATGTCGTAGGTGCAGCATTCCATCATATGGTGTATCGGATCGCCAAGGACGAATGTCATGGCATGCTGGTATGTTGCACCCACATTCTTCAACCCAAAAGGCATGCCGGGGTTGTAGAAGTCTCCTTCTGGCATCGGTCGCCCTTTGTCTTCTGGTTCTCATGGTGCTGGCATGGAGCTAAGCTTCCCCTCATCGCTAGGGGCGTCGAGGTTGATGTAGCCAAGCCCAAATTTTGGTTGAGATTTGCATTTTTGCTTGATGAGGTCTTCTGCTTGTCCCACCATTCCTCGCATATGGCAGCTGGTGGAGGCATCCTGTTGTTCCGCCCAAGAGTGATCCCAGCCTTCTCCAACAAGCGAACCATCTTGGGCTCTGCCTTCGTCATCGATAGTACCTCTTCTGGATCACTGCAAGTTTGGGGAAATGCAAATACAAAATCACATTGTTTTACCTACGGGACGTTGTAGATATGGTTGGGAATCTATATCCAGACAAATTGGGGATAGCCCAAACCTCCAATGGGGAAGTCACTAAGACATAGAGCGATGGGGGGTTGTACACCTTGAGCTCCCCTTGCGACTTCCTACACTTCTTTTATTCTTCTTCTATTGGCTATCGGTATGGGCGCATGTTCTTCCTTCTGAGGGCTGCGTGCCCGTAGCGTGATGGGTGGTGGTGCATCATTGCCGCCTGTTAGCATCCTGAAGCCTTCCTGGGCACCTGCAGAGCTTCCAAGTGTTAAACAAATGGGATATTGGCACGCCAAAGTAGATCAAGAAGTGGTAGCCTCTTGAGAAATTATTGTAGCCGACCTCAGCGTGATTGGCGTTGATGTCGGGAACCTTTCCTTCAACAGTAATGGGGTCACTGGACCAGGCATAGAAGATCATGTTCCACATGATGTCGAAGTAGAGCCCCCTACCTGTAATTGGGAAGAGGGGCTATAGTTGTACCGCTCAGATGAAGATGACCGCCTACGGACTTGGCTCCTGTGACTCTGAGAGGAGGAGCCCTTTGCATTAGCGGGTGAGCTCGGCATGATGGGGAGCTTCATCTCGGCTATTGGCCCAAAACTTGATTTGGTCAAGAGATCCACCGGAGATGTTGTGCGCCACAACTGTTAGTCGCTATCTACAACGAGGAAGTAGTACTTCGCATCTGCATGGTGAGACTCCTGCACAGTATAAGGAGATATATTGCCAATGATGTGCTTTTGTGTGTTGCTGGCATCGAGGAACTTCAGGCATTGATGGAGGGTGGATGGCATGATGCGGTACTTGTGGATCCACAGTCTTCCTAGAAGGGCGGAGTAGGAGGTATTCACATCGATGACGAAGAACCGCACCTTGATGCTGAAAGTTGACATCTGGATCTTCAATGTAATGGCACCCAACATAGGCTTCCCTTGGTTGTCAAAGCCACATATCATCACGTCAGTGGTCTCCAGGTTGTCCACCGTAAAACCTGCCCGCATCAAACTCCGAAGAGGGAGAATGTTCACGGCAGACCCCGGGTTGATACGTCTCCAACGTATCTATAATTTTTGATTGTTACATGCTATTATATTACCCGTTTTGGATGTTTATGGACTTTACTAAGCACTTTTATATTATTTTTGGGACTAACCTATTAACCGGAGGCCCAGCCCAAATTGCGGTTTTCTTGCCTATTTCAGTGTTTCGAAGAAAAGGAATACCAAACGGAGTCCAAACGGAATGAAACCTTCGGGAGAGTTATTTTTGGAACGGAAGCAATCCATGAGACTTGGAGTAGACGTCAGGGAAGCAACGAGGAAGCCACGAGGTAGGGAGGCGCGCCGTATCCCCCTGGGCGCGCCCCCACCCTCGTGGGCCCCTCGTGGCTCCCCTGACCGACTTCGTTCGCCTATATATGTATATATACCCTAAAACCTTCGGGGAGCACAATAGATCGGGAGTTCCACCGCCGCAAGCCTCTATAGCCACCAAAAAACAATCGGGACCCTGTTCCGGCACCCTGCCGGTGGCCATCTTCATCATCCTGGCGCTCTCCATGATGAGGAGGGAGTAGTTCACCCACGGGGCTGAGGGTATGTACCAGTAGCTATGTGTTTGATCTCTCTCTCTCTCTCTCTCTCTCTCTCTCGTGTTCTTGAGGTGATACGATCTTGATGTATCGCGAGCTTTCCTATTATAGTTGGATCTTATGATGTTTCTCCCCCTCTACTCTCTTGTGATGAATTGAGTTTTCCCCTTGAAGTTGTCTTGTCGGATTGAGTCTTTAAGGATTTGAGAACACTTGATGTATGTCTTGCCGTGCTTATCTGTGGTGACAATGGGATATTCACTTGATCTACTTGATGTATGTTTTGGCGATCAACTTGCGGGTTCAATGAACTTATGCATAGGGGTTGGCACACGTTTTCGTAATGACTCTCCGGTAGAAACTTTGGGGCACTCTTTGAAGTACTTTTTGTTGGTTGAATAGATGAATCTGAGATTGTGTGATGCATATCGTATAATCATACCCACTGATACTTGAGGTGACATTGGAGTGTCTAGGTGACATTAGGGTTTTGGTTGATTTGTGTCTTAAGGTGTTATTCTAGTACAAACTCTATGATAGATCGAACAGAAAGAATAGCTTTGTGTTATTTTACTACGGACTCTTGAATATATCGATCAGAAAGGATAACTTTGAGGTGGTTTCGTACCCTACCATAATCTCTTCATTTGTTCTCTGCTATTAGTGACTTTGGAGTGACTCTTTGTTGCATGTTGAGGGATAATTATATGATCCAATTATGTTATTATTGTTGAGAGAACTTGCACTAGTGAAAGTATGAACCCTAGGCCTTGTTTTGAAGCATTGCAATACCGTTTGTGCTCACTTTTATCATTAGTTACCTTGTTGTTTTTATATTTTCAGATTACAAAAACCTATATCTACCAACCATATTGCACTTGTATCACCATTTCTTCGCCGAGCAAGTGCACCTATACAATTTACCATTGTATTGGATGTGTAGGGGACACAAGAGACTCTTTGTTATTTGGTTGCAGGGTTGTTTGAGAGAGACCATCTTCATCCTACACCTCCCACGGATTGATAAACCTTAGGTCATCCACTTGAGGGAAATTTGCTACTATCCTACAAACCTCTACACTTGGAGGCCCAACAACGTCTACAAGAAGAAGGTTGTGTAGTATACATCAAGCTCTTTTCTGGCGACGTTGCCGGGGAGGTGAGTGCTTGAAGGTATATCTTTAGATCTTGCAATCGAATCTTTTAGTTTCTTGTTTTATCACTAGTTTGGTTTATAAAAGAAAACTACCAAAAATGGAATTGAGTTTGCCTCATACGCTTCATCTTTTTAATATCTTTCGTGAAAACGATGGTAAGGAAAATTGTGCTCAATTGCTAGAAGAAGAATGCATTAAAATGTTTGGTACTAGATCTTTGTATGATGAGCATGATTGCAATGTTGTTAGTATTAATTCCTTGAATATCCATGATGCTAATGATATGCAAAGCCGCAAGCTTGGGGAAGCTATGTTTGATGAAGATGATATTTTTTGTCCCCCAAGTTTTGATGAGCAAATTTATTACGATGAAAGCATGCCTCCTATTTATGATGATTATTGTGATAATATGTATGCCATAAAGAATAAACTTGCTTATGTGGAGAGTAGTAAATTTTCTATGCTTGTAGATCATGAAAAGAATGCTTTATGTGATGGTTATATTGTTGAATTCATTCATGATGCTACTGAAAATTATTATGAAGGAGGATTAGCCTTCCTATGCTAGTTGATTATTGTTCCCATAAATTGTTTGCTCACAAAATCCCTATGCATAGGAAGTGGGTTAGACTTAAATGTGCTAGTCATATTCTTCATGATGCTCTCTTTATGTTTCAATTCTTATCTTTTATGTGAGCATCATTGAAATCGTCATGCCGCTAAAAGGCATTCAAGAAAAGCGCTTGTTGGGAGACAACCCAATATTTGTCTTTATTGTTTCTGTGTGTTCACATGATTATGCTACTGTAGTAATCATGCTTTATAGCTTTTGTTTCAATAAAGTGCCAAGTAAGACCTTTAGGATAGCTTACGGTGATAGTTGTGTTGATCCTGCTGAAAATCATAAAATTTTGTGCCAGTAAATTAGTTTTGATAATTAACATAAACTTGCTTTTGATCTGATTCTTTTTGCTCTGGATTGGTACACAAATTTTTCAGGTTGTCCTAACTTGGTAGGATTTTTGGAGTTACATACAGATTACTACACACTGTTCTGTTTTTGATAGATTCTGTTTTCATTGTGTTGTTTGCTTATTTTGATGAATCTATGAGTAGTATCGGAGGGTATGAACCGGAGAGAAGTTGGAATAAGTAGATATCACACCAATATGAAGTTAGAATGAGTTCATTACAGTACCTAAGTGGTGATTTATTTTCTTATACTAATGGAGCTTACAAGTTTTGTGTTGAGTTTTGTGTTGTGAAGTTTTCAAGTTTTGGGTAAAGATTCGATGGACTATGGAATAAGGAGTGGCAAGAGCCTAAGCTTGGGGATGCCCAAGGCACCCCAAGGTAATATTCAAGGACAACCAAGAGCCTAAGCTTGGGGATGCCCCGGAAGGTATCCCCTCTTTCGTCTTCGTTCATCAGTAACTTTACTTGGAGCTATATTTTTATTCACCACATGATATGTGTTTTTCTTGGAGTGTCGTTTTATTTTGTTAGCATTTGCTTGCTGTTATTTAGAATAATGTTTTGCATCTATATTTTCAATAAAAATGTCAAGGATAGCCTTTACCATGCTTATTTTGCAAGTATACATGTTGCTGTTTCAAAACAGAAAGTTTACCGCTGTTGCAAAATTTCCTAGAAAAGTCAGAGAATGATAAAATGTTGAAACTTTTTGCATATTGAGCTCTGATAAATTCAGTGTAGTATTTTTCTCATAATTTTTGGAGTTAGGGAAGTATGATGAATCTTGCATTCTTTACAGACTGTACTGTTTTGGCAGATTGCTGTTATGTTTGCATTGTTTGCATATGTTTGCTTGTTTAATGATTCTATTTGAGGATAGGAGTATTAAATATGCCGAGGAATTTAGTATTCAATGTTGAATAATAATATTAGTGATTTGTTACAGTAGAGAATGATAAGGTTATTGCCGTGATTTATACTAACTTATCTCATGAGTTCTTGTTGAGTTTTGTGTGGATGAAGTTTTTAAGATGTAGGGAAGCTGTGATATAAAAGGAATTAAGGAGACACAAAAGCTTAAGCTTGGGGATGCCCAAGGCATCCCTAATTAATATTTCAAGAAGTCTCAAGCATCTAAAGCTTGGGGATGCCCCTGTGGGCATCCCACCTTTCTTCTTCAACGATTATCGGTTAGTATCGGTTGAACCTATTTTGCTTCTTCACATGATGTGTGCTATCCTTGAGTTGTCATTTTGTTTTGTTTTTCTTGCTGTTTGCATAAAATACCAAGATTTAAAATTCTTAAATGTTAGAGAGTCTTCACATAGTTGCATAATTATTCGACTACTCATTGATCTTCACTTATATCTTTTGGAGTAGTTTGTCATTTGCTCTAGAGCTTCACTTATATCCTTTTAGAGCATAGCGGTGGTTTTATTTTGAAGAAATAGATGAACTCGCGTACTTCACTTATATTATTTTGAGAGTCTTAAACAGCATGGTAATTTTCTTTGGTTATGAAATTGGTCCTAGAATGATGGGCATCCAAGTTGGGTATAATAAAAACTATCATAGATGTGAATTAGATGCTATGATCAATTTGATGCTTGATAATTGTTTTGAGATATGAGGATGGTAATATTAGAGTCATGCTAGTTGGGTAATTGTGAATTTAAGGAATACTTGTGTTAAAGTTTGTGATTCCCGTAGCATGCACGTATGGTGAACCGTTATGTGATGAAGTTGGAGCATGATTTATTTATTGATTGTCTTCCTTATGAGTGGCGGTCGGGGACGAGCGATGGTCTTTTCCTACCAATCTATCCCCCTAGGAGCATGCACGTAGTATTTGTTTCGATGACTAATAGATTTTTGCAATAAGTATATGAGTTCTTCATGACTAATGTTGAGTCCATGGATTATACGCACTCTCACCCTTCCACCATTGCTAGCCTCTCTTATGATGCGCAACTTTTGCTGGTACCATACACCCACCATATACCTTCCTCAAAACAGCCACCATACCTACCAATATAGCATTTCCATATCCATTCCGAGATATATTGCCATGCAACTTTCCACCGTTCCGTTTATTATGACACGCTCCATCATTATCATATTGCGTTTGCATGATCATGTAGTTAACATCGTATTCGTGGCAAAGCCACCTTCATAATTCTTTCATACATGTCACTCTTGATTCATTGCATATCCCAGTACACCGCCGGAGGCATCCA
This sequence comes from Triticum timopheevii, assembly GCA_963921465.1. NCBI lineage: Eukaryota > Viridiplantae > Streptophyta > Magnoliopsida > Poales > Poaceae > Triticum > Triticum timopheevii. Next base: position 277,148,326 of record OY997266.1, on the reverse strand, counting down.
CATAGAGTCATATTTTGTTCTAAGTATTGAGTTGTAAGTAAATAAAAGTGTGATGATCTTCATTATAAGAGCATTGTCCCAAGTGAGGAAAGGATGATGGAGACTATGATTCCCCCACAAGTCGGGATGAGAATTTGGACTTAAAAAAAGGCCATAAGAAAAAGAGAAAGGCCATAAAAAAGGAAGGCCCAAAAAAATGAGAGAAAAAGAGAGAAGGGATAATGCTACTATCCTTTTACCACACTTGTGCGTCAAAGTAGCACCATGATCTTCATGATAGAGAGTCTCCTATGTTGTCACTTTCATATACTAGTGGGAATTTTTCATTAAAGAACTTGGCTTGTATATTCCAATGATGGGGTTCCCTAGGTCTTCATGAGCAAGCAAGTTGGATGCACACCCACTTAGTTTCTTTTGAGCTTTCATACATTTATAGCTCTAGTGCATCTGTTGCATGGCAATCCTTACTCACTCACATCGATCTATCAATGGGCATCTCCATAGCCCGTTGATACGCCCTAGTTGATGTGAGACTATCTTCTCTTTTTTTGTCTTCTCCACAACCACCATTCTATTCCACATATAGTGCTATGTCCATGGCTCACGCTCATGTATTGCGTCAAAGTTGAATAAGTTTGAGAATACTAGACTATGAAACAATTGCTTGGCTTATCATCGGGGTTATGCATGATTAAATACTTTTTGTGATGAAGATAGAGCATATCCAGACTATATGATTTCGTAGGGATAGCTTTGTTTGGCCATGTTATTTGGAGAAGAGATGATTACTTGGTTAGTATGCTTGAAGAATTACTATTCTTATGTCAATATGAACTTTTATTTTGAATCATTTGGATCTGAACATTCATGTCACAATAAAGAAAATTACATTGAGAATTATGTTAGGTAGCATTCCACGTCAAAAATTCTGTTTTTATCATTTACCTACTCGAGGACGAGCAGGAATTAAGCTTGGGGATGCTTGATACGTCTCCAACATATCTATAATTTTTTATTGTTCCATGTTATTATATTACCCGTTTTGGATGTTTATGGGCTTTACTAAGCACTTTTATATTGTTTTTGGGACTAACCTATTAACCGAAGGCCCAACCCAAATTGTTGTTTTCTTGCCTAGTTCGGTGTTTCGAAGAAAAGGAATATCAAACGGAGTCCAAACGGAATGAAACCTTCGGGAGAGTTATTTTTGGAATGGAAGCAATCCAAGAGACTTGGAGCAGACGTCAGGGAAACAACGAGGAAGACACGAGGCAGGGAGGCGCGCCCTACCCCCTGGGTGCGCGCCCCCGCCCTTGTGGGCCCCTCGTGGCTCCCCTGACCAACTTCTTTCTCCTATATATGTCCATATACCCTAAAAACTTCGGGGAGCACAATAGATCGGGAGTTCCACCGCCGCAAGCCTCTGTAGCCACCAAAAACCAATCAAGACCCTGTTCCGGCACCCTGCCGGACGGGGATCCCTCACCGGTGGCCATCTTCATCATCCTGGCGTTCTCCATGTCGAGGAGGGAGTAGTTCACCCTCGGGGCTGAGGGTATGTACCAGTGGCTATGTGTTTGATCTCTCTCTCTTTCTATATATATATATATATATATACATATATATATATATATATATATATATCGTGTTCTTGAGGTGATACGATCTTGATGTATCGCGAGCTTTGCTATTATAGTTGGATCTTATGATGTTTCTCCCCCTCTACTCTCTTGTGATGAATTGAGTTTTCCCCTTGAAGTTGTCTTGTCGGATTGAGTCTTTAAGGATTTGAGAACACTTGATGTATGTCTTGACGTGCTTACCTATGGTGACAATGGTATATTCATGTGATCTACTTGATGTATGTTTTGGTGATCAACTTGCGGGTTCAATGAACTTATGCATAGGGGTTGGCACACGTTTTCGTCTTGACTCTCTGGTAGAAACTTTGGGGCACTCTTTGAAGTACTTTGTGTTGGTTGAATAGATGAATCTAAGATTGTGTGATGCATATTGTATAATCATACCCACGGATACTTGAGGTGACATTGGAGTATCTAGGTGACATTAGGGTTTTGGTTGATTTGTGTCTTAAGGTGTTATTCTAGTACGAACTCTATGATAGATCGAACGGAAAGAATAGCTTTGTGTTATTGTACTACGGGCTCTTGAATAGATCGACTAGAAAGGATAACTTTGAGGTGGTTTCATACCCTACCATAATCTCTTCGGTTGTTCTCCGCCATTAGTGACTTTGGAGTGACTCTTTGTTGCATGTTGAGGGATAATTATATGATCCAATTATGTTATTATGGTTGAGAGAACTTGCACTAGTGAAAGTATGAACCCTAGGCCTTGTTTCGAAGCATGGCACACCGTTTGTGCTCACTTTTATCATTAGTTACCTTGCTGTTTTTATATTTTCAGATTACAAAAACCTATATCTACCAACCATATTGCACTTGTATCACCATCTCTTCGCCGAACTAGTGCACCTATACAATTTACCATTGTATTGGGTGTGTTGGGGACACAAGAGACTCTTTGTTATTTGGTTGCAGGGTTGTTTCAGAGAGACCATCTTCATCCTACACCTCCCACGGATTGATAAACCTTAGGTCATCCACTTGAGGGAAATTTGCTACTGTCCTACAAACCTCTGCACTTGGAGGCCCAACAACGTCTACAACAAGAAGGTTGTGTAGTATACATCACGGGTCTATGAGGATCATGCGAAGATGTGCAACACCAATATTACCTTCCACATACAGTGGACGGTTGTGGTCACCATCCTCTATGAGCTTGTCCTCCTCATTGAACGTGATCTCGTTCATGAACAATGGGTTGGTGCAAAGTCAGTGTTTCGCCATGGACACCTCGTAGAGTTCTGGGGCATGGAGTGCCTTGATAAGGGTTCGCGAAGGTCAGGCACCATCATGAGTGCATCATGCACACTCAAAAGTGTGGGGATCCGCTTGAGGTGGGCGATGATGTTGTAGTCGACGTCATGCGCCTTCATCTTCTCTTGGCCTTGGTGCTCATATTCCTTCACTTGCAAAGGCGTCTCCTTTGGGGCGGTTGGCTTCTACACCCTTGTCGGCTTGATCTTTAGTGGTTCAGGTAGGACCATGCCCCCACGCAGGTTTATGTTCACCTCTTCCAACGGCACTTTCTTTGTTGCCTCTTCGGCGTGAAGGACAACTACTCTTCAAGAGTAAACACGTCTTCGGAAGGAGTGTCGCTGTAGTCATGGATGACGTTGCAACTCTCTATGATTGGTGATTGGGATGAGTTGGCTCCTTCGTGAACTTGCTCCACCTCCTTTGCCGGTGCTTGCCCCCAGCCGGGTGGAAAGAACTGCGCCAAGGTTGGCAGCACACGCCCCCGTCAAGGAAAAGGCTCGTCTCCCTCTAACATGGGGACAAATCTTGGTAGAGGACGGCGTTTACTTGGATCAAACCGCCTTAGAATTCTTAGGGGAGCACGTACTGGCAAAGCCGGGCGAGGATGTCATGGTGGGAGACTCCGTGCGTACGGCCTTCAGTGCACCATCCTCCAAGGCTCCTCCTCAGGAATGGTTGGGGTCACCTGCGGCCAAAAGGGAGAAGCCAACGTCTTGGAGAGGACGAGGTTGGATAGCTGGTATTCAACTTGGGCTAGTGGCACAAATGTTTCTTCGAGCTTCGTGTCTTCACTTGGCGGAGACGGTAACTTCATGCTCACCATGTTTACTGCATGGTAATCTGGTTTGATAGCTTCTGCGTCAAGGTTGATACTTCTCTCATTAATGGCTCTTTGGAGCCATTCTTTGAACGCAAGAAAATCTTCAATGACATGTCCCACATACCTGTGATATGGGCAAAATAAAGGATTATCTGTCATCCTCACCTGATCGGGCCTCCGAGGCTCTGGTAAGTTCAAGGCTCGATGCTCCATTAACTGGTCAAACATGTCCTTGATGAGCTCCCAACGGAAGACGTACTGCTTCTAGAGGAGTTCGTGTATCAATGGGCGTTGCCTCCCTCGGGCTTGTTCGCCCGTTGCACCCAAGATGGGCACATGGCCTTGCGGTGCAGACGAGAAGACCTTGGTGGTGTTTGTTTCGGCTGGTGCCTTCGCCCTGCTACCGTTGTTGATTTGCTTGGACGTCGAGGCGAAGCGCTTGGCAGGATCAAATGTGTTGGCATTCTTATAGAGCTCCATTATATGCGGTGATTTCTCAAACTCAAGCTTCATGGCCGCTACCACCGTGCTGAGGGCACTAAAGGTTCTAGGCTCACGCCGAGATACTTCAAGTGACAAATGTTACTGCATCCCGTGGACGCACATCTCAATGGCATCCTCGAGTTGCATCTCCTTGGTGAGACGCACATAACTGTTGCGGAAGCGGATTATGTAGTCATCAATGGACTCATCTCGTCGTTGTCAGACTTGCGCCAGCTCGACAATGGTGAAGTCCTTCTTCATGGCAATGAAGTGCTTCTTGAAAACCTCCTTCATGGCCGCCCAACTCCTAATGGACCCAACCGGTAAAGGACTGTACCAATGGAAGGCGGGCCCGGTTAACGACCCTGAAAATTGGCGAATGAGAAGTGATGGGCTGTTTGTTGTGTTGCCGCATGCCGCCTCGAAGTACGCAAAGTGCTCCCTTGCATCACCGATTCCATCAAATTGACGGTACTTTGGTGGGTGCCACCTTGCGGGATACGCCATCATGTCATGCCATGCCTTGTAAGGCTTCTCCAGCTCACTCTCACAGGTGCGAGGCGCTTGATCTATCGCCATTTGCTTCAACTTCTTGTACACCATATCCTCGACCATGTTGTGGTAGTCCTTCGGCATAACAGCATGTGGCACTGCGTTGGGAGAACCAGCAGGGCTAACCCAAGGTTGAGCATGTTTGTTGGGCTTGTGTTGAGGCACATCATTTAGGGGCACCCTAGCAGGAGGGCCCACCTGAAGTTCCTCCTCTTGCGGATCCACCACTCGTTGTAGCACGCCTTGTGGAGGAACGCCTTGGTTGTTCATCATGAGTTCAATGAACTGGTCAACCTTTGATGCCAACTGGTCAATCATCTAGCGCTGGCTTCTGACCTCTTCTTCTAGAGACACTTCTTGTGGTGCTACTATGTTTACAGCACTTGGGCCCTGGTTGCCATCAACGGGTGGCTTGGTGGTAGGATCTTGATCCACAAGGCTATCGCCATGATTCACCATGCAAACGAGCACGGTGTGGAGGTCTTCATCACCGCCCTCATAATCTGACAAAACCGATGAAGCTAGTTCATGGTAACAAGGCGAGTGTGGACGACTCTCCAACAATGGGGAGGAGGATGAGTCGGAGAAGCCTTCTTCATCATCAAGGTGTTCTTAACATTCTCCATCTCCGGTAAACCCATCCGTCATGCCTTGACGGGCGATGGATTTTAATCTTGTATTGGTGATGACCCACAAGTGTACGGGATCTATCGTAGTCCTTTCGAGAAGTAAGAGTGTTGAACCCAATGAGGAGCAGAAGGAAATGACAAGCGATTCTCAGTAAGATATTCTCTGCAAGCACTGAAATTATTGGTAACAGATAGTTTTGTGATAAGGTAATTCGTAACGGGTAACAAGTAACAAAAGTAAATAAGGTGCAGCAGGGTGGCCCAATCCTTTTTGTAGCAAAGGACAAGCCTGGAAAAATTCTTATATGAATGAACACGCTCCCGAGGACACATGGGAATTATCGTCAAGCTAGTTTTCATCATGCTCATATGATTCGCGTTCGTTACTTTGATAATTTTGTATGTGGGTGGACCGGTGCTTGGGTACTGCCCTTTCTTGGACAAGCATCCTGCTTATGATTAACCCCTATTGCAAGCATCCGCAACTACAAAAGAAGTATAAAGGTAAACCTAACCATAGCATTAAACATCTGGATCCAAATCAGCCCCTTACGAAGCAACTCATAAACTAGGGTTTAAGCTGCTGTCACTCTAGCAACCCATCATCTACTTATTACTTCCCAATGCCTTCCTCTAGGCCCAAACAATGGTGAAGTGTCATTTAGTCGACGTTCACATAACACCACTAGAGGAGAGACAACATACATCTCATCAAAATATCGAACGAATACCAAATTCACATGACTACTTATAGCAAGACTTCTCCCATGTCCTCAGGAACAAACGTAACTACTCACAAATCATATTCATGTTCATAATCAGAGGGGTATTAATATGCATATAGGATCTGAACATATGATCTTCCACCGAATAAACCAACTAGCATCAACTACAAGGAGTAATCAACACTACTAGCAACCCACAGGTACCAATCTGAGGTTTTCGGACAAAGATTGGATACAAGAGATGAACTAGGGTTTGAGAGGAGATGGTGCTGGTGAAGATGTTGATGGAGATTGACCCCCTCTCGATGAGAGGATCGTTGGTGATGACGATGGTGATGATTTCCCCCTCCCAGAGGGATGTTTCCCTGGCAGAACAGCTCTGCCGGAGCCCTAGATTGGTTCCGCCAAGGTTCCACCTCGTGGTGGCGGTGTCTCGTCCCGAAAGCTTGCTTATGATTTTTTCTAGGGTAAAAGACTTCACATAGCAGAAGATGGGCACCGGAGGCCTGCCAGGGGGCCCATGAGGCAGGGGGCGTGCCCAGGGGGTAGGGCGCGTCCCCACCCTCGTGGACGGTGGGTGGCCCCCCTCTGGCATTTTCTTCACTCAGTATTTTTTTATTAATTTCAAAAATAACTTGCGTGGAGTTTCAGGACTTTTGGAGTTGTGCAGAAAAGGTCTCTAATATTTACTCCTTTTCCAGCACAGAATTCTAGTTGCCGGCATTCTCCCTCTTCATGTAAACCTTGTAAAATAAGATAGAATAGGCATAAGTATTGTGACATAATGATTAATAACAGCCCGTAATGCAATAAATATTGATATAAAAGCATGATGCAAAATGGACGTATCAACTCCCCCAAGCTTAGACCTTGCTTGTCCTCAAGCGAAAGCCGATAACGAAAAATATGTCCACATGTTTAGAGATAGAGGTCTCCATAAAATAAAATACGAACATGAGGGCATCATGATCATTCTTATAACAGCATATATATATATATATATATATATATATATATATATATATATATATAATTTCTTATGCTCAAGTAATAATCTGTCCACAATGTCAAGTATGAATCAGAAACTTCATTGAGGACTAACAAACTATGCTCTCGGTCATTGAAGCAATTGCAATTTATCATAACATCGGAAAGAGTCAATATAAGAGCTTTTCAGCAAGTCCACATACTCAACTATCATTTAGTCTTTACAATTGTGTCAGGACCCCGACTCAATGCCACATCGATCTAGCATGTAACACCTCATATCACTTTGCGGCCTCACGCACGGTATCCCCACGGGTGTCGCCTTACCTTTGCCCGGGACCGTTTGCGCCTTTTGGCACACGTATATGATAGTGTTGCTAGCATCCATATGATAAGGAGCCCGGGCTGACATGGCTAGTCGTAAACCCAAAGTGGCACAAACTTATAGGGACAGGCATCCATGACCCAGCATCGAACGTGTCGGTCATCAGCGAGTGAATCCAGGCTGTAGCATTGGGCTAGCAGGACTCCGGTGAACCGGGCTGTAGCGGGCTAACAGGACTCCGGTATTCATCGCGTGACATTTCCCCGAAGGGACAGACACAGGAACGAAGAAGGACACATGCCGGCCAGCCAAAGTGTTCCGGAGCAGTAGCAAGCTACCATGGCTCAGTGGAAGCACTAGGAGACATTTCCCGGTAAGAGAGGCTACTAAGGATAAACAACTAGATAGTCAGATCCCACATACCAAGCATTTCAATAACGTACACACAATATGCTCGATATGTGCAAATACAACATGACATCACAACATGACTCTACAACTCAAGTATTTATTCAATAGGCTCCGAGGAGCGAGATATTACAAACATGGGTCTCATGACCCAACATTCAGAGCATACAAGTCAAAGCACAAGCGGAAGCTTAACATGTCTGAGTATAGACATCTACAAATGAAAAAGGCTGAGAAGCCTGACTAACTACCAGATCTTGCCGAGGGCACAAGATCGTAGCTGAGGTAACAAGCTAAACGTCGAAGCCCACGCGGAACTACTAGCGAGACTGAAGTCTCTCTGCAAAAAAAAGGCAAACATGAGTAAAAATGTACTCAGCAAGACTTACATCAGAACTATCTACATATGCATCGGTATCAACAAAGGGGTGGTGGAGTTTAACTGCAGCAAGCCGGTTTTGACTCAGTGGCTAACCGGAACTACGACTGCAAGTAACTCTTTTGAGGTTGTGTACACGAGTCCACATATTCACCATATCAATACACCACAATGGATCCGCTCCCGTCTCCCTACGAGAACGCCATCCATAGCACTCACGCTTATCTTGCGTATTTTAGAGTATCCACTTTCACTTGTCTATGAACTGTACAGGCAACCCAGAAGTCCTTTACCGCGGACACGGCTATTCGAATAGATCATATTAACCCTGCAGGGGTGTACTTCTTCACACACGCTCTCGCCACTTACCGCCATGTACACGTCATGTATCTCGGCAACCTTCAAGCGGAAGCCTGGCGAGGGAGTCGGCCACGACCTGACTAACCACACAAGTCTCTAGTTGCAACTCCTGGACAGAGATCAGGTATGATTAATAAGTCGAGAGAGTCAATTAAGGATCCCAATGTGTGGTAGTAGTTGTTCATGGATCACAAACACAGAACTCAGTTCCTGAGGACGGCTACAATGAGACAACCCACCATGTACTCCTACATGGCCTCTCACCACTACCTTTACCAAATCGTGTTCACACACTTAGCTCTCAACAGTAGGACTTGTTCACCACATTCCAATTCATCCCCGATGAATTAGACCTGACTCAACTCTAAGCAGTAGCAGGCATGACAAACAAGCATGAATGAGTAGGCACATCAGGGCTCAAACAACTCCTACTCATGCTAGTGGGTTTCATCTATTTACTGTGGCAATGACAGGTCATGCAGAGGAAAAGGGGTTCAACTACCGCAGCATGTAACAGTTGAATCGTTGTTGTCCTAATGCAGTAAAAGAGAGCAGGAGCGAGAGAGTGGGATTTTATCGGAATGAACAAGGGGGTTTTGCTTGCCTGGCACTTCTGAAGATAATATAGTTTCTTCATCGGTGTCATCGAACTCATCGTCGGAACACGTCTATCGAGAGGGAACAACCACCGACGAACAAAGAAGAAACACAATCAATGCAATGCACAATATGATGCATGATCATGACATGGCAATATGCTATGATTTGGGCTAATGCAGCTAAGAACAGAAAGGTTTGAGCTTATCTGAACCAAAGATTCAAATACAAACTCAAACTAGGAATTTATAAAGTGCATTATCATGTTTTGATATGAACAGCAAGGTTAAGTTGCTTAAACATGCATGAAACCAGTGCAGATGGATAGATTGAATTTTTCTGATCATTTTTCATATATAACTTGTTTCATTTGGAGCTACGGTTGAATTTCTACGAATTTTAGAAGTTTTAAACGTTTTCTGGAATTTCTTGAATTAGATTTAATCCAGAAATTCCATTACTGCGTCAGCAATGTGTAAGCATGACGTCAGCAGGTCAAAGGGGCTGGTCCGGGTCAAACCTGACCAGTGGGGCCCATTAGTCAGTGACACAACTAACTAACCAAGTTAGTTAGTGTTTGGTTAAGTACTAATCTAGGTTAATCAGCACTAACTAAACCTAACTAATAACTAACAGGGCGGGTCCACACGTCAGTGACTTAGTGGGTTAACTAGAAGCTAATTAGCACTAAGCTAAAATTAGCAGGGCTCTGGGCCCATCTGTCATTGACCCAGGGGAGGTCAAACCCCTGGTCAAACGAGTCAATCCCGCCGGCGTTTAGCCGCCGGCGGCAGCAGACGCGGCGGAGGGCTCGGGCTTGCTCCTCTGGCATCCAAATGGACGGCGGAGAGCGGCTACGGGGAGCTGAAGCTCACCCGCGCCCGTTGCGGCAAGCAGCAGCAGCTAGGGTCGACGGAGACGACGGCTACGAGCTCAGCAGCGGCGGCCGGCATTCGGGCATGCGCGGGAACGCGGCTGCGGTGGCCTAGGCGATGCGCGGTTAGCACTTACAAAAACTATGCAAGGCAGCAAGCATGTTAGACACGACGGCCGGACCATTTGGTCGCTGGGATCACGTCGGCGGTGAACGTAGGCGGCGGCGCGTATGGGTGCGAGTGGCGTGGTGGCTACGGCGTGCAAACGAGAAAACGGAGAGGGTGGTTCGAGGGATAATCTCACGGCGGTTTCAGCGGTGCATACGGCGAGCTCGAAGGAGGACCGGAGCGAACGGGGCAGCAGAGTGGATCTCCGGCGATGGCGGTCGGGGAGGAGCTCGGTGAAGGCAGTGCAGAGCGTGCGAACGCTCGGGGATGGGTCTTCTGGATGAATCACACCATGGCGGAGCTCTGGGCCACGATGGTGAGGCGAGGCAGTGACGGTGGCAGTGGCAACAGCGAGCGGCGGCGACGAGCGTGCTCGGGTGTGCTGCGGGGAGAGAGCAGAGGAGGGGAGAGGAGGAGTGGATAGGCCAGAGGAGTCAGGGTGGCACCGAGGAGAAGCAACGTGGCGTCGCATTGGCAAGGGAGGCAGGCAGGCGAGCTGGTGGCGTGGCGCTCTGCCCGCGCGCGCGCGTCGGCCACACGCCTGGCCGACTGGCGCCAGGAGGACGATGGCGGTGGTGGGCTGGGCCGGTCTGTTGCGGTGCTGGGCCGCACAGGCAGGTGGGCTGCTGCCAGGTTAGTTCCTTTCTCTCTCTCTCTCTCTTATTTAAGTTTTTCTATTACTCTGTAATCTTTGTGGCTTTATTAAAAATACTTAAATAGATCCAAAAATCATGAAACTGCTCAATGCCACTGTTTGGAGTATAACCAACAACAAACATTTTAGTTTATGATTATTTGAGCATTTAAAATATTATCTAGCATTTAAATGCCCAAATGCAAATACTATATGATTTAATTCAAAAATCCAGAATGACCTAAAAATATGTCCATCATTGTTGGCAGAGGTTTTCGCCTTTATCAAAAATCATGAACATTTTCAAAGGGCATTTTGGATTCATTGAAAATGATTTTTATTTGAACCTAGTTGAATTCTTTCTGATGCTAGGGTTTGATCAATCCCCATTTCAATTTAAATAGAATTTAAACATGATGCAACAAGTTGCAAACACCATGCAGTACCAGAAGCTAGGGATGTGACAAATTGCTAACACTCATGCAATACTTATGGGTGTGAAGTTTTAATAGGACACAAAGAAAGATAGGGGCTTATAGTTTTGCCTCCCAACCTTTTACCTCAAGGGTAATGTCAACAATAATAGTTTATGCTAACTTACATCCAATTGTGTATATATATATATATATATATATATATATATATATATATATATATATATCAGGATCTTTCCAACACAAGGTGCTTGCCAAAGGATAAAATGTAAAAAGGAAAGGTGAAGATCACCATGACTCCAGTAAAAGGTATAAGACAAAAGTAAAAGATAGGCCATTTGCAGAGGGAAGCAGAGGTTGCCATGTGCTTTTATGGTTGGATGCACGAAATCTTAATGCAAAAGAATGTCACTTTATATTGCCACTTGTGATATGGACCTTTATTATGCAGTCCGTCACTTTTATTGCTTCCATATCACAAGATCGTATAAAGCTTATTTTCTCCACACTAATAAGTCATACATATTTAGAGAGCAATTTTTATTGCATGCAACATGACAACTTACTTGAAGGATTTTACTCAATCCATGGGTAGATATGGTGGACTCTCATGGCAAAACTGGGTTTAAGGATATGGAAGCACAAGTAGTATCTCTACTTGGTGCAAAGAATTTGGCTAGCATGAGAGGGAAAGGCAAGCTCAACATGTTGGATGGTCCATGACAATATACTTTATTTCGGATATAAGAAAACATAACCCATTACGTTGTATTCCTTGTCCAACATCAACTCTTTAGCATGTCATATCTTAATGAGTGCTCACAATCATAAAAGATGTCCAATATAGTATATTTATATGTGAGAACCTCTCTTTCTTTATTACTTCCTATTAATTGCAACGATGACCAAAACTATGTTTGCCAACTCTCAACAAATTTTATTCATCATACTCTTAATATGTGAACTCATTACTCTCCATAAGATCCATATGATCTCTTTATTTATTTTTATTCTTTCTTTTATTCCCTCAAGATCAAAGTAAGATAATCAAACCCTTGACTCAACACTAATCTTTATTAAATATAGCTCACGGATTCAATTACATAGAGGGATCATAAAGCAAAACTCAAAACTAGATCATTCTAAAACTTTATTCTACTAGGTCAAGATATTACCAAAAGGATCAAACTAACAAAAGCGGTAAAGATAGGAGTGTGATGGTGATATGATACCGGGGCACCTCCCCCAAGCTTGGCAGTTGCCAAGGGGAGTGCCCATACCCATGTGATTATGTCTCCTTTGCTGGTGAAGAAGGTGGTGGTGATGATGGATAGTCGCACACCGAGCGTAGGAGCTCCTCCAGTTTGCGGATAATGCCCTTGAGTGCGGTGATATGCTCCTTCAACAAAATATTTTCACGTGTGAGATACTTTTTTTGTATGCGAGCTAACTCAATCATCTTGAAAGCTTCAATCTCGGTTGGGGTAAGAAGGTTGTGATGAGGTTGAAGGATGTCTTCTTCTTCTGCCGCCGGGGCTTGATCCTCCATGACCTTCTTGATCCTATCATACTTGTTGATCTCCCCGGGTTCTTCTCTCTTCAGCTTTATCTTCATTAGCCAAGCATCGTTGCCTTCATTGTTGGATGAGGGTGACGACATGATGCCTGGCCTTGACAACACTGACAGAAAACAGCTCGAAACAAAGACAGAGGATATTTGTGTGATACGGTGGTCAAAACCTTCGGGAGATTATATAATGAATTTTTACCGACCAAAAGAAGTATCGTGCAAGAAAACATAGTCCGGAGAGCACACGAGGTGCCCACGAGGCAGGGGGCGTGCCCAGCGGGGTAGGGCGCGCCCTCCACCCTCGTGGACGCCTCGTGTCCTTCCCGGACTACTTCTTATTTTCCTATTTTCTTAAATATTCCAAAACACACAAAAACTGCTATTAGAACTGTTTTGGAGTCGGTTTACTTACCGTACCACATACCTATTCCTTTTCAGAGTCTGAAACATCCTGGAAAGTGTCCCTTATATATTCCTCCGGGGTTACAGTTTCAATAACATTAGTTTCAACATTTATGGGATTACCTGAGATATAATGTTTGATCCTTTGACCGTTCACCACCTTCGGATTTGTGTCTTTGAAGTTTTTGATTTTTATGGCACCGGAACGATAGACCTCCTCGATAACGTAAGTACCTTCCCATTTAGAGAGAAGTTTTCCTGCAAAAAATCTTAATCGAGAGTTGAAAAGCAACACATAATCACCTACATTAAACTCGCGCTTTTGTATCCTTTTGTCATGCCATCTTTTAACTTTTTCTTTAAACAGTTTGGCATTCTCATAGGCTTGAGTTCTCCATTCATCAAGTGAGCTAATGTCAAATAACATCTTCTCATCGGCAAGTTTGAAATCATAATTGAGCTCTTTAATGGCCCAATATGCCTTATGTTCTAGTTCGAGGGGTAAGTGACAAGCTTTTCCATAAACCATTTTATACGGAGACATACCCATAGGATTTTTATATGCAGTTCTATAGGCCCATAATGCATCATCAAGTTTCTTGGACCAATTCTTTCTAGATCTATTAACAGTCTTTTGCAAAATCTATTTAAGCTCTCTGTTACTCAGTTCTACTTGACCACTAGATTGTGGGTGATATGGAGATGCAATTCTATGATTAACATCATACTTAGCAAGCATTTTACAAAAGGCACCATGAATAAAATGTGAACCACCATCAGTCATTAGGTATCTAGGGACTCCAAACCTCGGAAAAATAACTTCTTTAAGCATCTTAATAGAGGTGTTATGATCAACACTACTAGTTGGAATAGCTTCTACCCACTTAGTAACGTAATCAACAGCAACTAAAATATGTGTATACCCATTAGAGGAGGGAAACGGTCCCATATAATCAAAGCCCCAAACATCAAATGGTTCAATAACAAGTGAATAGTTCATAGGCATTTCTTGACGTCTACTAATATTACCAATTCTTTGACATTCATCACAATATAAGACAAACTTATGGGCATCTTTAAAAAGAGTAGGCCAATAAAAACCGGATTGCAATACCTTATGCATAGTCCTATCTCCAGCATGGTGTCCTCCATAAGCCTCGGAGTGACACTTGCGTAGGATCTGTTCCTGTTCATGCTCAGGTATACAATGTCTAATAACACCATCTACTCCTTCTTTATAAAGGTGTGGGTCATCCCAGAAGTAATGTCTTAAATCATAGAAAAACTTTTTCTTTTGCTGGTATGTGAAGCTAGGTGGTATAAATTTAGCAACAATCTAATTAGCATAATCAACATACCATGGAGTAGTACGAGCATCATTTATGACAGCTAATTGTTCGTCAGGAAAGCTATCATCAATAGGTAGTGGGTCATCAAGAACATTCTCTAACCTAGACAAGTTGTCTGCAACAGGGTTCTCAGCTCCCTTTCTATTAATAATATGCAAATCAAATTCTTGTAGTAGGAGAACCCATCTAATAAGTCTAGGTTTAGCATCTTTCTTTTCCATAAGATATTTAATAGCAGCATGATCAGTGTGAACAGTTACTTTAGAGTCAACAATATAAGGTCTAAACTTATCACAAGCAAATACAACTGCTAAAAATTCTTTTTCAGTAGTAGCATAATTTCTCTGGGCACTGTCTAGAGTTTTACTAGCATATTGAATAACATTTAGTTTCTTATCAACTCTTTGTCCTAGAACAGCACCTACGACATAATCACTAGCATCACACATAATTTCAAAGGGTAAATTCCAATCAGGTGGCCGAACAATAGGTGCAGAAATAAAAGCTTTCTTAAGTATTTCAAATGCTTCTACACAATCATCATCGAAGACAAAAGGAATATCTTTTTGTAAGAGATTAGTCAGAGGCCTAGAAATTTTAGAGAAGTCCTTAATAAACCTCCTATAAAAACCGGCATGACCAAGGAAACTTCTTATACCTTTAATGTCTTTAGGACAGGGCATCTTTTCAGTAGCATCAACTTTAGCTTTATCAACCTCAATACCTCTTTCAGAAATTTTATGCCCCAAGACAATACCTTCATTAACCATAAAGTGGCACTTCTCCCAATTCAAGACAAGATTAGTTTATTTGCATCTCCGCAAAACTCGATCAAGGTTGCTCAAGCAATCATCAAAAGAAGATCCATAAATGGAGAAATCATCCATGAAAACCTCAACAATCTTTTCACAAAAGTCAGAGAATATAGCCATCATGCATCTTTGAAAGGTAGCAGGTGCATTACATAAACGAAAAGGCATACGTCTATAAGCAAAAGTACCAAAAGGGCAAGTAAAAGTGGTCTTTTCTTGATCCTCTTTTGACACAGGTATTTGAGAGAAACCAAAATAACCATCTAGAAAGCAAAAATGTGTATGTTTGGATAATTTTTCTAGCATTTGATCAATAAAAGGTAAATGGTAATGATCTTTTTTAGTAGCTTTATTTAATTTGCGGAAATCAGTTACCATCCTATAACCTGTAACAATTCTTTGCGGGATCAATTCATCTTTATCATTAGGAACAACAGTAATACCTCCCTTCTTAGTGACATAATGGACATGACTTACCCACTGACTATCAGCAACGAGATAAATTATACCTGCCTCCAGGAGCTTTAGTATTTCTTTTCTTACCACTTCTTTCATCTTAGGATTTAACCGTCGTTTGTGATCAACAACTGGATTGGCGTCTTTCTCCAATTTTATTTTGTGTTGGCATAGAGTGGGACTAATGCCCTTAAGATCATCAAGAGTATATCCAATAGCAGCACGGTGCTTCTTCAGAGTTTTCAATAATTTCTCCTCTTCCTGCTCTGAAAAGTTAGCACTAATAATAACAGAATATATCTTATTTTCATCAAGATAAGCATATTTAAGAGTATTAGGTAATGGTTTAAGCTCAAACACGGGATCGCCCTTGGATGGTGGAGGATCCCCTAGAATTTCAACATGCAAGTTGTGTTTCAAAATAGGTCCCTGTTTAAAGAATACTTCATCTATTTTCCTTCTTTCATTCATAAACATATCATTTTCATGGTCTAGCAAATATTGTTCTAAAGGATCATTAGGAGGCATGGCAATAGAAGCAAGACCAATAATTTCATCCTTTGTAGGAAATTCTTTATCATGGGGTTGTCTACGAAATTTAGCAAAGTTAAAGTCATGAGACATATCCCCTAACCCAATCGTAACAATATCCTTTTTGCAGTCTATCTAGCATTAACAGTATTCAAGAAGGGTCTACCAAATATAATGGGACAAAAGTCATCTTGTGGGGAACCAAGAACAAGAAAATCAGCAGGATATTTAACTTACCCACACAAGACTTCAACATCTCTAACAATCCCAACTGGTGAAATAGTATCTCTATTAGCAAGCTTAATTGTAACATCGATTTCTTCTATGTCAGCAGGTGCAATATCATGCATAATTTATTTAGATAAGGAATGAGGTATTGCACTTGCACTAGCACCCATATCACATAAGCCATGATAACAATGATCTTCTATTTTAACAGAAATAACCGGCATGCCTACAATAGGACTATGTTTATTTTAGTATCGGCTCTAGCAATTCTAGCAGCTTCATCATAGAAGTAAATAACATGCCCATCAATATTTTCAGCCAAGAGATCTTTAACCATAGCAATACTAGGTTCAACTTTGATTTGCTCATGTGGTGTAGGTGTTCTAGTATTACTCTTACGAACCACAGTTGAAGCTTTAGCATGATCCTTTATCCTAACAGGGAAAGGTGGTTTCTCAATATAGGTAGTAGGAACAATAGGATCATTATAAGTGATAGTATTTTCTTCAACTTTAATAGGTGCAACTACTTTTACTTCAATGGGAGGATTATATTTAAACCACTACTCCTTAGGGAGGTCAACGTGAGTAGCAAATGATTCACAGAAAGAAGCTACTATCTCAGAGTCAAGTCCATATTTAGTGCTAAATTCACGAAAAGCATCGGTATCCATAAAAAATTTAACACAATCAAACTTAGGTGTTATACTGACTCCTTGCCTTAGTCGAGATCCCAATCTTCAGAGTTGTGTTTAATTCTTTCCAATAAATTCCATCTGAATTCAATAGTCTTCATCATGAAAGAGCCAGTACAAGAAGCATCGAGCATGGAGCGATTGTTGAGAGAAAGCCGAGCATAAAAATTTTGAATAATAATTTCTCTTGAGAGATCATGATTGGGGCATGAATATAACATTGACTTAATCCTCCTCCAAGCTTGAGCGATGATTTCTCCTTCGCGAGGCCAAAAACTTCTGATTCAATCGGTTGTAGTTCCATGATCATGATAATTACGATCACGATGAACAAGATGCATATTATAAAACTTCTGATGAAATTCTGATTTCAATCGGTTGTAGTTCCATGATCCCATATCATCACATAGCCTAAACCATGCCAATGCCTTTCCCTTCAAAGATAAAGGGAAGACCTTCTTCTTGATAACATCCTCCGGCATACCTGCAAGCTTAAACAATCCACAAACTTCATCGACATAGATTAGGTGCAAATCGGGATGAAATGTTCCATCTCCTGTAAAAGGATTAGCTAGCAATTTCTCTATCATACCCGAAGGAATTTCAAAGTAAAAAATTTTAGTAGGTTCAGTAGGTTGAGGAGCAACTATTTTCTCTACTGGTCCGGGTGAAGATACCGCAAACAAGCCCCTCAAAGGACTATGTTCCATAGTAACAAGTGACAGTAAATTTCAGCACACTATATAAATATTTCCTTACCAAGTTCCACTTACCAAAGGCGCTTCACTCCCCAGCAACGGTGCCAGAAAAGATTCTTGATGACCCACAAGTGTAAGGAATCTATCGTAGTCCTTTTGATAAGTAAGAGTGTAGAACCCAACGAGGAGCAGAAGGAAATGACAAGCGGTTTTCAGTAAGGTATTCTCTGCAAGCACTGAAATTATCGGTAATAGATAGTTTTGTGATAAGGTAATTCATAACGGGTAACAAGTAACAAAAGTAAATAAGGTGCAGCAAGGTGGCCCGATCCTTTTTGTAGCAAAGGACAAGCCTGGACAAATCCTTATATGAAGGGAAACGCTCCCGAGGACACATGGGACTTATCGTCAAGCTAGTTTTCATCATGCTCATATGATTCGCGTTCGTTACTTTGATAATTTGGTATGTGGGTGGACCGGTGCTTGGGTAATTCCCTTTCTTGGACAAGCATCCCACTTATGATTAACCCCTATTGCAAGCATTCGCAACTACAAAAGAAGTATTAAGGTAAACCTAACTATAGCATGAAACATGTGGATCCAAATCAGCCCCTTACGAAGCAACTCATAAACTAGGGTTTAAGCTTCTGTCACTCTCGCAACCCATCATCTACTTATTACTTCCCAATGCCTTCCTCTAGGCCCAAACAATGGTGAAGTGTCATGTAGTCGACATTCACATAACACCACTAGAGGAGAGACAACATACATCTCATCAAAATATCGAACGAATACCAAATTCACATGACTACTTATAGCAAGACTTCTCCCATGTCCTCAGGAACAAACGTAAAAACTCACAAATCATATTCATGTTCATAATCAGAGGGGTATTAATATGCATATAGGATCTGAACATATGATCTTCCACCGAATAAACCAACTAGCATCAACTACAAGGAGTAATCAACACTACTAGCAACCCACAGGTACCAATCTAAGGTTTGGGGATAAAGATTGGATACAAGAGATGAACTAGGGTTTGAGAGGAGATGGTGCTGGTGAAGATGTTGATGGAGATTGACCCCCTCCCGATAAGAGGATCGTTGGTGATGACGATGGTGATGACTTCCCCCTCCCGGAGGGATGTTTCCCCGGCAGAACACCTCCGCCGGAGCCCTAGATTGGTTCCGCCAAGGTTCCGCCTCGTGGCAGCGGTGTCTCGTCCCGAAAGCTTGTTTATGATTTTTTTCTAGGGTAAAAGACTTCGTATAGCAGAAGATGGGCACCGGAGGCCTACCAGGGGGCCCACGAGGCAAGGGTGCACCCAGGGGGGTAGGGTGCCCCCCCCACCCTCGTGGACGGTGGGTGTCCCCCCCTCAGGTATTTTCTTCGCTCAATATTTTTTATTAATTCCAAAAATAACTTCCGTGGAGTTTTAGGACTTTTGGAGTTGTGCAGAATAGGTCTCTAATATTTGCTCCTTTTCCAGCCCAAAATTCCAGCTTCCGACATTCTCCCTCTTCATGTAAACCTTGTAAAATAAGAGAGAATAGGCATAAGTATTGTGACCTAATGAGTAATAACAACCCATAATGCAATAAATATCGATATAAAAGCATGATGCAAAATGGACATATCAATTGGCCCCTGGCCGGTTTGCAACTTGTCGTCGTCCTTCAAGTTCTTGAGGAAGCCTTGATGTAATGTCGGTGTAGTGTCGCTTGTATATATCTTCATTTTGTGAAGTGCTCCCTCCACCTAATGAGCCTTTCCCTGTTGTCACGGGAAGACACGTGGCCCTGGATCTTGCAGCTTCTTGTGACGTTGATGAGCTTGTCTTGGCATCCCCCTCGGCACCCCTGAACCATGCACGAACGTGGCCAAGGCGTGGTAGGAAGGTCCTCTGGAAGTTCGCCTTTGGGTTCGGCACGATCTCTTCTTCAGAAGGATATTCAAACTCCTTGTTGATGGTGGGAGGTCGTCATCCATTACTTGACCCTTCACTTGGCTGCACTCTAAGAGTAGGACACAAGGCAAGGTTCTTCTCAGTTGATTCCTTCGCTTTTTCATCCTCCTTCTGAGCATGAGCTTCTCCATCTTGGTCCATCCTTTCAGAGGGAACAAGGGGAAACTCTGTGGGAAGTGTTGTGTCTGGTGGGAGGGCAGTGTTGGCTGCACCCTCGGAAGCTACTTCATTGTTGGAGGAGAACGTAAGTTTGGCTTCTTCAACGCCTTCCATCAGTGTGGCCGTCGGCGCTGGCATTTTCTGGTTCTCTAGTGGGGGTGCTGGTGTAATCGCCTTCACCTTTACATCATTCTTATGGGGAAGGGATGAAGAAGGAACCACCTTGCTCCCCTGCTCAGTGCTTCTCGTGGACGTCTTGTGTGGTTTCGGCGCCAACCGGCTGAGCAGGTAGCTATACCGCTCATCCGCTCCAAGTCGGGGGAGATGCGAAATTTGATCCTGTCATTTTCTTGACCAACCCCACCATCGGGTTGTAAATGTACCTGAGTGTGTCGAAGGACTAAGTCCTCAAGTTCTTTATAAAGAACATGTCGGTTTCACCGACACCTCTCGTGCTTGCACTGGTTCTCCGTTGGAAACATACCATCCCTTTACACTGGTGGCATATGTAGGAGTGTTGGTGCAGGGCGCCTCGTGGATGATGAAGTCCTGTCCATCATCGCCTACAGCTGTGGCCGATCTCCCCGCCTAGGAGGTGATGAAGGTCGTGGTGGAAGTGTTTGTCGCAAAGGTTCCCGTGGTTGCCACTGTTTAGTGGGCCGAGGGTCCCTCTCATCGTCTTGATGTCCCCGCCTGGGAGGTGACGAAGGTCGTGGTGGAAGTGTCGGTCGCAAAGGTTCCTGTGGTTGCCCCTGTTGAGTGGGCCAAGGGTCCCTCTCATCGTCTTGATGTCTTGACCATCGGTTCCAACATGGAGGCATGTTGGGATATCTCCGTTGTGGGAAGTGTCGAGTTGGTGAAGGTTGTCGCTGAGGCGCCAATGTCTGGTTCTCATGTTGAGGACGATGGCTTGGGGCTTGATGCCTCATCCTTCCCGCAGCTTGAGTCGACGATGCACTTGGCGCCATTGGGTCTTGGAGCCTCCTCTGGATATTGTTCATCTGCTCCTGGAGTTGGCGAAATTCTCGCAGTAGGTCATCATCACATGGCGCGGGTGCTTCATGCCGCAGAGTGGAAAACCTGTTGTGGTTGGGGAGAGACCTTCCGCCGACTGCCGAGTTGTGGAGACATGGCACCCATGCACCCCTTCGAGTGTCGCCAATGTTGAGGGAGATAGTAGAGCCTGGTAGAACAGGCTCTTTGCATGAGCGCCGCTTCCAGAACTCCTTCATGATGGCGCGCCTCACCAGCTCCTTGACGTTGCATGGATCGTATGCCCAATCATCAGGGAACAAGTGGTACGGAGGGGTTAAGGTGCTTCGGTAAGTGAACACCTTATTAGCTAAGTCCATGGCGCCGAGGGACCAATCCTCCTCTGGCACCATGCTCTAAGCGATGCGGGAAGCTATCTGTTGGTGGAGTAATTGTACCTTGCAGTACTTCCTCCTGTAGATGCGTAGGGGATGAGGGCTATCTGATAAACGAGCGTTGGCCATGAGCCTATGCAAGTCATGTGACATAGCCTCGAAACCCTTGAGAAGCTCAACCTCGGTACGCTACGGTGTTGGTGTCAGCGGCTCCGAGTGTGTAGTCTCGGTAGGGGCATGGAGGGACGCCGCACTAAACCGCCTGTTGGCGGCTCTGGTATGGAGGTGTTGAGCTGCCTCCACATATCCTTTTGTATCCGCCCTCATCGACTCCTTCAACAGGGTGCACGCCTCGAGCATTAGCTTACGACGCTCCTTCTTCATCTTGGCAACCTCCTGCCTTAGCGCCTTCTTTGACTGCACAGTTTGAAACTGCGCAGGATCCTGGGCTTGATGGATGTAGACCTTCTCGTCGAACTCGATGATGACCATGGGCGGCATCGATCCAAACTGCATCATTACTGGCTCTGAGTTGCTGCCACGGGAGATTCCACCTGCATGAAAGGGATCTTGATGAGCGGAAATCCTCGACGACGCCTTGTCATGCAGCATGATGTGCAGGTTGGGAGATGAGCGAAGACGATTCAAACGACCACAACATAGCGAAGATGGGAGGAGAACCAGGTCCCACCGGGCGTGCCAATTTGGTTGACACGAGAAAAATCTTAAAACACTCCATGAGAAGGGAAGAGAAGGAGTATGGATTTCTCTCATGCACCCGGGAAGAGAATGCGGGCATGCCAGTGTACCATGGTACACAGTGAAAACAAAGAGATGGGAACGGTATTTTATTAATCTCAAGGATAACAAATACAATTCCCGATATGCGCTCTGTGGCCTACTAGCGCAGCCTACCTGACTAGCGATGTGCGGTCTCCTGGTTCCTGGGGCCTTGAAAGGCTCCCGGTTAATTATCCTGCGGGTTGCTCCAGGAGATACCTCTGATTAAGTCGTGTGATCGTCTTTGTTGTCTTCGCAATCTCCATGCATGATGACGATGGGGTGTGTGGTGTGGGCAGCGGCAAAGCCCGTGTCCTCATCGGTACACGTGTCGCTCGAAACATAGCTTTATGCTAGCCACGTCCGCCCTCACACCGTCACGCCTCGTCGGCCTTGACAGCGTTGATGTAGTCGGTGTTGAAGTAGCATGGATCCTGCTTGGCTCGAACTTCTTGGTGATATAGCGGCTTCGTCGGGGTACGCAAGGGGTTGCCTCGTGGGAGTATTCTTTTGTAGAGACCAGCGTCGGTGTAAAACCAACGCACGCTTGCATCGGCATGGCCGGTGTGGTTGGTGCCTCGTCTCGACTTGACGCCGAGGTTACGACAGTCTGTGAAGACAAAGACTCCGCCTCACGAGGTCGTGAAAGGTAACGTCTTAGAGGGGCGTGGTAGATGCCTCGTCTTGGCTAGACGCCGTACTCAGTGGTCTGCCAAAACAAGGATCACGCCGCAGGAATGAAGAAAGTTAACATCATGGAGGAGCGTGGTTGATGCCCTGTCTCAGCTAGACATCGTATTCGGTGGTCCGCTAAGACAAGGAGCATGTCGTCCGTACGACGATGAGACCTATATGCAACGAAGGGTGCACCTCATCTCGGCTGGATGCCGTATTCGGTGGTCCACCGAGACAAGGGCAAAACATCGTGGTGTCGAAGAAAAATGGCATCATGGAGTGGCATGGTTGATGCCTCGTCTCAGCTAGACGTCGTATTCGGTGGTCTGCTAAGACAAGGAGCACGCCACCGTACGGCAACGAGACCTATCTGCAACGAAGGGTGCACCTTGTCTCGGTTGGACGATGTATTCAATGGTCCACCAAGACAAGGGCACAACATTGTGGTGCTGAAGAAAGGTGGCGTCATGGAGGGGCGTGGTTGATGCCTCATCTCAGCTAGACGTCATATTCAGTGGTCTGCTAAGACAAAGAGCACGCCGCCTGTACGCCGACGAGACCTATATGCAACGAAGGGTGCACCTCGTCTTAGTTGGAAGCCGTATTCGGTGGTCCACCAAGGCAAAGGAAACACATCGCAGAATCGTGGTAATGGTCGGTGAAGATGTGTCATCGTGTAGCGCCATCTTCTTCATATCGTAGCCTCCGTGTTGCGGGCAGCACTGAGGGTGTGTGCCATCCTCATGGGTTCCGGATTGTGGGCTCCCTCTTGTCGAGGTAGACATCATGGTGTTGTTTTGCTAGCTCCATGCCTCCGTCCTATGCAGCACCAGCTTGATGATGGGCGTCGTCTTGGCGGGCTCCGTATCGCCATCCTCCACGGCACTATGACGACATCCTTGGGAGCTCCACACCTCCATCGTCCATGGCGCCTGTTTGATGACAAAGATGACGGGCGTCGTCCTGGCGAGCTCCGTGTCGCCATCCTCCATGGCATAGAGGCGGCGTCCTCGCGAGCTCCATGACGTCGTCCTCCCCGGCACCGGGTTGATGATGTTGGCGATGGTCCTGGTGGTTTCGATGTAGTCTATTGGTCCGGCGGCATCGTCCACCGCCTCCATTCTATCTTCTACGAGAAGAGCACTACATCGTCCATGGCCACATCCGCTGGGTGTGTCATCCGCCACCTCCATTTCATCTGGTATGAGAAGACCGCCGCGTCGTTCGCGGGCATCTCTGCCCGACGCTCGTCCACTCTCTCGATTGTACCTGGTACATGAAAAAAATATGTGGGTACCATAGAGAAGAGGGCATGCTAGCTCATGAAACATGATGCATAGCTCCATGGTTATCGCTGCCAGTGTATCCTCCGGGACTGCGAAGGCACCACCATGCACCGCCTTGGCGCATGCGTCGTGGCCATGGACACATCCTCCATGGGTGCGTCTCCCTCCATCTGATACATGGCTTGCAGACCGCCGCCGCCGCAGGCGCGTCCACTGCCACGCGCTTGAGTTCTGACCTCGGGTGGTTCCCTGTCGAGTGTTTGTTGCTTGGCTCCTCTTGATGCATTCGTGCTTCCCACGTGAAACCTGATAACACAATAAGACAAAGAAACAAAACACAGTTGATGCCTCCAGCAAGAAACACCTCCTGTGTGCACCGCCGTCGTCGAGGACGTGTGCTCTGGCTTGGGTTAGAGGCGCATCATTGCCATTGCCGACACGTTGGCCAGCTTACGCAGCTTCTGAGTCGTCATCTCGGCCTCCGCTTATGATCGGTTGCGGCATATACCGGCTATCTCCGTCGGTGACGCTGCCGCAAGGGGCGCGTCTTCTCCACATCGACGCTACCACGAGGGCGCGTCACGCGTAGGTTCTGGTCTTGGCCTGGGGTGTGCGTTCCTAGCTCTTACCCTCCTGCGTACCTGAAGTCTTGTATTTATAGGTTGGCTGGGTGCTAGGGTTGGATGGATGTCCAACACGCACAATGCCGAGGTTTCCTCCTAATATTTTTCTTGAGGCACAAACCTGCACAAAGAAAAGGAAATACCCCAATACGTTGCATTGTTATTTCATGTATTCCTTTCCGGTTCTTTTCTTTTGCTTCCAAACGTGCCGCACAAGAACGTGCTGGTTTTGCTTTATTCCATGTATATGTGTACGGATTTAATCCAATGGAGGATGCCGGCTGGCTAATCACGGCGAACAAAGGTCAACCCATGTGATATAGCCCATACAGATTCAATACAGTTCTGGCCCAAATAATGCACGATGGCCAGAAAATAATTGCACAAGTTATTATTGGACAACTTCGTCTTTTATCCTCTCTCTATGTTCCTACTACTTTGTAGTGAAAGAAAAAAACTCATTGAACAAGGAGATGGGGATCAATTAGGCTAGGGTTAATAGGGGCGCGGCTGGGCTTTGCGGGCTGGTTTGGTGGTGAGGAATGGCTAAACAAAAGAAAATAATGGTTCCAATAATTTGAAAAAAAAAAGTCTGAATTCAAATGGAATTGAATGTAAACCAAAAGAGTTAGAACTAGATGTGGGAGTTAGAAGTGTGCAAAATCACGATTTTTGGTGGAGCTTGCGAAAGTGATAAAGGAATTTGTGGCAAAGTTTGGAGGCCAAACTTGAAGTAGTATAGGCATGAAATTTAATTTGCAGGTGTGTTAGTTGATTCCCAAATAAATGGAATATCATTTTAGCTCCCTAAAATATTGTGAGGATATTATAAATGTTTTTAAGAGAAAACACCATGTGCATTTCCCTCAGTTTGAATGGATCGATTCATACAATTTATTTCTTTGAGTTGCAAATTTAATGACATGATGGTAATGAAATGATGCAATGCAAAAATCAACATAAGGCAAGCAATAACTAATAATTATGAAAATGAATTGGTCTCGGACTGTCACAACTCTCCCCCACTTACAAGAGATCTCACCCTGAGATCTAAGAATGAGAAGAGGAAGAGAAATAGGTACAATTAAGCTGCTTCTCGGACAAATGAGTGAGACCAATGAACCTTGGAGGTTAAAAAACTTGCAAGAAAGGAGAAAACACAATGGAGACGTACAAAATTGAGAGCACTCCGGTAGAAAAGAGGAACAAGGAACACCATGAGAAACTTGTAGGTTGCAAAGACATGAATCAAGAGCTCAATGGACAAGAGAGAATATGCAACAAATCTGGTTGGAACGAGATAGACAAGGACAAGAATAATTTGAAACAACTCTGGTTGAAACGATAAGGAAAGAATGGGACATGAACTTTATAAGATGGGATGATAGACCAAAGAGAGCAACAACACAAGGCCTTCGAAACAAATGAATGTGAGCTAGATAGTTGGAATAAAAAGAACAGAGAACAAAATAACATCTTCTACCACAAATGAATTGAAAGAGCATCCTTAGGAGGAAGGCTTGAACTAGTCGTTGAAAACTCAACAACCCAATTATGCTTCAAATGGCCTTATGGAAAACATCTCAAATCTTTGAGGTAAAATTCTGCCACTAACAGAATGAATTGATTGCTTGCGAGCAACAAAGATTTGCCAAACTTCTTCTGCGGAGATGATAAAGAGCAAGCTTGGGTCATGGATAATCACCACAAATAGCAACAATCCTTCAGAAAGGCTTTAGGTGAAATATAACCCAAGATAACTCGAACGAAGAAATTGTTGGGTTGAAAATATCTCAATCTTGAGAACATCTCTTGTAGCCTCTTCATGAATCAAGAACGAATATAACACAACCTCAAAATATAAGGGAGAGAGAATTGCACTTCGGAATGCAAGATGAAGAATTGTTTTACTCCTAAAATAAAGCATGGCGCTATTATTAAGGGGTAAACTTGATGGATTTGACTTCGGAAATAATCTTGAAGAAAACTTCGAGAATGAAAGAAATCTTTGAGTAACCACCATGTAGAGCGTCCATGAAGAATGGCGTGGCTTGAATCTGCGTCTGTATTTCCCCAAAGAGGAAGGGATGATGCATCACAGCTACAGTAAGTATTTCCCTCAGTTATGAAACCAAGGTTATCAATCCAGTGGGAGAACCAAGCAACACTATGTAAACGGTACCTGCACACAAAGAACAAATACTTGCAACCCGATGCACAAGAGGGGTTGTCAATCCCTCTATGGTAAAAAGATAGATTAAATTGTATGAGATTGGATAAACAAAATAAAATAAGTAAGAAAAAGTATGGCAAGGTATTTTTCAGTTTTTGGAATAATAGATCTGAAAACAATATGATAAAAGATAGACATGGGGGGCGTAGATTTCACTAGTACATACATTGGGTAAACAAATTACTGTTGGGCAATTGATAGAAGAGCAAATAATTATGACAATATCCAACGCAATGATCATGTATATAGGCATCACATCCAAGATTAGTAGACCGACTCCTTCCTGCATCTACTACTATTACTCCACACATCGACCGCTATCCAGCATGCATCTAGTGTATTAAGTTCATGGAAAACGGAGTAATGCATTAAGAACGATGACATGATGTAGACAAGATCTATTCATGTAGGAATAGACCCCATCGTTTTATCCTTAATAGCAATGATACATGCGTGACTTGCTACCCCTTCTATCACTGGGTGAGGACACCCCAAGATCGAACCCATCACAAAGCACCTCTTCCCATTGCAAGAAAAATCAATCTAGTTGGCCTAACTAAACCAAAGGTTCGGAGAATAAACATGAGGCTATAACAATCATGCATATAAGATAAAACTTAAATAATATTCATGGATAGATTTGATCATAAACTTGCACTTTATCGGATCCCAACAAACACACCGCAAAAAGTCATTACATCAAATAGATCTCCAAGAGCATCGGGGAGAACATTGTATTGAGAATCAAAAAGAGAGAAGAAGCCATCTAGTTACTGCCTACGGACCTGTAGGTCTATGGTAAACTACTCACGCATCATCAGAGGAGCATCAATGAGGATGATGAACCCCTCTATGATCGTGTTCCCCTCCGGCAGAGTGCCGGAATAGGGCTCTAGATTGGATCTCGTGGTTCTGGAACTTGCGGCGGCTGGAATTGTGTTTCGATCGCTCCCCTAGGGTTTCTGGAATATCTGAGTATTTATAGAGCTGAGAGGCGGTGGAGGAGACTTCCATGGGCCCCACCACCCATCAGGGCGTGCTAGGGGCCTCTAGTGCGCCCAGGTGGGTGGTGAGCCCCATGGGCCTCCCCTCATGCACTTCCTTGGCTCCCAAGTTATCTTTTTGTCTAAAAAAATCTCCAAAAAGTTTTGTTGCGTTTGGACTCTATTTGATATGGATATTCCACGAAGTAAAAAATAAGCAAAAAAATAGCAACTAGCCCTGGGCACTATGTCAGTAGGTTAGTCCCAAAAAATGATATAAAGTTGCTATAAAATGAAGGTAAAACATCCAAGAATGATAATATAACAGCATGGAACAATCAAAAATTATAGATACGTTGGAGATGTATCAAAGAACTCTAGAAAAATAGAAGGATGGTAGAACGGAAGTGAAGGTTGAAACAACTAGATTGAAACCTTGTAATGATGCCCTTCCAACACCGATAAAGAAAAGAGATGGAGCTTCTTGATGAGATAAAATATAAAACTTGGGACTCCGGAAGAAAAGATGAAGTAAAGGGAACCGAGACTTTATTCATCGTCAATAAAATTCTGGAAGAAGGAATTAAATCACCTTGAGAAACCAAGAATAAGAATTATTATATATCTATCCATCATCAAATTAAATTGTTGCCAAGCAATGGACTTGGCATACTACTTATTCTTCTTGCAAGGACTGAGGAGAGTATTGGTGCATACTTGTAAGGACTTGAACGAACCACCGGTAGGATTTTTGGAAAGAATGAATGAATTGATACAATAACAAAGGAAGAGGAATCTTGAACGAACCATCGTAATAATTGAGAAAAAAATAAAGAAAAGAGAACAAATCGCCGAGAAGAATTAGAAAGCGAACGAAGATACTTGAGGGAATTTAGATGCTAGAGAATGACGAGATGACGGGCTAACTAGAGAATACATAACGATGCACCGGAAGAATTGGAGAACGAGAGCTAAAAGGTTGAGAATAAAAATTTCTTCTATAATGAGGGCCTTTGGAGAATCAAAATGAAAATAACTCATGAAAAGGATTTGGGATGGTCCTGCAAAGAACTTCTCATGGATTGAAAAAATTTGAGTGGATAACATCAACCTTGAACCTCGAGTCATCATAAGACGGACCAAGATTTGGGGGAAAACTCTTCTTCGGACTCCAATTGTTGAGAATAACGACAAGGAAAACCACCAAAAATTTTGAGACACTCTAGAACAATGACGAGAGGAAAAAAATAGATTAAGATGAAAGGAATTCAAGAAAATCGCGGAGAAGATAATTGACTGATGAGAATTCATTCTTATGTCAAACTTTGAAACAATTTGAGAATAACTCCGAGAAAGATTAGAAAAGCCAGGTAAGATCCTGGGAAAATTCTGTGGGTTAAGGGCCCACTCGAAAGAAAACACCATTGAAACGAATACTTAGAACATTTAATTTGAATGATGTAGCTACGTCAAAATAGCTTGTATGGATTTAAAATGGAAACATGAATCTTCCAAGATATCCATGGGATTCTTGGATAAGAATTTCCAACATGGAATAAAAGAAAGGGATATGATCAATAACGAGAGCTTGAATTTAGACCACCAGAGAAGAAAACAAGAACGAACAATGTTGAACTTGTAGCTCTTGAGCATATTCACAAGGAATCATTGGATATACGGAAGGAAAAAAGAAACGAATGTTTCGCATGAATAAAAGGACACTTGGTTGAGATTTCTAACTCCGTGAGGAAAAAGGGTGGGAGGGTGGGACAACAAAGAAGGCAATTAAGATGGTTCGCAATAGAGTTCTTTTTATCCATCTTAAACAAACATAGATCTTGCATTGGTGAAGAGGATTGAATTAACTTGAAGAGAAGCACCTCAGATGGAAGAGAATTGACATGGCAACACTTAGGAATAGCACTCCCTTACAAATATGAGAACACCGCTTAGGGAAGGTATGAATCAACACTTGACTTCAAAGCAACTCAAATACCACAACCAAAACAAAACAAATGATTTTGCTTGCAGAATAAGCCGAAAACAAATACACAACCCCTCATGCATTTGTTGGAAGGATAATTCTAGGTAACTATTCGAACTCCCACCTAGAAACTCCCGAAATTTCATGGTTATGCAATCCAGTCCCTGCATACTAGGAGCAAAACTTCACACAATTCCTAACATGATACTATGATCCAATGTACCTACAAAATTCAACACATAACCAAGAAACTTCATAAACTCGTGTACCTAAGACCTTCAAAAACAACAACGATACTAGTCATGGTAGATCATTTGTGCTATCTCTATCGTGTACTCGGGATAAGTCACATTACTATTTGCCACCACAAAAAGAACAGAAGTGTTTCAAAATCAGCGTCATCTGGTATTAAGGAACTGAAACGATAGCGAATTCGATAACAAAAACTTGGAGCTCAACTCCCCGAGGCAAAGCCTAGGCAGACGGGAGACACCGAGAACAGAATTGCGTCACACCAACATCGTAGAGATTCCAAAATACTCGTGTGATCCTAGAAAATTTGAAGGGGGGGAGGAGTAGAATGAAAACACTTACATTACACTTTCCACCAAAGCGACGACAGGGATAAGGTGTAAAAAGAATTCATACTCTCTGATATAACTAGACTCAAAATATAGTTTTTTTCTAGACTCAACAATGACCAAGTTACAATCAATCAAGGGGGCTCCTATTGTCGGAGCCTAGCTCTGATACCAACCTGTAATGCCCAATATGCGGTCATATCCTCAAGGAACCTGGAAGTCCTGCTAAGGATAAAAGTGCATATTGGAGATGCTTTGCAAGGAGGATATCATTATAACATAACATGTACTGAATAGATGAGAATACCAGATAAAGGTTTACACTCACCACAAGCTACATCATGAATATGTTAATACATCAATACATGGAAACCATCATACAGAAGAGCAGGACACTACTACGGGTGAAATCAAACGAAAGAAGAACGACGTCCACCCTACTAATCTAGGCTGCCAACCAGGAACCCATCCTCTGATTGTCAAAAAAGAAGAAGAAGAAGGACTCAAAATAGATCAAGCATCGCTCTCGCATCAAAGCATCATTTTACCTGTACCTGCATCTATCATTACCATGCGTATCAATAATAACAATACTTCAATGGGTATGGAATGTTTAAGTGGTGAGTTTGCATCAAGCACTAAGCATTTGTATCTGGCTAACTTACGGGTAAAAGCATAAGAAGAGTAAGCTACACATAAACGGACGTGAATTAGTAAGAATCAAGAAGTGATCCTGAACACATACTTACGAGTCATACATAACCCCACCGTGTTCTCTTCCTGAACTTCCACGAAAAGACAAGATCATGGTTACTCACGCGGTTGGTGTAATTTTAGTTAGCTTTAGTGTCAGGTTCTCTACAACCGGATATTATAAATCTTTAAGTCACCACATAACCACATGCATGGCTTTCCAAAAGATTTAACCCTACAGGGATGCTCCAACTCGTCTATCATAAATTACCACAAGCTGCGTTGAAAGACCTCCATGTCGAGATAGCCCGAAGTATCCTCCGAATCCCAGTGAACAAGAAATTCGACTAAGGTAAAACAAGTCCAGCAAGACCTCCCACCGTGCCGACAACCTCGATTGGAGCCACGTGTATCTCGTTCTAAGAACAAGACTGGATGAGCAGCACATACGGCAAATTAGACCCGAGTTGCCCCGGGGGAAGCCGCACACGACTCTATTTCAGACCAGCACCATCAACACTGGACCACCTGCTTATGTCGAATTAAGAATCTGCGGGTTCATGGCACCCTATGCTTTAATTAATTATCAGAATTATTATGTTGGAAAATTTTAAAATCAATGTTGGGCCTTGCTGGAAGAGTTTTATTCAAAGACGAATTATCAAGGGGGTCCCATAAACCACCAAATGTGTTAGGAGCGGTCATCAAGGAACATAACACAGGTATTACGGAAACTAGGGCGGCAAGAGTGGAACAAAACACCAAGTAGAAGGCTGAGCCTTCCACCCTTTACCAAGTATATAGATGCATTAATTAAATAACAAGATAGTGTGATATCCAATGATATCCATGTCCCCAACATGGAACAAACTGCAACTACACCTGCAACTAGCAATGCTATAAGAGGGTTTGAGCAACCGGTAACATAGCCAAATAACGGTTTGCTAGATAGTGAAGGTTAGAGGCTTATCATGGTATTTGGGAGGCTGACGAACAAGTGGTAGGTAGTGAGACCAAGCGCCAGGAACGAGACAACTAGCAAGCAAAGATAGTAGTGATATTCAAGGTAATGGTCATCTTGCCTGGAATCCCGCTTGGAAGAAAATCGAATCTGTGAAGTAGTCAAACAAGCGTACTTGAACGAATCCTCAAAACCTCAAAATGTGAGAACTATCAAGAAGAAGCACAACCAAAAAGAAGCAAACAACAAGTTAAACACACATATCATAATCATGACATGATGCACAAACAAGTATGATGCATATCTGGTTTACAAGTCATGGCATGACAAGAGTGCAACAAACAATACTACGCATCAATATTAAATGTTTGTTAAACATGGCAAGAGGTTAAGCATAAGTAAACTACCTATCTAGGCAATTTAAATGAGCCCGAAAGCAACACATAACAATTCCGGAAAATCCCCATATGCAATTTTTGAATTTGCTACTGTTTTGCTGAAAACACAGTTTTAATGTTGTTAAACAGGAGAAGTAAGTGCACTATGCTATTCTACACGTTTTCAAGTCAATTTATATATATATATATATATATATATATATATATTTAATTCGGAGTTACTATTTTTTAATTATGAAATAAACCATTTAGCAAGTTATTTATGCAAATTAATGCAAACTACATTTTAAACATTTTAAATGTTGTTATCATGATGCAGATGACATATTCAAGTTATATGCAATGTTATGGAAATGGTGGCATAATATGATATGGAGCATTTGCCGCCATGGCGGAAAGAAATGGGTGCCACAACGCCGATAACGGAAATGGTGCCACGACAAAATTCTAGCGATCCGGCAACTTGTTGAGATGCCGGTGCAAAGCATTAAATGTGGGTGTGAGCGTGGCTCATGCAAGAGTGATGAATGGGGTGATCCCGATTACCGAGGTCCTACGTGTCGGTGCCATGGAAAGCAAGGAATGTGCAAACATCAATTCAGACACGGTGCAAACACAGGCATTTGGGGTTATACCTTTGAAGCGTGCATTCATGGCAGTTTGAGTCTTGGTGGTTATACCTTCGAAGCGTGCATTCGGGGCAGTTTGAGTCGGTGCGGCATAGGGGAAGTAGTCGCTGTCATCGTGGAAGTAGTGGTACTCGGTAACGGTAGAGGTACACTGGTTGAAGTGGAACTTGGCGAATCCTAGGTCTTGGGGCGATGGTAGTTGCATAGGGTTTGTAGACATTTGGGTCGTAGGTAGAGGTACTTGGCGTGAATCGAAGGTGTTACTTGTCGTTCTTCAGTTCCAAAGGCCGTCTTGCGGGTGACAGATGGAACTCGTGAAACTCGGGGGCTGCTTAGGGGCATCGAAGAGGGCCGAAGATGGGGGTGGCTTCATGCATGCCAAACAAGGGTGGTTGGTCGGCTGGTCTTGGTGACAACCACGGCCGTGCTGGCTTGGAACATGGCAGGAGGTGGTCCACACGAGGTTCTGGGCTGTTATGCTGCAAAGCAACACTAGGTAGATGCGAGCTGTAAGCAGAGAAGAGATAAATGGAAGGATAGGCATGTCGGAGTGGAGCAAGGGCAGGGCGACACTTTTGATGGAGGTCGGCCATGCGTTGTGCGAGGGCGCGATTAGAGTAGAGGAACTCAGGCGGTGGCGCAACGCTGAAAAAGGGGCCGAGGCCAGGTCAGGGGGCGGTGCAGCAGCGACTGTTGCAGCAAATGGTGGCATAGCTCGGGCCAAGCCAACGACTCGAGGCGAGGGGAACAGATGGCCGAGGCGGCTGCTGCCATCAAGGGGTGAAGGTCGGGTGCTGGCGGCGCAGCAGCCCTAGCGAGAGGAGAAGGGAGCCGCTGGAGTCGAGGCAAGGCGACAGAGGCCATGGGGATCTGGTGTGTGTGGCTTTCCTAGCACGTGTGTATGATGACGCGATGGGGACGGGAGGGATTTATCGGGCATGGGGATTTGGTAGGAGGCGACATTGTCTGGGGACTCGAGGGATTGAGGGAGGGAGAGAGCCGGGGAAGATGGGGATCGACCAGGCTAGGGTTAATAGGGGTGCGGTTGGGCTTTGCGGGTGGTTCTGTGAGAGGGAAATGGCCCTGGTCGGCTGGTTAAACAAAAGAAAAGAAGGCTTCCAACAATTTGAAAAAATGTCTAAATTCAAATGGAATTGAATGTAAACAAAAAGAGTTACTTCCTCTGTCAATGTGTATAAGTCATCTTTGGTTGTGCACGGCAACCAAGGCGAAGGAGAAAACGAGAGACTTAATGTTTATTTGCTAATTAATAGCATTGCATGCAATGAACAAACCACTGCATGTCATGTATTGTAGTCTCAAGTCAATGAAAGCATGTAAGCCCCACATCTCTTATTGGTTGATATGTCAAGAAACTAAAAACGAGGTAGGAGTTAATGCACCGCACCTAAGTGTTTTGGGATTATTTGCTTTTCGTAAGGTGACTTATACACCTAGACAGTGGGAGTAGAACTAGATGTATGAGTTAGAAGTGTCCAAAATCAAGAGATTTTTGGTGGAGCTTGCGAAAGTGATAAAGAAATTTGTAGCAAAGTTTGGAGGCCAAACCTGAAGTAGAATAGGCATGAAATTAATTTTGCAAGTGTGTTGGTTGATTCCCAAATAAATGGACTATCACTTTAGCTCCCTAGAATATTGGGAGGATATTATAAATGTTCTAAAGAAAAAACACCATGTGCATTTCCCTCAGTTTAAATGGATCGAAGATCCATACAATTTTTTTATTTGAGATACAAAATTTAATGACATGATAGCATGATGAAATGATGCAATGCAAAAATAATACTCCCTCCTTCCCAAAATAAGTGTCTTAACCTTAGTACAATTTTGTACTAGAGATAGTATAAAGTTGAGACACTTATTTTGAGACAGAGGGAGTATAAAGCAAATAATAAATAATAATTATGGAAATGAATCGGTCTCGAGCTGTCACGGTACCATCTCAATCATAGGCCATTTGTAGAAACAAAATATTCTTTCGATAGTACAGAAAAATGGCTTTATGCAAACGAAACTTAGAACCTTTCACTGGCCAAAATTGCATGTAGAGATAGGATTTTTATACTCTCTTATGGTGTGACTTGCCAGTACATTCCATGTGCTGACCTACACGGCTGCAACTTATTATGTTGTAGAAATTATATGACGGGTAAGTGATGAGTTAGGGTTACAATGTCTACACTCAACTTTGTTGTTGGTGTTGATGGGACTCCGTTGTTATTTCTGTTGTGTGAGCTATAATGTAATAGTATTTATGTTACTCTATGACATGTGATTTTCTGCTATCTCATCGAGTATTGTGTGTGCTAGCTACTGATCGTATGTGGGTGCGGGTGGCGGCCTGGGCACCAGAACTAGGCGACGGCGTCGAGGGAGGGGCGGTCGGGCGTGTGGCTGACAATGGGGGAGAAGGTGGAATGGCCAATGGGCCACCGACTGTGAAAGCACATGTGCTCCCTGGGTGATTTTGGTAATTAATGTCAACATATCTCTTGTTGGACTAATACTTCTACCTAGTATACTTCAGATGAGTTCAACATTGGAGTGGCATGGACATGGACAAGAGAATGTGGAACCCCTTCAAGATGCTAAGGACAAACATTGGCAAAATCTCAAGACTCTACATTTTTCATTTTAGTGATCCAAGATCACATTGAGTCCATAGGAAATCCAATACTATTAAAAGGGGATGAGGTGTTGCTTAATGGCTTGCTTGCTCAAACTGCTTAGTGATATGCTCCAAAGCCCTCAACCACTTTCTCGTATCCACATATGTCCTAAGCCTATAAGTCAAACTCGGCCCCACCAATTTGATCTATCCGGTGTCACCGAGTTCATTTGACATAGCCACTGCCAAACCCTAATCAGTTCGGTCTCATCGATGGGATCTCAGTCTCATCGAGATGGGCTTGCAAATTCTCTGTATACATGTTGCAACAATTTCGGTCTCACCGAGTTTATGCAATCGGTCCCACCGAGTTTGCTTGACCAACTCTTTGTTTGCCTATTACCAAAATCGGTCTCACCGAGTTTGTGTAATCGGTCAAACCAAGTTGAGGTTTTACCCTAACCCATGCACATCGGTCCCACCAAAAACTCTAACATTCACATTTTTACCTGAATCGGCCTGACCGAGTTTTACCATTCGGTCTCACCGAGTTTGGTAATCTGTGTGTAACGGCTAGATTTTGTGTGGAGGCTATATATACCCCTCCACCCATTCTTCATTCGTGAGGATAGCCATCAGACCGTGCCTACACTTCCACTACTCATTTTCTGAGAGAGAACCACCTACTCATGTGTTGAGACCAATACATTCCAATCCAACCACAAGAATCTTGATCTCTAGCCTTCCCCAAGTTGCTTTCCACTCAAATCATCTTTCCACCATAGCCAATTCTGTGAGAGAGAGTTGAGTGTTGGGGAGACTATCAGTTGGAGAACAAGAGCAAGGAGTTAATCATCAACACACCATCTATTACCTTTTGGAGAGTGGTGTCTCCTAGATTGGTTAGGTGTCACTTGGGAGCCTCCGTCAAGATTATGGAGTTGAACCAAGGAGTTTGTAAGGGAAAGGAGATCGCCTACTTCGTGAAGATCTACCCAAGTGAGGCAAGTCCTTCGTGGGCGATGGCCATGGTGGGATAGACAAGGTTGCTTCTTCGTGGACCCTTCGTGGGTGGAGCCCTCCGTGGACTCGCGCAACCGTTACCCTTCGTGGGTTGAAGTCTCCACCAACATGGATGTATGATAGCACCACCTATCGGAACAACGTCAAAAATCTCCGTGTCTCCAATTGCGTTTGCACACTCCAATCCCATCCCTTTACTTTCCTGCAAGTTGCATGCTTTACTTTCGCTGCTCATATGCTCTTTGCATGATTGCTTGAATTGTATTGTGAATGCTTGAAATTGTGCTAATTTCCAACCTCAACTTGAAAAACTTAAAAACTCCTATCTTTTCTTATTGAGGGTCTACTCATCCCCCCTCTAGACACCTCTTCTTGATCCTTCCAATTGGTATCAGAGCTTTGGTCTCCATTGGTTTGGTTTAATCACCATCCACCTAACGGTCATATCATTGAAGGGCATTTATGTCTTATCATGTCGGGCTGCTCCCTAGGCTATAAATAGCCGCCCCCTACAACCACTAGCTGGTTGGCTGCTCCGAGAGAAACTGACACTTGTCATTTGAGAGCAACACATCCTCCGAGGACTTTGAGCGAAAATCATCGAGTGAGGAAAATCCAAACCCAAACACCCACAAACCCAAAGTGATTGAGCATCACTGAAGAGATTGATCCTGCGTGGATCCGACGCTTGTTACCTTTGAAGACTGTGCTTCTTCCAGACGGTTAGGCGTCATGGTCTAGAGCATCCAAGAGGAATTGTGGATTGCCGAGTGACCGAAGTCTGTGAAGGTTTGGAAGTCGCCTGAAGACTTACCACGAGTGATTGGACGGGGTCTGTGTGACCTTAGTTCAAGGAGAATACAGTGAGGACTTGGTGTCCTGAGCTGCGTGCTCAGAGACTGGGTGTCCGGGACTGTGTGTCCTCGAGTTTAAATACTCAGCCGCTCCAACCAGACGTACAACTGAGACAGCAGTTGGAACTGGTCTACCAAATCATTGTCTTCACCAACCTTACTGGTTCTATTTCCTCAACTCTTTCATTTCCTCATTACTGTGTTGAGTAGTTGTTCATATCTGTGTTTGAAGACTTTGACTGAACACTTTCTCAATTTCCTCAGTTCAATTTCTTCAGTCTGTTTGTCTTCATCTTGTGTTATCCTGTGTTTACGCTTTCTGTACTCTGTGATTGTCTTCATTTCATCATGATGATTGTGCATGTCTTCTGTTATGCTTACTTATGAGTACTTATTCCGCTGCAAGTAGTTCTTCGCTAAGGAATTTCCTCACCGGGAAATTCCTCGGTGAAGAATTCATAAAAATCGCCTATTCACCCCCCCCCTCTAGTCGATATAACGCACTTTCAATTGGTATCAGAGCTGGGTACTCCCTTGTTCTGTGTGATTTTGGTTTAATCGCCTGGAGTTTTAGTTATGTCGACCGCAGGTGTGATCAAGGTCTCTGCTGGGTGTCCTACCTTCGATGGCACGGACTACCCCTACTGGAAGAATCAGATGCGAATGCATCTTGAAGCAATAGACAACGATCTCTGGTACATTGTGGAAAATGGTGTTCCCTCAGTCACACCTTCCCTGAATGCTGCTGATGTGAAGAGATTCAAGCAACTCGATTCTCAAGCGAAGAATATCATATGTGGTCATCTGAGTAAAGGGTAGTATGGTAGAGTGAGTGCTTTGGAAACTACTAAGCTTATCTGGGATAGGCTCTCCAAAGTAAACGAAGGA
This sequence comes from Triticum timopheevii, assembly GCA_963921465.1. Lineage (NCBI taxonomy): Eukaryota > Viridiplantae > Streptophyta > Magnoliopsida > Poales > Poaceae > Triticum > Triticum timopheevii. The sequence continues at coordinate 277,109,592 of OY997266.1, read as the reverse complement.
GTCTCAACTCAACGTGACTCTCGTGTTGACGTTCTTTGCAATCTCTTCAACCGCTTCAAAAGACTCGACAATGAAAATGTTCAGCAAACCTTCGATCGCCTCATTGATATCTCAAATGAGCTTCAAGCGCTCGGTGCCACTGACATCACCGATCATGAGGTGGTGAAGAAATTGCTGAGATCACTCGATTCGTCATTTGACACTCTGGCACTGATGATTCAAGAGCATGTTGATTACAAGTCACTAGATCCCGCTGATATCCTTGAGAGGCTAAATACTCATGAGTTCCAGCTTGCTGAAAAGAGAGATCTCTATGGTTCAAGCTATGGCAAACCACGTGCCCTGAAGGCCAAGGCAGTGTCTGAATCTGAGTGTGAAGATTCTGGTAGTAGCCTTGGCGACCCTGAAGAATTGAGCCAGGAGCTAGCGCTGCTCGTGAAGAAGTTCCAGAAATTCTCAAGACGTGGTCGCTTTGGAAAATCTTCAAGGAGCAGTGATTCCTCATCAAGTGACTATAAGAGAAGGCTATGCCACAAATGCAATAAGCCTGGTCACTACATTCAAGATTGTCCTCAGTGGGACAAGGAACTAAAGAAGAAGAAATACAAGGATTACAGTTCTGATGATGCCAAGAAGAAGAAGAAATCTTCAAAGTCCTCATCATCAAAATCCTCGAAGTCTTCATCCCACAAGAAGAGCAGATCCAAGAAGGCTCGGGCATTCATTGGCAAGGAAATGGATTCTAAGGCTGAGTCTGAGGATAATGAGGAAGAAGAGGAATCCGAGGAGTCTGAGTCAGGTGTGGCGAGTCTAGCTCTTGCTACCGCATTTGTCAGCAAGTCTATCTTCAACTCTGAAGAAAATGGCAACACCAACAACGCTGATGAAGGCAATGATGACTATGCCCCCACCTATTGCTTCATGGAAAAGGCTGCTAAGGTAACTAAATACCCCTCCTCTGAATCAAGTGAGGATGAATCTGATGAAAATCTTAAGCCTAGCTACTCTAAACTTGCTAAGATTGCTGTGAAACAACAAAAGGCTATTGAAAAACTTCAAAACATGCTAGACAAAAGTGATGATATGTTGGGTGAAGAAATGGACCGCACTAAAGACTTAACTAAAAATCTTCAGAGACTTCAGTCTAAGTTTGACAACCTTCAGAGTCATCATAAAACACTCTTAACTGATCATGAGAAGATTTCTTATGAATTTCTTCAAAGAAAGCAAGATCTTGAAAAGCTTAGAGTGAGTTATGAAGATCTTCAGAAGGAGCGCGATTCATTACTTGCTCAACAAATCAGCGCCACTCAGGAACAATTTGATCCCCCATGCTTAAAGTGCATTGAACGTGAATCTGCTAATTCTTCACCTGAATGTTCAAATGCTTCAAATGTTACAAATTCTTCACCTGCCTCTGCTATCACTAATTCCTCATCTGAGGACATTGCTAGTATCACTAACAATGCAGGGCTGAAGGAATTGTATATGACATGCATGTACAAAAGCCTCAAAGGGCATCAGACTCTTTGTGATGTGCTTAAAAAGCAGATCCTCAACAGAAACCCTAGGAAATAGGGTATTGCCTTTGAGAGGAAACTCAATGCTGATGGAACATATTGGAAGCATGAGCAGTACCCCAAAACCTCATGGGTTGCTGCAAAGGGACCTCCAGTTGATCCATCTAACTTATCTGGCTTTACATGTGAATCTCCTCATTCTTCTGATGAGTCATTTGACTCCGACTATAAACTGTTCAAAAATCAGAATGGTGAAGTATTTGCTAGATATGTTGGCACTAACTGCAGGAACGGTTCCCCTATGAAGAAAATCTAGGTACCCAAAAGTTATTTTGAAAGTCTTCAGGTGAATGTCCTCATGACACCACCAGTGAAGAACAGGAACCCCAGATCAAATTCTTCGTATGGACCAAATTCTTCATATGGATCCAAGTCCTCATACGGACCAAATTCCTCACATGGATCAAATTCCTCAAAAGGATCAAAGTCCTCATATGAACATCATCGTGCTAACAACTCTGTTTTGCAGGGTAGAGCTAAGGGCTATAAATATGTGCATTATTCTTCAAATCATTATGTTCATAAGTTCTCGAAGAATATCTCTGCTTATTCATATGCTTACCCTAACCCCTCTTATGTGAAACGAAATGGTTTGGCATCTTTGCCACCTTTCTCATATCGTGCTCGCAGAGTGATGAACTCTTTGCCACCCCTCCAAATGTGGGTGGTGAAGAAAAAGAACTAATCTCTTATGCAGGGTCAGGTCTCCAGATGTGCTTTAACGTCTGAAGAATTTGTTGGGGGCCTGAAAAAGTGCCTAAAAGGACGCAGGCTAATCATAATGAAATGAACTTCATTTCACACGTCCTCATACTGCTTATCTGTGCTATTGATTGATGAAATTGAACTGATGATACTGATATCATATTCTTCACTGATGAAGTATATGAGTTTGTAAGCTGCACTAATTCATCTGCAGGATGATCAACCCAAAGCAAACGAGTGGGTCCTCGACAGTGGTTGTACAAATCATATGACTGGTGACAAGAATCTATTGATGGATGCTCCATTAACACCGTCACATCTGAAGCATATCATCTTCGCTGACAAAGGCAAAAGTCAGGTATTGGGTCTAGGTAAGGTTGCGATCTCTAAGGATCGACACATGGACAAAGTCATGCTTGTCGAGTCCTTAGGATACAACCTCATGTCTGTCTCAATGCTTTGTGATCTTCATATGGTTGTTGTCTTTGGCAAGTATCACTGTGTTGTGATCATGGAAGCTGACAATTCCAAAGTCTTCGAAGGCTTTAGGAGAGGAGACTTGTACATTGTTGATTTCTCTACAGGACCACAACCTGCTGTGTGCTTACTTGCAAAAGCTTCAGAAGGCTGGCTATGGCATCGTCGACTTGGTCACGCTGGCATGAGGAATCTGCACACGCTCGCGAAGAAGAAGCATGTCATTGGCATTGAGAACGTCAAATTCCTCAAGGATCACCTATGTGGTGCCTGTGAAGCTGGAAAAATGACCAAGGCCAAGCATCCAGCGAAGACTATCATGACTACCACTCGACCATTTGAATTGCTTCACATGGATCTCTTCAGTCCTAATCATTATTCTGCTGTGACTAATGATGCATCTCTATATGGCTTTGTTATTGTTGATGATTACTCTTGTTACACATGGGTACACATTGTTACTTACAAATATGAAGTGCAAGAAGTCTTCAAACGATTTTCCTCGAGGGCTTCAACCAACTTTGTTGTGAAGATCAAGCACATCAGGAGTGACAATGGAACTGAGTTCAAGAATTCCGGTCTTGATGGCTATCTTGATGAACTTGGTATTACTCATGAATTATCTGCTCCTTATACTCCTCAGCAAAATGGCGTCGTGGAGCGCAAGAACAGAACTCTTGTTGAGATGGCTCGCACTATGCTTGATGAATACAAAACACCTCATCGGTTTTGGATTGATGCAATTGATACCGCGTGCCACATCATCAACAGAGTATATCTTCACAAATTCTTCAAGAAGACTGCCTATGAACTCCTCACTGACAAGAAACCCAATGTGAGTTATTTCAAAGTCTTCGGTGCTAAATGTTGGATTAGAGATCCTCATCACAATGCTAATTTTGCACCGAAAGCACATGAAGGTTTTATGCTTGGTTACGGAAAGGACTCGCACACCTACAGAGTCTTCAACATCGCTCTTCACAAGATTGTTGAAACTGTAGATGTGCGGTTCGATGAAACTAATGGCTCGCGAAGAGAGCACCTACCTTCTGTGATAGATGAACCAGCACCTGAAGATTCTATCAAGCTCAAGGCTACTGAGGATGTCATTCCTACCGAACAAACTACTGAAGAATTCATTCGAGAACACGAAGATCGTCGAGCAGATGCACCTGAAGATAATGCTGAAGAAAATGGTGCTGAAGAAAATGCTGATCAAATTCCTCGACGACAACCAGCTCATCCTCGCGTTGCAAAAGAAGTGCAAGTTGAAAAGATCATCGATGACATTGAAGCACCAGGTCCTCTCACACGCTCAAAAGCTTCACATTTATCTAACTTTTGTGGGCACTATGCTTTTGTCTCTATCACAGAGCCCACTAAGGTAGATGAAGCATTTCTGGAGCCTGAGTGGATTCAGGCTATGCAAGAAGAATTACATCAATTCGAGCTCAATAATGTCTGGGAACTGGTCAAACGCCCAGATCCTCGCAAGCACAATATCATCGGCACAAAATGGATCTACCGCAACAAGCAAGATGAAAATGGCCTTGACTTCGATCACAAGGTATACCGCTCCATGATTGGTTCTTTATTGTACTTATGTGCATCTAGGCCAGATATAGTGCTTAGTGTTTGCATGTGTGCCCAATTTCAAGCAACACCGAAGGACTCACACCATAAGGCTGTGAAGCATATTCTTCGATATCTAGCTCACACACCAACACTAGGATTATGGTACCCCAAGGGCTCTACCTTTGATCTCATTGGATATTCTGACTCTGACTATGCTGGTGATCGTGTGGACCGCAAGTCAACATCTGGTACTTGTCATTTCCTTGGACGATCTTTGGTCTGTTGGTCCTCGAAGAAACAGAACTGCGTATCACTGTCTACTGCTGAAGCTGAGTATATTGCTGCTGGTTCTTGTTGTGCTCAATTGTTGTGGATGAAGCAAACTCTCAAGGACTACGGCATCAACATGAAGAACATGCCTCTCTACTATGACAATGAGAGTGCCATCAAGATTGCTCACAACCCAGTTCAGCACTCTAAGACAAAGCACATTCAGATCCGTCATCATTTTCTTCGTGATCATGTGCTGAAGGGCGACATTGCTATTGAACATGTGAAGACTGAAGAACAGCTAGCCGATATCTTCACAAAGCCCTTGGATGAGAAGAAATTTGCTTTAAATCCTCCATGCCCAAGAGCTCCATTGGCACCTGGCCAAGAAGCTGATCCCACCAGCCTCAAGCGCGGTGAGGATTTTCCTGAAGAATGGGCCAAGCGCCAAGCCAAGTTGGCTAGACAAGCCAAAGAAGCAGTGAGGAAATTCAATGAAAACTCTGTTGCTGCTGCTGCCACAAAGGCCTTTGACAAGCCTAGGAAATCTATGGCAAAGAAGCCCGCTCACAAGCCAAGTGCTTCATCAACTGTGCCCTCATGGCCAAGTTCCTCAGCAATGCCCTCACGGCCAGTATCTTCAAAGCCCTCACGGCCAATTCCTCACGCTGCACCAGCTCCTCCAAAGTCCTCAGTTGCTCCGGCAAAGTCCTCAACACCGGTACATTTGGCCACATGCCAAAGGACTACAGGCATCTCTATTGCCTCTGGTGTCTCAGCAAGTTCCTTAGCTGCACCAAATTCTTCATCTGGTCCCACTCTGCTGAAGACAAAGGCCACTGCTGGACGAGGTCCTCGGCCTAGTCCGAAGAAGAAACAAGTTGCTTTCCATGTGCCATCTGACGATGAAGCTGATGATGAAGAACTTGCAGATATCATTAGAGACAGGCAGGAAAGGGCCGCTAGAGCCAAAGGCACAAATGTGCCACTGCTTTTGGATCCTAAGGTGATCCTCGACTACATTGATCTCTGGCACAAGGACCCAAACACTCCTATGCCTGATTTTCATCTGACACCTGGCCAAAGTCATGTGCTGACCCACTTCATCAATGAAGAGAAATGGAAATTTGAGAAGGCCAGGCAAATCAAGAAGCCTCAGTTCAGGAAAGAGAAGTTCCTGAAGAACAATGTTGTCAAAATGACACCTGATGAACTTCTTAAGATCCAGTCTGAGATCAAAACCCTCAGCGATAATTTCTATTCCTATTATGCTGATTGGCAAGGAGCCAAAGTCAGGTTTGTCAAACTGACTGAGAAGTTCACCAATGTTGCAGACCCATCGCAACATGAAATTCCTCATGTTGAAGCCTTTGCTCAGCAAACTGAAGAACATGCCAGCACCGCTGATGATTTTCATCCCGCTAAAGAAAATGCTAGTTCCAGAGCCGATGACTCCGTTCCAGCTGCTGAAGAAACTGCCAGGGCATCCACTAGTGGTGCGCCTGAAGAAAATGAAGAAGTCAGGGTAACTGCATCAGTTGCGCCTGAGGAAATACCAACAGATTCCTCAGCTCCTCCTGCGCCTACACTAACTCCTACCCTTCCATCTGCATCAGATGTGAGGAAGACCAAGGCTGCAGAGAAAGCTGCTGTGAAGAAAAGGAAAGCATCATCTGCTTCAGATTCTTCAGCTTCGAAGAAAATAAAGACTATGACCAGCTCACTTACGAATCCAATTGATGTTGTTCTGATTTCCTCCATGCCATCAAAGGACCTTGTCCCTTATGGTGTAGAATATGTGATCCCCAGCGGGACTGATGAAGAAAATCATTCTGCTGCTTCGTCAGAGCAGATTGATGAAGAAATTGAAGTGGATGCGATCCCTTCAACTCCTACTGCTGCCTCGCCAATGCCTCAGTTCACATCTGAAGAGGCTGGCGTTGAAGAACTTGAAGATGAAGACGTGGACATTGGATGCACCACGCCTTTGATGAATGATGACTTTTGGGAAAGTCAGCATCCCAATTCTCCACACTTCACCCCTCTACAGCAAATACCTCAGTCCCCTGCACCAACTATTCAAATGGGCTCTGAAGAAACTCATCCCACCTCATCTGTGCATGAAGAAATTCTAGCCACTAGTGCTGAAGAAACTATTGCTGCCGATACCCTGAACATGCAGACTGCCACTAAAGAGGAACCAGAAATTCCTCAGCCTGAAGAACCTGAGATTGTGATTCCGGAGGTTGTGATGCAACTCACTGACACTCCTGTGCCCAAGCCAACGGATCCCTTCTCAAAGAAGCAAAAATTCAAGGCTGCTGATTTCTTCAACGAGCATGTGTTCTTCACTGACTATACTCCATATGACTCTGCTTGCATAAGGAAGAGGCGTTTCTAGACTGCTAGTCAAGCAAACTTTTATTCATTTGTGCTTTTCGACAAAGACAAAGTCTTCGAGCATGCACACATTCCTCACGTGGACATGGAATCTCTGCCGTGCTTCGAGCCTTTCCTCAGTGTTCTTCACGATGCTGGATTACTGAATTTCAGCACTGACATCTGTGATTGGAATGAAGAACTCATTCTTCAATTCTATGCAACACTGCACATCACAGGAAATTCTGAAGATGTGAACACTTGGGTGCTGGACTGGATGTCTGAAAATACTCACTACAAGGCCCCAGCAACTGAATTGCTTCGTGTCCTTCCACTCGGTCCTCCCCTTGATGGTTCTCGTTGCATCTATAACGAACCTGAGCTCACAAATCATTACATGCAAGTGCTGATGAAGCCTTTGAAGCCAGGGCAGGCCCCACGAACCAAATTCCTCGTCAAGGAATTACTGTATGTGCCACGAACTGTCTATCGCATTCTGACGAAGACAATGAGTCCTATCAAAGGCCATGATTCAAATGATGAAGAAGTCGTTGGCATCATGAAGAATATTCTTTTCAATATCATTCATGGCGTTCCCATTAACTTCCATGATTTCTTCATGAGGACTCTGGCCAATATTGCTATGTCACCATTTGAGCTGAAGCCTTCTGCACCATGGATTATGAAATTCATCAGGACAAGGTCTTCACTCAACTATAAAGCTGATACTCTGAACCATGGCAGCTTCTTGCCTCCAATTGAAGTCCTCAAAAGGACATATTCCTCAGCTGATGACAAAGGCAAGGCAACTACTGTGATAGATGAAGGCATTCGTCCATTGGATGGTCAATTTCGCAAGGCCGCATCTTACTCCACCAATGATGACTCTGCCACACATGATTCTGCCGCCAACACCTCTGCCAAGCAAATTCCTCAAGCCACAGCACCCAGGGTGATGACTGATCGTGAGTTACTCCTCAGTCTTCATCAGAAAGTTGATCGCAATCATAAATGGGTCAAGCGTCAGTTTGGTTCAATTCTTCACAACATGACCTCAACCCACAATGCAGTGAGGAAAAACCAATACTACCTCCATGAAACCTTCAACCATACCTGGGCTGTGCTATCTCACATCTACAGCACTGATGATCTGAAGAGCATGGGTCTCAAGAAAGAATTTAACTGGTCTGCACCTCCACCGAAGAAATTCAAGAAGGTCAAGGTTCCTTCCTTGGAAGCCAGCTCCTATTCTTCATCGCGTGCCACTGATGAAAATGAAGACTTGGACGACACTGCGGCAGGCCCTACTACGACAATCAACCCCGACAACGCTGGCGCTCCTCCAACAACTTGATAATCTTCAGGGGCGTTAGTCCTCAGTTTCGATCCTTTTGGTCATTCGATGACAAAGGGGGAGAAATCTGAGTTAGTCTTCAAGCGAGTCTATTATATGGGCGTTTTTTTGCTAAGTTACAACTCTCGCTCTTCTGAAACTTTTATTGGATCGAGTTGTAATCTTAAAACTGATGGTGCTCTGATACTTTTTATGCACTGTGCTCTGATGCTTTTGATGCGTGATTCTGCATGCTTGTTCCTCATTAATATTATTGCTCGCATGCTGAATCTCTTCAGGCACCATATTTCATCATGCATTTCAAATTCTTCATATTATATGTCAAATGCATGTGTGAATTACAAGATATAGGGGGAGATCCCCATGATTCAACTCTTCAAGTGTGCATTGCTTAAAAAGCAAATTCCTCACTATGCACATCTTCAGGGGGAGTTCTTCTATATCTTGCAATCAAATTCCTCAGTATCAGTACTTACACTTCTTATGTTTATCCCTGTTGAAAACTTAACCTATATTGTCATTAATCACCAAAAAGGGGGAGATTGTAAGTGCATCTAGTGCCCCTTAGTGATTTTGGTGTATTGAAGACTTATAGGTTAAGGGACTAATGTGTTTATGAGTGTACACAGGTCTATAAGTCTATGAGGAGTTTGATATTTACAAAGAAAGTCAACCCCTAAAAATGAATATCTTCGAGTGAAGATTTTGGTATTCCTGAAGACTTTCATGAAGACTTTGAAAGTGAAGAAATTGGTGTGTCCGTGAAGACTTGATATTCATGCGAGGAATATGAAGCTTGAAGACTTTCGTTTTCATAGTTTTGTTTTTCTCTTTCTTGAGTCATAGGAAACACCGTACTGTTAAAGGGGGTCGAGGAAATACTAAGGAAAAATTTCCATGTGATGCTCAACTCAAAATCCTACACCTACCAATCCCTTCGACCGAAGCCATTGGAAATCTCATACAATTCAGTCAATTTCTTCAGTGACAGAGACGAAGTTCTTCTAGTCGCTGAGGAATTTGTTCTGACTGAGGAGTTAGGAATTCGCCAGTGCGGATTGCCTACACAGTGAGGAACATGATAGCCCTGAGGAATTTGAGAGTCAAATTTCCGACCGTTGCTGTGCTGCGCGCCAGCTGTCCCAAATATCTTATCCACCTAATGGACATATCATTGAAGGGCATTTATGTCTTATCATGTCGGGCTGCTCCCTAGGCTATAAATAGCCTCCCCCTACAACCACTAGCTGGTTGGCTGCTCCGAGAGAAACTGACACTTGTCATTTGAGAGCAACCCATCCTCCGAGGACTTTGAGCGAAAATCATCGAGTGAGGAAAATCCAAACCCAAACACCCACAAACCCAAAGTGATTGAGCATCACTGAAGAGATTGATCCTGCGTGGATCCGACGCTTGTTACCTTTGAAGACTGTGCTTCTTCCAGACGGTTAGGCGTCATGGTCTAGAGCATCCAAGAGGAATTGTGGATTGCCGAGTGACCGAAGTCTGTGAAGGTTTGGAAGTCGCCTGAAGACTTACCATGAGTGATTGGACGGGGTCTGTGTGACCTTAGTTCAAGGATAATACGATGAGGACTTGGTGTCCTGAGCTGCGTGCTCAGAGACTGGGTGTCCGGGACTGTGTGTCCTCGAGTTTAAATACTCAGCCGCTCCAACCAGACGTACAACTGAGACAGCAGTTGGAACTGGTCTACCAAATCATTGTCTTCACCAACCTTACTGGTTCTATTTCCTCAACTCTTTCATTTCCTCATTACTATGTTGAGTAGTTGTTCATATCTGTGTTTGAAGACTTTGACTGAAGACTTTCTCAATTTCCTCAGTTCAATTACTTCAGTCTGTTTGTCTTCATCTTGTGTTATCCTGTGTTTACGCTTTCTGTACTCTGTGATTGTCTTCATTTCATCATGATGACTGTGCATGTCTTCTGTTATGCTTACTTCTGAGTACTTATTCCGCTGCAAGTAGTTCTTCGCTAAGGAATTTCCTCACCGGCAAATTCCTCAGTGAAGAATTCATAAAAATCGCCTATTCACCCCCCCTCTAGTCGACATAACGCACTTTCACAAACCAAGATAGCAATTGTGTATATACGGGAACAATCTTGTGACACAAGGGATGATATGAGGATACCAAGATGATACCAATATGATATGGTATGTATGCAATGGAAGGTACGGATCACTAATGTGCACAAGTAACATTGCCGTCAATACTCAGAGGCTAGTCTCGATAGGCAAGTGACGCAAAATGGGCTAAGGGGTTAACAATGTAATGGAAAGAATGTACAATGAAGGGATACCACGATACCAAGGTGATATAGAGGTTACCGTTCTTGCTTACGGTTAGGTTGTCGAAATGGTGAAGGGGTCGATGTCGAAGACGACCTCGTGGCGATGATGAGTGGTGGTGTTCTTCATGTAGATACCAAGATGATGTAGACCCGTCCCTAAGTAGCCGAAACACCTTAGGAAACGGTAAAAACCGCAAACTCAAAATCTCCAAAGGCAAATGTCAAATGGTGGTGGCGGAATGCGTTGGTGGTTCCGAAGTTAGCAATTCGGAAGTGGTGGTGGTGGTTGATGACTAAGCGACCGTCCCTTAGTAGCCGAAACACCTTAGGAGACTCAAGTCACCACTCAAGCAACCACAAATGTTATATGGATCAAAAATGGGTTAGGTTGCGGAAAGCTATGGTGGTTTTGCGGATGATATGGTGGATGGCCTATGCAAAGATGCCAAAATGCCAAATTTTTGATGGAGTCAAATGATGTTGGAACCTATCTAGATGGATGGGGGATGTCAATAGCTACTCAACGAGCTAAAGAACTTCAAAATCGGACTCCGGGGCGAAAGTGATGGCCGAAATGGTGAGTGGAAGTGGGCTGATTCGGGGGGTGCGGGTGCCCAGGGTTTGGGGGTGCGGGCACCCGAGGTAGTCAGCGAGGTTGGGCTGAAGAAGAGGCCCGGGGGTCCGAGTGCCCGGGGGCGAGAGGTGCGGGCACCCGGGGTTGTCCGGGGCAAACAACCTGGGGTGCGGGTGCCCGGGGGCACGGGGTGCGGGCACCCGGGGTGGTCAACGGAGATGCGTGGGGGTCCGGGTGCCCGGGGTTTGAGGTCCGGGTGCTCGAGGGTGACGGGTTTGGGCGGAAATTCGTGGATAGATGGAAGAAATTGGTGGATTTCGTGGAGGGAAAGGTGGAGATGGAAGGGGGGAATGCTAGATCCACTTGAAACCAAGCAAATCCATGGATCAAATCCAACAAAACCTCATCAAACTAACAAATCACAGAAAAAATTGGGGATATTTTTGGTGGGCAATTTTCGAAATTGGGAAGAACACAACAAAATTAGGCTAGAAAACAAAGAGGGAAGGCTCCAATTTCATGATCAACGTGGCTCATGATACCAAGATGTTGTAGGGTGGAACCCTAGATGGAGATCTTTCACGAATTGGAGGGGAAATCCCCAAGAACATGAAGAACACGAAGAACACAAGAGAGGGGAAACACTCAAATTGACTAGATCCAATCACACATATGCTAGATCCAAGAACACACAAGAGGTCACAATGATCCAAGAACAACAAAGGAAAGATACAAGGTACTAGTTCATCCCAATCCTATGAGGAGAGTGGTCTTGGTGATCCTATGATGGGGATCCTTCCCAAGTTGGGGCTTGATATCCACTAGGGATCTTCTCCTAGGAGGTCTTGATATCCTAGAGGAGTGGGTACAAGGAGCAAAGCTCTCTAAATCATCTCATATACTTTGCTATCCTCTAAATGAGCTAGGTGGGAGGTACTTATAGTCTAGGGACGGACTAGGAAGGGGGAGGGATTACATGGGCAAAAACCCAACAAGGCACGCAGGCCCTTGGAGGGGTCCGGGTACCCGGACTAGGCCAAGGTCGGTTGGAGCTGGGTCGGGCACCCGGTGGGGTGCTGGGCCGTGCCAGGAGGAGGCCGGGCACCCGGGTGTGATGGCCCGGGCACCCGGGGTGGGCTGCACCAGCGCCCAGGAGGCGGCTTGGCCAAGGGCCGGGCACCCGGGGCTCCGAGGCCGGGCACCCGGGGCCGGCAGGGGCAGTGCCCAGGGGAGGGCCGGGCACCCGGGCTGCTGGTGGCCGGGCACCCGGGATGGCCAGGGACTTGGCCCTCCGGCGGTTGGGGTCCGGGCACCCGGGGTGGCAGGTGGCCGGGCACCCGGGGTGGTCCGCGACCTCTCTAGCTTCATGCCTCGCGCGTCCTTCTTCCTTCCCCTCCACCATAGGTGCATGTGTCTCCGTCCTCGCCTCTTCACGGTCCTCTTCTTGGTACCTACGAGTGCATGGAGTTTCCATTTGAGGTAGAATCTGACTCTCGTGTGAATCTGAATGAAACTCGAAGAGGAAAGAGTTAACCTCGGGTTCAACGGTACGTGCACGTGCTCTTGTCATTGGTCCACGAGGTGCTTGACGAGTTGTAGTAGAGTCCATGGGGATGAGTGAGGGATGCTCCGCATCACTTTGGTCTTATGGCTAACCTTCACGGCTACATGGCTGGAGGAAAGGAATGGGTCCTTGATAGTGGATGTACCGATCACATGATCAGAGACAAAGATATGTTTTCGTGAGCTTGCTGAAAACGACGGCCCTCGAAAGTATGTCACTTTTGGTGATAACTCAAAGGGTAAGGTGGTTGGCCTCGGTAAGGTGGCCATCTCACATGACATCTCCATACAAAATGTTATGCTCATTGAATCTCTTGGCTATAATATACTTTCTGTATCTTGACTAGCCGACTTTGGATTCAATGTCCTATTTACTAAAATAGATTGCCAAGTGTTTCGAAGAGATAATCATAAAATGGTCTTTACCGGCATACGTAGAGGTGATCTATACATTGTTGATTTCACTAAAAAGGCTCAACCTAGAACTTGCTTAATTGCTAAATCTTCTAAAGGCTAGTTGTGGCATAGACGGTTAGGTCATGTGGGCATGCGAAACCTTGACAAGCTTATTAAAGGTGATCATATTCTTGGTGTTAAAGATGTCATATTTGACAAGGATAGACTTTACAGTGCTTGCCAAGCAGGAAAACAGGTTGGAGGAAGTGTAACGCCTTGAATCCGATGCGCCAGGTGTCTTCCAGTTATTCGCCATTGTTGCCATGTCATTTGTTTGCGTGATGCATCTTGCCATGTCATCATCTGCATTTCATCTATATGTTTTTCAAAACTTGCATCCGTCCGGATCCTCTCAGTTCTTGTTTTCTGAGCTGCCAAAAAATGTTCCCAGAATGGGCCGAGATTTGCCGAGTGGCCTTGGTATATCACCGGTAGACCGCCCGTCAAATTTCGTTCCATTTGGAGGTCGTTTGATGCCCCAACGGTTAACCGGGTTAACCGAAAGCCCCTCTCTCTTTGCAGCCCAGCACCCTTTCACCACAGCCCACTAGCACATCTAACTCCCCTCCATACTCTCCGCCGTTCGATCACGATCGTGTGGGCAAAAACCGCACCTCATTTGGACTCTCCTAGCTCCTTATGCCTATATAAACACCCCTCCTCGAAATTTCGGATGAATCCTACCCTAACCCTAGCCTTCTCCCTCATCACGCCACCGGACACGTCCCTCCACTGCCGGACATGTCCGCGCCGCCACCCCCGTCCAACCCTGTCATGCCACGTCGCCCGCAGCTTCCCGCACCGCCGCGGGCCCGCCAGGCCCAGATCCGGCCCACCTGGGCCCGGACGCCGCGCCGCCCGCGCCCGCCCACGCCCGAGCGCCCTGACCCCGCCGTCGTGCTCCGTGCTGCCCGCGCGCAGCCCCACCGACCTTCGCTAGCGCTCGCCTCCACCGCCGCCCCGCCGGCGTGCCTCATGCGCCATCGTCGGTCGCCTCCTCGCCGCCCGTCCCGTGCGCCGCCGTCCTTCGGCCCCTCTGCCTCGGCTCCGCCGCCGCACCTAGCCCCGAGCTCCGCCCCGCCGTCCGGCGCCCACGCCAGGACATTGCCGGCCGTGCTCGCCAACTCCGGCCAGATCCGGCCTGGATTGGATGCCCCACGGCCGGATCCGTCCGACCCCGTCCTCCCCCGTTGACCCTTGGCCTCCCCTGCTCGCCGGAGCCGTGCCGCCGGCCATCTCATTGTCGGAGCTCCAGATCTGCATCCCTTCGTCCCTGGACACGGGCAACCACTAACCAAATGTTCCCTGGAGGCCCTGGATCTCGCCGTCCCGATCCGTCCTGTCCAGCTTTCCACGAGGGTAAAAAAATGGCTTCCCATCGTTTTCAGCATCACGTGCACCACTTTGGCATGTCATAACTTCATGCATACTACTCCATTTTGCGTGTATGATATATAGAAATGTTCAATATGTGATGCTCTCCATTTTATTGTACTGTGACATGCTTGTTTGAGTCCATCTTGATGCCCTAATCGTTGTTGCAAGAGTGCTATATGATGTTTACTGCTGGAATCTGCTGATTGTTAACATCATTTGTGCATCTTGTGAGTGCCACAACTTTGTCCCTCTTGATGCTATGATGACGATATTATTATGTAAATGTTCTGCTCTTCATGTTCTACATATTGATGTGCTTTTCATTCATGTTAGGGTGCATCTTGATATCTTAATCCCTGTTGCAAAAGTGCATGTTGCTGTTAACTGCTGAAAACTGCTGTAACTTGCTGATTTGTCATTTTTGTTGCATTTTGTGTGTGCATCCTATGAGCATGATTTCTACATATTTTAGGAGCATATTTATGCCATATTTACAGGGTGCAATCCATGTATTTTTATATGTCCTGTAGTGAGTGCATCAAGCTTGTGAAGTGGACCACTTGCTGTTAACTTTCTGTCAATGCTGAAACTGCTATATCATGTTGCCATGTTTGCATGATTCTACCAATTAATACATGCATAATCTGAAGATGCTTAATTGCGATGTTTTGTTTTATATGTTATTCTCTATCATTACATGCCTTTTGATGCCCTATATATGTCCTGTAGCATATGTTTTCATTGCCATGAACATGCTTATATAATGTTCCAGATTCCTGTTAACTTCATGATGCCTTGTTGTGAGCTTGTTATTGAGTGATCCATGCATCTTATGGAGATGCTCCAATTAATTGTTTTCAAGTATGCTATGATTACTTTGTTTACCTGCCATGTTTGCTAATTTTAGATGTCATATGCCTCTGTTCCATGCTTGCAAACATGCCATCACAATGTTCCTGTTTTACACTTGCTGAAACTGTTTCAACTTTCAATCTTGTCATGTTGGTTCCCACTAATCCATGAGCCATATGTTTATGATGCCATGATGTTATTTGCTCTTTGTTATGTTTACTTTGATGCCATGCCCTTGGTTGCTATGTTTACTTGTTGTATCTTGTCTCTTTCTTGCTCTCAACTTGCCATCATATTAACTCTGCTCATGTATATGATGTTGTGTTACAAAGTTGTATTTTGCATTGATCATATTGGTTTAATCTTGATGCCTATGAACCTGAACCTTAATGATATTTGAAGTATGTTATCTGTAAATGAAGTGCATGTCAAGTTTATGCTCATATGTTTCCTGTAGCATGTTGTTTTGATGATTGCAAAGTGCCTACTTGCTGTTTTGGGCAGATTATTGTTATATCTTGTTTGGAGTGTATGTGTTGCACCGTTGCTCCGTTTTGAGCATGCTCTATATGAAACTTGCTTAGAATTGCATGTAGTTGCATCATGCCATGTTGAATCTTTGTTTTGAGAGTGTTTGCTTGATGTTTGAATGCATTTTGCATCAATGCATGTTTAACTTGTTTTGCTCATATCTTCTAGGTCGTAGCTCCGAACTAAATGAACTTTATATGTCACTTGACTAGAATTTAGTGTAGATCATCTTGGTGCATCTTAACTTACTGTTTAACAACTTGAACATAAGGTTTATTCAGATCTGGACCCATTTTGAAATTTGCATATGAGGACTTACCGGATTTGTTATATGTTGTACCTGCCTCATTTAAACTTGCTTTGATGTGTTGTTCTTGTATGCATCATCTCTTGCCATGAGTAGACTCATCTAGCCTTGTCTTGCATCATGCTTGGTTGAGAATCATGTCATGTTTATGTGTTGTGTGTTTACCATGTTGTTTGCTCCTTTCCGGTTGTGCTTCTTCTCGATAGTTCCTGTTTCGTTGCGATCGTGAGGATTCGTTCATCTATGCTTGGTTCGTCTTCGCCCGTTCGTCTTCTTCATGGACTCTTCTTCTTCCTAGCAGGATTTCAGGCAAGATGACCGTTACCCTGGATCTCACTACTATCATTGCTATGCTAGTTGCTTCGTTCTATCGCTATGTTGTGCTACCTATCACTTGTTTATCAATCCTCCCAAATTGCCATGTCGTCCTCTAACCTTTTTCACCCTTCCTAGCAAACCGTTGCTTGGCTATGTTACCGCTTTTCTCAGCCCCTCTTATAGCATTGTTAGTTGCAGGTGAAGTCAAAGATTGCTCCATGATGGACAGGATTATGTTGGGGATATCACAATATCTCTTGTTTAATTAATGCATCTATATACTTGGTAAAGGGTGGAAGGCTCAGCCTTATGCCTGGTGTTTTGTTCCACTCTTGCCGCCTTATTTTCCGTCATACCGGTGCTATGTTCCTTGATTTTGCGTTCCTTACGCAGCCGGGTGTATGGGACCCCCTTGACAGTTTGCTTTGAATAAAACTCCTCCAGCAAGGCCCAACTTTGGTTTTACATTTGCCTAACAACCTATAACTTTCCCTTGGGGTTGCAAACCCGAGGGTCATCTTTAATTTAAACCCCCCGGGCCAGTGCTCCTCTGAGTGTTGGTCCAAACTAGAGCCCTTTTCAGCACCCCCTCAGGGAAACTTGAGGTCTGGTTTTAGTTGTACGGATTGCTCATCCGTTGTGCCCTGAGAACGAGATATGTGCAGCTCCTATCGGGATTTGTCGGCACAGTTGGGTGGTCTTGCTGGTCTTGTTTTACCATTGTCGAAATGTCTTGTAACCGGGATTCCGAGACTGATCGGGTCTTCCCGGGAGAAGGAATATCCTTCGTTGGTTGTGAGAGCTTATAATGGGCTAAGTTGGGACACCCCTGTAGGGTATAAACTTTCGAAAGCCGTGCCCGCGGTTATGTGGCAGATGGGAATTTGTTAATGTCCGATTGTAGAGAACTTGACACCAGATTCGAATTAAAATGCATCAACCGCGTGTGTAGCCGTGATGGCCTCTTCTCGGTGGAGTCCGGGAGGTGAACACAGTTTGGGTTATGTATGAACGTAAGTAGTTTCAGGATCACTTCTTGATCACTTCTTGCTTCTCGACCGTTGCATTGCTTCTCTTCTCGCTCTTATTTGCGTATGTTAGCCACTTTATATGCTTAGTCGCTGCTGCAACCTCACCACTTATCCTTTCCATACCCAGTTAAGCTTTGCTAGTCTTGATACCCATGGTAGTGGGATTGCTGAGTCCTCATGGCTCACAGATTACTACAACAACAGTTGCAGGTACAGGTTATGCGATGATCATGATGCGAGAGCGATGCTTGCTTGTTTTGAGTTCTTCTTTTGCTTCATCATTCAGGGGATAGGTTCCTAGTCGGCGGCCTGGGCTAGCAGGGTGGATGTCGTTTGAGTTTCTGTTTGTGTTTCATCCGTAGTCGGATGTTGCCCCTATGTATGATGATGTTGTATTCTTGTGGCATTGTATGCCTCTTGTATGTATCCTCAACTATTATGTAATGGTATGATGTAATGATATCCAGCTTGCAAAAGCGTCTCCAATATGCGCTTCTATCCTTGGTGGGACCTTTGAGTTCCTTTAGGATAGGGTCGCATATTGGGCGTGACAGGAAGCCACCCCGTGAAGGACATCATGACCACGAGGAGACCGCTCGAGCTACTTCACATGGATCTTTTCGGTCCCAACGCCTACAAGAGTCTTGGTGGTAACTCGTTTGGACTAGTCATTGTTGATGATTTTTCAAGATTTACGTGGGTGTTCTTTCTTGATGATAAATCGTAGGACCAAAAGATCTTCAAAAACTTAGCTAGGAAGGCCCAAAACCAATTTGAAGTGAAGATCAAGAAGGTTCGCAGCGACAATGGAACGGAGTTCAAGAACGCCAATGCGGACACCTTTCTTGACGAAGAAGGGATTTCACATGAGTTCTCGGCTATGTACACACCTCAACAAAATTGAGTTGTTGAGAGGAAGAACGAGACGCTCATCGAAATGGCGAGAACGATGCTTGATGAGTACAAGACGCCAAAACACTTTTGGGCGGAAGCGGTTGAGACAGCTTGTCATGCAACGAATCGTCTATATCTTCACAAGCTACTCGGCAAGACGACATACGAGCTTCTCACCGGTAACAAACCCCAAGTTGGATACTTTCGAGTATTCGTATCGAAGTGTTACATTCTTGATAAGCATCGTCATTCTAAATTTGCTCCTAAATCTCATGAAGGTTTCCTACTCGGTTATGGCTCGTGTCTACAAAAATTTCACCCGAAAGGTTGAAGAGACGGTAGATGTGAAGTTTGATGAATCTAACGGCTTGCAAGTAGAGCAATTGCCAATTAGGTGACAAAGATCCTTCGGAAGCAATCCAAGACTTGTCTATTGGCAAGGTTTGCCCAACGGAGGTAAAGGAGAGTACCTCGTCCGTCCAAGTGGATGCCTCAATTTCACGCCAAGGTGAACCACAAGTTGACTTGGAGGCATCCACGAGTGGGACACATCAAGACGATGAAAACGAGGATGTACAATAAGATGAACCTCTACGACCTCCTTCTCCACCTCCACAGGAGAACAACAACGCCAACAACAATGGAGAAAGACAAGAGGAAGAATAAGACAATGAAGAGGATGTTCCACCCGACTCAAACAAAAGCTCTCACGAGTTCGAGCAAGAGCCTCAAGAGATCATCCTGTCGAACAAATCTTTGATGACATTCAAACCGAGAGAATTACTTGCTCTAAAACTGGTTTGGATAAATTTTATGAACATTACTCATTCATTTCTAGCATTGAACTAATGAAGGTTGAAGAAGCATTGGAAGATCCAGATTGGATAAATGCCATGCACGAAGAGCTACACAACTTTGAGAGGAACCAAGTGTGGACGTTGGTTGAAAAGCCCAATGAGAAGCACAACGTCATTGGAACCAAATGGGTGTTTGGGAACAAGCAATATGAAGATGGACAAGTTGTACGCAACAAGGCTCGTCTCGTTGCTCAAGGCTACACTCAAGTCGAAGGTATGGACTATGGTGAGACTTATGCCCCCGTTGCTAGACTTGAGTCCATTCGCATCTTGACATCAAAAGTGCTTTTCTTAAGGGTGAAATTGAGGAGAAAGTTTATGTTAAACAACCTCCCGGCTTTGTTAATCCCAAGAAACCCGACCATGTTTACAAACTCCACAAAGCTCTTTATGGTCTTAAGCAAGCTCCTAGAGCTTGGTACAAATGCTTGACTAAGTTTCTTCTTGAAAAAGGTTTGAAATTGGTAAAATTGATTCTACACTCTTTACTAAAAGGGTTAATGGAGAATTATTTGTGTGCCAAATTTATGTTGATGATATCATATTTGGTTCAACTAACCCTAATTTTAGTGAAAAGTTTGGAAAGCTTATGTCGAAGAAGTTTGAGATGTCTATGATGAGTGAACTCAAGTTCTTTCTTGGTTTGCAAATCAAGCAAACTAAGGGGACCTTTATCTCTCAAACAAAGTATACCAAGGACTTATTCGAGAAGTTCAACATGCAAGAATGCAAAGGTATGAATATCCCCATACCCCCATGCCTACTAGTGGACATCTTGACTTGACAAAGGATGGCGAACCGGTTGACCAAAAGGTTTACCGCTCTATGATTGGTTCATTGTTATATCTATGTGCCTCCCGTCCCGATATCATGCTAAGTGTGTGCATGTGTGCACGATATCAAGCGCCCCCCAAAGAATGTCATCTTAAGGTTGTGAAAAGGATAGTGAGATACTTAATACATACACCAAATTTTGGCATTTGGTATCCTAAGAGGTCTTCTTTTAATCTTGTTGGCTACTCTGATTCGGACTATGTTGGTGACAATGTTGATAGAAAGTCCACTTCGGGTACTAGTCAATTTCTTGGTAGATTTCTTGTGTCTTGGTCCTCCAAGAAACAAAACTCGGTATCCTTATCCACCGCCGAAGCGGAGTACATTGCCGCCGGTTCATGTTGTGCTCAATTACTTTGGATGACCCAAACTCTTAAAGATTATGGGATATATGTGAAACATGTTCCATTGCTTTGAGACTATGAGAGTGCTATTAAGATTGCTCATAATCTCGTGCAACATTCTCCAACTAAGCATAATGAAGTTCATCATCATTTCATTCGAGATCATGTTGCTAAGGGAGATATCAAACTTAAGCATGTTCGTACCGATAAGCAATTGGCGGATATATTCACCAAACCACTTGATGAGAAAGTGCTTTGCAGGTTGAGAGGTGAATTGAACATCATTGATGCCTCAAACTTGGAGTAGAAACTCCATGTGGATGCATGCAAGGCATGAGCCTTACTATGACTAATCCTTGATATTTCTCTTATGATGATCATATGTCTTGGATATTCTTGTACTCTTGCATGCTATCTAACCCTTGTAGGCACTTGGATGAGCCCAACTCTATGAGATTGCAACTCAATCACATTCTAAGCAATCTCTACATCTTAAGTCTCTACAAAGTTGTGTTTGAAGACAAGGAAGCACGAATCCATTCAATATATCCTTTGGCAAACTCTCTATATCAAATTTCATGATTGTCATTTTGGTACACAAGTGCTCTTCCTTGCAAGACTAACCCATGTAGGAAGATGAACTTCAACTACAAGTAGTGCTCCCAACTCTTGATGATCTTCATCAACTTGAGCACCCTACACAAGTTCAACTACACGGCCAAGTTCAACACCACAACCCAAGGTATGTCATTCTATCTTAGAGAAGTTTTACCCCAAGACATGGGTCAAAGCAACTCAACAAGATGTGAATACGTCAAAATTCTTAAACGAAAAATGGCAACCCCATTTTGAGCTTAAACGATGAGTATGACCTATGATCAAGTGTCTTCACTTGGCTCCTAAGTCAATATACTCTAACATAGGTGACTTTGTCGCCGATCAATTCTAGATAAAGTTCTCTGTTGTTTCTCCGTGTTCTTGCATTTGTCTCTTGCATGCTTGTTCCCCTTTCAAAAAAAACTTCATCTAGATTTCTTTTCTTTTCTTTTCTATGTTATTTTCTGCATTTCCCAGCATCCAATTCATTGCAAATCCTTCAGTTAGTTCCTTGCGTATCCCTGTGAGATCTTAATTGCCTAAGTGAGGTGAGGTGACAAGCATTTTCTCTCTGGATTGAACTCGACCTTACCGGATTGTTTTCTTCGGCCTAACCGGACCATCTCGGTGCCACCAAAAGTAACAACTCAGTGCTACCGATTTCAATACTGAGATAAAAACTGTGTCACTTGCATCCTGCATAATTGTCCTAGCTCCACTCAATGAAACTTGTCATCTACGAGCATCCTATTACATGTTGCTTTGTAATGTGACTCAAGGACCAAACCTACTTGACTCATGCTCCAGAAGTCCCTTCTTGGAAATTTATGTCAAAGAGGGAGAGAGAGCACATCAAAGCTTATCACATAAGAGAGAATGCACTCCTAAAGCTTCTCCTGATGCTTCTTATTCTTTAGAGGAAAGTTGTCTCATGTCTTCAAGAAGGGAAAGACATGATAGTATATGTTATGATTTTATCTTGCTCTGGTTATTTTCTTGTTTGCTTTGATTTTCTATTACCCTATCTTCTCCCATTATCCAATGTCAGATTCAGGGGGAGAGAGCTCAGTCCTAAGGGAAGAAAATCTTTGGAATTCATTGCATATCTTTATTCTTGGGGACATGTCTGTAACCATCTAGAGTACCTAGTACTCACTCTCTACATGTCATCCCAATCTTGGTATTTTTGTGATCTCCTGTTCTTGCTCTGTCTAGTAGATGTTCTTGTGTTCTCTAACCTTGTTTACCCAGGTACATCTCTTCCAAAGCCAGTTCAAGACCACAAGGTAAGTATATGCATCACACTCATGTGTATGAAGATCTCTTGCTGTGGTATATATTGTTTGCAAGAGAGACTCATGAAGGTATATTTCCAGTATCTACACCATTTGCTCTGATGCATATAGTCAAGACACATGTAACTCATTGCTTGCTCTGTCATGTTTATGCATTCTCATACTCTTATGATCTATCATCACATGATTGCATACATGTAGAGGGAGCTAATGCATGTTGCATGTCCTTCCAAAGTTTTACTTGCTATTTTCTTCACATCTTCATCTAAAGCTTTGATGTATGTTGTCATCAATTACCAAAAAGGGGGAGATTCAAAGCACAAGTGCTCCCTGGGTGATTTTGGTAATTAATGTCAATATATCTCTTGTTGGACTAATACTTCTACCTAGTATACTTCAGATGAGTTCAACATTGGAGTGGCATGGACATGGACAAGAGGATGTGGAACCCCTTCAAGATGCTAAGGACAAACATTGGCAAAAGCTCAAGACTCTACATTTTTCATTTTAGTGATCCAAGATCGAGTCCATAGGAAAGCCAATACTATTAAAAGGGGATGAGGTGTTCCTTAATGGCTTGCTTGCTCAAAGTGCTTAGTGATATGCTCCAAAGCCCTCAACCACTTTCTCATATCCACATATGTCCTAAACCTATAAGTCAAACTCCGCCCCACCAATTTGATCTATCCGGCGCCACTGAGTTCATTTGACATAGCCACTGCCAAACCCTAATCAGTTCGGTCTCACCGATGGGATCTCGGTCTCACCGAGATGGGCTTGCAAATTCTCTATGACCTGTTGCAACAATTTCGGTCTCACCGAGTTTGTGCAATCGGTCCCACCAAGTTTGCTTGACCAATTCTTTTTTTGCCTATTACCAAAACCGGTCTCACCGAGGTTGTGCAATTGTTCAAACCGAGTTGAGGTTTTACCCTAACCCTTGCACATTGGTCCCACCGAGGTAACCTTGTCGATCCACCGAAACTCTAACGTTCACATCTTTACCTGAATCGATCTGACCGAGTTTTACCATTCGGTCTCACCGAGTTTGGGAATCTATGTGTAACGGATAGATTTTGTGTGGAGGCTATATATACCCTCCGCCCATTCTTAATTCGTGAGGAGAGCCATCGGAACGTGCCTACACTTCCACTACTCATTTTCTGAGAGAGAACCACCTACTCATGTGTTGAGACCAAGACATTCCAATCCAACCACAAGAATCTTGATCTCTAGCCTTCCCCAAGTTGCTTTCCACTCAAATCATCTTTCCACCATAGCCAAATCTGTGAGAGAGAGTTGAGTGTTGGGGAGACTATCATTTGAAGCACAAGGGCAAGGAGTTTGTCGGTGTCAAAACCGGCGGATCTCGGGTAGGGGGTCCCGAACGGTGCGTCTAGGCAGATGGTAACAGGAGACAAGGGACACGACGTTTTTACCCAGGTTCGGGCCCTCTCGATGGAGGTAAAACCCTACTCCTGCTTGATTAATATTGATGATATGGGTAGTACAAGAGTAGATCTACCACGAGATCAAGGAGGCTAAACCCTAGAAGCTAGCCTATGGTATGATTGTTGTAATGGTTGTTCGTCCTACGGACTAAAACCCTCCGGTTTATATAGACACCGGAGAGGGCTAGGGTTACACAGAGCTGGTTATAATGGTAGGAGATCTACATATCCGTATCGCCAAGCTTGCCTTCCACGCCAAGGAAAGTCCCATCCGGACACGGGACGAAGTCTTCAATCTTGTATCTTCATAGTCTTGGAGTCCGGCCGATGATGATAGTCCGGCTATCCGGACACCCCCTAGTCCAGGACTCCCTCAGTAGCCCCTGAACCAGGCTTCAATGACGATGAGTCCGGCGCGCATATTGTTCGGCATTGCAAGGCGGGTTCCTCCTCCGAATTAATCATAGAAGATTGTGAACACCAGGATAGTGTCCGGCTCTGAAAAATAAATTCCGCATACCACCGTAGAGAGAATAATATGTACACAAGTTCAATCTGCCGACGTATTTCGTGGCATGACATCACGCCACTACCAAGCCTTTACTTGAATCATTTTTATTATACCACCTCAGCGCGTTTAGCGAAGCGGTTTCCTTGGCACGTCTTGTCGAAGCAGAGATCGTGTTCCCCTTATTCCGGGATTCCCATCAATACGGACGTGGGTAACCCAACCGCGCCATTGATTGTGGCGCTTGGGAGATAAGCGAGTTTTACCAGGCCGGTGGGGACGCATAGTCTTCGTCCGCCCATATATAAGGGGATAAGGATCCACCTGTTTTACCTACGCCTTCTTTCTCCTTTGCTTATCCATCTCCGCGCACTCGAGCTCCAACGCCCAAGTCCGCACATCTCAACCTTCTCCAGCCATGTCCGGAGCAGGAGGCAAGTGGATAGCCTCCTCCGTTACGGAGGGGCACATCGAGAAGCTGCGCGGCACCGGATACCTATCCAGCGACATCGCGCACCGGCTGCCCGACGAGGGGCAGCTCATCCCCACCCCCAGGCCTCATGAGAGGGTCGTATTCCTTCCCCACTTCCTCCGCGGACTGGGCTTCCCACTTCATCCCTTCGTCCGGGGGCTCATGTACTACTACGGCCTGGACTTCCACGATCTGGCGCCAAACTTCATCCTCAATATCTCGGCGTTTATCGTCGTGTGCGAGGCCTTCCTCTGCATCCAGCCCCACTTCGGCTTGTGGCTAAAAACCTTCAATGTCAAGCCGAAGGTAGTGAAGGGCGTCCAAGCGGAGTGCGGAGGCGCCATGGTGGGCAAAATGCCCAACGTCATCTGGCTCGAGGGTGCCTTCGTGGAGTCCGTCAAAGGGTGGCAATCGGGGTGGTTCTACATCACCGAGCCGCGTGACCCTAAATGGGCAGCGGCCCCCGAGTTCAGATCTGGTATCCCCATGCAGCTCACCTCCTGGAAAGAGAAGGGCTTGCTATGGGGTAGTTCGGAGGAGCTGACAGGACTCCAGTCCTGTCTCCAGACCCTGGTGAACAAGAAGCTTAAGCTTGTCAACATGATCCAGGTCATGCTCGTCCGCCGGATTCTCCCCTGCCAGCAACGGGCCTTCAATTTGTGGGAGTTCGATCCGGCGCAGCACCGGACCCTGAGCGGGCTCTTCGACACGACGTACGAAGCTACCTGGAGGGTGCTGTTCAAGGAGGGAGAAGCCCCCGCATCCGCAACTGAAGATCGCGGATTCAGCACGAAGCGCCCGGCCGGTGAGGTAAGCTTTGCTATCCTTTATGGGACACTTATTTCTTTCATAGTTTGACTCTATGTGTGATCTAAAACTCCTGATGCCTTTAACAGGACTGGCAGAGGACGTCCGGACAGGTTAACTGTCCGGCTCCCCTTCCCGAAGACCCAGCGGACACCCGTTTGACGGGGCTGCTCGTTCCGGCCCTTTATGTGGTGCCGGAGAGGAAGGCCAAGAAGAAGGCCACGGGAACCCAAAGGAGTTCCCAACGCCAGGTGGTATCGGACTCATCGTCCGATGGCTCCGAGGCGGACTCCTCCCCCGAAGACGAGGAGGAGAAAGAGGACTCTCCCCCCAGGAAGAGGAAGGCTTCCCCAACGGGGAAGGCCGAAGGGTCCAAGAAGGGAAGAACCCTTCCTCCGGACTGCTCCGCCAATGCTGGCGACGGCAACGGGGAGTGGCCCTCAAGGGCCAAGCCCCTGGCAAGATCGTAAGTATCCGGATTCCTGAATGATTTATAATTTCTCTTTTGTGCCACATAGTGTCCTTCTAATGCCGCATACAACCTGTAGTCCGGCCGAGGACGATTTTCCCGCTTCCTCGAGCGGGTCCTTGGCTCTGTCGGATGTGGATTCCATTCCAACCGCCTCCACCCCTCATGACGCTGAGGACGCCGAGGTGGGATGCCAGGAGGGGACACGCCGGGAGGGGGAGGCTCCGGAGGTGCCACAGGGCAATCTCCCGGACTTCACACCAGACTCCGCACCGGAACCCGCAGTGGTTCCGGAGTCCGACAGGCGGCCCCTTTGTAAGAAGGGCAAGACCGTGACACCGGCAGCCTCCGTCCAACTGGAGGCGCCGGACAACTTGCTGGAGGCGCTCAACGGCGCTTCCATCGAGGAAGAACACCGCACTATCATGAGTGCGGTGATTCAGAAGGTTCAGCTCGCCAAGAGCGGGCTGACCGAAGCCTGTAGTAGCCTTCTAACAGGCTTTGAGGTAAGAAATTTCAAAATATGTAATGTAATACTGCATAGACAGTAGCCCCTGATGCTCGGTTCGGTGTTCGGAAAGAAAAGCCGGACTGAGGATCTAAAAAGATATACGCAGGAGTTCTAAAAATTATGTCAATATGGGATTGCAGGCTGCGCTGCTGACCTCTGCCGCACTGACTACGGAGGTCGATGCTTTGAAGCAGGACCTCGAGCGATCCGAGAACGAGCTCGGCCTTGCCAAGAAGCAGCTCGAGGACAAAGAAGGTGAGTAACACCGTATTAAATTTGTACCTTACAGAAAAGGATTTTGGTTGCAATAGAAATAACAAGGATAACGTGGGCACTGCACGGGCCACGAACGAGGTGGCGACCCTGAAGGAGGCCGTGTCCGCGGCCAAGTGTAATGCGGTCGCGGAACGAGCGGAGCGAGAGAAGCAGGAGGCGCGGGTGGCGGAGGTGCGGCAAGAGCTCCAGGCTCTCATGGAAAAGCATGAGAGTTTGGAGCACGACTCGAAGACTCGAGAGTCCGAGCTTGCCTCGGCTCTTGAGAGTGCCAAAGCCGCTAAGGCCGAGGCCCATAAGGCCCTCCAGGAGATTGAGGCGGTGAAGAAAATAGCGGCGGGTAAGGCATTTTTCATGCAAAGCAAGCATGTTAAAGTGAATTACCTGTTACTTACCCGAATTCGGAGCTCTCCAGGAGCGTTTGCAGATCTTCCTCGCAGCGTGTCCGATGCTGCCGCATTCTACCGGGCCGAGGGGGGGAGCTCAACAGAGAAGGTCTTCTGGTCTCAGTATGCTGAGGCCGGACATCCGGTGCCCCTTAGCGACCAGCTGAAGCAGCTGGTCGAGCTCCACAAGGTAGCCGAGCAGGCCATGAAGGGCCTCATAGTCCGGCTGTGGCCTGAAGAGGCCATGCCTGGGAGCTACTTCGGCATGGTGCAGCGGCTGGTGGATGCGTGTCCCTGGGTGGAAGTCATCAAGCGCTCCGCCTGCATTGAAGATGCCCGTCGGGCCCTTGCCCGCGCAAAGGTGCACTGGGGCAGGCTAGATGCTGAGAAGCTTCTGACAGACGCGCCGCCGGCGGGCAAGGAGTATCGCACGCCCGAAATGTATTATAAGAGTGTCCTGAAGGGTGCCCGCAAGATTGCGGATGAGTGCTCCAAAGATGTAATATTTGAGTAGACTCGCAATGTGTTATCATGTGCGCTGAAAACTTTGTTCATATGCGCTAAGCAACGCTTATTAATTTAAAATATTACCTTCTGTGCGGCCGTTTATCAAATCTGAGAGATGGCAAGTCGTCGGCTTCAGCCCCCATGCCACGAGTGCTAGGGTGTTCGGGATAAACTTGAGCGCTCTTGTTCCCATATTTGGGTCCATCTAGGGAGGCGTTCAACACGATGAACAAGGCAACCAGACTTATAATGCTTGAACACTCTTACTTAGCCATAGAATTCTATAATTTTAAATTTCGGCGAAGCCCCTAGTGTTCGGAAGACCGAGTTCGGGGCGCTATCCACGCCTGGGCCGGACGAAGCCGGTTCCTCGCTCTAAGCGGCATAAGTCTTTAGGGACTTGAAAAGACCTCTCAAACAGCGACCAGCTCTCGCCTTATCATGACGGTCAGTTTTAGCTTTCTCCACTAGGGCGCTCGCCCAGCTCAACCGGGGCGCAATCGCAGTGGTTCTCCCAGTGCTACCTTATCCGACAGAACGGAACGTAAGGTACCAAAACATGGGAGCCGGGCAAACCCAACTATTGACCCAAGACATGATTCGGAGCCGATGCATATAATGCTATAAGTTCGGGGTGCCGCACTTGTGAAAGTGTTCGGACTTATCACACCATAATGCGGGGAACATAAGCCCCTGGTGTATTCGGCCGTACCGAAGTGTACGGATGCAAAACGTCATAAATGAACATATATGTAAGAAAGGAATGCAATTACAAGCGAAAAGTGATGCATTGTTTATTCAAGGAATTCTGCCATGAGTGCAGAACGATACAAATAGTGCGGTAAGCAAGGGTTTGGACTATTAGACATGTCCCCCTCCAGGGGTAGGCTGCGGAATGGTGTATTAAACAGATTTAATGCTCATAATGGAGACCACCTGAGTGTTCATCGTAGCCATTGTCCTTCCCTGGCTGTTGCATCGTGAGTTCGGCAGATCCACTGCTGGACAGGGCCTCTGGTGAACGGAGTCCTGTGGAAAAATAAAAAATAACAACAACAAAAAAGAGCGACACACTTGGGAGCCCCTGGTGTGGTTGAGCCGCACTCTGGGCCTGTCGTGGTCGTGCCCCTCCCCCTGTGCCCATGGTATCTCCAGAGCGTAATGATGTACGCGAAGGGCTAGTCTTGCAATCATGCAGGGGCTGGGGTTCGGGACGCATTGCTACGCGTGCTCGGAATGTGCTAGGTGGTCCTGATGTATGTTACTCCGGGTGCGTTTGGCCGTGTCCGGTCGCTTAACGGCCGGACTCGAAAATTGCCTTGAGAGGCTGTTATGTACTTCTGCCGCGAGAGCCGCTGTGTGTTCTTCCGTTCGGAGGGAGCGTTCAGTGTTTCCATTGACCGTGATGACTCTTCAAGGGCCTGGCATCTTGAGCTTGAGGTATGCATAATGCGGCACTGCGTTGAACTTTGCAAACGCGGTCCATCCGAGCAGAGCATGATAGCCGCTGCGAAACGGGACTATATCGAAGATTAACTCTTCGCTTCGGAAGTTATCCGGGGATCCGAAGACCACTTCCAGTGTGACTGAGCCTGTACAGTTGGCCTCTACACCTGTTATGACGCCTTTGAAGGTCGTCTTTGTAGGTTTAATCCTTGAGGGGTCTATGCCCATCTTGCGCACTGTGTCCTGATAAAGCAGGTTCAGGCTGCTGCCGCCGTCCATCAGGACTCTTGTGAGGTGAAATCCATCGACGATTGGGCCTAAAACCAATGCGGCGAATCCGCCATGGCGGATACTGGTGGGGTGGTCCCTTAGATCAAAAGTGATCGGGCAAGAGGACCATGGATTGAACTTCGGGGCGACTGGCTCCATCGCATATACATCCCTAAGTGCACGCTTCCTCTCCCTCTTGGGTATATGGGTTGCGTATATCATGTTTACCGTCCGCACTTGTGGGGGGAAACCCTTCTGTCCTCTACTATTCGGCGGCCGGGTCTCTTTCTCGTCATCGCTATGCAGCCCCTTGTCGTTGTTTTCGGCAATTAACTTGCCTGCCTGCTTGAATACCCAACAATCCCTGTTAGTGTGATTAGCTGGCTTTTCAGGGGTGCCATGTATCTGGCAAGAGCGGTCGAGTATTCGATCCAAATTGGATGGACCCGGAGTGGTTCTTTTGAATGGCTTCTTCCGCTGACCGGGTTTAGAGCCTCTGAATCCGGCGTTGGCTGTCGTATCCTCAGTGTTATCGCCGTTAACGCGGCGTTTGTTTTTGTTTCGACGCGACCTACCATTGCGGTCCTTAGTATCCGGACTGCCAGCATTTTTGCTGATGTTGTTACTGCGGGCTAGCCAGCTGTCCTCCCCCGCACAGAAGCGGGTCATGAGTGATGTGAGGGCTGCCATGGATTTCGGCTTTTCCTATCCTAGGTGCCGGGCCAGCCACTCGTCGCGGATGTTGTGTTTGAAGGCTGCGAGGGCCTCTACATCCGGACAGTCGACGATTTGATTTTTCTTTGTGAGGAACCGTGTCCAGAATTGTCTGGCCGATTCGTCTGGCTGCTGAATTATGTGGCTTAGGTCATCGGCGTCTGGTGGTCGCACATATGTGCCCTGGAAGTTGTCGAGAAATGCGGCTTCCAGGTCCTCCCAACACCCAATTGACTCTGCTGGCAAGCTGTTAAGCCAATGCTGAGCTGGTCCTTTAAGCTTGAGCGGGAGATACTTGATGGCGTGTAGATCGTCACTGCGGGCCATATGGATATGAAGGAGATAATCTTCGATCCAAACCGCGGGGTCTGTTGTGCCATCGTAGGATTCGATGTTCAAGGGTTTAAACCCTTCAGGGATTTGATGATCCATTACTTCATCTGTGAAGTATAGTGGGTGTGCGGCGCCTCTATACTGGGCAATATCACGACGTAGCTCAAGAGAGCTTTGTCTGCTGTGTTCGGCCCGGCCGGAGTTGCTGTATCCGGCGCGACGGTAGTCGTCGTGGATCGTGGGGCGCCCACGTGATCCGTAGATAGATCATGATTGTTTTGCCTTGTCCTCCAATATGTCTCGCAAGTCCGGCGCATTCCCCCGTGGCTTCGCGCTTTTCGAGCGGTGCCTGGGTACGGTTCTGGTGGAGGGCCTAGATGCCTCTCTGTCGCGGCCACGAGGTGGTCAGTCTGCCGTATTGTGCGCTGGTGATGAAGGTTTATATGCCTCCTCCTCTAATCAGGGGAGCAACTTGCGTTTTGGGTAGCTTTTGGAGGGGCGTTCGAGTTCATACTCTTCGGCCGCAAGGACTTCAGTCCATCTGTCGGCTAGCAGATCTTGATCAGCTTGAAGCTGTTGCTGCTTTTTCTTTAGGCTATTTGCCGTGGCCATAAGCCTGCGTTTAAAACGCTCTTGTTCGACGGATCCTCGGGCACAACAAATTCGTCATCGTTGAGGCTTGCCTCGTCTCCGGAGGGAGGCATGTAATTGTCATCCTCTATCTCCTCGTATGCCGCTCTCTCTCGAGGGCTGGCTTCTCCGTCCTCCTGTGCTGAATCTTGCTGGAGGGGGTTGTCTTCGGCACTCTCTGGGGTGTTATTGTCTCCGGTGTCGGAATCTCCATTCTTGCTGTGGCGGGATTTAGAGCGGCGCCGCTGACGTCGGCGCTTGGGCTGTTTCTTAGAGGAATCTGCCTCCGCTGCTTCTTCGCCATTCCCATCCTTTGGGATGTCCACCATGTATATGTCGTATGATGAGGTGGTCTTCCAGTGCCCCGTAGGCGCTGGTTCTTAATCGTCTCCGGCATCGTCGTCCATACCGTCGATGTCTTCGGAGTCGTAGTCTAGCATGTCGGTTAGATCGTTGACAGTGGCTACAAAGTGGGTGGTGGGTGGGCTTTGAATTTCTTCGTCGTCCGCATTCCAACCATCTTGACCGCAGTCCGGCCAGGACTCTCCTGATAATGAGAGATGCTTTAGCGAATTCAGGATGTCGCCAAAGGGTGAGTGCTGAAAGATGTCCGCAACAGTGAACTCCATGATCGGCGCCCAATCGGATTCGATTGGCAGGGGCGCAGGAGGTTCGGAGTCCGGCAAGGAGTCTGACACCTCGGAGTCACGAGCTTTGCAAAGGACAAGGTCGGTATTCGGCTCCATCACCGTAGAGATTGCAGCTCCCGAGGCGGTGTCCAGCCACCTGTCCTCGATCTGCGCGGTCGGCTCCAAACTAGGGGTCGAAGCGGACTCATGTGCGTCTTCCAGGGCACTGTCCGACGGTAGAGCTAAATCATGCCCATCGTGACAGTGCGGCACGCTCGGCTGTGGCTCGAATCCATCGAAGATCAAGTCTCCGCGGATGTCGGCCGTGAAGTTTAAGCTTCCAAACCTGACCTGATGGCCAGGGGCGTAGCTTTCGATCTGCTCCAGATGGCCAAGTGAATTGGCCCGCAGTGCGAAGCCGCCGAACACGAAGATCTGTCTGGGGAGAGAAGTCTCACCCTGGACTGCGTTGTTGTTGATTAAAGAAGCCATCAAGCCTATCGGTGACGACACAGAGGAACTCTCAATGAAAGCACCAATGTCGGTGTCAAAACCGGCGGATCTCGGGTAGGGGGTCCCGAACTGTGCGTCTAGGCGGATGGTAATAGGAGACAAGGGACACGATGTTTTTACCCAGGTTCGGGCCCTCTCGATGGAGGTAAAACCCTACTCCTGCTTGATTAATATTGATGATATGGGTAGTACAAGAGTAGATCTACCACGAGATCAAGGACGCTAAACCCTAGAAGCTAGCCTATGGTATGATTGTTGTAATGGTTGTTCGTCCTACGGACTAAAACCCTCCGGTTTATATAGACACCGGAGAGGGCTAGGGTTACACAGAGTCGGTTACAATGGTAGGAGTTCTACATATCCGTATCGCCAAGCTTGCCTTCCACGCCAAGGAAAGTCCCATCCGGACACGGGACGAAGTCTTCAATCTTGTATCTTCATAGTCTTGGAGTCCGGCCGATGATGATAGTCTGGCTATCCGGACACCCCCTAGTCCAGGACTCCCTCAGAGTTCATCATCAACACACCATCTATTACCTTTTGGAGAGTAGTGTCTCCTAGATTGGTTAGGTGTCACTTGGGAGCCTCCGTCAAGATTGTAGAGTTGAACCAAGGAGTTTGTAAGGGCAAGGAGATTGCCTACTTCGTGAAGATCTACCCAAGTGAGGCAAGTCCTTCATGGGCGATGGCCATGGTGGGATAGACAAGGTTGCTTCTTCGTGGACCCTTCATGGGTGGAGCCCTCCGTGGACTCGCGCAACTGTTACCCTTCGTGGGTTGAAGTCTCCACCAACGTGGATGTACAATAGAACCACCTATCGGAACCACGCCAAAAATCTCCGTGTCTCCAATTGCGTTTGCACAGTCCAATCACATCCTTTTACTTTCTTGCAAGTTGCATGCTTTACTTTCCGCTGCTCATATACTCTTTGCATGTTTGCTTGAAATGTATTGTGAATGCTTGAAATTTTGTGCTAATTTCCAACCTCAACTTGAAAAACTTAAAAACTGTTATCTTTGCTTGTTGAGGGTCTAATCACCCTCCCTCTAGACACCTCTGTTCGATCCTTTCAGACCGGAGGGCCATGGGGAGGACAAGGGCGGGCGTCGCGCGAGTCCACTCCGTGCCCTCGCTGTCCCAAACCCACCCAAATTTGGGGCTATAACATCCCAAATTTTCAATTTGGAATGTTATACATTAGATCATCATTGCATATCATATTTTATTGCATTTTGGCTCGATCCTAGAAATTATACGCAACTCACGGACCCACGGAGAGAGTTGGGGATTTCATTATTTTCATATTTGAGTTTTCTCAAATTTTGAAAATAGGATCATTTGATTTTATTTATTTTATCTTCAATAATTTCTATTATAAAAATATGAGATACGGAATAAAATGACTTTCCCAAAATAAAGAAATATTGAGGATTTAATTATAAAATCAAATAAGATTTTATTTTGGAGTTTATTGCTATTTTATTTGAATTTAAGAAAAATGCGCATTTTTCAAAATTGCATTTCGGCCCCAAATAAATGTTTATCTTTGTTCATCTTGTCTGGCTTGATTTTAGAAGTTGGGGAAAATTTATTTCGGGATTTTTGGAGTCCGTTTAGTATTTCTTTTATTTGTTTTTCTGCGCATAATATTTTTTTTAAAAAAACTAACAGACCTACCGGGGCATGTCCGCCTGGGACTCTAGGCCCGGCCAGCCTTATAAGCCGGGGGAGCTGACCCCGCAGCCCACCCAAACCCTAGCCCCAGCCCGACCCCGCCGCCACTGCCGCCGCCGCGAGCTGCTGCCGCCGCCGCCGATCAGCGCCGCCGCCGCCCGACGCCACCCGCCACCACCGGACCCCGCCGCCCCATCGCCGTCGGACCCCGCCGCCGCCCCGCGGCCCTCGCCGGAGTAGCCGCCGCCGCCCTGCTGACCCGCATCCCGAGGTAGCCGTCGGTTTTTCTTGTAAAACGTTCGGGTTTTTTTCGAAACCCTATATCCATTTTTTATTAGATACGGTTCGATTTATTATTTTTCCGTTTTAGTCTATTTAGCGGACGTCGTCCGTACGTTCGTTTTAACGAACGGTTTTCGTCGTTTAGCCGCAGACAGCGAAAGTTCGTTCGGTAGCCTGTTCGTTCGTTTTTCTTTTTCTCGGATGTTCCACGATTATTTCTGATCGCGTTTCCTGATCCGATGTTTGTTTTAGTATAACTTTTCGCTTGTTTATCGGAATCAGGCGATTCAAGCGCCTAGAGTTTCGTCTCGAAACCCTCTTTCCGTTTAACCAACTCAAACAAGTTTTTTGCTATTGTAAAATTTGACTTAGGTCCAGATTAGTAAAACGAAGCTTGTTTCTTTCGCCGTTTGAGTTTCGTTGCTTCGTTTGATTTGATTCTTTTTGCAAACCGGAGTTCTTAAGTTGAACTTTCTGGTTAGATTTCTTATTTGAGTTTTACCCATGCATTAGATGAGTGCTTATTGTATGCTTGTTTGTTTGCGATAGAGTACCCCGAATGCGCCGCTTGCTACTTCGAATCTCTAGGTTTCACGGATCATCAGCAAGGCAAGTAACACTTTGATCATAGCTCTTTACTACCCAGTTTTATTGCATTAGATCAACCCTCAAACAATTGCATGATTAGGATCTAATTAATATGTGGGTTTTGGGAAGTAGATGAGGTAGAACCTATTACCTGTTTATTATCAAACCTTTGGGAGTTACTTCTACGTTTGCTTATTTTGCCATGCTATGCTAGTAGACGTGGATTTGGTGAGTGTTTCCATGACAGATGTGAGATTGATAATTACCGGTTTACTTAAGGTGGCAACTTTAATTCACATCTGGGTGGAGTGTTGCCTGTATTTTTGGAAATCCTGGGGTACCGTGTGATTTTCCTATGGACCGCCACCCAGGCTCAAAGGGATCATGAGATTATTCATGCTAGAAACTTCCGTGTGCAGCCGCAAGCTACTATGGGCTCTAGCATAGTTGATTAAGTTGCGTGAGCTCTTGAAGAGGTAGACTAGCAGATGTAGGGGATGTAGGTTGGTACTGTCTACCCAGATTAGAGAGTTAATGCTTTCGAAAGACTGTGTCTCGGTCATCCGTTTCTCAAACACCATGTAGTGCGAGAAATCAAGCGGAGGAAATCGAGTCTTGTGGGAAAAGTGCGCAAACCTCTGCAGAGTGTATAAACTAATCATGGTTAGCCGTGTCCCCGATTATGGACGTTTTGAGTATCTAGTACTTGGATTATGACGTGAATCTCATCATGTTACTTTAATTAAATTTTGTTGGGTTTAATGATCATGCTTAATGAGATTGAGTTGGAGTACCCTTCTCAATGTTTAACAACCACCATGATAGTTAAATAAAATTTATTTCTTTGTTGTAGGGAAAAAATTGGCTTTATGCAAAACTGTAACCATAGAGCTTTCCACCAGCCATATATGCATGTAGTATAGCATTATTCTTTTATTACTCTCTATGTGTTACATTGCCAGCATATTTCATGTGCTGACCCGTTTTCGGGCTGCAACGTTCATGTTGCAGACTTTTCAGACGACGAGTAAGGTGCCTTAGGTCGTGATCTTATACTCAGTGACGCCGTTGGAATTGATGGACTCGCTTATTTTCCAAGCCTTCCGCTGTTATCGTTATTAGATGATCTTAAGCCATATTTATTGTAATAAGTTCTCTTTTGAGACATTTGATGTAATAAATGTGTGATTGCTACTCTGTTATAAATCCTTCAAGTACTGTGCGTGTCAGCATTACCGATCCAGGGATGCCACTGAAGCACAGAGATCAGACTGTTTGAGGTCTGGTTGCTACAGGGGCTCAAATGGGTCGCGCGTGGACAAAAGGCGAACACCGGTCCGTTTGCGTCGGCGCTTTGTACTGTCATTTGTGTCTGTTTCAATCCAAACGGACAACCGCGGACAATTTACGTGGGCGTGTTGGAGTTGCCCTTAAGGGCATGTGTATGAAGACTTTTCGGTTGTTATCGACAAGGTAAAGTCGACTCCGATAATGGAACGGCGATAGCGCGTGTCGGCAGTAGTGGTTTTTCTTTAGTCTCAGAATGTTCATGTAATTTTTATTATGTTTAAGATGCTTAATGAAAAAAATTATGACTCTGAAAAGCGCGTGCAACCTTTATTAAGCATGCCCACTATAACCTACTCCCCCGTCCCATAATATAAGAGCGCTTCTGACATTAGTGTAGTTATAAAAAAACACTTTTATATTATGAGACGGAGGGAGTAGTCACTAAGCAAGCTGCTAAATCCTGGTTTCTGTGCTTTTGGCACTCCCACTCAGTACGGTGCCGACGGCGACATGTACGAAAGCATGGAATCGGAGAAGAGAATTATATAATATATTTTTTGTTTAAGATAAGTACTCCCTCTCCCTCAGTTTATAGGGCGTGCGCGTACCCCTAGGTCGTCAATTTGACCAACCTAATACAAGTCATATATTACAAAAAATATATCAATATAAACTTGAGATGTTCTATTTTTAAAAAGTATAATGTTTGTGTTATATAGTTTTATTAAGGTGATAAAATTAACAACCTAGGTATACGCGCAATACTTGTAAACCTAGACAAAAGCATGGTATTAGAGTAGAGTATTAATTAATAATATACTCCCTCCGTCCTCAAATAAACATCTTAAGTTTAGTACAACTTTGTACTAAAATTAGTATGAAGTTAAGACACTTGTTTTGAGACGGAGGGAGTAATTAATCTCTCCCTAATAATAAAGCACAGATTGACTTTGCCGGGTTCACCGTCACAATACGCTTTCTTCATGTGAATTTACGCTTTCGGTTTAAATTTAAAACATATTCGAGGTGGTACTAATATTTTCAGGCCACCTGCCAGTACGTCAAAAGCATTGTGCGACTTGGGCCTGCGCCCGTTTTAGATCTGGCCCACCCGGTCCTGTGTGTGCGTGTGTTTGATTTTTATTTTAATTTTAAAAAGAAAAAAATGGTCGCAGCTGGGATTTGAGCCCTGGTCTACTGGATGTGTGCAGACGCATCAGAGCACTCAGGGTGGGCTCGTGAGTATGATAAGCTAGGCGTCTGGCTGTTTAAGAGCATCTCCAACAGCCGCGCTAAACTAGCGCCGCGCCGCAAAATAGGCGTTTTTAGCGCGCGCGCAACGCGTCAGGGCGCTCCAGCGGGCGCGCAAAAACGGCGCGCGCGCTAAAACGGGTTGGGCGCGCGGGCAAAAACACTTACCGGCGCGGCGTATTTCGGGCGCCCACTACAGCGCGCAGCACACTCGAGCGCTCGCGCCCGCTCTTCCTCTCGCGCTTCCACCCCCGACCGGCCGCGCCGCCGCCGCCGCCCGCGCACCCCCGGCGACCGTCTCAGGCTTCCCCGGCCTATCCCCGCGCGCCCGCGCTTCCGCCCATCCCCTCCTAGTACCGCCGGCGCCCGCGCGCCTCCGTCGTCCGAGGAACAGCGCCCGAGCGCTCGCCGCCGCGCCGCGCCCGCAAGGTGTTTGACAAAACGCCTACAAGGTATGGATTGCTTAAACTTCATGAATTTGGTGCATGTTTTGAATTGTAGTTTTTATAGTATAGTATCGAACATTGTAGATGAGTTCGTCTTATGATTCTTCCGAAGAAGAATTTGATATGGAAGAGGAGGAGGATCTTGCAATGATCGTAGCTATGCATATCAATAAAAAACCGAAGCATGGTGGTTTGGTTATGGGTCGGGAGAAAATTTGGAGAGATAGGATTGATGCCCATAACAGATTGATGAAGAACTATTTCGTGGAGAATCCCACGTACCCGGAGTCGTATTTTCGTCGCCGGTTTAGGATGAGCACCGAGTTGTTCAGGCGCATTGCAGAGAAACTAGCGAGCCATGACCGGTTTTTCCAGCAAAGGAGGAATGCCGCCGGAGAGCTCGGGCATAGCACTTTTCTGAAGGTGACAGCCGCTTTGCGTATGTTGGCATACGGTATCCCGGCTGATCTAGTTGATGATCATTTGGCCGGAAGGTAAGAAAAATCTTGATTTCCACAATGCTCAGGCGGCGGCTAGAAAAGATGTGGAGAGAGCATTTGGGATTTTGCAAGCCCAATTTGCTATTGTGAGAGGACCGGCGAGATTTTGGGATCAACAAATGCTTTGGTACATCATGCACGCTTATGTGATCATGCACAACATGATCATCGAGAATGAGCGTGGCCAAGATTTAGACTACTCACAGTATGAGCTCTTGGGACATCCCGTGCGAGTGCGGCGGAGGGCTGAAAGGGTAGCCCGTTTTGTTGCCTCCTATCATGCCATTCGGCGTCCCGCGACGCACAATGAACTTCAGAAAGATCTAATTGAAGAGTGGTGGGCATGGCATGGACGGCAAAGAGCATGAACTTCATGAACTATTTGTTGTGTTGTAACAATTTATTTGAATTATTTGTTGTTGTACTGAACGATAAACTATTTGTTTGTGTTGTAATGATTTATTTTAAACTATTTGTTATTGATTTTTATTTTGTTTGTTTGATCATTTTTGCTCATCTTCCTGCAAATGTATATGTGGTTTGTGCGGCGCGCGCGCTGTATTTTTGCGCCCTGCTGGAGCGGCGCGCGCGCGCTGCATTATAGCGCCGCTGCTGGAGCCAGTGCAGGCGGGCGCGCAAAACCAGCCGCAGCGCGCGCGCTAACGGGTTTTTTGCGCGCGGCTGTTGGAGATGCTCTAAGAATAGAAGGCGATGCGTGCTTACTTGGGCCGAGACAATGGGCACGGGCATGCTGGGCCGGCCGACTGCCCGTTGGGAGCAGGCTGGAGGCTCTTTTTCATATTTGTTTACTGTCCCACCTTGCTATTTTACATAATTTTTTACCAGTTTATATACATTCTTAGGTTGTCAAATATCAAGGAGCTGCTTCGGAACTTATGCAAAGAATATGGCATGAATAAGATTTGTGCTTAGCGAAACAAATGAGGGGAAGAGCGATAGCTATTATGCATAATTAAGCCGGCAAGAAAGAAAATAGGCACTAATTGCATGAGAAATAAAGAAGGAAGGAATTAGACAGTAATTACAGATTCCTTTCGAAGAAGGTGCGGGAATCAATGGCAGGCGTGTAGTGCCCTCATTTATATCTTATGAATAAAAATGATGTGGCATCTTTTTCCTGCATGATCCTCACTAATTCCGGATCCGGCTTGCCTGCTCCCTTTCCATGCTTCTATCCGTGCTCTCACTTTATCCTATGACTGTCCTTTTTCTTTTTTCTTTTCTAATCTAATCATCTTTCCCCCTGATTTTCAGGGGTGAGGACGGGTCTTATTTTCTTCCAATCAAATTAAGCCACGTACGCGGGAGCACGGATGGGAGCACGAGAAGGGAGCAGGCAAGTCTCACGGGCATACAGTCCTCGCTAAATTTATGTTAATTGTTTCTATCGTTGTTACCCACAGGCATATATACTGTTTTTTTATATTTATATAAATGGAGGTATAATCTTATTGGTCCTCCCATTTCGTATGTCCATGGCATTTCTTCATACCGAGCTAGGCTATTTTACCGACCGTCTGTCCTGGGCCACTTGACTTCTGCCCCATTGGTCCGCGTAACGTTCCACCAATAGAAAAAACAGTGCCCTCCCAACCTATCCGTGT
The DNA here is from genome assembly GCA_963921465.1 of Triticum timopheevii. NCBI lineage: Eukaryota > Viridiplantae > Streptophyta > Magnoliopsida > Poales > Poaceae > Triticum > Triticum timopheevii. The sequence goes on along the minus strand of OY997266.1, from coordinate 277,069,533 downwards.
AACCCGGCCCAACAAATCAAACCCACCAACCCATTTAGGAGATGAGGCAAAAATAGTTGACCATGACTGGAATCAAACTCGCAACGTCCACTGTTTTTCTGTGTTGATCGTGTTAGCCCGTAAAAAAATGTGTTGATTGTTTTAATCTAAAGTTAAATTTGGTGGTTGTTTGTGTCCTTCACATGCTGGTACTAAACTATTACAATGTAAAATCTGGATAACACAAACACAAGGCACAAGCATTAGATTGTGCAGATGTGGCCGGGATCTCAAACGCGACCGTTCGTAGGTTGTCCATGCAGGTGATGCAATTCTTTATTGGTTCCAAACTTAGGTGAAATGTTCGCTGTGTAGTGAACATCGTGACCGACAATGATAATAAAGAAAAGAAATGACAACAAGAATGGATGAAGGATGGAGGCGCTAGGGATGATAATTTGTTTCTCCTGTTACAACGCACGGGCACTTTTGCTAGTTTAAAAAGCAGGGAGCGAACGACACGAAAAAGCGAGGACCAGATCTCACCCGTTGTCTTCTACCTTTGCAGTTCCAATTCCTTTGCTTCCCTCGTCGGCCATCCCCAACATCTCCACCAGCCCCGCCCCGCCCCCGCCCGAAAGAAAAAGCTCGCCCCAAAGCCACAAAGCGAAAAAGCCAACTCCCTCAGCATCGCACTTCCCCTCGACTCTCTTAAGACAATAACGATGCATCCCCCTCTGCCCCCTTCTCTCCCCTTCTCCCTCATCGCCACCGCCAGCGCCACCACCACACCACTCTCGCTCTATTCGATCATCGCAACCGCAGCGTCGGGGAGGGAGCTATGTCCATGTCCAGCGGCGGCCCGTCGGCGCCGCAGCGCCAGCCCTCCATGGGTAGGCGGAACATCTCGCGGGCAATCACCATGAGGACGGATGGATACTCCGGCGAGGAGGAAGGACCCATCATAGAGAGCGAGCTCGTGCCATCCTCCCTCGCGCCCATCGTGCCCATTCTCCGTGCGGCCAACGAGATCGAGGACGAAAACCCGCGCGTCGCATACCTCTGTCAGTACTACCACTAGCACTTTCTTCACACCTGACTTAGTTCACCTATTCTTACTCCGACCTGCCTACCTGCCTGCTCCACAAGGCCGTTTTACTGCATTCGAGAAGGCGCACACCATGGATCCAAACTCAAGTGGCCGTGGAGTCCGGCAGTTCAAAACCTATCTCTTGCATAGGCTGGAAAAGGTATGAATGAACCTATCATTCATATTCACCCTAATTGTCGATTGCTTTGAAACTAGTACAATACATTACATCTTTCATGTTTGTTATTTCACAGGATGAAAAAGATACACAACGCAGGCTTGCATCAACTGATGCAAAAGAGATTCAGAGGTTCTATGAACACTATTGTAAAAAATATCTTGAGGAGGGTCTTCAAACGAGAAAGCCGTAAGCCGCAGCATTTTTTTTAAATATAAGAGGTCACCCTTAAGCTCTGTTCACCCTTTCTCTATGCATAACATACAGGGATGAGATGGCTAGATACTATCAGATTGCATCTGTCCTATATGATGTGTTAAAAACTGTGACACCTGACAAGCCTAACTCCGAGGTTCGACATCTAGCAACTGCAAATAATTGCAACATAATTGTTTTATCTTCATCACATTTTTCCACATCATGAAACATTATAACTTGGAATTAATACATGTCTTGCAGTATGACCAGTATGCTAAAGGTGTTGAAAAGGAGAAAGCTTCCTTCTCACATTACAACATTTTGCCCCTTAATATTTCTGGTCCCACACAACCTGTAATGGAAATACCTGAGGTTAGGTTATATACCATAAAACTTTGTTTCGACTGCTTTATTTAGTACAACATTTACTATGAATGATTGATTTTCTTGTGTGTGAAAATTGCAGATAAAAGCAGCAGTGGCCCTTCTTCGCAAGATAAACAATCTTCCAACGCCAAGGCCAGATACGACTAACGGGCCTCAAGGGATAGATGATGGACCTATTGTTCGTGGCTTGCTTGATTGGCTCTGGCAAACATTTGGATTTCAGGTGGATACTAACCAATACTTAAATTTATATTCTGGACTGTATGATCAAAATCTTGCATCCTTTAGAATTTTGTTTTTCTAAATCACTTCAAGTGACCAGCTGGCAAAATTTATTAGTTTGACCAATTGGTTTCGCATGGAACTCACATAGTTAATGCTTATGTTATGCTAATGGAAAATACACTGTGGGTTTATAGTACGCACATGAATCTTTTAGGCACATCAATCACATATAAAATTTGTTCACAAACGTTCATGAATCATGCAAGCTGTTTTCTAGTCACTGGAGTTGCGGATTTATACACTACTCTCTAGTCAAAAAGTAATATGGTGGTTTTGTGTTGGGTGGTCAGGCACCAAGGTGTTCTGTTATCTGTTTAGGATTTCATACTATGTTTTGCTTTATTATTGTAGAAAGGTAACGTGGAAAACCAAAAGGAGCATTTGATTTTGCTGCTTGCTAACATAGATATGAGAGGAAGTGGCAATCTCCACCAGGGTGAAAGACAAAATCACATGGTAAATATTTCTGTGAACTAGTTTTTGTCAGTAATGCTGGATCAACTCAACTTGGCAGAGCCCTTTTGCAAGTGGTGTTCCGCTTCTACTAGTGTCCATGTTAAACTGATTCACGAGCTTCTAATATGACTTGCAGATACAGCGTGATACAGTGGATCACTTGATGAAAAAAGTCTTTCAAAACTACATTTCATGGTGTCGGTATCTGCATTTGGAGTCAAACATCAAGTAATAATATAGCATTTTGTTGCACACCTGATGCTCAAAGTTATCCTCGTTTCCTCGTTAACTGTAAATGATTTTCGTGCAGAATTCCACATGATGCCTCCACACAACAACCAGAGCTTCTTTACATCGGGTTATATTTGCTGATTTGGGGTGAAGCTTCTAATGTTCGCTTTATGCCTGAATGCCTTTGTTATATCTTCCACCATGTAAGTGACAATCTTGTTCTTACGTCCGAGATATCTGCTTTTGATATATATATGACCTATTCATATAGCAGTGATTATATAATCGTGTAACAAAGAAATTTCTTCTGATTGAAATGCAAAGGGGGTGACATGGTGCTGTAGAATCTTTTTTCTCCGAAAAGGAAGGTTATACCTCCTGGTCTCTGCACCCTAGGATGCACACAATCATCATATTATTATATAAGGGGAAAGCTACTAGGTCAAAACACCTTATAACAGAGTTGAAATGACCAACAAAGGTTGACTAAGTCGCCATCTGACTTCTGAGGTATGCATAATGTATTCTGGTTGGTTATCACCCATGAAAAGAGAGACTACATGTAGAACACGAGTATTGGGAAATGCACATGATGAGGGTTTACTAGGGAGACACTTGTCATGGGCTAATAATTTCACTCAATACCTATACCACACTAAGCACAGTTCTGCTATGTTTGTTTCTGTAAGTTGAGGACTCTACATTTTTAGCACACCAGAAAGAACAAACTTTTTACCGCGAATAAAATGGTGTACTGCATGAAACACATTAACTGCTTATATACGAGCATGAACTCCAAGCAAATTATGTAAGGTTGAAGTACAAAATAATAGATGTCTTGGCAAATAATATAATTGTCTTTTTTTTTGTTCCTCAATGTTTTTATGGCATTTGTATTATTTTTTGTTATGAAATGAGAATTTTTAGATATACTTTATAAATGGGTCTGCATGCAACACTTCTGTTAGAGTTTCACAATTCTCTCTAAACAGATCCCGAGCTAACGTTCTGGGCATGTTCTAAACATACACTGACTTCTTGACCAATCTTTTTCACCTTAAATTCATGATAGATGGCAAGGGATTTATATGACATAATATCTGATAGACGAGAAGAGTCGTTTGACCCACCCTTCCGGCGAGAGGGGAGTGATGATGCATTTCTACAGTTGGTTATCCAACCAATCTACAATGTTATTCATAATGTATGCACTCGGATATCTTGTATAATGTTCGTTGCAAAATGTTATTTCTTATTCTTATCCGTTTAATGTTCATTTGATGCAAAAGGAAGCTACAATGAGTAAGCGTGGTACTGTGAGCCACTCGAAGTGGAGGAACTATGATGACCTGAATGAATATTTTTGGTAAGTTGCTTTTAATAGTTCATCTTTGTGCTTTGCCTATCAGTAGGTTCTAAGAAAGCATTTCTTACTGGTCACTGTTTTTGTCTTAAACCTTCGCACATTCAGGTCGAAGAAATGCTTCAAACAACTTGGATGGCCAATGGATCCAGCCTCTGACTTTTTTGCAGATCCTACGAAAACTAAAAATGACATTGAGGTTTCTGGATAATCCTTTGCATATTTTTTGTGCAACAGATACTATTTATTATCATATCAGACATCATTAATTTGTTAAAGTTCTTAGCGGTTTTAGTTTAATATATTTATTCACTGATTCTATTCTATCGAATATGGTGAGACTAAAGTACATGACCATGAGAAGTTGAAGATCTTCACTTAACAGTCAACCAACAGAAAATGGTAGATGAGGAACTAGCAACACCTTTTAGTGGTATAATTGGAACAAATTTTCTTGCATGGTGGTTCTGGAATTGAAGAAATCATGAACAGAAATTTATCCACTGCATGGTTAAATGTAGTTTACTTTGAAGGTTTGTTTAATATTGCTTCATATTGCTAAAAGTAGACAATAGTATCATTGTTTTTTGTGGTTCCTCAAAGTCTCAAACAGTTCCAGGGGAAAAATAAAAGGTGAACATGAAATGATGATATGTACAAGTTCCTCAAAGTCTCAAACAGTTCCAGGGGAAAAATAAAAGGTGAACATGAAATGATGATATGTACAAAAATATTAGCGGCTAAATGAAATATAAGGAAACACAAAACCCGTTGTTCCAAAGTATAGCAATGAAATGAGTACAAGGAAGTGAAATGTTTAATAGTAGATACAAACTAGCAATGGATAGTGAAGAAGAGGCAAGGATGCAAAAACCATGGTTATGCAGTTGATTTTATAATTTTTTTTTCAAGAATGATTGTAATTTCACATATTCTTTTCACTCATTGGGGTGATGTAAGCCAATGTAACATGCAATATTACTACTGAGCATATGCAAATTTAGTACAGTGATGGGAGAGAGCTGAGAGCTGTTCATACAAAATGAACTGAAGGGAAATCATGTTCTACTTCATCAGACTATGGATTGGATAAAGTAATAGTGGGAGAAGGGAGCATGTGGCTGCACACCCTTGGGTCTGCGCTGTGCCGTAATGGCTACAGAGGTAGAAATAGGGATTATGGACACAATCATATTAATCTCTGTTTCTGTTTATTTCTTGATGGACCCAAAAGGGATACACCTTTACATTTTCCAATCATGTCATCCTTCATATAGGAGCTGACCCTATTTCTGTAGAAAGTACACTTCTGCCCGGCTTTAAATATAAAGCCCTTAAATACGTATGATACAAGCTGAAGACAGCGCGGCAGTGAAAAGGTAGAAGGTCCGATACAAGCTGGGGAGAGTAGGAGCCGGCCCTATTAAGTTGATCTAACAAACTCAGTCTAAGCAATCAATCTGAAGAACTTACTTGACTTGAGAAGAAAGCACCAACTTGGTATAAATGGCTTGTTTCTAAGGAGCCGGCCCTATTAAGTTGATCTAACAAACTCAGTCTAAGCAATCAATCTGGAGAACTTACTTGACTTGAGAGGAAAGCACCAACTTGGTATAAATGGCTTGTTTCTAAGCAGTAAGCCTGGTGCTCATCTGCACCCATCTGGGCCTGAGATGCTGCAACACCCCCCTTGTGCTTAGGGTGCTGACGGTATTGCTGGCCCACATGACATATTTTCCTTTCTTTTCAAGGAACATACGTGTAATCTAGACTTCCAATGGGACATGTACTCATTTGTATTCAGTGTATTGTATGTGTATTTCTAAAAGCAGTTTGATCAAGTTAAGTACATTTGGTAATATAATGGAACTAACTTTAAATGTATGCAATGCGCAGCGGCACGATCATTCGATGAGCAGACGGAGGATGTCCAAAACAAATTTTGTTGAAGTTCGTACATTTTTGCATCTCTTCAGAAGTTTTGATCGAATGTGGGCCTTTTTCATATTAGCTTTCCAGGTATGGACTTAATTATTAGTTGAAAGATGTCATGTTTCTTCATTTGCTATATCATGTGTTTTTTCTTCCTTTTAGGCCATGGTAATTATTGCATGGGGCCCTTCTGGATCACTTTCTGCTATATTCGAGCCAGCTGTTTTCAGAAATGTTATGACAATATTCATAACAGCTGCATTTCTAAACTTCCTTCAGGGTACGGATGCACTTTTGGTCTCAGGAACTTTGTGAATCTTGTAACCTTGCTTAGTTGTTTTCCCAGTTTTAAGGAGTCCTTGCTTAATTACCTTTTGGCATCTGAGTAGAATTTGAAACTACTTTGGCTTTTCTTACTGATTCGAATGCTGCACAGTTTCTAAAACTGGTCTCTTAACTTTTTCAGCCACACTTGAGATAGTTCTTAACTGGAAGGCTTGGAGGAGCCTGGTGTGCTCACAGATGATACGGCATGTTCTGAAATTTGTTGTAGCTATTGGCTGGTTGATAATTCTTCCAGTGACGTACTCCAGTTCCATCCAAAATCCCACAGGCCTTATCAAGTTCTTCAGCAATTGGATTGGAAATTTCCAGAGTCAATCGATATATAATTTTGCAGTTGCTCTTTACATGCTGCCGAACATTTTCAGTGCCTTGTTTTTCATATTTCTACCAATGCGAAGGGCATTAGAGCGTTCAAATTCTCGCATTGTTAGATTTCTTTTGTGGTGGACGCAGGTACATTGATTAGATCTATCTACATGACTTCTTAGTAGAATTGATTGTAGTCTTTGGTTCTCATATGTTTTTTACTTATCAGCCAAAATTATATGTCGCCCGAGGCATGTATGAGGACACATGTTCACTTCTTAAGTAAGTCTCTCTCTCTCTCTCTCTCTCCCTCCCCCTCTCTCTCTCTTCCTAACACTTAATGTTTTTCTTCATAAAATAGGTACACGACATTCTGGACTCTATTGCTTATATGCAAGCTCGCCTTCAGTTATTATGTTGAGGTTGGTACAATCTAGGCACTGTAATAACGTATTTCTAGTTTAAGTACCACACTAGATCTGTTACTGTTTCTGTAAGCAAATTTATGTTTTATTGGTTAGTATTTGCTCAAATTAATCCACCAGTTTTAGTTTATTTTACACACTACTTAATTTTGTGTTCCATCCGTTTGAAAATAGATTTGTCCTCTTAGAAAGTCAGCTGTCAAACTTCTTTATTTTTTTATCACTAATTAATTAAAATTTTAGATTGTCTTTTTAGGGATTTTTTTAGATTGGTTAGATACAAATAGTTCCTCGGATTTAGAGTTAAAAATTGCTTCACAATACAATTTTCTGTAATGTTCTACTTACATACTTATCCAAAAAATAATGGTCAAACTTGCATATTGGATTGTCCAAAGTAAAAATAAATATATTTTGCAACAGAGGGAGTAATAATTTGTTCGTCGTGGTGCTTTTCTAGACCATCTGGGCAGCTATTTCCTTACTATATTATTACATTAGCTACCGAGATAATACTTTATTAAGGTATGAATGGATTTCCCATCTTTATTGGTGAATTTGTTGATCAGAAAATCAACATGGTATTAGAGCCAGATGTCGGCTTCTGGTACTTGTCGGTACGATGTTGAGAAGGGAATTTCGAGGTTGTAAATCCTACACCAAACTGGGTGGCATATCCCTTGAACTTTTGTATTTTAAAATCAGAATATGATGCAAATCATTTTAAATTATTAAACAGAATGAAATTCCTTTCTTGTTTAGTAACTTCAACATTGGGGCCTCATAACATTGGTACGAAGGGAACCAAATTTGTTCAAACTCTTTGTACTATGCTGGCTGACCCACAAAACACCTTTGAGTCTTACCGTGCTATGCATCCAGGTAGTTGAGGTCGATCCACGACCCAAAGTATCCTTAGACATCGGCCATGCCCAAAGTTGGTTAACCTTGCCAAAGTGCAGCCTTAACAGCCTGCTGCATATCTGAGAAACAAAAGAAATGTGTTTGTATTGTAGATTCGTGATGAAATTGACAACAAAAGTTAAACAAATTATATAGTTTTACACACCATATGAAAATAAGATATAAGATGAGGTACCAAACAGGAGGCTCGCTAATGGAGTCCCGGAGGAGCGGCGGATGTGATGTTACTTCACGTCTAGGGTGCTCTGGGGTTGCAGCCTTTCGCTCGATATAACTTGTTAAAACTCTATCTATCGATAAATGACACACAATGCTTTTCCCTATTTGCGAAAAAAAAAACCCTGTTGCAAAGTAAAAATGTTATACTAGCCGAGATATAATGAATGTGTCTCTGTCGTAGATTCTAGATGAAATTGACAGAAACAACTAAACAAATTATAAATTTGTACACACCATATGAAAATAAGATATAAGATGAGGTACCAAACAGGAGGCTCGCTGATGGAGTTCCGGGGGTGGGTGTGATGTTACTTAACGTCTAGGGTGCTCTGGGGTTGCAGCCTTTTGGTCGATATATAACTTGTTAAAACCCCTATCTATCGATGAAATGGCACACATTGCTTTTCCCTATCTGCGAAAAAATCGGTTGCAAAATGAACATGTTGTACGAGCCGAGATATATTGATGCGTAGATAGTGAGAGTGGTGACATGAGTGACCTCTGGATCCGATGCCATATAACATTTCACAACAAGTTCACCCAAAAGTCCTAACCGATGGAGAGGTTTGGGCAATCCACATAAACTTCACCCCCTCCACACACATGTGCAGGCACTCTCGCCTCAAACGTGGGCATAGTAGGAACCCTTTTTTCCTAGCCAAATCACTTTCCTCTGTTTCTCTGAGGAGATACACACACACCTACATGGGCCGAATGGGCTCTTCTACTGTTCTGCAAAAACATGATATACACTTCCTAAGTTATACTCTTAACATGCACACACACTTAATCTTTTCAAATCATATCTATTAAAAGAACACCAAAAGTTACAACAATGATAGTTCTTTTATCACTATTGAAGTGCTTTGCCACTCAATATTTTCATGTAGTGAGGTTCTTCTTCAGCCTGTGGGCTCCTTCAACGCAAGATTGCAAGCAAGTAATCCCACCACGAGTTCCTACCTCAGCTTCTCGACATTACTTCTTTCCTTGTTGTCCCCAAGTGGACATTTTCTCCCCTTTTCGGTATCACCACCCACCCTCCCATCCCTGCTGTGATGTTGTTATTGCTGTCACCAGTGCGTCTAGCTAAAGTTTGGTTGCACTGTGTATCATGGCGTTCAAGACGATTTGGTATAAGAGTCAATGATGCCTCTAGCTATGCCACATCCTTGCGGAGGAACATGTTGTTTAGAAAATAGTCCATGCAGTGCAATCGACCCTTAGAGGCAAAACTAGGATGAAAACTGAAAGTTGCTGTCGGCCCCGTGGGAACCAGGGTACCACGGGCCATCTGCCTACGGCCTAGGAACGGCCCAACTCAAGAGGAGGCCCAACCGTGGGCGCCGCGAAGCCAGCTACCTCGCGAGGCCGCGCCCTGCGAGGACCCTCTCATTGAAGGACTTCACCAAGTACCACCATCAGAAGCAGGCGGCCTCACGAGGCCCTCCTCGCGAGGCGCCCTCCCGCGAGGCCTCCCGAGGAGGCCGTATGACGCGGGTTTCCGTGCCCATCACGTGGGTGACGTCGCCGCGGCAGGTGACGGTAGCAGGGTTGTGCCAGCCGGCATGGCTAGGGCAGTTTCCCCTTTGATGATAAGGGAGCAGCTGCGCCTGCCTTCCCCTAAAGCAAGTCCCAGAAAAGTCTCAGGCCCAAAACGCTTCGTCCTGCCGGCGAGCGGGGGGGGGGGGGGGGGACCCTAGATCGGGTTGCCGCCCGCCTCTTCCCCCACCTTCCTCCCTCTCGTCGCCGCCGGAGCGCGCCGCCAGCCAAAGCCCGGTCGGCGTAGGCGGCGGCGGGGCTCTCCTCCTCTTCGTTGGCCCCCTGCAGCGTGGGATGCGGTGGCCACCCGAGGGCACAGCGCTTGTGCAGGGCCCGACGGTGGCGGCGCGGGCAGCCGTGGTTGCGGCGGAGGCGGCGTGGATCCGGCTAGGCATGGGCCGGCGGGGGCTGCGAGCGGCTAGTGCGAAGGTTCGTGGCGGCAGGCGGCGGCTGTCGCGTCGTGGCAGGGTGCAGGGGGCGGAGGGCTCCTGTGGCGGGGTCGTGCGCGTGCACGCCTGGGCCGGCCCCTGGCTTGGGGTGGCTGGCGGCTTCTGGCCGTGTTCATGGCGGCCGGTGCGCTGGCCAATCTGGTGGCAGCGTGCCCGGCGGATTCAACGCCTGGAGTTCGCCGGGCGGCGCGGGATGGGCAGTGGCCTGGTGTGGCTGCTGCTCCGGTCGTGGATGGATCCACGGTAGCTTGGCAGGTCGGATGCGGCGGCAGCTGACATGTTTCGGTGTCGGTTCGTTCGTAGGTGGCGTGCGTCGGCCTTTGATTCCTCTCCCCGTCGTCCGCGCGCCACTTCCGTCGAAGGACTGGACTTCTCCCAGCTGTGGTCCATCGCTCGTCTCGCACCCGGCAGCAGGACCGAGCTCATCTCGCGCCCAGCAGCAGGACCGTGCTCGTCTCGCGCCTGGCAGCAGGACTGAGCACATCTCGCGCCCGGCGGCAGGACGGGCCGATGGAGGCTAGTTTTGGCCGGCCTATTGTGTCTCGGTGTTGGGGGCAGCTCAGGGGGCTAAAGGCGGGGCCTTTCCACTCGTCTCTTTGGGTGGGGTGGCGCTGGGTGGCGGGTGAGGTGGCGTCGAGGTCTTGGATGCCGGGGCGGCCCTGGTGGTGGTGTCGCGGTGCTCATGGGCAAAGCCCGTGCCTTGGTGCTGCCCGGTGACCATGGTCGTGTGGGCGGCATGGTCGCCGGGGTGTGGCGTTCGGTGGCGGTGAGTGTTGGCCGGGGTGAAAACCTGTTCTATCTTCGGACGGACCGGCGGCGGTGAAGCTCGTTCCCTTCTTGAACGCGTCGTCGCGGCCTTCATTGCCCGTGGTGTTGCTCTAGGGGAAACTCCGGGTCGGGCGGTGGCGGCGCTTCGGTGTCATATCCTTCCTGAAGGCACCGTCTTGGAGCCCATGGTTCGTCATATGCGGCTTCATCTCTTCGCGGTGGCATGTTCACGGTCGAGGACCTGGCTGCTCTTGTAGTGCTTGGGGTGGTGTTGCTGCGCTCAGCGCCTATGTATCTTGCCTTGGATGTGTGCATGTGTTGTGGTGGCGTGCGCTTGTACTGGATTGTTGTTGGTCGATGCTTTATATATAAAGCGGGCCAAAAGCCTTTTTCGGTAAAGCAAGTCCCAAAGCCTTCCGCTTTGGTGAAATAAGACCAGGACGGGTGGCGCGCCAGGACGGAGGTCATCGTGGAGCCCCCTGCGTGCCATAGATAACAATTTTAGCAGGCGAAGACCGCTTTTGTCAGGATAAGCCTGGGTGCCTATCCCCTTTCAAATTGCCGCAATGTGGTAGCCCTTCCCGCCAATGTTTTCGGGGAAGAGGACCGGGGCGCCTATAAAGGGGGCAGTGCTGCCACCGTAGTAGGGGATCGACTCCTCAGAAGGATTGCGCTATTGGCACCCTTGACTCTCGTCTACCTTGTAGCTCCAAGAGCACTGTCTCCACAAGCAATTCCACCAAGCAGGATTAGGGTTTTACACCGCACGGTGGCCCGAACCTGGGTAGCTCGCGTGTCCCCGTTGTGCGTCGCGTGTAGCTCGTAGCTTCGTGGTAGTAAGCCAAGCCCCCAGAGTTCGAACTAGGGTTTTGGTAGCTCAGAATCAATCCTCCGACAGTTGCAGTTTGGATGTTTAGTATAGATATTTTTTTCTGAGCAAGGTATTTTATGCCTCTTAATTAGGAACAGGGCAACAGGCATTGGTTGACCCAAAAAAAGGAAAATAAGCTAATCCATCCCCAACTAATCTTCGTGAATTCCATTTATCTATTGCTAAACCCCTGCTACCCCAAATAATGAATCCAAATAGTATTTTTGAGTAACCTGCCACATACAACCCTTCTGTTTTTTTGTGCCACATGTAATAATAATTTTTTTGAGCTTCAAATATTGGAAGTGTACTGACATTTGGTCACTGTTGGCAGATTTCTCCTCTCGTTGGACCTACCAGGACAATTATGTTTTTGGGACGGGGGAAATACATCTGGCACGAGTTCTTTCCATACTGTAAGATTTATGTTGTCGTAGTGCAGTATCACGGTAATTCTTTAGATAAGGTTTCGAACACTGATTGGATGCTAATTTTGCAGTGCAGCATAATTTAGGTGTTGTTTTTACTATATGGGCACCAATTGTCATGGTATGTATCAATTCATGTGTTTTGTACGTGTGTGTGTGTGTGTGTGGGGGGGGGGGGGGGGGGGGGGTTTAATACGAAGCTGCTCATTTTTCCTCCTATAGGTGTACTTCATGGATACGCAAATATGGTATGCTATTTTTTCAACAATATGTGGTGGAGTAAATGGTGCCTTCAGCCGCTTGGGTGAGGTTGGTAGCATGTCTATTCTTACCTTTTTACCTTTGGAAGTGTTGAGGCTGTAGCTACCGCAAATAAATCTTGCAGAATATTTACCTTCCTGCAGATACGAACCCTTGGGATGTTAAGATCAAGATTCGAGGCAATCCCAACAGCGTTTGGTAAACATCTTGTACCTAGACATGGTAGTCAACCAAAGAGACGTGAGCGTGAGGTCCAATATTACTAAATTTTGTTACCAATCATTTTTCTGTCACTTTTTGGCTGGTATAATAGCTGATGTATTGTCTCTTCGAATGCCTTGTGTAAACTCTTTTCAGAAGGAGGACAAAAATTTGCATATTGATAAGTTCTCCGACATATGGAATGCATTTATTATCTCTTTGCGAGATGAAGACTTGATAAACAATAGGTTTGCTGTTGGTCCTGGCGTCCTTTTCTTTTTGTTATAACATGCTTTGGCTGTTGGTGTTAGTCTTTTCTTTTTGTTAACATGGTTCTAAATTTGTTTTCCATTTGCTTCTAGGGAGAGAGATTTATTGATTGTTCCATCATCTGCGGGTGACACTAGCGTTTTTCAATGGCCTCCTTTCCTTCTCGCTAGCAAGGTACACTTTTTAATCATCCACTAGGTTAAGCACTCCATTTTCTCCCTGAGCTAGTACTGTAGTGCTCATGGCTACGATGTTCTAGATTCCAATTGCACTTGATATGGCAAAGAGCGTCAAGAAAAGGGATGAAGAACTACGGAAGAGGATAAACCAGGATCCATACACCTTTTATGCCGTAATAGAGTGCTATGAGACTTTGTTAAATATTCTGTACAGCCTTATGGCAGAAACAAGTGATAAGAAGTAAGGCATATTGTGTTCTGAGAAAATTAATTTACCATATGGTTATGTTGCTAACTACAGTTACTATTGATTTGCTTCATGGGTACAGAGTTGTTGATCGAATACGTGAAAGTCTTGAAGATAGCATAGAACGTCAGTCACTTGTGAGGGAATTCCGATTGGATGAACTTCCTCAGCTAAGTGCTAAGTTTGATAAGCTGCTAACTCTATTATTGGTACTGATAGCTACTGTTCTTGGATTTCTTAGCAAGATATTTTTATACGATATTTCCATTTCAACACTCTAAAAACTGTTTTACTTGTTTTACAGAAAACTGAAGAGGAGCATGACACAACAATAAAAACACAGATTGCCAATCTATTACAAGATACAATGGAAATCATTACACAGGATATTATGAAGAATGGACAAGGGTAAGATCTATGCTGATTGCTGAGATGTGCGCCTTCAGGAATTCTTTTTGACAACCAACTTTCTTTCAAATCCCAGTATTTTGAAGGATGAAAATAGAGACAATCAACTGTTTGCAAATCTGAATCTGGACTCAATAAAGGATGAAGCTTGGAGGGAGAAGGTCATTTATCTTCTTAGCAACTTATTTCAATGGTAGTATTCATTTCTGTAAGTTCACAAGTACTAGTGTCCTCATTAACCATGGGATTTCTGTGTTAGCAGTGTGTTAGGCTTCAGTTGTTGCTGACAACGAAAGAATCAGCAATTTATGTACCAACGAACTTGGAAGCTCGGCGCAGGATCACTTTCTTTGCAAACTCACTATTTATGAAAATGCCAAGGGCTCCACAGGTCCGCAGCATGATGTCCTTCAGGTAAGAAACCCAACTCTAGTGGCTGGCCCTCCACCTTATTCTTCCACCAACCTTTTTTGGTTCTTGGTGTTATGGATGCAACTTATCTCTACTGCATAGCACAAGGCCCTCTATTTTAACATCATTTTTATATCCTGTAAATTTTGTCTTACGTCTGAAGTCAAACGAGAACGTACGAAAATATGTATTGGCTGTAGGGGAACGTCCTACACGACAAAAAATTATGCTACTGGATCACACCCAGGAACACTATGAAGATGGTTGTAACGATCAAACTCACCGACGAGCAGAGTAGCGGAAGCAGTGAAGAGTCAGTGCAGCGCGACGATTTCTCGCAGCTAGGTTGCACCTCCCAGCCGGCGAGAAAGTTCTTCGAGACGAGAGTCGAAGTAGACGACCCCTCCGAGGTATCCACACGTTCCGAAGTAGTATGCCGGCAGAGCTTCGACGTGCAGGAAGAACTCTGAGAAAACTAGAGAGAGAGAGAAAGTCTAGCAGCGCTTCTCGTCTAATTCTGTTAGACCAATTAGATCGAGATTATTGCCCGTCTAATTAGGAGCCTAAACACTTAGGCCAATTAGACCGGGGGAACGTGGAACTATGCGGGAGAGATCCCCTTTGGGTTGGTGTGTTGCAAGAGGGAGTCCTCCACACATATATATAGGTGGACAGGGAAGAGGGGGCGCCCCCAAGAGGAGGAGTCCTCCTTTTCCACTTGGTGGAAGGAGGGAAGGACTCCACCCCTATTAGGATTCGGCCTAGGCCTTCTTAGGGGGTTGGCGCCTCATGTGGGCCCTGTGGGGCCCACTGGGGGTGGTCATCTCATGACGGTTCTTCACAATTTTCTTCCACAAATAAAATCCAGGATTTTTCGTATGTCTCCCATTTTGAGACCCCCCAAAAATTTCCATATATAGATCTCTTTATCGTGAGAGGAGCAAATCCTAGTCTTGAACTATCGATACCGAGACATATGTTTTAGCCTTTTAGGTATACACGTAAGTCACCTTTATTCACATATCCAGTTACAGAGTGACGTTCGGTAACCAAATTAACCATCCAGCATGTTGAATTATGATATTCGCATGGTCTATGGAACTTAGTAATCATGAACAAGTTATATGAAAATACTGACAACATAACAACGATAACATCTCTCAGTAATTCATAAGTTGGGTCTATCCAACACCATGGTTCCGGTAACAACGTATCCTTGTTACAATAACAATGCTCACGATCAGGAAAACAAGATCATCATCAATACATGAACTAGTCGTAGATGCATGACTAGGGATCATCTTGGTGTTTATGTTTCCAGTTCCACACATGCAATTGGGTTTTCCTCTGAATCTCATATTCAAGAACCAATGCAATTATAGCATAGAAATATAAACTTAATTATGAACATTGAAATATAATAATACAAATATTATTGCCTCTAGGGCATATTTCCAACTATTAATCTCATATTCAAGAACCAATGCAATTATCGCATAGAAATATAAACTTAATTATGAAATTGAAATATAATAATACAAATATTATTGCCTCTAGGGCATATTTCCAACAATATCGTGTCGCGATCACGATCTCAAACTGACTTGGTTTCTAAGTCGTATACTTACCGGACAAGAAACAATCAACTTGTCTGCCAAGACATCAAAAAATAAAACGGCAAAAGAAGCTGCGCCCCTGCAAGGTCATGGACCCGATTTTGGCGGACCATTCACGCGTATGTCACACGCCTGTGCCGTCCCGGCCCGACCCCAGCCCGGCCAGGCGAGGTGGGCGTGCACGTGTGGTCTTCTCTTTCTCTCCTCAACACACAACTTAGTGTTGTGGGGAGAACCCACAATATGAAGAGGTCAAACACTTCCTCCACTAGCGGGGTGGCACTAAGCTTTAGAACCACTACTTGCCATTTTATTAATGTGCCTCTTTGAGATTGCAGAAATTGAACATGGGCCTAGCCCATTATTTCTAACAATTCCCCACCAGATCTCAAATACCCATTTAGAGATTTGTCTTTTCTCACTACTTGTTTAATATACCAGTGTTAAGTTGAAATTTTGCCTAGAGCTTTAAGCTACATCCATCTGCAACTTGACAATGGATTATGCTTTGAATTGCAAGTTTTGTGTGAACGGGTTTCACTGAAAGTCTTAACTAGTACTCCCTCCATCCCATAATGTAAGACATCTTTTGATACTTGTGTAGTACTTGACTGCCAGTAGGCTATCTTGCGGTTTGGAGCATATACGTCGTACTCCTTGGTCTCTTTTTTTTTGACTATGTACAGTAGGGTAAACACCCGGTCTCTTCGTGAGGTTACTAGAGATCACCCAAGTCTCATAAACTGCGTTTACAGACGGGGCTCATATATGTGCGTTCTTTCAAGACTGCTCTTTAGGAGAACATCTTTGCTAATCATAGCTAATAGAACCACATTAAGGCATGTTGCCAACCTGCCTTACAACTTTGAGCTTTACAGCTCTGAGAGTTTTGCATCTTCACACAGAGAGGGTTACATGTTACTCTCCTCTGTTAACCAATAGCTTGTTCTTCCCAGGTCCTAATTCACGAGATCTTCGATCACAAAGGTTGGGTTACTACTATGATGTAACATCTATGGGTCTACCCATCTCCCTCGATGCACTATCTATCACATTTCATGATTGTCCCTTTGTAAAGGTGATGTAGGGTAGAGACCCTATGTGGCCCAATCTTTACGAATTGGAGGTGGATTTGAGGAAGAATACGAAGGGAAACATACAAATCAACACACATAGATGCAAATAAAGACACACATAGATTTTTTTAGAGAAAAGGCACAACCCGAGCCCGAGTAGGGCTCGAGCATAGCCCGACTTTGAATTAACAAAGCCATCAACCGGCCAGGATACATCGAAACAAACCATACAACCAGGACATAAAAGAAAGCAGGGATGCAACCCCGCAACGGCCGATACAAGGAGCTGAAAGAAAGCAAAAACGCTACGGCCAATGAAGAAAAAGACTACAGCTAGAAGCTGCTGCCCACAATTGAAGCATGCCGCAGACGCTAGCTATAGAACAGGGGCGTCCGAAGAAGACACGGCCATGATTGGAACACCAAAGCCACCAGGAAGAAATAGAGCACGCCATGGCCACCATCTCACCTACCATCACGTCCTAATCGCCGTAGAGGGGACCACTATCCCCTCTAGCCCAGGCCGAGGGCGTCGATCCGCCGGACTGACAGGACCACACGAAGGAGAGCACGGTGGCCAGAGGAGCGGACCGGTCGTCCATGGTGAAGTGTTACCGCTAGAAGAAGTAATCGCCGCCACCAAGAGCACCCGAAGCACGCAGCAACCGACCCGCCTCCCCACAGACCCAAAACGGCGCCTTCAAGAAGGTAACGACACCGACATGGCACCGCCGCCGCCCAAACCGGAGTTTTGGGTTTTCACCCGGTTGCAGGGGAAGGAGGAGGGGAGGTGAACCTCAACGTCGCCTTCAAGAAGGGGAACAGCGCCCGAAGCGCCGCCGACGAGGTGGCCGCCACCGCCGGCCAAGGGGTTACCCCGATTCAAACCTCCCCACACCAAATCCACGCAGCCAACAGCCGGATCCGGCCGGATCCCGCCGGACCAGATGAGGAAGACGCTGATGCAAGCGACCGGGTGCCGTCTTCAGATCTGGCGCAGCAGGTCGGGGGGGTCCTGCCGCCCGACGTCCAGGTCCACCGCCGCCTCGCCACCCACACAGCCGAGGGGAGGTGGCCACAGCTCCAGAGAACGCCGCCGGCCGCCGGGACGGCGCCGCCCTCACCACCAGGCCGCCGCCTGGAACCCTAGGCCCGTTCCCGAGAAAGAACCGCGGCCGAAGACCTCGCCGCCACCCTCATCGACGACCGCGCGGGCTTGCCGGCGGCTGCCTCCGGCGGCGGCAAGGGAAGATGCGAAGGGGAGGGGGTGGCGGCGGACGAGATCTGTCGCCCCCCGAGTCGCCCCTGGGGGACGACGCGAGGGGGAGGGGGAGGGGGGGATGACACACATAGATAGATCCATGATCCAAAGAGTGGATGGAACAAGATAGGGTTCTTCCCTAAGTCCTAGGACAAGGAGGGCTTGATGCTTCTATGAAGCATTTCTTCTCCACAAGAGGCCTTGCAACCATAGATGGTTCTTCTCATACAGAGGTCTTGCAATCCCTCAGGATTCTCCACTCATGGTGGTCTTGATCTCCATAGGAGAGGATAGATCCCACAAAGGGAGGTACATGAGCTAAGCTCTATGGTATCTGTTCTAATCTTACTAACCCTAGAAATGAGGAGGGGGAGGTCTATTTATATTACAAGCCATGAAGGGATAAGTGAGGGGCAGAACCGCGCAAGGAATGGATACAAGGCCCGTGGCCCACTCATGCGAGCAGGCAAGTACCATATGTCCAACGGCTCGTGAGGCGCCGGATGTCCAGTACGCACCGGAAATCCGCCCGTTTCTTCTCGGGTGCGTGGCACTGGATTTCCGGTACTCCATCGGATGTCCTGGCGCTGGAGCACGACTTCGCTGCTCCTCGCTGGCTTCTCTTCTTCAGGCATCGGACGTCCGGTAGTGGGATGTCTGGTGGCTGTAACTCGCTGCAGCTCCGTCTTCGCTTCCATGCTTCCTTCGCGGATGGTGTAGTCATTCCTTTGCGCTTGTACTCCTCGTCATCCGTGAATCTCCGCTCAAACCTATACATGCACGATGGAGGGTCAAGTAGTATACCATCCAAGAAGGGATCAAGTGAACATGTGTAAACGAGATGATTCACCTTTATATGCATGAAGTAGATGTCGCACGTGTCACTTGACATGGTGATGCCATAGGATGCTCTGCATCAAAAGGGATCTGCCAGGTTTTTGTCTGTTTGAATATATGTAACAGTTCTTACTCCGAAGTTTCTCAACTTCCTGACAGACTTCAAACGTCTCTTCACGTGTCTTGATGACTTCCATTATCCTTAGAATTGTTCACTTTAGCGATGACCGTTTGGCTGTCACAATCCATAAGAATAGTCGGTGCAGGTTTTTCAACCAGATGCAGGTCTATCAAGAGTCACGCAGCCATTCTGCTTCAGCAGTGGCTGTGTCTAAAGCAGTAAGTTCTGCCTCCATGGTTGACCTTGTCAATATGAT
This sequence comes from Triticum timopheevii, assembly GCA_963921465.1. Taxonomy (NCBI): domain Eukaryota; kingdom Viridiplantae; phylum Streptophyta; class Magnoliopsida; order Poales; family Poaceae; genus Triticum; species Triticum timopheevii. The sequence goes on along the minus strand of OY997266.1, from coordinate 277,050,013 downwards.
CTGTTTACAAGACCTCCATGCACCCCGCTGCCTCCATTAATAAATACATACCCACTTGTGGCGTCGAGATCGTGCTGCGGGAGAGTGATCGAGCGGCTGTTGGAGACCTTGAGGTGCCGATTGAAGACCTGCAGGGGGCGGCTGCACACCAGCACCAGATCGAGCGCGGATCACCAAATCAATCAGCCACACACCAGATTGAGATGACAGGCAGCGGGCAAAGCAGCGGCTGGCCAAAGTAGCTGATGTAGGGCGGAACCCTAGGGGCCGATCGTTCACGCTTGGAGAGGATCCCTACGAGGAACACGAAGAACGCGCGGAAGAACACGAGGGAAATCACGAGGGGAAAACAAGAGAAACACTCAACCGACACGAAATTGATCACACAAGTGCATCGAGGCACAAAGTAACATGAGATCCAAAGTCAACAAGGGACGATACAAGAGTAACCGTTCTTCTCCGTGAGGAGGTCTTGATTGTCTTCTCCAGATGGAGGCCTTGAATCCGGGTGGATCTTCTCCGAAGAGGTGCGGTCCCTCACGAGGAGTAGATCCGGTACGGATGAGCAATGCTCTATCTCAAATGAGCTAAACCAATGCTAACCCTAAAACGTAGGTGGGGATGGAGTATATATAGTCTAGGGGCGAAGGGGGTACTGTTCACGACCGGTTTTTCCGGGTATCAATTTCCAGAAAAGACCGTCGTGCTCATCAGCCCCAGGATTACTGTTAGCTGATGAGGCTCCAACTTGATACAGAAATTCCAAGCAAATACAAAATATGTAGTACAAGACCGCTCTGGCCTGTGAGTACAACAAAAGGTTTCTAGTGGTTGATGGCGGAAGCGGGTTGTGAAACATCAGTGTCTATGGGACTCCATTTCCCACAGGAACAGCTGACCAGGTTAACTCCTATCTTCGCGAGGCTGCTATCTCCATTGCTTAGGTTCCGGGGCTGTCATCGCGTCGCTCCTCTCCGTGCAAGAAAAATCTGGCCAAGACAATAGCCAGGGACAAGCCAGTGAGTACTTTGAATGTACTCGCAAACATTATGAACACAGGTATAATATAACAATGATGTGCTGAAAATATTTTATGCTCATGACATTAGTCACAAAAGATAAATAAAACTCTGATGCGTGCAAGCAAGTTATTTATAAAAATGCAATAACATAGTAGTCTTAAAATTTATGAAATAAATAACAAGCAATGCCACAGTCGGGCGTCTGAGCGACACCACATAAAGGGCTTTAAAAGAAATGCCACAGTCGGGCGTCTGGGCGACACCACATAAAGGGCTTTAAAAGAAATGCCATAGTCGGGCGTCTGAGCGACACCACATAGAGGGCTTTAAAAGAAATGCCACAGTCCGGCGTCTGAGCGACACCACATAAAAGGCTTTAAAAGAAATGCCACAGTCGGGCGTCTGAGCGACACCACATAAAGGGCTTTAAAAGAAATGCCACAGTCGGGCGTCTGAGCGACACCACATAAAGGGCTTTAAAAGAAATGCCACAGTCGGGCGTCTGAGCGACACCACATAAAGGGCTTTAAAAGAAATGCCACAGTCGGGCGTCTGAGCGACACCACATAAAGGGCTTTAAAAGAAATGCCACAGTCGGGCGTCTGAGCGACACCACATAAAGGGCTTAAAAATGAACAATCATAGTGAATATCCCGGAGGTAGAACCATCCCAGAGATACTTGATAATAACAATAATATCACGGTTAGTCAACAATAATAATAATCATAATTATCACAAGTCACAAGTAGTAATTCCATTTCTGGTTAACAGTTTCACCTCCGAAGACCGACACTAAGACCGACACTTGACCCATCCCAGACTGTAGTCCTTAACCATGGACACGGCTATTCGAATAGGTTTAATCTCTGCAGAGGGTGTACTCTTTACCCACGAGTAACGGATTCCTTTAGTCCATCAAGACTAATTCCGTCTACGGTCTTTTTGTTGAAAACACACCTAACTTGCACACACCAGCTTAACTCACACGTGTCTGGAATCACCCACGACACCTGTTAAGCAAACTCTAAGTGGGGAGGCTACAACCTCGCGTAGCATGGGATCAAATTTATATCGCGCGCTCTAAGGGGTGGCCTCCCCTCTCGGTCCCAACCGGAAACACCCATGCCCCCGGACCAGGTGGCCTGCCTACCAGCTACAACCGGTATCTTCCACCATGGCCTCTCTGTACGGTGTGTGCTAGGAAGAGGTTGACAACTTACTGAACCGTACTCTACTTGCTGTAGAGACGAGTGGTAGTACGAAACAAGTATGGGGGTTACTGGAACAAGACTCGATCTACGGTTGACTCAGGAGGTTTAAGTATTTCCTGCATGATTAGTATAAGAATATATTTCATCCAAGAGTCACCGCTCATATCACCTTACCATGCCATACCAGACATAACCGTCCCGACGGAGACCGGCGACAAACTCATGCCTACCCAAGGCAGAGGTTTTCCCGGGTTCCTGCCGGTATGCATGCAAGGCACATGAGGGTGATTATCATCACAAGTGTGTTCATTTCCAACAGCATGGAAATCACTAATATGCACTCATGCATATGATCATACCACATGAAATAACAAGTCCTCCGAAATAAAGTGGTGTTATAAACGTGTCAAATAACACACCAAAAACATTATGCCAGGGTTCAGAATGCTTGCCTTTAAGTTGTGGAGGGGTGAGGTGCTCTCCAAAACTTTTGAAAGTTTCTTCTCTCTCTCCAAAATCCTATTTTAAAATATATTTGAATTAACACACATTTCGAAAACAGTACAAAAAAGTTGTTTGGAAAATTTTCAAATAAATCTGAAAATAAACTAGACCAAATTTGAGGAAGGTAGGAAAAAGAATCAACTCATTTGGAGTTATAATTAAAAAGTTATAGCCAGTCAAAGTTCTGGTCAAATCTGTTTTTTTAAAATAAATGTATAAAAGAAAACGCTTTAGATAGAATACGCTTTCGGGGCAAAGGAGACGTACTCCCGAAGTTTACGCCTTCACTTAAACACGTGGACGGCGCGGGGTGTCACTGACAGTGGGTCCTAGGTGGCCCACTAGTCAGGTTTGACTAGTCTTCTCCCTCTTCTTCCTCTGTTCCGAGCCGAGGTGGGGCGTCCGGCGATTGTCGCCGGCGAACGGCGTTTCTTCGCGAGCATCTGAGCGCAGGTATGGATCCGCCACTCCTAGGCGGTCCTTCCGGTGGTCGCAGGGTCGCCGGGGGTGGAGGGAGTCGCCGGCGGCGAGCTCCGTGGCGGAGGGGGCTTCGGTGCCAAAGTGATTTTGTGGCGGCGATGGCTCCCGATCAAAATCAAGTAGGGGGTTGGGTTCCTGGAAGGAAGGAGGTGTTCTTGGTGAAGAGAAATGGGAGGGAGAAACCTTGGTGGCGCCGGAATGGACGGAACAGTGGCGGCGGCAGGAGTTGCCGGAGATGAGGAAGGAGGCCTCCCCGGGTCGAATGCGAGGCAGGGGAGCGCCATTGGGGTGGCCTGAGGTTGCCTGCGTGCTCGGGGAAGCTCGGGGCCTCCTTTTATAGGCGTGGCAAGGCGGTTCCTCGGCGGCTGCGGATAAGGTCGCCGGCGACCGCCATTCTGTAGCTAGGGCGACGTGGCGGCGACGAGGGCTAGCAGACACGCTTGCGGATGAGCTCGCACTGCTCCAGGGGCCAGGTGGCGAGCGGGAGAGGCTTGGGCGGCGCTGAACGGAGCAGGGGCTGTCGGCGGCCGTGGCGGCTAGTTCCTGGCCTGTCGGGGACGTGGCGAGGGGCGGCTTGGCGTGTTGCGGTGAGGAGGGACGTGCGTGGCGTAGCTCTGCAGTGGAGGCAAGGCCAGGGGCGCGACGCGTCGGCTCGGGCGCGGCACGTGCAAAACGCGTGCCAAACGCACGCTCTGCTCGCGCTCCGGGCGTGCACGGGACGTGCTCGGCGTAATGCCAGAGCATGCTAGAGGTCGCGGTTGAGGCTGGGAAGAAACAGGGCTAGGTTAGGGTTAGATAGAGGGTGAATGGGCATGGTTGTTAGGTCAGGTGACCAAGTTCACAGTGTAAACTTGAATCCATGCCAAATCTGGCTATGCTCTCCAGGTGTTTGACAAAATGCCACAGGCACCTAGGCTCTTCTTGGGGTGTCCAAATCCTCCAGATCAGGGTCTCCTTAGATGCAAGAGAGAGTGGTGAGGTTAGTTTGTGAAAAGCACAAACTTGTTAGTGCAAGTTTTGCAAAACTACAATTCTGGACAGGAAATAAATGACATTATTTCATGAACCAAAATTAATCCAATGGGTGCATGCTCCTGGATTTAGGGGTTTGGTAGGGCTGTCTACAAGTAGGAGAAAACACAAGATCTTTGGATCAAAATTAAATAGGGTTGCAGTAGAAATCACAAGGCTGGACCAGAATGAAAAAGAGGTTGATTCACTCAATATTTTCAAATAACAGCACTAGGTTTTTGCATAAAGTTGAATCATATGCTACTACCAACATCCCATAATTTTGGTGGAGGCCAGAAAGAAATATTTAAATGGGTTGTAGTGCAAATTGCACTCTGGACCAGAGAAGGAAAAATTGATGCAGAGCTCAAATTATTACATAAATAAAAGATATTTTTGTATAAAAGTGATTTAAAAACATCACATGACATCTCCAATTTTTGGTTAGAATTTTAGGTGAATTTATCCAATGGTTGTAGTTCAAATATGGCCATATAACCTTGAAACACCATTTTTCAAGAAAATAAAGATCAAGCAATTTAATTAGTTAATTAGTTATACTGATAAAAGAAAAGTTTTTCTTGAGAGGTTAGATAAGTCCAATAACATATTTGAAAGGTTTTCTCTTAGGGAAAAACTCATCATAACAGGGAAGGAAATGATTGAAAATCAAAATGGAGCTCAGAAATTCAAAGTTTTAATTCCTGGCAAAAATTTTAATTCATTAAAACAAGGCCAAAATTTTGGGGTGTCACAGGTACATGGGCCTCGGCCCTTACACTGTTCGCAGACAAGGAAGGCCGGATGTCCGGGCGTCGGGCCGGATGTCCGGTGGCTCGTGCGGGGCCGGATGTCCGGGCTGAAGGAGCGGATGTCCGGGCTGGTGTAGACGTCCGTGCTGCTCTCTGGTTAGACGGGGCCGGATGTCCGGGCGGCTGGACCGGATGTCCGGGGCTTCGGGAGGCGCTGGATGTCCGGTGCGACGGTCGGATGTCCGGGCTGATGGGGCAACCTTCTGTGCTCCCTGGACGCCGTGTCCGGATGTCCGGGCTGGAGGCCGGAATTCCGGTGAGGAGGGCCGGATGTCCGGGCCGGGCGCCGGATGTCCGAGCCCTGTAGCTTCTGCTGCAGTCGCCTGGCTGTGGGGAAGATCTCCAGGGGCCGGATGTCTGGGGCCATGGCCGGATGTCCGGTGCCTGGAAGCTGTTCTCGCCTTCTCCCGTTGGTTCTCTTCTTCCATGGACTTGTGGTCTTGACCATCTTCATGTGCATCCTCGGGAGGGTCCTCTTGGTACCTAATCATGCACAAAATTCCGGACTTAGGTAGTAGCCATGTCTCGAGAGGGTCATATGAGATATCACTAAGGAAAGAAATCACCTCGGTCTCAAGAGCTCTAGCTCTAGCTCTTGTCATGGGTCCTCTTGGTGCTTGGTGAGACGATGGTAGATCCATGGGGATGACCGAAGGATGCTCCGCATCATCTCCCCCCCTTGTGAAAGATCCGACCTCGGATCGGAATCCTCATCACCATGGTACGGGGAGAGATCGGTGACGTTGAAGATGTCGCTCACGTTGTACTTGTTGCATGGGAGATCGATCTTGTAAGTGTTGTTGTTGTAGCGTGCTAGCAACTTGAAGGGTCCATCGGCTCGAGGTAGAAGTTTGGACTGGACTTGCGTTCGTTGGGGAAGCGGTCCTTGCGAAGGTGTAGCCACACGAGATCTCCAATGTTGAATATCATGGGTTGCTTGTTGATGTTGAGCTTGGTCGCGAGTCGTTGTACTTGGCGCTCGATGGTGTGCCGTATATCTTCATGCATCTTCTTGATGTAGCTTGCACGGGTACTTGCGTCGAGGTTGGTGCGCTCTTGTAGAGGAAGAGGTAGAATGTCCAATGGGGACAGCGGGTTGAAGCCGTAGACGACCTCGAAGGGGGACTTGCCGGTAGTTGAATGTCTTGCACGGTTGTAGGCGTACTCGGCGATTGGTAGACACTCCTCCCGCTCCTTGATGTTCTTCTTGATCAACACGCGAAGTAGAGTGGAGAGCGTACGGTTCGTCACCTCCGTTTGGCCGTCGGTTTGAGGATGGTATGCGGATGAGAACAAGAGCTTGATTCCGAGCTTGGCGCATAGCGTCTTCCAAAAGTAACTCAAGAACTTGACGTCGCGGTTGGAGACGATTGTCTTTGGTACTCCATGGAGTCGCAAGATTTCCCTACAAAAGAGATTGGCGACATGTGAAGCATCGTCTATCTTGTTGCAAGGAATGAAATGTGCCATCTTAGAAAATCGGTCCACAACAACAAACACGGAATCCTTTCCCTTTTGAGTTCTAGGCAAACCAAGTACAAAATCCATGCTAATGTCTTCCCAAGGTTGATAAGGAATAGGAAGAGGCATGTAAAGACCATGGGATTGAGCTTTAGACTTAGCTTTGCGACATATAGAGCATCGGTTGGTGAAGCGTTAGACGTCGCGGAACATCTTGGGCCAAAAGTAGTTCTTGAAGAGCGTGGCGAATGTCTTGTCACGACCAAAGTGTCCCATGAGTCCGCCTCCATGAGCCTCTTGCAAAAGAAGCAAACGAAGAGAAGACTCGGGAATGCAAAGTTTGTTAGCTCTCATAAGATAACCATCCTTGATGTAATATCGTTCCCAAGATGTATGCGTCAAACACTTAGCATAAGGAATAGCAAAAGATCGGTCATTAGCATACAAGTCTTTTATGTGCTCAAAGCCAATAACATTCAACTCAAGTTTAGTGACAAGCGTGCATATGCGTGAAAGTGCATCTGCAACTACATTTTCCTTACCCTTAATGTACTTAATCACATAGGGGAAAGATTCGATGAATTCACTCCATTTTGCATGACGCTTGTTCAACTTAGTTTGACCCTTTAAGTACTTAAGCGTTTCATGATCGGTATGGATGACATACTCATGAGGTCTAAGATAATGTTCCCAAACATGTAGCACACGCACTAAAGTATACAATTCTTTGTCATAGATGGGATAGTTAAGTTGAGCACCGGAGAGTTTTTCACTAAAATAAGCAATGGCTCGTTTTTCTTGCATCAAAACTCCGCCAATTCCGGTACCACTTGCATCACAATGAACCTCAAAAGTTTTGTCAAAGTTGGGCAAAGCAAGAATCGGAGCATGAGTAAGCAAAGACTTGAGCTCATCAAAAGCGGTGGATTGCAAAGATCCCCAAACAAAAGGAGCATTCTTCTTACTCAAGGCATGCAAAGGAGCGGCAATAGTGCTAAAGTCTTTCACGAAGCGACGATAAAAACCTGCAAGACCAAGAAAGCTACGCACTTGTTGCAAATTGGTGGGTTGGGGCCAAGTTTTAATTGCTTCAATTTTAGATTCATCAACATAGACACCCTTGGAAGAAACGACAAAACCCAAGAAAACAAGTTTGTCAACACCAAACGTGCACTTTTTCATGTTGGCATAAAGACGTTCCTTACGAAGCGTTTGCAAAAGAGCCCTAACATGCTTTAGATGCTCTTTCATGGATTTGCTAAACACAAGAATATCATCAAAGTAAACCACAACAAATACTCCAATATAAGGTCGAAGCACAAAATGCATAAGACGCATGAAAGTTCCGGGAGCTTCCGATAAACTCATAGGCATAACCAACCACTCGTACAAGCCAAATTTGGTTTTGAAAGCAGTTTTCCATTCATCACCTTCTTGTATGCGGATTTGATAATAGCCACTTTTAAGAACAATTTTTGAGAAAATTGTGGCACCGCTAAGTTCATCAAGCATATCATCTAAGCGAGGAATGGGGTGCCTATAGCGAACGGTAATAGCATTGGTAGGTCTACAATCGGAGCACATGCGAAAACTACCATCTTGTTTGGGCACAAGTATAACGGGAACGGCACAAGGGCTTAAGCTTTCACGTACATGACCGTTGTCGATTAGTTGTTGTACTTGTCGTTGGATCTCCTTAGTTTCTTCGGGGTTGACGCGGTATGGAGCTTTGTTTGGTAGGGGCGCTCCGGGGATGAGGTCAATTCGATGCTCAATGCCTCGTAGAGGAGGTAGACCCGGAGGTAGCTCATCGGGGAAAACATCTTGGAATTCCTGCAAAAGAGATTGAAACACTAAAGGTAGATCGTGAGAGGTGTTAGTTTTTGGTTTCCCATCCTTGCACACAAGGAAAAAGTGCATAACACTCGATGGGTTCTCACACACTTCTCTCATCTTACTTTTGGTGGCAAATAGGACTAGATTTTTCTCTCTAGGCGAAGAGGCGCTCAAGTTTGGCTTGTGGCTCTCACTCACTTTTTGGTGGATCACTTTCTCACTCTTCTCTCCACGATGGGTGGCTTGCTTGTCGGCTATCACTTGACTAGGAGACATAGGTCGTAGCACATATTCCTTCCCTTTCATCTTGAAGCTATAGTGATTGGTACGCCCATTGTGGATGACACCACGGTCGAATTGCCATGGTCGACCAAGAAGGAGGTGGCAAACGGACATCGGGACGACATCACACTCCAAAGTGTCCTCATATGCACCAGTTTTGAAGGAGACTTGGACCGTATGCTCAACTCGTATGGTGCCGGAGTCACTTAGCCATTGGACTTTGTAGGGGTGCGGGTGCTTCATCTTGACCAATTGAAGCTTGGAGCACAGTTCTTCACTTGCCAAGTTGTGGCAACTACCTCCATCGATGATGACCTTGACGGACCTTTCATTGATGCCGGCCTTTGTGTGGAAGATGTGGCATCTTTGGTCTTCTTCTTGTTGATGTTGAAGAGTCAAGACTTTGGAGACAACGAGAGCAGGGCTCGAATCTTCATCACAAAAGACTTGATCATCTTCATCCTCGTTCACGCGCCGGTGCATGGCCACTTGCTCAAGGGCTTCCATCTCCTCGTCACTCATGGAGTCATAGGTTCCATCATCGTTGAGGATCATGGTGCGCTTGTTTGTGCATTCGTAGGACTTGTGGCCTCGGCGCCGCAAGTGAAACACTTGAAGGAGCTTGTCTTGATGGTCTCATCGGTCGGAGTAGATGATGGAGCGCGCGGCTTGAAGTTGCTTGTAGTAGGAGGAAGAAGACTTGAGCTAGTCGAAGTTTTCTTGTAACTTGACTTGTCGTCGTTGCTTGAAGATGGGTTGGTTGAGGTAGAATTTGGAGGAGTCGTTGAAGCTTGGTTGCTGGAGAAGCCGTAGGTCTTGGATGAGTACTTGGCGTACTTGAAGTCATCTTGCACTTGACGTTCGGCTTTTGTAGCTTGATGCACGAGCTCAATGAGGTTGGAGTAGGATTGGAAGTCGGCGATCTTCTTGATGGGATGATTGAGTCCATTCAAGAAGCGTGCCATTGTTTGCTCATCATCTTCCGTGACATTGGCTCGAATCATGGCTATCTCCATTTCCTTGTAGTATTCTTCAACACTCTTTGTTCCTTGCTTGAGGAGTTGGAGTTTCTTGAAGAGGTCGCGGTTGTAGTAGGTGGGCACAAAACGTGCTCGCATGACATCCTTCATTTGAGCCCAAGTGGTGATTGGAGGTTCACCTCTTGCTTCTCGGCGCTCAAGGACTTGTTCCCACCATATGAGCACATAGTCTTGGAACTCAAGTGATGCCATAGCGATCTTCTTCTCTTCCTCATAGTTGTGCGAACGAAAGATTTTGTTGACCTTCATGCCCATGATAGGTACTCTTCGGGATCATTGCTTCCATTGAACTTGGGCATTGTAAACTTTAGCTTGCCATAGCGCTGCTCTTCATTGTGTTGTTGGCGATGGTGATGATGACGCCCTTGACGTGGCGGATAATCATCGTCATGTTGCTCTTGGCGTGGAGGAAGTCCATGATCAACTTGCTCTTGTTGACCTTGAGGTTGAGGAGGAGCTTGTCGAGCTTGTGGAGGAGCTTGAGGAACTTGACGTTGCACTCGAGGTTGGTAGTTCCGCTCTTGGATTTCTTCACGAAGTGCTTCCTCTTGATTGCGCCGATCTCGGTTGCGGTTGGCGATAGCTCGACTTGATTCTTGAAGGGCACGTTGCGCCTCAAGAGCTTGTGCTTCACGTTGTTGTTGTTGAAGACGTTGAGCCTCGGCGTCTTGTTCCTCTTGATGTACACGCACTCGTTCTTCCTCTTGGCGACGTAGACGTTGTCGTTCTTGAGCTTGAGCAACAACAACTTGGTGTGGTTGAGGACGAGGTACTTGCTCATCGACTTGCTCTTGTGAATGCTTGTCATGTAGAGGATTGCGAGATGCATGACGGTCTTGACGCGCGGCTCGTCGAAGAGTGTTCGATGTCGATGTACTTGAGCCGGAGAAGGTGTCGTCGGAGTGTCGACTTGAGCGGCTTCGTCTTGAGTATGAAGAAGTTGAAGGAGGACAGTTCACCAACAAGGCGCGGATCTCGTCCATCCTTGCATCGTTCTCTTGCTTGTGAGCGTTGAGCTTGTTGTCGAAAGTAGTCCTTGGTACGTTGCTCGGAGAGTCGCAAGTCGGTGGCGAGGTTGTCGATGCGGTCGGTCATCGCTTGTTGCTCTTGATGCAGCGCTCGTTGTGCACCAAGGAGGTGGCTCTTGGTGACGAATGATGACATGTCGTCGTCTTGCTCGATGAAGAGTGGGTTGGTAGAAGTACTTGGCCTATCCATCATTCCAAGCAAAAATGTGAGTGGTAGAAGGAGAAGAACTTATACCAATGTACCTTGACCGATGTTGACGATGAATCAAGTTCACTCAAATGCGGACAATGAAATAGCACTATTGGTACCAATTCTTGTCGGTTCTCACACCTACACAAGTTAAAGCTTATGGTGGAGCTTGGTTAGGATGCTGGCACAAAATTTGATGCAATTGTAAGTGAGCTTCAATAATGTTGGAAAAGATTCACAAATTTGCAAATGCAACAAGTAGACCAAGCAAGTAGATGGTACACGGAAACACACATGCAAATAGATAAGTGGGATTGTGCAAACCAAAGATGAGCCAAAATGTGGAATCCACGAAAATGCTCTTGTTGCACAATACACGAGAGACGCTAGCACGATTGCACAATAGGCGGATACGGAACTTGTGCACAACCTACTAGGCAAAAATGCAACGACCTCTATCCCAAGTATGCTATATGTATGGTATGTCGGTGCTATGATCCAAGATGATCGGATATGACAATCTTAATGTAGTATGATGCTATGGTTCTTGCTTATAAGCTCTTTGTTGTCTTTCTTCTTTGCTTAAAAGCTTGGTTGGCTCTTTCACTTTTGAGCTCTTTTCTCACGGAAAACTTCACGAACCGAGATAGCAATTGTGTATGCTATGACAACTTTGTGACACAAAAGTTGATGCCAAGATATGCACCACTATGGTATGATATGTATGCTATGGAGTATGATCACTAATGTGCACAAGTCACGTTGCCGGCAATACTCAATGGCTAGTCTCGGTGGGTAAGCTACGCAAAAGTAAGGCCATGTGGGTATCAATGCAATTGCAAGGTATGACAAAGATGTCGTCAAAGTTACCGTCCTTGGCGATGATGAGTAGTCGATGGAGATGAGCGGTGGTGATGTTGACGCCGAACCGTACCTATATAGCCGAAACACAATAGGACACGGGAACCACAACTCAAAATCTCAAAGACCAAAACGTGTCAAAATCGTCATAGGAGGTAGCGGTGAGCGGTGGTGGTGCTTGTGGAAAGCGATGGTGGTATGCGGAAGTAAGTGTGGGCACCGGGGCAAAATTGGGCGAAACTATGCGGAAATGGGCACGGGGGATGGAATTGCTGCTGCCAGGGGCCAGATGTCCGGGCCAGCTGCCGGATGTCCGGGACGGCGGATGTCCGGGCTCCTGGATCTCGGCCGAACGGGATGAACTCCATGGGAAAAAGGGCAACTCTGGGGCAAAATTCGGACGAACTTGTGGATGGAAATCGCGGAGAAGGAGGGGAAATGCTAGATCCACTCGATGCAAAGTAGATCCGTGGATCAAATCCAACAAAACTTCAACACACCAACAAATCACAAAAAAATTTGGGGCTATTTTTGGTGGGGATTTTCGGATTTAGGACGAAAACAACAAAATCAAGCTAGAAAACACGGGGTAGGGGCTCCAAAAACGTGATCAACGTGGCTCATGATACCAAGATGATGTAGGGCGGAACCCAAGGGGCCGATCTTTCACGCTTGGAGAGGATCCCTACGAGGAACACGAAGAACGCGCGGAAGAACACAAGGGAAATCACGAGGGGAAAACAAGAGAAACACTCAACCGACACGAAATTGATCACACAAGTGCTTGATCATCGAGGCACAAAGTAACATGAGATCCAAAGTCAACAAGGGACGATACAAGAGTAACCGTTCTTCTCCGTGAGGAGGTCTTGATTGTCTTCTCCGGATGGAGGCCTTGAATCCGGGTGGATCTTCTCCGAAGAGGTGCGGTCCCTCACGAGGAGTAGATCCGGTACGGATGAGCAATGCTCTATCTCAAATGAGCTAAACCAATGCTAACCCTAAAACGTAGGTGGGGATGGAGTATATATAGTCTAGGGGCGAAGGGGGTACATGGGCCTCGGCCTTTACACTGTTCGCAGACAGGGAAGGCCGGATGTCCGGGCGTCGGGCCGGATGTCCGGTGGCTCGTGAGGGGCCGGATGTCCAGGCTGAAGGAGCGGATGTCCGGGCTGGTGTAGACGGCCGTGCTGCTCTCTGGTTAGACGGGGCCGGATGTCCGGGCGGCTGGACCGGATGCCCGGGGCTTCGGGAGGCGCCGGATGTCCGGGGCGACGGCCGGATGTCCGGGCTGATGGGCAACCTTCTGTGCTCCCTGGACGCCGTGTCCGGATGTCAGGGCTGGAGGCCGGAATTCCGGTGAGGAGGGCCGGATGTCCGGGCCGGGCGCCGGATGTTCGGGCCCTGTAGCTTCTGCTGCAGTCGCCTGGCTGTGGGGAAGATCTCCAGGGGCCGGATGTCCGGTGCCTGGAAGCTGTTCTCGCCTTCTCCCGTTGGTTCTCTTCTTCCATGGACTTGGGGTCTTGACCATCTTCATGTGCATCCTCGGGAGGGTCCTCTTGGCACCTAATCATGCACAACATTCCGGACTTAGGTAGTAGCGATGTCTCGAGAGGGTCATATGAGATATCACTAAGGAAAGAAATCACCTCGGTCTCGAGAGCTCTAGCTCTAGCTCTTGTCATGGGTCCTCTTGGTGCTTGGTGAGACGATGGTAGATCCATGGGGATGACCGAAGGATGCTCCGCATCAGTAGCAGCAGCCGGCGAGGGAGAGGAAATCACAACAGCCAAGAGAGCAATGGCAGCGCGAGATTTGATCAGGAGGGCGAGTTGTGACACCCAAAAAAATCCCTAATCTTGGGCTCAGGATACCATGTTATGGATGCAACTTCTCTCTATTGCATAGCTCAAGGGGCATATATATATATTACACAAGACTTAGGGTACAAGGAAAGAGACATAGCCTAATAAGGACTCCTAGACTAATATTAATACTCCTTAACACTTGGCACGTAGGTCAAAGCGCCCTACAATTATTTTTTGCTGGAATACCAGTTAACAAACATTTCTGTTTTCACATCAGTGTTCTAACTCCTTACTTCAAAGAGGAGGTGCTCTTTTCGACAGAAGATCTGCATAAAAAAAATGAGGATGGGATTTCTATCCTGTTCTATTTACGGAAAATATATCCAGGTACTCGTATATTCATTTATCTAACAATTGTGAATGTTAATTATCTTCTGCTGTCAGCAAATGCTCATCATGAACTATTGCATCTTAATAGATGAATGGAAGAATTGTCTTGAGCGCATAAAATTTGTACCAAAGGATGAGGAGTCCCTTAAATCAAGGATGGATGAGATCTCACCCTGGGCATCTTATAGGGGACAAACGCTCACCAGAACTGGTGAAGTCACTAACTCTCTTATGTTGTATGAACTACATCTATCGAGTTTTCTAACTTTCTTTATTACTGTGCTAGTGAGAGGAATGATGTACTACAGGAGGGCGCTTGAGATTCAATGTATTCAAGATAAAATTGATATTGGTTAGATTAATTTTTTCTCCATCATATATTTTTCATCCTATGCAAATCTGCCTGTGAATTCTTTTCCATTCTTTGCAAATCTGCATATGTTTTACTCCATCAGTATTTTGCAGCTAAATTGGACCGCCAGAGAACAACAACATCCTATCAAGAGGGTGGAAACATTGTAGATATGGCACTTGCCATTGCTGATATCAAATTCACCTATGTTGTGTCTTGTCAAGTATATGGCATGCAAAAGGTGTCCAAGAATCTCAAAGATAAAGCTTGCTATCTGAACATCCTTAACCTCATGATAATGTACAAAACCTAGTGCATTCATCTTTCCACGAAGATCATAGTAAGGTTACTACAATCCATCTGATATTTGAAATGCACAGGTACCCGTCCTTACGGATTGCTTATATTGATGAGGTAGAAGCTCCGACCAAAAATGGAACAACAGAGAAGACTTATTATTCTGTTCTTGTCAAAGGAGTGGGTGAAAAGTATGATGAGGTACTTACTGAATATAAACATAAATGTTTTCACATAGCATCATTTCCATCAAAAGCTTCATTGGCTTCTCTAACTAAAGGTAGAAAACTTCATTTTTATGTTCCTTTTTTAGATAATACTCCCTCCGTCCCATAATGTAAGACGTTTTTTGACACTAGACTAGTGTCAAAAAACGTCTTACATTGTGGGACGGAGGGAGTATTATTTAAGTAGAAATTACACTTGTATGTAAGTATTTGAAGTCTCTGCACAAGTTAGTAGGTTTTCATCAATTTTTGGTCACCTATTTCTGTGCACATTCATAAACTCATAAAGCATCAACTCACCATCTTTTGGATATGCATCTTTAGTTCAGTGATTGTTTTATACTTTGTGCTGTAAACTTGATTTAGGAAATTTACCGCATCAAGCTTCCTGGCAAACCCACAGATATTGGAGAGGGCAAACCTGAAAATCAAAATCATGCCATAATTTTCACCAGGGGAGAAGCACTCCAGGCCATTGATATGAATCAGGTACCGTTTCCATTTCCACAGTGCACGTGTTCAATTCAGCTTAACTTGTCGAAGAAGGTCAACCAGGCCAATAATGTAGGCTTGTGTGGTCTGCTGCTGTGATTTGGTTCATTCCTATCCGTCCTTGGCTTCACCACTCAGATTTGTCAACCATTAGTAAATTTTGAGGCAGTCGTCCTTGGCCTCACCACTCTGATTTGTCAACCATTAGTAAATTTTGAGGCAAAACTGGGTAAACTGCACTTGGTCGACATTGTCCAAACACACCTCAAAACAGTCCCTATCTAATTGTACTACTGAATCGTGCTCATTTGCTGGCACACACTCTTCTCTGCCCAAACACACTAAAAATCATGTTGACATGCCGGCATACACTGTTGTGGTATTTCCCAATGTTTTTTGTTCTGATACCAATTCCGCGTTAGATTTGAAGAGAAACAACGATAATCTGCAATGCAGACCAGCTGGTCAATATATTCATGTAGGAGTCATAGAGGAACTATGTGGAACCAGTTGAAAATAACCTAAAGTTCCTAACTGTTCCTGCATATTTTTAGAGTAACAGGACAATGGGTAATAAATTAGTGGTAACTTTTGCCCCTTTACTTCTAGGATAATTACCTTGAAGAGGCATTTAAAATGAGAAATGTGCTGGAGGAGTTCGGGAGTGACAAATATGGAAAGAGCAAGCCCACTATATTAGGTCTTCGGGAGCATATTTTTACTGGAAGGTCTATCCATCTATCCATAGTTCTGTCCAATTTTTGTTCATGCCATTTATGCTATCCCCCCCCATATAAGTAACTTTTTTTTCCTTTCTATCTAGTGTTTCATCACTTGCTTGGTTTATGTCAAACCAAGAGAACAGCTTTGTTACGATTGGACAGCGTGTTTTGGCCAATCCTCTCAAGTATGTGATCCTCTTCTCATTGTCATTTCCATGTAGAAGCTGTTAATCCAATGCTTTTAGTTAGAATGAGAATCTATTTGAGGCCGATGACCATGGGGAATGTACTTGTAATCTATTCAGATTTATCTTGTGAGGAATTCGTGCTAAAAGACTTATAGTTGTAGATTAAATTATAAAAGTAAATTACATTATAGATTTGTCTTACGAGGAATTCATATTTATAAAATAGATTAAATTACGTACATTCTCTACACTAAATTCCTAATCTGTCAAATACAGTTGTAGTCTAGTACGAATAATATAATGTGCTACCAAGAAGGCAAGAACTTTGGAATCTTTTATGTAAAATTAGAGATTGTAAGTCTGATATAAAGATTTAAAGATCCGTTAGTTATTGTTTGACTAAAGAAGAGCAAACGGTACCCTCTTAAGGCCATATCGATCCAAATTCCAGGCAGTTTGTAGCTTTTTTTCGACTTAGGGAGATTTTATTGACTCTCGACGTCGCATCAAGACGTTACAGTCAGTTTTTAGCTAAAATGTACTTTTGCTCTAACCACTAATTGCTATTTTGCTAAAAGATTATCCCGAAACCATGTTTTCATAAAGTGACACTTGTATGTAGCTAGTGATACTTTAGAATCTTTTCCCACCCAGTCCTTCTGGGAACCAATAATAAGTCACTAGGTGTTGTCAACTACGCTATTATTATTTTAGGGAGTATGATGGTTTAGTTAGTGGGAAAAAGAGCTATTCAAGATGTTTGAAAAGTTGTTGCATGTGACATCCTGGCTTAATAGGATGATAGACTACTCATATCAACAAGGTGCACCTATAAGTCACTAGATGTTGTTAACTAGGCTAATTTTAGGGAGTATGATGGTTTAGTTGGTAGGAAAAAGAGCAATTCAAGATGTTTGAAAAGTTGCTGCATGTGACATCCTGGCTTAATAGGATGATAGACTACTCATATCAACAAGGTGCACCTTCTTTTCCGGTAGCCCCATCCGAAAGGAACCTCAAAGTTAAGCGTGCTTGGTTGGGAGCAATTTGAGGATGGGTGACCAACTGGGAAGTTGATCCCGGGTGTGCATGAGTGAGGACAAAGTGCGCAGGAAAGACTAGTGTTGGTCTTTGTGGTCAGTCTAGATCCCAGGCGCAACGGCCAGGAACTGGTGGGTTTGGTCAGGGCATTACATTGCAGTACTATGTCAGACCATGGTGGATAACTGTACCATGCACCAAGGTAACCAACAGAATTATGAGATGAAAGCAGCAGCAGCAACAGCAACAATAGTAACAATAACAACAAAGCCTTTAGTCCGAAACAAGTTGGGATTAGGCTAGAGCTGAAACACATGAGATCTTGAAACCAACTCATGGTTCTGGCACGTGATAGCTAACTTCCACGCACCCCTGTCCACGGCTAGTTCTTTGGTGATATTCCAGTCCAAAGCAAGGATCAGTAAACTTTTTTGGTCACTAGATAATTGCCTGTGCATTGCAACGGGATATAAATATTCTAGTGAAGTAATCACTTATGAAATCCTGTCCATGATATGCCTACCTAGGTAAATTTTAGATCTTATTTTGTAATCACTTATTTGGTAAAACTTATTGGCTTACCAAAGGAAACATAATTTCATTTGGTAAGTCAATAAAAGGTGGGACAGTTAAGACGGTTTTCAAGGAACACCCGTGAAAAAAACAAGAGATAGGAGGGAAAAATCAAATGGAAAGAGGCAGTACGAACGTACGTAAGGTTGGACGAAGCACTCTGGCTTGGATAAAAAGGAATGTTATTCTTTTTTTAAGTAGTATGGAGATGTTTGTATCTTCATGTATGTAAGATGCACCATTTTTCTTTTGATTATGAGGCTTTGTATCTCTCTAACGGTCTAACCCATTGTAATGTACCACAGGGTTCGGTTCCATTATGGCCATCCTGATATTTTTGATAGACTCTTCCATATTACTAGGGGAGGCATAAGTAAAGCTTCCAAGACTATAAATTTAAGCGAAGATATCTTTTCAGGTAAGTCTACATCTCTTATGAACGTTTCAGCCATCCCTTACCTAACATGCATTTATTGAATACAATTTCTTAGGTTTTAATTCAACAATGAGGGAAGGAAATATCACACATCATGAGTATATGCAAGTCGGTAAAGGACGTGATGTGGGGATGAACCAAATTTCAAGCTTTGAAGCTAAGGTTGCCAATGGAAATGGTGAACAAACATTGAGTCGTGACATCTATCGTCTTGGACGCAGATTTGACTTCTATAGAATGCTGTCTTTCTACTTCACTACAGTTGGCTTTTATTTCAGTAGCATGGTAAGAATACATTAACTGAACATATCTAGGTGTAAAAATGTCGATGTTATTTCCTTGTTTCTGATGCGTTTATGATTGAGCCGTATGAGAGAACCATGCTAAACATTTAGATAAAAAATCCAATTGTGAGGGCTCTTTATAGATTATTAAAACGATCCCATAAAACAATACGGGAGCATTAGGTGGAGATGATCGAAGTTCAAGCCATTTATTTCATCATGACCAGTATGTTAAATTGGTAATTAGCAATATCATCCTTTACAACAAAATCAACAATATTTGGTATCATTAATGGGATATTCCTAAAATGGCCCTTTTTAGGACTTCAGTTATTATTCATAAGCCTAACTGATAGTTTAGCCATGGTGTCAAACACACAATGTGCTCATTCTGCATATTTTGGGATACTGACATCCATAGTTCCTTCTTCCAGATTACTGTACTTACAGTCTATGTATTTTTGTATGGGAGGTTATATCTCGTCATGAGTGGTCTGGAAAAGTCTATTTTGCTGGATCCACGTATTAAGGAGGACATCAAGCCTCTTGAAAATGCACTCGCTTCACAGTCTGTTTTCCAGCTTGGGTTGTTGCTTGTCCTCCCTATGGTCATGGAAGTTGGCTTAGAGAAGGGATTCCGCACAGCTTTAGGAGAGTTCATCATCATGCAGCTTCAGTTGGCCTCTGTGTTCTTCACATTCCAGCTTGGCACCAAAACACACTACTATGGGCGAACAATACTCCATGGTGGCGCTAAATACAGACCTACAGGCCGTGGATTTGTTGTGTACCACGCTAAGTTTGCTGATAATTATCGCATGTACTCGCGAAGCCACTTTGTTAAAGGACTTGAGCTGTTAATACTTCTGGTTGTATATCTGGCCTATGGGAAATCCTACCGCAGCACGAGCCTGTACCTATTTGTCACCTTCTCCATATGGTTCCTGGTGGCATCTTGGCTATTTGCACCATTTATCTTCAATCCGTCATGCTTTGAGTGGCAGAAGACGGTTGATGACTGGACAGATTGGAGGAAATGGATGGGTAACCGTGGGGGTATCGGTATGTCCGTGGATCAAAGCTGGGAGGCTTGGTGGATAGGTGAGCAGGAGCACCTCAGGAAAACCAGCATTCGTGCTCTTGTCTTGGAAATCCTCCTCTCTCTTCGTTTCTTGATCTACCAGTATGGTATAGTGTATCATCTCAACATTGCACGCCGCAGCACAAGCATCCTGGTACTTTTCACTACATATGTTGTGCTGCCTTATTTGCTTAATATTTAGTTCATAGAGTTGCAGCGTATCATAATGTACTTTCCATTTGCTATCGACCTGTAGGTTTATGGATTGTCATGGCTGGTTATGCTGACGGTTCTAGTAGTTTTGAAGGTAACACTTTGGCCTTTGGTCTTGACCAGTTTCCTCCGATGCTTAAAAACCTTACCATCTGGATGCTCTACCTTGTCTTCAGATGGTTTCAATAGGACGGCAGAAATTTGGGACAGACTTGCAGCTTATGTTCCGCATCCTGAAGGGCCTTCTCTTTCTTGGCTTTATCTCTGTGATGTCGGTCCTATTTGTTGTATGCAGCCTCACGATTTCAGATGTCTTCGCTAGTATTCTTGGGTTCCTACCAACTGGTTGGTGTATTCTTCTGGTGAGTAAAACCTCTGTTAACCTACTTTTGCATAGCGAAGTGCTCTAAAAGAGATGGAATTCCTACCTGCATATGAGCACGGAACCAGATAACGAACATTTAGCCGCTTAATTCTCGAGCAGTTGACTGACAAGCTCATTGAACAGAAGCAAACTGAGCTTATGAGTGATTTATATTGTTTCTTGTGCACAGATTGGGCAGGCATGCGCTCCACTGATTAAGAAGACTACGCTGTGGGACTCCATCATGGAGCTAGGGAGGGCATACGACAACATCATGGGTCTTGTCCTCTTCCTTCCCATCGGCTTCTTGTCGTGGTTTCCCTTCGTCTCAGAGTTCCAGACACGGTTGCTCTTCAACCAAGCCTTCAGCCGGGGCCTCCAGATCTCAAGGATCCTTGCTGGCCAGAAGGACATTGGGGAGTTCGAGTGACCAGTGAATTCGCATAGGCGGGATACATGTTGCAGGTTCATGTGTCATGATCGATTTTTGGGCGTAGGTTCCTCCACGATGTGATCGATCCCTAAAAGAATAGTATATGGCATGCTAGGGGACTAACTTCAACGCGTTGGTATATAACCAAGGTGCTCATAAAAGTAGTATATGCATATTTTGTCATTCTGTGCCGCCATTTACATACTACTACTATTTTGTGCAACAGGTCATCTGAATGTGTGGAATGATAATATTTGCATTGATGATTGTATTGCTCATATGCCATAGCATATATAGAGTACATGCATGGGCTGCGAGATCTCAACTGTATCCGCTATACAAGGAAAGGATTGGGAGATATCGCTAAGCTAGGAAGTAAATACAAGAGATCCTAGCCGCCACATATACATGCAATAACAACCATGCTCAACACCCTCTTGCAGTTGATACGTCTACGTCACTAGTGGCGCATAGATTTGACCGAAACTCCTTGAATGTAGTCGTCGGTAAGGCCAACTCAAATGCACGACCACAAATGGTCTGCCTGTGTCCGTTTGGGGGTAAACGGACAAAGTAGGCCCTCCAACGCATGGCCGCAAACGGACCGTCGTTTGTTTTATGTCCGCTTTCGACCCATTCCCGGCCCAAGTTTGGGCCGAGTTTGCGACCGAACGGACACAAGCGGACGGCGCGTGGTGCCTGCCCATGTCCTCCCCTGGCCCGCCCGTCGGGGACGCAGAGCCCCCTTTTTCTATCCCTCCCCGTTCTAGCTGCACCCTCGTCCCTCTTGTCCCTCGTCGCCGCCGCCATCGCCGTTGTGCAGCTCGGTCGCGCGCTCGCCCCAACCCTTGTCGCAGTCCCCAGCCGTTCCCTCGACGCCTCGAGCTGCCCAACCATGGCCACCTGATTTGCGCACCCGCGGTCGGATTTGGAGCGGATTCGGCCGGACTTGAGCTCGCCCGGCTGCGGGAGGCCGCGCCGTGCCACGAACTGGCCGGGCATCCGGCCGCAAGGCCCCGCCAAGGCCGCATGCAAGTACTGACTCCTCTAGCCGCTCAGATGTACCCCGTCGGCGGTTCGCCGGCAAATACACGAACGACCGTCAGCCGGGCTCGATGCTGGCCCAAAGGCTCGTCGGCGCATTGTTGCCACTCATAAAGTGCGATGACTACCCAAGGAAGGTCTTGCACCGCGTGTCTACAACGCCGGAACATCCCGGATGGGTGTTTGTCAAGTGCTCAAATGATGGGGTATGTGCTACTTTAGCTTCGGTTGTGCTCTCGGATTCGACTAGTTGTACTCACTCAAATTTTTATTGTGTAGAATGGATGCAACTTTTGGTATTAGGAAGAAGAATACATCTATCTATTGATAGAGCACAATTTAGTAGATGTTCGTGCACTTGTTGCTAGAATAGAGGCTAGAGATGAGACTAGATGCGAGGAAGCAACGTCTATTTCTTTAGACTCGAAGAAGAAAGAAGCACCCAAGATCGAGCCTCCGCAAATCAACTATGAATGCATCGAGAAGGCACTAATCCAACTTACAGGAGTAGTTATGGAAGTTGGATATCTTCTAAAATGTCTTCTTGTGGTTCTTGTTTTCTTTGGTCTTGTTATTCTAGTCAAGATTTGGTGCGGTGCTTTCATGTATCAAAAATCAATGATGAAAAATAAAGATATGTGTTTTCAAAAAAGGTATGCGGCCGAAATGCGGCCGCGCATTGGGCGCACGGCCGGCGTATCCAGAATTCCGGGCGGACACGACCCCATTGCCACCCCCAAACGTACGAAAAGCGGATGAAACAGACGTCCATTTGGGGTCGTGCGTTGGAGTTGGCCTAACCCCTTCGTCATGACATCGACAAACTGCTGTGCGGTGGGTACGTGCAGGGCACGGACATGCCCGAGAGCCACCTGCTCATGCATGAAGTGAATATCAAGCTCGATGTGCTTCATGCGGCGATGATGAACAGGGTTGGCGGAGAGATAAACGGCGGAGACGTTGTCTCACTACACCAATGTAGCGCGAGTCATGTCGTGATGTAGATCCTGAAGAAGTTGCCGGAGCCAGGAACACTCAGCAGCGGCGTTGAGCACATTCCAATACTCAGCCTCAGTGCTAGAGCGCGACACCGTGGGTTGTCACTTGGACGACCACGAGATGAGAGAGGGGCCGAGGGAGACGCAATAGCCAGAAGTGGAGCGACAAGTGTCTGGACAGCCGACCCAGTCAGCATCGGAGTAGGCAACCATGTCAATGGAGGAGGATGCTATCAGGGTGAGACCAAGAGCCATAGTGCCGCGGATATACCGAAGGATCCGCTTCACCAGGTTCCAATGACTGTCTCGAGGAGCGTGCATATGAAGGAACACCTGCTGCATGGCGTACTGTAAATTCGGTCTAGTGAGTTTCAAGTACTGGAATGCACCCATAATGGAGCAACAGAACAGACCGTCCGGTGCGGGAGAGCCGTCAAGCATAGAGAGCTTAGCCTTCATGTCAACAGGAGTGGCAACAGGCTTGTAGTTAAGCATGCCGGCGCGCTCAAGGAGCTCATGCGTGTACTTCTACTGATGAAGGAAGAAGCCGTCAGAACACCGGACCACCTCGATACCGAGGAAGTAGTGGAGTGGCCCCAAGTCCTTCAGGGAGAACTCGGCACTGAGACGAGCAGTAAGTTGTCCAAGAAGCTCAACCGAGGAGGCCGTGAGGATGATGTCGTCCACATAGAGGAGAAGGTATGCAGTGACATCGTCGTGATGGTACACAAACAGTGAGGCGTCGGAGCGAGTAGCTCGGAATCCCATCTGCTAAAGAAAGGTGGCAATGTGCTGGTACCAGGCCCTCAGCGCCTGCTTCAACCCGTATAGAGAGCGGGAAAGCATGCACACATGATCGGGATGAGTGGCATCGATGAATCCGGTGGGCTGCTACACCGGCCAGGCACGAGACACCGTGAGCTACAGGACGATACAGATCGTGCCCGGCTTGACAACCGGAGCGAAGGTGGCGGTGAAGTCCATTCCGTTGCATTGCCGAAAACCGTGAATGACCCAACAAGCCCTGTACCGCTCAAGGGTACCGTCAGAACGTGTCTTGTGGCGAAAGTCTCACTTCCCGCTAATGATATTAGCATGTAAGGGACGCGGGACCAGCTGCCACGTACGGTTGAGTTGCAACGCGTCGAACTCCTCCTGCATGGTGGCGAGCCAGTGAGGGTCGCGAAGGGCAGCATGGGCGAATGACGAAACCGGCAACGGCGAAGACATCGAAGCAGCGCACAGGTACTGCTCGGAAGGGTACCTCATGCTAGGACAAAGGACCACGGTGCGGGCCGGAGTCGTGACACCAGGCCGAGGCACTAGGGCGGGCAGCTGTGCGGGAGCTGCGTCGGTCGGTGAAGACCTGTTCGGACCTGACGAGGATGATGTAGACGGGTCCGGTAAGACAGCACGGGATGCATTGGAGGCATCAGAGGCTGTGCCCAAGGCCTCGTTTGAGGCTGCCGAAACTACACCCGAGCTGGCAGGGCAACCGTGGTAGCAGGGCGGGTGGCTGTCGGGGCAGCTGAGTTCGGAGAAGGCGTCGGGAAGCCAAGCATAGGCCGCAGGTGCCCGCCATAGGGCTGCTATGGCGTCGGTGAAGGTCCGCCAAAGGAAGGCGACGATGACGATGAGGGTCTGTCAGCGGATGGTACCTGCTGAAAAGGAAACACTTTTTCGTCAAAGTACACGTGTCGCGAGGTGATCACCGGTAAGAGACAGGATCATAGCACCGTTAGCCCTTGGTGTTGGGTGGGTAATTGAGGAAGATGCATGCGAGCGACTGCAGAGCAAGCTTGTGCAGGGCGATGGAGGCAATGCTGGGATAACAGAGACATCCAAAGACTCGAAGTCCATCATAAGATGGGGGAATGCCGAAGAGCTGGTCTTGCAGTGCATAATTCCAGCGAGTGCAACATGACCGGATGTTGATCAAGAGGGATGCCGTGGCAAGCGCATCCAGCCAGAAACATGGCGCAATGTTGGCATGAAATAAGAGGGTACAAACACAATCATTGAGAGTGCGAAGGACTCGTTCAGCACACCCATTTTGTTGCGAGGTGTAGGGGCATGTTAGACGAAATATGGTACCATGTGTGGTAAGTAAATGGCGAACGGCAAGATTATCAAACTCTTTTCCATTGTCAGTTTGCAACGCAAGAATGCGACGCCCAAAGTGTGTGCTGACATAGGAGTAAAAAGCTGAAAGAGTGGAAATAACACCAGATTTCTACCGAAGAGGAAAAGTCCACACATAATGAGAAAAATCCTAAACTGACAAGATAATAAAGATAGTCTGAGTTGCTCGCAACAGGACATGTCCAAACATCGCTATGAATTAACTGAAAAGGGTATGAGGCGACCGTGGAAGATTCACTAAAGGGAAGACAAACGTGTTTGCTGACACGACAAGCATGACAAGTGTGGTCGGTAACTTTCTTACAAGTGAAAGAAAAACTCCTAAGAATATGACGAAGTGTGGTGGGGTTTGGATGACCCAACCGAGCATGCCAGAGGTCCACACCAGCGGAGTGGGCGACAGGA
The DNA here is from genome assembly GCA_963921465.1 of Triticum timopheevii. Lineage (NCBI taxonomy): Eukaryota > Viridiplantae > Streptophyta > Magnoliopsida > Poales > Poaceae > Triticum > Triticum timopheevii. Next base: position 277,024,784 of record OY997266.1, on the reverse strand, counting down.
GCGGTGGTGGTGGAGGATGGCGGGTGAACCGGGTAGAGCTCGTCAGGGCTGTACATCGCCGGGGTACCAAAGAGTACGGGCGTCCTTCACAGAAAAACCACAGTCGTCAAATTCAAAAGTGATAGGATTTTCACGAGTAAGAGAGCGAATAGAGACATGATTTTTAATAAGATCAAGAGAGACTAATACATAAGACATGTTAATAGGAGTAGAACAAGAAGGAAATGATGCATGGCCAATGTGAGTAATCGGAAGGGTAGAACCATCTCCTACGGTTATGCGAGTGGAGGTGTTGATGGGAAAAGAAGTGACGAGATTACCGGGATGGGTGGACATATGGGCGGTCGCCCTGCTATCCATGTACCAGTCACCTCCACCGGTGTAGGTGTTCAGCGTGGGGGCGGAGTGTAGCGCCGCGAGGAGCGCCCGTGATGAGGACATGACTACCTTGGATACGACCAAAAATATTGCACACATGCATATTTGTTAGGTGTATGGGACATTTGTACAATCCACCTATGAAGATAAGGGAAAAAGAGAAGTAGTGGTGCTGTTCGAAAAGTCCACTCACGTCACTTTTGGGCCAAGAGAAGATAGAGTCCAAGTCTCTCACGTCCTGGACTCAGATTTGGACTGCAGAGACATACCTGACTCAAAACGCCAAGATCTCTTCCATCCGGACTCCAAATTGGGTGATTCCTTTTTTGTTGGAAAGTAGATTTCGTGCTCTTTCCAACCCAATTGGATTCACCTTAAAATTCATCCAGAGCGTTGAGATATTGACGAAATAATCTGACACTATAGCAGAATCCGAGTCAAACTACAAGTCCAAATGTGTTGCATCACCTCCACTTGGGCCCATGGGTCTTGTACGACCTAGGGTTAGTTTTAGGCTGCCTTGGGACGTCCTCCCACCTCTTTGGCCGCCACCCCTTGCACTTATATAAGTAGATCAATCTAGTAGCTTTTTGCTTAGGATTTGTTTAGTTAAAAGTTAGCCAACACAATTTTGTGTACTTCGTTTGTGTCCAACGACCAGACCAAGAGTGTTTTTGGATCCCCATAATTATCAATACTTCATCCATATTTGCAATATTCAGATTGCTTTATCATATTCTTGCTTTTTCTTCGATTGCTTGTAGGAATAGACCTTCGTGGTCAGGTTGATCGTGCTCCGGCGTGGTCAATAACCTCTCGGAGTTGGTTTAGCGATTGCCAAGGTGCAACGTCGTGCAAGTTTGTAGTTGGATTGTCAAAGTCGTCTCCACCAAATCGATAGTTATCATCTCATTGAAAGATCGGGACACCCTCATCTCTATCAAGTGGTATTAGTTTTCAGGTTGCTCGGTGAGAATTTCCAGTTTTCAATAGATTAGATCTATTTTCTTACCCATTGTCCAAGAAAAAGCCAAAAAAAAGTTAGATCTGTTCGTCCTTTGTCCAAGCCAGTGTGAGTCGTTACAATTTTCTTTTCATTGCTTGCATAGTTGAATTACGGTTGCATCATCGTGTCGAGTTGCTGGTCTTAGTGTCTAGTTTCTTTAGAGTTTCGAGTTCTAATCACATTAGTCACGCCGCCGCTGCATCATTATCCCTTTCGCTGTCCACCACCCCATCTATCAATTTCCACCATGTGCTACCCATCGTTCATTGTCATAATTATAGTTGAGGTCGTTCACATATTCGCTTGATCCAATCTGCATCTTATCTAGTTTGTCTTGGAAAGAGGGACAGAGAAAAAAAGATAGAGAAAAAAGTATAAAAAAGTCAAAGAAAAAAGGAGAGAAAGAAAAATATAAAGTGTGAGAAAAAAATAAAATTCGGATCTATCTAGACTAAATCTCGTACCTGAATTCGGATTCGAATCTGTTTTGCGCACTGTTCAGTAAAACAGGCATATCTTCCTCACACAAAGTTCCGTTTTGGCTCCGCGAGTACTCAAATTAAAGCTAGCGGCGAGCCGCATCTGAATAGTTGCAGAAGCTAGTTCAATATTTGGCACCTCAAAGTCGGTTTAGAAATAGGTCTTTTTGCCCTCCAAAGTTCGCAAACACAGCCTATTCTAGTTTTTCAGGCCAGTTTTAGTATTTTTTGACTCCTCATATCAACTCAGAATTGAGTGATTCTTTTTGCATTGAAAAGCTTGAGTCAGTAGTATTTAACAAAAAAATTATCAGAAAATTGGCACAAACTTTCTAGAGGAAAGTTGGAGAGAGAGTTGTTACGTCTCCAACGTATCTATATTTTAATTGTTCCATGCTATTATATTATCTATTTTGGATGTTGTATGCATTAATATGCAATTTTATATTACCCAGTGCCAGTTTCTGTTTTTCCTTGTTTTTGAGTTTTATAGAAAATGAATATCAAACGGAGTCCAAACGGAATAAAACATTCACGATGATTTTTCTAGGACCAGAAGACACACGTGGGACTTGGAGATGAAGTCAGAGGAGTCCCGAGGCGGCCACAAGCCTCAGGGGCATACCGTAGGGGGGCAACCTGAGGGCTTGTGGGCCCCTGGGTGCTCCTCCAACCCTAATTATTGGCCTATAAATTCAGAAATATTCCCAAATGACCAGAAGCGTCTACCAAAATACTTTTCCGCCGCCGTAACGTAGTGTTCTCGTGAGATCCCATCTAGGGACCTTTTTCGGCACCCTGCCGGAGGGGGATTCGATCACGGAGGGCTTCTACATCAACCCTATTGCCCTTCCGATGAAGCGTGAGTAGTTTACCACAGACCTACAGGTCCATAGCTAGTAGCTACATGGCTTCTTCTCTCTCTTTGATCCTCAATACCATGTTCTCCTTGATGTTCTTGGAGATCTATCCGATGTAATACTTTTGCGGTGTGTTTGCCGAGATCCGATGAATTGTGGATTTATGATCAGTTTATCTATGAATGTTGTTTGAATCTTCTCTGATTCTTATATGCATGATTTGATATCTTTGTATTTCTCTTCGAATTATCGGTTTGGTTTGGCCAACTAGATTGGTTCTTCTTGCAATGGGAGAGGTGCTTAGTTTTGGGTTCAATCTTGCAATGTCCTCACCAAGTGACAAAGTAGGGGTAGCGAGGCACGTATTTGTGTTGTTGCCATCAAGGGTAAAAAGATGGGGTTTTCATCATATTGCTTGAGTTTATTCCTCTACATCATGTCATCTTGCTTAAGGCATTACTCTGTTCTTATGAACTTAATACTCTAGATGCATGCTGGATAGCGGCCGACGTGTGGAGTAATAGTAGTAGATGCAGAATCGTTTCGCTCTACTTGACGCAGACATGATGCCTATATTCATAATCATTGCCTTGGATATCGTCATAACTTTGCGCTTTTCTATCAATTGCTCGACAGTAATTTGTTCACCCACCGTATTATTTACCTTCAAGAGAGAAGCCTCTAGTGAAACCTATGGCCCAAACGGACGGAGTTAAGATTTCATGACCATGGTCGGCATGACAGCCCAAAGAAAGGAACCGATAGCGGGATTATTTTCTTTGGGAGATGTTTCTTACATCAAATAGTAATATAACATTCTCTCCGCATACCTTTGTTTATAAAACCATATGGCCGGATTGCCTTGTTTGCCGTAAACCTTTGCCCTTCTAAAGGCTTTATAAAGTAGGACAAACACTCCCCGGCCACTGGCCGAGGAGGTTGAAGTCGATGGTCGGTCAACAAGGTGTTGTACAATGCGGATCCGAGCATTCATGATGTAAAGTACTTGGATACATAGAATCATTACACATACAAATTGCAACTAAAATCCATTTACTGCAATCCATCTTTTAAACCCTTTGGGGCCTACCTTGGCGAGCTCAGATTTCGACCAACTCTAAGCTCCTTTAAGAGATCTTTATTCTCTCTCCGAGAAGTTTGTGTTAAACACAACAATTTTTTTTGTCAAACGGATATCGATCCTTAATTCGGCCAACCGTGCCCACATTAAGGCTCATGGGCTACTGGGCTTCGTGCTCATTATTTATAAATATCAAAGGGGTACATCGATCCCCTCATCTGGTGTTGCCACCCGACCAGTGTCTCGGGGGCTACTGCATTGCTTATTCAATGCAGAGAATTCAAAGTGCTTAGTGTTTGGCATGACCGAACTATGGGCAAGCACGTCTTCGGACAACAATAAGTACCATCTGGGACTTATCCGGTGTCAAGCTAATATATCATGGCGACTTCTCACAACCCTCTCTCAAGGGCCTGTCCGCCGATCATTATTTCTAATATATTACACTGCGTTTCTATTCCTACGTATGCTGTCGAGCTAGGAGTTGATCCTCAGGCCGATTTTGCAAATCGACCTGAGTCTCACGGGCTACTAGGATCAGCAGTTTTATGTTTTCCTTCAGGTGCATCTCGGGTTTTAGACTGATACACACCTTGAGGGCTACTGGATATACATATACTGGATATATGTCTCGGCAGAGAATAAATTGCACCAATTAAAAATATTCACAAAAAATCAGCCCGCGGTCAGGGTGGTGCACCACCTCGGAAGCAGTCCGACATAAAGCTCGGGCGCCAGTGGCTAGCTCCATACAGGGCATTTCCGGCATTAAGCTCGGCTGAATTCGTTCAATCTTTTAGAAGACCGAGGTAGTTTATGACATCTGGACGCTAACCATCGTTGGAGCTCGGAAGTGGTCCGGCATAAAGCTCAGATTCGAATGGCTCGTTCCATAGAGAACTTTTCAGCGTTAAACTCGGATAACCACCTTCAAACTTTTTCAAGCCAAGGTGATCTATGACACCTCGGATATAGTCCGGCATTGGAGCTCGGATATAGTCTGGCGTTGGTGCTTGGCTGCAAAAGATATCTCGAATGCAGTCCGGCGTTGGAGCTCGGATGCAAGAGGACACCGCCTCACGGGAACAACTTCAAATCCGAGGTGTGGCGTAAAAAAATAACAAGGCATTGATAAATGCCGAGAACTTAAAGGGGCTCCTCGGATACCCGACGTGTAAACTCTTCAGATTCACTTCGGCGATCCTCAAGATCGAAGATCAGATGATTTGTTGAACCAGTTTTCAAGACCGACAACAGTTCGGAAGAATCAAGGAGCGTCCCCAACTTGAAGACCGGTTCAGGGGGCTACTGACGGTGTCCTGGACTAGGGGGTACTCACCACGTTGTCTCCCGATCAGTTGGATTGGGCCGAGGACCCCCATGGCCGTTTACTCATGGGCCAGTTCGGAGAGCCGATGTACACACGAGGAAGATTCCGCAAGACTTGGTGATCAAGACAAGGACTCCTCTCCACCGGCGTATTCGACTAGGACTCTTGTTATCCTAGGCCTCTGGTACATTATATAAGCCGAGGCCAGGCTAGTCGATAGATCATCATGCCATTACTCATCATACCTCTAGGGTTTAGACCACAACATATGATCTCGAGGTAGATCAACTCTGTAATCATACACATTGAATACAATCAAAAGCAACATGTAGGGTATTATCTCTTCGAGAGAGCCCAAAGCTGGGTAAAATCCCGTGTCCATGTTACCATCGATCCTAAGACACGCAGCTTGGGACCCCCTACCCGAGATCTGCCGGTTTTGACACCGACACCCGGGTCTATTTTCCATTGTATATTTTCAGATCTATAAACCAAAAAACCCAAAAAGTATCTCGCTACAATTTATTTACTTTTACTTTGTTTTACATTTTATTAATCTTTTATATCTATCTCTATCAGATCTCACTTTTGCAAGTGACCGTGAAGGGATTGACAACCCCTTTATCATGTTGGGTGCAAGTGTTTTATTGTTTGTGTAGGTGCATAGATTAGAGACTTGTGTGTATCTCCTACTGGATTGATACCTTGGTTCTCAACTGAGGGAAATACTTATCTCTACTTTGTTGCATCATCCTTTCCTCTTCAAGGGAAAAACCAACGCAAGCTCAAGAAGTAGCAAGAGTTGTTGGTATATCCTGCTTGGCAGTTGTTTCTCATCATTATCTTTACTGCTATTGTGATCCTCACTTATATCTTGCTGTCCAGAGCTACTTCATATCCTTTACCGATGCTACACTGGTACACGTCGGTGCTATACAAACAATTTTAAACCCCTTTCCGCGACGGCATTCAGAACCGTCGCCTAGTGAGTGTGGGCGATTAGGAGGTCCTTCGCACACGACCCAGAAACTGTCGGGGATATGCCCTCCTGGCACACACGCTCGGCAAAATGAGGTCGTGTGCGACCGGTGAGCGAGCAAATACAATTATACGTACAGTAGTGCTAAAAAAATACAATTATACAGGCAAAATCATTTTCGGTCATAAGTTCATCCCACACAGTCAGTCCCCGCGAAATGTTTCTGTTCGTACATACATCCCAAACAGCCGCTGCAAGGAAAACGTTTCCGTTTGTAGGTACATCACACACAAATCCCCGTTAAATCGTTTGTGATGGCCTTCCCATCGCACACAATATTAATAATTTTATCATTTGCATTATTGAATGCATCACACATGGTGCGTAGAAGAAACTGTGTGCGTTGCCTTAGGTCATCGCCCACGGTATTTTCTCAATAACCGTTTGCAATAGCAAAAACCAATTAGCAGGCTCATCGCCCTATTATTAATAATCCATTTATTAATCTAATTGACATTTATATTAAACACATAATATATTTCATTCCCATATTAAGGAAGCAGGATCTCATAATTGAAATACATCAGAGTACAACATGATATAGCTTCAGCACTCAGCTACCCCATTACACAACTGCACCAGCAGCAAGTTTCACGTGCAACATCTAGAACCTTTCGAAATTAGCATCATAGACGGTACATAGACAAATGTATCTCATCGGGAAAACTGCTGAAGCGGAAGGCGAATATTGAGCATTCATTGATGTTGAAGGTCTTTGGAACTTTAGGCCAGTGCCTGTGGATGATTGACCGTCCATCCTTCGTCCTCTTCAGGAACACTTCAATATTGAACCGTGGGTATTGTATGAAAACCTTCCTCGCCTCTTGTCCATACAGGTGGTTTGAGAGGTAATCATCAGTGAACTGTTTTGGAAAGGCCTGAAAACAAGGATGTGCATAAATACCTTCTTTATATTGGAAATGGGGCAAAGGAATAAAAAAGACAAGGTATAATAGTATACAATAACAGAATGCAGCCACAACAATTGAACATCACATTGCAGAATTGAACCAAGAAGTTAACTAAACACCACAACAAATGAACCAACCGTTAACTGAGCACCACATTGCACAAATATAACAAACTCCTAATAGAAGACCAGACAGTTAACCAAACTAAGCATGCTTAACAACTTGGAAATATAGCAATTGTATTTGTTTCTCATGTATTTAGTACAACCAAATTTGATTTATTTCTCACATGGTATACAATAACAGAATGCAGCCACAACAATTGAATATCGCATTATAGAATTGAACCAAGCAGTTAACTAAACACCACAACAAATGAACCAACCGTTAACTGAGCACCGCATTGCACAAATATAGCATACTCCTAATAGAAGATCGGACAGTTAACCAAACCAAGCATGCTTAACAACTTGGAAATATAGCAATTGTATTTGTTTCTCATGTATTTAGTACAACCAAATTCGATTTATTCCTCACATGGTATACAATAACAGAATGCACACACAACAATTGAACATCGCATTGCAGAATTGAACCAAACAGTTAACTAAACACCACAACAAATGAACCAAACATTAACTGAGCACCACATTCCACAATATAACATACTCCTAATAGAAGATCAGACAGTTAACCAAACCAAGCATGCTTGACAACTTGGAAAATTGCACCCTAAAGAATTGAACATCACATTTGCAGAATTGAACTAAACAGTTAACTGAACACCACATTGCATGACATATAGAACATATACACTAGAGCAGAAGATTGCATGGTAAAAGTAGATAGCACAATTCACTAAAATTTGTTAAGGAAAGGCAGGAGCTAGCAAACTGAACCTGGGTCCTTATAGTGAGCTAATAAGATAAGCTACTCATTGTCGGAGCTATCGATGACGATTGGCTCCTTGGACATGGAAGAGGGCGAGGCCTCCGCATCGTGGATGCCCTCGTCAAAGTGGTGTGTTTCCTGAGCCGCTCCGGGCACCAACCTACTGGCTGTCGAGATGAGGTAAGCACGTGCACGCTGAGAAAACACCTCGTAGTCTTCATTGAAGGCACCGATGGTGGCCTCGAGAAAATGCCATGAACTGTCGTTTAAAGCAGCCAACTGCGTCGCGGAATCGGCGCGCGAGGAATCAACGGTGGTCTCGACGGCGAGGTGCTCCTCCAAGATTTGGTGGTAGGCACGAGTGGCAGCCATCGCGACCTCATCCGCGCGTGCGGCCACGATTTGCTTCTCTGCTGCCAAATGCTCCTTGAGATCCTGGCTATACTGCATGCACCATTGCTTAGGACGGTGCTTATTTGGTCGAGGGGTCAGTGATTTGGGTGGAATGTGTCGCACTCTTGCCGGCGGTCGGGGCATGTGGGATGTGGAAGGAGGAGGAGGACGGGGTTCGGGTGTGGATTACCTGCCTGGATAGGCGAAGCCGAGCAGCGTGAAGGAGGGTCGCCGGCGACGAGGCAGTGCTGCAAGCAAGGAGTGAAGGTTTCAACTTGGAAAGGAAGGCAGAAACTGGGGAAATGTGGCTTTTGGTAAGGGGGAGGGGGCAGGGAGGTAGATATTTCCGCGCAAGCCAAAAATTTTGAATCGCTTCAGCGAAAAAACTGGCGCGCAAAGTGTCATCAGACACGGCCCCTTATTCAGAGCGGGTTGTGGACTGTAGCCGATGAACCTTCTCGAGTAGGACATAGGCGTACTATACACCGACGGTTCTCCAGGATATTTTGTACTACATCTCACACGGTTGGTGATAATAAATTGTGTGGGGTCTATTTGATTTTTTATCTTGATTTGAATTACATAATAGGGTCACAGCTGCAAAGGATGGTGTTTGAATTGCTAGAACTTCTTGCTGTAGTGAACATGCAACTATAGGTGTGTCGTCAAAAAATTTGGAATTATTCATGGTTCGTTTGGACATTTTTATACGGTAACTTGGTTTTCTAGGAATTTCAGGTGCACAATTCAAAATTAAACCACATGCACATGCTCTCCGGTGCACCAAAATGGGTTGTAAAATGATATATGTGTCCATGGATTGATGCTTACGTCCCATTCAAGAAATGGGGATGAATTTCAAACACCACGGCACCTTGGCTCTCCGGCAAATGTTGAGGTGCTTTTTGTAATTCCAGTAAATACAAAACTCGTATGAAATTCATGAACCTTGGCATGCTATCATGGAACGACATCAAGATGCTGGGTTAAAAAAATGTTATCATATTTGGGCCAGGTTATGGTATAAGCTTCTCGCAAACCAGAGCTGTCGGATGTTGGGTTCCAGCAGACCCTTAAGGTTCGAACTCTGGGGTGCGCGCGGAGATCTTCCCCCTACCGATCCACGTCCGATTGCCTCGCGGGAATCTAAGCTAAACGATGAACAACACGAGGGACACAAGATTTATACTGGTTCGGGCCACCGTTGTGGTGTAATACCCTACTCCAGTGTGTGGTGTGGTGGATTGTCTCAGGGGCTGATGATGAACAGTACAAAGGATGAACACCCTCGCGAGAGGTGTTCTTGAGCTGGTGTGATGAACTACTTGGATGAGCTCGATCGCCTCTCTATCTGATGATGAGTCGATCTCCTCTCTCCCTCTTCTATGGTGGCTAGCCCTATTTATAGAGGCCCTGGTCCTCTTCCCAAATATTGAGCGGGAAGGGCGCCAACAACGACCATTTTTAAGGGGAACATCTAGTACAGGTTATCCTGACTAAAGTTGGTCTCTGGCTGCCAAAGGCACTGGCGATGACACCGTCTTGGGCTCCACGGTGACCTCCATCCTGCCACTCTGCTGGTCTTGGTCTTGTTTCACTGAAATGGCAACCTTTGCCTGATGCCTCGGTACTCCACGCATGTGCTTGCTCCCTTTGCACCAAAGAGGAAACAAGGACACTGCACAGGCCGGCGCCCGCCAGGCGCCCGCCTGGTCTCGATCATCATGGCTTGCATCACGGGGACCTTGCGAGGTACCCCTGCCTTGATCTCTCTGCCTCCTCGCGAGCCTACCTGGCAAGGCCGCTCCTGAGGAAGCCTCGTGTCGTCTGCCCCGCGAGGCTTGGCCCCTCGCGATGGTCTTGAGTCTTGCGTTGATGAAGATGGGCCGTACTGGCCACCACTCGAGCCACGCCGTAGGCTGCAGATAGGCAAGTCTGGGGACCCCCGTTCCCAGAACACCGACAGTAGCCCCTGGGCCCAACTCGGAGTTGGCTTAGCAGAGAAGCGAAGGGGCAAGTGCGGAGCGCCGCAGGCCCCATCAGCCCGCGGCCTTGGGCGCCGCGTGGCGGTTGATTGGACATGGGTGTCTCCGCTTTCCCACGCTGCCTCGTCAACTGCTCGACTTGACAAGTCCCTGCATGCAGAAATGAGTCATGATTACCTGAGATCGTGGAGGCCGGTGGTTGGCCTCCTCCAGTTATAAATGCGGGGGAGCGCAGGCCCCCGCTGCACAGCTTCCTCCTTGCTTCTTATTTCTCCCCATCCCAGTTGCCCATCACGTTCTATGGCCCCGCCGAAGAGGTCCTCGGCCGCGGAGAAGGGAAAGGCTCGCCGGGAAGGGCCTAACTCTCCCCCGCCCAAGCGCGACCGGGGTCGTCCCCGCAAGCATCCTGCGACTCCCGCAGCGGCTCCCCGCGGTCGCGGCTGCGATCTCCCGCGTGGCGATGGGTGCCTGGTGGGTGAGGGAAGGCGCGTCGTGACTGCGCGGCCTCCCAGGTCGCGCTTCCATTCGGCGGAGGTGCTGCCGGAGTTCATCGTGTGGTCGGTGGACCCAACCGGCAGCCGGCTCCAGCTTCCCCGCTTCTTTGTAGGCGAACTCCCGGCCGGCGCTCCTGGCGGCCTCTGGCTTCAAGCGGATGGTTGCTGCAGCAGGGCCTCCTGGGCCTTACTGGAGATCTCCATCGCCGGGAACGTGGCTCTAGCCCGCGGCTGGCAAACGTTTGCCAGCGCGCGCGGCCTGAGACGACGGTGCACCCTGCATTTCAAGTTCGACAGCGATGCCACCCTCTATGTGAGGGTGTTCGGAGAAGATGGCCGCCGCATCGGGTGTTGCCCCGAAGATGATGACGGCGGCCGGGTGCACGGCCTCGGCGATGGTCCAGATGAAGACGAAGGTGGGCGCGTGGCCGGCGGCATTTGCAGCTCGCCAAGCCTCGGCGGCTCCACTTCGGATGGCAGCTCCTCCAGGAGTGGCTGTGATCAGCTGATACGTCCATTTTGTATCATGCTTTTATATCAATATTTATTGCATTATAGGCAGTTATTACACATTATATCTCAATACTTATGGCTATTCTCTCTTATTTTACAAGGTTTACCATGAAGAGGGGGAATACCGGCAACTGGAATTCTGGCTGGAAAAGGAGCAAATGTTGGAAACCTATTCTGCACAACTCCAAAAGACATGAGACTCCACGAAACAACTTTTTGGAATTTATAAGAATTTATGGGCAAAAGAAATAGGCCAGGGGGCCCACACCCTGTCCAGGAGACAGGGGGGAGCGCCCCCCCCGTAGGGCGCGCCCCTATCTCCTGGGCCCCCTGGTGGGCCTCCGGCGTCCATCTTCTGCTATATGAAGGGTTTTGTCCTGGAAAAAATCGTGGGCAAGCTTACGGGACGAAACTCCGCCGCCACGAGGCGGAACCTTGGCGGAATCAATCGAGGGCTCTGGCGGAGCTGTTCTACCGGGGACACTTCCCTCCGGGAGGGGGAAATCATCACCAACGTCATCACCAACGATCCTCTCATCGGGAGGGGGTCAATCTCCATCAACATCTCACCAGCACCATTTCCTCTCAAAACCCTAGTTCATCTCTTGTATCCAATGTTGTATCAAAACCATAAATTGGTACTTGTGGGTTGCTAGTAGTGTTGATTACTCCTTGTAGTTGATGCTATTTGGTTTACTTGGTGGAAGATCATATGTTCAGATCCTTTATGCATATTATTACTCCTCTGATTATGAACATGAATATGCTTTGTGAGTAGTTACGTTTGTTCCTGAGGACATGGGTGAAGTCTTGCTATTATTAGTCATGTGAATTTGGTATTCGTTCGATATTTTGATGAGATGTATGTTGTCTTTCCTCTGGTGGTGTTATGTGAACGTCGACTACATGAAACTTCACCATTATTTGGGCCTAGAGGAAGGCATAGGGAAGTAATAAGTAGATGATGGGTTTCTAGAATGATATAAACTTAAACCCTAGTTTATGCGTTGCTTCGTTAGGGGTGATATGGACCCATATGTTTAATGCTGTGGTTAGGTTTACCTTAATACTCCTTTTTGTAGTTGCGGATGCTTGCAATAGGGGTTAATCATAAGTGGGATGCTTGTCCATGTTAGGGCAGTACCCAAGTGTCGGTCCACCCACATATCAAATTATCAAAGTACCGAACGTGAATCTTATGAACGTGATGAAAACTAGCTTGACGATAATTCCCAATGTGTCCTCGGGAGCTCCTTCTTCATTATTAGAATTTGTCCAGGCTTATCCTTTGCTACATAAAGGATTGGGCCACCTTGCTGCACTTTATTTACTTTATTTACTTTTTGCTCATTACTATTTATCTTATCACAAAACTATCTATGACCTACTATTTCAGTGCTTGCAGCGAAAACCTTACTGAAAACCGCTTATCATTTCCTTCTGCTCCTCGTTGGGTTCGACACTCTTACTTATCAAAAGGACTATGATAGATCCCCTATACTTGTGGGCCATCAAGACTCTTTTCTGGCGCCGTTGCCGGGGAGCGTAGCGCTCTTGGTGAGTGGAACTTGGTAAGGAAACATTTATATAGTGTGCTGAAATTTTCTGTTACTTGTCACTATGGAAAGTAATCCTTTGAGGGGCTTGTTTGGGGTATCTTCACCCCAACCAGAAGAGCAAAGAGATGCTCCTCAACCTACTGAACCTTATGAAAATATTCAATTTGAGATTCCTTCGGGTATGATAGAAAAACTGCTAGCTAATCCTTTTGCAGGAGACGGAACATTGCATCCCGACTTACACCTTATCTTTGTGGATGAAGTTTGTGGATTATTTAAGCTTGCAGGTATTCCCGATGATGTTGTCAAAAGGAAGGTCTTCCCTTTATCTTTGAAGGGAGATGCAATGACATGGTATAGGCTATGTGATGATACGAGATATTGGAATTATAAACGATTGAAGTTGGAATTTCACCAGAAGTTATATCCTATGCATCTTGTTCATCGTGATCATAATTACATATATAATTTTTGGCCTCGCGAAGGAGAAAGCATCACTCAAGCTTGGGGGAGGCTTAAGTCAATGTTGTATTCATGCCCCAATCATGAGCTCTCTCGGGAAATGATTATTCAGAATTTTTATGCTCGGCTTTCTCTTGATAATCGCAACCTGCTCGATACTTCCTGGGCTGGTTCCTATATGCTGAAGACTATTGATTTCAAATGGGACTTATTGGAAAGAATTAAATGCAACTCTGAAGATTGGGGTTCCGACGATGGTAAGGAGTCGGGTATGACACCTAAGTTCGATTGTGTTAAATCTTTTATGGATACCGATGCTTTTCGTGGATTTAGCTCTAAGTATGGACTTGACTTTGAGATAGTAGCTACTTTTTGTGAAACTTTTGCTACTCACGTTGATCTCCCTAAAGAGAAGTGGTTTAAATATAATCCTCCTGTTGAAGTTAAAGTAGTTGCACCCATTACAGTCGAAGAAAACACTATTACATATAGTGATCCTATTATTCCTACTTCTTATGTTGAAAAACCTCCTTTTTCCTGTTAGGATAAAAGATCATGTTAAAGCCTTGACTGTTGTTCGTAAGAGTAATACTAGGACCTATACACCTCCTGAGAAAATTAATGTTGAACCTGGTATTTCTATGATTAAAGATCTCTTAGATGAGGATTTAGATGGATATGTTATCTCTTTCTTGGGTGAAACTGCTAATATTGCTAGACCCAATACTAAGACACGTAGACCTGTTGTGGGCACGCCTGTTATTTCTGTTAAAATAGGAGATCATTGTTATCATGGTTTATGTGATATGGGTGCTAGTGCTAATGCAATACCTTATGATCTTTATAAACAAATTATGCACGATATTGCACCCGTTGAATTAGAAGACATTGATGTTACTATTAAGCTTGCTAATAGGGACAACATTAAACCTATTGGGATTGTTAGAGATGTTGAAGTCTTGTGTGGGAAGATTAAATACCCTGCTGATTTTCTTGTTCTTGGTTCCCCACAAGATGTGTTTTGTCCCATTATTTTTGTAGACCCTTCTTGAATACTGCTAGTGCTAAGATTAATTGTGAAAAGAATATTGTCACTGTTGGCATAGATGGTATGTCTCATGAGTTTAATTTCGCTAAGTTTAGTAGACAACCTCGTGAAAGGGAATCATCTAGCAAGGATGAAATTATTGGTCTTGCTTCCATTGCTGTTCCACCAACTGATCCGTTAGAACAATATTTGCTAGACCATGAAAACGATATGTTTATGAAGGAAAGGGAAGAAATAGATGAAGTGTTCCTTAACAGGAACCTATGCTGAAACATAACCTTCCCGTTGAAATTCTTGGGGATCCCCCTCCACCCAAGGGTGATCCCGTGTTTGAAGTCAAACCATTACCTGATAATCTTAAGTATGCTTATCTTGATGAAAAAGAAATATATCCTATTATTATTAGTGCTAACCTTTTAGAGAAAGAAGAAGAAAGATTATTGAAAACTCTGAAGAAGCACCGAGCTGCTATTGGATATACTCTGGATGATCTTAAGGGCATTAGTCCCACATTATGCCAACACAAAATCTCAGTGGAGAAAGATGCCAAACCAGTTAGAGATCCTCAAAGATGATTAAATCCCAAAATGAAGGAAGTGGTAAGAAAGGGGATACTAAAACTCCTTGAGGCAGGTATTATTTATCCCGTTGCTGATAGTGAATGGGTAAGCCCTGTCCATTGTGTCCCTAAAAAGGGAGGTATTACCGTTGTTCCTAATGATAAAGATGAATTGATCCCGCAAAGAATTATTACAGGCTATAGGATGGTAACTGATTTTCGTAAGTTGAATAAAGCTACTAAGAAAGATCATTACCCTTTACCTTTTATTGATCAAATGCTAGAAAGACTATCCAAACACACACATTTTTTGCTTTCTAGATGGTTATTCTGGTTTCTCACAGATACCTGTTTCAGCAAGGGATCAATCTAAAACTACTTTTACTTGCCCTTTTGGTACTTTTGCTTATAGACGTATGCCTTTTGGTTTATGTAATGCACCTGCTACCTTTCAAAGATGCATGATGGCTATATTTTCTGATTTTTGTGAAAAGATTTGTGAGGTATTCATGGATGACTTCTCCGTTTATGGATCCTCTTTTGATGATTGTTTGAGCAACCTTGATCGAGTTTTGCAGAGATGCGAAGACACTAGTCTCGTCCTGAATTGGGAAAAGTGTCACTTTATGGTTAATGAAGGCATTGTCTTGGGGCACAAGATCTCCGAGAGAGGTATTGAAGTTGATAAAGCCAAACTTGATGCTATTGGAAAGATGCCATGTCCTAAGGACATAAAAGGTATAAGAAGTTTCCTTGGTCATGCTGGCTTTTATAGGAGGTTCATTAAGGACTTTTCTAAAATCTCTAGGCCTCTGACTAATTTATTGCAAAAAGATATTCCTTTTGTCTTTGATGATGATTGTGTAGAAGCATTTGAAACACTTAAGAAAGCTTTGATCACTGCACCTTTTGTTCAGCCACCTGATTGGAACTTACCTTTTGAAATTATGTGCGATGCTAGTGATTATGCTGTAGGTGCTGTTTTAGGGCAAAGAGTCGATACGAAATTGAATGCTATCCATTATGCTAGCAAGACTCTTGACACTGCCCAGAGAAATTATGCTACCACTGAAAAAGAATTCTTAGCAGTTGTGTTTGCATGTGATAAGTTTAGACCTTATATTGTTGATTCCAAAGTTACTATTCACACTAATCATGCTGCTATTAAATATCTTATGGAAAAGAAAGATGCTAAGACTAGACTCATTAGATGGGTTCTTTTGCTCCAAGAATTTGACTTGCATATTATTGATAGAAAGGGAGCTGAGAACCCCGTGGCAGACAACTTGTCTAGGTTAGAGAATGTTCTTGATGACCCACTTCCTATTAATGATAGCTTTCCTGATGAACAATTAGCGGTTGTCAATGCTTCTCGTACTGCTCCTTGGTATGCTGATTATGCTAATTACATTGTTGCTAAATATATACCGCCTAGTTTCACATACCAGCAAAAGAAAAAGTTCTTTTATGATTTAAGACATTACTTCTGGGATGATCCACACCTTTATAAAGAAGGAGTAGATGGTATTATTAGACGTTGTGTGCCTGAGCATGAACAGGAACAAATCCTACGCAAGTGTCACTCTGAATCCTATGGAGGACACCACGCTAGAGACAGAACTACACACAAGGTACTACAATCTGGTTTTTATTGGCCTACTCTTTTCAAAGATGCTCGTAAGTTTGTCGTATCTTGTGATGAATGTCGAAGAATAGGTAACATTAGTAGACGTCAAGAAATGCCTATGAATTATTCTCTTGTTATTGAACTGTTTGATGTTTGGGGTTTTGATTATATGGGACCTTTTCCTGCCTCCAATGGTTATACACATATTTTAGTTGCTGTTGATTACGTTACTAAGTGGGTAGAAGCTATTCCAACTAGTAGTGCTGATCATAACACTTCTATTAAAATGCTTAAAGAAGTTATTTTTCCGAGGTTTGGAGTCCCCAGATATCTTATGACTGATGGTGGTTCACACTTTATTCATGGTGCTTTCCGTAAGATGCTTGCTAAGTATGATGTCAATCATAGAATCGCATCTCCTTATCACCCGCAGTCTAGTGGTCAAGTAGAGTTGAGCAATAGAGAGCTCAAATTAATTTTGCAAAAGGCTGTAAATAGATCTAGAAAGAATTGGTCCAAAAAACTTGATGATGCATTATGGGCGTATAGAACTGCATACAAAAATCCTATGGGTATGTCTCCATATAAGATGGTTTATGGAAAAGCATGTCATTTACCTCTTGAACTTGAACATAAAGCATATTGGGCTATTAAAGAGTTCAATTATGACTTCAAACTTGCCGGTGAGAAAAGGTTATTTGATATTAGCTCACTTGATGAATGGAGAACCCAAGCATATGAGAATGCCAAGCTTTTCAAAGAAAAGGTCAAACGCTGGCATGATAAGAGGATACAAAAGCGTGAGTTTAACGTAGGAGATTATGTGTTATGTTCAACTCTCGTTTAAGATTTTTTGCAGGAAAACTTCTCTCAAAATGGGAAGGTCCCTACGTTATCGAGGAGGTCTATCGTTTTGGTGCTATAAAAATCAACAACTTCGAAGGCACAAATCCGAGGGTGGTAAACGGTCAAAGAATTAAACATTATATTTCAGGTAATCCTATCAATGTTGAAACTAATATTATTGAAACCATAACCCCTGAGGAATACATAAGAGACACTTTCCGGAATGTTCCAGACTCCGAAAAGGCATAGGTACGTGGTACGGTAAGTAAACCGACTCCAAAATAACTCTCATGGCAATTTTTATCAGTTCTGGATTATTTAAGAATTTTAGGAAGAAAGAAGTTGTCCGAAAGGGACACGAGGCTCCCACGAGAGAGGAGGGCGCGCCCCCCCTATAGGGCGCCCCCTGTCTTGTGGGCACCTCGTGTGCCTCATGGACTCCGTTTTCTTGTATGTTACGTATTTTGGTCGGTAAAAATTCATTATATATACTCCCGAAGGTTTTGACCACCGTATCACGCAAATATCCTCTGTTTTCGTTTCGAGCTGTTTCTGTTTCAGATCTAGAGCATCATGTCGTCTCCAAGCGCTCCCAAGGACAAGTTTTTCGAGAGGGTTATTAACCCCTATCTTGCGGAGGTGCTGCATCACCCTTAAACCATTGAGATGCGTGAGGGGGTGTTGCACATCCGTGATGTGGAGGGACCAAGGCGTACCGGGAGCGTGGGGACAAAGCTCAAAGCTATGGAGCAAGAAGTTTTCAAGTGTCAAGGGATGGTGGAGCATGGACTCAACACCAACCAGATGATGATCACGGAGTTCACCAACAACCACAAGCTGGATGCCAAAGTCACTGGGGAGACCATCTTCAAGCTTCAAGAGAAGATCGAGCACCTCCAAGCCCAGATTTATGACCTGCAAAACCAGAACTGTGAGTATGAATATAGATTC
Source organism: Triticum timopheevii (assembly GCA_963921465.1). Classification (NCBI taxonomy): domain Eukaryota; kingdom Viridiplantae; phylum Streptophyta; class Magnoliopsida; order Poales; family Poaceae; genus Triticum; species Triticum timopheevii. Next base: position 277,006,372 of record OY997266.1, on the reverse strand, counting down.
AAAAGGATGAGTTTGGCTGCAGATTTAAGGATCCCGGAGACTCGATCATCCTTTTATGATGGAGATCCTATGCTTTGGAAGACGGACTACAAGCCTGCATCATCAACAACTCCCACTTCACCACCTCCGAAGAAATAATCACATGGGTATGGGCACTCCCCTTGGCAACTGCCAAGCTTGGGGGAGGTGCCCCGATATCGTATCACCATCACACTCCTATTTTTACCGCTTTATTTAGTTCGATCCTTTTAGTAGTATCTTGAGCTATTAGTTCGAAGTTTTGATATCAAGTAGTTTTGAGTTTTGCTTTGTGATCCCTTTATGTAATCGAGTCCGTGTGCTATCTATAATAAAGATTAGTGTTGAGTCAAGGGTTTGCCATGTTGCTATGATCTTGAGAAAGTAGAAAGAACAAAAGAGTTCATATTGATCTTATGGATAGTGATAACTTCACACATAGAAAGTATGAGGCATAAAAATTGTTGAGAGTTGATGAACGTAGCCTTGGTCATCGCTGCAATTAATAGGAAGTGATAAGGAAAGAGGGGTTCACATATAAATATATTATCTTGGACATCTTTTATGATTGTGAAGCACTCATTAAGTATGACATGCTAAAAGAGTTGACGTTGGACAAGGAAGACAACGTAATGGTTTATGTTTTCCGACACCTCAGTTAAAGTATATTGTCATTGACCTTCCAAACATGTTGAGCTTGCCTTTCCCCATCATGCTAGCCAAATTACTTGCACCAAGTAGAGATACTACTTGTGCTTCCAAATATCCTTAAACCCAGTTTTGCCATGAGAGTCCACCATACCTACCTATGGATTGAGTAAGATCCTTCAAGTAAGTTGTCATCGGTGCAAGCAATAAAAATTGCTCTCTAAATATGTATGACTTATTAGTGCAGAGAAAATAAGCTTTGTACGAACTTGTTGTGGAAGTAATAAAAGCGACAGATTGCATAATAAAGGTCCACATACAAGGGGCAATATAAAGTGACGTTCTTTTGCATTAAGATTTTCTGCATCAACCCTAAACGTGCATGACAACCTCTGCTTCCCTCTGCGAAGGGCCTATCTTTTACTTTATGTTTTACTTTATGCTTGAGTCAAGGTGATACTCACCTCTCCCTTTTTATTTTTATCCTTTGGCAAGCTCCTCGTGTTTGAAAGATCATGATACATATATCCAATTGGATGTAAGTTGGCATAGGCTATTATTGTTGACATCACCTAAAGGTGAATATGTTGGGAGGCAACACAATAAGCCCCTATCTTTCTCAGTGTCCGGCTGAAACTCTATAACCACAAGTATTGCATGAGTGTTAACACTTATAGGGGACTACAAGATAGTTGAGTATGTGAGCTTGCTGAAAAGCTCTATTATTGACTCTTTCTGATGTTGCGATACATTGGAATTGCTTCAATGACTGAGATTATAGTTTGTTAGTTCCCAATGAATTTTTTGAACCATACTTAACATTGTGAATTGCTTATTACTTGAACATAGGAAATCATATGACAAAATCCATATATATTGCTGTTATTAGGATGATCATGATGCCCTCATGTACGTATTTTATTTTTATCGACACCTCTATCTCTAAACATGTGGACATATTTTTCGATTTCGGCTTCTGCTTGAGGACAAGCGACGTCTACGCTCGGGGGAGTTGATACGTCCATTTTGCATCATGCTTTTATATCAATATTTATTGCATTATGGGCTGTTATTACACATTATATCTCAATACTTATGGCTATTCTCTCTTATTTTACAAGGTTTACCATGAAGAGGGGGAATGCCGGCAACTGGAATTCTGGCTGGAAAAGGAGCAAATGTTGGAAACCTATTCTGTACAACTCCAAAAGACCTAAGACTCCACGAAACAATTTTTTGGAATTTATAAGAATTTATGGGCAAAAGAAATAGGCCAGGGGCCCACACCCTGTCCAGGAGACAGAGGCGCGCCCCCCTGTAGGGCGCGCCCCTATCTCCTGGGCCCCCTGGTGGGCCTCCGACATCCATCTTCTGCTATATGAAGGGTTTTGTCCTGGAAAAAATCATGGGCAAGCTTATGGGACGAAACTCCGCCGCCATGAGGCGGAACCTTGGCGGAATCAATCGAGGGCTCTGGCGGAGCTGTTCTGCCGGGGACACTTCCCTCCGGGAGGGGGAAATCATCACCAACGTCATCACCAACGATCCTCTCATCGGGAAGGGGTCAATCTCCATCAACATCTTCACCAGCACCATCTCCTCTCAAAACCCTAGTTCATCTCTTGTATCCAATCTTGTATCAAAAACAAAACTTGGTACCTGTGGGTTGCTAGTTTTGTTGATTACTCCTTGTAGTTGATGCTATTTGGTTTACTTGGTGGAAGATCATATGTTCAAATCCTTTATGCATATTATTACTCCTTTGATTATGAACATGAATATGCTTTGTGAGTAGTTACGTTTGTTCCTGAGGACATGGGTGAAGTCTTGCTATTAGTAGTCATGTGAATTTGGTATTCGTTCGATATTTGGATGAGATGTATGTTGTCTTTCCTCTAGTGGTGTTATGTGAACGTCGACTACATGAAACTTCACCATTATTTGGGCCTAGAGGAAGGCATAGGGAAGTAATAAGTAGATGATGGGTTGCTAGAGTGACAGAAGCTTAAACCCTAGTTTATGCGTTGCTTCGTTAGGGGTGATATGGACCCATATGTTTAATGCTGTGGTTAGGTTTACCTTAATACTCCTTTTTGTAGTTGCAGATGCTTAATCATAAGTGGGATGCTTGTCCATGTTAGGGCAGTACCCAAGTGTCGTTCCACCCACATATCAAATTATCAAAGTACCGAACGCGAATCTTATGAATGTGATGAAAACTAGCTTGCCGATAGTTCCCAATGTGTCCTCGGTAGCTCCTTCTTCATTATTAGAATTTGTCCAGGCTTATCCTTTGCTACATAAAGGATTGTGCCACCTTGCTGCACTTTATTTACTTTATTTACTTTTTGCTCGTTACTATTTATCTTATCACAAAACTATCCATCACCTACTATTTTAGTTCTTGCAGAGAAAACCTTACTGAAAACCGCTTATCATTTCCTTCTGCTCCTCGTTGGGTTCGACACTCTTACTTATCGAAAGGACTACGATAGATCCCCTATACTTGTGGGTCATCATCAGCCACCGCGCCGTCGCGCTCGCCTTGAGGGAGGTAGCGGGTCAGCCCGTCGTCGCGCCTTGGTGAAGCATGAGGAGGGGTCTGACTGAGCTCCGGAGGCAGTACGAGCCCTCGCCGTGAGTCAGCGTTGGGCAAGCCGCATCTATTTTGTTTTCCTCCCTTTCCTGCACAAAGAGAGAGTAGTGTGGGGCCCCGTAGGGGCGTGCTGGACTGTTGCCGTTAACTATTATGCTATTTTTGTTATTCACGTGCTGTGTTTTGGTGCTGCGTGCTCGTGCATAGGAACTACTTAGCTCGGGGGGACTTGCCACAGTCTTTGCTTCTCGAGGCTGGGGCCTCATCGTGCACTCTGTGGCCTGCAAAATTTAGTCAGGAGAGGTAACTTCCGGTCTTGGTCATGAGGGCAATTGACCCAGGCCCTGTGTTCGCGTCGCGATGCCCGTGGGGCACGGACCGGGAGGAGTGCTCCTGCGGTGGACTTGGATAGAAAAGCCTCACAAGACTGGGCTAGAAAACACTCGCGAGGGCACCTGCGCAGCCCCCTCACGAGACTTGCGAAAGAGAAAACGAGTCAGGTAGGCGATAGAGACAAAGAATCACGGGTTGGGGATGGCAACAACACTAAAAGCAACTCCAATAAAATTTCAAATATGGACGACCAAGCCAACTGCAGAAAGCAAATGAAAAAGCCGCGTCCGGCACCTAATCTAGTCTTCGATGTCTTCTTACAAGTGCGGAGCTAAGTGCTGCCACTGGGCGTGGGCGGGAGCCCCCGAGGCCCGAGGGCGGCTCTCCAGAGACTCCGGGGCGTGTACAACCCCAACTCTCTATTACGTGAGAGTGTCACGGGCGGCAAGCTTCACAGACATTGGCCTTCTTCACAGGCTCCGGGCCTTTCTCGGGGCGATGAGCTTCATAGGCGTTGGCCTTCTTCACAGGCACCGGGCCTTTCTTGGTACTTCTAGCTTCACAGGCGCCGGGCCTTCTTTACATGCGATGGGCCTTTCTTCAAGGGTAGAACTTCCGGAGGTGCTAGATGTTCCATGCGTTCGAGATGGGCACCCCCTCCCGAGTCTCCAAGCGTGCGGCGCCTGGCCTGGAGACATGAACAACCTTGAAAGGGCCCTCCCACATGGGAGAGAGCTTATGCAGCCCTTACCTGGAGAGCACCCGCCTGAGCAAGAGGTCACCTACCTCAAGGGTCCTGGGGCGGATGTTGCGGCAGTGGTACCGTCGCAACGCCTGTTGGTATCTTGCCGCTTGGAGCGCAGCCTCCCGACAGTGTTCCTCCCCCAACACGAGATCCATCCCCCGCATGGCGTCCTGCTGTGCTTCGTCGAAAGCCAGGAGGCGCGGAGAGCGATGCCTGACCTCATGGGGGAGGACCATCTTAGCTCCGTAGACGAGGAAGAACGGGGTCTCGCCGGTCGACTTGGTAGCGGTTGTGCGGATGGACCACAGCACGGACTGAAGCTCGTCGTGCCAGCCCCTGCCGCAGGCCTCCAGCTTCTTCTTGAAGGTCTGGGTTTTGAGGCCTTTCAGGACCTCCGCGTTGGCGCGTTCAGCTTGGCCATTGCTCCGAGGGTGTGCCACTGAAGCGTAGCATATCTGCGTTCCAAGGTTAGCACAATATGTTTTGAAGAGATTGCTGGTGAACTGCGAACCGTTGTCGTTGATGATGTAATTAGGCACCCCAAATCGGATCACGAGGCCCTTGATGAACTTGACCGCTGAGCCAGCCGGGATGGTGCGGACAACTTCCACCTCTGCCCACTTTGTGAACTTGTCAATGGCGACGTAGAGGTAGCGGTAGCCCCCTGGCACCCGGGGAAACGGGCCCAGGATGTCCAGCCCCCAAACAGCGAACGACCATGAGAGGGGAATGGTCTGCAGGCCCTGAGCCGGCTGATGAATCTGCTTGGCGTGGAATTGACAGGCTTCACAAGCCTTCACCAGCTCGATCGCGTCGTTGAGTGCTGTTGGCCAATAGAACCCGCTGTGAAACGCCTTGCCGACGAGTGTTTGTGAAGACGAGTGGTGCCCACAGTCTCCACCGTGAATGTCCGCTAGCAACTCTTTCCCTTGCTCCCGGGTGATGCAATGCAGGGAAACATCATTCGGCCGCTTCCGATAGAGCTCTTCGTCTTGGATGCAGTAGGCCATGGCCTGCCGCGCCACGCGTTCCGCGTCCTCCTCCTTCTTTGGCAGGATCCCTTGCATCAGGTAATCTTTGAATTCCGCGGTCCAACTTCCCTCCTGAGGCTCCAGCGCCAGGAGTAGGCATGCTCCTGAGGTCGGGCCACAGGCCGGGGCTCCCGAGGCAGGCGGTTGAGGGAGATCCTCCCGAGGCTGCGCTGTGCTTGATAGTGATGGTGCTGCTGAAGGTTTGAAGAGTCGTTCCTCGAAGACGCCGGGCTCCTGAGTTAGCCGCCTGGACGCCCTCCTGGCGATGTCATTAGCCTCTTGATTGGTGCCACGAGGCACATGCTGCAACTCCAACCCCCAAAACTATTTCTCCATCCTGCGAACCTCCGCAAGATACGCTTCCATGTGTTCGTCCTTCGGCTCGTACACCTTGTTGGAGAAGTTGACGAGGAGTTGCGAATCGCCCTTGATGATGAGGCGCTTTACCCCCAGGGCGGCTGCAGCTTTCAAGCCTGCTATCAGGCCCTCGTATTCTGCTATGTTGTTGGAGACCTTCTCTCCATGCTGGAAACAGAGTTGCACTGCATAATAGAGCTTGTCCTGAGTGGGGGATATGAGTACTGCGCCAGCCCCCGCGCCATGTCGCGAGAACGCTCCGTCAAAGTACATGACCCAACCGTCCGGTGCTTCACTTCCTGGGGAAAGCGATGGATCCTCGCCCGCTTTGAGCCCTGGTGCCTCCGTCCATGCCGCCACGAAATCTGCGAGCGCGGCACCCTTGATGACCCTGGTCGTGCTGAATTCCAGCTGAAATGCTTGCAACTCGATGTTCCATTCAGCGACCCTTCCAGCTGAGTTGGGGCTCCTGAGCACCCTTTCCAAGGGATATGCCGTGACGACCCTGATGGGGTGACCTTGAAAGTAGTGCCGCAGCTTGCGTGAGGCCACTAGCAATGCAAGGAGGAGTTTTTGAGGCATGGGGTATCGCGCCCTCGCGTCCCGCAGCACCGTGCTAACAAAGTACACAGGATGCTCGACGAGGTTGAGGGTGCTGGTGTGGCCTGCGTCTTCCGGAGGTTGAGGCGCCTCCCGAGACGACGAAGCCCCCAGCGCTTGGTCACCTGGCGGGGCCTCCTCCGCCCTGGGTGCGTCCCCCTGCTGAGGCTGATCTCCATCTGCTGTGGGTGTGGTCTTCGCAAGGCTTTCTTGGCCTTGTTCCGCTTCGGCCGGGGCTGCGACTGACGCGGTCTTGGCCCGACGCTCCTCCCGTACCACCACCTGGGCTGCACTGGCAGAGTAGGGTGTGGCTGCAAGGTAGAGCACCAAGGGCTCCTGAGGGCGCGGAGCTACCATCACCGGAGGGCTGGTAAGGTACTTCTTGAGATCTTGAAATGCTTTGTCAGCCTGTTCAGTCCATTCGAACGGGCCCTTCTTCTTCATCAACTTGAAGAAGGGCAGTGCTCGCTCCCCCAGCTTGGAGATGAAGCGTCCCAACGCGGTTACTCGCCCAGTGAGCTTTTGCATTTCTCTAAGGGTCTTCGGCGGACTCATGTCTTCGACTGCCTTGACCTTCTCTGGGTTAGCCTCGATGCCCCTGTGGGACACGAGGAACCCCAAAAGCTTGCTTGAAGGGACTCCGAATACACACTTCTCCGGGTTGAGCCGCAAGTCCACTTCGCGAAGGCTCGCGAAGGTTTCTTCCAGGTCCTGTACCAAGGTCTTCGCCTCCTAAGACTTTACCACGGTGTCGTCGATGTAGGCCTCAGCATTTCTCCCGAGCTGCCGGCCTAGGGCGATGTGCATCAGTCCCTGAAAGGTCGCGCCTGCGTTGCGCAACCCAAACGGCATGCAGGTATAGCAGTAGACTCCGCACGGGGTCAGGAAGGCCGTTTTCTCCACATCTTCTACCGCCATCTTAATTTGGTGATAGCCTGAGAAGGCATCCAGAAAGCACATCATGTCGCACTCGGCGGTGGAATTGATGATCTGGTCGATGCGAGGGAGCGGGAATGGATCCTGAGGGCAGGCCTTTTTGAGGTTGGTGAAGTCGACGCACATGCGCTCGTTTCCCCCCTTTTTCGGCACAAAAACAGGGTTGGCCAGCCATTCAGGATAGCGAACTTCGCGAATGACGCCTACAACCTCCAACTTGCGGGTTTCTTGGACGATGAAAGCATGCTTCTCGGTGGACTGTCGCCTTGCCTTCTGCTTCACGGGGCACACATTGGGGCACACGTTCAAATGGTGCTCAATCACCTCTCTTGGGACCCCTGCTAGCTGATCAGGTTCCCATGCAAACACCTCCTTGTTCGCGCACAGGAACTTCACCAGGGCCTCGTCCTGCTCAGGGTCGAGATTGGCACCTATGGTGAAGGTGGCGCCAGAGGATCCATCTTCATCGACTGGAACTTGCTTGGTCTCCGCCTTGTCCTGGATAAATAGTTGCTTCTTCTTGGCCGGCGCAGCCCCCTTGGTCTCGAGGATGCCAGCGCTGGCGGGTTGCGCCACTGCGGCCGCCTTGAAAGCGAGCTTGAGCGCCTGTAGTGCGTCCCTCGTGTCTCCATACATGGTAAGGACGCCGCTGCTACCGGGCATCTTCATGAGGTTGTAGGCCGGGTGAGTCACCGCCATGAACTGGGCCAAGGCATGGTAGCCGAGGATGGCATTGTATGGGAGGCCGATGGGGGCGATGTCGTAGTCGACCAGCTCCGTGCGGAAGTTGTCGTGGGTGCCGAAGGTCATCGGGAGGCGGATCTGCCCTAGGGAGGCGGTTCGACGCCCAAGAAGGGCCTGCTGGGCTGGAGTCGCTCTAGCGGCACGTGGAGGAGGCTGAAGGCCTCCACCGAGAGCACATTGAGGCCGGCACCACCAGTCGATGAGGGTCCTGGTGACGGCCACCTGGCAGATGGTGGGGGTGCATAGCATCGGGAGTGCACCCGAACATGCGGTGTTGGAGGGGTGATCGTCCGAGCTGAAGGTCAAATCGGCCTTGGGTGCCACCCAGCCTGGGGGGGGCTTCTCGGCGCTTGAGGACGGCGCCAATCTGGCGAACGAACGGCTTGACGTGGTGGCTCGAAGGTGGCCCCTGCGATCCCCCCAGGAGAGCTGCGACGACCGGGGGCGCCGGCGCAGCATGATGGGCGAGGAAGAGGCTGCACAACTCCTCCCAGGAGGCCACAAAAGCCGCTGGCAGGTGGAGCAGCCACATGCGTGGGACGCCAGCGAGGGCCATGGGCAGCCAGTTAGCCATGACCCTGTTGTCGCCTCCAGCCTTGAGGACGGCTTCTTCATACGCTAGCAGGAAGGCCAGCGGATCGGCCGTGTCGTCGTAGCGCCGCGGCATGTCCGACATGAATTTGTTCAGCCACCGCACCTGTCGCAAGGCGGGGGCCAGGGCCCGGAGCCCCCTGGTCCCCGCGCCGGCGTCGAAAGCCAGAGCAGGCGGCACGTTGTCCGCCATGAGGGCGGAGCGCGGTGCTAATGGAGAATGGGTCGACGGAAGGGAGAGCTCCGGTGCACCCCTAGCTACCTGGCGCGCCAAATGTCAGATGTTGGGTTCCGGCAGACCCTTAAGGTTCAAACTCTGGGGTGCACGCTTAGATCTTCCCCCTACGGATCCACGTCCGATCGCCTCGCGAGAATCTAAGCTAAACGATGAAAAACACGATGGACACAAGATTTATACTGGTTCGGGCCAACGTTGTGGTGTAATACCCTACTCCAGTGTGTGGTGTGGTGGATTGCCTTAGGGGATGATGATGAACAGTACAAAGGATGAACAGCCTCGCAAGAGGTGTTCTTGAGCTGGTGCGATGAACTACTTGGATGAGCTCGATCGCCTCTGATGAGGACATCAATACCATTGTTACACCCACAGCCCCTACGGCTACATATACTGGACCAATTACTAGAGCTCGCGCACGCCAATTAAATTATCAGGTACTTTCGTTTCTTGGTAATGATTCTAATGTTCATGAGAATATGATGCTGCCTAATTTGGATACATTTGTTTTGCTTACAAATGAAGGGCCTAGCTTGGAGAAGGATGAACATTGGAGCAAGTACAAGCATGGAGATGATGGCATGCGCAAGGGGAACAAGAACGGAGTTACAAGTGATGATTTCAGGACTTTGAAGCCACCATAATGAGTGTATGAAGCCTTGGATGAAATATACAAGATGCCACGTCATAAATTTCGTTCAGAGGCTATTCTAGGTGCTGCATCGCCTTATTATTGGGCCAGGCCCATGTAATTTCGAAATACATAAGTATAGGCTATTTTTAGAGCCCGTATGTGTGGGGAAAAAAAGAGATAGGGTTAGTTTCGGACCCCTCCACCAAGGGCCACGAAATTCACCCCCTCTTCCTCCATATATACAGCCCTTAGGGCACCGTTTAGACTTTGGGTTTTGTTTAGATTAAAAGTTCGCCATAGCTGCAACATCGTGTACTTCATTTGTTTTCAACGACCAGACAAAGGCGTCACAGAACCCCACCTTGATCAATAAAGCTTTCATCTTATATTCGCAATATATAGATTGCAATATCAGTTTTTTGCTTGTTCTTCGTTTGCTCGCAGGAAACAGACCCTCGTGGTCAGGTTGATCATGCTCCGGCATGGTCAATAACCTCTCGGAGTTGGTTTAGCGATTGCTAAGGCGCGACGTCCTCGCACGTTCATAGTCGGATCGTCAAAGTCGACTTCCACCAAAGCGATATCCATCATCTCATCGAAAGATGGGACACCTTTGCCTCTATCAAGTGGTATCAGATTTCCAGGTTGCTCGGTGAGATTTTACAGTTTTTCGTAGTTTAGATCGAGTCGGTTCTTCATACCTACAGTCCACGAAAAAGCCACAAAAAAATTAGGGTTAGTTCATCATATCCGAACCAATCTGAGCCTTTGCATAATCTTTTTAGGGTTTTGCTTTGTTGAATTTGCGGTTGCATCTCGTGTCTATTTGCTAGTCTTAGCGTCTAGTGCTTTAGAGTTTCAAGTTCTGTCACAGTTTGTCACGCCGCCGCTGCACCATCTTCATCGTTGTTGCCATATACCTCCACCGCTGCCATATCCCACCAACGCTGCCTTATACCACCACCGCTGCCATATACCACCACCACTGCCATATTCCACCAATGCTGCCATATACCACCGATCCATATCCATATACCACCACCGCTATCATATACCACCACCGCTGCCATATCCTACCACCATATATCCACCACCAATCTGAGTTCTTTTCGTAGTAGGTTTGTTTCCGAGATCCATCTAATTTCCGATTCGTGTTTCCTTGCCTGAGTAGGATTTGGAGAAAAAAAAGAGTCTGGAGACCCCCGGGAAATTTTTAGGCCAAAATTTCGGCGACCGAAAATATTTTCCCTATCATATTTTGAGGTCCCCAGGAGTGTTTTGAGACATTCGCCATCATAGTGATTTTTTGTCGCACTTTTTCGTCGTCGCTGCCCTGATTTCCGAAAAAAATTATCAAAAAATTTCGTGCCCATCTTGTCAGTTTGACCTGGGAAGAGTTTTGAGACACTCGCCATTATAGTGATTTTTCGCAAAAAAAAGAGCAGCGCAAAAAAAGGGCGAATTTTTTTCCAGAGTGTGCTTTTCCCTTGTTTAAGTGCAGCGCCGTGATTTTGTTAGTGTTCTAGGCTCGCGTCTCTAGCACGGTCTAGCCTAGGACCAGCACAGTACCGTCGTTGAGCATTTATTCAACTTTGCATCTCTGAATTGATTATTGCTAATCCTTTTTGCTACCATATTATAAGCCTTCCCAGCTCCACATACATCTACGTCGTGTGTTTGACTCTCCCTGGTAATCGCTCTATCCAAGCTTTGAGAGTTTTGACTACAACGGTTGCCGATCACCGCCTGCTGCTGGGTAAGAACCGGTAAGAATTTGAGTTTTGCTTGACGGATTTGTGGCACCCACCACCAGTACTTGTTAGTAGTCTGTAGGATCATATTCTTGTGTGTTTATATTGCTGCTAACCATGCCAGGATCACAAGCTGACGAGATTGACTGGGAGAACTTAACGAACAAGGAGCTTCATGATAAGTTTCAGCAAATGATGACTGAACAGGTGCAAGATGTGCTGAACAATTTTGAAGAGGCCATGGAGAAGATCACTGGCCTTGAGAAGACGTTCGAAACAAAGCTCGATAACAGATTTAATGAATTGGTTGCGCGTCTTCCACCACCGGCTGCACCTGCCGCACCTCTGCAACAACAACAACAACAACGACTACCTCCACATTGCGAAACAACCCTCCATCGAGCAAGCAGTGTTCCTCTTCAGCCTGGCCAAACTGTTGGTGCTGCTGTTGATAATTCTATGGCTCCTGCTGCTGATGGGGAGGAGGATGATTATGCGGGAGATTACGAGGATGAGGTTGATCAAAATTAGAACTACGTGCAACCACCAGCACCACAACCACCAGGTCGTCCACATGCAAATAATGGTAATGTTAGGGCTCCCCCTCAGGTACGAGATCATGACCATCTCCCTAAACTGAAATTGAATATTCCACCATTTGAGGGTAGATATGTTCCTGATATATATCTTACTTGGGAGTTAGAAACTGAACAACGATTTACATGTTTACAATATCTTGAGGAGAGACATGTTCCTGCTGCTGTTTGTGCTTTCACTAGCTTTGCATGTGTTTGGTGGTCTGAACATTGTAGATTATATCCTATTCCAGCTACTTGGGCTGCTTTGAAAACCACTATGCGTACTCGTTGGGTTCCACCATATTATCAACGTGAATTGCTTCAAAAATTGCAGCGTTTGAGACAAGGAAAAAATTCTGTAGAAGAATATTATCAGGAATTACAAACTGGAATGATTAGATGTGGTATTGTTGAGGAGAATGAACCTATGCTTGCACATTTTATGGGTGGATTAAATAGAGAGATTCAGACCATTCTAGAGTATAAGGAGTATACTAATATCACTCGTTTATTCCATCTTGCTTGTAAAGCTGAACGTGAAGTGCAGGATCGACAAGCATTGGCGCGAACTAACTTTTCTGCAGGTCGACCTTCATCATGGACACCGCGTGCATCTTCTACTTCCAATGCACCAGCACCTTCCTTAGGTGCCACCTCCAGCCGTGATACAAGAAAGCAGGCACAACCACTACTATCTAGCAAGAGCACACCTGCTGGGCCTACACAAAGCTCTTCTTCTTCCATGGCATCAACTGGGCACACAAGTGATATTATTTGTCGTCGTTGTAAGGGAAGAGGTCATTATGCGAGAGAATACAAATCTCAGTGTGTGATGATTGCTACTGAGGATGGTGGGTATGAGTCTGCTAGTGACTATGATGAGGAGACGTTGGCTCTTATTACACGTGAAGAACACGGTGGAGATGATTCTGATCATGAGACGCAATACATGGCTCCTGAAGACGCTGATAGGTATGAATGTTTAGTTGCTCAACGTGTTTTGAGTGTGCAGGTTACACAAGCTGAGAAAAATCAGAGGCATAATTTGTTCCATACAAAGGGAGTTGTGAAGGAACGTTCTGTGCGCGTCATCATAGACGGAGGGAGCTGCAACAACTTGGCTAGCATGGAGATGGTGGAGAAGCTCTCTCTCACCACAAGACCACATCCACATCCTTACTACATCCAATGGTTCAACAACAGCGGCAAGGTTAAGGTAACACGTACTGTTCATGTGCATTTTAGTATCTCTACATATGCTGATTATGTTGATTGTGATGTGGTACCTATGCAAGCATGTTCCTTATTACTTGGTCGACCATGGCAATTCGATAAAAATTCTGTCCACCATGGTAGAAACAACCAGTATACTCTTGTTCATAAGGATAAAAATATTACTTTGCTTCCTATGACTCCTGATTCCATTTTGAAAGATGATATTAATAGAGCTAATAAAGCAAAACAGGAGAAGAGTAAGAGTGAAAATCAGATTGTGGCAAAATATTTTGAGCAACAAATGAAGCCTAATAATAAACCATCTAGTGTTGCTTCTGAAATTAAATTGAAAAGTGCATGTTTACTTGCCACTAAATCTGATATTGATGAGCTAGATTTTAGCAAATCTGTTTGCTATGCTTTTGTGTGCAAAGAGGCATTATTTTTATTCGAGGACTTGCCTTCGTCTTTGCCCCCTGCTGTCACTAACATTTTGCAGGAGTTCGCTGACGTCTTCCCACAAGACGTGCCACCGGGATTACCTCCTATTCGAGGGATTGAACATCAAATTGACTTAATTCCCGGTGCATCGCTACCCAACCGTTCACCATACCGTACCAATCCAGAGGAGACGAAGGAGATTATGCAACAAGTACAAGAGCTTCTCGACAAAGGTTATATACGCAAATCCCTTAGTCCTTGTGTTGTTCCTATTATTTTAGTGCCGAAAAAGGATGGTACATCGCGTATGTGTGTTGATTGGAGAGGCATTAATAATATTACTATTCGTTATCGTCATCCTATTCCTAGGCAAGATGATATGCTTGATGAATTGAGTGGCTCTACAATATTCTTCAAAGTTGATTTGCATCGTGGATACCATCAAATTCGTATGAAATTGGGGGATGAATGGAAAACAACATTTAAAACTAACTTTGGATTATATGAGTGGTTAGTCATGCCTTTTGGGTTAACTAATGCACCTAGTACTTTCATGAGATTAATGAACGAAATTTTACGTGCTTTCATTGGACGATTTGTGGTAGTTTACTTTGACGACGTATTTATTTATAGCAGAACTTTGGAGGAACATTTAGAACATTTACGTGCTGTTTTTATTGCTCTACGTGATGCACGTTTGTTTGGTAACCTTGGGAAGTGCACCTTTTGCACCAACCGAGTGTCTTTTCTTGGCTATGTTGTTACTCCACAGGGAATTGAAGTTGATAAAGCCAAGATTGAAGCTATTGAGAGTTGGCCGCAACCCAAAACGGTCACACAAGTGAGGAGTTTTCTTGGTCTTGTTGGATTCTATAGGCGTTTTGTGAGAGATTTCAGCACCATTACTACACCTCTCAATGAGCTTACAAAGAAGGATGTGCCTTTTGTTTGGGGTACCGCACAGGAAGAAGCCTTCACGGTATTGAAAGATAAGTTGACACATGCTCCTTTGCTCCAACTTCCTGATTTTAATAAGACTTTTGAGCTTGAATGTGATGCTAGTGGAATTGGGTTAGGAGGTGTGTTATTACAAGATGGCAAACCTGTTGCATATTTTTCTGAAAAATTGAGTGGGCCTAGTCTGAATTATTCTACTTGTGATAAAGAATTATATGCTCTTGTTCGGACTTTAGAGACATGGCAACATTATTTATGGCCCAAAGAATTTTTTATACATTCTGATCATGAATCTTTGAAACATATTAAAAGTCAAGCTAAACTAAATCGTAGACATGCTAAATGGGTTGAATTCATTGAGACTTTCCCTGATGTTATTAAACACAAGAAGGGTAAAGAAAATGTTATTGCTGATGCATTGTCTCGTCGCTATACTATGCTTTCACAACTTGACTTCAAAATATTTGGTTTGGAAACCATCAAAGATCAATATGTGCATGATGCTGATTTTAAAGATGTATTGCAGAATTGTAAAGAAGGGAGAACATGGAACAAGTTTGTCGTTAATGATGGATTTGTGTTTTGTGCTAACAAGCTATGCATTTCGGCTAGCTCTATTCATCTTTTGTTGTTGCAAGAGGCGCATGGAGGGGGATTAATGGGACACTTTGGTGTGAAGAAGACAGAGGACGTACTTGCTACACATTTCTTTTGGCCAAAGATGAGACGGGATGTTGAGGGTTTTATTGCTCGCTGCACTACATGTCAAAAAGCTAAGTCACGACTCAATCCTCATGGTTTATATATGCCTTTGCCTGTACCTAGTGTTCCTTGGGAGGATATATCTATGGACTTTGTTTTAGGTTTACCTCGAACAAAGAAGGGGAGAGATAGCATATTTGTTGTCGTGGATAGATTCTTGAAAATGGCACACTTTATACCATGTCATAAAAGCGATGATGCCGTTAATGTTGCTGATTTGTTCTTTCATTAAATTATTCGCTTGCATGGTGTGCCCAATACTATTGTTTCAGATCGTGATACTAAATTTCTTAGCCACTTTTGGAGATGTTTATGGGCTAAATTGGGTACTAAACTGCTTTTTAGTACTACTTGTCACCCCCAAACTGATGGACAAACTGAAGTAGTCAATAGAACATTGTCTACTATGCTTAGGGCTGTTTTGAAGAATAATAAGAAAATGTGGGAAGAATGCTTGCCTCATATTGAATTTGCTTATAATCGTTCATTGCATTCTACTACTAAGATGTGCCCTTTTGAAATTGTGTATGGTTTCCTACCTCGTGCACCTATTGATTTGTTGCCTCTTCCATCTTCGGAGAAGGTTAATTTTGATGCTAAACAACGTGCTGAATTGATTTTAAAAATGCATGAGTTAACTAAGGAAAACATTGAGTGTATGAATGCTAAATATAAACTTGCTGGAGATAAGGGTAGAAAACATCTTGTGTTTTCACCTGGAGATCTTGTTTGGTTACATTTGCGTAAGGATAGATTTCCTGATTTGCGCAAATCAAAGTTAATGCCACGTGCTGATGGTCCTTTTAAGGTGTTGAAGAAAATAAATGATAATGTATATAAACTTGAGCTTCCTGCAGATTTTGGGGTTAGTCCCACTTTTAACATTGCAGATTTGAAGCCTTATTTGGGTGAGGAAGATGAGCTTCTGTCGAGGACGACTTCATTTCAATAAGGGGAGGATGATGAGGACATCAATACCATTGTTACACCCACAGCCCCTACGGCTACATATACTGGACCAATTACTAGAGCTCGCGCATGCCAATTAAATTATCATGTACTTCCGTTTCTTGGTAATGATTCTAATGTTCATGAGAATATGATGCTGCCTAAATTGGATACATTTGTTTTGCTTACAAATGAAGGGCCTAGCTTGGAGAAGGATGAACATTGGAGCAAGAACAAGCATGGAGATGATGGCAGCGCAAGGGGAACAAGAACGGAGTTACAAGTGATGATTTCAGGACTTTGAAGCCACCATATTGAGTGCATGAAGCCTTGGACGAAATATACAATATGCCACTTCATAAATTTCGTCCAGAGGCTATTCTAGGTGCTGCATCACCTTATTATTGGGCCAGGCCCATGTAATTTCGAAATACATAAGTATATGCTATTTTTAGAGTCCGTATGTGTGGGGAGACAAGAGATAGGGTTAGTTTCGGACCCCTCCACCAAGGGCCACTAAATTCACCCCCTCTTCCTCCATTTATACAACCCTTAGGGCACCGTTTAGACTTTGGGTTTTGTTTAGATTAAAAGTTCACCATAGCTGCAACTTCACGTACTTCATTTGTGTTCAACGACCAGACAAAGGCATCACAGAACCCCACCTTGATCAATAAAGCTTTCATCTTATATTCGCAATATCCAGATTGCAATCTCAGTTTCTTGCTTGTTCTTCGTTTGCTCGCAGGAAACAAACCCTCCTGGTCAGGTTGATCGTGCTCCGGCGTGGTCAATAACCTCTCGGAGTTGGTTTAGCGATTGCTAAGGCGCGACGTCCTCGCACGTTCGTAGTCGGATCGTCAAAGTCGACTTCCACCAAAGCGATACCCACCATCTCATTGAAAGACAGGACACCTTTGCCTCTATCAGCCTCTCTATCTGATGATGACTCGATCTCCTCTCTCCCTCTTCTGTGGTGGCTAGCCTTATTTATAGAGGCCCTGGTCCTCTTCCCAAATATTGAGCGGGACGGGCGCCAACAACGGCCATTTTGAAGGGGAACATCTAGTACAGGTTATCCTGACTAAAGTTGGTCTTCGGCTGCCAAAGGCACTAGCGATGACGCCGTCTTGGGCTCCGTGGTGACCTCCATCCTGCCGTTCTGCTGGTCTTGGTCTTGTTGCACTGAAATGGCAACCTTTGCCTGATGCCTCGGTACTCCACGCATGTTCTTGCTCCCTTTGCACCAAAGAGGAAACAAGGACAATGCGCAGGCCGGCGCCCGCCTGGTCTCGATCGTCATGGTTTGCGTCACGGGCACCTCACGAGGTACCCCTGCCTTGATCTCTTCGCCTCCTCGCGAGCGTGGCTGGTGAGGCCGCTCCTGAGGAAGCCTCATGTCGTCCGCCCCGCGAGGCTTGGCCCCTCGCAAGGGTCTTGAGTCTTGCGTTGATGAAGATGGGTCGTACTGGGCCACCACTCGAGCCACGCCGCAGGCCGCAGGCAGGCAAGTCTGGGGACCCCCATTCCCAGAATGCCGACAAGAGCTTCTCTGACAACAAGCATGATGGTTTTGGTAGGGAACGTTTCACCTTTCTGGACAAAACGATATCCGTTGCATCTTCTCGATTTCAATTTTTTTCCTAGTGTCAACATAGAACAACAGGGGTGTTGTATCAATTTTTGGGATTTTTTGGGGTTCGCTTGGAAATTTTTATACATTAACTGAGTTTTCTATGCATTCATGTGCATAATTCAAATTTGAACTACATGCCCATGCTCTAATACATATAAATTAGTTGAAAATTCAAATCTGTGTCCTTGGTTGCATGCTTAATTAGGTCTCATGCAAGAAATCAGAATGAATGTCAAACACCCTGCCACCGTCACTCGGCCGCAAACATTGAGATATATACCTGGTTTTTAAATTGTAGCAAATCCAAAGCTCGTGTGAAATTCATGAAACTTGGCATGCTGTTATGGAGTGGCATCAACATACCGTGGTAAATTTTTTGTCCCATTTGGGGCAGGTTTGGGGATATGCTTCTCACAAACCAGAGCTTCTCACAACAACCCCGATGGTTTCGGTAGGGAACGTTTCACCTTTCTAGACGAAATGATATGCATCGCCTCTTCTTGATTTCAATTTTTTTTCCTAGTGTCAACATAGATCAATAGGGGTGTTTTGTCAATTTTTGGGATTTTGGGGGTTTGCTTGGACATTATTGTACATTAACTGAGTTTTCTATGCATTCATGTGCATAATTCAAATTTGAACTACATGCACACATATGCTCTAATGGATATAAATTGGTTGAAAATTTAAATCTGTGTCCTTGGTTGCGTGATTAATTAGGTCCCATGGAAGAAATGAGAATGAATGTCAAACACCCTGCCACCGTCACTCGGCCGCAAACATTGAGATATATACCTGGTTTTTAAATTATAGTAAATCCGAAGCTCATCTGAAATTCATGAAACTTGGCATGCTGTCATGGAGCGGCATCAACATGCCGTGGTAAATTTTTTGTCCCATTTGGGGCAGGTTTGGGGATATGCTTCTCACAAACCAGAGCTTCTCACAACAAGCCCGATGGTTTCGGTAGGGAACGTTTCACCTTTTTGGACGAAACGAGATGCATTGCCTCTTCCCGATTTCAAAATTTTCCCTAGTGTCAGCATAGAACAACAGGGGTGTTGTGTCAATTTTTGGGATTTTGGGGGGTTTGCTTGGACATTTTTATATATTAACTGAGTTTTCTATGCATTCATGTGCATAATTCAAATTTGAACTACATGCACACATATGCTCTAATGCATATAAATTGGTTGAAAATTCAAATCTGTGTCCGTGGTTGCATGCTTAATTAGGTCCCATGCAAGAAATGAGAATAAATGTGAAACACTGTGCCACCGTCCCTCGGCCGCAAACATTGAGATATATATACCTGGTTTTTAAATTCTAGTAAATCCAAAGCCCGTCTGAAATTCATGAAACTTGGCATGCTGTCATGGAGCGGCATCAACATGCCATGGTAAATTTTTGTCCCATTTGGGGCAGGTTTGGGGATATAGTTCTCACGAACCAGAGCTTCTCACAACAAGCCCGATGGTTTCGGTAGGGAACATTTCACCTTTCTGGACGAAACGATATGCATTGCCTCTTCTCGATTTCAATTTTTTCCTAGTGTCAACATAGAACAACATGGGTGTTGTGTCAATTTTTGGGATTTTTGGGGGTTCGCTTGGACATTTTTATACATTAACTGAGTTTTCTATGCATTCATGAGCATAATTCAAATTTGAACTATACATGCTGACATATGCTCTAATGTGTATAAATTGGTTGAAATTCAAATCTCTGTCCTTGGCTGCATGCTTAATTAGGTCCCATGCAAGAAATGAGAATGAATGTCGTCAAACACCCTGCCACCATCACTCGGCCACAAACATTGAGATACCTGGTTTTTAAATTCTAGTATAAATCCAAAGCTCGTGTGAAATTCATGAAACTTGGCATGCATGCTATCATGCATGGAGCGGCATCAACATGCCGTGGTAAAAAAGTTGCCCCATTTGGGGCAGGTTTGGGGATATGCTTCTCACAAACCAGAGCTTCCACAACAAGCCTGATGGTTTCGGTAGGGAACGTCCCACCTTTGGGGACAAAACGATATCCATTACCTCTTATTGCTTTGAAAAAAATTCTCGTGTCAACATAGAACAACAGGAGTGTTATGTCAATTTTTTGGATTTTTTGGGGTTCGTTTGGACATTTTTATGCATTAATTGAGTTTCTCAATGCATTTATGTGTATAATTCAAATTTTAACCATTCACGTGACGCCACGTGTCTTGGTTTTAATGGCTCTTGATCGCAAATGTTTTAGAAAGAACACCTGTATGCAAAGTGAGAGCAGGATTTGTGCATCTCTTCAACGCAAACGATTGTTTTGGATGACCCGTGTGCAACCACTTTACAAACAATTTGGTAAGATTTGCATCTATCATATTGGGTATGTTGACATTTGTCAAACTGGAAAGATTGACATTTGTTGATCTAGTAACATTGCCATTTGTCAACCTTGTAACACTGCGATTTGTCAAAATATGAAGCTAAAAATCACTAGCAGTATCTAATTTTTGCAACTAAAATTCAGTAATTAAGCATAGATGGAGGCGGGGAGGCGTGTTCAGCCGGGCGTGCAGCGGGCGGCGCGGTTCCTGATATGTCTTTAATGCAGACGAGGGAGAGGGTAGCCGTTCCCGAAATGTTGAACGGCCAATGATGCATCCTCCTTCAATAAGCATCATGAATGCATGAGGGAAGTAATGGGAGGAGGACCGGAAAAAGAGGCAGCACGATGTGAATGCAAAGCAGTTTGCACTCATATAAAGGCGCCCCTCCATTCCAATGCATCTACCACATCGTACGCACCTAAGCATTTGCCTAAGCACCTACACTAAGCGCAAAAGTGCTCACTCCAGACCCATGGCAGCGATGCACGCGAGCGGCTAGCGGCTGTGCCAGACGGTCCATGATGCCGGCCTACACATGGCACCGAGGATCGTCTCCAGACGGTGTTGGCGACTGGCTAGTGGATGGCCGCCGTCGACGCCAGCTACGACTCTTAGTTGGACCAGATGATCGTTGCCACCACCAACAAGACATCGCCGTACTCCTCCAGCCCGCGCGTCCGGGCTCCTCATTGCCTACCACCCTAATCGGCCTCTAGGTCGGAACCTCTTTCAAGCATTGGTGGCCCTACGACTACCCGCCGACGCCACGAAGAATGTCCACCTGGAGGTCGCGCTCGCCGTGAGGCACCTCGCCCTGCGAGAATTCGTCGACCTACACATCCACGTGTACGAGCAAATCATGTACATAGGTATCTACAAGGCCAGTGAGGACGCTATGACGTTGGCCTTCTTCAACCGGCTGGAAGCCTTGGATGCCTTTGCTGAGAAGCACCTTGACCTCGCCACAAAAGCCGCCGCTCCTTAGCCGTCGTTTGATGGCCCGACGCACTGAGTTGAGGAGGAGGAGGTCGTACGTTGATGGATGCATCTTTCTTCTTGCCTCCTTAATTCTTATTGTGCTATTGCATTCTCGTTCCAGTGAATACAAACATGTGTGAGGCGTTGAGGCGACCACGGAGCGCTCTGCTCGCGTCCCTCCGCGCGCGCTCTGCCAGCGGTTGGGCCTGCACATGATCACGTCGGGGGCCCCATATGCAAGCGGTTGCACCGCGTGCGTTGGCATGCGATGCAGTTATGTGCGGCACGATGGAGTTACGTGCTGCGAATTAGAACTGCCATCAGGACGTGCCGTCCGGCCTCCCCTTTAATTCCCGCGGCCATTATAGCCTTAGTCTCTTCAACCTTTCGATCGCGCCCCACAACACAACAAGCACACCCACGATGACACATAGAGAGGGGATGTCTAGCGGCGCTCCAATGGAGTTCGGCGAGCATAAAGTGGAGACCCACGCGAGGGAGACGGATCTGTCAGTGGTGTACACCATCGACCCGGCCGTGGTGGACGACTACATCAACACCGTTGAGCAGTTGCTTGCTGGAGAGAAGTACAAGGCGGTCGGCATCGACCTCCAGTACATCGACGGTAGTCCCGGCATAGATCAGAAGGTTGCTGTTGCCCAGTTGTGTGTGCGCCATCATGTCCTCATCTACCACTACTACATGGCCAGAGAGCCTTGCGACCGTTTCAACAGGTTTGTCAATAGCACCGACTACAAGTTCACCATGGTGGAAACCACCGACGATGTAAAAGCGCTCAGTGTTACGGGCTTGGCCTGCGAGAACCTTGTCGAAATCCATGACCACTATAGGGTCTGGGGCATCATGAAGAAGGACTCCTTGGTCGAACTCGCCTCGGCCATCATCGACCCCTACTACGAAAAGATGAAGCAGGATGCCCAGAGAACAAGTGCCGTATCCTGGCACAGGGCCTAGATGTGGCGACTGGATGAACCTCACCTCATGTTCGCGGCCAAGAGCGTGTACACATGCTTCGAGATGCACAGGCGTATCGTTAACATGAGGAAGTGCCTCATTACCCAAATCGACAAGCCCAGATCGAGCCACAAGCAGAGCAAGCGTCACAAGAAGTAGATGACGATCAGATGATCGTTTATATTAGTTAATCATGCATGTAATATATAGTTTACTTTTTTGATGTGTGGAAGTGTCATGTGTGTAGTAGCCACCTATGAAATTATGCATGTAATAGTTTACTTTGGTGTGTGCAAATGCCATGGTTGTAGTAGCCACCTATGTAATTGGATCTTTAATTTGGTTAATCATGCATGTAATATATATGTTGTTGTTCTGTATGTAATCCCATCGCACAACACACACGTCTTATTAGCAGCAATCGTCCGTTTTATTATCGGTCTTTGCACACATTTCTGATTACAAACCTGTTTGCCGCGTATCACACACACCTTGTTATATTGAACCGTTTATGTTCTCTTGTCTCAACACAAACAGTTCATCCGCGTGAACCGCATGCCGTATATCGCACACACCTTGATTTGGGTGACCGTTTCTTTTGTGTTGCTTAATCACAAACAGTTCATCCTAGTGGACCGTATGCTATTTATCGCACACACCTTCATCTGGCTGCCCGTTTCTTTTGTTGCTCCTCATCGCAAACGGTTAATTGCACTGAACCGTATGCCATACATCACACACGGAACTAAAATCTGAACCATGTTTGATGCATCCGTCATTGCAAACGTTTTGCACCTTTCTTCACGGTTTTTTTACACCACCATTTGCGATTAATGCATCGAACACAGTTTCGTCAAAGGGTCTCTGATCGTAGTGTCGCGTTAGCAGCATCCTATAGTAGTGCTAGTTATGCTAGTCGTGACCTCATTAGTGTTATAGGCTCGCGTCTTTAGTCCGGTCTAGCCTAGGACCAACATAGTACCGTCTTTCAGCGTTTATTTAATATTGCATCTCTGAATTGATTGTTGCTAATCTTTTGCTACCAAATATTTAAGCCTTTCAAGCACCACAGATTTCTACACCGTGTATACGTACGTTCCCCTAGTAATCACTTTACTCAATCTTCGAAGTTATTTGACACTGTTGGTTGCCTGTCACCACCTGCTACATGGTAAGAACTTGTAAGATATTGATATTTGCTTTACTTTGAGTCCTTTACCACGACATCCTAGTAGTTCATAGGAACATTATTCTCAAATTTTGTTTGTTGTTTCTACTAATCATGACAGGTTCCGGAGATAGAAGTGCTTGGACGATGGATACATCTTCACCATCACGAGAGGAGGGACAACACACACAAGCACATGGTCAAGTTATCTATTTACCGTCATATGGGGGTAGATTTAATCCCACTGTTTATCTAGCTTGGGAGCTTGAAGTAGAACAAGTTTCCAGTCACCATGATTTTTCTAAACTTGAGAGAGTACGAGCTGCTACTGGAGCATTTACTGGTTTTTCTACGGTTTGGTAGAGTGTACATTGTAAGAAAAACGTTGATAACCAACCCACAACTTGGAAAGATTTGAAATCTGTAATGAGACAACAATTTTTCCTCCTTACTATCGTCGTGAATTGCTTCGCATATTGGAACAATTAAAACTAGGCAGTAACACTGTTCATGCTTACTACAAAGAGTTCAAATCTTATATGCATCATTGTGACACAGAAGAATCTAAGGATGATACAGTGAATAGATTTTTTGGTGGTTTGAACCATGATATTCACGCAAGATTTCAGTATATTCCTCGTTGCATTACTGGTATGTATGTTCATGCTAGTACCTTTGAGAGACAGATACATGAGGATGCATTGGGTGACTACAACCAACAACTATTCTAGTTCATGCTCACCACCACCGGTTGGTTCCTCCACCATTGCACATACTAGAGCAGCCACACCTCAGATTATGAGCACGACATCATCTCAAGTGTATGGTACATTGTCATCGTTCGTACCTACATCAGCTATGTCTCGACAAGGTAACATTAAAGGTATTGATGATATAGCTTCACATGAGAATGATGCATGCCTAGTTAACTTGAATACATCATGTGTTGAGTTACCTATTGATTTGAGCACACCACCTATTTTAGAGAATCGTTTTACTGTCATGAATGCGTCATGTGATCAAACAGCCGAAATGCCAACAATTTTGAGTGCACCCATTGAATTAATTGTTGATGCAAAAGAACCACTGTTTAATCATTTTGGTATGACCTCTAATCTTTCTGTTGATTCTGTGTCAAATGACTTATTGCATGTTTGCTTATTTAAGCATGTTGTAGCATGTAAATTTGATGCAAGTAAGGTTTATTCACCAATGTTGGGATGGTTTAATGATGAACATTGTCAATCTTTCGATATGAATAAGAGCTCGACTTATATGTGCAAACTGAGTTGCAATATTTTCATACCTTCTACTTCTTGTGATAATATTTTGGCTTTATATTTTATGAACTATGAAAGTTACTCATGTATACATGTGCCATATGTGCAAAAACTAAGGAAAGTAAAATGGATGGCATATACATATACAACATGTACACCTTGTCTCTTTTGTTAGGCACATTTCAGATTAAGCAACGCCAATGACGACTTTGTTTTCAAGAAGGGGAGGATGATGAGGACATGACTACCTTGGATACGACCAAAAATATTGCATACATGCATATTTGTGAGGTGTATGGGACATTTGTACAATCCACATATGAAGATAAGGGAAAAAGAGAAGTTTTGGTGCTATTCAACCAAGAGAAGATGGTGTCCTAGTCTCTCACGTTCTGGACTCAGATTCGGACTGCACAGACATACCTGACTCAAAACGTCAAGATCTCCTTCATCCAGACTCCGAATTGGGTGATTCTTTTTTGTTGGAAAGTAGATTTCGTGCTTTTCCAACCAATTGGTTTCACCTTCAAATTCATCCGTAGAGTTGATATATTGAAGAAATAATATGAGGCTGCAGCAAAATTCAAGTCACAGTACAAGTCCAAAGGTGTTGCATCACCTCCACTTGGGCCCATGGGCCTTGTACGACCTACGGTTAGTTTTAGGCTAACTTGGGGCGTCCTCCCACCACCTTGGCCGCCACCCTTGCTCCTATATAAGTAGATCAATCTAGTAGCATTTTTCTTGGGATTTGTTTAGTTAAAAGTTATCCAATGCAACTTCATGTACTTCGTTTGTGTCCAATGAACAGACCAAGACCGCTTTCGGATCCCCACCTGTTCGCACATGAACATGTCACCGTGTACCCTCGACCCCGGGGGTGATGCATCGCAGCTCACGTCGAAGGAGACCCGGCCGGAAGCGCGGTACGCAGGCAATCCGGCGGGTGCTTTTGAGGACCTGATACCCCACACGCCCGGGAGGGACCCTGTCAGGACGCGTGGCGACCATGGGCTGCCCTAGGTCGACCTGATCGCCCCTAGGGCCTCAAGGTCCGCCGCATTGCTGATACGTCTCCAACGTATCTATAATTTATGATGCATTCATGCTATATTATTATGTGTTTTGAATGATTACGGGCTTTATTATACACTTTTATATTACTTTTGGGATTAACCTACTAACCGGAGGCCCAGCCCATATTGCTGTTTTATTGCCTGCTTTAGTATTTCGAAGAAAAGGAATGTCAAACGGAGTCCAAACGGAATGAAACCTTCGGGAGCGTGATTTTTGGAAAGGATATGATCCGGGAGACTTGGAGTTCAAGCTAGGGAAGGTTCAAGGAATCCAGGAGATAGGAGGGAGCGCCCACCCCCCTGGGCGCGCCCCCTGTCTCCTGGGCCCCTTGAGGCTCCCCAGACCGACTTCTTTCACCTATATAAGTCCATGTAGCCTAAAAACATTGATGACGAAGATAGATCGGGAGTTCCGCTGCCGCAAGCCTCTGTAGCCACCAAAAACCTCTCAGGAGCCCGTTCCGGCACCCTGCCGGAGGGGGGATCCCTCACCGGTGGTCATCTTCATCATCCCGGTGCTCTCCATGACGAGGGAGTAGTTCACCCTCGGGGCTGAGGGTATGTACCAGTAGCTATGTGTTTGATCTCTCTCTCTCGTGTTCTCTCTATGGCACGATCTTGATGTATCGCGAGCTTTGCTATTATAGTTGGATCTTATGATGTTTCTCCCCCTCTACTCTCTTTTAATGGATTGAGTTTTCCCTTTGAAGTTATCTTATCGGATTGAGTCTTTAAGGATTTGAGAGCACTTGATGTATGTCTTGCCGTGCTTATCTGTGGTGACAATGGGATATTCACGTGATCCACTTGATGTATGTTTTAGTGATCAACTTGCGGGTTCCACCCATGAACCTATGCATAGGGGTTGGCACACGTTTCCGTCTTGACTCTCCGGTAGAAACTTTGGGGCACTCTTTGAAGTACTTTGTGTTGGTTGAATAGATGAATCTGAGATTGTGTGATGCATATCGTATAATCATGCCCACGGATACTTGAGGTGACAATGGAGTATCTAGGTGACATTAGGGTTTTGGTTGATTTGTGTCTTAAGGTGTTATTCTAGTATGAACTCTATGATAGATTGAACGGAAAGAATAGCTTCATGTTATTTTACTACGGACTCTTGAATAGATAGAACAGAAAGGATAACTTGAGGTGGTTTCGTACCCTACCATAATCTCTTCGTTTGTTCTCCGCTATTAGTGGCTTTGCAGTGACTCTTTGTTGCATGTTGAGGGATTGTTATATGATCTATCTATGTTATTATTGTTGAGAGAACTTGCACTAGTGAAAGTATGAACCCTATGCCTTGTTTCCTAGCATTGCAATACCGTTTACGCTCACTTTTATCATTAGCTAGCTTGCTGTTTTTATATTTTCAGATTACAAAAACCTTTATCTATCATCCATATTGCACTTGTATCACCATCTCTTCGCTGAACTAGTGCACCTATACAATTTACCATTGTATTGGGTGTGTTGGGGACACAAGAGACTTTTTGTTATTTGGTTGTAGGGTTGTTTGAGAGAGACCATCTTCATCCTACGCCTCCCACGGATTGATAAACCTTAGGTCATCCACTTGAGGGAAATTTGCTACTGTCCTACAAACCTCTGCACTTGGAGGCCCAACAACATCTACAATAAGAAGGTTGTGTAGTAGACATCAAGCTCTTTCCTGGCGCCGTTGCCGGGGAGGCTAGGTAAGCGGCACCCACACCCCGTCAACTAAGCTCTTTTCTGGCACCGTTGCCGGGGAGGTGAGTGCTTGAAGGTATATCTTTAGATCTTGCAATCGAATCTTTTTGTTTCTTGTTTTATCACTAGTTTAGTCTATAAAGAAAACTAAAAAATGGAATTGAGTTTGTCTCATACGCTTCATCTTTTTAATATCTTTCGTGAGTATGATGAAAAGGAAAATTGTGCTCAAGTGCTAGAAGAAGAATGCATTAAAATGTTTGGTATTAGATCTTTGTATGATAAGCATGATTGCAATGTTGTTAGTATGAATTCTTTGAATACCCATGATGTTAATGATATGCAAAGCCACAAGCCTGGGGATGCTATGTTTGATGAAGATGATATTTTTTGTCCCCCAAGTTTTGATGAGCAAATTTATTATGATTAAAGCATGCCTCCTATTTATGATGATTATATTGATGAAAGTGGGTTTGGAAGAGTGTCAACTTTAGGAAGTAGTGATTCCACTATTTTGGAGGATATTGAATCTTATTGTGATGAACATGAAAGTGGATTTGGAAGAGTGTCAACTTTATTTAGTGATGATTCCACTATTTCAGAAGAGGTTCCAATTGATTATGAGAACAAAGTTGCTATCTATGATGATTATTGTGATGATTTGTATGCTATTAAGAATAATGATAACCATGAAACTTGTCATCATGATTTTAGTTTTCAATTGGATTATGCCTCACATGATAATTATTTTGTTGAGTTTGCTCCCAGTACTATTGATGAGAAGAATTATGCTTATGTGGAGAGTAGTACATTTTCTATGCTTGTAGATCATGAAAAGAATGCTTTAGGTGCTAGTTATATTGTTGAATTCATTCATGATGCTACTGAAAATCATTATGAGGGAGGAACATATGCTTATAGGAATTGCAATAACATCAAGTTTCCTCCCTATGTGCTTAAAATCTTGAAGCTATGCTTGTTTTACCTTCCCATGCTAGTTGATTGTTGTTACCATAAGTTGTTAGTTCACAAAATCCCTATGCATAGGAAGTGGGTTAGGCTTAAATGTGCTAGTCATATGCTTCATGATGCTCCCATTATGTTTCAATTCATATCTTTTAGGTGAGCATCATTGTCATTATCATGCCTAGCTAGAAAGGCATTAAAGAAAAGCGCTTGTTGGGAGACAACCCAATATTTATCCTTACTGTTTTTGTGTGTTCACATGATTATGCTACTCTAGTAATCATGTTTTATAGCTTTTGTTTCAATAAAGTGCCAAGTAATACCTTTAGGATAGCTTACGGTGATAGTTGTGTTGATCCTGCTGAGAATTAGAAACTTTTGCACCCAGTAAATTAGTTTTGTTAATTCACAGAAACGTGGTTCTGATCTGATTCTTTTTGATCTGGATTGGTACACAACTTTCTTAGGACTTCATAATTTGGTAGGATTTTTGGTGTTCCAGAAGTATACGTTTGATACAAATTACTACAGACTGTTCTGTTTTTGACAGATTCTGTTTTCTATGTTTTGTTTGCTTATTTTAATCAATCTATGAGTAGTATCGGAGGGTACGAACCATAGATAAGTTTGAATACAGTAGATATTACACCAATATGAATTCATAATGAGTTCATTATAGTACCTAAGTGGTTGTTTTAATTTCTTATAGTAACGGAGCTTACGAGTTTTCTATTGAGTTTTGTGTTGTGAAGTTTTAAATTTTGGGTAAAGATTCGATGGACTATGGAATAAGGAGTGGCAAGAGCCTAAGCTTGGGGATGCCCAAGGCACCCCAAGGCAATATTCAAGGACAACCAAGAGCCTAAGCTTGGGGATGCCCCGGATGGCATCCCCTCTTTCGTCTTTGTTCATCGGTAACTTTACTTGGAGCTGTATTTTTATTCACCACATGATATGTGTTTTGCTTGGAGCATCATTTTATTTTGTTAGTATTTGTTTGCTGTCATGTAGAATAATGTTTTTCATCTTGATTTTCAATAAAAATGTCAAGGATAGCCTTTACCATGCTTATTTTGCTAGTATACATGTTGCTGTTTGAAAACAGAAAGTTTACCGCTGTTCCAAAAATTCCCTAGAATAGTCAGAGAATGATATAATGTTGAAACTTTTTGCATATTGAGATATGATAAATCTTCTACAGCATAGTATTTTTCTCATAATTTTTAAAGTTAGGGAAGTATGATGACTCTTGCATTCTTTACAGACTATACTGTTTTGGCAGATTGCTGTTATGTTTGTGTTGTTTGCATATGTTTGCTTGTTTAATGATTCTATTTGAGGATAGGAGTATTAAATATGCAGAGGCATTTATTATGCAGTGTTGAATAATAATTTTAGTGATTTGTTACAGTAGAAAATGATAAGGTTTTGCATTGGTTTATACTAACCTATCTCACGAGTTCTTGTTGAGTTTGGTGTGAATGAAGCTTTTTGATAAAAAGAGAAACCATGATATGAGAGGAATTAAGGAGACACAAAAGCTCAAGCATGGGGATGCCCAAGGCACCCCAAGATAATATTTCAAGAAATCTCAAGCATCTAAGCTTGGGGATGCCCCGTGAGGCATCCCGCCTTTCTTCTTCAACCACTATCGGTTAGTATCGGTTGAGCCTAAGTTTTTGCTTCTTCACATGAGTTGTGCTATCCTTGCAATGTCATTTTATTTTGCTTTGCTTGCTGTTTGAATACAATACCAATATCTGAAATTCTTTAATGAGAGAAAGTCTTCACATGGTTACATAATTATTTAGCTACTCATTGATCTTCACTTATATCTTGTTGGAGTAGTTTGTCATTTACTCGTGTGCTTCACTTATATCCTATGAGTAAATGGTTGAATGAGTTAATTGTCATAAATCTGAAGTTATTTATGTCTCATTTGCTTATCCCATGGGGAGTAATGACTTCACATCTAAGAAGTAGAGGTTGTAAATTTATTGAAGGTTAGCAAGCATTGTATTGGTCATTTGAACAATTCATGAAAGAATATTGAAGGAAGAGAGATTTCACATATAAATATACTATCCTAGACATCTTTTATAATTGTGAGCACTCATTAAGTATGACATGCTAAAGAGTTGATATTGGACAAGGAAGACAACGTAATGGGTTATGTTTTCTCACATCTCAGTTAAAGTATATTGTCATGGATCATTCAAACATGTTGAGCTTGCCTTTCCCCTCACGCTAGCCAAATTCCGTGCACCAAGTAGAGATACTACTTGTGCTTTCAAATATCCTTAAACCCGGTTTTGCCATGAGAGTCCACCATACCTACCTATGGACTGAGTAAGATCCTTCAAGTAAGTTGTCATCGGTGCAAGCAATAAAAATTGCTCTCTAAATATGTATGATCTATTAGCGTGAAGAAAATAAGCTTTATACGATCTTGTTATGGAAGCAATAAAAGCGACGGACTGCATAATAAAGGTCCATATACAAGTGGCAATATAAAGTGACGTTCTTTTGCATTAAGATTTTGTGCATCCAACCATAAAAGCGCATGACAACCTCTGCTTCCCTGTGCGAAGGGCCTATCTTTTACTTTATGTCTTTTACTTTATGCAAGAGTCAAGGTGATCTTCACCTTTCCCTTTTTCATTTTATCCTTTGGCAAGCACCTCGTGTTGGAAAGATCCTGATACACACACACACACACACACACACACACACACACACACACACACACATCTGGGCTATTATGTTACGCGTAACAGAATATTATTCTGTTACCCTTTTTGAACTGATGTTTTTAGGTGGTTGTACTGATGTTTCCGAAGCGGTTGAACTAATGCTTTCAGTTGTGTTTAACAGATCGTCTTCTTTAGTTCAAAAACTTTTTGTAATTTTTTTGTCAGAACGGGGCGTGTAATATATCGTTGGAAAGCTCTTGACAACCATATTTCAAGTATATTGAACGTTTTTGCAAAATTATTACGGTTTAAGAGCAGTTTTGAAAAAAACCGTTTTTTTCAAAACCGAAAACGTGAATCATATTTTGGACTCAATTTTTAAACCGTTTGTCGGAATTGAGCAAATAAGATGGCGTTGGAATGCTGGTGAAAATCCGCATCTTCCATATATGTACTGTTTTTTCTAATTCTATATGATTTAAAAGTAATATGAAAAACGGTGAAATTCTAGGCGAAAAGTATTTTTGTGATTTTTTGCAAACGGTTTGTCGGATTGACACAAACGACACGGCGTTGGAAAGCTATGGAAAATGCGCAACTTTTTTCTATAGAAATGTTTTTCTAATTCCTTACGGTTTAAAAACGAATTCGAATATGGTCAAATTTGATTTTGAATGCGATTTTTTTAAAAAGTTTGTCAAAATATGGCAAATAATATACCGTTGGATAGCTATCGAAAATGCGAAAGTTAGTCATGTTGAATGTTTTCTCTACTTCGCAACCGTTTAAGAGTAATTTAGAATACGACATGACGGATCTTGCTGTTTTCTTGTCTGAAAAACAGAGTAGTCGTACTGCTATATGTGTATGTTTGTACTGAGCTATTTTTTGTAGAGTAATTTTGAATGGTTCCGAAAAAGGGTACTTGTACTGATGCTTGCATGGGTTTGTACTAAGTGTGTTTTCACTAACTAGACTTTGCTCTGTTTGGGTAATATTTTTCTCATAAGTTTTCAACGGTTTACTGTATCGTCGCCCCTGTACTTGTATGGTTTGTATCATCGAACTGAATTATATTTTATTCAAAAAGAAAATGTGTTTGTTTTGTTTCTTTTTTTTAACTCGACATTTTTTTGACAACGTTGTTTTGAACTTCTCTCATTTTACAACTTGTACTGAGGTACTTACTAAGCAGGATTTTCATGGGGTTTCTTTTTTTGCTTGAACCTTACAATTTGAATTTTTGTCATTTCTTTTATTCCGAATGGACCATCGTTTTTAACTCGTATTGAGGTACTTACTACGCCCGAACTGGAGTGGCTGTCGCGTGTCTCGGTGTGTTTTTTAACAATAACAAGCAACCAAGTTTTTCAAGGAATTTGAGAGAGAAGAAAGAAAGAGATCCACGTGGGGTTGTAGCGAAGAAGGCGGCTCCTGCATCATCAGTCCGCCAGTGCAAGATGAGGAATAGTAGCAGGTCACAAAGAGGGCGGCTGTCTGCCTCGACATCGTAGAACTGAGGGACGCGCCCCTGTCGAACTGGTAGAGATGGTGCCACCCGGCGGTGAGCAGAACCTCCCCACAAACCACGACATATTTTAAGTTTTTATTCCGAACGGACCACCGTTTTTAACTCGTACTGATCAATATTTTTAATTCAAACCATTTTTCCTTTCATCATCTCACAGAAATTGTTTCCACACATATAATACATGTACATAAATCATATTATCCATAACACAAAAATCATCGGCCTATTCCTGTACAGAACTTTCAAGCACCCACATGAATACATGTACTTCCCGTACCATCTGTTTTGAACTTTGAAAGAAGCTATAACATCTGTTTCCCAAATGTGTACAGAATTTTAAGTTTTCAAGCATATACCGTTTGTTCATTTTTGTTGATGGGCACCTGCCCCTACTCTTGTGAACTGACAGTGCCACGAAGTGGAGCTGAAGGAGACGGGATCACGAGCGGCGGCTGGGTGCACCGGGATTTGGCCGCTTTAGGGGATCCCAGCTACCACCAAGTCATCCTCGAGGAGCTTGTAGAGGTAGGGAAGTTGGTCACCGGCCATCTGGTGTAAGTTTGGACTACCAGGTGCACCAGGATTTGGCCACTTTAGAGAAACAAGAAGTCTGAACAAACATAAATTATATAGGTTACAGAAAAGCACATATGATTTTAGATTCAAAAATCACTTCCACATCTACCAGCTGGACTGATGTTTGCTTTCTTCTACTTCCATGGCTATGCACAAGTTCATACAACTGTTGAGAAAAAGCTTTGTCCCATGACGCTAAGAACAAAATTAAAGCTGAACAATACCTTTAGGTTCAGCGCAGTGAAGGGAGGGAAAGGATGCAGCCTCTTGAGCTGCGGCGTCGAATGGCTTGGCGCTGTCTTGTTGAACGGCCTGGGTTGGTGGCAGTGAAAGGCGGGGGGCGATGCAGCGACGGAGCCCCACCGGCGGGAGGTAGCATGGTGAGCTGAAGGCTCCATTTATGCAGGGCGAGCACCGGTCATGCACTGTACTATTTAGAAATGTGTACCTGTACTTCTCAAAGTAATGGAATAGGGGTACTTTCTCATGTAACTTTTTTAATTCAAGTATGACGCACACATCGGTATTTTAAGCACTATGATTTGTAGCCATCACAAAAGAAAGCATGAGAATTATTCAACAAAACACAGAAAAGTGAATAACATTTTTTATTTAGCAAGTGATATGTAACTACAGTGCAAAGCTGCCAAGCAAATGCACAATACTGTTGACTAACACGTGAAGTTGATGTGCGCATGCCTTGTAGTGTATGGTTGTACTGACACACTCAGCATTAGGAAATTTCCAATTCGCACAAGATTGAACTGCACCAGTTCCTGATGCGAAGGCCGGCTGCCTGGCTCGTCATTGTTGAACTGAACCATGCGCCCTTGTCGAACTGTTGAAACATTTTGGTATGGGTTAGATATAGTTCCAAACTAGTACCTAAAAATCCCATCCCCAAATACGCATGTAAAGCTTCAGAGTTGGAAGTAATCTAAACAGAGCCATCTCAAAACATTGAACTTATACATACATGCAGGAACGAAACAGGTGCAAGCAATTTTTATAACAATTGAACTTGTAGTAAACTATTCTATAACAAAAACTAAACTATTTTTTTGTAACGATACATGGACTCCAGGGGCATCAATACATGTACATAATGCGTTTTGCTATGTAAGTAGATGCCATAAGTAATTTTGCATGTTGAGTTACATGGAAGACGATAATGCAGCACTAAATAACCAATTCAACTGCCTACTCAAACTTTGCAAACAAGCTGCAGGTATCTCATGATATACATTAAACTAGACAAGCACATGCAACTGCCAGTACATGTGTTAAGATTTGGTAGAACATCAATGCGATTATATTATAGCAAACAGACCGAGACACACTAGGTGTACGCCTTAGATGGCATAGCAGAGAGGCAACCTACCTGTACCACACATATATACAGTTTAAGTTGCCTTTAGTATTTGTGACATTTGCGTGAACTCTCGCCCAACTGTTGAATTAGGAGGTCTTCCTATTAAAATTGTCAAAAAGCAGATACAATCCTGGAAGCAATTCCCAGTAATTTGGATAAGCTAGTGGATATGTACCTTTGAAGTGAGGATGATGGATCGATTGAGAAAAGTCATCCACAAACGAAACAGGTGGGGTCCAGCACCACTGCACACACAATCCACAAAATAACAATGTTGTTACGTAGTGTACAATGATAATTTTGTTTAACCGAAAGACAATGTTGAATACTGTTTGATTTTTATTTTGTGAATGCGACATAGCTAGGAACAAGAAAAATATGTGCTTGGTCCTTGTCCAATGTTCTAAATTGTACAAAAACCTCATGTTTTTTATAGTTTATTTAAATTTTGTCTGAACTTATCTGTTTCTCGACTCTGAGCTTGGAGAGATGTACTCGACCACCACCCTGCCATGGGGCTATCTTTTGCAGGGGATCCCATAGCGGCAATTTGCGCGGGGATAGCGGCGAACCATGGACGGAGGAGGGTGTGGTTGTTGAACTTGGGTGTTGTGAGGGAGGAAACGGCTGAACGGGGAGCTTTGGGTCACTGATACGTGGGTGCTCAGGAAATGGGGTCGAAAAGGCTCGCTCCGCGCTCGCCGACCGTTGAGCACCCTGGCCGGCGGCATTGCCTTGTGGTTGGCCCATCGCCCGGCTCGCCGAGAAGCTTCTGTTCGGGCTGGATTCATCAAAGATGTCAAGCTTATAAGCACTGCAAGAACAACCAAGATTGAGAGAATACACTAAGCACCATGTCTAATTCTCAGGTCAGTGGTTGGTCCAAGAAAAATACGAGGTCAGTGCCTCCACAGAAGTAACAAGATGCAAGCTTAGTTCTTAGGTTACAAATTTGTAAATACTAGTACTAGTACCAACATTTATGAATACTAGTGAACTTGAACACGTCGTCTATCGAGATCTGAACTGATTGTGTTACAAGCACAAGCACAAAATCTATTGAAGCTGATATAAGTACATGTTAGAAAGATAATCAAGTTCATGTATATTAACCGGTAGAAGTTCAAAAAGAAACTTTTAAAACGTTTGTTTAAAAAAAGATGTGTACTGCATAACATCTGGTGAGGAGGACCAGACTATAGAAACAAAGTATTTCTTCCTTGTTCTAATCTAGAGTAGCCCGGTTAGAAACAACATATGTGTCGTATCAGTTTATGCACTAATACATCATTAGTTCATAACCAAAAGTATGGATGTCACATCCTAGAAACCTTTTGCAATTTACATGGGGATGCTTCCAGATGCACCTTCGATCATGCACCAAGACATTTCATTTATGTTTTTTACAGCAGAACAAATACTTTTTTATGCCAAGTAAGTTCAAACAGAATAGAAGTTGAGCTTCATTTGCAAGAATAGAAAAGATCATATGCTTCTTTTGATCCATATAGGCATAACACCTGTTGTGCTATAGGAGGAACATGGAAACAAGGATGAAATTGGACTTACAATTGTTAAGTAGGTGAACTGAAAAGCATACAAAACATACATTGAAAAAATTGAACCTCCAGAGCCTCATGATGAAAGTTGGAGATGCGAATGGTGGTAGAGCTGCTGGGTCGAACGGCTTAGCGCTGTGTTGTTGAACGGCCCAGCTTTACTTGTTGAACAAAAGCACACCTCTTTGCAATACTTGGCTTTACTTGTTGAAAAAAAATCAGGGATGCGTCCAGCCGGATGACATAGAAGCAGAGGAGCTACGCTCTCTTGAGGGACTTGAGATCCCTAGGGAATTCCTTGAGCAACTAACCAAGTTCAACAAAGTTCATCTGTAACAGCCACACCAGTTCAGCATCATCTATGGCACACACCTACTATCCTGCTCCATGTCCACTTTTTCTTGATTGATTGTTGTAGTGCACATGCTACATAGCAGGCCCAAGAACTCTAGACCAATTACTAGCACCATGCCCATGATCAAGCAACGCAAGTGTAGCAGCACCCAGGAAGCACAAACCACATCCGATTTAAAAAAACTAGCATATGGTGGTAGAGAGCTGGATGGAGGTGAGCTTGATCGAGATGGAGATGAGCTGGATGGAGAAAATTGAGCCGGATCCAGGGCGTAGCACGGGGTAGCCTACACGTAACTCCTTGAGGCTTGAGCGACCGATCGTGGAGCAAGCAGTTGGAGTGCCGAGTTGGACGGCGCACTGTGGCCACCGGATGCGGCGACGTGATGTGACGGTCCGCTGCGGGGGTGGGGGCAGTTCGCCAAGACGGTGGTTGAGAAGGCTGGTTGCACTGATTGGTGGAGCTGGGGTGGCCCTCGCCGGCGGGGTTGGAAGCAGGCGCCCTCGCCGGCGGGGTTGGAAGCAGGCGGCGGCGCTGGTGGCGGGTGGAGGCAGGGGGCGGCGCCGGCGGCGGGTGGAGGCAGGTGGCGGCGCTGGCGGCGGGTGGAGGCAGGGGGCGGCGCCGGTGGCGGGTGGAGGCAGGGGGCGGCATCGGCGGCGGGTGGAGGCAGGGGGTGGCGTCGGCGGCAAGTGGAAGCAAGGGGCGGCGCAGCGGCGAATAGAAGCAAGGGGGCGGAGCCGCGTCGAGAGGAAGTTGGGGCCGGAGCCGGCGGCTGGTAGAAGCAGGGGGCGGCGCCGCGTCAGGTGGAAGCAGGGGCAAAGTCGGCAGCTGGTGGAAGCAGGGGGCCGCGCTGCGTTGGGTGGAAGCAGGGGCGGAGCTGGGAAGTGGGTTTGTTTCGGGCGTGCAAAATGGGTCGGGCCTCTATAAGGGAGTGATGGTAACAAAATAATATTCTGTTACTGGCCCTGTCCTATATATATACAGACGGTCTATTCTGCTAATATTAGCAGAATAACTATTCTGCACACCACTTCAGCACTGCACGCTCAACAGAAGCGCACTGCATCATTTTGACGACGAGCACTGCAATAGAGACTAGTGAACTTCTCGTCGGAAAAAACTGCACGCGGTGTTTTTTTGGTACTGTTTTCGTTCTAATTTTATAACCGTTTATCGGAATGAGGCATGTAATATACCGTTGAAAAGCTATGGATTAGGCGCAACTTCGACATGTTGAACACTTTTCGAGATTCCACACGGTTTAAGAGCAGTTTTGAAAATGGTGCGGCGGATGACGAGTGGCAGCGAGCGTTTTTTTACGTTTTTTTTCTAAACCGCTTGTTGGAATGAAGCAAACGATATGCCGTTGGATAGATACCGTCGAGGCGCATCTTTTACATATATAAATCTTTCTCTAATTCGTTACGGTTTAAGAGCAGTTTCAAATTTACTAAATCGCGGAACTCTGTTTTTCAAGTTTTTTTAAAATTTTCGGTACTGTTTTCGCTCCAGTTTTTGAACCGTTTGTCGAAACGAGGCGTGTGATATGCCGTTGGAAAGCTATGGACAAGGCGCAACTTTTGTATGTAGAACTTGTTTTCAGATTCCTTGCGGTTTTAAATTAATTTTGAAAATCGTGCGGTGGACGACGAGTGGCAGCGGCCGTTTTTCGCGAAATTTTTGTGAACCGCTGGTCGGAATGATTCAAACGATACGCCGTTGGAAAGATATCGACGATACGCAACTCTTTCATGTAGAACACACTCTGTAATTCTTTACGGTTTAAGAGGAATTTCGAATTTACGGAAATACGGACACTCTGTTTTTCGCGACACTCAAATTGACGTGGGGACTTCATCCGACTGAAAACAGCACTGCAACGGACGAAAAACTGCACTGCATCACACGGGTAAGAGAACTGCATGGTTTTCTTTTATTCAAGCGTAATTTTTTAAAGGACGAGAAAATAGAGTGCACTTCACATCCGGTGTAAATGAACCACAACACTATCAAGGAGTGAACCGCATTACTTTTTTTTGCTTCCGTAACAATTTTTTTGGATGAACAACATCATACAGCCGACCGCACTGCTTCAGAATGAAAATCGCACTGCATCGAACGGGCAAGCGAGCTGCATAATTTCTTTTGTCGGACGTAATTTTTCTCAAATGAGTTTTTGTTGTCTTTTTTTCAACATTATTTATATACGAGAGTGGACCGCAGAGACAAGGGCAAGTAAACCGCGACATATATCGAAGTGAACCGCATTACTTTCTTTTGTTTCGCTATTTTTTCACCCTTCCATGAGGTGCGTAAGTGAACAGTATCACCCTAAAAAATGAACCACATCGAGGACCAAAATGCACTGCAAGTGTTTGATGATAGTCGACTGATTTTTTTAGACACATACACAAATTGCACTTCATACATAAAGGTACTGAGCTGCTACACAAATCGCACACACTGCATTGGCAAAATCTGAAACAAAAATAGCTCCAAAATGAAATTATATCCCTGGACAAGTGCGCATTGAATAGAGGAGTTGGTGCAAATTGAATAAAACTGCACATTTTGAACCCCACTGCAGCTGGATGCACACGGCAAACTGCACGGATTGGGAGGATGGGGAGGTGGGGTGCTGACCATGGCGGCAGCCACGCACCGGACTTGGGGTAGTGCCCGAGAAAGTCAGGAGAAAACGAGGGAGCTCGGGGGAGGGGATTCCATGACGGGGAGCTTGCGGCAGGGTGTGGTGGAGGGCCGGATCCCGTGGCCCCGGGCCAGATCCGCGCCGGCAATCGCGCGGGCACGCCTGGATCGGCGCCGGGGCGGTGGGCAGGCGCGGTAGGAAGATGGAGGGGCCCGCGAGCAAGGGGTGGCGGCAGCTCCCGGCAGCTCCACGCGTTGGGGAAAGAAGAAAAAAGGGGATGGAGGTGGGAGGGAGCGCCGACGAGCGGCCCGAATGGCAGAGGGAGGGGTGGGTGGCCGGGGCCAGGGTGCATCCGGACGCGGGCGCGGCCGAGTTCTTCTTGCCTGCACTGCCGGAACCGCGTGCGATGAGCTAGCGAGCTGCACATTCCATGAACACCGGACTGCACCACGGAGGCGGACATCGGAGGAATAAGGCAGCAGGGAGATGAGCCGGCCATCCAGCACACCGGCTGAGGAGGAGGCCGGAGGGAGGCGCCGGTCCAGGGGGTTGGAGGAGGCTCGTGGCGGCTGGTGGCAGAGCGGAGAAGTTGGCACCCCTGCCGCGAGGGAGGTGGATCTGGGCTGGGGAAGGGAGGGAGAGGAGCAGCGGTTGCACACGATGCGGCGGCGGGGAGAAGTAAGCACGAGGGAGGCGCGGGAGCAGGGGAGTTTGCTCCCCGGCTGGCGCACGGCCAGGTGCGTGGCGGCACCGGGGAGGAGGCCGCGGGGCCGGCAGGGGAAGATGCCAGATGGGGGAGGAGGCCGTCATGCCGGCGGGGAAGAAGCCGGATGGGAAAGGGGGCCGCGGGGCGGGGGAGGATGTTGTGGTGCCGGCGGGGGAAGAAGCCGGTGGGGGTGGGGCGGCGCGTCGGATGGGTACGACGGCGTGCCTCCCCGGCAGAGCAGCAGGTGGATCAAGGGGAGGTGCGTCGGAGGAGGGAGGTGGGGGCTGGTGGGGATTTGACCGTGGTGGAGGAGTTGGGCTGTTTGGGGAGGGAGGGAGTGGGTCGGGGCATGTCGGGTGGACAGATTTTGTGTGTTTTGTTTGGTGGCGTCTGTTCGGGGTGTTATCAGAATAAGGATTTGGTGTGCAGAATAAGACTCTAGAGGGTGTTATCATAATAGACCCACCCTATATATATATATATATATATATATATATATATATATATATATATATATATACTATAGTACGGACTGAGCTCTGATGCCTTAACTCCACCTGCTTTTGGCTGTATGACAGGTGGGCCAGCCACATTTTGTGCCTACCTGTCATAAACCCAAAGGCAGGTGCACTAAGTCAATGAAGCTGCGTCCATATAGTACTACTCATGTATACGACTAATATATAGTGGAGTGGTTTTCTTATTCTCTCCATAACAATCATTTTAAATTGTGTAAGTACAAAACGAAATTCTTTATTTAACGTACCAATGAAGAAAATTACTACTTGCAATGAACTAACGATCCACGTGTCTTGGTCGCACTTCCTGTCCTTCACGTGCGATACACTACCCTCCCTTAAGTGAACGACCACACATGCGCCAAATTATCGGAAACGTGTGAGAGTGTGTACAAATAAAGAAATTTAATTTCAATTATTGGAAAGGTTTGAGAGTATGTATAGTTTGCCCTCTCTAATAATTATGGTTTGTTGTGTTCAGCCTAAACTTGGTCAAACTTTACAAAGTTTGACTTCAGTCAAATCTAATATGCAGAGTAAATAAAAATGGAGGGCTACTACGTCCATCCGGGGTTTTAGTTCAAACCATTTTTTAATCAAAGTTAATAGCTGGACAAATAAAATTACAGGGGAGCTAGAGACAAAGTTGTGAGAAGGCTTAGAAATCAATACAAAACTTATGCTCTTAGTACCAACGTCAATCCTTCTTCGAGGAAACATTTGGTTCATAGCCAATTGTGTGATAAAATTGCACCAACGTAAAAGACGACTGATGAAGGATATCATCTTTATGGGTAACAAGCAGAGAGCATTGATGGAAGACAGCTTGTTTTTCATTGAAAATCGATCAGCTTCACTAGCTCACGCAACCATGAGGCGCAACCATGAGTATCGATAGGTCATCATGGTGATGCATCATTCATTTGGCATCAAGTTTGGGTGAGGCACCTATGAAGTTCGACAAATCCTCACTGTGGTCTGTTTCTTCTCAGTAATCAAGCTCGAGGAAGGAAGAACCACATGGAAGAGGACAGTGGGGCGGAACAACAATGGCCATCCAATTTTGTGCAGTTCCACTAAAATTGAGGAAGACATGCCCGGGTATGGAGATACGCATCGTTGTTTGCAAAAATATAAAAAAGGAATATAGTGTTGTTACTTTGTTTTGGCAGTGGTACAAGATTAACTACGACATCTCAATTTTCAATAAGAATTAATGAAAAGTACACCAACAAACAGAAGCATCATGATTATCTTGATGGGAACTAAACCAGGATACCCGAGAAAAAAACATTTCTTCATTTAACTAGTGATATTATTAGATTAGCAGCAGCAATACGAGCATATGGACAATGACCGCACAACCACCATGTACTTTTTGTTGAAACAACATGTATACCTCCACCAAGGCATAAATCAGGACAACTTTTTGACTGGCATTTCCTCTATAATAGTAGGTGATGTTGGACCAGCCGACGAACCCTAGATACTATACATGGGGAGCTGGGGAGTAGTCGCATAGAAGAAAACCCGCATGTAGCTACCTGGGGAGCTGGACCAGTACAAGAAGTTATACCTTAGGTGGGCGAGATGTCTCTTAGGTGGGCGGGCGGGATCTGCCCACACGACGGCACCGAACAAGGGCGCGGAGGACCTTCGTCCGCGCCAGCGCCGACTCCAAGAGGACGGCGCGCATTGGCTTCCTCCATCGCCGACGGCGACAACGTCAACGCTGCACCTCCTCACCTCCCACACCGGACGGTATTCGGCGGATCTGTGACCACCAGTGAGGAGAGAGATAGAGTGGACACTG
Source organism: Triticum timopheevii (assembly GCA_963921465.1). Taxonomy (NCBI): domain Eukaryota; kingdom Viridiplantae; phylum Streptophyta; class Magnoliopsida; order Poales; family Poaceae; genus Triticum; species Triticum timopheevii. The sequence continues at coordinate 276,964,319 of OY997266.1, read as the reverse complement.
TCATCTTATTTTGATATGGAGAGGGTGAGAGAGCGCGACGCAAGAAACTCTATCAAATAAGAGGCTATAATGGAGTAAAAAATCTCTTCATAGCAGTGGTTTTAAATAGAATACGCGTGTTCCCGGAAAAAAGAAATGAAAACTGGCGGACAATTTTTTAACGTACCAAGAAAGAAAACTCGATCAAAAACATGCCCCCGCTTCCAGGTAGCGAGAGTCCTCGCGCACACACACATAGACATAGACATGCATATCCGTTTTTACGTAAAATTCCATCTCCATCTCCATCACCAATCATATTTGTCCAACTGGCACATTATTTATGTTGTTAATTATGTACGCAGTTGTTAATTATATACGCAACAATATTAACGTACAACATCACTTGTTTGCGGGCGTCCGGACCGCTACCACGCCCGCTCCTGACAAACCCGAACCCTCTTCATCACCCACGCGTGCTTCCCACCCAAAATGGTCAGTGCCACATTCATGCCCGGCCAGAGCAGATGCAACCTCTCACTGGCGCCGGCATTGAAGCGGCGCGTCGGCCGAGAGAGCGTCGCCCGCGCCGCTTCCTGGTGCTCGTGAGTGCTCCGCATTCAAAGGTTGCAATAGCCGGCTACAACATGCATGTAAAAAGTTCTTGGGAGTTCGTGCTATAGCAAGCTGTCCTCCCCCAACTCGTCAATCTCTTCCAATAGTGCTAGTACTCCATGGCGCGATCGATCGACAAGAAGGCGGGAAAGTTATCATATACTCAGTTTGCGGTGAGTGGCATACCGAGCGACCGTGTGGGGTCGAGCCATGGAAGAGGGTGAGACACAAACGCGACAGACGTGATTTAAACGTTGGTTTTGCTCGATGGCGCGATCCAACAAAACAAAACGTTGGTTTCTCTCCGTTTCCATTTTTTTCTCCGGAAAAACAGAAACTTTCCACTCCATTTTCATTCCTACTCCAAGGTTACCCCGTTACAACATTCCATCAAATACAAAGGAAAACTAACACGCATGTTGATGCATCTCAATGATTCACAAATCATAGCTAATATTTACTTCACAACTAAACACAAAAGTTGTGAGAGCGTGTACGAAAGAAAAAATACTGATGGGGTCACTACAACTTTAACCCTAAACCCTAAACAGGATTTAATTTCCTGGCTAGGTAGAACATGTCGAAGGAAAGACGGCTGGCACCCTTGGATCATACGATGCTTTTGTGCAGTTCCACTAAAATCGAGCTGAGCATCCCTGATGGTTAAGATATTGAAGAAGTGTGATTAGAATAATAGTACTAGCACTAGTTCATGAGACATAAACTCATCACAAGTAGAAGCCGGTAGAAGTAGAGAAAGATCGACATGGAGATGGAGCTACGTGGGGAGCTGCGGCAGTGGAGCAAGCTGGCTCCAAAAGGAAGATGTACTACCTAGGACGTCGGGCTATAGCTAGAAGGGCGGTTGGGATGCGGCATCAGCCCATACCGCAGTGACCCTCGATTGGGATGCACCGACTGTTTTCTCCCTCGCCGATGTCGACCGTGTCTACGCAGAACATTGTTCCCTTCCCCCAGCTGCGGGATCAGGCCGGATATGTGACCAGCGGTGTGGCCATCGTCGTTCTATGCTTGTGAAGAGAGCAACCCAAGAAAGCAGGCTTGTAGCTTAGGCTCCTGCTAGTGTATATATAGTGGTTTTCTTTTTCTCTCCATATCAACCATTTTATATTGCGTACGTGTCATTGAAGAGTGAAATGATGGTCGCTTCTTCCTACTAACTTACTGTGTGATTCGACTGCTCCTTAGTGGCCCCTACCCCCTACGTGTATGACCGTTCCTGAGTCTCACTTGTACTTATCTCTATTTTCTTGCATGACACGTAGACAAGATGCGCATAGAGGAATTTTGTTACTGCACGTTGTTACGTAGTAGTACTGTACTACTAGTCCCTACTCCCTCCTTCTGGTTCACTACTGGTACTCCCTTTGTCCTGGCTTATTGGTCCCCTTTGTACTCAATTCATGGCCTCGTTTTCTTCAAGAAAATTATCTTTACCAATGTATTAATATCGGGAATGCATGCGTGAACAATGAATGATTAAACCTTGCATGAAACATTTTGACAAAGCATTGACTTATGAACATGTGAATGTAAGGGGCTACAACCTCATGCATGACTGCAACAGTCACACGTACACATGGACACAAAAACGTGCGCGACGCCCTAATGCATGCATGTCCGAGCACACGACGAAACATGCACGGTCACGCTCAATTGCTCAACCTACACGTGCATGCACACACATACTCAGCCAGGGCGAGCTAGTGACCATATAAAAACCGAAAAATGTATATATTGAGCGCAATGAGCATATTATGAAGTCCACTGGCCGTATTTTTACAAATATACAGTGATAGACAGTGCATTTATCTAATTTGAAATTAAGCCATATTAACCGGAGAGGAGGCAGTATGGACTAGCATTACTTTGTTGTGTCCCGTCAACTTGTCGAACGAGCAGAACCTTGCAGGACAGGAAAAGCTTGCGCGCGGTGTCTCGGAGGACAAGGAGAAACTTTGGACTAATGCAAGCTCTCCTTCGCTCAGATGGTGGACATGCAACAGTTAATTTGGTGTCAGATTGCCAGAAGCATACACTATACTAGTACTATTATTGTTCGACTTCCCGAAGGCGAACAGCCAAGCACAAAGTTTACTAGTACTAGTACTACTACTATAGTCTATAGAGGTATGTACTATACTACTAGGAACCGGATGGAGGAGAGTCTGCACTCTTATTATATTTTAAAAACGTGATAAAGCAATCTTCAACACATTTGGTTCTCTTCAAGGGTTCTCGCATGTGATAATGGAAGTTTATTGCATGGAACACTCGCCACAATTCTCGCTTAATTCTGGCCCATATCCTATTACAAATAGGAGCACTCAGTAATATTTCCTATTTTTTTGTTATTCAGCATGTAAACAGGTCAGCAAACCTTGCGGCGCATCTTTGTGCGAACCGTGCTTGCTGCACTTTGAATGTGGCCGAGAGCTGGCTTGATGAAACACCTCACTTCCTACTTCTTTTTTTGTGGGGTACCTCACTTCCTAGTGACCAGTGTCTTGGATGATCGTCCTAAGAATGCTTATATATGAATAAAGCTCTCTCACTTACCTGCAAAAAAAGATTAAGCCATATTAACCGGAAAGGAGGGAGTATGGACTCGCACTACTTTTTGGTGTGTCCCGCAACTCGCAGAATGAGGAGAAGCTTGCAGGACAAGGTGAAGATCGCTTACGCCTTTTGACTAATGCAGCTTACCCTCACCCAGGCGGTGGACATGCATCAGTTCATTCGGTGTCAGATTGCCAGAGGCATACACTGTAGTACCCCAACATGCGGAGTACCATCATTGTTCGACTTCACGAAGAGGCGAAGAGCCAAGCGCAAGGTTTAGTAGTATGAGTAGTACTACCAGTAGAACCGCATGGTGGAGCGTCTGTACTCTTATTTTTTTAATCTCTGATAAAGTACAGATTTATTCGGGAGAAGGGCGGAAAACGGCAACCCAATAGTAAGTATTAAAAAACATCGAACATGTAATGATGATATCGATCAACCATGCTTGAATATATCTTGCCCTCTGTGCGAGCCCGTCTGTGTGTTCTCGCTCCTCGTCTCTCTCAAGGAACGGCCGGTTGGCCATTTTGCCGTCAATTGAGATCGTTTTGCTCACACTCCGGTCCCACATGTTAGTGATATGCCAAGAGGAGGTGCGTTGACCGATTGGCCATACGCGTACTTGGTTTTGCACCTTCACACTACTCCTCCCTCCGTTACAGTTTACAGGGCGCGCTTCATTATGATGCATTTCTCTCAATGCATTTCCACCACCAGAGAGACTTTAGACGCATTTGGTTTAATGCTCAATTAATTAGGGCGTGATAACCGCAATCAAGTCCACAATTTTCTCTCGATGTACTACGGAGTGGAGTAAGTGCATGCATGTGTGTACCCGGGGTGGAAGCACTACATGCATGTGTGTACGCATTATTTCCTCTAGTAATAGACATTGTGCTATAACTACCAATGCTATTTTTCAGGCTGTTCGCTAGTCGCCTTGGTCCCAAAGATTTTTTTTTGAAGCGCGCTCTACAAACTGTGACGGATGGAGTAGTATGAGCGGATTCAAAGAAGAGCGTATGATGGTTGCTTCTTCCGAGCAACTTACAGTGGGAAAGGGGGGGCTTATGATTTGACTGCTCATTACTCACTATTAATGCGGCGCAATGACCGGGCTGAGTCTCCCATGTAGTTGTGCACTAATCCCTCGGTTCTTAAATATACTCCGGAGTATTTGTCTTTCTAGAGATTTCAACGAGTGACTACATACGAAGCAAAATGAGTGACTCTACACTCTAAAATATGCCCATTTGAAATTTGTAAAAACATAAATATTTAGGAACGAAGGAGTATAATTTTGTGCATGGCACATGGACCCGGATGCTGAAGAGGCTTCTAGCAATGCTACCAAACTTCCAGCATTTGTTTACATAATTGACGTACTACACAAATAATTTTCCAGCGACATGAAATTGTACAATGCTATGAGCTTTCAGCTTTTGTTTCGTGTGTCTTGCCATCGATGCTCTTACGAAAACAATAAAAAACTAATACTGGAGATCAGAGCTAATATTTACATCACAACTAAAGACAAAGTTGTGAGAAAGTGTTAAATTAAAATTGATCCATGCTTTCATTGGCAGCAACGTCCCCCCAGCTCTGTCTAAATCAACAAGGCATGTTGGGAAAAAAGTAGCTGTCTGGAGCATGCAACATTCTAACCATTTTGTGCAGTTCCACTAAAATAGAGTTGAGCGTCCCTGTTCCAAAGATATTAAGTGCGATTACGATAATAGAGGACTGCTGATGAAACAATAAGCACACAAATAGATGTCGGTCACCTTTGCAGCCTCTCTAAAGACTAACTAGTTGGAGAAGATTAGGCTCGGAGTTGGATGAGGAGGATAGAGCAAAACCAATCTCCCTTTGTATAGTCGCACTGAAATGTAGGGACATTGCCCGTGTGAAATTTAGTACAACTTCACAAAACACTCCTAAGAAAAAAGTGATTTGTGCAGTTCACCAAAAGGTCGCAATAGCAACGAGGTGAAATGGATGGCCCTGTTTGCAAAAAAGAGGTAGAAAGAAAACAATTACTGGCCAATAACAGTTGATGACACATGCGACGACAAAAAAGAAGCATATTCCTTGTCCTAAGTGAAGATAACAACACGGTTGTGTTTGTCTAAAACGGTGTGAGGACGAGAAACTAAGTGGGTGTGCATCCAACTTGCTTGCTCACGAAGACCTAGGGCATTTTGAGGAAGCCCATCATTGGAATATACAAGCCAAGTTCTATAATGAAAAATTCCCACTAGTATATGAAAGTGACAACATAGGAGACTCTCTATCATGAAGATCATGGTGCTACTTTGAAGCACAAGTGTGGTAAAAGGATAGTAACATTGTCCCTTCTCTCTTTTTCTCTTTTTTTGGTGGGCTTCTTCGGCCTCCCCCTTTTTTGTAAAGTCCGGAGTCTCTTCCCGACTTGTGGGGGAATCATAGTCTCCATCATCCTTTCCTCACTTGGGACAATGCTCTAATAATGAAGATCATCACACTTTTATTTACTTACAACTCAAGAGTTACAACTCAATACTTAGAACAAAATATGACTCTATGTGGATGCCTCCGGCAGTGTACCGGGATATGCAATGAATCAAGAGTGACATGTATGAAAGAATTGACAAGGTGGCTTTGCCACAAATACGATGTCAACTACATGATCATGCAAAAGCAATATGACAATGATGGAGCGTGTCATAATAAACGGAACGGTGGAAAGTTGCATGGCAATATATCTCGGAATGGCTATGGAAATGCCATAATAGGTAGGTATGGTGGCTGTTTTGAGGAAGGTATAAGGTGGGTGTATGGTACTGGCGAAAGTTGTGCGGCACAGGAGAGGCTAGCAATGGTGGAAGGGTGAGAGTGCGTATAATCCATGGACTCAACATTAGTCATGAAGAACTCATATACTTATTGCAAAAATCTACAAGTAATCGAAACAAAGTACTACACGCATGCTCCTAGGGGAAGGGTTGGTAGGAGTTAACCATCGCGCGATCCCGACCTCCACACATAAGGAAGACAATCAATAAATAAATCATGCTCCAACTTCATCACATAACGGTTCACCATACGTGCATGCTACGGGAATCATAAACTTTAACACAAGTATTCCTCAAATTCACAATTACCCAACTAGCATTACTCTAATATTACCATCCACATATCTCAAAACCATCATCAAGTATCAAATTGATCATAGTGTTCAATGCACTTTCTATGATAGTTTTTATTATACCCAACTTGGATGCTCATCATTCTAGGACCAATTTTATAACCATAGAAAATACCATGCTGTTCTAAAAGACTCTCAAAATAATATAATTGAAGCATGAGAGATCAATAATTTCTACAAAATAAAGCCACCACCGTGCTCTAAAAAGATATAAGTGAAGCACTAGAGCAAAACTGTCTAGCTCAAAAGTTATAAGTGAAGCACATAGAGTATTCTAATAAATTCCGAATCATGCGTGTCTCTCCTAAAAGGTGTGTACAAAAAGGATGACTGTGGTAAACTAAAAAGCAAAGGCTCATATCATACAAGACGCCCCAAGCAAAACACGTATCATGTGGTGAATAAAAATATAGCTCCAAGTAAAGTTACCGACAGACGAAGACGAAAGAGGGGATGCCTTCTGGGGCATCCCCAAGCTTAGGCTTGTGGTTGTCCTTGAATTATCTTGGGGTGCCATGGGCATCCCCAAGCTTAGGCTCTTTCCACTCCTTATTCCATAGTCCATCAAATCTTTACCCAAAACTTGAAAACTTCACAACACAAAACTCAACAGGAAATCTCATGAGCTCCGTTAGTGTAAGAAAAAAAAAGCCACCACTTAAGGTACTGTAATGAACTCATTATTTATTATATTGGTGTTAAAAATACTGTATTGCAACTTCTCTATGGTTCATACCCCCCGATAATAGCCATAGATTCATCAAAATAAGCAAACAACACATGAAAAACAGAATCTGTCAAAAACAGAACAGTCTGTAGCAATCTGTAACTTTCGAATACTTCTGTAACTCTAAAAATACTACCAAAATAGGGAGTCCTAGGAAATTTGTATACTGATCTAATGAAAAAATAATTAACTAAAAATCACGTTTGTGTGATTTATTAAAATTATTCTCGTGTGCGTAAAAGTTTCTATTTTTCAGCAAGATCAAATTAACTATCACCCAAGATGATCCTATAGGTTCTACTTGGCACAAACACTAATTAAAACATAAAACCACATCTAAACAGAATCCAGATGAATAGTTTATTACTAAACAGGATAAAAAAGAAAGGAACAAAAATAAAGTTGGGTTGCCTCCCAACAAGCGCTATCGTTTAACGCCCCTAGCTAGGCATAAAAGCGAGAATAGATCTAAGTATTGCCATAATAATAAGATAAATCACGAAAACTCATCTCATATTCCCTACGTTCAGCAGCAAGTTTTCTTTGTGGCAAGCAAAAGTAATCAAAATGGCTAAATTTAATGGGACAGAAGTCCTCAAGATCAATCTCTGGAGGTATGGGTACCTCCTTTGGCCCCTCATATTGCACAACCAATTCATCATTATAAGCATTCTTTTGGCAGAAAGTCATGAGCCTATACTCAAGAGAAAATCCTAACTCATTGTTTCGAATAGCAAAATCATTATTAAGTTCGGAAATTCTATCAACTAGAACATCGGTAGGAACCTTTTTTCTAAGGTTTTCATTAAAAGCAACGTGATCTAAAGATTGTAAACGCATTATGTCCTCTTGATCGAAGAGGATTGCCTCTATGGGAGGACGGCCAGCGTCCACCCTATAGTGCACAAAATTTCTTTGGCTTCTTTTATTATAAATCTGAACTCATGTGGCAAAAAGATAGTAGCTGCACGCTTAACAGAAGAATGCTCAATATTGGAAAACTCTAGGAAAATCCTTTGTATGCAAGGATGCATATGCATAAACTGTCTTTCAAGTTCAACTATAAGCAATGATATAGCATCCGCAAGGCTACTGGTTCTTGAAGAATAGATCCACCCATAGCAGGCAAAGCACCGGCACAAGTAAAGAAATCTTGAATAACTCCTTTCCCAATAATATTACCACTACCGATGCGAAAAAAATTTGTATGTAAGATGGGTGGTTCTTCAACAGGATCATCAAAAGCATCAAAGTTTCCCATGTTATTACTATTGTCCTTATCAATGATAACCTCCCCAGTTTTAGACATAGCGGCAGTAAATATGAGGAACAAGCGAAAAAGAGGCGAACGGAAAAGATAGGGCGAATAAAACGGCAAGGGTGAAGTGGGGGAGAGGAAAACGAGAGGCAGATGGCAAATAATGTAATGCAAGGGAGATGAGTTTGTGATGGGTACTTGGTATGTCTTGACTTGAGCGAAGACCTCCCCGACAATGGCGCTAGAAATCCTTCGTGCTACCTCTTGAGCACTGTTGGTTTTCCCTTGAAGAGGAAAGGGTGATGCAATAAAGTAGCTTAAGTATTTCCCTCAGTTTTTGAGAACCAAGGTATCAATCCAGTAGCAGGCTCCACACAAGTCCCTCGTACCTACATAAACAAACAAGAACCTCGCAACCAACGCGATAAAGGGATTGTCAATCCCTTCACGGCCACTTGCGAAAGTGAGATCTGATAGAGATAATAAGATAAGATAAATATTTTCGGTATTTTTATGATATAGATTGGAAAGTAAAGATTGCAAAATAAAGTAGATCGGAAACTTATATGATGGAAAATAGACCCGGGGGCCATATGTTTCACTAGTGGCTTCTCTCAAGATAGCATAAGTATTATGGTGGGTGAACAAATTACCGTCGAGCAATTGATAGAAAAGTGCATAGTTATGAGAATATTTAGGCATGATCATGTATATAGACATCACGGCCACGACAAGTAGACCGAAACGATTCTGCATCTACTACTATTACTCCATACATCGACCGCTATCCAGCATGCATCTAGAGTATTAAGTTCATAAGAACAGAGTAACGCATTAAGCAAGATGACATGATGTAGAGGGGTAAACTCAAGCAATATGATATAAACCCCATCTTTTTATCCTCGATGGCAACAATACAATACGTGCCTTTCTGCCCCTGCTGTCACTGGGAAAAGACACCACAAGATTGAACCCAAAGCTAAGCACTTCTCCCATTGCAAGAAAGATCAATCTAGTAGGCCAAACCAAACTGATAATTCGAAGAGACTTGGAAAGATAACCAATCATACATAAAAGAATTCAGAGCAGATTCAAATATTTCTCATAGATAAACTTGATCATAAACCCACAATTCATCGGATCTCGACAAACACATCGCAAAAAGAGTTACATCGAATAGATCTCCAAGAAGATCGAGGAGAACTTTGTATTGAGATTCAAAGAGAGAGAAGAATCCATCTAGCTAATAACTATGGACCCGAAGGTCTGTGGTAAACTACTCACAACTCATCGAAAAGGCTATGGTGTTGATGTAGAAGCCCTCCGTGATCGGTTCCCCCTCCGGCGAAGCGCCGGAAAAGGCTCCAAGATGGGATCTCACGGGTACAGAAGGTTGCGGCGGTGGAAATAGGGTGTTGTAGTGCTCCTGGATGTTTGCGGGGTACGTAGATATATATAGGCGAAGGAGGTCGGTCAGGGGAGCCACGAGGGGCCCATGAGGGTGGGGGACGCGCCCACCCCCTAGGGCGCGCCCTGCACCCTCGTGGACGCCTCGGCTGCTTCTTGACATCCACTCCAAGTCTCCTGGATTGCGTTTGTTCCGAAAAGATCACCCCCGAAGGTTTCGTTCCGTTTGGACTCCGTCTGATATTCCTTTTCTTTGAAACACTGAAATAAGAAAAAAACAGCAGTTTGGGCTGGGCCTCCGGCTAGTAGGTTAGTCCCAAAAATGATATAAAAGTGTATAGTAAAGTCCATAAACATCCAAAATGGGTAATATAATAGCATGGAACAATAAAAAATTATAGATACGTTGGAGATGTATTAGGTCCCGACTGTCAGGCACTTCCTTACACGCGAAGATGTAGCTGGTGTGTCCCAGCAGTCAGGGGGGCGAATCACTTTTTTGCCCGTAATATGAATGCACTTCCTTGGTGCAAAGATGTAGCTGGTGGGTCCTAGCAGTCAGGGGGAAATGTTTTTTCACGAAATACGGTGGCCCGTCCGGTGGGTCCCTGCTGTCAGGTGGAGGAATAATTATTTTGCGTCTAATAAGGAGGCACTTCCTTGCGGCCGCCGTGGACCCAGCTGTCAGCCTCTCCACGTACAGTACTCATCCGATGGAAGTCGTTCCTTGACCATGTTGACCACGCAGCACCGAGAGCACCAGGGCGGTGGATGGTAGAAAGGCCTAGGAAGGAGACGACGCAGAGCCGGGCAAGACACGACAGTGGAAGCCCGCGCGGAGAGGAGTACGAGGGTTCACTGGTTTGACTGCGGTGTGAGGCTGCCGTTTCCGCAGGGCCTGGCCAGCAGTGGGAATAGTAGGGGGCGGTGAGGCCTCCGCGGCAGCACAGCCGACCACGGGAGGCAGGAGCATGCGGCACGACCGGCGCTGCTTTGGGCAGCTGGAGCAAGAAGACCAGAGGTTGAAGAAGCACTACGGCCATTGGATGGACATCGTACGGTCACTGGAGCTAGAATCATTCATATTGACTAAGTTGATAAAGCCCTCCATCCCCGTCAACTTAGTAGGCCCACAAGTCAACCTCCCACCAAGGTGGGTCCCAGCTAGCAGGGGAGTATTCATTTTTTTTGTGCGTAATAAGGAGGCACTTTCGGTCGGTCCGAGCTGACAGCGGGGGGGACATTTTTTGCGCCAAATGCGGTGGCCCGTCCGGTGGATCCTAGTAGTCAGGGGGGAAACATTTTTTTTTTGCAAAATATGGTGGCCCGTCTGGTGGGTCCCTGCTGTCAGGTGGAGGAATAATTATTTTGCACGTAATAAGGAGGCACTTCCTTGCGGCTGTCGTGGACCCAGCTGTCAGTCTCTGCACGTACAATACTGTTCTGATGGAAGTCGGTCGTCGACCACATTGACCACGCCGCGCCGAGAGCACCACGGCGGTGGACGACGGCGAGGCCTATGAAGGGGACGTCGCGGAGCTGGGGAAGACGCGACAGTGGATGCCCACGCGGAGAGGAGTACGAGGGTTCACTGGTTCGGCTGAGGTGTGAGGTTGCTGTCGCCACAGAATAACAGGGGGTGTGGGTGGGTGGATGGATGGACTGGCCAACGGTGGGAGTAGTAGGGAGCGGTGAGGCCTCCGCGGCAGCATAGCCGACCACGGGAGGCAGGAGCAGGCGGTACGACCGGCACTGCTTTGGGCAGCTGGAGCAAGAAGACGAGAGGTTGAAGAAGCACTATGGCTGTTGGATGGACATCGTACGGTCACTGAAGCTAGAATCGTTCATATTGACTAAGTTGACAAAGCTCTTCGTCCCCGTCAACTTAGTAGGGCCACAAGTCAGCCTCCCACTATGGTGGGTCCCAACTAGCAGGGGGGTATTAATTTTTTTGTGCATAATAAGGAGGCACTTCCTTGCGTGCAAAGATATAGCTGGTGGGTCCGACCTATTGGAGGTGGGAACATTTTTTCGTGAAATACAGAGGCCCTTCCGGTGGGTCCTAGCTGTCAGGTGGAGGAATCATTATTTTGCGCGTAATAGGGAGGCATTTTCTTGCGTGCGGCCGTGGACCCACCTGTCAGCCTCTCCACGTACAGTCCACTTCCGATGGATGTCGTTCATTGACCACGTTGACCAGGCCGCGCCGAGAGCACCAGGGCGGTGGACGACGACGAGGCCTAGGAAGGGAACGACACGGAGCCAGGGAAGACTCCGCAGTTATTTCCCATGCGAAGGGGAGTATGAGGGTTTACTAGTTCGTCTGCCATCCCAAAAGAATAACAACAGGTGTGGGTGAGTAGAGGGATGGCTAGGCCAGCGATGGGAGTATGGTGGGGCGGTGAGGCCTGCGCGACAGCATAGCCGGACGCCGGAGGAGGGAGCAGGCAGTCCCGCCGGTGATTGTTTGAGCGGCTGGAGCAAGAAGAGCAGAGATTGAAGAAGCGCGACAGCCGTTGGATGGACATCCAATAGTCACTGCTCTCGTGTGTTGACTAAGTTGACACGGCGTTGCGTGTCCATCAACCTTTTTTTTAGGAAAGCATACGCGTTAACCTGTAGTAGGCGCAAAAGTCAGCCTCAAATCTATGGAAAACAGCGTACAACCCATCTGCCATTATTTCTAATAATGTACAACCCATTTGCTAATTCTTAAAGAATTTTTTTGGTGCCCATCTTCTTTTTGTTAGCATTACACCCCATATTGTGGCCACGGTTAAAAATTATACGAACTTTTGCATATTTCGGTGCGGTCAACTGTTTTTAATCCCGAAATATTGATTCACATTCAAACTATTTTGAAAAATAATTTATATAAATATAAAATCCAAATAATTGTCCATGCATAAAAATCAATGGAATTTAAAATCTTGTAATGAAAAAAATTGAAACTAATTCCCGGTTTGATGTTTTTTTAAATGTACATCCCATTTTTGGGCAAACCGAATGAAATTCTCCTCGTCTTGAAAGATCTGCAGCCCAGTAGGGCTTATAAAGCAAGTAGGCCTCGTTTGAATATTTCTTTGAAAAAATAGAACTGGGCTAGCCATTTTCAGCAAGAAAAAAGCACAACTGGGCTCATGATGTGGTAAACATAAATAGAACCCTGGCTAGACGGGCCACAACCCCTACACAGCCCCGTTGTTACCCTGATCCGTCGCTAAAACTAGTATAAATAACAACTGCTTGTTCCTCAAAAAAAACTGTGCGACCTGCTGGGTCACTGGTATCAGCCGCTCGTAGTGTAATTCTCTCGTTTATTGACTATGTTGACAATGGCGTGAGCCCCAGATGTCCAACCATTAGGAGGAACCATATTTTTGGGCTTGTAATATAAAGGCACTTTCTTACGTACTGCCATGACGCTGGTGGGTCCCTACTGACATCCTCTCCACATACAGTCATCTCCTTGTTCCTCTTGGTTGTTGACGATGTTGACAACGCAAGAGGGTGGCGCACCGTGCACGGCGAGCGAACCAAGGCGGAGGATGACAGTGAGGCATCGGACGGAATGAACAGGAGCCGTGGAAGATGCGTCGGTCTAGTCGCAGGCAGAGGGGAGTATGAGGGTTGACTGTATCAGGTGCGGGTGCGTGTTGGGGCTGACATCGCCGGAGAATGACAGGACGTGTGGGGGAATAGAGGGAGGGAATGGCCAACGTTTGAGGGTACGGTAGGGCGGTGGAGGCGCAGCCAACCATGGGAGGCGGGAGCAGGCGGAGCCGATGGGGTGGTTTGGTTTGGGCGGCTGGAGGAAGAAGAAGACAAGAGATAGAAGATACACGACATATGTTGGATGTCAATCCAACGGCTGGTAGGCAGAATCGTTTGTTAATTGGCTGGTAAGTCGACACCACCTTGGATAGGCTATTTCCTCGCGGGTCCCAAACGTCAGAATCCAAATATGTCACGGTCATGCAGCTTTTACAGCCCATTTGATGTGCTAGTTCGAAATAAGTTTGTGGGTGCTGGTAAGGGCTAATCACCCAGGTTGAAAAGGGCAACAACATCTAACTCCAGCACTATTTTCGGAAGTCACAGTCAAATGGATCGGTCAGGTCCATAGAATGAGCATCCTGGGTCATAAAATTTACTGGATTATGACCACAGTATGTTGTAAATAGAAGCCCAACATGTTCAGAAGCTCCTTTTCCCACCTGAAACTCCTTTTTTTGCTCTTCGACATACCCATCCATCTAAACCATGCCGCTGATAAACTTAAGCCTGATGGACAATAGTAACCTCGCATTCAGCAGAAAGAATGTGACAAATCTAGTGTTTGCACGGTTGGCTACATATCGTTCTAGCGTTATTGTCTTCAATCGAATCTCATAAGAAGTGAGAAAATCCCAATGCTTACAAATCCACCGATTGGTTATAACTTTCTTACCCCATCCTATTGCCTAAATAGACATGAAGATTGAAAACAGTTAAGGTCTAAAAAAAGAGTGTCAAAAGAGCAACAACTGAACGGTTAATTCTAGTACACTATATGCAGGCTTCCAATGTGCGTGAAATTATCACCTTTATATACAACTTCTCCAGACATGGAAAGCATTGCAGCAAGCCAATAATCTTGTTCAGATCAAAACTATTCATTTGGATATATAAGATCTTGACAGAATCCAGCACCACTGATAGGCCATCCATGGGAAACTCTTCATTGAGCATAGAACATAATATTAGTACAAAATGTGTACTCCAAGATGATATATAACTTATGCGCAGAAATTTAAAATGCAACTTATGGTTGCAAGTGTAGATGATAATATAAAGTACCTGAAGAACTGTGGATCCAAACACCATATTGAAATGAGCACAGAGATCATGTATTACACCCAAGGTCTCCAGTTTAGGCGCGGAGAGGACGGTTGTTTGCAACGGTGAATAACTAGAATCAAGGATCAACTTTTGAAGTGAAGGGGCATCTTGGATGATGAGCTGCCTTTCGTCAAAAGAAATTCCAATTATTTAAAGGTTAGGCAACTTTATTTGGAGAAAACCTATTCTAACTGTGAAAACAAGCACCAAGCACTCCAGGGCAGGGCAACTGGATTGGATGATGTTGTGCAATGAGGCCTCCGATATACGAACCCGCACAAGTGAAAGTTTCTTGAGAAATGGGAGTCGAAGGTTTAGTACCAGATTGTCTGGTAGATAGCACAGCGCAAAGGTGGCGGTGTGGAGAGAGGAGGAAAACCGCGAGATGGGCATCAGTGATGAGGGCACAAGTACATGGCGTTCAGTATGTGGTATGTGATTTCCAGGGGAATAGTAGAACTCAAGCAACTGTAGTTATGTGAATTCAGGGGATTTCAGCTAGGCGTCCACCGTGCAGGGCATGGTATGCTTGCTCAGGCAGCATGACGGGATGCAGAGGATTTGAACGGAGCCCTGGTGGGAGGAGATGATGGCTCTGGGATTTCAAAATCATTGAAGAGAGATAGCTGACGACAGTCGAGATTAAGGGGCACGTAGCGCCATAGAGAGCGCCGCCGAATTGAGAGGACTTGGGTGCGGCAACAATCCTTGGTGGGGAGAAGCGAGATGATCTCCCCAAGGACAGCGTTCGGGAGATTGCTGATGCGGTCCACCCGAGATTCTATGGGTTCCTGGGATCCGGTGGGGGCAGGGTCGCCGCTTCTCCCCGCGCTATCGGGTGTGGGATCTACAATAGGCATCGCCGCTGGCGGGAGACTCATCTTCTTGGCGCTGGTGTCAGCCGACTCTGTCGGCGTCCTGGGAATGGGGGTCTCCAGACTTGCCTGCCTGCGGCCTGTGGCGTGGCTCGAGTGGTGGCCCAGTACGGCCCATCTTCATCAACGCAAGACTCAAGACCCTCACGAGGGGCCAAGCCTCGCGGGGCGGACGACACGAGACTTCCTCAGGAGCGACCTCGCCAGGCAGGCTCGCGAGGAGGCGGAGAGATCAAGGCAGGGGTACCTCGCGAGGTGCCCATGACACAAGCCGTGACGATCGAGACCAGGCGGGCGCCAGGCGGGCATCGGCCTACGCAGTGTCCTTGTTTCCTCTTTGGTGCAAAGGGGGCAAGCGCATGCGTGGAGTACCGAGGCATCAGGCAAAGGTTGCAATTTCAGTGCAACGAGGCCAAGACCGGCAGAGCGGCAGGATGGAGGTCACAGTGGAGCCCAAGACGGCGTCATCGCCAGTGCCTTTGGCAGCCGAAGACCAACTTTAGTCAAGATAACTTGTACTAGATGTTCCCCTTCAAAATTACCGTTGTCGGCGCCTTTCCTGCTCAATATTTGGGAAGAGGACCAGGGCCTCTATAAATAGGGCTAGCCATCACAAAAGAGGGGGAGAGGGGATCGAGTCGTCATCAGATAGAGAGGCGATCGAGCTCATCCAAGTAGTTCATCGCACCAGCTCAAGAACACGTCTCGCGAGGCTGTTCATCCTTTGTACTGTTCATCATCAGCCCCTGAGGCAATCCACCACACCACACACTGGAGTAGGTTATTACACCACAACGGTGGCCCGAACTAGTATAAATCTTGTGTCCCTCGTGTTGTTCGTCGTTTAGCTTAGTTTCTCACGAGCCAATCGGGCGTGGATCGGTAGGGGGAAGATCTCTGCGCGCAACCCAGATTTCGAACCTTAAGGGTCTGCCAGAACCCAACATCCACCATTTGGCGCGCCAGGTAGGGGTGCGCTGGAATCTTTCTTCTGCTGTTTCGCGTTCGATCTTCCGTCGTGTCCATGGCTGACGCTCGCCGAGCTCGCGCCGAGCGTCGGGCTGCTCTCGCCGCCCGCGTCACCTAGACGGCTCTCGTCGGCGGATGTCCCCGTTGTTCCATGTCGCCTTTCGCCAACGCCACCACCGGCCCGGCGGGGAACGAGGAGTAGGCCTGGTCGCTGCATCCTTCGGGGCGGCGGGAAGGCCGCACGACCACCCTGTCGCTGAATCCAGCTGGCTCGTCATCCCACGCCCGTCGCGCCCCCACGGACGCGCACACTGCGCTGCTCCTGGCGCGTGAGCTCCTGCACTAATGTCCCATCGACGACCTCTGCAAGGAGTGGCTCGGTCGCATCACCGAGCTCGTCAGCACCACAGGGGGCTCCCCTGCGCCGTCCCTCTCGCTGCCTCAACCCCCGTCCTGCGCGGGTAGTGCAGCCCAGGAGGTGCCTCCGCCACCTCCTCCCCAGGAAGGCGCCCTGGCTCCAAGGCGCGCAGCCCCGGGACAAGATCCACCACGTCCGGCGCCCGCGCGACAAGAAAGGAGCTGCCAAGAGATCCCTCGTCCCCAAGAAGGTGCACGCGTTCTCCCGGCACCGGTGTGCCACGACCGCATCCCTGCGACAGCACGTCAAGACTCCGTGCTGCTCCAGGCAGCGACGCGCGGGAATCCCCAGGAGCAAGCCCCGCATCAGCAGAGAGCTCCGGTGGCCACCGCAGGCTGCCGCGCCTTCACCACCGAGCTATGCAGTGTCGCCTGGCCGGAAAAGTTCAAACCTGACCTACCCCCTCGCTACGACGGCACTGCCGACCCCGCGGAGTTCCTACAGCTCTACGAGCTGGGCATCGAAGCCGCCAACGGGGATGAAAAGGTCATGGCAAACTGGTTTCCCATGGCACTCAAGGACGGTGCCCGCACCTGGCTCCTGAACCTCCCCCCTGGCACGATCTCCTCCTGGGACGAGATGCGCACTCGCTTCATCGCCAACTTTTAGGGCACTCGCGACCGCCCGCCGGCCGTGGGTGACCTGCGCCGCATCAAGCAGCAACCCAGAGAGACCTTGCAGAAGTACATCCAGCGCTTCAACAGCGCTCGCCTCAAGATTCCGAAGGTGACCGAGGAGGCCATCATCTCGGTGTTCTCTGATGGCGTCCGCGATGTCAAGATGCAGGAGGAGCTGGCGATCCACGAAGATCTATGTACGTCTCTCGAGTTGTTCAACCTGGCGACCAAGTGCGCAAGGGCTGAGGAGGGACGCCTTTCCCTTCTCGAGCTCCCGTCAGCAGACCCAGAAGAGAAGAAAGCCAAGGCCAAGGATGTGAAGCGCAAGGGAGAAGCTGTGCTCGCAGCAGAGCCGGACATGAAGCGCGGCAGGGACCTGCCGGAGTCGTCCAAGGGCAGCCGGTACTGCATGTACCACGATCTCCACACCCACAACACCAACGAATGCCAAGAGATCAGGGCCGTGCGAGAAGGCCTTGTCGGTCGATGCCTCGAGCGCAACGATGGGGGCTATGGCCGAGGCGGAGCAAGAGGTGGAGGACAATGGGACGACCGTGGCCCTCACCAAGGGTGGCGTGACCGGCCTCGCGAGGATCGCTGGCAGGACCAGCCTCGCAAGGGGGCTTGGAGGGATCAGCCTCGTGAGGATCGCCCGCAAGGCAATGCAGGACTTCCTCCTCTGCCACCACCACCAAGAAGGAATGACGACCACCATCAGGACGAGGGGGCTGGGGGCTTGAGCCGCGTGCAATCGCTTGCATCTTGGGCGGTGCCCAGGCCCCAGCCTCTCAGCGCATCTTCAAGCAGTTTGCTCGCGAGGTGAATTGAGTCCTACCCAAGCTTGAGGTCACGCGCCCTCTCAAGTGGTCTGTGTGCGCCCTCCCGTTCAGCTCAGCGGATCAGCTCAAGTGCGGGGCAACAACCGGTGTCCTCCCGATGCTCTGTTCCCCAGTCATCAGCAACGTGCAAGTCACCAGGACCATCATCGACGGCGGGGTAGGGCTCAACGTCCTGTCCGTCAAGAAGTTCAACAACCTCCAAGTGCCATACGATCAGCTTCAACCAACCAAGCCTTTCTCAGGAGTCACTGATGGTTCCACTGTCCCGATAGGGCTGGTCCGCCTCCCTGTCACCTTTGGGTAGTGCAAGAACTACCGTACCAAGCTCATTTGACTTCGACGTCGCCCACATTCGCCTGCCATACAATTGCATCCTCAGGTATCCCGCCCTGGCCAAGTTTATGGCAGTGACTCACCATGGCTACAACATCCTCAAGATGCCAGGAAGTGGCGGAGTCATTACGGTCCCCTGTGAAGACAAGGATGTGGTGTGCTCTCTCGAGCGCGCCTTCCAAGCCACGTCAATCGAGGACCCAGACAGCAAGAGTGCAAACCTTCCTGAAGCAGCTCCCAAGAAGAACAAGACATCACCTGGCTCAAGGCCTCAGGAGGCAGACACCTCCGGAGGCGCCGCATCAGGACACGCGCCCATCCAAGGGGTGCCACCCTCCGTCGCATAGGGAGGCACACCCAGCGCCCTCCTCGAGCAAGGCTCGGGGGCTCTCTCCTGGGGAGCCATCGACTTTGCCAAAATCACGAGGGAGGTGCTCGGGCACCACTTGGAGGCGTGCTTCACGGCACGTTTCCTCAGGAAGGCGTAAGGCAAGGAGGGCCCAACCCTCAGGAGTTCATCACCAAGGTTGCTCAGGAGTTGCAGGAATCAAGAGTCATGCGCGGCAACCACCGCCTACCCAGTGTAGCTCCCCATCCAGGCGAGGATGGCGGGCTGCGCGTCGGCATCGACTACCCAGGGCTCAATCGAGTCGTGCCTTAGGAGTGCTTCTGGCCTTCGCGCGTGGGGCGTAGCAAGGGCCCACCTCACAGCTATGTTCGCATGCCCTTCGGCCTGCCGAACACGGTTGCTGCTCACCAGCGCCTGATGAGAAGCATTCTGGAAGCCCAGGTGGCCAAGCACCGCGCGCTCCTGGAGGAAATGGAGGTGGACCTCGCCGAGCCGCCCGTACCTCGTGAGCCTCCCCAGGCTCGGAGCCCCGAGGGCTCATGAGGATTGGCTTCTTCACCACGCACCATCAGCTTCTCCGATACTCGTTCTTCAATGGTATCAGGTGACTTCTCTCAAGTTTCGTTTCAGCTGGGAGCACCCTCAGGGCTGCATCATTCACAGGTCGCGTGGGTCTGTCCCCGCGGCATGTATCTGTTTTGCTCATGTTTTTAGCTTACCTTGTTGGGGGCGCCCCTCGGGCTGCATCATCCCGAAGCCACTTGGGCTTGACCCAGTGGTGTGTGCCTTTCTCTGCATCTATCTAATTTTATTTTCTTATTCATGCTTAACCTGCTTGAGATAATCGCCTGCTCGATTGACACCTACCTTTGGAGCCGCTTGCTCTAGCACGACGCTTGCACATGGGTCCGTCCTTGCAACGTCGACAAATGTGAGTGGTCGAGCTCTGGCCGCGGCAATGCCGCAAAGCGCTACCTCACCAGGCCCTCAGTGCCCCAATCACTCCCTCGGAGCAACCAATGGCTGGCTGGCAACCGTAATGGCAGTCCTTGTTCTCCTCGTGCTGGTGTACAGGATCCGCCTAAGGACCAGCGTGGGGGCGTCGTGAGGTCCCTCTCTCTCTCTCCCGTATGATCCGCTCGCGCGTTAAAAGGGGGGCGCCTGAGCATCGTGACTCATGGGCTCTTACTGGCTCTCCAGCCCTCACCCCCTGGCCTTGACCCACGGCATCGCGACCTGTCATTCCAGCGGCGGCTGAGCTTGCTCGAGGGCCGGGACCTGAGGACGTAGAGCATGAAGGAAAGTGCGAGGAAGAGGGGAGAAGCTCACGAGGACCTGGCCCAGCGACACCCCAGCTGCCGGCGCGCAGGCCTGGCACCTTGCCGAAGGACTACTCCAAGCTCATGAGATAAGTCACGCCCCCGGA
This sequence comes from Triticum timopheevii, assembly GCA_963921465.1. Lineage (NCBI taxonomy): Eukaryota > Viridiplantae > Streptophyta > Magnoliopsida > Poales > Poaceae > Triticum > Triticum timopheevii. The sequence continues at coordinate 276,943,853 of OY997266.1, read as the reverse complement.
AAAGCTAAATCAACGCGTCGCTAAACCCTCGCGTATTGCAGCTCTGTCATGGAGACGTCGCCTTCCTTTCTTGCCCAGTGGAGGCTGCTTGAGCGCTAAAGGGGACCTCTCGAGCATTGCGCCTCGGGGGCTCTTACTGGACCTTGGACCGCTCACCTCCTGGCCTTGACCACAGCATCGCGACCTGGCATACCAGCGACGGTTGAAGCCTGCCTGGGGACCAGGACATGTCAGCGTAGAGCACCAACCCCTCGTGAGGATAGAAAGGGGGAGCCGAGCCGAGACAGGACAAGCATCTCACGTCACTCCATAATAAGGATAATATTCACAAAAGACATGGCATACGCCTTACATACCCCCGCGGGGTGTTTTTTTCGATTCCTCGCAGGGAACAAAAGGTGCCAATCCTAAGGAACGCTAACTACGCGCGCCTCCATAGGAGACGCCATCATCAATAGTGGGCCGCCCAGCACCAGCGCCAACCCCATCTAGATCAGCGGCACCGGCGACCAGATGCAGCTGCCCTGCTCTGAGCGTGACGCGAGCTCGGGGGCTCGTAGCTGTCGCTGCTCGTCTCCGGAGTCATGAGAATCTCGAGGGAGTCGCTGGATTCTCCGGCTCCTCCGCTGCTACCAGAGGAGCTGCTGGGGAAGCGATTGGCAGGCTTGGTCCTTGCCACTTCAATGCCCCGGCCGCCTTCCTTGGGGCAGCACTCCAGTCGGCGTCCTTCCGCATCAAAGGCCTTGAAGAACATCAAAGAGGCGCCATCATATTCAAGATGAATTATGAGGGCACCCCCTGTCCGACAGACCCAGGCGATCTCGCCCCATCCCCGGGTCATGTAGACCTTGCCCGGAGCGACGACCACGACCTCCGCTCCGGCCACGAGGGTGCTGCAGTCAGCATGCTGCAGCTAGAGCTCCAGAGGCTCCCTCGGCGGCATCTCAAAGGCGAAGTAGGGAGGAAGGCGAATCCAAGAGCGTGGAGGCATAGTGGCATGAAGCACAAGCTCGCAAGAAGAGCCCTCGGCATGGACCCCAGGGGCGATGACGCGCACCGCCGTGACTCGACGGCGTCGCCGGCGACGCCGGTGGTGCCGCTCAGCATCTTCTTCTCCAGGGCCCTCGGCCCGGGCATACAAGGGCAGTGGAAACCCAAGCGGCGGCCATTCGTACCAGGGCCTCGACATCTCCTGCCACACAACCACGTCGCAATAGCCGGGGACCGGCCGTTTCTTCGGCAGAAGCGGGTCGGGGCCCTCTCGGGGGGCTTTCCCCTTCTCTTCTGTTGAAAACCGGCGGATCGACGCCATTGGCATGAAGTGAAGCAAGGGCGAGGAAGAAAGAGAGAATCATGAAGAGATGGACTGCGGGGGCTCTCGCCCGTCTGTACTTATAGTCCGGAGGAGGCCAACCGTCGGCCTCCACGATCATAGGTAATCATGACTCATCTCTACATGCAGGGACTTGTCAAGTCGAGCAGTTGCCAAGGCGGTGTGGGGAAGCGGAGACGCCCACGTCCAATCAACCGCCACGTAGCGCCCAAGGCCACAGGCTGATGGGGCCCGTGGCGCTCCGCACTTGCCCCTTCGCTTCCACGCTAAGCCAAGTCCGAGCGTGCCTTGGGCCCGGGGGCTACTGTCGGCGTCCTAGAAACGGGGGTCCCCAGACTTGCCTGCCTGCGGCCTGTGGCGTGGCTCGAGTGGTGGCCCAGTACGGCCCATTTGCATCAACGCAAGACTCAAGACCCTCGCGAGGGGCCAAGCCTCACTGGGCGGATGACACGAGACTTCCTCAGGAGCGACCTCGCCAGGCAGGCTTGCGAGGAGGCGGAGAGATCAAGGCAGGGTACCTCGCGAGGTGCCCGTGATGGAAGCCGTGACGATCGAGACCAGGCGGGTGCCAGGCGGGCGCCGGTCTGCGCAGTGTCCTTGTTTCCTCTTTGGTGCAAAGGGGGCAAGCGAGGGCGTGGAGTACCGAGGCATCAGGCAAAGGTTGCCATTTCAGTGCAACAAGACAAGACCAGCAGAGCGGCAGGATGGAGGTCCCTATGGAGCCCAAGAAGGCGTCATCGCCAGTGCCTTTGGCAGTCGAAGACCAACTTTAGTCAGGATAACTTGTACTAGATGTTCCCCTTCAAAATGGCCGTTTTTGGCGCCCTTCCCGCTCAATATTTGGGAAGAGGACCAGGGCCTCTATAAATAGGGCTAGCCACCATAGAAGAGGGGGAGAGGGGATTGAGTCATCATCAGATAGTGAGGCGATCGATCTCATCCAAGTAGTTCATCGCACCAGCTCAAGAACACCTCTCGCGAGGCTGTTTATCCTTTGTACTGTTCATCATCAGCCCCTGAGGCAATCCACCACACCACACACTAGAGTAGGGTATTACACCACAAGGGTGGCCCGATCTAGTATAAATCTTGTGTCCCTCGTGTTGTTCATCGTTTAGCTTAGATTCTCACGAGGCAATCGGACGTGGATCGGTAGGGGGAAGGTCTCCGCGCGCACCCCAGAGTTCGAACCTTAAGGGTCTGCTGGAACCCAACCTCCGACAGACTCCATTTTCCTCGAGGGCGTCGCGTCGCTCTCACGGATTTGAGCAGAGTAACGAATGATAATACTAGTTGTAGTGCGAGTGAAGAAGTAGGGGAGCTGGGGTTTTTCTGTAGTAGTGAGGAAGAAGGGGAGCTGGGGTTTTCTGTAGGAGTGAAGTGAGGAATTTGGGGGTATGAGTGGAGCGAGCTGACATGAGGTGGGTGGGAGTGAGAAGGAAGAAGAGCACCCAGGTTTTTTGGGGGGCGGTGTGCTGGGTGTGGGTAGCGCCTCTCATTCAGTAAATATATGGGCTTTTGAATTGATTTTACTATTTACTAGGGTGGATGGGCTGTTTTGTCTTGGGCCTAGAGAAACAATTACTACTAGTACAGTGGAGACACTCTACAACTACCCAGAAAAACAATTACTACTAGTATAGTGGATACAATACCGCTTCTGGCCCCTCCTAGGTCATCGAAACGTCTCCCTCTACTGAATGTCGTTATACTTTTGTTCACCGACATGCAGGCCATGCAGCGCGCGGGCCCAAATGCCATCCACCAAATTAGAAGGCAGTATGCAGGCGGAGAGTCACCCCGGTCGTAGCGCGGCAGTAACGAGCCGTCGTATTACAAAACCCCACCTCCCCGCAGTCTAAGTTTGACGGATGAAGCAACCATCATTTCACTCTTCGCTGAATCCCCTTCTCCCTTACCATCTTCAAGAAAGGCAACACTCGCATCTGCCACTATTCTTCTCTCCCAACGAAGGGAAGGTAAGCGGATCCGTGATGTTGGTATATTTTTGTTCAGAGAAAAAAAAACTTTTACAAAGCAGTAACCGATCCTCACTCTCTTTTTTGTTTCATTGTCATTGTGATTGTGTTTTCCTTTCAGTGGTCTCCTAGTATTCGTCAGTTTCATGATGGACCAAGGAGAACGAGGCAAAGATCTGCCGATATTGGAGCAGACGCGGGAGGCTGATCCCCGCGAGACAGAGAGCTCCAAGAAGATGGAGGCAGCCACCGAGCCGACTCGAGATACGCTCACGGCCACTAATGAGATGGTCAACGCCCCGTTTGAGGTTACGACCCCCATGGCACTGCAGGAGAAGTTTTCCCCCTTCGAGGATGTGTCCCCCCCCCCCCCCCCCCCGCTGAGCTGCCCAAGGTGATTTTCTTCTTTGCTGATCTCAATTGTGATTTTTCAGCTAAGTATGTGGTGATGAATAATGCAAAAAAAAATTAGCTTCGATGCCATGCTACATAGTGGTTTAAATAACTTGTGTTTCTTATACTGGAAAGTAATTCAGAATTTGTTTCTGTTTCAATTAGAGCCCTGATGCAGACAAGGATTGTGTGGTTGTACATGTCAATCTCTATGAGGCGGATGACCTGAATATACACACTGGGAAAACAGAGTTCTTAGGCATGTTGTCCAGGATTCAAATATAGTGGATCCTGGAAGCCATTTGCGCTTATACCAATGTCGAGTTGTATTCCAGCCTCACTGTTGTCAGGCGTGTTGTCCAGGGTGTACTGAAGCACAAAAAGTTCAAAGCTACTCCTTAGTTTGTGAGGCATATAGTTCTTGTTAAACTTACGCAGGAAGATGACGTGGCATGCCTTCACAAACAAGTTTATGAGTGGCAAGGCCATAAGGTTGTCTTCATGAAGGTTCACAGGATTGAGCTGCTGCCGGACATCCTCAATGATGTTCATGGCTAGGTCCATCTTGTGTCCAGCCCAAATTAGATCGAGGCATGAAATAGTTGCCCCAGCTAGTGTTTAATAGTAGTTTGGATTGTGTCTAATTATCCGATCCTTGCCTGTTATCGAGCCCTCTAGGGCTAGTACTCTGTTTGAATCCGTCTATGGGAACTGCTGCTACTTTTGTGTGCCCGTGAATCATGTGAGAACCATCATAATTGTTGCCAAAACAGATGCGTCCTCACTAGTTTTTCCATGAATATGGCATGGTAAGACATAAGTTGTCACGGTTTATCATATGAGCAGTGTGTGTTTGATGAAGTAGAGTACTCATTCGAGAACTGTGCGCTGACGTATACATAAGTACTTGTAAACACTGTTGGTGCTACCCCACTTGTAAGTAGTTGTGCAAAACACGACACATTGGCTCAACTCGCTTCAACACTAGGCTATCGACCAGCTAACAATCAACAATCTGTTGTCTGACATATAAGCAACTATGTATCTTGTTACAGTGGTTCATGCAGTTAACTGAGGCCACAATGTAAATTCCAAACGTTCACACGCTAGTCCAGCGTTCATGTGGAATACTCACATTAAACTCAGCTTCATAAAAAACTTGAAAAGCATAAGTTAAGCAATTTTATACATCTCAATGATTCATAGAACATAACAAACATATACTAGTTCACAGCAAAAGACAAAGTTGTGAGAAGGTTTACAAATCAAGAAAAAACAAGCAAGGCTTCTTTGAGCAAAGGGCCTCCCGGCAGGCATAAATTTACTGGAGTTCACTTTGGTTTTTTCTTGTTTCCACCATCCAGGGTTAGGTTCTCTCATTCCAGAATAACCAATTATAGTTGTGGTCTCAGCTGGAATGCTGAACTGAACCATGCAGTGTACTGACCAGCTGAAATTCTTGTGCATTCCACTAAATTTAAGCACCGCTATTTGCAGAAATAAGCAGACCACAATGCCTCTTGTCCACACACCTGTCCAAAAAACCGCCGTGCAGCCATGCCAGCTAGTCCTCGGTCCATGGATGAACTGGTAGAAAGTGAATTCCGGACTAGGATGCAGTTGTTTTTGCTCGTCCCTACACTACAATCAGGAAGTAAAACGTACGAATCAACTTATTTTAGATTGCGTTGTTCATTCTACCTAGTTACTACCAATGTAGGAATACCTGGAAGACGGGTGGTTAGACGACGGCAGCGACGGATAGCCATCTCATTTTGCACAGTTCTACTAAAACTGAGGTGTGTGCTTTTGATTGCGCGGATAGAAACAATACAGAGACAGACATCTCGAAACGATATGGAGACATGCATCCCTGTTTGCGCAAATATGAAATACGGTTATTTAAACAGTGACAGATATTTGCAGTGGCATATGATTAACAGCAGCATCTATTGTGTTATAATTGGCACTAGATTGACAGTATGAAAGTGCCCTTAAGTAAGTAGCATTACATCACATCAACACTGCCACTAGATTAACATGCAGAACAATAGCATTAGTATTACTGTCATGAGAGTAGCACATGGTCAGTAAATGTGCAATCAAATATGTGCAGTTCCACTGGGATGAAGCAATGTTAGCGGTGTGAGATTTAAGTGTAACTGCAAAAACACAATTCATGGGAAATTGAGCAAGATGGAAGCACTTCATAAAATGGTGGTGGCATTGCTTCAATTTATCGATGACACTAGACCATTACTTACAGTGACATTAGGTGGCACTGCTTAATGCTTCATGTGATTTTACATTAACGGTAGCGATATGGGCGTAGGGACAGTAGGGGCATAAAGTGGTGAGGCAGATGTGGTTGCCAAGAGTGGCAAACACTCAGGCAGCATGTCTGCATTTGCCCCATTTTTTATCTCCTCGACAACATTTTCCTATGTGAGCACAGGAAATCTAGACCTGCTCATTCTCATTTGCGTTGTCCCCCAACACCCGCCACTTTTTTTTCCTTTTTCAACCAAGAGATAGGTCCACTTCCCCCCACCCTTCACCATCCACTATGCTTTCTTCGTCTTTTCAATCAAGAGACCTGTTGGGTAGCCAGTATCTACTACTTTCCCCCGTTTCCTCTTAGAACCGAGTCCTAGATTCATGCTATAGCTTTCCCAATTTCTTCCCTGTTTGAACCAACTCTTAGAGTTGACTGTATGAACTAGCTTTACCTCTAATAATAGTAAAAGTCTAGGTGGCTTTGGAACAGCGGACGAAAGTAGAAAAAGATCCACACGAAGCCAAGTGGGGAGCTGGGGCAGTAGAGCAAGGCATGTTTTGAAGGAATATATACCTGAGGCTGAGGGTCGTCGGCATGTGGCAAAGACAGCGTCAGGAGGCCGCATCTTGGCCATAATACCGCAGGGAGGAAGAAGGGATCGTAGGCCCTCCCGAGCCAGCGCTCTCTCGGAGAGAACGGCACGACCGCTGATCGGGACGCGCGGGCAGCCGTTGGTCTCCTCCCACCGACGACAGTGTGAACGATGCACCTACACCCCTTCCCCGGTCGAGGTTGTCCGGCCGGATTTGTGACCAGCCGTGAGCAGATAGAGAGTGTGGCCACCTATGTCTTGCTAAGATCTAGAGAGCATGAGAGAGTAAACAAGAGGAACCCTAGTAAAGCAAGTGCTAAGGCTTCTGCTTATATATAGAGTGGAGTGATTTTGTTGTACCAGCTTCAAAAAAATACGCTCCTACGTGTACCCGCAAGTGGGTGTGAGAGAACTAGTGCGTGTGTGCACCGCTTCTCTTCGTGAGAGTACAATATACTATGACCAAAGAACCTTCGCCACAAGAGTAATAGTATAAGTGTGTGACGTGTGAGCTAAAATCAAATGTGCGCGACGTCTTTTGTTTTTTAGAAGTTCTAAGGATAGGGTGTGAAGAGCACATATGTGTGTGACGTCTACCTGCAGAGACGGTGGGTGCGAGAGGACTCGGGAGAGTCGCGACTTGTGAGGGTGCGTGTGCATGAGAGAGAGGGGGCACGTATCAATGCAATGCATGTGTCTGTAAATCATTATCCGACAAACGTTCGCCACAAGCCTTTTCCTGACGAACACGTAAGAACCGTTAGATCGATATCCGATAGTGTCAGTTTTGCCATGTCATTTAACAGAATAGCCACTCCTACACACAAATCTTCCATGTGAGTGTTAGAAACCGTCGTATGCTCCCTCCGTTCCAAAATTTAGTGCATATAGCTTTATTGAAAATTCGAACCTTACAAACTTTTACCAACTTTTCGTATACCAAATTGCACATGTAGAATACCCAGTATATATCATTTCATTCATCTTCGAGAGGTAACTATAAAGATGGGGGAGGAATCCACAAAGAAAGACCATCGTATCACCTGCAGCAATTTCAACCATCCTTTGGTGTGGAGGAATATTATAGGAAATCTATATGATATGATTTTTATAGGATTTTTTCCTTTAGAGCCAATTGGTTCATAGGAATAGATTCATATACTCCACATTTCAAACGAAATAAACATGATATCATTTTTATAGCTTTAGATCCACTTGGTTCATATGAATGGACTCCTATACTCCCATAATTTCAAGGGAAAATAAACATTAGCATATATTCAATAGAAAAGTTCCTATGATATGAACCAAATTACATCTCCTTTCTAATCCCTCCTCATAGGAATTGAGATACATGTCATCTCTAGATTCAATACAAAAGTTCCTATGATGTGAACCAAATGACATCTCTTTTCCAATCCCTACTCATAGGAATTGAGATACTCCGTGTCATCTCTTTCCCTACAACTTCCATGTATACATCTTCTATTCCTAAATAGCTAGTACAACCCACTAGTAGCTTTTTTCCAAGACATGCAACTATGGCACACAAACTATATAGTGTGCGAGTAACTTTGAAAGATGGCCGCTGGATGAAGCTAATCCGACAATGCAGAGATGGCAAATTCAAGCACTACTGGCCATTGGATATCATCAATATTGCACCAGATCTGCCGCATGTACAATTCAGAAGACTCCATGAACTTAAGCATAATGCACAAACCTCAAAACACAAGCACTTCTGCTTTGTTCTAGAATCTTCCGTATCATAATTGAATTTTTTTATAAATGAATTGCCACTATTTGTTTTTTACTTTATGCTTTACAATGCACAACCCCATGAAACTTAACATTTTTATAAAACTAATTGATTTTGAATGAGATGAACTATAAGAACTAAACAAACATCTACATCATGCATATATGACTCAAAGCTTTACATGCTATAGTGTGTATTTATTCATAATTTGGTTTCCAAAACTCATGCATTCAATGCATGTATACCTTACTAGTTTTGAGTAGAGTAGCAAATTTCATGCGGCCCCGGGTATATCAAAATGCAGGGCCCATGCATCATTGCCTTTTGGTCGAACCTACGTCCACAATTTTTTGTACGTACTATATCTCCACTGGTCCCCGAACCCAAAATGTTGCCTCGTTCCCGTAAAACCAAGCGGCCCACACATATTTAAGGCGTCGACTCGAACTCAATCCCTCTCCCATTTACTACAACGTGGCCCCGCACGCCGTAGTACTCCTACTAACCCTACCGCCGCGCGCATCATTGGTTTTCTTCAAGAGGACGAGGAGAAGCCGATTTGTAGTGGAGGCGCTTTAAAAAAAGGATCTGTGGTGGAGACCCCTACCCTAGGGTGCCCTAGGTAGCTCCTGCACGCATCATTGGTTTTCTCTTTTCTTTATGCTCTTGCGCCCTAGAGTGAAATGATGGTTGCTTTGTCCATCTAGCTTAATGCGAGAAAGGTGGGGCTTTGTGATTTGACCCCTCATCACTCATTTTCTACTACTATGGCGCTACGACTGGGGTGCCTCCAATTCCAACCGCTGCTCCGAGCTGTAATTTGGTGCATCGCACGTGGAACAAGATGGTGGATGAGCCACATGTCGGCCAAAGGGGTCCTGTTAAGTGTGTCGCCATTTCATGTGCAGACTGACCCTGCTTGAGTTGCTACGCCAACACGACATGAGCAGCCTACCACTTGGTTTTGCTCCTTGGTGAATCCCGACTGTATTGATCTAAAAAGATACGTACTGAACTACCCTCTCCGTCTCGTTTTTTTAGGCGTCTCGGTTTATAGGGCTTGCATGTAGTTCTAGGTCATCCATTTGACTAACTAAATATGAGTTACTATGTCACAAAAAGTATATCATTGGACTCTTAAGCGGATGTAGTTTCTAAACATATACTGTTCATCACATATATAGCCAGTTAAATTCTCAACCTAGAACGACGTGCATGCCATGTAAACCGATATGGAGGAAGTAGTAAAAATGAGGTGATTTTACCGAGCGATCGGCGGGGGAGCATGGCCTAGCATGCGTTCCCACGTGTCATCATGTACCAAGGTGATGCGCGTGTCCCTCTTGAGGTAGAAGCAATACTACATGGTTTGAGATGATGGCGAATCGAAGTGTGAAATAATGGTTGCTTCTTCCGTCTGGGAAGGTGCGGCATTGTGATTTGACGTTTCATTGCTCATTACTAATACTGAGGCGGTACGACTGGGGTGTGTCCCCCCTGCTATTCTACATTGTTATTTGGTGCTTGACACGTCAACCCGGTTGCTATATGTCCCACATGTCAGCGAGAGGAAGTACAAAATTCATGAAAGCGAGCGTCAACGAAGGAGTACAAGACACGGCTTGGTTTTTGCTGCTTCGCGCGATCCATCGGTACAAACCCGGACTAAAAAAGGTGAGGGCGGGCCTTTTCCCGCGCGGCAGGCAGGGGAGTTTGGCATAGTCTGTTCAAGGCAAGGAGGCAGGAAGGGAAACAAGCAAATAATGGTTGAGCAATTTAGTTTTGGGGAAATCTGATTTTACGGAGTATGTACCCACCAGGGTTTATGGGGCTCATCTAAAAAACATTAGTTTTTCCGTTTTATAAGTCTCAATTCTACTACTAGTAGTAGTACCATCACATGTTGGATTTCGAGGTGCTTTTGATCACCCGATGCAAGCAGTGTTAAGAGAAAACTCACCAATGCATGTAGAAGTTCATGGAAATTTAGTGGTCATTCATGCATTCGTTCTAATTAATGCCTCGGTAAACATAACTTCTTGAGAAAAATGAGCGTACTAATTACTTGTGCAAACTATGAAATTAATTCCACCACTCATCGTCTACCTTGGTTGGAGAGATTTTGAAATTGAGCCATAAACTAGAAAGGAGGGAGTAGTAACTTTTGTCTCGATTACTATTTGTGGCCTTGTATAGATGCAAAATGTACTTTTTTATAGTGGCCTTGTATAAGTAAATGGAGGGAGTACTAAAGGACATATATATTCCAAACAATATGATAATCTCTCTAACCAAGGTAGGGACGAGGAGTAAACGGAGGGAGTAGTAAAATTTCTCCTCGTCCTGCGAGCCACCGCGCGCGTGGGCGAGGGAGCGGGCGGAAGGCTTACAGTACTACTAGTAAGCAAGCTTCACCTCATCCTGCGAGCCACCGCGCCCGTGGGCGGGGGAGACGGCGTACTAAGAAAGCTTCTCCTTGTTCTGCGAGTTCACGGGACACATCAAAAGTACTCTAGTGTATAGAGCCATGCCTCTAAGGTAGGCCCCACATGGTTTGCCTCTTTTTTAACATAACGCGTCAAGTCGCAATTTGTTTGTTGACCCGTGGTAGACGATCCTCCCTCCATCAAGTGGACAACCAGTACACGTGTCAAATTACCATGTGGGCTGCCTTTCCGTACAGAAAATGAGCTCCACCGTGTACCCGCGCGGGTGTGGTTGGGAAAGAGATGGGAGTACGTGCGCCGTGCGTGCACCTCTTCTCTTGGTGCACGTCCCCCACCTACGTGTGTGTGTGAGAGAGATATAAACGTAGACATAATGCGCCATCCATCCCCATGCCTTCGCCCAGTCCGACCACTAGTCACCACCACGCCCCACTCCTCCTCACCTTATCTCTCATCTTTCTCCCTCCATTTTTATATACAAGGCCACTATCAAGATTACAATTTGCAGATATACAAGGCCACTAACACTAATCAATGAAATATTAATGGTGTTTGCCTCGTAGTACTAGCAAAGGAGGACATTAATTATCCCTTGCATGCATGCGGGAGTGTGAGCATTGGCTTGATGTGCATAAAAGAGAAGGATACACATTAATTTACACGGGAGGGAAACAAGGTGGCTTGCAACATTGACTTAGAAGACATTAATTTTTGCCTTGGTCCCTGTAATATGGGTTTGTGGCCTTGTATACAAAAATGGAGTCCGATAAAATTCTCAAGATACAATTTTTCCGATAAAATTCCCGAGATACTATTAGTTTTTACAAATGGGATTACTCCTGCATGTGTCAATCACAACAGGTGTTTTGTAAAAAAAATGCATCTTGATGTTCCGTGCAATGCACGGGCATCTTGCTAGTCCATGAAAATAGCACATGGCAAAATTCCACGGCGAACGAGGGATTTGAATCTGCTGGGAGAGCTTGTTTGGATCTTGCCCGGGGTAGCCAAAATATTAGCGACCCTTTTGTCCACCGGTGCCTTTGCCACCGATGAACGAGGAATGGCTCAGGTGCTCATGCATCCTCTAGCGCGCACGTTGGAGATGAGCTCGCATGAGCTGTGTTTTTTTGTCCCACCACGCCGCCCGAGCCGCCCACAGGCCGACCGGCGACCCGCAAATTACGCCATCCAACCGTAGCCGCACACATTATGACAGCAACTCAACCAACCGGACAAAATTCATGCAAATATGGCGATATTTCATATAAACAATGAAGGAAATCATATAAAATACTAGATTTTCATACAAACATGACGGATTTCATTACATTCAAATGAACTACGCGGTGCTAGTTCTGGACAGCATAGGTATATAATACCTGGCCTAAATGGTCGCCCGCCGATCCATTTGTGTTCCTCATGTCCGGCAGCACGATCACCTGACTGCCGGGAGCCCCGGAGGTATATGCTTCAGCGCAAAGGACGGATCGCTTCCCCACTGCCCAACTGATATCATTGGCTGATGCTGAAGATGATGGTGGAAGGGGGCTTCCCTGCTTCTGCGGAGCCCATGCGGGGTCGACGAAGGTCCTCGCAACAAAAGGATCCGGCAAGACACCTGCTGTGTACGCCGGCGGCGCCTCCGTGGTGGCCTTCATGGGACCCAAGCGGCGGCGGCCTCCCGTGTTCTATTTCTCCTCGATGATGGCGGCGAACGCGGAGGCACTGGCCACCGACTCGTCGCTCTCCGCGCACCCGGCTTCTGCTACTGCTTGCATGGCGCGGCCGTCGGCATGGGAGTGCCGGCCACAGAAACGGGAGAGGCGGTACGAGGCGGCGGCGTGGACGGTAGCAACGACGCCCGTCCGCCGCTCCTCGTTGAGCTATCCTGGAGCGGCGAGTTGCTGACCCGCGTGCCGGCTTGGGGCGGCAACTGGCTCTGTCGGGCGAGGGAAGGAGGTGGATCAGCTAGCTGCATAGCTCGTATCCAGTGGGCTCGGCAGGCCACCCAGCCGGCTTGGATGCGGGATAACTACTCTTCGTAAGCCATTGTAAGAGTGGACAAAATGGTGAAGGAGGAGATAGGGGAGCGACGGAGGTGTGCGATTCTTGGCCGGCGTTTGGCCTCGTTTAAATAGGAGATTAAATAGACGGCGAATGGGAGGAGCTCGGACGGTGTTGTGTTTAATGCCGGCCCGGTCATGAACGGACATGTGTCCAGAGTGGGTTTCTCGGCTTCCACACTGGCGGGTTTCATGGAGGCGTTTGAATGCGGCAAGGAGGCGTGTTCAGCCGGGCGTGCAACGAGTGGCGCCCTCGACTCTGACGTATGACACTGCGCCGTTCTTCCACTGACATGTGGGCTCTTTGGGTACATGGCCTGCATGTCAGTGACCCAACGCAGGCAGCGCACAGTAGAGGAACTTTTGGTGGGCCAGGGCGGTCAGAAGCGGGCATTTCATAAACCAATGATTGTTCAACGAGTTGATAGCCCGTTCGATACATTGTGATTCATAAAGACCGCTGCAAACATCAATGTTCTGCTTATCACAAATAAGATTGATTAATACCCATAACAATCCATGTCCTTAACAAAGGGTGCATGCACGTATAGGTTGAGCGTGTGTCTTGCGTCGTGTGCTGTGTGCATGCAGGCGTGCGAGTGTTGTGTGCGTGCAAGGGTACGTTTCAGTGTTGCATGCATGTGTGCGTACGTGCGTGTGTTCGTGAGTGCATGTGTACGTGTCAGTGTTGCACGTTTGCATGCGTGCGTGTGTTCGTTATGTGTACGTGTCAGTGTTGCACGCCTACATGCATGCGTGTCTTGCGTGTGTGCATGTGTACGTGCGGGGTGAGGCTACACGTCAGTCGACTGACTTTTTCATCTCTGGTCATTAGATTTTTTAGCCGATGGATACGAAATCAAGGCCTGTAGTTTATCTTCAAACTCCACCCCCTGAGCCACCAGCCACCACCGGCCTAACCGCCGGCCCCCGCCTCCCGCGGCTGGCCCGCGCCGCCACGCTGCCCCGCCCGCCCCGAAACCACTCCCCACCGCCGATCCGCCGCCGCACCGGCCATCCCTCTATGCCCCCCTCCCGCGGTGAGCTTTTTCTCTGGCGATCCCCATGCCACCGCCCAATCACCGCACCCCACCCCACCGCCAGCGACTGCCAACCAGAGGTCTCACAACTTCGAGTACCCACCGGCCACAAATTTATTACCATTTCTGTCCTTCATATACGCGCTGACCGGTGGGCCCTATGGTAATGTGTGCTGCTGAATGTGGACAGTTTGACTGGTCAATTGATCATGTCATCAACAAATTACGGAGCTGTATGGTTAGCCAGTGACCGTATGATCACCCTAAAATGTATTTTATTAACACAGTACAGACTCAGACTACCATTTCTTTATTTCATATACGGGCTGACAGGTGGGCCCACGGTTATGCGCCCCGATAGTGCAACACTAGTTGCGCCACGTGGAACATTTGACTGGTCAATTGATTGTGTCATCAACAAAATACGGAGTTGTACGGGTGAGCCAGTGACCGTATAATCATGACATGTATTTTTTAACATGGTACAAACGCAAGGGCTCATATATACGCGCAAGCACTCACCGCTATAAGCGCACACACGTAGACCCTACCCCTATGAGCACCTTCGAGAGAGTGAGCCAGCATATGATCTTGAGATTTTACGAAGTCACCATAGGTGCCTCATAGTCGAGTGGAACATCTCCTCCCACTGAACGTACATCACCGGAAAATACTAAAATTAACCCAGGATAAATGCGAGCACCGACACTTTAACCCTGGTGGGCTAGAGAAACCACTGTCCTCCTAACCATCCAACCACATGTTGGTTAGCACGACAAAATGTATGTGGTGACCGTGATGAGCTTGTTCTGAAGTCCAGTGACCATATCGTACTTTCGCTTCAAATACAATGATCGTAAGTGTCATCAACAAAATACGAGCACGCATCAAATGCAAAGTCCGTCAGTGTCATCAAGAAAATACAGAGACATATCGTGAACTAGATACTGTGTGATCACCACGAGAATGTATATGGTGACCGTAATGAGCATATTCTGATGTCCAGTGATGGTATAGTGCTTTAGCTTGAAATATAGTGACCGCCATGCGTGAATGTGTCGTGGGCATGCATACTTTTAGAGGGCCGAGAGATAGTTTGTGTGCGTACGTGAAAGTGGTGTAGAAAGAGGGGGTGTCCGGTGGAGACAAGGAGAGATATGCCCTTCATTTCTCTTTCCCGTGACTAATATTTTAGGAGAATATATAAACATTCACAATGCAGAACAAATATTTTTGGATGCACCATGCAATGAACTTTCATGTACAACATTGTACTATTGTATATGCTAATTTTCTTAGTGGCCGATTGCGTGTGTGGTGTGGTGGGCACATCATTTTTAGTTGTGGTGGGTCAACATGAGGACTCGTGGGTCGATTCCATCCTGCGCCACATAGGTTGGACCGAGATGCGTTATATGAAGAACCATGTGGAGGACTCGGCGTACAACACGAAGCTACCAGAGTCGTGGAGGACTCTATCCCCACTGGTGATAAGCCGACGACTATATATGATTTTTAACCCTAGGCCCCGAGTATGTTATAGAAGCTTGGGGGCTAGTTCATCGATAGTATACACACACGCACTATGCCTGGTATTCACGTGTACTTTGTACACACCCCTATCACTAATATACAGTACCAAGAGTAGGCTTTTTCCTCAACTGCAAGGGTCCGAACTAGGGTAAAACTTTGCCTCGTACTACCATCCAGCCTAACAGTCAGGGATATCCTACCGAATGATATGATGGAATCATATCTGCCAACTACTAAGAGAGAGGTGTGTCTTGTGGGGGGGGGGGGGGGGTCGGGGACAATGTGTGCGAGAGAGGCCTAAAGATAATGTGCGTGCGGGAGACACGTAGAAACATATATGTGCATATAGAGGGCTAGTAGAGACCGTGCATGTGTATATATGCATGTGAGAAATAGTGTTTTCCAACTGAGATTAGTGAAAAGAGTGGTACATAGTAGTCACAAAGAGAGAGAGAGAGATATAGAGAGAGCATGTGAGTGAGACACCCCGACACCCTGAGAGATATTGTGAGCAGTGCGAAATAGAAATGCCGATGCATATAAAGTGTGTGCACTTATGCATTAGATAGAGAGATATATAGTGTGTTTGTGAAAACGGCCCGAGGCATAGTGCATCTACGTGTAAAAGGCGGTTCTACGCATTAAATTAAAATATAAATGGCATTATTATTTTTGGATGAGATCATGAATTTTGCAAATTGCGTATGGACGAAAATCGGTCTATCAGACACCCAGACTCTATTGAATTCTAGCATGTGCATGTGTTTATTTCATATTATCGATCCATAGAGTGAGCGGTTTGAAATACAGGCAATGGAATGCTTTTGCAATTCATATATAAACATTAATTAGTGCACTCCATGTTGTTAGTGTGAAGCACTTTGTACATTTTTCACTTGCATCACTACAAAAGAAAGACACATCCGTGACATTTTGGGCCGAACGAATTTTTTTTGTCATACTTATGACACTTCTATGACGATAATTGTGATAAAACATGGTATCATCATAGATGTGATGGGCTCCTACTTCTATGACAAAAAATCATGACAGAAAATGGGTTTTTTGTCCTGGGCGGGCCGGAGACGCAGCTGCATGACATTCTTTGGGCCGTCCATGACGGAAAAACCATGGTAGAAGCGAGGGCGAGGAAAATTTCGGGGAGTTCCCAGTTACGGTGGGAGGTCGGGGGCCGAGCGATGCACGTTTCTCTCATACACGTACGCGCGTGGGTGCGAGGCGTTGGGCTCTAACTGAACCCGAGCGAGGTGTCACCTAACTGAACCCGAGCAATTGCACTACAGGCTACGTGTTACTGAACCCGAGCGATCGAGCGATTCCTTCGCTACTGCTGCTAACTGAAGCCGATCGATGCTGCCTCTGGATGAACAGTGAGCGTTGTGGGGGAGGTTTGGATGAACAGTGAGCGTTGCTAGGGTGGTTTGGATGAACAGTTCCCTGTGGGGGTGAATGAACAGGACCCCGTGGTGTTCCCACTGGATGAACAAGACCCCGATCGATCGAGCCGGTTGGGGCTGGATGAACAGGACGACCCCGTGGAGAGCTGGTTGAACAGTAGCCGGTGGAGGGCTGGATGAACTGTAGCCCGTGGAGGGGTGGTTGAACAGGAGCCCGTGGAGAGGGCTGGTTGAACAGTAGCCGGTGGAGTAGCGCGCGGTGGAGGCTGGATGAACAGGAGCCCATGGATGAACAGTCGCAGGTGGCCGCTGGAGGAGGTCGACGGTGGATGAACAGTAGCCCGTGGAGGCTGGAGGAGGTCGACAGTGGAGATGAACAGTATCCCGTGGAGTCCCGTTTTGCGGTACGCCACACCTCTCCCGATGAAGAGGACCCCCGTTTCGACCGTAGCGCTCCAACACAAGTCCACTTCTTCTGTTTTGCGGTACACCACACCCTACCGATCAACAGGACCCCGTTTTGACCGTAGGAGGTCCAACACAAGTCTGTTTCCTCCGTTTTGCGGTATGCCAGACCCCTCCTGATGAACAGGATCCCATTTTGAACATGGCCGGCCGAACACAAGGTCATTTCCTCCGTTCTGCGGTACGCCAGGCCTCGTTTCCATCGGCTGTTCCGTCCGAGCCCTCCCGATGAACACGACACATTTAGTTCTGACCCAGCCGGTTGGCTCCCCATGAACACGACAACGACATAGTGTCTCCGTTCCGACCCAGCCATGTACACGAGCACTGGCCATACGTATGCGCGAGTAGGCGTTTCAGGCCCCGCCCGTATGTATGTATGTGGCTGTATTTACTTTCTTGCACCCTGGCCATTGTACGTACGTGTATATGCTACATGTGTGACTCTACTACGACACGTGTGCGCCTCTACATTGACCAGTACGTACGTACATGTTTGTGACCAGAATAACAACGCTATGTACGCTTCGATCAGGTGGGTCCCGACTGTCAGTCACTTCCTTGCGTGCGAAGATGTAGCTGGTGGGTCCCAGTAGTTAGGGGGTGAATCATTTTTTTGCCCGTAATATGGACGCCCTTCCTTGCGTGCTAAGATGTAGCTGGTGGGTCCCAACAGTCAGGGGGAGAACTTTTTTTCACGAAATACAGTGGCTCGTCCGGTGGGTCCCTGCTGTCAAGTGGATGAATAATTATTTTGCACATAATAAGGAGCCAATTCCTTGCGGTTGCCATGGACCCAGCTGTCAGCCTATCAACGTACAATACTCTTCCGATGGAAGTCATTCCTTGACCCTGTTGACCACGCCGCGCTGAGAGCACCAGGGCGGTGGACGACGGCGAGGCCTAGGAAGGGGACGACACGGAGCCGAGGAAGACGCGGCAGTGGATGCCCCCGTGTAGAGGAGTATGAGGGTTCACTTGTTCGGCTATGGTGTGAGGCTGTCGTCGCCGCGGAATAACAGGGGGTGTGGGTGAGTAGAGGGATGGCCTGGCCAGCGGTGGGAGTAGTAGGGGGTGGTGAGGCCTCTGCGGCATCACAGCCGGCCACGGGAGGCAGGAGTATGGGGCACGACCGACGCTGGTTTGGGCGGTTGGAGCAAGAAGACCAAAGGTTGAAGAAGCACTACGGTCGTTGGATGGACATCGTACGGTCATTGGAGCTAGAATCGTTCATATTGACTAAGTTGACAAAGCCCTCCGTCCCCGTCAACTTAGTTGGCCCACAAGTCAGCCTCCCACTATGGTGGATCCTAGCTAGCAGGGGGGTATTCATTTTTTTGTGCGTAATAAGGAGTCACCTCCTTGCGTGCGAAGATATAGCTGGTGGGTCCAACTTGTCAGCGGGGGGAATTTTTTTTTGCAAAATACAGAGGCCCTTCCGGTGGGTCCCAGCTGTCAGGTGAGGAATCATTATTTTGCGCGTAATAAGGAGGCATTTCCTTGCGTGTGGCCGTGGACCCAGCTGTCAACCTCTCCACGCACAGTCTACTTCCGATGGTGTTGTTCGTTGACCATGTTGACCACTCCGAGCGCATCCAAGGTGGTGGACGACGGCGAGGCCCCAGACAGCAACGAGACGGAGACGGGAAGACGCGGGAGTATAGTTGTAGACGGAGGTGTACGTGGGCTAACTGCTTCTGCTGCGGTGTGGTTCGGCAATCGGTGGAGTGAATAGGAGGGGTGGAGGGGTGGAGGGATGGCCTGGCCAACGTGGGAGTAGCGCTTCATTGCGAAGCGTGCTAAGTAGATCTGCTAGCAGCAGGAGGTGGAAGGTGGTCCCGACGGAGCTGGAGGAAGAAGACGAGAGATTGAAGATGGATGCCGGTCGTTGGATGTAAATCCAATGACTAACAATGTCAGAATCATTTGTTGACTAAGTTGACAACGACTTGTGTTGGCTTCGACCTATTGGCCCACATTTCAGCCTCCAAAAATGTGGCACGTATTCAACCCATTTTTTCAGAATTTATAGTATTTTTTTGCGGGGTAGAATTTACAGTCAATTTGATCTTTTTTTGAATTACAGTCCATTAGCTAGGCTGGGTGAATAAATAATGTAGCGTCCATGCGGCCCATTTATTGTTTCCTAAAAAATTACAGGCCATTTGCACTTTCTCAAAATACACGATTTTGCTGGGCTGATTCTAATTATAATGTTGGGTTGGGCCAGCAATGTTATCAAAAAATAAACAGGGGTTGAGCATTTTGTTGTAAATATATTTAAATAATAAGTCATTTATTATTACATTCGTCCTTGAATCGTACCAAGCTTTTGTACACAATCACTAGGATTTTAGTGCCAAAAAAATCCAGGATTTTATTGTTAAGAAAGTATTTTTATAAGTTAATAAGATGTGGGATATTGTTTTCTTACATATGTAAGTATCTGTTAAATATATGATGACAATAAAAATAATATATAATAACATATAAAATAATTTAAATATATATAATATAGTTAGAAGGGAAACATAAGTTGGACCAGGCCTTCCTATTCTTATATAGAAAAATAGAATAGACCTGTGCGTTTTCGTCAAAAAATCATAAATTGGGTTGCCGATGTTTCAAGAAAAATAAAACCTTGGATGGGAGGTCCATAGGCCGATCGATACATGACGGCCCTCAAGAAAATACAAACCGACATGTCATGGGCTGCGCATGTTAAAAAAGAAAGCCTAGAGGGGGCAGCCCAAAACCCAGTTGATACTTGCTGCCCTAGTGATAGTAAATGATACCTGCCAGCTCCCCGGCTTCGTTGTGAATTTATCTCCTATAGTAACTATGTTGAAGCACCTAAAAAAATGTAACTATGTTGACAAACCCGTGGGCCCCAACATCAGTATAGCATTAGGAGGAAGTATTTTTTTTGATGAGCCACTTGCTTGAGTACGGCCATAGACCTGGTGGGTCCCGACTGTCCGCCTCTCCACGTACAGTCCTCTCCAGATTCCTCTCATTTGTTCAGCATGTTCACAATGGCAGACAGTGGCGTCGTGGCGAGCGCACAAAGGCGTAGGAGGGGTTCCGACCACCTGAGGAAGTGCCTTATTAGTGACGAAACTATCGAACTAGCCTAGTGGCCAAGTGACACTACCCGACAGTTGTTCCGCCCGGGTTCGATTCCACCTGTGCAAGGAAAATATCTCCAAATTTTTTGCCTCTGCCTTTATTGACATGTGGGTCCCCATTGTCATTTACGCATACCACGTCCAACACTTGCCAAAACTTCGTCCCTCGTTTTCTCTGTTTTTCGCACACTCGACATTGTGTGGGCATTTTGAAAATAGCATATCTTTTTGATTGTGCATCATATGAAGATGTGCTATGCATGAATGTTGATCAGCATGATGTTAACTGGCTGGTAGTTCCATTTTCGACCATGAATAAAACTTCCAACATGATGTTAACCCTGTTTGAAAAGGCCGTGTTAATATAAATGCTCTGCCTCTGAAAGTTGCAGTTTCTTATCTGAAACTAAACTTGCAGTTTCTTATCTGAACCTGAAACTTCCAGTTTCTTCTCTGAGAATCACATTGTCTGCACTTTTATAGTCCTATGAAACTACATTTTTTAAGTGCTAAAACTAGATCTCTAGACTTCATAAAATACTTCATATGCTCAATACTGCAAATCTCAAATTCAAAAGACATTCATATCTGAAAGTACTCTCAAAATACACAACACAAAACACAATTCACAACCTGCAAATATTGACAACCCTAAGCTCCTCCTGACAATCCACAACTTGCCCAACTATTGGGCTGGGGGGGCAGTCCCCTCCTATTCCTCGGCGGCAGACGGCCGCCCCGTGAGACGATGTGAACGGCGAGGGAGAGGATGGCGGCGAAGCGTCGTCGGGCGAACTGCTTTTCTCCTCTTGCAGTTGGGTTCGGTGGACGAAGACTCCATCGGCTCGCTCTGGCACGACACCTTCACAAACGGCACCCTGTAGATGCTCGATCCTTCAATCTCTGGTCGATGCTCCATCTGGGATCGATACTCCCACCACCGCTCCCTCACGATCGGATTCGGTGAATCTGTTTGCTCCATGGACCAGAGGAGCAGCTCTATGTACTCCCACGCGACTCCCTCCGGGAGTATCGCCGCCTTTTCGCTCTGTTGCAGATATTTGGCCATGGATGTCGCCATCACCGCTAGTTGGTCCTTGTTGTCAAACCAAGACTGTATCTCCAACATCGTAGCTAGCTTCACAGGGTCGCCGTCTGTGATCCTCATGTATCGGTTGTACTCCTCCATCGATCTACTTCTCCACAGCACCTTCACTCATCGGCGGTGGTTTTTGAATGGAAGAGGAAAGGAGCAGCGCTGGTTTTGGATTAGAATGGGAGAGGAGCGACGCTAGTTTTGGACTGGAACAGAAGAGGAGGGGCGGTGGTTTTGAAATGGAAGAGGAGAGGAGCGGCGCTGGATTTAGATTGGAACGGGAGAGGAGTGGTGGTGGTTTAAGAGGAGAAGAGAGGAAGAGCGGCGCTGGTCTTGGAAGTAGTTTTTTTTGTTTTGCTTATTTTGGGTCAAAGTTTGACCATGTACTTTATTTGACAAGCAAAGTATGAATGCATGTCACCAAAAATTGTATCGTTTGGTTCGTATCTGAATGTACTTTCAAATTATATTACTTTTGCAATGTATAACATATATTTTATTTGCGAAAATCATGGTCAATTATGACCCAGAATAAAAGGGAGACTAGTTAATGTGGGGTCGCTTTCTTAATTGAAGGGTAAATTGATTTTGATTTTGATCCAGTCACAGCGCGCCGGCCCTCTCATCCAATCCTAAATCGCTACTGCACACTCCACTCCCTCTTCTCCATTGCAAAACCACCTCCTCTCCTCTCCATCATCTCCATTCCAAAACCACCGTGTCGCCTGTCCATCTTCATTGCAAAACCACCTCCTCTCCTCTCCATCATCTCCATTCCAAAACCATTGTCTCGCCTCTCCCTCTTCTCTATTGCAAGACCACTGTCTCTCCTCCCATCTTCAAAAGCTAGCACCGGACCACTCAGAAGGACATCTATGGAGAGGATGCAGTAGCGAATCAGGCAGATCACCGGGGGCGGCCAGGCAAAGTTAGCCATGTTGGAGGAGATGCTGACTTGATTTGACAATGAGTGGGAGATTTCGAGGATGGTGAGGGCCATGTGGCAATGTATGCAAAAGAGCCAGACGGTGGCGATGAGGGCGGCGGTGTACATGTACTCCTCGACGGCAGTCACGCCGCAGTCCTCCGAGTTCATCGAGTATCTCCTCTGGGCGATGGAGCAGACAGATTCACCCGAGGCGACAGTCAGGCAGAGGTGGTGGGCGTACAGGTCGAAGGTCGAGCACCCAGAGGATAACGAATCGATCGAGTAGGGTGTGCCGTTCGTGAGGGTGCAGAGCCAGCCGGAGCCACGGGAGTATTCGTTCTCCCACCACAAGTGGAGGCCGGATGGCGCGACGTCGCTTCCCCACCATTCTCCACCGTTCCCTCGACGCTCGCCTTGTTTCAACGGTGGCGGTAGGGTTTAAGGTAAGCTTCGCACTAACCTAATCTTCCACCTGCTCATGCTTACAATCAGTGTGATAGCTAATGAAAATCATGCTTACAATCAGTCTCCGAGTACTACGCCAATCACCCTAAAATAGCTCTAGACCTTTGGGTCAAAGCTGTGACACTGTGTACAAATAAAGAAAAATATATTGGTGCTTCTTTCAGAGAAGAGTACTCCCTAGAAAACTGCCAATATAAGCTACTAGAATTTGGTTAGAGGATTTGTTGTCGAGAAAGATCCATCCACAGAGAGCGCCACACATCCCACTGGTGGTGGTGGATGCCAATGCATGCATGGAGCATGGTTGGTGTCGGTAATTTTTACTTGGCACACCTCACACTCTGCATATATGCCGGTTCCATACGTACATTTGTGCAGTTCCACCAAAATGCAGCTGAATAACCATGTTTGCATAGATAATGAAAAAGTGTGATTACATTATAGTGGCACTAGTTGATGAAACACACAAAATAAATAGAAGAAAATGTTGCGATAGTATCATAGTATGCCATGCTGCGAGGGCGAGATGGGCCCTGCGACGCCTCATACGGTACGCCTCATACGGGAAATTGTCCGAAGTCTCCAAGATACACCTTCTGCCACTGATGAACATCAGTGTATAGCGGTAGTACAAGGAGGGGCCTTGAGACATCTAGATCTCTATTTTTGTGCAGATCAACTAAATTAAGCACCCTAGTTTGCAGAAATGCTTAAACATTAACAATGGGACTAGTTGATGAAACATACATTAACAAGGAGAAGCATTTTCTTTATCTACATTGGAAATGAAATGATAGAGATGACACTCACTCTATTTTAACTGTATTATTACTTCATTTTATCAGTGACACTAGGGTCGAGCAGGTGGCAAACGAGGTGTACCGTGCGTCGCAAGGATGAAGGCCGGGGGTGCTTAGACTGGGATGCTGAAGCTGGCTCTTTCAGTCTCTATCTTCCCCCTGATGTTTCTGTGGTAGCATTTTGGTTGTAATCCAAACTTGGTCGAGCTGGTGTTGCATCCCCCTACCTGCCTAGCTTATGTGGCAAACTTGTCTCCTCCTAGTACTCAGTCCGTTCTAGTAGTAGTTGCATAACTATCCGTTTACACTGAGATGTTGTCGGATAATGGTTCTCTATGATTGGATTTCTTTAATGAAATCGGAGGGTACCCCCTCTTTCGATATATAAAAAAACAGTGGCACTAGCGGTGCCAAAACATTGCCTCAAATTAATAGTGCCACTAGATTAAGGTGCAAAATAATAACATTACTGCTTTATCATGGCAGCGCCAAAATAGTAGCACAAGAGCAGGATTAACATGCAGGATCTTTGGCAAACGGTCAGACCAAAAAGGAACATACCTCGTGATGGGAACCATATCTGCAGTCAACGCCATCGTAGAAGGGATTACACCAGTCACCAACATGGATGATTCAATTCATGGGACCTTTTGGTGCAGTTCACCTAAAATGAAGCAATGTCCCATGAGCTAGCAGCTTCTTTTTTTTAAGAAAAGGGCTCCAACCCCGGTTCAATTTCCATCAAAAACGAAACCCACAGAGCTTCTTCTTCATTAGTTGCAATAAAATTGAGCAACATCAAGGTTGGTTGTGAAGCTCTTGGAATGTTCAACTATAATTTGGATATCATTTGTGCAGTTCAACTAAGATCGAGCGTGAAATGTATATCTCTGTTTGCACAAAAAGGTGGAATGGAGGGTGACTAACAAGTGATGAAACATGCATCAAATGAAAAGAAGCATGTTCCTTATATGAATGGCAATGCTACAAGAATAGTAGCAATTACTAAAGTAGCAGCATTGCTAGATATTAGTGTGGGCATTAGGATTAACTATGATAACCGTTAAATACGACATTACCTCAATGGTGCCATTGCTTCATTTTACCAGCAACATTACATTAACAGCTTCTACAGAGTCGGTATTTGGGCACGGGAGAGTAGGTGGACCAGGACAGTTGCATTTCTAACGAAAAGAAGCAACTTATCTTAATGGGAAATTTAGCAGGACATGTAGAAAGTGCCATTGATTCATATTACTGGAGGCATTACATTGAAAACAACATTGGTTTAACATGTCCTTACTTTTAACAGTGCGACTGCTACATTTTACCGGTGGCATTATATAAGAGTGGCTCGGGGCAACAAACATCAGAACAGGACATCTGGGTTGGTCCCATTTTTGTTCGGTATAGCCACCTTATACTGTGTGAGGCTAGCAAATCTAGTGCTGGACTTACTCTGTTGACTTGTCCCCCAGTCCCCACTTTCTTCCCCTTTTCAACCAATAGATCGGGTTTATATTGAGTTTGTACTGCGTTTCCCTTTATTTTCCTATTAGACCTAGAGACCAGTTAGATAGCCAGTCTCTACTACTTTTTGCCCCCATTATTTCCTCTATCGACCAAGTCCTAGATTCAGGTAACAAATCTTCCCCCACCCCCACCCTTTTCTTCCTTGTTCGAACAAAGTAGTACTAGATTCGAGTGCATGAACTAGTTTTACCTCTTAACCATAAAAATTTAGGTGGTTTTCGAACAGCCGATCGATCCTATCTACGAGGGGGCCTGAGAAATAGTAAAAGATACAAATGCAGCGACGTCAGGAGGTTGGGAAGTAGAGCAAGGCCGGTTTTGAAGGAAGTTATACCTGAGGGTCGCCGGGATGTCGCTAGGTGGGCGGCGGGAGGCCGGATCTGCCCACACTATGGCAGCAAGGAAGAAGGGGTCAGAGGCCCTCCCTCACCAGCGGTGCTTGGGAGAGAACAGCAAGCCACACTGATCGGGACACACTGATAGTGGGTAAGAGCCGTCGCCGAGGACGACCGCGTGAATGTGAGGATGACCGCGTGAATGTTGCACCTTCTCACCTTCCCCGGCGGAGAGGATCCGACTGGATCTGTGACCAGCGGTGAGCAGAGAGAGAGAGAGAGAGAGAGAGAGAGAGAGAGAGAGAGAGAGAGAGAGAGAGAGAGAGAGAGAGAGAGAGAGAGAGAGAGAGAGAGAGAGAGTGGCCACCGCTGTCGTGTTTAGATCTGGAGAGGACGAGACAGTGTGATGAGAGCAACACTAGCAAGCAAGCGTGGAGCTTCTTGCCTATATAGTGGAGTACTAGTTTAGATGAGGACATGACTACCTTGGATAAGACCAAAAATATTGCATAACTACATATTTGTCAGGTAATTTCTAGTGCAAACTATTCAATAATCTATTTATGTTATCCAGAACAAAAATACTTCACACACTTTTGTGTTTTGTCTAATTGTAGGTGTATGCGAAATTTGTACAATCCACATATCAAGATAAGGGAAAAGGAGAAGTTTAGGTTCTGTTCAAAGTCCTCTCACGTCACTTTTGGACCAAGAGAAGATAGAGTCCAAGTCTCTCACGTTCTGGATTTAGATTCGGACTGCACAGACATACCTGACTCAAAACGCCAACAACTTTTTCATACAGACTCCGAATTGGGTGACTCTTTTTTTGGTGGAAACTATATTTCGTGCACTTTCCAACCCAATTGGATTCACCTTCAAATTCGTCCAGGGCATTAAGTTATGGACAAAACAATCTGATGCTGCAGCAGAATCCGAGTCAAATTACAAGTCCAAAGGTGTTACATCACCTCCACTTGGGCCTATTGGCCTTGTACGACCTAGGGTTAGTTTTAGGCTGCCTTGGGACGTCCTCCAACCTCCTTGGCCACCACCCCTTGCTCCTATATAAGTAGATCCATCTAGTAGCTTTTCGCTTGGGATTTGTTTAGTTAAAAGTTAGCCAACGCAACTTCGTGTACTTCGTTTGTGTCCAACGACCAGACCAATCCCACTTTCGGATCCCCACCATTATCAATTCCCACTTGATAGAGGCAAAGGTGTCCCGTCTTTCGATGAGATGGTGGCTATTGTTTTCTGTGGGAGTCGACCTTGACGATCCGACTGCGAACGTGCGTGACGTCGCGCCTTAGCAATCGCTAAACCAACTTCCGAGGGGTTATTGACCACGCCAGAGCACAATCAACCTGACCACGAGGGTCTGTTTCTTGCGAGCAAACGAAGAACAAGCAAGAAACTGAGATTGCAATCTGGATATTGCGAATATAAGATGAAAGCTTTATTGATCAAGATGGGGTTCTGTGACGTCTTGGTCTGGTCGTTGAACACAAACGAACTACGCGAAGTTGCAGCTATGGCGAACTTTAATCTAAACAAAACCCGAAGTCTAAACGACGCCCTAAGGGTTGTATATATGGAGGAAAAGGGGGGGGATTTCATGGCCCTTGGGGAAGGGGTCCGAAACCAACCCTATCTCTTGTTTCCCCACACATACAGACTCTAAAAATAGGCTATACTCAAGTATTTCGAAAATACATGGGCCTGGCCCAACAATAAGGTGACGCAACACCTAGAATAGCCTCTGGACGAAATTTATGAAGTAGCATCTTGTATATTTCGTCCAAGGCTTCATGCACTCATTATGGTGGCTTCAATGTCCTGAAATCATCACTTGTAACTCCGTTCTTGTTCCCCTTGCGCATGCCATCATCTCCATGCTTGTTCTTCCTCCAATGTTCATCCTTCTCCAAGCTAGGCCCTCCATTTGTAAGCAAAACAAACGTATCCAATTTAGGCAGCATCATATTGTCATGAACATTAGAATCATTACCAAGAAACGAAAGTACCTGGTAATTTAATTGGCATGCGCGAGCTCTACTAATTGATCCAGTATGTATAGCAGCAGGGGCTGTGGGTGTAACAATGGTATTGATGTCCTCATCATCCTCCCCTTCTTGAAATGAAGTCGTCCTCGACGGAAGCTCATCTTTCTCACCCAAATAAGGCTTCAAATCTGCAATGTTAAAAGTGGGACTAACCCCAAAATCTGCAGGCAGCTCAAGTTTATAGGATTTATCATTTATTTTCTCTAACACCTTAAAAGGACCATCAACACGTGGCATTAGCTTTGATTTGCGCAAATCGGGAAATCTTTCCTTACGCAAGTGTAACCAAACAAGATCTCCAGGTGCAAACACAACATGTTTTCTACCCTTATCTCCAGCAAGTTTATATTTAGCATTCATACGCTCAATGTTTTCCTTAGTTAACTCATGCATTTTTAAAATCAATTCATCACGTTGTTTAGCATCAAAATTAACCTTCTCCGAAGATGGAAGAGGCAACAAATCAATAGGTGCACGAGGTAGGAAACCATACACAATTTCAAAACAGCACATCTTAGTAGTAGAATGCAATGAACGATTATAAGCAAATTCAATATGAGGCAAGCATTCTTCCCACATTTTCTTATTATTCTTCAAAACAACCTTAAGCATAGTAGACAATGTTCTATTGACTACTTCAGTTTGTCCATCAGTTTGGGGTGACAAGTAGTACTAAAAAGGAGTTTAGTCCCCAACTTAGCCCATAAACATCTCCAAAAGTGGCTAAGAAATTTAGTATCACGATAAAAAACAATAGTATTTGGCACACCATGCAAGCGAATAATTTCACGAAAGAACAAATCAGCAACATTAACAACATCATCGCATTTATAACATGGTATAAAGTGTGCCATTTTCGAGAATCTATCCACGACAACAAATATGCTATCCCTCCCCTTCTTTGTTCGAGGTAAACCTAAAACAAAGTCCATAGATATATCCTCACAAGGAACACTAGGTATAGGCAAAGGCATATATAAACCATGAGGATTGAGTCGTCACTTAGCTTTTTGACATGTAGTGCAGCGAGCAACAAAGCGCTCAACATTCCGTCGCATCTTTGGCCAAAAGAAATGTGTAGCAAGTATGTCCTCCGTCTTCTTCATGCCAAAGTGTCCCATTAATCCTCCTCCACGCGCCTCCTAGAGCAACAAAAGACGAACGGAGCTAGCTGGAATGCAGAGCTTGTTAGCACGGAACACAAATCCATCATTACCGACGAACTTGTTTCATGTTCTTCCTTCTTTACAATTCTGTAATATATCTTTAAAATCAGCATCATGCACACATTGATCTTTGATGGTCTCCAAACCAAATATTTTGAAGTCAAGTTGTGAAAGCATATGATAGAGGCGAGGGTCCCGATCTTTTGATGAGATGATAACTATCGATTTCGTGGAGACGACTTTGACAATCTGACTACGAACGTGCAATGACGTTGCGCCTTAGCAATCGCTAAACCAACTCTGAGAGGTTATTGACCACGCCGGAGCACGACCAACCTGACCACGAAGGTCTATTCCTGCAAACAATCGAAGAACAAGCAAGAATATGATTAAGCAATCTAAATATTGCGAATATGGACGAAGTATTGATAAAAGTGGGGTTTCATAAGTGGTCTTGGTCTGGTCGTTGGACACAAACGAAGTACACGAAGTTGCAGCAATGGCTAACTTTTAACTAAATAAAACCCAAGGGAAAAGCTACTAGATGGATCTACTTATATATGAGCAAGGGGTGGTGGCCAAGGAGGTGGGAGGACGTCCAAGGCAGCCTAAAACTAACCCTAGGTCGTAAAATACCAATGGGCCCAAGTGGAGGTGATGTAACACCTTTGGACTTATAGTTTTGACTCAGATTCTGGTGCAGCGTCAGATTGTTTCGTCCATAACTCAACGCTCCGGACGGATTTTAAGGAGATTCCAATTGTGTTGGAAAGAGCATGCAATCTACTTTCCAACAAAAAAAGAATCACCCAATTCGGAGTCCGTATGAAAAAGTTGTTGGCGTTTTGAGTCAGGTATATATGTGCAGTCCGAATCTGAATCCAGAACGTGAGAGACTTGGACTCTATCTTCTCTTGGCCCAAAAGTGACGTGAGAGGAATTTTTGAATAGCACCTAAACTTCTCCTTTTCCCTTATCTTCATATGTGGATTGTACAAATGTCCCATGCACCTGTAATTAGACAAAACACAAAAGTATGTGAAGTATTTTTGTTCTGGATAACATAAATAGATTATTGAATAGTTTGCACTAGAAATCACCTGACAAATATGCATGTATGCAATATTTTTGGTCTTATCCAAGGTAGTCATGTCCTCATCATGCTCTCCTTCTTGAAAACAAAGCCGTCCTCGACGTTGCTTAATCTAAAATGTGGCTAACAAAACAGACAAGGTGTACATGTTGTATATGTATATGTCATCCATTTTTACTTCCCTTGATTTTTGCACATATGACACAAGTATATATGAGGAACCTTCATATATTATAAAATATAAAGCCAAAATATTATCATAAGTAGAATGCATGAAAATATTGCAACTCAGTTTGCACTTATAAGTGAATCTCTTATTCATATCAAAAGATTGGCAATATTCATCATTAAACCATCCTAACCTTACGTGCATCAAATTTACATGCTACAACATGCTTAAATAAGAAAACATGCAATAAGTCATTTGACACAAAATGATCGCCAAGATTAGAGGTCATATCAAAATGATTAAACATTGGCACAATTATTTTAAAATGTATTTGATCCAAATCTGAATTATTTCCTGATTCACATGGTTCTTTGACATCAACAGTTAATTCAATGGGCACACTCAAAATTGTTGGTATTTCAGTTGTTTGATCACATGATGCATTCATGATAGTAACATGATTCTCTAAACTAGGTGGCATGATCAAATCAACAAGTAACTCAACACATGATGTATTTAAGTTAATTAGGCATGCATCATTCTCATGTGAAATTATATCATCAATACCTTTACTGTTACCTTGTCGCAAAGATGTAGCTGATGTAGGTATGGACAATGGCAATATACCATACACTTGAGATGATGTCACACTCATAATCTGAGGTGTGGCTGCTCTAGAAGGTGCAATGATGGAGGAATCAACCGATGGTAGTGAGCATGAATTGGAATAGTAATTGTTGTAGTCACCCAATGCATCCTCCTGTAACTGTCTCTCAAAGGTACAAGCACGAACATACATACCAGTAATGCAACGAGGAATATACTGAAATCTTGCCTGAATATCATGGTTCAAACCAAGAAAAAATCTATTCATTGTATCATCCTTAGATTCTTCTATGTCACAATGATGCATATAAGATTTGAACTCTTGGTAGTAAGCATGAACAGTGTTGTTGCCTTGTTTAAATTGTTCAAATTTGCGAAGCAATTCACAACGATAGTAAGGAGGGAAAAATTGTTGTCTCATTACATCTTTCAAATCTTTCCAAGTTGTGGGTTGGTTATCATTGTTTTTCTTACAATGCACACTCCACCAAACAGAAGCAAAACCAGAAAATGCTCTAGTGGCAGCACGTACTCGCTCAAGTTCAAAAAATTCATGATGACTAAAAACTTGTTCAACTTTAAGCTCCCAAGCAAGATAAATAGCAGGATTAAATCTACCCTCAAATGACGGTAAAGATATAACCTGACCATGTGCTTGTGTGTGTTGTCTCAACTCTCGTGATGGTGGAGATGTGTTCGTCATCCAAGAACTTCTATCTCCGGAACCTGTCATGATTAGTAGAAACAAGAAACAAAATTCGAGAATAATGTTCCTATGAACTACTAGGATGTGGTGGTAAAACGCTCACAGTATAGAGAATATCAATATCTTACAAGTTCTTACCATGCAGTAGGTGGTGACAGGCAACCAGCGGTGTCAAGTAACTCTGAAGATTGTGTAAAGCGATTGCCAGGGGAACGTACGTATACACGGTGTAGAAATATGTGGAGCTGGGTTAGCTATATATGGTAGCAAAAAAACTAGCAATAATCAATTCAAAGATGCAATGTTGAATAAACGCTCAACGACGGTACTGTGCTGGTCCTAGGCTAGACCGGACAAGAGATGCAATCCTAGAACACTAATGAGGTCACGGCGTAGCACAACTTGCATCAATGAAGGATACTAAGTAGCTCTGGACAGCAAGATATAAGTGAAGATCACAACGGCAGTGAAGATAATGATGAAAAACAACTGCCAAGCAGGATATACAACAACTCTCTCTCCAACTTTCCTCTTGAAAATTTTGAGCCAATTTTCTGATAATTTTTTTGAAATAATGCTACTAACTCAAGCTTTCCAATGCAAAAAAGAATCACTCAATTCCGAAGTGATATGAGGAGTCAAAGAATTCTAAAGATGGCCTGAACAATTGGAACAAGCTGTGTTCACGAACTTCGGAGGGCAAAAAGACCTATTTAGAAGCCGATTTTGAGATGTCAAATATTGAAATAGCTTCTGCAAATATTTAGATGCGCCTCGTCGCTAGCTTTAATTTGAGTACTCATGGAGCCAAAACGGACTTCCTATGAGGAAAAGATACACCTGTTTTACTGAACAGTGCGCAAAACAGATTCCAATCCGAATTCAGGTACGAGATTGATTATAGATAGATCCGAATTTTTTTTTCTCTTTTTTTTCTCACACTTTTTTTTCTTTTTCTTCTCTCTCTTTATTTTTCTTATTTCCTTTTTTCTTTTTTTCTCTATCTTTTTTTTCTCCTTCTTCCAAGACAAACTAGATAAGATGCAGATTGGATCAGGCGAAGATGTGAATGACCTCAACTATGATTATGACAATGAACAGTGCATAGCACGTGGTGGAAATTGATGGATGGGATAGTGTACAGCGGAAGGGATAATGATGCAACGGCGGCGTGACTAATGTGAACAGAACTCGAAACTCTAAAGGAACTAGACACTAAGACCAGCAACTCGACACTATGATGCAACCGATAATTCAATAATGCAAACAATAAAAAGAAAATTGCAAAGACTTGGACTGGCTAGGACAAAGGATGAATAGATCTAACTTTTTTTGTGGCTTTTTCTTGGACAATAGGTAAGAAAATAAATCGAATCTAGGGATAACTGGAAAATCTCACCGAGCAACCTGAAAACTGATACCACTTGATAGAGGCGAGGGTCCCGATCATTCGATGAGATGATAACTATCGATTTCGTGGAGACGACTTTGACGATCTGACTACGAACGTGCAATGACGTTGCGCCTTAGCAATCGCTAAACCAACTCCAAGAGGTTATTGACCACGCCGAAGCACGACCAACCTGACCACGAAGGTCTATTCCTGCAAGCAATCGAAGAACAAGCAAGAATATGATTAAGCAATCTGAATATTGCAAATATGGATGAAGTATTGACAAAAGTGGGGTTTCATAAGTGGTCTTGGTCTGGTCGTTGGACACAAACGAAGTACACGAAGTTGCAGCAATGACTAACTTTTAACTAAATAAAACCCAAGGGAAAAGCTACTAGATGGATCTACTTATATAGGAGCAAGGGGTGGTGGCCAAGGAGGTGGGAGGACGTCCCAAGGAGCCTAAAACTAACCCTAGGTCATAAAAGGCCAATGGGCCCAAGTGGAGGTGACGTAACACCTTTGGACTTGTAGTTTGACTCGGATTCTGGTGCAGCGTCAGATTGTTTCGTCCATAAATCAGCGCTCCGGACGGATTTTAAGGTGATTCCCATTGGGTTGGAAAGAGCATGAAATCTACATTCCAACAAAAAAAAGAATCACCCAATTAGGAGTTTGTATGAAAAAGTTGTTGGCGTTTTGAGTCAGGTATGTCTGTGCAGTCCGAATCTAAATCCAGAACGTGAGAGACTTGGACTCTATCTTCTCTTGGCCCAAAAGTGACGTGAGAGGACTTTTTGAACAACACATAAACTTCTCCTTTCCCCTTATCTTCATATGTGGATTGTACAAATGTCCCATACACCTGCAATTAGACAAAACACAAAAGTATGTGAAGTATTTTTGTTCTGGATAACATAAATAGATTATTGAAGAGTTTGCACTAGAAATCACCTGACAAATATGCATGTATGCAATAATTTGGTCTTATCCAAGGTAGTCATGTCCTCATCAGCATAGCATAGTGACGAGACAATGCATCAGCAATAACATTTTCTTTACCATTCTTGTTTTTAATGACATAAGGGAAAGTCTCAATGAATTCAACCCATTTAGCATGTCTACGATTCAGTTTAGCTTGACTTTTAATATGTTTCAAAGATTCATGATTAGAATGTATAACAAATTCTTTGGGCCATAAATAATGTTGCCATGTTTCTAAAGTCCAAACAAGAGCATATAATTCTTTATCATAAGTAGAATAATTCAGACTAGGCCCACTCAATTTTTTTCAGAAAAGTATGCAACAGGTTTGCCATCTTGTAATAACACACCTCCTAATCCAATTCCACTAGCATCACATTCAAGCTCAAATGTCTTATTAAAATCAGGAAGTTGGAGTTAAGGAGCATGTGTAAACTTATCTTTCAACACCGTGAAGGCTTCTTCCTGTGTGGTACCCCAAACAAAAGGAACATCCTTCTTTGTAAGCGCATTGAGAGGTGTAGCAATGGTTCTAAAATCTCTCACAAAACGCCTATAGAATCCAGCGAGGCCAAGAAAACTCCTCACTTGTGTGACCGTTTTGGGCTGCGGCCAACTCTCAATAGCGCCAATCTTGGCTTTATCAACTTCAATTCCCTGTGGAGTAACAACATAGCCAAGAAAAGACACTTGGTCGATGCAAAAGGGGCACTTCCCAAGGTTAACAAACAAACGTGCATCACGTAGAGCAATAAAAACATCACGTAAATGTTCCAAATGTTCCTTCAAAGATCTGCTATAAATCAATATGTGATCAAAGTAAACTACCACAAATCGTCCAATGAAAACCCGTAAAACTTCATTCATTAATCTCATGGAAGTACTAGGTGCACTAGTTAACCCAAAAGGCATGACTAACCACTCATATAATCCAAACTTAGTTTTAAATGTTGTTTTCCATTCATCTCCCAATTTCATACGAATTTGATGGTATCCACTGCGCAAATCAAATTTGGAGAAAATTGTAGAGCCACTAAATTCATCAAGCATATCATCTAGCCTAGAAATAGGATGACGATAACGAATAGTAATATCATTAATGCCTCTACAATCAACACACATACGTGATGTACCATCCTTTTTCGGCACTAGAATAATAGGAACAGCACAAGGACTAAGGGATTTGCGTACATAACCTTTGTCGAGAAGCTCTTGTACTTGACGCATAATCTCCTTCGTCTCCTCTGGATTGGTATGGTATGGTGCATGGTTGGGTAATGATGCACTGGGAATTAAGTCAATCTGATGCTCAATCCCTCGAATGGGAGGTAATCCCGGTGGCACATCTTGTGGAAAGACATCAGCGAACTCCTGCAAAATGTTAGTGACAGCAGGAGGCAAATAGGAAGGCACGTCCTCGAATGAAAATAAAGCCTCTTTGCACACAAAAGCATAACAAACATATTTGCTAAAATCTAGCTCATCAATATCAGATTTAGTGGCAAGTAAACATGCACTTTTCAATTTAATTTCAGAAGCAACACTAGATGTTTTACTATTAGGCTTCATTTGTTGCTCAAATTCTTTTGCCACAATATGATTTTCACTCTTATTTTTCTCCTGTTTTGCTTTATTAGCTCTGATACCACTTGATAGAGGTGAGGGTCCCAATCTTTCGATGAGATGATAATTAATCGACTTGGTGGAGACGACTTTGATGATCCGACTACAAACGTGCACGACGTTGCGCCTTAGCAATCGCTAAACCAACTTCGAGAGGTTATTGACCACGCTGGAGCACGATCAACCTGACACGAAGGTCTATTCCTGCAAGTAATCGAAGAACAAGCAAGAATATGATCAATCAATCTGAATATTGCGAGTATGGATGAAGTATTGATAGAAGTGGGGTTTTATTTAGTTAAAAGTTAGCCATCGCTGCAACTTCGTTCATATATACTCGCAATATTCAGATTGCTTTATCATATTCTTTCTTATTCTTCGATTGCTTGCAGGAATAGACCTTTGTGGTCAGGTTGATCGTGCTCTGGCGTGGTCAATAACCTCTCGGAGTTGATTTAGCGATTGCCAAGTCGCAACGTCGTGCACGTTTGTAGTCGGATCGTCAAAGTCGTCTCCACCAAATCGATAGTTATCATCTCATCGAAAGATCGGGACACCTCCGCCTCTATCAAGTGGTATCAATTTCCAGGTTGCTCGGTGAGAATTTCCAGTTTTTCCCTCGATTATCTTTTCTTACCTATTATCCAAGAAAAAGGCCCAAAAAAAGTTAGATCTATTCATCCTTTGTCCAAGCCAGGCTAAGCCTTTGCAATTTTCTTTTCATTATATGCATTATTGAATTATGGGTTGCATCGTCGTGTCGAGTTGCTGGTCTTAGTGTCTAGTTCATTTAGAGTTTCGAGTTCTGTTCACAGTAGTCACACTGCCGCTGCGTCGTTGTCCCTTCCACTGTCCACCACCCATCCATCAATTTTCATCACGTCCTAACCACCGTTCATGGTCATAATCATAGTTGAGGTCGTTCACATCTTCGCTTGATCCAGTCTGCATCTTATCTAGTTTGTTTCGGAAAGACGGACAAAAAAAGACAGAGGAAAAAAGAAAGAAAAGTAAAAAAAAGTCAGAGAAAAAAAGGAGAGTAAGAAAAAGAAAAAAGTGTGAGGAAAAAAAGAGAGAAGAAAAAAAAGCAAAATTCGGATCTATCTATACTCAATCTCGTAGTTGAATTCGAATTGGAATCTGTTTTGTGCACTGTTCAGTAAAACAGGCATTACTTTCTCATACGAAGTCCGTTTTGGCTCCGCGAGTACTCAAATGAAAGCTAGAGACGAGCCGCATCTAAATATTTGAAGAAGCTAATTCCATATTTGGCACCTCAAAATAGGCTTCTTAATAGGTCTTTTTTCCCTCCGAAGTTCGCGAACACAGCTTATTCCAGTTTTTCAAGCCAATTTTAGAATTTATTGACTCCTCATATCAACTCGGAATTAAGTGATTATTTTGCATTGGAAAGCTTGAGTTAGTAGCATTCTTTGAAAAAATTTATCACAAAATTGGCTCAAACTTTTCAAGAGGAAAGTTGGAGAGAGAGAGTTGTTGTATATCCTGCTTGGCAGTTGTTTTTCATCATTATCTTTACTGCCGTTGTGATCTTCAGTTATATCTTGCTGTCCAGAGCTACATATTATCTTTCATTGATGCTACTTGTGCTACGTCGTGACCTCATTAGTGTTCTAGGCTCGCATCTCTAGTCCGGTCTAGCCTAGGACCAGCACAGTACCGTCGTTGAGCGTTTATTCAAAATTGCATCTTTGAATTGATTATTGCTAAGTTTTTGCTACCATATATAGCCAACCCATCTCCACATATTTCTATGCCGTGTATACATACGTTCCCCTGGCAATCGCTTTACACAATCTTCAGAGTTATTTGACGCTGCTGGTTGCCTGTCACCACCTGCTGCATGGTAAGAACTTGTAAGATATTGATATTTGCTATACTGTGAGTGTTTTACCACCACATCCTAGTAGTTCATAGGAACATTATTCTCGCATTTTGTTTCTTGTTTTCTACTAACTATGGCAGGTTCCAGAGTTGTTAGTTCTTGGGCTACATCGATCGTGGGAGATTTGCATCACCTAAGAAAATACAACAACCGTCACAAGAGGAGCAACAACATCAGAATGCACATGAGGTTAATGTTTCCATGCCACCATTTACTGGTCATTTTAGGCCTGATTTATATAATTAATGGGAGTACGAAATAAATGCTATATTTGCTTCCCGCACTTTTGATGAGCATGGAAAATTTCAAGTTGCGGTTAGTACTTTCTGTAGCTTCGCTTTAGTTTGGTGGAGTGAATACTATCGGTTAAACCATGATTATATACCTACTACTTGGGATGGTTTCAAACATGTCATGAGAGATAGATTCATCGATGTTTATTATACTCGTGGCATGATTAAAAAAACTAGAACATTTAAAACAAGGTAGTGACACTGTAACAAAATATTGTGATGATTTACAAACTACCTTGTTACACTCATTTTTAGAAGAAAGTGAAGAAGATTTTATGGATAGATTTTGGGGAGGATTAAACCATGACATTTAGGAGATACTAATTCATGAAGAGTGCTATCCTATGGACCATTTGTTTCGTCTTGCTTGTAAAGCTGAACAGGAAATAAAACGACGTGTTTCCCACAAGGAGAACAAGCGCAGAGTGCACATTCCAAGTGTTGATACAGATGTTTTTTCAACTACTAGGCGTACTATGACAACCACATCCGTTGTTGCGAGGACTATGTCATCTCCACCATGTGACACATCACCATCGAGAGTGCCTGCATCATTTGAGTTGATCATAAGAGGTAATGACAAAGGTACACATTTTCCACTTTCACATGAGAATGATGCATGCCTAGTTAACTTGAATACATCATGTGTTGAGTTACCTGTTATTTGAGCACACCACCTAGTTTAGAGAATCATGTTACTATCATGAATGCATCACGTGATCAAACAACTGACGTACCAAAAATTTTGAGTGCGCCCATTGAATTAACTGTTGATGTCAAAGAACCATGTGAATCAGGAAATAATTCAGATTTGGATCAAATACATTTTAAAATAATTGTGCCAATGTTTAATCATTTTGGTATGACCTCTAATCTTGGTGATCATTCCGTGTCAAATGACTTATTGCATGTTTTCTTATATAAGCATGTTGTAGCATGTAAATTTGATGCACGTAAGGTTTATTCACCAATGTTGGGATGGTTTAATGATGAATATTGTCAATCTTTTGATATGAATAAGAGCTTCACTTATATGTGCAAACTAAGTTGCAATATTTTCATGCATTCTACTGATGATAATATTTTGGTTTTATATTTTATAATCTATGAAGGTTCCTCATATATACATGTGTCATATGTTGCAAAAATCGAGGGAAGTAAAAATGGATTACATATACATATACAACATGTACATCTTATCTGTTTTGTTAGCCACATTTTAGATTAAGCAACGCCGAGGACGGCTTTGTTTTCAATAAGGGGAGGATGATGAGGACATGACTACCTTGGATAAGACCAAAAATATTGCATACATGCATATTTGTCAGGTGATTTCTAGTGCAAACTATTCAATAATCTATTTATGTTATCCAGAACAAAAATATTTCACACACTTTTGGGTTTTGTGTAATTGTAGGTGTATGGGAAATTTGTACAATCCACATATGAAGATAAGGGAAAACGAGAAGTTTAGGTTCTGTTCAAAAAGTTCTCTCACGTCACTTTTGGGCCAAGACAAGATAGAGTCCAAGTCTCTCACGTTCTGGATTCAGATTCGGACTGCACAGACATACCTGACTCAAAATGCCAACAACTTTTTCATACGGACTGCGAATTGGGTGATTCTTTTTTTGTTGGAAACTATATTTCGTGCACTTTCCAACCCAATTAGATTCACCTTCAAATTTGTCCGGAGCATTAAGTTATGGACGAAACAATCTGATGCTGCAGCAGAATCCGAGTCAAACTACAAGTCCAAAGGTGTTACATCACCTCCACTTGGGCCCATTGGCCTTGTACGACCTAGGGTTAGTTTTAGGCTGCCTTGGGACTTCCTCCCACCTCCTTGGCCGCCACCCGTTGCTCCTATATAAGTAGATCCATCTAGTAGCTTTTGCCTTGGGATTTGTTTAGTTAAAAGTTAGCCATTGCAACTTCGTGTACTTCGTTTGTGTCCAACGACCAGACTAAGACCGCTTACGGATCCCCACCTTTATCAATACTTCATATATACTCGCAATATTCAGATTTTTTTATCATATTCTTGCTTGTTCTTCGATTGCTTGCAGGAATAGACATTTGTGGTCAGGTTGATTGTGCTCCGGCATGGTCAATAACCTCATGGAGTTGATTTAGCGATTGCCAAGGCGCAACATCATGCACGTTTGTAGTCGAATCGTCAAAGTCGACTCCACCAAATCGATAGTTATCATCTCATCGAAAGATCGGGACACCTCCGCCTCTATTAAGTTTTCTTTTGTCTACCAGAGCCGGCTTGACCTCGTCAATGATTGTCGAGAACTCTTGATGCACGTGCCCCGGAGGCGTAGTTGTCGTCATTTTGATCTGAAGCACCAGATTATTACATATAACATGAAAAAATGCCACATGACAAGAAATCATAACCTCACTGCCCAAAGGAGACAACATGAATCCCGACGGACAAACTAGACGAGGATCAAAGCTCTAATTAAAGATAAACTTGTAGAAAAGGGGTCCGTCAATAGATGTCCTAATTAACATAGCCGGCTTGACCTAGATGGCAACCGAGTAGTCTTCGTGCATGTGCCTCCAATGACTAGCCCAACTTAGTTGTCGCTGTTTAACCCTCGCAGTGATCCAAAGCACATGACACCTAATTTTGCGAGATGACAAGAAACCTTTTTTTAGATTTCTCACCAGAACTACAGCCCTGTACAACACAGCCTGCACGATATGTAGACGATAGCCAATCCAGGCATGTCTGCTGGGGTCTGGTCACATGCATGGACGAATTGATCTTCCGTGTCTTGCAGGGATCGTCCAGGCACCAACGTAGTACAACACTTCTCTAGTACTATCGCTCGTCTCTCTCTTCTATTAAGTCACCTGACTTGCGGGGCCAGGGAGTGTGTCTATGGTCGGTTCTCAATTGCGGTCCCACATGTGTGTGCAAATGCAATATGATGCGCGTTCCATTCGGAGAGCTGCGTGCCAGACCGACCAACTGTCTGGGGTGCGACAAGAACGCGACGGGTTTGTTGTATACTCCGTACATGTGTACCGCCCTTTTCTTGAGGCTTTGCTGATAGAGGCAAAGGTGTCCCGTCTTTCGATGAGATGGTGGCTATCGTTTTCTGTGGGGGTCGACCTTGACGATCCAACTATGAACGTGCGAGACGTCGCGCCTTAGCAATCGCTAAACTAACTTCCGAGGGGTTATTGACAACGCCGGAGCACGATCAACCAGACCACGAGGGTCTGTTTTCCTGCGAGCAAACGAAGAACAAGCAAGAAACTGAGACTGCAATCTGGATATTGCGAATATAAGAGGAAAGCTTTATTAATGAAGGTGGGGTTCTGTGACGTCTTTGTCTGGTCGTTGAACACAAACGAAGTACGCGAAGTTGCAGCTATGGCGAACTTTAATCTAATCAAAACCCAAAGTCTAAACGACGCCCTAAGGGCTGTATATATGGAGGAAGAGGGCGGAATTTCATGGCCCTTGGGGAAGGTGTCTGAAACCAACCCTATGTCTTGTTTCCCCACACATACGGACTCTAAAACCAGCCTATACTCAAGTATTTCGAAAATACATGGGCCTGGCCCAATAATAAGGTGACGCAGCACCTAGAACAGCCTGTGGACGAAAGTTATGAGGTAACATCTTGTATATTTCGTCCAAGGCTTCATGCACTCATTATGGTGGCTTTAACATCCTGAAATCATCACTTGTACCTCCGTTCTTGTTCCCCTTGCGCATGCCATCATCTCCATGCTTGTTCTTGCTCCAATGTTCGTCCTTCTCCAAGCTAGGCCCTTCATTTGTAAGCAAAACAAATGTATCCAATTTAGGCAGCATCATATTGTCATGAACATTAGAATCATTACCAAGAAACGAAAGTACCTGGTAATTTAATTGGCGCACGCAAGCTCTATTAATTGGTCCAGTATATATAGCAGCAGGGGCTGTGGGTGTAACAATGGTATTGATGTCCTCATCATCCTCCCCTTCTTAAAATGAAGTCGTCCTCGACGGAAGCTCATCTTCCTCACCCAAATAAGGCTTCAAATCTGCAATGTTAAAAGTGGGACTAACCCCAAAATCTGAAGGCAGCTCAAGTTTATAGGATTTATCATTTATTTTCTCTAACACCTTAAAAGGACCATCAACACGTGGCATTAGCTTTGATTTGCGCAAATCAGGAAATCTATCCTTACGCAAGTGTAACCAAACAAGATCTCCAGGTGCAAACACAACATGTTTTCTACCCTTATCTCCAGCAAGTTTATATTTAGCATTCATGCGCTCAATGTTTTCCTTAGTTAACTCATGCATTTTTAATATCAATTCATCACGTTGTTTAGCATCAAAATTAACCTTCTCCAAAGATGGAAGAGGCAACAAATCAATAGGTGCACGAGGTAGGAAACCATACACAATTTCAAAAGGGCATATCTTAGTAGTAGAATGCAATGAACGATTATAAGCAAATTCAATACGAGGCAAGCATTCTTCCCACATTTTCTTATTATTCTTCAAAACAACCCTAAGCATAGTAGACAAAGTTCTATTGACTACTTTAGTTTGTCCATCAGTTCGGGGGTGACAAGTAGTACTAAAAAGCACTTTTGTCCCCAACTTAGCCCATAAACATCTCCAAAAGTGGCTAAGAAATTTAGTATCGCGATCTGAAACAATAGTATTTGGCACACCATGCAAGCGAATAATTTCACGAAAGAAGAAATCAGCAACATTAACAACATCATCGCTTTTATGACATGGTATAAAGTGTGCCATTTTCAAGAATCTATCCACGACAACAAATATGCTATCCCTCCCCTTCTTTGTTCGAGGTAAACCTAAAACAAAGTACATAGATATATCCTCCCAAGGAACACTAGGTACAGGCAAAGGCATATATAAACCATGAGGATTGAGTCGTGACTTAGCTTTTTGACATGTAGTGCAGCGAGCAACAAAGCGCTCAACATCCTGTCTCATCTTTGGCCAAAAGAAATGTGTAGCAAGTACGTCCTCCGTCTTCTTCACGCCAAAGTGTCCCATTAGTCCTCCTCCACATGCCTCCTGCAACAACAAAAGACGAACGGAGCTAGCTGGAATGCATAGCTTGTTAGCACGGAACACAAATCCATCATAACGACGAACTTGTTCCATGTTCTTCCTTCTTTACAATTCTGTAATACATCTTTAAAATCAGCATCATGCACATATTGATCTTTGATGGTCTCCAAACCA
Organism: Triticum timopheevii; assembly: GCA_963921465.1. NCBI lineage: Eukaryota > Viridiplantae > Streptophyta > Magnoliopsida > Poales > Poaceae > Triticum > Triticum timopheevii. The sequence goes on along the minus strand of OY997266.1, from coordinate 276,901,021 downwards.
AATATTTTGAAGTCAAGTTGTGAAAGCATAGTATAGCGACGAGACAATGCATCAGCAATAACGTTTTCTTTACCCTTCTTTTGTTTAATGACATAAGGGAAAGTCTCAATGAATTCAACCCATTTAGCATGTCTACGATTCAGTTTAGCTTGACTTTTAATATGTTTCAAAGATTCATGATCAGAATGTATAACAAATTCTTTGGGCCATAAATAATGTTGCCATGTTTCTAAAGTCCGAACAAGAGCATATAATTCTTTATCATAAGTAGAATAATTCAGACTAGGCCCACTCAATTTTTTCAGAAAAGTATGCAACAAGTTTGCCATCTTGTAATAACACACCTCCTAATCCAATTCTACTAGCATCACATTCAAGCTCAAATGTCTTATTCAAATCAGGAAGTTGGAGTAAAGGAGCATGTGTCAACTTATCTTTCAACACCGTGAAGGCTTCTTCCTGTGCGGTACCCCAAACAAAAGGCACATCCTTCTTTGTAAGCTCATCGAGAGGTGCAGCAATGGTGCTAAAATCTCTCACAAAACGCCTATAGAATCCAGCGAGGCCAAGAAAACTCCTCACTTGTGTGACCGTTTTGGGCTGCGGCCAACTCTCAATAGCTTCAATCTTGGCTTTATCAACTTCAATTACCTGTGGAGTAACAACATAGCCAAGAAAAGACACTCGGTCGGTGCAAAAGGTGCACTTCCCAAGGTTAACATACAAATGTGCAGCACGTAGAGCAATAAAAACAACACATAAATGTTCCAAATGTTCCTCCAAAGATCTGCTATAAATCAATATGTCATCAAAGTAAACTACCACAAATCATCCAATGAAAGCACGTAAAACTTCATTCACTAATCTCATGAAAGTACTAGGTGCATTAGTTAACCCAAAAGGCATGACTAACCACTCATATAATCCAAACTTAGTTTTAAATGTTGTTTTCCATTCATCCCCCAATTTTATACGAATTTGATGGTATCCACTACGCAAATCAACTTTGGAGAATATTTTAGAGCCACTCAATTCATCAAGCATATCATCTAGCCTAGGAATAGGATGGCGATAATGAATAGTAATATTATTAATGCCTCTAAAATCAACACACATACGCAATGTACCATCCTTTTTCGGCACTAGAATAATAGGAACAACACAAGGACAAAGGGATTCGCGTACATAACCTTTGTCGAGAAGCTCTTGTACTTGACGCATAATCTCCTTCGTCTCCTCTAGATTGGTACGGTATGGCGCACGGTTTGGCAGTGAAGCACCGGGAATTAAGTCAATCTGATGCTCAATCCCTCGAATAGGCGGTAATCCCGGTGGCACGTCTTGTGGGAAAACGTCAGCGAACTCCTGCAAAATGTTAGTGACAGCAGGAGGCAAAGAGGAAGGCACGTCCTCGAATGAAAATAATGCCTCTTTGCACAAAAAAGCATAGCAAATAGATTTGCTAAAATATAGCTCATCAGTATCAGATTTGGTGGCAAATAAACATGCACTTTTCAATTTAATTTCAGAAGCAACACTAGATGGTTTATTATTAGACCTCATTTGTTGCTCAAATTCTTTTGCAACAATCTGATTTTCACTCTTATTCTTCTCCTATTTTGCTTTATTAGCTCTATTAATATTGTCTTTCAAAATGGAATCAGGAGTCATAGGAAGCAAAGTAATATTTTTATCCTTATGAATAAGAGTATACTGATTGTTTCTACCATGGTGTATAATTTTTTATCAAATTGCCATGGTCGACCAAGTAATAAGGAATATGCTTGCATAGGTACCACATCACAATCAACATAATCAGCATATGTAGAGATACTAAAATGCCAACGAATAGTACGTGTTACCTTAACCTTGCCGCTGTTGTGGAACCATTGGATGTAGTAAGGATGTGGATGTTGATGTAGGGCGGAACCCTAGGGGGCCGATCTTTCACGTTTGGAGAGGATCCTACGGGGAAACACGTAGAACGCGGGGAAAACACAAGGGGAAACACGGGGAGAAACAAGAGAATCACTAAACCGACAAGTAATCGATCACTCAAGGGCTAGAACACCGAAAGCATAAGGTAACACATGATCCAAAATCAACAAAGGAAGGATACAAGAGTAGCCGTTCTTCTTCGTGAGGAGGTCTTGATTGTCTTCTCCGGATGGAGGCCTTGAATCCGAATGGATCTTCTCCGAAGAGGCACGGTCCCTCACGTGGAGTAGATCCAGTACGGATGAGCAGAGCTCTATCTCTAAATGAGCTATCACAATGCTAAGTCTCGAAGTGAGGAGGAGGAGTCCTATATATAGGCTAGGGGCGACGGGGTACATGGACTCAGTCCAACACACGCGCGCAGGCACTGGGAAGGTCGGACGTCCGGGCGTCAGGCCGGATGTTCGGTGGCTCGCGAGGCGCCGGATGTCCGGGCTGAGGAGCCGGATGTCCGGGCTGGCGCATATGGCTGTTCTGCTCTCTGGATGGGGTCGGATGTCCGCTGCTTCGGGAGGCGCCGGATGTTTGGGGCGATTGCCGGATGTCCGGGCTGACGGGGGAAGCTTCTGTGCTCTCTGGTCGCTGGTGCCAGATGTCCGGGATTTTGGCCGGATTTTTGGTGGGGGCCGGATGTCCGGGCTGGACGCCGGATGTCCGATCGCTGTAGTTTCTTCTGCAGAGGGCTGGCCGTGTAGATCTCTAGGGGCCGAATGTCCAGGGTCCTGGCCGGATGTCCGGTGCCTGGAGGCTGTTCTTGCCTTCTTCCATTGGTTCTCTTCTTCCATGGACTTGGGATCTTGACCATCTTCATGTGCATCCTCGGGAGGGTCCTCTTGGTACCCAATCATGCACAACATTCCGGATTGAGGTAGTAGCCATGTCTCGAGAGGATCATATGAGATATCACTAAGGAGAGAAGTCACCTCGGTCTCAAGAGCTCTAGCTCGTGCTCTAGTCATGGGTCCTCTTGGTGCTTGGTGAGATGATGTAAGGTCCATGGGGATGATCGAAGGATGCTCTGCATCATCTCCCCCCTCCCCTGGGAAAGATCTAACCTCGGATCAAAATCCTCATCACCATGGTACAGTGAGAGATCGGAGACGTTGAAGATGTCGCTCACGTTGTACTTGTCGCGTGGGAGATCGATCTTGTAAGCGTTGTTGTTATAGTGTGCTAGCACCTTGAATGATCTGTCGGCTCGAGGGAGAAGCTTGGACTTGCGTTCGTTGGGGAAGTGGTCCTTGCGAAGGTGTAGCCACACAAGGTCTCCAATGTTGAATATCATGGGATGCTTGTTGACGTTGAGCTTGGTCGCGAGTCGTTGTACTTGGCGCTCGATGGTGTGCCTTGTATCTTCATGCATCTTCTTGATGTAGCTTGCATGAGCACTTGCGTCGATGTTGGTGCGCTCTTGTAGAGGGAGAGATAGAATGTCCAATGGGGACAACGAGTTGAAGCCGTAGACGACCTCGAAGGGGGACTTGCCGGTCGTCGAATGTCTTGCACGGTTGTATGCGTACTCGGCGATGGGTAGACACTCCTCCCACTCCTTGATGTTCTTCTTGATCAACACGCGTAGTAGAGTGGAGAGTGTACAGTTCGTCACCTCCGTTTGGCCGTCGTTTTGAGGATGGTATGTGGATGAGAACAAGAGCTTGATTCCGAGCTTGGCGCATAGGGTCTTCCAAAAGTAACTAAAGAACTTGACGTCACGGTCGGAGATGATTGTCTTTGGTACTCCATGGAGACACAAGATTTCCCTACAAAAGAGATGTGCAATGTGTGAAGCATCGTCTATCTTGTTGCAAGGACTGAAATGTGCCATCTTAGAAAATCGGTCCACAACAACAAACACGGAATCCTTGCCATTTTGAGTTATTGGCAAACCAAGTACAAAATCCACGCTAATGTCTTCCCAAGGTTGATAAGGAATAGGAAGAGGCATGTAAAGACCATGGGATTGAGCTTTAGACTTAGCTTTGCGACATGTAGAGCATCGGGTGGTGAAGCATGAGACGTCGCGGAACATCTTGGGCCAAAAATAGTTCTTGGAGAGCGTGGCGAATGTCTTGTCGCATCTAAAATGTCCCATGAGTCCGCCTCCATGAGCCTCTTGCAAAAGTAGCAAACGAAGAGAAGACTCGGGAATGCATAGTTTGTTAGCTCTCATAAGATAACCATCCTTGATGTAATGTTGTTCCCAAGAAGTATGCATCAAACATTTAGCGTAAGGAGTCGCAAAAGATGGATCATTAGCATACACGTCTTTTATGTGGTCAAAGCCAATAATATTCAACTCAAGTTTAGTGACAAGCGTGCATATGCGTGAAAGTGCATCCGCAACTACATTTTCCTTACCCTTAATGTACTTGATCACATAGGGGAAAGATTCAATAAATTCACTCCATTTGGCATGACGCTTGTTCAACTTAGTTTGACCTTTTAAGTACTTAAGCGTTTCATGATCGGTATGGATGACAAACTCATGAGGTCTAAGATAATGTTCCCAAACATGTAGCACACGCACTAAAGCATACAATTCTTTGTCATAGATGGGATAGTTAAGTTGAGCACCGGAGAGTTTTTCACTAAAATACACAATGGCTCGTTTTTCTTGCATCAAAACTCTGCCAATTCCGGTACCACTTGCATCACAATGAACCTCAAAAGTTTTATCAAAATTGGGCAAAGCAAGAATCAGAGCATGAGTAAGCAAGGACTTGAGCTCATCAAAAGCGGTGGATTGCAAAGAACCCCAAACAAAAGGAGCATTCTTCTTACTCAAGGAATGTAAAGGAGCGGCAATAGTGCTAAAATCTTTCACAAAGCGACGATAAAAACCCGCAAGACCAAGAAAACTACGCACTTGTTGCAAATTGGTGGGTTGGGGCCAAGTTTTAATTGCTTCAATTTTAGATTCATCAACATGGACACCCTTTGAAGATACAACAAAACCCAAGAAAACCACTTTGTCAACACCAAATGTGCACTTTTTCATGTTGGCATAAAGACTTCCCTTGAGAAGGGTTTGCAAAACGGTCCTAACATGATTAAGATGCTCTTTCATGGTTTTGCTAAACACAAGAATATCATCGAAGTAAACCACAACAAAGACTCCAATATAAGGCCGAAGCACATAATGCATAAGACGCACGAAAGTACCGGGAGCCTCCGATAAACCCATAGGCATAACTAACCACTCATATAAGCCAAATTTGGTTTTGAAAGCAGTTTTCCATTCATCACCCTCTTGAATGCGGATTTGGTAATAGCCACTTTTAAGATCAATTTTTGAGAAAAATTTGGCTCCACTAAGTTCATCAAGCATATCATCTAAGCGAGGAATGGGATGCCTATAGCGAACAGTAATAGCATTTATATGTCTACAATCGGAACACAAGCGGAAACTTCCATCGAGCTTAGGCACAAGTATAACCGGAACGACACAAGGGCTTAAGCTTTCACATACGTGACCGTTGTCGATTAGTTGTTGTACTTGCCGTTGGATCTCCTTAGTCTCTTTGGGGTTGACACGGTATGGAGCTTTGTTTGGAAGTGGTGCTTCGGGGATGAGGTCAGTTCGTTGCTCAATGCCTCGTAGAGGAGGTAGACCCGGAGGTAGCTCATCGGGGAAAACATCTTGGAATTCCTGCAAAAGAGATTGAAACACTAAAGGTAGCTCGTGAGACTCGATGGGTTCTCACACACTTCTCTCATCTCACTTTTTGTGGCAAATAGGACTAGGTTTTTCTTCTAGGCGAAGAGGCGCTCAAGTTTGGCTTGTGGCTCTCACTCACTTTTGGGTGGATCACTTTCTCACTCTTCTCTCCACGATGGGTGGCTTGCTTGTCGGCTATCACTTGACTAGGAGACATAGGTCGTAGCACATATTCCTTCCTTTCATCTTGAAGCTATAGTGATTGGTGCACCCATTGTGGATGACACCACGGTCGAATTGCCATGGTCGACCAAGAAGGAGGTGGCAAATGGTCATTGGGACCACATCACACTCCAAAGTGTCTTCATAGGCACCAGGAGACTTGGACCATATGCTCAACTCGTATAGTGCCGGAGTCACTTAGCCATTGAACCTTGTAGGGGTGCGGGTGCTTCCTCTTGACCAATTAAAGCTTGGAGCATAGTACTTCACTTGCCAAGTTGTGGCAACTACCTCCGTCGATGATGACCTTGACGGACCGTCCGTTGATGCCGGCCTTTGTGTGGATGATGTGGCATCGTTGGTCTTCTTCTTGTTGATGTTGAAGAGTCAAGACCTTGGAGACAACGAGAGCGGCGCTCGAATCCTCATCACAAAAGACATGATCATCTTCATCCTCATTCACGCGCCGGTGCATGGCCACTTGCTCAAGAGCTTCCATCTTGATGCGGAGCATACCTCGACTACTCGCACCGACACTTCATCACCACCACAAGCACCAAGTGGCCCAATGACAAGAGCACGTGCACGCGCCATCGAAAACGAGGTTGACTCTCTCCTCTTTGAGTTCCGTTCGGTTTCACATGAGAATTGGATTCTACCATCATCGGAAACATTGTGCATGCTTAGGTACCAAGAAGATGATAGTGAGAAGGAGAAGACGGAGACTCAAGTGACCACGAAGCAAGGGAAAGAAGAGAAGCAAGGAGAGAACAAGAAGAAGGAAGAAGGAGGAGAAGGGGCAAAACCCACTGGACATCCCGGGTGCCCGGCCATGGCATCCCCGGGTGCCCGGCCTCCACCTGGGCTGCACCCCAGCCGGCCCCGGGTGCCCGGCCCCTCTCCTGGGCTTCGCATAGCCGGCCCTGGGTGCCCGGCCCATGCCCAGCCGGCCGCTGGAAGGCACCCCGGGCGCCCGGGCTTGGAGCCCCGGGTGCCGGGCCCCTCGCCCGCCTGCTCCTGATCTTGCCAGGTGCCCGGCCACTTCGCCCCGGGTGCCCGGTCTCGCCCGGGCGCGCCCCCCTGACCGGTCCGGGTGCCCGGCCGGTTCCACCACAGGTGCCCGGACCCTTCCCCGTGGCTACGCGTTTTTAGTCCTTTGTACCCCTCTTTCACTAAGTTTCGTCCCTAGACTATATATACTTATCTCCTAGGCCATTTGGAAGGTTAGGAAAGATTAGACTAAGCATTGTGAGCCTTTGCTCCTTGTATCCCCTCCTCTTAGGAGCTCAAGCCCCCACCTAGGAAAGAATCCATTGGATTATCAAGGCCTCCTCTTGGAGAAGATCATCAAGACCTCACCTAGTGGGAAGAATTTACCAAGTGCTACTCTCCTTGTATTGATCTTGTAATCTTGTGGATCTCATGTGTGCTACTCTAGTGGATGTGATACTTGGGTTTGTTTGAGAGATTTTTTCTTGGTGTTCTTGAGTGTTTTCCTCCTTTTCCCCCTCCAAGTGTGAAAAGATCCTTCCTAGGGTTTGACCCTACAACATCTTGGTATCATGAGCAAGGTTTATTCACATCTTGGAGTCCCATCCCCCCATTTGCTAGCTTGATTTTGTTGTTTTTCGTCCAAATCCGAAAATCCCCACAAAAATAGCCCCAAAAATTTTTTGCTTGCAATTTGTTGGATCTTGTGAGATTTGGTTGTTTTGGTCCATGGATTTCATGTTTGGCAAGTGGATCTAGCCCCTCCCCAACAATCCCCACCCTTCCCACCACGAAATCCACCGAATTTGGCCTTTCCCCAAAGATTTCCGCCCAAATCGGCCACCACCGAGTGCCCTCACCTCGAACCACTGGGCACCCGCACCGCACACAGCCACCCCCGGGCACCCGCACCTCACACCCCCGGGTGCCCGCACCCCCAAATCAGCCCACTTCCAACACCGTCTTGGCCATAATTTCCACCTCCCAAGTCCGTTTTTCGTGTTCTTTAGCTCGTTTAGAAGCTCTTGACATCCCCCATCCACTCATCCCAATACCACCACCATTAACCCCCATCCAAAAAAATCATCACCAAAACACTAACCTTCCGCATTTGACCGATTTTATGTTGCCATTTGCGTTTCCTAAGGTGTTTCGGCTACTTAGGAGCGTGTGACATCTTCTTCACCATCATCGACTCGGAGTCACCTTCATCGCTAACCGTAAGAAAGGACGGTAACCTCGACGACACTTACTCCTTACCTTGCTTTTGCATTGATAGCCCGAGCCACTTTGTGTCGCTTACCCATTGAGACTAGCAAGTTGAGAATTGCCGGGCCACGCTATTGTGCACTGTAGTGATCGTGTTATCATCTTAGTGCCATAAGTCTCTCCCGTGCATATCATACATACTTTTCTCATATCAAACTCGGCTCGAGCATCAAGCATAGAAAAAATAAGCTTTTAAGCAAAAGAGGAGAAACAAAGAGCTTGTAAGCAATAGAGTTGAGCCATTTGCATACCTATATCATCGTGGTCATCGCATATATACCATAGTTGGGATTGAAGACGGCACAGTTCTCTCTTAGGTAGGTGCACAAGCGTATCTTGCCCATTTGAGCAATCGAGCTAGTGTCTCTCGAGCATTCGCACAACAAGAGCATTTTTCGTGGTTGCACATTTTGAGCTCACTCCTTGGTTGTGCGGATCCCATCTATCTTCCGTGCGTGTGTACCTAGTGATACCTTTGGGTTTGACCTATTTGCTTTACTTGCATTTTTGTGAACCTTCTCAACCTCATCGATATCTTGACTAACATTTGCTTGAAATTTTTACCACCATCCTAACCGAGCTACTCCATAAGCCTCTTACTTGTAGGTGTGAGTAACAAACCCGGTTCCAATTCTCCTATTGTGGCATTACATTGAGTGACACTTGTTACATCTTCAATCCTCGGAGAAGGTAACTTTGGTATTGTTCTCTAACTTTCCTACTCACCCCACTTGGTTATGATGGATAGGCCAAGTGCGTCGTCGAACCCACTTTTCGAGGAGCAAGGTGATGATTCCGGATATGTCTCCAAAAACCACTTCTTCGCGCAACGAGCGCTTCATCAAGAAAACGTCGCATTGGGTGAATGCTTGGAACAACTCGCCTCCGACCTTCGTCAAAACATCGACGAAAAATTCAACACACAAATGGAAGAGCTCCGCAACATGATCGTTCGAAGCCCGTCTTCCTCATCGGCTTCTTCAAGACGGCGCCACTCAAGTCACCGTACAAGTCGGAAATCTTCGGACTACTCTTCCTATGATGCAAGTCCACCACGAGCTCACCCTCCTTGACGTGATCATGACCAAGCTCAAGAAAATCCATTCCATGGCAATGGATTACAAGACCGAGTTGGAGCACGTGAACGGATGCGACACCAAGTCCCTCATGGAGCAATGGAGCAAGAGAAAATACCTCCACAAGTACCACCTCAAGCACCTCAAGACGGTGATGCACTTCGAGAAGCACAAGAGCAACGTGAAGCACAAGCCCTCGACCGTGAAGCTCAATCACTTGAAGCACAACAAGCTCTACGCGAGGCCACTAGAGCCGTTGAAGTCCGCAACAGCCAAGTGCGAGAAAAAGAGGAAGCTCTTCGACGTGAGATACAAGAAGAAGCCGCCCGACGCAAAGAACAACAAGAAAGGTGCAACCAAGCGCACATTCCTCGCCCTCCTCCAAGACAAGAGCGACACCAAGTGGAACAAGTGCTTCAAGACCCTCCTCCACGCCAAGAGTGACATCATGAGGAACGAGCATTTGAGGACTTTCCAAGGCAAGAGCGATATCACAACCGTTATCAAGATGAAGAACTCCGCTACGGCAAGCTCAAGTTCACCATGCCAAAGTTCTCCGGAAGCAATGATCCCGAAGAATATCTCTCTTGGGCATTGAAGGTGGACAAGATTTTTTGCCTCCACAACTACGATGAAGAAAATAAGACAGCAATGGCCTCCCTCGAGTTCCAAGACTACGTCCTCATTTGGTCGGAACAAGTGATCGAGCGACGACATACAAGAGGCGAACCACCAATCACAACTTGGGAAGCCATGAAGGAAGTCATGAGAGCCCTCTTTGTGCCTAGTCACTACACTCGAGATCTTTTCAAGAAGTTGCAACTCCTCAAGCAAGGCACCAAGACGGTGGAAGAATACTACCAAGAAATGGAGATTGCCATGATACGAGCCAATGTCAAGGAAGATGACGAGCAAACAATGGCACGCTTCATGAACGGCCTCAACCACCCAATCAAGCGGATCGCCGACTTCCAACCATACTCCAGCCTTCTTGAGCTAGTTCATCAAGCGACCAAGGCCGAGCGACAAGTGCAAGATGACTTCAAATACGCCAAGTACTCGTCCAAGACCTACGGCTCCTACTCTCAAGCTCTCGCGACTTCGGCACCTCCTACATCAACTCGAGCATCACCAAGCACCGGCGACAAGTCAAGTTCCAAGCAAGTGGCACCTTCCTCGACTCGTCCTCCGGCAAGCACCTACAAATCCAAGACTCCTTCATCTTCGGCGCCTCCCGATGATCCCATCAAGACAAGTTCAATCAAGTGCTTCACATGTGGTGGCCGAGGCCACAAGTCCTTCCAATGCACCAACAAGCGAACGATGATCTTCAACGATGACGGCACATATGACTCAATGAGTGAAGAAGAAATGGAAGCCATTGAGCACGTGGCCATGCACCGGCGCGTGAACGAAGATGAAGATGACCAAGTCTTTTGTGACAATGATTCAAGTCCCTCTCTCGTGGTCTCCAAGGTCTTGACGCTCCAACACCACCAAGAAGAAGACCAACAGTGCCACATCTTCCACACCAAGGCCGGCATCAATGGAAGGTCCGTCAAGGTCATCATCGATGGAGGTAGTTGCCACAATTTGGCAAGTGAAGAACTATGCTCCAAGCTTCAATTGGTCAAGAGGAAGCATCCGCACCCTTACAAGGTTCAATGGCTAAGTGACTCCGGCACTATCCGAGTTGAGCATACGGTCCAAGTCTCCTTCAAAATTGGTGCATATGAGGACACTTTGGAGTGTGATGTGGTCCCAATGACCGTTTTCCACCTCCTTCTTGGTCGACCATGGCAATTCGACCGTGGTGTTATCCACAATGGGCGTACCAATCACTATAGCTTCAAGATGAAAGGGAAGGAATATGTGCTACGACCTATGTCTCCTAGTCAAGTGATAGCCGACAAGCAAGCCACCCACCATGGAGAGAAGAGTGAGAAAGTGAGCCACCCAAACGTGAGTGAGAGCCACAAGCCAAACTTGAGTGCCTCTTCGCCTAGAGAGAAAAACCTCATACTATTTGCCACAAAAAGTGAGATGAGAGAAGTGTGTGAGAATCCATCAAGTGTGATGCACTTTGTCCTTGTGTGCAAGGATGGAGAACCAAAAACTAACACCGCTCAGGAGCTACCTTTGGTGTTTCAATCTCTTTTGCAGGAATTTCAAGATGTTTTTCCCAATGAGCTACCTCCGGGTCTCCCTCCTCTTCGAGGCATTGAGCATCGAATCGACCTCATCCCTGGCTCTCCTCTTCCAAACAAGGCTCCCTACCGCATCAACCCCGACGAGACAAAGGGGATTCAACGGCAAGTACAACAACTCATCGACAACGGTCATGTACGTGAAAGCTTAAGCCCTTGTGCCGTTTGTGCCCAAGCAAGATGGTAGCTATCGCTTGTGTTCCGATTGTAGACCCATAAACACTATTACCGTTCGCTATAGGCATCCCATTCCTCGCTTAGATGATATGCTTGATGAAGTTAGTGGAGCCAACTTTTTCTCAAAAATTGATCTTAAAAGTGGCTATTATCAAATCCACATACAAGAGGGTGATGAATGGAAAGCCGCTTTCAAAACCAAATTTGGCTTATATGAATGGTTAGTCATGCCTATGGGTTTATCAGAGGCTCCCGGTACTTTCGTGCGTCTCATGCATCATGTACTTCACCCTTATATTGGAGTCTTTGTTGTGGTTTACTTCGATGATATTCTTGTGTTTAGCAAAACCATGAAAGAGCATATTAATCATGTTAGGGCTGTTTTGCAAACACTTCGCAAGGAAAGTCTTTATGCCAACATCAAAAAGTGCACATTTGGTGTTGACAAAGTGGTTTTCTTGGGTTTCGTTGTATCTTCCAAGGGTGTCCATGTTGATGAATCTAAAATTGAAGCAATTAAAAATTGGCCCCAACCCACCAATTTGCAACAAGTGCGAAGTTTTCTTGGCCTTGCGGGTTTTTATTGTTGCTTTGTGAAAGATTTTAGCACTATTGCTGCTCCTTTGCACGCTTTGAGCAAGAAGAATGCTCCTTTTGTTTGGGGACCTTTGCAATCAACCGCTTTTGATGAGCTCAAATCTTTGCTTACACATGCTCTGATTCTTGCTTTACCCAACTTTGACAAAACTTTTGAGGTTCATTGCGATGCAAGTTGTACCGGAATTGGTGGCGTTTTGATGCAAGAAAAACGAGCTATTGCTTATTTTAGTGAAAAACTTTCCGCTGCTCAACTTAACTATCCCATCTATGACAAAGAATTGTTTGCTTTAGTGCGCGTGTTACATGTGTGGGAGCATTACCTTAGACCGCATGAGTTTGTCATACATACCGATCATGAAACACTTAAATACCTCAAAGGTCAAACCAAGTTGAACAAACGGCATGCTAAATGGAGTGAATTCATTGAATCTTTTCCCTATGTGATAAAGTACATTAAGGGCAAAGAAAATGTGGTGGCGGATGCCCTTTCTCGCAAATGCATGTTACTTACTCAACTTGAATTTAATGTCATAGGATTTGATCATATCAAAGATTTGTATGAGGGTGATGTGACTTTTGCTACTCCTTACGCTAAGTGTGTGACGCATACTTCTTGGGAACGATATTATATCAAAGATGGCTATCTTATGAGAGCTAACAAACTATGCATTCCCAAGTCTTCTGCTCATTTGCTCCTTTTGCAAGAGGCTCATGGAGGTGGACTCATGGGACACTTTGGACGCGACAAGACTTTTGCCACGCTCTCCAAGAACTATTATTGGCCCAAGATGTATCGCGATGTTGCCCGCTTCACCAACCAGTGCTCTACATGTTGCACAGCTAAGTCACACTCTCAATCCCTTGGTTTACATATGCCTTTACCTATTCCCAACCTTGGGAAGACATTAGCATGGATTTTGTGCTTGGATTACCTAGAACTCAAAATGGCAAGGATTCGGTTTTTGTTGTTGTGGACCGTTTCTCTAAGATGGCTCATTTTATCCCATGCAATAAGATAGACGATACTTCACATGTTGCCAATCTCTTTTGTAGGGAAATCTTGAGGTTGCACGGCATGCCAAAGATAATTGTGTCGGATCGAGACGTCAAGTTCTTAAGCTACTTTTGGAAGACACTATGCGCCAAGCTCGGGATCAAGCTACTATTCTCCACGGCATATCATCCTCAAACCGATGGCCAAACGGAAGTCATCAACCGGACGCTTGCGACTCTCCTACGTGTGTTGATCAAGAAGAACATCAAGGAGTGGGAGGAGTGCCTACCCATCGCCGAGTATGCCTACAATCGTGCAAGACACTCTACAACTGGCAAGTCCCCCTTCGAGGTCGTCTACGGTTTCAACCCTTTGTCGCCATTGGACATCCTTCCTCTACCGCTTCAAGAACGAGCAAACATGGACGCAAGTGCGAGAGCCACCTACCTCAAGAAGATGCATGAAGAAACACGTTCCACGGTCGAGCGCCAAGTACAACGACTCGCTTCCAAGCTCAACCTCAACAAGTCTCCTATGGTGTTCCAACTAGGTGATCAAGTATGGATACATCTCCGCAAAGACCGCTTCCCCAAGGAGCGCAAGTCCAAGCTACTTCCAAGAGCCGATGGACCATTCAAGGGAATTGCACGCTACAACGACAATGCCAACAAGGTCGACATCCCATGCAACAAGTACAACGTTAGCGACATCTTCAACGTCAAAGACTTGGCCAAGTACCATGGTGATGAAGAACATGATCCGTGGACGGATCTTTCCCAGGGGGGGGGGGGGAGATGATGGGGAGCATCCCTCGACTACTCGCACCGACACTTCGTCACCACCGCAAGCACCAAGTGGCCCAATGACAAGAGCACATGCACGCGCCATACAAAACAAGGTTGATTCTCTCCTCTTTGAGTTCCGTTCGGTTTCACATGAGAATTGGATTCTACCATCATCAGAAACATTGTCCATGCTTAGGTACCAAGAAGATGATAGTGAGAAGGAGAATACGGAGACTCAAGTGACCACGAAGCAAGGGAAAGAAGAGAAGGAAGGAGAGAACGAGAAGAAGGAAGAAGGAGGAGAAGGGGCAAACCCCCTGGACATCCCGGGTGCCCGGCCATGGCATCCCCGGGTGCCCGGCCTCCACCTGGGCTGCACCCCAGCCGGCCCCGGGTGCCCGGCCCCTCTCCTGGGCTTCGCCTAGCCGGCCCCGGGTGCCCGGCCCATGCCCAGCTGGCCGCTGGAAGGAACCCCGGGTGCCCGGGCTTGGAGCCCCGGGTGTCGGGCCCCTCGCTCGCCTACTCCTGACCTGGCCGGGTGCCCGGCCACTTCGCCCCGGGTGCCTGGTCCCGCCTGGGCGCGGCCCCCTGACCGGTCCGGGTGCCCGGCCTGTTCCACCCCAGGTGCCTGGACCCTTCCCCGTGGCTACGCGTTTTTAGGGACATTTTAGTCCTTTGTACCCCTCTTTCACTAAGTTTCGTCCCTAGCCTATATATACTTATATCCTAGGCCATTTGGAAGGTTAGGAAAGATTAGACTAAGCATTGTGAGCCTTTGCTCCTTGTATCCCCTCCTCTTAGGAGCTCAAGCCCCTACCTAGGGAAGAATTCATTGGATTATCAAGGCCTCCTCTTGGAGAAGATCATCAAGACCTCACCTAGTGGGAAGAATTTACCAAGTGCTACTCTCCTTGTATTGATCTTGTAATCTTGTGGATCTCATGTGTGCTACTCTAATGGATGTGATACTTGGGTTTGTTCGAGAGATTTGTTCTTGGTGTTCTTGAGTGTTTTCCTCCTTTTCCCCCTCCAAGTGTGAAAAGATCCTTCCTAGGGTTTGACGCTACAACACATCTCCTCATCACTCATGGAGTCGTAGGTGCCATCGTCGTTGAGGATCATGGTGCGGTTGTTTGTGCATTCATAGGACTTGTTCCCACCATATGAGCACATAGTCTTGGAACTCTAGCGATGCCATAGAGATATTCTTCTCTTCCTCATATTTGTGCAAATGAAAGATTTTGTCGACATTCAATGACCATGAGAGGTATTCTTCGGGATCATTGCTTCCATTGAACTTGGGCATTGTGAATTTGAGCTTGCCATAGCGTTGATCTTCATTGTGTTATTGGCGATGGTGATGATGACGCCCTTGACGTGGAGGGTAATCATCCTCATGTTGCTCTTGGCGTGGAGGAAGTCCATGATCAACTTGCTCTTGTTGAACTTGAGGTTGAGGTGGAGCTTGACGAGCTTGTGGATGAGCTTGAGGAACTTGACGTTGCACACGCGGTTGGTAGTTCCTCTCTTGGATTTATTCTCGAAGGGCTTCCTCTTGATTGCGCCTTTTGCGATTGCGGTTTGCGATGGCTCGACTTGATTCTTGAAGGGCACATTGCGCCTCAAGAGCTTGCGCTTCTCGTTGTTGTTGTTGACGACGTTGAGCCTCGGCGTCTTGTTGCTCTTGGTGTAGACACGCTCGTTCTTCTTCTTCTTGGCGACGAAGACGTTGTCATTCTTGAGCTTGAGCAAAAGCATCTTGGTTTGAGTGAGGATGAGGGACTTTCTCATCGACTTGCTCTTGTGAATGCTTGACGTGTAGCGGGTTGCGAGATGCATGACAGTCTTGACGCGCGGCTCGTCGAAGAGTGTTCGATGACGGTGTACTTGAGCCGGAGAAGGAGTTATCGGAGTGTCGACTTGAGTGGCTCCGTCTTGAGTATGACGATGTAGAAGGAGGCCGGTTCACAAACAAGGCGCAGATCTCGTCCATTCTTGCATCGTTCTCTTGCTTGTGCGCGTCGAGCTTGTTGTCGAAGTAGTCTCTTGTACGTTGCTCGGAGAGTCGCAAGTCGATGGCGAGGTTGCCGATGTGGACGTTCATTGCTTGTTGCTCTTGATACAACGCTCGTTGTGCACCGAAGAGGTGGCTCTTGGTGACGTATGATGACATGTCGTCATCTTGCTCGATGAAGAGTGGGTTGGTAGAAGTACTCAGCCTATCCATCATTCCAAGCAAAATGTGAGTGGTAGAAGGAGAAGAACTTATACCAATGTACCTTGACCGATGTTGATGATGAATCAAGTTCACTCAAATGCGGACAATCAAATAGCACTATTGGTACCAATTCTTGTCGGTTCTCACACCTACACAAGTAAAAGCTTATGGTGGAGCTTGGTTAGGATGGTGGCACAAAATTTGATGCAATTGAAAGTGAGATTCAATAATGTTGGAAAAGGTTCACAAATTTGCAAATGCAACAAGTAGACCAAGCAAGTAGTGGTACACGGAAACACACACGCAAATAGATAAATGGGATTGTGCAAACCAAAAGTGAGCCAAAATGTGGAATCCACAAAAATGCTCTTGTTGCACAATACTAGAGAGACGCTAGCACGATTGCACAATAGGCGGATACAGAACTTGTGCACAACCTACTAAGCAAAAATGCAACGATCTCTATCCCAAGTATGCTATATGTATGGTATTTCGGTGCTATGATCCAAGATGATCTTATATGACAATCTTAATGTAGTATGATGCTATGGTTCTTGCTTATAAGCTCTTTGCTTATCATTCCTCTTTGCTTAAAAGCTTGGGTGGCTCTTTCACTTTTGAGCTCTTTTCTCATGCAAAACTTCACGAACCAACATAGCAATTGTGTATGCTATGACAACTTTGTGACACACAAGTTGATGTCAAGATATGCACCACGGTGGTATGGTATGTATGCTATGTAGTATGATCACTAATGTGCACAAGTCACGTTGCCGGCAATACTCAATGGCTAGTCTCGATGGGTAAGCTACGCAAAAGTAAGGCCATGTGGGGTATCAATGGAATTGCAAGGTATGACAAATATGTCGTCGAAGTTACTGTCCTTGGCGATGTTGAGTAGTCGATGGAGATGAGCGGTGGTGATGGTGACGTCGAACCGTACCTATATAGCCGAAACACAATAGGACACGGGAACCACAACCCAAAATCTCAAAGACCAAAACGTGTCAAAGAACAATAGGTAGCGGTGAGCGGTGAGTGGTGATGGTGTTTGTGGAAAGTGTTTGGGGTATGCAGAAGTAAGCGTGGGCACCAGGGCAAAATTGTGCGAAAGTATGCGGAAATGGGCACGGGGGATGGAGTTGCTGCTCCCAGGGGCCGGATGTCCAGGCCAGCGGCCGGATGTCCGGGATGCCGGATGTCCGGTGGACACGGGGCGGATGTCCGGGCTCTGGATCGGGGACGAACATGATGAACTCCACGGGAAAAATTGCAACTCCGGGGCAAAATTCGGACGAATTGGCGGATGGAAACGCGGGAGAGATGGGGAAAAGCTAGATCAACTCGATGCAAAGCAGATCCGTGGATCAAATCCAACAAAACTTCATCACACCAACAAATCATAAAAAAAATTTGGGGCTATTTTTGGTGGGGATTTTCAGATTTAGGACGAAAACAAAAAAATCAAGCTAGAAAACACGGGGTAGGGGCTCCAAAAACGTGATCAACGTGGCTCATGATACCAAGATGATGTAGGACGAAACCCTAGCGGGCCGATCTTTCACGTTTGGAGAGGATCCTACGGGGAAACACGAAGAACGCGGGAGAAACACAAGGGGAAACACGGGGAGAAACGACAGAATCACTAAACCGACAAGTAATCGATCACACAAGGGCTAGATCACCGAAAGCATAAGGTAATACATGATCCAGAATCAACAAAGGAAGGATACAAGAGTAGCGATTCTTCTCTGTGAGGAGGTCTTGATTGTCTTCTCCGGATGGAGGCCTTGAATCCGAATGGATCTTCTCCGAAGAGGCACGGTCCCTCACGTGGAGTAGTCCGGTACGGATGAGCAGAGCTCTATCTCTAAATGAGCTATCATAGTGCTAAGTCTCGAAGTGAGGAGGAGGAGTCCTATATATAGGCTAGGGGCGAAAGGGTACATGGACTCAGTCCAACACGCGCGCGTATGCGCTGGGAAGGCCGGACGTCCGGGCGTCGGGCCGGATGTCCGGTGGCTCGCGAGGTGCCAGATGTCCGGGCTGAGGAGCCGGATGTCCGGGCTGGCGCAGATGGCTGTTTTGCTCTCTAGATGGGCGACGCCGGATGTCCGCTCGGAGGGGCCGGATGTCCGCTGCTTCGGGAGGCGCTGGATGTCCGGGGCGATCGCCGGATGTCCGGGCTGACGGGGCAAGCTTCTGTGCTCTCTGGTCGCTGGTGCCAGATGTCCGGGACTTTGGCCGGATTTCCGGTGGGGGCCAGATGTCCGGGTTGGACGCCGGATGTCCGGTCGCTGTAGCTTCTTCTACAGAGGGCTGGCCGTGTAGATCTCTAGGGGCCGGATGTCCGGGGTCCTAGCGGGATGTCCGGTGCCTGGAGGCTGTTCTTGCCTTCTTCCATTGGTTCTCTTCTTCCATGGACTTGGGGTCTTGACCATCTTCATGTGCATCCTCGGGAGGGTCATCTTGGTACCTAATCATGCACAACATTCCGAATTGAGGTAGTAGCCATGTCTCAAGAGGATCATATGAGATATCACTAAGGAGAGAAGTCACCTCGGTCTCGAGAGCTCTAGCTCGTGCACTAGTCATGGGTCCTCTTGGTGCTTTGTGAGACGATGTAAGGTCCATGGGGATGATCGAAGGATGCTCCGCATCAGATGTTGTCTTGTGGTGAGAGATAGCTTCTCCACCATCTCCATGCTAGCCAAGTTGTTGCAGCTCCCTCCATCTATGATGACGCATAGAACGTTCCTTCACAACTCCCTTTGTACGGAACAAATTATGCCTCTGATTCTGCTCAGGTTGTGTGACCTGCACACGCAAAACACATTGAGCAACTAAACATTCATACCTGTCAGCGTCTTCAGGAGCCCTGTATTGCGTCTTGTGATGCCCTGATTCAACCGTACACTAATCATACACACAAATGTGTACGATCAAGATCAAGGACGTACGGAAAGATATCACAACACAACTCTAGACACAAATTAAAATAATTATATTACAAGCCAGGGGCCTCGAGGGCTTGAATACATAAGCTCGAATACACAAGAGTCAGCGGAAGCAACAATATCCGAGTACAAACATAAGTTAGACAAGTTTGCCTTAAGAACGCTAGCACAAAAGCAACAACGATCGAAAAGGCAAGGCCTCCTGCCTGGGAGCCTCCTAACTACTCCTAGTCGTCGGCGCCCTCCACGTAGTAGTAGGCACCTTCGGGGTAGTAGTAGTCGTCGGTGGGGGTCGTCCGGATCCTGGGCTCCAGCATCTGGTTGCATCAACCAGAAAGAAGAAAGAAGGGGAAAAAGGGGGAGCAAAGCAACCGTGAGTACTCATCCAAAGTACTCGCAAGCAAGGATCTACACTACATATGCAACATTATCAAAGAGGGCTGTATATGTGGACTGGACTGCAGAAATACCAGAATAGAGAGAAGGCCTAGCCCATTCGAAGACTAGCATCTTCTGGAAACCACCATCTTGCAGCAACAGGAGGGAGTGGAGTAGCATAAATTAAAGTAGTAGAAGTGTTATCAACCTCGGCCAGAGATCCTTTCTCGACTCCCTGCGAGAAAGAAATCCTAGAGCCATACTATCCATTTCTCATCACAATCCAATTCTCATCACAAGTATCCAGTTCTAGTTGTATCGATCGGGGTACAACTCCAAGTGTCCTTTACAATAGAACAGGCTATCGATATATGTTTTCTTCCCGGCAGGGGTGCACCAACTTACCCACCACGCTCGATTAACTCCGGCCGGACACACTTTCCTGGGTCATGCCCAGCCTCGGCCAAACAATACGCCGCACCCGACCTAGGCTTAATAGAGAGGTCAGCACGCCGGATTAAACCTATGCCCCCAGGGGTCATGGGCCATCTCCCCGGGAACTCCTGCACGTTGCGTGGGCGGCCGGTGAGCAGACCTAGGTACCTCCTTAAAAAAGGAAGGAGCTTACCAGTCCAACCCGGCGCGCGCCGCTTAGTCGCTGATGTCTAATAAGCTTCGGCTGATGCATACGATGCAGAACACCCATACTATGCCCACGTGATGGTTAGTAATATCAGGCCAGAGGCCCCTCGGATCAAATATCCAAATCGTAGTGGATTAGGAACGCGCGGTAACAAGCAGAGACTCACGAAAGGTGTGACCCCGTTGCCCCATCTCGAGGACTTGCGGCAAGGGCTAAGAATGCCCGGCCACGCCTCGTATTCAACTCTCGGGTACCCTCCAGGTCAACCCGTCTCCACATCACTCGCAATTATGCTCGCGCGGGTACCCCTCAGGGTCGACCCGTCTTTAGTAACATGGTTCAGTGTAAAGTCATAGTAATCATAATAACTGTGTCTAAACATCAAGGGGAAAACCCGAGGAATCACCCTCGATGAATTCCACTCGATGTAATCATCAAGGTGAACGTAAGAGGAATCACCCCCGAGGTTCACACTTGAGGGGTTGCACGACAGAGTCGTATCGGAAGTGGTTAAGGCGGAATCACCCTCGATGACCACGACCGAATACCTACACTACAGGGTTAACATCAGAAGTGCTGTAGAGGTCTCACCCTCGGCACTCGATAGTAACCCAGTAGTGTCTAGCAACTAAGGGGAAGTGATGTGCGGTGCCGGGGCCGGGTCTTGTTCTAACGCGGTGCATAGCAGGCAAGAGCATAACAGGACAACAGGCAGAGCTAGACATGTTCTAACGCGGTGCTACACGCTACCGACGAAGGGGGATAACATCCAGGAATGCTTTCCCGAAGTTTGGCATTTTCGGACAGATGAAAAGAGAGGGGACGGTTCCATGTTCAGCATGCTAGGGCCATGTGACAGATGAGCGAACCACGTATTTGGATTCGTTGGATTTTTCTGAGCAACTTTCATATATACAACTTTTTCATCCGACTTACGGTTTATTTTCTATGAATTTTCAAAGTTTAAACAGTTTTCTGAAATTCCTGGAATATTACTAATTCGAATCTAAACAGTGGAATATCTTTTTATACCCAGCAGTAGCTAGCCACTAAGTATGACAGATGGGGTCCAGAGGCAGAGTCAACATGCATAGTCAGCAGGTCGAGGGTCAAAGTTGACTAGTCAACAGGGGTGTGGCCCACATGTCATAGACTAATAATTTTAACAGATTAATTTATCTACTGATTTAGCAATGGGGGCCTAGTGTCATGGACACATCAGGCTAGCTAAACAATAATCTAACCTAAGCTAAATTGTATTAGCACTAATTAATTGGATTGGCCCCATGTGCCAGAGACACATACGTGCATTGGCTGTGCACACACACGCTCACAAAGCACACAGCCATGGACATGGCCGTGGCCAGCAACAGTAGGCGGAGTAGAAGCAGCACAACCAGCAGGGCAGCGCTTGAGGGGCAATAGCAGTAGCTAAGCACGAGCAACAGCACCTAGCGAGCAGCAGAAGTAAGTAGTGGAGCAAGCGCAAGCGCATCACGGCACCAACATGGCCGAGCTCGGGGACAGTCGCGCCAGGCAGCGACGGGCGCGGACGGCGTGAGGCGCAGTAGGTCGCGTGCGCGGATTGGGACGACTCCGGCCAGGGCGGGCGTCGACCGGCGAGCGGACGGCGCGGGCGCGGCCCGTGAGCAGGGGGGCCAACACGGCGCGCGGCGACGGCAGCTGCGGCAACAGCAGAAGGTAGCAGCAAGTGGGGGCGCGCAGGCCTGAGGCGGGGGCGGGGCGAGGTAGCAGCGGCAGCAGCCAGCGACGGCAAGCAGCAGCAGTAGTAGAGCAGCATCAGTACACAGGAGCAAGCAACAGATGATGGCGAAGAACAACAGCGCAACGAAGCAGAGCAACAAATGCACGCATGTACGTGTACGCGCGAGTTCGGGCACGACGGTGACAGCGCCCTACGCTGTTCAAATCGAAGGGGGAAAACGAGGATTCGAGGGAGGAGCTCACCGCGAACTCGGAGGTGCGGTCGGGGAGGCCGGGGGTGGATCGAAGCGGCCGCGAACGTCGTCGAACGCCGACGATGTACCGACAAATATGTGCTCGATGCCGAGCGCATGGGGCGTCCTAGCTCGAATCCTTCGCGCTGGTGATGAATCCGACCATGACGGAGCTCCCGGGCCTGGCCTCAGGAAGCAGGGTGGCCATTGGCCGCGACTACCGCAACGGCCATGGCGATGACGGCGTTGGGCACGTCTAGAACGGGACGAGGGAGTAAGGAGAGGGGCGAATGGAGGCTAGGGTTTGCAGGGGGGTCGATGGCGACCTAATAGGCGCCGGGGAGCGGCGGATGGCTGCCGCGTGGAGGATCCGGCCATGGACGCGCGGGCAACAGCCACGGAGCCATGGGTGAACAGGGATTGAAGATAATGGTGAGATGGGCTGGGCTGGGTACTGCTCACAGTGGGCCAAAGTGTACAGGAGACGAATTAAGTTTTTATTCCTTTTCTGCCTGTTACTTTCTTTTATTTCTGTTTGCATTTTAAAAGATAAGAAAACATTTCTTTTGCCCATGATATTTGGCAAATAAATCAAACGCAATATTCTGGAGTGGCTCGCAACGTTTGGGGACATTTGGAAAACTTTAAACATTTTTAGAAAAAGAAAAGGTCAAGTAAATTGATGTTGATCCACTTAAATAATTCCCAGGGACATTTTGAGAATCCAAGTGAGGTTGGCTTCTACATGATAAACACTTAGGGATTATTTGCAAAATTATGAACTATTTAGTTTGCACTTTTGAAAACAAAAAAATTGAGTTGCATTACAAAGTGAATTTTGAATTTGATTTTTGACAAGTGGCAACTTGCAAAGTAATTATGATGACATGGCCACCATTATGGGGAGATTACTGTACCATGATTTTCGAGGTGTTACCAATCTCCTCCACTACAAGAAATCTCGTCTCGAGATTTAAGTGGGGAAGTAAAGAGTAACTTCGGGAGAAGTGACCCTTATAGGATTAATTATCTAGTGAACAATTCAGGGAATGAGGCAGAAGTATCTCTCGAGTTGAAACTTAATAAAACATCGAGAGCAAAGTATGAATGTACAATAGGAAGTTTCAAGCGAATGGACAAACGATTGATACGTGAACAGAGTGTGAGAAAGGGCTCAGAGCATCGGGAATAGATCATCTCCTGGAGGGTGGCTCGTGATAACACACAAAGCCAAGAGCATAAGATACTTCAGCATCAAGGTTGTACAGTAGAGTCAGTCTTCGATCTTGTGGAACTGTCGATTATGGTCCCACCATGTGGTAGAAAGTAGGAAGGAAGCTGACATCTTGCACGGTCATGATAGCGAGACATGTCAGAGGAAGACCTGTCAGTTATGGTGGCAACAACGTTGGTACCAAGGGCGAGGGATGAAGAGAACCATTTTCCTGCTCGTTGAAACGAGGCGGACCAGTAGGCAAAGTTCTCGTCCATCGGTGGTTACCGGAATGTCATCAACATTAGTAACAGGGTCGTACTGACCGAATTGTACCTTGAGGCATTTTTATAAGCAGGGAATTATTTCTGCTTATAACATATGTAGATCACAAGAAAGGTTAAACAAACCAATGGAAAGGAAAATGTGTCTATCGGGATTAATCAGATCAAAGGAAAGGAAAATTGTGTTTGCACAAAAGAATTTAGGGTATATCCTTCCCAAGGAAAGGCGGGGCATGATATACATGATAGGACAGCAAGTTCAAAAGTATTTAGACAAAGGGGTGAGGGAAGAATCATGATATTACCCACACTACGGTGTTTGAATAATAAATCAAGAAACATTTAGCATTGCGCTTCCAATGTTCTTGTTGATATACAGAGTACCATAGTCATGCTTCGAGGTAGCAATAACATGGTGTTTCGGGTAAGAGTTGGATCTGAAGATCTCAAAAGATACAAAGGAACACTTCCAAGATTATCTTGGAACGTAAGAAATAACCAAACAAGACTAGGTCTGTGTTGGCAGGAAGTCAAGGATGTCATCGATGATATCACAAACCATCGAGGGCTAGGGATGGTATTTATAGCCATGAATTCAATTGACATCTCTGAAGAAGCCAAGGTGTTGACGGTGATCATGACAAATTTTATTGAGGGACTCTATGAAGATGCCATCGAGCAGCGCTGATATCAAGCAAAAGGAAGGATGAAGTGAAAGGCTAAGAGAACCACGGATACGACAGAAGCTCAAAATCAAGCTTGTTGTTCGAGGGGAATTGATAAAATGAGGAAGATCGACGTAAGCTTCGCTCATCGTCGAAAAGTTGTGCTCCGGGAATAAGGACCAGGTAGCACAGTTAAATTAGCGCGATAATGATATAGTTGATCAGGCTAGGAATGATGTGACGGAGTATCACTCCAATTAAGAATTTACATGAGGTAGTGCAATGACACCATATCATCGAGATAACATGAGGCAATACTTGAAGGTAGATCAAATTAGATGTTGGACAGGTGAAATGACTTGGAGGAGACAAGTATTTTAACTTGTCCGGGAAATGGAATTAAGGAGAAACTATGGTCGGAACCACGATTATGAATGATCAAACCACCGATACAAGATGAACTTATAACAAGGGGTAATTATTTTTACGAGAAGCTTCCATGATAAGTTCTACATCGGTTCCATGGGCATGAACACAAAGGTTCGAGGTCGACTCCTACTTCTTCAATGCATAACCTCTCATTTACTTCTCGCTTTCGAAGAAATTGTAGTGCTGACATTTATCTGGTGAAGTACCAGGAGAGTAAGACTCATGAGAACTCTTAGGTTCACACAGATTATGGAAGGCATAAGTTCAACCCATCGGGGCATTTTTACGAATCTATACAACAAACAACCAAGCAAAAGATACGAGTTCGAAAGCATAGTATCGAAGTCAAAGCAGATGATACAATATACCGAAGGTATTATGTATCATGGAAAAACTGATAAGATTTTGGATGTGAAGGACACTGTCGGATAACAACCCAGCAAAGGATCTGGCGATTCACGACAGAGTTGATGTGAGTATCGGTAATCAATCAGATGAAGAAGGGGATGCAAAGGCATCGGCTTATAGAAACATCTGAATGATTCGATGCTTGGGTACACAGGAATTATGATTTCAAGACGAAGGATCAGAAGAAGAGGCTCTGATCAAAAGATGAGTAAGTTGAATAGACTTTGAGGTGCACCCGATCAAATCTTGATTGGGCAAGAACCAGCTCATATCTGGAAGGATGTCTGAGCTGGAAAGAAAATCTCCAAGGATTAATTGATTGATTGCGAGTATTCACTCACACGTTGAATCCATAGGAACAGAGTGACAATCACAATGAATTTTAAAGAATATTGCTAGACATATGGAATTAATCCTAATGCAAGCAGGCAAGGAGAATCAAGAGCAATAGGCTACAGAGGATTTTCGAAAAATCAGATAGTATTTCCAAGTATTTTGGAAAGCATATGAACAACTCAGGATGAACAGACCCCGATTAAGTGAATTATCTGCAGTGCAAAAGGAAGCCGCAAAGCAGAAGGCACAAAGGATTCTCGAAAGAACGGAGAGTACATCTTGTAATAACAGGAGCAACTGGGTATGAAGGTACAAGCGGCAAGGATGTTACTCACGGGGATTATCGGTGGTCAGGAACTGCAAGGCAGTGGGCACAGGGTCTCGAGAAACATCGAGGAGTATCTGCAGAATCTTCTGGCCAAGCAAGCGATCATCAGAAATGTCGGGGCTCTCCGGGAGAAAGTGGGTATGAGAACCTAATGTCAGAGTTAGTAAAATGTTTAACCCAAATAGACGAGTGATCATAATCCCAGAGTATAGACGAGGAATAAAAGATCCTAATACCACCCAATGGCGACGTGGGCCCGTAAGACACACAACCAATGTTAGTAAAAGTTTTTGTAGTGACTAGACTCGACTTCGTCCAAGGAGTTGGAAAGGGGGCTACCTACAGGAAGTCGGCTATGATACCAACTTGTGACGCCCTCGATTAAATCATACACTAATCATACACACAAATGTGTACGATCAAGATCAAGGACTCACGGAAAGATATCACAACACAACTCTAGACACAAATTAAAATAATACAAGCTTTATATTACAAGCCAGGGGCCTCGAGGGCTCGAATACATAAGCTCGAATACACAAAAGTCAGTGGAAGCAACAATATCTGAGTACAGACATAAGTTAGACAAGTTTGCCTTAAGAAGGCTAGCACAAAAGCAACAACGATCGAAAAGGCAAGGCCTCCTGTCTGGGAGCCTCCTAACTACTCCTAGTCGTCGGCGGCCTCCACGTAGTAGTAGGCACCCTCGGGGTAGTAGGAGTCGTCGGTGGGGGTCGTCTAGATCCTGGGCTCCAGCATCTGGTTGCATCAACCAGAAAGAAGAAAGAAGGGGGAAAAGGAGGAGCAAAGCAACCATGAGTACTCATCCAAAGTACTCGCAGGCAAGGATCTACACTACATATGCAACATTATCAAAGAGGGGCTGTATATGTGGACTGGACTGCAGAAATGCCAGAATAGAGAGAAGGCCTAGTACTATCGAAGACTAGCATCTTCTGGAAACCACCATCTTGCAGCAACAGGAGGGAGTAGAGTAGCATAAAGTAAAGTAGTAGAAGTGTTATCAACCTCGGCCAGAGATCCTTTCTCAACTCCCCGCGAGAAAGAAATCCCAGAGCCATACTATCCATTTCTCATCACAATCCAATTCTCATCACAAGTATCCAGTTCTAGTTGTATCGATCGGGATACAACTCCAAGTGTCCGTTACCATAGGACAGGCCATCGATATATGTTTTCTTCCCTGCAGGGGTGCCACCAACTTACCCACCACGCTCGATTAACTCCGGCCGGACACACTTTCCTAGGTCATGCCCGACCTCGGCCAAACAATACGCCGCAACCCGACCTAGGCTTAATAGAGAGGTCAGCACGCCGGACTAAACATATGCCCCCAGGGGTCATGGGCCATCTCCCCGGGAACTCCTACACGTTGCGTGGGCGGCCGGTGAGCAGACCTAGCTACCTCCTTAAAAAAGGAGGAGCTTACCAGTCCAACCCGGCGCGC
This sequence comes from Triticum timopheevii, assembly GCA_963921465.1. Taxonomy (NCBI): domain Eukaryota; kingdom Viridiplantae; phylum Streptophyta; class Magnoliopsida; order Poales; family Poaceae; genus Triticum; species Triticum timopheevii. The sequence continues at coordinate 276,873,760 of OY997266.1, read as the reverse complement.
GCCGCTCAGTCGCTGACGTCTAATAAGCTTCGGCTGATGCATACGACGCAGAACGCCCATACTATGCCCACGTGATGGTTAGTGCTATCAGGCCAGAGGCCCCTCGGATCAAATATCCAAATCGTAGTTGATTAGAAACGCGCGGTAACAAGCAGTGACTCACGAAAGGTGTGACCCCGTTGCCCCGTCTCGAGGACTTGCGGCAAGGGCTAAGAATGCCCGGCCACGCCTCGTATTCAACTCTCGGGTACCCTCCAGGTCAACCCGTCTCCACATCACTCGCAGTTATGCTCGCGCGGGTACCCCTCAGGGTCGACCCGTCTTTAGTAACATGGTTTAGTGTAAAGTCATAGTAATCATAGTAACTGTGTGTCTAAACATCGAGGGGAAAACCCGAGGAATCACCCTCGGTGAATTACACTCAATGTAATCATCAAGGTGAACATAAGAGGAATCACCCTCGAGGTTCACACTTGAGGGGGCTGCACGACAGAGTCGTATCGGAAGTGGTTAAGGCGGAATCACCCTCGATGACCACGACCGAATAGCTACACTACAGGGTTAACATCAAAAGTGCTGTAGAGGTCTCACCCTCGGCACTCGATAGTAACCCAGTAGTGTCGAGCAACTAAGGGGAAGTGATGTGCGGTGCCGGGGCCGGGTCTTTGATCCCGTTGATCGGGTCTTCAATGATGAAGCAGGGGCAACAAGGACAAGGTGGGGGTCACTTATGGATCACTAACCAACCTATACTAAGCAGTTTAGGATAAGCAGGTAAGGTACAACAGAAGATACAAAAGCAGGCTATGCATCAGAATAGGAGCAAACAATTACAGTAGCAAAATCTAATGCAAGCATGAGAGAAAGGAAAAGGGCAATGTCGGGATGATCAAAGGGGGGGGGGGGCTTGCTTGGTTGCTCAGAAGAGAAGGAGGGGTCGTTGATGACGTAGTCGATCATAGTGGCATCGGCAGCCATCACGGGGTCTACCGAAGAGAAGAGGGGGGAGAAACAGTAAATACATAGCAGGCAAGGGCATAACAGGACAACAGGCAGAGCTAGACGTGTTCTAACACGGTGCTACACGCTACCGACGAAGGGGGATAACATCCGGGAATGCTTTCCCGAAGTTTGGCATTTTCGAACAGATGAAAAGAGAGGGGACAGTTCCATGTTCAGCATGCTAGGGGCATGTAACAGATGAGCGGACCGCGTATTTGGATTCGTTGGATTTTTCTGAGCAACTTCCATATATAAAACTTTTTCATCCGACTTACGGTTTATTTTCTATGAATTTTCAAACTTTAAACAGTTTTCTGAAATTCCTGGAATATTACTAATTCGAATCTAACCAGTGGAATATCTTTTTATACCCAGCAGTAGCTAGCCACTGAGTATGACAGGTGGGGTTTAGAGGTTGAGTCAACATGCACAGTCAGCAGGTCAAGGGTCAAAGTTGACTAGTCAACAGGGGTGTGGCCCACATGTCATAGACTAATAATCTTAACAGATTAATTTATCTACTGATTTAGCAATGGGGGCCTAGTGTCATGGACACATCAGGCTAGCTAAACAATAATCTAACCTAAGCTAAATTGTATTAGAACTAATTAATTGGATTGGCCCCATGTGCCAGAGACACATACGTGCATTGGCTGTGCACACACACGCTCACAAAGCACACAACCATGGACATGGCCGTGGCCAGCAACAGTAGGCGGAGTAGAAGCAGCACAACCAGCAGGGCAGCGCTTGAGGGGCAATAGGAGTAGCTAAGCACGAGCAACAGCACCTAGCGAGCAGCAGAAGTAAGCAGTCGAGCAAGCGCAAGCGCATCACGGCACCAACATGGCCGAGCTCGGGGACAGCCGCACCAGGCAGCGACGGGCGCGGACGGCGTGAGGCGCAGTAGGTCGCGTGCGCGGATTGGGACGGCTCCGGCCAGGGTGGGCGTCGACCGGCGAGCGGACGGCACGGGTGCAGCCTGTGAGCAGGGGGCCAACACGCCGCGCGGCGATGGCAACTGCCGCAACAGTAGAAGGTAGCAGCAAGTGGGGGCGCGTAGGCCTGAGGCGGGGGCGGGGCGAGGTAGCAGTGGCGGCAGCCAGCGACGGCAAGCAGCAGCAGTAATAGAGCAGCATCAGTACGCAGGAGCAAGCAACAGCTGATGGCGAACAACAACAGCGCAACGAAGCAGAGCAACAAATGCATGCATGTACGTGTACACGCGAGTTCGGGCACGACGGTGACAGCGCCTTACGCTGTTCAAATCGAAGGGGGAAAAGGAGGATACGAGGGAGGAGCTCACCGCAAACTCGGAGGTGCGGTCGGGGAGGCCGTGGGTGGATTGGAGCGGCCGCGAACGTCGTCGAATGCCGACGATGTACCGACGAATATGTGCTCGATGCCGAGCGCATGGGGCGTCCTAGCTCGAATCCTTCGCGCTGGTGATGAATCCGACCATGACGGAGCTCCCGGGCCTGGTCTCAGGAAGCAGGGTGGCCATTGGCCGCGACTACCGCAACGGCCATGGCGATGACGACATTGGGCATGTCCAGAACGGGACGAGGGAGTAAGGAGAGGGGCGAATGGAGGCTAGGGTTTGCAGGGGGGGTCGATGGCGACCTAATAGGCGCCAGGGAGCGGCGGATGGCTGCCGCGTGGAGGATCCGGCCATGGACGCGCGGGCAATAGCCACGGAGCCATGGGTGAACAGGGATTGAAGATAATGGTGAGATGGGCTGGGCTGGGTACTGCTCACAGTGGGCCAAAGTGTACAGGAGACGAATTTAGTTTTTATTCCTTTCCTGCCTGTTACTTTCTTTTATTTCGGTTTGCATTTTAAAAGATAACAAAACATTTCTTTTGCCCATGATATTTGGCAAATAAATCAAAGGCGATATTCCGGAGTGGCTCGCAACATCTAGGGACATTTGGAAAACTTTAAACATTTTTAGAAAAAGAAAAGGTCAAGTAAATTGATGTTGATCCACTTAAATAATTCCCAGGGGCATTTTGAGAATCCAAGTGAGGTTGGCTTCTACATGATAAACACTTAGGGATTATTTGCAAAATTATGAACTAATTAGTTTGCACTTCTGAAAACGAAAAAAATTGAGTTGCATTACAAAATGAATTTTGAATTTGATTTTTGACAAGTGGCAACTTGCAAAGTAATTATGATGACATGGACACCATTAGGGGGAGATTACTGTAGCATGATTTTCAAGGTGTTACACGTCTCATGATCAGAATCATCTCCACCGTGTTCTTCACGTGTAATAAGAGCCAAAGTCTCCTCATCATAGTCACTAGTGGACTCATACCCACCATCCTCAGTAGCAATCATCACACGCTGAGATTTTCATTCTCTCGCATAGTGACCTCTTCCCTTACAACAACGACAAATAATGTCACTTGTGTGCCCGGTTGATGCCATGGAAGAAGAAGAGCTCTGTGTAGCCCCGGCAGGTGCGCTCTTGGCAGATAGCGATGGCTGTGCCTGCTTTCTCGTATCACGGCTGGAGGTGGCACCTGATGGAGGTGCCGGTGCAGTGGAAGTAGAAGATGCACGCGGTGTCCATGATGAAGGTCGACCTGCAGAAAAGTTAGTTCACGCCAATGCTTGTCGATCCTGCAGTTCACGTTCAGCTTTACAAGCAAGATGGAATAAACGAGTGATATTAGTATACTCCTTATACTCTAGAATGGTCTGAATCTCTCTATTTAATCCACCCATAAAACATGCAAGCATAGCTTCATTCTCCTCAACAATACCACATCTAATCATGCCAGTTTATAATTCCTGATAATATTCTTCTACATAATTTTTTTTCTTGTCTTAAACGCTGCAATTTTTGAAGCAATTCACGTTGATAATATGGTGGAACCCAATGAGTACGCATAGCAGTTTTCAAAGCAGCCCAAGTAGCTGGAACAGCATATAATCTACAATGTTCAGACCACCATACACATGCAAAACTAGTGAAAGCACAAACAGCAGCAGCAACCCGTCTCTCCTCGGGATATTGTAAACATGTAAAACGTTGTTCAGTTTCTAACTCCCAGGTAAGATATATATCAGGAACATATCTACCCTCAAACGATGGAATATTCAATTTCAGTTTAGGAATATGGTCATTAGCTCGTCCCTGAGGTGGTGGTGCAGGCCTACCGTTGGGAATATATGCCTGAGGTCGACTTGCTGGTGGTGGTGCTGGAGGCTGCACGTAGTTCTGATTTTGATCAACCTCATCCTCGTAATAGTCCTCTACCTCTGCAGTAGCCGCATGAGCTACAGAAGCACCAACAATAGTAGCAGTGGCACCAGAATTTTGTCATGGATCAATAGGAATACGCTGTGTTCGCCCTACTGTATCGCGGCGTGAAACTGGTGGTGGGAGACATTTGAGTAATTCATCGAACTTGGCGTCCAACTTGGTGTTAATTGTCTTCTCAATGTCATCCATCTTCTCCATTGCCTTTCCAAAGCTGGCCATCACGTCTTCCACCTGTTGACCCAACATTTGATGAAACTTATCATGAAGCTCCTTGTTCGTCATGTTCTCCCAGTCAATCTCGTCGGCTTGTGGTCCTGCCATAGTTAGCAGCAATAGAAACAGACAAGAATATGATCCTACAGACTACTTGAAAATGGTGGTGGTGGGGTGTCACAAATCCGTCAAACGAATGTCAAATTCTTACCAGTTCTTACCCAGCAGCAGGTGGTGATCGGCAACCATTGTAGTCAAAACTCTCAAAGCTTGGATAGAGCGATTACCAGGGAGAGTCAAATGCACGAAGTAGATGTATGTGGAGCTGGGAAGGCTTATAATATGGTAGCGAAAAAGTTCAGCAATAATCAATTCAGAGATGCAAAGTTGAATAAACGCTCAATGACGATACTGTGCTGGTCGTAGGCTAGACCGTGCTAGAGACGTGAGCCTAGAACACTCGCAAAATCACGACGCTGCACGTAAACACGGAGGAGCACACTCTGAATTTTTTTCACTTTTTTGCACTTTTTTCCTCTTTTTTTTGCTCCGCAACAAATTTTTTCGAAAAAGTCTACAAATGGTCTAGAGACTGCCTAGACAGAATTTTCCAGACTAGTTGTTTTTTTAAACTGGAACTATTTTTCTACTGCGGGTGACACGGAAGTTCGGGACTCCTTCTCTATCATGACTCGGAGTATGGCGTGGTCTCGAAATACAAAACAGAGTAACAAAATACTGGACTCGAACTAGGACTGGTGGCGGAGATGAATCTGGTGGAACTCACACTGGTGGCGGAGATGAATCTGGTGGAACTCGGACTGGTAGCGGATATATGTTGCAGGTGGACTCGGATTATCGTGATGGCGGTGCATATGTGGTATATGGCCACGGTCATGAAGATGGTGGTATATGGCAGCGGTGATGACGATGATGGTATATGGTAGCGGTGACGATGATGGTGGGTATATGGCAGCAGTGACGATGATGATGCGGCGGCGGCGTGACAACTTGTGAACAGAACTCGAAACTCTAAAGGACTAGACACTAAGACCAGCAACTAGACACGACGATGCAACCGCAAATTCAACAATGCAAAACTTTAAAAAGATCATGCAAAGGCTCAGATTGGTGGATATGAGGAACTAACCCTAATTTTTTTTTGGCTTTTTCGTGGACTGTAGGTATGAAGGGCAGACTCGATCTAAACTACGAAAAACTGTAAAATCTCACCGAGCAACCTAGAAATCTGATACCACTTGATAGAGGCAAAGGTGTCCCGTCTTTCGATGAGATGGTGGCTATCGTTTTCTGTGGGAGACGACCTTGACGATCTGACCACAAACGTGCGAGACGTCGCGCCTTAGCAATCGCTAAACCAACTTCCGAGGGGTTATTGACCACACCGGAGCACGATCAACCTGACCACGAGGGTCTGTTTTCCTACGAGCAAACGAAGAACAAGCAAGAAACTGAGATTGCAATATGGATATTGCGAATATAAGAGGAAAGCTTTATTAATGAAGGTGGGGTTCTATGACGTCTTTCTCTGGTCGTTGAACACAAATGAAGTACACGAAGTTGCAGCTATGGCAAACTTTATTCTAAAGAAAACCCATAGTCTAAACGACGCCCTAAGGGCTGTATATATGGAGGAAGAGGGGGGAATTTCGTGGCCCTTTGGGAACCAGCCCTATCTCTTGTTTCCCCACACATACAGACTCTAAAAATAGCCTATACTCAAGTATTTCGAAAATACATGGGCCTGGCCCAATAATAAGGTGACGCAGCACCTAGAATAGCCTCTGGACGAAAGTTATGAAGTATCATCTTGTATATTTCGTCCAAGGCTTCATGCACTCATTATGGTGGCTTCAACGTCCTGAAATCATCACTTGTAACTCCGTTCTTATTCCCCTTGCGCATGCCATCATCTCCATGCTTGTTCTTGATCCAATGTTCATCCTTCTCCAAGATAGGCCCTTCATTTGTAAGCAAAACAAATGTATCCAATTTAGGCAGCATCATATTCTCATGAACATTAGAATCATTACCAAGAAACGAAAGTACATGGTAATTTAATTGGCGTGCGCAAGCTCTAGTAATTGGTCCAGTATGTATAGCAGCAGGGGCTGTGGGTGTAACAATGGTATTGATATCCTCATCATCCTCCCCTTCTTGAAATGAAGTTGTCCTCCACGGAAGCTCATCTTTCTCACCCAAAAAAGGCTTCAAATCTGCAATGTTAAAAGCGGGACTAACCCCAAAATCTGCAGGCAGCTCAAGTTTATAGGCATTATCATTTATTTTCTCTAACACCTTAAAAGGACCATCAGCACGTGGCATTAGCTTTGATTTGCGCAAATCAGGAAGTCTATCCTTACGCAAATGTAACCAAACAAGATCTCCAGGTGCAAACACAACATGTTTTCTACCCTTATCTCCAGCAAGTTTATATTTAGCATTCATACGCACAATGTTTTCCTTAGTTAACTCATGCATTTTTAAAATCAATTGAGCATGTTGTTTAGCATCAAAATTAACCTTCTCCGAAGATAGAAGAGGCAACAAATCAATAGGTGCACGAGGTAGGAAACCATACACAATTTCAAAAGGGCACATCTTAGTAGTAGAATGCAATGAACGATTTGAGGCAAATTCAATATGAGGCAAGCATTCTTCCCACATTTGCTTATTATTCTTAATAACAGCCCTAAGCATAGTAGACAATGTTCTACTAACTATTTCAGTTTGTCCATCAGTTTCAGGGTGACAAGTAGTACTAAAAAGCAGTTTAGTCCCCAACTTAGCCCATAAACATCTCCAAAAGTGGCTAAGAAATTAAGTATCATGATCTGAAACAATAGTATTTGGCACACCATGCAAGCGAATAATTTCACGGAAGAACAAATCAGCAACATTAACAGCATCATCGCTTTTATGACATGGTATAAAGTGTGCCATTTTCGAGAATCTATCCACCACAACAAATATGCTATCACTCCCCTTCTTTGTTCGAGGTAAACCTAAAACAAAGTCCACAGATATATCCTCTCAAGGAACACTAGGTACAGGCAAAGGCATATATAAACCATGAGGATTGGGTCGTGACTTAGCTTTTTGACATGTAGTGCAGCGAGCAACAAAGCGCTCAACATCCCGTCTCATCTTTGGCCAAAAGAAATGTGTAGCAAGTACGTCCTCCGTCTTCTTCACGCAAAAGTGTCCCATTAGTCCTCCTCCACGCGCCTCCTACAATAACAAAAGACGAACGGAGCTAGCTGGAATGCATAGGTTGTTAGCACGGAACACAAATCCATCATTAACGATGAACTTGTTCCATGTTCTTCCTTCTTTACAATTCTGTAATACATCTTTAAAATCAACATCATGCACATATTGATCTTTGATGGTCTCCAAACCAAATATTTTGAAGTCAAGTTGTGAAAGCATATTATAGCGACGAGACAATGCATCAGCAATAACATTTTCTTTACCCTTCTTTTGTTTAATGACATAAGGGAAAGTCTCTATGAATTCAACCCATTTAGCATGTCCACGATTCAGTTTAGCTTGACTTTTAGTATGTTTCAAAGATTCATGATCAGAATGTATAACAAATTCTTTGGGCCATAAATAATGTTGCCATGTTTCTAAAGTCCGAACAAGAGCATATAATTCTTTATCATAAGTAGAATAATTCAGACTAGGCCCACTCAATTTTTTCAGAAAAGTATGCAACAGGTTTGCCATCTTGTAATAACACACCTCCTAATCCAATTCCACTAGCATCACATTGAAGCTCAAATGTCTTATTAAAATTAGGAAGTTGGACTAAAGGAGCAGGTGTCAACTTATCTTTCAACACCGTGAAGGCTTCTTCCTGTGCGGTACCCCAAACAAAAGGCACATCCTTCTTTGTAAGCTCATTGATAGGTGCAACAATGGTGCTGAAATCTCTCACAAAACGCCTATAGAATCCAGCGAGGCCAAGAAAACTCCTCACTTGTGTGACCGTTTTGGGCTGCGGCCAACTCTCAATAGCTTCAATCTTGGCCTTATCAACTTCAATTCCCTGTGGAGTAACAACATAGCCAAGAAAAGACACTCGGTCAGTGCAAAAGGTGCACTTCCCAAGGTTAACAAACAAACGTGCATCACGTAGAGCAATAAAAACAGCACGTAAATGTTCCAAATGTTCCTCCAAAGATCTGCTATAAATCAATATGTCATCAAAGTAAACTACCACAAATCATCCAATGAAAGCACGTAAAATTCGTTCATTAATCTCATGAAAGTACTAGGTGCATTAGTTAACCCAAAAGGCATGACTAACCACTCATATAATCCAAACTTAGTTTTAAATGTTGTTTTCCATTCATCCCCCAATTTCATACGAATTTGATGGTATCCACTACGCAAATCAACTTTGGAGAATATTGTAGAGCCACCCAATTCATCAAGCATATCATCTAGCCTAGGAATATGATGGTGATAACGAATAGTAATATTATTAATGCCTCTACAATCAACACACATACGCGATGTACCATCCTTTTTCGGCACTAGAATAATAGGAAAAACACAAGGACTAAGGGATTCGCGTACATAACCTTTGTCGAGAAGCTCTTGTACTTGACGCATAATCTCCTTCGTCTCCTCTGGATTGGTACGGTATGGCGCACGGTTTGGCAGTGAAGCACCGGGAATTAAGTCAATCTGATGCTCAATCCCTCGAATAGGCGGTAATCCCGGTGGCACGTCTTGTGGGAAGACGTCAGCGAACTCCTGCAAAATGTTAGTGACAGCTGGAGGCAAAGTGGAAGGCGCATCCTCGAATGAAAATAATGCCTCTTTGCACACAAAAGCATAGCAAATAGATTTGCTAAAATCTTGCTCATCAGTATCAGATTTGGTTGCAAATAAACATGCACTTTTCAATTTAATTTCAGAAGCAACACTAGATGGTTTATTATTAGACTTCATTTGTTTCTCAAATTCTTTTGCCACAATCTGATTTTCACTCTTATTCTGCTCCTGTTTTGCTTTATTAGCTCTATTAATATCATCTTTCAAAATGGCATCAGGAGTCATAGGATGCAAAGTAATATTTTTATCCTTATGAAAAAGAGTATACTCAATATTTCTACCATGGTGTACATAATTTTTATCAAATTGCCATGGTCGACCAAGTAATAAGGAACATGCTTGCATAGGTACCACATCACAATCAACATAATCAGCATATGTAGAGATACTAAAATGCACACGAACAGTCGTGTTACATTAACCTGGCCGCTGTTGTTGAACCATTGGATGTAGTAAGGATGTGGATGTGGTCTTGTGCTGAGAGAGAGCTTCTCCACCATCTCCATGCTAGCCAAGTTGTTGCAACTCCCTCCGTCTATGATGATGCGCACAGAATGTTCCTTCACAACTCTCTTTGTATGGAACAAATTATGCCTCTGATTTTGCTCAGCTTGTGTGACCTGCACACTCAAAACTCGTTGAGCAACTAAACATTCATACCTGTCAGCGTCTTCAGGAGCCATGTATTGCGTCTCATGATCAGAATCATCTCCACCGTGTTCTTCACGTGTAATAAGAGCCAAAGTCTCCTCATCATAGTCACTAGCGGACTCATACCCACCATCGTCAGTAGCAATCATCACACGCTGAGATTTGCATTCTGTCGCATAATGACCTCTTCCCTTACAACGACGACAAATAATATCACTTGTGTGCCCGGTTGATGCCATGGAAGAAGAAGAGCTCTGTGTAGGCCCGGCAGGTGCGCTCTTGGCAGATAGTGGTGGTTGTGCCTGCTTTCTTGTATCACGGCTGGAGGTTGCACCTGATGGAGGTGCTGGTACAGTGGAAGTAGAAGATGCACGCGGTCTCCATGATGAAGGTCGACCTGCAGAAAAGTTAGTTCGCGCCAATGCTTGTCGATCCTGCACTTCACGTTCAACTTTACAAGCAAGATGGAATAAATGAGTGATATTAGTATACTCCTTATACTCTAGAATGGTCTGAATCTCTCTATTTAATCCACCCATAAAACGTGCAAGCGTAGGTTCATTCTCCTCAACAATACCACATCTAATCATGCCAGTTTGTAATTCCTGATAATATTCTTCTACAGAATTTTTTCCTTGTCTCAAATGCTGCAATTTTTGAAGCAATTCATGTTGATAATATGGTGGAACCCAACGAGTATGCATAGAAGTTTTCAAAGCAGCCCAAGTAGCTAGAATAGGATATAATCTACAATGTTCAAACCACCATACAAATGCAAAACTTGTGAAAGCACAAACAGCAGCAGGAACACGTCTCTCCTCAGGATATTGTAAACATTTAAATTGTTGTTCAGTTTCTAACTCCCAAGTAAGATATATATTAGGAACATATCTACCCTACACATGGTGGAATATTCAGTTTCAGTATAGGAAGATGGTCATGATCTCGTACCTGAGGGAGAGCCCTACCATTGTGATTATTTGCATGTGGACGACCTGGTGGTTGTGGTGCTGGTGGTTGCACGTAGTTCTGATTTTGGTCAACCTCATCCTCGTAATCTCCCGCATAATCATCCTCCGCATCAGCACCAGGATCCACAGAAGTATCAACAGCAGCACCAACAGTTTGGCCCGGCTGAAGAAGGACACGGCTCGCTCGGTGGAGGGCTGTTTCGTGACATGGACGTAGTTGTTGTTGTTGTTGCAGAGGTGCGGCAGGTGCAGCCGGTGGAAGATGCGCAAGCAGTTCATTAAATCTGTTATCAAGCTTTGTTTCGAACGTCTTCTCAAGGCCAGTGATCTTCTCCATGGCCTCTTCAAAATTGTTTAGCACATCTTGCACCTGTTCAGTCATCATTTGCTGAAACTTATCATGAAGCTCCTTGTTCGTTAAGTTCTCCCAGTCAATCTCGTCGGCTTGTGATCCTGGCATGGTTAGCAGCAATAGAAACACACAAGAATATGATCCTACAGACTAGTAACAAGTGGTGGTGGTGGGTGTCACAAATCCGTCAAGCAAAACTCAAATTCTTACCAGTTCTTACCCAGCAGCAGGCGGTGATCGGCACCCGTTGTAGTCAAAACTCTCAAAGCTTGGATAGAGCGATTACCAGGGAGAGTCAAACACACGACGTAGATGTATGTGGAGCTGGGAAGGCTTATAATAGTGTAGCAAAAAGGATCAGCAATAATCAATTCATAGATGGAAAGTTGAATAAACGCTCAACGACGGTACTTTGTTGGTCCTAGGCTAGACCGTGCTAGAGACGTGAGCCTAGAACACTAACAAAATCATGACGCTGCACGTAAACAAGGGAGAAGCACACCCTAGAATTTTTTTTCGCTCTTTTTTTTGCGCTCCTCTTTTTTTCCCGAAAAATCACTATAATGGCGAGTGTCTCAAAACTCTTCCCAGGTCAAACTCACAGGATGGGCACGAAATTTTTTTGACAATTTTTTTCGGAAATCAGGGCAGCGGCGACGAAAAATTGCGAGAAAAAATCACTATGATGACGAGTGTTTCAAAACACTCCCTGGGACCTAAAAATAGGATAGGGAAAAAATATTTTCGGTCGCCGAAATTTTGGCCAAGAAACTGCCCGGGGGTCTCCAAACTCTTTTTTTTCTGAAACCTACTCAGGCAAGGAAACACGAATCGGAAATTAGATGGATCTCGAAAACAAATCTAATATGCAAGGAACTCGGATTGGTGGTGGATATATGGTGGTGGTATATGGCAGCGGTGGTGGTAGCGGTGGTAGTATATGGATATGGATCGGTGGTGGTATATGGATACGGATTGGTGGTGGTATATGGATACGGATTCGGAGCGGTGGTGGTAGGTAGCAGGGGCGATGATGATGGTGCGGTGGCGGCGTGACAACTTATGACCAGAACTCGACACTCTAAAAGACTAGACGCTAAGACCAGCAACTTGACGCGACGATGCAACCGCAAAATCAACAAAGCAAAAATACTGAAAAGACTATGCAAAGGCTCAGACTGGTTCGGATAGGATGAACTAACCCTAATTTTCTTTGGCTTTTTCGTGGACTATAGGTATGAAGAACAGACTCGATTTAAACTACGAAAAACTGTAAAATCTCACTGAGTAACCTGGAAATCTGATACCACTTGATAGAGGCAAAGGTGTCCCATCTTTCGATGAGATGATGGATATCACTTTGGTGGAAGTCGACTTTGACGATCCGACTACGAACGTGCGAGGACGTCGCGCCTTAGCAATCGCTAAACCAACTCCGAGAGGCTATTGACCACGCCGGAGCACGGTCAACCTGACCACGAGGGTCTGTTTCCTGCAAGCAAACAAAGAACAAGCAAGAAACTGAGATTGCAATTTGGATATTGCGAATATAAGATGAAAGCTTTATTGATCAAGGTGGGGTTCTGTGACGTCTTTGTCTGGTTGTTGAACACAAACGAAGTACACGAAGTTGCAGCTATGGCGAACTTTTAATCTAAACAAAACCCAAAGTCTAAACGATGCCCTAAGGGCTGTATATATGGAGGAAGAGGGGGGGAATTTCCTGGCCCTTGGGGAAGGGGTCCGAAACCAACCCTATCTCTTGTTTCCCCACACATACGGACTCTAAAAACAGCCTATACTCAAGTATTTCGAAAATACTTGGGCCTGGCCCAATAATAAGGTGACGCAGCACCTAGAATAGCCTCTCGACGAAAGTTATGAAGTAGCATCTTGTATATTTCGTCCAAGGCTTCATGCACTCATTATGGTGGCTTCAATGTCCTGAAATCATCACTTGTAATTCCGTTCTTGTTCCCCTTGCGCATGCCATCATCTCCATGCTTGTTCTTGCTCCAATGTTCATCCTTCTCCAAGCTAGGCCCTTCATTTGTAAGCAAAACAAATGTATCCAATTTAGGCAGCATCACATTCTCATGAACATTAGAATCATTACCAAGAAACGAAAGTACCTGGTAATTTAATTGGCATGCGCGAGCTCTAGTAATTGGTCCAGTATGTATAGCAGTAGGGGCTGTGGGTGTAACAATGGTATTGATGTCCTCATCACATTATGGTGGCTTCAACGTCTTGAAATCATCACTTGTAACTCCGTTCTTGTTCCCTTTGCGCATGCCATCATCTCCATGCTTGTTCTTGCTCCAATGTACATCCTTCTCCAAGCTAGGCCCTTCATTTGTAAGCAAAACAAATGTATCCAATTTAGGCAACATCATATTCTCATGAACATTAGAATCATTACCAAGAAACAAAAGTACCTGGTAATTTAATTGGCGTGCGCGAGCTCTAGTAATTGGTCCAGTATGTATAGCAGCAGGGGCTGTGGGTGTAACAATGGTATTGATGTCCTCATCATTTGCTCCATGGCACAATCCATGGATACAAAATTAGTATACTGTACTATTTAAAAGTTGAGGGCATGGCTTTTCCTACGTGGTAGGTGGGGTAGTTCCGCCTAGTCGGTTCGACAGAGACGCGAGAAGATGAGGGAGTAGGTTGCTACAAACGTAGGGCTGTGTGATTTGACAGCGAGTTACTGCTGGATAGGTGGGGCCCCGTGATTTGACTTGCCATTATCATTTGAACTGTGGCGCTACGACCGGCGTGAGTCTCCCAATTCCTGGCCACCTCCATACAGGTGCCTCTCCCAATGCTCCACCATGTAGAGGCTGGCTCTTGCATGAGAGCCCACTTCTCCACTTTTTCCTTGCCTCTTTCCTCCACATATGCAAAAATTCCATGTAAAGCGGGCTTATAGCCCACTATTGTACTTACTTGCTCCTACAGGTGCTAAGCTTGCCACATAGGCATAAAGTCTAATGTGGCAAGTTAATTAAGAAGAGAGAGACTAGTTTGGTGACCCAAGGAAGAAACGGTGCTAAGCGTGTGTACCTAGGTGAAAAGACAATTTTGAGTCTATAGCTAATTAAATGTACAAACTTAGCAACAAAAAACTAAGCACCTATGCATTGGGGACTTGATTGCTAAGCCATTTAATGCCCTTAGCACCTCATCTAAGCACCATTTCATTGGAAGAGGTCACTCCTTGGCAAATGCAATAAATACTACGAAGAAAGAGATAGAGAGAAGTAAAAAAATACTCTTATAGCCAATCTTATAGCTAACCTTGTTGTAGTATGAGTGACTAAGTGATGAATATGTATGACATGCCAATATCAGATAGCCTAACACACTGTATTCAATCTCCAAGGGCACGACCGCGCGAGTGAGGCGACAGTCGTGGTAGACGCGACCATGATACGGGCTGCTGGCAGCCCTTGGATCTGAGATCGAACGGTCGCATGCTAAGTTGCTGAAAATTTGCAGAGTAACCCTCCAGGATAGGATATTCACCCATAGGTCTAGAATCACGCCATGCAACCGTTTGATCTTAGATCCAAGGGATCCCGGAAGCCCGTATCATGAGAGAATGGAAAGCTTTGTATCACCTGTAATTTCCCGACGCTTGACATGACATCGAAAGCCATTTAATTGGGCGTCGAGTAGACATGACATCTAATTGGGCCCCCATAGTACTGTGCATGAATTAATTTATCCACCAGGCAAGCCACTACCCTGCCGTTCGCACGCCCCACTCAGCATTTTTACAATTGAAAAACCGCTGGCAGTTCGCTCCTACTCGTCCGCGAACGTCCTTTAACATTACGACAGTTCGCTCCTAGTCGTCCTGTCCTTTCACATTACAGCAGTTCCACTAATCCTAACCCTTCTCCCAAATCCATGGCGTCCCAAATCTCCATGATCGGCAGTGAGTACAAGGTTAGAACCATCACCGGCTATGAGTTTGACGTCAACTACACCTGTTCTTCTGCGACGGTGAAAGGATGCCTTGCTCGCTTCAGACGCATGTTCGAAACCTCAAATGATGAGTGGGTTGTTGGGCTAGATGTTGAGTACACCACAGTCCTGGGATGAGAGAAGGATCTAAAGTAATAAGAGAAGAAGAAGCCCGCCGTGATCCAGGTTTGCGTGCATGACTTATCCTTGGTCTACCACATATGCCCTGCTGACGTTGAGTGCCAGGATTTTAAGAACTTCCTCAAGAGTGGCCTAGTCAAATTCGTTACTGTAGACTTTACGAACGACAAAAGAGTCCTGGGTCGGATAGGCCTTGTTGTAGGCAACCCCTTCGACCTCCAGAAGAATCGGCTGCTGCCCTGTAGTGGTCAGCCTTCAATGCTGACCCTGGCAGGAGCCATGGTTCATCCTTCGTAAGGTAAACTAGAAAAACCTCCGTACACGTTTCATCGTCATGCATGGCAGTGGAATGTACTAGATATAGACCACATCCACTACGCTGCAATGGATGGCTACCTTTGTTTCAATATCTACAGGCGTTGGATGAAGAGCATGAGCCAAGTGTGCGGTTCAAGCAAAGAAGTATCGGCCAAGAGGAAGAGGGACAAGGACGATGTCGAGGACATGGACGAGGACTCTAAGTAAGGTGGCAGTGTTGTTGCTCATGGTGGTTCTAATGTAGTGTCTACCGGGTTAGTTGCATAGTTTAATTTCAGGTGTGCTTAGTTTAATTTGAGGGGTGTGTTGTGCTGAGCCCCCAGCAGAAGTGTGTTATGTTTCTTCTCGTTACTTTAACTCTTCAGTACGTACATACTAGTATTTCTTACATTTCATCTTTTAGTTGGTATAGTACTACCACTCGTTTCTTCACATTATATACGTACAATATATATGGCCAACATCATATAGCCATCAGTTTACTTGTCAAAGAATTTCAGGGTGCTTAGTTTTGTCAAAGAATTCCATGGTGCTTAGTTTTATTTGAGGGGTGGTGTCGGTGTCAAAACCGGCGGATCTCGGGTAGGGGGTCCCGAACTGTGCGTCTAGGCGGGTGGTAACAGGAGACAAGGGACACGATGTTTTTACCCAGGTTCGGGCCCTCTCGATGGAGGTAAAACCCTACTCCTGCTTGATTGATATTGATGATATGGGTAGTACAAGAGTAGATCTACCACAAGATCAAGGAGGCTAAACCCTAGAAGCTAGCATATGGTATGATTGTTGTTCGTCCTACGGAATAAAACCCTCCGGTTTATATAGACACTAGAGAGGGCTAGGGTTACACAGAGTCGGTTACAATGGTAGGAGATCTACATATCCGTATTGCCAAGCTTGCCTTCCACGCCAAGGAAAGTCCCATCCGGACACGGGACGAAGTCTTCAATCTTGTATCTTCATAGTCTTGGAGTCCGGCCAATGATGATAGTTCGGCTATCTGGACACCCCCTAGTCCAGGACTCCCTCAGTAGCCCCTGAACCAGGCTTCAATGATGACGAGTTTGGCGCGCATATTGTCTTCGGCATTGCAAGGCGGGTTCCTCCTCCGAATAATTTATAGAAGATTTGTGAACACCAGGATAGTGTCCGGCTCTGCAAAATAAATTCCACGTACCACCGTAGAGAGAATAATATACACATAGGTTCAATCTGCTGACGTATTTCATGGCGTGACGTCACACCACGGCCAAGCCTTTACTCGAATCGTTTTTATTATTCCACCTCAGCGCGTTTAGCGAAGTGGTTTCCTTGGCACGTCTTGTCGAAGCAGAGATCGTATCCCCTTATTCTGGGATTCTCATCAATACGGACGTGGGTAACCCAACCGTGCCATTGATTGCGGCGCTTGGGAGATAAGCGAGTTTTACCGGGCTGGTGGGGGCACGCAGTTTCGTCCGCCCATATATAAAGGGATAAGGATCCACCTTTTTTACCTACGCCTTCTTCCTCCTTAGCTTATCCATCTCCGCGCACTCGAGCTCCAGTGCCCAAGTCCGCATATCTCACCTCAACCTTCTCCAACCATGTCCGGAGCGGGAGGCAAGTGGATGGCCTCCTCCGTTATGGAGGGGCACATCAAGAAGCTGCGCAAAGCCGGATATTTGTCCAGTGATATCGCGCACTGGCTCCTCGACGAGGGGTAGCTCATCCCCACCCCCGGGTCCCATGAGAGGGTGGTATTCCTTCCCCATTTCCTCCGCGGACTGGGCTTCCGACTCCACCCCTTTGTCCGGGGGCTCATGTTCTACTATGGCCTGGATTTCCATGATTTGGCCCCGAATTTTATCCTCAACATCTTGGCATTTATCATCGTGTGCGAGGCCTTCCTCTGCATCCAGCCCCACTTCGGCTTATGGCTAAAGACCTTTAATGTCAAGACGAAGGTTGTGAAGGGCAGCCAAGCGGAGTGCGGAGGCGCCATGGTGGGCAAGATGCCCAACGTCACCTGGCTCGAGGGCGCCTTCGTGGAAACCATCAAAGGGTGGCAATCGGGGTGGTTCTACATCATCGAGCCACGTGACCCTGAATGGGTAGCGGCCCCCGAATTCAGATCTGGCATCCCCACGCGGCTCACCTCCTAGAAAGAGAAGGGCCTGCCGTGGGGCGATTCGGAAGAGCTGAGCGGACTCCAATCCTGTCTCCAAACCCTGGTGAACAAGAAGCTCAAGCTTGTCAACATAATCCAGGTCATGCTCATCCGCCGGATTCTCCCCTGCCAACAGCGGGACTTCAACTTGTGGGAGTTTGATCCGGTACAGCACCAGACTTTGAGCGGGCTCTTCGACACTACGTACAAAGAGGCCTGGAGGGTGTTGTTCAAGGGTGCCGAGGCTCCCGCATCCACTACAGAAGACCGCGGATTCAGCTCGCAGCGTCCGGCTGGCGAGGTAAGCTATGTTATCCTTTATGGGACACTTGCTTCTCATAGTTTGAATCTATGCTGGATCTAAACTCCCGATACCTTTAACAGGCCTGGCAGAAGACGTCCGGACATGTTAACTGTCTGGCTCCCCTTCCAGAAGACCCAGCGGATGCCCGTTTGACAGGTCTGCTAGTCCCGGCGCCTTACGTGGTGCCAGAGAACAAGGCCAAGAAGAAGGCCACGGGAACCCGGAGGAGTTCTCGGTGTCAGGTGTTATCGAATTCATCGTCCGATGACTCCGAGGAGGACTCCTCCCACGAGGACGAGGAGGAGAAGAAAGAGGCCTCACCCCCAGCGGGGGGAGAGAAGAAGAGGAAGGCTTTCCCAACGGGGGAGGCCGAAGGGTCCGAGAAGGGAAGGACCCTTCCCCCGGACTGTTCCACCAACGCCGACGACGACAACGAGGAGTGGCCCTCAAGGGCCAAGCCCCTGGCGAGGTCGTAAGTGTCCGGACCCCTGGATAACTCATAATTTTTTCTTTTTGTCGCATTGCGTCTTCTAACGCTGCATACAACCCTATAGTCCACCCAAGGATGATCTCCCTGCTTCGTCGAGCGGGTCCTTGGGTTCGTCGGATGTGAATAGCGCTTCACTTCCAACCGCCTCCTCCCCCCGTGACGCCGACGACGCCTGGATCCCAGAAGGGGACCCACTAGGAGGTGGAGGCCCCGGAGGTGCCGCAGGGCAACCTCCCGGACCTTGGACCAGACTCCACACCGGAACCTTCAGTGGTTCTGGAGTCCGGCGGGCGGCCCCTTCGTAAGAAGGGCAAGGCTGTGACGCCGGCGGCCTCCATCCAACCGGAGGCGCCGGATAACTTGCTGGAGGCGCTCAACGGCGCTTCCATCGATGAGGAACACCGCACTGTCATGAGTGCAGTGATTCAGAAGCTGCAGCTCGCCAAAAGCGGGCTGACCGAAGCCTGCAGCAGCCTTCTAACAGGCTTTGAGGTAAGAATTTTTAAGATATGTAAAATAGTACCGCATAGACAGTAGCACCTGATGCTCGGTTCGGTGTTCGGAAAGAAAAGCCGGACTGAGGATCTAAAAACATATATGTAGGAGTCTAATAAAAATATGTCAATGTGGGAATGCAGGCTGCGCTGCTGACCTCGGCCGCACTTACTACGGAGGTCAATTCCTTGAAGCAGAGCCTCGAGCGGTCCGAGATCAAGCTCGGCCGTGCCAAGAAGCAGCTCGAGGACAAGGAAGGTGAGTAACACCTTATTAAAGTTGTACCTTATAGAAAAGGATTTGGTTGCAAGAAAAATGACAAGAATAACGTGGGTACTCCAGGGGCTACGAACGAGGTAGCGACCCTGAAGGAGGCGGTGTCCGCGGCCGAACGCAATGCGGCTGCGGAACGCGCCGAGCGAGAGAAGCAGGAGGTGCGGGTGGCGGAGGTGCGGCAAGATCTCCAGGCTCTCATGGAAAAGCACGAGAGTTTGGAGCGTGACTCGAAGACTCGAGAGTCCGAGCTTGCGTCGGCTCTTGAGAGTGCCAAAGCCGCTAAGGCCGAAGCCCAAAAGGCCCTCCAGGAGATCGAGGCAGTAAAGAAGATAGCGGCGGGTAAGGCATTCTTCATGCAAAGCAAGCATGTAAAAGTGAATTACCTGTTACTTACCCGAATTTGGAGCTCTCCAGGAGCGTGCGCAGATCTGCCCCGTAGCGTGTCCGATGCAGCCGTGTTCTACAGAGCCGAGGAGGGGACGACGGAGAAGGTGTTCTGGTCTCAGTATGCTGAGGCCGGGCATCCGGTGCCCCTGAGCGACCACCTGAAGTAGCTGGTCGAGCTCCACAAGGTGGCCGAACAGGGCATGAAGGGCCTCATAGTTTGGCTATGGCCCAAAGAAGCCATGCCTGGGAGCTATTTCGGTCTGGTGCGGCGGCTGGTGGACGCCTGTCCATGGGTCGATGTCATCAAGCATTCCGCCTGCATTGAAGGTGCCCGTCGGGCCCTCGCCCGCGCTAAGGTGCACTGGGGCAGGATGGACGCTGAGAAACTTGTGACGGACGCGCCACCGCCGGGCAAGGAGTATCGCACGCCCGAGATGTATTATAAGGGTGTCCTGAAGGGTGCCCGCATTATTGCAGGTGAATGCTCCAAAGATGTAATTTTTTAGTGGACTCGCATTTTGTTATCCTGTGCGCTGAAAACTTTGTTCATATGCGCTAAGCAACGTTTTTTAATTTAAAATATTACCTTCTATGCGGCCGTTTATCAAATCTGAGAGATGGCAAGTCGTTGGCTTCAGCCCCCATGCCACGAGTGCTGGGGTGTTCGGGATAAACTTGAGCGCTCTTGTTCCCATTTTTGGGTCCTTCTAGGGAGGCGCTCAACACAGTGAACGAGACAACCGGACTTATAATGCTTGAACACTCTCACTTAGCCATAGAATTGTATAATTTTAAATTTTGACGAAGCCCCTAGTGTTCGGAAGGCCGAATTCGGGGTGCTATCCACGCCTGGGCCGGACAAAGCCGATTCTTCGCTCTAAGCGGCATAAGTCTTTAGGGACTCGAAAAACCTCTCAAACAGCGACCGACTCTCGCCCTATCATGACGGTCAATTTTAGCTTTCTCCACTGAGGTGCTCACCCAGCTCAACTGGGGCACAATCGCAGTGGTTCTCCCAGTGCTACCTTAGCCGATATAATGGAACGTAAGGTACCAAAACATGGGAGCCGGGCAAACCCAACTATTGACCCAAGACATGATTCGGAGCCGATGCATATAATGCTATAAGTTCGGGGTGCCGCACTTGTGAAAGTGTTCAGACTTATCACACCATAATATGGGGAACTTAAGCCCCTGGTGTATTTAACCGTACCAAAAGTGTACGGATACAACATGCCATAAGTGAACATATGTGTAAGAAAGGAATGCAATAGTAGGCAAAAAGCGGTGCATTGTTTATTCAAAAAATACTGCCATGAATGCAGAACGATACAAATAGTGCGATAAGTAGGGGTGGGACTATTTAACATGCCCCCCTTCAGGGGTCGGCTGCGGAATGATGTATAAAATAGGTATAATGCTCGTAATGGAGACCACCTGGATACTCGTCGTAGCTTTTCTGCTTCCCTGGCTGTTGTATCGTGAGTTCGGCGGGTCTACTGCCGGACAGGGCTTCTGGAAAACGGAGTCCTGAGGATAAGAAAGAAAAGAGAAAAAAGAAAAGAAAGGAAAAGGATGACACATTTGGGAGCCCCTGGTGTGGTTGAGCCGCACTCTGGGCCTGCCGTGGTCGTGGCCCTCCCCCTTTGCCCATGGTATTTCCAGAGCGTAGTGATGTAAGCGGAGTACTGGTTTTGCAATTTTGCGAGGGCTGGGGTTGGGGCCGCATTGCTACGCATGCTCGGAACGTGCCAGGTGGTCTTGTTGTAGGTTACTCTGGGCGCGCTCGACGGTGTCCGGTCGCTTAGCATCCGGACTCGAGAATTTCCTTAAGAGGCTATTCTGAACCTCCGCCGCGAGGGCCGCTGTATGCTCCTCCGTTGGGAGAGAGCGTTCGGTCTTTCCGTTGACCGTGATGACTCCTCTAGGGCCTGGCATCTTGAGCTTGAGGTATGCGTAGTGCGGCACCACATTGAATTTTGCAAACGCGGTTCGTCCGAGCAGTGCATGATAGCCGCTGCGAAACGGGACTATGTCGAAGATTAACTCCTCGCTTCGGAAGTTATCCGGGGATCCGAAGACCACTTCAAGTGTGACTGAGCCTGTAGAATTGGCCTCTACACCTGGTATGACGCCTTTGAAGGTCGTCTTTGTGGGTTTAATCCTTGAGGGGTCTATGCCCATCTTGCGCACTGTATCCTGATACAGCAGGTTCAGGCTGCTGCCGCCGTCCATCAGGACTCTAGTGAGGTGAAACCCATCGACGATTGGGTCTAAAACGAATGCGGCGAATCCGCCATGGCGGATGCTAGTGGGATGGTCCCTTCGATCAAAAGTGATCGGGCAGGAGGACCACAGATTGAACTTTGGGGCGACTGGCTCCATTGCGTATACGTCCCTGAGCCCATGCTTCCGCTCTCTTTTGGGTATGTGGGTTGCGTATATCATGTTCACCGTCCGTACTTGTGGGGGGAAACCCTTCTGTCCTCTATTGTTCGGCGGCCGGGTCTCTTCCTCGTCGTTGCTATGAAGCCCCTTGTCATTGTTTTCGGCAATTAACTTGCCTGCCTGCTTGAATACCCAACAGTCCCTGTTGGTGTGATTAGCTGGCTTTTCGGGGGTGCCATGTATCTGGCATGAGCGATCGAGTATCCGGTCCAAATTGGACGGACCCGGAGTGGTTCTTTTGAATGGCTTTTTCCGCTGACCGGGTTTGGAGCCTCTGAATCCAGCGTTGACTGCCATATCTTCAGTATTATCGCCGTTAATGCGGCGCTTGTGCTTATTGCGACGCGACCTGCTATTGCTGTCCTTGATATCCGGACTACCAGATTTTTTGGTGAGGTTGTTACTGCGGGCTAGCCAGATGTCCTCTCCCGCACGGAAGCGGGTCATGAGTGATGTGAGGGCTGCCATGGATTTCGGCTTTTCCTGTCCTAGGTGCCAGGCAAGCCACTCGTTGTGGCTATTATGTTTGAAGGCTGCAAGGGCCTCTGCATCCGGACAATTGACGATTTGATTTTTCTTGGTTAAGAATCGAGTCCAGAATTGTCTGGCCGACTCGTCTGGCTGCTGAATTATGTGGCTTAGGTCATCAGCATCTGGTGGTCGCACATATGTGCCCTGGAAGTTGTCAAGGAATGCGGCTTCCAGGTCCTCCCAGCACCCAATTGATTCTGCTGGCAAGCTGTTAAGCCAATGCCGAGCTGGGCCTTTAAGCTTGAGTGGGAGGTATTTGATGGCGTGAAGATCATCCCCGTGGGCCATGTGGATATGAAGGAGATAGTCTTCGATCCAAACCGCGGGGTCTGTTGCGCCATCGTAGGATTCAATGTTTACGGTTTTGAACCCTTCTGGGATTTGATGATTCATTACTTCATCTGTGAAGCATAGTGGGTGTGCGGCGCCTCTGTATTGGGCTATGTCACGACGTAGCTCAAGAGAGCTTGGTCTACTGTGTTCAGCCCGACCGGAATTGTTGTATCCGGTGCGACGGTTGTCGCCGCGTATCGTGGGGCGCCCACGCGATCCGTAGATCGATCTTGATTGTCTTGCCTTGTCCTCCAATATGTCTCGCAAGTCCGGCGCATTCCCCTGTGGCTTTGTACTTTTCGGGCGATGCCAGGGTACGGCTTTAGTGGAAGGCCTAGAGGCCTCTCTGTCGCGGCCACGAGGTGGCCGGTTGGCCATATTGTGCATTGGTGATGTAGGTTTCTATGCTTCCTCCTCTAATCGGGGCAGCAGCTTGCGTTTGGGGTAGCTTTTGGAGGGGCGTTTGAGTTCGTACTCTTCGGCCGCAAGGACTTCGGTCCATCTGTCGGCTAGCAAATCTTGATCAGCTCTAAGCTGTTGTTGCTTTTTCTTGAGGCTCCTTGCCGTGGCCATGAGCCTGCGTTTAAAACGTTCTTGTTCGACGGGGTCCTCAGGCACGACGAATTCGTCGTCGTCGAGGCTTGCCTCGTCTCCGGAGGGAGGCATGTAATTATCGTCCTCTACCTCTTTGTCTGCCGCTCTCTCATGAGGGCTGGCTTCTCCATCCTCCTGTGCTGAATCTTGCTGGAGGGGGTTCTCTTCGGCACTATCCAGGGTGTTATTGTCTCCGGTGCCGGAATCTCCATTCTTGCTGTGGCGGGATTTAGAGCGGCCCCTGCTAACGCCGGCGCTTAGGCTGTTTCTTGGAGGGGTAATCCTCCGTTGTTCCATCGCCATTCCCATCCTTTGGGATGTCCACCATGTATATGTCGTATGACGAGGTGGCTTTCTAGTGCCCCGTAGGCGCTGGTTCTTGGCCGTCTCCGGCATCGTCGTCCATACCGTCGATGTCTTCGGAGTTGAAGTCTAGCATGTCGGTTAGGTCGTCGACAGTGGCTACAAAGTGGGTGGTGGGTGGGTTTTGAATTTCTTTGTCGTCCGCATCCCAACCGTCCTGGCCATAATCCGGCCAGGGCTCTCCTGATAAAGAGAGATACTTCAGCGAGTTCAGGATGTCGCCAAAGGGCGAGTGCTGAAAGATGTCCGCAGTGGTGAACTCCATGATCGGCGCCCAATCGGATTCGATTGGAAGGGGCGCGGGAGGTTCGGAGTCCGGCGAGGAGTCCGGCACCTTGGAGTCACGAGCTTCACAAGGGACAGGGTCGGTATTTGGCTCAATCGCCGTAGAGGTAGCAGCCCCCAAGGCGGTGTCTAGCCACCCATCCTCGATTGGCGCAGTCGGCTCCGGGTTAAGGGTCGGAGCGGACTCTCGTGCGGCCTCCAGGGCACTGTCCGGTAGCAGAGCTAAATCATGCCCATCGCGACAGTGCGGTGCGCTTGGCTGTGGCTCGAATCCGTCGAAGATCAAGTCTCCGCGGACGTCGGCCGTATAGTTCAAAGTTCCAAATCTGACTTGATGGCCAAGGGCGTAGCTTTCGATCTGCTCCAGATGGCCAAGCGAATTGGCCCGCAGTGCAAAGCCGCCGAATATGAAGATCTGTCCGGGGAGAAAAGTCTCACCCTGGACCGCGTCGTTGTTGATGATCGAAGGAGCCATCGGGCCTATGAGCGACGACACAGAGGAACTCTCAATGAAAGCACCAATGTCGGTGTCAAAATCGGCGGATCTCGGGTAGGGGGTCCCGAACTGTGCGTCTAGGCGGATGGTAACAGGAGACAAGGGACACGATGTTTTTACCCAGGTTCGGGCCCTCTCGATGGAGGTAAAACCCTACTCCTGCTTGATTGATATTGATGATATGGGTAGTACAAGAGTAGATCTACCACGAGATCAAGGAGGCTAAACCCTAGAAGCTAGCCTATGGTATGATTGTTGTTCGTCCTACGGACTAAAACCCTCCGGTTTATATAGACACCGGAGAGGGCTAGGGTTACACAGAGTCGGTTACAATGGTAGGAGATCTACATATCCGTATTGCCAAGCTTGCCTTCCATGCCAAGGAAAGTCCCATCCGGACACGGGACGAAGTCTTCAATCTTGTATCTTCATAGTCTTGGAGTCCGACCAATGATGATAGTTCGGCTATCCGGACACCGCCTAGTCCAGGACTCCCTCAGGTGGGTTGTGCTGGACACCATTATTGTGACTCAAATATCTTTTTCCATGTTATAATGACATAAATACCGATGGACCAACATGCCAGCTCTCCCTCTATCTCACTAGAGTAAAATAAAGTGTGGGGCCTACTTGATCCCAATAGCATTCTTATTTTCTTGTAAAATTATTCGCTTGGTTACTCCTGACAAGCGGGGCCACACTTATCATAGTGAGAATTGGCTTATTTTTGTCATGTAACATGGTCAACAGGTTTGACGTGAAAACAACAATGTCTATTGTCATTTTTGAGCAAAATCTAACTTAACGATGGCATTTTTTAGATATCGAATTGCATTTTTGAGCAGGCATCTCATGGATCGATGGCATTTTTGAGTAGTTGTAACTTCCAATGGCAAAACTAAGTAGTGATACACAACTAGTGGCATAAATAATAAGAACCCAAGAATTAAATAGGTATGCTAATTTCTTTAATAGAATTTAGCATCCCATTTAAGCACGTACTAGCTTTTTTAATAGTACTCTATGCATAATTTGGCGACGAGCGCTCTCTATATGTACCACCTTTTTTTAATTTTAAGTTTTGTTCCATGGCGCAATCCATCGATACTACTACTGTACAAAAGTATACATTTTTGAAAAGGCTAGTGGGAAGGGCAGTCTAGCTTGGTCGGTTTCACGAGAGGCGAGTGCCTTTGTGATTTGACGGCTCATTACTGCTGGAAGGCGGGGCCTTGTGATTTGACTGCTCGTATAAATGTGCCGAGGACCTGAGGTGGAGCAAAGAACCATGCGATATACTCAAGTTTTCCACTAGAGTAGTACTACGACGGAGGAGCAGGAAACACGATAGCCTAGTGCCATATGGCGATAAAAAATGATCTAATTTGGTAGTCATCTCATTGTTAGCATTGTTATATTCATGCCTCGCAGAGAACATGACACGTGCGGCGAAACACCCGAAGCAAAAGATGAAACACAGGAGCAAAAGAAGAAGGAAGATTATCACGCCAAGTGGTCTAATTCTCCGCGGAGTCGTAACTGCTTCTTCAACGCCTCCACGACCTCCATCTCTTTGCGCGTCTCCTCTGCCATCTTCTTCATTCTGTCCATGATGAGGGATTTCTTGACGCGAGCCTTCATCATCTGTTCCACGGCTGCATTACGTACCTTGACAGCAGCCGGGTGCTTGATGTGGAGCTTCGCCAACTCCTCCTTCCGTTCCATGACGAGAGCCTGCAGCATCTTCATCGAGGAACTACTATTGTCATGCAACTTCTTCTAGCCGGCGTTCTTCTCCTTCAACAGGTCGAGCTCGTGGCAGAGCTTCACCTTGTCCTCCTGAAGTTACAGGATTTCGCCGGCCGCCTTCTTCTCTGAGGCAATGCTCTTCTTCAGCAGCATCACCAAGCCGGCGGTCAACTCCCCCTACTTATTGAGCTCAGCGGGGATGTCGTCGAGGCTCTCCTTCAACAGCTCCACCAAGCTGTGGATGAACTCCTTCTGCTTATTGAGGTGCTTATTAAGCTGATCGGGCATGCCGTCGAGGGATAACGACTCCAGTGCTGCCGACTCAGCATGTTTGCCTCCACGGCTAGGATGCTCCTGGGAGCCATCGCCTGCCCGTGAGAGATCTTTCGAGGTCTCTGTGTGGCGGTGAGCCCTCTTTTTTTTCAGCAGCCTTGGTTGCAGCTCCCTTGTTACGAGTAGTTCTCGACCTAGAGCTCTACTCACCGGCCATGGAAAGGACGGACGAAAAAGAAGCACTTATGAGGAGGAAAGGTAGAGTAATTTTCGGTTAGGTAGTTCCCCTTTTTATAACCTAAGTACTAGCACTAGTACTAATACCTGCATAGTGGGAACACATTCAGGTTTGGTACGTACTAGTAGGTGTGAGCAGGCTTGCACTTAATTGTAGCACTAGTACTTTCGAATATGATGGGAACAAGGTAAAGATTAATTGATGCTTTTGGTTTCAAGGCCCGAAACGGCTCCCGATGAGTTTATTGGAACATAAATTTCAAGTAGACTACAATACTCAAATGCGTAAATATTATGTTACTGTCAAAAATTGGCACAAAATACAAAGGAGACCAATGGAAGTACTACTAGCAACCCATGATTCAACTACTCGCATGCGCACGGTGGAGTAGTAATGTCTTTGTTCCGCCCTCATGTCCACTTAATTTGCATGCGCTGTATTAATTGACCATCAATGAAGTGAAGGACTTTACACGCGTCAAATTATCACATGGGGTGGATCTTGGTACAAAATTGCGTCCGCCCGTGTACCCACGTGTGCGTGCGTGGCATGTGTGCACATCTTCGCTTCATGCATGTACCGCAAGTGTGGCTCAGGGAGGACGAGTACATTCTTCTGGAACCAGCAGCACATCACTGTGATCAATCCACACAAGGAGGTTGCGACAATGCCTCCACATGTGCCACGTGGCTTCATGAATTGTAAGAGAGACACTGTGTAGCGTGCCATTGGAATTCTAATTTAGTGTTTTGCACATACTCGAAGTACTAGTAAGGTACACGTGCATTGCACACATCAGATTTTGCAACCAAATTATGAATAAATACCACACTATAGCATGTAAGCTCTGAGTCATATATGCCTGATGTAGACCTTCGTTTAATTCTTATAGTCCATCTCATTCAAAATCAGTTAGTTTTTATAAAAAAGCTAGGGCCTCTTGGATTAGTAGGATTTCCAAAACGCGGGAATAGGAAAAACATGGGATTATAGTGGAATGTCGTCTTGAATCCTACAGGATTGTACGAGTGTTTGATTGTGCATAGAAAAAATGCAGAATTCTTTCAAAGAGGTTTGAGTGGATGGGATGTTTGCTATGAAATCTAGTGCAAATGAATCATATGGAAAAATTCCTATGGTCTACAATCCTACGAATCAAACAACCAAGATAGGAAGAATTCCTCAGGATTAGAATCCTCCAAAATTCCTTTGAGAATCCTTGGAATCAAAGAAGCCCTTAATCTATTTTAAGATTCATGGAATTGTGCATTATAAAGCATAAAGTAAAAACAAATAATGGCAATTCAACTAGAAAAAACAGTTTGGGCAGTTATGATACGGAAGATTCTAGAACAAAGGAGAACCATTGTTGTTTTGAGGTTTGTGCATTATGCTTAAGTTCAACCATGGAGTCTGCTAGATTGTACATGTGGCAAAATCCGGCAGGGGCAAGAAGATGGTGCGAGGGGCCGAGTGGAGGGAGACTATGAAGGAGTGCACAAGTGTGAGATCGATATTTAGAGAGAGGGGGCGAGAACGTGCGCTATTGCGCGCAGTGGCGGAGCCATGAAAAATAAATGAGCTAGGGGGCCAAGCATTACTAATCCTTTACGAGGAGGGAAATTCATGAACTTAAACCATTTTTACCAGCAATTGTCTAATGATCACATTCATATTAGCCTCGATATATAGTTATGTTAGGGGGGGCAGGGCCCTTGCTTCCCCCTGTCTTCGCCATTGTACACGCGTATGAGAGATGAAGCGGAAGGCATGGATGATGAGAGGGGGATGTTGGATATATAATTAATGTGGGTGTATTAGCTATATATGTAGGGGCTGTTTGGTTCTAGGCCTAGGAGTGCGACACTTTGCCATTCAATATTGCCAAACTTGCCTAAGGTTAGTTCTTCAAAATGAGAGCCACAAGTTGGCAAGCCTAAGGGAACCTTGCCACACTTGTTGTGTGTATATGATGTGGGACCATAGTGTGGCTTGTCTAAGATGTGGCTTGAACCAAACACACACCTAAGATGGTCAAATTTTCCTAACCTTAGGTGTGGCAAGCTTTGGCAAACTTAGTCTCAAACCAAACAACCCCGTAATCCTATATAGAGAGGTATAGATTGATCAAAGTGGAAGTGGGAAAGAGGGTGAGACCTCACTAGATATATATATTGATCGGTTTGTGTGGAAAACTATGAAAGACCTAGAGATATATACACACACACACATAGAGGAACATCGATCATTGCACATTCACGCATGAGAGATAAAGAATGCCTGATATGATGGAGAGGGGGATGTGTGTGTGCCTTCATGGGAGACTGACATGAAGAAAAAGATTGCATGTGTGCGATGGATAATGCCGACTGGTAGTGTGTGTGCATGCATGCACGAGAGAAAGTTAGTGGTACAATTATAAAGAGAAGACAACTGTGTGGGTGTAAAAGACTAGGTGAGGTCATAATCAATGTAAAGTTGAATTCAAATATTTGAATAAGAGATTATGATGTTTGAAACCATGCATGCATGAATATAACGGAGATCTGCGCGGTGTGGTTTGGAAACGAGCATGTTGTAATGTATACACATTGAACAAGGTCAGACTAATTTGAATTTGAGATACCGATGGCAGACATCGTTTGGCCACATTGCATCCGTGCATGGACACACTATTCTAATTGGAGATGATGGGTGGCTTTCGCATCACACACACACACACACACACACACACACACACACACACACACACACATATATATATATATATATATATATATATATATATATATATATATATATAGTGTGAGTCTACTATGATAACACCCCTTAAGACCTTATTCTAATAACACCTAACGCTTATTCTACAAATTTTATCATGTTCACCATTTTGACTTGCGGGGGAAATTTCTTTTGCCCTCTTATATTCGGTGATCGGGGCTCCTCCTCGTCATCGTTGCTTTGAGACCCCTTCTCCTTGTTTTCGGCACCTGACCTGCCGGCTTGTCTGAAGACCCAGCATTCTATATTGGTATGATTGGCTCGTGTTCCTAGAGTGCCATGAATTTGGCATGGACGGTCGAGTATGCGGTCAAAACTAGACGGGCCCGAATTGTTATTTTTGAATGGCTTTTTCCGCTGACCGGACTTAGAGCCAGTGAATCCGGCATTGACTGCCGTGTCTTCGGCGCTATCACCGTCTTTGCGACGCTTGTGTTTGTTGCGTCGTGGTTTGTCGTTGCTATCTCTGGCTTTTGATGTGCTGGGAATGCTTGCTGTGTTGTTGCTATGAGCCAACCAGCTATCTTCACCCGCACAAAAGCGGGTCATGAGTGCTGTGAGGGATGCCATGGTCTTTGGCTTTTCTTGGCCGAGATGTCGGGCAAGCCACTTGTCACGGATGTTATGCTTAAAGGCCGCTAGGGCTTCAGCATCCGGATAGTCGACAATTTGGTTCTTTTTAGTTAGGAACCGCGTCCAAAATTTCCTGGCTGACTCTCCGAGCTGTTGGGTTATGTGACTTAGATCATCAGCATCTGGTGGTCGCACATAAGTGCCCTGGAAGTTGTCCAGGAATGCGTCTACCAGGTTCTCCCAACTCCCAATGGAGTTTGCCGGCAAACTATTCAGCCAATGCCGAGCTGGTCCCTTGAGTTTTAGTGGGAGGTACTTGATGGCATGTAGATCATCTCCGCGGGCCATGTGACTGTGGAGGAAGAAATCTTCTATCCATACCGCGGGGTCTGTAGTACCATCATATGATTCAATGTTCATGGGTTTAAACCCTTCTGGGAATTCATGATCCATTACTTCATTTGTGAAGCATTGGGGGTGTGCGGCGCCTCTGTGCCGGGCTACATTATATTCAGTCCGGCTGGATTTGTTGGTATATCTGGCGTGACAGTCATCGTCACGCGTTGGGGCGCGCCCCCGTGATCCATAGACCGATCTTGACTGTCCTGCTTTGTTTTTCAATTTGTCTCGCAGGTCATGCGTGGAGCCTCGGGCCTTCGTGTTTTTGCTTGCTTGGCATCGTGGTGCGGGCTAGACTTCGGGCTGAAATGCCGCTTTGTCTTGGCCACGAGGTGGCCGGTCAGCCACGTCATGCGCTGGTAGTGTGGGCTTTGACGCCTCTTCCTCTAGTTGAGGTAGCAACCTGCGCTTTGGGTGACTTTTGGTAGGGCGCTCGAGTCCGTATTCCTCGGCTGCCAGGACCTCGGTCCATCTATCAGTTAGCAGATCTTGATTAGCTTGAAGCTGCTGCTGCTTCTTCTTCAGGCTTTTTGCAGTGGCTATAAGCCGGCGCTTGAAGAGCTCCTGCTCGACGGGGTCCTCAGGAACGATGAATTCTTCATCGCCAAGGCTCGCTTCGTCTTTGGAGAGAGGCAAGTAATTATCATCCTCTAATTCTCCATCTGTTGTATGTTCCTTAGGGCTAGCTTGCCCATCTTCTTTCCCGTCTTGCTCGAAGCCTGGCTGGGCAGGATTGTTTTCGTCTTCGGCTCCATCCGGATTGCTACCACGTCTTGTGCCGGTATCACTATTTTTGCTATGGCAGGGCTTAGAGCGGCGCCTATGATGCCGGTGCCTAGGTTGCTTCTCCAAGGGGTTATCCTTCATTGCCTCATCGCCATTGCTTTCTTTGGGGGTGTCGACCATATATATATCATATGATGAGGTGGCTGTCCAGCGCCCTGTGGGCGGTGGTTCCTCTTCTTCTCCTGCATCGTCGTCCATACCGTCGATGTCTTCAGAGTTGAAGTCAAGCACGTCGGTTAAGTCATTGACAATGGCTATTAAGTGGGTGGTGGGTTGGGAACGTATTTCTTCATTGTCCACTTCCCACTCCAGCCAGACATAGTTCGGCCAAGAGTCTCCTGACAAGGAGAGAGACCTCAATGAATTTAGCATGTCGCCCAAGGGCAAGTGCTGAAAGATGTCCGTGGAGGTGAACTGCATGGTCGGTGCCCAATCAGATTCGATAAGCGCGAACATACGCGGTTCAGATCCTATGGCCGGAGACGAGTCCGAGGGTCCGATGACACAGATCACTTTATAGGTGGAGTCTGTGTTCGGCTCAAGCACCGATGAGTGTGGGGCCTCTGTGACGGGGTCCATCCACCCGTCTTCGGATGGCACAATCTGCTCCGGATTGATGGCCGTGGCAGCGGTGGGTGCAATCTCCCGAACACTGTTTGATGGCAGATCTAAGTCATGCTCATCGTGACTGTTCGGCATACCTGACACGGGCTCGAATCCGTCGAAGATCAAGTCTCTGAGGATGTCGTCAATGTAGTTTAAGCTTCCAAACCTGACCCGATGGCCAGGGGCGTAGCTATCGATCTACTCCAGATGGCCAAACCAGTTGGCCCACAGTACGAAGCCGCCGAATACGAAGATCTGTCCGGGGAGGAAAACCTCACCCTGGACCGCGTCGTTGAAGTTGATTCAAGGAGCCATCAAGCCTTATTGTGACGACACAGTGGAACTCTCAATGAAAGCACCAACGTCGGTGTCAAAACCGGCGGATCTCGGGTAGGGTGTCCCGAACTGTGCGTCTAAGGCTAATGGTAACAGGAGGCAGGGGACACGATGTTTACCCAGGTTTGGGCCTTCTCGATGGAGGTAATACCCTACTTCCTGCTTGATTGATCTTGATGATATGAGTATTATAAGAGTTTATCTATCACGAGATCGTAGAGGCTAACCCTAGAAGCTAGCCTATGATTATGATTGTTGTTGTCCTACGGACTAAACCCTCCGGTTTATATAGACACCGGAGGGGGCTAGGGTTACACAGATGCGGTTACAAAGGAGATCTACATATCCGAATTGCCAAGCTTGCGTTCCACGCAAAGGAGAGTCCCATCCGGACACGGGACGAAGTCTTCAATCTTGTTTCTTCATAGTCCAATAGTCCGGCCAAAGTATATAGTCCGGCTGTCCGAGGACCCCTTAATCCAGGACTTCCTCAGCGAGCTTCTCGATCCTTGGGAGAAATCCCTTCAAGAACTCATCACCACCGTGCGTAGGCCCCACGGTGGGCGCAATTGTCATGGATTCGTCATGGCAGATGTCCTAGTGTGAGGACTAAGTCATGAGGCCACGCATCTATGTGGTAGCTTGAGAGGGGTTGATCTGAATCGAGAGATGCAACACAAGACAAGGGTTTAGATAGCTTTGGGCCCCAGGAAACATCATCCGGTAATAGCCCTACATGCTGTTTGTGTCTAGGTCTCATTATGCTCATGAGGGAGACGCTGGTAAGCCAGCTCTTTGTGTCTAGCCCTAGAGATTGTTTCTTCTTGCTTGCCCCTCTTGGGGTGCCCTGCCCCTCCTTATATAAGTTGAAGGGGTGGGTTACATGACTAATCCTAATAGGATTAGGATTACTCTATTACAAGTGGAGTCCTAGTCTTGCTTCCTTTGTAAGGGAATATTCCTTATGCTTTCCTCTTAAGCCGGCCCACCATAACATGAGCCGGCCTTCTGGGCCTTCGGCCTAGTATTCTATCTGACCCGCCGCCAGGGTCATCCGCGAGTCTCCAGGCTCGTGAGTCGTCAGACCAGTGAGCCGCCAGATTCGTAAGTCGCCAATCCTCCGGCGGGTTACCAATGAAACGTCCGGCCGGGTCATACTACCATGGAGATCTATCCATGGAGATGCATATCAACTAGAGGGGAGAGTATGTCTACATACCCTTGTAGACCATAAAGCATAAGCGTTTATTAATGCGGTTGATGTAGTCGAACTTCTTCACGATCCAACCGAACAAGTACCGAACGTACGGCACCTCCACGTTTAACACACGTTCAGCTCGATGACGTCCTCGCCTTCTTTTTCCAGGAAGACAGGCAAAGTAGTAGATGAGTTCCAGTAGCACGATGGCGTGTGAAGGTGATGGTGAACTCGTTCCCGCAGGGCTTCGTCGGGCACTACGGAAAACTAGGCGGAGGACTAAACTATGGAGAGGGGCACCACACACGGCTAAGAGACTGTCGTGGTTTGTGTGGCGCCCCTCCCTCTCATATATATAGGTTGGGAAAGGGGAGGCAGCCTTGGGTGCGCCCCAAGGAGGCCGGACGGCCCCCTTGGGCGCCTATACTTTGGCGCCCCCCCCCTCATTGTTTGGCCCCAGGTAGAAGGCAGGAGGGGTTGGCGCCCCCCTTTCCTTTCTCCCATGTGGAGGGGAAGGCAGGAGGGGCTATCCCTCCCACCTTTCCTTCTCTAGGGCCGGCAGCCAGGGAGAGGGCACGTCAGCCCCCTTGTGGGCTGGTATGTGCCTCCCCTTGGCCCATTTGGCCCATAGACCTCTCGGGGCCTCCCGAAACCCCTTCCGGTGATCCAATGACTACCCGATACACTCTGAAGCCTTTCCTGTGTCCAAATAGCATCGTCCTATATATCAATCTTTACCTCCAAACCATTCCAGAGCTCCTCGTCATGTCCGTGATCTCATCCGGGACTCCGAACACATTCGGTTACCGAATCACATAACTCATATGATAATATATCGTCAACGAATGTTAAGCGTGCATACCCTACGGGTTCGAGAACTATGTACAAAATGACCGAGACACCTCTCCGGTCAATAAACAATAGCGAAACCTAGATTCCCATATTGGTTCCTACATATTCTACAAAGATCTTTATCGGTCGAACCTTATGACAACATACATAATTCCCTTTGTTTGTCGGTATGTTACTTACCCGAGATTCAATTGTCGGTATCTTCATACCTAGTTCAATCTCGTTACCGGCAAGTCTTTTTACTTGTTCCCTAATACATCATCTTGTAACTAACTGCTTAGGCACTTTGCTTGCAAGCTTCTTGTGATGTGTATTACCGAGAGGGCCCACAGATACCTCTCTGATACATGGAGTGACAAATCCTAATCTCGATCCATGCCAACTCAACAGACACCTTCGGAGATACATGTAGAGCATATTTATGATCACCCAGTTATGTTGTGATCCAGGAGTTGCATGATCTCATAGTCGAAGTAATATGTATTTGACATTAAGAAAGCAATAGCAATAAATTGAACGATCATATGCTAAGCTAACAGATGGGTCATGTAAGATTTGGCTGCTACTTTTGGTTGCAAAATTGGAAAAATGCCATTTACATACCTTGGATTGCCTGTGGGGACCACAAGTCCTAAAATGGTGGATTTCTTGCCTTTGGTGGACCGTATGGAGAGAAGAATGACTGCCAGTTCTTCTTTCCTTAACCAAGGTGAAAGGTTGCAATTCCTTAACTCTGCTCTTTCTTCAATGCCAATCTTCTTCCTGTGTAGTCTTGCTCTGCCAGCAGGTATTCTCAAGCAGCTCGAAAGAATTCAAAGGCAGTGTCTATGGAGAAAGCATAGAGATCAGCCAGCACCTTCTCTTGCTGCTTGGAACCTCATTTGCAGGCCAAAAAACAAAGGGGGACTTGGCATTCTTAATCTGGGAGTTCAGAATGTGGCTCTTCTTCTCAAGCATGTCAATAACTTTCTGAATAAACGAGATATCCCGTGGGTGTCCTTGGTGTGGAATTCATTTTATTTTGAAAGAATGCCCCAGGGAACTACTGAATGTGGATCCTTCTGGTGGAGAGATATTTGTAAAGTCATGCAACACTTCAGGGACTGCTCCTGGGTTCAGATTAATGAAGGGGACACTGCTCTTTTTTGGGCTGATAATTGGAACCTTGACAACACAGTGTCTAGTCTGCAGACAAGATTCCCAAGGCTTTACTCTTTTGCCAAGGATCCCTGAATTTCAGTTAAGGAAAATTTCAATACCCAGGATATGCATCAACTCTTCCACCTCCCCTTATCTGCTCAGGCCTATGATGAGTTGAACCAGATACAGGAATTGATGAATTCCCACAACAGAGAACCCAGTTTGCGAGATGTTTGGTTCTGGCAAGGCTCTTTCGAGTTTTACAAACCCAAGATGTTCTACTCACACACTTTTGTGTCTGAATCCTTCAATCCTTTGCTCTGTGGGGTTTGGAAATCCTCTTGTACCCTCAAGATCAAGGTTTTTGCTTGGATGCTTATTATGGACAGGTTGAACACCAAGGACATGGTTGAGAGAAGGCACTGGCACATGGATGATGGGGTCCATTGTAGGCTTTGTCCCTTGCAGGTTAGAGAAACCAGAGATCACTTGTTCTTCAACTGCAATTTCAGTGTCAAGGTCTGGAATTATCTGTAGATTGATTGGTCTGCTGGCACCTCCATGATTCAGCTGGTTACTCAGGCTAGAAGAAGTTTTGATAAGCCTTTCTTCTCTGAAGTGGTTTTCAATGCTTGATGGAATATTTGGATCATCAGAAATGCCAAAGTATTCAGAAATGAGAGAGCTAGTTTCAATAAATGGAGGTTTGCTTTTAGGCATGATATTAGCCTAATGCAGCACAGAATCAAATCTGCTTACAAGGATGAACTGCTTAGATGGATCTCTTTTCTCCCCCCTAAGCTACTTTTGTAAGACCCCTTTTTTGTTTTACCTTCTACCCTGATTACTACTTGTAATCATCCTGTTGTATTACTTATACTTTTATCAATAAAGATTTGATCTGCTGTGGGGGTTTTGCCCCACAGTTCACAGTAAAAAAAACAGATGGGTCATGTCCAGCACATCATTCTCCTAATGATGTGATCCCGTTATCAAGTGGCAACACATGTCTATGGTTAGGAAACCTTAACCATCTTTGATCAACGAGCTAGTCTAGTAGAGGATTTACTAGGGACACAGTATTTGTTTATGTATCCACACACGTATCTAAGTTTCCAATCCATACAATTCTAGCATGAATAATAAACCTTTATCGTGTAAGGAAATATAATAACAACTTCATTATTGCCTCTAGGGCATATTTCCATCAGTCTCCCACTTGCACTAGAGTAAATAATCTAGATATTGTAATGAATCTAACGCCCATGGAGTCTTGGTGTTGATCATGTTTTTCTTGCAGAAGAGGCTTAATCAACGGGTCTGCTACATCTGATCCGTATGTATTTTGCACATCTCTATGTCTCCATCCTTGACCTTTTCATGAATGGAGTCAAAACGTCTCTTGATGTGTTCGGTTCTCTTGTGAAACCTGGATTCCTTCGCTAAGGCAATTGCTCCAGTGTTGTCACAAAAGATTTTCATTGGACCCGATGCACTGGGTATTACACCCATATCGGATATGACCTCCTTCATCCAGACTCCTTCATGTGCTGCTTCCGAAGCAGCTATGTACTCCGCTTCACACGTAGATCTCGCCACGACACTCTGCTTGGAACTACACCAACTGACAGCTCCACCATTCAATATAAATATGTATCCGGTTTGTGACTTAGACTCATCCGGGTCAGTGTTGAAGCTAGCATCGACGTGTCCATTTACGACGAGCTCTTCGTCACCTCCATAAACGAGAAACATATCCTTGGTCCTTTTCAGGTACTTCAGGATGTTCTTGACCGCTGTCCAGTGATCCACTCCTTGATTACTTTGGTACCTCCCTGCCAAACTAATGGCAAGGCACACACCAGGTCTGGTACCCAGCATAGCATACATGATAGAACCTAGGGCTGAGGCTTAGGGAATGACTTTCATTTTCTCTCTATCTTCTGCAGCGGACGGGATTTGAGTCTGACTCAATTTCACATTTTGTAACACAGGCAAGAACCATTTCTTTAACTGATCCATTTTAAACTTCTTCAAAACTTTGTCAAGGTATGTGCTTTGTGAAAGTACTATTAAGCGTCTCGATGTATCCCTATAGATCTTGATGCCCAATATATAAGCAGCTTCACCGAGGTCTTTCATTGAAAAATTCTTATTCAAGTATCCTTTATGCTATCCAGAAATTCTATATATCATTTCCAATCAACAATATGTCATCCACATATAATATCAAAAATGCTATAGAGCTCCCACTCACTTTCTTGTAAATACAAGCTTCACCATAAAACCATATGCTTTGATCACCTCATCTAAGCATAAATTCCTACTCCGAGATTCTTGCACCAGTCCATAGATGGATCGCTGGTGTTTGCACACTTTGTTAGCACCTTTAGGGTCGAAAAAACCTTCTGGTTGCATCATATACAACTATTCTTTAATAAATCCATTAAGGAATGCAGTTTTGACATCCATTTGCCAGATTTCATAATTATAAAATGTGGCGATTGCTAACATGATTTGGACTAACTTAAGCATCGCTACGGGTGAGAAAGTCTCATCATAGTCAACCCCTTGAACTTGTCGAAAACCTTCTGTGACGAGTCGAGCTTTGTAGATAGTGACATTACCATCAGCGCATGTCTTCATCTTGAAGATCCATTTATTCTCAATGGCTTGCTAATCATCGGGCAAGTCTACCAAAGTCCATAATTTGTTCTCATACATGGATCCTATCTCAGATTTCATGGCCTCAAGCCATTTATCAGAATCTGGGATCATCATAGCTTCGTCATAGTTTGTAGGTTCAACATGGTCCAATAACATGACTTCCAGGACAAGATTACCGTACTACTCTTGTGCGGAACGTGCTCTGGTCGACCTACGAGGTCCAGTAGTAACTTGTTCTGCAGTTTCATGATCATCATCATTAGCTTCCTCTCCAGTTATTGTAGGCATCCCGGGAACGGTTTTCTCTGATGTGCTACTTTCCAATTGAAGAGAAGGTACAATTACCTCATCAAGTTCTACTTTCCTCCCACTCACTTCTTTCGAGAGAAACTCCTTCTCTAGAAAGGACTCATTCTTGGCAACAAAGATCTTTCCTTTGGATCTGTGGTAGAAGGTGTACCCAATAGTTTCCTTAGGGTATCCTATGAAGACACACTTCTCTGATTCGGGTTCGAGCTTATCAGGCGGAAGCCTTTTGACATAAGTATCGCACCTCCAAACTTCAAGAAGCGACAACTTAGGTTTCTTGCCAAACCATAGTTCATACAATGTCGTCTCAATGGATTTAGATGGCGCCCTATTTAATGTAAATGCGACTGTCTCTAATGCATAACCCCAAAACTATAGTGGTAAATAAGTAAGAGACATCATAGAATACACCATATCTAATAAAGTACGGTTGCAACATTCGGACACACCATTATGCTGTGGTGTTCCAGGTGGCATGAGTTGTGAAACAATTCCACATTGTTTTAAATGAAGGCCAAATTCATAACTTAAATATTCACCTCCACGATCAGATCATAGAAATTTTATTTTCTTGTTATGATGATTCTCTACTTCACTCTGAAATTATTTGAACTTTTCAAATGTTTCATATTTGTGTTTCATCAAGTAGACATATCCATTCCTACTCAAACCATCTATGAAGGTCAGAAAATAACGATACCCGCTGCGTGCCTCAACACTCATCGAACTGCATACATCGGTATGTATTATTTCCAGTAAGTCATTAGCTCACTCCATTGTTCTGGGGAATGGAGTTTTAGACATCTTGCCCATGAGGCATGGTTCACAAGTATCAAATGATTCATAATCAAGTGGTGCCAAAAGTCCATCCGCATGGAGTTTCTTCATGCGCTTTACACGAATATGACCTAAATGGCAGTGCCTCAAGTATGTTGCACTATCATTATCAACTTTGCATCTTTTGTCATCGATATTATGAATGTGTGTATCACTATGATCGAGATTCAACAAGAATTGACCATTCATCAAGGGTGCATGATTATGAATATAGGCATCATGTCCGTGTCAAGTAGATGGACTCCTGCCTGCATCTACTACTATTACTCCACACATCAATCGATATCCAGCATGCATCTAGAGTATTAAGTTCATAAGAACAGAGTAACACCTTAAGCAAGATGACATGATGTAGAGGGATAAACTCAAGCAATATGATGAAAACCCCATCTTTTTACCCTTGATGGAAACAATACAAATACGTGCCTCGCTACCCCTACTTTGTCACTGGGTGAGGACACCACAAGATTGAACCCAAATCTAAGTACCTCTTGCATTGCAAGAAGAACCAATCTAGTTGGCCAAACCAAACCGATAATTCGAAGAGAAATACAAAGATATCAAATCATGCATATAAGAATCCAGAGAAAATTCAAATAATAATCATACATAAACTAATAATAAATCCACAATTCATTAGATCTTGACAAACACACCGCAAAAGAAGATTACATTGGATAGATATCCAAGAACATCGAGGAGAACATGGTATTGAGGATCAAACAGAGAGAAGAAGCCATCTAGCTACTAGCTATGGACCCATATATCTGTGGTAAACTACTCACGCTTCATCGGAAGGGCAATAGAGTGATGTAGAAGCCACTCATGATTAAATCCCCCTTCGGCAGGGTGCCAGAAAAGGTCCCTAGATGGGATCTCACGGGTACATAAGGTTACGGTGCCGGAAAAGTATTTTGGTGGACACTTCTGGTTGTTTGGGAATATTTCTGAATTGCCAAAGATTAGGGTTGGAGGAGTCCCATGGGGCCCACAAGCCAGGGGCACGCCCACCCCCTAGGGCGCACCCTGAGGGCTTATGGAGCCCTCGAGACCCTTTCTCCTTCCTTTCCAAGTCCCACGTGTGTCTTCTGGTCAAAGAAAAATCACCACGAAAGTTTTATTCCGTTTGGACCCTGTTTGATATTTCTTTTCTGTAGAACTCAAAAACAAGGAAAAACAGAAACTGGCACTGGGCTCTAGGTTAATAAGTTAGTCCCAAAAATAATATAAAGGGCATATTAATGCATATAAAACATCCAAAATAGATAATATAATAGCATGGAATAATAAAAAATTATAGATACGTTGGAGACGTATCAAATTCTACCTCCGTGACATTAAGCATTGCGAAGAGCTTGGGAATCGTTTTCTTCATCCCTTGCATATTATAGTTCATCACAAAGCCTTTGTAACTTGGTGGTAGTGACTGAAGAACTCTGTCAATAACACTCTCATTTGGATGATCAATTCCCAGCTAAGTCAAGTGGTTATGATACCCAGGCATTTTGAGTATGTGTTCACTGACAGAACTATACTCCTCCATCTTACATCTATAGAACTTGTTAAAGGCTTCATATCTCTCAACCTGGGCATGACATTTCGAGTATGTGTTCACTGATATAGCTATACCCCTCCATCTTGCAGCTATAGAACTTGTTGGAGACTTCATATCTCTCAACCGGTCATTAGCTTGAAATATCAACTTAAGCTCATGGAACATCTCATATGCTCCGTGACGTTCAAAACGTCTTTGAAGTCCCAGTTCTAAGCTTTAAAGCATGGCACACTGAACTATTGAGTAGTCATCAGATCGATCGAGTCTGCCAGACATTCATAACATCTGCAGTAGCTCCTGCAGCAGGTCTCTCACCTAGCGGTAGTAGTCAAGTGTGAATCCCTCGGGGAGAGCAGCTACACATGTACAAGCGTGCAAGGGTCTGAATCCCACCACCTCTGTTGTTTCCGCCATGTACTCTGCATGTATTGCGCAGGGTTGGTGGCGGGCGCGTAGGGTGCGGGAATGAGTGCCATGGCAGAAAACCCAACACTGTGGATAGGCGTAGGAGGGCGGCCGTTGATTCCAGGCCTCCTCAGTGACACAGATGTAACAAATTGGTGGAGTGGGGCGCTTGCCTCCTAGGTGGCGAGGAGCCAGCCCCCGGCCATACTCTCCTATAAAAGGAGGCATGGGCGAGGGGCTCATCCCCACACACATCTCCTTCTTCTTCTCCTCGCATCCCTCTTCCACTATGGTGAGGGGAAGTGGACGTGGTAGTACTCCAGTAGCGGCGACGAGGGCTTCTAGTTGACAACGCCTCCTTCCCCCTACCGGGGATGCAAGAGCAGAGTCCAGCGCACAAGATGGCGCGGTAGGACAAGGGTGTGGCCATCGTGGCGCTCGGGGCCGAGGAGGGCGTGGCGGTGCTCTGATCGCTCCTCCTCCAGCCGCCCTGGCCTGGAATAAAGGCCATATCGGTGACCAGCTATTGGAGTTCATCGTCAAGCTACACGGAGCTGCCTTCGACTCCCCACTCCTTTCGCAAGGGTGATGAAGGAAGAACAGCCACCAGGATTGAGGTTGCACATCAGGGGCTGCTGTAACGGCAGCATGCAGGCGGACATGGAGTTCCACGCACCTCATGTCATGCTTCTCCAGCGCGGCAGGAAAACCTTCGCTCGTGCTCGCAGCTTGGCGACGGGACATGTTCTCCATTTCAAATTAACCCCCCACTGTAGCCCCTAGGAGGAGAGGGACAAGAAAGGGATTACGGGACACTTATCTTTTTTCAATCTGTCAGGTCCCCGATCCTAA
The DNA here is from genome assembly GCA_963921465.1 of Triticum timopheevii. Lineage (NCBI taxonomy): Eukaryota > Viridiplantae > Streptophyta > Magnoliopsida > Poales > Poaceae > Triticum > Triticum timopheevii. The sequence continues at coordinate 276,831,283 of OY997266.1, read as the reverse complement.
GTCACACCGATCTAGCATGTAACACATCTCACTTTGCGGCCTCACGGACGGTATTCCCATGGGTGCCACCTTACCTGGCCCGGGACCATTTGCGCCTTTTGGCTCATGTATATGATAGTGCCACTAGCATCCATATGACAAAGAACCCGAGCTGACATGACTAGTCGTGGACCCAAAGTGGTGCTAACTTACAGGGACAAGCATACATGACCCAATAACGAACGTGTCGATCAACAATGTATGAACCCAAGTCGTAGCAAGCTACATGGACTTAAAGGAACAACATGTGACATTTCCCTGAAGGGACAGACACATGAACAAAGAAGGACACATGCCGGCCAGCTTCCAGAGCAGTAGCAAGCTATCGTGGCTCAGTGGAAGCTCTAGGAGACATTTCCCGCTAAGAGAGGCTACCAAGGATGAACAACTAGGTTGTCAGATCCCACACATACCAAGCATTTCAAATCATACACACAATATGCTCGATATGTGCAAATACAACATGGCATCATAACATAACTCTATGACACAGTATTTATTCAATAGGCTCCAAGGAGCGAGATATTACAAACATGGGTCTCATGACCCATCATTCAGAGCATACAAGTCAAAGCACATGCGGAAGCTTATCATGTCTGAGTACAGACATCTACAAATGGAAAAGGCTGAAAAGCCTGACTATCAACCAGATCCTGCCGAGGGCACAATATCGTAGTTGAGGTAACAAGCTAAACATTGAAGTCCACGCGGAACTACTAGCGAGACTGAAGTCTCTCTGCAAAAACATAAATTAAGCAAACGTGAGTAAAAATGTACCCAACAAGACTTACATCAGAATTGACTACATATGCTTCATTATCAACAAAGGGGGTGGTGGAGTTTAACTACAGAAAGCCAGCTTTGACTCGGTGGCTATCCTGAACTACGACTGCAAGTGACTCTTGAGGTTGCGCACACGAGTCCACATATTCACCATATCAATACACCACTATGGATCCGCTCCCGTCTCCCTACATGAATGCCATCCATAGCACTCACGCTTATCTTGCGCATTTTAGAGTATCCAATTTCACTTATCTATGAACTGTATAGGCAACCCAGAGGTCCTTTACTGCGGGCGCGGCTATTCGAATAGATCATTTATAACCCTGTAGGGTGTAGTTCTTCACACATGTTTCCACCACTTAGAGTCTGCACACGACATGTGCTCGACAGACTTCAAGCGAAAGCCAGCGTAGGTGTAGGCCACGACCTGACTAACCACACAAGTCTCTAGTCTAGGTTTATTGCCTATTCAGGTTCCATCCGCAGGGAGTCCGGCCGAGGTTTCCACATACGGCCCCGAACGATGTGTACAGGGTTCCGCGACACCAAACGGGTGCTCGACATACCTGGCCACGTGCCTACCACATCACAGCCCACCCCTCGGGTCAGCGCTATGCACAGCCTCTAGCAAACTACAAACACCAGAAACTACTTGCAACTCCGGGCGGTTAATAAGTCGAGCGGGGTCATATTTCAGGGCCCAACGTGTGGTAGCAGTTGTGTCGGTGTACTAAAGTAGGGGGTACCTTAGTACCCCGAACTTGTGCACGGGCAGTCGCAGCGACCCGCGGCGGGGCCTGCCGGGCATCCGCCAAGATCCTCGACGGCTTCTTAAGATGCCGTTCAAGAACAGAGTACTAAAGCTAAAAGCCCCGGCAAGAGGAGCTTGCCGGGAAGGCCAACCAAGGCCCCGGCAAGAGGAGCTTGCCGGGAAGGCCAACCAAGGCCCCGGCAAGAGAAGCTGGCCGGGAAGAATACAAGGCCCCGACAAGAGGAGCTTGCCGGGAAGGACAAAGGCCCCGGCAAGAGGAGCTTGCCGGGAAGGCCAGCCAAGGCACTTCAAGGAACTTGCCGCGACGCCCCGCGCATCCCGGCAAGGCCCGGCGAGCGGCAAGCTCGCTGGTGCGACAAGACAAGGGGCCGCGGCAAGGCGCTTGCCGCGGCAAGGCTGCCACTCCGCGCCCACGCTCCAGCGCATCCGACGACGTGTCGCCACAGGATCACTCCTGATGCACGTGGCGGGTAGCTGTGCAGCATGGCGGTGCGAGGTGGCAAGCGAAGCTGACAAGGAGGCCATCGTGGCGATCAGTGGCGCCTCTAATGGTCGTTTCCTTGCACTGTTGGGGCGACCGGACGGGCATTAAATGCCCTTGTCCCCTGCTGTCAGAGTTAGGTAGGGGACACTGTTGGTAGTAGTTGTACCAACCCGCATTTTTACCTTTCTACCCCTCTTCCTACGCTGCCACCTGTCGGTGACCCCTTTAGCCTATAAAAAGGAGGCCCATACGCACGTAGAGGGGGTTCGGAGGTTCGGAATTTTGGCTCCACAGCTTGGGGTTCGGCTGATTCGACGCCACGCCCGCTCTCTCGAGCAAGAACAAATACAACACACAAAGCAGCAGTAGGAGTTTTATCTCTCCGGAGAGCTCCGAAGCTGGGTAACCCCCCCCCCCCCCCCCGCGCTCCCTCGCCTCGATCTGCTCTGCGTGCGCCCTCGACTCCCTTGCCAGACAAACAAAGGGGCCCTCCTGCCCCATAGGTGCTCGTGGCCTCCCAGCTCCGCCGCGACATCTCTGGCGCGCCAGGTAGGGGGGCGTCGAGGTCGTGCGTATCTGATCCGGCGTTTGCGCGCGCTACATCAACATCTTCGTCAACATGCCACCAAAGAAGAAGACTTCGGAAGTGGCCGCTCCGTCTGCGACTTCCCTACCGCCACCGGAGCAAATGGGCGGTGGGGCAGACGCCGGCGGAGGAGCGGGCGCCGGCGGGGGGACGCGCGTCGTCACCCGGTCCAAGGACAAGGCCCCGCAAGGTTCAGCTTCCGCATATCCACCGCACCCCTCCCAGGAGGTGCAGGATCAACAACGCCACGGTGCTCCTAGCATCGTGCTCGCGTTGGAACAAGGCCAAGCTGGCGGGTCGCGAGACGCTCAAGGCCAACATGCACGCCAACACGCTGGCACGAGCGCAGTGCGGTCGCCTGTGCGAGATTTTGCTCCTTCTAACACTGTTAGAAGTTTGAGCATGTCTCGCACCTCGCGCCGCTCGCCACCGCCACCCAAGACTCCAGAGGAAGCGCTGGCCCGAGCCCAGCTGCTTCTAGACTACCCTCCAGCGCTAGACAAGATCGACGACTGGAGGGCTGCCATTTATAGCCTCATTGGCTTCGCCAACGGCGACAAGCCTCGGCAACCGAGCACATCGAAGCCCCGGCAAGACGCCCAGGCGCAAGCCGATGCTGACAAGACCGCTGGGGGTGCCAACACTGCGCACTCCCCGCCCCGAAGGCCAAGATCGCCGACTCGCCGGGCCAACCTCGACACCGACTCCACCGCGTCGTCGGACCCGCGAGCTCGCCGCGATCAACGCCAAGTTCTCCAAGAACGACGACACGAAGACGCTCGCACTCGCATCGAGCGTCGAAGAGAAGCGCGACATCAATCTGACCGGCGCGCTGGGCCCACTGTCGACATGCATGCGCCAGGGGAACCAGGCGACTTGCCGTACGCGGCAGGTTGCCCTGCGTTCACCCGTGAGCTGTGGCAAGTCCAGTGGCCCAGTACCAAGAACTTCAAACCAGACGTGCCCGAGAAGTACGATGGCAGGATACATCCGTCAGAGTTCCTCAGCGTCTACACCATCGCGGTGCAGGCTGCCGGAGGACGCAACGAGAAGATCCTCGCCAACTACTTCCCGCTGGTACTCAAGCCCAACGTCAGATCTTGGCTCATGCACTTGCCGGACAACTCCATCTCTTCGTGGGCGGACCTGTGCCATCAATTTGTTGGCGCTTTCACAGGCGGCCACAAACCCCATGGCCAGGAGAGTGATCTTCACCTGCTCGCCCAGAAGGAGGGAGAACCCCTGCGCAAGTATATACAGAGATTCAGTCAGGTGCAGCGCAACATCCCAGACGTCCACCCTGCCGCGGTTATCAGCGCGTTCCATCAGAACATGCGTAACCGCAGGATGAGGGAGGAGATGGCGATGTGCAAAATCAGAGATGTCAGCAAGCTATATGCCCTAGCCGACAAGTGTGCACGGGCTGAAGAGGGGAGGAGACTCCCCGGAGAGAATGCAGGAGCAGAAGGATCTGACAGTGAGGACGCCCCTCCGGCAAAAAGGATCCGGAGGAGGAATAACAGAAAGAGAAAGTCTAAGGATGTGCTAGTTGTTGAGCAATCCGGCAGCGGAGGCGGTTCCGAGAAAGCCAGAGCTGGTAGCACTAGCGAAGCTGTGGTGGCCGCCGACAAGCAGGATGGCTCCGGCAAGCAGTATTGCAAGATCCACCGCACCAAGGGCCATGATCTCCAAGCCTGCAAGAAAGTTGAGCAGATGGCGGAGCTACAGAAAGCTGAATACGAGCGCCGCGACAAGGAGAAGGCCCGGCAAGGTGGCGGAGGATCCGACAAGAAGTATCCCGCCCGGGGAGGGCGCCGCGACAAGGCCAAGCCGCGGCAAGGAGACAGGCCTCCCCGCGTCCGCGACAAAGACGAAGACGAAGATGAGGATGATGAGATGGAGGAAGATGAGACTGACGAGCAGGAGTTCCAGAAGGCGACAGAGGTGTTGTGCTTCGATGGCGGTGCTTCTCTGCACACCTCGCACCGCCAACTCAAACAGTGGGTGCGGGAAGTGAACGCAGCAGAACCATCCGTTGAGTCGCGCAAGCCCCTGAAGTGGTCCAGCACGCCCATCATCTTCGACATTGAGGATCACCCTGATCGCATCACTGCGGTCGGGTGCTTGCCGATGTTGGTTTCACCAACAATCCACAACCTCAGGGTCACGAAGATGCTGGTTGACGGCGGGGCCGGCCTGAATCTGATCTCATCCGCAGTGCTCAAGAAGCTCCAGATCCCCGACAGCGAGCTCGAAGAGACTGGTACCTTTCAAGGAATAAACCCGGGAAGGAGCAAGCCGAAGGGAAAGATCACACTGCCAGTGACATTTGGCAGCGAGCTGAATTTCAGGACAGAGAGAGTCACATTTGACGTTGCTGATTTCCCATTGCCCTACAATGGGATACTCGGCCGTCCAGCGCTCGCCAAGTTCATGGCAGCCTCTCACTACGCCTACAATGTGCTCAAGATGCCTGGTTCGATAAGTGTCATTTCTGTCCAAGGCGACAAGAAGGATGCACTCATCTGTACCGACAAGATCTACCGGGAAGCAGCAGCCGCAGCAGAAGGCAAGCCACGTGCCGCTGAAGCTCCCGGGGGGAAGAAGAAGGCCAAGTCCGGCAAGAGTAGCTCTGATGCATACTCCGGCAAGCGCACCTCTTCGGAGTGCTGTGCTACCGTCGAGGACGCACCATCGAGCTCCACCGGCAAGTGCAAGAAGGCAAACATAGCTTCACCAGAGACCAAGAAAGTGGCCGCCATGGAGGACGGCACTGGTGGCACCTTCACCATCAGTGCCACGCTTGATCCTAATAGGAAAGCGCGCTCGTTGCTTTCCTGCGGGCGAATGTCGATGTGTTTGCATGGCAACCATCTGACATCGCCGGTGTTCCCAGGGAAGTAATTGAGCACCACCTTGCCGTCTGTCCTCACGTGCGACCCGTCAAGCAGAGAGTCAGAAAACAAGCAGTAGAGCATCAAGAGTTCATTGTAGAAGAGATCAGGAAGTTGGAAGCAGCAGGCCTGGTCCGAGGAGTACTCCATCCGATGTGGTTAGCCAATCCAGTAGTCGTGCGCAAAGCAAACGGGAAGTGGAGGCTTTGTATTGACTTCACTGATGTTAATAAAGCTTGCCCCAAGGATCCATTTCCCTTGCCGCGCATCGACCAGATTGTCGATTCCACGGCAGGATGTGATCTGCTTTCATTCCTTGATGCATATTCAGGATATCATCAGATCTTCATGGCAGAAGAGGATGAAGAGAAAACATCGTTCATTACTCCATGTGGCACGTACTGCTTCGTACGAATGCCCTTCGGACTAAAGAATGCTGGTTCGACATTTGCAAGAGTAGTCAGTCATGCTTTTGAGCCACAGCTGCACAGAAATGTAGAAGCTTACATGGATGACATAGTGGTCAAGAGCAAGGACAAAGAGACTTTGATCCAGGATTTGGACGAGACTTTTGCAAATCTGCGCAGGGTCAACCTCAAGTTGAATCCCGAGAAGTGTGTGTTTGGAGTTCCCTCCGGCAAGCTTCTCGGATTCTTTGTGTCCCAGAGGGGGATTGAAGCTAATCCTGACAAGATCAAGGCCATTGAGCAAATCGAAGCACCAAAGCACGTCAAGGATGTGCGAAGGCTTGCCGGCTGTGTTGCTGCTCTGAGTAGGTTCATCTCCAAGTCTGCTGAGCGCGCCCTGCCATTTTTCAAGATTTTGAAAAAGGCAGGCCCAATGAAATGGACTCCGGAAGCGGAGGCTGCGCTGCAGGACCTGAAGAGATACCTATCCTCTACTCCAACACTTGTCGCACCTAAACCACAAGAGAAGTTGCTGCTATATCTGGCGGCAACCAATGAAGTGGTTAGTGCTGCATTAGTAGCGGAGAGGGAGGTAGATGGTGAGCCAGCGTCCGCGGCAAGCAAGCCCAGCGACAAGCAGGGGGCTTCCCCGACAAGCTCTGGCCCGACAAGCCCCGATCCGGCAAGTTCTGGTTCCGGCAAGAATGGATCTGCGCAGCCACAAGAAGAGAAACAGAAAAAGATGGTGCAGCGCCCAGTTTACTTCGTCAGCTCCCTTCTGCAGGGGGCTAGATCAAGGTACTCTGGCGTGCAGAAATTGCTCTTCGGCCTCCTAATGGCCTCGAGGAAGCTGCGCCATTACTTCCAAGCACATGAGATCACGGTGGTCACTCGCTTTCTGTTGAAGAGGATACTGCAGAATCCGGAGGCAACGGGCAGGATTGTCGAATGGGCACTGGAATTGTCAAGCTTTGGCCTCAAGTTCGAGAGTACCTCAACTATCCAGAGCCGAGCCTTGGCAGAATTCATAGCAGAATGGACGCCAACGCCTGATGAAGGAACTCCGGAGAGGAGCATCCCCGTTAAGGAAGCTAGCAAAGAATGGATCATGTACTTCGATGGTGCCTTCTCGCTGCAAGGCGCCGGTGCGGGCGTACTACTTGTCGCACCCACCGGAGAGCACCTCAAGTACGTAGTCCAAATGCACTTTCCCAAGGAGCAAGCAACAAATAATACTGCAGAGTATGAAGGCTCGCTTGCCGGACTCAGGGTCGCGGCAGAACTTGGGATCAAGAAGCTTATTGTCAGGGGTGATTCGCAGCTTGTCGTCCGCCAAGTTAACAAAGATTATCAGAGTCCGTTGATGGAGGCATACATCGATGAAGTGAGGAAGCTAGAGGAGCATTTTGACGGCCTGCAAATGGAACATGTTCCAAGAGCTCATAATGACATTGCAGATAGTCTGTCAAAGTGTGCCGCACTCAAGTTGCCTGTGGAACCAGGGATCTTTGTGCTCAAGCTGACTCAGCCATCTGTGACACCATCAACTCGACAGAGCAAGAAGAGGAAGTTGATTGCTGGCGACTACCTTCCGGCAGAGCTCCCCAAAGCCGCCGTCAAGAAGGTCCCCAAGATCAACATCAAGAGCGCTGAGGAGCGGTCTGCTCCGGCAGGCCTTGGACCTTGTTCCGTTCGAGCAGAGGCTCCTGACAAGCTGTGTCCCGACACGCTTGCCGGGGAACGTCCTGCTCCGGCAAGCCCCAGGCCTCGTTCCGTTCGAGCAGCGGCTCCCGACAAGCTGTGTCCCGACGCGCTTGCCGGGGAGCATCACGCTTCGGCAAGATCCCAGATCCTTGCCGTAGAAGCGGATGTTTCTGCAGCAGCATTCTCGCCTTTAGTCCTTGTCGTCGAGCCACGAGCTCCGGCATGGGCACAGCAGATCGTCCATTTCCTTCAGACAGGAGAACTTCCTGAGGAACAGGAAGAAGCGGAAAAAGTAGCCCGGCAATCAAGTATGTACCAGTTTGTCGATGACATACTGTACAGAAAAAGATTCAATGGAGTGAAATTGAAGTGCATTTCCGGGGAAGATGGACAGGAGCTGTTGGCAGAGATACACGAAGGCATATGTGGTCACCACATTGGCGCGAGAGCCCTTGCCGGCAAAGCCTTCCGGCAAGGTTTCTTCTGGCCTTCAGCCCTCCAGGATGCAACTGCACAAGTAACCAAGTGTGAAGCGTGCCATTTCCACTCCAAACAGATTCATCAGCCAGCTCAAGCTCTCCGAACAATCCCTTTATCCTGGCCATTTTTGGGCTGGAGGCTCAACACTCTCGACCCCTTTCCCCTCGTATACAGATCACCTCGAGAGCTCCCTTACGGTGAGCTAGAGCGAGAGCAGCCGCGGAAAAGATGACGCGCTGCCCCTCGAGGAAGATCGTCTTCAGGCTGCGGTACGAGCTGCTCGCTACCGGCAAGCTTTGCGCCGCTACCATAGCCGCAAAGCTAACGCCAGAAGTTTCGAGGAGGAGAGGATAGAGGTGTGGGCCGGGTGTCGTTCAAAAGAGCATGGCCTCGCCGGAGCACCGACGACAGAAAAGATAAGTTGCCAAAGTTTGAGCATAATCAAGCTTTAAATTTTTAAGATATATTCCTTGAATGTCCGTGCCTTGTATGGAAAGCCTGTGCGCGGAGGAATCGACTCGTGGCTAAGTTGCGCCCTTGATTTGTTCCGAGCCCGCTCAACAATACAAGCGCGCTACAACTAGCCCCGACAAGGTTTCTTGCCGGACGCAGCACCGCCAGCGGGCTACTGATGTTCCGCACTCAGCAAGTGTGCTTGCGTCGGCAAGTTTCCCTCAAAGCGTAGGGTGAAAACATACAAGGGATGTGACAAAGTAAAGGATATAACACAGCGAGCAGAGTTATATTCCTTGAACGACCGTGCCTTGTGTGTGAAACCTGTGCGCGGAGGAACCGGCTTGTGGCTAAGTTGCGCCCTTGATTTGTTTCGAGCCCGCTCAACAATACAAGCGCGCTGCAACTAGCCCCGACAAGGTTTCTTGCCGGACGCAGCACCGCCAGCGGGCTACTGATGTCCCGCACTCAGCAAGTGTGCTTGCGCCGGCAAGTTTCCCTCGAAGTGTAGGGTGAAAACACACAAGGGGCGGGATCAAGTAAAGGAAGTAACATAGCGGATAGTGCCCAGAATTGAGTTATGTTGCAAAAATAACTTATCGCGGCACTGGCTAAAACATTCTCATAACTGAAATGACAGCGACCAGGAAAGAAAAAGAAGGGCGCGCCGGCACCTAGACCCCGACAAGCCAGTGTTGCCGGGGGGCGCGGATGTCAAGTTTCATCTGCGGCAAGCCAAGGTTGCCGGAGGCTACGATACCAGATAAGTTTTTCGTCCCTCATCATGCATCCTCTCATGGACTGGGGAACGCGAAGCCGCGTCCTTGAACGATCGTGCCTTGTATGAAAAACCTGTATGCGGAGGAACTGACTCGCGGCTAAGTTGCGCCCTTGACTTGTTTCGAGTCCGCTCAACAATACAAGCGCGCTGCAACTAGCCCCGACAAGGTTTCTTGCCGGACACAGCACCGCCAGCGGGCTGCTGATGTTCCGCACTCAGCAAGTGTGCTTGCGCCGGCAAGTCCCCTCAAAGCACAGGGTAAAAACATACAAGACATAAAATCAAGTAAAGGACATAGCAAGCTTTCCCTTTTTCATTAAAAAACATCCCACTCGGGTGCAGTCCATAGAGGATGAAAAACATGAAAGAGAGGATTACAAGTTTTAAATGCAGCTAAGGCCCGAAGGCTTACAAATTAAAAAGATAAGATGCCCGTAATCCTTTTTCTGTCCCTCTCTTCAGGAGGTAGGTCAAGGAGGCGAGAAGGGCAAAAGGGGCACCTAGGCGAACTACGGGTGCCAGAAGACACCAAGAGAACAGCCCGGGGGCTGTCCGAAGGCTGGACGGTGATGGCCGCGCCGGAAGCGGGGCTCGAGGACGGGGCGGCAGGACGTCAGCACGCTGTCGAGGGCACCACGCCCTCGTACTCCGACCTAACGGCCTTGCCGGCCCTCTTCCCCTTCCGCAGCCTCCCTGCGCCAGCCGCCCAAGGAGACGGCCCCGGGGAGTTCAAGGTGCCGGCGACGCGGATGATGGGGGCGCCGGAGGCGCGCGGAGCGGCGTCCGACACCTAGTCGGACTCGCCACCCCACCGCCCGTTACCCTCGTCGTCGCTGTCGCTCTCCTCCTCGTCACTCTCGCTCGAGGGGGAGTCTTCACTATCGGAGGAGCTATCCACGCAGCACCTCGCCCAGATGCCGGAGTCCCCGAAGGCCTTGACGGAGAGGAGGTCGCCCTCCATTAACTTAAAATGGAGGGTAAACCCCGCCGTCAAGCTGTGGATGCGGGCGAACGTCTTCCATCCACGATCAAGATACATCACGCTAGGGGCTGGGGATACAACGTGGACTCGCATGCTACTGATCCCACAGCCCCTCATGCGCAACCTCAGCATCTCGGGCGGTTCCGGCTCCATCGCGCTCGCAAACGGAGCGGGAAGCCGGAGGCGACGACGAGGCGGCCGGCGCAGCCTGACGAAGAACTCGCAAGGGTCGTCCCCCGTATGTACCGCCGCGAGGGGAGAAGCCGCCGGCGGAGGCGGAGATTCCGCGCCACCCCAACCGCCTCTTCCCCGAGCGCCTCGGCCTCGTCCTCGGCCTCGACCGTGACCTCGCCCCCTCCCTCTTCCCCTTGTGGCTGGCTCTGCCACCACGGGCGTGGAATAGGGAGGGATGCACTGCCTGGCGGCGACCCTCGCCGCCACCGATAAAGGACCAGGGTTCCCTTCCTCCATGGCGAATGGGAGAAAGGGGAACGGAAGATTGGAGAAAGGAGAAGATGAGGGAGTGCGGGTCTCGGCGCCCCCCTCCCGCTCTTCTTAAAGGAGCGAGGTGGGGGCTCGACCGCCCCGCTCAGCGAATCAGGGCACGGGAGGAGCAGGGAATCTGGGCCGACCCACTGCCTCCGCCCGTGACGGCTCGGTTTTCCGCCTCCACCGTCCACGACCCCGAGCGCATGGGAGCCGCGTGGCGGGGATGCAGAGCCGAGGCGACAGATGAGGTGACCTCGGCCCCCCCACGGTCACGGACGGGGCGGGGGGCGGGGGTGGACGCCTCAAAAATCGTGCACGCCACCCACGTCTCACACTACGCCACGATTGACGCGTACCGTTGCGGAGGGAGGGCGTGATGGGCGCAGAGTCAGATTTAGTGTGGACCCAGGCCGCGCGTGCCCGTGCACTGTTTTGGGCCTGGCCCAACAGCGCTCGGCACCGTGTATGGCCCAGGCCCGGGGGCTCCTGTCGGTGTACTAAAGTAGGGGGTACCTTAGTACCCCGAACTTGTGCACGGGCAGTCGCAGCGACCCGCGGCGGGGCCTGCCTGGCATCCGCCAAGATCCTCGACGGCTGCTTAAGATGCCGTTCAAGAACAGAGTACTAAAGCTAAAAGCCCCGGCGAGAGGAGCATGCCGGGAAGGCCAACCAAGGCCCCGGCAAGAGGAGCTTGCCGGGAAGGCCAACCAATGCCCCGGCAAGAGAAGCTGGCCGGGAAGAATACAAGGCCCCGGCAAGAGGAGCTTGCCGGGAAGGACAAAGGCCCCGGCAAGAGGAGCTTGCTGGGAAGGCCAGCCAAGGCACTTCAAGGAACTTGCCGCGACGCCCCGCGCGTCCCGGCAAGGCCCGGCGAGCGGCAAGCTCGATGGTGCGACAAGACAAGGGGCCGCGGCAAGGCGCTTGCCGCGGCAAGGCTGCCACTCCGCGCCCACGCTCCAGCGCATCCGACGACGTGTCGCCACAGGATCGCTCCTGGTGCACGTGGCGGGTAGCTGTGCAGCATGGCGGTGCGAGGTGGCAAGCGAAGCTGACAAGGAGGCCATCATGGCGATCGGTGGCGCCTCTAACGGTCGTTTCCTTGCACTGTTGGGGCGACCGGACGGGCATTAAATGCCCTTGTCCCCTGCTGTCAGAGTTAGGTAGGGGACACTGTTGGTAGTAGTTGTACCAACCCGCATTTTTACCTTTCTACCCCTCTTCCTACGCTGCCACCTGTCGGTGACCCCTTTAGCCTATAAAAAGGAGGCCCATACGCACGTAGAGGGGGTTCGGAGGTTCGGAATTTTGGCTCCACAGCTTGGGGTTCGGCTGATTCGACGCCACGCCCGCTCTCTCGAGCAAGAACAAATACAACACACAAAGCAGCAGTAGGAGTTTTATCTCTCCGGAGAGCTCCGAAGCTGGGTAACCCCCCCCCCCCCCCCGCGCGCGCTCCCTCGCCTCGATTTGCTCTGCGTGCGCCCTCCGCTCCCTTGCCGGACAAACAAAGGGGCCCTCCTGCCCCATAGGTGCTCGTGGCCTCCCAGCTCCGCCGCGACAAGTTGTTTCATGGATCACAAACACAGAACTCAGTTCCTCAGGACGGCTTCAATGAGACAACCCACCATGTACTCCTACATGGCCTCTCACCGCTACCTTTACCAAATCGTGTTCACACACCATGTCACACACAGTAGGACATGTTCATCTCCATTCCAATTCATCCCCGATGAATCAGACCTAACTCAACTCTAGGCAGTAGCAGGCATGACAAACAAACATGAATGAGTAGGCACATGAGGGCTCAAACAACTCCTACTCATGCTAGTGGGTTTCATCTATTTACTGTGGCAATGACAGGTCATGTAGAGGAAACAGGTTCAACTACCGCAGCATGTAACAGATGAACCGTTGTTGTCCTAATGCAATAAAAGAGAGCAGGAACGAGAGAGTGGGATTGTATTGGAATGAACAAGGGGGTTTTGCTTGCCTAGCACTTCTGAAGATGATAAAGCTCTTCATCAGTGTCACCGAACTCATCGTCGAAACTACATCTATCGAGAAGGGACAAATACCGGCAATAGAGAAGGAAACACAATCAATGCAATGCACAATACGATGCATGATCATGACATGGCAATATGAGTGTGTTGGCCTACTGCAACTATAACCAGGGTGGTTTGAGTCATTTTGAACCAAAGGTTCAACTCCAAACTCAAACTATGAATTCAAATATTGCATTATCATGTTTTGATCTAAACAGCAACATTAAGTTGTTTAAACATGCATGAAACAAGTACAGATGATTAGATTGGATTTTTCTAATCATTTTTCATATATGAATCTGCATTTAGAGATGGTTGAATTTATATGAATTTTAGAAGTTTTTGGGCATTTTCTTGAATTTCCTGAATTAATTAAACGCCGGAAAAGCTTTATTTCGTCAGCATGACAGCGGCATGATGTCAGCAAGTCAACATTGGTTGTTCTAGGTCAAACCTGACCAGTGGGTCCCACTTGTCAGTTTCACATTGATGGCTAGGGTAACAGACATGTGGGCCCGGTCAAATGCCACGTTAGCATGGTCAATGCTGACGTGTGGGATCCGCTGTGATTAAGTTAAAGCTAAACAAGGTTTACCCCGTGGTTAATTAGGGTGGTGGGGGCGGTCTATCAGTGACACAGGGTGAGATTAACGCGGTAATTAGCTTTAGGCTAGTGACGCCACATCACCTCACTGGAGTTGGACGCTGGCGAGCACACCCGACGACGGAAGTTCATCGGAATCGAGCTACGAGCAACCATTTGCCTCCCCGTTTGTTTCTTTTCCTCGGGTTCGCGCGCATCCAAAGGAGCAGGCGAGAGGAGCTGGGATGAGCTGTGGCGTCGGCGGTGGCGACCGAGGCGGCGGACGGAGTTTGGGCGCACTCTGGAACGAGGCTGCGGTGCGCTAGGGGAGGAGCTGATGGGCTAGGTGGCATCCGCGGGCCACCAGAAGCACGCCGGTGCCACAGGTTCAAGCAGAGGTGCTTGGGTCAAGAGAGCTAGGTGGCCATGGTGGACGGCGGTGCTCGGGCATGTGGGCGAGGGTGCTACGGCACGGGGAATGAGCAAAACGAAGGAGGGGAAACAGAGTGGTGCTCACAGCGATCTTGATGGCGTCATCAGCGAGCTCAGGGACGGACGACGACGAGGCGTTGACGGCGATCTCGGTGGCACAGGTGGAAGAAGGTGAGGTAGCCAGCGATGCAGGGCATCCGGCGTCGAGCGGCTCGTCGGGGAGAAGTAGGGCGACGAGGCGATTCTTCTGGACACGACGGAGAGGCGGGGTAGTGGCTCTGGGCATGGCAACAGCGAGCAGCGGCGTCGGCTGCGCTCAGTGGTGCTGCGGGGAAGAGCAGAGGAGGGGGGAGAGCACTGGGGAAGCGGGAGAGGGTCTATGGGGTGTGTTGGCTGTTTCCCATGCGCTAGAACAGGGCGAGGGAAGCAGGAGGTGGAGCTCAGGCGCGCGCGCATCGACACGCGTGTGCCTACTGGCAGAGGTTGAAGACAGTGGGGAGTTGGGCTCGGCCTTAGCCACAGTGCTGGGCCAGGTGGGCGCTAGGTGGGCTGCAGGTAAGTCCAGGTAAACCTTTCCTTCTTCTTTTCTTATTTGTTTTCTATTTTTTTGTTTGTTTTAAACTTTGCCACTGTTTAAATTAAAAACAGATTCTAAACAGTGCCAAATATCCTCTGGGTATTTTTATGATGCTGAATGGACTAATCCAAAAGCACATAAAATGTTCCAGGATATTTGAAAATATATTCTATACATATTATGAATATAATTCCAAATGCAAATAAAATAATGATTTAAATTCAGTGCCCAAAATATTCCTCAAAATTTTCATTATTTTTGGTTTGGTGCAAAACCTTTGCCAAAATATAACCAACATTATTTAAGGCCATTTTGGAAACATTGAATGCATTTTCCTGGGTTCTTTGCCCTTCTTCTAACTAGATTTTTGAGGTTTCAACAATCCTTAGTTCATGTTTCAGAAATTTAAACATGATGCACACATGAAGCTAGCCTAGTGCATTACCAGAACTTGGGATGTGAGAACTCACCCCCACTAAACAAGAATCTCGTCCCGGGATTCAAGCGTAGGGTAAGATGAAGGGGGGACGGAAACTAACACAATCTTCAAGATCCAAAAGCTCTTCTCAGAGATGTTGATTCACTTCATCATCTTGATCTTGACATCTTGCTTTGAGAACTTCATCCAACATGACAACAAGATGAAAGGGAGAATTCTAGAAGGATCGATCTTCTCGAAGATCGAACAACTCAGGGTCAACTCATGAGTGAGACATTGAAACATCTCTCGAGATGAGACACGAAGCATGCATCCAGAGGGATGCAGTGAAACAGATGATGAAGGTTCACTAGGTAACAATCGCACACCTGAGAGGCTGGTGAGCGGTTATCAACGTAGCGAGGAGTTGAGTTGCCATGTTACCACGATACACCTTAGAGGAGGGTGGTTCGTAGAATTAACCCTTAAGTGGAAAAATAATTACTTTGATTCAAAGACCAATAGAATTCTCTATAACAGGCTAAGGTAATTCCCATATGATCGTTTGATGGAGTCCGAAGGAATGGCATACCCAGACTAGAATGGATGATGTGGATTACCTTGTTGAAGACAACACAAGGGGTGATTTTGCTTATCACCGGAATTAGATGGAACCCAAGGTAGGATTGCACAATGGCGGTGCAAGATGGGAACAAAATGCAAATGCTGGGAATGATTCTAGTAACTGGGGAGAAGATCAACAGTAGAGAGTGAATCCACTATTTGAAAGAGTATAACATAACCGAGGAAACTGGGAGCAAATCCCAAATAATGCCAACGATAAAACCTAGTGCTTGCGCGTGCTCTCAAGAACTTGATCATTTCCATATTCATCAAGGTTTTACCAACATCCGTGTCAAGGATCCTGGCAACACAATATACTACCATGATGGATATTGGTGGGGGATGTAGATGCAAAGGAAAATAACACCTTCTCAGATTACACCTTAGCGAGAACAAGGGATCAAAATCTGGATGATCAACCGAGAAGCATTTAGCACTCCGCTTCTAATGTTCTCCTTGATGTACTAGCGTATCCCATTCATAGATATGGTTTGATATCTGGAACATCAAGTAAAAGGTCGGACTTCAGGAACACAAAAAATCCATAACGGACAACTAGGGGGTAATTCCTACGGAATCCTTATGGGGAGGTGGCCAACTTCCTCAAACAAGATTACTACAATAACGGGTCTTCCGGCCTGGTGTGTTGGCCAGGACATCCACTTTACCACTTTACCAGGTTACACAGAGACCAATGTTATAGTTCTTGGGAAACATTCCAACCATCATATCAGCCTGAGATTCAGATCTGGTTGGTGTCAGGATATTCCAGACTCATTAAGTCTAGGAAGAAAATGAAAGTTTGCAACACAAATCAACAAGATGACGTTGCGAGATTCTTGGGGAATGAACTACGATAGCAAGCTCCAAAAAATGAGCTGGTTCTGCTACAATATGTGAACACGTTGTCCCAGACAAGCATGACCACATAGTAGTCTTATAATAAAACACTACTGTCGGTGTCAAAACTGGCGGATCTCGGGTAGGGGGTCTCGAACTGTGCGTCTAGGCGGATGGTAACAAGAGACAAGGGACACGATGTTTTTACCCAGGTTCGGGCCCTCTCGATGGAGGTAAAACCCTACTCCTGCTTGATTGATATTGATGATATGGGTAGTACAAGAGTGGATCTACCATGAGATCAAGGAGGCTAAACCCTAGAAGCTAGCCTATGGTATGATTGTTGTTCTGTCCTATGGACTAAAACCCTCCGGTTTATATAGACACCGAAGAGGGCTAGGGTTACACAGAGTCGGTTACAATGGTAGGAGATCTACATATCCGTATCGCCAAGCTTGCCTTCCACGCCAACGGAAGTCCCATCCGGACACGGGACGAAGTCTTCAATCTTGTATCTTCATAGTCTTGGAGTCCGGCCGATGATGATAGTTCGGCTGTCCGGACACCCCCTAGTCCGGGACTCCCTCAGTAGCCCCTGAACCAGGCTTCAATGACAACGAGTCCGGCGCGCATATTGTCTTCGGCATTGCAAGGCGGGTTCCTCCTCCGAATAATTCATAGAAGATTGTGAACACCAGGATAGTGTCCGGCTCTGCAAAATAAATTCCACATACCACCGTAGAGAGAATAATATTTACACAAGTTCAATCTGCTGACGTATTTTGTGGCGTGATGTCACACCACAACCAAGCCTTTACTCGAATCATTTTTATTATACCACCTCAGCGCGTTTAGCGAAGCGGTTTCCTTGGCACGTCTTGTCGAAGCAGAGATCGTGTTCCCCTTATTCCGGGATTCCCATCAATACGGACGTGGGTAACCCAACCGCGCCATTGATTGCGGCGCTTGGGAGATAAGCGAGTTTTACCAGGCCGTTGGGGACGCATACCCATATAAGGGGATGAGGATCCACCTTTTTTACCTACGCCTTCTTCCTCCTTTGCTTATCCATCTCCGTGCACTCGAGCTCCAGCGCCCAAGTCCGCACATCTCACCTCGACCTTCTCCAGCCAAGTCCGGAGCGGGAGGCAAGTGGATGGCCTCCTCCGTTACGGAGATGGATAAGCGACATCGCGCACCGGCTCCCCGACGTGGGGCAGCTCATCCCCACCCCCGGGCCCCATGAGAGGGTGGTTTTTCTTCCCCATTTCCTCCGCGGACTGGGCTTCCCACTTCACCCCTTTGTTCGGGGGCTCATGTTCGGGGGCTCATGTGCGAGGCCTTCCTCTGTATCCAACCCCACTTCGGCTTGTGGCTCAAGACCTTCAACGTCAAGCCGAAGATTGTGAAGGGCAGCCAAGCGGAGTGCGGAGGCGCCATGGTGGGCAAGATGCCCAACGTCACTTGGCTCGAGGGCTCCTTCGTGAAACCATCAAAGGGTGGCAATCGGGGTGGTTCTACATCACCGAGCTGCGTAACCCTAAATGGGCAGCGGCCCCAAATTCAGATCTGGCATCCCCGTGTGGCTCACCTCCTGGAAAGAGAAGGGCCTGCTATGGGGTAGTTCGGAAGAGCTGACCGGACTCCAGTCCTGTCTCCAAACCCTAGTGAACAAGAAGCTCAAGCTTGTGAACGTGATCCAGGTCATGCTCGTCCGCCGGATTCTCCCCTGCCAACAACGGGACTTCAATTTGTGGGAGTTTGATCCAGCACAGCACCGGACCTTGAGCGGGCTCTTTGACACTACGTACGAAGATGCCTGGAGGGTGCTGTTCAAGGGTGCCGAAGCTCCCGCATCCGCTACCGAAGATCGCGGATTTAGCTCGCAGCGTCTGGCTGGCGAGGTAAGCCATGTTATCCTTTATGGGACACTTGCTTTTCATGTTTTGACTTTATGCGGGATCTAAACTCCCAACACTTTAACAGGCCTGACAAGCAACGTTCGGACAGGTTAACTGTCCGGCTCCCCTTCCAGAAGACCCAGCGGATGCCCGTCTAACGGGGCTGCTGGTCCCGGCACTTTACGTAGTGCCGGAGAAGAAGGCCAAGAAGAAGGCCACGGGAACCCGAAGGAGTTCCCGGTGTCAGGTGGTATCGGATTCATCGTCTGATGACTCCGAGGCAGACTCCTCCCACAAGGACGAGGAGGAGAAGAAAGAGGCCTCTCCCCCAGCGGGAGGAGAGAAGAAGAGGAAGGCCTCCCCAACGAGGGAGGCCGAAGGGTCCAAGAAGGGAAGGACCCTTTCCCCGGACTGTTCCGCCAACGTCGGTGACAGCGACGAGGAGTGGCCCTCAAGGGCCAAGCCCCTGGCGAGATCGTAAGTATCCGGACTCCCAAATAACTTCATGAGTTTTCTTTTCGCCACGCGGTGTCTTTCTAATGCCGCATACAACCCTGCAGTCCACCCAAGGACGATATTCCCGCTTCGTCGAGCGGGTCCTTGGGTACGTCGGATGTGGATAGTACTTCACTTCCGACCGCCTTTACCCCCGGTGATGCTGACGACACTGAGGTGGGATCCCAGAGAGGGACCCACCCGGAGGAGGAGCCCCCGGAGGTGCCACAGGGCAACCTCCCAGACTTCGTACCGGACTCCACACCGGAACCTGCAGTGGTTCCGGAGTCCGGCGGGCGGCCCCTTCGTGAGAAGGGCAAGACTGTGACGCCAGCGGCCTCCATCCAACCGGAGGCGCTGGATAACTTGCTGGAGGCGCTCAACGGCGCTTCCATCAAAGAGGAACACCGCACTATCATGAGTGCGGTGATTCAGAAGGTTCAGCTCACCAAAAGCGGGCTGACCGAAGCCTGCAGCAGCCTTCTAATAGGCTTTGAGGTAAGAATTTTAATATATGTAAAATAGTACCGCATAGACAGTAGCCCCTGATGCTCGGTTCGGTGTTCGGAAAGAAAAGCCGGACTGAGGATCTAAAAAGATATACGCAGGAGTCTTAAAAAATATGTCAATATGGGATTGCAGGCTGCACTGCTGACCTCTGCCGCACTGACTGCGGAGGTCAATGCTTTGAAGCAAAGCCTCGAGCGGTCCGAGAGCGAGCTCGGCCGTGCCAAGAAGCAGCTCGAGGACAAGGAAGGTGAGTAACACCTTATTAAAGTTGTACCTTACAGAAAAGGATTTGGTTGCAAGAGGAATGACAAGGATAACATGGGTACTCCAGGGGCCACGAACGAGGTGGCGACCCTGAAGGAGGTGGTGTCTGCGGCCGAACGTAATGCGACCGCGGAGTGTGCTGGGCGAGAGAAGCAGGAGGCGCGGGTGGCGGAGGTACAACAAGAGCTCCAGGTTCTCGTGGAAAAACATGAGAGTTTGGAGCGCGACTCGAAGACTCGAGAGTCCGAGCTTGCATCGGCTCTTGAGAGTGCCAAGGCTGCTAAGGCCCAAGCCCACAAGGCCCTCCAGGAAATCGAGGCGTTGAAGAAAATAGCGGCGGGTACGGCATTTTTCATGCAAAGCAAGCATGTGAATGTGAATTACCTATTACTTACCCGAATTTGGAGCTCTCCAGGAGCGTTCGCAGATCTGCCCCGCAGCGTGTCCGATGCTGCCGCTTTCTACAGGGCCGAGGAGGGGAGCTCTACGGTGAAGGCCTTCTGGTCTCAGTATGCTGAGGCCGGACATCCGGTGCCCCTTAGCGACCAGCTAAAGCAGCTGGTCGAGCTCCACAAGGTGGCCGAACAGGACATGAAGGGCCTCATAGTTTGGCTGTGGCCCAAGGAGGCCACGCCTGGGAGCTACTTCGGCTTGGTGCGGCGGCTGGTGGATGCTTGTCCATGGGTTGAAGTCATCAAGCACTCCGCCTGCGTTGAAGGTGCCCGTCAGGCCCTTGCCCGTGCTAAGGTGCACTGGGGCAAGATGGACGCTGAGAAGCTTGTGACGGACGTGCCACCACCGGGCAAGGAGTATCGCACGCCCGAGATGTATTATAAGGGTGTCCGCATTATTGCGGGTGAGTGCTCCGAAGATGTAATATTTGAGTAGACTCGCATTTTGTTATCCTGTGCGCTGAAAACTTTGTTCATATGCGCTAAGCAATGCTTGTTAATTTAAAATATTACCTTCTGTGCGGCCGTTTATCAAATCTAAGAGATGGAAAGTCGTCGGCTTCAGCCCCCATGCCACGAGTGCTGGGTTGTTCGGGATAAACTTGAGCGCTCTTGTTCCCATTTTTGGGTCCATCTAGGGAGGCGCTCAACACAACGAACAAGGCAACCGGACTTATAGTGCTTGAACACTATCACCTAGCCATAGAATTCTATAATTTTAAACTTCGGCGAAGCCCCTAGTGTTCGGAAGACCGAGTTCGGGGCGCTATCCACGCCTGGGCTGGACGAAGCCGGTTCCTCGCTCTAAGCGGCATAAGTCTTTAGGGACTCGAAGAAACCTCTCGAACAGCGACCAGCTGTCGCCTCATCATGACGGTCAGTTTTCGCTTTCTCCACTGAGGTGCTCGCCCAGCTCAACTGGGGCACAATCGCAGTGGTTCTCCCAGCGCTACCTTAGCCGATATAACGGAATGTAAGGTACCAAAACATGGGAGCCGGGCAAACCCAACTATTGACCCAAGACATGATTCGGAGTCGATGCATATAATGCTATAAGTTCGGGGTGCCGCACTTGTGAAAGTGTTCGGACTTATCACACCATAATGTGGGGAACTTAAGCCCCTGGTGTATTTAGCCGTACCAAAGTGTACGGATGCAACATGTCATAAATGAACATATGTATAAGAAAGGAATGCAATTATAAGCAAAAAAGCGATGCATTGTTTATTCAAGAAATACTGCCATGAATGCAGAACGATACAAATAGTGCGGTAAGCAAGGGATGGGACTATTAAACATGTCCCCCTCCAGGGGTAGGCTGTGGAATGGTGTATAAAACAGATTTAATGCTCGTAATGGAGACCACCTGGATACTCGTCGTAGCCTTTCTCCTTCCCTGGCTGTTGCATCGTGAGTTCGGCAGGTCTACTGCCGGACAGGGCCTCTAGTGAACGGAGTCCTGTGGGTAAGAAAAAAAAAGAAAAAGGAAAAAAAAGAATGACACACTTGGGAGCCCCTGGTGTGGTTAAGCCGCATTCTGGGCCTGTCGTGGTCGTGCCCCTCCCCCTATGCCCATGGTATCTCCAGAGCGTAATGATGTACGCGAAGGACCAGTCTTGCAATTTTGCAAGGGCTGGGGTTGGGGCCGCATTGCTACGCGTGCTTGGAACATGCCAGGTGGTCTTGTTGTAGGTTACTCCGGGCGCGTGTAGCCGTGTCCGGTCGCTTAACGGCCGGACTCGAGAATTGCCTTAAGAGGCTGCACTGTACTTCTGCCGCGAGAGCCGCTGTATGTTCCTCCGTTCGGAGAGAGCGTTCAGTGTTTCCATTGACCGTGATGACTCCTCGAGGGCCTGGCATCTTGAGCTTGAGGTATGCGTAGTGCGGTACCGCATTGAACTTTGCAAACACGGTCCGTCCGAGCAGAGCATGATAGCCGTTGCGGAATGGAACTATGTTGAAGATTAACTCCTCGCTTCGGAAGTTATCCGGGGATCGGAAGACCACTTCCAGTGTAACTGAGCCTGTACAATTGGCCTCTACACCTGGTGTGACGCCTTTGAAGGTCGTCTTTGTGGGTTTAATCCTTGAGGGGTCTATGCCCATCTTGCACACTGTATCCTGATAAAGCAGGTTCAGGCTGCTGCTGCCGTCCATCAGGACTCTGGTGAGGTGAAATCCATCGACGATTGGGTCTAAAATCAATGCGGCGAATCCGCCGTGGCGGATGCTGGTGGGGTGGTCCCTTCGATCAAAAGTGATCGGGCAGGAGGACCATGGGTTGAATTTCGGGGCGACTGGCTCCATCGCGTATACGTCCCTGAGTGCACGCTTTCGCTCCCTGTTGGGTATGTGGGTTGCGTATATCATGTTCACCGTCCGCACTTGTGGGGGGAAACCCTTCTGTCCTCTATTGTTCGGCGGTCGGGTCTCTTCCTTGTCATCGCTATGCAGCCCCTTGTCATTGTTTTCGGCAATTAGCTTGCCTGCTTGCTTGAATACCCAACAGTCTCTGTTGGTGTGATTAGCTGGCTTTTCGGGGGTGCCGTGTATCTGGCACGAGCAGTCGAGTATTCGGTCCAAATTGGACGGACCCGGAGTAGTTCTTTTGAATGGCTTTTTCCGCTGACCGGGTTTGGAGCCTCTGAATCTGGCATTGACTGCCGTATCCTCAGTATTGTCGCCGTTAATGCGGCGTTTGTGCTTGTTGCGACGCGACCTGCCGTTGCGGTCCTTGGTATCCGGACTGCCAGATTTTTTGCTGAGGTTGTTGCTGCGGGCTAGCCAGCTGTCCTCTCCCGCGCAGAAGCGGGTCATGAGTGATGTGAGGGCTGCCATGGATTTCGGCTTTTCCTGTCCCAGGTGCCGGGCAAGCCACTCGTCGCGGATGTTATGTTTGAAGGCCGCGAGGGCCTGCGCATCCGGACAGTCGACGATTTGATTTTTCTTAGTTAAGAACCGTGTCCAGAATTGTTTGGCCGATTCGTCTGGCTGCTGAATTATATGGCTTAGGTCGTCAGCGTCTGGTGGTCGCACATAGGTGCCCTGGAAGTTATCAAGGAATGCGGCTTCCAGGTCCTCCCAACACCCAATTGATTCTGCTGGCAAGCTGTTGAGCCAATGCCGAGCTGGTCCTTTAAGCTTGAGTGGGAGGTATTTGATGGCGTGAAGATCATCACTGCGGGCCATGTGGATATGATGGAGGTAGTCTTCGATCCAAACCGCGGGGTCTGTTGTGCCATCATAGTATTCAATATTCACGGGTTTAAACCCTTCGGGGATTTGATGATCCATTACTTCATCTGTGAAGCATAGTGGTTGTGCGGCGCCTCTGTATTGGGCTATCTCACGACGTAGCTCAAACGAGCTTTGTCTACTGTGTTCGGCCCGGCCGGACTTGCTGTGTCCGGCGCGAGAGTTGTCGTCGCGTATCATGGGGCGCCCACGTGATCCGTAGATCGATCTTGATTGTCTTGCCTTATCCTCCAATATATCTCGCAAGTCCGGAGTGTTCCCCTGTGGCTTTGTGCTTTTAGAGCGATGCCGGGGTACGGTTTTAGTGGAGGGCCTAGAGGCCTCTCTGTCGCGGCCATGGAGTGGTCGGTCAGCCGTATTGTGTGCTGGTGATGCAGGTTTATATGCATCCTCCTCTAATCGGGGGAGTGGCGTTCGAGTTCATGCTCTTCGGCCGCAAGGACTTCAGTCCATCTGTCGGCTAGCAGATCTTGATCAGCTCTAAGCTGTTACTGCTTTTTCTTGAGGCTGCTTGCCGTGGCCATAAGCATGCATTTAAAACGCTCTTGTTCGAGGGATCCTCAGGCACGACGAATTCGTCGTCGTCGAGGCTTGCCTCATCTCCAGAGGGAGGCATGTAATTATCATCCTCTACCTCTTCGTCTGCCGCTCTCTCATGAGGGCTGGCCTCTCCGTCCTCGTGTGCTGAATCTTGCTGGGGGGGGGGGGGGGTTGTCTTCGGCACTGTCTGGGGTGTTATTATCTCCGGTGCCGGAATCTCCATTTTTGCTTTGGTGGGATTTAGAGCGGCGCCGCTAGCGCCGGCGCTTAGGCTGTTTCTTGGAGGGGTCTTCCCCCGCTGTTCCCTCGCCATTCCCATCCTTTGGGATATCCACCATGTATATGTCGTATGACGAGGTGGCTTTCCAGTGCCCAGTAGGCGCTGGTTCTTGGTCGTCTTCGGCATAGTCATCAATACCGTCGATGTCTTCGGAGTCGAAGTCTAGCATGTCGGTTAGATCGTCGACAGTGGCTACTAAGTGGGTGGTGGGTGGGCTTTGAATTTCTTCGTCGTCCGCATCTCAACCGTCCTGACCGCAGTCCGGCCAGGGCTCTCCTGATAACGAGAGATATTTTAGCGAATTCCGGATGTCGCCGAAAGGTGAGTGTTGAAAGATGTCTGCAGCGGTGAACTCCATGATCGGCGCCCAATCGGGTTCGATTGGAGGGGGCGCGGGAGGTTCGGAGTCCAGCGAGGAGTCCGGTACCTCGGAGTCACGAGCTTCACAAGGGACAAGGTCAGTATTCGGCTCCATCGCCATAGAAGTTGCAGCCCCCGAGGCGGTGTCTAGCCACCCGTCCTCGGTCTGTGCAGCCGGCTCCGAGTTGAGGGTCAGAGCGGACTCGTGTGCGGCCTCCAGGGCACTGTTCGGCAGCAGAGATAAATCGTGCCCATCGTGACAGTGCGGCGCGCTCGGCGGTGGCTCGAATCCATCGAAGATCAAGTCTCCGCGGATGTCAGCCGTGAAGTTCAGACTTCCAAATCTGACCTGACGGCCAGGGGTGTAGCTTTCGATCTGCTCCAGATGGCCAAGCGAATTGGCCCGCAGTGCAAAGCCGCCGAATACGAAGATCTGTCCGGGGAGAAAATTCTCACCCTGGACTGCGTCGTTGTTGTTGATGATTGAAGGAGCCATCGAGCCTATCGGTGATGACACAGAGGAACTCTCAATGAAAACACAAATGTCGGTGTCAAAACCGGCGGATCTCAGGTAGGGTGTCCCGAACTGTGCGTCTTGGCGGATGGTAACAAGAGACAAGGGACACGATGTTTTTACCCAGGTTCGGGCCCCCTCGATGGAGGTAAAACCCTACTCCTGCTTGATTGATATTGATGATATGGGTAGTACAAGAGTGGATCTACCACGAGATCAAGGAGGCTAAACCCTAGAAGCTAGCCTATGGTATGTTGTTGTTCTGTCCTATGGACTAAAACCCTCCGGTTTATATAGACATCGGAGAGGGCTAGGGTTACATAGAGTCGGTTACAATGGTAGGAGATCTACATATCCGTATCGCCAAGCTTGCCTTCCACGCCAAGGAAAGTCCCATCCGGACACGGGACAAAGTCTTCAATCTTGTATCTTCATAGTCTTGGAGTCCGGCCGATGATGATAGTTCGGCTATCCGGACACCCCCTAGTCCGAGACTCCCTCAACTACCGAGTTCAGTAGGGGAGCTATCATCAAGGATATCAAAGTCCTTGCATAAGTCATATGACTATCTCTTATGAAGGAACTTCTTCTCCTTGAACAAATCAATCAGTGGCTTGGTGTGCTAGGGACACATATAGAATGAAGGTTGCAAGTCTCCGAACCACAGAATACTTCGCGCGTATGCACAACTAATTTGGGATGATTCCAAAGGAAGCAACATTGACTTTCTCGAATCCACAGCGGCAACTTGGTCAGATGCACATGAACTGGAGAAAGTCACTTCTTACATCCGAACATATGCTTCATGAGCTAGCATGAAGAGATGCTTTCAAAAGTTTCCAACACTAGCTTAATGTTCAACAAAATCATGGAGGAGATAAGGATGTTGACGATGGGCTCAACAACAATTCATCCAGGTTTCCATATAAATGGAATTCCATAATTAAGTGAACACGGTGATAGCCTTGGTCAGACCAAAGGATATAATGGTGGTATGCTCGAGGAATCGACCACGAGTAAGACAACATTAGGAACATCGTTAGTTCTGATTTGATTTGAGGATAGCCCATACTCAAATCAAAGTTTGGACAAGACAATAGACCCAACAATTGCTCACGAGGATCAATCGATGAACGTATCATCTTTCTTCAACACACACACAAGATATCCCTTAAAATGTACTAAGTCAGACAAGCTTTTATCTTCCAACTCTCCAAGTTGTTCTTTTAGCATAACCAACTAGTTCAGGGGTATTCAACATAGATTCTTGGAGAAGGGGTGGTTACAAGGAACCAACTTGATCATGAACTCAACATAGCGGTCAGGTGTCAACTTGGTAATACTTCCGAGAAGATATTCGGAAAATCACGAACCACCGATATGTTACTAGTTTCGAGAACAATCTTGCTTTTCAGGGCAGGACGATAATATCAATAGAGCGAAGGATTGACACAATCCTAACTCATTGAGCGAAAAGTGCACCAGAAATAAGGAATGGGTAGCACAATCAGTCTTAGAATGATGATTTAAGAATCAACACGCTAAGAATGAAATTATTGTCCTTTAACTACCAAGCAACAAGGTTGCTAGGAATATTTATTTCACACATCATAGTTCACCTGTCGGCATTCTAGTTGCAACAACACGGGAACCATGAAATGAATAATGAGGCGAGAAGTATCACTACGTCAAGAATTCATAAGAGAAGATGCAATTCTCATGACTTTCCTGACATAAAGTGGGTAATACTTCAGGGTAGAACAGACCAAAAGCTTGATTGCATTTTGATCTGTGGAATACAACTGCTTTGACCCAATCCTGGATATGGATGGGATTCTGGAGTTTGTTTCTCCTAGTCATTCTAGAATAGAATGGGTTGATGGACCACAGGAGTAAAAAGGCATCGATGAACTTGAGTGCACTACTACACCTGACTATCAATTGATAGACAGGGGTCAGAATACAACTAAAGAGGGACAACTCAAGGAACATATAACTTTCTGTGTTGTGGATGCATAGATTAGTATGTCAAACCAAGTTCAACAAGTTTCTTCGGATAACCCATGCAGAAAGGTAGAGCTGGCAAAGTAACAACATACAATCGTGAACTTGTCAAGAGCACTATGGTTGTGATCTTTCGGTTCAAAAGAACTTCTGCCAAGAATGGTTCATGGTATTTGGAAGAAGGAAATACCACGGACCCTGAGGACTTTCACAAAGGTTACTATTAACCTAAAGTAACTAGCAACACTATCAACATGAAGTAAGTAGGGTGAATCTCGGGTTCAGAAACCCAGGAGTAGAATGCCTACTAACTAAGTGGCATCACGGGATGCTTTCGAGAATGATGGCCAGAATCATCAGACTGGAAACACAAAACATGGCTAGATTACAAGATGATCCCCTAAGGCACCTAGGGTCATAATAATAACTCCAACATATATGTCGAGGCAATAGAGTACCTCAACCCACCGATTAGTGTGGTTAATCTGGCCTAAAGGAACATCGGGAATGGAAAGAAGGGTTTGCAAATGCATCAGACTATTTAGAAACCTGGGATGACTCGGACAGCATAACGGCTGTAAATGCTCAAAGGATTTGAGACATCTAGCAAAAAATGGTGGCATAACCACTCAGAAGCATAATATCAAGGTTCCGAGACCAACTATAAACACACGGAGGTAGAAGAAACTGAACTGAGACTTAAATTCATCATTCCTATAAGTCTACAGATTAGTAACATGTGATCCTGATAGAAAGAAGAGAAAGCCTAGTTCCTTAATGATACGTCCATTTTGCATCATGCTTTTATATCGATATTTATTGCATTATGGGCTGTTATTACTCGTTATGTCACAATACTTATGCCTATTCTATCTTATTTTACAAGGTTTACATGAAGAGGGAGAATGCCGGCAGCTGGGATTCTGCGCTGGAAAAGGAGCAAATATTGGAGACCTATTCTGCACAGCTCCAAAAGTCCTGAAACTCCATGAAAGTCATTTTGAGAATTAATAAAAAATATTGAGCGGAAGAAATACCTGAGGGGGCCACCCACCACCCACGAGGGTGGGGGCGCGCCCTACCCCCCTAGACGCGCCCCCTGCCTCGTGGGATACCTGGCAGCCCTCAGGTGCCCATCTTCTGCTATATGAAGTCTTTTACACTGGAAAAAATCATAAGCAAGCTTACAGGATGAAACTCCGCCGCCACGAGGCGAAACCTTGGCGAAACCAATCTAGGGCTCCGGCGGAGCTGTTCCGCCGGGGAAACTTCCCTCAGGGAGGGGGAAATCATCACCATCGTCATCACCAATGATCCTCTCATCGGGAGGGCTCAATATCCATTAACATCTTCACCAACACCATCTCCTCTCAAACCCTAGTTCATCTCTTGTATCCAACCTTTGTACCAAAACCTCAGATTGGTACCTGTGGGTTGCTAGTAGTGTTGATTACTCCTTGTAGTTGATGCTAGTTGGTTTATCCGGTGGAAGATTATTTGTTCAGATCCTTAATGCATATTAATACCCCTCTGATCATGAACATGAATATGCTTTGTGAGTAGCTACGTTTGTTCCTGAGGACATGGGTGAAGTCTTGCTAATAGTAGTCATGTGAATTTGGTATTCGTTCGATATTTTGATGACATGTATGTTGTCTCTCCTCTAGTGGTGTTATGTGAACGTCGACTACATGACACTTCACCATTATTTGGGCCTAGAGGAAGGTATTGGGAAGTAATAAGTAGATGATGGGTTGCTAGAGTGACAGAAGCTTAAACTCTAGTTTATGAGTTGCTTCGTAAGGGGCTGATTTGGATCCATATGTTTCATGCTATGGTTAGGTTTACCTTAATACTTCTTTTGTAGTTGCGGATGCTTGCAATAGGGGTTAATCATAAGTGGGATGTTTGTCCAAGAAAGGGCAGTACCCAAGCACCGGTCCACCCACATATCAAATTATCAAAGTAATGAACGCGAATCATATGAGCGTGATGAAAACTAGCTTGACAATAATTCCCATGTGTCCTCGGGGGCGGTTTTCTCTATATAAGAATTTGTCCAGGCTTGTCCTTTTCTACAAAAAGGATTGGGCCACCTTGCTGCACCTTATTTACTTTTATTGCTTGTTACCCATTACAAATTATCTTATCACAAAACTATCTGTTTCCGACTATTTCAGTGCTTGCAGAGAATACCTTACTGAAAACTGCTTGTCATTTCCTTCTGCTCCTCGTTGGGTTCGACACTCTTACTTATCAAAAGGACTATGATAGATCCCCTACACTTGTGGGTCATCACTTAACCTCGTAGGAAAGTTAAGATGACTCGGATCAGAAGGGCATAAGGTATAAGGAGTAAAAAGAGCCTTACGTTCCCATCCACAATCAATTCCCTTATATAACTAAAGTGTTTCTAGATCAACTTCGACCAATTTGGCTTGGTAATCCTACAGGCAGTCAGGCTCTGATACCAAAGCTATCAGGACCCCGATCCTAAGTCACACCGATCTAGCATGTAACACATCATATCACTTTGTGGCCTCACGCACGGTATTCCCACGGGTGCCATCTTACCTGGCCCGGGACCGTTTGCGCCTTTTGGCTCATGTATATGATAGTGCGCTAGCATCCATATGACAAAGAACCTGGGCTGACATGACTAGTCATGGACCCAAAGTGGCGCTAACTTACAGGGACAGGCATACATGACCCAACAACGAACATGTCGATCAACAACGTAGTAGCAAGCTACATGGACTTAAAGGAACAACGTGTGACATTTCCTCGAAGGGACAGACATGGGAACGAAGAAGGACACGTGCCCGCCAGCCTAAGTGTTCCGGAGTAGTAGCAAGCTACCGTGGCTCAGTGGAAGCACTAGGAGACATTTCCGGTAAGAGAGGCTACCAAGGATGAACAATTAGGTTGTCAGATCCCACACATACCAAGCATTTCAAATCATACACACAATATGCTCAATATGTGCAAATACAACATGGCATCACAACATAACTCTATAACACAAAGTATTTATTCAATAGGCTCCGAGGAGCAAGATATTACAAACATGGGTCTCATGATCGATCATTCAGAGCATACAAGTCAAAGCACATGCGAAAGCTTATCATGTCTGAGTACAAACATCTACAAATGGAAAAGGCTGAGAAGCCTGACTATCTACTAGATCTCGCCGAGGGCACAAGATCGTAGCTGAGGTAACAAGCTAAACGTCGAAGTCCACGTGGAACTACTAGCGAGACTGAAGTCTCTTTGCAAAAACATAAATTAAGCAAACGTGAGTACAAATGTACTCAGCAAGACTTACATCAGAACTAACTACATATGCTTCATTATCAACAAAGGGGGTGGTGGAGTTTAACTGCAGCAACCCAGCTTTGACTCGGTGGCTATCCTGAACTACGACTGCAAGCGACTCTTGAGGTGGTGCACACGAGTCCACAGATTCACCATATCAATACACCACTATGGATCCGCTCCCGTCTCCCTACTAGAATGCCATCCATAGCACTCATGCTTATCTTGCGCATTTTAGAGTATCCACTTTCACTTATCTATGAACTGTATAGGCAACCCAGAGGTCCTTTACCGTTTACGCGGCTATTCGAATAGATCATTTATAACCCTGCAGGGGTGTACTTCTTCACCCATGTTTCCACCACTTAGCGTCTGCACACGACATGTGCTCGGCAGACTTCAAGCGAAAGCCGACGTGGGTGTAGACCACGACCTGACTAACCACAAAAGTCTCTAGTCCAGGTTTATAGCCTATTCTGGTTCCATCCGCAGGGAGTCCGGCCGAGGTTTCCACATACAGCTCTGAACAACTCCTACTCATGCTAGTGGGTTTCATCTATTTACTGTGGCAATGACAGGTCATGCAGAGGAAAGGGGTTCAACTACTACAGCATGTAACAGATGAACCGTTGTTGTCCTAATGCAATAAAAGAGAGCAGGAGCGAGAGAGTGGGATTGTACCGGAATGAACAAGGGGGTTTTGCTTGCCTGACACTTCTGAAGTTGATAAATCTCTTCATCGGTGTCACCGAACTCATCGTCGAAACCACATCTATCGAGAGGGGACAAATACCGGCAATAGAGAAGGAAACACAATCAATGCAATGCACAATATGATGCATGATCATGACATGGTAATATGAGTGTGTTGGCCTAATGCAACTATAACTAGGGTGGTTTGAGTCATATTGAACCAAAGGTTCAACTCCAAACTCAAACTATGAATTCAAATAGTGCATTATCATGTTTTGATCTAAACAGCAATGTCAAGTTGTTTAAACATGCATGAAACTAGTACAGATTGATAGATTGGATTTTTCTGATCATTTTTCATATATAAATCTTTGCATTTGGAGTTATGGTTGAATTTACATGAATTTTAGAAGTTTTGGGCATTTTCTGGAATTTCCTGAATTAATTAAACGCCAGAAAAGCTTTATTGCATCAGCATGACAATGGCATGACGTCAGCAAGTCAATAGTGGCTGTTCCAGGTCAAACCTGACCAGTGGGTCCCACTGGTCAGTTTCACAGTGATGGCTAGGGTCACAGACATGTGGGCCTGGTCAAATGCCACGTCAGCATGGTCAATGCTGATGTGTGGGGTCCGCTGTGATTAAGTTAAAGCTAAACAGGGTTTACCCCGTGGTTAATTAGGGTGGTGAGGCCGGTCTGTCAGTGACACAGGGCAAGATTAACGCAGTAATTAGCATTAGGCTAATGACTCCACGTCACCTCACCGGAGTCGGACACCGGCGAGCACATCCGACGACAAAAGTTCATTGGAATCGTGCTACGGGCAACCATTTGCCTCGCCATTTGTTTCTACGGGTTCCTCGGGTTCACGCGCATCGAGAGCAGCAGGCGAGAGGACCTGTGATGAGCTGTGGCGTCGGCGGTGGTGAGCGAGGCGGCGGCCGGAGTTTGGGCGCACTCAGGAACGAGGCTGCGGTGCGCTAAGGGAGGAGCTGATGGGCTAGGTGGCATCCACGGGCCACCAGAAGCACGTAGGTGCCACGGGTTCGAGCAGAAGGCTCGGGTTAAGAGAGCTAGGCGGCCATGGCGGACGGTGATGCTCGGGCATGTGGGCGAGGGTGCTACTACACGGGAATGAGCAAAACGAAGGAGGGGAAACGGAGTGGATCTCACGACGATCTTGATGGTGTCGTCAGCAAGCTCGGGGATGGACGGACGACGACGGGGCGTTGACAGCGATCTCAGTGGCACAGGAGGAACAAGGCGAGGTAGCCGGTGATGCAGGGCATCCGGCGTTGTGTGGCTCGTCGGGGAGACGTAGGGTGACAGGACGGAGAGTGATAGAGGCAAAGGTGTCCCGTCTTTCGATGAGATGGTGGCTATCGTTTTCTGTGGGAGTCGATCTTGACGATCCGACTACGAACGTGCGAGACGTCGCGCCTTAGCAATCGCTAAACCAACTTCCAAGGGGTTATTGACCATGCCAGAGCACGATCAACCTGACCACGAGGGTCTGTTTTCCTGCGAGCAAACCAAGAACAAGCAAGAAACTAAGATTGCTATTTGGATATTGCGAATATAAGAGGAAAGCTTTATTAATGAAGGTGGGGTTCTGAGACGCCTTTGTCTGGTCGTTGAACACAAACGAAGTACGCGAAGTTGCAGCTATGGTGAACTTTTAATCTAAACAAAACCCAAATTCTAAACGGTGCCCTAAGGGTTGTATATATGGAGGAAGAGGGCAAGAATTTCGTGGCCCTTGGGGGAGGGGTCCGAAACCAACTCTATCTCTTGTTTCCCCACACATACGTACTCTAAAAATAGCCTATACTTATGTATTTCGAAATTACATGGGCCTGGCCCAATAATAAGGTGACGCAGCAACTAGAATAGCCTCTAGACGAAATTTATGAAGTGGCATCTTGTATATTTCGTCCAAGACTTCATGCACTCATTACGGTGGCTTCAAAGTCCTGAAATCATCACTTGTGACTCCATTCTTGTTTCCCTTGCGCATGCCATCATCTCCATGCTTGGTCTTGCTCCAGCTTTCATCCCTCTTCTCCATGCCGGGCCCTTCATTTGTAAGCAAAACAAATGTATCCAATTTAGGCAGCATCATATTCTCTTGGACATTAGAGTCATCACCAAGAAACGAAAGTACCTGATAATTTAATTGGCGTGCGCGAGCTCTAGTAATTGGTCCAGTATATGTAGCAGTAGGGGCTGTGGGTGTAACAATGGTATTAATGTCCTCATCATCCTCCCCTTCTTGAAATGAAGTTGTCCTCGATGAAAGCTCATCTTCCTCACCCAAATAAGGCTTCAAATCTGCAATGTTAAAAGTGGGACTAGCCCCAAAATCTGCAGGCAGCTCAAGTTTATATGCATTATCATTTATTTTCTCTAACTCCTTAAAAGGACCATCAACACGTGGCATTAGCTTTGATTTGCGTAAATTAGGAAACCTATCATTACGCAAATGTAACCAAACAAGATCTCCAGGTGCAAAGACAACATGTTTCTACCCTTATCTCTAGCAAGTTTATATTTAGCATTCATACACTCTATGTTTTCGTTAGTTAACTCATGCAGTTTTAAGATCAATTCAGCATGTTGCTTAGCATGAAAATTATCCTTCTCCGAAGATGGAAGAGGCAACAAATCAATAAGTGCACGCGGTAGAAAATCATACACAATTTCAAAAGCTCACATCTTAGTAGTAGAATGCAATGAACAATTATAAGCAAATTCAATATGAGGCAAGCATTCTTCCCACATTTTCTTATTATTCTTCAAAACAGCCCTAAGCATAGTAGACAATGTTCGATTGACTTCTTCAGTTTGTCCATCAGTTTGGGGGTGACAAGTAGTACTAAAAAGAAGTTTAGTCCCCAACTTAGCCCATAAACATCTCCAAAAGTGGCTAAGAAATTTAGTATCACGATCTGTAACAATAGTATTTGGCACACCATGCAAGCGAATAATTTCACGAAAGAACAAATCAGCAACATTAACAGCATCATCGCTTTTATGACATGGTATAAAGTGTGCCATTTTCGAGAATCTATCCTCGACAACAGATATGCTATCCCTCCCCTTCTTTGTTTGAGGTAAACCTAAAACAAAGTCCATAGATATATCCTCCCAAGGAACACTAGGTACAGGCAAAGGCATATAGAAACCATCTAGTGCAGCGAGCAACAAAACACTCAACATCCCGTCTCAACTTTGGCCAAAAGAAATGAGTAGCAAGTATATCCTCTGTCTTCTTCACGCCAAACTGTCCCATTAATCCTCCTCCATGCGCCTCCTGCAACAACAAAAGACGAACGGAGCTAGCTGGAATGCATAGCTTGTTAGCACGAAACACAAATCCATCGTTAACGATGAACTTGTTCCAGGTTCTCCCTTTGAGGGAGTCCTGGACTGGGGGGTGTCCGGATAGCCGAACTATCATCGTCGGCCGGACTCCAAGACTATGAAGATACAAGATTGAAGACTTCGTCCCGTTTCCGGATGGGACAATCCTTGGCGTGGAAGGCAAGCTTGGCAATACGGATATGTAGATCTCCTACAATTGTAACCGACTTTGTGTAACCCTATCCCTCTCCGATGTCTATATAAACCGGAGTCCATAGGACACAACAATAACAACCATCATACCATAGGCTAGCTTCTAGGGTTTAGCCTCCTTGATCTCGTGGTAGATCCACTCTTGTACTACCCATATCATCAATATCAATCAAGCAGGAGTAGGGTTTTACCTCCATCGAGAGGGCCCGAACCTGGGTAAAAACATCGTGTCCCTTGTCTCCTGTTACCATCTGCCTAGACGCACAGTTCGGGACCCCCTACCCGATATCCTCCGGTTTTGACACCGACATTGGTGCTTTCATTGAGAGTTCCTCTGTGTCATCACCAATAGGCTCGATGGCTCCTTCGATCATCAACAACAACAACGCAGTCCAGGGTGAGACTTTTCTCCCCGGACATATCTTCGTATTCGGCTGCTTTGCACTGCGGGCCAATTCGCTTGGCCATCTGGAACAGATCGAAAGCTACGCCCCTGGCCGTCAGGTCAGATTTGGAAGTCTAAACTTCATGGCTCACATCCGCGGAGTCTTGATCTTCGATGGATTCGAGCCACAGCCGAGCGCGCCGCACTGTCACGATGGGCATGATTTAGCTCTGCTGCCGGATAGTGTCCTGGAGGCCGCACATGAGTCCGCTCCGATCCCCAATTCGGAGCCGACTGCACAGATCGAGGATGGGTGGCTAGACACCGCCTCGGGGGCTGCATCCTCTATGGCGATGGAGCCAAATACTGACCTTGTCCCTTGTGAGGCTCGTGACTCCGAGGTGCCGGACTCCTCGCCGGACTCCAAACCTCCCGCGCCCCCTCCAATCGAATCCGATTGGGCGCCGATCATGGAGTTCACCGCTGCGGACATTTTTCAACACTCACCTTTCGGCGACATCCTGAATTCACTAAAATATCTCTCGTTATCAGGAGAGCCCTGGCAGGACTGCGGTCAGGACGGTTGGGATGCGGACGACGAAGAAATTCAAAGCCCACCCACCACCCACTTAGTAGCCACTGTCGACGATCTAACCGACAGGCCAGACTTCGACTCCGAAGACATCGACGGTATGGACGACGATGCCGGAGATGACCAAGAACCAGCGCCTACTGGGCACTGGAAAGCCACCTCAACTCATGACGTATACATGGTGGATACACCAAAAGGAAGCGATAACGAGGAACAACGGGACATGGCGAAGGATAATTCCCTCAAAAAACAACCAAAACGGCGACACAAGCGCCGCCCAAAGTCCCGCCTCGATAACAACAGCACCCATACTGACCCAGTCGTAGAGTAGGATGAACCAGTGGACGACGAACATGCCACCAAGCAACCATCCGAACAGGATGAATTGGACGAGCAACCCATCCCCGGCGAAAACAACAGTCCAGACGGCCTCAAGCCGGACACATCACCGGAGCATAAGAACCTTCACAAAAGGCTCGTCGCCACTGCAAGAAGTTTTAAGAAGCAGAAGCGGAAGCTCAAAACAGCGGAAGATGTACTCAGAATGAGATGGAGCAAAGTACTCAAGACCGCAGATAAATATGGCGATAGTCACCAAGCAAAGAGCTACCCTAAGCGCAATCTGTTGCCCGAATTTGACGAGGAGGCCGTAGAGCCCCCACAGTCAAAAAACAAAGGGGCCGCCTGGCCAGATAGACGACCAGATGACAGGCTAAGAGCGGCAAGTGGCGCTGCACACAAGCCGGCACACGATCCACATAAGGATCCTCGTAGAAAGGATGGCCCGGTCAGGTCCATCTATGGGCCAAAAAAGGCTCTAGGAAGCAACACAACACGCCGAGCATTCGAAGATAGCGGCACACCCAAATACAGGGGCGCTGCACACCCACTATGTTTCACCGATGAGGTACTGGATCATGAATTTCCAGCGGGATTCAAACCCGTAAACATAGAGGCATATGACGGAACAACAGACCCCGGAGTCTGGATTGAGGATTATATCCTACACATACATATTGCTAGAGGAGACGATCTCCATGCCATAAAATACCTACCCCTCAAGCTCAAAGGGCCAGCTCGGCATTGGCTCAAAAGCCTCCCAGAAAATACCATTGGAAGTTGGGAAGAGCTCGAGGATGCGTTTCGAGCAAATTTTCAGGGGACTTATGTCCGCCCTCCAGATGCAGACGATTTAAGTCACATAACTCAACAGCCCGGAGAGTCAGCACGCAAATTCTGGAATAGGTTCCTCACCAAAAAGAACCAAATAGTCGACTGTCCGGACGCCGAAGCCTTAGCAGCCTTTAAACATAACGTTCGAGACGAATGGCTCCCAGACACCTCGGCCAGGAAAAACCAAGAACAATGGCCGCGCTAACAAGCCTCATGACCCGCTTTTGCGCGGGGGAAGATAGCTGGCTGGCAAGATGCAACACCAGCGACCCGAGTACATCCGAAGTCAGGGATGGAAATGGGAAATTATGACGCAGAAAAGATCAGCGCTGGAATAAGGAAAATGGCCCAAATAGCACGGCGGTCAACGCCGGGTTCAAAAGCTCTCGGCCGAATAACAAAATACTGCCTCTTAAGGACAACAGTGACGAGCTATCCAACCTAAACAAAATCTTGGATAGGATATGTCAAATCCAGAGTACCCCCGGGAAGCCTGCAAACCATACCCACAGAGATTGTTGGGTCTTCAAGCAGTCCGGCCGGCTTAACGCCGAACACAAGGGGCTCGACACACCGAGAGAAGACGACGAAACCCACAAGCAGCACGCCGGAAAGCAGAAGACTTTCCCACTAGAAGTCAAAACAGTGAACTCACTTCACGTGATAACAAGGAAAAATAGTGCAACACCTGCTAAAGCACGCGCCGCATGGTCCATCCCAGCGGAGTCCCGAGATTGGATGTCAAAACCAATTACTTTCGACCATCAGGATTACTCCAGAAGTATTCGAAACACAGGATGGACTGCTTTGATATTGAATCCCATAATCGACGGACTACAATTTACACAAGTCCTAATGGACGGCGGCAGTGATATAAACCTGCTATACCAGGACACCATCCGCAGAATGGGGATAGACCCTACCAAAATTCGCCATAGCCGCACTTCCTTCAAAGGAGTGACGCCAGGCCTTTATGCCAATTGTACAGGCTCTGTACTACTAGAGGTTGTGTTCGGTTCATCCGACAACTTCCGTCGCGAAAAGCTAATCTTCCATATTGCCCCATTTAAAAGTAGTCATCAAGCACTATTGGGACAGGAAGCTTTCGCCCGCTTTAACGCAATACCGCATTACGTGTCTCTTACACTTAAAATGCCCGGTCCATGCGGCATCATCTCATTAAAGGGCAACTTAGAGTGTTCCTCGACCACGGCAAAACGTGAGACTGCCTTGACAGCCACAAACTAATCCGGCCAGGCTGATCGAAGCCCCTAAAACAGGTCATTTAGACCCCGGACACGGCTAGGCGAGTCCGGCATAAACAAACAAGGGGCTTCCCAGCCACATACCCCTTTACAAGGGGCTGCACGAATGAAGAATGAGAGCCAATAAAGCTCAATTTTATTCATTTTCTAAAATCATACTCTGTTTTAAATACATTTTTCGCACGATATTTTTTCCGAACTAAGTTCTTCTCTTTTACAGATAAACCACGTGCTACACCCGTCCAGGATACGGTACAACGGAGACACAGGCGCAGACATGCAGCAGGGACCCGTTGCAAGGATTCTTTTCAGATTAAGACCCTGCATAAACCTTTTTTACTGTCTCTTATTGATACACATCCCCCGGTTTCTTATCATAACCGAGGAGGAGGCTGGCGTTTTGGCATCGGCCGCGTCAGAAGATTTCGCGCGTACCCGGACACTAGGGGCTTAGGGCATCGTTCTGCCCGTTTTCATAAAGACCGAATACCTCAGGGAGTGTTCGGCGTCTCGAGTTAGGCCTTATATGCATCAGCTCCGAATCATGTCTTTGGTCAAATGTTGGGTTTGCCCGGCTCCTGTGTTTTGCTGCCTTACGTTCCGTATCATCGGCTAACGCGGCACCAGGAGAACTACTGCGATTGTGCCCCGGTTCGGCCTGGCGAGCACCTCAGTAGAGAAGGCCGAAAACTGACTGCCATGATATAGCGAGAGACTGGTCAACCACTCGATCGACTAATGGAATGTCTAGCATTCCTCCGCTTTGACGAAGGACCGTTTCCCGGTTAGGCACATATGCGCCCCGAATTCAGAGAGCGCGGTGCCCCTAGGGGCTATATCGTAGCCCCACCTTCGAACTCCTATGGCTAAGTGAAAGTGATAAAGCATTATAGTCCGGTTGCCTAGTTTGCTACGCTACCACCTCCTTCACAGGACCAAGACGTTGGATTAAGTGTGAAAATGCACCCTTTTGCAAACACCCCCGCACCATGTGCGTGGGGGCTGAAGCCGAAGACTGCCATCTTTCAGGTTATATACACATATACATTAACGGCCGCACAGGAGATATTTCAATACTGGAACGCACAAGTATAAAAAGTCGTTAGATTATAAATATGGTTTCACAAATCATACATATCATTTGAACATAACGTTTTCGAGCACTGCGACTCTATTAAACGAGCGCCCTGCAGGACTTCCCCAAAATAGTGCTCGGCGGGTAACCGGCTTTTGTCCGAACCCTGGGATGCAAAATCGGTGGCATCCATCTCCGCCCAGTATGTCTTAACACGGGCGAGAGCCATCCGTGCACCCTCTATGCATGCCGACCGCTTCATCGCCTTGATATGCGGCACCGCCCCAAGGAATTGCTGTAATAAGCCAAAATAACTCTTCGGCTTGGGCCTATCCGTCCACAGATGAGCCACCACATCCGTCATGGCAAATCAGGACAATCTATTCAGCTCAGCCCACTCAGCCAACCGATCGGTCAACGGAAGTGGACGCTCCGGACTGTGGAATTGAGACCAAAAAAGCTCTTCCATTTTGTGATCCTTTTGGCTTCGGAAGTGCACGACTGCGTCCGCCGCACTCGCCGCCAAATCCAGATAAGGATCCTCCGCACCCCACAGCTGGCCCAATTGGGCATACTTCTGATCCGTGAACTTCTTGCGCAGCAGAAAGGGCTTTCCAGCCGCAATGTCTCTGGCCTGACGCAGCTCCTCCTTTATAGCC
Source organism: Triticum timopheevii (assembly GCA_963921465.1). Classification (NCBI taxonomy): domain Eukaryota; kingdom Viridiplantae; phylum Streptophyta; class Magnoliopsida; order Poales; family Poaceae; genus Triticum; species Triticum timopheevii. Next base: position 276,791,597 of record OY997266.1, on the reverse strand, counting down.
CTCATTACAGAACGGGCATCCTTGGCTTCGGCGGTGGCCTTCTTCAGGCCCTCTTGCTCCGCTTGGCGTTCTCTTTCAAGAACCTCATAGCGGTCGGTAGCATCTTTTAGTTTCACGGCCATTCCGGCCATCTCCTCCCTGCTTCGGCAGTGAGCAGCCTTTTCGGCTCGTAGCTCCTCAGCTGCCTTCGAGGCAGCCGCATCACTTTTTCTGACTTGCTCCTTGGCTCGAGCAAGCTCTGCCCGAAGGTTTTCCACAGCAGCGGTGCCACCTACATCAAGCATACATGTTGTAAGGTGTGGGCATCAGCTACCTTACCAGGTGACCGCGGAAAAACCACCCACCTTGTGACTCATCAAGTCGCCTATTGACAAGTGCGATGTCCGCATCCGCAACGTCCAGCTGCCGCTTCAGTTCAGCAACTCTATCAGTCCGGCTGGCCACCGAACGCTCCGCCCCCTGAATAGGAATGGCGACATATTAAAACTGAGATTATGATCCTCGGCACACTGTCACTTCTGACAACGTACCGAGTCTCAGGGGCTACTATCTATACAGGGCGCACTCTATGTGCAAAACTGTTAAAAGGTATGTCATTTTTACGTACCTCAAACCCCGTCCGTAAACTTCTGATGGCCTCATGCAACCCGCTCTCAGCGGATGAAATCCTATCAATCATCATACTCATTAATGTACGGTGATCCTCTGAGATAGACGGCCTCTCGAGTAAATCCTTCAGCTCCCCCGGCCACACACCAGTGGGTGCCACACTCTCTGGCCCCGCCGAACTCAGGGAGACCCTTCGCGATGACACCTCAGGGTCGTCCACCCCACCTGACGGCGCAGCAGATGGAGGCGTCTCGCTCTCCATCATCTCCGGACGAAGGTCCCCCGAAGATGAGCTCAGCTGAGAAGGGCGGAGATCCGAACTGCAAGGTAAAAAATTTCGGTTATCCTCAAAAATAAAAATAGGGATGTCCCTTATTACAAAACTCCCCTTTTTCTACTCACGGCTCGCTGGAGGGCTGATTCCCTTGGGGAGATGGTGCGGCCGGGGTTTCTCCTAGCGCAGGACCCCCTGGTGAAGATTTCTTCCCCCGCTTTGAGGCCTTGACCTCCGGATCTTCAGAAGCGGTCCTCTTCTCCCCCTGGAAGGAGGGATTCTCGATCCCCCCTTTCTTAAGAGCCTCCTCAGTACAGGCAGTAATTTTCCTGTTTTCCCCTTCGTCCTCATCTGAAGGCACAACCTCCAGCATCTTGACTAACACCGGATTCGGCATGGTCTCCGGGAGGGGGGCCGGACACCGTATCAGTTTTGCTTGCGCTATCCACTCCTGTCCAAGGGATAGCTGGTTAAAAGGCAAATCCATGATAAACAAATGGACGATATGTCCGGACACAGGGTTACTTACTTGAGTATCCGGGCGATTGCAGCTTAGGCCGGCGTCCTCGGTCAAGTCCGGACACATCTCTTGTGATCCGAAGAATAGTTTGTACATCTCCACGGGTGTCGTACCCATGAAGTGTTGGAGAGCTCGTGGTCCCTCTGGATTGAATTCCGACAGGTGGAGGGGGCGATGTTTGCAGGGCAGAAGACACCGAATCAGCATAACCTGCGTCACTACGACCAGATTGATCTCCCTCTCTTGGAGGTCTCGAATCCGGCCCTGCAATAGGGGTACGTCCTTGGATGGCCCCCATTTAAGCCCTTTGTTGACCCATGACGTCAGCCGTTGTGGAGGGCCCGAGCGAAAGACGGGCGGCGGCCTCTGCCTGCTGCCCCTGGGAGCGGTTATATAGAACCACTCCTGTTGCCACAAACCGAGCTCCTCCTGAAAAGAGCCCTCGGGCCATGGAGCATCGGCCCTCTGGCTTATAACCACCCCGCCGCACTCTGCCTGACGCCCCTCAATCATCTTCGGCTCCACATTGAAGGTTTTGAGCCACAAACCGAAGTGAGGGGTAGTGCGGAGGAAGGCTTCGCAGACGACAATAAATGATGAGATATGGAGGATGGACTCCGGAGCCAGGTCATGGAATTCCAACCCATAGTGAAACATGAGCCCCCTCACGAAGGGATCCATCGGGAAGCCTAAACCCCGACGGAGGTGAGACACGAACACGATGCTCTCGCCTGGCTCGGGAGTAGGAATGACTTGCCCTTGGGTAGGCAACCTATGCGAAATCTCGTAGGTTAAGTACCTGGCTTCTCTCAGCTTTAGCACGTCCTCTTCCGTGACGGAGGAGGGCATCAACCGGCCCTGTAGGTCGGAGCCGGACATTGTCGAAGGTCCGAAGCGCTCGAATCTGGAGCCCTGAGTGTTGGAACTCGGGGCGAGGGGCGGATTCGATTGAGGATTGAAGAAAAGGAATGAGCCTTGGTCTCATTATAAAGAGGGAGAATACCAAGAGCCGTCCCCGTGACCGTTTGGAACTCGCCTTCGATGGAGGGGGCGTGGCAACGGGCGCGGTTGGGTTACCCACGTCCGTATTGATGAGGATCCCGGAATAAGGGGAACACGATCTCTGCTTCGACAAGACGTGCCAAGGAAACCGCTTCGCTAAACGCGCTGAGGTGGTATAATAAAAACGATTCGAGTAAAGGCTTGGTTGTGGTGTGACGTCACGCCACAAAATACGTCAGCAGATTGAACTTGTGTAAATATTATTCTCTCTACGGTGGTATGTGGAATTTATTTTTACAGAGCCGGACACTATCCTGGTGTCCACAATCTTCTATGAATTATTCGGAGGAGGAACCCGCCTTGCAATGCCGAAGACAATATGCGCGCCGGACTCGTCGTCATTGAAGCCTGGTTTAGGGGCTACTGAGAGAGTCCTGGACTGGGGGGTGTCCGGATAGACGAACTATCATCATCGGCCGGACTCCAAGACTATGAAGATACAAGATTGAAGACTTCGTCCCATGTCCGGATGGAACTTTCCTTGGCGTGGAAGGCAAGCTTGGCAATACGGATATGTAGATCTCCTACCATTGTAACCGACTCTGTGTAACCCTAGGGTTTTAGTCCGTAGGACACAACAATAACAACCATCATACCATAGGCTAGCTTCTAGGGTTTAGCCTCCTTGATCTCGTGGTAGATCCACTCTTGTACTACCCATATCATCAATATCAATCAAGCAGGAGTAGGGTTTTACCTCCATCGAGAGGGCCCGAACCTGGGTAAAAACATCATGTCCCTTGTCTCCTGTTACCTTCCGCCTAGATGCACAGTTCGGGACCCCCTACCCGAGATCCGCCGGTTTTGACACCGACACCCTTCTTTACAATTCTGCAATACATCTTTAAATTCAGCATCATGCACATGTTGATCTTTGATGGTTTCCAAACCAAATATTGTAAAGTCAAGTTGTGAAAGCATAATATAACGACGAGCAATGCATCAGCAATAACATTTTCTTTACCCTTCTTGTGTTTAATGACATAGGGAAAGTCTCAATTAATTCAACCCATTTAGCATGTCTACGGTTCAGTTTTGCTTGACTTTTAATGTGTTTCAAAGATTGATGATCAGAATGTATAACAAATTCTTTGGGCAATAAATAATGTTTCCATGTTTCTAAAGTGTGAACCAGAGCATATAATTCTTTATCATAAGTAGAATAGTTCAGACTGGGCCCACTCAATTTTTCGAAAAAGTATACAACAGGTTTGCCATCTTGTAATAACACACCTCCTAATCCAATTCCACTAGCATCACATTCAAGCTCAAAAGTCTTATTAAAATCAGGAAGTTGGAGTAAAGGAGCATGTGTCAACTTATCTTTCAATATCGTGTAGGCTTCTTCCTGTGCGGTACCCCAAACAAAAGGCACATCTATCTTTGTAAGTTCATTGAGAGGTGCAGCAATGGTGCTGAAATATCTTACAAAACGCCTATAAATCCAGCGAGGCCAAGAAAACTCCTCACTTGTGTGACTGTTTTGGGCTGCGGCCAACTCTCAATAGCTTCAATTTTGGATTAGTCAACTTCAATTCCCTGTGGAGTAAGAACATAGCCAAGAAAAGATACTTGGTCGGTGCAAAATGTGCACTTCCCAAGGTTACCAAACAAACGTGCATCACGTAGAGCAATAAAAAAAGCACGTAAATGTTCCAAATGTTCCTCCAAAGATCTGCTATAAATCAGTATATCATCAAAATAGACTACCACAAATCATGCAATGAAAGCATGTAAAACTTTGTTCATTAATCTCATGAAAGTACTAGGTGCATTAGTTAGCCCAAAAGGCATTACTAACCACTCATATGATCCAAACTTAGTTTTAAATGTTGTTTTCCGTTCATCCCCCAATTTCATACGAATTTGATGGTATCCACTACGTAAATCAACTTTGGATAATATTGTAGAGCCACTCAATTCATCAAGCATATCATCTAGCCTAGGAATAGGATGACGATAGTGAATAGTAATATTATTAAAGCCTCTACAATCAACACACATACGCGATGTACCATCCTTTTTTGGCAATAGAATAATAGGAACAGCACAAGGACTAAGGGATTCGCGTATATAACCTTTGTCGAGAAGCTCCTGTACTTGACGCATAATCTCCTTTGTCTCCTCTGGATTGGTACGGTATGGCGCACGGTTTGGCAGTGAAGCACCGGGAATTAAGTCAATCTGATGCTCAATCCCTCGATTAGGCAGTAATCCCAGTGGCACGTCTTGTGGAAAGACGTCAGGGAACTCCTGCAAAATGTTAGTGACAGCAGGAGCCAACGAGGAAGGCATGTCCTCGAATGAAAATAATGCCTCTTTGCACACAAAAGCATAGCAAACAGATTTACTGAAATCTAACTCATCAATATCAGATTTGGTGGCAAATGAACATGCACTTTTCAATTTAATTTTAGAAGCAACACTAGATTGTTTATTATTAGGCTTCATTTGTTGCTCAAATTCTTTTGCCATAATCTGATTTTCACTCTTATTCTTCTCCTGTTTTGCTTTATTAGCTCTGTTAATATCATCTTTCAAAATGGAATCAGGAGTCATAGGAAGCAAAGTATTATTTTTATCCTTATGAACAAGAGTATACTGATTGTTTCTACCATGGTGTACAGAATTTTTATCAAATTGCCATGGTCGACCAAGTAATAAGGAACATGCTTGCATGGGTACCACATGACAATCAACATAATCAACATGTGTAGAGATACTACAATGCACACGAACAGTACGTGTTACCATAACCTTGCCACTGTTGTTGAACAATTGGATGTAGTAAGGATGTGGACGTGGTCTTGTGGTGAGAGATAGCTTCTCCACCATCTCCATGCTAGCCAAGTTGTTGCAGCTCCCTCCATCTATGATGACGCACACATAATGTTCCTTCACTACTCCCTTTGTATGGAACAAATTATATTTTGCTCAGCTTGTGTGACCTGCACACTCAAAACATGTTGAGCAACTAAACATTCATACCTGTCACCGTCTTCAGGAGCCATGTATTGCGTCTCATGATCAGAATCATCTCCACCGTGTTCTTCACATGTAATAAGAGCCAGAGTCTCCTCATCATAGTCACTAGCGGATTCATACCCACCATCCTCAGTAGCAATCATCACAGCCTGAGATTTACATTCTCGCGCATAATGTCCTCTTCCCTTACAACGAAGACAAATAATATCTTGTGTGCCCTGTTGATGCCATGGAAGAAGAAGAGCTCTGGCAGGCCCGACCAGTGTGCTCTTGGCAGATAGTGGTGGTTGTGCCTGCTTTCTTGTATCACGGCTGGAGGTGGCAGCTGAGGGAGGTGCTGGTGCAGTGGAAGTAGAGGATGCACACGGTGTCCATGATGAAGGTTGACCTGCAGAAAAGTTAGTTCGCGCCAATGCTTGTCGATCCTGCACTTCACGTTCAGCTTTGCAAGCAAGATGGAATAAATGAGTGATATTAGTATACTCCTTATACTCTAGAATGGTCTGAATCTCCCTATTTAATCCACCCATAAAACGTGCAAGCATAGCTTCATTCTCCTCAACAATACCACATCTAATCATGCCAGTTTGAAATTCCTGATAATATTCTTCTACAGAATTTTTTCCTTGTCTTAAACGCTGCAATTTTTGAAGCAATTCACGTTGATAAATATAGTGGAACCCAACGAGTATGCATAGCAGTTTTCAAAGCAACCCAAGTAGCTGGAATAGGATATAATCTACAATGTTCAGACCACCATACACATGCAAAACTAGTGAAAGCACAAACAACAACAGCAACCCGTCTCTCCTCGAGATATTGTAAACATGTAAAACGTTGTTCAGTTTCTAACTCCCAAGTAAGATATATATCAGGAACATATTTACCCTCAAATGGTGGAATATTCAATTTCAGTTTAGGAACATGGTCGTCATCTCATACCTGAGGTGGTGGTGCAGGCCTACCATTGTGATTATATACCTGAGGTCGACCTGCTGGTGGTGGTGCTGGTGGCTGCATGTAGTTCTGATTTTGATCAACCTCATTGTCGGTGTCAAAACCGGCGGATCTCGGGTAGGGGGTCCCGAACTGTGCGTCTAGGCGAATGGTAACAGTAGACAAGGGACACGATGTTTTTTACCCAGGTTCGGGCCCTCTCGATGGAGGTAAAACCCTACTCCTGCTTGATTGATATTGATGATATGGGTAGTACAAGAGTAGATCTACCACGAGATCAAGGAGGCTAAACCCTAGAAGCTAGCCTACGGTATGATTGTATGTTGTGTATGTTGTCCTACGGACTAAAGCCCTCCGGTTTATATAGATACCGGAGAGGGCTAGGGTTACATAGAGTTGGTTACAATGGTAGGAGATCTACGTATCCGTATCGCCAAGCTTGCCTTCCACGCCAAGTAAAGTACCTTCCGGACACGAGCCGGAGTCTTCAATCTTGTATCTTCGTAGTCTTGGAGTCCGGCGGATATTGATAGTCCGGCTATCCGGACACCCCCTAGTCTAGGACTCCCTCAGTAGCCCCTGAACCAGTCTTCAATGACGATAAGTCCGGCGTGCATAATGTTCGGCATTGCAAGGCGGGTTCCTCCCTTGAATAATCCAGAGAAGATAATGAACACCAGGATAGTGTCCGGCTCTGCAAAATAAATTCCACATTCCACCGTAGAGAGAATAAAACGTACACTTAGTTCAATCTGCTGACGTATTATGCGGCATGACATCACACCGCCACCAGGCCTTTATTCGAATTGTTACACCACCTCAGCATGTTTAGCGAAGCGATTTCCTTGGCACGTCTTGTCGAAGCAGAGATCGTGTTCCCCTTATTCCGGGATTCTCATCAATACGTGCATGGGTAACCCAACCGCTCCCGTCGCCACGCCTCCTCTATCGAAGGGGAATCCCAAACGGTCACGGAGACGGCCCTTGGTATTTTTTCCCCTTTATAAGAGGACCAAGGCTCGCCATTGTTCTTCAATCTCGCATCGAATCTCTTCCGCGCTCCCGGTTCCAACACCCAGAGCCTTAGATTCGAGCGCTTCGGATCCTTAATCATGTCCGGCTCCGACCTCCAGGGCCGGTGGATGCCCTCCTCCGTCACGGAGGAAGACATATTGAAGCTGCGTGAGGCCAAGTACCTGGCCTACGAGGTTTCGCACAGGTTGCCTGCCCAAGGGCAGGCTGTGCCAGCCCTCGAGCCCGGTGAATACGTCGTTTTCGTATCCCACCTCCGTCGGGGTTTAGGCTTCCCGACGGATCCCTTCGTGAGAGGGCTCCTGTTCTACTACGGGCTGGACTTTCACGACTTGGCTCCGGAGTCCATCCTCCATATCTCCGCATTCAATATCGTCTGCGAGGCCTTCCTCCGCGTCATTCCCCACTTCGGCTTGTGGCTGAAGACCTTCAAGGTGGAGCCGAAGATGATCGGGGGGCGTCAAGCGGAGTGCGGCGGGGTGACCATAAGCAAAAAGGTCGATGCCCCGTGGCTCGAGGGTTCCTTCCAAGAGGAACTTGGATTGTGGCAGCAGGAGTGGTTCTATATCACCGCTCCAAGGGGCAGCAAGCAAAAGCTGCCGCCCTCATTCCGCCCGGGACCTCCACGCCAACTGATGTCGTGGGTCAACCAAGGGCTCAATTGGGGGCCGTCCGAAGACGTGCCTTCACTGCAGGGCCGGATTCGAGATCTCCAAGCGAGGGAGATCGACCTGATCAAGGTGATGCAGGTCATGCTAATCAGGCATCTTCTGCCCTGCAAACGCCGTCCTCTCCGTCTATGGGAATTCAACCCGGAGGGACCTCGGATTCTCCAACACTTCATGGGTGCGACACCCGTGGAGATGTACAAGTTGTTCTTCGGACCGCGGATGGCGTGTCCGGATTTAGCCGAGGATGCAGGTCTAAGCCGCGATCGCCCGGATACTCAGGTAAGTAGCTCAAAGTCCGGACATTCTGTTTATGTGCCTTTCTGGAGTTCGCCTTCTGACCCTTTGTTCTTTACAGGAATGGGTGGCGCGATCAAGGCTGATAAGGTGTCCGGCCCCCCTCCCAGAGACCGCACAGGAGCCCGTGCTGGTCAGAATGTTGGAGGTTGCGCCCACAGAAGGGGGCGACGGGGAAAATAGAGGAGCTAATATTTCGCCCAAAGGGGCGACCGAAGAAGGAGGAAGCAAGAACTCCTCCCTTCAGGGGGAGAAGAGGACCGCCTCCGAAGATCCGGAGGCCAAAGCCCCTAAGCGTGGGAAGAGATCTTCCCCGGGGGGTCCGGCGCCCGGAAAGAATCCGGACGCACAATCATCATCAAAGGATCGGCTCTCTAGCGAGCCGTGAGTATGAAAGAGAGAGTTGATTAGTAAGGAAATACCTTCATTTGTGCTTCTGTAGATAACCAAAATATTTATATTGCAGTTCGAATCTGCAGCCTTCCCAGATGAGTTCATCTCGGGGGACCTTCTTCCGGAGATGATGGAGAGCGATACGCCTCCACCCGCAGCGCCGCCAGATGAGGCAGGCGAACCCGAAGTGTCATCACGGAGGGTATCCCCGAGTCCAGAGGGGCCAGAGAGTTCGGCGCCTACTAGTGTCCGACTGGGAGAACTGAAGAATTTGCTCGAGAGGGCGTCTATTTCAGAAGATCACCGTGCATTAATGCGTATGGTGGTTGGAAGGATTTCGTGCGCTGAGAGCGGATTGCGTAATGCCGCCATGAGTTTGCTGGCGGGATTTGAGGTATGTGAGAATAACACACCCCTTTGTCTTTTAACAGTTTTGCATATAAAAAATGTGCCCTGTATAGATAGTAGCCCCTGAGACTCGGTAGGTTGTCGGAAACGATAGCGTACCGAGGATCAAAATCTAAAGAAATTAATTCCGTCGTTCCTATGCAGGTGGCGGATAGTCCAGGGGCTAGCCGGACTAGTGAGTTTGCCGAGTGAAATCGGAAATTGGACTTGGCAGATGCGAACATCGCACTTGTCAACAGGCGACTTGACGAGTCGCAAGGTAAAAGAGTTCTCCGCAGTCGCTTTATTAGGGGGGTCAAAGCCCTCCTCTGATAAATTATATGCTGTTTATACAGACGGTGCTGCTGCTGTGGAGGGCCTTCGGGCCGAACTTGCTCGAGCGAAGGAGCAAGCCCGAAGGAGTGAAGCGGCCGCCTCGAGGGCGGCCGAGGAGTTGAAAGCCGAAAAGGCTGTGCACTGCCTAAGCAGGGCCGAGGTGGCCGAATTGGCCATGAAAGTAAAGGATGCTGCCGACCGCAATGAGGCTCTTGAAAAGGAGCGCTTATCGGAGCGGGAAGACTTGAAGAAGGCCACCGCCGAAGCCAAGGATGCCCGCTCTGCAATGCGGGCTATGAAGGAGGAGCTGCGCCAGGCCGGAGAGATCGTGGCTGGCAAGCCTTTTCTGCTGCGTCACCGATTTATGGATGGAAAGCATGCTCAATTTGAGCGGCTGTGGAGTCCGGAGGATCCGTATATGGACTTAGCTGCAAGTGCGGCCAATGCCGTTAAGCACTTCCGGAGCCAGAAGGATCACAAGACGGAAGAGCTATATTGGTCTCAATTCCACAGTCCGGATCACCCACTTCCATTGACAGACCGGTTGGCCGAATGGGCCGAGCTAAATAGATTGTCCGGACTTGCCATGACTGACATCGTGGCCCATGTCTGGCCAGAGAGGTCCAAGGCGACGAGCTACTTTGGTTTATTACAGCAATTCCTTGGAGCGGTGCCGCATATAAAGGAGATGAAGCGGTCGGCCTGTATAGAGGGCACGCGGATGGCTCTTGCCCGTGTAAAGGCGTATTGTCCCGAGATGGACGCCACCACTGTTGCTGCCCAGGGTTCGGATGAAAACCGGCTCCCTGCCGAGCACTATTTCGGGGAAGTTATGCGTGGCGCTCATGTAATAGAGTCGCAGTGCTCGAAAAATGTAACATTCAAATGAACGCATTAGCTTATAAATCGATGATTATGTTATAACTGCTTTTTATACTTGTGCGTCCAAGTAGTAAAACTTCTCCTTTTCGGCCGTTTACGTATACTTGTGTATAACCTGAAAGATGCAGTCTTCGGCTTCAGCCCCCATGCACAAGGTGCTGGGGTGTTCGCAAAAATAGCGCGCTTTCACACTTAATACGACGTCTCGGTCCTATTATAAGGAGGTGGTAGCGTAGCGAACGAGGCAATCCAGACTATAATGCTTTATCACTTTCACTTAGCCAGTGGAGCTCGAGGGTGGGGCTACGATATAGCCCCTGGTGGCATCGCCCTTCTCCGAAGTCAGAGCGCGTGTGCCTGACCGGGAAACGGCCCTTCGTCAAAGCGGGGAATTCTAAACATTCCGATGGTCGATCGAGGGCTGACCAGTCTCTCACTGCATCATGACAGTCAGTTTTCGGCTTTCTCTACTGAGGTGCTCGCCCAGCCGAACTGGGGCACAATCGCAGTAGTTCTCCTGGTGCCGCATTAGCCGATGATACGGAACGTAAGGCAGCAAAACACAGGAGCCGGGCAAACCCAACATTTGACCAAAGACATGATTCGGAGCTGATGCATATAATGCCTAACTCGAGACGCCGAACACTCCCTAAGGTGTTCGGTCTTTATAATAATGGGCATAACGATGCCCTAAGCCCCTAGTGTCCAGGTACGGGCATGGTCTTCTGACGCGGCCGATGCCAAAGCGTCAGGCTCCGCTTTGGCTATAGGAAGAAACCAAGGGAGAATAACAACGAAAGACAGTGAAAAAGGTCTACGCAGGGTCTTAATCTGAAAAGAATCCTCACAACGGGTCCCTACTGCACGTCTGCGCCTGTGTCTCCGTTGCGCCGTTATCCTGGACGGGTATGCACGTTGTTCATCTGTAAAAAGGGAGGAACGTTAGTTTTAAAAACAAATTGTGCGAAAAATATTAGAAATATAAATAATTAAAGCGGGGTTTGTATAAACCCGCGGTGATTTGTGCGCGCAGCCCCCTGTAAAGGGGTATGCGGCTAGGGAGCCCCTAGCCCACTGACGCCGGATTCGTCTATCCAAGTTCGGGGTCTTTAAGTGACCCTCTCACTAAAATTACGCCACGTGGTCCGGGCATCTTGAGTGTAAGAGATGCATAATGCGGTATGGCGTTGAAGCGGACAAAAGCCTGTCGTCCCAAGAGTGCTTGATATTCACTTTCAAACGGGACGATATGAAAAATTAATTTTTTGCGTCGAGAATTGTTCGGCGATCCGAACACGACTTCTAGTAATATGGAGCCTGTGCACTTGGCGTAATGGCCTGGCGTCACTCCTTTGAAGGAAGTGCGGCTGTGTCGAATTTTGGTAGGGTCTATCCCCATCCTACGGATTGTGTTTGAATATAGCAGGTTTAAGTCACTGCCTCCGTCCATTAGGACGTTAGTAAATTGCAATCCATCTATTATGGGATTCAATATCAGGGGAGTCCATCCCGCATTTCGAACGCTTCTGGAATAGTCCAGGTGGTCGAAAGTGATTGGTTTTGATATCCAATCTCTACGGTCTGCTGGGTTGGACCGTGCGAAGCTCTTTTTAGAAAGTGCCGCACTATTTTTCCGTATTATCACATGAAGTGAGTTTACTGTTTTGACCCCTTGTGGGAAAGTCTTTTGTTTTCCGGTGCTCTGCTGGTGGGGTTTATCTTCTTCGCTTGACACGTCGAGCCCCTCGTGTTCGGCATTTAGTCGGCCGGACTTTTTAAAAACCCAACAATCCCTGTGGGTGTGATTTGCAGGCCTTCCGGGGGTACTGTGGATTTGACATATCCGACCCAAAATTTTGTTTAAGTTGGACAATTCGTCATTGTCATCCTTAAGAGGCTGTGTTTTATTATTGGGCCACGAGCTTTTGAATCCGGCGTTGACTGCCGCGCTCTTTGGGCTTTTCTCTTTATTCCGGCGCTGCTCTTTTCTGCGCCGCGATTTTCCGTTTCCATCTCTTATCTCTGATGTACTTGGGTCGCTGGTGCTGCATCGTGCTAACCAGCTATCCTCGCCCGCACAAAAGCGGGTCATGAGGCTTGTCAGTGCGGACATTGTCCTCGGTTTCTCTTGACCGAGGTGCCTGGCTAGCCATTCGTCTCGGACATTGTGCTTGAAAGTTGCTAAGGCTTCGGCGTCCGGACAGTCGACTATTTGGTTCTTTTTTGTGAGGAACCTGTTCCAGAATTTCCGCGCTGACTCTCCGGGCTGTTGAGTTATATGAATTAGGTCATCTGCATCCGGAGGGCGGACATAAGTCCCTTGAAAATTTGCTCTAAACGCATCCTCGAGCTCTTCCCAACTTCCAACAGTATTTTCTGGGAGGCTTTTAAGCCAATGACGGGCTGGCCCTTTGAGCTTGAGGGGTAGGTATTTTATGGCGTGGAGATCATCTCCTCTGGCCATATGTATATGTAGTATATAATCTTCTATCCAGACTCCAGGGTCTGTTGTTCCATCGTAGGCTTCTATGTTTATGGGTTTAAATCCTGCTGGGAATTCATGGTCCAGCACCTCGTCAGTGAAACATAGTGGGTGTGCGGCGCCCCTGTATTTGTGTGTGCCACTATCATTGGACACTTGACGTGTTGTCTTGCTTCCTGGGGCCTTCTCCTTTGGCCCGTAGATGGATCTGGCTGGGCCATCTATCCTTCCAGGTTCGTTGGTTGGTTTATGTGGGGCGCCACTGTCAGAATTTGGCCTATCATCTGGCCGTCTATCCAGCCAGGCAGCCTCTTTATTTTTGGACGGTGGGGGCTCTATGGCCTCCTCATCGAATTCTGGTAGCAGCTTGCGCTTCGGGTAGCTCTTTGATTGGTGGCCATTGCCGTACTTATCTGCGGTTTTGAGCATTTTGCTCCATCTCATTCTGAGTGTATCTTCCGCTGTTTTGAGCCTCCGTTTTTCCTTCTTCAGGCTTTTTGCTGTGGCGATAAGCCTACGCTTGAAGCGCTCTTGTTCGATGGGATCCTCGGGTACGACGAATTCGTCATCGTTGAGGCTTACTTCGTCTTCGGAGGGAGGTATATAATTATGATCCTCAACCTCTTCATCTGCCGCCCTCTCATGAGGGCTTGCTTCTGCATCCTCCTGCACTGAATCTTGCTGGAGGGGATTGTCTTTGGCATTCTCTGGAGTATTATTGTCTCCTGTGCCGGAATCTCCGTTTTTGCTGTGGCGAGATTTAGAGCGGCGCCGCTGACGCTGGCGCTTGGGCTGTTTCTTTAAGGAATCTGCCTCCGCTGTTCCTTCGCCGTCCCCATCTTTTGGGGTATCCACCATGTATACGTCATATGACGAGGTGGCCTTCCAGTGCCCTGTGGGCGCTGGTTCGTCTCCGTCATCATCGTCCATAGCGTCGATGTCTTCGGAGTCGTAGTCTAGCATGTCGGTTAGATCGTCGACAGTGGCTACAAAGTGGGTGGTGGGTGGGCTCTGAATTTCTTCGTCGTCCGCATCCCAACCATCCTGGCCATAATCTGGCCAGGACTCTCCTGATAATGAGAGATGCTTTAGTGAATTTAAGATATCGCCAAAAGGCGAGCATTGGAAGATGTCCGCGGCGGCGAATTCCATAACCGGCGCCCAATCTGGATCGATTAGTAGGGGCGCGGGAGGTTCGGAGTCCGGCGAGGAGTCCGGCACCTCGGAATCACGAGTTCTGCAGGGGACAGGATTAGTGTTCGGCTCCATCGCCGTGGATGTTGAAGCCCCCAGGGCGGCGTCTATCCACCGGCCCTCGATCTGGGCGACCGGCTCCGGGCTAATAGCCGAAGCGGATCCATGTGCGGCCACCAAGGCACTGTTCGGCGGCAGAGCTAGATCATGCCCATCGTCACAGTGCGGCGCGCTTGGCTGTGGCTCGAGTCCATCGAGGATCAAGTCTCCTCAGACATCGGCCGTGAAGTTTAAGCTTCCAAATCTGACCTGACGGCCAGGGGCGTAGCTTTCGATCTGCTCCAGATGGCCAAGTGAATTGGCCCGCAGGGCGAAGCCGCCGAATACGAAGATCTGTCCGAGGAGAAAAGTCTCACCATGGTCAGCGTTGCAGGTTGAAGATGCCATCAAGCCTATCGGTGACGACACAGAGGAACTCTCAATGAAAGCACCAATGTCGGTGTCAAAACCGGCGGATCTCGGGTAGGGGGTCCCGAACTGTGCGTCTAGGCGGATGGTAACAGGAGACAAGGGACACGATGTTTTTTACCCAGGTTCGGGCCCTCTCGATGGAGGTAAAACCCTACTCCTGCTTGATTGATATTGATGATATGGGTAGTACAAGAGTAGATCTACCACGAGATCAAGGAGGCTAAACCCTAGAAGCTAGCCTATGGTATGATTGTATGTTGTGTATGTTGTCCTACGGACTAAAGCCCTCCGGTTTATATAGATACCGGAGAGGGCTAGGGTTACACAGAGTCGGTTACAATGGTAGGAGATCTACGTATCCGTATCGCCAAGCTTGCCTTCCACGCCAAGTAAAGTACCTTCCGGACACGAGCCGGAGTCTTCAATCTTGTATCTTCGTAGTCTTGGAGTCCGGCGGATATTGATAGTCCGGCTATCCGGACACCCCCTAGTCCAGGACTCCCTCACTCATCCTCATAATCGCCTGCATGATCATCATCCTCCTGGGTACCAGCAGCAGCAGTAGCAGGAGCCATAGAAGCATCAACAATAGGTACAGCAGCACCAGAATTTTTACCAAGCTCTATTGAAACGCGTTGTGCTCGTCCCACATGATTTGGGCGCCATTGTAGTTGTTGTTGTTGTAGAGGTGCGATAGGTGCAGCCGGCGGTGGTTGTGGAAGACGCGTGAGAAATTCATTAAACTTGTTATCGAGCTTTGTTTTGAGCGTCTTCTCAATGCCATCTATCTTCTCCATGGCCTCTTCAAATCTGTTTAGCACATCTTGCACCTGTCCACTCATCATTTGCTGAAATTTATCATGTAGCTGTTTGTTCATCATGTTCTCCCGATCAGTCTCATCGGCTTGTGATCCTGCCATGGTTAGCAGCAATAGAAACACAAAATAACATGATCCTACAGACTACTAGGAAATGGTGGTGAGAATGGTGTGTCACAAATCCTTCAAGATAAACTCAAATTCTTACCAGTTCTTACCCAGCAGTAGGTGGTGATCGGGAACTGTTGTAGTCAAAACTCTCAAAGTTTGGATAGAGCGATTGCCAGGGAGAGTCAAATGCATGACGTAGATGTATGTGGAGCTAGGAATGCTTATAATATGGTAGCAAAAAGGGTCAGCAATAATCAATTCAGAGATGCAAAATTGAATAAATGCTCAACGACGGTACTGTGTTGGTCCTAGGCTAGACCGTGCTAGAGACGCGAGCCTAAAACACTAAGAAAATCACGGCGCGACACGTAATCAAGGGAGGAGCACACTCTGAATTTTTTTCATGTTTTTTGCACTTTTTTCCTCTTTTTTTTTGCTCTGCAACAATTTTTTTTTCCAAAAATGTCTACAAATGGTCTAAAACTGCCTAGCTAGAATTTTCCAGACTTAGTTTTTTTTGAAACTGGAACTATGTTTCTTGTATGGGTGGCACTGATGTTGGGAAGTCTGACTTGGTCATGACTTGGAGTATGGCGTGATCTAGAAATCGAAAACAAACCAACAAATACTGGACTCGGACTAGGATTGGTGGCGGAGATGAATCTAGTGGAACCTCGGACTTGTGGCGGATATATGTAGGGCGATGGAACACGGAATGGTGGCGAATCTCTGATGGAGATGGACTCGGATTATCGTGATGGCGGTGAATATGCGGTATATGGCAGCGGTGATGACGATGGTGGTATATGGCAGCGGTGATGACGATGGTGATATATGGCAGCGGTGAAGACGATGGTGGTATATGGAAGCGGTGACGATGATGGTGGTATATGGCAGCGGTGATGATGATGATACGGCGGTGGCGTGACAACTTGTGAACAGAACTCGATACTCTAAAGGACTAGACACTAAGACCAGCAACTCGACACGACGATGCAACCGTAAATTCAACAAAGCAAAAGACTGAATAGAATATGCAATGGCTCAGACTGGTTCGGATAGGATGAACTAACCCTAATTTTTTGTGGCTTTTTCGTGGACTGTAGGTATGATAATAGACTCGATCTAAACTACGAAAAACTGTAAAATCTCACCGAGCAACCTGAAAATCTGATACCACTTGATAGAGTCAAACGTGTCCCATCTTTCGACGAGATGGTGGCTATCATTTTCTGTGGGAGTCGACCTTGACGATCCGACTATGAACGTGCGAGACGTCGCGCCTTAGCAATCGCTAAACCAACTTCCGAGGGGTTATTGACCACGCCGGAGCATGATCAACCTGACCATGAGGGTTTGTTTTCCTGCGAGCAAACGAAGAACAAGCAATAATCTGAGATTGCAATCTGGATATTGCAAATATAAGAGGAAAGATTTATTAATGAAGGTGGGGTTCTGAGACGCCTTTGTCTGGTCGTTGAACACAAACGAAGTACGCGAAGTTGTAGTTATGGCGAACTTTTAATCTAAACAAAACCCAAAGTCTACACAGTGCCCTAAGGGCTGTATATATGGAGGAAGAGGTGGGGGGGGGGGGGTATTTTGTGGCCCTTGGGGGAGGGGTCCGAAACCAATCCTATGTCTTGTTTCGCCCCCCCCCCCCCCACATACGGACTCTAAAAATAGCCTATACTTATGTATTTCGAAATTAGATGGTCCTGGCCCAATAATAAGGTGACGCGACACCTAGAATAACCTCTAGACGAAATTTATGAAGTGGCATCTTGTATATTTTGTCCAAGACTTCATGCACTCATTATGGTGGCTTCAAAGTCCTGAAATAATCACTTGTGACTCTATTCTTATTTCCCTTGCACTTGCCGTCATCTCCATGCTTGGTCTTGATCCAGTGTTCATCCCTCTTCTCCATGTCGGGCCCTTCATTTGTAAGCAAAACAAATGTATCCAATTTAGGCAGCATCATATTCTCATGAACATTAGAATCATTACCAAGAAACGAAAGTACCTGATAATTTAATTGGGATGCGCGAGCTCTAGTAATTGGTCCAGTATATGTAGCAGTAGGAGCTGTGGGTGTAACAATGTTATTGATGTCCTCATCAGAGAGGCGAGAGAGTGGCTCTGGGCGCGGCAACGGCAAGCGGTAGCGTCGACTGCGCACGGTGGTGCTGTGGGGGAAGAGCAGAGGTGTGGGGAGAGGCACTGGGGAAGCGGGAGAGGGTCGAGGGGGTGTGCTGGCCGTTTCCCAGGCGCGAGAACAGGGTGAGGGGGGAGCAGGAGGTGGAGCTCGGGCGCGCGCGCGTCGACACGCCTATGCCTATTGGCAGAGGTTGAGGACGGTGGGGAGTTAGGCTGGGCCTCAGCCGCAGTGCTGGGCCAGGTGGGCTGCAGGTAAGTCCAGGTAATCTTTTCCATCCATATATACACCCTGTGCGGTTTGTACTTGTTTCTCTGTGCATTAATGAAAAAGACAGGCTTGTCGGTACTTGTGCATGTGTCATGTCCATGCAAAGGAACAACTCCTTTAAAGTAAACAAGATTTCCCGACAAGACATCTTGCCTGTTTCTTCCACTGCTTGCCGCAAGGCTGTACTTGGCGGGCTAGGGCGTGGAAGAGAACTGGCCCTTACCCAACCCTCATTCCCAAATGTAGGTATGACCATCCTGTTCAAAGTGACTTTTGAATCGGAGGAATGGGAGCACAAATGTAGGAGGGTGACAAGGTTTCTCTACGCGCAAGTTTTTCTCACAGTGGTATATTATGAATGACAAAAGAAAGAACTTATCTACCTTATGCTGTCGGGGGTCGATATGCAAGCTTGTCTTCACTTCTCCACTATGGGATTGTATCCATGGCAGGGGCCCTACAGTTAGTACAGTGGTAAAAACAGCATCATACGACCCTTTCTAAATGATAATGGCAAAGCTAAGCTAGAAATAAACATGCATGCAAGTTTAGGCGCTAGCACTTCGTTTAATTATCTTTGCACAGGGTCTGCCCCTGGCTTTGTACAAAGGGTTACATGCACATCGGCAAGGCTTGTACAAAAGGTGAATGCCAGGAACTGAGCCCGACAACCGCGCCTTAGGAGTAGCAGTTGCGAAGATGCTCAATATTCCATGACTTTTGCACTTTAATGCCATCTTCGGTCTCCAGATGGACTGCGCCAGGTCTGGTGACTCGTACTACCCGGTAATGGCCTTCCCACTTCGGACTCAACTTGTTGGAACCCTTGGCGGATTGAACACGCCTAAGGACAAGGTCTCCTTCCTCAAGGCTCCGGGCGTGAATCATGCGGCTATGATAGCGGCGCAAGGCTTGCTGGTAGCATGCAGCACGCACAGTGGCCCAGAGGCGATCTTCCTCGCGGAGCACGGCATCGTCATGCCGGAGCTGCTCTTGTGCTACTTCATCATAGGCAAGTACTCGAGGTGACCCGTATATGAGTTCAGTGAGGAGCACTGCTTCTGCCCCATACACTAGGGAGAAGGGAGTCTGGTCGGTGGCTCGATTTGGTGTCGTCTGGAGGGACCAAAGAACCACCGGCAGCTCGTTGATCTAGCGCCTGCCGCACTTTTGCGGCCTGTGAAAAGTTCTTGTCTTAATCCCACGCATCACTTCAGCGTTCATCCTCTCAGCTTGCCTGTAACTCCGGGGATGAGCTACAGAAGCAAAGGAGACCTTGCTTCCAAGGTTCTGGACGTACTGCATGAAGGCGCATCTTGTGAATTGGGTGCCATTATCAGTGATTATCCTGGCGGGCACTCCAAATCTGCACATCAATCCTTTCAAGAACTTGATAGCTGACTGTGCGGTTACCTTCCTCACTAGCTCCACTTTCGGCCACTTTGTAAACTTGTCGATTGCAACATACAAGAATTCGAAGTCCCCGGTAGCACGGGGGAAGGGGCCCAGGATGTCGAGCCCCCAGACCGAAAATGGCCAGGATAAAGGGATCGTCTGGAGAGCTTGAGCTGGTTGATGAATGTTCTTGGAGTGGAACTGGCAGGCTTCACATCTAATGACTAGCTCAACCGCATCTTGGAGGGTCGTGGGCTAGTAGAAACCTTGTCGGAAAGCTTTCCCAACCAAGGCTCTTGATCCAATATGGGAGCCGCACATGCCCTTGTGTATCCTGCTAGTAGTTCCAGCCCCACTTCCCGGCAAATGCATTTTAATTTCACACCGTTTGGCCTCCTACTATACAGAGTGTCATCGACAAACTGGTACATACTGGACCATACGGCTACTCTTTCAGCCTCTTCTTGGTCTTTAGGAAGTTCTCTTGTTTGAAGGTAATGGACTATGTGTCGTACCCAAGTTGGAGCCTGAGGCTCTACAACAAGGACCAATGGCACCTCCTTATTCATGGGAGTGCTCACCTCGACCGTAAGAACTTGCAGTTGTTCCAAATATGCCCTATAGGCAATAATAAAATGGTTATTATTATATTTCCTTGTTCATGATAATTGTCTATTGTTCATGCTATAATTGTATTAACCGGAAACCGTAATACATGTGTGAATACATAGACCACAACAGTGAGCCTCTAGTTGACTAGCTCGTTGATCAATAGATGGTTGTGGTTTCTTGATCATGGACAATGGATGTCATTAATAACGGGATCACATCATTAGGAGAATGATGTGATGGACAAGACCCAATCCTAAGCATAGCACAAGATCATTTAGTTTGTTTGCTAGAGCTTTTCTAATGTCAAGTATCATTTCCTTAGACCATGATATTGTGCAACTCCCAGATGCCGCAGGAATGCTTTGGGTGTATCAAATGTCACAACGTAACTGGGTGACTATAAAGGTGCACTACAGGTATCTCTGAAAGTCTCTGTTGGGTTGGCACGAATCGAGACTGGGATTTGTCACTCCGTATGACGGATAGGTATCTCTGGGCCCACTCGGTAATGCATCATCATAATGAGCTCAATGTGACTAAGGTGTTAGCTATGGGATCATGTGTTACGGAACGAGTAAAGAGACTTGTCGGTAACGAGATTGAACAAGGCATGGGGATACCGATGATCGAATCTCGGGCAAGTAACATACCAATGGACAAAGGGAATTGCATACGGGATTGATTGAATCCCCGACATTGTGGTTCATCCTATGAGATCATCATGGAACATGTGGGAGCCAATATGGGTATCCATATCGCACTATTGGTTATTGGCTGGAGAGGTGTCTCGGTCATGTCTGCATGGTTCCCGAACCTGTAGTGTCTACACACTTAAGGTTCAGTGACGCTAGAGTTGTAATGGGAATTGTATGTGGTCACCGGAAGTTGTTCGGAGTCTCAGATGAGATCCCGGACGTCACTAGGAGTTCAAGAATGGTCCGTAGGTAAAGATTTATATATGGGAAGTCCTATTTTGACCACCAGAAAATGTTCGGGATTTTTCTGTGTTGTACCGGGAAGGTTCTAGAAGGTTCCGGAGTGGGGCCTGCTACCTCTTGAGCACTGCGTTGGTTTTCCCTTGAAGAGGAAGGGTGATGCAGCAAAGTAGCGTAAGTATTTCCCTCAGTTTTTGAGAACCAAGGTATCAATCCAATAGGAGGCTCCACAGAAGTCCATCGTACCTACACAAACAAACAAGAACCTCGCAACCGACGCGATAAAGGTGTTGTTAATCCCTTCATGGTAACTTGCGAAAGTGAGATCTGATAGAGATAATATGATAAGATAAATATTTTTGGTATTTTTATAATATAGATTGAAAAGTAAAGATGCAAATAAAAGTAGATTGGAAACTTATATGATAAAAGATAGACCCGGGGGCCATAGGTTTCACTAGTGGCTTCTCTCAAGATAGCATAAGTATTACGGTGGGTGAACAAATTACTGTCGAGCAGTTGATAGAATAGTGCATAGTTATGAGAATATCTAGGCATGATCATGTATATAGGAATCACGTCTGTGACAAGAAGATCAAAACGATTCTGCATCTACTACTATTACTCCACACGTCGACCGACTCCTGCCTGCATCTAGAGTTTTAAGTTCATAAGAACAAAGTAACGCATTAAGCAAGATGACATGATGTAGAGGGATAAACTCAAGCAATATGATATAAACCCCATCTTTTTATCCTCGATGGCAACAATACAATACGTGCCTTGCTGCCCCTACTATCACTGGGAAAGGACACCGCAAGATTGAACCCAAAGCTAAGCACTTCTCCCATTGCAAGAAAGATCAATCTAGTAGGCCAAACCAAACTGATGATTCGAAGAGACTTGCAAAGATAACCAATCATACATAAAAGAATTCAGAGGAGATTCAAATATTTCTCATAGGTAAAACCCACAATTCATAGGATCTCGACAAACACACCGCAAAAAGTGTTACACCGAATAGATCTCCAAGAAGATCGAGGAGAACTTTGTATTGAGATTCAAAGAGAGGGAAGAAGCCATCTAGCTAATAACTATGGACCCGAAGGTCTGTGATAAACTACTCACAACTCATCGGAGAGGCTATGGTGTTGATGTAGAAGCCCTCCGTGGTCGATTCCCCCTCCGGTGGAGCGCCGGCGAAGGCTCCAAGATGGGATCTCGTGGATACAGAAGGTTGCGGCAGTGGAAATAGTTTTTCGTGGTGCTCCTGGATGTTTTCAGGGTATGGAGGTATATATAGGCGAAGGAGATAGGTCAGGGGAGCCACAAGGGGCCCACGAGGGTGGGGGCACGCCCACCCCCCTAGGGCGCGCCCTCCTGCCTCGTGGCGCCTCAGCTACTTCTTGACGTCCACTCCAAGTCTCCTGGATTGCGTTTGTTCCAAAAAGATCGCTCCCGAAGGTTTCATTCCGTTTGGACTCCGTTTGATATTCCTTTTGTTCAAAACACTGAAATAGGAAAAAAAACAACAATTCAGGTTGGGCCTTCGATTAGTAGGTTAGTCCCAAAAATGATATAAAAGTGTAAAATAAAGCCCATAAACATCCAAAACGGGTAATATAATAGCATGGACAATAAAAAATTATAGATACGTTGGAGACGTATCAAGCATCCCCAAGCTTAATTCTTGCTCGTCCCCGAGTAGGTAAATGATAAAAACAGAATTTTTGATGTGGAATGCTACCTAGCATATTTCTCAATGTGATTTTCTTTATTGTGGCATGAATGTTCAAATCCAAATGATTCAAAATGAAAGTTCATATTGACATAAGAAATAGTAATACTTCAAGCATACTAACTAAGCAATCATGTCTTCTAAAAATACCATGGCTAAAGAAAGTTCATCCCTACAAAATCATATAGTTAGGCTATGTTTCATTTTCATCACACAAAATACTCCCATCATGCACAACCCCGGTTTCAGCCAAGCAAATCGTTCATCCTTTTTAACGCGCTTCAGCTTTTTCAACTCTCATGCAATACATGAGTGTGAGCCATGGATATAGCACTATGGGTGGAATAGAATATGATGATGGAGGTTGTGTGGAGAAGACAAAAAAAGAGAAAGTCTCACATTGACGAGGCTAATCAACGGGCTATGAAGATGCCCATCAATTGATGTCAACATGAGGAGTAGGGATTGCCATGCAACGGACGCACTAGAGCTATGTATGAAAGCTCAACAAAAGAAACTAAGTGGGTGTGCATCCAACTTGCTTGCTCACGAAGACCTAGGGCATTTTGAGGAAGCCCATCGTTGGAACATACAAGCCAAGTTCTATAATGAAAAATTCCCACTAGTATATGAAAGTGAGAACATAAGAGACTCTCTATATGAAGAACATTTTGCTACTTCGAAGCACAAGTGTGGAAAATGATAGTAACATTGTCCCCTTTTTTATTTTCTTTTTTTTATCGGCCTTTCTTTTTTTTGGCCTTTATTTTTTTTATTTTTTTATTGTCCTTTTTTGGCCTTTCTTTTTTTCTTTTTTTATAAGGGACAATGCTCTAATAGTGATGATCATCACACTTCTATTTATTTACAACTCAAAACTAGAACAAGATATGACTCTATATGAATGCCTCCGGCGGTGTACCGGGATGGGCAATGAATCAAGAGTGACATGTATAAAAAATTATGCAAGGTGGCTTTGCCACAAATACGATGTCAACTACATGATCATGCAAGGCAATATGACAATGATGATGCGTGTCATGATAAACGGAAGGGTGGAAAGTTGCATGGCAATATATCTCGGAATGGCTATGGAAATGCCATAATAGGTAGGTATGGTGGCTGTTTTGAGGAAGATATAAGGAGGTTTATGTGTGATAGAGCGTATCATATCACGGGGTTTGGATGCACCGGCGAAGTTTGCACCAACTCTCAAGGTGAGAAAGGGCAATGCATGGTGCCGAAGATGCTAGCAATGATGGAAGGGTAAGAGTGCGTATAATCCATGGACTCACATTAGTCATAAAGAACTCATATATTTATTGCAAAAGTTTTACTAGCCCTCGAAGTAAAGTACTACTATGCATGCTCCTGGGGGGGAGGTTGGTAGGAGTTAACCATCACGCGCCCTCGACCTCCACACATAAGGAAGACAATCAAAAGAGCACCCCATGCAATAAATTTGTTACACAACTTTTACCATACGTGCATGCTACGAGACTTGCCAACTTCAACACAAGTATTCCTCAATTTCATAATTACCCAACTAGCATTACTCTAATATTACCACCTTTATATCTCAAAACAATTACCAAGCATCAAATTGATCATAGCATCCAATTCACTTCCTGTGATAGTTTTTATTATACCCAACTTGGATGCCCATCATTCTAGGACCAATTTTATAACCATGGCAAATACCATGCTGTTCTAAAAGACTCTCAAAATAATATAAGTGAAGCATGAGAGATCAATAATTTCTAAAAAATTAAGCCACCGTCGTGCTCTAAAAAGTATAAGTGAAGCACATAGAGCAAAATTGTC
The DNA here is from genome assembly GCA_963921465.1 of Triticum timopheevii. Taxonomy (NCBI): domain Eukaryota; kingdom Viridiplantae; phylum Streptophyta; class Magnoliopsida; order Poales; family Poaceae; genus Triticum; species Triticum timopheevii. Next base: position 276,767,187 of record OY997266.1, on the reverse strand, counting down.
TAGCTCAAAAGATATAAGTGAAGCACATAGAGTATTCTAATAAATTCCAAATCATGTGTGTCTCTCCCAAAATGTGTGTACAGCAAGGATGATTGTGGTAAACTAAAAAGCAAAGACTCATATCATACACGACGCTCCAAGCAAAACACATATCATGTGGTGAATAACAATATAGTTCCAAGTAAAGTTACCGATAAACGAAGACGAAAGAGGGGATGCCTTCTGGGGCATCCCCAAGCTTAGGCTTTTGGTTGTCCTTGGATTATCTTGGGGTGCCATGGCCATCCCCAAGCTTAGGCTCTTGCCACTCCTTATTCCATAGTCCATCAAAGCTTTACCCAAAACTTGAAAACTTCACAACACAAAACTCAACAGGAAATCTCATAAGCTCCGTTAGTGCAAGAAAGAAAAAACCACCACATAAGGTACTGTAATGAACTCATTTTTTATTTATATTGGTGTTAAACCTACTGTATTCCAACTTCTCTATGGTTCATACCCCCCGATAGTAGCCATAGATGCATCAAAATAAGCAAACAACACACGAAAAACAGAATCTGTCAAAAACAGAACAGTCTATAGCAATCTGTAACTTTCGAATATTTCTGGAACTCTAAAAATCCTACCAAAATAGGAAGTACTAGGAAATTTGTCTACTGATCTACTTCAAAAATAATCAATTAAAAATAATGTTTCTGTGATTTATTAAAATTATTCTCGTGCGCCCAAAAGTTTTTGTGTTTCAGCAGAATCAAATTAACTATCACCCAAGATGATCCTATAGGTTCTACTTGGCACAAACACTAATTAAAATATAAAACCACATCTAAACAGAGGCTAGATGATTTATTTATTACTAAATAGGGAAAATCAAGGAACAAAAATAAAATTGGGTTGCCTCCCAACAAGCGCTATCGTTTAACGCCCCTAGCTAGGCATAAAAGCAAGAACAGATCTACGCATTGCTATCTTTGGTATTCAACTCTTCAATAGAGCATTTATAACCCTTAGGAGTTTCTTTCTTAATGATTAAACTCCTCGACAAGAAATCAAGAGATTCGTTTGTAGCAAAAGGTTCCTTAATGAAAGCGAGAAAATTGGGATGAACACTTATTGATTTGAGATCCGCATTTTCCTTACTGGAAGATTCACCCTTATTTTTAGGAACATACATAAGTTTGGTAGTTTTGGTAGGAGGAGTTGGAGTATTTTTCACGGATGAAAAGGCAGACCCTAAGTTGGTAATAATATCCTCAAGTTTACCGATTCTTGTAGAATCTAGATCTATTCTTTCGTTAACTACAGGTTCTTTCTCTTTAAAAAAATTCAAAGTAACTCCAACCCTAGATCCATATTGGGTAATTTGGCTGTGGATCTTTTTATCCAAATTTTCAATTGACTCAATAGTGGCAACTTTATTTTCAATAATTTCAAGCCTTTGCTTCACATGTTCCAAAGTTAAAATAGTTCCATTGACCAAAAGAGGTGGTGGGCCCTCCTAGAACGTGAACTCGAATCATCCAACGCTCCTCTTCTGGTAAAGTGGCGATGTAGGTCCTAGTGAAGTTTGGTATTCCAATGTTGAGGTATCTAGTAACTTCCTTCATGTGTCGTCCGAAAGGGGTGTCTTCATCCGGTTGTGTAAACTTGTTCCTTGCATCCGCCATCCTATAGAGTAGAAAAGAAGAGAGAAGTCAGAAATGAGAAGAGAGGAGTGACCTATGGTTTTAGCTTAGTGGTCGTGTCCTACAGTCAGCGTGTGCTCTGATACCATCTTGTAGCGACCAGACCTCAAACAGTATAGTCTCTGTGCATCAGTGTCATCCCTATATCGGTAATGCTAACATGCATAGTACTTGAGGATTTATAACAGAGTTTCAATCACACACTTATTACATAGAATGTCTCAAAAGAGAACTTATTACAATAATATGGCTTAAGGCCATCTAAAAATGATAACAGCAAAAGGCTTAGAAGATAAAGTGAGTCCATCAACTCCAACGGCATAGCTGAGTGAAAGAGAACGACCTATGGCACCTTACTAGTCGTCTGAAAAGTCTGCAACATGAAATGTTGCAGCCCAAAATGGGTCAGCACATGGAATATGCTGGCAATGTAACACATAGAGTAATGAACAGAATGAATGCTATCACTACATGCATATATGGCTGGTGTAAAGCTCTAAGGTTACGGGTTTTGCATAAAGCCAATTTTTCCCTACAACAAAGTAATAAATTTTATTTAACTATCATGGTGGTTGTTAAACATTGAGAAGGTTCCTCCAACTCAATCCCAAATAAGCATCATCATTAATCCAATCAAATTCATTTAGGTGATGAGATCAACATGATAATCCAAGAACCAGATACTCAAGATGTCCATAACCGGGGACACGGCTAAGCATGATTAGTTTGTACACTCTGCAGAGGTTTGCGCACTTTTCCCCACAAGACTCGAACACATCCATGGTCGGAGATTCGAGACACAGTCTCTCTAAAGCATTAACTCTCTACTATGGGTAGATAGTACCACCTACAACCCACTACATCTGCTAGTCTACCTCTTCAAGAGCTTCACACAACTTACTCAACTATGCCAGAGCCCATATTGGCTTGTGGCGTCACACGGAAGTTTCTAGCATGAATAATCTTATGATCCCTTTGAGCCTGGGAGGCGAAACATAGGATGATCACACAGGTACTCCGGGTTATCCTAGGACAACACTGGATTCTCCAGGTGCCCTGACAACCACTGGGTACTCCAGGGTGCCTTAAGCAATCCACCCATATGTGTATTTAAGTAGCCATTAATTAACAATAATCACATCTGTCATGGATACACTCACCCCAACCACGTCTACGAGCATAGCATAGCAATATAAGCATCACGTAAAAGTAACTCCCAAAGGTTTGGTAATAAACAGGGCAATAGGTTCTACCTCATCATCTACTTCCCAAAACCCACATGTTAATCAGATCCTAACCATGCAATGTTTGAGGGTTGATCTAATGCCATAAAATTGGGTAGTAAAGAGGTATGATCAAAGTGTTACTTGCCTTGCTGATGATCCGCAAAACCTAGAGATTCGTAGTAGCACGCTTCGCACTCCGGGTACTCTATCGCAAACAAACAAAGCACACAATAAGCACTCAACTAGAAGCACGAGTAAAACTCAAGTAAGAGATCTAACCAGAATGTTCAACTGAAGAACTCCGGTTTGCAAAAAGAACCAAATCAAACGGAGCAACGAAACTCAAACTGCGAAAGAAACAAGATCCGTTTACTAATCTGAACTAAAGTCAAATTTTACAGTATCAAAATCTTGTTCATGTTGTTTAAGTAGAAATATGGCTTCGAGACGAAGATCTAGGCACTTGAATCGCCTGATTCCGATAAACGAGCGAAAAGATAAACTAAAACGAAAATCAGGGCAGAAATCGCGATCGAAAATAATCGCGGAAAAACCTGGAAAAAGAAAACTCACAAACAGGATAACGAACGAACATTCGCTGTCTGCGACTAACGAATGAACATCGTTCATTAAAATGAACGTACGGACGAACATCCGCTATTTAACTAAACCGAGAAAACACCGATCTAAAAAAATAACCTAGGGTTTTCTAAAAAAACCGAACGGTTTTCTCACGAAAACCGGCGGCGGCAGCGGCTACCTCGTCTGCGGCGGGGTCGGTGGAGGCGGTGGCACTCCGACGGCGTGGCTCCGGCGGCGGCGGACGGGGTCTGCGGTGCGGGGTGACGGCCGGACGGGCGACGCGGCGCGACGGGAGGCGGCGTCGTCGGCGGCGGGGTGGCGCTAGGGTTAGGGTTTGCGGCGGCGGCGGCGACTTGGGCTGGGGCGGGGCCTCGGCCTCAGCTTATAAGGGCCGGCCGGGCTAGTGTCCAGGTCGGACACGGTTCGGTTAGGTCGGTTGACTTTTTTTTTAAATAATTTCGACGCGCAGAAAAACAAATATAAGAAATACTAAACGGACTCCAAAAATCCTGAAATAAATTTTCCCTGTCCTCTAAAAATATAGCGGACAAGGTGAACATTTTTTTGGGCCTCTAATGCAATTTTTAAAAATGCACTTTTTTCCTAATTCAAATAAAATAGCAATAAAACTCCGAATAAAATTCTTATTTGATTTTAATATTTTTCCTCCAATATTTCTTTATTTTGGAGAAGTCATTTTATCCCCTCTCTTTATTTTCATGTTGCAAATATTCTGAGAGAAAAAAAAATAAAACCAAATGATCCTCTTTTCAAAATTTGAGAAAACTCAAATATGAAAATAACGAAACCCCCAACTCTCTCCGTGGGTCCTTGAGTTGCTTAGAATTTCTAGGATCAACCAAAATGCAATAAAATATGATATGCAATGATGATGTAATGTATAACATTCCAAATTGGAAATTTGGGATGTTACAAACCTACCCCCTTAAGATGAGTCTCGCCCTCGAGGTTCGGGTTGGTTAGAAAATAGGTGCGGGTGGTCCTTCCGTAGGTCTTCCTCTCGTTCCCAGGTGGCTTCATCCTCGGTATGGTGGCTCCACTGAACTTTGCAGAACTTGATAACCTTGCTGCGTGTGACTCGGCTGGCAAACTTGAGAATCTTCACTGGTTTCTCCTCGTAGGTCAAATCGCTATCCAACTGAATCGCTTCCAGTGGCACTGTATCTCTCAGAGGAATATCGGCCATCTCTGCTTGGCACTTCTTCAACTGCGAGACATGAAACACATCGTGAACTCCTGACAATCCTTCTGGCAATTCCAGCTTGTAAGCAACTTCTCCCATACGTTCCAAAACTTTGTAGGGTCCCACAAAACGTGGTGCTAACTTTCCCTTAACTCCAAAACACTTAACTCCTCGAAGTGGGGACACACAAAGATACACTCTGTCTCCAACTTCGTAAACTGTCTCCTTGCGTTTAGAACCAACATAGCTCTTCTGCTTGGACTGGGCTACCTTGAGTCTATCGCGAATCAGTTTAACCTTCTCTTCAGACTCCTTAATCAAATCTGGTCCAAACAACTGACGGTCTCCAACTTCATCCCATAACATTGGTGTCCTGCACCTCGTTCCATACAAAGCTTCGAAAGGGGCCATCTTCAAACTGGCTTGATAACTGTTATTGTAAGAGAACTCTGCATATGGAAAATTGTCGCCCCAACTAGATCCATAATCTAGCGCACAAGCTCTCAACATGTCCTCCAGAATCTGATTGACTCTCTCGGTCTGTCCATCTGTCTGTGGATGAAAAGCTGTACTGAACTCTAGTCTAGTACCTAAAGTCTCATGCAACTGATTCCAAAACTTTGAGGTAAACTGGATTCCTCTATCTGATACAATGGTCCTCGGAACTCCATGCAGACATATGACCCTGGTCATGTATATCTTGGCCAACTTAGCACTGGTGTAAGTGGTCTTCATTGGGATGAAATGAGCTACCTTCGTCAAACGATCGAGTACAACCCATATCGAGTCATAGCCTGATCGAGTCCTGGGAAATCCCGTGATAAAATCCATGCCTCGCTTGTCCCACTTCCATTCGGGTATTGGCAATGGCTGTAGCAAACCTGCTGGCTTCTGATGCTCTGCCTTTACTCTCTGACATACATCACATACTGCTACATACTTAGCAATATCCTTCTTCATTCCGGTCCACCAGAATCTGTCCTTCAAATCCAGATACATCTTGGTGTTTCTTGGGTGAATCGAATACGGTGAATCATGGGCCTCCTGCAGAATCAACTTCCTGATCTCGGGGTCATTAGGCACGTATACGCGGTCCTCAAGCCATAAGGTATCGTGCTCATCCTCACGAAATCCTTTAGCCTTTCCTTTGCTCATCCTTTCCTTTATCTCGGCAATCTCTTTGTCAGTCTTCTGAGCTTCTCTGATCTTATCCATCAATGTAAACTGAATTTCCAACACTGCTACATAACCTCTCGGAACTGTCTCCAAACATAGCTCGGGAAGATCCTCTGCTAACTCCTTGGGTAATCCTCCGGTCATGAGTGTATTGACATGACTCTTCCGACTCAATGCATCGGCTACTACGTTAGCCTTTCCGGGATGATAGTGTAACTTCATATCATAATCCTTGATGAGCTCCAACCATCTCCTCTGCATGAGATTCAACTCCTTCTGCGTGAAGATATACTTCAAACTCTTGTGATCCGTGTACACCTCACAATGATTTCCCATGAGAAAATGTCTCCATGTCTTCAACGCATGCACTACGGCTGCTAACTCCAAATCGTGTGTAGCATAATTCAACTCATGGGGTTTAAGCTGTCATGAGGCATATGAAACAACTCTTCCCTCTTGCATCAACACTGCTCCAAGTCCTCGACAGGAAGCATCGCAATACACCTGATAATCCTTGCGTTGATCCAGAAGAATCAACACTGGGGCTGTAACCAAACGTTTCTTCAACTCCTGAAAACTGGCCTCACATTCCTCAGTCCATTTAAACTTGGTGTCCTTCTTCAACAACTCCGTCATGGTCTTTGCAATCTTAGAGAAATTCTCAATGAACCACCTGTAGTATCCTGCGAGTCCAAGAGAACTCCGGATCTCTCCAACTGACATGGGTGATTCCCAATATGTCACAGTGACAACCTTGGTGGGGTCTACTGCTATTCCTTCTCCGGATATAACATGTGCGAGAAATCCAACTTCCTTCAACCAAAACTCACAGTTGCTGAACTTGGCATATAACTGATGTTCTCTGAGCTTCCGGAGTACCAAACACAAATGCTCCTTATGGTCCTCTTCAATCTTTGAGTAGACCAATATGTCATCAATGAACACCATGACGAACTTATCCAAAAACTCCATAAACACCTTGTTCATCATGTTCATGAAATATGCAGGCGCGTTAGTCAGACCAAATGACATAACATATACTCATATAGCCCGTACCTTGTGGTAAAAGCTGTTTTAGGTATATCCTGCTCTCGAATCTTTAGTTGATGGTATCCTGATTGCAAATCGATCTTGGAAAATACTTTAGCTCCTTGCAACTGGTAAAACAAATCATTGATCATTGACAGTGGGTACTTGTTCTTGACCGTCACTTCATTCAATCCACGGTAATCAACAACCATCCTCAAGGATCCATCCTTCTTCTCCACTAGAAGCACTGGTGATCCCCAAGGTGACGAACTTGGGCGGATATAGCCTTTACCCAGTAACTCCTTAATCTGCTTCTTAATTTCTTCCAAATCCTTTGCGGGCATCCGATACGGTCTCTTAGATATTGGTCCTGTGCCTGGCAAAAGCTCAATCAAAAACTCAATGTCTCTATCCGGTGGCATGCTTGGCAACTCCTTTGGAAATACATCAGGGAAATCCTTTACCACTGGTACTTCCTCCTGTACAACTCCTGATAAGTAATTCACTTGAGACCTCTTCGGCACATGCCGGGATACATACTTAATCCTTCTTCCTTCCGGGGTGGTGAGCAAAATCGACTTACTGGCGCAGTCAATGGTCCCTCCATACTTCCATAACCAATCCATGCCTAATATCACATCCAGTCCTTGTGACTCCAATACTATTAGGTCTGAGGGGAACACAGTTACCAATCCTTAATGGTAACCGATCACACCATAGGCTAGCCATATACTCTGCTCCTGGCGAGGTTACTAACATGGGTGACCTAAGGGCTTGGGTTGGCAGGTTATACTTATCCACAAATCCCCTTGATATCTATGAATGCGATGCACCGGTATCAAAAAGAACGATTGCAGTAAATGACTTAACCAAAAACTTACCTATAACTGCATCGGGTTGCGCTTCAACCTCCTCCACGCTAACATGGTTCACTTTTCCCCTGTTGAAAGAGTTGGGCTTCTTCCCAGAGCTTCCATTGCCATTTCCATTCTTCGCTTCAGAACACTCCGTGGCGTAATGTCCATTCTTCCCACACTTGAAACAAGTAATGTGACTTAGATCCTTCTTGGCGGGCGTTGCTGGGTTGGAACGGTTCTGACCATTGCTTCCTCCATTCCCATTCCCATTCTTGGGGCCACTATGGTTATGCGAACTCTCTCCATTGGAATTGTGGCCTCCATGGTTATGGTGAATGTGTCCTCCTGAGTTCGGGGTAAAACGGGGCCTCTGCTGAGCTCCTGAATTGTACTTCCCTTGTCCATACTTCCTCCTACGGTTGTCTATCTCCTGCTGCTTCCCTTCAATCATGAGAGCTCTATCTACCAACTCCTGGTAGTTGTTGAAAGTTGCCACCATCGACTGCATGCTTAGCTCATCATTTAGTCCTTCCAGAAACTTCTCCTGCTTAGCGGCATCTGTAGCGACATCATCCGGGGCATAACGTGCTAACTTACTAAAAACATCCACATACTGGCCCATTGTGCGTCCTCCTTGGAGCAAGTTGCAAATCTCGTGCTTCTTCATGGCCATAGCTCTTGCTGAAACATGGGCAGTGTGAAAAGCCTGCTGAAACTGGTCCCATGTGACAGTGTCGACGGGGTAAGTGGCTATGAAATTCTCCCACCATGATGCTACGGGTCCATCAAGCTGATGTGTGGCAAAACGCACTCTCTTCGCATCTGTGCATCCTGCAGGGGTCAACTCCCTTCCAATCTTGCGGAGCCAATCATCTGCAACAATCGGCTCGATGCTCTAGAGAACACCGGCGGATTTAACCTTAGAAAATGGGCTAAGTGATCAACAGGTGGTGGTGGTGGTGGGTTGTTATTGTTGTTGTTGTTCCCCTGGTTCTGATTCTGGACTAGTAACTGCATCAGGGTATTCTGCTGCTGGATCAACTGAGTGAGCTCCGATGGGAAAGCAAATCCATTGTCACGTCTCGGAGGCATCTGATGGGTTTAGAAAAGATGAGAAAACATAATAGAATGAGGTCTAGAGGGAAAACACTACCCATATGCACATGAGACAAACACAATCATATCACTTCTATCAATTCAAACAAGGCATACAATTGATCTAACTATCGTTATAAAAGTGCTCGGACTATACTATGTACATGGGGGGAATACTACTACTGATATGGTGGTCGTCTAGAAGTTTTAATCGGTGGAAGACTCCATGATATCTGCTCCAGCTTCATCAACATAGTCATCATCACTATCGTCGGGGTCCGAGTCGGTGTCGTCGATGATGGTGTAGTCCTCCGAACGAATGGAATCGTCGTCATCTCCTCCTAGCGCGGGGTCTCCCATGCATACTCCTAGCTTCCTCGTCAAATCGTCATTCTTCTCCACGAGTATCGTCATCTCCTCCTCATATCCATCGTGTGTAGATGTGAGTTCTTCCGCCAGCTCCATGATCCTGGTCATTTCCTTCTTCAGATCTATCATGCCTGCGCACATCTGGTTCTCCTAGCGACGAATGTGCTGGTTTAACTCCTGGATGAAAGCTGCAATGGACCTATCCCTCCTGGTGCTGATCATCTCCCATTGCTCATCTTGGCGCCCACAAATTTGGTAGATAGTATCCTTAAGATCCTTGGTAAACTTCTTCAACGCGTCCCATGGCGATGTGGGCTGCCATGCTCTTTCCTAGACTCCAGGTTGGTGCATCAAAGGAAAACTCTATGGGCTCAGTGACTGGCATGAACGTCCTTCCTTGAACTCAAACTCGAACCATCCAACGCTCCTCTTCTGGTAAAGTGGCGATGTAGGTCCCGGTGAAGCTTGGTATTCCAATGTTCAGGTATCTAGTAACTTCCTTCAAGTGTCGTCCGAAAGGGGTGTCTTCATCCGGTTGTGTAAACTTGTTCCTTACATCCGCCATCCTATAGAGTAGAAAAGAGGAGAGAAGTCAGAAATGAGAAGAGAGGAGTGGCCTATGGTTTTAGCTTAGTGGTCGTGTCCTACAGTCAGCGTGTGCTCTGATACCATCTTGTCGTGACCAGACCTCAAACAGCCTAGTCTCTGTGCATCAGTGTCATCCCTAGATCGCTAATGCTGACATGCACAGTACTTGAGGATTTATAACAGAGTTTCAATCACACACTTATTATATAGAATGTCTCAAAAGAGAACTCATTACAATAATATGGCTTAAGGTCATCTAAAAACGATAACAGTGGAAGGCTTGGAAGATAAAGTGAGTCCATCAACTCCAACGGCATAGCTGAGTTAAAGACAACGACCTATGGCACCTTACTCGTCGTCTGAAAAGTCTGCAACATGAAATGTTGCAGCCCGAAACAGGTCAGCACATGGAATATGCTGACAATGTAACACATAGAGTAATGAACAGAATGAATGCTATCACTACATGCATATATGGCTGGTGTAAACTCTACGGTTACAGTTTTGTATAAAGCCAATTTCCCCCTACAACAAAGGAAGAAATTTTATTTAACTATCATGGTGGTTGTTAAACATTGAGAAGGTTCCTCCAACTCAATCCCAAATAAGCATCATCATTAATCCAATCTAATTCATTTAGAGTGATGAGATCAACATGATAATCCAGGAACCAGATACTCAAGATGTCCATAACCAGGGACACGGCTAACCACGATTAGTTTGTACAATCTGCAGAGGTTTGTGCACTTTTCCCCACAAAGACTCAAACACATCCATGGTCGGAGATTCGAGACACAGTCTTTCTGAAGCATTAACTCTCTACACTGGGTAGACAGTACCACCTACAACCCACTACATCTGCTAGTCTACCTCTTCAAGAGCTTCACGCAACTTACTCAACTATGCCAGAGCCCATATTGGCTTGTGGCTGCACACCAAAGTTTCTAGCATGAATAATCTTACGATCCCTTTGAGCCTGGGTGGCGAACCATAGGATGATCACACGGGTACTCCAGGTTATCCTAGGACAACATTGGATTCTCCAGGTGCCCTGACAACCACTGGGTACTCCAGGGTGCCTCAAGCAATCCACCTAGATGTATATTTAAGTAGCCACCTTAAGTTAACCATTAATTAACAATACTCACATCTGTCATGGATACACTCACCCAAACCACGTCTACGAGCATAGCATAGCAAAATAAGCATCACGTAAAAGTAACTCCCAAAGGTTTGGTAATAAACAGGGCAAAAGGTTCTACCTCATCATCTACTTCCCAAAACCCACATGCTAATCAGATCCTAACCTTGCAATGTTTGAGGGTTGATCTAATGCCATAAAACTGGGTAGTAAAGAGGTATGATCAAAGTGTTACTTGCCTTGCTGATGATCCACAAAACCTAGAGATTCGTAGTAGCACGCTTCGCACTCCGGGTACTCTATCGCAAACAAAAAAAGTACACAATAAGCACTCAACTAGAAGAACGGGTAAAACTCAAATAAGAGCCCTAACCAGAAAGTTCAACTGAAGAACTCCAGTTTGCAAAAAGAATCAAATCAAACGGAGCAACAAAACTCAAACTGCGAAAGAAACAAGATCCTTTACTAATCTAAACTAAAGTCAAATTTTATAGTACCAAAATCTTGTTCAAGTTGTTTAAGCAAAAATAGGGCTTCGAGACGAAGATCTAGGCACTTGAATCGCCTGATTCTGATAAACGAGCGAAAAGATAAACTAAAACGAAAATCAGGGCAGAAATCGTGATAAAAAATAATCGCGGAAAACCCTGGAAAAAGAAAATTGACGAACAGGCTAACGAACGAACGTTCGCTGTCTGCGACTAACGAATGAACATCGTTCGTTAAAATGAATGCACGGACGAACATCCGCTATTTAACTAAACCGGGAAAAACCGATCTAAAGAAATAACCTAGGGTTTTCTAAAAAAAACGAACGGTTTTCTCGCGAAAATCGACGGCGGGGTCGGTGGCGGCGGCGGCACTACGGCGACGGGTCTCCGGCGGCGGCGGGCGGGATCGGCGGCCGGGGCGACGGCGGCGTGGGCGCGTGGGGCGGCGGCATCGGCGGCGGGGCGCCGGCGTGGGCGGCGGGGCGGCGCTAGGGTTAGGGTTTGGGGCGGCGGCGACTTGGGCTGGGGCGGGGCCTCGGCCTCGGTTTATAAGGGTCGGCCGAGATAGTGTCCAGGTCGGACACGGCTCGGTTAGGTCGGGTAACTTTTTTAAAAAATAACTCCGACGCGCAGAAAAACAAATAAAAGAAATACTAAACGGACCCCCAAAATCCTGAAATGAATTTTCCCCGTCCTCTAAAAATATAGCGGACAAGGTGAACATTTATTTGGGCCTCTAATGCCGTTTTGAAAAACGCACTTTTTTCCTAATTCAAATAAAATAGCAATAAAACTCCGAATAAAATTCTTATTTGATTTTAATATTTTTCCTCCAATATTTCTTTATTTTGGAGAAGTCATTTTATCCCCTCTCTTTTATTTTCATGTTGGAAATATTCGGAGAGAAAAATAATTAAAACCAAATGATCCTCTTTTCAAAATTTGAGAAAACTCAAATATGAAAATAACAAAACCCCCAACTCTCTCTGTGGGTCCTTGAGTTGCAATGATGATCTAATGTATAACATTCCAAATTGGAAATTTGGGATGTTACAGCGAATAAAACGGCAAGGGTGAAGTGAGGGAGAGGAAAACGAGAGGCAAATGGCAAATAATGTAATGCGAGGTAGATGTGTTTGTGATGGGTACTTGGTATGCCTTGACTTGAGCGAGGACCTCCCCGGCAACAGCGCCAGAAATCCTTCTTGCTACCTCTTGAGCACTGCGTTGGTTTTCCCTTGAAGAGGAAAGGGTGATGTTGCAAAGTAGCGTAAGTATTTCCCTCCGTTTTTGAGAACCAAGGTATCAATCCAGTAGGAGGCTCCACAGAAGTCCCTCATACCTACACAAACAAACAAGAACCTTGCAACCAATGCAATAAAGGGGTTGTCAATCCCTTCACGGTAACTTGCAAAAGTGAGATCTGGTAGCGATAATATGATAAGATAAATATTTTTTGGTATTTCTATAATATAGATTGAAAAGTAAAGACGCAAATAAAAGAAAATTGGAAACTTATATGATAAAAGATAGACCCGGGGGACATAGGTTTCACTAGTGGCTTCTCTCAAGATAGCATAAGTATTATGGTGGGTGAACAAATTACTGTCGAGCAATTGATAGAATAGTGCATAGTTATGAGAATATCTAGGCATGATCATGTATATAGGCATCACGTCCGTGACAAATAGATCGAAATGATTCTGCATCTACTACTATTACTCCACACGCCGACCGACTCCTACCTGCATCTAGAGTATTACGTTCATAAGAACAGAGTAATGCATTAAGCAAGATGACATGATGTAGAGGGATAAATTCAAGCAATATGATATAAACCCCGTCTTTTTATCCTCGATGGCAACAATACAATACGTGCCTTGCTGCCCTTGCTGTCACTAGGAAAGGACACTGCAAGATTGAACCCAAAGCTAAGCACTTCTCCCATTGCAAGAAAGATCAATCTAGTAGGCCAAACCAAACCAATAATTCGAAGAGACTTGCAAAGATATCAAATCATCCATATAAGAATTCAGAGAGAGGGAGACATATCACGGGCTCAAAGAAATTCCATCCTTTCCCTTCCCCAAAATAATATAAAATAGCATATTAATGCATATAAAACATCCAAAACAGATAATATAATAGCATGGAACAGTCAAAAATTATAGATACGTTGGAGACGTATCAGGGCCCACCTACATGGGGGGACCCACATGAACATGGGTAGTGGGGGCAAGGCCCCACACCCCTAGTCAAGGCACACCAAGATCCCCCTTAGAAGGAATAAGATCATATCCTGAAAGGATAAGATCAAGATCCCTAAAAAGGGGGGATAACAATCGATGGGGAAGGGAAAGGATGGGATTTCTTTTCTCCCACCTTTGCCAACGCCCCAATGGACTTGGAGGGCAAGAAACTAGCCCCTCCACCCCTATATATAGTGGGGAGGTGCATGGGAGATACACCCCTTGCCCCTGGCACAGCCCTCCCCCTCCAACTCCTACTCCTCCTCCTTCGTTGAGCGTGGCGAAGCTCTGCCGGAGAACAACGAGCTCCACCACCACGCCATCATGCTGCCGGAGTTATCCCTCAACTTCTCCTCCCCCCTTGATGGATCAAGAAGGAGGAGACGTCCCCAGACTTTACGTGTGTTGAACGCGGAGGCGTCGTCCATTCGGCGCTTGGATCAGATCTTCCGTGATTTGAATCGCCGCGAGTACAACTCCATCAAACGCGTTCTTGTAATGCCTTCGCTTAGCGATCTTCAAGGGTATGAAGATGCACTCCCTCTCTCTTGTTGTTAGCATCTCCTAGATTGATCTTGGTGACACGTAGGAATTTTTTTGAATTTATTACTATGTTCCCCAACAGTGGTATCAAAGCCAGGTTTATGCGTAGATTCTATGCACGAGTATAATACAAAGAAGTTGTGGGCGATGATTTGGTCAATTTGCTTACCGTTACTAGTCTTATCTTGATTCGGTGGCATTGTGGGATGAAGCGACCCGGGCCGACCTTACACGTACGCTTACTGAGACAGGTTCCACCGATTGACATGCACTTGATGCATACGGTGGTTAGCTGGTGTCTATCTCTCCCACTTTAGTCGGATCGGATTCCATGAAGAGGGTCCTTATGAAGGGTAAATAGCAATTGGCATATCACCGTTGTGGCTTTTGTGTAGGTAAGAAACGTTCTTGCTAGAAACCCATAGTAGCCACGTAAAACATGCAACAACAATTAGAGGACGTCTAACTTGTTTTTGCAGGGTATGCTATGTGATGTGATATGGCCAAAGGATGTCATGAATTATATATGTGACGTATGAGATTGATCATGTTCTTGTAATAGGAATCACGACTTGCATGTCGATGAGTATGACAACCGGCAGGAGCCATAGGAGTTTCTTAATTTATTGTATGACCTGCGAGTCAATATAAACGCCATGTAATTACTTTACTTTTTGCTAACCGTTAGCCATAGTAGTAGAAGTAATAGTTGGCGAGACAACTTCATGAAGACACGATGATGGAGATCATGGTGTCATGCCGGTGATGATGGTGATCATGCCGCGCCTCTAAGATGGAGATCAAAGGTGCAAGATGATATTGGCCATATCATGTCACTTTATGATTTGCATGTGATGTTTATCATGTTTACATCTTATTTGCTTAGAATGATGGTAGCATAAATAAGATGATCCCTCACTAAATTTTCAAGAAATTTGTTCCCCCTAAAGTGTGCACCGTTGCGAAGGTTCGTTGTTTCGAAGCACCACGTGATGATCGGGTGTGATAGATTCTAACATTCACATACAACGGATGTAAGCCAGATTTACACATGCGAAACACTTAGGTTGACTTGACGAGCCTAGCATGTACAGACATGGCCTCGGAACATGAGACTGGAAGGTCAAACATGAGTCGTATGGTAGATGCGATCAACATGGAGATGTTCACCATTGATGACTAGTCCGTCTCACGTGATGATCGGACACGGCCTAGTCGATTCGGATCATGCAGCACTTAGATGACTAGAGGGATGTCTATATGAGTGGGAGTTCATTAAATAATTTGATTAGATGAACTCAATTATCATGAACTTAGTCTAAAATTGTCTTTACAATCTATCCTATGGATCAAATGGCCCACACTAATGTTGCCCTCAACTTCAACGCGTTCCTAGAGGAAACCAAGCTGAAAGACGATGGTAGCAACTATACGGATTGGGTCTGTAACTTGAGGATCATCCTCATAGCTGCCAAGAAAGCATATGTGCTTGAAACACCGCTAGGTGACGCACCCATTTTCCCAGTAACTTAAGACATTATGAACGCCTGGCAGTCGCATAGTGATGATTACTCCCTGGTTCAGTGTGGCATGCTTTACAGCTTAGAACCAGGGCTCCAAAAGCATTTTGAGCAGGACAGAGCATATGAGATGTTCCAAGAGCTGAAAATGGTTTTCCAAGCTCATGCCCGGGTCGAGAGATAATGAAGTCTCCAACAAGTTCTACAGTTGTAAGATGGAGGAAAATAGTTCTGTCAGCGAGCATATACTCAAAATGTCTGGGTTGCACAACCGCTTGTCTCAACTGGGAGTTAATCTTCCAGATGACTCAGTCATTGACATAATCCTCTAGTCGCTTCCACCTAGCTACGAGAGCTTTGTGATGAACTACAATATGCAAGGGATGGAGAAGTCCATTCCTGAGTTATATTCAATGTTGAAATCAGCGGAGGTGGAAATAAAAAAGGAACATCAAGTGTTGATGGTGAATAAGACCACTAGTTTCAAGAAGGGCTAGGGAAAGAAGAACTTCAAGAAGGACGACAAGGGAGTTGCCGCGCCCGGTAAGTCAGTTGTCGGGAAGAAGAAGCCAAAGAATGAACCCAAGCCTGAGACTGAGTGCTTTTATTGCAAGGGAAATGGTCACTGGAAGCGGAACTGCCCCAAGTACTTAGCGGATAAGAAGGCCGGTAACACCAAAGGTATATATAATATACATGTTATTGATGTGTACCTTACCAGCGCTCGTAGTAGCTCCTAGGTATTTGATACCAGTGCAGTTGCTCACGTTTGTAACTCAAAACATGAGCTGCGGAATAAGCAGAGGCTGGCGAAGGACGAGGTGACTATGCGCGTCAGGAATAGTTCCAAGGTCGATGTGATCGCCGTCGGCGCGCTACCTTACATCTACCTTCGGGATTAGTTTTAAACCTCAATAATTGTTATTTAGTGCCAGCTTTGAGCATGAACATTGTATCTGGATCTCGTTTAATGCGAGATGGCTACTCATTTAAATCCAAGAATAATGGTTGTTCTATTTATATGAGAGATATGCTTTATGATCATGCCCCGCTGGTCAATGGTTTATTTTTATTGAATCTCAAATGTGATGTTACACATATTCATAGTGTGAATGCCAAAAGATGTAAGGTTGATAATGATAATCCCACATACTTGTGCCACTACCACCTTGGTCACATTGGTGTCAAATGCATGAAGAAACTCCATTGACATAATGGACACCGCACATACGTGATGTACCATCAACACACATACGTCATGTACCATCCTTTTTCGGCACTAGAATAATAGGAACAGCACAAGGACTAAGGGATTCGCGTATATAACCTTTGTCGAGCAGCTCCTGTACTTGACGCATAATCTCCTTCGTCTCCTCTGGATTGGTACGGTATGGTGCATGGTTGGGTAATGATGCACCGGGAATTAAGTCAATCTGATGCCCAATCCTTCGAATGGGATATAATCCCGGTGGCACGTCTTGTGGAAAGACGTCAGCGAACTCCTGCAAAATGTTAGTGACAGCAGGAGGCAAAGAGGAAGGCACGTCCTCGAATGAAATAATGCCTCTTTGCACACAAAAGCATAGCAAACAGATTTGCTGAAATCTAGCTCATCAATATCAGATTTAGTGGCAAGTAAACATGCACTTTTCAATTTAATTTCAAAAGCAACACTAGATGGTTTACTATTAGGCTTCATTTGTTGCTCAAATTCTTTTGCCACAATGTGATTTTCACTCTAATTTTTCTCCTGTTTTGCTTTATTAGCTCTATTAATATCATCTTTCAAAATGGAATCAGGAGTCATAGGAAGCAAAGTAATATTTTTATATTTATGAACAAGATTATACTGATTGTTTCTACCATGGTGTACAGAATTTTTATCAAATTGCCATGGTCGACCAAGTAATAAGGAACATGCTTGCATAGGTACCACATCACAATCAACATAATCAACATATGTAGAGATACTAAAATGCACACGAACAGTACGTGTTACCTTAACCTTGCCGCTATTGTTGAACTATTGGATGTAGTAAGGATGTGGATGTGGTCTTGTGGTGAGAGATAGCTTCTCCACCATCTCCATGCTAGCCAAGTTGTTGCAGCTCCCTCCGTCTATGATGACGCGCACAGAACATTCCTTCATAACTCCCTTTGTATGGAACAAATTGTGCCTCTGATTTTGCTCAGCTTGTGTGACCTGCACACTCAAAACACGTTGAGCAACTAAACATTTATACCTCTTGGCGTCTTCAGGAGCCATGTATTGCGTCTCATGATCAAAATCATCTCCACCATGTTCTCCACGTGTAATAAGAGCCAAAGTTTCCTCATCATAGTCACTAGCGGACTCATACCCACCATCCTCAGTAGCAATCATCACACGCAGAGATTTGCATTCTCTCGCATAATGACCTCTTCCCTTACAACAACAACAAATAATATCACTTGTGTGCCCTGTTGATGCCATGGAAGAAGAAGAACTCTGTGCAGGCCCGGTAGGTGCGCTCTTGGCAGATAATGGTGGTTGTGCCTGCTTTCTTGTATCACGGTTGGAGGTGGCACCTGATGGAGGTGCTGGTGCAGTTGAAGTAGAAGATGCACGCGGTGTCCATGATGAAGAAACTCCATTGACATAAAGGACATCAATACCATTGTTACACCCACAACCCCTGCTGCTATACATACTGGACCAATTACTAGAGCTCGCGCACACCAATTAAATTACCAGGTACTTTCGTTTCTTGGTAATGATTCTAATGTTCATGAGAATATGATGCTGCCTAAATTGGATACATTTGTTTTGCTTACAAATGAAGGGCCTAGCTTGGAGAAGGATGAACATTGGGGCAAGAACAAGCATGGAGATGATGGCATGCGCAAGGGGAACAAGAACGGAGTTACAAGTGATGATTTCAGGATGTTGAAGCCACCATAATGAGTGCATGAAGCCTTGGACGAAATATACAAGATGCTACTTCATAACTTTCGTCCAGAGGCTATTCTAGGTGCTGCGTCACCTTATTATTGGGCCAGGCCCATGTATTTTCGAAATACTTGAGTATAGGCTGTTTTTAGAGTCCGTATGTGTGGGGAAACAAGAGATAGGGTTGGTTACGGACCCCTTCCCCAAGGGACACGAAATCCCACCCCCCCTCTTCCTCCATATATACAACCCTTAGGGTGTCGTTTAGACTTCAGGTTTTGTTTAGATTAAAGTTCGCCATAGCTGCAACTTCGCGTACTTCGTTTGTGTTCAACGACCAGACAAAGGCGTCACAGAACCCCACCTTCATTAATAAAGCTTTCCTCTTATATTCGCAATTTCCAGATTGCAATCTCAGTTTCTTGCTTGTTCTTTGTTTTCTCACAGGAAAACAGACCCTCGTGCAGGTTGATCGTGCTCCGGCATGGTCAATAACCCCTCGGAAGTTGGTTTAGCGATTGCTAAGGCGCGACGTCTCGCACGTTTGTAGTCGAATCGTCAAGGTCGACTCCCACAGAAAACAATAGCCACCATCTCATCGAAAGACGGAACACCTTTGTCTGTTCTAGGTTGCTCGGTGAGATTTTACAGTTTTTCGTAGTTTAGATCGAGTCTGTTCTTCATACCTACAGTCCACGAAAAAGGCAAAAACAAATTAGGGTTAGTTCGTCATATCCCGAACCAATCTGAGCCTTTTCATAAGCTTTTTAGGGTTTTGCATTGTTGAATTTGCGGTTGCATCATCGTGTCTAGTTACTGGTCTTAGTGTCTAGTCCTTTAGAGTTTCGAGTTCTGTTCACAAGTTGTCACGCCACCGCCATCACGATAATCCGAGTCCACCTGCAACATATATCCACCACCAGTCCGAGTTCCACCAGATTCATCTCCGCCACCAGTGTGAGTTCCACCAGATTCATCTCCGCCACCAATCCTAGTCCGAGTCCAGTATTTTGTTCTATTTTGGATTTCGAGATCACGCCATACTCCGAGTCGTGACAGAGAAGGACTCCCGAACTTCCATGTTACCCGCAGTAGAAAAATAGTTCCAGTTTAAAAAAAACTAAGTCTGGAAAATTCTGGCTAGGTAGTTTCTAGACCATTTGTAGACTTTTTCGAAAAAAAATTGTTGCGGAGAAAAAAAGTGCAAAAAAAGAGAAAAAAAATCAGAGTGTGCTCCTCCCTTGTTTACGTGCAGCACCGTGATTTTGTTAGTTTTCTAGGCTCGCGTATCTAGCACGGTCTAGCCTAAGACCAGCTACAGTACCATCGCTGACCTTTTTTGCTACCATATTATATGCCTTCCCATCTCCACATAAATCTACGTCGTGCATTTGACTCTCCCTGGTAATCGCTTTATCCAAGCTTTGAAAGTTTTGACTACAACGGTTGCCGATCACCACCTGCTGCTGGGTAAGAACTGGTAAGAATTTGAGATTCGCTTGGCGAATTTGTGACACCCCACCACCACCATATTCTAGTAGTTTGTAGGATCATATTCTTGTCTGTTTCTATTGCTGCTAACTATGGTAGGAACACAAGCCGACAAGATTGACTGGGAGAACATGATGAACAAGGAGCTTGATGATAAGTTTCATCAAATGTTGGGTCAACAGGTGGAAGACGTGATGGTCAGCTTTGGAAAGGCAATGGAGAAGATGGATGACATTGAGAAGTCAATTGACACAAAGTTGGACACCAAGTTTGATGAATTACTCAAACGTCTCCCACAACCAACTCTATGCCGCGATACAGTAGGGCGAGCATAGCATGTTCCTATTAAGCCAGGACAAAATTCTGGTGCCGCTGCTACTTCTGTTGGTGCTTCTGTAGCTCCTACTGCTACTGCAGAGGTGGAGAACTATTACGAGGATGAGGTTGATCAAAATCAGAACTACGTGCAGCCACTAGCACCACCACCAGCTGGTCGACTTCAGGTATATATTCGCAACGGTAGGCCTGCACCACCACCTCAGGTACGAGATAATGACCATATTCCTAAACTGAATTGACCACCATTTGAGGGTAAATATGTTCCTGATATATATCTTACTTGGGAGTTAGAAACTGAACAACGTTTTACATGTTTACAATATCCCGAGGAGAGACGGGTTGCTACTGTTGTTTGTGCTTTCACTAGTTTTGCATGTGTATGGTGGTCTGAACATTGTAGATTATATCCTATTCCAACTACTTGGGCTGCTTTGAAAACTGCTATGCGTACTCGTTGGGTTCCACCATATTATCAACGTGAATTGCTTCAAAAATTGCAGCGTTTAAGACAAGGAAAAAAATTCTGTAGAAGAATATTATCAGGAATTACAAACTGGCATGATTAGATGTGGTATTGTTGAGGAGAATGAAGCTATGCTTGCACGTTTTATGGGTGGATTAAATAGAGAGATTCAAACCATTCTTGAGTATAAGGAGTATACTAATATCACTCATTTATTCCATCTTGCTTGTAAAGCTGAACGTGAAGTGCAGAATCGACAAGCATTGGCGTGAACGAACTTTTCTGTAGGCCGACCTCATCATGGACACCGCGTGCATCTTCTACTTCAATTGCACCAGCACCTCCATCAAGTGCCACCTCCAGCCGTGATACAAGAAAGTAGGCACAACCACCATTATCTGCCAAGAGCGCACCTGCCGGCCTGCACAGAGTTCTTCTTCCATGGCATCAACAGGGCACAGAAGTGATATTATTTGTCGCCATTGTAAGGAAGAGGTCATTATGCGAGAGAATGCAAATCTCAACGTGTGATGATTGCTACTGAGGATGGTGGGTATGAGTCCACTAGTGACTATGATGAGGAGACTTTGGCTCTTATTACACGTGAAGAACATGGTGGAGATGATCCTGATCATGAGACACAATACATGGCTCCTGAAGACGCTGACAGGTATGAATTTTCAGTTGCTCAAAGTGTTTTGAGTGCGCAGGCCACACAAGCTGAGCAAAATCAGAGGCACAATTTGTTCCATACAAAGGGAGTTGTGAAGGAACGTTCTGTGCGCGTCATCCTAGACGGAGGGAGCTGCAACAAGTTGGCTAGCATGGAGATGGTGGAGAAGCTATCTCTCACCACAAGACCACATCCACATCCTTACTACATCCAGTGGTTCAACAACAGCAGCAAGGTTAAGGTAACACGTACTGTTCGTGTGCATTTTAGTATCTCTACATATGCTGATTATGTTGATTGTGATGTGGTACCTATGCAAGCATGTTCCTTATTACTTGGTCGACCATGGCAATTTTATAAAAAATCTGTACACCATGGTAGAAACAATCAGTACACTCTTGTTCATAAGGATAAAAATATTACTTAGCTTCCTATGACTCCTGATTCCATTTTGAAAGATGATATTAATAGAGCTAATAAAGCAAAACAGGAGAAAAATAAGAGTGAAAATCACATTGTGGCAAAAGAATTTGAGCAACAAATGAAGCCTAATAGTAAACCATCTAGTGTTGCTTCTGAAATTAAATTGAAAAGTGCATGTTTACTTGCCACTAAATCTGATATTGATGAGCTAGATTTCTGCAAATCTGTTTGCTATGCTTTTGTGTGCAAAGAGGCATTATTTTCATTCGAGGACGTGCCTTCCTCTTTGCCTCCTGCTGTCACTAACATTTTGCAGGAGTTGGTTGACGTCCTTCCACAAGATGTGCCACCGAGATTACCTCCCATTCGAAGGATTGAGCATTAGATTGACTTAATTCCCGGTGCATCATTACCCAACCGTGCACCATACCATACCAATCCAGAGGAGACTAAGGAGATTATGTGTCAAGTATAGGAGCTGCTCGACAAAGGTCATATACACGAATCCCTTAGTCCTTGTGATGTTCCTATTATTCTAGTGCTGAAAAAGGATGGTACATCACGTATGTGTGTTGATTGTAGAGGCATTAATAATATTACTATTCATTATCGTCATCCTATTCCTAGTTAGATGATATGGTGCATCATTACCCAACTGTGCACCATACCGTACCAATCCAGAGGAGACGAAGGAGATTATGCGTCAAGTACAGGAGCTGCTCGACAAAGGTTATCGAATCCCTTAGTCGTTGTGCTGTTCCTATTATTCTTGTGCCGAAAAAGGATGGTACATCACGTATGTGTGTTGATTGTAGAGGCATTAATAATATTACTTTTCATTATCGTCATCCTATTCCTAGTTAGATGATATGCTTGATGAATTAAGTGGATCTACAATATTCTGCAAAGTTGATTTGCATAGTGGATACCATCAAATTCGTATGAAATTGGGAGATGAATGGAAAACATCATTTAAAACTACGTTTGGATTATATGAGTGGTTAGTCATGCCTTTTGGGTTAACTAATGCACCTAGTACTTTCATGAGATTAATGAACGAAGTTTTACGTGCTTTCATTGGACGATTTGTGGTAGTTTACTTTGATGACATATTGATTTATAGCAGATCTGTAATAGCCCCAAAATTGGGTTATCAATTTTTGAGCTGATATTCCTTCCTGGCACTCACTTTACAAATCTTTCTCCTGAGTTTGTTTGATGACTCTAAGAATTCTTGTCATTCCCAACCTTTCAAAACTTGCTCATGTCTTTTTCAGTGGGCAAGACCTCTTTTGCATCATCTCAAATCCTCTCAAACCCTAATTCCAAATTTTTGGAATTTGATCATGACCTTTGTGATTACAAAGGATCTATCATTTTCCTTGATCTGTTGATCATCCCATCTGTCCCCAGAGATCCTCCTATCCTTCTAACCCTTGGATATGCAAAAATATTGCCAAGACCCATGCAATATTTTTGAATTGTGATTTATTCCTTTTCTTGCCTTTCTGAGGAATAAAATCCAAAGGCATATCTAGCCATCTCCTAAATTCATGTGAATTGGTGGAGTTGATATTTAGGCCTAATCCAAGCTCTGGCAATTATATTGGCCATAATTAAATAAGGAGAATTGCCTTTTCCTATTTAATACCAATATTGCATTTCTGCCATTTTCTAAAGGAACTATTATTTTTATAGTAGAGAAAATTCCCACATAAATTGTGGAGCTTGTCCTTGCTATATAATAACTAGTTCCATCCTTATCTCATGTTCCACAGATCAAAAATTGGGCACATGATCCAATGCAAGTTCCTGCCTTCTTTGAAATTTTGCAAAGGAAGTTCTTTATTCCTAATTCCAATTGAGCTGCAATTTGGCAGGGTGATTAACCTTGATAACTCACCCATGGATACCAAACATGAGCTCAATCCATTCATCCTAGCTCCCTGTGCAACTTTTCAAAGTTTCTGACCAGAATGCAACTTTGTGAAGAAAGTACCTTCATAGTGTTTCCAAATGGGATGAAACTTTGCAATCCTCTCAAGTATCCCAAGCCTCCACCCAAATTCAGCTCATTTAATTGAGCTATGTGAGCACAGGAGCAATTCTTGATCTCTGTCCAAATTTTCAGTTTGTGAAGAAAGTGTATTTTATGTTGCTCCATTATGGCTGAAAATATTCCCAAGCCTTCTCCTATCCATATAACCCACCTATGCAAGAGTTTGGCTCATTTCATGTAGCCAATATTTTCCTAGAATTTTCTCAAGTTTCTGG
Organism: Triticum timopheevii; assembly: GCA_963921465.1. Lineage (NCBI taxonomy): Eukaryota > Viridiplantae > Streptophyta > Magnoliopsida > Poales > Poaceae > Triticum > Triticum timopheevii. The sequence goes on along the minus strand of OY997266.1, from coordinate 276,742,840 downwards.
TCAAAAGTGATGCTTGTGAAGCAAGTACCAATTTGGCAAGTCCATATGGTATAATGTTTTTGCAGCATCTACATATGACCAAATCATGAGGAATTGCCAAGTGGGAGCTAAATACAACACTCCTAGTGAGTGTTTCTGCCTCTTTTGTTTCCTAGACCAGATTTGGCAGTTGCACTGCAACTATGCTAAATACTTGTCCTAATGATCTCAAACTTCGCAGGACCGTAGTCCTTGCTAGTCTAAACCTCCCAGACATCAAGTTTTGTCCCTAAGCTCACTCTGTTGATCACCAAGATGTTGCCAAGTTTGCAACAACAAACTTGTCGAGCCTGTTTCCCTCTGCTCCCTACACTTCTGCCCGTGCCATCACCTCAGTTGTAATGAGCCTTGGAAGGAATCCACTGCTGACAAGGTTTGGCACGATGTAGGTGGCCAGAGCGTGCAGTGCCCGTGGTGATCACGAGTGGTGCTAGCCAAATGGTGGTCTAGTTGCTGTTGGCCACAGTAGGCCAACTCCGGCTGGCTCTGGCTCGTCTAAGCTTGTCAACCAGCTCAGCCACATCGTCGTCGTGCGCCTTGACCCATTTCCCCCTTCGTTTGTTTCCTCTTTGAGCCATCGCCGTCGCCGAACACAGTGAGCTCCCGTGTGTGTCGTCGTTTCCTCGCTTCTGTTTTCTTCTTACTCTCGTCTCCGAGCGTTGCTCGATTCTGTGACCTCCTGATACGTCTCCAAAGTATCTATAATTTTTGATTGTTCCTTGCTATTATAATACCCCTTTTGGATGTTTATGGGCTCTATTATACACTTTTATATTACTTTTGGGACTAACCTACTAACCGGAGGCCCAGCCCATATTGCTGTTTTATTGCCTGTTTCAGTATTTCGAGGAAAAGAAGTATCAAACGAAGTCCAAACGGAATGAAACCTTCGGGAGCGTGAATTTTGGAACGAACATGATCCAGGAGACTTGGAGTACAAGCCGGGGAAGCTTCGAGGAGGCCAGGAGATAGGAGGGCGCGCCCACCCCCTGGGCGCGCCCCCCTGTCTCGTGGGCCCCTCGTGGCTCCCCCGACTGACTTCTTTCGCATGTATATTCCCATATACCCTAAAACCATTGAAGACGAAGATAGATCGGGAGTTCCGCCGCCGCAAGCCTCTGTAGCCACCAAAAACCTCTCGGGAGCCCGTTCCGGCACCCTGCCGGAGGGGGGATCCCTCACCGGTGGCCATGTTCATCATCCCAGTGCTCTCCATGATGAGGAGGGAGTAGTTCCCCTCGGGGCTGAGGGTATGTACCAGTAGATATGTGTTTGATCTCTCTCTCTCGTGTTCTCTCTATGGCACGATCTTGATGTATCGCGAGCTTTGCTATTATAGTTGGATCTTATGATGTTTCTCCCCCTCTACTCTCTTGTGATGAATTGAGTTTTCCCTTTGAAGTTACCTTGTCGGATTGAGTCTTTAATGATTTGAGAACACTTGATGTATGTCTTGCCGTGCTTATCTGTGGTGACAATGGGATATCACGTGATCCACTTGATGTATGTTTTGGTGATCAACTTGCGGATTCCGCCCATGAACCTATGCATAAGGGTTGGCACACGTTTTCGTCTTGACTCTCCGGTAGAAACTTTGGGGCACTCTTTGAAGTACTTTGTGTTGGTTGAATAGATGAATATGAGATTGTGTGATGCATATCGTATAATCATGCCCACGGATACTTGAGGTGACAATGGAGTATCTAGGTGACATTAGGGTTTTGGTATATTTGTGTCTTAAGGTGTTATTCTAGTATGAACTCTATGATAGATTGAACGGAAAGAATAGCTTCATGTTATTTTACTACAGACTCTTGAATAAATAGAACAGAAAGGATAACTTTGAGGTGGTTTCGTACCCTACCATAATCTCTTCGTTTGTTCGCCGCTATTAGTGGCTTTGGAGTGACTCTTTGTTGCATGTTGAGGGATTGTTATATGATCTATCTATGTTATTATTGTTGAGAGAACTTGCACTAGTGAAAGTATGAACCTTATGCCTTGTTTCCTACCATTGCAATACCGTTTACGCTCACTTTTATCATTAGTTACCTTGCTGTTTTTATAATTTCAGATTACAAATACCCATATCTACTATCCATATTGCACTTGTATCACCATCTCTTCGCCGAACTAGTGCACCTATACAATTTACCATTGTATTGGGTGTGTTGGGAACACAAGAGACTCTTTTTTATTTGGTTGCAGGGTTGTTTGAGAGAGACCATCTTCATCCCACGCCTCCCACGGATTGATAAACCTTAGGTCATCCACTTGAGGGAAATTTGCTACTGTCCTACAAACAGCTGCACTTGGAGGCCCAACAATGTCTACAAGAAGAAGGATGTGTAGTAGACATCACCTCCTAGCACTCGTCCGCGTCCTCCTCGTCCCCTTCCCGCCGCTCCCTGTGAACCTTGGCCGCGTGTGCGCGTCGCCGGCGTGCGGACACATAACCCAGCCGTGTGTCACCTCGCCCCTCCCTCGAGTTCTCACCGCGTCCATTTAAGCCCGTCTCGAGCTGACTCGCAGTCCTCATGCCTTCCCGATCAACCCACTCGTCCCCAGAGTCGCTCTCCGATCCCCACCATCGCCATGGCCGCCGCCTCGGGCTCTGCTCGAGTCCGGCGATGCCGCGCCTCTCCTCGCCGTTCCTCGACCACAAATGCAATCCCCGGAGTCAGTAGAGCCTCCCTGTGGCCTCGACCCTTCCTATCCCCACCGGAGCACCTAGTTCGTCGCCGCCCGAAGCCTCCCTCCGCCGCGAGCCCTGCTGCTCCTATCCCCGTCCTCTTTGCCGGCAACAGAGACCACCCCGAGATGCGTCGTTTCCTCCTGAGCTCGTGGGTAGGTCGGCCGTCATCTGTGATGGCCGGAGCCGCCGGCAATTGCCGTCGGGGCGGATGCCTCCCTCTGCCAGGCGCGCGCCCGAGCGGGAGGTGGAAGACGCAGGCCAGGCGGGCCCCTCCCCGCGTGACCCCACCTGGCAGCGACCCAGGCGCCCGGCCCCGCTGCCCCGCGTTGACCCCACCACGCCACGTCGGATAAGTGGCGGCGCCTGCCGCGAAGCCGTTTTCCTATGTTGAAAGCGTGTTCTCAGAAAGACGCTTTCTCTTTAAACCGCCAGGGACCTATTTGTAGAAATATTTTTACAGACTAGTCCCTGAGCTTTAAACAACCGTATCTTTTCAACCGTAGCTCCAAATCAGGTGATTCCAAAGCCCACGTCTTTGTCTCGTCGAGCCCGTTCCGTTCCCACCATTTTCACTATGGTTTGACATATTGAAAATGACCACTTTGCCCTTGCACGTAAACAGCCCCCCTCCGAGAGAGAACTGTTTCCGGCAACTGTTTCCGCGATTGTTTCACACTTTTCCCAGAGTATTTCTCGACCCCAGGCAAGCAAACCACTTATCATGAGCCCCGAACTTGCATATTGACTTTGCTTGCACCTCATGTGTGTGTTTAGTTGCAGTAGTTTCTTGTCTGTTCCGTCTGCTGTTTTTAGTCGTGCTGTATGTTTTATTATCTGTCTTGCATGCTTATGTTTTTATAAAATAAGTTGCCATGTTAGTTTGATGTTGTTACTAATAATATCATGCCTCTGTCTAGTTTAGTTTCATGTTAGTAGTATCGATGTTATGATAATTCTGTTGCACTATTAAGTTTGCTAGTACTTGGTATTGCCATGTTTCACATGCTATTATTGTTTTTCTGAAATGCTTCACATTTTGTTACTGCATCGGTATGTTGCATGTTAGTTGTTGCGTTCATGTTAATAATGCTCGCATGATGATTGATGATGGAGAAGTTAATAATATGACTTAGTAACAAACCTCCTCCGTCATAACTAGGATATCATAGTGCCAGCCAAGTCGAGCATTCTCCAGTGCAACCACATTTACGTTATGGGAAGGTCTTGATTCGGTCCTTTGTCATGGCTCTCACCGGTGCCTCCCGCGAGGGAAGGTTATGGGCACGTGTGTAACGCCCCAGATCCGATGCGCCAGGTGTCTTCTAGCTATTCGTCATTGTTTCCATGTCATTTGTTTGCGTGTTGTATTTTGCCATGTCATCATATGCATTGCATCCTCATGTTTTTCAAAACTTGCATCCGTTCGGGTTCCCCCGGTTCTCTCCGCTGTCCGTTCTGAGCCCAACCACACTCGCACGCGCCCGTCGCCCCTCTCAGACCTTGTTTCGTGAGCGGGAGAAAAACAATCTTGGATTGGACCGAGGTTTGTCGAGTGGCCTTGGTATATCACCGGTAGACCGCCCATCAAATTTTGTTCCATTTGGAGGTCGTTTGATGCCCCAACGTTTAACTGCGTAGCCCGAAACCCCCCTTCTCTTTGTAGCCCAGCCCCTCTTCACCACAGCCCATGAGCCCATCCAAACCCCATCCATGCTCTCGGTCGTTCGATCACGATCGTGTGGGCGAAAACCGCTCCTCTTTTGGACTCTCCTAGCTCCCTCTAGCTATATAAACACCTCCCCCCCTTCAAAATCGCAGTCCAAACCCTAGTCTACCACCTCCTCCGCGCCGCTGGACGCATCCTCGTTGCGCCGGACATGTCCGCCGCTCCCCTCCACGTCGCGCGGACCAATGGGGGCGTGCCACGTCTCCGCGCCGCCGCCCACAGCCAATCGAGGCGCCCCACGCGTCCCCGCCAGATCCCCTCCTCGCCGCGGCCCGCGGAGCCCATCCGAGGCCCGCGCGAGCCCGGATCCGCCGCCGCCCACGCCCGCCTCGCCAGTGCTCCGCCGGAGCTCGCCGGACTCCGCCACCGCTCGCCGCCCCGCTGCCTCGGCTTCCGCGCCGCCCGAGCCCACGCGCCTCCACCGTCCGTCGCCTTCGCCCTGCTCCTCCCGTGCACCACCTGCCTCGTCCCGTCACCGGCCGCCAGCATCGCCGCCTCATCGCACCTCCCGCCGCCGGCCATCGTGCCCACCGGACCAGCCCGTCCCCGCCGAGCTCGCCACCAACCGTCGCCGGATCTGGCCAGGTCGGGTAGGGGCCGACCGGATCCGCGCCTCCGGCTACCTCCCGCGCCTCGCCGGACCTACTCCCCTCGTGGCCCTCGTCGTCGTTGGCCTGCCGAGCCGCGCCGCCCGCTCGTGCCTAGCGTCGTTGCCCCATGGGCCCCGCGGCCTCCCGTGGCCCAGAACCGGCCTCCTCAAGGCCCAGCGCCCTGGCCCACGCAGCTCCTGCCGGCCTGCCTCAGCTCCCCATCTTGGGCCGAAGCCCGCGAGGTGAGCGCGCCCCCGCCGTCCTATCCCTCGCCTAGTGCGTCGAATAGTATTCTGCGCTCATCCGTTTTTTTCCAGAAAACTGTCGTCCCGAATTCCTCATCATATGTGTGCATGTTGGTGATGCCATAACTTCTTGCATACTGCTTCGTTGTGCGTGCATGATATATTAAAATGTTCGTTGTGAGATGCTCTTCATTTTATTCCATTGTGCCATGCTTGTTTGAGTTCATCTTGATGCCCTAATCATCGCTGCAAGAGTGCTATATGATGTTAACTGCTGTCTGTTAGCATCTTGGTGATTTTTCTTTTTCATTGCATTTTGTGTGTGCATCCTATGAGCATGGGCTCTACATGTGTTTTGAACTAAATCATGCCATATTTATTGTGGTGTAATCCATGTAATTTTTGTGAGTCTTGAAGTGAGTGCATCGAGCTCGTGAAGTAGGGTACTTGTTACTGTTTTGCTAGTCTGAATCTGTTATACCATGATGCTTTGTAAACCTGCTGCTACAAGTCATTCTATGCATAATATGGAGATGTTCACTAAGGATGTTTTGTTATACATGTCATGCTCTATCAACCCATGCCCCTGGTTGCATTTATAGCTTGCTGTAGATTGTTCATATCATGCTCCAAAGTTGCCAAATAATGTTGCTGTCAGCCTGTTATCATTAAGTTCAGTTTTGCCATGTGTTTGCTAGTGATCCATGCACCCTATGACCATGATGTTGACATGTTTAGATTCATAATTATGTCATCTTACTGTTGGTTACCTTGTCATGTCATGTAATTCTCTGTGGTGTGTTGTACAAGCTCACCAACATGCCTACTTATCGTTGTTCCTGCCATGTCTGAATCTGTCATATCATTTGCCATGTTTGCATGGATCCTACCATCTTTTCTGTTGATCTTTGGAATAAGTTCAGTAAGGGAGTTTTGTTCTTTGTCTTTAGTACTAGCATGCCATGCCTTTTGTTTGCATGATAAGTTCCGGTAGCATGTTGTTTGGTAGCTCTAAACATTGCAACCTGATGTTATTTCTGCTAAGTCTGCGAACTGTTAATATTTGCAATCTTGCCATGTCCTTTTGAGCATGTTATATTGCTTTCTGGAGATAGCTCAGTGCTTATGTTTTGTTATGCTTCATCTGTAAATCATGTCCATGCCTTTTGTTTTCAAGTTGAGGTGATGTAGCATATTGTTATGGTGCTTGTAAGATGCCTCGTTGCTGTTTTGGACAGATTGTTGTTACATCTTGTTTGGAGTGTATGTGTTACACCGTTGCTCCGTTTTGGGTATGATCTATATGAAACTTGCTTAGTTTTGCATGTTGATTCATCTTATCATGTTGCATCCTTGTTTTGAGGTGTTTGCTTGATGTTTGGATGCATTTTGCATCAATGCCATGTTTAACTTGCTTTGCTCATATCTTCTAGGCCATAGCTCCAAATCTAATGAACTTTATATGTAACTTGACTAGAATCTCGTGTATATCATCTTGGTGCATCTTAAATTGCTGTTTAACAACTTGAACATTAGGTTATTCAGTTCTGGACCAATTCCTAAATTTGCATATGAGGACTTACCGGACTTGTAATTTGTTGTTTCCGTCCTCATTTAAACTTGTTTTGATGTGTTGTTCTTGTATGCATCATCTCTTGCCATGAGTAGCTTCATGTAGTCTTGTCTTGCATCATACTTGGTTGAGCATCATGTCATGTATATGTGTGGTGTGTTTACCATGTTTTCGTTGCGATCGTGAGGATTCGTTCGTCTACGCTTTGTTCGGCTTCATCCGTTCGCCTTCTTCATGGACTCGTTCTTCTTCCTTGCAGGATTTCAGGCAAGATGACCGTCACCTTGGATCTCATTACTATCATTGCTATGCTAGTTGTTTCGTTCTATCACTATGCTCCGTTACCTATCACTTGCTCTTCAAGCCTCCCAAATTGCCATGTCAGCCTCTAACCTTTTTCACCCTTCCTAGCAAACCATTATTTGGCTATGTTACCGCATTTGCTCAGCCCATCTTATAGCGTTGCTAGTTGCAGGTGAAGATGAAGATTGCTCCATGTTGGATTATGTTTATGTTGGGATATCACAATATCTCTTATTTAATTAATGCATCTATATACTTGGTAAAGGGTGGAAGGCTTGGCCTTATGCCTGGTGTTTTGTTCCACTCTTGCCACCCTAGTTTCCGTCATACCGGTGTTATGTTCCTTGATTTTTCATTCCTTACGCGATTGGGTGATTTATGGGACCCCCTTGATAGTTCGCTTTGAATAAAACTCTTCCAGCAAGGCCCAACCTTGGTTTTACCATTTGCCTCACCTAGCCTTTTTCCCTTGGGAGTCGCGCATCCCGAGGGTCATCTTTATTTTAACCCCCCCGGGCCAGTGCTTCTCCAAGTGCTGGTCCAAACCGAGCGATGTCCGGCGCCCCCTGGGCAACCAGGGTCTATGCTAACCCGACGTCTTGCTCATCCGGTGTGCCCTGAGAACGAGATATGTGCAGCTCCTATCGGGATTTGTCAGCACATCGGGCAGTTTTGCTGGTCTTGTTTTACCATTGTCGAAATGTCTTGTAAACCGAGATTCCGAGACTAATCGGGTCTTCCTGGGAGAAGGAATATCCTTTGTTGACCGCGAGAGCTTGTGATGGGCTAAGTTGGGACACCCCTGCAGGGTATAAACTTTCGAGAGCCGTGCCCGCGGTTATGTGGCAGATGGGAATTTGTTAATGTTTGGTTGTAGAGAACTTGACACTTGACTTAACTAAAATGCATCAACCGTGTGTGTAGCCGTGATGGTCTTTTCTCCGTGGAGTCCGGGAAGTGAACACGGTTTTGGGTTATGTTTGACGTAAGTAGGAGTTCAGGATCACTTCTTGATCATTGCCAGCTTCACGACCGTTCCGTTTGCTTCTCTTCTCGCTCTCATTTGCGTATGTTAGCCACCATATATGCTTAATCGTTGCTGCAACCTCACCACTTTACCCCTTCCTTTCCCTTTAAGCTTTGCTAGTCTTGATACCCATGGTAATGGGATTGCTGAGTCCTCGTGGCTCACAGATTACTACAACAACAGTTGCAGGTACAGGTTATGTGATGATCATGACGCGAGAGCGATGTTTGCCATTTTTGGAGTTCGTCTTCGGCTTCTTCTTCGATCAGGGGATAGGTTCCAGGTCGGAAGCCTGGGCTAGCAGGGTGGATGTCGTTTGAGCTTTTGTTTGTGTTTCGTCCATAGTCGGATGGTGCTCTTATGTAAGATGATGTGTAGTCGTGTGGCATTGTATGCCTTTTGTATGTATCCCCATCTATTATGTAATGTTGATGTAATGATATCCACCTTGCAAAAGTGTATCAATATGCGGTTCTATCCTTGGTGTGACCTTCGAGTCTCTTTAGGATAGTATCACATATTGGGCGTGACAACGCGCTACCCTGATCAGGTAGGCGGACATAGCCTTGTGTGCTCGTTTTTGTTTTTATGGTACCTTGTCCCTGTTTGGGACCGTTTTACCACGACGGTGGCTGTTGGTGTCTTTGGTAGACACGGGGCCACCCAAGACCTAGCCCTGAGAGGCAGTTGGTCGGAGTGGCCGGGGAGAGTGCATGACAAAGGGAGGGTATCGTCGGAATGCTTTGGTCCACCCGAATGGGAGTACGAGGCCATGTATTCCGTAGTGTGGGTAAAGTGCGCTACCTCTGGAGAGTGTATTCAATCTATCGATAGCCGCGTCCTCGGTCATGGGCACACGTTCGTAGTAGGTCACACTATCGGGTCTCGGTCGAAATGGAGGATAAATCTGCTAATAACTTGTGTGATAACTAAGTTGATGATTAAGATGTAATAAAATAATATAGTGACTTGGACTATGGGAAAGTCATGAGAAGTCACAATGATGCGTTGATATGGCTCTGAGACGAGGTCTCCGTAAGTCATGCTTGTGCTCCAAGGAGCCATGGTAGAGTACGTGATTGTGCATAAGGTTGATACAACATGTCTTCACGAGAGGTAACTGGTAGTTTCTTTTCAGCATAGTTTCCTGATGTTATGCCATGTTTTGATATGCTATGCTTTGCTGTTGTTATGTTAGAAGTAAATTTGATATGCCATGCTAGTAGATGTTATGATGTTGTTCATGCTTAGTTTGATTTATGATTCTGATTAATATCATTCCATGCTTAGAAGTTGTGCTGAAGTAGACTATTGCATATGCTTGGTTCTTGCTTTGTCATCTTTTTGTTTGGATGCTATGTATTTGGTTGTCTTGCAAGTACATTCAATGTACTTACCTGGCGTGGCATGCCAGTTTTGTAGGTCGTGCCCGAACTGTTCGCTTGTTCCGTCGTGCTAGGCCGTAATCTTGCCAGTCCTATGAGTTATGGAGTCCAGCCAGAGAGAGAGAGACGCTGCCAAACCAAAGACTTCCGCCGCAATTTAAATAGACTTCCGCTACCATCTGTATAGCCTTAGGGCTATGACAGATAATTGTATTCATCAATGATGTAATCATATACACATGTAGTTGATGAATATTATTGTACCTAGAATGTTGTATCATGGACCTGTCGTGCGTCAGGCGTAATCCTGGGCTGATGTGCGAAGGCCCCCTGCTCCATGAGGATCGGGGTGCCACAGGAGATGGTATCAAAGCAGCCAGGCTGGCGTAGATTATCCTAGCATTATATTACCGCTACCATCAACCCATAATGACCCTAAGGGATTTGACCCATCCCTGGCATCCGGCATGGCCATTGTTAATCAACAGGTGGCGCAGCCGGGACAAACACGTCCTCACCCCGTTGTCCCCGCCTAGTTATCCGTGGAACGTGGTAACCCTATCCTTTCTGGTCGGTCACACCCTTCGCTATTAAGGGAAAGGGGCCACACCATGCAGGCCTATCCCGCATAGCTGCCTATAAAACCCCCTTTCCGCAAGCCGTATTGCTCACTCCTCAGTCTGCCATGTCCCTGCAGAAAAGCTTAGCTAGTAGCTCCCCAGCCATGGCTCGCACCTTCAGAGATCCCAAGTTTTACACCTGCACCTATGCCGTCAACCACATTGGCTTTCCACCCCTTCTTGCCGAGATGCTCACCAAAGCCTTTGGCTGTAAGGCTAGCCCCGATTACCTGGTGTTCCAATCGTCACCCGTCCCTCACCTTCATCGCTTTGATGCAAGAGTGCACACCAGCCTAGGTCCTGCAGTAGATGGCCAGACTTTGGTTTTATAGGGTAGAGCCATGCCTACCTCTGATTTAGCCATTCAGGCCACTGCTGTGGAGGCTATCCTACACCTCCGAACCAAGTTCCCGCATGTAGCAACAAGGCGGGAGTTCTGCTTTTTCCCCATTGTGGCAAAAACAGGAATGCAGCCTTCTCCCGCTATCCAAGGAGATGACCCCGCAATCGCTTGCCTGGTGCAATACATCACTTCCCAGGGGATGATGATTTCAAAGATGCTTGCCGAGTTTAGAACCATGGACAACGATGTGGTACGAGTCGTCAAGGAAGCTTATTGTGAGGCTCGTAAATTTGCATCTCAAGCCGTTTGTCCAATGCTATCCGAACCAGTGCTATCCTCTCAGCCTGTGCTATGGCCCTAGCCAAACATCATCACCCTCGACAAGGCTCTTTTACGGATCCACTAGCAGCATTTGCTTGGAACGATTTCAGCCACACCTCCAGTAGTCGAACCCCAACCCATAGTGTTGTCGGACGATGAAGATGGAGATTGGCTCAGTCTTCGTCTTCCTGGAGAGCCCCAGCAAGGCCAGTCTTCTGCATGACCTCAGTCACGCAGTCAGTGGTTTCTACAAGTAGGTTGGTCTGTTGGTTCATCCTCGATATGAGGATAGAACCATGTATCCGCAGCGAGTAGTTTCGATTAGCTTGTAGCGCATTTGTGCTTTGATGTATGCTGGTACTGTTGTAACCCGTATGCTGTGTTATTTGCTTGCTTGCTTATGTCTGTGTGTTTGTTTTTGCTTGTCTCTCTGTCAAACAGAAATGTTTGACAGGGTTGGCAATGTTTGTTAACAAGATTTTAATCAGTACAACACATACACTAAAAACAACATTGACTCATCCCGAGTCTTCAATAAAATGCACGCTGGTGTAGGTATATGTATGCCAGGAGTACATATACCCACTAGCATTAAAACACCATAGTATGATTTGTCTGCTGTGTTTTTCATTGCATGTTTGTTGCATCGGTCTGTTTGTTAGTTTGTTTGTACTGCATACTGCACGCATACCTGGTTCACCCACGAGTACATTTAGGGTAGTACTCGGGGAAAAGCAAAGTCGCACATCCCTCGCTATCTGTGCACACCCCATGTGCCAGATTTTTCCAAACCCAGAGCCTCGAAGAGGCATATCCATCTGGCCATTTCTCGTCCCTAGTTCTTTTTCGTTAGCTCCAATTTCGTTTCTGGAGAAACATTGCTAGTTTATATCACTCGATCCAGTACAACTCCCTGATACAGATTTCAACTCCGATTCCACCTCGACACCTACATTTCATGGAGCTATCCGCGAAATTTTTCCCGCGCCCTAGTTTGATTCCTGAGCTGGCGTAGCCACCTCACCCGCATCTGAATCCCTTCACCACCACTGTCATTGCCTAGCGTGGCGCAGCCGAGTCGCCATCACCGCTCCACCGCATCACGCGATTACTCCACCGGCACAAAGCGACGGAGAATCAAGCGTGGCGGAGGACCACCCCGTGCACCATCTTCTTCCACACCTCGAGCCAGCACACCCAGCCGCGCGTTGCCTCGAGCTCGCTCATTCCTGATGAGTATCACCAGAAGGAACGACGAGCCAACCAGCGTGCCCAGTAGAGCAGCTAGGAACAACCGTAGCGCCACCAAGAACACCTCCTCGCCGAAGGAGCTCGGCTCGATCTCGCCCAAACCGAAGAGGTAGTAGAGCGGCATTGTGTTGGTGTGTTGGAGGAATGTCGCGCTGCCGTTTTTATAGCCCAACCCCGGTGTACGGTGAGTGAGGTCCAGGAGAACTGCTCGTCGCCCAATCACCGGCGTCCAGGAGACGAATCCGCGAGCAGTGCCGACAAGGTGCTGGCCCGCGATGTGAGTGCTCGCTGCACCGGCGCCATGCATGCCGCGCACTACGGCACTAGGGTCCTCATCGCCCTAGGAGCTAGATGCAGCTGCGCCAAGCCGAACGCGAAGCAGCAGCACGGGAGAAGCAGCTAGCCGGAGGTAGAAGAAGGAGGCTGCCAGTGAGCCCTGGACCCACGTGTCAGCAGGTAAATCCATTGTTCACTAGGGTGCATCTAGCAATTTTTGAGAGTTTGATCTCGAGTGCCCCAAGCCATGGATATAATCGTGTTTGCCCATATCTCACCCTAGGTGTACCAATTATCGGTGCCCCAACTCGTTTGAATCTGACCAAAGGGTTAAAAAATTACCCAGAGGTTTTTTCCGGAGTGTCTATCTTTCCTTTGGTGCTGTAACCCTAGGAATCTCGAGGACGAGATTCTTTTTAAGGGGGGAAGATTTGTAACAGCCCCAAAATTGGTTATCAATTTTGGAGCTGTTATTCCTTCCTGGCACTCACTTTCCAAATCTTTCTCCTGAGTTTGTTGGATGACTCTGAGAATTCTTGTCATTTCCAACCTTTCAAAACTTGCTCATGTCTTTTTCAGTCGGCAAGGCCTCTTTTGCATCATCTCAAATCCTCTCAAACCCTAATTCCAAATTTTTGGAATTTCATCATGACCTTTGTGATTACAAAGGATCTATCATTTTCCTTGATATGTTGATCATCCCATCTGTTCCCGAAGATCCTCCTATCCTTCTCGACCTTGGGTATGCAAAAATATTGCCAAGTCCCATGCAATATTTTTGAATTGTGATTTATTCCTTTTCTTTCCTTTCTTAGGAATAAAATCCAAAGGCATATCTAGCCATCTCCTAAATTCATGTGAATTGGTGGAGTTGATATTTATGCGTAATCCAAGCTCTGGCAATTATATTGGCCATAATTAAATAAGGAAAATTGCCTTTTCCTATTTAATACCAATATTGCATTTCTGCCATTTTCTAAAGGAACTATTATTTTTATAGAAGAGAAAATTCCCACTTAAATTGTGGAGCTTGTCCTTGCTATATAATAACTAGTTCCTTCCTTATCTCATGTTCCACAGATCAAAAATTGGGCACATGATCCAATGCAAGTTCCTGCCTTCTCTGAAATTTTGCAAAGGAAGTGCTTTATTCCTAATTCCAATTGAGCTGCAATTTGGCAGGGTGATTACCCTTGATAACTCACCCATGTATACCAAAGATGAGCTCAATCCTTTCATCCTAGCTCCCTGGGCAATTTTTCAAAGTTTCTGACCAAAATGCAACTTTGTGAAGAAAGTAGATACATAGAGTTTCCAAATGGGATGAAACTTTGAAATCCTCTCAAGTATCCCAAATCATTAGCCTCCACCCAAATTCAGCTCATTTAATTGAGCTATGTGAGTAGAGGAGCAATTCTTGATCTCTGTCCAAATTTTCAGTTTGTGAAGAAAGTGTATTTTATCTTGCTCCATTATGGCTGAAAATATTCCCAAGCCTTCTCCTATCCATATAACCCACCTACGCAAGAGTTTGTCTCATGTCATGTAGCCAATATTTTCCTAGAATTTTCTCAAGTTTCTGGTCAAAAGTGATGCTTGTGAAGCAAGTACGAATTTGGCAAGTCCATTTGGTATGATCTTTTTGCAGCATCTACATATGACCAAATCATGAGGAATTTCCAAGTGGGAGCTAAATCCAACACTCCTAGTAAGTGTTTCTTCCTCTTTTGTTTTATGGACCAGATTTGGAAGTTGCACTGCAACTATGCTAAATACTTGTCCTAATGATCTCAAACTTCCCAGGACCGTAGTCCTTGCTAGTCTAAACCTCCCAGACATCAAGTTTTGTCCCTAAGCTCACTGTGTTGATCACCAATATGTTGCCAAGTTTGCAACAGCAAACTTGTCGAGCCTGTTTCCCTCTGCTCCTACACTTCTGCCCGTGCCATCACCTCAGTTGTAATGAGCCTTGGAAGGACTCCACTGCTGACAAGGTTTGGCACGATGTAGGTGGCCAGAGCGTGCAGTGCCCGTGGTGATCACGAGTGGTGCCAGCCAAATCGGTGGTCTAGTTGTTGTTGGCCACAGTAGGGCAACTCCGGCTGGCTCTGGCTCGTCTAAGCTTATCAACCAGCTCAGCCTCATCGTCGTCGTGCGCCTTGACCCATTTCCCCCTTCGTCTGTTTCCTCGTTGAGCCATCGCCGTCGCCGAATGCAGTGAGCTCCCGTGTGCGCCGTCGTTTCTTCGCTTCTGTTTTCTTCTTCCTCTTGTCTCCGAGCGTTGCTCGATCCGTGACCTCCTGGCACTCATCCGCGTCCTCCTCTTTGCCTTCCCGCCGCTCCCCGTGACCCTTGGCCGCGTGTGCGCGTCGCCGGCGCGCGGACACATAACCGAGCCGCGTGTCTCCACGCCCCTCCCTCGAGCTCTCCCCGCGTCTATTTAAGCCCGTCCCGAGATCACTCGCAGTCCTCAAGCTTCCCCGAGCAACCCACTCATCCCCGGAGTCCCTCTCCGATCCCCACTATCGCCATGGCCGCCGCCCAGGGCTCTGCTCGAGTCCGGCGATGCCGCGCCTCCCCTCGCTGTTCCTCCACAACCAATGCAACCCCCAGAGTCAGTAGAGCCTCCCCGTGGCCTTGACCCTTCCTATCCCCCACCGGAGCACCTGGTTCACCGCCGCCCAAAGCCTCCCTCCGCCGCGAGCCCTGCTGCTCCTATCCCTGTCCTCTTCGCCGGCAACAGAGACCACCCCGAGATACGTCGTTTCCTCCTGAGCTCGTGGATAGGTCGGCCATCGTCTGTGATGGCCGAAGCTGCCGGCAATTGCTGTTGGGGCGGATGCCTCCCTCTGCCAGGCGCGCGCCCGAGCGGGAGGTGGAAGACGCAGGCCACGCAGGCCCCTCCCTGCGCGACTCCACCTGGCAGCGACCCAGGCGCCCGGCCCCGCTGCCCCGCGTTGACCCCATCACACCACGTCGGATAAGTGGTGGCGCCCGCCGTGAAGCCGTTTTTCTGTGTTGAAAGTGTATTCTCAGAAAGACGCTTTCTGTTTAAACCGCCAGAGACCTATTTGTAGAAATATTTTTACAAACTAGTCCCTGAGCTTCAAACGACCGTATCTTTTCAACCGTAGCTCCAAATCAGGTGATTCCAAAGCCCACGTCTTTGTCTCATCGAGACCGTTCCGTTCCCATCATTTTCACTATGGTTTGACATATTCAAAATGACCACTTTGCCCTTGCCCATAAAGAGCCCCCCTCCGAGAGAGAACTATTTCTGGCAACTGTTTCCGCGATCGTTTCACACTTTTCCGAGAGTATTTCTCGACCCCAGGCAAGAAAACCTTTTATCATGAGCCCCAAACTTGCATATTGACTTTGCTTGCACCTCGTGTGTGTTTAGTTGCAGTAGTTTCTTGTCTGTTCCGTCTGCTGTTATTTTAGTCGTGCTATATGTTTTGTTATCTGACTTGCATGCTTATGTTTTTATAAAATAAGTTGCCATGTTAGTTTGATGTTGTTACTAATAATATCATGCCTCTGTCTAGTTTAGTTTCATGTTAGTAGTATCGATGTTATGATAATTCTGTTGCACTGTTAAGTTTGCTAGTACTTGGTATTGCCATGTTTCGCATGCTATTATTGTTCTTCTGAAATGCTTCATGTTTTGTTACTGCATCGGTATGTTGCATGTTAGTTGTTGCATTCATGTTAATAATGCTTGCATGATGATTGATGATGGATAAGTTAATAATATGACTTAACAACAAACCTCCTCCTTCATCACTGGGATATCATAGTGCCACCCAAGTCGAGCTTTCTCCAGTGCAACCACATTTACCTTATGGGAAGGTCTTGATTCGGTCCTTTGTCATGACTCTCACTGGTGCCTCCCGTGAGGGAAGGTTATGGGCACACGCTACCCTGATCAGGTAGGCGGACATAACCTTGTGTGCTCGTTTTTGTTTTCATGGTACCTTGTCCCCGTTTGGGACCGTTTTGCCACGACGGTGGCCGTTGGTGTCTTTTGTACACACAGGGCCACCCAAGACCTAGCCCTTAGGCGGAGTTGGTCGGAGTGGCCGGGGAGAGTGCATGACAAAGAGAGGGTTTCATCGGAATGCTTTGGTCCCCCCGAATGGGAGTACGAGGCCAGGTATTCCGTAGTGTGGGTAAAGTGCGCTACCTCTGGAGAGTGTATTCAATCTATCGATAGCCGCGTCCTCGGTCATGGGCACAAGTTCGTAGTAGGTCACACTATCGGGTCTCAGTCGAAATGGAGGATAAATCTGCTAATAACTTGTGTGATAACTAAGTTGATGATTCAGATGTAATAAAATAATATAGTGACTTGGACTATGGGAAATTTTTGAGAAGTCACGATGATGCATTGATATGACTCCGAGACAAGGTCTCGGTAAGTCATGCTTGTGCTCCGAGGAGCCGTGGCAGAGTAAGTGATTGTGCATAAGGTTGATACAACATGTCTTCACGGGAGGTAACTGGTAGTTTCTTTTCAGCATAGTTTCCTCATGCCATGCCATGTTTTGATATGCTATGCTTTGTTGTTGTTATGTTAGAAGTAAATTTGATATGCCATGCTAGTAGATGTTATGATGTTGTTCATGCTTAGTTTGATTTATGATTCTTCATGCTTAGAAGTTGTGTTGAAGTACAGTGTTGCATATGCTTGGTTCTTGCTTTGTCATCTGCTTGTTTGGATGCTATGTATTTGCTTGTGTTGCAAGTACATTCAATGTATTGACCTGGCGTGTCATGCTAGTTTTGTAGGTCGTGCCCGAACTGTTCACTTGTTCCGTCATGGTAGGCCGTAATCTTGCCAGTCCTGTGGGTTATGGAGTCCAGCCAGAGAGAGACGCTGCCAAACCAAAGACTTCCGCCGCCATTTAAATAGACTTCCGCTGCCATCCGTATAGCCTTAGGGCTATGCCAGATAATTGTATTCATCAATGATGTAATCATATACACATGTAGTTGATGAATATTATTGTACCTGGAATGCAGTATCATGGACCTGTCGTGCGTCAGGTGTAATCCTGGGCTGATGTGCGAAGGCCCCCCTGCTCCATGCGGATTGGGGTGCCACAAGATCTTTGCAGGAACATTTGGAACATTTACATGCTATTTTTATTGCTCTACGTGCTGCACGTTTGTTTGGTAACCTTGGGAAGTGCACCTTTTGCACTGACCGAGTGTCTTTTCTTGGCTATGTTGTTACTCCTCACAGAATTGAAGTTGATAAAGCCTAGATTGAAGCTATTGAGAGTCGGCTGCAGCCCAAAACGATCACACAAGTGAGGAGTTTTCTTGGCCTCGCTGGATTCTATAGGAGTTTTGTGAGAGATTTTAGCACCATTGCTGCACCTCTCAATGAGCTTACAAAGAAGGATGTGCCTTTTGTTTGGGGTACCGCACAGGAAGAAGCCTTCACGGTGTTGAAAGATAAGTTGACACATGCTCCTTTACTCCAAATTCCTGATTTTAATAAGACATTCGAGCTTGAATGTGATGCTAGTGCAATTGGATTAGGAGGTGTGTTATTACAAGATGGCAAACCTGTTGCATACTTTTCTGAAAAATTGAGTGGGCCTAGTCTGAATTATTCTACTTATGATAAAGAATTATATGCTCTTGTTCGGACATTAGAAACATGGCAACATTATTTATGTCCCAAAGAATTTGTTATACATTGTGATCATGAATCTTTGAAACATATTAAAAGTCAAGCGAAACTGAACCATAGACATGCTAAATGGTTTGAATTCATTGAGACTTTCCCTTATGTCATTAAACACAAGAAGGGTAAAGAAAATGTTATTGCTGATGCATTGTCTCGTCGCTATACTATGCTTTCACAACTTGACTTCAAAATATTTGGTTTGGAGACCATCAAAGATCAATATGTGCATGATGCTGATTTTAAAGCTGTATTACAGAATTGTAAAGAAGGAAGAACATGGAACAAGTTCGTCGTTAATGATGGATTTGTGTTTCGTGCTAACAGGCTATGCATTCCAGCTAGCTCCATTCGTCTTTTTTTTGTTGCTGGACGCGCATGGAGGAGGACTAATGGGATACTTTGGCGTGAAGAAGACAGAGGACGTACTTGCTACACATTTCTTTTGGCCAAAGATGAGATGGGATGTTGAGCGCTTTGTTGCTCGCTGCACTACATGTCAAAAAGCTAAGTCACGACTCAATCCTCATGGTTTATATATGCCTTTGCTTGTACCTAGTGTTCCTTGGGAGGATATATCTATGGACTTTGTTTTAGGTTTACCTCGAACAAAGAAGGGGAGGGATAGCATATTTGTTGTCGTGGATAGATTCTCGAAAATGGCACACTTTATACCATGTCATAAAAGCGATGATGTTGTTAATGTTGCTGATTTGTTCTTTCGTGAAATTATTCGCTTGCATGGTGTGCCAAATACTATTGTTTTAGATCATGATACTAAATTTCTTAGCCACTTTTGGAGATGTTTATGGGACTAAACTGCTTTTTAGTACTGCTTGTCACCCCCAAACTGATGGACAAATTGAAGTAGTCAATAGAACTTTGTCTACTATGCTTAGGGCTGTTTTGAAAAATAATAAGAAAATGTGGGAAGAATGCTTGCCTCATATTGAATTCGCCTATAATCGTTCATTGCATTCTACTACTAAGATGTGCCCTTTTGAAGTTGTGTATGGTTTCCTACCTCGTGCACCTATTGATTTGTTGCCTCTTCCATCTTCGAAGAAGGTTAATTTTGATGCTAAACAACGTGTTGAATTGGTTTTTAAAAATGCATGAGTTAACTAAGGAAAAAAATTGAGCGTATGAATGCTAAATATAAACTTGCTGGAGATAAGGGTAGAAAACATGTTATGTTTGCACCTGGAGATCTTGTTTGGTTACTTTTGCGTAAGGATAGATTTCCTGATTTGCGCAAATCAAAGCTAATGCCACGTGCTGATGGTCCTTTTAAGGTGTTAGAGAAAATAAATGATAATGCATATAAACTTGAGCCATCTGCAGATTTTGGGGTTAGTGCCAATTTTAACATTGCAGATTTGAGGCCTTATTTGGGTGAGGAAGATGAGCTTCCGTCGAGGACGACTTCATTTCAAGAAGGGGAGGATGATGAGGACATCAATATCATTGTTACACCCACAGCCCCTGTTGCTATACATACTGGACCAATTACTAGAGCTCGCGCACGCCAATTAAATTACCAGGTACTTTCGTTTCTTGGTAATGATTCTAATGTTCATGAGAATATGATGCTGCCTAAATTGGATACATTTGTTTTGCTTACAAATGAAGGGCCTAGCTTGGAGAAGGATGAGCATTGGAGCAAGAACAAGCATGGAGATGATGGCATGCACAAGGGGAACAAGAATGGAGTTACAAGTGATGATTTCAGGACGTTGAAGCCACCATAATGAGTGCATGAAGCCTTGGACGAAATATACAAGATGCTACTTCATAACTTTCGTCCAAAGGCTATTCTAGGTGCTGCGTCACCTTATTATTGGGCCAGGCCCATGTATTTTCGAAATACTTGAGTATAGGTTGTTTTTAGAGTCCGTGTGTGTGGGGAAACAAGAGATAGGGTTGGTTTCGGACCCCTTCCCCAAGGGCCATGAAATTCCCCCTCTTCCTCCATATATACAGCCCTTAGGGCGTCGTTTAGACTTTGGGTTTTGTTTAGATTAAAGTTCGCCATAGCTGCAACTTCGCATACTTCGTTTGTGTTCAATGACCAGACAAAGGCGTCACAGAACCCCACCTTCATTAATAAAGATTTCCTCTTATATTCGCAATTTCCAGATTGCAATCTCGGTTTCTTGCTTGTTCTTCGTTTGCTTGCAGGAAAACAGACCCTCGTGGTCAGGTTGATCGTGCTCCAGCATGGTCAATAACCCCTCAGAAGTTAGTTTAGCGATTGCTAAGGCGCGACGTCTCGCACGTTCGTAGTCGGATCATCAAGGTCGACTCCCACAGAAAACGATAGCCACCATCTCATCGAAAGACAGGACACCTTTGTCTCTATCACATGGTGTCAAATGCATGAAGAAACTCCATGCAGATGGACTTTTGGAGTCTCTTGATTATGAATCTTTTGACACGTGTGAACCATGCCTCATGGGAAAAATGACCAAGACTCCGTTCTCCGGAACAATGGAGCGAGCAACCAACTTGTTTGAAATAATACATACTAATGTATGCGGTCCAATGAGCGTTGAGGCTCGCGGTGGATATCTTTACGTTCTCACCCTCATTGATGACTCAAGTAGATATGGGTATGTCTACTTAATGAAATACAAGTGTGAGACCTTTGAAAAGTTCAATGAGTTTCAGAGCAAGGTAGAGAATCAACGTGACAGGAAAATAAAGTTCTTACGATCAGATCGTGGAGGAGAATATTTGAGTCACGAGTTTGGCACGCACTTAAGGAAATATGGAATTGTTTCACAACTCATGCCGCCTGGAACACCTCAACGTAATGGTGTGTCTGAACATTGTAATCGCACTCTATTGGATATGGTGCGATCTATGTTGTCTCTTACTGATTAACCGCTATCATTTTGGGGTTATGCTTTAGAGACTGTTGCATTCACTTTAAATAGTGCACCATCTATATCCATCGAGACGACACCGTATGAATTATGGTTTGGGAGGAAACCTAAGCTGTCGTTTCTGAAAGTTTGAGGATGCGATGCTTATGTCAAGAAACTTCAACCTGAAAAGCTCGAACCCAAATCGAGAAAATGTATAGGATACCCTAAGGAAACTATTGGGTATACCTTCTACCTCAGATCCGAAGGCAAGATCTTTGTTGCCAAGAATGGATCCTTTTTGGAGAAAGAGTTTCTCTCGAAAGAAGTAAATGGGAGGAAAGTAAAACTTGATGAGGTGCCCCCTCTTGAACCGGAGAGTAGCGCAGCACAAGAAGATGTTTCTGTGGTGCCTGCACCGACTAAAGAGGAAGTTAATGATGATGATCATGAAACTTTGGATCAAGTTACTACTAAACTTCGTAGGTTCACAAGGACATGTTCAACACCAGAGTGGTACAGCAACCCTGTCCTGGAAATCATGTTGTTAGACAACGGTGAACCTTCGAACTATGAAGAAGCAATGGCAGGCCCGGATTCCAACAAATGGCTTGAAGCCATGAAATCCGAGATAGGATCCATGTATGAAAACTAAGTATGGACTTTTACATACTAGCCCGATGATCGCCAAGCCATAGAGAATAAGTGGAGCTTTAAGAAGAAGACTGACGCGGATGGTAATGTGACCGTCTATAAGGATCAGCTTGTCGCTAAGGGTTATCGACAAGTTTAAGGGGTTGACTACGATGAGACCTTCTCACCCATAGCAAAGCTGAAGTCCGTCCGAATCATGTTAGCAATTGCCGCATTCTAAGATTATGAGATCTGGCAAATGGACATCAAAACCGCATTCCTTAACGGTTTCCTTAAGGAAGAATTGTATATGATGCAGGCAGAAGGTTTTGTCGATCCTAAGAATGCTGACAAAGTATGCAAGCTCCAGTGCTCTATCCATGGGCTGGTGCAAGCATCTCGGAGTTGGAACATTCGCTTTCATGAAATGATCAAAGCGTTTAGGTTTATACACACTTATGGAGAAGCCTGTATTTACAAGAAAGTGAGTGGGAGCTCTGTAGCATTTCTCATATTATATGTGGATGACATATTGTTGATGGGAAATGATATAGAACTTTTGGAAAGCATAAAGGCATACTTGAATAAGTGTTTTTCGATGAAGGACCCTGGAGAAGTTGCTTACATATTAGGCATCAAGATCTATAGAGATAGATCGAGACGCCTCATTGGTCTTTCACAAAACACATACCTTGACAAGATATTGAAGAAGTTTCAATACGGATTAGTCCAAGAAGGGGTTCTTGCCTGTATTGCAAGTTGTGAGATTGAGCTCACCTCAATGCCCGACCTCGGCAGAAGATAGAGAAAAGATGAGTGCCATCCCCTATGCCTCAGCCATAGGCTCTATTATGTATGCCATGCTATGTACCAGACCTGATGTGAACCTTGCCATAAGTTTGGTAGGGAGGTACCCAAGTGATCCCGGAATGGAACACTGGACAACGGTCAAGAATATCCTGAAGTACCTGAGAAGGACTAAGGATATGTTTCTCGTTTATGGAGGTGCCGAAGAGCTCGTCGTAAAGGGTTACATCGATGCTAGCTTCGACACAGATCCGGATGACTCCAAGTCACAAACCGGATACATGTGTATTTTGAATGATGGGGCAGTCAGCTGGTGAAGTTGCAAGCAAAGCATCGTGGCGGCATCTACATGTGATATTTGTAAAGTACATACGGATCTGAATGTTGCAGATCCCTTGACTAAACCTCTTCCACAAGCCAAACATGATCAGCACCAGAACTCTATGGGTGTTCGATTCATCACAATGTAACTAGATTATTGACTCTAGTGCAAGTGGGAGACTATTGGAAATATGCCCTAGAGGCAATAATAAAATGGTTATTATTATATTTCCTTGTTCATGATAATTGTCTATTGTTCACGCTATAATTGTATTAACCGGAAACCGTAATACATGTGTGAATACATAGACCACAACATGTCCCTAGTGAGCCTCTAGTTGACTCGCTCGTTGATCAATAGATGCTTGTGGTTTCTCGACAATGGACATTGGAATTCATTGATAACGGGATCACATCATTAGGAGAATGATGTGATGGACAAGACCCAATCCTAAGCATAGCACAAGATCGTTTAGTTAGTTTGCTAGAGCTTTTCTAATGTCAAGTATCATTTCCTTAGACCATGAGATTGTGCAACTCCCAGATGTCGCAGGAATGCTTTGGGTGTATCAAACGTCACAATGTAATAGGGTGACTATAAAGGTGCACTACAGGTATCTCCGAAAGTGTCTGTTGTGTTGGCACAAATCGGGACTAGGATTTGTCACTCCGTATGACGGAGAGGTATCTCTGGGCCCACTTGGTAATGCATCATCATAATGAGCTCAATGCGACTAAGGAGTTAGCCACGGGATCATTTGTTACAGAATGAGTAAAGAGACTTGCCGGTAACGAGATTGAACAAGGCATGGGGATACCGACGATCGAATCTCGGGCAAGTAACATACCGATGGACAAAGGGAATTGTATACGGGATTCATTGAATCCCCGATATCATGGTTCATCCGGTGAGATCATCATGGAACATGTGGGAGCCAATATGGGTATCCATATCCCGGTATTGGTTATTGGCCGGAGAGGTGTCTCGGTCATGTCTGCATGGTTCCCGAACCCATAGGGTCCACACACTTAAGGTTCGGTGACGCTAGAGTTGTAATGGGAATTGTATGTGGTCACCAAAAGTTGTTCGGAGTCTCAAATGAGATCCCGGATGTCACGAGGAGTTCCTGAATGGTCCGGAGGTAAAGATTTATATATGGGAAGTCCTATTTTGGCCATAGGAAAATGTTCGGAATTTTCCGGTATTGTACCAGGAAGGTTCTAGAAGGTTCCAGAGTGGGGCCCACCTGCATGGGGGGACCCACATGAACATGGGTAGTGGGTGCAAGGTCCCACACCCCAGGTCAAGGCGCACCAAGATCCTCCCTTAGAAGGAATAAGATCATATCCCGAAGGGATAAGATGAAGATCCCTAAAAAGGGGGGATAACAATCGGTGGGGAAGGGGAAGGATGGGATTTCTTTCCTCCCACCTTTGCCAACGCCCCAATGGACTTGGAGGGCAAGAAACCAGCCCCCGCCACCCCTATATATAGTGGGGAGGTGCATGGGAGATACATGCCCCTGCGCAGTTCTCACATTCCAACTCCCCCTCCTCCTCCTCCTCCGTTGAGCGTAGCGAAGCTCTGCCGGAGAACCACAAGCTCCACCACCACACCGTCATGCTGCCGGAGTTCTCCCTCAACTTCTCCTCCCCCTTGCTGGATCAAGAAGGAGGAGACGTCCCCGGGTTGTACGTCTGTTGAACGCGGAGGCGCCGTCCGTTCGGCACTTGGATCGGATCTTCCGCGATTTGAATCGCTGCGAGTACGACTCCATCAACCGCGTTGTTGTAATGCTTCCGCTTAGCGATCTTCAAGGGTATGAAGATGCACTCCCTCTCTCTCGTTGCTAGTATCTCCTAGATTGATGATTCAGAGCATCCTATGGACATCACCATGTCAAGAGTCCATTTGACAAGTGACACGTGCCACATCTACTTCATGCATACAAAGGTGAATCATCTCCTTTACACGTGTCCACTTGTACCCTTCGAGGATGGTATACTACTTGACCCCTCTCTCGTGTGCATACTTAGGTGTGAGCGGAGCTACACGTTCATCACGGAAGAGTCCAAGCGCAAGAGAACAACTACACCATCAAAGACGGAAGCCTGGAAGCGGAGAAGGAAGCGCCAAGAAGAAGGCAGCAGCTCCCAGGCGACCCCGTGCGCACGGGCCCCTCCGACCCCGTGCCCACGGGCCTCCCAGGCACACGGTCCTGAAGACCCCGTGCGCACGGGCGTGTACCGTGCCCACGGGACCCCCGTGTCCACGGGCCTCACGGACCCCGTGCGCACGGGCCCTTGCGTCCGGTCCCTGGATACCCCGTGCGCACGGGCTCCACTTACCCCGTGCACACGGGGCCCCCTGTGCATGGCTGTTGGGCTTGGCCCTTGTATCCCCATCTCATCCCTCTCTACCCTTTCATCCCTTGGACCTATATATACTCCCCTTCCTCCTCCATTTAGACTTAGCAAAGGATATGTTAGACATATGAGAGCTTTGCTCCATGGATCCACTCCACTAGGAGATCAAGACCTCCTCTTGGAGTGACCTAGCTCAAGACCCCCTTGTGGGAAGGATATATCTAGATCATCAAGCCCTCATCTCCTTCATAGGATTTGGGATGAACTCTACCATGTATCTTATTTCCCTTTGTTGTTCATGTACCTTGTGGATCTTATGTGTTTGATTGTCTAGTGGATGTGTGATTGGACTTGCTCTGGAGTGTTCCTCTTGTTTTCCCTCTTTTGTTCATATTTTTCTTGGGGATTCCCCTCTAATTCGTGAAAGATCTCTCACATAGGGTTCCACCCTATAACATCTTGGTATCATGAGCCATGGTTGATCACGAAATTGGAGCCCCCCTCTTAGTTTTCTAGCTTGATTTTGTTGTTTTTGTCCTAAATTCGAAAATCCCCACAAAAAATAGCCGCAATTTTTTTTGTGATTTGTTGGTTTGATGAGATTTTGTTGGATTTGGTCCATGGATTTGGTGTTTAGCAAGTAGATCCACCCCTCTACCATCTTCCCCTACCTTCCACCCCTCGAATTTGACCTCAAAATCGAGTTTCCCCACGGATCCGGAGCAGTTCATCCGTTCCTCGAGGACCCCGTGCACACAGGCCCCCGTGCACACGAGCCAGCCAGACCCCGTGCGCACGGCCCTTCCAGTGCGCTTCGGCCACTGCCCCACCACCCCATACCACCCCCATACCCCCAGCTACACCCCATCCACGAGATCCATCCATTTGGCCGCCCAGATTGCAAGAAAAACCCGCGAGTCCCAGGTGACCCCGTGCCCTCGGTACGTGTACCGTGCGCACGGCACCCCATGCCCATGGGCCCTAGACCCCGTGCGCACGGCCCCCCCAGGCCAGCCACGAGCAGTTCACAGATTCGGCCATAACTTCCACATCCGGAGTCCGATTTTCGCGTTCTTTAGCTCGTTGAGTAGCTATTGACATACCCCATCCACCTAGATAGGTTCCATCACCATTTGACTCCATCAAATTTTTTCCATTTTAGCAAGTTTGCCTAGGCCCTCCACCATATCATCCTCAAATCCACCATAGCCTTCCGCAACCTAACCCATTTTGCTCCATTTAGCATTTGTGGTTGTTTAAGTGGTGACTTGAGTCTCCTAAGGTGTTTCGGCTACTTAGGGACGGTTGCTTCTTCACAAACCACCACCACTTCCACATTGCCATTTCCACTTCCACCATTTGACATTGTCATTTGAGACTTTGAGTTTGCGGTTTTTACAGTTTCCTAAGGTGTTTCGGCTACTTAGGGACGGGTCTACATCATCTTGGTATCTACATCAAGAACACCGCTACTCATCATCGCAAAGGACGGTAACCTCGACGACACCATTGTATATTCCCCTTGCAAATTGCATTGTTAACCCCTAGCCCATTTTGCGTCACTTACCTATCGAGACTAGCCATTTGAGTATTGCCGGCAACGTTACTTGTGCACATTAGTGATCCACCATTCCATTGCATACATACCATATCATATTGGTATCATATCATCCATTGTGTCACAATATCGCTCCCGCATATACACAATAGCTATCTTGGTTTGTGCATTGTGCAAAAGTGGCCATAAAAAAAGATAAAAAGCTTTTAAGCAAAAAGAGAGCAAAGAGCTCATGAGCAAGTGCCATTGCATCATACCCCATTGCACATAAGATTGTCAAATCTACATCATATGGTATCATGCTTGAGAGAAACACCGGGAACCATACATACATAGCATACTTGGGATAGAAAGTTTATCCATTTTGCATCTTATAGGTTGTGCACAAGTGTCGTATCCGCCTATTGAGCAATCGTGCTAGCGTCTCTCTTGAGTTGTGCAACACGAGCGTTTTCCGTGGACTCCACATTTTGTGCTCATTCTTTGGTTGCACGACCCCATTTATCTATCCGTGTGTGTGTTTCCGTGTACCATTTGCTACTGGTCTACTTGTTTCACTTGAGAATTTGTGAATCTTTTCCAACATTATTGACTCTTGCTAACATTTTGCATCAAATTTTTGTGCCACTATCCTCACCGAGCCCTACCATAAGCTTTACTTGATAGGTGTGAGTGAACAAGTCCGGTACCAATTCCACTATTCTTTCATTTCACATTGAGTGATACAAGATACATCCTCAACTTTGGGAAAAGGTAACTTGGTATTTTTTATCTCATTTCCTACTCACCCCTACTCGAGTCTTGTGATGGATAGGCAGGGCATTTCACCTTCGGTCTACAACAACAACAACGAGTTCGATGCCATGAACAACAACTCCAACGCCAAGATGGACAAGCGCATGGAGGAGATCAAGGCCCTCATCAAGAATCGCAAGCGGTCTTCCTCATCTTCGAGAAGACGGTCAAGTGCAAAGAATTCCATGCTACCATCTCCGGCAAGTACACACAAGCGTCAACATCGACAAGACCATGAACAGCACACTACTGGACGAGAGTTGGCTTCTCTGTCACCCCCGTGCCCACGGGCCTTCGACCCCCCATGCACACGGGACCCCGTGCACACGGCCTCCAGCACCCACGTGCGCACGGGCTATACAGAGCAGCGACAAGGACCTCAAGGCTTCAGCTTCTTCAACACCGATGGCATCTTCGCCAAGTGACTACAAGGCATCTTCGCCTTCGGATATTGGGCATCTTTGCCAAAAAGCACCTCAAGACTACACTCAAGAGAAGCTACCCAAGCTCAAGTCCGCGACTTCCACGAGCTACTACGACCTCGACACCAACCACAAGATTCCTTTATATGGGACTCAAGAACCCGAGGAGTACCTCGAGTGGGAGCGTTTGATGGATGACTACCTCAAGCTACATCAAGTTCGTCCCAAAGATCAAGTGAAGTGCGCCACAAGAAACTTCCATGACTACGCCTCGACATGGTGGCTTCACACACCTTCCGAGAACTACGAGATGAGTTGGCCCAAGACGAAGAGAGCTTTACGCAAGAGTTTGTGCCTCCAACCTACATGGAACAACTTCGACGCCAATTGGAGAAAACCATCCAAGGATCCAAGTCCATCGACAAGTAATTCAAGGAGATGAAGATTGCCTTGCGACGAGCCGGCGTGGACGACCCCATGTCAATGAAGTTCCACTTCATGATGGGATTGCACAACGACATCTCCAAGACCATCTTCCTCGAGAACTACAAGTCCATTGACGACTACTACATTGGTGCTCTCAAGGCGGAACAAGAACTCATGAAGGCCAAGGCTTCTCCACCCCAAGCACACTTCGCGGCGAACAAGCTCTACGACAAGCATGAGGCTAGTACCACCACGATATCCAAGGCCGACAAGCTCCAAGACGATGCTCCCAAGTGTGACTTCACCGCCATCCCTCTTTGTGGCATTGATGATGCCGAGTCTACTTTGACTCTTTTTCAAGACGGTGCGGCGACGAGTTCGACTACGGAGACCTTCAAGAACCAAGCTTTGGAGGCGAGCGACAAGGTGGCGAGCAAGGACGATGCTTCCATCTTAGGAGGCGAGAGTGATGATGTGCCATCTTCGGCCTTCATCCACGACGAGAGTGATGTTGTGCCATCTTCGGCCTTCATCCACAACGAGAGTGATGTTGAGCCATCTTCGGCCTTCATCCACGACGAGAGTGATGATGTGCCATCTTCGGCCTTCATCCCCGACGAGAGTGATGTTGTGCCATCTTCGGCCTTCATCCACGACGAGAGTGATGTTGAGCCATCTTCGGCCTTCATCCACGACGAGAGTGATGATGTGCCATCTTCGGCCTTCACCCACGGCGACCACGACGAGATGGTTGAGCATAGGACTTTCCCTTCGACCACGGCGATGTATGATGACTTGAGTGACTTTTGCCACCATATTGAGAGTGAGAGAGACTTCACCACTAGCCCCATATATGATGAGTTTCCCCACCTTCCATGTGAGGAGAGCCACAACCCCCACCACTTGAGTGAGATGAGTGACTCCACCATATGTGACTTTGAGTGCACCTACTTTGAGGGAGTGAGTGAACCACCACATAGAGAGAGTGAGATAGTTGATAGGTCTCGTGAGGCCATTTACATTTCTAACAACTTGACGTCTACCTCTATTGTGTCTTCTCGTTTGGTGCTAGGTCCTATTTATGATGACACGCCGATCCTCGACGACTTCGTCCTCCCTTTGGACAAGACGATGGCCATGGTGGAATATGATGCACCCCCCACATGGTTCCATCAAGATGAAGATGACAACGAGACAATCTTCAACACCCCACCTACCACACATGAGCGACGCTCCAAAGGTAACATAGGTGATGGTGCTTCTCTTGTCCCACTAGTGGACTCCCTTGACATCGATTGCTCCCATGATGTTGACCCACCTATTGCCATGCTTCATGCTAGGGAGACTTCTTCATGCCTTGACTTACCTATTTATGATGAATATGATCATGAGCATGTTGAGTTGCCTAGTTTTGATGCTATGCTTCATAGGATATCTTGTGAAAATTCTATTGGTCACGTCATGTTTGACAATCCATTGAACTTGTCATATGCTATGAGTGAGATCAACCATATTGCATCATTTCAATCTCAACATAGTAACTATGCATGCCCCATTAAAATAAATCCCATTTGCACTTATGGCATAGATGACGAGATGATGGTCATTGGCTTATGTTTTTCATGTGATGATATTGCCATGCTTCCTTTACACGATTTTCGCAATTCATCTACTATGCCATGCCATGATCACATTGCTCCAAATATGCATTGTTTTGAATGTTGTCAATATTCTCCATGTGATGTTTCCACTATTGCTCATGAGGAGACCCCCATAGTTTCCTCATACATTTCAGGAGATTTTGATCCATCACATCCATTGCATGATCCCAATACTTGTGTGCACCATATGCTCCCCATGAATAACAATGCTCTAGATATTACTCGTGATGCATTACATCCTTTGAGTTTCCATTATGACATACATCATAACAAACCTATCATGATGGATGACATGTTTCTATATCACGCATCTCATTTATTTGAGCATTGGATATTTGGTGCTAACCAACACAAGCACGTATGCATCATGATGGATGATGTGTACATCTACCACGCACACACAATTTTCCCTTTGCCTTTGTTGTGTGTAGGTACTCATGTATACTCGTCGACCTCTCAATCCCAAGAGTTTACGAAACGAGCTCTTGAGAGCAATGACGATTTGGGATCCCGTGGACTATCCTTACCACTGTCCCCTTCGCGCAAGGACTACGCGCAACTCCTCTACTTGGCTCTCACACGGCTATGGGCCATTTACCACTTGTCACACTATGCTAATTTTACCGTGTTCACTTTGCATACTATGCTTGCTTCTATGCCTTTGCCATGCAATTGTGACCCTTGCTTGCATTTACCCATGATTCACAATTATGCTACTTCTATGTGTATTTGCATGCTTGGTGGAGATCCTTGTTGCTATTGCCATGTTTATCATGTGCCTCATGCTATTGATGCTATTTTGCTCATATTTTGCTTACATACTTGTGATATGTCATGTGCATTATTCATGCCCACTAATTGCAACCATGACATACTTGACATGATTCCTTCTAGTACGTTGCATCTTCGCACTACTAGCTTGCTTGACTTGATTGCTATGATTGTTTGCTATGTTGCATCACCCATGTTCCACTATTACTTGCTTTCTTGGGTTGATCACATACATGCTTATGCCTCTCACATGATATATCTCGATCATTGTCTCTTGTGTCATACTTGTTCATATCATGCGGTTGATGACAACCATCTATATGCTTTGCACATGATCCATATTGCTTCGTGTCATATATCTCCATGTGTTGCCTCTCTCATGCTAGATGATTTGCCATGTATTGAGTGCAACAATGCTTATAGTCTTTCTCATGAGATTGCCCCCATAGCATTCTCACATATGTTTGGAGATTTTGACATATTCCTTGTGAAGCATGCTTGTCTTACCTCTTTGCACCATATACCTAGTGCCTTGAATATCACCATTGTTGCATCATATTATTCATGCACTTGTGCTTCTAATGTTTATGTGCAAGAGAAGAGAACCGTCATGATGGATGATGTGTTTATCTACCATGCGCATATGCTCTTTGTTTTGTTGTGTGCATGTGTAGGATACTTGGACTTCGTGTCGACTTCCACTTCATATGAGTTGACCATTCGAGCTCTTGAGAGCGAGCCTCATACATTCGACCACGACTCGCTTCTACACCACATTTCCTACCACTTCGGCATTGTGAAGGACGCACAAGGACATGCTTTCGAGGTGATATCCTTCTATCTCAAGAACACCCAAACCATGAGCATGCATATTGTGGATCATACTTCATGTGTTGCTTGCTCTATTGCTTTGCCTCATGACATATATGCCTTGTGTGTTGCATCTAGTTCTTCACATATGCCATGTCCCTTTGCTTATCACATGCTTGACTTGATTACCTCACACATGTTGAACAATTGCTCTTTCCATTGTGTTGAGTGCCACGATATCTTCACTACACCCTATGCACGTTATGCTTGGATTGTCTTGCACCTGCCCCATGTGTTTAGACATTTCACTATAT
The DNA here is from genome assembly GCA_963921465.1 of Triticum timopheevii. Lineage (NCBI taxonomy): Eukaryota > Viridiplantae > Streptophyta > Magnoliopsida > Poales > Poaceae > Triticum > Triticum timopheevii. The sequence goes on along the minus strand of OY997266.1, from coordinate 276,710,996 downwards.
TTGGTGTTGTGAATGACTCTTATGCCTACCGTTGACCGTTCATTGAGCACTTTATGCATTCTTGCTATCACCTTGAGGTAGATGCTTGTCCACTTATCACATATATTTGCATCTTGACCTCCCATTTACATGCTTGTTCCCATGATGTACTTGATTGTGCTCAATTTATGTGCTCAAATGCCATGACACACTCCTTTGTCAAACCATATGCTATGCTTGATGACAACACTTGTTGGGTGAATCACCTCTTGAATGCTTGGTTTTGCTCTTACGACAACCACATTTGTTTTTCCAAGTGCTTGTTATACTTGCTACTTTTGAAGGAATTTCAAGACGGTGCGACATTGGAGAGTGCCCATTTGGAACTACAAGATGACGAATGCTTGGTGATCGTCCACTTCTACACGACGACATCATCTCTTTCCCATGGTGATTTGGATTTCGATCCGAGGTTGGATCTTTCCCAAGGGGGAGGGGATGATGCGGAGCATCCTATGGACATCACCATGTCAAGAGTCCATTTGACAAGTGACACGTGCCACATCTACTTCATGCATACATAGGTGAATCATCTCCTTTACACATGTCCACTTGTACCCTTCGAGGATGGTATACTACTTGACCCCTCTCTCGTGTGCATACTTAGGTGTGAGCGGAGCTACACGTTCATCACGGAAGAGTCCAAGCGCAAGAGAACAACTACACCATCAAAGACGGAAGCCTGGAAGTGGAGAAGGAAGCGCCAAGAAGAAGGCAGCAGCTCCCAGGCAACCTCGTGCGCACGGGCCCCTCCGACCCCGTGGTAATAAAATGTTGCCGCTCCAAAGCTTGCTTTCTGATCTTCTTCTTGACGGGCCAAGCATGAGGAGGTGGTGCTCGATTACCTCCCTGGGAATGCTGGGGATGTCAGATGGTTGCCAAGAAAACACATCGACATTCGCCCACAGGAAGGCAACGAGCGCGCTTTCCTATTTGTCATCAAGGGTGGCGCTAATGGTGAATGTACCATCAGCGCCATCCTTCCTTGTTGGGACCTTCTTCATAGCAGGTGAAGCAACCTTGGACTTCTTACTAGTGGAACTCCCGGGCAAATCGTCAACAGGTGCAGCGCACTCTGGAGAGGCGCGCTTCCCGGTTTCCTTGCTGTCATCTCTGCTAGTCTTCTATTCCTTCTTTGTTTCCTTAGCGGGAGCTTTGGCTTCTACAGCCTCAGCTGCTACCGCGTCTTGATACATCTTATCCATGCATATGTTGTATCTTTCCTGTCTGACGGAATTGAGATGACGCCCATCGGCCCTCGCATCTTCAAAGTATAATAGGCATAGTGGGATGCCGCCATGAATTTTGTTAGAGCTAGATGACCAAGGATCCCATTGTATGGCAAAGGAAGATCAACAACGTCAAACACAACCTTTTTGGCCGGTAGTTCAGTTCTCCACCAAACGTCCCCGGCAGTGTTATCTTCCCCTTAGGACGGCTCCTGCTGGGGTAGATTCCTTGAAACGTGCAGTAACCTTGAGCTCTTAATCAGGGATCTGTAGCTTACTGTCCACCTTGAGGGAGATCAGAATCAACCCAGCCCCACCATCAACTAACATCTTTGTGACCTTGAGGTTGCGGATTGTTGGTGAGGCCAACAACGGCAAGCACCCCACCGCAGTAGTGTTGTCAGGTGATCCTCTTCATCAAAGATGATAGGTGTGTGAGACCATTTGAGTGGCTTCCGAGAGTCTCCAGCTGATTCCAGGGCACTGACTTCTTGTGCACACTGCTTGATCTAGTAGTGAGAGGAGTGCAAAGATGCACCTCCGTCAATGCACATGGCCTCGGTTGCTTTCTGAAATTCTTGCTCACTGGTTTCCTCTTCATACCCTTCATCACTTTCACCATATTCTTCTTTCTTCTCGCGGCCTCTAGCAGGTTTCTCCTTTTTCCGTGGGGCCTTGCCGTGATGGCCCCCTCTCCTGCCACAGCCTTTTTCTCCAGCACCCTCTTAGTATTTCTCCCTGTCCCTTTTCTCCACTACAAAAAAAAAACACTTCCGTGATGATATGTGTTTGTCACAGTAGGTCGCGTTTTCTTTCATGCATGTACATCCAAGATGATTTTATGACAGAATCAAGATAGTCATACCTGTGCTGTCATAGAATTATTCCATGACATTACCAAAATTATCATCATGAAAGTGTCCACTTCCATGACGATAAATCGCGCGTCACAGAACTGCTTTCGTCAAGGGTGACCGACACGTGGCATCCACCGTAATGGGACGCCGTTAACTGCCGTTAAGCTATTGGGTCCTGTTTTGGATCCGATAACCCGCTAACAGCCACGACCAATGCCGATTTTCCACGTGTAAAATTCTCATTAGCTGACGGATCCACGCGTCAGCTCCACGTTGGCACAGGTGTCACTCATCCAATGGTCGAGATGGGCCTATGATATGTTGACACGTGGACGGGCCCAAAAGTGGCCCATAAAGTTTAAATGGGTCAGCCCAACTGAAGTCCCATGAGATTTAGCGGACCATAATGGGCCGGCCCAGCTAAAGGCCCACAAGATTTTGCAGACCATAATGGGCCGGCCAGCTAAAGGCCCAGAAGATTTAGCGGACCACAATGGGCCGGCCCAGCTAAAGGCCCACAAGATTTTGCAGACCATAATGGGCCGGCCCAGCTAAAGGCCCAACATTCTCTGTTAAGGCCCGTACGGCTAGTGTCAAATCGACCCGTCAACGACCTGTCCTAAACTTGTCATTATCGCAGCCCATGGTCACTTCTCGCCCATTAATAGTCCGCTAAGTATTTGGGCTGAATTACGGCCCTATGTATTTTCGGCCTGTTAAAGGTCCTGCTTCATTTGGGCCCATTTACAGGCCATCAAAACTTTCGGCCCATAAACGACCGTGAAGGATTTGGGTCATATTCGGCCATGTCTGACATTCGGCCTATTAGAGGCCCACTATAGATTTGGGCCACTTTCGGCTTGTTCTCATTTTCGGCCTGTTAAGGCCGGACGAAAACCATGGGCCATATGTGGCCCAACGTCATATCGGGCCCATTAATGGACCATATAAAAATGATGATAATCTTGCCTGACCGAAGTTCCGGCCTGTTAAACGCCCGTGTATTAGGTCGGCACATTTACGGCCCGTCTGAATTTCGGCCTGTCAAAGATCCGCATCGTAAATGGGCCACCATTTCGGCCTGCTAAGACCAGTGGGTTATTTGGCACAATCAGGGCCCAATCTCACTTTCGGTCTATTAATGGCCCATGTTTCTTTGGGCTCGATATATTTACACCGGTAAACGGCCTATTTTTACTGAGGGCCTAAATTTTATTTAGGCCTGTTAAAGGCCCACTATGGGCACAGGCCTACCAGAAAAATATGAAAGCTTATGCTGATTTAGGCCCAGATATTTTTAGTGGGCTACATGCCAATTTCGGCCCGTGATCGTTTTTAGCCCAATTGGAATGGGCCCGATGAATGTTGGCATGTTGGGCTCCTACGAAGCTTTCGGCCGAATACATTACTAAGATAAACCTACACTATACAAAAATAGCGTCGTAATTACTGCAGCCTATGGCAGCATCATAAATGATGTATCACAACAAAATAAATTCCAACCATACAACAAAAGGCCTGTTGGCATAAAGTTTACAGTCCTTCCATATAAAGGCACCATCAGATGTATAGAAGCACAGATCATTTGACCTGATTGCTAATGTTTTAGGCTGTAGAATCTGATGGAGCAGCACGATCTTCACCTTTTTTCCACCATTGCTCTTGAACAACGAAGCGAATGTCTGATAGTATGGTTTCAAAACCATTCATATCTTGACGACATTTATCAACCACTATTCTTGTTTCTGAAACGACGTCCATTAGGGATTGGACTTGTGTCTGGAGCATAGATATATCACTCTGTCTAGCAGGAAGATTTTGTTCAGTAGGCGATTTGGACGAGGTTACCTTGACAACCAACCCAGAATTACGTAGGAAGGTGCTTTTTGCACTATTAGTGGAGAGATACTGACGCACTGTAGCAAGAGGTGACAATGTGCCTATGGTAGCCTCGTCACCTTCAGGTGGTTGTGGCTGTTCAATCATTTGTTCCACAGCTTCCTGAAAGTTTGAACTTGTAGATTAGTGTACCAGATAAGTTACTAATGAGACAAAACAAACAAAGTAGGTTAGATGTTTATACATAACTTATTTTGGTGAACTACTGTAATACATTAGCATGTATTGTAGTGCCAACTACATAATAAAATCACTTTTGGAACTTATGTCCATGTAGCATGCCTAATGTATTGTCTATTTCCTCACATTCGTTGACATCTAAGGATAAAGAGACATGGTTTAAAGTAGGATGAACATAGTATGACATCATTCATATCATGGGCAAACAGATATAAAACAAACAGGCTATTTTATCATTGTGTGTGCACGTGAACATAACAACTAGATTACAGATCAAGACCAAAAGAATATCCTTCATCTCTTTTAAACCATGTTAGGTGAAATGATACGTTAAGACAACTGTGTATAAAAGTGAACAGAGTAACTGAAATTGGCTGCAAACCAAGTAGTTAAATGAACACATCATAGTACCAATCAGTTCAAAGGCAGGAGGAGTGAAGACTTACAACAGCGGCTTGAACTGGTGTGCTCATGCCCTTCATCTTGCTGGTGTGGCAATCCTTGAAGATTTGCACTGCATTCGGTTCAGGTTCTTTTTGTTCCGCACGGGCTTTCCTCTGTATTTGGAACAAGTCAATATAGATACGATAATATGGCACAAAAAAAGAAGGAAGTAGCAGCTATTTACAAGAGCCTCGCAGTGCGCAATATAGCTACGAGATCCTGTTGTCTATTGGAATTTCACTTTAGAACGGTTGGTTTTGTTCTTCAAATAGTTAGCTTAGAAGAAGATACACTTGTAAGGCACATACATAAATACAAGTTCAATATGTGGTCATTAGCCTAGAATAAGATACACTTGTAAGGCACATACATAAATACAAGCTCAATATGTGGTCTGATCAAATATATAGAGCCTACCAGATACTTTGGATCAGACCGGGTTTAACGAGGGCTGTCCAGTCTTCATCTGTAATATATTCCACTAGAGATGTTTGGGCGATTTCATTTTTAGCCTTGCCTTCAAAGTGAGATTTTCTAAGGTGGTACCGATACTGTCACAGAGCAGACTGAAAAACATGAGTGCATGCTTGTTTAGTTGCATCATCTTTCGGATCCAACTTGAACCTCATATGTTGAAAAAAGAATGTGAGTCTTATTAGGAGGAAGCTAGAAAGTATGTGACAGAGCAAGACAATATTACTAATTGCGATGAATAACATTACTTACGGATAAATGGTCAAGGAAGGTGTTAAACTAGGTATTGTCTTTCTCATTCCTGTACTGGATCCACATTGGGAGGATATGTGCATGACACCTAACGACAACGGCTGCCTCTGATACTAACTTGGCTGACTCTGTAGCATCATGTGGCCTTTTTAAACCTGCCTGAAAATGGATCTCCATTCTTCCTCCTTTAGATTTTGTTAATCTATCAAGCATTATCCCTGATGTTTGTTTCCGCTTGTGCCGTGGTGCTAGTTCAACAACGAATATGGAAAGTGTTAGTGTATATCAAACTGTGAGAGTACATATAAAGGAGCATGCAACTACAACTAGACTCGGTCAGGTATCGTCTTGGTGTTGATGCTCATGAGGTTCATCTGATCTTGCCAAGTCCTGTTGTGTCAGCAGTGCTTCGGAAGTAGTGTTAGGTGTGAAGGTAGCTTGGGAACTGGCCAGTTTCGGAGCAAACGAACGAGTAACTCGTTGAGATGCTGGTACAGTTGAAGCAGATGCTGCAGATGGTGGAGCAGGTGATACTGTGTTTGTAGATTTAGCCGGTGGACTTGGACCTTCTACTGCACTATAAGTACCAGTAGAATCTCGACGGCAGATCCTTTTCCGTTTCACCCGACGAGTAACACCACTCCCTACTATATTATTTTCCTTGCCCTTTTTGACTTTGCCATGTCAAGCCGTACCCACAACGCAAAAGAATAAAATCGCTCTTCAGAACTCATTGATGCATGATACAGACAAGCAATACTTTGATGTAAGAAAACCGTATGAGGATGGAATATGTAAGAAAAACAGGACGGCATGACATATTCACAGCTATGATGTGCAAACTAAGCAGAAGGATTTTCAAGAAAATAGAAGTAATGCAAGCTAGACACCATATGAAAGATGCAACCAATATTACTCTGCCAAGTTAAAAGTGTCTTGTCATAAGTGGCAATTCGAAAAATTAGAAGCAGTACAACGTAGAAATCAATGTAAGATGCAACCACTATCAAACTGCCATGTTAAAAGCGTCCAATCATGAGTGACTGATGCGGGATACACAACAGCAGTACTTTGATACAAGAACACGGTATGATAGATAGATGCAGTGTATTGTAGACACAGAAAGCCATGTCATATGCACATGTATAATGTATAAACTCAGCAGGTGCAATATAATCAAAATAGAAGAAATATAGGCTAGACAACATATGCAACATGAAACCAATTATCACACTGTCAACTTAGAGCAAGCACCTGCGATGGTGGAGTACGGGAGATGAACTCATCATGTAGACTTGGGACTTCAACTTCATTAGCAGTAGAAGTGACAAATCTAGAGAGTCTCTATTTGCGTTGGTGCGGAGGACCACCGACATCCCCTAACTTATTCTTTTCCTTCCTATTTTCTGATATTGCCTTATGAAGTCAAAACCACAAGAAGATGAATAAAATTAGCTCTGCATAACTGGTTGATGCATGATACAAACGAATACTACTTTGATGTAAGGCAAGCGTAGGATAGGAGGATGGAATATATACAAAAAAAGACAGTGTTTCATATTCACACGTACGGTAGGAGGATGGAATATGTATGAAAAAACAGTAAGCGGAAGGCATTTCAACAAAATTAGAAGAAATGAAATCTAGGCACCATATGAACATGCAACCAATATCACTCTATCAGGTAAAAGGTGTCTCGTCGTAAGTGCCATTTCAAGAAATTAGAAGCAGTACAAGCTAGAAGACAATGCAAGATGCAACCTACATCACAGTCCTAAGTTAAATGTGTCTTATGGGTAAGTGATCATTGCAGGTATAAATTGTAATCTACGCAGATGCAATTCAACATAATCGGAAGCAGTACAAACTAGACATCATACGGAAAACACAACCACATATAACAGTTCCAAGTAAGAGCAAGCACCTGTGATGGTGGAGTAGGGGAGATGTGCTCATCATGTACACGTATGTTGAATTAGGGCGGAACCCTATGGGGCCGATCTTTCACGTTTGGAGTGGATCCTACAAAAAACATGAAGAACGTGCGGAAGAACACAAGGGAAAACAGAGGGAGAAACGAGAGAAACACTCAACCGACAAGTAATTGATCACACAAGGGCTAGATCACGGAAAGCATAAGGTAACACATGATCCAAAGTCAACAAGGGAAGATACAAGAGTAACCGTTCTTCTCCGTGAGGAGGTCTTGATTGTCTTCTCCGGATGGAAGCCTTGAATCCGAATGTTCTTCTCCGAAGAGGCACAGTCCCTCACGTGGAGTAGATCTGGTAGGGATGAGCAATGCTCTATCTCAAATGAGCTATCACAATGCTAACCCTAGCTAGGAGGTGGGAGAGACCTATTTATAGTCATAGTGCAAATGGGGGTCAAAGTGAAGGGGTACAAGGGCATCGGCCCGTGGTGCAGTCACTCAGGTGTCAGACGTCCGGAAGACGTCGGTCGTCTGGAGCTTCGGGACGGTCTGGACATCTGTAGATGTCGAACTTCCGTAATTTCGGCTCGGGTGCTGGTCGTCCGGTCATCCGGTGGCTTCGGTTTTCCGTTAATTTCCTCTCGGGTGCCCAGCTGCCGGACGTCCGGAGGGCGTCGAACGTCCGGAGGGCGTCGGTCGTCCGTGGCCTGGGAGTCATCGGACGTCCGGGCTGGGCCGGTCGTCCGTGGCCTGTAGCCCTGTCCTGCCTTCCTTCTCTCGGCTGTAGCATCTCCCAGGGGTTGGACGTCTGGGCCCGGCCGGTCGTCCGGTGCCTGTAGCTTCCCAAATGGCTCTCCTTCTTGATGTCCATGCTTGGTGTCCTTGCCACCTTGGCCATTGGGTGTAGCTGTCCCGTGGCTCTCCTCCAAGTACCTAATCACACACAAAGTGTCTATATGAGGTAGTAGACAAGTCTCGTGAGTAGAGAGAGGGAGTTCAGAGAGGAGCGAGTTCACCTTATCTTCAATAGCCTTTGCTCTAGCTCTTGTCATGGGTCCAAGTGGTGTTGAGGGAGATGTAGGTACGTCCATGGGGATGAGCGAGGGATGCTCCGCATCATCTCCCCCCCTTGGGAAAGATCCGACCTCGGATCAAAAGCTTCATCTCCATGGTATGGCGCGAGGTCCTTGACGTTGAAGATGTCGCTCACATTGTACTTGCCTCATGGTAGGTCTATCTTGTAGGCATTGTCGTTGTAGCGTGCTAGCACCTTGAAGGGTCCATTGGCTCGAGGGAGAAGTTTGGACTTGCGTTCGTTGGGGAAGCGGTCCTTGCGAAGGTGCCACACGAGATCGCCAATGTTGAAGATCATGGGTTGCTTGTTGATGTTGAGCTTGGTCGCTAGTCGTTGTACTTGGCGCTCGATGGTGTGCCTTGTATCCTCATGCATCTTCTTGATGTATCTTGCTCGTGCACTCACAATCATGTTGATGCGCTCTTGTAGAGGAAGAGGTAGAATGTCCAATGGTGTCAACGGGTTGAAGCCGTAGACGACCTCGAAGGGAGACTTGCCGGTAGTCGAATGTCTTGCACGGTTGTAGGTGTACTCAGCGATGGGTAGACATATTTCCCACTCCTTAATGTTCTTCTTGATCAACACGTGAAGTAGTGTGGAGAGAGTCTGGTTCGTCACCTCCGTTTGGCCGTCGGTTTGAGGATGGTATGCGAATGAGAACAAGAGCTTGATTCCGAGCTTGGCGCATAGGGTCTTCCAAAAGTAACTCAAGAACTTGACATCACGATCGGAGATGATTGTTTTTGGTACTCCATGGAGTCGCAAGATTTCCCTACAAGAGAGATTTGCAATGTGTGAAGCATCGTCTATCTTGTTGCAAGGAATGAAATGTGCCATCTTAGAAAATCGGTCCACAACAACAAACACGGAATCCTTTCCATTTTGAGTTCTAGGCAAACCAAGTACAAAATCCATGCTAATGTCTTCCCAAGGTTGATAAGGAATAGGAAGAGGCATGTAAAGACCATGAGATTGAGCTTTAGACTTAGGTTTGCGACATGTAGAGCAGCGGGTGGTGAAGCGTGAGACGTCTCGAAACATCTTGGGCCAAAAGTAGTTCTTGGAGAGCCTGGCAAATGTCTTATCGCGTCCAAAATGTCCCATGAGTCCGCCTCCATGAGCCTCTTGCAAAAGTAGCAAACGAAGAGAAGACTCAGGAATGCATAGTTTGTTAGCTTTCATAAGATAAGCATCCTTGATATAATATTGTTCCCAAGAAGTATGCGTCAAACATTTAGCATAAGCAATAGCAAAAGATGGATCATTTGCATACAAGTCTTTTATGTGCTCAAAGCCAATAACATTCAACTCAAGTTTAGTGACAAGCGTGCACATGCGTGAAAGTGCATCCGCAAGTACATTTTCCTTACCCATAATGTACTTGATCACATAGGGGAAAGATTCAATAAATTCACTCCATTTGGCATGACGCTTGTTTAACTTAGTTTAACCTTTTAAGTACTTAAGCGTTTCATGATCGGTATGGATGACAAACTCATGACGTCTAAGATAATGTTCCCAAACATGTAGCACACGCACTAAAGCATACAATTCTTTGTCATATATGGGATATTTAAGTTGAGCACCGGAGAGTTTTTCACTGAAATATGCAATGGCTCGTTTTTCTTGCATCAAAACTCTGCCAATTCCGATACACTTGCATCACAATGAATCTCAAAAGTTTTGTCAAAATTGGGAAAAGCAAGAATCAGAGCATGAGTAAGCAAAGACTTGAGCTCATCAAAAGCGGTGGATTGCAAAGATCCCCAAACAAAAGGAGCATTCTTCTTACTCAAGGCATGCAAAGGAGCGGCAATAGTGCTAAAATCTTTCACAAAGCAACGATAAAAACCCGCAAGACCAAGAAAGCTACGCACTTTGTAGCGACCCGACCTCAGACGGTCAAGTCTCTGTGCTTACGTGTCATCCCTGGATTGGTATGCTGACACACACAGTACTCGAGGATTTATAACAGAGGTAAATCACATGTATAAAATAACGTAAATACTATTACCTCAATCCAAAATAGCGGAAGCAACAAGGTTGTGGATTCCCATCAACACCAACGGCAAAGTTGAGTATAGGAAATCGTAACCCTAACGTATCACTTACTCGTTGTAAGATCCTGCAACATGAGACGTTGCAGCCACAGAGGGTCAGTACACTGAATGTACTGGCAAATTCACACCATAGAGCAATGATGAAATAAAGGCTATCACTATATGCATATATGGCTGGTGGAAAAGCTCTACGGTTATAATGTTTTTGCGAAAAGCCAATTTTTCCCTACTACAAAGGAATAAATTTATTTAACTAACATGGTGGTTGTTAAACATTGAGAATGGTTGACAGCATTCTCAATCCCAATTGAAAAGTACTCATTTAAAACAAAACAATATTAATTAAAGTAACATGATGAGATTCACAGGAAAATCAAGTACTAGATACTCAAGATGTCCATAACCGGGGACATGGCTAATCATGATTAGTTTGTACACTCTGCAGAGGTTTGCGCACTTTTCCCCACAAGACTCGATCTCCTCCATTTGGTTTCTCGCACTACATGGTGTTTGAGAAACGGATGACCGAGACATAGTCTTTCAGAAGCGCTAGCACCTTACGATGGGTAGACCGGTACACCTACATCCCCTACATCTGCTAGTCTACCACTATAAGAGTTTGCACGACTTAGTCAACTATGCCAGAGCCCATAATGGCTTGTGGCTGCACACGGAAGTTTCTAGCATGAATAATCTCATGATCCCTTTGAGCCTGGGTGGCGGTCCAAAAGAAAAACAGGCAAGTCCTGGAAACCCCAGGTGCCTCAATCCACCCAGATGTGTGTTTAAGTTGCCACCTTAAGTAAACCATTAAAATTAACAAACTCACATCTGTCATGGATATCACTCACCCAATCCACGTCTACTAGCATAGCATGGCATAATAAGCAACGTAGAGTAACTCCCAAAGGTTTCATAAGTAAAACAGGTAATAGGTACTACCTCATCTACTTTCCATCCCACAATTTAATTAGATCCTAATCATGCAATGTTTGAGGATTGATCTAATGCAATAAAAACTGGGTATGAAAGAGATATGATCAAAGTGTGAACTTGCCTACAATGTTGATGAAGATGATTCGCACTCAAAACTCTTGATAGTTCTACTCGTCACACTCCGGTCAATCTATCGTGATCAAGCAATAGTAACCACACATAAGCAATCACTCAAAAGATCGGAAAGAGAACGAAGAGTACGATTCGGAAAACATCAAAACCAAACAAATGAATCTTGCAGCATAAAACAATTTCTAACAGTACCAAAACTATGGTGTAGTTGCTCCTGATAGTCCTTCGGGTGACTCCAACTTGTTGGCCACTTCTCCCATACGCTCCAAAACTCGGTATGGTCCTACAAATCTCAGGGCTAACTTTCCTTAATTCCAAATCGTTTAACTCCTCGCAGAGGGGACACATGAAGACATGCTCTATCTCCAATTTCATAGACTACCTCCTTGCATTTTTGAGTCTGCATAACTCTTCTGCCTGGACTGAGCTACCTTCAGTCTATCTCAAATCAACTTAACATTCTCTTCTGAATCCTTGATCACATTTGGTCCAAACAACTGACGGTCTCCAACTTCATCCCACATCAACGGTGTCTGGCTCCTTATCCCATACAAAGCTTTAAAGGGCCATCTTCAAACTGGCTAGGTAACTGTTGTTGTATGAGAACTCCATGTAAGGTAGATTATCATCACTACTAGGTCCATAATCTAGCGCACACGATCTCAACATGTTCTCCAGAATCTCATTGACTCTCTCGGTATATCCATGTGTCTGCGGATGAAAGGCTGTACTGAACTCTAGCCTAGTACCCAAAGTCTGGTGCAGCTGATTCCAAAACTTTGAGGTAAAACGTGTTTCTCTATCTGATACGATGGTCCTCGGAACTCCATGCAGACATACGATCCTGGTCAAATATATCTTGGCCAACTTCGCACTTGTATAGGTGGTTTTCACTGGGATAAAGTGAGCTACTTTGGTCAAGCGAATCAACTACTACTCAGATAGAATCATATCCCAATCGGGTTCTGGAAAATTTGGTAATGAAATCCATGCCAAGCTTATCCCTCTTCCGTTCGGGTATCGGCATAGGCTCTAGTAATCCTGCTGGCTTCTGATGCTCTGCTTTTACTCTCTCTGGCATACATCACCTGTGACTACATACTCCGTAATATCCTTCTTCATACCAGTCCACCAGAAACACTCCTTCAAATCCAAATACATCTTGGTGTTTCTAGGGCGAATCGAGTATGGTGAGTCATGAGCCTCTTGAAGTATTTACTTCCTGATCTTTGCATTATTGGGAACATATACACGGTCCTCGAACCATAAGGTGTCGTGCTCATCCTTACGAAAACCTTTGGCCTTTCCTTTGCTTATCCTCTCTTTTATCTCGGCAATCTCTTTGTCATCCTTCTGAGCTTCACGAATCTTTCCCAACAATGTAGACTGAACTTCCATTGCTGCAACAAAACCTTTGGGAACATTCTCCAACCGCAGTTCCTTGAGATTCTCTACTAACTCCTTTTGGTAATCCCCCGCTTATGAGGGTATTCGTCCTTGCTTTCTTTATGGTTGTGTCCTATTTATCCACAAAGCATGTATGCTCAAGGTTTCTTCATATCACTTCCATAAGGCTTCAACTTCTGGGACACAAAATGAGACTTTAGCAAAGTCAACTTAAATTCTCCCCAAGTGGTTACTCCTTGCAATCCATTAATGGTTTGGTACATCCTCCACCAAGTAGCAACACCTCTTTCAAAAACTCTGAAGAGCATGCTGGGTCATATCATTTCCGACTATAGAGTTATTCTTCATGTGATCCTCCATGTTCTGAATCAATTGGTCCAACTCCAGTTGACTCATCGGTCCGGAAAATATAAGCTCATCTCCATTCATCCTCTATTGGGTCCATGGGTTTTGGGGTGGGATAAGAGAGATCGAGAGGGATGCACACAATACAAACGAAAGTTTTGAAAAGACAGATTTTATTGTGGCTGTCGAAAAAACAACAAACAAATGACAGCTCACAATCGTCGCATCTATCGTAAATATATCACAGGGGTTGGGTCTTCTAATGGTCTATAGATCTCAACATCACCAAACTCTTCAAGTCTTGTTCATGTCTCTGGTAGCTTCTTCCGATCATGCTTGTCCTTCTCAAGTTCTTTTGCCAAATTATATCTGTTGACGCAAAGTCTATCATGGCGTCCTTTAATACTCCTGGAGTTGTATTCCAAACTTCTGGGTTTCAACATCCTTGGCATGAACCGTGCCCTACTGTCCTTCAGTTCCTGACGAATCTCAGGTATCTCGAGGTTTTGCTCCTCCAGCTTGGCTACTTTCAGCTTCTAGTTTCCTGAGTTCTTCACGAATTGCCTCCTTGTCAAATATGACTTCCTACATGTCCATCTTAAACTTCTTGATGTAACACTCCAGATCCTAGTAATACACCAGCTAAGGTTATGTCACATCCCTAGCTTCTGGTGCTGCCTAGTGTTTGCATCTTGCTTGCATCATGTTTAAATTTCTGAAACCTGAATTGAGGAAATCTGGAAGCCTCAAGATTTAATTCAAGAAGGGCAAAGAACCCTGGAAAATTGCATTCAATGTTTCTCAAAATGTTCTTATTAACTGTTTAATATTTTTGGCAAGGCTCTTGCACCAAACCAAAAATAATGAACATTTGTAAGGAATATTTTGGGTCTTTGAATTTAAATCATTAGCTATTTGAATTTGGATTATATTCATATATTAGAATATAATTTCAGATACCCCTGAATTATTTTATGAGCTTTTGGAAAAGTCCATCTAGCAAAATAAAAATATTCAGAGGAGTTTTTGGCATTGTTTGAATTTGTTTGAATTCAAAACAGTGGCAAAATATTAACTAAAAACAGAAAACAGATAATAAAAAAAGAATGGAAACCTACCTAACTCACCTGCAGCCATCTGGCGCCCCAGCTGGCCCAGCACTGTGCGGCCCACTGGCCCACAGTGCCAGTCATCACCTACCTCCCGCCAGGAGGACAGCACGCGCGTGGCCGCCGCACGCGAGCACGCGCCCCGGCCACCTCCACCCTGCTTGCCTGTCTCCCCGTCGCCCTGATGATGCCACGACACCCCCGGAACCCCCTCGACCTCTCCCATCGCCTCTCCCCTCCTCTGTCCCTCTCGCACGCAACCGGCCGAGCGCCACCATCACTGCCCCTCACTGCCCTCGCGGCCACCGCCACCCCCTCTCCTCTCCGACGCGCTCCCGAGCTCCGCAGTACCTCCCTCGTCCTCTCCATCGGCTCACGCGACCGGAAGAGCCCCGACGCGTCGTCCTCGACCTCATCTTCTTCCTCGGCCACAGGAGATCGCCGCCGCGATTCCGACACCGTCAAGCCTTCTCCGAGGCCGCTTCAACGACCCCTGCAACTGCTGTGAGGCCACGTTCCTTTCCCCCCCTAACCCGTGCTCGTTTGCCTTGCCTAACCGCTCTAACCACCTTGCCGAGCGCTCCTCGCTGCCGGCCATGGCGCCGCCGCGACCACAGCTGCTGTCGCTTGCCTCCGAGCCCATCAGCACGCTCAGAACCCTCCCAGGAGCACCTATCACTCTTCGGCTTCTCCTCTAGTGCACCGTAGCATCGACACCGTCCGTGCCCGAACTCCGGCCGCCGTGCAAGTTGCTGCCGCCGTCGATTTAGGTCACCTGAGCTGCTATTACATGCACCACAAGATGCGGACGAGCTCCAGCATCGCGTAGAACCTCTCAGCCATCGATTTGGTCGTCGGAGGAGCGTTTTCGACGCCCTCCGCCATCTCTGGCATCGCCGGTGATGAGCCGCGGGTCAACTCCGGTGAGTTTGACCCGGGGTTGACCATAGTTTGACCCCCTCTGGGTCACTGACGTCTGGGCCCCAGGCCACTAACTAAACTAGGTTAGTGTTAGTTTAACGCTAACTAATTAGATTAGTTAGGTTAGTCACTGACAAACGGGACCCACTGGCCAGGTTTGACCTGGACCGGCCTCGTTGACTGCTGACGTCATAGTGACGCAATGCTGACGCAATAAATATTTTCTGGATTTATTTTTATACAGGAAATTCCAGAAAATAGTATAAACTTCTAAAAATCATATAAATTCAACCGTAGCTCAGAATGAGATAAATTATATATGAAAAATGATCAGAAAAATCCAATCTATCCATCTGTACTGTTTTCATGCATGTTAGAACAACTTGTAGCTGCTGAATTGGGCAAAACAAATAATGGCATTTGAATATCCACATATGGAGTTTGAATTTGAACCTAGGGTTCAAACCAACTTCATTTAACCTGTTGCTAGCTGCATTAGCTCAAACCACAGCATATTGCCATGTCACATTCATGCATCATATTGTTGCATTGCATTGATTGTGTTTTCTCTGTGTTGCCGGTATTTGTCCCCTCTCGATAGGCTTGGTTCCGACGATGAATTCGATGACATCGATGAAGAACTATATTATCTTCAGAAGTGCCAGGCAAGCAAAACCCCCTTGTTCATTCCGATACAATCCCACTCTCTCGCTCCTGCTCTCTTTTACTGCATTAGGACAACAATGTTTGAACTGTTACATGCTGCGGTAGTTGAACCCCTTTATCCTCTACATGACCTGTCATTGCCACAGTAAATAGATGAAACCCACTAGCATGAGTAGGAATAGTTTGAGCCCTGATGTGCCTACTCATTCATGCTTGTTTGTCATGCCTGCTATTGCTTAGAGTTGTGTCAGGTCTGATTCATCAGGGATGAATTGGAAAGTGGTGAACATGTCCTACTGTGTGTGAGCTAAGTGTGTAAACACGATTTGGTAAAGGTAGCGGTGAGAGGCCATGTAGGAGTACATGGTGGGTTGTCTCATTGCGGCCGTCCTCAGGAACTGAGTTCTGTGTTTGTGATCCATGAACAGCTACTACCACGCATTGGAATGCTTAAGTGCCCCTCTCGGCTTATTAATCAACCTGATCTCTGTCCAGGAGTTGCAACTAGTTTCTGGTGTTTGTAGGTAGTGTTAGTAGTCTACCAAGTGGCACCCGGTACAGGTGGGCTTGGGACAGACTAGGCACAGTGGCCCGGTGTACCAAGTGGCACCCGGATGGTGGACTTGGGAACCCTGCACACATCGTTTGGGGCCGTGAGCGACACCCCAGCCGGATCTCCTTGCGGATGGAACCCGAATAGGAGAGAAACTTGGACGAGAGACTTGTGTGGTTAGTCAGGTCGTGGCCGACTCCCTCTCCCGGTCTCTGCTTGAAGGTTGCCGAGGTACATGACGTGTACAGGGCGATAAGTGGCGAGAGCGTGTGTGAAGAAGTACACCCCTGCAGGGTTATCATTATCTATTCGAATAGCCGGATTCCTCGGATATGGAAACTTGGACCCCTTGTACAGTTCATAGACAAGTGAAAGTGGATACTCTAAAATGCGCAAGATAAGCATGAGTGCTATGGATGGCGTTCTCGTAGGGAGACGGGAGCGGATCCATAGTGGAGTATTGATATGGTGAATATGTGGACTCATGTGCGCCACCTCAAAAGAGTTACTTGCAGTCGTAGTTCAGGATAGCCATCGAGTCAAAGCTGGCTTGCTGAAGTTAAACCCCACCATCCCCTTTGTTGATAATGATGCATATGTAGATAGTTCTGATGTAAGTCTTGCTGGGTACATTTGTACTCACGTTTGCCTATTTTATGTTTTTGCAGAGAGACTTCAGTCTCACTAGTAGTTTCGTGTGGACTTCGACGTTTAGCTTGTTACCTCAGCTACGATCTTGTTCCCTCGGCAGGATCTGGTAGTTAGTCAGGCTTCTCAGCCTTTTTCATTTGTAGTTGTCTGTACTCAGACATGTTAAGCTTCCGCATGTGCTTGACTTGTATGCTCTGAATGCTGGGTCGAGAGACCCATGTTTGTAATATCTCGCTCCTCGGAGCCTACTGAATAAAATACTTGAGTTGTAGAGTCATGTTGTGATGCCATGTTGTATTTGCACATATCGAGCATATTGTGTGTATGTTATTGAAATGCTTGGTATGTGTGGGATCTGACTATCTAGTTGTTTATCCTTAGTAGCCTCTCTTACTGGGAAATGTCTCCTAGTGTTTCCACTGAGCCATGGTAGCTTGCTATTGCTCCCGAACACTTAGGCTGGCCGGCATGTGTCCTTCTTCGTTCCTGTGTCTGTCCCTTCGGGGAAATGTCACGTGTTGAATACCGGAGTCCTGCTAGCCCGCTACAGCCCGGTTCACCGGAGTCCTGCTAGCCCAGTGCTACAGCCTGGATTCACTCGCTGATGACCGACACGTTCGATGCTGGGTCATGGATGCCTGTCCCTGTAAGTTTGTGCCACTTTGGGTTTACGACTAGCCTTGTCAGCCCGGGCTCCTTATCATATGGATGCTAGTGACACTATCATATACGTGTGCCAAAAGGCGCAAACGGTCCTGGGCAAAGGTAAGGCGACACCCGTCGGGATACCGTGCGTGAGGCCGCAAAGTGATATGAGGTGTTACATGCTAGATCGATGTGGCATTGAGTCGGGGTCCTGACAGCTTTGGTATCAGAGCTTGACTGCCTGTAGGATTACCAAGCCAAACTGGTCGAAGTTGAGTCTAGAAATGCTTTAGTTATATGTAGGGGAATTGATTGTGGGATGGAACGTAAGGCTCTTTTTACTCCTTTACCTTATGCCTTCTGATCTGAGTCACCTTATCTTTCCTACGGGGTTAAGAACTAGGCTTCTCATCTTTCAATCAGGATCACGTGTTACTAATCCGTAGACTTATAGAATTGTTGGATTTAAACTTCAGTTCAGTTCCTCCTACTTCCGTATGTTAACTGTTGATCTTGAAACCTTGATATTGTGCTTCTGAGTGGCTATGCCACCATTTTTGCAGTATGTCTCAAATCCTTTGAGCATTTACAGCCGTTATGCTGTCCGAGTCATCCCAGGTTTCTAAATAGTCTGAAGCATTTGCAAAATCCTTTCCTCCCGTTTCGATGTCCCTTTGGGCCAGATTAACCACACTAAACGGTGAGTTGAGGTACTCTATTGCCTCGACGTATATGTTGGAGCTATTAGTATGACCCCAGATGTCTACAGTGTCACCTAGTAATCTAGCCATGTTTTGTGATCCCAGTGTGATGACTCTGGCCATCATTCCCGAAAGCATCCCGTGATGCCACTTAGTAGTAGGTATTCTACTCCTTGGGTTTTGAACCCGAGATTCACCCTACTTATCTCATGTTGATAGTGTTGTCTAGTTTCTTTAGGATATTAGTAACCTTTGTGATAGTCCTCGAGGTCTGTGGTATATCGTTCTTCCAAATACCATGAACCATTCTTGGCAGGAGTTCTTTTGAACCAAAAGATCACACCAGAGTGCTCTTGATGAGTTCTCCATTCTATAATATGAATCTGCCAGTTCTACCTTCTACATGGGTTATCCGGAAGAAACATGTTGAACTCGTTCGACATGCTAGTCCATGCATCCACAACTCATAAAATCGTATGTTCCTTTGAGTTGTTCCCCCTTAAGTTATATTCCGACCTTCATCTATCAATTGATAGTCAAGAGTATGCGTGCATTTGTTCATCGATGCCTATTACTCTTGTGGTCCGTCAAGCCATTCTATTCCAGAATGACTAGGAGAAATGAACTCCAGTACCTCATCCATATCTAGGATTGGGTCAAAGCAGTTGTGTTCCGCAGATCGAGATGCAATCCAGCTTCTGGTCTGTTCTACCTTGAAATATTGCTATCTTGTATCAGGAATATCATGGGAATTGCACACCATCCTACGAACTCTTGATACAGTGATACTTCTCACCCTCATTATTCATTTCTCGGCTTCCGTGTTGTTGCAACCGGAATGCCGACATGTGAACTATGGTGTGTGAAATTGATACTCCTAGCAACCTTGTTGCTTGGTAGTAAATGGACAATAATCTCATTCTTAGCATGTTGGTTATTGAATTATCATTCTTAGAGTGATTGTGCTACCTAGTCCTTATTTCCTGGTGCACTCTTCGATCAATGAGTTAGGATTGTGCCAATCCCTCGCTTATTTGATCATATCGTCTTGCCTTGAAAAGCAAGATTGTTCTCGAGCTTAGTAACATATCGGTGGTTCGTGATTTTCCGAATATCTTCTCGGAAGTATCACCAGGTTGTCACCTGACCGCTATGTTAAGCTCGTGATCAAGTTGGTTTCTCTATGAACCACCCTTTCTCCAAGAATCCGTGTTGGATACCCCTGAGCTGGTTGGTTAAGCTAAACAACAACTTGGAGAGTTGGAAGATGAAAGCTTGTCCGACTCAGTTCATTCCAAAGGGATATCTTGTGTGTGTGTGTGTGTTGAAGAAAGATGATATCTTCATTGATTGATCCTCGTGGTCAATTGTTGGATTTATTGTCTTACCCCAAACCTTTGATTTGAGTATGGGCTATCATCAAATCAAATCAGAACCAACGATGTTCGTAATGTTGTCTTACTCGTTGTTGATTCCTCGAGCATACACCATTAAATCTTTTGGGTCTGACCAGTGCTATCACTTGTTCACATAATTACGGAATTCCTTCTTCATGGAAACCTGGATGAATTGTTGTTGAGCCCATCAGCAACATATTTAACCTCTCCATGATTGTGTTGAACATCCAGCTAGTATTGGAAACTTATATAAGCATTATCTTCATGACCTGCTCATGGAGCATATGTCCAGATGAAAGATGTGACTTTCACTAATTCACGTGCACTTGGTGTAAGTTGCCGCCGTGGATCCGAGAAAGATTGTTTTTGCTTCCTTTGGAATCATCCCAAGTCAGTCATGCATGTGCAAAGTATACATTGGTTTGTGAGACTAGCTACCTTCATTCCGTATGTATCCCTAGCACGCCAAGCCACTGATTGATTTGTTCAAGATAAAGGAGTCTGTTCTAAAGTGTTAATCCTTTAGACTTCCGCGCGGAGACTTCGATATCATTAATGATGGTTCCCCACCTGAACTCGGTAGTATTTTATTATAAGACTACTACGTGGTCATGCTTGTCTGGGACAACGTGTTCACATGTTTGTAGCAGAACCAGCTCATGTTTTGGAGCTTGTTATCGTAGTTTTTTCCCAAAAATCTCGCAACGCCGTCTAGTCAATTTGTGTTGCAAACTTTCTTTTCAGACATGCTGAGTCTGAAGTATCCTATCACCAACCGGATCTGAATCTCAGGCAGATATGATGGTTGGAACGTTTCCCAAGAACTACAATATTGGTCTATCTATAACCGGTAAAGTGGATGTCGTGGCCAACACACCCAATCGGAAGACCTATTATTGTAGTATCTTGTTTGAGGAAGTTGGCCACCTCCCCATAAGGACTTCGTAGGATTTACCCCCTAGTTGTGCCTTATGATTTTTGGTGTTCCCGAAGTCCGACCTTTTACTTGATGCTCTAGATATCAAACCATATCTATCAATGGGTTACACTAGCACATCAAGGAGAACATTAGAAGCGGAGTGCTAAATGTCTCTCGGTCGATCATCCAGATTTTGTCCCCTTGGCCCCCCCAAGGTGAAATCTGAGAAGGTGTTATCTTCCTTTGCATCTGCATCTTCCACAGGTATTCATCATGGTAGTATGTTGTGTTGCCAGGATCCTTGTCACGGATGTTGGTAAAACCTTGATGAATATGGAAATGCTCAAGTTCTTGAGGGCATGCTCAGGCACTAGGTTATATCCTCGGTATCGATTGGAATGTGCCTTCCGTTTGTCAAGTTGTCTTACAACTCTAGTTTCCTTTCCAAACTGAGTATGCCATTCTTTCAAACTTCTCCAAATGATCGATTGTAATTTGCCTTAAGCTGGTATAAAGAGTTTCAATTATCTTTGAATCAAAGGTAATTCTTTTTGCCACTTAAGGGATGATTCTACGAGTCACCTCCTCTAAGATGTCTCGTTATGGTATCATGGCAATTCAACTCCTCGCTACGTTGTCAACTGTTCACCACCTTTTTAAGTATGAAATTGTTGTCTACCTAGTGAACCTTCCTCATCTGTTTCACCCCATCCCTCTAGATGTGTGTTTCGTGTCTCAGCTCGAGTGATGTTGTTATGTCTCATTCCGTGAGTTGATCCTAAGTTGTTCGATCTTCGAGAAGATCGATCCTTCTAGAGTCTCCTTCTCCTCGCGTTGTCATGTTGGCTGGAGTTTTCAGAGCAAGACGTCGAGACAAAGATGGTGATCAAATCAACGCCCCTATGAAGTGCAACCTGGATCGTGAAGATTGTGTTAGTTTGTGTTCCCCCTTCATCTTACCCTACACTTGAATCTCGGGACGAGATTTTTGCTAGTGGGGGTGAGTTGTCACATCCCTAGCTTCCGGTGCTGCCTAGTGTTTGCATCTTGCTTGCATCATGTTTAAATTTCTGAAACCTGAATTGAGGAAATCTGGAAGCCTCAAGATTTAATTCAAGAAGGGCAAAGAACCCTGGAAAATTGCATTCAATGTTTCTCAAAATGTTCTTATTAACTGTTTAATATTTTTGGCAAGGCTCTTGCACCAAACCAAAAATAATGAACATTTGTAAGGAATATTTTGGGTCTTTGAATTTAAATCATTAGCTATTTGAATTTGGATTATATTCATATATTAGAATATAATTTCAGATACCCCTGAATTATTTTATGAGCTTTTGGAAAAGTCAATCTAGCAAAATAAAAATATTCAGAGGAGTTTTTGGCATTGTTTGAATTTGTTTGAATTCAAAACAGTGGCAAAATATTAGCTAAAAACAGAAAACAGATAATAAAAAAAAGAACGGAAACCTACCTAACTTACCTGCAGCCATCTGGCGCCCCAGCTGGCCCAGCACTGTGCGGCCCACTGGCCCACAGTGCCAGTCATCACCTACCTCCCGCCAGGAGGACAGCACGCGCGTGGCCGCCACACGCGAGCACGCGCCCCGGCCACCTCCACCCTGCTTGCCTGTCTTCCCGTCGCCCTGAGGATGCCACGACACCCCCGGAACCCCCTCGACCTCTCCCATCGCCTCTCCCCTCCTCTGTCCCTCTCGCACGCAACCGGCCGAGAGCCACCGTCGCTGCCCCTCGCTGCCCTCGCGGCCACCGCCACCCCCTCTCCTCTCCGACGCGCTCCCGAGCTCCGCAGTACCTCCCTCGTCCTCTCCGTCGGCTCACGCGACCGGAAGAGCCCCGACGCGTCGTCCTCGACCTCATCTTCTTCCTCGGCCACAGGAGATCGCCGCCGCGATTCCGACGCCGTCAAGCCTTCTCCGAGGCCGCTTCAACGCCCCCTGCAAGCGCTGTGAGGCCACGGTCCTTTTCCCCCCTAACCCGTGCTCGTTTGCCTTCCCTAACCGCTCTAACCACCTTGCCGAGCGCTCCTCGCCGCCAGCCATGGCGCCGCTGCAACCACAGCTGCTGTCGCTCGGCTCCGAGCCCATCAGCACGCTCAGAACCCTCCCAGGAGCACCTATCACTCTTCGGCTTCTCCTCTAGTGCACCGTAGCGTCGACACCATCCGCGCCCGAACTCCGGCCGTCGTCCAAGTTGCCACCGCCGTCGATTTAGGTCACCTGAGCTGCTATTACGTGCACCACAAGATGCGGACGAGCTCCAGCATCGCGTAGAACCTCTCAGCCATCGATTTGGTCGTCGGAGGAGCGTTTTCGACGCCCTCCGCCGTCTCTGGCATCGTCGGCGACGAGCCGCGGGTCAACTCTAGTGAGTTTGACCCGGGGTTGACCACAGTTTGACCCCCTCTGGGTCACTGACGTCTGGGCCCCAGGCCACTAACTAAGCTAGGTTAGTGTTAGTTTAACGCTAACTAATTAGATTAGTTAGGTTAGTCACTGACAGATGGGACCCACTGGCCAGGTTTGACATGGACCGGCCTCATTGACTGCTGACGTCATAGTGACGCAATGCTGACGCAATAAATATTTTCTGGATTTATTTTTATACAGGAAATTCCAGAAAATAGTATAAACTTCTAAAAATCATATAAATTCAACCGTAGCTCAGAATGAGATAAATTATATATGAAAAATGATCAGAAAAATCCAATCTATCCATCTGTACTATTTTCATTCATGTTAGAACAACTTATAGCTGCTGAATTGGGCAAAACAAATAATGGCATTTGAATATCCACATATGGAGTTTGAATTTGAACCTAGGGTTCAAACCAACTTCATTTAACCTGTTGCTAGCTGCATTAGCTCAAACCACAGCATATTGCCATGTCACATTCATGCATCATATTGTTGCATTGCATTGATTGTGTTTTCTCTGTGTTGCCGGTATTTGTCCCCTCTCGATAGGCTTGGTTCCGATGATGAATTCGATGACACCGATGAAGAACTATATTATCTTCAGAAGTGCCAGGCAAGCAAAACCCTCTCGTTCATTCCGATACAATCCCACTCTCTCGCTCCTGCTCTCTTTTACTGCATTAGGACAACAACGTTTCAACTGTTACATGCTGCGGTAGTTGAACCCCTTTATCCTCTGCATGACCTATCATTGCCACAGTAAATAGATGAAACCCACTAGCATGAGTAGGAATTGTTTGAGCCCTGATGTGCCTACTCATTCATGCTTGTTTGTCATGCCTACTATTGCTTAGAGTTGTGTCAGGTCTGATTCATCAGGGATGAATTGGAAAGTGGTGAACATGTCCTACTGTGTGTGAGCTAAGTGTGTGAACAAGATTTGGTAAAGGTAGCGGTGAGAGGCCATGTAGGAGTACATGGTGGGTTGTCTCATTGCAGCCGTCCTCAGGAACTGAGTTCTGTGTTTGTGATCCATGAACAGCTACTACCATGCATTGGAA
This sequence comes from Triticum timopheevii, assembly GCA_963921465.1. NCBI lineage: Eukaryota > Viridiplantae > Streptophyta > Magnoliopsida > Poales > Poaceae > Triticum > Triticum timopheevii. The sequence continues at coordinate 276,686,673 of OY997266.1, read as the reverse complement.
TGCTTAAGTGCCCCTCTCGACTTATTAATCAACCTGATCTCTGTCCAGGAGTTGCAACTAGTTTCTGGTGTTTGTAGGTAGTGTTAGTAGTCTACCAAGTGGCACCCGGTACAGGTGGGCTTGGGACAGACTAGGCACAGTGGCCCGTTGTACCAAGTGGCACCCGGATGGTGGACTTGGGAACCCTGCACACATCGTTTGGGGCCGTGAGCGACACCCCGGCCGGATCTCCTTGCGGATGGAACCCGAATAGGCGATAAACCTGGACGAGAGACTTGTGTGGTTAGTCAGGTCATGGCCGACTCCCTCGCCCGGTTTCCGCTTGAAGGTTGCCGAGGTACATGACGTGTACATGACGATAAGTGGAGAGAGCGTGTGTGAAGAAGTACACCCCTGCAGGGTTATCATTATCTATTCGAATAGCCGGATTCCTCGGATATGGAAACTTGGACCCCTTGTACAGTTCATAGACAAGTGAAAGTGGATACTCTAAAATGCGCAAGATAAGCATGAGTGCTATGGATGGCATTCTCGTAGGGAGACGGGAGCGGATCCATAGTGGAGTATTGATATGGTGAATATGTGGACTCGTGTGCGCCACCTCAAAAGAGTTACTTGCAGTCGTAGTTCAAGATAGCCACCGAGTCAAAGCTGGCTTGCTGCAGTTAAACCCCACCATCCCCTTTGTTGATAATGATGCATATGTAGATAGTTCTGATGTAAGTCTTGCTGGGTACATTTGTACTCATGTTTGCCTATTTTATGTTTTGTAGAGAGACTTCAGTCTCACTAGTAGTTCCGTGTGGACTTCGACGTTTAGCTTGTTACCTCAGCTACGATCTTGTGCCCTCGGCAGGATCTGGTAGTTAGTCAGGCTTCTCAGCCTTTTTCATTTGTAGTTGTCTGTACTCAGACATGTTAAGCTTCCGCATGTGCTTGACTTGTATGCTCTGAATGCTGGGTCGAGAGACCCATGTTTGTAATATCTCGCTCCTCGGAGCCTACTGAATAAAATACTTGAGTTGTAGAGTCATGTTGTGATGCCATGTTGTATTTGCACATATCGAGCATATTGTGTGTATGTTATTGAAATGCTTGGTATGTGTGGGATCTCACTATCTAGCTGTTTATCCTTAGTAGCCTCTCTTACCGGGAAATTTCTCCTAGTGTTTCCACTGAGCCATGGTAGCTTGCTACTGCTCCGGAACACTTAGGCTGGCCAGCATGTGTCCTTCTTCGTTCCTGTGTCTGTCCCTTCGGGGAAATGTCACGCGTTGAATACCGGAGTCCTGCTAGCCCGCTACAGTCCGGTTCACCGGAGTCCTGCTAGCCCAGTGCTACAGCTTGGATTCACTCGCTGATGACCGACACGTTTGATGCTGGGTCATGGATGCCTGTCCTTGTAAGCTTGTGCCACTTTGGGTTTACGACTAGCCATGTCAGCCCGGGCTCCTTATCATATGGATGCTAGCGACACTATCATATACGTGTGCCAAAAGGCGCAAACGGTCCCGGGCAAAGGTAAGGCGACACCCGTGGGGATACCGTGCGTGAGGCCGCAAAGTGATATGAGGTGTTACATGCTAGAACGATGTGGCATTGAGTCGAGGTCCTAACAGGTTAAAGCTGCATTCTTTGCTGACAGATGCTCCATCAGCCTTCTATCATCCAATATTTCCATGCATCTGCATCCTTAACTCTGCGTGGTGACAATAGCATAGGCGAACGATAACATCATGAATGTCCATGTTTCTGCTCTTGTTATTCCCATGAGCTATCATTCCATAGTTGATATCTCCTGCCTTAGGGTTTTCTTGACAAAACTTTGACTTCTAATGCTCCATGCTCAGGTCTTTCTTCGATACACCTTGATCTCGGGTATTGACAACTTCCATAGTCTGCCAAGTTTCATAAGTGTAGCCTTCCTTGGTCATAAAAATATGGGAATTCTTCAGAGCCTTCAAGTTCTCCTAGTCTTCAGGGTCTTCAACAGTTGTAGTTTCCATTATCATAATGTATAGTAAAATCTTCGTAATTCCGAATGGTCTTATTTGTCCGATATCTTGTACTCCTTGGAGTGGTCTCATCAGTCGAATCTTTGAGGGGTCAAAAGGGGAAAGGGGGTATAGTCTCACTAAAGGGAATATTTGAGTAAGCTCAGAAGAGAAGAGAGGTAAAAGATCTTTTTGAAAATGAAGTAGTAGAGAAAAATCTTTCCTAAGGGCTTGCCAGTTTCTAGGGTCACGTCCTACAGTCAACATGTGCTCTGATACCATCTTGTAGCAACCCAACCTCAGACAGTCAAGTCTCTGTGCTTACGTGTCATCCTTGGATCGGTATGCTGACACACACATTACTCGAGGATTTATAACAGAGGTAAATCACATGTATAAAATAACGTAAATACTATTACCTCAATCCAAAATAGCGGAAGCAACAAGGTTGTGGATTCCCATCAACACCAACGACAAAGTTGAGTATAGGAAATCGTAACCCTAACGTATCACTTACTCATCGTAAGATCCTGCAACATGAGACGTTGCAGCCACAAAGGGTCAGTACATTGAATGTACTGGCAAATTCACACCATAGAGCAATGATGAAATAAAGGCTATCACTATATGCATATATGGCTGGTGGAAAAGCTTACGGTTATAATGTTTTTGCGAAAAGCCAATTTTTCCCTACTACAAAGGAATAAATTTATTTAACTAACATGGTGGTTGTTAAACATTGAGAATGGTTGACAGCATTCTCAGTCCCAATTAAAAAGTACTCATTAAAACCCAACAATATTAATTAAAGTAACATGATGAGATTCACAGGAAAATCAAGTACTAGATACTCAAGATGTCCATAACCGTGGACACGGCTAATCATGATTAGTTTGTACACTCTGCAGAGGTTTGCGCACTTTTCCCCACAAGACTTGATCGCCTCCGTTTGGTTTCTCGCACTACATGGTGTTTGAGAAACGGATGACCGAGACATAGTCTTTCAGAAGCGCTAGCACCTTACGATGGGTAGACCGGTACACCTACATCCCCTACATCTGCTAGTCTACCACTATAAGAGTTCGCACGACTTAGTCAACTATGCCAGAGCCCATAATGGCTTGTGGCTGCACACGGAAGTTTCTAGCATGAATAATCTCATGATCCCTTTGAGCCTGGGTGGCGGTCCAAAAGAAAAACAGGCAAGTCCTGGAAACCCCAGGTGCCTCAATCCACCCAGATGTGTGTTTAAGTTGCCACCTTCAGTAAACCATTAAAATTAACAAACTCACATCTGTCATGGATATCACTCACCCAATCCACGTCTACTAGCATAGCATGGCATAATAAGCAACATAGAGTAACTCCCAAAGGTTTCATAAGTAAAACAGGTAATATGTACTACCTCATCTACTTCCCATCCCACAATTTAATTAGATCCTTATCATGCAATGTTTGAGGATTGATCTAATGCAATAAAAATTGGGTATGAAAGAGATATGATCAAAGTGTGAACTTGCCTGCAATGTTGATGAAGATGATTCGCACTCAAAACTCTTGATAGTTCTACTCGTCACACTCCGGTCAATCTATCGTGATCAAGCAATAGTAACCACACATAAGCAATCACTCAAAAGATCGGAAAGAGAACGAAGAGTACGATTCGGAAAACATCAAAACCAAACAAATGACTCTTGCAGCTTAAAACAATTTCTAACAGTACCAAAACTATGTGTATTTGGCCTTATCAGAAAGTTTAGTTCAAGAGCTTCGATTTGCAAAAAGAATCAACTCAAACGGAGTTTTAGAACTCAAGTTACGAACAAACGAAGTTCAAATCAAATCTGATCTAATTCAAGTTTTAAACTTTCAAAAACATGTTTAAGTTGTTTTACTGGATAGAGGAGATCATAACAAAGAAGTAGGCGTTGGTTTCGTTGGATTTGGGTAAACGGACAAAAAGTTGTGATCGTTTGAAGTACAGGGACTGATCTGAAAACTCTAGGGGCTAATCTGTAAAATTTTAATCACAGACGGGTCCCTGGCAAATAAAACGAAAAGGCTATATAACGAACGTTCGCTAACGAACGCTAACGAACGAAAACCGCTCGCTACGAAACCTAACTAACGAACGTCTGCTAAATAACCTAACTAAAATATAAAACCGGCGTTAAATGAAAAACCAAAGAAAACTCAAATTAAACCGGACCGGGGAGGGTTATACCGGTTCGGTGGTTCGGCCGGGAAAAACCGGCAACGGCTCTGGTGAGGCGGCGGACTCCGGCGAGGCGAGCAGTGGCGTTGCAGGCAGCGGCGGGCGGCAGCGACCTGCGAGGGCGGCGGGGTGGTGCGGCAGGTGGCGCGGGCGGCGCAGCTAGCGGCGGCAGAGGCGGCGTGAAGAGCGGCGGCGGCTGCAGATCTCGGCGGCGGCGGCGACGATCTGCGAGGGCGGCGACGAGAAGCTAGAGGAGGCGAGGCGGGGCCGGGGCTGTGGATTTATAGGAGGGCGGGGCGGGTTCCGAGGCGTGAAGGAGGGGTTGGAGGAGGAGTCCTCCTCGACCACGGCGGCGGCGGCGGCGTACGTCGGCTGGAGTCCGAGCAGGGCTCGGAGACGAGCGGGAGGGCGCGCTGGGCCTTGGCCTGGCTTTGGCTGGGCCGGCCCAGTCGTCCGAGGGATTTTTTTTTTAAAATCATTTTTTTCAGAGAAAGAAAAATAACAGCGAAATAAATGAAAATATTATACAGACATATAATATACCAAAATCTTCAGAAAAATATTTTCTACAGCATGGACATTTTTTTAACAGAGTGCAGGCCTGGCGCAGTGGTGAAGTCCTCCCCACTTGTGCCAAGAGGTCCTGGGTTCGAACCAGCCTCTCTGCATTGCACTATGCAGGGGTAAGACTAGGTTCCTATAATCCCTCCCCAGACCCCACCTTGTGTGGGAGCTTCTATGCACTGGGTCTGTCCTTTTTTATGGACATTTTTTTAACATTAAATAAAATCCACACAAATTCAGATAATTCAAAGAGTGCTACTGACCTATTTAAAACCCAAAAAAAATCATTTTGAAAATACCAAAATGGTTTCAAATTTATTTCTCTCCAAATTTCTGATGTAGGGAATCATGTTACCGTATTTTCCATATATTTTATTTTTTGGAGAAAAATAATTTGAATAAAACTCAAATAACTCCAAATTGGAAAATAAATTCAAAAGAACTTTGAATTTAATTTTTTTAAAACTCCCAACTCATATTTCATATATTTTGAAGAAGTCATTTTATCTTCTCTCTCGTGAAAATCATTGAGTTGCATAAAGTTTATGAATTGGAAATATTTCCCAAATGAAATTCAAATATTTTCAACACCCCTTGTCATTTAAATAAATGGAAGAAGTCATGTCATCTTCTCTCCAGGGTTTTGTGGTGAAAGGAATTTGAATTCATGGAGATCAGAAAAGAAAATGAAAGTTTGGGAAAGTCCTTTTATTCCCTCTCATTTAACCTTCAAAAGTTTCGAATCACTCAATTTCACACAAGCAATCAAACAATCAATCAAAACTATCTATTTATTATAACATTCCAAAATTTAGAATTTTGGGATGTTACACACTTGTTGCAAATTGGTGGGTTGGGGCCAAGTTTTAATTGCTTCAATTTTAGATTCATCAACATGGACACCCTTGGAAGAGACAACAAAACCCAAGAAAACCACTTTGTCAACACCAAATATGCACTTTTTCATGTTGGCATAAAGACGTTCCTTGCGAAGGGTTTGCAAAACATCCCTAACATGATTAAGATGCTCTTTCATGGTTTTGCTAAACACAAGAATATCATCGAAGTAAACCACAACAAAGACTGCAATGTAAGGTCGAAGCACAAAATGCATAAGACGCACGAAAGTACCAGGAGCCTTCGATAAACCCATATGCATAACTAACCACTCATATAAGCCAAATTTGGTTTTGAAAGCAGTTTTCCATTCATCACCCTCTTGTATGCGGATTTGATAATAGCCACTTTTAAGATCAATTTTTGAGAAAAAGTTGGCTCCGCTAAGTTCATCTTGTATGCGGATTCCTATAGCGAACGGTAATAGCATTTATAGGTCTACAATCGGAACACAAGCGGAAACTTCCATCTTGCTTAGGCACAAGTATTACAGGAACGGCACAAGGGCTTAAGCTTTCACGTACATGACCGTTGTTGATGAGTTGTTGTACTTGCCGTTGAATCTCCTTAGTTTCTTCGGGTTTGACACGGTATGGAGCTTTGTTTGGAAGTGGCGCTCCGGGGTTGAGGTCGATTCGATGCTCAATGCCTCGAAGAGGAGGTAGACCCGGAGGTAGCTCATCGGAGAAAACATCTTGGAATTCCCGCAAAAGAGATTGAAACACTAAATGTAGCTCGTGAGAGGTGTTAGTTTTTGGTTCCCCATCCTTGCACACAAGGACAAAGTGCATCACGCTCGATGGGTTCTCACACACTTCTCTCATCTCACTTTTTGTGGCAAATAGTATGAGGTTTTCTCTCTAGGCGAAGAGGTGCTCAAGTTTTGCTTGTGGCTCTCACTCACTTTTTGGTGGATCACTTTCTCACTCTTCTCACTTGACTAGGAGACATAGGTCGTAGCACATATTCCTTCCCTTTCATCTTGAAGCTATAGTGATTGGTGCGCCCATTGTGGATGACACCACGGTCGAATTGCCATGGTCGACCAAGAAGGAGGTGGCAAACGGTCATTGGGACCACATCACACTCCAATGTGTCCTCATATGCACCAATTTTGAAGGAGACTTGGACCGTATGCTCAACTCGTATAGTGCCGGAGTCACTTAGCCATTGAACCTTGTAGGGGTGCGGGTGCTTCCCCTTTACAAATTGAAGCTTGGAGCATAGTTCTTCACTTGCCAAGTTGTGACAACTACCTCCATCGATGATGACCTTGATGGACCTTCCATGGATGCCGGCCTTTGTGTGGAAGATGTGGCATCTTTGGTCTTCTTCTTGTTGATGTTGAAGAGTCAAGACCTTGGAGACAACAAGAGCGGGGCTCGTATCTTCATCACAAAAGACTTGATCATCTTCATTCTCATTCATGCGCCGGTGCATGGCCACTTGCTCAAGAGCTTTCATCTCCTCATCACTCATGGAGTCGTAGGTGCCATCGTCGTTGAGGATCATGGTGCGCTTGTTTGTGCATTCATAGGACTTGTGGCCTCGGCCGCAGCAAGTGAAACACTTGAAGGATCTTGTCTTGATGGTCTCATCGGTCAGAGTAGATGATGAAGCACGCAGCTTGAAGTTGCTTGTAGTAGGAGGAAGTCGACTTGAACTTGACGAAGTTTTCTTGTAACTCGGCTTGTCGTCGTTGCTTGGAGAAGGTTTGGTTGATGTAGATGTTGGAGGAGTTGTTGAAGCTTGGTTATTGGAGAAGCCGTAGGTCTTGGATGAGTACTTGGCTTACTTGAAGTCATCTTGGACTTGACGTTCTGCCTTTGTAGCTTGATGTACGAGCTCAATGAGGTTGGAGTAGGGTTGGAGGTCGGCAATTTTCTTGATGGGATGATTGAGTCCATTCAATTATCGTGCCATTATTTGCTCATCATCTTCCGTGACATTGGCTCGAATCATGGCTATCTCCATTTCCTTGTAGTATTCTTCAACACTCTTTGTTCCTTGCTTGAGGAGTTGTAGCTTCTTAAAGAGATCGCGGTTGTAGTAGGTTGGCACAAAACGTGCTCGCATTACTTCCTTCATTTGAGCCCAAGTGGTGATTGGAGGTTCACCTCTCGCTTATCGGCGCTCAAGGACTTGTTCCCACCATATGAGCACATAGTCTTGGAACTCAAGTGATGCCATAGCGATCTTCTGGTCTTCCTCATAGTTGTGCAAACGAAAGATTTTGTCGACCTTCAATGCCCATGAGAGGTATTCTTTGGGATCATTGCTTCCATTGAACTTGGGCATTGTGAATTTGAGCTCGCCATAGCATTGCTCTTCATCATTGAGGGAGTCCTGGACTAGGGGGTGTCCGGATAGCCGAACTATCATCTTTGGCCGGACTCCAGGACTATGAAGATACAAGATTGAAGACTTCGTCCCGTGTTCGGATGGGACTTTCCTTGGCGTGGAAGGCAAGCTTGGCGATACGGATATGTAGATCTCCTACCGTTGTAACCGACTCTGTGTAACCCTAGACCTCTCCGGTGTCTATATAAACCGGAGGGTTTTATTCCGTAGGATGAACAACAATCATACCATAGGCTAGCTTCTAGGGTTTAGCCTCTTTGATCTCGTGGTAGATCTAGTCTTGTACTACCCATATCATCCATATTAATCAAGCAGGAGTAGGGTTTTACCTCCATCGAGAGGGCCCGAACCTGGGTAAAAACATCGTGTCCCTTGTCTCATGTTACCATCCGCCTAGACGCACAGTTCGGGACCCCCTACCCGAGATCCGCCGGTTTTGACACCGACATTGGTGCTTTCATTGAGAGTTCCTCTGTGTCGTCACCTTTAGGCCCGATGGCTCCTTCGATCATCAACAACGACGCAGTCCAGGGTGAGACTTTTCTCCCCGGACAGATCTTCGTATTCGGCGGCTTTGCACTACGGGCCAACTCGCTTGGCCATCTGAAGCAGATCGAAAGCTACGCCCCTGGCCATCAGGTCAGATTTGGGAGTTTGAACTACACGGCTGACATCCGTGGAGACTTGATCTTCGACGGATTCGAGCCACAGCCAAGCGCGCCGCACTGTCTCGATGGGTATGATCTAGCTCTGCCGCCGGACAGTACCCTGGAGGCCGCACCAGCGTCCGCTCCGACCCCTAGCTCAGAGCCGACTTCGCCGGTCGAGGATGAGTGGCTGGACACCGCCTCGGGGGATACGATATTTACGGCGATTGAGCCGAACACCATCCCTGTCCTTCGCAAAGCCCATGACTCCGAGGTGCAAGACTCCTCTCCGGACTCCGAACCTCCCACGCCCCTGCCAATCAAATCCGATTGGGCGCCGGTTATGGAGTTCACTGCTGCGGACGTCTTTCAGCACTCGCCCTTTGGTGACATCCTGAATTCACTAAAGTCTCTCTCTTTATCAGGAGAGCCCCTAGCCGGACTATGGTCAGGAAGGTTGGGATGCGGACGACGAAGAAATTCAATGCCCACCCACCACCCACTTTGTAGCCACTGTCGATGATTTAACCGACATGCTCAACTTCGACTCCGAAGACATCGACGGTATGGACGACGATGCAGGAGACGACCAAGAACCAGCGCCTACAGGGCACTGGAAGGCCACCTCAACTCACGGTGTATATATGGTTGATACACCAAAAGGAAGCGATAACGAGGAACAACGGGACGCTGCGAAGGATAATTCCCTCCAAAAGCAGCCAAAACGGTGACGTAAGCACCGCTCAAAGTCCCGCCTCGACAAAGACAGCACCCATACAGACACAGGCATAGAGCAGGGCGAACCGGTGGACGACGAACATGCCATCGAGCAACCATCCAAACAGGATAACTTGGATAAACAATCTCTCCCCGGCGAAGATAACAGTCCGGACGATCTCACGCCGGACACATCGTTGGAGTAGAAGAACCTCCACAAAAGGCTCGTCGCCACTGCACGTAGCCTGAAAAAGCAGAAGCGGAAGCTCAAAACAGCGGAAGACGCACTCAGAATGAGATGGAGCAAAGTACTCAACGCTGCAGACAAATACGGCGACAGTCGCCAAACAAAGAGCTACCCGAAGCGCAAACTACTGCCCGAATTCGATGAGGAGGCCGCAGAGCCCCCACAATCAAGGAACAAAGAGGCCGCCCGGTCAGATAGACGACCACACAACAAACATAGAGCGGCAAGTGGCGCCGCACACAAGCCGGCATGCGATCCGCATAAGGATTCGCCCCAAAAGGATAGCCCAGTTAGGTCTATCTATGGGCCATGAAAACAAGCTCTAGCGAGCAATGCAGCACGTCAAGTATCCGAAGATCACGGCACACCCAAATATGGGGGCGCCGCGGACCCCCTATGTTTCACCAATGAGGTGCTGGATCATAAATTTCCAGCGGGATTCAAGCCCGTAAACATAGAGGCATACGATGGAACGACGGACCCTAGAGTCTGGATTGAGGATTACATCCTCCACATACACATGGCCACATACACATACACATCCTCCACATACACGCCATAAAATATTTACCCCTCAAGCTCAAAGGGCCAGCCCGGCATTGGCTTAAAAGCCTCCCCGAAAACACTATTGGAAGTTGGGAAGAGCTCGAGGATGCTTTTCGGGCCAATTTTCAAGGGACCTATGTCCGACCTCCGGACGCAGACGATTTAAGTCACATAACCCAACAGCCCAGAGAGTCAGCCCGAAAATTCTGGAATAGGTTTCTCACCAAAAAGAACCAAATAGTCGACTGTCCGGACGCCGAAGCGTTAGCAGCTTTCAAACATAACGTCCAAGACGAATGGCTCGCCAGACACCTCGGCCAGGAAAAGCCAAGAACAATGGCCGCATTAACAAGCCTCATGACCCGCTTTTGCGTGGGAGAGGATAGCTGGCTGGCAAGGTGCAGTACCAGCGACCCAAGTACGTCTGAAGTCAGGGATGGAAATGGGAAACCACGACGCAGCAAGGAGTAGCACCGGACCAAGGGAAACAGTCCGAAGAGCACGACAGTCAACGCCGGATTCAAAAGCTCTCGGCAAAACAACAAAAAACTGCCTCTTAAGGACAACAGCGACGAGCTATCCAACCTAAACAAAATCTTGGACAAGATATGCCAAATCCACAGTACTCCCGGGAAGCCTGCAAACCATACCCACAGAGATTGTTGGGTCTTCAAGCAGTCCGGCCGACTTAACGCCGAACACAAGGGGCTCGACACACCAAGTGAGGATGACGACGAACCCCGCAAGCAGAGCACCGGAAAACAAAAGAATTTCCCACAAGAGGTCAAAACAGTAAACTCACTTCAAGTGACAAAAGGGAAAAACAGAGCGGCGCCAACTGAAATACGCACCGCACGGTCCACCCCAGCGGAGTCCCGACACTGGATGTCAAAACCAATCACCTTCGACCATCAGGATTACTCCGGAAGTATCCGGAACGTAGGATGGACTGCTTTGATATTAGCTCCTATAATCGACAGACTACAATTTACACAAGTCCTAATGGACGGAGGCACTGATCTAAACCTGCTATATAAGGACACAATCCGCAGAATGGGGATAGACCCAACCAAAATTCGCCATAGCAACACTTCCTTTAAAGGAGTGATGCCAGGCCCATATGCCCATTGCACGGGCTCTCTACCACTAGAAGTTGTGTTCGGCTCATCCGACAACTTCAGTTGTGAAAAGTTAGTCTTCCACATCGCCCCATTTAAAAGTAGCTATCAAGCACTATTGGGACGCGAAGCTTTCGCCCGCTTTAACGCAATACCGCATTACGCATCTCTTACACTTAAAATGCCCGGTCCACGCGGCATCATCTCATTAAAGGGAAGCTTTGAGTGTTCCTCGAATACGGAAGAACGTGAGACTGCCTTGACAGCCACACACTAATCCGGCTTTGCTGATCAAAGCACCTAAACAGGTCATTCAGACCCCGGACACGGTTAGGCGAGTCCGGCATAAATAAACAAGGGGCTTACTAGCCGCGTACCCCCTTACAAGGGGCTCCACGCATGTACAACAAGAGACAAAAAAGCTCAATTTTATTCATTTTTTGAATCATACTCTGTTTATATTAAAATACTTTTTTCGCACAATCTTTTTTTCCCAACTAAGTTCTTCTCTTTTACAGATGAACACCGTGCTACACCCGTCCAGGATACGGCACAACGGAGACACAGGCGCAGACGTGCAGTAGGGACCCGTTACAAGGATTCTTTTCATATTAAGACCCTGTGTAAACCTTTTTTACTGTCTCTTGTTGATACACATCCCCCGGTTTCTTGCTATAACCGAGGAGGAGGCTAGCGTTTTGGCATCGGCCGCGTCCGAAATTTTTGCGCGTACCTGGACACTAGGGGCTTAGGGAATTGTTCTGCCCATTTTCATAAAGACCGAATACCTTAGGGAGTGTTCGGCGTCTCGAGTTAGGCCTTATATGCATCAGCTCCGAATCATGTCTTTGGTCAAATGTTGGGTTTGCCCGGCTCCTGTGTTTTGTTGCCTTACGTTCCGCTCTATCGGCTAACACGGCACCAGGAGACTACTGCGATTGTGCCCCAGTTTGGCCTGGTGAGCACCTCAGTAGAGAAAGCCGAAAACTGACTGTCATGATATAGCGTGAGACTGGTCAACCACTCGATGAACCAACAGAATGTTTAGAATTCCTCTGCTTTAACGAAGGACCGTTTCCCGGTCAGGCACATACGCGCCCAGAATTCGGAAAGCGCGGTGCCCCCAGGGGCTATATAGTAGCCCCACCATCGAACTCCTATGGCTAAGTGAAAGTGATAAAGCATTATAGTCCGGTTACCTATTTTGCTATGCTATCACCTCCTTGACAGGACCAAGACGTTGGATTAAGTGTGAAAATGCGCCTTTTTTTTCAAACACCCCCGCACTATGTGCGTGGGGGCTGAAGCCGAAGACTGCCATCTTTCAGGTAATATACACATATACATTAACGGCCGCACAGGAGGTATTTCAATACTTGAACACACAAGTATAAAAAGCCCTTATATTATATTGAAACATCGTTTCACAAATCATACATGTCATTAGAACATAATATCCTTCGAGCACTGCGTCTCTATTAAATGAGCGCCCTGCGGGACTTCCCCAAAATAGAGCTCGGCAGGTACTCGGCTTCTATCCGAATCCTGGGATGCAACGTCGATGGCCTTCATCTCTGCCCAGTATGTTTTGACATGGGCAAGAGCCATCCGCGCACCCTCTATGCATGCCGACCGCTTCATTGCATCGATATACGGCACCGCACCAAGGAACTGCTGCACCAAGCCAAAATAACTCTTAGGCTCGGGCCTTTTCGGCCACAAATGAGTCACGACATCCTTCATGGCAAGTCTGGACAACCTGTTCAGCTCAGCCCATTCGGCGAAACGATCGGTCAATGAAAGCGGACGCTCTGGACTATGGAAATGAGACCAAAAAAGCTCTTCCATTCTGAGGGAGTCCTGGACTAGGGGGTGTCCGGACAGCCGGACTATCATCGTCCGCCGGACTCCAAGACTACGAAGATACAAGATTGAAGACTCTGTCCCGTGTCCGGATGGGACTTTCCTTGGCGTGGAAGGCAAGCTTGGCGATACGGATATGTAGATCTCCTACCATTGTAACCGACTCTGTGTAACCCTAGCCCTCTCCGGTGTCTATATAAACCGGAGGGCTTTAGTCCGTAGGACATAACCTCCCTTACAACAATCATACCATAGGCTAGCTTCTAGGGTTTAGCCTCCTTGATCTCGTGGTAGATCCACTCTTGTACTACCCATATCATCAATATTAATCAAGCAGGACGTAGGGTTTTACCTCCATCAAGAGGGCCCGAACCTGGGTAAAACATCGTGTCCCTCGTCTCCTGTTACCATCCGCCTAGACGCACAGTTCAGGACCCCCTACCCGAGATCCGCCGGTTTTGACACCGACATTGGTGCTTTCATTAAGAGTTCCTCTGTGTCGTCACCGATAGGCTCGATGGCCTCTTCAATCAACAACGCTGTCCAGGGTGAGACTTTTCTCCCCGGACAGATCTTCGTATTCGTCGGCTTCACACTGCGGGCCAATTCACTTGGCCATCTGGAGCTGATCGAAAGCTACGCCCCTGGCCGTCAGGTCAGGTTCGGAAGCCTAAACTTCACGGCCGACATCCGCGGGGACTTGATCTTCGACGGGCTCGAGCCACAGCCGAGCGTGCCGCACTATCACGATGGGCATGATCTAGCTCTGCCGCCGGATAGTGCCTTGGTGGCCGCACACGAATCCGCTCGGGCCCTTAGTCCGGAGCCGATTGCCCAGATCGAGGACCGGTGGCTGGACACCGCCTCGGGGGCTGCAAGTTCCACGGCGATGGAGCCGAACACTAACCTTGTCCCTTGCGAAGCTCGTGACTCAGAGGCGCCGGACTCCCTGCCGGACTCCGAACCTCCCGCGCCCTGGCCAATCGAATCTGATTGGGCGCCGGTCATGGAATTCACCGCCGCGGACATCTTCCAACACTCGCCCTTTGGCGACATCCTAAATTCGCTAAAACATCCGGAGAGACCTGGCCGGACTATGGCCAGGACGGTTGGGATACGGACGACGAAGAAATTCAAAGCCCACCCACCACCCACTTTGTAGCCACTGTCGACGATCTAACAGACATGCTAGACTACGACTCCGAAGACATCGACGGTATGGACGACGATGCCGGAGATGAATAAGAACCAGCGCCTACAGGGCACTGGAAGACTACCTCGTCATATGACATATACATGGTGGACACCCCAAAAGAGGGGGACGGCGAAGAAGCAGCGGAGGCAGATTCCCTAAAGAAACAGCCCAAGCGCCGACGTCAGCGGCGCCGCTCTAAATCCCGCCACAGCAAGAATGGAGATTCAGGCACAGGAGATAATAATACCCCAGAAAGTGCCGAAGACAATCCCCTCCAGCAAGATTCAGCGCAGGAGGATGCACAGGCAAGCCCTCACGAGAGAGCGGCAGATGAAGAGGTCGAGGATGATAATTACATACCTCCCTCCGAAGACGAGGCAAGCCTCAACGATGACGAATTTGTCGTGCCCGAGGATCCCGTCGAACAAGAGCATTTTAAACACAGGCTTATCGCCACGGCAAATAGCCTAAAGAAAAATCAGCAGCAGCTTCAAGCTGATCAGGACCTGCTGGCCGATCGATGGACCGAGGTCCTCGCGGCCGAAGAGTGCGAACTCGAACGCCCCTCCAAAAGCTACCCAAAACGCAAGTTGCTCCCCCGACTAGAGGAGGACACATACATACCTTCATCACCAGCGCACAATACGGCCGACCGACCACCCCGTGTTCACGACAGAGAGGCATCTAGGCCCTCCACCAAGACCGTACCCCGGCATCGCTCCAAAAGTACGAAGCCAAGAGGGAACGCGCCAGACTTGCGAGATATATTGGAGGACAAAGCAAGGCAATCCAGATCCATCTATGTATCACGTGGGCGCCCCACGACCCACGACGAATACCATCGCGCCAGATACAATAACTCCGGCTGGGCCGAACACAGCAGACAACGCTCACTCGAGCTACGTCGTGATATTGCTCAATATAGAGGCGCCGCACACCCGCTATGCTTCACTGACGAAGTAATGGATCATCAAATCCCTGAAGGGTTTAAACTCGTAAACATTGAATCCTACGATGGCACAACAGACCCCGCGGTTTGGATCGAAGATTATCTCCTTCACATCCATATGGCCCGCGGCGACGATCTCCATGCCATCAAGTATCTCCCACTCAAGCTTAAAGGACCAGCTCGGCATTGGCTTAACAGCTTGCCCGCAGAGTCAATTGGGTGTTGGGAAGACCTGGAAGCCGCATTCCTCGACAACTTCCAGGGCACATATGTGCGACCACCAGACGCCGATGACCTAAGCCACATAATTCAGCAGCCAGACAAATCGGCCAGACAGTTCTGGACACGGTTCTTAACAAAGAAAAATCAAATCGTTGACTGTCCGGATGCAGAGGCCCTCGCAGCCTTCAAACATAACGTCCGCGACGAGTGGCTAGCCCGGCACCTAGGACAGGAAAAGCCGAAATCCATGGCAGCCCTCACATCTCTAATGACCCACTTCTGTGCGGGAGAGGATAGCTGGCTAGCTCGCAGCAACAACCTCAGTAAAAATTTTGGCAGTCCGGATACCAAGGACCACAATGGCAGGTCGCGTCGAAGCAAAAATAAACGCCACATTAACGGCGA
Organism: Triticum timopheevii; assembly: GCA_963921465.1. Classification (NCBI taxonomy): domain Eukaryota; kingdom Viridiplantae; phylum Streptophyta; class Magnoliopsida; order Poales; family Poaceae; genus Triticum; species Triticum timopheevii. Next base: position 276,670,733 of record OY997266.1, on the reverse strand, counting down.
CGACAAGGAGGATACGACAGTCAACGCTGGATTCCGAGGCTCTAAACCCGGTCAGCGGAAGAAGCCATTCAAAAGAACCACTCCGGGTCCATCCAATTTGGACCAAATACTCGACCGCTTATGCCAGATACATGGCACCCCTGAAAAGCCAGCTAATCACACCAACAAAGACTGTTGGGTATTCAAGCAGGCAGGCAAGTTAATTGCCGAAAACAATGACAAGGGGCTGTATAGCGACGACGAGGAAGAGACCCGACCGCCGAACAATAGAGGACAGAAGGGTTTCCCCCCACAAGTGCGGACGGTGAACATGATATACGCAACCCATATACCCAAGAGGGAGTGGAATCGTGCACTAAGGGACGTATATGCGATGGAGCCAGTCGCCCCGAAGTTCAATCCATGGTCCTCTTGCCCGATCACTTTCGATCGAAGAGACCATCCGACCAGTATCCGCCAGGGCGGATTTGCCGCATTGGTTTTAGACCCAATCGTCGATGGATTTCACCTCACGAGAGTCCTGATGGACGGTGGCAGCAGCCTGAACCTGCTTTATCAGGATACAGTGCGCAAGATGGGCATAGACCCCTCAAGGATTAAACCTACAAAGACGACCTTCAAAGGCGTCATACCAGGTGTTGAGGCCAATTGTATAGGCTCAGTTACACTGGAAGTGGTCTTCGGATCCCCGGACAATTTCCGGAGCGAGGAGTTAATCTTCGACATAGTCCCATTCCGTAGCGGCTATCACGCCCTGCTCGGATGAACCGCGTTCACAAAGTTCAACGCGGTGCCGCATTACGCATACCTCAAGCTCAAGATGCCAGGCCCTCGTGGAGTCATCACGGTCAACGGAAATACGGAACGCTCCCTCCGAACGGAGGAACACACAGCGGCTCTCGCGGCAGAAGTACAGAGCAGCCTTTTAAGGCAATTGTCGAGTCCGGCCGTTAAACGGCCAGATACGGCCAAACGCGCCCGAAGCAACATCAACCAAGACCACCTGGCACGATCCGAGCACACGTAGCAATACGGCCCCAACCCTAGCCCTTGCATAATTGCAAGACCAACCCTCCGCGTACATCATTACACTCTGGAGATACCATGGGCTTAAGGGGAGGGGCACGACCACAACAGACCCAGAGTGCGGCTCGACCACACCAGGGGCTCCCAAGTGTGTCGCTCTTTTTATTTTTCTTTTTATATACAGGACTCCATTTACCAGAAGCCCTGTCCGGCGGTGGACCCCCCGAACTCACGATGCAACGGCCAGGGAAGAAAGAAGGCTGCGGTTAACATTCATGTGGTCTCCATTACAAGCATTAAATTCGACTATATACACCATTCTGCAGCCCACCCCTGGAGGGGGACATGCTTATTTAGTCCAATCCCTTGCTTACCGCACTATTTGTATCCTTCCGCACTTATAGCAGAATTCCTTGAATAAATAATGCAGCATTTTTTGCCTGTTATTGCATTACTTTACACATATGTTCATTAATGACATCTCGCACCCGTATATTTTCGTACGGCCGAATACACCAGGGGCTTATGTTCCCCGCATTATGGTGTGATAAGTCCGAACACTTTCACAAGTGCGGCACCCCGAACTTATAGCATTATATGAATCAGCTCCGAATCATGTCTTGGGTCAATAGTTGGGTTTGCCCAGCTCCCACGTTTTGGTGCCTTACGTTCCGTTCTGTCGGCTAAGGTGGCATTGGGAGAACCACTGCGATTGCGCCCCGGTTGAGCTGGGCGAGCGCCTCAGTGGAGAAAGCTAAAACTGACTGGCATGATAAGGCGAGAGACTGGTCGCTGTTCGAGAGGTCTTTTCGGGTCCCTAAAGACCTATGCCGCTTCGAGCGAAGTACCGGATAATGTCCGACGAAGGCGTGGATAGCGCCCCGAGTTCGGTCTTCCGAATACTAGGGGCTTCGCCGAAATTAAAATTATAGAATTATATGGCTAAGTGATAGTGTTCAAGCATTATAAGTCTGGTCGCCTTGTTCGTTGTGTTGAGCGCCTCCCTAGATGGACCCAAAAATGGGAACAAGAGTGCTCAAGTTTATCCCGAACACCCCAGCACTCGTGGCTTGGGGGCTGAAGCCAACGACTTGCCATCTCTCAGATTTTATAAACGGCCGCACAGAAGGTAATATTTTAAATTAAACAAGCGTTGCGTAGCGCATATGAACAAAGTTTTCAGCGCACAGGATAATACATAACGAGTTTACTCAATAATTACATCTCTGGGGCACTCATCCGCAATATTGCGGGCACCCTTCAGGACTATCTTATAGTACATTTCGGGCGTACGATACTCCTTGCCCGCTGGTGGCGGGTCAGTAAGAAGCCTCTCGCATCCAGCCTGCCCCAGTGCACCTTTGCGCGGTCAAGGGCCCGACGAGCACCTTCAATACAGGCGGAGCGCTTGATGACATCCACCCAGGGGCACGCACCCACCAGCCGCCGCACGAGGCCGAAGTAGCTCCCAGGCATGGCCTGTCCAGGCCACAGTCGGACCATAAGGCCCTTCATGGCCTCCTAAGCTACCTTGTGGAGTTCGACCAGCTGCTTTAGCTGGTCGCTAGGGGGCACCGGATGGCCGGCCTCAGCGTACTGAGACCAGAAGACCTTCTCCGTTGAGCTCCCCTCCTCGCCACGGTAGAATGCGGCAGCGTCGGATACACTGCAAGGCAGATCTGCAAACGCCCCTGGAGAGCTCCGAATTCGGGTAAGTGTCAGGTAGTTTACATTAACATGCTTGCTTTGCATGAAAAATGCCTTACCCGCCGTTATTTTCTTCATATCCTCAATTTCCTGAAGGGCCTTACAGACCTCGGCCTTGGCGGACTTGGCACTTTCGAGAGCCGAGGCGAGCTCGGACTCTCGAGTCTTTGAGTCGCGCTCCAAACTCTCATGCTTCTCCATGAGAGCCTGGAGCTCTTGCCGCACCTCCGCCACCCGTGCCTCCTACTTTTCTCGCCCTGCCCGATCCGCGGCCGCATTGCGTTCGGCCGCGGACACAGCCTCCTTCAGGGCTGCCACCTCGTTTGTGGCCCCTGCAGTACCCATGTTATCCTTGTTATTCTCTTATTGCAACCTAAATCCTTTTCTGTAAGGTAACTTTTCAAAGTGGTGTTACTCACCTTCTTTGTCCTCGAGCTGCCTCTTGGCACGGCCGACCTCTTGCTCGGACCGCTCGAGATCCTGCTTCAACGCACCGACCTCCGCAGTCAGTGCGGCAGAGGTCAGCAGCGCAGCCTGCAAACCCATATTGACATACTTTTTAGCAACCCTGCGTATATCTTTTTAGATCCTCAGTCCGGCTTTTCTTTCCGAACACCGAACCGAGCATCAGGGGCTACTGTCTATGCGGTATTACATTACATAATTTTAACTTCTTACCTCAAAGCCTGTTAGAAGGCTGCTGCAGGCTTCGGTCAGCCCGCTCTTTGCGAGCTGAACCTTCTGGATCACCGCACCCATGATAGTGTGGTGTTCTTCCTCGATGGAAGCGCCTTTGAGCGCCTCCAGCAAGTTGTCCAACGCCTCTGGTTGGAAGGAGGCCGCCGGTGTCACGGTCTTGCCCTTCTTACGAAAGGGTCGCGTGCCGGACTCTGGAACCACTGCAGGTTCCGGCGTAGAGTCCGGCGCCAAGTCCGGGAGGCCGCCTTGCGGCGCCTCCGGAGCCTCCCCCTGATGGGTCCCTTTCTGGGATCCCACCTCGGCATCCTCATCGGCGCGAGGGGTGGAGGCAGTCGGGATGGAATCCACATCCGATGGAGCCAACGACCCGCTCGATGAAGCGGGGAGATCATCATCGGCCGGACTGCAGGCAGTATGCGGCATTAGAAGGACATTATGTGACACAAAAGAAATTGCAGATCATTTAGGGATCTGGATACTTACGATCTCGCCTGAGGCCTGGGCCTTGAGGGCCACTCTTCACCGCCAACGTTGGTGTTGGCGGAGCTGTCCGGGGGAATAGTTCTTCCCCTCTTGGACCCTTCGGCCTCCCCTGTTGGGGAAGCCTTCCTCTTCCTCTCTCCCTCCTCCGGGAGAGAGTCTTCTTCCTCCTCCTCATCTTCGGGGGAGGAGTCCGCCTCGGAGTTGTCGGACACCTAAAAACGGGAACTCTTTCGAGTGCCCGTGGCCACCTTCTTGGCCTTCTTCTCCGGCACCACGTGCGGTGCTGGAACTAGTAGCCCCGCTAGACGGGCATCCACTGGGTCTTCTGGCATGGGAGCCGGGCAGATGAGCTGCTCGGCCTTCTTCATCCATTCCTGTCAAAGGAAAAGGGAGATTAAAACCCGCTTAGGGTCGAACTATTAATAACAAGTGTCCCGTAAAGGGGTAGAATCACTTAACTCGTCAGCTGGACACTGCGAGTGAAATCTGCGATCTTCCGTCGCGGATGCGGGGGCTTCGGCGCCCTTAAACAGCACCCTCCAGGCGCCTTCCTACGTCGTGTCGAAGAGCCCGCTCAACGCCTGGTGCTGTTCCGGATTGAACTCCCACAGATTGAATGCCCGTTCTTGGCATGGGAGAATCCGGCGAACGAGCATGACCTGGACCACGTTAACCAGCCTGAGCTTCTTGTTCACCAGTTTCTGGGTACAGGCTTGGAGTCCCGTCAGCTCCTTCGAATTACCCCACAGCAAGCCCTTCTCTTTCCAGGAGGTGAGCTGCGTAGGGATTCCAGATCTGAACTCGGGGGCCGCCGCCCATGTAGGGTCGTGCGGCTCGGTGATATAGAACCATCCAGACTGCCACCCCTTGACGGATTCCACGAAGGCCCCTTCGAACCAAAGGACGTTGGGCATCTTACCCAACATGGCGCCTCCGCACTCCGCTTGAGTGCCCTTCACTACCTTCGGCTTTACATTGAAGGTCTTGAGCCACAAGCCGAAGTGGGGCTGGATGCAGAGGAAGACCTCGCACACGACGATAAACGCCGAGATGTTGAGGATGAAGTTTGGCGCCAGATCATGGAAATCCAGGCCGTAGTAGAACATGAGCCCCCGGACAAAGGGGTGAAGTGGAAAGCCCAGTCCACGGAGGAAGTGGGGAAAGAAAACGACCCTCTCATGGGGCCCGGGGGTGGGGATGAGTTGCCCCTCGTCGGGCAGCCGGTGCGCAACGTTGCCGAAAAGGTACCCGGCGCTGCGCAGCCTTGTGATGTGCTCCTCCTTAACGGTGGAGACCAGCCATTTGCCTCCCGCTCCGGACATGGTCGGAGAAGGTCGAGACGAGATGCTCGAACTTGGGCGTTGGAGCTCGAGTGCACGGAGGTGGATAAGCAAAGGAGGAAGAAGGCGTAGGTGAAAAGGTGAATCCTTATCCCTTATATATAGACGGGCGAAGACTATTCGTCCCCCACTAGCCTGGTAAAACTCGCTTATCTCCCAAGCGCCACCATCAATGGCGTAGTTGGGTTACCCACGTCCGTATTGATGAGAATCCCGGAATAAGGGGAACACGATCTCTGCTTCGACAAGACGTGCCAAGGAAACCGCTTCGCTAAACGCGCTGAGGCGGTATAATAAAAAACGATTCAAGTAAAGGCTTGGTAGTGGTGTGACGTCATGCCGCAAAATACGTCAGCAGATTGAGCTTGTGTACATTTTATTCTCTCTACGGTGGAATGTGGAATTTATTTTGTAGAGCCGGACACTATCCTGGTGTTCATGATCTTCTCTGGATTATTTAAGGGAGGAACCCGCCTTGCAATGCCGAACATTATGCGCGCCGGACTCATCGTCATTGAAGCCAGGTTCAGGGGCTACTAAGGGAGTCCTGGACTAGGGGGTGTCCGGACAGCCGGACTATCATCGTCCGCCGGACTCCAAGACTACGAAGATACAAGATTGAAGACTCTGTCCCGTGTCTGGATGGGACTTTCCTTGGCGTGGAAGGCAAGCTTGGCGATACGGATATGTAGATCTCCTACCATTGTAACCGACTCTGTGTAACCCTAGCTCTCTCCGGTGTCTATATAAACCGGAGGGCTTTAGTCCGTAGGACATAACCTCCATTACAACAATCATACCATAGGCTAGCTTCTAGGGTTTAGCCTCCTTGATCTCGTGGTAGATCCACTCTTGTACTACCCATATCATTAATATTAATCAAGCAGGACGTAGGATTTTACCTCCATCAAGAGGGCCTGAACCTGGGTAAAACATTGTGTCCCTCGTCTCCTATTACCATCCTCCTAGACGCACAGTTCGGGACCCCCTACCCGAGATCCGCCGGTTTTGACACCGACACATTCCGTGATCCTTTTGGCCTCGGAAGTGTGCGACCGCGTCTGCGGCACTCGCCGCCAAATCCAGATAAGCGTCCTCCGCACCCCACAGCTGGCCCAACTGAGCATACTTTGGATCCATGAACTTCCTCCGCAGCAGAAAGGGCTTTCCAGCCGTGATATCCCCGGCTTGATGTAGCTCCTCCTTTATAGCTCTCATCGCGGAGCGGGCATCCTTGGCTTCGGAGGTGGCCTTCTTCAGGTCCTCTTGCTCCGCTCGGCGTTCTTTTTCAAGAAACTCGCAGCGGTCGGTAGCATTCTTCAACTTCCCGGGCATCTCGGCCATTTCCTCCCTGCTTCGGCAGTGAGCAGCCTGTTCGGCTTTTAGCTCCTCGGCCACCCTCAAGGCAGCCGCATCACTTTTTCTGGCTTGCTCCTTGACTCGGGCTAGCTCCGCCCGAAGGTTCTCCATAGTAGTGGCACCATCTGCATAAAGCATACATGTTGTAAGGCATGGGCGTCAAGCTCCCTTACCAGGTGTCCGCAGAGAAGTTGCATACCTTGTGACTCGTCAAGCCGCATATTGACAAGCGCGATGTCCGCATCCGCCACGTCAAGTTGCCGCTTCAGTTCGGCAAATTGATCAGTCCGGCTGGCCACCAGACGCTCCGCCACCTATATAGACAGGCGACATCTTACAATTGAGATTATGATCCTCGGCGTGTTGTCACTTTCGACAACGTACCGAGTCTCAGGGGCTACTATCTATACAGGGCGCATTCTATATGCAAAACTGTCAGAAGGTATATCATTTTCGCGTACCTCAAACCCCGTCAGTAAACTTCTGACGGCTTCATGCAATCTGCTCTCAGCAAATGAAATCCTTTCAATCACCGTACCCATTAACGCACGGTGATCTTCTGAGATAGACGCTCACCCGAGTAGATCCTTCAGCTCCTCCGACCGTACACCAGTTGGTGCCGGACCTCCCGGCCCCGCCGGACTCGGGGACACCCTCCGCGACGATACCTCAGGGTCGTCTGCCCCGCATAACGGTGCGGCGGATGGAGGCATTTCTCTCTCCATCATCTCCGGACGAAGATCCCCGAAGATGAGCTCTGCTGAGAAGGGCTGAGATCCGAACTACAAGGTAAAACTTCGGTTATCTTCAGAAATAAAAACAGGGATGTCCCTTATTACAAAACTCCCCTTTCTACTTACGGCTCGCTGGAGGGCTGATTCCCTTGGGGAAATAGTGCGGCCAGGGCTTCTCCTGGCGCAGGACCCTCTGGTGAAGATTTCTTCCCCCGCTTTGAGGCCTTGGCCTCCGGATCTTCAGAAGCGCTCCTCTTCTCCCCCTGGAGGGAGGGATTCTCGATCCCCCCTTTCTTGAAAGCCTCCTTCACGGAGGCAGTAGCTTCCCTGTTCCCCCCTTTGCCCTCTTCCAAAAGCACAGCCTCCAGCATCTTGGTTAACACAGGATCCGGCGTGGTCTCAGGGAGGGGGGCCGGACACCTTCTTAGTTTTGCTTTCGCTATCCACTCCTGTTCAAGGGACGACTCTTTAAAGGGCAAGTTTATGACAAATGTACGGATAGCGTGTCCGGGCACAGGACTACTTACTTGAGTATCCGGGCGATTGCAGCTCAGACCTGCGTCCTCGGTCAAGTCCGGACACATCTCTTGTGATCCAAAGAACAATTTATACATCTCCACGGGCGTCGCGCCCATGAAGTGTTGGAGTGCTCGTGGTCCCTCTGGATTAAATTCCCACAGGCGGAGGGGGCGACGTTTGCAGGGCAGAAGGCACCGAATCAGCATGACCTGCGCCACTACGACTAGATTGATCTCTCTCTCTCTCTTGGAGGTCTCGAATCCGGCGCTGCAGCAAAGGTACATCCTTGGACGACCCCCAGTCGAGCCCTTTGTTGATCCATGACGCCAGCCGCTGTGGAGGACCCGGGTGGAAGGCAGGTGGCGCCACCCATTTGGTGCCCCTGGGAGCGGTGATGTAAAACCACTCCTGTTGCCATAAACCGAGCACCTCTTGAAAAGAGCCCTCGGGCCATGGAGCGTCAGCATTTTTGCTTATAACAGCCCCTCTGCACTCTGTCTGCTGCCCCTTGATCATCTTCGGCTCCACTTTAAAGGTCTTGAGCCACAATCCGAAGTGAGGGGTAATGCGGAGGAAGGCTTCGCATACGACAATGAACGATGAGATGTGGAGGATGGACTCCGGATTCAAGTCGTGGAATTCCAGCCCATAATAAAACATGAGCCCCCTCATGAAGGGGTCCGTCGGGAAGCCTAAACCCCGAAGGAAGTGAGACACGAACACCACGCTCTCACCAGGCTTGGGAGTAGGAATAACCTGCCCTTGGGCAGGCAGCCTATGCGAAAATTCGCCGGTTAGATACCTGGCGTCTCTCAGCTTTAGCACGTCTTCTTCCGTGACGGAAGAAGGCATCCACCGGCCTTGTAGGTCGGAGCCGGACATCATCGAAGGTCCGAAGCACCTGAATCTGGAGCTTTGGGTGTTGGAACCCGAGGCGAGGGGCGGATTCGATTGAGATTGAAAGAAAGGAGTAGGCCTTGGTCTCGTTATAAAGAGGTTGAATACCAAGAGCCCTCCCCATGGCCGTTTGGGACTCGCCTTCGATAGAGGGGGCGTGCCAACGGGCACGGTTGGGTTACCCACGCCCGTATTGATGAGGATCCTGGAATAAGGGGACACGATCTCTGCTTTGACAAGACGTGCCAAGGAAAACGCTTTGCTAAATGCGCTGAGGTGGAACAGTAAAAACGACTTGAATAAAGGCCTGGCCGTGGTGTGATGTCATGCCATGGAATATGTCAGCAGACTGAACTTGTGTAAATATTATTCTCTCTACAGTGGTATGTGGAACTTATTTTGCAGAGCCGGACACTATCCTTGTGTTCAAAATCTTCTATGAAGAATTTGGAGGAGGAACCCGCCGTGCAATGCCGAAGACAATATGCGCGCCGGACTCGTCGTCATTGAAGCCTGGTTCAGGGGCTACTGAGGGAGTCCTGGACTAGGGGGTGTCCGGATAGCTGAACTATCATCTTTGGCCAGACTCCAAGACTATGAAGATACAAGATTGAAGACTTCGTCCCGTGTCCGGATGGGACTTTCCTTGGCGTGGCAGGCAAGCTTGGCGATACGGATATGTAGATCTCCTACCATTGTAACCGACTCTGTGTAACCCTAGCCCTCTCCGATGTCTATATAAACCGGAGGGTTTTAGTCCGTAGGACGAAAAACAATCATACCATAGGCTAGCTTCTAGGGTTTAGCCTCTTTGATTTCGTGGTAGATCTACTCTTGTACTACCCATATAATCAATATTAATCTAGCAGGAGTAGGGTTTTACCTCCATCGAGAGGGCCCAAACCTGGGTAAAAACATCGTGTCCCTTGTCTCCTGTTACCATCCGCCTAGACGCATAGTTCGGGACCCCCTACCCGAGATCCGCCGGTTTTGACACCGACAATTGTGTTGTTGGCGATGGTGATGATGACGCCCTTGACGTGGAGGGTAATCATCCTCATGTTGCTCTTGGCATGGAGGAAGTCCATGATCAACTTGCTCTTGTTGAACTTGAGGTTGAGGTGGAGCTTGACAAGCTTGTGAAGGAGCTTGAGGAAATTGACATTGCATGCGTGGTTGGTAGTTCCTCTCTTGGATTTCTTCTCGAAGGGCTTCCTCTTGATTGCGTCGTTCGCGATTGCGGTTGGCGATGGCTCGACTTGATTCTTGAAGGGCCCGTTGCGCCTCAAGAGCTTGCGCTTCTCGTTGTTGTTGTTGAAGACGTTGAGCCTCGGCGTCTTGTTCCTCTTGGTGTAGACGCGCTCGTTCTTCTTCTTGGCGCTGTAGTCATTGTCGTTCTTGAGCTTGAGCAAAAGCGACTTGGTTTGAGTGAGGACGAGGGACTTGCTCATCGACTTGCTCTTGTGAATTCTTGTCATGTAGTGGGTTCCGAGATGCATGACGGTCATGACGCGCGGCTCGTCGAAGAGTGTTTGATGACGGTGTACTTGAGCCGGAGAAGGAGTCGTCGGAGTGTCGACTTGAGTGGCTCCGTCTTGAGTATGAAGAAGTTGAAGGAGGCAGGTTCACCAACAAAGCGCGGATCTTGTCCATCCTTGCATCATTCTCTTGCTTGTGCACGTCGAGCTTGTTGTCGAAGTAGTCTTGTGTACGTTGCTCGGAGAGTCGCAAGTCAGTGGCGAGGTTGTCGATGCGGTCGTTCATTGCTTGTTGCTCTTGATGCAACGCTCGTTGTGCACCAAAGAGGTGGCTCTTGGTGATGTATGATGACATGTCGTCGTCTTGCTCGATGAAGAGTGGGTTGGTAGAAGTACTCGGCCTATCCATCATTCCAAGCAAAATGTGAGTGGTAGAAAGAGAAGAACTTATACCAATGTACCTTGACCGATATTGACGATGAATCAAGTTCACTCAAATACGGACAATGAAATAGCACTATTGGTACCAATCCTTGTCGATTCTCACACCTACACAAGTAAAAGCTTATGGTGGAGCTTGGTTAGGATGGTGGCACAAAATCTGATGCAATAGTAAGTGAGCTTCAATAATGTTGGAAATGATTCACAATTTGCAAATGCAACAAGTAGACCAAGCAAGTAGGGGTACACGGGAATACACACGCAAATAGATAGATGGGATTGTGCAAACCAAAATTGAGCCAAAATGTGGAATCCACGAAAATGCTCTTGTTGCACAATACACGAGAGACGCTAGCACGATTGCATAATAGGCGGATACGGAGCTTGAGCACAACCTACTAGGCAAAAATGCAACGATCTCGATCCCAAGTATGCTATATGTATGGTATTTCAGTGCTATGATCCAAGATGATCCGATATGACAATCTTAATGTAGTATGATACTATGGTTCTTGCTCATAAGCTCTTTGCTTATCTTTCCTCTTTGCTTAAAAGCTTGGGTGGCTCTTTCACTTTTGAACTCTTTTCTTATGCAAAACTTCACGAACCAAGATAGCAATTGTGTATGCAATGACAACTCTGTGACACACAAGTTGATGCCAAGATATGCACCACTATGGTATGGTATGTATGCTATGTAGTATGATCACTAATGTGCACAAGTCACGTTGTCGGCAATACTCAATGGCTAGTCTCGATGGGTAAGCTACACGAAAGTAAGGCAATGTGGGTATCAATGCAATTGCAAGGTATGACAAAGATGTCGTCGAAGTTACCGTCCTTGGCGATGATGAGTAGTCCATGGAGATGAGCGGTGGTGATGTTGACGCCGAACCGTACCTATATAGCCGAAACACAAGAGGACACGGGAGCCACAACTCAAAATCTCCAAGATCAAAACGTGTCAAAATCGTCATAGGAGGTATTGGAGATGATGGTGGTGTATGTGGGTTTTGAAGATGTGGTGGAAGGTGGGAGTTGTGGTGGTGGCCGAACTGAACAATATTCAGTTTCGTCAGAGTTTCACGGACGTCCGGGTGGTCACTGTCGTCTGGTCGTCGGACATCCGGCAGGGTCCGGTCGTCCGGTGCCTGGGCGAAAATTGGGCACAGGATGAACTGCGCGATTTCGGGGTGGAGGAAGATGGTGAGGTTGAAATCGAGCGGATTTGTGGATGGAAAAGGGTGGGGAGGGTGGGGAAAGCTAGATCCACACGTGGCAAGACAAATCCATGGACCAGATCCAACAAAATCTCAACTCACCAACAAATCACAAAAAAAATTGGGGCTATTTTTGGTGGGGAATTTTTCGGATTTAGGACGAAAACAACAAAATCAAGCTAGAAAACGAGGGGTAGGGGCTCCAAAAACGTGATCAACGTGGCTCATGATACCAAGATGATGTAGGGCGAAACCCTATGGGGCCGATCTTTCACGTTTGGAGTGGATCCTACGGGAAACACGAAGAATGCGCGGAAGAACACAAGGGAAAACACAGGGAGAAATGAGAGAAACACTCAACCGACAAGTAATTGATCACACAAGGGCTAGATCACCGAAAGCATAAGGTAACACATGATCCAAAGTCAACAAGGGAAGATACAAGAGTAACCGTTCTTCTCCGTGAGGAGGTCCTGATTGTCTTCTCCGGATGGAGGCCTTGAATCCGAATGGATCTTCTCCGAAGAGGCACGGTCCCTCACGTGGAGTAGATCCGGTACGGATGAGCAATGCTCTATCTCAAATGAGCTATCACAATGCTAACCCTAGCTAGGAGGTGGGAGTGACCTATTTATAGTCGTAGTGTAAATGGGGGTCAAAGTGAAGGGGTACAAGGGCATCGGCCCGTGGCTGCGATCACTCAGGTGTCGGGCGTCCGGAAGACGTCGGTCGTCCAGAGCTTCGGGATGGTCCGGACGTCCGTAGATGCCGGACTTCCGTAATTTCGGCTCGGGTGCTGGTCGTCCGGTCGTCCGGTGGCTTCGATTTTTCGTTAATTTCCTCACGGGTGCCCAGCTGCCGGACGTCCGGAGGGCGTCGGTTGTCCGTGGACTGGGAGTCGTCGGACGTCCGGGTTGGGCTGGTCATCCGTGGCCTGTAGCTCTGTCCTACCTTCCTTCTCTCGGCTGTAGAATCTCCCAGGGGTCGGACGTCCGGGCCCGGCCGGTCGTCCGGTGCCTGTAGCTTCCCAAATGGCTCTCCGTCTTGCTGTCCATGCTTGGTGTCCTTGCCACCTTGGCCATTGGGTGTAGTTGTCCCGTGGCTCTCCTCCAAGTATCTGATGACACACAGAGTGTCCATATGAGGTAGTAGCCAAGTCTCGTGAGTAGAGAGAGGGAGTTCGGAGAGGAGCGAGTTCACCTTATCTTCAATAGCCTTTGCTCTAGCAATTGTCATGGGTCCAAGTGGTGTTGAGGGACATGTAGGTACGTCCATAGGGATGAGCGAGGGATGATCCGCATCATATGTTCTAGAAACAAGAACACGTGCCATATTCACAGGCATTATGTGTAAAGTAAGCAGATGCAATTCAAGTTAGAAGCAATACAAGCTAGACATCATACGCAACATGCAACCACATATAATAGTGCCAAGTTAGAGAAAGCACCTGTGATGGTGGAGTAGGGGAGATGTGCTCATCATCTACATAGCTACGTTGACTGTCTAGCCTTGTGTTGTCTTGCGAATCTTGTTGGGAGGATGGCGGAGTAGAATCTGTAGAGACCCCCTGTTTGAGTTGCTCCGAAGGACCACCATCATCCACTGTCGTACTAATTTCCTTCAGCTGTAATGATTTTGCATTGTGAAGTCAAACCGATAAGAAAAAGGAATAAAATTCGCTCTTCAGAACTCATTCATGCATGATACTGATGAACACTACTCGGATGAAAGGCAAACACATGATGCGAGGATGGAATATGTATGAAAAACAGGATGGCGTGACATATTCACACCTATGATGTGGTAACTAAGTAGAAGGCATTTCAACAAATTAGAAGCACTGCAAGCTAGACACCATATGAAAGATGCAACCAATATCACTCTGCCAAGTTCAAACTATATAGCGTTTCAACAAATTAGAAGCAGTACATGCTAGAAATCATATGCAAGACACAACCAATATCATAGTGGTGACTTAAAGGTGCCTTATCATAAGTGACTGATGCGGGATATGCAAGAACAGTAGTATGATGTAGAAACAGGAACACGTGTCATATTCATAGGCATTATGTGTAAAGTAAGCAGATGCAATTCAATAAAGTTAGAAGCAATACAAGCTAGACATCATACGCAACATGCAACCACATATAATAGTGCCAAGTTAGAGCAAGCACATGTGATGGTGGAGTAGGGGAGATGTGCTCATCGTTGACTGTCTAGCCTTGCGTTGTGCTGCGAATCTTGTTGGGAGGACGGCGGAGTAGAATCTATAGAGAACCTCCATTTCAGTTGCTCGGAAGGACCACCATCATCCAATGCCTTGCCAATTTCCTTCAGCTTTATTGATTTTGCATTGTGAGGTCATACCGACAGGAAAAGGAATATAAATCGTTCTTCAGAACTCATTCATGCATGATACTGATGAACACTACTCTGATGAAAGGTGAAGTGATGATACGAGGATGGAATATGTACAAAAAAATGGACGGCTTGACATATTCACACCTATGATGTGGTAACTAAGCTGAAGGCACTTTAACAAATTAGAAGCACTGCAAACTAGACACCATATGGAAGGTGCAATCAATATCACTCTGCCAAGTTAAAACTGTCTCGTCATAGGTGGCGTTCATCAAACTAGAAGCAATACATGCTGGAAATCATATTCAAGACGCAAACCAATATCACACTGCCAACTTAAAGGTGTCCAATCATAAGTGACTGATGCAGGATACACAAGAAGAGTAGTTTCATGTAAGAACATGGTGTGATAGACAGATATAGTATGTACCAAAAATAGGAAAGTGTGTCATATTCACATGTATCATGTGTAAGCTAAGCAGATGCAGTTTACACTATTTAGGAGCAATACAAGCTAGACACCATATGCAACATGTAACCATATATCACACTGCCAAGTTAGAGCAAGCACCTTGGATGGTGGAGTAGGGGAGCGGAGACTTGGACCTTGTAATGCACTACCAGTACAAAGAGAATCGGTACAGATGCTCCGTTTACGTTGCTGCAGAGGACCACCACCATCGTCTTCCTTACTCTTTTCCTTCCTCTTTCTTGATTTTGCCTTGTCAAGTCAAACCCACAAGAAAAAGGAATAAAATTTGCTCTTCAGAACTCATTGATGCATGATACTGACGAACACTACTTTCATGTAAGGCAGCCGCATGATAGGAGGATGGAATATGTATGAAAAATAGGACGGCGTGACATATTGACATGTATGATGTATAAAGTGTAAACTAAGCACAAGGTGCTTGAACTTGTTAGAATCAATGCAAGCTAGAAACCATATGAAAGATGAAACCAATATCACTCTGCCAAATTAAAAGGGTGCCCTAACAAATGTATTTGACCAAATTAGAAGAAATACATGGCAATAGGCTAGAAATAATATGCAATATGCAATGAATAAAGGTGACTCATCGTAAGTGATTGACGCAGGATACAGAAGAGAGGTAGTTTCATGTAAGAACAAGGTTAACACATAGGTGTAGTGTGTACCAAAAATAGGAAGGCATGTCATATTCACAGGTATAGTGTGTAAACTAAGCAGATGCAATTTACCCTAATTAGAAGCATTACAAGCTAGACACCGTATGCAACATGCAACCACATATCACACTTCGAAATTAGAGGAAGCACCTGTGATGGTGGTGTAGGCGAAGTGCGGTCTTCAAGTATAGAGCTACGTTCAATATCTTCATTTAGGCTTGCTGTTTCTTGAGAATCATGTGGAGAGGATGAAATTACATTCTTTATAAGAGTAGCGTGTCTCATATTAACCCATGCGCGTGACTGTCTCATCATAAGCGATAGATGCAGGATACACAAGAACAGTAGTTTGATGTAAGAACATGGTGTGATAGGCAGATGTAGTATGTACCAAAAACAGGAAGGCGTGTCATATTCACATGTATAATGTGTAAGCTAAGGAGATGCAATTTAACAAATTAGGAGCAATACAAGCTAGGCACCATATGCAACATGCAACCAGATATCACACTGCCATGTTAGAGCAAGCACCTTGGGTTGTGGAGTAGGGGAGATGAGATTTGGAACTAGCACTGCAGTACGAGTAGCAGGAGAATCTGTAGAGACCATCTGTTTCGGTTGCTCCAGAGGACCAACCATCATTCCGTGCCTTCGTCCTTTCAGATTTTGCCTTGTCAAGTAAACACACAAGAAAAAGGAATGAAATTCGCACTTCCAAATTCGTTGATGTATGATACTGACAAACACAACTTTTATGTATGGCAACCACATTGTAGGAGGATGGAATATGTGTGAAAAATGCTAAGCAGAAGGCATTTCAACAAATTGTAAGCAATGCAATCTAGACACCATATGAAAGATACAACCAAAATCACTCTACCAAGTTAGATCTGTCTCATTATAAGTGGCACTTCAACAAATTGGAGGCAATACGTGTTTGAAATGATATGCAAGATGCAACCAATATTACACTGTCAACTTGAAGGTGTATCGTCAGAAGTGATTGATGGGGGATACACAAGAAAAGAAGTTTGATGTAAGAACATGGTTAATAGAGAGACGTAGTATGTACCAAAAACAAGAAGGCATGTCATATTCACAGGTATAATGTGTTAACTAAGCAGATGCAATTTACCCTAATTAGAAGCATTACAAGGTAGACACGATATGCAACATGCAACCACATATCACACTGCCAAGTAAGAGCAAGTACCTGCAATGGTGGTGTGGTGATGAGGACATCAATACCACTGTTACACCCACAGCCCCTGCTGCTATACATACTGGACCAATTACTAGAGCTCGCGCACGTCAATTAAATTACCAGGTACTTTCGTTTCTTGGTAATGATTCTAATGTTCATGAGAATATGATGCTGCCTAAATTGGATACATTTGTTTTGCTTACAAATGAAGGTCCTAGCTTGGAGAAGGATGAACATTGGAGCAAGAACAAGCATGGAGATGATGGCATGCGCAAGGGGAACAAGAACGGAGTTACAAGTGATGATTTCAGGACTTTGAAGCCACCATAATGGGTGCATGAAGCCTTGGACGAAATATACAAGATGCCATGTCATAAATTTCGTCATGAGGCTATTCTAGGTGCTGCATCACCTTATTCTTGGGCCAGGCCCATGTAATTTCAAAATATATAAGTATAGCCTATTTTTAGAGTCCGTATGTGTGGGGAAACAAGAGATAGGGTTGATTTCGGACCCCTCCACCAAGGGCCACGAAATTCCCCCCCTCTTCCTCCATATATACAGCCCTTAGGGCATCGTTTAGACTTTGGGTTTTGTTTAGATTAAAGTTCTCCATAGCTGCAACTTCGCGTACTTCGTTTGTGTTCAACGACTAGACAAAGGCATCACAGAACCCCACCTTGATCAATAAAGCTTTCCTCTTATATTCGCAATATCCAGATTGCAATCTTAGTTTCTTGCTTGTTCTTCGTTTGCCTGCAGGAAACAGACCTTCGTGGTCAGGTTGATCGTGCTCCGGCGTGGTCAATAACCTCTCGGAGTTGGTTTAGCGATTGCTAAGGCGCGACGTCCTCGCACGTTCGTAGTCGGATTGTCAAAGTCGACTTCCTCCAAAACGATAGCCACCATCTCATCGAAAGACGGGGACACCTTTGCCTCTATCAAGTGGTATCAGATTTCCAAGTTGCTCGGTGAGATTTTACAGTTTTTCGTAGTTTAGATCGAGTCTGTTCTTCATACGTATAGTCCACGAAAAAGCCAAAAAAATTAGGGTTAGTTCATCCCATCCGAACCAATCTGAGCCTTTGCATAATCTTTTCTGTATTTGCTTTGTTGAATTTGCGGTTGCATCGTCGTGTCAAGTTGCTGGTCTTAGCGTCTAGTCCTTTACAGTTTCGAGTTCTGTTCACAGGTTGTCACGTCGCCGCTGCCATATATCACCACCGTATCATCATCGTCGCTGCTGCTATATACCACCACCACATATTCACCGCCAATCTGAGTCCATATACGCCACCACATATCCGCCGCCATCACGCCAATCCGAGTCCACCTGCAACATATATCCGCCACCAGTCCGACTTCCACCAGATTCATCTCTGCCACCAGTCCGAGTTCCACCAGTTTCATCTCCGCCACCAGTCCTATTCCGAGTCCAGTATTTTGTTACTCTATTTTGGATTTCCAGATCGTGCCATACTCCGAGTCGTGACAGAGAAGGACTCCCCAACTTCCGTGCTACCCACAGTAGAGAAATAGTTCCAAACTCAAAAAAAAAACTAAGTCTGGAAAATTCTGGCTAGGCAGTTTTTAGACCATTTGTAGACTTTTTCGAAAACAAATTGTTGCGGAGCAAAAAAAAAGAGGAAAAAAATTGCAAAAAAAGGAAAAAAATAGAAAAAAAATTCAGAGTGTGCTCCTCCCTTGTTTATGTGCCGCGCCGTGATTTTGTTGGTGTTCTAGGCTCGCATCTCTAGCACAGTCTAGCCTAGGACCAGCACAGTACCGTCGTTGAGCGTTTATTCAACTTTGCATCTCTGAATTGATTATTGCTGACCCTTTTTGCTACCATATTATAAGCCTTCCCAGCTCCACATACATCTACGTCGTGCGTTTGACTCTCCCTGGTAATCGCTCTATCCAAGCTTTGAGAGTTTTGACTACAATGGTTGCCGATCACCGCCTGCTGCTGGGTAAGAACTGGTAAGAATTTGAGATTTGCTTGACGGATTTGTGACACCCACCACCACCTCTTGTTAGTAGTCTGTAGGATCATATTCTTGTGTGTTTCTATTGCTGCTAACCATGCCAGGATCACAAGCCGACGAGACTGACTGGGAGAACATGATGAATAAGGAGTTGCATGATAAATTTCAGCAAATGATGAGTGGACAGGTGCAAGATGTGCTAAACAGATTTGAAGAGGCCATGGAGAAGATAGATGGCATGGAGAAGACGTTCGAAACAAACCTCGATAACAAGTTTAATGAATTGCTCGCGCGTCTTCCACCACCACCACCTGCTGCACCTAACGCACCTCTACAGCAACAACAACAATGACTACCTCCACGTTGCGAAATAGCCCTCCGCCGAGCAAGCCGTGTCCCTCTTGCGTTTGGCCAAACTGTTGGTGCTGCTGTTGATACTTCTGTGGCTCCTGCTGCTGATGCGGAGGAGGATGATTATGTGGGAGATTACGAGGATGAGGTTGATCAAAATCAGAACTACGTGCAACCACCTGCACCACAACCACCAGGTCGTCCACATGCAAATAATCACAATGGTAGGGCTCTCCCTCAGGTACGAGATCATGACCATCTTCCTAAACTGAAATTGAATATTCCACCATTTGAGGGTAGATATGTTCCTGATATATATCTTACTTGGGAGTTAGAAACTAAACAACGATTTACATGTTTACAATATCCTGAGGAGAGACGGGTTGCCGCTGCTGTTTGTGCTTTCACTAGATTTGCATGTGTATGGTAGTCTGAACATTGTAGATTATATCCTATTCCAACTACTTGGGCTGCTTTGAAAACTGCTATGCGTACTCGTTGGGTTCCACCATATTATCAACGTGAATTGCTTCAAAAATTGCAGCGTTTAAGACAAGGGAAAAATTTTGTAGAAGAATATTATCAAGAATTACAAACTGGCATGATTAGATGTGGTATTGTTGAGGAGAATGAAGCTATGCTTGCACGTTTTATGGGTGGATTAAATAGAGAGATTCAAACCATTCTAGAGTATAAGGAGTATACTAATATCACTCGCTTATTCCATCTTGCTTGTAAAGCTGAACGTGAAGTCCAGGATCGACAAGCATTGGCGCGAACTAACTTTTCTGCAGGCCGACCTTCATCATGGACACCGCGTGCATCTTCTACTTCAACTGCACCAGCACCTCCATCAGGTGCCACCTCCAGCCATGATACAAGAAAGCAGGCACAATCACCATTATCTGCCAAGAGCGCATGTGCCGGGCCTCCACAGAGTTCTTCTTCTTCCATGGCATCAACAGGGCACACACGTGATATTATTTGTCGTCGTTGTAAGGGAAGAGGTCATTATGCGAGAGAATGCAAATCTCAGCGTGTGATGATTGCTACTGAGGATGGTGGGTATGAGTCCGCTAGTGACTATGATGAGGAGACTTTGGCTCTAATTACACGTGAAGAACATGGTGGAGATGATTCTGATCACGAGACGCAATACATGGCTCCTGAAGACGCTGACAAGTATGAATGTTTAGTTGCTCAACTTGTTCTGAGTGTGCAGGTTACACAAGCTGAGCAAAATCAGAGGCACAATTTGTTCCATACAAAGGGAGTTGTGAAGGAACGTTCTGTGCGCGTCATCATAGACGGAGGGAGCTGCAACAACTTGGCTAGCATGGAGTTGGTGGAGAAGCTATCTCTCGCCACAAGACCACATCCACATCCTTACTACATCGAATGGTTCAACAACAGCGGCAAGGTTAAGGTAACACGTACTGTTCGTGTGCATTTTAGTATCTCTACATATGCTGATTATGTTGATTGTGATGTGGTACCTATGCAAGCATGTTCCTTATTACTTGGTCGACCATGGCAATTTGATAAAAATTCTGTACACCATGGTAGAAACAGTCAGTATACTCTTGTTCATAAGGATAAAAATATTACTTTGCTTCCTATGACTCCTGATTCCATTTTGAAAGATGATATTAATAGAGCTAATAAAGCAAAACAGGAGAAAAATAAGAGTGAAAATCAGATTGTGGCAAAAGAATTTGAGCAACAAATGAAGCCTAATAGTGAACCATCTAGTGTTGCTTCTGAAATTAAATTGAAAAGTGCATGTTTACTTGCCACGAAATCTGATATTGATTAGCTAGATTTCAACAAATCTGTTTGCTATGCTTTTATGTGCAAAGAGGCATTATTTTCATTCGAGGACATGTCTTCCTCTTTGCCTCCTGCTGTCACTAATATTTTGCAGGGGTTCGCTGACGTCTTTCCACAAGACGTGCCACCGGGATTACCTCCCATTCGAGGGATTGAGCATCAGATTGACTTAATTCCCGGTGCATCATTACCCAACTGTGCACCATACCGTACCAATCCAGAGGAGACGAAGGAGATTATGCGTCAAGTACAGGAGCTGCTCGACAAAGGTTATATATGCGAATCCATTAGTCCTTGTGTTGTTCCTATTATTCTAGTGCCGAAAAAGGATGGTACATCACATATGTGTGTTGATTGTAGAGGCATTAATAATATTACTATTCGTTATCGTCATCCTATTCCTAGGCTAGATGATATGCTTGATGAATTGAGTGGCTCTACAATATTCTCCAAAGTTGATTTGCGTAGTGGATACCATCAAATTCGTATGAAATTGGGATATGAATGGAAAACAGCATTTAAAACTAAGTTTGGATTATATGAGTGGTTAGTCATGCCTTTTCGGTTAACTAATGCACCTAGTACTTTCATGAGATTAATGAACGAAGTTTTACGTGCTTTCATTGGACGATTTGTGGTAGTTTACTTTGATGACATATTGATTTATAGCAGAACTTTTGAGGAACATTTGGAACATTTATGTGCTGTTTTTATTGCTCTACGTGATGCACGTTTGTTTGGTAACCTTGGGAGAAGTGCACCTTTTGCACCGACCGTGTATCTTTTCTTGGCTATGTTGTTACTCCACAGGGAATTGAAGTTGACAAAGCCAAGATTGAAGCTATTGAGAGTTGGCCGCAGCCCAAAATGGTCACACAAGTGAGGAGTTTTCTTGGCCTCGCTGGATTCTATAGGCGTTTTGTGAGAGATTTCAGCACCATTGTTGCACCTCTCAATGAGCTTACAAAGAAGGATGTGCCTTTTGTGTGGGGTACCGCACAGGAAGAAGCCTTCACGGTATTGAAAGATAAGTTGACACATGCTCCTTTACTCCAACTTCCTGATTTTAATAAGACTTTTGAGCTTGAATGTGATGCTAGTGGAATTGGATTAGGAGGTGTGTTATTACAAGATGGCAAACCTGTTGCATACTTTTCTGAAAAATGGAGTGGGCCTAGTCTGAATTATTCTACTTATGATAAAGAATTATATGCTCTTGTTCGGACTTTAGAGACATGGCAACATTATTTATGGCCCAAAGAATTTGTTATACATTCTGATCATGAATCTTTGAAACATATTAAAAGTCAAGCTAAACTGAATCGTAGACATGCTAAATGGGTTGAATTCATTGAGACTTTCCCTTATGTCATTAAACACAAGAAGGGTAAAGAAAATGTTATTGCTGATGCATTGTCTCGTCGCTATACTATGCTTTCACAACTTGACT
The DNA here is from genome assembly GCA_963921465.1 of Triticum timopheevii. NCBI lineage: Eukaryota > Viridiplantae > Streptophyta > Magnoliopsida > Poales > Poaceae > Triticum > Triticum timopheevii. Next base: position 276,648,497 of record OY997266.1, on the reverse strand, counting down.
TCAAAAATTTTGGTTTGGAGACCATCAAAGATCAATATGTGCATGATGCTGATTTTAAAGATGTATTGCAGAATTGCAAAGAAGGGAGAACATTGAACAAGTTCGTCGTTAATGATGGATTTGTGTTTCGTGCTAACAAGCTATGCATTCCAGCTAGCTCTATTCATCTTTTGTTGTTGCAGGAGGCTCATGGAGGGGGATCAATGGGACACTTTGGTGTGAAGAAGATGGAGGACGTACTTGCTACACATTTCTTTTGGCCAACGATGAGACGGGATGTTAAGCGTTTTATTGCTCGCTGCACTACATGTCAAAAGCTAAGTCACGACTCAATCCTCATGGTTTATATATGCCTTTGCCTGTACCTAGTGTTCCTTGTGAGGATATATCTATGGACTTTGTTTTAGGTTTACCTCGACCAAAGAAGGGGAGGGATAGCATATTTGTTGTCGTGGATAGATTCTCGAAAATGGCACACTTTATACCATGTCATAAAAGCGATGATGCCGTTAATGTTGCTGATTTGTTCTTTCGTGAAATTATTCGCGTGCATGGTGTGCCCAATACTATTGTTTCAGATCGTGATACTAAATTTCTTAGCCACTTTTGGAGATGTTTATGGGCTAAATTGGGGACTAAACTGCTTTTTAGTACTACTTGTCACCCCCAAACTGATGGACAAACTGAAGTAGTCAATAGAACATTGTCTACTATGCTTAGGGCTGTTTTGAGGAATAATAAGAAAATGTGGGAAGAATGCTTGCCTCATATTGAATTTGCTTATAATCGTTCATTGCATTCTACTACTAAGATGTGCCCTTTTGAAATTGTGTATGGTTTCCTACCTCGTGCACCTATTGATTTGTTGCCTCTTCCATCTTCGGAGAAGGTTAATTTTGATGCTAAAGAACGTGCTGAATTGATTTTAAAAATGCATGAGTTAACTAAGGAAAACATTGAGCGTATGAATGCTAAATATAAACTTGTTGGAGATAAGGGTAGAAAACATGTTGTATTTGCACCTGGAGATCTTGTTTGGTTACTTTTGCGTAAGGATAGATTTCCTAATTTGCGCAAATCAAAGCTAATGCCACGTGCTGATGGTCCTTTTAAGGTGTTAGAGAAAATAAATGATAATGCATATAAACTTGAGCTACCTGCAGATTTTGGGGTTAGTCCCACTTTTAACATTGCAGATTTGAAGCCTTATTTGGGTGAGGAAGATGAGCTTCCGTCGAGGACGACTTCATTTCAAGAAGGGGAGGATGATGAGGACATCAATACCATTGTTACACCCACAGCCTGTACTGTTACATATACTGGACCAATTACTAGAGCTCGCGCATGCCAATTAAATTACCAGGTACTTTCGTTTCTTGGTAATGATTCTAATGTTCATGAGAATATGATGCTGCCTAAATTGGATACATTTGTTTTGCTTACAAATGAAGGGCCTAGCTTGGAGAAGGATGAACATTGGAGCAAGAACACGCATGGAGTTGATGGCATGCGCAAGGGGATCAAGAACGAAGTTACAAGTGATGATTTCAGGACTTTGAAGCCACCATAAGGAGTGCATGAAGCCTTGGACGAAATATACAAGATGCCACTTCATAAATTTTGTCTAGAGGCTATTCTAGGTGTTGCGTCACCTTATTATTGGGCCAGGCCCATGCATTTTCAAAATACTTAAGTATAGGCTGTTTTTAGAGTCCGTATGTGTGGGGAAACAAGACTTAGGGTTGGTTTCGGACCCCTGCTCCTAGGTCCACGAAATTCCCCCCCCCCTCTTCCTCCATATATACAGCCCTTAGGGCGTCGTTTAGACTTTGGGTTTTGTTTAGATTAAAGTTTGCCATAGCTGCAACTTCGCGTTCTTCGTTTGTGTTCAACGACCAGACAAAGACGTCACAGAACCCCACCTTGATCAATAAAGCTTTCATCTTATATTCGCAATATCCAGATTGCAATCTCAGTTTCTTGCTTGTTCTTCGTTTTCTCGCAGGAAACAGACCCTCGTGGTCAGGTTGATCATGCTCCGGCATGGTCAATAACCTCTCGGGGTTGGTTTCGCGATTGCTAAGGCGCGACGTCCTCGCACGTTCGTAGTCGGATCGTCAAAGTCGACTTCCACCAAAGCGATATCCATCATCTCATCGAAAGGCGGGACACCTTTGCCTCTATCATTGCTGCGGGTGATACGATGGTCTTTGTTTGTAGACTCCTCCCCCATCTTTATAGTTACCTCTCGAAGATGAATGAAATGATATATACAGGGTATTCTACATGTGCAATTTGGTACACGAAAACTTAGTAAAAGTTTGCGAGGTTCGAATTTTCAATAAAGCTATATGCACTGCATTTTGGAATGGAGGGAGCATACGGCAGTTGCTAACACTCACGTGAAAGATTTGTGTGTAGGAGGAGTGGCTGTTCTGTTAAATGACATGGCAAAACTGGCACTGTCGGATGCCGATCTAACGGTTCTTACGGCGTTCGTCAGGAAAAGGCTTGTGGCGAACGTTTGTCAGATAATGATTTATGGACACATGCATTGCATTGATACGTGCCCCCCTCTCTCTCATGCACACGCACCCTCATGAGTCACGACTCTCCCGAATCCTCTCGCAGACTCGCACCCACCGTCTATCTTCAGGTAGACGTCACGCACATATGTGCTCTTCACACCCTACCCTGAAAGCTTCTAAAAAACAAAAGACATCGCGCACATTTTATTTTAGCTCACGCGTCACACACTTATACTATTACTCTTGCGGTGAACATTCTTTGGGCATAGCATATTGTACTCTCACGAAGAGAAGCAGTGCACGCACGCACTAGTTCTCTCACGCCCACTTGCGGGTACACATAGGAGCGCATTTTTTTGAAGCTGGTACAACAAAATCACTCCACTATATATATAAGCAGGAGCCTTAGCGCTTGCTTTACTAGGGTTCCTCTCGTTCACTCTCTCATGCTCTCCAGATCTAAGCAAGACATAGGTGGCCACACTCTCTCTCAGCTCACGACTGGTCACAAAACCGGCCGGACAACCTCGACCGGGGCAGGGGTGTAGGTGCATCGTTCACGCCGTCGTCAGCGGCGAGGGTGGAGACCAACGGCTGCCCGCGCGTCCCGATCAGCGGCCGTGTCGTTCTCTCCGAGAGAGCGCCGGCTTGGGAGGAACTCTGATCCCTTGTTCCTCCCTGCGGTATTGTGGCCAAGATGCGGCCTCCCGACGCCGTCTTTTCCACATGCCGATGACCCTCAGGTATATATTCCTTCGAAACATGCCTTGCTCTACTGCCCCAGCTCCCTTCATGTGGATCTTTTTCTACTTCCGTCCGCTGTTCCAAAGCCACCTAGACTTTTACTATTATTAGAGGTAAAGCTAGTTCATACAGTCGACTCTAAGAGTTGGTTCAAATAGGGAAGAAAGTGGGAAAGCTATAGCATGAATCTAGGACTTGGTTCTAAGAGGAAATGGGGGAAAGTAGTAGATACTGGCTACCCAACCGGTCTCTTGGTTGAAAAGACGAAGAAAGCATGGTGGATGGCGAAGGGTGGGGGGAGTGGACCTATCTCTTGGTTGAAGAAGGAAAGAAAGTGACGGGTGTTGGGGGACAACGGAAATGAGAATGAGCAGGTCTAGATTTCCAGTGCTCACATAGGAAAATGTCGCCGAGGAGATAAAAACTGGGACAAATGCAGACATGCTGCCTGAGTGTTTGCCGCTCTCGGCAGCCACATCTGCCTCACCACTTTATGCCGCTGCTGTCCCTACGCCCATATCGCTACCGTTAATGTAAAATCACATGAAGCATTAAGAAATGCCACCTAATGTCACTATAAGTAATGGTCTAGTGTCGTCGATAAATTGAAGCAATGCCACCACCATTTTGTGAAGTGCTTCCGTCTTGCTTTATTTCCCATGAATTGTGTTTTTGCAGTTACACTTAAATCTCACACCGCTAACATTGCTTCATCCCAATGGAACTGCACAAATTTGATTGCACATTTATTGACCATGTGCTACTCTCATGACAGTAATAGTAACGCTATTGTTCTGCATGTTAATCTAGTGGCGGTGTTGATGTTATGTGATGCTACTTACTTAAGGACACTTCATACTGTCATTCTAGTGCCAATTATAACACAATAGATGCTGCTGTTAATCATACGCCACTGCAAATATCTGTCATTGTTTAAATAACCGTATTTCAAATTTGCGCAAACAGGGATGTCTGTCTCCATATTGTTTCGGGATGTCTATCTCCGTATCGTTTCTATCCGCGCAATCAAAAGCACACACCTCAGTTTTAGTAGAACTGCGCAAAATGAGATGGCTATCCCTCATTGCCGTCCTCTAACCACCCGTCTTCCAGGTATTCTTACATTGGTAGTTACTAGGTAGAATGACCAACGCAATCTAAATGAAGTTGATTCATACGTTTTACTTCTTGATTGCAGTGTAGGGACGAGCGAAAACAACTGCATCCTAGTCCGGAATGCACTTTCTACCAGTTCATCCACGGACCGAGGACTAGCTGGCATGGCTGCACGGTGGTTTTTTTGACAGGTGCGCGGACAAGAGGCATTATGGTCTGCTTATTTCTGCAAATAGCGGTGCTTAAAGTTAGTGGAATGCACAAGAATTTCACCTGGTCAGTACACTGCATGGTTCAGTTCATCATTCCAGCTAAGACCACAATTATAATTGGTTATTCTAGAATGAGAGAACCTAACCCTGGATGGTGGCAACAAGAAAAAACTAGAGTAAACTCCAGGAAATTTAAGCCTGCCAGGAGGCCCTTTGCTCAGAGAAGCCTTGCTTGTTTTTTCCTGATTTGTAAACCTTCTCACAACTTTGTCTTTTGCTATGAACTAGTATATGTTTGTTATGTTCTATGAATCATTGAGATGTATAAAATTGCTTAACTTATGCTTTTCAAGTTTTTTCTGAAGACGAGTTTAATGTGAGTGTTCCACATGAGCGCTGGACTAGCGTGTGAATGTTTCGAATTAACATTGTGGCTTCAGTTAACTGCATGAACCACTGTAACAAGATACATAGTTGCTTATATGTCAGACAGTAGATTGTTGATTGTTAGCTAGTCGATACCTAGTGTTGAAGCGAGCTGAGCCAATGTGCCATGTTTTGCACAACTGCTTACAAGTGGGGTAGCACCAACAGTGTTTACAAGTACTTATGTATACGTCGGTGCACAGTTCTTGAACGAGTGCTCTATTGCATCAAAACACACACTGCTCGTATGATAAACTGTGACAACTTATGTCTTACCATGCCATATTCATGAAAAAACTAGTGAGGACGCATCTGTTTCAGCAACAATTACGATGGTTCTCACATGATTCACAGGCACACAAAAGTAGCAGCAGTTCCCATAGATGGATTCAAACAGAGTACTAGCCCCAAAGGGGTCGATAACAGGCAAGGTTCGGATAATTAGACACAATCCAAACTACTATTAAACACTAGCTGGGGCAACTATTCCATGCCTCGATCTAATTTGGGATGGACACAAGACGGACCTTGCCATGAACATCATCGAGGACGTCCCGCAGCAGTTCAATCCTGTGAACCTTCATGAAGACAACCTTGTGGCCTTGCCACTGATAAACTTGTTTGTGGAGGCATGCCACGTCATCTTCCTGCGTAAGCTTGACAAGAACAATATGCCTCACAAACAAAGGAGTAGCTTTGAACTTCTTCTGCTTTAGTACACCCTGGACAACACGCCTGACAACAGTGAGGCTGGAATACAACTCTTCATTGGTATAACCGCAAATGGCTTCCAGGATCCAACAGCCTAAGAACTCTGTTTTCCCAGTGCGTATATTCAGGTCATCCGCCTCATAGCGAGTGACATGTACAACCACACAATCCTTGTCTGCATCAGGGCTCTAATTGAAACAGAAACAAATTCTGAATTACTTTTTAGTATAAGAAACACAAGTTATTTAAACCACTATGTATAGCATGGCATCGAAGCTAATAAAATTTTGCATTATTCATCACCACATACTTAGATGAAAAACCACAATCGAGATCGGCAAAGAAGAAAATCACCTTGGGCAGCTCAGCGAGGAGGTGAGGGGGGGACACATCCTCGAAGGGGGAAAACTGCTCCTACAGTGCAACGGGGGCTGTAACCTCAAACGGGGCGTTGACCATCTCAGTAGTGGCCGTGAGCGTATCTGGGGTCGGCTCGGTGGCTGCCTCCATCTTCTTGAAGTTCTCTGTCTCGTGGGGATCAGCTTCCCGCATCTGCTCCAATATCGGCAGATCTTTGCCTGTTTCTCCTTGGTCCATCATGAAACTGACGAATACTAGGAGACCACTGAAAGGAAAACACAATCGCAATTAGAAGGCAGATCTTTGCAAAAGTTCTTTTTTTCTCTGAACGAAAATATACCAACATCACGGATTAGCTTACCTTCCCTTCGTTGGGAGAGAAGAACAGTAGCAGATGTGAGTGTTGCCTTTCTTGAAGACGGTGAGGAAGAAGAGGATTCAGCGAAGAGTGAAATGATGGTTGCTTCGTCCATCAAACTTAGACTGCGGGGAGGTGGGGTTTTGTGATACGATGGCTCGTTACTACCGCGCTACGACCGAGGTGACTCTCTGCCTGCATACTGCCTTCTAATTTGGTGGATGGCATTTGTGCCCGCGCGCTGCATGGCCCGCATGTCGGTGAACAAAAGTATTATGGCATTCAGGAGAGGGAGACGTTTCAATGACCTAGGAGGAGCCAGAAGCGGTATTGTATCCACTTTACTAGTAGTAATTGTTTTTCTGGGTAGTTGTAGAGTGTCTCCACTGTACTAGTAGTAATTGTTTCTCTGGGCCCAAGACAAAACAGCCCATCCACACTAGTAAATAGTAAAATCAATTCAAAAGCCCATATATTTACTGAAAATGAGAGGCGCTACCCACACCCAGGACACCGCCCCCCAAAAAAACTTGGGTGCTCTTCTTCCTCCTCGCTCCCACCCACCTCACATCAGCTCGCTCCACTCGTACCGCCAAATTCTTCACCTCACTCCTACAGAAAACCCCAGCTCCCCTTCTTCCTCACTACTACAGAAAAAACCCCAGCTCCCCTTCTTCTTCACTCGCACTACAACTAGGCTCATCATTCGTTACTCTGCTCAAATCCGTGAGCGCGATGCGACGCCCTCGAGGAAAATGGAGTCGGCTGACCCCAGCACCAAGAAGATGAGGCTCCCGCCAACGATGACGCCTGTTGTAGATCCCGCACCCGGCAGCGTGGGGAGAAGCGGCGACCCCGCCCCCACCGGATCCCAGGAACCCATAGAATCTCGGGTGGACCGCATCAGCGATCTCCCATACGCCGTCCTTGGGGAGATCATCTCGCTTCTCCCCACCAAGGATTGCTGCCGCACCCAAGTCCTCTCAATTCGGTGGCGCCCTCTATGGCGCGCCGTGCCCCTTAATCTCGACTGTCGTCAGCTATCTCTCTTCAATGATTTTGAAATCCCCAGAGCCATCATCTCCTCCACCAGGGCTCCGTTCAAAGCCTCTGCATCTTGTCATGCTACCTAAGCAAGCATACTATGCCATGCATGGTGGATGCCTGGCCGAAATCCCCTGAATTGACAGAACTACAGCTGCTTGAGTTCTACTATTCCCCTGGAAATCACATACCACATACCGAACGCCATGTACTTGTGCCCTCAGCATCGATGTCCATCTCGCGGTTTTCCTCCTCTCTCCACACCGTCATCTTTGCGATGTGCTACCTACCAGACAATATGGTACTAAACCTTCGACTCCCATTTTTCAAGAAACTTTCACTTGTGCGGGTTCGTATATCAGACGCCTCATTGCACAACATCATCCACTCCAGTTGCCCTGCCCTGGAGTGCTTGGTGCTTGTTTTCACAGTTAGAATCGGTTGTCTCCAAATAAAGTCGCCTAACCTTGTAAGAAATGGAATTTCTTTTTACGGAAGGTAGCTCATCATCCAAGATGCCCCTTCACTTGAAAGGTTGATCCTTGATTCTAGTTATTCACCATTGCAAATAACCGTCCTCTCTGCGCCTAAACTGGAGACCTTGGGTGCAATACATGATCTCTATGCTCATTTCAATATGGTGTTTGGATCCACAGTTCTTCAGGTACTTTAATTATCATTTACACTTTTAACCATAAGCTGCATTTTAAATTTCTGCGCATAAGTTATATATCATCTTGAAGTACACATTTTGTACTAATATTATGTTCTATGCTCAATGAAGAGTTTCTCCATGGATGGCCTATCAATGGTGCTGGATTCTGTCAAGATTTATATATCTAAATGAATAGTTTTGATTTGAACAAGATTATTGGCTTGCTGCAATGCTTTCCATGTCTGGAGAAGTTGTATATAAAGGTGATAATTTCACGCACATTGGAAGCCTGCATATAGTGTACTAGAATTAACCGTTCAGCTGTTGCTCTTTCGACACTCTTTTTTTAGACCTTAACTGTTTTCAATCTTCATGTCTATTTAGGCAACAGGACGGGGTAAGAAAGTTATAACCAATCGGTGGATTCGTAAGCATCGGGATTTTCTCACTTCTCATGAGATTCGATTGAAGACAATAACGCTAGAACGATATGTAGCCAACCGTGCAAACACTAGATTTGTCACATTCTTCCTGCTGAATGCCAGGTTACTATTGTCCATCAGGCTTAAGTTTATCAGCAGCATGGTTTTGACGGATGGGTATGTCCAAGAGCAAAAAACGGAGTTTCAGGTGGGCAAAAGGGCTTCTGAACGTGTTGGGCTTCTATTTACAACATATTGTGGTCATAATCTAGTAAATTTTATGACCCAGGATGTTCATTCTATGGACCTGACCGATCCATTTGACTATGACTGCCGAAAATAGTGCTGGAGTTAGATGTTGTTACCCTTTTCAACCTGGATTTTTTTGTAAACATGATGAACAATTAACCCTCATGCTTTTGTATAGTTTGTAAGCTGGAGTTAGATGTTCCTACCCTTTTCAACTCGGCTGTGACTGTCATATTTTCTTTGAAACAAGGCAAATGGCTTGCCATTCGTTTAATTTAGAGTGAAATATTGTAACAAATCCCAACCAAGGGAAATAACATCACTCTCGCCGGCTGCTTCAGCTCACTGTGCATTACAGAAGCCAAGTGATTAGCCCCCGCCAGCACCCACAAACTTATTTCGAACTAGCACATCAAATGTGCTGTAAATTTTCATAGGAAAGGCTGCATGACCGTGATAGATTTGGAGTCTGACATTTGGGACCCGCGAGGAAATAGCCTATCCAAGGTGGTGTCGACTTACTAGCCAGTCAACAAACGATTCTGCCTACCAGCTGTTGGATTGACATCCAACATTTGTCGTGTATCTTCTATCTCTTGTCTTCTTCTTCCTCCAGCCGCCCAAACCAAACCACCCCGCCGGCTCCGCCTACTTCCGCCTCCAATGGCTGGCTGCGCCTCTGCCGCCCTACCGTACGTACCCTCCAACGTTGGCCAGTCCCTCCTTCTATTCCCCCACATGTCCTGCTATTCTCCGGCGACGTCAGCCCCAACACGCACCCGAACCAGTCAACCCTCATACTCCCCTCCGCCTGCGACCGGACCGGGCATCTTCCATGGCTCCTGTGCATTCTGTCCGAGGCCTCGCCGTCGTCCTCCGCCTTGTCGCCATGGTTCGCTCACCGTGCACGGTGCGCCACCCTCTTGAGTTGTCAATGTCGTCAACAACTGAGAGGAACAAGGAGATGATTGTACGTGGAGAGGATGACAGTAGGGACCCACCAGCATCATGGCAGTATGCAAGCAAGTGCCTCTATATTACAAGCCCAAAAATATGGTTCCTCCTAATGGTTGGACATCTGGGGCTCACGCCATTATCAACATAGTCAATAAACGAGGGAATTACACTATGAGCGGCTGACACCAGGGACCCAGCAGGTTGCTTAGTTTTTTTTTTGAGGAACAAGCAGTTGTTATTTATACTAGTTTTAGCGATGGATCAGGGTAACAACGGGGCTGTGCGGGGGTTGTGGCCCATCTAGCCAGGGTTTTATTTATGTTTACCACATCATGAGCCTAGTTATGTTTTATTCTTGCTGAAAATGGCTAGCCCAGTTCTATTTTTTTTAAAGAAATACCCAAACGAGGCCTACTTGCTTTATCGGCCCTGCTGGGCTGCAAATCTTTCAAGACGAGGAGAGTTTCATTCGGTTTGCCCAGAAATGGGCTGTACATTTTCAAAACACATCAAACCGGGAATTAGTTTCAACTTTTTTTCATTACAAGATTTTAAATTCCATTGATTTTTATGCGTGGACAATTATTTGGATTTTATATTTATATAAATTATTTTTCAAAATAGTTTGAACGTGAATCGATATTTCTGGATGAAAAATAGTTGAGCGCACCGAAATATGCAAAATTTCGTATACTTTTTAATCGTGGCCACAATATGGGGTGTAATGCTAACAAAAAGAAGATGGGCTCCAACAAAATTCTTAAGAATTAGCAAATGGGTTGTACATTATTATAAATGATAGCAGATGGGTTGTACGTTGTTTTCCACAGATTTGAGGCTGACTTGTGCGCCTACTACAGGTTGATGCGTATGCTTTCCTAAAAAAAGGTTGACGCACATGTAACGCCCTGTCAACTTAGTCAACACACGAGAGCAGTGACTGTTGGATGTGCATCCAACGGCTGTCGTGCTTCTTCAATCTCTGCTCTTCCTGCTCTAGCCGCTCAAACAAGCGCCGGCGGGACTGCCTGCTCCCTCCTCCCGCGGCCGGCTATGCTACAGCGCAGGCCTCACGGCCCCACCGTACTTCCATTGCTGGCCTAGCCATCCCTCTACTCACCCACACCTACTGTTATCCTCCGGGGATGGCAGACGAACCAGTAAACCCTCGTACTCCTCCGCGTGGGAAACAACTGCCGATTATTCCCTGGCTCCGTGTCGTTCCCTTCCTAGGCCTCGTCGTCGTCCACCGCCCTGGTGCTCTCGGCGCGGCCTGGTCAACATGGTCAATGAACGACATCCATCGGAAGTGGACTGTACATGGAGAGGCTGACAGCTGGGTCAACGGCCGCATGCAAGAAATGCCTCCTTATTACGCGCAAAATAATGATTCCTCCACCTAATAGCTAGGACCCACAGGAAGGGCCTCTGTATTTCGTGAAAAAAATGTTCCCCTGCTGACAGGTCGGACCCACCAGCTATATCTTCGCACGCAAGGAAGTGCCTCCTTATTACGCCCAAAAAAATGAATACCCCCCTGCTAGCTGGGAGCCTGGGACCCACCATATTGGGTGGCTGACTTGTGGGCCTACTAAGTTGACGGGGACGGAGGGCTTTGTCAACTTAGTCAATACTCTAGTGACCATATGATGTCCATCCAACGACCATAGTGCTTCTTCAACCTCTGGTCTTCTTGCTCCAGCCGTCCAAAGCAGCGTCGGTCGTGTCGCCTGCTCCTACCTCCCGTGGCAGGCAGTGCTGCTGCGGAGGCCTCACCGCCCCCATACTACTCCCACCACTGGCCAGGCCATCCCTCCACTCACCCACACCACCTGTTATTCTGCGGCGACGGCAGCCTCACACCACAGCCGAACCAGTGAACTGATGATGACATCAATACCATTGTTACACCCACAGCCCCTACTGCTATACATACTGGACCAATTACTAGAGCTCGCGCACACCAATTAAATTACCAGGTACTTTTGTTTCTTGGTGATGATTCTAATGTTCATGAGAATATGATTGTCAGTGTCAAAACCGGCGGATCTCGGGTAGGGGGTCCCGAACTGTGCGTCTAGGCGGATGGTAACAGGAGACGAGGGACACGATGTTTTTATCCAGGTTCGGGCACTCTCGATGGAGGTAAAACCCTACGTCCTGCTTGATTAATATTGATGATATGGGTAGTACAAGAGTAGATCTACCACGAGATCAAGGAGGCTAAACCCTAGAAGCTAGCCTATGGTATGATTGTTGTAATGTATGTTGTCCTACGGACTAAAGCCCTCCGGTTTATATAGACATCGGAGAGGGCTAGGGTTACACAGAGTCGGTTACAATGGTAGGAGATCTACATATCCGTATTGCCAAGCTTGCCTTCCACGCCAAGGAAAGTACCATCCGGACACGAGCCGGAGTCTTCAATCTTGTATCTTCGTAGTCTTGGAGTCCGGCGGATAATGATAGTCCGGCCGTCCGGACACCCCCTAGTCCAGGACTCCCTCAATGATGCTGCCTAAATTGGATACATTTGATTTGCTTACAAATGAAGGGCCTAGCTTGGAGAAGGATGAACATTGGAGGAAGAACAAGCATGGAGATGATGGCATGCGCAAGGGGAACAAGAACGGAGTTACAAGTGATGATTTCAGGACGTTGAAGCCACCATAATGAGCGCATGAAGCCTTGGATGAAATATACAAGATGCTACTTCATAACTTTCGTCCAGAGGCTATTCTATGTGTTGCGTCACCTTATTATTGGGCCAGGTCCATGTATTTTTGAAATACTTGAGTTTAGGCTGTTTTTAGAGTCCGTATGTGTGGGGAAACAAGAGATAGGGTTGGTTTTGGACCCCTTCCCCAAGGGCCACGAAATTCCCCCCTCTTCCTCCATATATACAGCCCTTAGGGCGTCGTTTAGACTTTGGGTTTTGTTTAGATTAAAAGTTCGCCATAGCTGCAACTTCGCGTACTTCATTTGTGTTCAACGACCAGACAAAGGCGTCATAGAACCCCACCTTCATTAATAAAGCTTTCCTCTGTTATTCGCAATATCTAGATTGCAATCTTAGTTTCTTGCTTGTTCTTCGTTTGCTTGCAGGAAATAGACCTTTGTGGTCAGGTTGATCGTGCTCCGGCCTGGTCAATAACCTCTCGGAGTTTGTTTAGCGATTGCTAAGGTGTGACGTCCTCACACGTTCGTAGTCGAATCGTCAAAGTCGACTTCCACCAAAACGATAGCCACCATCTCATCGAAAGACGGGACACCTTTGCCTCTATCATGAACCCTCACACTCCTCTTCGCGTGGGCATCCACTGCCGCGTCTTCGCCGGCTTCGCATCGTCCTCTTCCTAGGCCTTGCCGTCGTCCACCGCCGTGGTGCTCTCGGTGCAGCGTGATCAATGCGGTCAATGACCGACTTCCATCGGAAGAGTACTGTACGTGGAGAGGCTGACAGCTGGGTCCACGGCAGCCACAAGGAAGTGCCTCCTTATTAAGTGGAAAATAATTATTCCACCACCTGACAGTAGGGACCCATCGGACGGGCCACCATATTTCGTGAAAAAACGTTTCCCCCCTGACCGCTGGGACCCACCAGACGGGCCACCATATTTCATGAAAAAAACATTCCCCCCGCTGTCAGCTCGGACCCACCGGAAGTGCCTCCTTATTACGCACAAAAAAAATGAATACTCCCCCTGCTAGTTGGGATCCACCTTGGTGGGAGGCTGACTTCTGGGCCTACTAAGTTGACGGGGACGGAGGGCTTTGTCAACTTAGTCAATATGAACGATTCTAGCTCCAGTGACCGTATGATGTCCATCCAACGACCGTAGTGCTTCTTCATCCTCTGGTCTTCTTGCTCCAGCCGCCCAAAGCAGCGCCGGTCGTGCCGCATCCTCCTACCTCCCGTGGCTGGCTGTGATGCCGCGGAGGCGTCACTGCCTCCTACTATTCCCACCGCTGGCCAGGCCATCCCTCTACTCACCCACACCCCCTGTTATTCTACGGCAATATCAGCCTCACACCGCAGCCGAACCAGTGAACCCTCGTACTCCTCTCCGTGTGGGCATCCACTGCCGCATCTTCCCCGGCTCCGCGTCGTCCCCTTCCTAGGCCTCGCCGTCGTCCACCGCCATGGTGCTCTCGGCGCGGCGTGGTCAATGTGGTCAACGACCGACTTCCATCAGAAGAGTACTGTACGTGGAGAGGCTGACAGTTGGGTCCACGGCAGCCGCAAGGAAGTGCCTCCTTATTACGCGCAAAATAATTATTCCTCCACCTGACAGCAGGGACCCACCAGACGGGCCACCGTATTTCACAAAAAAAATGTTCCCCCCTTGACTGGTGGGACCCACCGGCTACATCTTCGCACGCAAGTAAGTGCGTCCGGGCAAAAAAAAGATTCGCCCCCTGACTATTGGGACCCACCAGCTACATCTTCGCATGCAAGGAAGTGCCTGACAGTCAGGACCCACCTGGTCGAAGCGTACGTAGCGTTGTCATTCTGGTCGCGAACGTGTACGTACATACTGGTGGATGTAGAGGCACGCATGTGTCGTAGTAGAGGCGTGCACATAGCATGTACACGTACGTATAGCGGCCAGTGTGCAAGAAAGAAAATACAGCCACGTACGTACATACGGGCGGGGTCTCGAACGCCTACTCGCGCATACGTACGACCAGGGCTCGTATACATGGCTGGGTCAAAATAGAGAAACTGCATCGTCGTCGTGTTCATGGGGAGGCAACGGAATGCACCGTGTTCATCGGGAGGCAACAGAATGCGTCGTGTTCATCGGGAGGCAACGGAACGTGTGGGAGCCAACCGGCTTGGACGGAACAAGCGATGGAAACGAGGCCTCATGTATCGCAGAATGGAGGAAACGGCCTTGTGTTTGACCGGCCACGTCCGAAACGGGATCCTGTTCATCGGGAGGGGTCTGGCATACCGCAAAACAGAGGAAACAGACTTGTGTTGGACCTCCTATGGTCGAAACGGGGTCTTGTTGATCGGGAGGGGTGTGGCGTACCGCAAAACGGAGGAAACGGACTTGTGTTGGAGCGCTATGGTCGAAATGGGGGTCCTGTTCATCGGGAGGGGTGTGGCGTACCGCAAAACGGGACTCCACGGGGTACTGTTCATCTCCACCGTCGACCTCCTCCAGCCTCCACGGGCTACTGTTCATCCACCGTCGACCTCCTCCGGCCTACACCTGCGATTGTTCATCCACGGGCTCCTGTTCATCCAGCCTCCACCGCGCGCTACTCCACCGGCTACTGTTCAACCACCCCTCTCCACGGGCTCCTGTTCAACCACCCCTCCACGAGCTACTGTTCATCCACCCCTCCACCATCTACTGTTCATCCAGCCCTCCACGGGGTCGTCCTGTTCATCCAGCCCTCCACGGGGTCCTGTTCATCCAGCCCTAACCGGCTCGATAGATCGGGGTCCTGTTCATCCAAAGGCAATGCCACGGGGTCCTGTTCATCCACCCACACTGCTCACTGTTCATCCAACCCCCCCCCATGCAACACTCACTGTTCAGCCAAAGGCAGCATAGATCGGCTTCAGTTAGTAGCAGTAGCGAAGGAATCGCTCGATCGGGTTCAGTTAACAGCCATCGATCGTTCGCTTGGGTTCAGTAACGCGTAGCCTGCAGTGCAATCGCTCGGGTTCAGTTAGAGCCCAACACCTCGCTCGGGTTTAGTTAGATCCCAACGCCTCGCACACACGCGCGTACGTGTACGAGAGAAACGCGCATCGCTCGGCCCCGACCACACACCGTAACCGGGAGCACCCCGTTATTTTCCTTGCCCTCGCTTCTACCACGGTTTTTTCCATCATGGATGGCCCAAAGAATGTCATGCAACTGCGTCTCCGGCCCGACCAGGATGAAAAGCTCATTTTCTGTCATGATTTTTTCTCATAGAAGTAGGAGCCCACCACATCTATGATGATACCGGGTTTTGTCACAATTATCGTCATAGAAGTGTCATAGGTATGACAGAAAAAAATTCGTTCGGCCCAAAATGTCATGGATGTGTCTTTTTTTTGTAGTGCTCATATTCTGCCTTCTGCTTATTGACAAGCTGTTCGACCTGGTGGCATTCTTGGAGATCATGACCGTTGGTGTGGTGGATTTTGCAGTATGGCCAATCATACTTCCCGGCTTTCTCTATCGCTACAGCCTCCCAGCAATCAGTGCATGCGGCATCTTTCTTGCCGGGGGATTCGGTTTTGGCCTTCTTGCCGGTGCTAAGATAGCCAGAGCCCTCAATGGCCAATACTGACTTATCCTTGTGTTTCTTGTTGCACTTCCAGGTTCTCCTCTTCAGGTTAGCAGCCTCGTCGCCGTCTTCTGAATCAACTTCAATGCCATCCTCTTCCCCGATGAGTCGCCTTACATCTTTAGCCCGAGCACATCGGCCAAGGTATATAATTCATTGATAGTGATGGGCAGCTAGACGTTCATTTCAGATCGTATCCTTTTGTTGCGCATGTTTGAGTGGAACGCGGCAATCACAGCTGCTGGATGTATCTCTGGGATGTTCCTGTGCACTCGGCTAAATCTTTGCATTTACTTCCGCAAGCTCTCCCCTTCCTTTTGTGGAAGAACTTGCAAATCACTGGGTCGTCCTGGTTCTTGATGGCCACACGTGAAGGCGCCAACAAATTCACTGCACAAGTCAGCCCATGATGAAATGGAATTCTCCGGCAGATGCATCAGCCACGACCTCACGTTTGGTTTGAGGGCCAAAGGGAAGTAGTTGGCGAACACCTTCTCATCTCTACCCCCGACGGCTTGAACAACAATTGTGTAAATGCTCAAGAACTCTGCCGCATTCAGCTTCCATCGTACTTTTCTAGTAACTCTGGTTTGAAGACGCGGGAAGACGGCCAGCGAACTTGCCGCAGTTCGCGAGTGAAGGCAGGGTACCCAACCTTGAAGGGTAAGTACCCGCCATCACTGGGCATGGGTTCCTCGACGTCTGGACCGTTGCGCCTATCAGATTGACGGCGGGACTCCCCGCACCGCTCTGTGGTGACGCGCGCATCTTCTCTGCACCGATCTTCCAGGACTTGCCACTGATCTCGATGGGCTCGTGGATTAGACGAGGCCATTGATGCTTTTTTAGGCTCCTGGTCGTGTGGTTTTGGTTGTTTCCTCTGGTCCTGCTGTCACGGAGGGGACTGCACCATTGGCGCGGCCCCCTCAACACAGCCAACAACTCGAGCCGTTGTTGTTGCTTGTGGGTGTTGCAATGGCTCCGCCCGCTATTATCCCTCAGCTTCAGCAAAGCCGATCAAGCTCTAGATAGTGGCTCTCCACTCATCCATTTTATCAGCCCATGGTGGAAATCTTAGCAAGAGTTGGGCCCGCGCCATGGTTTCCGAAGCTAAGCTTGGAATAGATGATGAGGCCGACCGCGACGTCGCTCGACTCCTAGTAGTACCAGTAGGGGCGGCGCCGCGTTCTCGCTGATGCGAGATGGTCATCACGGCGGTTTGATGATGAGTAGGGTGTGCCCGAGGATTGGCAACCCCGTTTGGCGCTCCATCTTGGTTGCCCTGTCCTGGGCAAGGTGTGTGCCTCGTAGCCGCACCTATTACAGGTACGGCTAGAGGGTCACGGCTCACGCGAGAGCGGGTGTTGTCGTTGTGGCTGTGCCCACTGGTACGACGAGGAGGCGGAGACTGAGTGTCCCCTACACCCACAGCTTGTGGGTTCTGCCTGCCAGGATGTTGCTGATGTTACCCTCCCCCGGTGCCTCCTGCTCCAGCTTCATCCACGGGGGACGCAACGACAGCGCCGCCTGCGCCGGTCACGTCTCCCGCAGTACCCACCTCACCCAATGCCTCCACGGCGCCCGGGCCGTCCGCGACCGCATGCGAGGGGCCTTCGAAGAGGAAGGGTGCGCAGTAGCATCGAGTTTCTTTTGAGGCGCCATGCGAGAAGACAATTACGATGATGATGCTGATGACGATGATTGATGTGATGTTCACAACCTCTGGTTCGTGTAAGCGCTCTCCCCTACCTGACGCACCAAAGATGTCGTGGTGTAACACGATCACCTATGGGGCCATCGGCCCCTTGTGGTTCGGCAAGGGAGAAGGTCACATTGCACAAAGACTAGAGGCCATGGAACAGCAAGACAGTGGTGACACTGGTGGTTTTTACCCAGGTTCAGGACGCCGTGAGGCATAAAACCCTAGTCCTTCTTTAATGGATTGAGTGGAGGAATACGATGAGCATGTAGCGCTCAAGCCCGGCAAGGTCGCCTCAGGGAGAGCAGCTACGCGCGTACAAGTGTGCAAGGGTTCGAATCCCTCTCTAGTTCGCCATGGCCGTCCTTTTATAGCTCAAGGGGTAATCACAATGGAAAAATAGTCATTATCTAGTGATTAGATAGCTATCAGTGCTCTCATACCTAACTCTAGCAGTTAGGACAAAGTACATTAAATGCACCACTACGTGTCATGCTGAGGAAGCAGCCCGACGAGCCTGCCATGCCGCTTAATCTTCTTTGGCTTCTCTGCTTGACACGCCTCTGGAGGGGTGTCATATGAGGGTAATCTGTCTTCCAAATGGCTTCCACATGCTTAGTGGAAGCCACTTAATCACTTGGGGGCTCGACACCGCATTGATAAGTGATTTGCATCGCTGTGAGGTGGCGTGGTGGTGCCTTGGCAGGGAGATTCTTGGGGTGGCCTCGACCTGACCGGGCGCTCTTGCTGGGGAAGTCTTGGATTCGTCTTTGGGGTGGCCTTGACCTCACCGGGCGCTCCTGCCTGGCAAGGGAGGCTTTCCCAAGGTAGAGCTCTGTTGTCTTGCTTGTCTTGGTCTTCTTGATCCACTCTTTGATCTCACTAAGAGCTGCTTCCCTGGCTTTGGCCTTGTTTAGCATTATTGGTGTTGGATATTGGGTGCTGGCATGCCTGTGTATAAATCTGGGCAACAAACGTGAACGTTCATTGCACCGACACCGAGAGTGCCCAAAGATACCTCTCCAATACATGGAGTGACAAATCCTAATCTCGATCCATGCCAACACAATAAACACCTTCGGAGATACCTGTAGGGCATCTTTATGATCACCCAGTTATGTTGTGACATTTGATAGCACACAAGGTATTCCTCCGGTGTCCGGGAGTTGCATGATCTCATAGTCGAAGGAATATGTATTTGACATTAAGAAAGCAATAGCAATAAACTGAACGATCATATGCTAAGCTACCAAATGGGTCTTGTCCATCACATCATTCTCCTAATGATGTGATCCTGTTATCAAGTGACAACACATGTATATGGTTAGGAAATCTTAACCATCTTTAATCAATGACCTAATCCAGTAGAGGCTTTACAAGGGACATGGTATTTGTTTATGTGTCCACACATGTATCTAAGTTTACGATCAATACAATTCTAGCATGAATAATAAACCTTTATCAGGAATAAGGAAATATAATAACAACTTTATTATTGCCTCTAGAGCATATTTCCATCACTAAGGACTTAGAGGTAGCAAATCAACACACTGTGGATGCTCTAAGTCACCTTACGAGAAAAAACTGGACCCACTCACGGCACGCCTGTCGCGTTTGGTCCGTTGGTCAAAGAACTTCCTATTGTCATATCACTATTCTTTTTAGATTTAGAATGCTATTGGCATATCTCTAACATGTGGGAGCGAGTGTGAGCAAACTGACCTCAATCGACGACAAAATCGCCTACCAGATGCACTTTGAGAGAGACGAGGAGCGAGAAGCGATACGGGCTGGTGGATTACTAGAGCTAGGTGTCGCACGGAGGTCGAGATATATGGTGATAGCATGCGGTGGGCATGTACGTATGATGTAACTACACAAGGCTTATCGTGTTTCCTACCCCTCCGGTCCAAATGTGTAGAAGATTCGGTTGATTCTATAGTAGTACTAAAAAGTTTAGCAACTAAAGCCTCCAATGCACCGGTACTAACATGAGGTGCTAAGCACATTAAAAAGTTTAGCAAAATGCACTGGTGCTAACATGAGGTGCTAAGCACATTAAAAAGTTTAGCAACTAAATCCTCCAATGCACCGGTGCTAACATGAGGTGCTAAGCACATTAAAAAGTTTAGCAACTAAAGCCTCCAATGCATAGGTGCTTAAGTTGTTGTAGCTAAGCATCCTTAATTTAATGATTTAGCATTGGGAAGGGCCGAGTGCAGATGCTCCATCGCATGGTTCCTTGGTCCTTCTCGGTCGTCGGAAATCGTTCTCCCTCCTTTTGCTGACACGTGGGACATCCAGCATCTAGGTCATGTCATCCAAGAAAATGGCTGGTCTGATGTTTAAAACTTGTTGTGCTATAGTAGATGTAGATGTAGTGTAGACATAGATGCAGATGTAGATGTACATGTAGAGAAGTAGAGATAAGTGAGACTCACCAACGGTCACCAACATAGGCCGAGTACGTTCACGAATCACCCGCAAGCATGGACACATGTAGTTTTTGCCTCTTTCCCTTACACACATGAGCGGGTACACAGTGGAGCTCATTTCTGGATGAAGAGGCATCTCACGTGATAATTTGATGCGTGTAGTAGTTGTTCACTCAGTGGAGGGTCGGGAACCATGCGTGAACGAATCAAAGTTCGACCATGACACGCTGGCATGTTTTTAAAAAAAATTCTTCAATGGCACGTACACAATTTGTTTCTTCAATCGCACGTGAATTGTGCACGTACTCAATGATGGAGCATGGGATGGGATGGTAGCCATGGGCATGGTTGGCCCTCTTTGGAGAAGACTACACTACTACTTCAATGTACGTTTAAAAAAACTACTACTTTGATGTGTCCCGTCAACTCGCAGAACAATGAGAAGCTTGCTTACTACACCCTCTACGTAGCCCACACTATTGTACTACAGTAGTACTAGCACTTGGATTATGGGAGCACCAAAAGGATGGGGGCACCTGATATTTCCCCGTCTGGACCGATCCGAAGTTGGCTTCTCACCTTCCTGGTCCACCAAAAACCCCTCCCCCCTCCCGCAGGCGCTTCCCACCCCGCGCCAGCTAAGCCCGTTGCTCCACATTGATGGCAAGTCAGGGCAACGCGACCTCTCAATGCATCAGCCATTGAAGCGCCATTCCGGCAGAGGGTGTCGCCCGCTGCATGCCCAACATTAGACTACTCACAATGGAAGTAACTTTAGAGCCAGTCTAAAAGGCCTAGTCAGCGGGCTATAAGACTTGCGATGTCACTAAAATGTACTCTAGACGAGAGAGAGAGAGAGATAGATAGATAGATAGACAGGGGGAGAGAGAGAGAGAGAGACGAAGAGAAGAGGTGCACGAACGCACTAGTCCCCTCTTGCACACGCACGGGTACTCCCACGATGGAGCGCATTTGCACACGAAGCGGCAGCTAACGGGATAATTTGACACATCTAGTTGTCCACTTAATGTAGGGTCTGCAATCACATGTGATTCATACAAAGTGCGACCTGAACGCGGTAGCGCGGTTATTAATCGAGTTTTATCTACATCTCTTCTCTTCTCTATCTACCTACTACTAGTATGTGGGTACATGCATAGCACATGCAAAGTTCAATTTGTTACTAAAATCATGTGATGCCTTGGGACACATGGGAAGCAGTACTTGACACGCTCTAGGAGAAGGATAGAGATGGGGTACACTATATAGTACTATAGTATAGTACTATAGTATTTTCTTTCTGCTTTCGTACATTCACAATGTTGATGTGTCTTGAATCATTTCTCTGGGAACTCCATGACCTATTTTCCTTGACCAGAATCACTTTGCCATGTAACCAATGCGCATTGCCCGTGCATGTATATATTATATTATATTATAGTTTTTATAGTACAACTAGTTTTAAGAATGAGACCAGCCATCCACCCTCACACCGAACACTTTTAGTCGTTGATTTATTCCACAAAGTGAATCGCTACCGCTTATCATACCAAACCTCAACTGATCGAATGGCTATATTTTGTGGGATTCACCAGTAGTATGTGTAGGTTGTAGCTTCAGGATATATGCTTCGGGACTTGCTTACTAGGGTTACTCTCTTTTCTCACTCCCTCACCCTCTCCAGATCTAAAAAAGACGGCGATGTCCACTCCCTCTCTCTCTCTCTCTCTCTCTTTCTCTCTCTCTCTTCTCAGTGATGGTCACAGATCTTTGCTCACTGCCGTTGAGTTGCCAGATACCGCCGCCTACCTCACCTTATCTCGTCGATCGGAGGTATAACTTCTTTTACAACCGGTTCGTTCTAATGGCCCAGCTCCCCACATTGATGCATCCTTTTTTCATCAAGTTAGGATTGCTCCCCACGTTGTTGCGGCCTGCATGTGGATATTCCTCTAGTACAAAGCTCCCCATGTAGCTAGCCAGTGGCGGAGCCACAAAAATCATATTAGGGGGCCGGATGTTGTCAAAACAAGTTGGGGAGGACCAAGCTGTTGAAATATAATAGGTTTTGTAGCCACAAATCATCACCAACTCGGCACTGTTCATCGGCTAATTAGGTGTAAGCCTCAGATGTTGGGAGGGGCAGGGCTCCTGCTGCTCCCCTATCTCCGCCACTGTAGCTAGCTGTGTCGGCTTGTCGAACACTGGAACACCACCTACATTTTTACTAATAGAGGAAAAAAGGTACTACAGAGACTGGATAACGAACCGATCTCTTGGTTAAAAAGGGAAATAAAGTGGGGTTGGGGCGGGCCTGACCGGGCTCTTGGTCGAAAAAGGAAAGAAAGTGAGGGAGAGTTGGGTTGACAATGCAACTGAGAATGAGCACATCTAGATTTCCTATGGTCACATAGGAAAAAGTCACTGACAAGAACAAAAATGGCACAAATCCAGTCATTAATTAATAATTAACAGACGCCTCAATTACTCAGCCGTTTCTGATTCTTTTGGATAGTGGTGCTATTATTGACTTGGGCATGGGGTTTACTCACACGACCGACCTGACAGGCTCTACCCTAGCTGCCACTGAATCATATGGTTTTGCACCATTCCAGATCACAGCGCCACCACGCAAGTATTCTCCATCCTTCCTTCCGGCGTGCACCGCGAGAAGGGACAGCAGTCCTCCAGAACCCTGCCTTTTGTGATCCTGTACGGGAGAGGGGCAATCAGGTTTTGAGGAGCACACTCGCGCTACTGCTGCGAGCGAAGACTTCGTCAACGACAACCTTCTCCCCGACCTAGGCAACCTCTTCATCAACGACACGAGTGACAACATCAACCACAGCGGTTCTATTCCCGCTGCACAGTATGTGATTTTGTCCTCCTGGTTTAGTCCGCATCATTACTTTGATCTTTGCAATTGTCGTCATGATCTATTTAGTGTTTATTCGGATTAAATCTCATAGTAATTTGCTCATATATTCAACAATCCAATCCAAAAACCTGATTATAGGCAATTTACTCCAAGAGGTTTTGTTGCGCTTTTGAAGCCGCCTACCTTTAAGGGGGTGCAATATAAAAAGTGATGCATGAGAGTAGTTTACTGGTTTCAGATCATGTACTGCTATGACGCCACTAAGGGCAAGCCTGAGGGCGGTCTTAATCCTACACAGCAGGAAGCTTTTGAGAACATGGATACCCTCTTCAACGGCGCCCTTCTGAGTGTTCTTGATGATTCCATTGTGGATTCATATTGTCATTTGACAGCGGCAAAGGCATGTGGGCTGCGCTCGAGTCCACATTTGGGCCTCAGACGCTGACAGCGAGTGGTATGTCATGGAGCAATTATGTGACTACAATATGACTAATGAGCGCTCTGTTGTTCAGCAGGCTCATGATATACAATCACTCACTAAGGAACTTGAGTACTTTAAGTGTGTGTTGTCGAACAAATTTGTTGTTGGGACCATCATTGCCAAGATTCGACCTTCGTGGAACAATTTTGCTACTTCTCTGAAACACAAGAGACATGATTTTCCGTTTCGGATCTCATTAGCACTCTTGATTTTGAAGAGAAGCCGAGAGCAAAAGACACACATGCACGAGTCGCTGAGGGAGCTTCTAGTGCCCACATTGTACACAAGAAGAACTTCCAGCCCAACAAGCCCGAAAACAACAAGAACAAATCTCACGAGAAAGGAAAGTTTGATGCAAAGAACAAGCCATCACATTGTACCAACTTCAAGAAGAATTCTCATAAGGGAAGGGGACACAAACCTCAATTTTTGTAGAACCGCACAAAATTATATGGTTGCATCTATCTGATGTCAGCTAACCTCATGGTGCTCCAGGTATTCCTACATTCGTAACTAGGTACAATGACTAGCGAAAGAAGAATAAGCTGATTCGTACATTGACTTGCTGATTGCAGTGTGGAACGAGCCTGTCATGTGTGGAGAAGCAACAAGCAGTGTGATAGAGGCAAAGGTGTCCCGTCTTCCGATGAGATGGTGGTTATCGTTTTTGATGGAGTAAACTTTGACGATCTGACTTCGAACATGCGAGGACGTCGCGCTTTAGCAATCACTAAACCAACTCCAAGAGGTTATTGACCACACCGGAGCATGATCAACCTGACCATGAGGGTCTATTTCCTGCAACCAAATGAAGAACAAGCAAGAAACTGAAATTGCAATCTGGATATTGCGAATAAAAGAGGAAAGCTTTATTGATCAAGGTGGGGTTCTGTGACGTCTTGGTCTGGTCGTTGAAAACAAACGAAGTATGCGAAGTTGCAGCTATGGCATGCTTTTAATCTAAACAAAACCCAAAGTCTAAACGACGCCCAAAGGGCTGTATATATGAAGGAAGAGGGGGAAATTTCATGGCCCTTGGGGAAGGGGTCCGAAACCAATCCTATCTCTTGTTTTCCCACACATACAGACTCTAAAAACAGCCTATACTCTAGTATTTTGAAATTACATGGGCCTGGCCCAATAATAAGGCGATGCAGCACCTATAATAGCCTCTAGACGAAATTTAGGAAGTGGCATCTTGTATATTTCGTCCAAGCCTTCATGCACACATTATGGTGGCTTCAAAGTCATGAAATCATCACTTGAAACTCCAGTCTTGTTTCCTTGCGCATGGCATCATCTCTATGCTTGATCTTGCTCAAGTGATCATCCCTCTTGACCATGCTAGGCCCTTTATTTGTAAGAAAAACAAATGTATCCAATTTAGGCAACATCATATTCTCATGAACATTAGAATCATTACCAAGAAATGAAAGTACCTGATAATTTAATTGGTGTGCGCGAGCTCTAGTAATTGGTCCAGTATATGTAACAGTAGGGGCTGTGGGTGTAACAATGGTATTGATATCCTCATCATCCCCCCCTTGTTGAAATGAAGTCGTCCTCGACGGAAGCTCATCTTCCTCACCCAAATAAGGCTTCAAATCTGCAATATTAAAAGTGGGACTAACCCCAAATCTGCAGGCAACTCAAGTTTATATGCATTATCCTTTATTTTCTCTAACACCTTAAAAGGACCATCAGCACGTGGCATTAGCTTTGATTTGCGCAAATCAGGAAATCTATCCTTATGCAAATGTAACCAAACAAGATCTCCAGGTGCAAACACAACTTGTTTTCTACCCTTATCTCCAACAAGTTTATATTTAGATTCATACGCTCAATGTTTTCCTTAGTTAACTCATGCATTTTTAAAATCAATTCAGCACATTTTTCAGCATCAAAATTAACCTTCTCCGAAGATGGAAGAGGCAACAAATCAATAGGTGCACAAGGTAGGAAACCATACACAATTTCAAAAGGGCACATCTTAGTAGTAGAATGCAATGAACACTTATAAGCAAATTCAATATGAGGCAAGCATTCTTCCCACATTTTTTATTATTCTTCAAAACAGCCCTAAGCATAGTAGACAATGTTCTATTTACTACTTCAGTTTGTCCATCAGTTTGGGGGTGACAAGTAGTACTAAAAAGCAGTTTAGTCCCCAACTTAGCCCATAAATATCTCCAAAAGTGGCAAAGAAATTTAGTATCATGATCTGGAAAAAATAGTATTTCGCACACCATGCAAGCGAATAATTTCACGAAAGAACAAATCAGCAACATTAACAGCATCATCGCTCTTATAACATGGTATAAAGTGTGCCATTTTCTATCCATGACAACAAATATGTTATCCCTCCCCTTCTTTGTTTGAGGTAAACCTAAAACAAAGTCCATAGATATATCCTCCCAAGGAACACTAGGTACAGGCAAAGGCATATATAAACCATGAGGATTGAGTCGTGACTCAGCTTTTTAACATGTAGTGTAGTGAGCAACAAAATGCTCAACATCCCGTCTCATCTTTGGCCAAAAGAAATGTGCAGCAAGTACGTCCTCTGTCTTCTTCATGACACAGTGTCCCATTAATCCTCCTCCACGCGCCTCCGGCAACAACAAAAGACAAACGAAGCAAGCTGGAATGCATATCTTGTTAGCACGGAACACAAATCCATCATTAACGACGAACTTGTTCCATGTTCTTTCTTCTTTACAATTCTGCAATACATCTTTAAAATCAGCATCATGCACATATTGATCTTTGATGGTCTCCGAACCAAATAATTTGAAGTCAAGTTCTGAAAGCATAGTATAGCGATGAGACAATGCTTCAGCAATAACATTTTCTTTACCCTTTTGTGTTTAATGACATAAGAGAAAGTCTCAATGAATTCAACCCATTTAGCATGTCTACAATTCAGTTTAGCTTGACTTTTAATATGTTTCGAAGATTCATGATCAGAATGTATAACAAATTCTTTGGGCCTAAATAATGTTGCCATGTTTCTGAAGTCCGAACAAGAGTATATAATTCTTTATCATAAGTAGAATAATTCAGACTAGGCCCACTCAATTTTTCAGAAAAGTATGCAACAGATTTGCCATCTTGTAATAACACACCTCCTAATCCAATTCCACTAGCATCACATTCAAGCTCAAAAGTCTTATTAAAATCAGGAAGTTGGAGTAAAGGAGCATGCATGTGTCAACTTATCTTTCAATACCGTGAAAGCTTCTTCCTGTGTGGTACCCCAAACAAAAGGCACATCCTTCTTTGTAAGCTCATTGAGAGGTGCAGCAATGGTGCTAAAATCTATCACAAAACGCCTATAGAAACCAGCGATTCCAAGAAAACTCCTCACTTGTGCGACTGTTTTGGGTTGCGGCCAACTCTCGATAGCTTCAATCTTGGCTTTATCAACTTCAATTCCCTATGGAGTAACAACATAGCCTAGAAAAGATACTCGGTCGATGCAAAAGGTGCACTTCCCAAGGTTACCAAACAAACATGCATCATGTAGAGCAATAAAAACAGCACGTAAATGTTCCAAAGATTTGCTATAAATCAGTATATCATCAAAATAGACTACCACAAATCGTCCAATGAAAGCACGTAAAACTTCCTTCATTAGTCTCATGAAAGTACTAGGTGCATTAGTTAACCCAAAAGGCATGACTAATGATACGTCTCCAACGTATCTATAATTTTTTATTGTTCCATGCTATTATATTATCTGTTTTGGATGTTTAATGGGCTTTACTATGCACTTTTATATTTTTGGGACTAACCTATTAACCAGAGGCCCAGTGCAAATTGATGTTTTTTTGCCTATTTTAGTGTTTCGCAGAAAAGGAATATCAAACGAAAACCAAACGGAATAAAACCTTCGGGAGAGTGATTTTTGGAACAAACGTGATCCAGAGGACTTGGAGTGGACGTCAAGAAAGAAGTGATACGTCTCCATCGTATCTATGATTTTTGATTGTTCCATGCCAATATTCTACAACTTTCATATACTTTTGGCAACTTTTTATACTACTTTTGGGACTAACATATTGATCCAGTGCCCACTGTCAGTTCGTGTTTGTTGCATTTTTTTGTTTTGCGGAAAATCCATATCAAACAGAGTCCAAACGGGACAAAAATGGACGGAGATTATTTTTTGAATATTTATTAATTTTGGGAAGTGGAATCAATGCGAGACGATGCTCGACGGGCCCACGAGGTAGGGGGCGCGCCCCTGACCCTCGTGGAGACCTCGTAAGGCGGTTGTTGCCCTTCTTTCGCCGCAAGAAAGCTAATATCCGAAGAAAAATCATGTTCAAAGTTTCAATCCAATCAGAGTTACGGATCTCCGGGAATATAAGAAACGGTGAAAGGCCAGAATCTAGGAACACAGAAACAGAGAGAGACAGAGAGACAGATCAAATCTCGAAGGGGCTCTCGCCCCTTCCATGCCATGGGAGCCAAGGACCAGAGGGGAAACCCTTCTCCCATCTAGGGAGAAGGTCAAGGAAGAAGAAGAAGAAGAAGAAGAAGAAGAAGAAGAAGAAGAAGAAGAAGAAGAAGAAGAAGAAGAAGAAGAAGAAGAAGAAGAAGAAGAAGAAGAAGAAGAAGAAGAAGAAGAAGAAGAAGAAGAAGAAGAAGAAGAAGAAGAAGAAGAAGAAGAAGAAGAAGGGGGCTCTCTCCCCTCTCTCCCGGTGGCGCCGGAACGCCGCCGGGGCCATCATCATCACCGAGATCTACACCAACACCTCCGTCATCTTCCCCAACATCGTCATCACCTTCCCCCATCTATATTCAGCAGTCCACTCTCCCACAACCCGTTGTACCCTCTACTTGAACATGGTGCTTTATGCTTCATATTATTATCAATGATGTGTTGCCATCCTATGATGTCTGAGTAGATTTTCGTTGTCCTATCGGTAATTGGTGAATTGCTATGATTGGTTTAATTTTCTTGTGGTTATGTTGCTGTCTTTTCGTGCCCATCATATGAGCGCGTGCATGGATCACACCATAGGGTTAGTTGTATGTTGATATGACTATGTATTGGAGGGCAAGAGTGACCGAAGCTTCAACCTAGCATAGAAATTGATGCATACGGGATTGAAGGGGAACCAATATATCTTAATGCTATGGTTGGGTTTTACCTTCATGAACGTTAGTAGTTGCAGATGCTTGCTAATAGTTCCAATCATAAGTGCATAGAATTCCAAGTAAAGGATGACATGCTAGCAGTGGCCTCTCCCACATAAAACTTGCTATCGGTCTAGTAAAGTAGTCAATTGCTTAGGGACAATTTCACAACTCCTACCACCACTTTTCCACACTCGCTATACTAACTTTATTGCTTCTTTATCTAAACAGCCCCTAGTTTATATTTACGTGCTCTTTATATTCCTGCAAACCTATCGTATCACACCTGCAAAGTACCTCTAGTTTTATACTTGTTCTAGGTAAAGAGAACGCTAAGTGTGCGTAGAGTTGTATCAGTGGTCGATAGAACTTGAGGGAATATTTGTTCTACCTTTAGCTCCTCATTGGGTTCGACACTCTTACTTATCGAAAGAGGCTACAATTGATCCCCTATACTTGTGGGTTATCAAGACCTTTTTCTGGCGCCATTGCCAGGGAGTCATAGCGTGGGGTGAATATTCTCGTGTGTGCTTGTTTGCTTTATCACTAAGTAGATTTTATTTTCTGTTCTAAGTTGTTCTCTATCTTTAGTTATGGAGATGGAACACGGAATACCAAAAAAAATAGGTTTACTTGCTACTCATGGAGATCGGGAACCTCCTAAAACCCTCGATGCTCATTATGTGAAAGATATTATGTACTACTTTAATAATCCTGAGAAAACCCCATTCAATTATGTTATGGGAGACACGTTTGATCAACGGGATTATCACTTGACTCAGAAAGGGAAACTATTATGGGATCAGATTTATTGCATTGGTATGCTCGGCAACTATGCTTGAGATATGATTATACTTGTTGCTCTAAGATGAAGGCTCCACACCTTCCCTTTTCATGTAGATTTAATGATAATAAAACCTTGGCTTCTTGTGCCAATGGTATATATGATTACTATGATGTGGAACAGATAGAAGAATTTGTTGCTTTTATGGGTGCTTATGAAATTGAATCTTTGTTTAAAGAGTGTGGAAATCTTGATGATGCTATTTACAAACTTGAAAATTTTGCTATACTTAAATGTTGTTATGACAATCATGAACACAATGCCGATATTGATGAGTTTATTGAGGACTCCTCCACTGTCCAAGAAGAGACTAATATTTTGCAAGAGTCTATGGAGGAAGGAATTGATGAAACTGTGAGCTCATTGGATGAAAAAGATAATGAGGAGAGCGAAGAACAAAAGGAGGAAGAGCGGATTAGCTACCCGTGCCCACCTTCGAATGAGAGTAACTCTTCAACTCATACATTGTTTAATTTCCCTTCGTGCTTACCGAAGGATGATTGCTATGATGATTGTTATGATCCGTTGATTCTCTTGAAATACCCCTTTTTAATGATGCTTGCTATGCTTGTGGCCAAGATGCCAATATGAATGATGCTTATGGAGATGAACTTGCTATAGTTCCTTATGTTAAACATGAAATTGTTTCTATTGCACCCACACATGATAGTCCTATTATCTTTTGAATTTTCCCGACTACACTCTATCGAAGAAGTTTGCCCTTATTAAGGATTATATTGATGGATTGCATTTTACTACTACACATGATGATTTTGATAGATATAATATGCATGTGCTTGCTGCTCCAACTTGCAATTATTATGAGAGAGGAACTACATCTCCGCCTCTTTATGTTTCCAACAGGATAGAATTGTAAGAAACTTCTTATACTATGCATTGGCCTTTATTATGTGTGCATGAATTGTTCTTTTATGACATGCCGATGCATAGGAAGAGAGTTAGACTTTGTTGTTGCATGATATATGTTACTTTGTGCTCACTACTAAATCACAAATGATTGTTAATTAAAATTGGCTTTGATATACCTTGGGATCCGGGTGGATCCATTACTTGGGCACTATATGCCTAGCTTAATGGCTTTAAAGAAACCGCTGCTAGGGAGACAACCCGGAAGTTTTAGAGAGTCATTTATTTCTGTTGTGTGCTTTTACAAAGTTTATAAAAATAATGTGCCAAGGTTTGCCTTTAGGATGTCTAAATTGCTTGTTGGTTTGTGCAGTGCAAGAAAGAAACTTTGGTTGTAGTGCGCGATTTTTCATTTTTTACTGCAACGTCAAACGGTTCTGAAACTTTTTGCAGTCTTTCTATACAAATTGTTTATTTTTCCTAATTTTGGCAGAATTTTTTGGAGTACCAGAAGTATGGTGAATGTTTAGATTACTACAGACTGTCCTGTTTAAGACAGATTCTGTTTTTGATGCATAGTTTGCTTGTTTTGATGAAACTATCAATTTCTATCAGTGGATTAAGCCATGGAAAAGTTATACTATTACAGTAGCTACAATGCGAAAACAAAATATGAACTAGTTTGCAACGGTACTTAGAGTAGTGATTTGCTTTATTATACTAACGGATCTTACCGAGTTTTCTGTTGAAGTTTTGTGTGGATGAAGTGTTTGAAGATCGAGGAGGTCTCAATATGAGGAAAAGGAGGAGAGGCAAGAGATCAAGCTTGGGGATGCCCAAGGCACCCCAAGTAAATATTCAAGGAGACTCAAGCGTCTAAGCTTGGGGATGCCCCGGAAGGCATCCCATCTTTCTTCAACAAGTATCGGTATGTTTTCATATTCGTTTCGTTCATGCGATATGTGCAAATCTTGGAGCGTCTATTACAATAATGTAGCGACCAGACCTCAAACAGCCTAGTCTCTGTGCATCAGTGTCATCCCTGGATTAGTAATGCTGACACGCACAGTACTCGAGGATTTATAACAGAGTTTCAATCACACACTTACTACATCGAATGTCCCAAAAGAGAACTTATTACAATAATATGGCTTAAGTCCATCTAAATAAGAAAACAGCGGAAGGCTTGGAAGATAAAGTGAGTCCATCAACTCCAACGGCATAGCTGAGTGAACGACAACAACCTATGGCACCTTACTTGTCGTTTAAAAAGTCTGCAGCATGATATGTTGCAGCCCGAAATGGGTCAGCACATGGAATATGCTGGCAATGTAACACAAGAGAGTAATGAATAGAATAAATGCTATCACTACATGCATATATGGCTGGTGGAAAGCTCTATGATTAAAGTTTTGCATAAAGCCAATTTTTTCCTACAACAAAGGAATAAATTTGATTTAACTATCATGGTGGTTGTTAAACATTGAGAAGGTTCCTCCAACTCAATCCCAATTAAGCATTATCAATTAACCCAACAAATTAATTTAGAGTGATGAGATCAACATGATAATCCAAGAACCAGATACTCAAGATGTCCATAACCGGGGACACGGCTAACCATGATTAGTTTGTACACTCTGCAGAGGTTTGCGCACTTTTCCCCACATGACTCGATCTCCTCCGTTAGATTTCTCGCACTACATGGTGCTTGAGCAATGGATGACCGAGACACAGCCTTTCAGAAACATTAACTCTTTACCCTGGATGGACAGTTACACCTACTTTCCCCTACATCTGCTAACCCACCACTGAAAGAGGTCATGCAACCTACTCAACTATGCTAGAGCCCATAATAGCTTGTGGATGCACACAGAAGTTTCTAGCATGAATAATCTTATGATCCCTTTGAGCCTGTGATACGCCTCCAACGTATCTATAATTTTTTATTGTTCCATGCTATTATATTACCCGTTTTGGATGTTTATGGGCTTTACTTTACACATTTGTATCATTTTTGGGACTAACCTACTAACCGGAGGCGCAGCTCATATTGCTGTTTTTTTGCCTATTTCAGTGTTTCGAAGAAAAGGAATATCAAACGGAGTCCAAACGGAATGAAACTTTCGGGAGCGTGATTTTTGGAACAAACGTTGTGACGCCCCCGATTCAATCATACACTAATCATGCACGCAAACGTGTACGATCAAGATCAGGGACTCACGGGAAGATATCACAACACAACTCTAAAAACATAAATAAGTCATACAAGCATCATAATACAAGCCAGGGGCCTCGAGGGCTCGAATACAAGTGCTCGATCATAGACGAGTCAGCGCAAGCAACAATATCTGAGTACAAACATAAGTTAAACAAGTTTGCCTTAAGAAGGCTAGCACAAACTGGGATACAGATCGAAAGAGGCGCAGGCCTCCTGCCTGGGATCCTCCTAAACTACTCCTGGTCGTCGTCAGCAGCCTGAACATAGTAGTAGGCACCTCCAGTGTAGTAGTCATCATCAACGGTGGCGTCTGGCTCCTGGGCTCCAACGTCTGGTTGCGACATCTGAGAAGAAGAGTAAAACGGGGGAAAAGAGGGAGCAAAGCAGCCGTGAGTACTCATCCAAAGTACTCGCAAGCAAGGAGCTACACTACATATGCATGGGTATATGTGTAAGGAGGCCATATCAATGGACTGAACTGCAGAATGCCAGAATAAGAAGGGGATAGCTAGTCCTATCAAAGACTACGCTTCTGGCAGCCTTCGTCTTGTAACATGTAGAAGAGAGTAGATTGAAGTCCTCCAAGTAGCAACGCATAGCATAATCCTACCCGGCGATCCTCCCTTCGTCGCCCTGTGGAAAAGCGACCACTGGGTTGTCTGTGGAACTTGTCTAGGTGTGTTTTATTAAGTATCCAATTCTAGTTGTCATAAGGTCAAGGTACAACTCCGGGTCATCCTTTTACCAAGGGACACGGCTATTCGAATAGATAAACTTCCCTGCAGGGGTGCACCACATAACCCAACACGCTCGATCCCATTTGGCCGGACACACTTTCCTGGGTCATGCCCGGCCTTGGAAGATCAACACGTCACAGCCCCATCTAGGCACAACAGAGAGGTCAGCACCCCGGTCTAAATCCTATGCGCCTGGGACCATCGCCCATTGCACACGTACACGTTGCGTACGCGGCCGGTGAGCAGACCTAGTAACCTCCATTACAAAGGAAGTCGCGTTACGCAGTCCAACCCGGTCCGCGCCGCTTAGTCGCTGACATCACGAAGGCTTCGGCTGATACCACGACGTCGAGTGCCCATATCTTTCCCGCGTAGTTGGTTAGTGCGTATAGGCCAGTGGCCAGACTCAGATCAAATACAATCTCGTTAAGCGTATTATTATGAAGTAACCGCGAACGCCGACCAGGGCCAGGCCCACCTCTCGCCTAGGTGGTCTCAACCTCCCCTTTCGCTCCGCCACAAAGATCCACACAGAGGGCCGTCGGGACAAAGGTCCTTTCAGCCCCCAATCTGTGAATCACTCGCGGGTACTCTTCGAGCCGACCCGACTTTAGTCACCATCTATAGTATGTATATATGTATAGTATATACCCGTGATCACCTCCCAAGTGATCACGGCCCGATAGTATAGCAAGGCAGACCGACAAGAATGTAGGGCCACAGATGATAAACTAGCATCGTATACTAAGTATTTAGGATTGCAGGTAAGGTATCAGCAGATGTAGCAACAATGTCAGGCTATGCATCAGAATAGGATTAACGAAAAGCAGTAACATGCTACACTACTCTAATGCAAGCAGTATAGAGGAGAATAGGCGATATCTGGTGATCAGGGGGCTTGCCTGATTGCTCTGGCAAGAAGGAGGGGTCGTCAATACCGTAGTCGTACTGGGTAGCAGCGGCGTCGGTCTCGATTTCTAGCAAGAGAAGAGGAGGAAGAAACAATAAATACAATGCAAGCAAATGCATGACGATGCATGACATGACAAAGCGTGATGCTAGGCGTGCCCTAACGCACTATGAGGTGATACCGGTGAAGGGGGACAACATCCGGGAAAGTATTCCCGGTGTTTCGCATTTTCGGATAGGTGAACCGGAGGAGGAAAGTTACGTGTTCGATATGCTAGGGGTGTGTGGCGGACGAACGGGCTGCCTATCCGAATTCGTCTCGTCGTTCTGAGCAACTTTCATATACAAAGTTTTTCCATCCGAGCTATGGTTTATTTTATATTCATTTTAAAAGATTTAATCAATTTTCTGGATTTAATAAATTAATTTAATTTGAAAAATAATTAATGCATCAGCCTAATGTCAGCATGACGTCAGCAGTCAACATTGACCAAGGACCTGGTCAACCTGATAGGTGGGTTCCATTCGTCATTGCCTCAGGCTAACTAAACATGTTAATTAGACTAACTAAGTGATTAGGTTAATTCATTTTAATTAGATTAGTTAAACAAGATTAATTAACTAATAAATTGATTTATTAATAATTTATTTATTCTAATTTTTTTTCTTAATCATTTTGGGGTGGGGCCTGCTTGTCATTGACTGATAATTTAACTAAAGTGCTAAACAGGTTTGTATAGTGATGGGACACACATGTCATTGGCTATTAGCACTAATTAATTGGATTGCCTCCATGTGCCAAAACACATACGTGCACTTCGCATACACATGCATAGCAACGCCAGTCACACGGCCATGTACAGAGGACTTGGCGGCCATGCCCAAGAAGCGGTAGCAGCGGCAATATGCAGTATCTAGCAGCAGTACAAAGCAACAGCAGTGCAAAGCAGCCAAGCAGCAGAGCAGCCCAAGGAGCAGCAGCTAATTAGCGACAGCAGGTGGAAGTAGCAGCGGCAAGCAAGCAGTAGCCAGCAGCAGCGGCAAGAGCAACAGCAGGTAGCAAGCAGCGGCAAGCACGCGGGCGCAGCCAAGGCCCGGCCAGCGCGCGGACAACACAGGGGAAAGCGGGCGCGCTACGCGGCGACAATAGCAATGGGGAAAAGTGGGGGATCGAGGGAGGAGCTCACATCGGAGCGGCAGGGAAGGTCCATGAGCTCGCGGACAGGGCCTCCGGGATCCGTCCATCTCCGGCGACGAGGCGGCTTGGCGCGGTATGGACGCGGAGAACCAGGTGACGGCGGCCATGGCAGGAGCTCCAGCACGGCGGTGTCGCGAGGACAGCGGTAGGCGGCGGTTCCTCGGGCGCGGGCGCGCGAAGGACGGCGGGGCGCCGGCGATTGGAGGCAGGGGCGCATGAAGGATGGTGGGGGAAGCTGCAGGCGAGCGCCCACGCGTGCAGGCAGGCCCGGCCACGGCCTGGCGCGGCCAAGGGAGGCGCGTGGCGCGAGCGGCGCCGGCGAGGTAGAGGCGGGGCGACGGGCAACGGCGCTAGGGGCGATGCGGTCGGGGCGGTTTGCCTCGATCCAGAACATGGGGGAGTGGGGGAACGAGAGGGGGAAGTGGGGCGACGGGCTCTAGGGTTCGGTCGGGGTTGACCAGGTATAGGCCAGGGAGGGGGCCGGTTGGGCCAAGTAGGCCGATTGGATGGGATGGGCCGAGGCCCATGGGGAGGGGGGTTCATTTGTTTTGTTTTGTTTTCACTTTTTTTTCTTATTTATTTTACCTTTTCTGTCTTAGTTTTGTTTCCTATAATTTTAGTTTTGGTAAAATATACACCTAGTATCTAAATCAGTATTTCAGCTTAGTCCATAGCCACAAAAGGTCTAGTCCTCAGATAAATTAGTTTGAAATTTTATTAATTACAAAAGGCATTTAAATAATTGTTTTTGCTACGGTTTTATTCATCTTGTAGTATTTACACATTTTATATAGGTGTGGTTTCTCCACCATAAACATCTATGATTTATTTGCTACAATTTGAACATTTTAGATTTGATAATTGAAAACTTTTATTATTTGACTTCAATTCAAATTTGAATTTGGATCGGTTCTGAACTAACACGAGATTAGCAACGGTAATCGTGGTGACGTGGCATCATTATCAAAGGGTTATTGTAGCTTGATTACCCGGGCGTCACAAACGTGATCCAAAGAACTTGGAGTGGAAGTCAAGAAACAAGGGAGGCGGTCACGAGGGTGCCCGGCGCGCCCCCTAGGGCTGGGCGCGCCCCCCACCCTCATGGGTCCCTCGGGAGTCCACCGACCTACTTCTTCCTCCTATATATACCCATGTACCCCAAAAACATCAGAAGCGACCACGAAAAACTATTTCCACTGCCGTAACCTTCTGTATCCACGAGATCCCATCTTGGAGCCTTCGCCGGCGCTCCGCCGGAGGGGGAATCGATCACGGAGGGCCTCTACATCATCTCCAAGACCCTTCCGATGAGTTGTGAGTAGTTTACCACAGACCTTCAGGTCCATAATTATTAGCTAGATGGCTTCTTCTCTCTCATTGGATCTCAATACCATGTTATCCTCGATCTTCTTGGAGATCTATTCGATGTAACTCTTTTTGCGGTGTGTTTGTCGAGATCCGATGAATTGTGGGTTTATGATCAAGTTTATCTATAAGAAATATTTGAATCTCCTCTGAATTCTTTTATGTATGACTGGTTACCTTTCCAAGTCTCATCAAATTATCAGTTTGGTTTGGCCTACTAGATTGATCTTTCTTGCAATGGGAGAAGTGCTTAGCTTTGGATTCAATCTTGCGGTGTCCTTTCCCAGTGACAGCAGGGGCAGCAAGGCACATATTGTATTGTTGCCATCGAGGATAAAAAGATGGGGTTTATATCATATTGCATGAGTTTATCCCTCTACATCATGTCATCTTTCTTAATGTGTTACTCTGTCTTTATGAACTTAATACTCTATATGCATGCTGGATAGCGGTCGATGTGTGGAGTAATAGTAGTAGATGCAGGCAGGAGTAGGTCTACTTGTCACAGACGTGATGCCTATACACATGATCATGCCTAGATAATCTCATAATTATTCGCTTTTCTATCAATTGCTCGACAGTAATTCGTTCACCCACCGTAATACTTATGCTATCTTGAGAGAAGAACTAGTGAAACCTATGGCCCCCGGGTCTATCTCTTATCATATAAGCTTTCAATCTACTTTTATTTGCATCCTTACTTTTCCAACCTATATCATAAAATACCAAGAATATATTTATCTTATCATATTATCTCTATCATATCTCACTTTCACAAGTGGCCTTGAAGGGATTGACAACCCCTTTATTGCATTGGTTGCGAGTTCTTGTTTGTTTGTGTAGGTGCGTGGGACTTTCGAGGAGCCTCCTACTGGATTGATACCTTGGTTCTCAAAAACCGAGGGAAATACTTACGCTACTATTGCTGCATCACCCTTTCCTCTTCAAGGAAAACCAACGCAAGCTCAAGAGGTAGCAAGAAGGATT
The DNA here is from genome assembly GCA_963921465.1 of Triticum timopheevii. Classification (NCBI taxonomy): domain Eukaryota; kingdom Viridiplantae; phylum Streptophyta; class Magnoliopsida; order Poales; family Poaceae; genus Triticum; species Triticum timopheevii. Next base: position 276,610,655 of record OY997266.1, on the reverse strand, counting down.
TCTGGCGTCGTTGCCGGGGAGGTCTTCACTCAAGTCAAGACATACAAAGTACCCATCACAAACTCATCTCCCTCGCATTACATTATTTGCCATTTGCCTCTCATTTTCCTCTCCCCCACTTCACCCTTGCCGTTTTATTTGCCCTCTCTTTCCCAATCTCCTCTCTCGTTTGCTTGCCTTTTTGTTTGCTTGTGTGTTGGATTGCTTGTCGCGATGGCGCAAGATAATACCAAATTGTGTGACTTTTCCAATACCAATAATAATGATTTCCTTTAGTACTCCGATTTCTCCTCTTAATGATGTTGAGTCTTGTGAAATCAATGTTGCTTTGCTGAATCTTGTTATGAAAGATCAATTCTCCGGCCTTCCTAGTGAAGATGCCGCTACCCATCTAAACAACTTTGTTGATTTGTGTGAGATTCAAAAGAAGAAAGATACGGATAATGATATTGCTAGATTGAAGTTATTTCCGTTTTCACTTAGAGATCGTGCTAAAGTTTGGTTTTTGTCTTTGCCTAAGAATAGTATTGATACATGGAATAAGTGCAAAGATGATTTTATCTCTAAGTATTTTCCTCCCGCTAAGATCATCTCTCTTACAAGTGATATTATGAATTTTAAGCAACTTGATCATGAGCATGTTGCCCAATCTTGGGAAAGAATGAAATTGATGATCCGCAATTGCCCTACTCATGGTTTGAATTTATGGATGATCATACAAAATTTTTTATGCCGGCTTGAATTTTGCTTCTAAAAATCTTTTAGATTCGCCTGCGGGAGGCACGTTTATGGAAATCACCTTAGGAGAAGCTACCAAACTCCTTGATAATATTATGGCTAATTATTCTCAATGGCACAACGAAAGATCTACTAGTAAAAAATTGCATGCTATAGAAGAAATTAATGTTTTGAGTGGAAAGATGGATGAACTTATGAAATTATTTGCTACTAAGAGTGCTTCTATTGATCCCAATGATATGCCTTTGTCTACTTTGATTGAGAATAATAATGAACCTATGGATGTGAATTTTGTTGGTAGGAATAATTTTGGTAACAATGCTTATAGAGGAAACTTTAATCCTAGACCGTTCCCTAGTAATTCCTACAATAATTCTTATGGTAATTTTAATAAGATGCCCTCTGATTTTCAGAATAGCGTGAAAAGAATTTATGATCTCTCAAAAGAATTTTAATGCCATGCTTGACGAAAAGTTGCTTAAAGTTGATGATTTGGCTAGGAACGTTGATAGATTTTCGCTTGATGTTGATTCTTTGAAACTTAGATCTACTCCTCCTAAGCATGATATCAATGAGTCTCTCAAAGCTATGAGAATTTCCGTTGATGAGTGCAAAGAAAGAACCACTAGATTGCGTGCTAAGAAAGGTTGCTTTGTAAAAGCGTGTTCTTCTAGTTTCCATGAAAATAATGATGAAGATCTAAAAGTTATTGATGTGTCCCCTATTAAATATTTGTTTTGCAATATGAATCTTAATAATGATGGGACTGGAGATGAGTCAACTTTAGTTAAAAGGCGTCCCAATGATTCAGAGTTTTTAGATCTTGATTGTAGCGACCAGACCTCAAACTATCTGATCTCTGTGCATCAGTGTCATCCCTGGATCGGTAATGCTGACACATACAGTACTTGAAGGATTTATAATAGAGTAGCAATCACACACTTATTACATCGAATGTCTCAAACGAGAACTTATTACAATAAATATGGCTTAAGGCCATCTAAATAACGATAACTCCAACGGCATCACTGATATAAGATCACGACCTAAGGCACCTTACTCGTCGTCTGAAAAGTCTGCAACATGAACGTTGCAGCCCGAAAACGGGTCAACACATGGAATATGCTGGCAATGTAACACATAGAGAGTAATGAACAAAATAAAATTATCACTACATGCATATATGGCTGGTGGAAAGCTCTATGGTTACAGTTTTGCATAAAGCCAATTTTTCCCTACAACAAAGGAATAATTTTTATTTAACTATCATGGTGGTTGTTAAGCATTGAGAAGGTTCCTCCAACTCAATCCCAATTAAGCATCATCATTAACCCAAAAAAATTAAATTAAATTAAGTAACAGGATGAGATTCACATGATAATCCAGGTACTAGATACTCAAAACGTTCATAACTGGGGACACGGCTAACCATGATTAGTTTATACACTCTGCAGAGGTTTGTGCACTTTTCCCCGCGAGACTCGATCTCCTCCGTTGGATTTCTCGCACTACATGGTGTTTGAGAAACGGATGACCGAGACACAGTCTTTCAGAAGCATTAACTCTTTACTCTGGGTAGACAGTACCAACCTACATCCCCTACATCTGCTAGTCTACCACTGAAAGAGGTCACACAACATACTCAACTATGCTAGAGCCCAAAGTAGCTTGCGGCTGCACACGGAAGTTTCTAGCATGAATAATCTCATGATCCCTTTGAGCCTGGGTGGCAGTCCATAAGAGAATCACACGGTACCCCGGGATTTCCAAAAAAACAGGCAACACTGGGTTCCCCAGGTGCCTTAATCCACCCAGATGTGAATTAAAGTTGCCACCTTAAGTAAACCATTAATTAACAATCTCACATCTGTCATGGATACACTCACCCAATCCACGTCTACTAGCATATCATAGCAATATAAGCAACGTAGAAGTAACTCCCAAAGGTTTGATAATAAACAGGTAATAGGTTCTAACTCATCTACTTCTCAAAACCCACATATTAATCAGATCCTAATCATGCAATTGTTTGAGGATTGATCTAATGCAATAAGACTGGGTAGTAAAGAGGTATGATCAAAGTGTTACTTGCCTTGCTGATGATCCGTGAAACCTAGAGACTCGTAGTAGCAAGCGGCACACTCCGGGTACTCTATCGCAAACAAACAAGCATACAATAAGCACTCATCTAATGCACAGGTAAAACTCAAATAAGAGATCTAACCAGAAAGTTCAACTTAAGAACTCCGGTTTGCAAAAAGAATCAAATCAAACGAAGCAACGAAAGTCAAACGGCGAAAGAAAACCAAGCTTCGTTTACTAATCTGGACCTAAGTCAAATTTTACAGTAGCAAAAACATGTTTGAGTTGGTTAAACGAAAAGAGGGTTTTGAAACGAAACTCTAGGCGCTTGAATCGCCTGATTCCGATAAACGAGCAAAAAGTTATACTAAAACGAAAACCGGATCAGAAATCGCGATCGGAAATAATCGCAAAAAATCCGAGAAAAAGAAAAACAGACGAACAGGCTAACGAATGAACATTCGCTGTCTGTGGCTAAACGACGAAAACCGTTTGTTAAAACGAACGTACGGACGAATGTCCGCAAAATAAATAAACCGGGAAAAAACTAAACCGATCTATTAAAAAATATAAACTGCGGGTTCTAAAAAAATGACGGTTAACCGGCAAAAACCGGTGGCAGATCCGGTAGCTACCTCGACGGCGGGACCGGCGGTGGCGGGACGGCGGCGGCGGGCGACGGCGGGGCTCGGGTGGCGGTGGGGCTCGGCGGCACCCGCTCGCGGCGGCGCGGGCGGCGGCTGGAGGCGGCGGCGGATCGGGGGCGGGGCTAGGGTTTCGCGGGGGCGGGTGGCTGGGCTAGTGGGGCGTCCTCCCGGCTTATAAGGCCGGGCGGGCCAGGAGTCCGGGACGGACACGGCCCGGTAGGTCGGTTCGTTTTTTTAAATACTTTCGCCTAGAAAAACAAATAAAAGAAATACTAAACAGACTCCAAAAAATCCCGAAATAAATTTTACTCATCCTCTAAAATTAAGGCAGACAGGATGAACATTTATTTGGGCCCTAAATGCAATTTTGAAGAACGCGCATTTTTCCTAATTCAAATAAAATAGCAATAAAACTCCAAAATAAAATCTTATTTTATTTTAATATTAAATCCTCAATATTTCTTTATTTTGGGAAAGTCATTTTGTTCCCTCTCTCTTATTTTTATAATTGAAATATTTGAAGATAAAATAATTATAATCAAAATGATCCCTTTTCTAAATTTGAGAAAAACTCAAATAAGAAAATAACGAAATTCCCAACTCTTTCCGTGGCTCCTTGAGCTGCGTAGAATTTCTTCGATCAAACCAAAATGCAATAAAATATGATATGCAATGATGATCTAATGTATAACATTCCAAATTGAAAATTTGGGATGTTACAAACCTACCCCCTTAAGATGAATCTCGCCCTCGAGATTTGGGTTGGCTAGAAAATAGATGGGGGTGGTCCTTCAGTAGATCTTTCTCTCGCTCCCAGGCGGCTTCATCTTCGGTATGGTGGCTCCACTGAACTTTGCAAAACTTGATAACCTTGCTGCGGGTGACTCAGCTAGCAAATTCGAGAAGCTTGACTGGTTTATCCTCGTAGGTCAAATCACTATCCAACTGAATCGCTTCCAGTGGCACTGTATCTCTCAGCGGTATATCAGCCATCTCTGCGTGGCACTTATTCAACTGGGAAACCTGAAACACATCATGAACTCCTGACAATCCTTCGGGCAACTCCAACTTGTAAGCAACTTCTCCCATACGCTGCAAAACTTTGTATGGTCCCACAAATCGTGGCGCTAACTTTCCCTTAACTCCAAAACGCTTAACTCCTCGAAGTGGGGACACACGAAGATAAACTCTATCTCCGACTTCGTAAACTGTCTCGTTGCGTTTAGAATCTGCATAGCTCTTCTGCCTGGACTGGGCTACCTTGAGCCTGTCGCGAATTAGCTTAACCTTCTCTTCAGACTCTTTAATCAAATCTTGTCCAAACAACTGATGGTCTCCAACTTCATCCCACAACAACGGTTTCCTGCACCTCCTTCCGTACTAAGCTTCAAAAGGGGCCATCTTCAAGATGGATTGATAACTGTTGTTGTAAGAGAACTCTGCATATGGCAAATTGCCGTCCCAACGAGCCGTAATCTAGTGCACAAGCTCTCAGCATGTCCTCCAGAATCTGATTCACTCTCTCGGTCTGTCCATCTGTCTATGGATGAAAGGTTGTGCTGAACTCTAGCCTAGTACCCAAAGTTTCGTGCAACTGATTCCAGAACTTTGAGGTAAACTAGGTTCCTCTATCTGATACAATGGTCCTCAGAACTCCATGCAGACATACGATCCTGGTCATGTATATCTTTGCCAACTTAGCACTGGTGTAAGTGGTCTTCACTGGGATGAAATGACTACCTTCGTCAAACGATCGACTACAACCCATATTGAGTCATAGCCTGAACGAGTCCTGGGCAATCCCGTGATAAAATCCATGCCAAACTTATCCCACTTCCATTCAGGATCGACAATGGTTGTAGCAATCCTGCTGGCTTCTGATGCTCTGCCTTCACTCTCTGACATACATCACAAATTGCTACATACTCTGCAATATCCTTCTTCATTCCGGTCCACCAGAAAGTGTCCTTCAGATCCAGATACATCTTGGTATTTCCTGGGTGAATCGAATACGGTGAATCATGGACCTCTTGCAGAATCAACTTCTTGATCTCCGGGTCATTAGGCACATAAACGCGGTCCTCAAACCATAAGGTATCGTGTTCATCCTCACGAAATTCTTTAGCTTTTCCTTTGCTCATCTTCTCCTTTATCTCGGCAATCTCCTTGTCAGTCTTTTGAACTTCTCTGATCCTATCCATCAAAGTAGACTGAATCTCCAATGCTGCTGCATAGCCTCTCGGAACTATCTCCAAACATAGCTTGTGAAGATCCTCAGCTAACTCCTTTGGTAACTCTCCGGTCATGAGAGTATTGACATGGCTTTTGCGGCTCAACGCATCGGCTACTACGTTAGCCTTTCCGGGGTGATAATGCAACCTCATATCATAATCCTTAATGAGCTCCAACCATCTCCTTTTGCCTGAGATTTAACTCCTTCTGCATGAAGATGTACTTCAAACTCTTGTGATCCGTGTAAACCTCACAATGGTTTCCGATGAGAAAATGTCTCCATGTCTTCAATGCATGCACTACGGCTGCTAACTCCAAATCATGTGTAGAATAATTCAACTCATGGGGCTTAAGCTGTCGTGAGGCATACGAAACAACTCTTCCCTCCTGCATAAGCACTGCTCCAAGTCCTCGACGAGAAACATCGCAATAAACTTCATAATCCTTGCACTAATCTGGCAGAATCAACACCGGTGACGTAACCAAACGTTTCTTCAACTCCTAGAAACTAGCCTCACATTCGTCAGTCCATTTGAACTTGGTGTCCTTCTTCAACAACTCCGTCATGGGTTTTGCAATCTTCGAGAAATTCTCAATGAACCTCCGGTAGTATGCTGCGAGTCCAAGAAAACTCCGGATCTCTCCAACTGATGTGGGTGCTTCCCAATTTGTCACCGTGACAACTTTGGTGGGGTCTACTGCTATTCCTTATCCGGATATAACATATCCGAGGAATCCAACTTCCTTGAACCAAAACTCACATTTGTTGAACTTGGCATACACCTGATGTTCTCTGAGCTTTCCGAGTACCAAACGCAAATGCTTCGTATGCTCCTCTTCATTCTTCGAGTAGACCAAAATATCATCAATGAACACTACGACGAACTTATCTAGAAACTCCATAAACACCTTGTTCATCATGTTCATGAAATAGGCAGGTGCGTTAGTCAGACCAAATGACATAACGGTATACTCATACAGCCCGTACCTGGTGGTAAAAGCCGTCTTAGGTATATCCTGCTCTCGAATCTTCAACTGGTGGTATCCTGATCGCAGATTGATCTTGGAAAATACCTTAGCTCCTTGCAATTGGTCAAACAGATCATTAATCATCGGCAGTGGGTACTTGTTCTTGATTGTCACTTCATTCAATCCTCGATAATCAACAACCATCCTTAATGATCCGTCCTTCTTCTCCACTAGAAGCACGGGTGTCGGTGTCAAAACCGGCGGATCTCGGGTAGGGGGTCCCGAACTGTGCGTCTAGGCGGATGGTAACAGGAGACAAGGGACACGATGTTTTTACCCAGGTTCGGGCCCTCTCGATGGAGGTAAAACCCTACTCCTGCTTGATTGATATTGATGATATGGGTAGTACAAGAGTGGATCTACCACGAGATCAAGGAGGCTAAACCCTAGAAGCTAGCCTATGGTATGATTGTTGTAATGGCTGTTGTCCTACGGACTAAAACCCTCCGGTTTATATAGACACCGGAGAGGGCTAGGGTTACACAGAGTCGGTTACAATGGTAGGAGATCTACATATCCGTATCGCCAAGCTTGCCTTCCACGCCAAGGAAAGTCCCATCCGGACATGGGACGAAGTCTTCAATCTTGTATCTTCGTAGTCTTGGAGTCCAGCCGATGATGATAGTCCTGCTATCCGGATACCCCCTAGTCCAGGACTCCCTCAGTAGCCCCTGAACTAGGCTTCAATGACGATGAGTCCGGCGCGCATATTTTTCGGCATTGCAAGGCGAGTTCCTCCTCCGAATAATTCATAGAAGATTGTGAACACCAGGATAGTGTCCGGCTCTGCAAAGTAATTTCCACATTCCACCGTAGAGAGAATAATATGTACACGAGTTCAATCTGCTGACGTATTTTGTGGCATGACGTCACACCACCACCAAGCCTTTACTGGAATCATTTTGTATTATACCACCTCAGCGCGTTTAGCGAAGCGGTTTCCTTGGCACGTCTTGTCGAAGCAGAGATCGTGTTCCCCTTATTCCGGGATTCTCATCAATACGGACGTGGGTAACCCAACTGCGCCATTGATGGTGGCGCTTGGGAGATAAGCGAGTATTACCAGGCCGGTAGGGACGCATAGTTTTTGTCCGCCCATATATAGGGGGATAAGGATCCACCTTTTTACCTACGCCTTCTTCCTCCTTTGCTTATCCATCTCCGCGCACTCGAGCTCCAGCGCCCAAGTCCACACATCTCGTCTCGACCTTCTCCAACCATGTCTGGAGCGGGAGGCAAATGGTTGGCCTCCTCCGTTACGGAGGAGCACATCGCAAAGCTGCGCAGCGCCGGATACCTTTCCGGCGACATCGCACACCGGCTGCCCGACAAGGGGCAGCTCATCCCCACCCCCAGGCCCCATGAGAGGGTCATATTCCTTCCCCACTTCCTCCGCGGACTGGGCTTCCCGTTGCATCCCTTTGTCTGGGGGCTCATGTACTATTACGGCCTGGATTTCCATGACCTGGCGCCAAACTTCATCCTCAACATCTCGGCGTTTATCGTCGTGTGCGAGGCCTTCCTCTGCATCCAGCCCCACTTCAGCTTGTGGCTCAACACCTGCAATGTCAAGCCGAAGGTGGTGAAGGGCGCTCAAGCGGAGTGCGGAGGCGCCATGTTGGGCAAGATGCCCAACATCATCTGGCTCGAAGGGGCCTTCGTGGAGTCGGTCAAGGGGTGGCAATCGGGGTGGTTCTACATCACCGAGCCGCGCGACCCTAAATGGGCGGCGGCCCCCGAGTTCAGATTTGGTATCCCTATGCAGCTCACCTCCTGGAAAGAGAAGGGCTTGCTATGGGGTAGTTCGGAGGAGCTGACAGGACTCCAGTCCTGTCTCCAGACCCTGGTGAACAAGAAGCTTAGGCTTGTCAATGTGATCCAGGTCATGCTCGTCCGCCGGATTCTCCCTTGCCAACAACGGGCTTTTAATTTGTGGGAGTTCGATCCGACACAGCACCAGGCCTTGAGCGGGCTCTTCGACACAACGTACGAAGCCGCCTGGAGGGTGCTGTTCAAGGGCAGAGAAGCCCCCGCATCCGCGACGGAAGACCGCGGATTCAGCACCAAGCGCCCGGCCAGCAAGGTAAGCTTTGTTATCCTCTATGGGACATTTATTTTCTTTCATAGTTTGACTCTATGTGGGATCTAAAACTCCCAATGCCTTTGACAGGACTGGCAGAGGACATCCGGACAGGTGGACTGTCCGGCTCCCCTTCCCGAAGACCCAGCGGACGCCCGTTTAACGGGGCTGCTGGTCCCGACACTCTATGTGGTGCCGGAGAAGAAGGCCAAGAAGAAGGCCACGGGAACTCGAAGAAGTTCCCGGCGTCAGGTGATATCGGACTCATCGTCCGATGGCTCCGAGGCGGACTCCTCCCCCGAAGACGAGGAGGAGAAGGAGGACTCTCTCCCAGAGGAAGGGGAGAGGAAGAGGAAAGCTTCCCCAACAGGGGAGGCCGAAGGGTCCAAGAGGGGAAGGACTATTCCCCCGGACAGCTCCGCCGACGCCAATGTTGGCGACGAGGAGTGGCCCTCAAGGGCCAGGCCTTCGGCAAGATCGTAAGTATCCAGATTCCTGAATGATTTATAATTTCTCTTTTGTGTCACATAGTGTCCTTCTAATTCCGCACACTGCCTGCAGTCCGGCCGATGATGATCTCCCCGCTTCATCGAGCGGGTCGTTGGCTCCGTCGGATGTAGATTCCATCCCGACTGCCTCCACCCCTCGCGACACTGAGGACGCCGAGGTGGGATCCCAGGAAGGGACCCATCAGGAGGAGGCTCCGGAGGCGCCACAAGGCAGCCTCCCGGACTTTGCGCCGGACTCCACGCCGGAACCCGCAGTGGTTCCGGAGTCCGGCAGGCGGCCCCTTCGCAAGAAGGGCAAGACCATGACGCCGGCGGCCTCTGTCCAACCGGAGGCGCCGGACAACTTGCTGGAGGCGCTCAACGGCGCTTCCATCGAGTAAGAACACCGCACTATCATGAGTGCGGTGATTCAGAAGGTTCAGCTCGCCAAGAGCGGGCTGACCGAAGCCTGCAGTAGCCTTCTAACAGGCTTTGAGGTAAGAAGTTTAAAATATGTAATGTAATACCGCATAGACAGTAGCCCCTGATGCTCGGTTCGGTGTTCGGAAAGAAAAACCGGATTGAGGATCTAAAAAAGATATACGCATGAGTGCTAAAAATTATGTCAATATGGGTTTGCAGGCTGCGCTGCTGACCTCTGCCGCACTGACTGCGGAGGTTGGTGCTTTGAAGCAGGACCTCGAGCGGTCCGAGCAAGAGCTCGGCCTTGCCAAGAAGCAGCTTGAGGATAAAGAAGGTGAGTAATACCTTCTTTAAATTTGTACCTTACAGAAAAGGATTTTGGTTGCAATGAAAATAACAAGGATAACGTGGGTGCTGCAGGGGCCATGAACGAGGTGGCAACCCTGAAGGAGGCCGTGTCCGCGGTCGAACGCAATGCGGCCGCGGAACGAGCGGAGCGAGAGAAGCAAGAGGCGCGGGTGGAGGAGGTGCGGCAAGAGCTCCAGGCTCTCATGGAAAAGCATGAGAGCATGGAGCGCGACTCGAAGACTCGAGAGTCCGAGCTTGCCTCAGCTCTTGAAAGTGCCAAAGCCGCTAAGGCCGAGGCCCGTAGGGCCCTCTAGGAGATTGAGGATGTGAAGAAAATAGCGGCGGGTAAGGCATTTTTCATGCAAAGCAAGCATGTTAATGTAAACTACCTGACACTTACCCGAATTCGGAGCTCTCCAGGGGCGTTTGCAGATCTGCCTCGCAGCGTGTCCGATGCCGCCGCATTCTACCGAGGCGAGGAGGGGAGCTCAACGGAGAAGGTCTTCTGGTGTCAGTATGCTGAGGCCGGTCATCCGGTGCCCCCTAGCGACCAGCTGAAGCAGCTGGTCGAGCTCCACAAGGTAGCCGAGCAGGCCATGAAGGGCCTCATAGTCCGGTTGTGGCCTAGAGAGGCCATGCCTGGGAGCTACTTCGGCATCGTGCGGCGGCTGGTGGATGCGTGCCCCTGGGTGGAGGTCATCAAGCACTCCGCCTGTATTGAAGGTGCTCGTCGGGCCCTTGCCCGCGCAAAGGTGCATTGGGGCAGGCTGGATGCGGAGAGGCTTATCACTGACGCGCCATCAGCGGGCAAGGAGTATCGTACGCCCGAGATGTACTATAAGACTGTCCTGAAGGGTGCCCGCAAGATTGCGGATGAGTGCCCCAGAGATGTAATTATTGAGTAAAATTGCTATGTGTTATCCTGTGCGCTGAAAACTTTGTTCATATGCGCTAAGCAACGCTTATTAATTTAAAATATTACCTTCTGTGCGGCCTTTTATTAAATCTGAGAGATGGCAAGTCGTCGGCTTCAGCCCCCATGCCACGAGTGCTGGGGTGTTCGGGATAAACTTGAGCACTCTTGTTCCCATTTTTGGGTCCATCTAGGGAGGCGCTCAACACAACGAACAAGGCGACCGGACTTATAATGCTTGAACACTCTCACTTAGCCATAGAATTCTATAATTTTAAATTTCGGCGAAGCCCCTAGTATTCGGAAGACCGAGTTCGGGGCGCTATCCACGCCTTGGCCGGACATTATCCGGTTCTTCGCTCGAAGCGGCATAAGTCTTTAAGGACTCAAAAAGACCTCTCGAACAGCGATCAGTCTCTCACCTTATCATGACAGCCAGTTTTAGCTTTCTCCGCTGAGGCGCTCGCAGTGGTTCTCCCAGTGCTACCTTAGCCGACAGAACGGAACGTAAGGAACCAAAACATGGGAGCCAGGCAAACCCAACTATTGACCCAAGACATGATTCGGAGCCGATTCATATAATGCTATAAGTTCGGGGTGCCGCACTTGTGAAAGTGTTCGGACTTATCACACCATAATGCCGGGAACATAAGCCCCTGGTGTATTCGGTCGTACCAAAATATACGGGTGCAAGATGTCATTAATGAACATATATGTAAAGTAATGCAATTATAGGCAAAAAGTGCTGCATTGTTTATTCAAGGAATTCTGCTATGAGTGCGGAATGATACAAATAGTGCGGTAAGCAAGGGATTGGACTAATTAGACGTGTCCCCCTATAGGGGTAGGCTGTGGAATGGTGTATTTAACAAATTTAATGCTCGTAATGGAGACCACCTGAGTGTTCGTCGCGGCCTTTGTCCCTCCCTGGCTGTTGCATCGTGAGTTCGGCAGGTTCGCCGCCGGACAGGGCCTCTGGTGAACGGGGTCCTGTGTATAAAAAGAAGGAAAATAAAAATGAAAAGAGCGACACACTTGGGAGCCCCTGGTGTGGTCGAGCCGCACTCTGGGCCTGTTGTGGTCGTGCCCCTCCCCCTATGCCCATGGTATCTCCAGAGCGTAATGATGTACGCGGAGAGCTGGTCTTGCAATCATGCGAGGGCTGGGGTTGGGGCCGCATTGCTACGCGTGCTCGAAACGTGCCAGGTGGTCTTGATTGATGTTGCTCCGGGCGCGTTTGGCCGTGTCCGGTCGTTTAACGGCCGGACTCGAAAATTGCCTTAAAAGGCTGCTCTGTACTTCTGCCGCGAGAGCCGCTGTGTGTTCCTCCGTTCGGAGGGAGCGTTCCGTATTTCCGTTGACCGTGATGACTCCACGAGGGCCTGGCATCTTGAGCTTGAGGTATGCATAATGCGGCACCGCGTTGAACTTTGCGAACGCGGTTCGTCTGAGCAGAGCGTGATAGCCGCTGTGGAACGGGACTATGTCGAAGATTAACTCCTCGCTTCAGAAATTATCCGGGGATCCGAAGACCACTTCCAGTGTGACTGAGCCTGTACAATTGGCCTCAACACATGGTATGACGCCTTTGAAGGTCGTCTTTGTAGGTTTAATCCTTGAGGGGTCTATGCCCATCTTGCGCACTGTATCCTGATAAAGCAGGTTCAGGCTACTGCCGCCGTCCATCAGGACTCTCGTGAGGTGAAATCCATCGACGATTGGGTCTAAAACCAATGCGGCGAATCCGCCATGGCGGATACTGGTCGGATGGTCTCTTCAATCGAATGTGATCGGGCAAGAGGACCATGGATTGAACTTTGGGGCGACTGGCTCCATCGCATATACGTCCCTAAGTGCACGCTTCCGCTCCCTCTTGGGTATATGGGTTGCGTATATCATGTTTACCGTCCGCACTTGTGGGGGGAAACCCTTCTGTCCTCTACTGTTCGGCGGCTGGGTCTCTTCCTCGTCATCGCTGTGTAGCCCCTTGTCATTGTTTTCGGCAATTAACTTGCCTGCCTGCTTGAATACCCAACAATCTCTGTTGGTGTGGTTAGCTGGCTTTTCGGGGATGCCATGTATCTGGCAAGAGCGGTCGAGTATTCGGTCCAAATTGGACGGACCCAGAGTGGTTCTTTTGAATGACTTCTTCCGCTGACCGGGTTTAGAGCCTCGGAATCCGGCGTTGACTGCCGTATCCTCATTGTTGTCGCCGTTAATGTGGCGTTTGTTTTTGTTTCGACGCGACCTGCCATTGTGGTCCTTAGTGTCCGGACTGCCAGCATTTTTACTGAGGTTGTTGCTGCGAGCTAGCCAACTATCCTCTCCCGCGCAGAAGCGGGTCATGAGTGATGTGAGGGCTGCCATGGATTTCGGCTTTTCCTGTCCTAGGTGTCGGGCCAACCACTCGTCGCGGATGTTATGTTTGAAGGCTGCGAGGGCCTCTGCATCCGGACAGTCGACGATTTGATTTTTCTTGGTTAAGAACCATGTCCAGAATTGTCTGGCCGATTCGTCTGGCTGCTGAATTATGTGGCTTAGGTCATCGGCGTCTGGTGGTCGCGCATATGTGCCCTGGAAGTTGTCGAGGAATGCGGCTTCCATGTCCTCCCAACACCCAATTGACTCTGCGGGCATGCTGTTAAGCCAATGCCGAGCTGGTCCTTTAAGCTTGAGCGGGAGATATTTGATGGCGTGGAGACCGTCGCCGCGGGCCATATGGATATGAAGGAGATAATCCTCGATCCAAACCGCGGGGTCTATTGTGCCATCGTAGGATTCAATGTTGACGGGTTTAAACCCTTCAGGGATTTGATGATCCATTATTTCGTCTGTGAAGCATAGTGGGTGTGCGGCGCCTCTGTATTGAGCAATGTCGCGACGTAGCTCAAGAGAGCGTTGTCTGCTGTGTTCGGCCCGGCCGGAGTTGCTGTATCCGGCGCGATGGTATTCGTCGTGGGTCGTGGGGCGCCCACGTGATCCATAGATAGATCTGGCTTGTCTTGCCTTGTCCTCCAATATATCCCGCATGTCCGGCGCGTTCCTCCGTGGCTTCGCACTTTTTGAGCGGTGCCGGGGTACGGTTCTGGTAGAGGGCCTAGATGCCTCTCTGTCGCGGCCACGAGGTGGTCGGTCTGCAAGATTGTGCGCTGGTGATGAAGGTTTGTATGCTTCCTCCTCTAGTCGGGGGAGCAACTTGCGTTTTGGGTAGCTTTTGGAGGGGCGTTCGAGTTCATACTCTTCGGCCGTGAGGACCTCGGTCCATCTGTCGGCCAGCAGGTCTTGATTAGCTTGAAGCTGCTGCTGCTTTTTCTTTAGGCTATTTGTTGTGGCCATTAGCCTGCGTTTAAAACGCTCTTGTTCGACGGGATCCTCCGGAACGACGAATTCATCGTCGTCGAGGCTTGCCTCGTCTCCGGAGGGAGGTATGTAGTTATCATCCTCGACCTCTTCGTCTGCCGCTCTCTCGTGAGGCCTGGCTTCTGCATCCTCCTGCACTGAATCTTGCTGGAGGGGATTGTCTTCGGCACTTTCTGGGGTGTTATTATCTCCTGTGCCGGAATCTCCATTCTTGCTGTGGCGGGATTTAGAGCGGCGCCGCTGACGTCGGTGCTTGGGCTGTTTCTTTAGGGAATCTGCCTCCGCTGCTTCTTCGCCATCCCCCTCCTTTGGGGTGTCCACCATGTATATGTCATATGACGAGGTGGTCTTCTAGTGCCCTGTGGGCGCTGGTTCTTGATCGTCTCTGGCATCGTCATCCATACCGTCGATGTCCTCGGAGTCGTAGTCTAGCATGTCGGTTAGATCGTCGACAGTGGCTACAAAGTGGGTGGTGGGTGGGCTTTGAATCTCTTCGTCGTCCGCATCCCAACCATCCTGACCGCAGTCCGGCCAGGGCTCTCCTGATAACGAGAGATGCTTTAGCGAATTTAGGATGTCGCCAAAGGGTGAGTGCTGAAAGATGTCCGCGGCAGTGAACTCCATGATCGCTGCCCAATCGGATTCGATTGGCAGGGGCGCAGGAGGTTCAGAGTCCGGCAAGGAGTCCGGCGCCTCGGAGTCACGAGCTTTATAAGGGACAAGGTCGGTATTCAGCTCTATCGCCGTTGAAGTCGCAGCCCCCGAGGCGGTGTCCAGCCACCTGTCCTCGATCTGCGCGGTCTGCTCCGAACTATGGGTTAGAGTGGACTCGGGTGTGGCCTCCAAGGTACTGTCCGGCGGCAGAATTAGATCATGCCCATCGTGACAGTGCGGCACGCTCGGCTGCGGCTTGGGTCCATCAAAGATCAAGTCTCCGCGGATATCCGCCGTGAAGTTTAGGCTTCCAAATCTGACCTGATGGCCAGGGGCGTAGCTTTCGATCTGCTCCAGATGGCCAAGTGAATTGGCCCGCAGTGCGAAGCCACCGAATACGAAGGTTTGTCCGGGAAGAAAAGTCTCACCCTGGACGGCGTTGTTGATTGAAGGAGCCATCAAGCCTATCAGTGACGACACAGAGGAACTCTCAATGAAAGCACCAATGTCGGTGTCAAAACCGGCGGATCTCGGGTAGGGGGTCCCGAACTGTGCGTCTAGGCGGATGGTAACAGGAGACAAGGGACACGATGTTTTTACCCAGGTTCGGGCCCTCTCGATGGAGGTAAAACCCTACTCCTGCTTGATTGATATTGATGATATGGGTAGTACAAGAGTGGATCTACCACGAGATCAAGGAGGCTAAACCCTAGAAGCTAGCCTATGGTATGATTGTTGTAATGGTTGTTGTCCTACGGAATAAAACCCTCCGGTTTATATAGACACCGGAGAGGGCTAGGGTTACACAGAGTCGGTTACAATGGAGGAGATCTACATATCCGTATCGCCAAGCTTGCCTTCCACGCCAAGGAAAGTCCCATCTGGACATGGGACGAAGTCTTCAATCTTGTATCTTCGTAGTCTTGGAGTCCGGCCGATGATGATAGTCCGGCTATCCGGACACCCCCTAGTCCAGGACTCCCTCAACGGGTGATCCCCAAGGTGACGAACTTGGGCGAATATAGCCTTTATCCAGTAGCTCCTTAATGTGATTCTTAATTTCCTCCAAATCTTTTGTGGGCATCCTGTATGGTCTCTTAGATATCGGCCCTGTGCCTGGCAAAAGCTCAATCAAAAACTCAATGTCTCTATCTGGTGGCATGCCTGGCAACTCCTCTGGAAATACGTCAGGGAAATCCTTCACCACTGGTACTTCCTCCTGTACAACTCCTGATAAGGAATTTACTTGAGTCCCCTTTGGCACATGTCGGGATACATACTTGATCCTTCTTCCTTCTGGGGTGGTAAGCAAAATCGACTTACTAGCGCATTCAATGTTCCCTCCATACTTCGATAACCAATCCATGCCTAATATCACATCCAGTCCTTGTGACTCCAATACTATTAGGTCTGAGGGAAACACATAGTTACCAATCCTTAAGGGTAACCGATCACACCATAGTCTAGCCATATACTATGCTCCTGGCGAGGTTACTAACATGGGTGACCTAAGGGCTTGGGTTGGCAGTTTATACTTATCCACAGATCCCCTTGATATGTATGAATGCGATGCACCAGTATCAAAAAGAACGATTGCAGTAAATGACTTAACCAAAAACTTACCTATTACTGCATCTGGCTGGGCTTCAACCTCCTCCACGCTAACGTGGTTCACCTGTCCCTTGTTGAAAGGGTTAGGCTTGTTCCCAGAGCTTCCATTGCCATTTCCATTCTTCGCTTCAGGACATTCAGTGGCATAATGTCCAGTCTTCTGGCATTTGAAACAGGTAATGTGGCTTAGATCCCTCTTGGCTGGTGTTGATGGGTTGGTACGGTTCTGTCCGTTGCTTCCTCCATTCCCATTGCCATTCTTGGGGCCACTATGGTTGTGCAAACTCCCTCCTCCATGGGTATGCTGAAAAGGTCCTCCCGAGTTCAGGGTAAAACAAGGCTTCTGCTGAGCTCCAGAATTGTACTTCCCTTGTCCATACTTCCTCTTGCGGCTGTCAATCTATTGCTGCTTCCCTTCAATCATGAGAGCTCTATCTACCAACTCCTGGTAGTTGTTGAAGGTTGCCACCATCAACTGCATGCTCAGCTCATCATTCAGTCCTTCCAGAAACTTCTCCTGCTTAGCTGCATCCGTAGCAACGTCATCTGGGGCATAACATGCTAGCTTAAAGTCATCCACATACTGGCCAACAGTACGCCCTCCTTGGCGCAAGTTGCGAAACTTACGCTTCTTCATGGCCATAGCTCCTGCTGAAACATGAGCAGTACGAAAAGCCTGCTGAAACTGGTCCCATGTGACAGTGTCGATAGGATAAGTGGCTGTGAAATTCTCCCACCATGATGTTGCGGGTCCATCAAGCTGATGTGCGGCAAAATGCACCTTCTTTGCATCTGTCCATCCTGCAGTGGTCAACTGCCTTCCCATCTTGCGGAGCCAATCATCTGTAACTATCGGCTCGGTGCTACTGGAGAACACCGGCAGATTCAGCCTCAAGAAACGGGCTAAATGATCAATAGGTGGTGGTGCTGGTGGGTTGTTGTTGTTGTTGTTGTTGTTGTTCCCCTGATTCTGATTCTGTACTAACATCTGCATCAATGCATTCTACTGCTGGATCAACTGAGTCAGCTCCGGTGGGAAAGCAAATCCATTGTCACGTCTCGGAGGCATATGAGGGTTTAGAAAAGATGAGAATACAGAATAGAATGAGGTCTATAGAGAAAAACACTACCCATATGCACATGAGACAAACACAATCAATATCACTTCAATCAATTCAAACAAGAGCATACAGCGGTCTAACTATCGTTACAAAAGTGCTCGGACTATACTATATACATGGGGGAATACTACTATTGTTATGGTGGTCGACTAGAAAAATTGATCGGTCGAAGACTCCATGATATCTGCTCCAGCTTCATCAACAAAGTCATCATCGCTATTGTCTGGGTCTGAGTCGGTGTCATCGATGATGATGTAGTTCTCCAGGCAAGTGCAATCATTGTCTTCTCCTCTAGTCGCGGGGAATTCCATAAATACTTTTAGCTTCTTCTTCAGATCATCATTCTTCTCCACGAGTGTCATCATTTCCTCCTCATATCCATCGCGTGTAGACTTGAGTTCTTCCTCCAGCTCCGTGATCTTGGTGATAGCCTTCTTCAGATCTATCATTCCTGCGCACATCTGATTCTCCTGGCATCGAATGTGCTGGTTTAACTCCTGGATGAAAGCTGCAATTGATCTATCCTTCCTGGTGCTGATCATCTCCCATTGCTCATCTCGGCGCCCACAAATATGGTAGATAGTATCCTTGAGATCTTTGTGGTAAACTTCTCCGATGCGTCCCATGGTAATGTGGGCTGCCATGCTCTTTCCTAGACTCCAGATTGGTGCATCAAAGGAAAACTCTATGGGCTCAGTGACTGGCATGAACGTCCTTCCTGGTACTTGAACTTGAATCATCCAACGCTCCTCTTCTGGTAAAGTGGCAATGTAGGTCCCGGTGAAGCTTGGCACTCCGATGTTCAGGTATCTAGTGACTTCCTTCAAGTGGCGTCCAAAGGGTGTATCTTCATCCGGTTGTGTGAACTTGTTCCTTGCATCCGCCATCCTAAATGTGTAGAAAAGGGAGAGGAGTCAGAAATGAGAAGAGAATAGTGATATAGGGCTTTAGCTTAGTGGTCGTGTCCTACAGTCAGCGTGTGCTCTGATATCATCTTGTAGCGACAAGGCCTCAAACAGTCTGATCTCTGTGCATCAGTGTCATCCCTGGATCGGTAATGCTGACATGCACAGTACTTGAAGGATTTATATAGAGTAGAAATCACACACTTATTACATCGAATGTCTCAAAAGAGAGCTTATTACAATAAATATGGCTTAAGGCCATCTAAATAATGATAACAGCGGAAGGCTTGTAAGATAAAGCGAGTCCATCATCTCCAACGACATCACTGAGTATAAAATCACAACCTAAGGAACCTTACTCGTCGTCTGAAAGTCTGCAACATGAATGTTGCAGCCCGAAAACGGGTCAGCACATGCAATATGCTGGCAATGTAACACATAGAGAGTAATGAACAGAATAAAACTATCACTACATGCATATATGGCTGGTGGAAAGCTCTATGGTTACAGTTTTGCATAAAGCCAATTTTTCCCTACAACAAAGGAATAAATTTTATTTAACTATCATGGTGGTTGTTAAACATTTAGAAGGTTCCTTCAACTCAATCCCAATTAAGCATCATCATTAACCCAAAAAATTAAATTAAATTAAGTAACATGATGAGATTCACATGATAATCCAGGTACTAGATACTCAAAACGTCCATAACCGGGGACACGGCTAACCATGATTAGTTTATACACTCTGCAGAGGTTTGCGCACTTTTCCCCGCAAGACTCGATCTCCTCCGTTGGATTTCTCGCACTACATGGTGTTTGAGAAACGGATGGCCGAGACACAGTCTTTCAGAAGCATTAACTCTTTACTCTGGGTAGATAGTACCAACCTACATCCCCTACATCTGCTAGTCTACCACTGAAAAAGGTCACACAACATACTCAACTATGCTAGAGCCCATAGTAGCTTGCGGCTGCACACGGAAGTTTCTAGCATGAATAATCTCATGATCCCTTTGAGCCTAGGTGGCGGTCCATAGGAGAATCACACGGTACCCCGGGATTTCCAAAAAAACAGGCAACACTGGGTTCCCCAGGTGCCTCAGTCCACCCAGATGTGAATTAAAGTTGCCGCCTTAAGTAAACCATTAATTAACAATCTCACATCTGTCATGGATAAACTCACCCAATCCAAGTCTACTAGCATAGCATAGCAATATAAGCAACGTAGAAGTAACTCCCAAAGGTTTGATAATAAACAGGTAATAGGTTCTACCTCATCTACTTCCCAAAACCCACATATTAATCAGATCCTAATCATGCAATTGTTTGAGGATTGATCTAATGCAATAAAACTGGGTAGTAAAGAGGTATGATCAAAGTGTTACTTGCCTTGCTGATGATCCGTGAAACCTAGAGACTCGTAGTAGCAAGCGGCGCACTCCGGGTACTCTATCGCAAACAAACAAGCATACAATAAGCACTCGTCTAATGCACAGGTAAAACTCAAATAAGAGATCTAACCAGAAGGTTCAACTTAAGAACTCCGGTTTGCAAAAAGTATCAAATCAAACGAAGCAACGAAAGAAAACCAAGCTTCATTTACTAATATGGACCTAAGTCAAATTTTACAGTAGCAAAAACATGTTTGAGTTGGTTAAACGAAAAGAGGGTTTCGAGACGAAACTCTAGGCGCTTGAATCGCCTGATTCCGATAAACGAGTGAAAAGTTATACTAAAACGAAAATCGGATCAGAAATCGCGATCGGAAATAATCACGGAAAATTCGAGAAAAAGAAAAACGGACGAACAGGCTCACGAACGAACGTTCGCTGTCTGCGGCTAAACGATGAAAACCGTTCGTTAGAATGAACGTACGGAGGAACGTCCGCAAAATAAATAAACCGGAAAAAACTAAACCGGTCTATTAAAAATATAAACCGCGGGTTCTTAAAAAAAACAACGGTTAACCGGCAAATACCGGCGGTGGATCCGGCGGCTACCTCGACGGTGGGACAGGCGGCGGCGGGACGGCGGCGGCTCCCGCAATGGCCGACGGTGGCAACGGGCGGCGGCGGGGCTCGGGTGGCGGCGGGGCTCGGCAGCGCAGGGCTCGGCGGCGGCGGCGGCGACTCGTGGCGGCGCCGGCGGCGGCTGGCGGCGCCGGCGGATCAGGGCGGGGCTAGGGTTTCGCGGGGGCGGGTGGCTGGGTTGGCGGGATGGCCTCCCGGCTTATAAGGCCGGCCGGGCCAGGAGTCCGGGACGGACACGGCTCGGTAGGTCGGTTCGTTTTTTTTAAATACTTTTGCGCAAAAAAATAAATAAAAGAAATACTAAACGAACTCCCCAAAATCCCGAAATAAATTTTCCCCGTCCTCTAAAGTTAAGCCGGACATGATGAACATTTATTTGGGCCCTAAATGCAATTTTGAAAAACGCGCATTTTTCCTAATTCAAATAAAAATAGCGATAAAACTCTGAAATAAAATCTTATTTGATTTTAATATTAAATCCTCAATATTTCTTTATTTTGGAAAGTCAATTTATTCCCTCTCTCTTATTTTTATAATTGAAATATTTGAAGATAAAATAATTAAAATCAAAATGA
The DNA here is from genome assembly GCA_963921465.1 of Triticum timopheevii. Lineage (NCBI taxonomy): Eukaryota > Viridiplantae > Streptophyta > Magnoliopsida > Poales > Poaceae > Triticum > Triticum timopheevii. Next base: position 276,589,419 of record OY997266.1, on the reverse strand, counting down.
TCCCTTTTCTAAATTTGAGAAGAACTCAAATAAGAAAATAACGAAATTCCCAACTCTCTCCGTGGGTCATTGAGCTGCGTAGAATTTCTTGGATCAAACCAAAATGCAATAAAATATGATATGCAATGATGATCTAATGTATAACATTCCAAATTGAAAATTTGGGATGTTACATTGATGCTAAATTTGGTAAAAGTGGGATTGGAGAGGTCAAGACTTTAAATAGCATTGAACCCACTATCTTGGATTTCAAGGAATTTAATTATGATAATTGTTCTTTAGTAGATTGTATTTCCTTGTTGCAATCCGTGTTGAATTCTCCTCATGCTTATAGTCAAAATAAAGCTTTTACCAAACATATCGTTGATGCCTTGATGCAATCTTATGATGAAAAACTTGATTTGGAAGTTTCTATACCTAGAAAACTTAATGATGAGTGGGGACCTACTATAAAGATTAAAATTAAAGATCATGAGTGCTATGCTTTGTGTGATTTGGGTACTAGTGTTTCCATAATTCCGAAAAATTTATGTGATATTCTAGGTTTCCATGATCTTGATGATTGCTCTTTAAATTTGCACCTTGCGAATTCCACCATTAAAAGCCTATGGGAAGGATCAATGATGTTCTATTTGTTGAAAATAGGAATTTGGTACCCGTAGATTTTATCGTTCTTGATATAGATTGCAATCTTTCATGTCCTATTATTCTTGGTAGACCTTTCCTTAGAACGATTGGTGCGATTATTGATATGAAGGAAGGGAATATTAGATTCCAATTTCCATTAAGGAAAGGCATGGAGCACTTTCCAAGAAAGAAAGTCAAATTACCTTATGAATCTATCATGTGAGCTACTAATGAATTAGATGCCAAAGATGGCACTACTAAGATCTATTCTCGCTTTTATGCCTAGCTAGGGGCGTTAAACGATAGCGCTAGTTGGGAGGCAACCCAATTTTATTTTATTTTGTTTTGTTTTTGCTTCTGTTTAGTAATAAATTTTGCATCTACCGTCTGTTTAGATGTGTTTTTATGTTTTAATTAGTGGTTGTGCCAAGTAGAACCTATAGGATAACCTATGGTGATAGTTAATTTGATTCTGCTGAAAAATAGAAACTTTGCGCGCACGAAAATAAGTTTGGTAATTCACAGAAATGTCCTTTTGCATTGATTCTTTTTGCTGTAGATCAATAGACAAATTGCCCAGGACTTCCTATTTTGGTAAGAGTTTTAGAGTTCCAGAAGTATTGCATAGTTACAGATTTCTACAGATTGTTCTGTTTTTGACAGATTCTGCTTTTCGTGTGTTGTTTTCTTATTTTGATGCATCTATGGCTAGTATGTAGGGGTATGAACCATAGAGAACTTGGAATACAGTAGGTTTAACACCAATATAAATAAATAACTAGTTCATTACAGTACCTTACACTACTAGGGAAAAGGCTAGCAGCAGCGCGGGTTTTAGATGTATCAGTAGCGCGGGTACAGGCGCTACTAATAAGGCGCTACAGCTAACGCATAGCAGCAGCGCGGTTAGAGGAATCTCGCTACTGCTAGTAGCGCTAGCGCGCTTTGGCTGGACGCGCTACTGCTATTGAGGCGCTGCTGCTAACTTTTATACACTCGCTACTGCTAATTTAAGTAGTTTTTTTGGCATATTTGTTTTGTATTTGAACAGGCTTTGTAGAAGAATCTTTAGCACATAGAAATGTCATCCTGATACACATACAAATGCCTGCGAGACCACAAATATAATCATAGCATGTACATACAAATAGTCTCATCATAATCATCATCCAACACAAAGTGATATCTTGTCATCATCTCGAAAATAGCAATACATGCAAGTCTCGAATACTTGCAACTACAACAACGTCATCCATCTAAACAAAGGTATACGCAAGAAGTGCTATCACTATGAGTGAGAGCGGAACTATGTAGTACATGAGGTGGCGGTTACAAGTCCTCTCTCGCGCTAGCGTGAACCTCAAGTAACTAGCTTCTCCTTCTTGTCTGCTTTTGAAGCCTTTATGGCTGGCGCCTGTGAACCCATTCACTTGCGCCTGACACTCATGCCACTCGTTGTACACCCCCGGAACCTTCCCTTTGTACATGACATAGCTTTCCATCTCGCCATCAAGAAACTAGGTACCTGTTAGAGATGCATGTTCATGAAGAGGATGTACAATCATATATATGCAACAAAATATACTAGAGCAACACCGAAAAAGAAAGGGTTAGCAACTAGATGCAACATATACAGTACGCAAATTAATTAACTAGAGGTACGCAGGTCATCGTACGCAAACTAACAAAGTAGCGTTACGCAAGTTCAACAGGGACTGTGGACATCACAAAGTTTCATCGCTACAAAAAGTATACAAGTTCAACCGACACATATCATCATCATCAGCATCATAAATCACTAGAAGTTCCATCCTTCCATATCATCGAGGACGAACCCTAGCTTCTTGAACAGCGTGAGGTCTAGACGTTGCATGCCTATGCGAGTTCGGACGTCAGCTCACGATATAGGGCCGTGGCGGAACATCCCCTCTCATCGACTTCTTTCATGATGATCGTCGCAATGTCGCTTTGGATGCGAAAGAAGTCATCTCTAAGTTTATAATTCGCTTCTCCATGAGATTCTAGCCACTTGTGGATATGATCATCATTTCTGCTGTTAATGCGAAGCTTTTGGTGATCCGTGTTGAACTGAATCATGAGATGGATGATGTAGAATCCATCCTTCTTGCTTGGTTTTGGGACATGGATGCAGGAGAAGTTAGTTTTATGCGCGAAACCCATCTTCTTGTTCCTTTGTTTCTTGATCTGCACGTGGCCACCTCTAAAGCTGAAGCCTTGGAGAGCATCATCTAGAATATTCATTATGTGGGTGTAGTCCTTTTTCTCGTAGTCTCTGGAAGGGTCAAAATACACGGCGTGGGAGACTTGCGGGTAAAGAACGATAAGGACGTCGCGCCCGTTGCTGCGGGGAAAAGACACCTCAAATTATTCTCCATATGAGAGAGAAGGAATGATTGAAATGTACGAAAGAGTTGTCCGGAACTGACTTACTTTGGATGATAAGGCACGAGGACAATTTCCCGGTCCTTATTCTGTACCATGAAGTTTTGGAGGTACTCCCTAGCAGTTTCACGCTCAAAGTCGCCGAGACTCAAGAAAGACTCGTGCATGTAGTACGGATCCGCCACACAGATTTGCGAGACTTCTTCACTCTTCATGACTGAGCTCATATGTAGCGCAAAAAGGCGGATGATAGTAAAATCAAGCCGCCTTGTTAGAAACATCTCAAAGATATGGTCAAACCGCAGGAAGAACACCTCCGCGGGCCGTGTGTCAACGTAGCACTTCCCCTCAGGCACACGAGCCGCGTATGTCGGATATCCTGGATCCTTTGAGGCTAGTAGGCTTTTCTCAGTCGACAGCACATGGTCGTGCAGTCTCCTGAGATCCCCTGATAGTGCCTCCAGCGGTTTCGGCAGTAGCATCGGCTCGCCCGTGAGATGGAACATGACCGCACCTTTCACGGGTACACGCTCTTCAGAATGCATCGTTTGGCTGCTATGTCCTCTGGCTTGTTTGGAGGCAGTTACCTTCCCCGATCTCTTCCTCTCCTTTTTCTTGGGCACACCTTCCAGACCCTTCCTTAACCCCTGCCCCAGTGTTCCCGGGCTAAGTACTGTACGACCCTCGCGCCCGGCTAGTTGAGCCTGTGTTGAGGCAGCATCTTCAGGCGTGTCCTGTGAGGATTTCATGAATAGAGACTTTTTGCAATCCATGGTACGACCCTGCCCAGGCATATCATCCATATCCTCATTAGCAAGCTGATAGCCCGATTCGTCATATGGTTGACTCATCATATCTATGTCACAGTCATACGCATTTGTATTGAGGTAATCCATAGGGTCGACCTCCGTCTCATCATCCATTCTCTGTTCTACAGGAGAAATTACATCAGCCAGTACTATTGCACCCCCTTCATCATGTCGTCCGCCGCTCTCACCCGGCACTATAGGAGCTGGTAATTACGTAGGCGAGGTGGTGGTCTCCGCACATGCTTGTTGATGTGTGGTACTTATTGGTGTGCTCTCGGCCGGCTCCAGACGAATAAGATTCTTCGGCTATAGCAGCACCCAACCCTTGCAACTTCCAATCTGCGGCGGCGTCTCGTCGTCCGCTCCCACATGCTGTACTGGAGGAGGCAAATCCTCGTGCCCCGATTTCACACTGGTCAAGCTAACCCTGAAGTGCCCAGCGGGGATCGGCTGGTTGTGGAACGTGCGTTGAGAGGGTTCCATTATCATCCCCTTTCCCACGTCCACCTTCTGGCCTTTCATCAAGTAGAGTATGGTGCACGGGGTTTCTTTCGCCTGCAAACACATATGTCTGTGGCGTAAAACAACCGAAAGGCAACAAAAATGGAATATTATCTATATATATATGTTGGTGCGACATGTAATTACCGTGACGGCGTCGAGCTCAGCCAAAGACAAAGGCCCACCTAGCGCGCCTGAGACTGAGGACGGGCTGCTATGAGCGGGAGCGGCTGCGAGAGGAGGCCCGGTTGCTTGAGCAAGTGATGGTGCGATGGTGTTGTTGTTCATGGAGTTGCTCGCGACGAAACTGGGCATCGGGAAATCATGTACCGTCTTGTCTGGATTTTCCTTCGCCTAGTTGATGATAACTGGAACCAAGTTAGTAGCGAAATCATTTCTGCAGGCAGTGCTGCATTGACTGCCTGCTGTAGCAACTCATATTTGTCCTCGGCTTTTTTTTTGCGTCCTCAGCTGCTTTTTTCTCGACCGCAAGCTTCACCTTTGCATCGATGTCCGCCTGACTAAACTTCTTTTTCTGCTTATTGGCCTCCGGGCCGTCGTTGTAAAACACCTTCCACGTGGCATCGTCTCCAGCGCCGTGCACACGACCATATTACGGCCGCTGGTCCAAAGGGAGTCCCTTAAGTTTGTTCAAGGCCCGGTTGAGAGGGGTGTCCCACTTGGGCCTCATCGGAGAAGTAGGGCTTTCGGCTGCAAGCTGGTGTTGCTTCTCCAGTAGTCTAATCAATTTCTTCGTGATCTTGTCCGTGTAAAAAACCTTTTTCTCCTTGTCCCACTTGTAGCGGGCCCTGATGAAGTCATGCTCCAAGGGGTTGGTGAACTTCGCGAAGGGGTCTGGGAGACCCGCGGCTTCACGTTCCGCGTCCTCCTTATCCCATATGGGCCTTCTACCGAGGTAGCCACGGCTTCCGAGGCGATGCTTCCCTGTGTTCCTTTGCTGAAGGCTTTTGAATTTCGCAGCCTTAGCCTTGGCTGCCTCGGTAGCGCAAGTGTCCTTGAACTTTTCGAACTCCTCTTCCGTAAGTGTCGGATTTTCCTCCAGAATCTTGGACAGGGGTTCATCAGCCTCAATAGCTCATTTCACCCTCCCTTTCCAGGAGGCCAAATCATTGCTGAACATGCCCATGGCGTGATTGTTAATCGTTTTCATCTTCGGATCATCCCACGGTTGTTCTATGTTATCATCCCGGTCGGGGAACTTGAATCTCTTGTGCAACTTCGTTAGGAGCAACTGCGTCAAATGTTCTTTACTCCTTAAGTCATCGTCGTTGATGCTCGCGCATTCCCGTAGGATGCATCCTACTTGGTTCCCATAGCACTTGCGAGGTTCTTCCGGCTCTAACGGCACAAACTTGTCAAGTGCCATCTTTGTGATCACAAGTCGTCCAATCCCTAGTTTGTTAGGTTTTCGTATCCTCTGCTTCTTATGCTTCCTCTTTTCGGTAGCGGCATCGGGGCCGGTACCTTCCCCGCCGGTACCTTCCCCACCAGTCTCGGTGCCGCCATCGGTGTCGGCGCCGTCGGTGTCGATGTCGACGTCAGTACCATCATCGAGGCCGACCTGCAAACCTTGCTTAGCAGTCAAATAGTCGAGGTACTCTTGTTCACCCTCATAATCCATCTCGTCTGCATCTTGGTCAGAAGGCCCAGTTTCTTCGTTGTTCGACATGTTTCCTATGATTAAGTGGCCTCATTTATTTCTAAAAGTATGAATAAATGAGAAATGACATAAAAAGAAATCTATGTGCCAGCACTCGATATGCCAACTATGTAGCACAAATCATGCCTTTATTCACGGGAAATTTCGGCATGACCTTTGCAAAAAATGGACATATCGAGCGCCTGAAATTCACCGAAACGGAAATGAATCAACATTCCGGCGTAACATAGGCCACTCAGATCATTTTGCAAACATGACATGTCCAAAACATGACATATGCACATATCACATGTCCAGTTCAAATTTGCATATAAATTCAGCTAATTTTGAAACCTAGCTAAATTCATAACTAAATAGATAACCTAATTAATTAACATAACCGAAGAACCCTAGCAGAGAGAGGGGGGTTTACAGAGGGTGCAGGGGCGAGGAGGAAGGCCCGACGACGGCCGGCAGGGGAGAGGAGGGAGGCGAGGGCCGACGGGTCGGGGGCGAGCGCGCCGGGGTCGGGGGCGAGCGCCGGCGCCGGAGTCGGGGGCGAGGGCCGGCCGGGTCGGGGGCGAGCGCCGGGGTCGGGGGCTAGCGCCCGCGCCGGGGTCGGGGTCGAGGGCCGGGACGGGGGCGAGCGCCGGGGTCGGGGGATAGCGCCGGCGCCGGCGGAGTCGGGGGCGAGCGCCGGGGCCGGGTTGGGCGCGGCGGTGCGATGGGGGAGAGAGAGTGGGGATTTTGGGGGAAAGGCGGGATGAAGCAGGGCGAGTGAGAATTTTGGGTTAAGTGGACGTAGCAGTAGCGCGTTATGTCAAAACGCGCTGCTACTAACATCAGTAGCTGTAGCGGTTTAGGCAAAATGCGCTACTACTAAATTCAGTAGCTGCAGCGGTTTATGCAAAACGCGCTGCTACTACCGTCGCTACTGCCAGTTTCCTTTTTCTTTTCCTTTATTTTATCCCACTTTTATTTCCCGAGGGAAGTGAATGAAGGGAGGGCGATATATATTGCATCATTTGACGGTTAAATATGTATGCAAAATAGGAACATATATATTACACATCATTGGACCCATGCATAATAATGGCTAAGTATGTATACAAAATAGGAACATATATATATATATATATATATATATATATATATATATATATATATATATTACACATACGTTTCCTCAGTGCTGACGTTTTCGTTTTTGAGTCAGCTTCTTTCCCTTCTTGTTCGTCAAAGAATAATTGAGCCCCTCATTGTGAGATTGCCTTTTCCATGGAGTACGATTTTTCTTAGGTAATGTAGTATTGATTCTTCTTTTGACGTATACTTCATCATCATCGTCATCTTCCCTCATTGGGTTGCCGTACTGATCATAGTCTTCCTCGTTGGCGACTCCATCCATTCCAATGATGTTCCTTTTTCCTCTCCTCACGACAACACGGCTGGGATTGCGCGGGTCAGTTATGAAGAAGCATTGTGTCACGTGCTTAGCGTGTACCCATGGCTCTTTTTTGCGATAGCGTTCACGGTAGCGCTCTTGGCATCGGGTATAGTCATGGTAGTGAACATCCGGCTTTCTCTTTCGACATTCTTAGCCCATCTGACACGAAACATCGTCGTGTTGTGCAGTCCAGAGTAGTCAAGCTCCCAGATCTCCTCGACCCTTCCATAAAATCGTTCAGTAGCGCCGTTGTCGCTACCGGTCATGCATTCCATCATCACCCCTGAGTTCTGATCATCACTGTCCATATCTTTGGCCTCCGTGTAGAACGTGTATCCGTTGATATCATATGCCTGATAGGTTACGAGGTTGGGCGAGGGGCTATGTGCTAAGGCGTATATGAGCAATCCATCCTTAGAGCCCTCCTCCGGGGGATTAGCAATAATATGCTCTTTGAACCAATGCAGGAAAGTGGAGTTGTGCTCTCTAGTAACTTCGGCGTCCGTCCTGCATACCCCCCGGTCACGATACTTCTTTGTGATAATTTCTTTGTGCAGTGCCACGAAAGGATCTACCTCGTCTAGGTGTTGTAGCACTACCAAGTTTGCTCTGTCAAAGTCGCTGCGTCGATCTGAGTATGCCCCGTGCAGTTCCCTGCGACCGTTGCAGCGACCATCTCCTTCGAGCCTCCCATCGTGCTTGTTAACGGGCAAACCAACACTAACACCAGGCGGCTGGTCTGCGCCATATAGAAAATTCTCACAGAAAGAGATGCACTCTTGTGCCAAATAGCCCTGGACGATGCTTCCATCCGGACGGGAGATGTTACGAACGAATCCTTTGATGATCCCATTCATCCTCTCAAACGGCATTATGTTGTGCAGGAATGACGGCCCCAGGTCTATTATGTCATCCATAATATGGACACACAGATGCACCATCACGTCGAAGAACGCAGGCGGGAAGTACATCTCAAGCTCATTCAGTATCACAACGATCTCTTCCTGTAGCCTTTGGAGTTGCTTCACACTGATCGACTTTCGAGAGATGATGTCGAAAAAGTTGCAGAGACCAATAAGCGTGTCACGGACGTGCTTGTCCATTATCCCTCTAAGGGCAACAGGTAGTATCTGCATCATCATCACATGACAGTCATGAGACTTCATCCCGCTGAACCTTTTCTTGTCCGTGTCTAGATATCTAATTATCTTGCTACAGTAACTGGAACTAACTTTGACTCCGGTAAGGCACTTAAAGAATTTATTGATCTCAGCCTGACTTAAGGTGAAGCAAGAAGGGGGGCAATAATCCTCTTTCTTTATTTTGTTGCCCTTCTTCTCCCGTGCCTCTGTCTCCGTCTCTGTCTCGTCTGACATTTTACGGGGCGGCATGTGCAGATCTTCCCTGATTTTCAAATCTTGCAAGTCTTTTCTTGCCTTCGGCCCATCCTTGGTCTTATCCGGCATGTTCATCAGTGTTGCGAGCAAGCTCTCAAGGACATTCTTACAGATATGCATTTGATCAAGGCAATGAGGTGTATCGAGTTTGTGCCAGTACTCCAAGTCCCAGAACACAGACCTCGTCTTCCATACCTTCAGCAGCGGCTCCGGCGCCTTTCTCATCGTCTTTCCCGGCGCGGGGCACCCCTTCCAGTTTTTCAAAAGCTCATCGATTTTGGCACCGCTCCGCTTACGTGGAGGTCCTTGATGCTCGGCGTGACCATTGAATAGATCTCCACGGTTTCTCCACGGGTCGTCCTGTTCAAGCCATCTTCGATGCCCCATGTACACGATTTTCCCAGACCCGCCATCTTTCCTTGACGTTAGCTGCTGAGACGTCGTATCATCCATGCACCGCGTGCATCCGCAATATCCATGGCACACCTGGCCTGCCACATATCCGTAACCGAGATAGTCCTGCACTGTCATGATCAGCGCGGCTCTCATGTTGAATACTCACCTTTGCTGGCGTCCCATGTCTTGGCCGGTGTTTTCCATAACGTGTCTAACTCCTCTTGAAGTAGCCCCAGATACAAATTAATATTATTTCCTGGTTGTTTTGGCCCTTGAATAAGCATGCTCATGTGAATGTACTTCGATTTCATGCACAACCAGGGGGAGGTTGTACATCCATACAAACACGGGCCATGTGCTATGGTTGGTGTTCTAGTTGCCAAACGGATTCATGCCATCGGTACACGCGCCAAGCACGATGTTCCTTGCATCACATTCAAAATACCGATAGAAGCTGTTCAACGCTCTCCACTGGCTTCCATCCTTCACGTGTCTCAGCTTCGGATCATCTCCATTGTCGGGCTTCTTCCTCTCCGCATGCCAGCGCATTAGCTTAGCTTCCTTGGGATCTACAAAATACCTCTGGAGACGGGGAGTGATCGGTAAGTACCATACAACTTTTTGGGGACATTTCTTCCCGGCCTTCTTGTATCGAGAAGCATTGCACACCGGACAACTTGTTTTTTCCGCGTGCTCCTTCCGATAAATTATGCAATCGTTGATGCATGCATGGTATCTAACGTGTGGCAGATCAAGAGGGCACACGATCTTCTTGGCCTCATCAACACTAGTGAGGGAGTCCTGGACTAGGGGGTATCCGGACAGCCGGACTATCATTATCCGCCGGACTCCAAGACTACGAAGGCACAAGATTGAAGACTCCGGCTCGTGTCCGGATGGTACTTTCCTTGGCGTGGAAGGCAAGCTTGGCAATACGGATATGTAGATCTCCTACCATTGTAACCGACTCTGTGTAACCCTAGCCCTCTCCAGTGTCTATATAAACCGGAGGGCTTTAGTCCGTAGGACAACATACATTACAACAATCATACCATAGGCTAGCTTCTAGGGTTTAGCCTCCTTGATCTCGTGGTAGATCTACTCTTGTACTACCCATATCATCAATATTAATCAAGCAGGATGTAGGGTTTTACCTCCATCGAGAGGGCCCGAACCTGGGTAAAAACATCGTGTCCCTCGTCTCCTGTTACCATCCGCCTAGACGCACAGTTCGGGACCCCCTACCCGAGATCTGCCGGTTTTGACACCGACATTGGTGCTTTCATTGAGAGTTCCTCTGTGTCGTCACCGATAGGCTTGATGGCATCTTCAACCAACAACGCTGTCCAGGGTGAGACTTCTCCCCGGACAGATCTTCGTATTCGGCGGCTTCGCACTGCGGGCCAATTCACTTGGCCATCTAGAGCAGATCAAAAGCTACGCCCCTGGCCGTCAGGTCAGATTTGGAAGCTTAAACTTCACGGCCGATGTCCGCGGAGACTTGATCCTCGACAGACTCGAGCCACAGCCGAGCGCGCCGCACTGTGACGATGGGCATGATCTAGCTCTGCCGCCGAACAGTGCCTTGGTGGCCGCACACGGATCCTCTTTGGCCATTAGCCCGGAGCTGATCGCCCAGATCGAGGGTCGGTGGATAGGCGCCGCCCTGGGGGCTCCAACATCCACGGCGATGGAGCCGAACACTAATCTTGTCCCCTGCGAAACTCGTGATTCCGAGGCGCCGGACTCCTCGCCGGACTCTGAACCTCCCGCGCCCCTACCAATCGATCCGGATTGGGCGCCGGTTATGGAATTCACCGCCGCGGACATCTTCCAATGCTCGCCTTTCGGCGATATCTTGAATTCACTAAAGCATCTCTCGTTATCAGGAGAGTCCTGGCCGGATTATGGCCAGGATGGTTGGGATACGGACGACGAAGAAATTCAGAGCCCACCCACCACCCACTTTGTAGCCACTGTCGACGATCTAATCGACATGCTAGACTACGACTCCGAAGACATCGACGCTATGGAAGACGATGCCGGAGACGAACAGGAACCAGCGCCCACAGGGCACTGGAAGGCCACCTCGTCATATGACGTATACATGGTGGATACCCCAAAAGATGGGGACGGCGAAGAAACAGGGAGGCAGATCCCTTAAAGAAACAGCCCAAGCGCCGGCGTCAGCGGCGCCGCTCTAAATCTCGCCACAGCAAGAATGGATATTCCGGCACAGGAGATAATAATACTCCAGAGAGTGCCGAAGACAATCCCCTCCAGCAAGACTCAGCGCAGGAGGATGCAGAAGCAAGCCCTCATGAGGGGGCGGCAGACGAAGAGGTTGAGGATCATAATTATATGCCTCCCTCCGAAGACGAAGCAAGCCTCAACGATGACGAATTCGTCGTACCCGAGGATCCCGTCGAACAAGAGCGCTTCAAGCGCAGGCTTATCGCCACAGCAAACAGCCTAAAGAAAAAGCAGCAGCAGCTTCAAGCTGATCAGGACCTGCTGGCCGATCGATGGACCGAGGTCCTCGCGGCCGAAGAGTATAAACTCGAACGTCCCTCCAAAAGTTACCCAAAACGCAAGCTGCTCCCCCGATTAGAGGAGGAAGCATACGTACCTCCATCACCAGCGCACGATATGGCTGACCGACCACCCCGTGGTCGTGACAGAGAGGCATCCAGGCCCCCAGCCAAGACCATACCCTGGCATCGCTCCAAAAGTACGAAGCCAAGAGGGAACGCGCCGGACTTGCGAGACATATTGGAGGACAAAGCAAGGCAATCCAGATCCATCTATGGATCACGTGGGCGCCCTACGACCCACGACGAATACCGTCGTGCCGGATACAATAACCCCGGCCGGGCCGAACACAACAGACAGCGCTCTCTCGAGCTGCGTCGCGATATCGCTCAATACAGGGGCACCCACACCCGCTATGCTTCACTGACAAAGTAATGGACCATCAGATCCCCAAAGGGTTTAAACCCGTAAACATCGAATCTTACGATGGCACAACAGACCCCGCGGTCTGGATCGAAGACTATCTTCTCCACATCCATATGGCCCGCGGCGACGATCTCCACGCCATCAAGTACCTCCCACTCAAGCTTAAAGGACCAGCTTGACATTGGCTTAACAGCATGCCCGCAGAGTCAATTGGGTGTTGGGAAGACCTGGAGGCCGCATTCCTTGACAACTTCCAAGGCACATATGTGCGACCACCAGACGTCGATGACCTAAGCCACATCATTCAACAGCCAGACGAATCGGCCAGACAATTCTGGACACGGTTCTTGACGAAGAAAAATCAAATCGTCGATTGTCCGGACGCAGAGGCCCTTGCAGCCTTCAAACATAACATCCGGGACGAATGGCTAGCCCGGCACCTGGGGCCGGAAAAGCCGAAATCCATGGCAGCCCTCACATCGTTAATGACCCGCTTTTGTGCGGGAGAGGACAGCTGGCTAGCCTGCAGCAACAATCTTCATAAAAATTCTGGCAGTCCGGATACCAAGGACAACAACGGCAGGTCACATCGAAACAAAAACAAGCGCCAAATTAACGGCGACGATAAGGAGGATACGGCAGTCAATGCCGAATTCCGAGGCTCTAAACCCGGTCAGCGGAAGAAGCCATTTAAAAGAACCACTCCGGGTCCGTCCAATCTGGACCGAATACTCGACCGCTTATGCCAGATACATGGCACCTCTAAAAAGCCAGCTAACCACACCAATAGAGATTGCTGGGTGTTCAAGCAGGCCGGCAAGTTAATTGCCGAAAACAATGACAAGGGGCTAAATAGCGACGACGAGGAAGAGACCCGGCCGCCGAACAACAGAGGACAGAAGGGTTTTCCCCCACAAATATGGACGGTGAATATGATATACGTGACCCACATACCCAAGAGGGAGAGGAAACGCGCACTAAGGGACGTCTATGCGATGGAGCCATTCGCCCCAAAGTTCAACCCATGGTCCTCTTGTCCGACCAGCATACGCCATGGCGGATTCGCCGCATTGGTCTTAGACCCAATCGTCGATGGGTTCCACCTCACGAGAGTCCTGATGGACGGCGGCAGTAGCCTGAACCTGCTTTATCAGGATACAGTGCGCAAAATGGGCATAGACCCATCAAGGATTAAACCTACAAAGACAACCTTTAAAGGTGTCATACCATGAGTGGAAGCCAACTGCACAGGCTCAGTCACACTAGAAGTGGTCTTCGGATCCCCGGATAATTTCCGGAGTGAAGAGTTAATCTTCGACATAGTCCCGTTTCGCAGCGGCTATCACGCTCTGCTCGGGCGAACCGCGTTTGCCAAATTCAACGCGGTGCCGCACTATGCATACCTAAAGCTCAAGATGACAGGCCCTCGTGGAGTCATCACGGTCAATGGGAATACGGAACGCTCCCTCCCTCAAGATGCCAGGCTCTCGCGGCAGAAGTACAGAGCAGCCTTCTAAGGCAATTCTCGAGTCCGGCCGTTAAACGGCCGGATACAGCAAACCGCGCCCGGAGCAATGCCAACCAAGACCACCTGGCACGATCAGAGCACGCGTAGCAATGCGGCCCCAACCCTCGCCCGCGTATGATCGCAAGAATAACACTCCGCGTACATCATTACGCTTTGGAGATACCATGGGCGCAGGGGAGGGGGCACGATCACAACGGACCCAGAGTGCGGTTCTACCACACCGGGGGCTCGCAAATGTGCCCCTCTTTTTTTATTATTTTTCTTCTTTTTTGTACACAGGACTCTGTTAACCAGAAGCCCTGTCCGGCGGTGAACCTGCCGAACTCATGATGCAACAGTCAGGGACTAAAGAAGGCCGCGCCGAACACTCAGGTGGTCTCAATTACGAGCATTAAATTCGATTATATACACCAAATCCGCAGCTCATCCCTGGAGGGGGACATGTTTATTTAGTCCAAATCCCTTGCTTACCGCACTATTTGTATTAGTCCGCTCTACTAGCAGACTTTTCTTTCATTAATAATGCAGCACCTTTATGATCGCAATTGCATCACATTTTATATATATATGCTCATCATATGACATCTTGCACCCGTATATTTTGGTACGGCATAATACACCGGGGGCTTATGTTCCCCACTCTATGGTGTGATAAAGTCCGAACACTTTCACAAGTGCGGCACCCCGAACTTATAGCATTATATGAATCGGCTCCGAATCATGTCTTGGGTCAATAGTTGGGTTTGCCCGGCTCCCACGTTTTGGTGCCTTACGTTCCGTTCTGTCGGCTAAGGTGGCACTGGGAGAACCACTGCGATTGCGCCCCGGTTGAGCCGGGCTAACGCCTCAGTGGAGAAAGCTAAAACTGACTGGCATGATAAGGCGAGAGACTGGTCGCTGTTCGAGAGGTTTTTTTGGGTCCTTAAAGACTCACGCCGCTTCGAGCGAAGTTCCGGATAATGTCCGATGAAGGCGTGGATAGCGCCCCGGATTCGGTCTTCCGAATACCAGGGGCTTCGCCAAAATTTAAAATTATAGAATTCTATGGCTAAGTGAGAGTGTTCAAGCATTATAAGTCCGGTTGCCTTGTTCGTCGTGTTGAGCGCCTCCCTAGATGGACCCAAAAATGGGAACAAGAGTGCTCAAGTTTATCCCGAACACCCCAGCACTTGTGGCTTGGGGGCTAAAGCCAACGACTTGCCATCTCTCAGATTTTACAAACGGCCGCACAGAAGGTAATATTTTAAATTAAACAAGCGTTGCTCATGGCGCATATGAACGAAGTTTTCAGCGCACAGGATAAATAAATAGCGAGTTCACTCAAAGATTACATTTCGGGAGCACTCATCTGCAATATTGCAGGCTCCCTTCAGGCCAATTTTATAATACTTCTCCGGCGTGCAATACTCCTTGCCCGGCGGCGGTGGGTCCGTGAGAAGCTTCTCCGCATCCAATTTGCCCCATTGCACCTTTATGCGGGCAAGGGCCCGACGAGCGCCTTCGATACAGGCGGAGCGCTTGACTACATCCAGCCTGGGGCATGCATCCACCAGCCGCCGCACGAGGCCAAAGTAGCTACCAGGCATGGCCTGTCCAGGCCACAGCCGGACTATGAGGCCCTTCATGGCCTCCTCAGCTACCTTGTGGAGTTCGACCAGCTGCTTCAGCTGGTCGCTTGGGGGCACCGGATGGCCGGCCTCAGTATACTGAGACCAGAAGACCTTCTCCATCGAGCTCCCCTCCTCGCCACGATAGAATGCGGCGGCATCAGACGCACTACGTGGCAGATCTGCAAACGCCCCTGGAGAGCTCCGAATGCGGGTAAGTGTCAGGTAGTTCACATTAACATGCCTGCTTTGCATGAAAAACGCCTTACCCGCCGCTATCTTCTTTATGTCCTCAACCTCCTGAAGGGCCTTACGGGCCTCGGCCTTGGCGGACTTGGCACTTTCGAGAGCTGAGGCAAGCTCGGACTCTCGAGTCTTGGAGTCATGCTCCAAACTCTCATGTTTTTCCATGGGAGCCTGGAGCTCTTGCCGAACTTCCGCCACCCGTGCCTCTTGCTTTTCTCGCTCAGCCCGTTCCGCGGCCGCACTGCATTCGGCCGCGGACACAGCATCCTTCAGGGCTGCCACCTCGTTAGTGGCCCCTGCAATACACATATTATCCTTGTTAATTTTATTTGCAACCAAAATCCTTTTCTGTAAGGTACTTATTCAAAGGGGTGTTACTCACCTTCTTTTTCCTCGAGCTGCTTCTTTGCATGGCCGAGCTCTTGCTCGGACCGCTCGAGATCCTTCTTCAGCACGTCAACCTCCGCCGTTAGTGCGGCAGAGGTCAGCAGCGCAGCCTGCAAACCCATATTGACATATTTTAGGCAACCCTGCGTATATCTTGTTAAAGATCCTTAGTCCAGCTTTTCTTTCCGAACACCGAACTAAGCATCAGGGGCTACTGTCTATGCGGTATTACATTACATAATTTTAACTTCTTACCTCAAAGCCTGTTGAAAGGCTGCTGCAGGCTTCGGTCAGCCCGATCTTAGCGAGCTGAACCTTCTCAATCACCGCACTCATGATAGTGCGGTGTTCTTCCTCGATGGAAGCGCCTTTAAGCGCCTCCAGCAGGTTATCCGGCGCCTCCGGTTGGACGGAGGCCGCCGGTGTCACGGTCCTGCCCTTCTTTCGAAGGGGCCGCTTGCCGGACTCTAGAACCACTGCGGGTTCCGATGTAGAGTCCGGCATGAAGTCCGGGAGGCTGCCTGACGGCGCCTCCGGAGGCTCCTCCTGATGGGTCCCTCTCTGGGATCCCACCTCGACGTCCTCGTCGGCGCGTGGGGTGGAGGCAGTCGGGATGGAATTTACATCCGACGAGGCCAATGACCCGCTCGATGAGTCGGGGAGATCATCATTGGCCGCACTACGGGCAGAATGCGGCGTTAGAAGGATACTACGCGACATAAAAGAAATTACACATCAAGGATCCGGATACTTACGATCTTGCCAGACGCCTGGCCCTTGGAGGCCACTCATCCTCACCAACGCTGATGTTGGCGAAACTGTCCGGGGGGATAGTTCTCCCCCTCTTGGACCCTTCGGCCTCCCCGATGGGGGAAGCCTTCCTTTTCTTCTCTCCCTCCTCCGGGAGAGAGTACTCCTCCTCGTCTTCGGGGGAGGAGTCCTCGTCGTCATCAGACGCCTGATTGCGGGAACTCTTTCGAGTCCCCGCGTCCACCTTCTTGGCCTTCTTCTCCGGCACCACGTGCGGTGCCGGAACCAGCAGCCCTGTTAAGCGGGCGTCCACTGGGTCTTCTGGCATGGGAGCCGGGCTGATGAGCAGCTTGGCCTTCTCCATCCATTCCTGTCAAAGGAAGAGGCAGAATGAAACCTCACTAGAGTCAATCTAATTATCACAAGTGTCCCATAATGGGGTTGAATCACTTACCTCGTCAGTTGGATACTGCGAGCTGAATCCGCGATCTTCGGTCGCGGACGCGGGGGCTTCGGCGCCCTTGAACAGCACCCTCCAGGCACCTTCGTATGTTGTATCGAAGAGCCCGCTTAGCGCCTGGTGCTGTTCCGGATTGAACTCCCACAAATTAAATGCCCGTTCTTGGCATGGGAGGATCCGCCGGATGAGCATGACTTGGACCACGTCGACGAGCCTGAGCCTATTGCTCACCATCTTCTTGATACATGCTCGGTGTCCCGTCACCTCCACCGGATTCCCCCACTGCAAGCCCTTCTCTTTCCAGGAGGTGAGCTGCGTGGGGATGCCAGATCTAAACTCGGGGGCCGCCGCCCATGTGGATTTGCGCGGCTCGGTGATGTAAAACCACCCCGATTGCCACCCCTTGACGGAGTCCACGAAGGTCCCTTCCAGCCAAGGGACGTTGGGAAATTTGCCCAACATGGCGCCTCCGCATTCTGCTTGCGTACCCTTCACAACCTTCGGCTTGACGTTGAAGGTCTTGAGCCACAGGCCGAAGTGGGGCCGGATGCAGAGGAAGGCCTCGCACACGACGATAAACGCCGAGATGTTGAGGATAAAGTTCGGCGCTAGATCGTGGAAATCCAGGCCATAGTAAAACATGAGCCCTCGGACAAATGGATGGAGCGGAAAGCCCAGTCCGCGGAGGAAGTGGGGGAGGAAGACGACCCTCTCATGAGGCTCAGGGGTAGGGATGAGCTGCCCCTCGTCGGGCAGCCGATGCGCGATATCGCCGGAAATGTATCCGGCGCTGCGCAGCTTGGTGATGTCCTCCTCCTTGACGGTGGAGGCTAACCATTTACCTCCCGCTCCGGACATATTCGGAGAAGGTCGAGGCAAGATGCGCGAGCTCGGGCGTTGGAGCTTGAGTTCGCGGGGATGGATAAGCAAAGGAGGAAGAAGGCGTAGGTGAGAAGGTGAATCCTTATCCCTTATATATAGGCGGACAAAACTATGCGTCCCCCACCAGCCTGGTAAAACTCGCTTATCTCCCAAGCGCCACCATCAATGGCGCGGTTGGGTTACCCACGCACGTATTGATGAGAATCCGAGAATAAGGGGAACACAATCTCTGCTTCGATAAGACGTGCCAAGGAAACCGCTTCGCTAAACATGCTGAGGTGGTATAGTAATTCAAACAAAGGCCTGGTGGCGGTGTGATGTCACGCCGCATAATACGTCAGCAGATTGAACTAAGTGTACATTTTATTCTCTCTACGGTGGAATGTGGAATTTATTTTCCAGAGCCGGACACTATCCTGGTGTTCATGATCTTCTCTGGATTATTCAAGAGAGGAACCCGCCTTGCAATGCCGAACATTATGCACGCCGGACTTATCGTCATTGAAGACTGGTTCAGGGGCTACTGAGGGAGTCTTGGACTAGGGGGTGTCCGGACAGCCGGACTATCATTATCCGCCGGACTCCAAGACTACGAAGGTACAAGATTGAAGACTCTGGCTCGTGTCCGGATGGTACTTTCCTTGGCGTGGAAGGCAAGCTTGGCAATACGGATATGTAGATCTCCTACCATTGTAACCGACTCTGTGTAACCCTAGCCCTCTCCGGTGTCTATATAAACCGGAGGGCTTTAGTCCGTAGGACAACATACATTACAACAATCATACCATAGACTAGCTTCTAGGGTTTAGCCTCCTTGATCTCGTGGTAGATCTACTCTTGTACTACCCATATCATCAATATTAATCAAGCAGGACGTAGGGTTTTACCTCCATCGAGAGGGCCCGAACCTGGGTAAAAACATCATGTCCCTCGTCTCCTGTTACCATCCGCCTAGACGCACAGTTCGGGACCCCCTACCCGAGATCCGCCGGTTTTGACACCGACAACTAGTAGGACATAGATTACCCGCGGGAAGAACATCCTTTAGGTACTTGAGATGCTCATCGAGGCTAGTGTCGGTCCATTTGTTTTTAGCCTTCGCCTTCAGGAGTTGGAGCGTGAAACTCAAGCGGGTCACCTCAGGATTGCAACCATCATACAATGGAGTGTTCAAGTCAACCACCAGTTGCTCCAACTTAGCCTCCTCTCTAGAAGCAGCTCTCTCAGTACTCGTCTCCTTGCGAAGCAATTCTTGAACATGAGGGTCCCGCACAATTGAACTTAGTACCGACGAACTCTGCTGCGTGGAGTCCATGTCGTTCTCTCCGCCGCCATGTCTAGCCCCTTCTCCTCCGCCATGTCCGGCCCCTTCTCCGCCGCCATGTCCGGCCTCTTCCCCGCCGCCATTATCGATCATCTCTTCGTCTTGCCCCGTGTCATCATTGCCTGCCCCGTCGGCATCCTCAACATCGTCATCCTCATCTTCAATTATCCATCGAGTATAGCCATCCATGAAACCATTCATGAGCGGTGCGCTTCGACACGACCATCGTCATGGGGGTCGAGCCAAACTATTCCTTTGCATTTTCGACACGGACATAAAACCTCTGTCCGGTTATTTTCTTTCATGTCCTGCACCGCCGACCGCAACCACCTGTCCACCATCGTTCCACTAACCATCGTCAACTCTTCACGGTAATAATAAACAAATTGATTATAAAAATGCATGCATGCATCAAAGTCATAAGAAAATTTGGCATGACCTTCCCTAAAAATAGGACATATATGGATCTAGAGTTTGCCCGGAATTCGCCGAAACGGAAATAAATCGACATTTCGGCAAAACATAGGCAACTGAAAAGCACAATTTGGCGGCGTCAACTCATGCCACACACACAATTTCCACAAACATATCACACACACATAAGCATATTTCCATTTTGCAAAAGCATGAAATTTTCATCACCTCTATCTCGATCGAGATCGAGCACACACGGTGGAGATGATGTTGTAGGGAGATCAAAAGTGCACAAAGCTCTTCTTGACAAAGATAGATCTAGTTAGAGGGCAAATAGGTCACTTAACTAAATCCTACATCTACCTAGCTACCTAATTTGGGAGGAGACAACTTCAACTAGTGGAAGGGGAAGGAAAAAGAGAAAGGAGATGCATTAATGGAGGTGGTGTAGTTATGTAGGAGTAATGAAGAGAGAGAAAGGTGGATAGAAGAGAGAGAGTAATGGGGGAGAAGTATTGAGGAAGAAGAAGAGTGAGAGTGGGAGCATGTGGTGGAGGTAGGGGGAAGGGAAGAGAGGAGGGGAAGGGGGAGGTATAGGGGGAAGGGAAAGAGAGGAGGGGGAGGGGAGGGACGGGTGGGGAAAGGTGTTGGGTTGGTGCGGGTTAGCGGTAGCGCGGTATCTAAAACACGCTGCTGCTAAGGAATTAGCAGCAGCGCGCTTTGGGGTACGGCGCTACTGCTAACTGGGACAAAAAAGTGTGGCAATTTGAAATTTAGCAGCAGCGATCTCGGAAAAAGCGCGCTACTACTACATACTTAGCAGTAGCGCGGTTCGCGCGACCGCGCTACTGCTACTTAGAGTTAGGTGAACACCGCCGGTCGATATTTGTAGCAGCGCGTTTTACGCCGACCGCGCTACTGCTAAATCCTTATCAGCAGCGAGTTTACAGAACACGCGCTACTACTAGTTAGCAGCAGCGCTCATTTTTGAGCCGCGCTGCTGCTAAGATTCTGTGTATAAGCTTTTCCCTAGTAGTGTTATGTGGTGGTTTTTCTTTCTTGCACTAACGGAGCTTATGAGATTTCCTATTGAGTTTTGTGTTGTGAAGTTTTCAAGTTTTGGGTAAAGATTTGATGGATTATGGAATAAGGAGTGGCAAGAGCCTAAGCTTGGGGATGCCCATGGAACCCCAAGATATTCAAGAATAGCCAAAAGCCTAAGCTTGGGGATGCCCCCGGAAGGCATCCCCTCTTTCGTCTTCATTTATCGGTAACTTTACTTGGAGCTATATTTTTATTCGCCACATGATATGTGTTTTGCTTGGAGCGTCTTGTATGATATTAGTCTTTGCTTTTTAGTTTACCACAATCATCCTTGATGTACACACCTTTTGGGAGAAACCCACTTGATTGGAATTTATTAGAATACTCTACTTATATCTTTTGAGCTAGATAGTTTTGCTCTAGTGCTTCACTTATATCCGTTTAGAGCACGACAGTGGTTTTATTTTGAAGAAAGAGATGATCTCTCATGCTTCACTTATATTATTTTGAGAGTCTTTTAGAACAACATGGTAATTTGCTTTGGTTATGAATTTAGTCCTAATATGATGGGCATCTAAGATGGGTATAATAAAAACTTTCATATAAAGTGCATTGAATACTAAGAGAAGTTTGATTCCTTATGATTGTTTTGACATATGAAGATGGTGATATTAGAGTCACGCTAGTTGAGTAGTTGTGAATTTGAGGAATACTTGTGTTAAAGTTTGTGATTCCCGTAGCATGCACGTATGGTGAACCGTTATGTGATGAAGTTGGAGCATGATTTATTTATTAATTGCCTTCCTTATGAGTGGAGGTCGGGATCGCGCGATGGTTAACTCCTACCAACCCTTCCCCTAGGAGCATGCGTGTAGTACTTTGTTTCAATAACTTGTAGATTTTTGCAATAAGTATGTGAGTTCTTTATGACTAATGTTGAGTCCATGGATTATACGCACTCTCACCCTTCCACCATTGCTAGCCTCTCTTGTGCTGCGCAACTCTCGCCGGTACTATACACCCACCATATACCTTCCTCAAAATAGCCACCATACCTACCTATTATGGCGTTTCCATAGCCATTCCAAGATATATTGCCATGCAACTTTCCACCGTTCCGTTTATTATGACACGTTTTATCATTGTCATATTGCCTTGCATGATCATGTAGTTGACATCGTATTTGTGGCAAAGCCACCTTTCATAATTCTTTCATACATGTCACTCTTGATTCATTGCACATCCCGGTACACCGCCGGAGGCATTCACATAGAGTCATATTTTGTTCTAAGTATTGATTGTAATTTTGAGTTGTAAGTAAATAAAAGTGTGATGATCTTCATTATTAGAGCATTGTCCCAGTGAGGAAAGGATGATGGAGACTATGATTCCCCCACAAGTCGAGATGAGACTCCGGACGAAAAAAAAATTAAAAAAAAGGAAAAAAAAAGAGGCCATAAAAAAGGGAGAAAAAAGGCCCAAATAAAAAAATAAAAAAAGAGAGAGAGAAAAAGAGAGAAGGGGCAATGCTACTATCCTTTTACCACACTTGTGCTTCAAAGTAGCACCATGATCTTCATGATAGAGAGTCTCCTATGTTGTCACTTTCATATACTAGTGGGTATTTTTCATTATAGAACTTGGCTTGTATATTTCAATGTTGGGCTTCCTCAAAGTGCCCTAGGTCTTCATGAGCAAGAAAGTTGGATGCACACCCACTTAGTTTCCTTTTGAGCTGTCATACACTTATAGCTCTAGTGCATCCGTTGCATGGCAATCCCTACTCATTCACATTGATATATATTGATGGGAATCTCCATAGCCCGTTGATACGCCTAGTTGATGTGACACTATCTTCCTCCTTTTTTGTCTTCTCCACAACCACCATATTCTATTCCACCTATAGTGCTATGTCCATGGCTCACGCTCATGTATTGCATGCAGATTGAAAAAGGTTGAGAATACTAAAGTATGAAACAATTGCTTGGCTAAAACCGGGGTTGTGCATGATTTAAATATTTTGTGTGATGAAGATAGAGCATAGCCAAGCTATATGATTTTGTAGGGATAACTTTCTTTGGCCATGTTATTTTGAGAAGACATAATTACTTTGTTAGTATGCTTGAAGTATTATTATTTTTATGTCAATATTAAACTTTTGTTTTGAATCTTATGGATTGAATATTCTTTCCACAATAAAGAAAATTACATTGATAAATATGTTAGGTAGCATTCCACATCAAAAATTCTGTTTTTATCATTTACCTACTCAAGGACGAGCAGGAATTAAGCTTGGGGATGCTTGATACGTCTCCAACGTATCTATAATTTTTTATTGTTCCATTCTATTATATTATCTGTTTTGGATGTTTAATGGGATTTACTATGCACTTTTATATTATTTTTGGGACTAACCTATTAACCGGAGGCCCAGTGCAAATTGCTATTTTTTTTTTTGCCTATTTCAGTATTTCGCAGAAAAGGAATATCAAACGGAATCCAAACGGAATGAAACCTTCGGGAGAGTGATTTTTGGAGCAAACGTGATCCAGAGGACTTGGAGTGGACGTCAAGAAAGAAGCGAGGAGGCCACGAGGCAGGGAGGCGCGCCTGCCCCACCCCCCGGGCGCGCCCCCACCCTCGTGGGCCCCTCGCAGCTCCACCGACCTACTTCTTCCTCCTATATATACCCATATACCCCGAAAACATCCAGGAGCACCATAGATCAGGAGTTCTGCTGCCGCAAGCCTCTATAGCCACCAAAAACCAATCGGGACCCTGTTCCGGCACCCTGTCGGAGGGGGGAATCCCTCTCCGGTGGCCATCTTCGTCTTCCCGACGCTCTGAATGACGAGGAGGGAGTAGTTCACCCTCGGGGCTGAGGGTATGTACCAGTAGCTATGTGTTTGATCTCTCTCTCTCTCTCTCGTGTTCTTGAGGTGGTACGATCTTGATGTATCGCGAGCTTTGCTATTATAGTTGGATCTTATGATGTTTGTCCCCCTCTACTCTCTTGTGATGGATTGAGTTTTCCCTTTGAAGTTATCTTATCGGATTGAGTCTTTAAGGATTTGAGAACACTTGATGTATGTCTTGCATGTGCTTTTCTGTGGTGACAATGGTATATCACATGATCCACTTGATGTATGTTTTGGTGATCAACTTGCCAGTTCCATGACCTCGTGAACTTATGCATAGGGGTTGGCAACCGTTTTTGTCTTGACTCTCTGGTAGAAACATTGGGGCACTCTTTGAAATTCTTTGTGTTGGTTGAATAGATGAATCTGAGATTGTGTGATGCATATCGTATAATCATACCCACAGATACTTGAGGTACGAACTCTATGATAGATCGAACGGAAAGAATAGCTTCGTGTTATTTTACTACGAACTCTTGAATAGATCGATCAGAAAGGATAACTTTGAGGTGGTTTCGTACCCTACAATATAATCTCTTCGTTTGTTCTCCGCTATTAGTGACTTTGGAGTGACTCTTTGTTGCATGTTGAGGGATAGTTATATGATCCAAATATGTTATTATTGTTGAGAGAACTTGCACTAGTGAAAGTATGAACCCTTGGCCTTGTTTCCTAGCATTGCAATACCGTTTACGCTCACTTTTACCACTTGCTACCTTGCTGTTTTTATAATTTCAGATTACAAAAACCTATATCTACCATCCATATTGCACTTGTATCACCATCTCTTCGCCGAACTAGTGCACCTATACAATTTACAATTGTATTGGGTGTGTTTGGGACACAAGAGACTCTTTGTTATTTGCTTGAAGGGTTGTTTGAGAGAGACCATCTTCATCCTACACCTCCCACGGATTGATAAACCTTACGTCATCCACTTGAGGGAAATTTGCTACTGCCTTACAAACCTCTGCACTTGGAGGCCCAACAACGTCTACAAGGATAAGGTTGCGTAGTAAACATCAACTAACCACTCATATAAACAAAACTTAGTTTTAAATGTTGTTTTCCATTCATATCCCAATTTCATACGAATTTGATGGTATCCACTACACAAATCAACTTTGGAGAATATTGTAGAGCCACTCCATTCATCAAGCATGTCATCTAGCCTAGGAATGGGATGACGATAATGAATAGTAATATTATTAATGCCTCTACAATCAACACACATACGCCATGTACCATCCTTTTTTGGCACTAGTATAATAGGAACGGCACAAGGACTAAGAGATTCGCGTATATAACCTTTGTCGAGCAGCTCTTGTACTTGATGCATAATCTCCTTCGTCTCCTCTAGATTGGTACAGTATGGCGCACGGTTTGGCAGCAAAGCACCGGGAATTAAGTCAATCTGATGCTCAATCCCTCGAATAGGCGGTAATCCCGGTGGCACGTCTTGTGGAAAGACGTCAGCGAACTCCTGCAAAATGTGAGTGGCAACAGGAGGCAAAGAGGAAGGCACGTCCTCGAAGGAAAATAATGCATCTTTGCACACGAAAGCATAGCAAACAGATTTGCTGAAATCTAGCTCATCAATATCAGATTTGGTGGCAAGTAAACATGCACTTTTCAGTTTAATTTCAGAAGTAACACTAGATGGTTTATATTAGGCTTCATTTGTTGCTCAAATTCTTTTGCCACAATCTGATTTTCACTCTTATTTTTCTCCTGTTTTGCCTTATTAGCTCTATTAATATCATCTTTCAAAATGGAATCATGAGACATAGGAAGCAAAGTAATATGTTTATATTTATGAACAAGAGTATACTGATTGTTTCTACCATTGTGTATAGAATTTTTATCAAATTGTCGTGGTCTACCAAGTAATAAGGAACATGCTTGCATAAGTACCACATCACAATCAACATAATCAGCATATGTAGATATACTAAAATGCACATGCACATGAACAGTACGTGTTACCTTAACCATGCCACTATTGTTGAACCATTGGATGTAGTAAGGATGTGGATGTGGTTTGTGGTGAGAGATAGCTTCTCCACCATCTCCATGCTAGCCAAGTTGTTGCAACTCCCTCTATTAATGATGACACGGACAGAACGTTCCTTCACAACTCCCTTTGTATGGAACAAATTCCGCCTCTGATTTTGCTCAGCTTGTGTGACCTGCACACTCAAAACACATTGAGCAACTAAACTTTCATACCTGGCAGCATCTTCAGGATCCATGTATCACATCTCATGATCAGAATCATCTCCACCGTGTTCTTCAGTTGTAATAAGAGCCAAAGTCTCCTCATCATAGTCACTAGCGGACTCATACCCACCATCCTCAGTAGCAAACATCACACGTTGAGATTTGCATTCTCTCGCATAATGACATCTTCCTTTACAACAACGACAAATAATATCACTTGTGTGCCCTGTTGATGTCATGGAACAAGAAGAGCTCTGTGCAGGCCCGGCAGATGTACTTTTGGCAGATAGTGGTGGGTGTGCCTGCTTTCTTGTATCACGGCTGGAGGTGGCAGGTGATGGAGGTGCTGATGAAGTGGAAGTAGAGGATGCACGCGGTGTCCATGATGAAGATCGACCTGCAGAAAAGTTAGATCGCGCCAATGCATGTCGATCCTGCACTTTACGTTCATCTTTACAAGCAAGATGGAATAAATGAGTGATATTATTATATTTCTTATACTCTAAAATGGTCTGAATCTCTTTATTTAATCCACCCATAAAACGTGCAAGCATAGATTCGATATCCTCAACAATACCACATCTAATCATACTAGTTTGCAAATCCTGATAATATTCCTCTACAGAATTTTTTCCTTGTCTTAAACGCTGCAATTTTTGAAACAATTCACATTGATAATATGGTGGAACACAACGAGTACGCATAGCAGTTTTCAAAGCAGCCCAAGTAGCTGGAATAGGATATAATCTACAATGTTCAGGCCACCAAACAGAAGCAAAGCTAGTGAATTCACAAACAGCAGCAGCAACACGTCTATCATCAGGATATTGTAAGCATGTGAAACGTTGTTCAGTTTCTAACTTCCAAGTAAGATAGACATCAGGAATGTATCGACCCTCAAATGGTGGATTATTCAATTTCAGTTTAGGAACATGGTTATAATCTCGTACCTGGGGTGGTGGTGCAGCCCTACCATTACGAATATAGGCATGAGGACAGCCTGGTGGTGGTGCTGGTGGTTGCACATAGTGCTGATTTTGATCAACCTCATCCTCATAATCGCCCTCGTGAACATCCTCCTCATCTGCAGTAGCACGAGCCATAGAAGCATCAATAGTAGGTGCAGCGGCACCAGAATTTTGACCAGGCTCAAGGGGAACGCACAGTGCTCGTCCCACTTGATTTGGATGGCGATATTGTTGTTGTTGTTGTTGTTGTTGTAGAGCGACAGGTGCAGCCGGCGGTGGTTGTGGAAGACGCGCGAGCAATTCATTAAACTTGTTATCGAGCTTTGTTTCGAACGTCTTCTCAATGCCATCTATCTTCTCCATGGCCTCTTCAAATCTGTCTAGAACATCTTGCACCTGTCCACTCATCATTTGCTGAAATTTATCATGTAGTTGTTTGTTTGTCATGTTCTCCCAATCAGTCTCATCGGCTTGTGATCCTGCCATGGTTAGCAGCAATAGAAACACACAGGAATATGATCCTACGGACTACTAGGAAGTGGTCATAGTGGTGGTGGTGTGTCACAAATTCGTCAAGCGAACCTCAAATTCTTACCAGTTCTTACCCAGTAGCATGTGGTGATCGGCAACCGTTGTAGTCAAAACTCTCAAAGCTTAGATAGAGCAATGGCCAGGGAGAGTTAAACGCATGACATAGATATATGTGGAGCTGGGAAGGCTTACAATATGATAGCAAAAAGGGTCAGCAATAATCAATTCAGAGATGCAAAGTTGAATAAATGCTCAACGACGGTATTGTGCTGGTCCTAGGCTAGACCATACTAGAGACGCGAGCCTAGAACACTAACAAAATCACGGCGTTGCACGTAAACAAGGGAGGAACACTCTCTAAAAAAATTATTTTTTTGACTTTTTTTGCACTTTTTTCCTCTTTTTTTTTTGCTCTGTAACAAAAAATTTTCGAAAAAGTCTACAAATGGTCTAAAAAGTGCCTAGCCAGAATTTTCCAGACTTTTTTTTGCACTTTTTCCTCTTTTTTTTGAAACTGGAACTATTTTTCTACTGCGGGTAGCATGGAATTTCGGGAGTCTTACTCTGTCACGACTCGGAGTATGGCGTGATCTGAAAATCGACAACAGAGTAATAAATACTGGACTCGGACTGGTGGCGGAGATGAATCTGGTGGAACTCGGACTGGTGGCGGATATATATTGCAGGTGGACTCGGATTGGCGTGATGGCGGCGGATAGGAGGTAGCGTATATGGACTCGGGTTGGCGGCGAATATGTGGTGGTGGTATATGGCAGCGGCGATGATGATGATGCGGTGATGATATATGGCAGTGGTGACGTGACAGCCTGTGAATAGAACTCAAAACTCTAAAGGACTAGACGCTAAGACCAGCAACTCGACACGATGATGCAACCGTAAATTCAACAAAGAAAAACTCTAAAAAGATTATGCAAAGGCTCAGATTGGTTCAGATATGATGAACTAACCCTAATTTTTTTTGGCTTTTTCGTGGACTATAGGTATGAAGAACAGGCTCGATCTAAACTACGAAAAACTGGAAAATCTCATCGAGCAACCTGGAAATCTGATACCACTTGATAGAGGCAAAGGTGTCCTCTCTTTTGATGAGATGGTGGTTATCGTTTTTGATGGAGTAGACTTTGACGATCCGACTACGAACGTAGCAATTGCTAAACCAACTCCGAGAGGTTATTGACCACACCGGAGCATGATGAACCTGATCACGAGGGTCTATTTCCTACAAGCAAACAAAGAACAAGCAAGAAATTGAAATTGCAATCTGGATATCGCGAATAAAAGAGGAAAGCTTTATTGATCAAGGTGGGGTTCTATGACGTCTTGGTCTGGTCGTTGAACACAAACGAAGTACGCGAAGTTGCAGCTACGGAGAACTTTTAGTCTAAAGAATACCCAAAGTCTAAACGATGCCCTAAGGGCTGTATATATGGAGGAAGAGGGGGGATTTCGTGGCCCTTGGGGAAGGGGTCCGAAACCAACCCTATCTCTTGTTTTCCCACACATACGGACTCTAAAAACAGCCTATACTCTAGTATTTCGAAATTACATGGGCCTGGCCCAGTAATAAGGTGGCGCAGCACCTATAATAGCCTCTAGACGAAATTTAGGAAGTGGCATCTTGTATATTTCGTCCAAGCCTTCATACACTCATTGTGGTGGCTTTAAAGTCCTGAAATCATCACTTGAAACTCCAGTCTTGTTTCCCTTGCGCATGCCATCATCTCCATGCTTGATCTTGCTCAAGTGATCATCCCTCTTGACCATGCTAGGCCCTTTATTTGTAAGAAAAACAAACAAATCCAATTTAGGCAGCATCATATTCTCATGAACATTAGAATCCTTACCAAGAAACGGTGTACCTGATAATTTAATTGGCGTGCGCGAGCTCTAGTAATTGGTCCAGTATATGTAGCAGTAGGGGCTGTGGGTGTAATAGTGGTATTGATGTCCTCATCACAGTGCAGCCACAATGTCACCGCAAGATAAAAGAGACTTGAGTCAAATACAGCTCAAAGTGCTCGCAACATTGAGAAGAAACAAGCATGACAGGAAATTAATGCTTGTGTGATACGTCTCCAACGTATCTACTTTTCCAAAGACTTTTGCCCTTGTTTTGGACTCTAACTTGCATGATTTGAATGGAACTAACCCGGACTGACGTTGTTTTCAGCAGAACTGCCATGGTGTTGTTTATTGTGCAGAAAACAAAAGTTCTCGGAATGACCTGAAAATCCACAGAGATAACTTTTGGAAAATATAAAAAATACTCACGAAAGAATCAAGGCCAGGGGGCCCACACACAGTCCATGAGGGTGGGGGGCGCGCCCCCTCCCCCTGGGCGCACCCCCTGTCTTGTGGGCCCCCTGATGCTCCATCGACCTCAACTCCAACTCCATATATTCCGTTTCACGGAGAGAAAAATTAGAGAGAAAGTTTCATCGCGTTTTACGATACGGAGCCGCTGCCAAGCCCTAATCTCTCTCGGGAGGGATGATCTGGAGCCCGTTCGGGGCTCTGGAGAGGGAGATTCGTCGCCGTCATCATCATCAACCATCCTCCATCACCAATTTAATGATGCTCACCACCATGCGTGAGTAATTCCATCGTAGGCTTGCTAGACGGTGATGGGTTGGATGAGATTTACTATGTAATCAAGTTAGTTTTGTTAGGGTTTGATCCCTAGTATCCACTATGTTCTGAGATTGATGTTGCTATGCTTAATGCTTGTCACTAGGACCCGAGTGCCATGATTTTAGATCTGAACCTATTATGTTTTCATGAATATATGTGAGTTCTTGATCCTATCTTGCAAGTCTATAGTCACCTATTATGTGTTATGATCCGACAACCCCGAAGTGACAATAATCGGGATAGATGACCGTAGTTTGAGGAGTTCATGTATTCACTATGTGTTAATGCTTTGGTCCGGTACTCTATTAAAAGGAGGCCTTAATATCCCTTAGTTTCCACTAGGACCCCGCTGCCACGGGAGGGTAGGACAAAAGATGTCATGCAAGTTCTTCTCCATAAGCACGTATGACTATATTCGGAATACATGCCCACATTACATTGATGAACTGGATCTAGTTTTGTGTCACCCTATGTTATAACTATTACATGAGGAATCGCATCCAACAAAATTATCCATCACTGATCCAATGCCTACGAGCTTTTCACATATTAAGCTTTGCTTATTTACTTTTCCGTTGCTACTGTTACAATTACCACAAAACTACTATCTTTACTTTTGCCACTGTTACCATTACTATCATACTACTTTGCTACTAAATACTTTGCTGCAGATACTAAGTTATCCAGGTGAGGTTGAATTGACAACTCAACTGCTAATACTTGAGAATATTCTTTGGCTCCCCTTGTGTCGAATCAATAAATTTGGGTTGAATACTCTACCCTCGAAAACTGTTGCGATCCCCTATACTTGTGGGTTATCAAGACTATTTTCTGGCGCCGTTGCTGGGGAGCATAGCTCTATTCTTTGAGTCACTTGGGATTTATATCTGTTGATCACTATGAGGAACTTGAAAGACGAAAGAACTAAGATTTTTCCCTCAACTACGAGGGGAGGTAAAGAACTGCCATCTAGCTCTGCACTAGATTCTCCTTCTGTTCTGAGTAAGCTTGTGACACCTAAAACTGCTATTGTTATGAATTCTGACATGTCACATGTTATTGATGATGCCACTTCTGCTATGCATGATACTTATGATGAAACTACTTCTGTGCTTGATACTACTTTGCCATTAGGTGAATTTCTACATGAACAACTTGCTAGGGTTAGAGAGAATGAAATTATAGAAGATGAAATTATCGATGATAGTGATGATGAAGGTTCTCCCCCTAAGTATGAATTGCCTGTTGTTCCTGAGGGTTATGTTATGGATGAAGAAACTGCTAGAGATCTTTTTGCTTGCAATGATAGATCTGATTTTAAGAAGTTACTAGCTAAACTTAAACAGAAAACTCTGAATGCTAGAATGAAATATGACCCTGTTTTTGCTACTTCACCTATCTTTGTTACTGATAAGGATTATGAATTCTCTGTTGATCCTGAGATAATTACTTTGGTTGAATCTGATCCTTTTTATGGCTATGAATCTGAAACTGTTGTGGCACATCTTACCAAGTTAAATGATATAGCCACCCTGTTTACTAATGATGAGAAGTCTCGCTATTATTATATCCTTAAGATATTTCCGTTCTCATTAAAGGGTGATGCTAAAACTTGGTTTAATTCTCTTGATCCTGGTTGTGTGCGTAGTCCCTAGGATATGATTTATTACTTCTCTGCTAAATATTTCCCTGCTCATAAGAAACAAGCTGCCTTGCGGGAAATATATAATTTTGTGCAAATCGAAGAAGAGAGTCTCCCACAAGCTTGGGGGAGGCTTCTCCGATTACTTAATGCTTTGCCTGATCATCCTCTTAAGAAAAATGAAATACTTGATATCTTTTATAATGGACTAACCGATGCTTCCAAGGACCACTTGGATAGTTGTGCTGGTTGTGTTTTCAGGGAAAGAACAGTCAACCAAGCTGAATTACTATTGAATAATATGTTGACTAATGAAAATAATTGGACTCTTCCTGAGCCAATTCCTGAGCCAATTGAGCCAACTCCTAAACCAACTCCGAAGAAGAGGGGTGTTCTATTTCTCAGTTCTGAAGATATGCAAGAGGCAAATAAATCTATGAAAGAAAAGGTATTAAAGCTAAAGATGTTAAGAATTTACCTCCTATTGAAGAAATACATGGTCTTAATATACCGCCTGTTGAAGAAACACATTGTCTTGATAACCCGAAACAGGTAGTAAAGGTAAATTCTCTCTGTAGATACGATAAAGTTGAAATCCCGTCTACTAAGTTTCATAGCCAATGTTTAGATGAATTTGATGACTTTATGGCTAGACAACAAAGTTTTAGTGCTTATGTTGGTAGAGAGTTAAAGAATAATGCTTTCATGATAGGACATTTGAGTGATTATATGGCTAGAGTTAAATGTGAGCTTAAACTCATTAGCAAATATGCTTCTATGGTTACCACTCAAGCAGAACAAGTACTTAAAGCTCAAAGTGATTTGCTCGATGAATTAAATAATACACATGACTTTGCTGTTAGAGTGGCTACTAGAATTGGTAGAATGACTCAGGAGCCTTTGTATCCTGAAGGCCACCCTAAGAGAATCGAGCAGGATTCTCAGAGAAATAATTCAGGTGCACCTAGTCCTTCTAAAAAGAAGAAAAAGAAAAATGATAGGACTTTGCATGCTTCTAGTGAACCAATTATAGACACACCTGAGAATCCCAATGATATTTCTATTTCTGATGCTGAAACACAATCAGGTGATGAACATGAACCTAGTGATAATTATAACAATAATGTTCATGTTGATGCTCAACCTAGCAATAATAATGATGTAGAGATTGAACCTACTGTTGATCTTGATAACCCACAATCAAAGAATCAACGTTACGATAAAAGAGACTTTGTTGCTAGGAAGCACGGTAAAGAAAGAGAACCATGGGTTCAGAAACCCATGCCCTTTCCTCCTAAACCATCCAAGACAAAGGATGATGAGGATTTTGAGCGCTTTGCTGAAATGATTAGACCTATTTTCTTACGTATGCGCTTAACTGATATGCTTAAAGTAAACCCTTATGCTAAATATATGAAGGATATAATTACAAATAAAAGAAAGATACCGGAAGCTGAAATTTCCACCATGCTTGCTAATTACACTTTTAAAGGTGGAATACCAAAAAAACTTGGAGATCCAGGAGTACCAACAATACCATGCTCCATTAAAAGAAAATATGTTAAAACTGCTTTATGTGATTTTGGAGCCAGTGTTAGTGTTATGCCTCTCTCTTTATATCGTAAACTTGAATTAAATAAATTGACACCTACTGAAATCTCTTTGCAAATGGCCGATAAATCAACTGCTATACCTGTCGATATCTGTGAGGATGTGCCTGTTGTGGTTGCAAATGTCACTATCTTAACGGCCTTTGTTATTCTTGATATTCCCGAGAACGACAGTATGTGATTATCCTTGGTAGACCCTTTTTGAATACTGCAGGGGCTGTTATTGATTGCAACAAAGGCAATGTCACTTTTCATGTTAATGGTAATGAGCATACGGTGCACTTTCCGAGGAAACAACCTCAAGTTCATAGCATCAACTCTATTGGAAAAAGTCCAACTATTATTATTGGAGGTTTTGAATTTCCTCTTCCTACTGTCAAGAAAAAATATGATATTCTTATTGTTGGGGATGTTCATATCCCCATTGAGGTAACCTAGTGTTAGTCGAAATTTCTCCGATTCCGTGTTATTCAGAATGAGTTTGTTAACAAGACTTGATCAACCTTGTTAGTGGATTCATTTTGATGATCATGAGATGGATGAAACTAGAAGGCACAACCTTCTGTACTTTCTTTTTTACTTTCTGTTATTTAGAATAAACAAAGCAAAAATAGTATTATCTGTCTGTTTTTTGAATTATCCATGCAATAAAAAATATCCCAAAAATAAAAGTGCTCCAAATGCCCTGCAAATTTAGTATGATTTTTTATGGAATATTTGAGGATTTTAGGCACTGAGAACACAACAAGGGGGAAAGCACCTGGCCACGAGGGTGGAGGGTGCTCCCACTCCCCCTGGGCGCGCCCCCGTGTCTCGCGGGCCCACGGTGGCCCCCCTCCACTTATTCCTGCACCCACACACTCCATCTTCCTCCCAAAAAAATCCCCATCCAGCTCAAGCACGAGTTCTAGCTCATTTTGCTGCGATTTTCGATCTCCTTGCTCAAAGCTCCATTCACAAAACTGCTTTGGGATATTGTTGCTTGGTATGTGACTCCTCCATTGGTCCAATTAGTTTTCGTTCTAGTGCTTTATTCATTGCAAATTTTTGCTGCCTAGGTGACCCTGTTCTTGAGCTTGCATGTCAAATTTATCAGGTCCCAAGTAATTCTAATGCATGATATAGGCTCTAGGCACTTGTGGGAGTAGTTGCTACCAATCTTGTTTAGTTTGATTCACTTTTATTTTTGAAGTTACTAAAAATTTCAGAAATTTTTTAGAGGAAGAAATATGTCCATGAGAATGTACCAAGGTGGTTCCTCAACAAAGAGAGGACCCAGGTGTGCTATGCGTGGGCAAGACAATGAACCACCAAGGGAAGCTGAAGTGCGGTCTTGTGAATGGCTGTCAGAAGAGTTTATGGTCAATGTAGGCATCAAGGATGAATTTGACGCATATGTGTGTAATGCCGATCTTGAGGACTTCATACAAGATAAGTGTCCTCGGTACTACCAATTGACTGATTCATTCGTGAGAAGATTTAAATATACATCTTTGCATAATTCTCAGAATGTCCTGTTTGATATTTATGATCAATCCTATACCATGGACCTAGAAGATTTCACAACTGCTTGCAAACTCCCACAGTGGGGCAATGTTAATGAACCCCACAAATCTGAATATAAAGACTTTCTTGCTAGTATCACTGTGGGAGAATCTAGGGATATAGCACAAGCTACCATAGGGAGCATTCATTTTCCTGCTATACATTATTTTGCTCTTTTCATTGGTAGATGCATTAATGGTAAAGACGAAGCATGTCACATGTGTGTCCCTGATCTTTGTGTCCTCAAGAGTGCTGTATTAGGAAATAAGGATTACAACTTGGGGCAATAGTTGCACGTAGGTTGCATAATAATGGTATATCTGGAGATTTATTTGGAGGAATTTATGCGACCCGTGTTGCTAATTATCTTGGTATATCTCCCCGTGAGGGTGATATGGAGTTGCCTGCCGCTTATTTAGATTTTGACGCTATGGTCAGGCACCGTTTTCTTGTGAGGAATGAACAATTCCTCCAGTATCGACTAATCTTTGACAGACGTCGCGCTGTCCATGTTACTCTCCTTGCTCCTTCCCTTTTTGATTACCAGGTAAAACGAAGATATGTTGTCACCAGGGAGGAGGCAGCCAAACACAAGAGGAGAGCAGAGGCAGCTCGCCAACATGCCGCAGCTCAGGAGGCATTGGCTGTTGCATCTCAGTACGACCCCAGTTACAACTTTGGATATCAGCCAGGCTATCATTGGCATTAGACCAACTTAGGCCAAAAGCCTAATCTTGGGGGAGTACGTATTTCTCACCGACATTACATTCATGTTCACACACTTATTCTAGTTGTCGATGTTCATACTTTTTTATTGTATTATCCATGCTAGTTTGATTTCTTTTTCTAGTTTTCTTCTTGTGTGTTTGATAAACCTTAAGAAAAACCAAAAAAATAGTTAGTTTAATTTCCATGCTAGTAGTAGTAATTAAATGAAAACCCAAAAAGATTTCTCGTTCTCCTTTTGCTTGTTGGGAGCCTTCCTGTGTAAATAGTTTTATTTCTTTTCTTTCCTTTGGGGGTCGAGAGGAGAAGACCATAATGAAAATGCTTAGTGGCTCTCATATGCATGCATGATTGCTGATTTAACTTAGAGCCCATATTACTTTGTCTTCTCTCTTGAATTGAATGCTTGCAGATTCGGCTTAGTCCATTGCACGTGCACTATTATTATTATACACACCGTTCGATCGTTCAAGTGAAAGGCAATAATGACGATATATGATGGGCTGATTGAGATGAGAGAAGTTGGTATGAACTCGACCTCTTTTGTTTTTGTAAATATGATGAGTTCATCGTTCCTGATTCAGCCTATTATGAATAAACATGTTTGCAATGACAATTCGAGATTATAGTTGCTTATGTCATGCTCAATTAGCTAGGAGCTTATAATGGTTTACCTTGTGTGCCAACATGCTATTAAAATAGTTGTGATGTGGTATGATAGGATGGTATCCTTCTTTGAATGATTCGAGTGACTTGACTTGGCACATGTTCACGCATGTAGTTGAAACAAATCAACATAGCCTTCGCGATATTTATGTTCATGGTGGATTATATCCTACTCATGCTTGCACTCAATGTTGATTAATTTTGATGCATGTTCATGACTGTTATCGCTCTCTTAGTTGGTCGCTTCCCAGTCTTTTGCTAGCCTTCACCTATACTAAGCGGGAATACTGCTTGTGCATCCAAACTCCATAAACCTCAAACTTATTCCATATGAGTCCACCATACCTTCCTATATGCTGTATTTACTTGTCGTTCCAAGTAAATTTGTATGTGCCAAACTCCAAACCTTCAAATAAAATTCGGTTTTGTATGCTCGAGCAGCTCATGTTTCAACTAGGGTTGTTTGTATCTTCCATGCTAGGTGGGTTATTCTCAAGGGGAGTGAACTCCGCTCCTCATTCACGAGAAAATAGCTGGTAGCCGAGATGCCCAGTCCCATGATCAAAAAGATCAAAGCAAATCAAAATAATTATAACAAAACTCCCCCAGGACTGTTGTTGGTATGGACGGTACCCCGTTGTTTCGGATGGCCGTGGAGTGTGCTTGTTGGTGGTGGGGGAGTATAAACTTTACCATTCTGTTTGGGAACCGCCTATAATGTATGTAGCATGGAAGATATCGAGATCTCATAGTTGTTGCGTTGACAGTGAAAGTATACCGCTCAAAATGTTATTCATCTCTATTTTAAAATCGAGCTCTAGCACCTCTACAAATCCCTGCTTCCTTCTGCGAAGGGCCTATCTATTTACTTTTATGCTGAGTCATCACCTTCTTATTAAAAAGCACCCGCTGGAGAGCACACTGTCATTTGCATTCATTACTATTAGTTTATGTTGGGTATGACTTGACTGGATCTCTTTTACCATGAATTACAATGTTTAGTCAGTCCTTGATCTTTAAAGGTGCTCTGCATTTATGTTTTGCGGTCTCAGAAAGGGCTAGCGAGATACCATCTTATTATATCATATTATGATTGTTTTGAGAAAGTGTTGTCATCCGAGATTTATTATTATTGCTCGCTAGTTGATTATGCCATTGATATGAGTAAACATGAGACCTAACTGTTATTGTGAATATGGTTAGTTCATAATCTTTGCTGAAAACTTCAATGCTGGCTTTACATATTTACAACAACAAGAGCAAACCGAGTTTGTAAAAGTTTTTTTATCACTTTTAGTTTATCAACTGAATTGCTTGAGGACAAGCAAAGGTTTAAGCTTGGGGGAGTTGATACGTCTCCAATGTATCTACTTTTCCAAACACTTTTGCCCTTGTTTTGGACTCTAACTTGCATGATTTGAATGAAACTAACCCGGACTAACGCTGTTTTCAGCAGAACTACCATGGTGTTGTTTATTGTGCAGAAAACAAAAGTTCTCGGAATGACCTGAAAATCCACAGAGATAATTTTTGAAAAATATAAAAAATACTGGCGAAAGAATCAAGGCCAGGGGGCCCACACCCTATCCACGAGGGTGGGGGCGCGCCCCTCCCCCTGGGCGCGCCCCCCTGTCTCGTGAGCCCCCTGATGCTCCACCGACCTCAACTCCAACTCCATATATTCCGTTTCGCGGAGAAAAAATCAGAGAGAAAGTTTCATCGCGATTTACAATACGGAGCCGCCGCCAAGCCCTAATCTCTCTCGGGAGGGCTGATCTAGAGTCCGTTCGGGGCTCCCGAGAGGGGGATTCGTCGTCGTCGTCATCATCAACCATCCTCCATCACCAATTTCATGATGCTCACCATCATGCGTGAGTAATTTCATCGTAGCCTTACTGGACGGTCATGGGTTGGATGAGATTTACTATGTAATCAAGTTAGTTTTGTTAGGGTTTGATCCCTAGTATCCACTATGTTCTGAGATTGATGTTGCTATGCTTAATGCTTGTCACTAGGACCCGAGTGCCATGATTTTAGATCTGAACCTATTATGTTTTCATGAATATATGTGAGTTCTTGATCCTATCTTGCAAGTCTATAGTCACCTATTATGTGTTATGATCCGACAACACCGAAGTGACAATAATCGGGATACTTCTCGGTGATAACCGTAGTTTGAGGAGTTCATGTATTCACTATGTGTTAATGCTTTGGTCCGGTACTCTATTAAAAGGAGGCCTTAATATCCCTTAGTTTCCACTAGGACTCCGCTGCCACGGGAGGGTAGGACAAAAGATGCCATGCAAGTTCTTTTCCATAAGCACGTATGACTATATTCGGAATACATGCCTACATTACATTGATGAACTGGAGCTAGTTCTGTGTCACCCTATGTTATAACTATTACATGAGGAATTGCATGCGACATAATTATCCATCACTGATCCAATGCCTACGTGCTTTTCACAAATTGTGATTTGCTTATTTACTTTTCCATTGCTATTGTTACAATTACCACAAAACTGCTATCTTTACTTTTGCCACTGTTACCATTACTATCATACTACTTTGGTACTAAATACTTTGCTGCAGTTACTAAGTTATCCAGGTGTTGTTGAATTGACAACTCAACTGCTAATACTTGAGAATATTCTTTGGCTCCCCTTGTGTCGAATCAATAAATTTGGGTTGAATACTCTACCCTCGAAAACTGTTGCGATCCCCTATACTTGTGGGTTATCAGTGCGCAGGTAGGCCCTTTGCTCAGAGAAGCATCGATCGTTTTTCTTTATTTTTGCACCTTCTCGTAGCTTCTCTTTCTTATAGTATGGTGAATCATTGAGATGCATAAACATGCTGAACTTTTGTGCTTGTGAATGTTAGTACGCATACCGTATCTTCTGAACCTTAGTTTAATGTGAATGTTGACACATCATTTGACACCTCATTTTACCGCGCTACAACCAGTATGAGTGTCTGCATGCAGTTCCGCATCCTCTAATTTGGTGGATGTCAAGCGGGCCCGAGAAGAAGCCATACTTTTTTTAAAGTTGAAAAAGGTTACCGATGAGGAGCGATAAGCTGGAGGGCGTATCTTTTTTTCTTTCGAATGGGCAATAAGCTAGGAGAGCTGGAGAGTGTCTCTTATGGGTTACCTCTAGTGTTAAGACCGTCTAGGACGAGAAACACGACGGGAACCGACCAGGTCGATACAAAAGCCAATCCATCTTAAAGGCCATTAGTTTTTTTGCGAGGAAAAGCCCATATTTCTTGAATTTAGGGCGCTCCCGAAAAAACCTGCATCCCGCTGGACTCTCCCCCTTTCGTCTCCCCCAAATTCCTCGTGCTCCCCTTCTTCCTCCCTCGTATAGAAAAACCCCGCTCACCTTCTTCCTCACTCATACAGAAAACACATCTTCCCCTTCTTCCTCACTCATACAGAAAACTCATGTTCCCCTTCTTCCTCGCTCCTACAGAAAACACCAGCCCTTCTTCTTCCCCACTCGCACTGCCACTAGGCTCATCTCTGGCTACTCTGCTCAAATGAGGTCATAGCTACCTGGATACATAGGCTACAACTTCTCCGTCTTGCATGAGCACTCCTCCAAGTTCTTGACAAGAAGCGTCACAATAAACCTGAAAATCCTTACGAATGTTCGGCAAAATCAGTATTGGGGCTGTAACCAAACGTTTCTTCAACTCCTGAAATCTGGCTTCACTATCCTCGGTCCAGGTATACTTCATTTCTTTCTTCAGCAACTCTGCCATGGGCTTTGCAATCTTCGAGAAGTTCTCAATAAACCTTCGATAATATCCTGCATGTTCGAGAAAACTGCGGATCTCCTTGACTGAGGTGGGTGCTTTCCATTTTGTGACGGCTTCAACCTTGGAAGGATCCACTGCTATTCCTTCTCCAAAAATAATATGTCTGAGAAATCCAACTTCCTTCAACTAAAGTTCACATTTGCTGAACTTGGCGTATAACTGATGTTCTCAGAGCTTCTCCAGAATTAAATGCAAGTGCTCCTTGTGTTCTTCCTCGCTCTTGGAGAATACCAATATATCATCGATGAACACCACGACAAACTTGTCCAGATATTCCATAAATAACTTGTTCATCATACTCATAAAATATGCAGGGGCATTAGTCAATCCGATTAACATGATAGTATATGCATATAGACCATACCTTGTGGTGAAAGTTGTTTTGGGTATATCTTGTTCACAAATCTTCAACTGATGATACCCTCATCAAAGATCGATCTTGGAGAATACTCTGGCTCCAACCAGCAGATCAAACAAATCATTAATCATTGGTAGAGGGTACTTGATCTTGATCGTCACCTCATTCAGCCACGATAATCTACAACCATTCTCAAGGTTTTATCTTTCTTCTCTACCAAAAGAACTGGGGCTCCCAAGCTGACGAGCTTGGGCAAATATATCCTTTCTCCAATAACTCCTTGATCTGCTTATTGATTTCTTCCAAAGCACTCCGATAGGGTCTCTTGAATATTGGTGCTGAGCCTGACAATAATTCAATCAGGAACTCAATTTCTCTGTCTGGTGGCATGCCTGGCAATTCCTCCGGAAATACATCGAGGAAGTCTTTTACAACCGACACTTCCTCCTGAACAACTCCCGTGAGGGAATTTACCCGAGTATTCTCTGGTGTGTGCCTGGATACATACTTGATCCTCTTCTGCTCCGGGGTGGTGAGCAAAATCGTCTTGCGGGCACAGTCAATGTTCCCTTCATACTTCGTCAACCAATCCATGCCTAGGATTACATCCAATCCTTGCGACTCCAATACAATGAGGTCTACGGGAAAGTCATGATTTCTGATGATGAGTTTCGAGTGACAACCTAATCCTGTCGTCATCTCACCTCTTGGGGACCTGACCTAAAGAGGGATTCTAAGGGATATAGTGGGCAAACCATACTTTTCCACAAGTACCCTTGATATGAATGAATGTGATGCACTGTAACGCCCCGAGCCCGATGCTCCAGAAGACTTCCAGATATTCCGAGTTTCGCCGTGCGATGTATTTGTTTGTTGCATTGCATCATGTCATCATGCCATCATGTCATTTAGTTTTTGCAACTCACCTAAATAAATTGCATAGATCTTTGATCTATTTAAATCGAGGGATATTCACATGGTGATTTCTCTTTAAAACATATTCAAAGTCTCCTACTATTATTAGGGAGCTATATTAAAATTATTCCATTTATTCGGAATCACCCATAAACACACTTGCAAAATAATTTCGTTCCTTTTATGCTTCAAGTTTGGTCTCCAAACCTTGCCCATAATTTCTTTCATCATTTTCCGAAGCTCCACCAAAAATCTCAACATTTTTGGACACTTCAAAAACCAAGTCCTAATTCAAACCATTTGAGTGAAATTCAAATGAGTTTGAATTTACATCTTTCGATCATGGTTTTTTCTATTTTCTCGGAACAAGCATATTTTTGTGAGTCCGGGAAAATAATCCCCATGCCCAAACTCTTTCTCTAACCTTTTCTTTTCTTCCCTTTTCTTTCTTTTTCTCTGTTATGAGAAAATAAGGGGGAGAGAGGAGCAAGCCCAGCCGGCCTCCTGCAGTCCAGCTAGGCCCAACCAGCAGCCCAGCAGCCCCACCTAAACCTAACCCTAGCCCTCACCACACTCTCCCGATCCCCATCTCTCCCTCTTGTTCCCGTGCCCGCCGCCACACCCGCATCGCGCCCGATCCCATCACCCGCTCGACCTCCTTCTTCGTCCCGACCGGCAACAGAAATGCCACCAGGCCATCGTCCCGCGCTCAAGCTCCTCCGCCCCGAGCTCCGTTCACGCCTGCATCTCTCCGTCTTCAGCCACCTCAAGCTCGCCACCGTGCCAGGACCTCCTCGCCCGCCTCCTCGTCTACCCGGTGCCACCGCCTCGTCAGCTCTGTCCCCTTCGGCCCCGACTCCGGCGAGCGCCGCACCGTCTTCTTCACCTCCTACGGCGAGCTCCGCCTCCCATGGCGTGCTGCTGTCAACTCCACCTCGCGCGACCTCCTACCTCGTTCGTTCCCGCGCCGCTCGTCGCCAAGGCCAAGTGCAGGACGCCTCTGCTCCTCCTCACCTCACCCGCGTCGCCGGGATCGCGTCAAGTCCCTCGCCGTTGTCCTCTGCTCGGGAACGAGCTCGGCCCCGCGCCTTGGCCTCGTCCCATGCCCAGATCTCCCTGCGCCTTGCCGCCTGCTGCCTCCTCTGCATCGCGCCAAGCCCCGCTCCTGCCTCTGTTCGAGAGGAGGATGCTGCAGACGCGCCTGGTCGCTCGCGTTGATCGCGACCTGCCCATCTCTTTCGCCTCCTTGCTGTTGCTGTTGACGCCAAGTCCAATGACCACCGAGCAAGGAGTAGCGCCAAGTACCACGATGTCTTTGGGAGACCCGTTTCGCCAAGTTCAACTACACGAATCCGCCAAGTATCTCCACGCACGAAGATGCAAGATCATCCCGGATATCGCCAAGTACCACGACACCCATGTTCCGTCAAAGTTCGTCTACAAAACGTGTTCCACTACCGTCGCCCCGAAGACGTTGGATTCGTCAAGTACCTCTCTGAAACGAACGTGTACAACTACTTCCACTACCGTCATGAGAACGACTACTTCCACTACCGTCGCCACGTGAACAACTACTTCC
Source organism: Triticum timopheevii (assembly GCA_963921465.1). Classification (NCBI taxonomy): domain Eukaryota; kingdom Viridiplantae; phylum Streptophyta; class Magnoliopsida; order Poales; family Poaceae; genus Triticum; species Triticum timopheevii. The sequence continues at coordinate 276,546,424 of OY997266.1, read as the reverse complement.
CACGATGACCCGTGAACGACTACTTCCTCTACATCGTACCGAACCCGAACCGCTCTGAAAATGCATGCTTCAAAGGTATAACCCCGAGACGATCAACCGTGGGCCGAATGCATGTGTTGTATGAGATGCTTGTGTTTGCACCGTGCCCGTTTGCTTCATGCACGTTCCTCCTCGGTTGCCATGCCGTCGACCCGTGGGAACCCGGTAACCGGGATCACCCCACCATCCTTTGCATGTTCCGCACATCCACACACTTGGTCTTTTGCACCGGTATCTCAATGAGTTGTCGGATCATCGGAATGTTGCCGTGGCACCATTTCCGTTGTAGTTGCCGTGGCACCCGTTTTGTTCCGTCATGGTGACCAAATGTTTCATATCTTGCTCATGTCAACATCTTCATAAAAATTGCATAAAACTTGCATATGTCATCCGCATCATGATAACAACAATTAAAATGTTTAAAATTGTTGTTGCATTAAATTACTAAATAACATGGGGATTTTCCGGAATTGTTGTTTGTGTTTTCGGCCTCATTTAAACTTGCCTAATTAGTTAGTTTACTTATGTTTCACCTCTTGCCATGTTTAACCACACTTAATATTGTTGTGTTCCTTAACGAGAGAGAACTAAATAATTGATGTGGTGTCTCGTCAATATGCAACTCGTTGCATATTGAGCTCCACTTAACTTGTGCTGTTGTTTGTGCATATTGCCATGCCATGCCTCATTAAACCGGACATGCATCATACTTGATTGTGCATCATGCCATGATTATGTGATGGTTGTTTACCATCTTGTTTGCTTCTTTCCGGTCTGCTTCTCTCGTTAGCTTCGGTTTCGTTCCGGAGTTGTGAGGATTCGTTCGACTACGTCCATTTGTCTTCTTCATGGACTCGTTCTTCTTCCTTGCGGGATCTCAGGCAAGATGACCACTACCCTCGATATCACTTCTATCTTTGCTTGCTAGTTGCTTCGTTCTATCGCTATGCTGCGCTACCTATCACTTGCTCTTCAAGCCTCCTAAATTGCCATGTCAGCCTCTAACCTTTTTCACCCTACCTAGCAAACCATTGCTTGGCTATGTTACCGCTTTGCCCAGCCCCTCTTATAGCATTGTTAGTTGCAGGTGAAGTTGAAGATTGCTCCATGATGGACATGATTATGTTGGGATATCACAATATCTCTTATTTAAATTAATGCATCCATATACTTGGTAAAGGGTGGAAGGCTCGGCCTTATGCCTGGTGTTTTGTTCCACTCTTGCCGCCCTAGTTTCCGTCATACCGGTGTTATGTTCCTTGATTTTGCGTTCCTTACGCGGTTGGGTGATTTATGGGACCCCCTTGACAGTTCGCTTTGAATAAAACTCCTCCAGCAAGGCCCAACCTTGGTTTTAACATTTGCCACCTAAGCCTTTTTCCCTTGGGTTCTGCAGACTCAAGGGTCATCTTTATTTACCCCCCGGGCCAGTGCTCCTCCGGGTGCTGGTCCAACCTGGGCGATGTCCAGCGCCCCCTGGGCAACCAGGGTCTATGCCAACCCGACGTCTTGCCCATCCGGTGTGCCCTGAGAACGAGATATGTGCAGCTCCTATCGGGATTTGTCGGCACATCGGGCGGCTTTGCTGGTCTTGTTTTACCATTGTCGAAATGTCTTGTAAACCGGAATTCCGAGACTGATCGGGTCTTCCTGGGAGAAGGAATATCCTTCGTTGACCGTGAGAGCTTGTGATGGGCTAAGTTGGGACACCCCTGCAGGGTATAAACTTTCGAGAGCCGTGCCCGCGGTTATGTGGCAGATGGGAATTTGTTAATATCCGGCTGTAGAGAACTTGACACTTGACTTAATTAAAATGCATCAACCGCGTGTGTAGCCGTGATGGTATCTTTTCGGCGGAGTCCGGGAAGTGAACACGGTCTTTGTGTTATGATTGTGCGTAAGTAGTTTCAGGATCACTTCTTGATCACTCCTAGCTTCTCGACCGTTCCGTTGCTTCTCTTCTCGCTCTTATTTGCGTATGTTAGCCACCATATTTGCTTAGTGCTTGCTGCAACTCCACCTCATTACCACTTCCTACCCATAAGCTTAAATAGTCTTGATCTCGCGGGTTTTGAGATTGCTGAGTCCTCGTGACTCACCAGATACTACCAACAGTTGCAGGTGCCGATGATACCAGTGCAGGCGATGCAACCGAGCTCAGATTGGAGCTCAACGAAGATCTTGGTCGTTGCTATGTTTCATTTCATGTTGATCAGTAGTGGAGCCTAGTTGGGACGATCGGGGATCTAGCAGTTGGGTTATCTTCTTTTCTTGTGGCTTCGTCCGTAGTCGGACTATGTGTGTACTTTGAATGATGTATGAATTGTATGTTCATTGTGTGAAGTAGCGATTGTAAGCCAACTCTTTATCCCATTCTTGTTCATTACATGGGATTGTGTGAAGATGACCCTTCTTGCGACAAAACCACCATGCGGTTATACCTCTAAGTCGTGCTTCGACACGTGGGAGATATAGCCGCATCGTGGGTGTTACATGCACCAGAATCAAAAAGTACCAATACTGGATGTGAATTTAACAAGAACTTACCAACCACTGTCTCGGTCTGATCATAAACCGCGTCCACATCAAGGTGGTTCACATGAGCACGGGGAAAAGGATTGGGCTTCTTGGTTCCCGAGCTTCCGTTGCCAGTGTTGTTTCCATTTCCCTGCTTGGCCTTCAAACAATCGGTGGCATAATGTCCAGTCTTCTTGCACTTGAAGCAGGTGATATGACTCAGATCCTTCTGAGCCGGGGCGGGACCGTGCTGACTGACATTGCCTCCATTGCCAGACTAGGAGTTGTTGTAGTTGTGACGAGTGTTCCCATTTCCTCCATGGTTATGTCCTCCATGAGTATGTCCTCCATGAGTGTGGTGAGTGTGTCCTCCTGATCCGATGTTTCCCGAGTATAGTGTACAGCGAGGCTTTTGCTGAGCTCAAGAGTTGTACTTTCCCTGTCCGTACTTCTGCTTCTGATTCTCTATCTGCTGCTGCTTCCCTTCCAGAATGATGGCCTTGTCTACTAGCTCCTGGTAGTTATTGAAGGTAGCCACCATCAGCTGCATTCCTAGTTCATCATTGAGTCCTTCCAGAAATTTTTCCTGCTTTGCGACATATGTGGCCACATTACTCGTCCATGTACAGCGCCACAGTACGGTTCCCCTGGTGTAAGTTGCAAAACTCACGCTTCTTCAAACTCATGTCACCAGCTGAGACATGAGCGGTGCGGAAGGTCTGCTGAAATTGATCACATGCGACTGTGGCAATGGGATAAGTGGTGGTGTAGTTCTCCCACCAAGAGGCTGCGGGTCCACCAAGTTGATGTGTAGCAAAGCGCACCTTCCCCGCATCTGTTCATCTAGCAGTTACTAGCTCCCTCCCGATCTTGCGGAGCCAATCATCAGCAACAATCGGCTCGGTGCTACTAGAGAACACCGGCGGATTCAACCTTAGGAAACGGGTCAGGTTGTCAACAGGGGTTGTGGCGGTGGATTGTTGTTGTTGTTGCCTTGGTTTTGGATCAACATCTGCATCAGTGCATTCTGCTGCTGAATCAGTTGAGTGAGCTCCAGTGGAAGTTCAATCTGGGTCACGTCTCAGAGACATCTAGTTTTTTAGAGTGGATGAGAATTAGAATGGAACAAGGGTCTAAAGAGAAAATACTACACATATGCATGCAACAATCATTAACACACCAATCATTCACTTATTCAACTCAATCATAGTTCAATCTCGGGATACAAGTCTTACACAAATCGAAAACATCGGCCTAATCGATCAACGATAAAATAAAAATAACATAGCGGATATGACTAAGTGTCTTTAGAACTCCATGTCGGTGCGTCCTCCAGTGGTGCGTCCTCTAGTGGTGCATCCTCTAGTGGTGCGTCCTCCAATGGTGCTCTCCTCGTAGTCCTCATCATTGCTCACGAGGGGTCCATTGTCACCATTTGGATAGGGGTCTTCTCCCAGGTCCATCTTCTCTTCCATTGTGATAATATAAGTCTTCAAGTTCTTGATCCTCTCGGGAAGGTCCTTGACTTCCTCTACGTGCTCGTCGTGGTCCTCACACACTTTATCCTCCAATTCTAGTTCATGGAACAACAGCTTCCTGATCATCTTCATGCTTCTACGCGTCTGAACCTCCAGAGTCCTGATGTGAGCCTCCAAGTCTTGGACAAATGAGAGGATGGAGTCGTCATTCATGGTGCACACGATCTCTCCATCTGTGGTTCTGCGGGAGATCATGCTGAGTTCTGATCCGATGAGCTAGGCATTGTACTCCTCCGAGATCCGTCCAAGGGCACGATGAATAGCCATGTTCCTCCCATGGATCCAAGTGAGAGAAGTAAACTGGAAGTCAATGGGCGTCGAGAAGCTTCTGAAGGTCCTCCCTGGAATGTGCACCACAATCCTATAACGAGGGTCCGTCGGAAGTGCCATGATAGAGTCTCGGTGATATAAGGCAGAGCAATATTCAATTCCCTCATGATCTGAACCAACTACTTGCCGAAGGGCATCATCTCATCCAGCTGGCAAAACTTCAGCAGCAAGACTCGGGTGAACTCGGCGGCCATCTAAAACATTGAAATCGGAGAGAAGTCAGAATGAACAGGGGAGAAATACGGAATATAACAACATAACAAAAAAGTAATCTCTTCCTATGGCTTTCCAATCCTAGGGGTTACGTCCTACGGTCAGTGTGTGCTCTGGTAACATCTCTGTAGTGCCCGACCCGAAAATGGTCAAGTCTTTGTGTATCTGTACCATCCCAAGATCATGTTGGCACACATAGTACATTGATGAAAATATCGAAGTTCAGTCACACCTGATTTATTACATCGAATCTCATATAGAGTCTTTATTACATCTCATGAGATAAACTACAGCAGAAGATGAAGAAGGTAGCGAGTCCATCCGACTCCAAAGGGCAATCACCGAGCGTAGATCGTAGTCTCACTCCTGGTCAAAATAAACCTCTGCAACATGAGACGTTGCAGCCGTGTAGGTCAGCATTTTTGAATATGCCGGCAAGTCACAGAGAGAAAACAATAATAAAATGCTATCTCTGTATGCAATTTTCGGTTGTGGGGCTCTAAGTTTAAGTTTTTGCGAAAAGCATTTTTTTTCCTACAATAAAAGGACTTGCTTGCAATTACTACAACTTGTTGTTAATGAGATGGTTCCGCAAACCAATGTCTCATAGCCAATCATTATTAACCCAACAATTAATAGATTATTTGGGTGTTGAGAGTTCTAGATAAATCCAATTCCAGAGGCTCAGATGTCCGTAACCCAGGACACGGCTAATCGATTAGATTTCCACTCTGTAGAGACTTGCGCAGTGATGAATATCTCCCATAGCTTCATTGTATGGCTCATCAGCTTAATTCCACAGTAATTAGTACAACTCTGAATATCCCCTTGTTCTTGAAGATTGGTACTAATATACCCGGTCTCCATTCTTCTGGCATCTTGTTTGCCCGAAAAATAAGGTTGAAAAGCTTGGCTGCCATACCATCGCTATGTCCCCGAGGCCTTTCCACACCTCAATGGGGATACGATCAGGGCCCATTGTTTTACCTCCTTTCATCCTTTTTAAAGCCTCCTTGACCTCGGACTCTTGGATTCGCCGCACAAAACACATGCTGGTCTCATCAAAAGAGTCGTCCAGTTCAATGGTAGAACTCTCATTCTCCCCATTGAACAGCTTATCGAAGTACTCCCGTCATCTATGCTTAATCTCCTCGTCCTTCACCAGAAGTTGGTCTCCTCCGTCCTTAATGCATTTGACTTGGTCAATATCCCTCATCTTCCTCTCTCGGATATTGGCCATCCTATAGATGCCCCTTTCGCCTTCCTTCGTGTCTAATTGTTGGTAGAGGTCCTCATACGTCCGACCCCTTGCTTCACTGACAGCTTGCTTTGCGGTCTTCTTCGCCATCTTGTACTCCTCTATGTTGTCTACACTCCTATTCAGGTATAGACATCTGAAACAATCCTTTCTTCTCTTTAATCGCCTTCTGGACATCATTCCATCACCAGGCATCCTTATCTTCGCTTCTCCTTCCCCTAGATACTCCAAAATACCTTTGAGGCCACCTTACAAATGCAAGTCCCCATCTTCATCCACACATTGTTCGCATCCCTTCCTTCCTCCCAAGGACCCTCACTAATGACCCTCTCCTTGAACACATGAGCTACCTCTCCCTTGAGCTTCCACCACTTCGTTCTAGGGACTGGCACCACTCCGTTCTAGCGACTTTGGCACATTTATCCCGCTGAACACGAATCTGAAAGCGTAAGTCACCGACCATCAGCTTATGCTGAGGGACAATACTCTCTCTAGGTATCACCCTACAATCTAGGCACGCACGCCTATCTTCTCTTCTCGAGAGGATGAAATCAATCTGGCTAGAGTGTTGGCCACTACTAAAAGTCACAGATGTGATTCTCTCTTTCTAAAGAGGGTGTTGGCTACAATCATGTCGTAGACTAGAGCAAAGCTCAAGACATCTTCTCCTAATTGTTGATGCCATAGCCAAAGCCCCATGCACCCCTTCAAAACCTGTGTTAGATGTACCCACGTGATCATTGAGGTCTCCTCCTATGAAGGGCTTCTCGCCAATCGGTACACTCCTAACCATGTCCTCCAGGCCTTCCCAGAACTCCCTCTAGTGTTCTTATTATGCCCTACTCGCGGGGCATACGCGCTGATAACATTGAGAACTAAACCCTCAACTACCAGCTTGACCAGGATAATCCGGTCCCCACGTTTCTTGACGTCTACCACTCCATACTTGAGGCTCTTGTTGATCAAGATGCCTACGCCATTTCTGTTTGCAGTCGTCCCCGTGTACCACAGCTTGAAGCCGGTATCCTCTATCTCCTTCACCTTTTGTCCCCTCCATTTGGTTTCTTGGACGCAAAGGATACCAACACTTCTCACCGCTGCATCAACTAGCTCCCCAAGCTTCCTTGTCAGAGACCCTACGTTCCAGCTACCTGAGCGAATCCTCCTAGGCTCGACTAGCTTCCTCACCCTTCGCACTGTCGAGTCAAATGCAAAGACCCTTGCTCATTTTCCACTACATCTGGGCGCCGATGTAGCGCGCCAATAAGGATGTGACGACCCGATCCTTGCTCACTTGCCACCGTATCCAGATCAAGATACGGCTCGCCACCAAGGGGGTGACAGCCCGTCCCTTGCCCATTTGACACCACACCCGGATTTCGATGTGGCGCGTCGCTGAGAGGGTTACGTCCCAACGAAAATCTTTTAGGTTTCATCGCCATAAGAGTGGCTGAGTTTTTTACCAAGCCTATCAGAACCCTCCTCCTTTACCCGGGCTTGGAACCGGCGATGTTGAGACAACATAGGCGGAGTTGGCTATCCCTTAGACTATAAATACAAGAAAGAAATCACGCTTAAACCCAACAATGAGAAACTCACATACAGATGAGATGCACACACGACAAGAGGTCACATACCACATGAGGGGCAAATAGGTCCTTTCAGATGTCATTTAACACCGTTAGGGCTTAAAATTGGTAGTGTGTCATAAAGGAAATTTAGTGTTGGTGTTCGATAAGTAAGGGAAAAAATTCAGTCAAATAAGACAATATTTTAAGACAGTGTTAAATAAGGAATTCTCTATAATTAATGAGCTTGCCTCCTCTTTCAAAAAATAAAGTTATTTTATCAAAAAAGAAAAAAGTTGTAGCTACATGCTTGCATAGCATCTGACCGGCATCCAGTTGATAGAAACAGGTCAAGATCTTTACAGCATTCTTGCATAGCATCGACCAGCCATTTGGATAAAACAGTTGATAGAAACATCTTTACAACATACCTGTCACCGCAATAACCAGAGTCTAACATCTATTGAGATCAAGTGGTCACTCGGTGCCATGATGTTATACGGGCAACGTTCTAAGCAACTGAAGAGCACGATTCCAGTGTGGGCTTTCCACATGGACAATTCGCTTCAAAAGAGGCACTGCTCCAGCAGCAATTATTGGCGGGTGATTCTCTGGATCCAAGCTTAGGTTATACAAGACAGCTAGACTAGCTTCCAGTACATCTCCTTCACCCTCTTCAAGCATCTTTACCAGCGGAAATATGCCTCCAGCTGTGGCAACTGCTGTTGTGTATTCCATGACACCTCCAGATATTATCCTGTTCAGCTCTATTACAGCTTTTCTTTTCTTTTCAGAAGAAAATGAAGTCATCATCTGCTCAACTAGCCTGGGAATAGTATGGTATATAGTTATCTCCATGCCTATATCACCAACACTCCGATCAACCAAGCCCCTTGATTCTAGCTTAATGAGGCATGCTGTGACCCAATCCTTTGACTGTAGGGGAACACTGGACTGGAGCGTTCTTCTTAACAGAGCAACAATTCTCACACTATTTATGCTGCGAGCAAAAATATCAAAGTTCAATAACTTAGTGAGTAACCTCACAGTTGCACCGACGGCCTGGCTGACTTTAACCATAATAGTAGGAGGCTCATCAAGATTCTCAGGATTGCATGTTGTCCCTGTTATATAGCACACAAAAATACAAAATTACTTCACAAAAGCTGTGTATATGTGATGGCATTATTTATAGACTGCAAGCACACACACACTAAAGGGGAAGCATTGTTTGACCAATAATACCAGTCAGCAAAAAACTTTTAAGCAAAACATTCAATAGAAAAATTGGTTCAATAGCATCAATCTTGGTAAAATCTCATTTATGTCTGATGTATTTACCACACAAAATATCACTAGAAGCTATCTTTCGCATCTAAACAACAATTAGGTTACATCACCACACCAAAGCAATAAGTGCACGATGATTATGTACAACCGAATGGCCTTATTCATTTGCTCCTGTAAGACTCACGAAGCTATCTTTCTTCCACTTTTGACTTCAGAGTGGAAGTAACCAAATTCAAAACTCGATCTATTTGGTGACTGGTTACAAAATAAGTCAAGAAGTCTGCATTTGCATCTGTAATGTTTATGCATAAATGAATCAAACTAATTACCATGAATAACCCCCATTTCTAGAACAGCTTCAATTACTGACTCAGTGCGGGCAGCAGTCATTGCAGTGCCATGTTGCTCACAAGCTGCTAAATGCTCCAGGAGAGTAGCACATTTTTCTTGCAGGCTTGGAGATGATTCCTTGAGAACTTTGATTAAGCGTGAGATGACATCAAAGTCAAAGATTGAATCGCTACAACTGTTACAGTCATCAGTAACCGATGTTAATAGCATTAATCGAGGTAATACACATCAGCAGGTCCACCACAGATGATAAAATCAATTCTCTGTACGAGAAATAATTACAGACGATTTAGTGTATTACATTAGCTTCAGCGGAGAACATGGCTACAGAATCTGTCATTAAACTAGTATCAACTTCATGGATTCAATCTACAAATGTAATTATTCTACAGTATGCAAGTTTGAAAAGTATAAAATGATATAACTCTTGCTCCTAGTTCTTGTAAACAGCTTGCTATGACATGGATTCAAGCTTTTCCAAGAAGAAGACTTCTTTCACCAGAAAAAGTACAACTCCCATCAAAATAATATACTTTTACTCCTGTCCCAGTTAAATGTGATACAGTACCAAGAATTATTATCTTTCTGTCGATAACCCAAATCACTACTGTGTATTGAATAGGAGTGCTGAAATGATATTGAGCAATGAAGTAATTTTTTTTTTCGAAAAGGGGGTTTACCCCAGCCTCTGCATCAGAAAGATGCATACGGCCCATATTATTAATAAAAGAAAGATCCAGCAAGTCTCCAAGTCTCGCAGCAGGAAGTAAAGAAATGCTCACAAGAGCGAAACAAAAAAAGGCAAAGCCACAACCGGCTGGCAAATAAAAATAGGAGCACTACATGCCTATCCTATTACATGACCGCCATCCAAACCGGTTGAAAATATCCCGAGCTACCATCTCCCATCGGGTAGACGCAGTAACCAAATGATATTGAGCGATGAAGTAATGTGTACAGGGTAATAATAAAGGCATTAATTAGTAGAAAAGCTTAGGTAGTCCATTTCATTTGTGATTTCAGAGACCCCAGTGCTTAACCTCAATTGTTAGGAGTACCGTTGACAGATTAAATATGAGGACCATAATTCTATAGAGAAACTTCATGTGTGCATGAAGCTAAAACATCACTTGCTTACAGATAGAGAGGGCAAAAAGTGACAGTTTGTTTTTGTGAACTTCACTGAAGTAAATGATATTCAGGAATCTAACAAGGCTTGAACGAACCTATCCAACTCGTCTTGTTTCAACAAATTTTGGGACGTTCCATTGAGCTCACCATCTACATTACCTTGACTGCACTTCTCATCGTCCACTATATCCTCAGACCCAGTACTAGCATAGTAATCAGGCTGATAAATTTGAAATATTGTAATTCAGGTTCGTTGAAACACAATAAAGTACAATTGACATATTAAGAAGCCTAACTAACCGCAGTAATCATGCTGACCTCCATATCAAGTATTCGAGTAAGTATATGGATTATCTGAATCATAACTGCCAAGTTAGTACGTGATAATGGCAATATTACACTGGAATTTTAAAAGTTAAACTGATAATATTAAAGGTTGTGAGTTGTGACCTTCTCCAATTGTTCTACTGGGGTATCTGAATCCTTCAGTACATTTACAAGCAGCTCTCGGCCATCTTCTACTCTGATCTTCTCACAAACTTTGGAACTATGTAAAAAAAGGAGAAATAAAGAACATTGATTGTCATCAAAGGAAAACATATGTAATGCAAAAACATAAACCTATCAGAATTTTGTAGAAATAATAACTGATCATGTTGCACCCATATCAACCCTATATGCTATCTGGTCGGCGGCGGCGGCGGCGGTCGGCCGTCCTTCTCCTCCGGCAGCAAGGACTGCGGTCGGCACAGGTCGCGGGCGGCTGCCTCTTCTCCGGTGCGGGCTGGCGAAGGTGGCGGCACGGCAGCGGTATGTTCGACCCCCTCTACGGTCGTCGTGGCGCATGAATCGGCTGTTGGTGGCGGCTCCTCTTGCGCTCTGGTTTGGCTCGGCTGGCCGGTGGGTGGCATGGGCGCCGTGAGGGGGGAGGCAGGGGTGCCTCCCGGACTCGCCGTCGCCGGGATTTGGAGGTGCCAGATGGGGCGTCTTGGGTGGCTGCAGCTCGGCTGGCCGCCGGCGTTTCCCCTGCTCAGATCTGGCTGCCGGCCGCTCCTGCCAAAGGAGCTTGTTCGGGGTGGAAAGAGGGGTCTTTGCTGCCCCTTCACTGGTTGACGATGTCGGTGTACGGCGGCGGCGGTCGAGGGGTGGTCTCGAATGCCGGGGCGGCAGCCTCGGTGGTGGGAGGCGCGATGCTCGTGGGCGGAGCTCGCGGCTCGGATGTTGGCCGGTTACCATGGTCGTGCGGGCAGCGTGGTAACTTGCGTACGACGGTCGGTGGCGGTGGTTCTGCAGCGTGCTTGCGGCACTCCGTCTCGGAGGCGAAGAGGGCTTACCGGGTGAAAACCCTTTCTGGCTTTGCTAGGACGGCGGCGGCGGCGCCTACGGGCGTCATCTCCTTCTTGAAGGTGTCGCCGTGGTTCCTCTTCTTCCTCCGTGTTGCTCCGGGGGAAACCTCGATCCCTTGATCGGGCGGTGGCGGTACTTAGGTGCCATGACCTTGTTGAAGCTCCGCCTTGGAGTAATCGGTTCGTCGTGCAACGCTCCGGCTCTTCGCAGTGATTCGTTCACGGTTGAGGCCTCCGGCGACTTCAAGCGGGGCTCTCTCTTCCTTCCTGTAGATGGCTTGGAGTTGTGTGGGGTGGTGTAGCTGTTCTCAACATTCTTGTATCTTGCCCTGTGTGTGTTGGTGTGGAGTTGTATGAGGTTGGTTGTAACTGGATCATTGCTTTATATATAAAGCGGGGCGAAAGCCTTTTTCGGTACACACTGTAAAATACCATGCATAAGATATTCGACATAATTAGAACAAACGCCACCTCTGCGAATATTCTTCACCACCTTGAATTTGTCCATGCGTCAAACCGCCATGTACGTTATGGATTACTTATGTTGGCCATAGGATTCAGAATCGGACTGACCTACACAACAGTATGAACCAAAGGAAGAGGGCTCAATTTGGATTACTTATGTTGGCCGGAGGATTCACGAGTGAATACAACGTCACGGGAGGCTGCACCGGGATCTCGTGCTCCTTCTGTAGGCAGCCGGCCAGGTCCGTACGCGAATGGTCTTCTTACTCCCCAGGTCCGGCTCAGGTCAAGCCATCGAGGAGTGCATACTGGTACATCGGGTGCTCTCTTGCTTGGAGGAGTTGGATCTGTCGATCTAGCCAGGTGACCAAGATATCTAGCAGGGCGAGCCTCGCCCAATGAGCCACAACACCTCATTGTGGAGAAGCCGGATGTCATGCAACCTAGTGGCGGTCAGCTTCGCTCCCCAGAACATCAACCGGTTCGGCGCTCCGGTGGTGTATGGAAGGAGTCCTTGATGCCCGGTGTACGTCCGGATGTCGGTGCAATAGAACCAATTTGGCTGCCACTTCTTGACAGTGTCTGGCTGCGCCAACTTGAGTACTTGTCCTTGGGCTTCAGCTGGATGCCATCTCCACCTCTGATGGACAGGTGGTTGCGGCTCTTGTGCACCTTCACCATAAAGAGCTTCATCCAAAGGCCGAAATGGGGCAGAGAAGAAACACTCGCATAGCATAATGAAGCACGCGATGTGCAGAATGCCGTTGGGCTTGAGGTTGTGCACCTGGTTGTCTTAGAGCATCTCCAACATCAGCACTAAAATAGGGCGGTTTCTGCATCACCTCAGCCAAAAAAGGAGCTCCAACAGCAGCCCTAAACACATATTTTTGTGGTCCCACTTTAGGGCTGCCCAAAAAACCAGCTCAAGGTGATGCAAATTTCGATCACGCAGCCGGCTGCCCAAACACAAAAACGGCTGCGACCCACATGCCGCACGCAGCTGAAACCTCCCAACCGCTCCCTCCCCGCGCGTCATGTTCTCTACCACGAGCCGCCACCGCCTAAACCCACTGCCGCACCATCGAACCCACCGCCGTCGTGCCTCGCCGCCGTGGATCCAGCACCCCCCTCCTTTCTCCGGCCACCGGCACTGCCGTATCCACCACCACTGCCGCCGCCAAATCCGCGGCCTGCCACCGCCAAATCCGCAGCTTGCCTCCACGAAATTCCGCTGCCCCGCCACTGAATCAGACAGACGCCATCGACCCTCGCCACCGCAGATCCAGCTCCTACCGCCTCCCCCCGCCCCTCTCAACCGTCAGAGCCACCATCAGGATACCGCCACGCCGTCCGAAGATCGAAAGATCGCGGAGAGATCTGTTTCTTGGGTTACCAACTCTCGGCCTAGCGGCGGAGAGGAGGGGGATGTTGGTACGTAGAAACCTTAGCTCTAGAATGACCTATAAAGTATCTGATGCCCCAGTTGAATGGAGTTTTTTGAGAGCCATCCTTCTTAGGTTGGGCTTCTCCTTGGCATGGGTGGAGATGGTTATGCAGTGTGTGAGTACAGTAAGATACCATGTCAGGTTTAATAATTTTGAGACGGACGAGATTATACCCACTAGGGCGCTTTGGCAGGGGGGCCCTCTCCCCTTGTTCCTTCTGTGTACTTCGCAATATTCACAATATGCGGAAGTCCTTGGCAATATTCTGAAAAGGTACTGTGTAGCTTCGAGCCAGCTAGTACGTGAAAGCAATTTCTCTATTTATTTTGGTCCTAATACTGAAGTTACAACCAAGGCCGAAGTTTGTCAGATATTGAACATTCTCACCGAGTCATTGTCAGATAAGTATCTAAGTTCACCATTGATGGTGGACCTGGAAAGTTCGGACTGTTTTATGCATCTTATTGATCGGGTCTGTCAAATGGTGAATGGTTGGAAAGAGAAGACCTTGTCCCCAGGTAGCAAGGAGGTGCTTCTGAAAGCGGTTGCTCAAGCAATCCCAACATATGCAATGTCTGTCTTTAGGCTCCCAAATACAATCTGCAAGGGAATCACCGACGCGATGGCGCAATATTGGTGGGGTGATGATGAAAACCAAAGAAGAATGCACTGGCTAGCATGGTGGCAAATGTATATTCCAAAGGAGAAAGGAGGAATGGGATTCAGAGATCTATGTAGCTTTAATAACGCTCTGCTAGCGAAGCAAGTTTGGCGACTGATTGAGAATAATGATTCTTTATGTCCTAAAATTCTTAGGACCAAATACTATCCTGATGGCAATATCTTGTCAGCAAAGTTGAAGAAGGGCTCTTCATACGTTTGGCAAAGTATATGCTCGGGTATTGAAACCTTTAACCAAGGTTGTATTTGGAGAACTGGGAATCGTTTAACAGCCAATATTTGGGATGATCCATGGATTCCTACTAGTTTGGGATATTTTTTGGTAAGTTGATGCTCACAGAATTCTACGAATTCCGCTACCTAATGGGGAGATGGAGGATTTTGTCGCTTCGCAGTACACAAAGTCGCATAACTTTTCTGTACGATCAGCCTATTACCTGGAGTGGAATAGTCGGTATGGAAGCAAGTTTGAAGGAAGCAACATCTAGGGTGGCTCAGCTATCAACCCAATCTGGAAGCTACTATGGAAACTGAAAGTCCCAGGCAAAATTAAGGTTCATGTGTGGCGGACGTTACATGGAGTTATTCCGTGTTAATCTATTCTTGCTAACCGGCATATGAAAACTAATACTGCATGCCCTGGAGTTATTCCGTGTCAATCTATTCTTGCTAACCGGCATATGAAAACTAATACTGCATGCCCTGTGTGTCAGGAACGTACTGAAGATATCGTCATGCTATGTTTGAATGTGGTCGAGCGCACAAAGTTTGGGAGAACCTAGGTTTATTGGAGAAAGTGGAAAAAGCTCTCAACTTTGATATGGCTGGCTCTGCTATACTAGATGAATTGATTTGTAGTTCGAGTGATGATCCATTATATCTTGCTCAAATCCCTGTACCATGTTTGATAGTGGTGGCTAGCTGGTTTTTATGGTGGGAAAGACGACAGTGTGCAAAAGGAGAGAAGATCACGATGCCTGATCGTTCTGCCTTATCAATACAAGCTCTTGCATTGAACTTTCACCGGGCGGCTACTATAGGTCATCCGGCAAAGGACGTGATGTGGGCTAGACCACCACTGGGTACAGTCAAATTGAATGTTGACGCATCGCTTGAATATGAAAGGAATATAGCTTCCACTGGCGTAATTCTGAGAGATGTTGCTGGAGATTTCATCGCAGCAGAGATCTGCTACTTGGGGCCAACAATAGATGCATATACAGCAGAAGCTTTGGAGATGAAGAAGGGGTTGCAACTTGCAGATTCTTTGGGCATTCATGATCTGCTGGTTCACTCTGATTGTGCAGAATTGGTTAAGGAGATTCACAAAGGAGCGGTTAATTCAGTAGCAGCCGGCAACTGGCTATATAAGATTGCCATGTCATCAAGAGCTAGCATATCGTTCACTCATATCTTAGGCTAGTGATTTTTTTCACTTTCTCTCTTTCTCTTTCCTCTCATTTACTCATTCTACCTAGGAGCACGTGTAGAGGCTGGCTCTTGCATTAGAGCCCACTCTCTCCCTTTTTGCTTGTCTCTCTCCTCCACCTAGGCAAAAATGCCATGTAAGCGGGCTTATAGCCCACTATTGTCTTCCTCTTAAAGATTGTTTTGATACTTGCAATAATTTTGGGCATGTTGTTATTGAGCATTGCGCGCGCGAGTCGAATCGCGTGGCTCCTGAGCTAGCTAGAAGGGCTAGGGTTGATCCTCCGTGTGTGTGTCGACGGACGAACCTCCCTCTTTTATTCATAGTCTTATGGTGGATGATGTATCTTTATTTGAGATGAAATAAAAATAGCCATGATGGCATTTCCTCAACAAAAAAAGTATCTGATGTCCCCGAGAGGGTCCCTAGCTCGCCTAATATACCTAGCCGAGCTAGGGTCACATGACTCGAGCCAGCTTGTCTGTGGGTTCGTGCCCTTCGGTCCAACCGAACCATGCCACGCGTCGGCGGCCTTCTTCCAGGTCTTCCCAGCCGCAACCCTCGAGTAGACTCCCAGACCTATGCGGTTGGGTTGGAGCCGTGTGCCGACCGAGGGCTAAGGTCTCGAAAATGAAAAAAAGAGAAGGACAAAAAACATGCTTGAATAAAGAGAAGACAATAATACCTGACACTTAGTTTTTCCAATGCATAAGCACTCGCTTCTCTGACAGGTACATCATTATGCATCAGCAACTGAAGTAAAGATTTCACAGCCCCAGCTTCCATGAATGAAGTGCGCATGTGTTCATTTACTGATGCATCACCGATTGCATGAGCGGCCTTTGCAATTGCAGAGACATCTTGGAGACCAATTATTAAAACTAGCCGTGCAACACCATCTATCCAAGGTAAGATGGTGTAGTGATCATTCCTTTGAGATCCAGATTGTTCTTTCCCTTCATAATCAAACTCAATAGCTCCAACGCGTGCAAGAAATTGCTGATTAGAACGCCCTATCATAGCATTAATTTTAGCTTCATCTGGTTCTGCTTTCTTCTCATTTGGAATCAGGCCAAGAAGCAATTCAGTTGCACCATATTTTGAAGGCCGAGAACTCCGTTGAATTTCCGAGCCATCAGGAAAAGAGGGCCATGAATGAGGTTGAGGTCTGAAGGCTTTATAAGCGGATGAGCCAACCAGAGGAATCCGGACTAGACCCTGATCCACTATAAGGGCATGGTAACTATCATCCGTGGATAGTTCCACGAGCGAACTTCTAGCTTCCTTTCTGATAATTTTATAATCATCGTCTTTGGTTTGCAGAAGATGAACCTAAAAACAATTTGAAGATAAATTTAAAGGAATGCTAACAAGTATATTTAAGCAAATGATATTGGTAGACTGTAACCCAAATAGATAACCCACTAAGATTTTAACATAGATTGCAAATACAAATGAAATAATGACAGTTGTCAATGTAGCTAATGGAAAATTTAATATCCAGCAAGAAAAGATACACATTTGAGAACTTCATATGCACCAACAGGAAGTTCAGGCACTGGATGAAGACGAAATAACAGAGTTTAGAGAACGTACATCTGCCATAAGAATCTCATACAAAATAAGTGCCCAAAATCAAAATAATGAATATTACTTGTACTTGATAAATTACCACTTGAAGGATTACCCAACCACATGTTTGGCTGGATACCCCCTTGAATTCCTTACACTTTTTATTGGTGGATGATGTAAAAATAATTTGAAGCTACTGAAGCCTGGTTTATGCTAAAAAATTGTAGCAACGACAATTCAGCACGGTGCTAGTGCAAAGTAAATATGTAATTTCATATTACTTTGAAGAGGACAGATGTATATTGGGTAGGCTCAAACAAGTTGGGGTAGGCTCTTGGGTGAAATTACATATTTACTTTGCATGCCGTAGAGCAGAAGTGACTGATGGCGACACCACTGCTCTGGTGAAAGTGATCTTCAGGTACAGAAACGTGGCGACCAAAGGTGACATGAGCGTGACGGACAAGGACACCATGGTAAAGAGGCCAGAGCACGCGTCGGGATGGTCGGTGGAGGTGGAACCAAGGCGAGCCCGTGTGGAGGCCGGTAGGACATTGTCGCAGCGCAGGCGGCTCTGGAGCAGGGCAAGCACCAGGAGGCGGTGGAGATATCAGAGAGCCGTCAGCTGGCACAGGAGCAGATGGAGGCGGCAGGGGACGGCAACCCCGTGATGGTGTTGCTGGGGCCAAGCTGCACGACATGCAGAGGCGCTAAACCGGCACAGCTACTTACGGCCAGAGCGGGCATACATGCTCGCCGGCATGAGCGCGCACATGCAGCAACGCGCCAACTCTAGGCAGATGTATATGCCAGAGGACGAACAGACGTCAGTGTCGGCAGGAGACGACGTTGTCATAAGCGACGGAAGC
Source organism: Triticum timopheevii (assembly GCA_963921465.1). Classification (NCBI taxonomy): domain Eukaryota; kingdom Viridiplantae; phylum Streptophyta; class Magnoliopsida; order Poales; family Poaceae; genus Triticum; species Triticum timopheevii. The sequence goes on along the minus strand of OY997266.1, from coordinate 276,528,382 downwards.
CATGCGTGCTATGTTGATGCGCTCGTGAAAGGCGCAGGAGGTGTCAGCCGAGCAAGTACACATTGCAGAGCGGGCAGACACCTTGGCCATGCAGGATACTGGTTAGCCTTCTAGGAATCCTAGTATAAAATTCTATGGATTTACATATTAGACATGTAGTGGTGCCTGGTCAAGTGGCTAGCTCATAAGGATGTGGCACATGAGGTACTCAGTTTGAACCCCAAAAGACGCCCCTTTTTCCTTCCTAGTTCTCCACCCCACATGCTGACAAGCAGGCACCACGTAGCCAGGGTTAATGATACATACCTAATTAGCACTGTATTTGCACGGTCACACAAGTTTTGGAACCGGTTCACTGTATTTTTCAACTTCATGCACCAAAGTGATCATCACACGCAACTTCATGTACCACCAATGTATTTGATTCTGAAATAAATTGCATTTGTTTGCATACATCCACTTGAGATTATTTTAAGATAGACTACTAATATTTGATATTATTACAATATGAAGACTATTCCATTGCAGAGTAATAAACTTATGCGCAGAGCATCCATGGTAAGAGTGACTTAAAGTTCTGGCACAGGTTAATGTGATGCAAGCATGTGTAGACATTAATTGATTATTTAACAAGAACAAAATTGAGCCACAACTTACCAGTTTTGGAATTACACCAGCTTCGACCAGAGCTCCATGATAAGAATGACTTAAAGTTAAATATGATGTGATACTAACAGCAACTTCTTTCACTTTTATGTCTTCATCATCTAGGAACCTAACTATTGGTATTAGCATATCACTCCCCAAAAGCTTGTATCTCAAATTTTCATCAATAGAAAAGTTCCAAATGGTACACAAACACTGCTCCTTTATCTGCAAGAGAAATAAAGAATGTATGTCTGGAGAAGTCATTACGTAGTTCAAGATTCTTCCATAATGAAGTTTATCTGCCTGTGTCATGTGGGGCATCCCCTATAGGCGTAGGGAAAGCCAGACGAGTCAGGCTAGGGCTGGCAACCAATCCAATCAAGGATTCGGACCTACTTAATTAAAGAAAGTAGGAGTCAGTTATAGGGAGTCCTAGTTTTTTTTTAACCTGAATAGGGAGTCCTAGTTGTGTACGTATAGGAATCAGCAGTCAGCATTAGGAAAGTACAAGTCAAAGTTTTGCATTTGGAGTCTGTAATGCAACCTCTACATAAGGAGGCAGCCATGTGACACCTAGGCATCGAGAACAGTATAAGAGCATCTCCAACAGCTTAGCCTAAAAATGAGCCGAATACCTAAGACCTGAAAAATTAGGCTTTTTGCCTCAAAAAAGGGCTCCAACAGACCTTTATGGGTTGCTAAAAATTTAGGCTATAGCCTATATTTTACTATCCGGTTGGTAAATATAGGCTTCCATTAGTCCAAAGCCTAAAACCAAAATCACGGCCACAGCAAAGCAACCACTGTGTGGTGAAGTTTCACCGCCACCGCGCCGACCGATTCCGGCTGCCGGCTACCCTGAGCCCCACCGCCAACGCGCCGCCCAATTCTGCCACATGACCGCCCCGAGCTCAGAAGGCACCATCCGGTCCCACTGATTCCAATCGTCCCCTAGCCACGTCGTCACCGAAGATGAGCCCCAAAGCCTCATCGCCGCCCACCGAGCTCAATTAGGAGCCGGACGACGACGCACGCGCAACGGCAGCGACCCCCGCTGAGTCGGGCCGAGTTGTTGGCGCTCGGACACCGCCGCGACGCCAGACTAGGCAGCACCCCCAGCTCCCACTGTACCTCCCCCCACCCCCCCCCCCCCCCCTCCAGCTGCCTTTCCACGGCCTCTACGAGCATCCCGGCCCCGGCGACCTTCACCAGATGAAATCGAGTCCGGCGCCGCATCGCTGTCGGATATGCCTCTTGGATCTTCAGCTTTTATTTGCTTTTGAAAATTGAAGTATCCCATTTTACGTTTGTCGTAGAAGTAGACAATTCTTTGCCTAGCTAAAACCTTCTCTCTACACGCCTAAAACTGTTTTGGAGTATCCAAATTTTAGGCTAGCTGGTTTACTGTTTATTTCTCTTGTACCATATATCAAGCCCTTTGGGCTCATCGCAATATGAGTTGCCTTTCTTCTAACATGCTACTAGGCTACATTTCCCTCCAGCCGCCAGGGCAACTCCTCCTCTGCGTTTGTCCGCCACCGCATCTCTCTCTCTCTCCCTCCTCATGGTGCCTTCCCCTCTAGCCCAATCTCCTCTTGTTAGAATTAATCCAAGGTGCATATCTACCATCCGAAGACCAAACAATCACACGAGGCACGACACCGAGATTTGTTAACAAAGTTCACCGAACTTGGCTACATCACCTGGGCCTAACTACAGGCGCTCCTCCCCGTGATACCGTCACAATACCTTACCCCGGCCGCCCGGGCGCCGACACATGCCGTCGGGTCCCCCTGCGTGCCTATGCTATTATGTTGGCATAGGTTACGTCGTGTGTCTACCCCTCGTTATATAAAATGCCTAGCATACAAGAATCCTACTAGGACACTACACCATACCCTGTCTACACACCGTACGATTCCAAGTCCAATTGTAACCAACTTGTACATAATATTTCACACAATTCTAACAAACTCCATGAAGCAGCACAAAGGTCGTGGAGGAGCAACTCCACCTTGCTGCTACAAAGTGAACAGCACAAGTATTGAAGGAACAGCTTCAAGGTGTTGTGCTAGATATCGCTCTAGAGACGAATGTAGGCCGATAGGGCAGCAAGAGTTCAATCCATAACTCCTAGGGCACAAGATCTACTCCAAGATCTTAGATAAGAACAACAAGTTTTATTATAGGTAGTGGGTACATAGTCTGCGTTACAAAGTAGAGGTGAGGACCTCTATTTATAGGGCTTTGGGAAGCCTTTATATACTTCTACTTATAGCTGGAACACTCTAGAAAACATTATTTAGGATTCACCATTCTACTCACAGCTACTTATAACTAGAGAACTCTAGAAACAGCAGGTAGAGTAGAAAAGAAAAGAAACACTACACTAGAGTGGAAGCATCTAGAAGTAGCCAAACAAATCTGACATACGATATTTTTTTTTTCATCTAGTGTTTCTCATTATTCTCCTCTGGTTGTTTGGAACTCGCCCTCGAGTTATCTTCATAGAGCGCTTCTTCTGGATGGTAGAGAGTCAAGTCCGCAACATTGAAAGTGTTGGATATGCCAATGTTGCTTGGAAGATCTATCACATAAGCATTATCATTTATCTTCCTCATGATAGAGAAGGGCCCATACCTTCGCTGCCTAAGCTTCCCCTTAACACCTAAAGGCAGCCTCTCTTTTCGGGGGTAGACCATCACCTTATCACCAACTTGAAATGATTTTGGCCTCCTTTTGCAATCAGCAAGTTGTTTATATTTCTGATTTTGTGCTTCCAAAACACCACGAATCTCTTCAAATAACTCAGTGTAATTATCAGCAAAGGACAATGCTGATTTTGAGTTTCCCCTTGATGGTAGCTTCACCAGGTCCACCACATGTGTTGGAACTTTAGTGTAGACAATGGAAAAAGGGTTCCTTCCTGTGGATCTATGCTTGGAGTTATTGTAGGAGAACTCTGCAAGAGATAGGGCCAGGTCCCATTGTCTCTTTCTTTCTCCACAAATGCAATGGATCAGATTACCCAAAAACTTGTTCACCACTTCCGTTTGTCCATCTTTTTGTGGATGAGCAGTGCTAGAAAATTTCAATTCAGTGTTGAAATGCTTCCACAAAGTGAGCCAAAATGCAGCAAGAAACTTGCTAACACGGTCTGAGACGATGGACCTTGGTACTCCATGAAGTCTGACCACTTCTCGAAAGAATAGGTTTGCCACATGATGAGCATCCGTTGTCTTGCGGCATGGGATGAAATGAGCCATCTTAGAGAATCTATCCACGACCACAAATACAGCATCACTTCCTCGTCTTGTTCTTGGCAAGCCCAAGACAAAGTCCATAGAGATGTCCTCCCATGGAGCGACAGGAATAGGCAAAGGCATGTATAACCTTGTGTTCTGGACTTGCCTTTGCAGGTTTGACATATAGGGCATCGCTGAACAAACTTTCCAGCATCTCTTTTTAGTTGTGGCCAAGAGTAGCGAGCTTCCAGGCTAGCGATAGTCTTGTCCCGTCCAACATGGCCACTAAGATCACTTGAATGGAGCTCTCTAGCCAGCTTGTCACGTAGAGAACTTCTTGGAATGCACAAACGATCATTTTTGAAGAGATATCCATCTTGCCTCAAATAGTCATCACCTAATGGTTGGCCATTTGCGTGCTTTACCCAAACATGGCCAAAGTCTTCGTCACCCTCATCCAACTCCTTTATTTGATCCATGCCTGAAAGTTCAGCTTCAAAAGAAGTCAAGAGGCATGCACGACGACTCAAAGCATCAGCCACTCTGTTAGTTATTCCAGATTTATGCACGATGAGATAGTTAAATCTCTCCAGATATGCTGCCCATCTTGCTAGCATGCGGTCAACATGCTTTTGATTTCTAAAATGCTTCAAGGATTGATGGTCGCTATAAACAATTAACTCTTTAGGCAGCAAATAGACTTCCCAAGTTTTCAACGCTCTGAAAACGGCATATAATTCTTGCTGATAGGTACTCCACTTCTGTCTAGCTTCACTTAACTTCTCACTAAAGAAAGCAATGGGCTTCCTTTCTTGAGATAGGACAGCTCCAATGCCTACTCCACTTGCATCACACTCCAACTCAAAAGTCTTGTTGAAATCAGGTAGCACCAAGACAGGAGCTTGTGATAGTTTTTGTTTAATCTCATTGAAACTAGCTTCAGCTGCTTCTGTCCATTGCAACTTTCCTTTCTTCAAACACTCAGTAATTGGTGCCATGATAGTGCTGAAATTCTTCACAAATCGCCTATAGAAAGTTGCAAGGCCATGAAAACTTCTTACCTCAAAAATGGTCTTCGGAGTTGGCCATTCTCGGATTGCTTCAACCTTAGAATCATCAACATGAATACCGTCACATATTACGACGTATCCTAGGATAAGAAGTTGTGTTTGTAGGAAAACACATTTCTTCAAGTTGACGTAGAGCTCATTTTCCCTTAGTACTTCTAGCACCTTCCGAATGTGATCAAAGTGTTCATCCTCATCCTTGCTATAGATCAAGATGTCATCGAAATAGACCACAACAAAGTGGGACAAGAAGGGTCGAAGGACTTGATTCATTAAGCGCATAAAGGTACTTGGTGCATTTGAGAGTCCGAATGGCATGACTAGTCATTCAAACAACCCTTCCTTTGTCTTGAAGGCGGTTTTCCATTCATCCCCGCGTCTGATACGGATTTGATGATATCCACTTCTTAAATCCAGCTTTGTGAACACTCTTGCTCCACTAAGCTGATCTAACATATCATCCAGACGGGGAATAGGGAATCTATACCTTACAGTGATCTTGTTAATGGCTCTACTGTCCGTACACATGCGCCAAGATCCATCTTTCTTAGGCGCGAGCAGGGCTGGTACAGCACATGGGCTAATACTTTCTCGATTGTGCCCCTTTTGCAGCAATTCCTCCACTTTCTTCTTCAATATATCATGCTCCTTTGGGCTCATTCGATAGTGTGGAAGATTAGGAAGAGTTGCTCCCGGAATTAAGTCAATCCTATGTTGAATTCCTCTCATCGGTGGCAAGCCTTGTGGCTCTCCAAGTATGTTCTGAAATTCTGCCAATAAACCATGTACCTTTGCTGGAATTTCAACAGTCAGGTGCTCTTCTCCTTTTACAACAAGTCCAGCACACAAATCTGCCTCCTTCAAGTCTTCCATAAACTCATGAGAGGTATCGGAGATAGTTAACATAGTTTTCCCCTCCTCCTTAGAGGTATTAACTTTGGTTTTGTTTGGTAAGATAATGATCTTTCTCTTGGTCCAAATGAAAGAGTAAGAACTTTCCTTGCCCTTGTGTGTAGTATCCACATCAAATTGCCAAGGTCTCCCAAGAAGGACATGGCTGGCATCCATGTCAACCACATCACACAACACATTTGAGCGATAATGCTTGCCCAAAGAAAGTGGCACGTTGCATTGTTTGGTGATCCTCATATTCACTCCTTTCTTGATCCACCCAATAGTGTAGGGGTTTGGATGATCATGAATATCAAGCTTTAAATGGTTCACCAACTTCTGGGAGATAAGATTCTCGCAACTGCAACTATCAATCACTAATTTGCATACCTTGCCATTCACCGTGCATTTGCTCTCAAATATTTTCTTCCGTTGTGTGTTGTCAGGTTGTAGTGTGGAACATAGGAGACGTTGAATCACAAATACCACCTCTTCACCTTCTTGACAAACCTCTTGCCCCTCTACATCTTCAGATTCGTATTCTACCTCATCGTCTTCACCATCAAGGATAGTTGTGTTAACAAATTTCCTTAGTGGGCAGCTGCTGGATATGTGTCCCTCTTCGCCACATTTATAGCATTTTGGGCCTTCATTGGACTTACCCTTGCCTCTAGTTTGCTTCTGGATGGGTCGTTTTGCCTTAGGTGGAGCGGTCTTTTCTTCCACTCTATTAGCTGACTCCTAGACGAGCCTTCGGTACGAGGATATGGAGGATATGGAGCCTTAGTTGCTTTTCTTGTCCTCACAGACCTCTCGGCCTTTAAGGCTAGAGCTTGTGCTTGATCAACGGATCAGATTTGTTGCATCATCAATCGATCTTAAATAGCATCATTGAGACCATTGATGTACCTTGCAACTTGTTGATCTTCAGTTTCAGTAAGGTTGCACCTCACTTGTAGCCTTGGAAACTCCTCCGTATAATCTGAAACAGTCCTATTTCCTTGAGCACAATTTTGAAATTGGATAAATAGGATCTGGTCATAATCAACGGGCAAAAATCTCCCTTTCAAGAGACTTTTCATTTGCCGCCAAGTTCTCACTCGAGGTTCTCCTCTCAGCCTGCGCTTTTCTTGAACACGATGCCACCATGCACCAGCTCCTCCTTTCAGCTTGTATGAGACCAAAGGAACTCTACGATCTTCCGGAACCTCCATGACCTCAAAGAAAGTCTCCACTTCATATAACCAATCTAGGCACCCTTCAATATCAACATTTCCATTAAAAGTTGGGATCTCAGCTTTCACCTTGTATGTATCTCTTGCATATGTAGGGTTGGGTACTCTCCGATATGCGTAGAGATCTGGTTCTTCAAGGGCATCATCATATTCTTCACCTTCAGAAGCTTCAACATAAATTGGCCTTCTTGAAGCACGTTGAACAGCACGTTGTTGTGGCGGTCTTGCTCCAAGATTACCTCTCCTTCTTTGTTGAACATCTTCTTCTTTAGATAAATCTCCTTCATTGGCAGCAGGGGGGACACCCTTTCTTATCATCTCAACCAGCTGGTCAAATCTCCGATTAAGATCTTCACGCGGCTCTTTGATTTGTTGTTTTGCAGCATCCATCCTCTTCTCCAATTGCTGCAGCTTGCTCTCGAAGAGACAGCAAGAATTAGTATGGGTCAACGAGGCTCTGATACCACCTGAAGCAACACAAAGGTCATGGAGGAGCAACTTCACCTTGCTGCTACAAAGTGAGCAGCACAAGTGTTGAAGGAACAGCTTCAACGTGCTGTGCTAGATATCGCTCTAGAGACGAATGTAGGCCGATAGGGCAGCAAGAGTTCAATCCAGAACTCCTAGGGCACAAGATCTACTCCAAGATCTTAGATAAGAACAACAAGTTCTATTATAGGTAGTGGGTACATAGTCTGCGTTACAAAGTAGAGGTGAGGACCTCTATTTATAGGGCTTTGGGAAGCCTTTATATACTTCTACTTATAGCTGGAACACTCTAGAAAACATTATTTAGGATTCACCATTCTACTCACAGCTACTTATAACTAGAGAACTCTAGAAACAGCAGGTAGGGTAGAAAAGAAAAGAAACACTACACTAGAGTGGAAGCATCTAGAAGTAGCCAAACAAATCTGACATACGATATTTTTTTTCATCTAGTGTTCCTCTCACTCCACCTTGGCGAATATTCTCCACCACCTTGGATTTGTCCATACGTCAAACTTCCATGTACATTAGATTTTGAGTTAGGCCATGAGTATCGCTGCTGCTCCCAGACTCCATACCTGCAATTGTAGTCCCTTCTTGTCTTCCCCACAATCACAACTCGAGCAAAATTAAGTTGATATTTACTCTACTTTGTGCTCCCAACTTTCGGAGTATCCGTTCGACGCCATCACACACCGATCACTGTCTACGTGTAAGTGAACAACTCACATATTGGACGCCACAAATGAGTTACCCAAACTCAACATCTTAGCTCTTTCTTGACTGCCGGTTTTGAAATTGAAGGAATTTCACCGTTGCCCTGTGCCACCCCGAGTCAAATTCGCAGTTGTCTCACCCTTTTCCTGATAGTCTTTGAAATGTCCCACAGCTATAACACTTCGCCTCCTTCTGTACTTGTCATCCACACTTTGCCACGTGCACTAAACACCGCAGAATATACGGTCATGTACTCTCAACTTTTGACAAATTCAGACTTTCCGCCACTTTCTCAGATTCTCCATGGTCAACTCATGTCAATCAACCGGTCCCGATAGACCCAGTCACCAACTTGAATCTGGTACTCACCAACATTGCTTCAACACCCTCTGCACACTTCATCCGACCACCAGTGGCTTGGTCTGTCGCTTAGTCCCGTCCTTACCACAAGCCTTGCCGCTATCACCACGTCGAGCATCTGCTGTCCTGGTCGGGTCTCCCATGTAGCTAGCCCACACTGTCTCAGCCCCCACTGTAGAGAACCACCGATCTTCACCGACCGATGCCGAGTATCACATTTCCATTACACCACTGGTACCCAGTACAAACCACATGTCTCTTGCTTTCCCGCTGAAATAGGCTGCGATTCTCCGAATCCCCACACCATAGCCCCTCCATCGGCACAGAGTGAAGTCTTCCGCTAGACTCTAGCTCCACCTTCAACATGACTCCATGTAGATGCGCCTTGCTATCCCTCGCCCTGTCGACTTCAAGCTCTCATGTGTACACTGCCTTGAATCAATCCTGTGCCATAGTCTTGTCGAAGCCGCACAAGTCCTCAGGCCTGCACCACGTGTTTCCACGCCCCAAAAGTCGGTCACCATCAGCATCACGCTCCTGTGTCGTTGTCGCTGAAATCACCGTCGTCTTCTGTACCGACCAACATCCATGTTGATCCACCAGACTGTCCAAGTCACTGCCTTATATGTTTGACCCCAGCCGAATTTGTACGACTGCAACCATGCTCCACCTCACGCCGTATCAGCCAGCAAATCACTATGCATTGCTCGACGCCCATGTAGAACATAGCCCTTCAACGGAACGCTTCCTTGGCTCATCATGTCTAACAATTGTCAAATCGCTGACATGTACCTTCACTACCAATCACCGTCTGTCCACTCCTATGGAACAACGCACACGTCGGATATAGCTTCTGATCAGTTCATGTCCGCTTACGACTTCCAGACCTTCATGGATGTGTTTTTCATTCCTCGATTATATAGCCGGACAACTCATGAAAAAACTCAAACCATGCCAATGTCTTTGTCCCTGAACAACTCGACCATGTCATTGTCTCCTTAGTACTACGACCGAACGAACCAAAATGATTTTCCGGTAGCTTCACGTACATAGCAAACAAAATCTTAAACATACCAAACCACATACCAATGGATTGGACGTGACCCCTTTGCCTTGAAACTTGTGCCTCCTTTTTCCACAAACAAATCTCGCGTCACGGCTTGAACTTCCATGCACCTCAGCCGGCTCAGCCTATCGTACTTTCATGGGCATAGTCCAGGATCCCTTGTTGGCTTGGACAGCCCTACCTAGGCCAACCCGCCAGCTAGCTTGGGCCACATTGCTGCCTGCCCACCTGGGCCTTCTTGACGTGGTCTTCGCCTGGCTTCGGCCACGTGCATCACGCCGACGCGCCTCTGCTAGCAGCTGCCCAAACTTTGTCGTTGTCTAATTTGATCTAGATCCAATCTGCCCACAAATACCTGCACCGAGCCGATCTCACCCCAAGCGCGGCGTTCCTGCCACCGCCTGCTTATTGATGTTACCGATCCCGTCGACAACTGCGATTTCCATGGACAAATCTTTCACCGATCAGCCCATAGCTTTGATGATCGATACTTTCACACGCATTCACACCGTCTTGACGAAGATCCGTCCTCTAGATCATCTACAATTTCCTCACAATCTTTGCAAACTTTCCTCTGATACCACTTGTTAGAATTAATCCAAGGCACATAACGACCAAGCAATCATATAAGGCACGACACCGAGATTTGTTAACGAGGTTCACCGAACTCGGCTACATCCCCGGCATGACTAGGCGCTCCTCCCCGTGACACCGTCACAATACTGTACCCCGACTGCCCGGGCGCTGGCTCCCCCTGCGTGCCTAATGCTATTATGTTGGCATACGTTACATCGCGTGTCTACCCCTCATTATATAAAATGCCTAGGATACAAGAGTCCTACTAGGACACTACGCCATACCCTGTCTACACATCTTACTACTCCAAGTCCAACTGTAACCTACATTGTACATAGCCGCCGCCTCTCCTCCTGGTTACGCCCTACTCCAGGCCGCGACCTGCTCCCCCCCCCCCCCCCCCCGCTGTCCCCTGCGACAGTTACCGTGGTGTGCGGACTAGCTATACTCAGAGGGCTGATGATGGTGCTCGGTCTGTAGCTGTCCTCTTTGTCGGTGTCCTGCCTCAGTTCTCGTCTGAGTTTGTGGGACTCTTTACGGCCATCCAGAAGTGGACTCACCTTCGCTAGCGTTATCGGCCCTCGGGTGAAACTATGCACTTGTCACTGGTTCGCCAGGAGAATGCACTTTAGCAGGCTGATGCCACTGTCGACGAGTTTTATGCTCGGAGTTCTTCTATCTGGCGTCAGCTCGATTCTCCTCACTGCTAGTGCCTCTTGTCCGTGTTGCCAGACTTTTCGTTCGGACTTGGAACTTCACCGTGTTTATGAGTTCTTGACTCAGACACTGTAAGGAGTTTGAGCCACGATGCCCCAGCATTCTTGCCTGTGTCCCTCGTGTCACTCTTGTGGAGGCACTCTCAGAGATCTGCACAGAGGAGATTCGTTTATCTGGTGCTGGTCTGCTGGAGCTTCCCTTAGTGCTTACTGCTCGCTCACCTGCTATACCACCTATTGCACCGGCTGCTTCCCGCCTCGTGCTCCGTCTCTTCTACCGGCTCCCACAGGCAATTGAGTTGTCATCCTCATCACTGCGACTTCTGCAACATGGATGGTCATCTTGAGTCGAGGACTCGAGGTTATTTGGACAAACAGGCCCTTCGAATGAATCACTCCGCAAACTTCTGGGTCAGGAAAATTTATGAGCTTATGAATTTTGGAGGGTGCAATGAGCTAGCTTGCAGTAACATTTGAAACTGTTCACCGCCCAAAAAATGCAAAATCTTTGCATGTTTACTTGTCAAACGTCGGATCAAAGTCAGAGTGGTTCTGAAAAAACAAGGACTTATTGACAATGACACCTGCCCCTTTGGCTGCAGCGACCAAGAAACAGTTTCCCACCCGACTTTGAAATGCAGCAGGACGGAACATATATGGGACATTCTCGGCATCCAAGTGGATGGGGCGGATGAGCCAGCTGACATATCCACTGGCAGGCAGAAGCTCCACTGTGAACAAAAACGACGCTCCTGGGAACTGATTACAATCGCTGCACTGTGGTCTATCTGGTTGGCGAGGAATCGAAGGGTCTTCGACGGCATTACCGTCCCTCCAGCGGTAGTTGCGAAACAATGTGCAGGCATGGTAAAATCTGGGCGCACAGGGCGAAGAAAGACGAACTTCTTTCTTTGGATTGAAGATTGGGCAAGCTTTTCTAGTTCTATCTCTCCCTTGTTCCCCTCTCCTTCTCTTTTATGATGTATTCTCTACTCTCTCTGGTGTGTACCCCATTGTGTAAAACTGCTGCTCCGTAAGCGCTCTGCTTACGGGTTTATTTTTGTGAAAACTTGAAGGTAGGGGTCGGCCCTCCCGTTTTACTCAAAAAGAGAGAGAGAGAGAGATGTCATGTGGGCAGTTAATTAAAGGAAGAAGTAGTCACTTATGGGGAGTCCTACTCGTGTATGTATAGGAATCAGCAGGCAGTATTAGGAGAGTATAAGTCGTTTCATATTTGGAATCTGTAAGGCAAACCTCTACATAAGGAAAGAGCCGCGTACGTAAAGTCTAGGCATCAAGAATTAATATAAAGGTCTAGCTCCCTATCTCTGCTCAACAGCTACTCCCCGCTGGAAGATCGCCGGTCCTGCAGCCCCACCAGGTCATGGAATAGCCCTGCGCAGCAAGGGTTCTTCCAGCCTGGCTATCCATAGTCACCATTTACCAAGCAAGTCAGAAATGGCAACAGTTGTATCCTTTTGCAGTCAAAATGGACGAAAGAAGAAAACCTTCGATTGCTGGTGCTTACGTTGCAATTACCTCTGGGGTTATCGTGGATTTACGGATACAGCTAAAGATTTCTTCCATTGCTCCACTCTCAATTGCCACATCCCTGTATAACTTCACTGAAGTTATATTATGCAGAAGGCCTGCCGCTGCTTCACAAGCACGAGCAGACTCTGACTTTAGGAGGCTGATGATGAGGTTGATGCAACCTGGGAACTGCATTATCTCATCGATGCACTTCTGTCCACCAAGGGAGTAATGCCGGAGTGTGCAAATAGCATGTTGCCTATCACGAGCGTCATTATCCAAGCCAAGCATTCGGACAAAGAGACCAACATATGCAGATCCTGAATTTGCCATGCTCTCGGGACTACCAACATCCTAACAGAAGCAAGCAAAATGTATCTGACATTTCAAACCACAACAAAAAGAAAGTGAATGCACAGAATGTTCGTGCTACAGATTTAATATTTGTAACATAAATACTAAGACGTAAGACTCGACAAGACCACAACCACAAGGGTCAATTTTAGTTGTTTTCTGTAATTTAAATCACAAGCTAAGTCAAGAATCATACAGTGGGGTTATCTCACCTATCTGATTGTGGCTCATGCCATCAGAACTCTCCCCATATAAAATACTCCCTCCGTAACAAAATGTAAGACGTTTTTATGCCATATGCAAAACCAAAAAACGTCTTACATTTTGGTACAGAGGTAGTACTTGCGCTCATTCACAAGGAATTGACACAGAACTTACTATATGCAGATATGGAACAGTTTGATTATTTTGATGTCAAGCAATCCTCAGAATTCAAAAAGGCGGATAATTTTTTTATTGGGAAGACAGTAGGAAAGGTCCTACTGTATTAACATAATGTATTACAAGAGAGAAACAGTGTATACTATCACAAAGAAAAATATTGCTTGCCATTTCACTGGATTACTAGAGCAATTCTTGGTTAAGAACTCTCCTACAGTTTTTCTTCTTTGACTTATAACTCTCCCCCATTTAGATATGCTTTATGTTGAGTGTTACTTCCAATCATATGCACGAATATGTCATAACGTCGTGTCACTATTTGATCCAGGTCAAGTTAGTAAAGACTAAAGATGGTTGCAGCTTCATCTGGCACCCAAGAAAACTAGCAAAAACAACTCAAGCAAGTGAGCAGCCTAGCCGTTGCTTCTTATGACATACAAATGGGGAATTCTGAGTAAGGCGTACGAAATTATGAACAAACACCTTAAGGCCATATTGTGAAGAGGACGAGAGCTAACCTGTCCTGCGCTACCATCAGAAGCGGAGTATGTGCCGACCAGGAGAAAGCGACCGCGACCCCCGCCGTCGGCGGCTAAGGAAGGGAAGCGGTAGTGGAGGTGAAGATGAACACCGTTATAGTGTCGGTGGTTGCGCCGGAGGCGGGAGACTGGGCGAGAGGTTCGCAGCGTCGGCGAGGCGGCGTCGAGAGCCGGAAGCATGGCGAGAGTTCCAGAGAGTGGAGAAGTGTGCGTCACGTCGTGTTGTGACGATAGGATTGGGAATTGGGGAATGCGCATCTTTGGAGCACGAAATTTTTAAAAACTAAAAATGGTATTTTTGAAGTTTTAAAAAGGATTGACTTTTGTTTCTATAAATACTACCTCTGTCCTGGTTTATAGGTCCCCTTTGTAGTTTGTGCCAAATTTTGACTAAAGATTTAACTAACAAAATGCTAATGCATGTCAAAAAAAATTATCTCATTGCATTCGCATTTGAACATAGTTTTCAAAAATATAATGTTTGGTGACATGTGTGAACATTTTGTTAGTTTAATCTATGATCAAAATTTGGCACGAAATACAATGAGGACCAATAAACCCGGACGGAGGTAGTACTTATGGACATTGTCCAGCAACCTATAAAATGTCTACTCCTAAAACCTCATTTGGTAGAGGAGTTTCGAAGGGGATTTGAGAGGATATTCCCTCGCGAGGCTCGAAAACCTCGAAAATCCCCGGCGGCCCATTTGGCATGCAGGGTTTTGTCCGGGCGAGCCCCTCCGATCCCCGTCAAACCCTCCCAAACTACGTGGTTAAGGAAACACGCCTATGCCCTCAGGGAACGAGACGAAACAAGACAGAGCTCATGGACGTGTCGCCGCCGACGCGCCGCCGCCGACAGCTTTCAATGCGTTGAGTGCTCACATCTGCGCTGCACCCTCCCGTCCTCTCCACCCCACCCCCTACCGTCCCCCATGGATCCTTCCTGTAGACGCCATGGCCACACCTACCCCTCACCGTCACTTGACTTAGTGGTGATCTGATGTTGCACACCGTCCTCCCCCTGCAACGGATCTTCTTCGCTCCGTCCAACCCTCGCGCATTTCGTCCTTGCCTCTGCGCAGTCCAACCTTTCTAGTGTCAAGGCCGGATTTCCAGAACATAAAATCCCAGCAAATGACTCTTATGTCATCACCAGCCCCAGGATTATTGTTGCTGGTGGACACTTCCTTGATAGATAATTCCAAGTAGTTATAAGAATTTGAGTACAAGACCATCAAGGTCCAATGAATATCACAATGATTTCTAGTGGTGGATGACGGAAGCGATTCGTGGACCTCCAACGTTGTGGGGCTCCATTCCCACAGGAACAGCTGACCTGGTTAACTCCTATCTCGTGTGGCTGCTATCTTCGAATCCTAGGTTACGGGATGTCTTCGTAGTACTCCTCTCTGAGTCGTGATCTGGCCAAGATAATAGCCAGGGACAAACCAGTGAGTATGTTTCAATGTACTCGCAAACATGATGAACAAAACATATACCCAATGCATATGCTCATGATGATTTATATTATATGCATGTGTTGACTGAAAATTAAAGCATGACATGATAAATATTAATACGGTGCGGAAGAATAAATAAATCATGTTAGTAGTAAATCAAACAAATGAAATGGAACGACCGCCCGAGGAATTCCAAGAAAAAATGCCAAGCGGGTGTCTGAAAGCGACGCCTCGAGAGGTCTTGAAAAGAAATATCAAACGGGTGTCTAAAAGCAACACCTCAAGAGATCTTGAAAAGAAATGAGTATCCAGGTGGACTAGCCATCCCAAGTGACACTCAAAAAAGAAAGATAAAAATGAGTGTGTTGGGTAGTCTAGCCATCCCAAGAGATACTTGCACGTAAGAGGAAAAGGTTTGTCCACAATAATATTTATGTCAGCAATAATATTCATAATAGCACCAGTGGGACAATAATTATCCTACAAAATGAACCATGAACAATTCAATTATTTCCTACGGAGACTGACACTAAGACCAATACTTGACCAACCCAGACTGTAGTCCTTAACCGCGGACACGGCTATTCGAATAGGTTTCAAACTCTGTAGAGGGTGCACACTTTACCACAAGTAAAGGATTTCTTTAGTCAACCCCGAGACGTTGACTAATTCCGATTACGGTCTTTGGGTTGAAAACACACCTAATCCGCATATACCAACTTTAATCCATCAAGCCAGGAATCACCCAAAACAATGATAAAGTAAAACTCTATGTGGGAAGGCCTCATTCAATGGCCTCCAATAGCATGAATAATCAGCTTCAGTCCCAGACCGGCATTCAAGCCCCGGACCAAGTGACATGACTACTAGGGCCAATAGTATCATTCTCTGTGGCCTCTCTGTACTGTGTGTGTGTGCAAGAAAGGGGTTATCAACTTAGTGAACCATGCCCTACCTATGGCAGGGACATGTGGTAGCACGATCAAGTATGAGGGTTACCGGAACAAGACTTGATCTACGGTCAACTCAGGAGGTTCATATTTTCCTACAATGATTAACACGATATATCTCCTTGGTAGTACCCAAAAGGGTCACCATATGGTATGTTTCAACATACCCTCACTGATCATTCTCGTCACAATGAGATTTCTGTTTCACGACCACTTTTCTCATGACTGATTCTTTCTGCGGATTAGTCTGGACCAACGCAGGCATATGTGGCACATGAAAACAACCATACTCACTTATACTTCATGCTTAAATGGAGGTAAAATACCATCAAGGGGGGTCATGCATGTATGATGCTACTTCTTGAGCTTGCGTTGATCTTTTCCTTGAAGAGTAAAGGGTGATGCAACAAAGTAGAGATAAGTATTTCCCTCAGTTAAGAACCAAGGTATCGATCTAGTAGGAGGCACAAGCAAGTCCCCAATATATGCACCTGCACAAATTAACAAACACTTGCACTCAACGCGAAAAGGGGCTGTCAATCCCTTCACAATCACATGCAAGAGTGAGATCTAATAAAGATAGATATAAAAGATAAGTAAAACGTAAAATAAAGTAAATATAAATAAATTAAAACCAGGTATTATTAGGTTTTGGGTTTTATAGATCTGAAAATATATGATGAAAAATAGACCCGGGGGCCATAGGTTTCACTAGAGACATTCTCTTGAATAAAGCATACGGTGGGTAAACAAATTACTGTTGAGCAATGGATAGAAAAGCGCAAAGTTATGATGATATCTAAGGCAATGATCATGAATATAGGCATCACGTCCATGACAAGTAGACCGAAATGATTCTGCATCTACTCCACACATCGACCGACTCTTGCCTGCATCTAGAGTATTAAGTTCATAAGAATAGAGTAACGCCTTCAGCAAGATGACATGATGTAGAGGGACAAACTCAAGCAATATGATATAAACCCCATCTTTTTATCCTTAATGGCAATAATACAATACATGCCTCACTACCCCCTACTGTCATTGTGTGAGGACACCGCAAGATTGAACCCATCACAAAGCACCTCTCCCATTGCAAGAAAAACCAATCTAGTAGGCCAAACCAAATCGGTATATCAGAGAGAAATACTAAGCTATCTCAATCATGCATAAAAGAGTTCAAAGAAGACTCAAATAATATTCATAGATAATCTGATCATAAATCCACAATTCATCGGATCTCTGCAAATGCACCGCAAAAGAAGATTACATTGAATAGATCTCCAAGAACATCGAGGAGAACATTGCATTGAAGATCAAAGAGAAAGAAGAAGTCATCTAGCTACTAGCTATGGACCCTTAGGTCTGTGGTAAACTACTCATGCTTCATCGTAAGGGCAGCAAGGTTGATGTAGAGGCCCTCCGTGATTGAATCCCCCTCTGGCTGAGTGCCAGAAAAGGCCCCAAGATGGGATCTCACGAGAATAGAAGCTTGTGGCGGCCGAAAAGTATTTTTGGTGTGCCCTCTGACATAATGGGAATGTTTGAGAATTTATAGTGGTGGAGTTAGGGTTGGAAGGTCTCCGAGGGGCCCACAAGCCCTAGGGGGCTCGTAGGTCTTCTGGGTTCCTCCCGAAGCTTCATGTGTTTCTTCTGGTCCAAGAAAAATCATCGTAAAGTTTTATTTCGTTTGGACTCTGTTTAGTATTGATTTTTTGTAAAACCCCAAAACAAGGAAAAAAACAAAAATTGGCCCTGGGCACTAGGTTAATAGGTTAGTCCCAAAAATAATATAAAATAGCATATTAATGCATATAAAACATTCAAAATAGAAAATATAATAGCATGGGACAATAAAAAATTATGGATACATTGGAGACGTATCAAGCATCCCCAAGCTTACTTCCTGCTCGTCCTCGAGTAGGTAAACGATAAGAACAGAATTTTTTATGTGGAATGCTACCTAACATGTTTATCAGTGTAATTCTTCTTACTGTGCCATGAATATTCAGATCCATAAGATTCAAAACAAAAGTTTAATATTGACATAAAAACAATAATACTTCAAGCATACTAATAAAGCAATCATGTCTTCTCAAAATATCATGGCTAAAGAAAGTTATCCCTACGAAATCATAAAGTCTTGTCATGCTCTATCTTCATCACACTAAATATTTATCATGCACAACTCCGATGACAAGCCAAGCAATTGTTTCATACTTTTAATGTTCTCAAGCTTTTTCAACGCTCATGCAATACATGAGCGTGAGCCATGGATATAGCGCTATAGGTGGAATTGAAGGTGGTTGTGAGAAGACAAAAAGGGAGAAAGTCTCACATCAACTAGGCAAACTAATGGGGTATGGAGATGTCCATCAATTGATATCGATGCAAGTGAGTAGGGATTGCCATGAAACAGATGCACTTGAGCTATAAGTGTATGAAAGCTCAAAAAAACCTAAGTGGGTGTGCATCCAACTTGCTTGCTCACAAAGACCTAGGGCAATTTGAGGAAGCACATGATTGGAATATACAAGCCAAGTTCTATAATGAAAAATTGCCACTAGTATATGAAAGTGATAAAATAGGAGACTCTCTATCATGAAGAACATGGTGCTATTTTTGAAGCACAAGCGTGGAAAAGGATATTAACATTGTCTCTTCTCTCTTTTTCTCTCATTTTTTCTTTTGGGCTCTTTGGCCTCTTTTTTATATATTTTATTGGCTCTTTGGCCTCTTTTTTTAAGTTCAGAGCCTCATCTCGACTTGTGGGAGAATCATAGCCTCCATCATCCTTTCCTCACATGGGAAAATGCTCTAATAATGATGATCATCACACTTTTATTTACTATTTTACTTACAACTCAAGAATTACAACTTGATACTAGAACAAAGACATGGCTCTATATGAATGCCTCCGGCGGTGTACCGGGATGTGCAATGATCTAACATGACATGTATAAAATATGAAGGGTGGACAAGCCAAAAATACTATGCCAACTACATGATCATGCAAAGCAATATGACAATGATGGTGCGTGTCATAATAAACGGAACGATGGAAGTTGCATGGCAATATATCTCGGAATGGCTATGGAAATGCCATAATAGGTAGGTATGGTTGTTTTGAGGAAAGGTATATGGTGGGTTCAATGCACCGGCGAAAGTTGCGTGGTACTAGATAGGATAGCAATGGTGGAAAGGTGAGAGTGCGTATAATCCATGGACTCAACATTAGTCATAAAGAACTCACATACTTATTGCAAAAAAATTATTAGCCATCGAAGCAAAGTACTAATATGTATGCTCCTAGGGGGATAGATTGGTAGGAAAAGACCATCGCTCGTCCCCGACCGTCTCTCATAAGGAAGACAATCATAAATAAATCATGCTCTGACTTCATCGCATAACGATAGACCATACGTGCATGCTTTGGGAATCACAGACTTTAACACAAGTATTTCTACCAATCTACAATTACTCTCTAGCATGACCCTAATATCACCATCTTTATATCTCAAAACAAATGCAAGGAATCAAACTTCTCATATATTCAATGCTCTTTATGAAAGTTTTTATTATACCATCTTGGATGCCCATCATATTAGGATGAAATTCATAACCTAAGCAAATTTCCATACTATTTTAAGACTCAAAATAATATAAGTGAAGCATGAGAGTTCATAAATTTCTACAAAATAAAACCACCGTCGTTCTCTAAAAAGATATAAGTGAAGCACTAGAGCAACCGCCTAGCTCAAAAGATATAAGTGAAGCACATAGAGTATTCTAATAAACTCATGATTAAAGTGTGTCCCTCTCAAAAGATGTGTACAGCAAGGATGATTGTGGAAAACTAAAAAGCACAAATTCATATAATACATGACGCTCCAAGCAAAACACATATCATGTGGTGAATAAAAATATAGCATCAAGTAAATTTACCGATGGATTGAAGACGAAAGAGGGGATGTCATCCGGGGCATCCCCAAGCTTAGATGCTTGGTTTTCCTTGAATATTACCTTGCGATGCCTTGGTCATCCCCAAGCTTAGGCTCTTGCCACTCCTTATTCCATAGTCCATCAAATCTTTACCCAAAAATTGGGAACTCACAACACAAAACTCAACAAAAAACTCATGAGATCCGTTAGTATGTTAAAACAAATCTCCACTTTAGGTACTGTTGTGAACTCATTCTAAATTTATAATGGTGTTATATCTACTGTGTTCCAACTTCTCCATGGTTCATACCCCCGATACTACCCATAGATTCATCGAAATAAGCAAACAACACATCGAAAACAGATTTTGTCAAAAAGAGAATAACCTATAAAGACTCGAATATTAGTCATACTTCTGTAACTACAAAAATTCTAAAAAATTAGTATAATAGAGGCAATTCATATATCAATCTTGTGTAAAAAATTCATAATTTTTCCATGCTCCAGTGAATTTAAACAATTCTATTACTGGACGTAAAAGTTTATGTTTTTTAGCAAAATCAAATGAACAATATACCAAAGCATCCCAAAGGTCTTGCTTGGCTCAAACATTAACTAAAATACCAAAACACAATTATTACAGAAGTAATATTGTGCATTCTCATAAAAATAGATAGGAAAAATATTGGGTTGTCTCCCAACAAGCGCTTTTTTCTTTAAAGCCTTTAGCTAGGCATTGATAATTTTAATGATGCTCACATAAAAGATAACAATTGAAACACGAAGAGAGCATCATGTAGCATGTGAAAAACAAGTTTAAGTCTAACATGCTGCCTATGCATAGGCATTTTATAAGCAAACAAATTATCAAGACAAGCAAAAACTAGCATATGCAAGGAAGAAGAAAGAAACAATAGCAATCTCGACATAACGAGAGGTAATTTAGTGACATGAAAATTTCTACAACCATATTTTCCTCTCTCATAATAATTACATGTAGGATCATAATAAAATTCAACAATATATTTATCATATAAAATTTTCTCTTCATGATGCACATATATGCAAAGTTGACACTCTTCCAAAATAGTGGGATTAACTGAAAATAAAGTCATTACTTCTTGATGACCCACAAGTATAGGGGATCTATCGTAGTCCTTTTTATAAGTAAGAGTGTTGAACCCAACGAGGAGCAGAAGGAAATGACAAGCGGTTTTCAGTAAGGTATTCTCTACAAGCACTGAAATTGTAGGTAACAGATAGTTTTGTGATAAGATAATTTGTAACGGGTAACAAGCAATGAAAGTAAATAAAGTGCAGCAAGGTGGCCCAATCCTTTTTGTAGCAAAGGACAAGCCTGGAAAATTTCTTATAATGAGAAAAGCGCTCCCGAGGACACATGGGAATTATCGTCAAGCTAGTTTTCATCACGCTCATATGATTCGCGTTCGGTACTTTGATAATTTGATATGTGGGTGGACCGGTGCTTGGGTACTGCCCTTTATTGGACAAGCATCCCACTTATGATTAACCCCTATTGCAAGCATCCGCAACTACAAAAGAAGTATTAAGTTAAACCTAACCATAGCATGAAACTAGTGGATCCAAATCAGCCCCTTACGAAGCAACGCATAAACTAGGGTTTAAGCTTATGTCACTCTAGCAACCCATCATTTACTTATTACTTCCCAATGCCTTCCTCTAGGCCCAAATAATGGTGAAGTGTCATGTAGTCGACGTTCACATAACACCACTAGAGGAGAGACAACATACATCTCATCAAAATATCGACGAATACCAAATTCACATGACTACTAATAGCAAGACTTCACCCATGTCCTCGGGAACAAACGTAACTACTCACAAAGCATATTCATGTTCATGATCAGAGGAGTATTAATATGCATTAAGGATCTGAATATATGATCTTCCACCAAGTAAACCAATTAGCATCAACTACAAGGAGTAATCAACACTACTAGCAACCCACAGGTACCAATTTGTGGTTTTGATACAAGATTGGATACAAGAGATGAAATAGGGTTTCGAGAGGAGATGGTGCTGGTGAAGATGTTGATGGAGATTGACCCCCTTCCGATGAGAGGATCGTTGGTGATGATGATGGTGATGATTTCCCCCTCCTGAAGGGAAGTTTCCCCGACAGAACAGCTCCGCCGAAGCCCTAGATTGGTTTCGCCAAGGTTCCGCCTCATGGCGGCGGAGTTTCATCCCGTAAGCTTGCTTCTGATTTTTTTCCAGGGTAAGAGGCTTCATATAGCAGAAGATGGGCACCAGAGGGCCAACAGGGGGCCCACGAGACAGGGGGGCGCGCCCAGTAGGGGGGGCCCACCCTCGTGGCCAGGGTGTGGGCCCCCTCTGGTACTTTCTTTGCTCAATAATTCTTATTGATTCCAAAAATGACTTTCGTGGAGTTTCAGGACTTTTGGAGCTGTGCAGAATAGGTTTCCAATATTTGCTCCTTTTCAGCCAGAATTCCAGCTGTCGGCATTCTCCCTCTTCATGATAAACCTTGTAAAATAAGAGAGAATAGCCATAAGTATTCTGACATTACATGTAATAACAGCCCATAATGCAATAAATAGCGATATAAAAGCATGATGCAAAATGGACGCATCAACTTCCCCAAGCTTAGACCTCACTTGTCCTCAAGCGGAAGCCGAAATTGAAAAATATGTCCACATGTTTAGAGATAGAGGTGTCGATAAAAATAAAATACGGACATGAGGGCATCATGATCATTCTTATAACAGCAACATATATAGATTTTGTCATATGATTTCTTATGCTCAAGTAACAATCTGTTCACAATGTCAAGTATGGTTCAGAAACTTCATTGAGAGCTAGAAAACTATAATCTCAGTCATTAAAGCAATTGCAATTTATCATAACATCAGAAAGAGTCAAGAATAGAGCTTTTCAGCAAGTCCACATACCCAACTATCATATAGTCTTCTACAATTGCTAACACTCACGCAATACTTCTGATTATGGAGTTTTAATCGGACACTGATAAAGATAGGGCCTTATAATGTTGCCTCCCAACGTATTCACCTTTGGGTGATGTCAATAATAATAGTTCATGCTAACTTACATCCAATTGTAGAAGGATATATATCAGGATCTTTCCAACACGAGGTGCTTGCCAAAGGATAAAATGAAAAAGGGAAAGGTGAGGATCACCTTGACTCTTGCATAAAGTAAAAAGACATAAAGTAAAAGATAGGCCCTTCGCAGAGGGAAGCAGAGGTTGTCATGTGCTTTTAGGGTTGGATGCACAAAATCTTAATGCAAAAGAACGTTAGTTTATATTGCCACTTGTGATATGAACCTTTATTATGCAGTCCGTCGCTTTTATTACTTCCATGTCACATGATCGTATAAAGCTTATTTTCTCCGCACTAATAAGTCATACATATTTAGAGAGCAATTTTTATTGATTGCAACATGACAACTTACTTGAAGGATCTTACTCAATCCATAGGTAGGTATGATGGACTCTCATGGCAAAACTGGGTTTAAGGATATTTGGAAGCACAAGTAGTATCTCTACTTGGTGCAAGGAATTTGGCTAGCATGAGGGGGAAAGGCAAGCTCAACATGTTGGGAGATCCATGACAATATACTTTAACGGAGATGTGAGAAAACATAACCCATTACGTTGTCTCCCTTGTCCAACATCAACTCTTTAGCTTGTCATACTTAATGAGTGCTCACAATCATAAAAGATGTCCAAGATAGTATATTTATATGTGAGAACCTCTCTTTCTTTATTACTTCCTATTAATTGCAACGATGACCAAAACTATGTTTGTCAACTCTCAACAACTTTTAAGTCTCATACTCTTTATGTGTGAAGTCATTACTATCCATAAGATCAATATGAACTCTTTTATTTCTTTTATTCTTTCTATTTTCTCAAGATCATAGCAAGATAGCAAAGCCCTTGACTCAACACTAATCTTTATTATATAGCTCACGGACTCGATTACAAATAGGGATCACAAAGCAAAACTCAAAACTAATTCATACCAAAACTTTGTTCTACTAGATCAAGATATTACTAAAAGGATCGAACTAAGTAAAACGGTAAAGATAGGAGTGTGATGGTGATATGATACCGGGGCACCTCCCCCAAGCTTGGCAGTTGCCAAGGGGAGTGCCCATACCCATGTGATTATGTCCTCGGAGGTGATGAAGGTGGTAATGATGATAGTGGATAATCGCACATCGAGCGTAAAAGCTCCTCCAACTTGCTGATACTGCCCTTGAGTGCGACAATATGATCCTTCAACAAAAAATTTTCCTGTGTAAGATACTTGTTTTGTATGCGAGCTAACTCAATCATCTTGAAAGCTTCAATCTCAGTTGGGGTAAAGAGGTTAGGTAGAGGTTGAGGGATGTTTTCTTCTTCCATCGCCAGGGCTTGATCCTCCATAGCCTTCTTGATCCTTTCATCCTTGTTGATCTCCTCCGGTTCTTCTCTTTTCAACTATATCTTCAATAGCCAAGCATCCTTGTCTTCATTGTTGAAGGAGGGTGATGTCATGATGCTCTAGATCTGTCAGAAAAACAACTCGAAATGAAAATAGAGGATTTTTGCATGATACGCTGGTCCAAACTTTTGGGAGATTATATAATGAATTTTTACCGGCCAAAAGAAAACATGCAAGAAAACGGAGTCCGAGAGGCATACAAGGTGCCCCCCCGAGACAGGGGGGCACGCCCAGTAAGGGTGGGCGCGCCCTCCACCCTCGTGGAGGCCTCATGTCCTTCCCGGATTACTTCTTGCTTTCCAAAATTCTTAAATATTCCAAAACGGAGAAAAATTGCCATTAGAATTGTTTTGGAGTCGGTTTATTTACCGTACCACATACCTATTCCTTTTCGGAGTCTGAAACATTCTGGAAAGTGTCCCTTATGTATTCCTCCGGGGTTACGGTTTCAATAATATTGGTTTCAACATTTATAGGATTACCTGAGATATAATGTTTGATTCTTTGACCGTTCACCACCCTCGGACTTGTGCCTTCGAAGTTGTTGAGTTTTATGGCACCAAAACGATAGACTTCCTTGATAATAAGGACCTTCCCACTTAGAGAGAAGTTTTCCTGCAAAAAATCTTAAATAAGAGTTGAATAGCAATACATAATCACCTACGTTAAACTCACACTTTTGTATTCTTTTGTCATGCCATCTTTTAACTTTTTCTTTGAACAGCTTGGCATTCTCATAGGCTTGGGTTCTCCATTCATCAAGTGAGCTGATGTCAAATAACCTCTTCTCACCGGCAAGTTTGAAATCATAGTTGAGCTCTTTAATAGCCCAATATGCTTTTTGTTCAAGTTTGAGAGGTAAGTGACATGCTTTTCCATAAACCATCTTATACGGAGACATACCCATAGGATTTTTATATGCAGTTCTATAGGCCCATAATGCATCATCAAGTTTCTTGGACCAATTCTTTCTAGATCTATTGACAGTCTTTTGCAAAACTAATTTGAGCTCTCTATTACTCAACTCTACTTGACCGCTAGGCTGTGGGTGATTAGGAGATGCAATTCTATGATTAACATCATACTTAGCAAGCATTTTACGAAAGGCACCATGAATAAAATGTGAACCACCATCAGTCATGAGATATCTAGGGACTCCAAACCTCGGAAAAATAACTTCCTTAAGCATCTTAATAGAGGTGTTATGATCAGCACTACTAGTTAGAATAGCTTCTACCCACTTAGTAACGTAATCAACAACAACTAAAAAAATGTGTATATCCATTAGAGGCAGGAAAAGGTCTCATATAATCAAAGCCCCAAACATCAAATGGTTCAATAACAAGAGAATAATTCATAGGCATTTCTTGGCGTCTATTAATATTACCAATTCTTTGACATTCATCACAAGACAAGACAAACTTACGAGCATCTTTGAAGAGAGTAGGCCAATAAAAACCGGATTGCAATACCTTATGTGCAGTTCTATCTCCAGCATGATGTCCTCCATATGGTTCGGAGTGATACTTGCGTAGGATCTGTTCCTGTTCATGCTCAGGTACACAACGTCTAATAACACCATCTACTCCTTTATAAAGGTGTGGGTCATCCCAGAAGTAATGTTTTAAATCATAAAAGAACTTTTTCTTTTGCTGGTATGTGAAACTAGGTGGTATAAATTTAGCAACAATGTAATTAGCATAATCAGCATACCATGGAGCAGTACGAGAAGCATTAATGACCGCTAATTGTTCATCAGGAAAGCTATCATCAATAGGTAGTGGGTCATCAAGAACATTCTCTAACCTAGACAAGTTGTCTGCAACGGGGTTCTCAGCTCCCTTTCTATCAATAATATGCAAATCAAATTCTTGGAGTAAGAGAACCCATCTAATAAGTCTAGGCTTAGCATCTTTCTTTTCCATAAGAATATTTAATAGCAGCATGATCAATGTGAATAGTAACTTTAGAATCAACAATATAAGGTCTAAACTTATCACAAGCAAATACAACTGCTAAGAATTCTTTTTCAGTAGTAGCATAATTTCTCTGGGCAGTATCAAGAGTTTTACTAGCATACTGGATAACATTTAATTTCTTATCAACTCTTTGCCCTAGAACAGCACCTACAGCATAATCACTAGCATCACACATAATTTCAAAGGGTAAATTCCAATCAAGTGGCTGAACAATAGGTGCAGTGGTCAAAGCTTTCTTAAGTATTTCAAATGCTTCTACACAATCATCATCAAAGACAAAAGGAATATCTTTTTGCAATAAATTAGTCAGGAGGCTAAAGATTTTAAAGAAGTCCTTAATGAACCTCCTATAAAAATCGGCATGACCAAGGAAACTTATTATACCTTTAATATCCTTGGGACATGGCATCTTTTCAATAGCATCAACTTTAGCTTTATCAACTTCAATACCTCTTTCAGAAATTTTATGCCCCAAGACAATGCCTTCATTAACCATAAAGTGGCACTTTTCCCAATTCAAGACGAGACTAGTGTCTTCACATCTCTGCAAGACTCGATCAAGGTTGCTCAAGCAATCATCAAAGAGGATCCATAAACGGAGAAATCATCCATGAATACCTCACAAATCTTTTCACAAAAGTCAGAGAATATAGCCATCATGCATCTTTGAAAGGTAGCAGGTGCATTACATAAACCAAAAGGCATACGTCTATAAGCAAAAGTACCGAAAGGGCAAGTAAAAGTAGTTTTTGATTGATCCTCCGCTGACACAGGTATTTGAGAGAAGCCAGAATAACCATCTAGAAAGCAAAAATGTGTATGTTTTGATAGTCTTTCTAGCATTTGATCAATAAAAGGTAAAGGGTAATGATCTTTCTTAGTAGCTTTATTTAATTTACGGAAATCAATTACCATCCTATAACCTGTAATAATTCTTTGTGGAATCAATTCATGTTTATCATTAGGAACAACAGTAATACCTCCCTTCTTAGGGACGCAATGGACAGGACTTACCCAATCACTATCAGCAACGGGATAAATTATACCTGCCTCAAGGAGCTTTAGTATCTCATTTCTTACCACTTCTTTCATCTTAGGATTTAACCGTCGTTGAGGATCTATAACTGGTTTGGAGCCTTCATCCAATTTAATTTTGTGTTGGCATAGAGTGGGACTAATGCCCTTAAGATCATCCAAAGTATATCCAATAGCAGCACAATGCTTCTTTAGAATTTTCAATAATCTTTCCTCTTCTTGCTCTGAAAGGTTAGCACTAATAATAACAGGATATATCTTCTTTTCATCAACATAAGCATATTTAAGATTATCAGGTAAAGGTCTGAGCTCAAACATGGGATCACCCTTGGGTGGAGGGGGATCCCCTAGGATTTCAACAGGCAAGTTGTGTTTCAGAATAGGACCCTGTTGAAGGAATACTTCATCTATTTCCCTTCTTTCATTCATAAACATATCATTTTCATGGTCTAGCAAATATTGTTCTAACAGATCAGTAGGAGGCACGACAATAGAAGCAAGACCAATAATTTCATCCTTACTAGGCAATTCTTTATCATGGGGTTGTCTATGAAATTTAGCAAAGTTAAACTCATGAGACATGTCCCCTAAGCCAATTGTAACAACATCCTTTCTGCAATCAATCTTAGCATTAACAGCATTCAAGAAGGGTCTACCAAAAATAATGGGACAAAATTCATCTTGTGGGGAACCAAGAGCAAGAAAATCAGCAATATATTTAACTTTCCCACACAAGACTTCAACATCTCTAACAATCCCAACTGGTGAAATAGTATCTCTATTGGCAAGCTTAATAGTAACATCAATACCTTCTATTTCAGTGGGTGCGATATCATGCATAATTTCTTCATATAAGGAATGAGGTATTGCACTAGCACTAGCACCCATATCACATAAGCCATGGTAACAATGATCTCCTATTTTAACAGAAATAACAGGCATGCCTATAACAGGTCTATGTATCTTAGCATCTGGTCTAGCAATATTAGCAGCTTCATCACAGAAATAAATAACATGCCCATCTAAATTATCATCCAAGAGATCTTTAACCATAGCAATACTAGGTTCAACTTTAATTTGCTCAGGAGGTGTATATGTTCTAGTATTACTCTTACGAACAACAGTTGAAGATTTAGCATGATCCTTTATTCTAACAGAAAAAGGTGGTTTCTCAACATAAGTAGTAGGAACAATAGGATCATTATAAGTGATAGTCTTTTCTTCAACTACAATAGGTGCAACTACTTTTACTTCAATGGGAGGATTATATTTAAACCACTTCTCCTTAGGGAGATCAACATGAGTAGCAAAAGATTCACAAAAAGAAGCTACTATCTCAGAGTCAAGTCCATATTTAGCGCTAAATCCACGAAAAGCATCGGTTTCCATAAAAGATTTAACACAATCAAACTTAGGTGTCATACCTGACTCCTTACCATCGTCGGAACCCCAATCTTCAGAGTTGCGTTTAATTCTTTCCAATAAATCCCACTTGAATTCAGTAGTCTTCAGCATATAAGAACCAGCACAGGAAGTATCGAGCATGGTGCGATCATTGAGAGAAAGCCGAGCATAAATTTTTTGAATAATCATTTCTCTTGAGAGCTCATGATTGGGGCATGAATATAACATTGACTTAAGCCTCCCCCAAGCTTGAGCGATGCTTTCTCCTTTGCGAGGCCAGAAATTATATATGTAATTACGATCACGATGAACAAGATGCATAGGATAGAACTTCTGGTGAAATTCCAACTTCAATCATTTATAGTTCCAAGATCCCGTATCATCACATAGCCTATACCATGTCAATGTGTATCCCTTCAAAGATAAAGGGAAGACCTTCCTCTTGACAACATCATTGGGTATACCTGCAAGCTTAAATAATCCACAAACTTCATCCACAAAGATAAGGTGTAAATCGGGATGCAATGTTCCATCTCCTGCAAACGGATTAGCTAGCAGTTTCTCTATCATACCCGAAGGAATCTCAAAGTAAACATTTTCAGTAGGTTCAGTAGGTTGAGGAGCAACTCTTTGCTCTACTGGTCAAGGCGAAGATACCCCGAACAAGCCCCTCAAAGGATTAGTTTTCGTAGTAACAAGTGACAGAAAATTTCAGCACACTATATAAATGTTTCCTTACCAAGTTCCACTCACCAAAGGCGCTTCACTCCCAGGCAACAACGTCAGAAAAGAGTCTTGATGACCCACAAGTATAGGGGATCTATCATAATCCTTTTGATAAGTAAGAGTGTCGAACCCAACGAGGAGCAGAAGGAAATGACAAGCGGTTTTCAGTAAGGTGTTCTCTGCAAGCACTGAAATTGTAGGTAACAGATAGTTTTGTGATAAGATAATTTGTAATGGGTAACAAGCAATGGAAGTAAATAAAGTGCAACAAGGTGGCCCAATCCTTTTTGTAACAAAGGACAAGCCTGTACAATTTCTTATAATGAGAAAAGCCGCTCCCGAGGACACATGGGAATTATTGTCAAGCTAGTTTTCATCACGCTCATATGATTCGCGTTCGGTACTTTGATAATTTGATATGTGGGTGGACCGGTGCTTGGGTACTGCCCTTTCTTGGACAAGCATCCAACTTATGATTAACCCCTATTGCAAGCATCCGCAACTACAAAAGAAGTATTAAGTTAAACCTAACCATAGCATGAAACTAGTGGATCCAAATCAGCCCCTTACGAAGCAACGCATAAACTAGGGTTTAAGCTTCTGTCACTCTAGCAACCCATCATTTACTTATTACTTCCCAATGCCTTCCTCTAGTCCCAAATAATGGTGAAGTGTCATGTAGTCGATGTTCACATAACACCACTAGAGGAGAGACAACATACATCTCATCAAAATATCGACGAATACCAAATTCACATGACTACTAATAGCAAGACTTCACCCATGTCCTCGGGAACAAACGTAACTACTCACAAAGCATATTTATGTTCATGATCAGAGGAGTATTAATGTGCATTAAGGATCTGAACATATGATCTTCCACCAAGTAAACCAATTAGCATCAACTACAAGGAGTAATCAACACTACTAGCAACCCACATGTACCAATTTGTGGTTTTGATACAAGATTGGATACAAGAGATGAAATAGGGTTTTGAGAGGAGATGGTGCTGGTGAAGATGTTGATGGAGATTGACCCACTTCCGATGAGAGGATCGTTCGTGATGATGATGGTGATGATTCCCCCCCCCCCCCCGGAGGGAAGTTTCCCCGGTAGAACAGCTCCGCCGGAGCCCTAGATTGGTTCCGCCAAGGTTCCGGCTTGTGGTGGCGGAGTTTCGTCCCGTAAGCTTGCTTCTGATTTTTTCCAGGGTAAGAGGCTTCATATAGCAGAAGATGGGCATCGGAGGGCCAACAGGGGGCCCACGAGACAGGGGGCGCGCCCAGTAGGGGGGGGGGGCATCCTCGTGGCCAGGGTGTGGGCCCCCTCTGGTACTTTCTTTGCTCAATAATTCTTATTGATTCCAAAAATGACTTTCCTGGAGTTTCAGGAATTTTGGAGCTGTGCAGAATAGGTTTCCAATATTTGCTCCTTTTCTAGCCAGAATTCCAGCTACCGGCATTCTCCTTCTTCATGATAAACCTTGTAAAATAAGAGATAATAGCCATAAGTATTGTGACATAACGTGTAATAACAGCCCATAATGCAATAAATAGCGATATAAAAGCATGATGCAAAATGGACATATCACTTCTCCAAGCCCACTTTTATCAAAATATTCATAAGAATGATCAATCTCCAAAGTAGTGGGATCATTATTTCTTACAGTTGACACTCTTCCAAACTCACTTTCAATATTATTGCAAATATTATTATCAATATCATATTCATCATGAGGCTTAAACAAATTTTCAAGATCATAAGAAGCATTATCACCCCCAATCATGATCATTGCAATAAGTAGTGGACATAGAAAAACTAGTATCCCCAAGCTTGGGGTTTTGCATATTATTAACACAATTGACATTAATAGAATTTATAATAACATCATTGCAATCATGCTTTTCTTTCAAGGAGCTATCGTGAATCACTTCATAAATTTCTTCTTTTAAGACTTCATCAGAATTTTTAGGTTCACGAATTTCAAGCAAAACTTCATAGAGATAATCTAGTGCACTCAACTCACTAGCAATTAGCTCATCATAATTGGATCTTTTAAAAAGATTAGCAAGTGGATGAGGGTCCATAAATTTTTGCTTTCTGATTTTCAATAAACACACAATTATACCAAGTGAACAAGCAAAGAAACCAAGTAAGACATAAAGGCAAATGAAAAGAAGGCAAATATTTTTGTGTTTTTTCTGAAAACATTTTAGAAGTGAGGAAGAGGAAAACAAGAGGAAAATGGCAAATAATGTAAATGTAAGGGATGAGAGTTTATGATAGGTACTTGGTAGGCTTGATGTAGAACCTCCCTGGCAACGGCGCCAGAAATTCTTCCTACTACTTCTTCAGCTTGCGTTGATTTTTCCCTTGAAGAGGAAAGGGTGATGCAGCAAAGTAGAGATAAGTATTTCCCTCAGTTAAGAATGAAGGTACTAATCCAGTAGGAGGCACAAGCAAGTCCAAAATATATGCACCTGCACAAACTAACAAACAATTGCACTCAACATGAAAAAGGGGTTGTCAATCCCTTCACGGTCACTTGCAAGAGTGAGGTCTAATAGAGATGGATATGAAAGATAAGTAAAAGGCAAAATAAAGTAAATATAGGTAAATTGCAGCAAGGTATTTTTAGGTTTTTGGTTTTATAGATCTAAAAATATATGATGGAAAATATACCCGGGGCCATAGGTTTCACTAGAGGATTCTCTCTCGAATGAAGCATATGGTGAAAGAAATTACTGTTGAGCACTTGATAGAAAAGCGCAAAGTTATGACAATATCTAAGGCAATGATCATGAATATTGGCATCACGTCTATGACAAGTAGACCGAGACGATTTTGCATCTAGTATTACTCCACACATCGACCGACTCCTGCCTGCATCTAGTGTATTAAGTTCATAAGAACAGAGTAACGCCTTAAGCAAGATGACATGATGTAGAGGGATAAACTCAAGCAATATGATATAAAACCCATCTTTTTATCCTTAATGGCAACAATACAATACGTGCCTCGCTACCCCTACTGTCACTGGGTGAGGACACCACAAGATTGAACCCATCACAAAGCACCTCTCCCATTGCAAGAAAAACCAATCTAGTATGCCAAACCAAGCCGATAGATCGGAGAGAAATACTAAGCTATCTCAATCATGCACAAAAGAGTTCAGAGAAGACTCAAATAATATTCATAGATAGTCTGATCATAAATCCACAATTCATCTAATCTCAACAAACGCACCACAACTGATGATTACATCGAATAGATCTCCAAGAACATCAAGGAGAACAATGTATTGAAGATCAAAGAGAGAGAAGAAGCCATCTAGCTACTAGCTATGAACCCTTAGGTCCGTGGTAAACTACTCACGCTTCATTGGAAGGGCAGCAAGGTTGATGTAGAGGCACTCCATGATTGAATTCCCCTCCGGCGGAGTGCCGGAAAAGGCCCCAAGATGGGATCTCATGAGAACAGAAGCTTGCGGCGGCTGAAAAGTATTTTTGGTGTGCCCTCTGACGTAAGGGGAATATCTGAGAAGTTATAGTGGTGGAGGTAGGGATGGAAGGTATCCGAGGGCCCCACAAGCCTAGGCACACCCCCGGGGCGCGGCCCTAGGGCTTGTGGCCTCCTCGTTGGTCTTCTGGCCTCCTCCCAAAGCTTCCTGGGTTTCTTCTAGTCCAAGAAAAATCATCATAAAGTTTTATTCCATTTGGACTCCATTTGTTATTGATTTTCTATAAAAGTCAAAAATAAGGAAAAAAAATCAGAAACTAACACTGGGCACTAGATTAATATGTTAGTCCCAAAAATAATATAAAATAGCATATTAATGCATATAAAACATCCAAAACAGATAATATAATAGCAAGGAACAATAAAAATTTATAGATACATTGGAGACGTATCATATGACTAGTGACATTCCAATTTTATATGAATTCAACATATTCATAATTGAATTATACTTGCAAATAACCAATTATGCATTCACCATATCAAGTGTTCAAGATGCTTGCCTTGAGCATGCAGAAACATTGGATGCACTCCAAGACTTTGAAATTTTTCTCTTCCCTCCATTTTCCTATTTTCAAAATGTTGCAATTACTACATAAAGCCAAAACAGTGCTAAAAAGTTGTTTGGAAATTTTTGAAATAAATCCTAAAATAAACAAGATGAAAAATAAGGAATATTAGGAAAAAAATCAAATTATTTGGAGTCAATATGATTTTTTCCTAGGGAATTTCTAAGCTGGGATAAGTGAAGAAATGGGCTAATTAATAGATCCAACAGTGATAAAGCTTAGGACAAATAATCACCCTAGCTGGATTAATAGAGCATGATTTAGGAGTATGAAGAAATTTGAATCATCAAATTTATATGTGAAATGATCACTCTGGAATTATTTGAGATCTGGTGGAATAGAAAAAGAAAACAAATATTACTCTGATGGGCTGAGTAGAAGCGCGCCTTGGGCGTGGTATAGCCGCCTGGCGCTATTGGGCTAAGCCCAATTGCTCGATCTCGCGGGAGGGCTGCGACGCCAAAGGCGTATTCGCTGGAATACGTTTTTCCCACGGGAAAGCAACTTCAATGGAACCCATCCCCACTTATCCACGCAGCGTGGGTTACAAGTCACTAATAGTGGGTCTCACCTGTCCCACTGGTCAGCTTTGACCACGGTCCACCCCGCCTCTTTCCTTTGTCCAGACGAAGCGGGGCTCCGGCGATGCTCATCGGAGAATTGCGGCAACCCACGGTGAACTGAGGCCACCATCTTGCTCAGGAGGCCGTGTTGGTTCGTCCGGTGGGTGGCATGATCAGCGGAGGGCACAGGGTCACCGGCGGCGAGCTTCGCAGCGGGTGACGATCGTTGGGTGAAAGGGGGATTTTACCTACGATGGCTCCCAAGACAAATTAAAGGTTGGTATGGAGTCGTGGGGCTAAGAGGGAGTGGATGGTGACGAGAGTGGAGGAGGGGGAGCTCCGGTGGCGTCGAAATCGTCCGGAAGATGGCGGCAGCCGTAGCTACCGGAGTTGGGGAAGACGACCACTCCCGATTATTTAGCTTCCTGAGGTGGTTTCCAGGGAGGAGAGGAGTGATGTCTGGAGGGGCTGAGCGAGCTCGGGATCTCTTATAGCACGAGGGAAACCCCTCCCATGGCTTCTAGAATAAGGCACGACGGGGGCATCCATTAGTGCGGTGGTTGTGGTTGTTGCGAGGCCGGTGGTGGAGATCAACGAGGAGGTGGCGGATCGGGGATAAGCTCAAGAGGCACCAGGTGGCCTGGGCGGCGCCAGCCACGACAACTTCAGCGACTGCCATTGATGGCAAAGCGCGGCCGATGGTGAGACTGGTGAGGGAGGCGGGGGTTGGTGAGGATGTTGTCCGCTCATAATAGTGGTGGGTGTGTTGGTTGGCTCGGGGACGAGCCACATGTGGAGGGAGGTGGCGTGTGCGAGACGACGGCTCTGGACGGCGGCTGGTCGGCGCTGGCTGGCGCTAATAGCCAGGAGAGGATGTCGACAAGGCTTAGTGGAGTCGTGGTGATCCATATGGATATCAGGACGAGCAAGGGTAGTAGCATATAGGCAACATCGGCTCGATGCCAAAACTTGCACTATGTGTGCTCCGCTTGTCCTCTCGCCGTGCACGCTGAGTGTTCGACAAAATGCCAGGGTGGTCTACAGTGATCAAATGATGAAATTTTGCAGGTTAATGATAATTCGAATGACAAGAATGTTGGACAAGTTATTTTAGCAAGAGGAGCTAGTGTCACGTGGAGTTCAAAAATGTTGACAAATTTTGTCATGAGCTCAAGGTGTTCGACAATATGCAAGGGCCATTTAGAAATTTCTTCTGGAAGTGAAACTTGATAGGATGATGTCTCCTTGGGTGTTGGTGATGATGGCGGAGTTGGTTTGGCAAGAAGAAAAACTTGTTAGTGAAACTTTTACAAGAATTTAGTTCTGGGCCAGAAATTGAGGAGAACATTTGGTGGACTTAAAAGATGGAAATGGAGCTGATCTTCTGGACTTAAGGTTTTGGTTGGAAGGACTATAAGTGGAAAACTATCAGAATTATTGGAGCTAGGAAAATTAGGGTTGTAGTTGTACCTCAAGAATCGGATAGAAATGAAAAGAGGATGTTTCACTCAAAACTTTCAAAAGACCAAGTTAGGTTTTTGCATAAGACTGATATATAAGCATCACCTAACCTCTCATATTTTTTGTGGAATTTTGAAAGAATTATTTAAAAGGGTCTTGGTGCAACAGAAGCATTTCAGAGGTTGAAGATGCTACTAAAAGAATTATTTTGTGGCAAATTTTATTCTAGTAATATTTCCTACTTAATTTTTGAAAGGGTGGATGAAATGATCAAGAAAACTTCCAAACCCACAATATTCCTCAGAAGTTTTCTAAATGGAGGGAAGGATTTTGGAAAACAAAAGGCAAAGAAGATTATGAAATTATTAAATGACCTAAAATAATTCAAGATTTTTCCTAGCCAAATTTTACTTAATAAAATTATGGTTAAATTTGTGGGGTGTTACAAACTCTACCCCCTTAAGAAAATCTCGTCCTCGAGATTTGTTAGGAGTGAAGGACTAAGTGCAAATCATAACTAACAAGCCATCATAAAGAAGGTAATAACACAAAAGGCACATCGTGCAAACAAGTACTACACACTGCTACAAACATACACATGATCGTCTATGACGCGAAGGTCGAATCTACGGGGCAATAGGGTTACTAAGGACTCGACAACTACTCTGGTGGACTCAGTCCACTTCGTCGACATCCAGTCGGGCGTGTCTTGCAGGCGTTGAGGCTTCTCCGTGTGCTTCAACGTCGGAGTTGGTTGGAGTAGAATGAGGAGCTATAGGGTTGGGCTAGCGATGATGACCCACGCGGGGTGTAGTGGCTATAGTCCCATTGGAGAAAATCCCCAAGAGATGACAGAGTTCCTCCGGGAAACGAATGCATTGCTCGGGTGGACAACAGGGGCAGACCTCGTGGGCTCGATTGGTCTCCCAAACAACACTATTGGGGTGTCGGTGGCGGGTGCAGTTTCACTTCTCACCTGGGTCAGGAGAGCAAGTGTCCTGCGGGTCGCTATCAAATCAAGGGTGACCTGATCGAAGAGTGCCTCTTGCGCTATCAGGTAGCGCACTAGATGCACCAAAGCAGGATCCGACTCTTGGTCTCCGTTGGTGACTTGGGTCGGGCTACCATAGCCATCACGACTAGGGTAGTAGAGGAAAGGACGGATGTTAACACTCGACGATTGGTGCCGGAGTTGAACTATAGCCTCTCGGGATGCAATCTGGATGGCTTGGGGCTTGTCGGAGGTCGCCCTCCCGGTGAACCGGTAGGGGCGTTCTGATGTGGTGCCCCTTCCATAGATGTGCACCATGGCCCATAAGTGATGGATGACATCACTTGTGTGTTACTGATACACAACATATTCCGGGGATTCGTCTATGCCAAACGCACGAGGAGTGAGATTGGCGAGAATGGCTACGAAATCTCCAAGCTCGGGTGCAGTGGTCTCGTTGCGGACGATGGGACCAGGCATCTAGGTGGTTTGGATATCAGGCTGCGAGTGAAGGCTGTGGCATGCTGAGTTGGGGCAAGGCTTCCTTTATAAGCCAGCGGAGTCTTCCATCGCACGCTTGTGGATGGGACAACTCAGGTGTCGGCCAGAGGTGCACTAATGCAGAGCATCCTACGATCATCCCCAAGTACACTACGACTACTCCCATGCCCCAAGAGGACATGCGATGAGACCTCGACCATACACCATTGGACACAAGGTGAACTCGCTCTTCTCCGAACCGTCACTTTCCACATGTGAGACATGGCTACTACCTCAAACATATGTGCTATGCATGAACAGGAACCAAGAGGAAAACCATGGAACAACTAGGAGCGTTAGACAAGACGGCAAGGACACCAAGCACGAGGAACAAGAGGAAGGGCTGACTGCAAGTCACAGCCACCGGACGACCGATACAAACCCGATGTCCGACGCCTGGAGGTTTAGCCAGCCAGGACAACTAGCCAAGGTACCCTACAGCGCCCGGACGACCGCCAAACGCCGGAAATCCGACACTCGTCAGACACCGGATGACCGACAACTTCCAGATATCCGGTGCCACATGTCCAGAGAAGAAATGTCGAAAGTCTGACGCCCTCCGGACGTCCGGACCCCCACGAGCGACCGAACATCCGGTAACCACCAGACGTCTGACCCTGCCTGTGCGCAGCCACTCGGGTTTCCACCCATGTATCTCTCTCTCACTTACCCCTTCGTGGCCCTAGACTATATATACTCCTTCACCTCCACCATTTTAGGGTTAGTATTGGTTTAGCTCATATGAGAGATAAAGCTTTGCTCATCCACTTGATACCTACTCCATTGGAGGCCAAGCCCTCCATCTAGGAGAAGATCCCCCAAGTGGATTCAAGACCTCTTCATGGAGAAGATCCCCTAGTTGATTCAAGACCTCCTTCTAGGAGATGAACTAGTGACCTTTGTATCCCCCTTTGTTGGATTTGAATCATGTATCTCTCTTTGTGTTCATGGATCTAGCACATGTGTGATCATTTCTTGTTGATTTGCGTGTTTCCTCTTGTTTCCCCTCATGTTTTCCCTCTTGTGTTTGTCGTGTTCTTTGGGAACCCCCCTCCAAATCATGAAAGATCGGCCCCTAGGGTTCTACCCTACATCATCTTGGTATCATGAGCCATGTTGATCACGAATTAGGAGTCTCCCCACCGTTTTCTAGCCTTCTTTTGCTTGATTTCATCCTAAATTTCGAAAATCCCCACCAAAAATAGCCCCAATTTTTTTTGTGATTTGTTGGCTTGATGATGTTTTGGTGATTTTGATCCATGGATTCATTGTGTTTCGAGTGGATCTAGCATCTCCACAAGTTTCCCCACTTTCCATCCATGAAATCTCATCAATTTTGCCCCCAAAATCCCCATTTTCTGCCCAAAATCACGTCCTGAATCTCGGATCTCGAGTTGACCCTGACCCACCGGACGACTGGCGTTTACCGGACGTCCGGAGCCTCCCGAAGCACCAGATGACTGATACCTTTCGGACGACCGGTGCCACCCAACAGAACCAAAATTAACGGATTTCTGGACCTTTCGTATGTCCATCCACCGGACATCCGACACTTACCGGAAGTCCGTAACCTGTAGAAACTAACTTCGGCTGATTTTTTGTTTTGACCATAACTAATCTGGACTCGAATTTTGACGTTCTTTAGCTCATTTTGAAGCTATTGACATCCCCCATCCCACAAAAATACTTCCAACATCATTTGACTCCATCAAAGTTTTGGAACTTTGGCATCTTTGCCAGGGCCTTCACCACATGACCCGCTATACCACCACCGACTTCCGCAACCTAACCCATTTTGTTACCCATAGCATAGCATTAGTGGTTTCTTGAGTAGTGATTCAAGTCTCCTAATGTGTTTCCACTACCTAGGGATGGTTACTCCTTCATCAACGACCACCATAACTTCCGCATAACCTTGCCCACCATACATTTTCGCCACCTCAAGTTAACCCAACTTTGTTTAAGCTTGTTTGAGTTGTGGGTTGTGTCTCCTAAGGTGATTCGGCTACTTACGTACGGTGACTTCAACTCGGACTCACATAAGCCATCATTGCACTTCTGCAATCCCATTGATCTTCCGAAACCACCTCGCATTCCGCTACCACCATTTGACATTTGCCTTTGGAGATTTTGAGTTGTGGTTTTCCCGTTTCCAAGGGTGTTTCAGCTAACTAGGAATGGTTCTACATCAAGAACACTACCACTCATCATCGCCATAGTCACGACATTGCCAACGACCATATCATCATCCGTTCTTGCTCACACTCGACATACCACGAATAGTAACCTCAATATCATCTTGGTATCGTGGTATCCCATCATTGTACATTCTTCTTGCCATAGTATTGATAACCCTAGCCCATTTTTCATCACTTTCCTATCGAGACTAGCCATTGAGTATTGCCAGCAACGTTACTTGTGCACATTAGTGATCATCGATCTACACCTTCCATTGCATAGATACCATATCATCTTGGCATCATCATATCATCTCTTGTGTCACAAGATTGTTCCCGCATATACACAATTGCTACACTGCTAGGGAAAAGCCTAGCAGCAGCGCAGGTTTTGGGCTTTTTTCTCTCAGTAGCGCGGGTACCGGCGCTACTAATAAGGCGCTACAGCTAACGTATAGCAGTAGCGCCTGTTGTCCCATGCTACTACTATTCATGAATAGCTGTAGTGCTCTTTAGGAAAAGGCGCTACTGATATTATCTGCAACGCTCTTTACAGGGAAGCGCTACTGGTAAGGCGGCGCTACTGCTAAATTCCCCCCCCCTCGCTACTACTAGTTTTATTAGTTTTTTTCCTGCATATTTGTTTTGTATTTGTTTTGTATTTGAATAGGCTTTATACAATAATCTTTAGCATATCATCCACATACAAATGTAATCATAGCATATACATACAATTAGTCTCATCAAATCATGTCATCATCATAATCATCATCCAACACAAAGTGGTCTCTGGTCATCAATCTCGAAAATAGCGATACAAGTCTCGATTACTTGCAAATACATCGTCATCCATCTAAACAATGATATAAGCGAGAATAGCTATCACTTTGAGTACATGAGTTCGTATCCCTCTCTCGCATTAGCGTGAACCAAAACTAACTACTGCCTGTCGCTCGGAAACCGAAAACCGGTACACCTGGGCCTGACACTCCGGCCACTTGTCGTATATATACTCCTGGCGTAGCACTTCTTCGCCATCTATGATCTATGCACCTGCATCGTCACATGAGTCGATGATATGCAACATATATAGTTGAGCAACAGAAAGAGACAGACTTGGCAAAAATAGAAACAACATATCATAAGCATAAATAACAAAGTTCATCGTACCCAAAATGCCCTAACTAGAGTGATTTTCGCTAGTCGAGGAGGTGGACGGTTTAATTACATCACAAATAAAGTTTCACCGTGCATAACTCAAAGTTTTGTCATAAAAGAAAGTATGGACTAAACGGATACATTGTCATATACCGACAATCACTCCATCATGTCGTGCCATCCATCCATGTCAGGGAGATAGTCCTCGAGCTTAGTGAAAGGCTTCATGTCGAGACGCTGAGAGGCTATCCATGTTCGGACGTCTTCCCGCGACATTTGTCCTTCTGCGTAGAACATCCCTGTTTTTCCCACGACCTCATTCATGATGATTTGGGCAAGTTCGCGCTGGATGTTATAGAACTCAGCTCGAAGTCGATGATCCTCGATATCTCCTATGTCCTTTGCCCATTGCAGAATATGGGCATCGCCAGATCTAGGTGACATGTGAAGGTTCTGGTGATACCGTCTGTACTCTAGAATGTGGTGTAGGACATAGAATCTATCATTAAGAGAATCGATCGGTTGCTGGATGCAGCAGAAGTCGGTCTTATGGCTGAAGGCGGCCCTGCCGCCCCTTCTCTTCTTGTCCCTAACCTCTCCACCCCTTGCTTGGTAGTAAAACATAGCACTGTCGAGAACATCTTTGATGTGGGTGT
The DNA here is from genome assembly GCA_963921465.1 of Triticum timopheevii. Lineage (NCBI taxonomy): Eukaryota > Viridiplantae > Streptophyta > Magnoliopsida > Poales > Poaceae > Triticum > Triticum timopheevii. The sequence continues at coordinate 276,486,917 of OY997266.1, read as the reverse complement.
AATCCTTTTTGTGAATGTTCTTCGACGAGTCCAAGTAAAGAGCATGGGAGAATCGGGGGTAGAGGATGATGAGGACGGCGCGCCCGCCGCTGCACAAAATAAATACACCTCAAATTAATTAGCCTCCACTGTGCAAATGAACTATTGAAATAGAAGGAAGGACAGCAGCGCGGATGACTTATACGGGATGATAAGGCACAAGAATTGCCTCCTTGTCCTTATTGGCGAGCATGAAACTGACGATGTAATCCCTCGCGTATTCACGCTGCTCTGCACAGACTCCCAAGAAGCCCTCATGCATGTAGTACGGGTCAGCGACACAGATATGACATATCTGCTCAACCCCAATGATGTAGTTCATGTGCAAGGCATAAAGGCGGACAAACGTAAAATCCAGCTTCTTCACGTAAAACATGTCGAATATGTAATCGAATCAGAGGAAGAACTTATCCGTGGGGAAGCTGTCGACGTATGACATTTGCCGCGGAACGTTAACCACGTAGAGTGGAGTATCCTGGATCTTTCGAGGCGATGAGGCCTTTCTCTACCCGCAACACATCGTCATGAAGTCTCCTTAGATCGCCAAATCTGGCCCGTAGCGCTGTTGCAGGTAGGATTGGTTGACCAGGGATATGCCATTTATCCGCATCGGGTATATCTACACGGTCCTGAAGCCGAGGCTGCTGAGGCGGCTGGATCATAGAATCAGCTTTTTTGCCTTTCCTCGCTCTCTTCCTAGACTTCTTTACTATCGGAAGGTCGTCAATAATACGTTGAGACGGTAATTAAGGCACCGACTCATGACGCTCAAACCCTGAGGAGGCGCCAGTATAGACATACTGTTCAGCGCCATCGTCATCCTCATCCTCATCCATGGCGACGTCATCAGCGACTAATGGAGCCACCTGCTTACCCCGTCCGCTATCACCCAACCCGACACCCGACGCTAATTGGGTAGGTGGGGTGTTGATGTTCATACCTTGCTGAGGCTACGTGCTCGTGGGTGTCCTCCCGGCCGCCTCCAGACGAAGCAGACTCTTTGGCCACAACAGGACCCACCCATTGCAACAATCACCAAGCCGCCGCGGGGTCTCGTCGTCATCCCCCACTAGTACTAGAGGAGGCAAATTCTCGTGGCCTGGTTTGACACTGGCCACGAAAACCTTGAAGACGTTCGGGGGGATCGGCCGGCTGTGGAACAATGGTTCCTTCGGCTCCATTATCGTCGCCTTCCCCACGTCCACCTTCTATTCGCCGATGGTGTACAATATGGTGCACGGGGTTTCGTCGGCCTGCAAAGAAAAGTCTGCGACGTGAGACATCCGAAAGGCAACGAAAACGGGGGATTATACATTTATATTGAAGGGGGCCAGTGTGACAGATACCATGAGGGCGTCGAGCTCAGCCAAAGAGGAGGCACCACCGAGCACGTCCGGTGCGGGAGCCGGTGCGGGAGCCGGTGCAGGAGCAGGTACGGGAGCCGGTGCGGGAGCAGGTGCTCCAAAGAAGTCAGCAAGGGGAAAGTCCTCTGCATTTTTTTGTGGATTCTGCCTTGTCCAAGTGAAAACGCCTGTTACCAAGGAAGTAGATATATCTGCAATCGCCTGTTTTGCGGCAGCTACCACTGTTGCGACTGTCTGAGATGATTTCTTCTCAACCGCAATCTCAACCTTCTTGTCGATGTTTTCTTCAGTTAACCTCCGTCTTTCCTTTCTCTCCTCCGTGGTCTTACGGTAGTACTTCTTCCACGTGGCGCCGTCTTCGACACCGTGCACGCGTCCATACGACGGTCGAATATCCACCGGTTGTTGTTTTAATATGTTCAACGCCCGGTTGAATGGAGTGTCCCACTTGGGCCTCGCCAATGCCTCAGACGGCGAGTCACTTTCGGCCGCAGTCCGGTGCTACTCTCTCTGCAAAAGGCACAAGGATCATTTACAAATATGACTAACGTGTGAAGTCGAATTGATCAGAAACTAAAATTACTAACAGTCTCATGAACTCCGTAATGACCGGTGTTGTCTCGTAAACCTTCTTCACTGGGTCCCAACAGTGCCGGGCCCTCAGGACGTCACGCTCCTGCGGGACGGTGAAATCCGCCAAGGGGTTTGGGATGCCCAGACTCGCGGCTTACGCGTCCTCCTTGGCCCATTTGGAGCTCTTTCCGCCGTAACCACGGCTTCCGAGGTGGTGGCTCCCAATGTTCCTCTTTTGAAGCCCCTTCATGTACTTAGACTTTTTTGTGGCAGCTTCGGCTGTCGGCGTTCTGGGAACGGGGGTCCCCAGACTTGCCTGCCTGCGGCCTGCGGCGTGGCTCGAAGGAGGCCCAGCACAACCCATCTTCATTAACACAGGCTCAAGACCCTCGCGAGGGGCCACGCCTCGCGGGGCGGACAACAAGGAGCTTCCTCAGGCACGGCCTCGTCAGGCTGGCTCATGAGGGGGCGGAGAGTTCAAGGCAGGGTGCCTCGCGAGGTGCCCATGACGCAAGCCATGACGACCAAGGGCGCCAGTCGGGCGCCAGCCCGTGCAGTGTCCTCCTTTCCTCTTTGGTGCAAAGGGAGCAAGCGCAGGCGAGAGCATCAAGCAAAGGCGTCCATTTCGGTGCAACAAGACCAAGACCAGCCCAACGGCTGGAAGGAAGTCATTGTGGAGCCCAGGCCGGCGTCATCATCAGAGCCTTTGACAGGCGAGGACCAACTTTAGTCAGGATAAGTGTACCCGATGTTCCCCTTCAAAATGGCCAATTGTTGGCGCCCTTCCCGCTCAATATTTGGGAAGAGGCCCAGGGCCTTTGCCTATAAATAGGACTAGCCACCCCCAGGGTAGAGGCATCTGGATCCTCACCAAGAAACCAGTAGATAGAGCGACTGAACCCCTCCTAGCAGTTCATCGCACCAGCCAAGAACAGACCCTCGCGAGGCTGTTCTTCCTTGTATTGTTCATCATCAGCCCAAGAGGCAATCCACCACACCACACACTGGAGTAGGGTATTACACCACAATGGTGGCCTGAACCAGTATAAGTCTTGTGTCTCTTGTGCTGTTCAGTTTGGTAGTTTAGGTCCTAGCGATTCGGTGAGGAGCGAGCCGGTTGAGGGTTGAATCTCCGCGCGCACCCTAGTGTTCGAACCTCAAGGGTCTGCCGGAACCCGAAATCCGACATTTGGTGCGCTAGGTAGGGGTGCGCTGGAATCTGCCTTCCGTCGTCTTGTTCTTCCCCGACCACCGCAACCATGTCTGACGCTTGTCGGGCTCGCGCCGAGCGCCGAGCCGCCCTCGCCTCCCACGTCGCCCAGACGGCTCCCGTCGGCGGGCGCCCTCGTCGTTCCCCGTCACCTGCTGTCAACGCCGCGACCGGCCCGGCGGGGAACGAGCAGCAAGCATCGTCCCAGCATCCGTCCATGAGGCGGGACGGCCGCACCGCCATGCCCTCTCTCACCCCCGCTGGTTCTTCGTCACGCGCCCCCCGCGCGGCCATGGAGGCCCGAGCTGCGCTCATCGCGGCAAACGAGCTCCTGCGCTACCGCCCCATCGACGACGTCTACGAAGAATGGCTCGACCGAGTCGCTGAGCTCGTCCGCGCCACCGGAGGCGCCCCCGCACCATCCTTCTCGCTGCACCCCACCCCACCCCGCGCGGGCGATGAAGCTCCTGGGGCGCCTCAGCCGCCTCCTCCTCAAGAAGGCTCCCTGGCCCCAAGGCACGCGGCCCCTGGGTGGAACCCACTCCGCCAGGCGCCAGCGCGGCAAGAGCAGAGCTGCCAAGAAGTTCCTCACCCACGAGAAGCCGCCCGAGCACTCCCTGCCCCAGCACATCAAGACCCAGCGCTGCCCCCAGCCGCGGCGCATGGGGACCCGCAGGACCAAGCTCTCCGTCGCCCAAGGCCCCCCGTGGCCACGGCGGGCTGCCGCGCCTTCACCTCCGAGCTGCGCAGCGTCGCGTGGCCCGGCAAGTTCAAGCCAGACCTGCCCCCTCGCTGCGACGGCACGACTGACCCTACGGAGTTCCTCCAGCTCTACGAGTTGGGCATCGAGGCTGCCAACAGAGACGAAAGGGTCATGGCGAACTGGTTTCCCATGGCGCTCAAGGACGGAGCCCGCACCTGGCTCCTGAATCTGGCCCCAGGCACGATCTCTTCCTGGGACGAGATGCGCACCCGCTTCATCGCCAACTTCCAGGGTACTCGCGATCGGCCACCCGCCGTGAGCGACATGCACCGTATCAAGCAACAGCCAGGGGAAACCCTGCAGAAGTACATCCAGCGCTTCAACAACGCTCGCCTCAAGATCCCCAGGGTAACGGAGGAGGCCATCATCTCTGCCTTCTCCGACGGCGTGCGCGGAGTCAAGATGAAGGAGGAGCTGGCGATGCATGAAGACTTGTGCACCTCCCTGGAGCTGTTCAACTTGGCGACCAAATGCGCCAGGGCTGAGGAGGGGCTCCTCTCCCTCCTCGAGCTGCCTGCCGCGGACCCCGAAGAGAAGAAGCCCAAGGCCAAGGATGTGAAGCGCAAGGGGGCTGCCATGCTCGCGGCCGAGCCAGACACCAAACGGGGCAGAGATCAGCCTGAATCCTCCAAGGGCAGCCGGTACTGCATGTACCACGACCTCCACACTCACAACACAAATGAATGCCAAGAGCTCCGGGCCATGCGCGAAGGAAGGGTCGGCAGACGTCCCGACCGCAGCAACCGGGGCTACGGCCGAGGAGGAGGAAGGAATGCAGGACGCTGGGAAGACCGCGGCCCGCGCCAAGGATGGTGTGACCAACCTCGCGAGGACCGCTGGCAGGACCCGCCTCGCGAGGGAGGCTGGAGGGATCAGCCTCGCGAGGATCGCCCGCAAGGGAATGCAGGCCTCCCTCCGCTGCCGCCGCAGCCAAGAAGGAATGAAGACCGTCATCAGGACGAGGGGGCTGGGGGCTTCCAGGAACCGCGTGCAATCGCCTGCATCCTGGGCGGAGCTCAAGCCCCAGCCTCTCAGCGCATCTTCAAGCAGTTCACCCGCGAAGTGAATGCAGTCCTACCCAAGCTCGAGGCCACACGCCCTCTCAGGTGGTCGGCGTGCGCCATCACATTCAGCTCAGCGGATCAGCTCAAGTGCGCGACCACAGCAGGAGTCCTCCCGATGCTTTGTTCCCCAATCATCAGCAACGTGCTAGTCACCAGGACCCTCATCGACGGCGGGGCAGGGCTCAACGTCCTATCCATGGAAACATTCAACAATCTTCAAGTGCCTTACAGTCAGCTTCAGCCAACCAAGCCCTTCTCCGAAGTCACCGACGGCTCCACGGTCCCGATAGGGCAGGTCCGCCTTCCTGTCACCTTCGGGGCATGTGACAACTACCGCACCGAGCTCATCGACTTTGACGTCGCCCACATTCGCCTGCCGTACAACGCCATCCTCGGGTACCCGGCGCTGGCCAAGTTCATGGCCGTAACCCACCACGGCTACAACGTCCTCAAGATGCCAGGAAGCGGCGGGGTCATCACGGTGCCCTGCGAAGAGAGAGACGCAGTGTGCTCCCTGGAGCGAGCCTTTCAGGCCGCATCACTGGAAGACCCAGACCGCAGCAGCAGGAGGCTTCCCGAGGCCGCCCCCAAGAAGAAGAAGACATCAACCAGCCCGGCTCCTCAGGAGGCAGGCCCCTCAGGGCCGGCGCCTGGCCAGGAGGAGCCTCCTTCCATCGCATAGGGAAGCGCGCCCGGCCCCTCCCCTGGCAGGGCTCGGGGGCTCTCCCCTGGAGGGCCGCCGACCTCGCCAAGGTCACGAGGGAGGCGCTTGGGCACCACGTGGAGGCGTGCTTCGAAGCACGTTTCCCTCAAGAAGGAGCAAGGCAAGGAGGGACAAACCCTCAGGAGTTCGTCAGCAAGGCCATTCAGGAGCTACAGGAGTCAAGGGTCATGAGAGGCAGCCGCCGCCTACCCGCTGTGGCCCCCCATCCAGGCGAGGATGGTGGGCTGCGCGTCTGCATCGACATACCAGGGCTCAACCGAGCCGCGTCTCAAGAGCGCCTCTGGCCCTCGCGAGTGGGACGTTGCGAGGGTCCGCCCCATAGCTACGTGCGCATGCCTTACGGCCTGCCGAACGCGGCTGGTGCCCACCAGTGCCTCATGAGGGCCATCTTGGAGGCTCAAGAGGTCAGGCGTGCCGCAGCCCTGGCGGAGATGGAGATGGCCCGCGAGGAGCCGCCAGAGCCTCTGGAGCCTCCAGAGGCCCCTGGGCCTGGGAGCTCGTGAGGATTGGCTCCCGCAGCCCACCGAGTCTGCTACACCAACACCCCTTCGTCCCCAACATCATCAGGTGACATCTTTCAATTTTCGTTTCTGGCTGGGAGCGCCTTCAGGGCCGCATTATTCCGAGGCCGCGTGGGTCCGTCCCTGCGGCATGTATCCCTTTTATTTCATGTCCTTAGCTCACCTTATTGGGGGCGCCCCTCGGGCTGCATCATCCCCAAGCTGCTCGGGCCTGTCCCAGCGGCATGTACCCTTCTTGCGTTTATCTTAGGATTATGCTTTCGATCCACCATGCTTGTTATTTGGTGCCTTTTCCCCTGGGTGTCGGAATCTTGCACGTTAAAGGGGGGGGGTGCCTGAGCATCGCAACTCAGGGCTCCTACCGGCTCTCCGGCCCTCACCCTCTGGTCTTGTCCATGGCATCGCGACCTGGCATGCCAGCGACGGTTGAGACCAGCCCGAGAGCCGGGACCCAAGGACGTAGAGTTTCGTCATCTAATCCAGCTTGCACGTTAAAGGGGGGTGCCTGAGCATCGCGACTCAGGGATCCTACCGGCTCTCCGGCCCTCACCCTCTGGTCTTGTCCATGGCATCGCGACCTGGCATGCCAGCGACGGCTGAGACCAGCCCGAGAGCCGGGACCCGAGGACGTAGAGTTTCGTCATCTAACCTAGCTTGCGCGTCAAAGGGGGGGTGCCTGAGCATCGCGACTCAGGGCTCCTACCGGCTCTCCGGCCCTCACCCTCTGGTCTTGTCCATGGCATCGCGACCTGGCATGCCAGCGACGGCTGAGACCAGCCCGAGAGCCGGGACCCGAAGACGTAGAGCACCGGCATCTGGCCAAATTTGCAGGAACACACTCCAAGGTAAGGCCCAGAGCCAGGCGCAACCCGCCTTGAGGTAGGGCCCCGTGAGCCCCGCGCTGGCTCACGGGTACCCCAATACACCCCGCGAGGCCTTTCGCGCTCCTCCAGAGCAACTAACGGCTAACTGTCGATTATCGCGACAAACCCTCGTTCCTTCTGTGATGAGCTTGGAGGGTCCCTCCAAGAAGCATCGCCGAGCAACCTCATGACGGCCAAGGCTAGCGCCGCACCTGGAAGCATTTTTCTGACCCTCAAGATAAGTCACCCTCCGGACGCGCTAGTTATCGCAGCACCATCCCCGCACCCAATGCAATCCCGTGTTAGCAACGTCGCTCTCCTTTCTCACCGAATGATGGCTGCTTGAGCGCTAAGGGGGACCTCCTGAGCATCACGACTCAGGGGCTCTTACCGGACCTCGGGCCGCTCACCTCCTGGCCTTGACCACGGCATCGCGACCTGGCATACCAGCGACGGCTGAAGCTGCCTTGGGACTGGGACTTGTCGGCGCAGAGCATCAAGCCCTCGTGAGGACTGAAAGGAGGAAACTAAGCTAAAACGGAATGAGCATCTCGCACTGCTTCATAATAAGGATCATATTGACAGACGGAGCTACAAACATCTTACAATCCCCCGTGGGGTATATTCTTGGCCCCTCGCAGGAACAGAAGGTGCGAATCCTAAGGAGTACTAACTACAGGGGGCATTGCGGCAGATGCCATCATCAACAGTGGGCCGCCCAGCACCGATGCCAGCCCCATCCAGATCAGGGGTGGCGATGACCCGACAGGCCCGCCCTACTCCGAGAGCGGCGCAGGCTCGGGGGCTCATAGCTGTTGTCGCTCGTCTCCGGCGTCACGAAGAGCTCGGCGGAGTCACTGGATCCTCCGGCGCCTCCGTCGCCTGAGGAGCAGCCAAGGGAGCGGATGGCCGGCCTCTGTCTCGTCGTAGCAGGGTCCCGACCGCCTCTCCCGGGGCAGCACTCCAGCCGACGACCCTCCGCATCGAAGACCTTGAAGGACATCACCGAAGCACCGTCGTACTCCAGGTGGATCATGAGGGCGCCCCTCGTCCTGCAGACCCGGGCGACCTCGCCCCAGCCTCGAGTCATGAAGACCTCGCCCGGGGCAACGACCACGACCTCTGCCCCGGTCGCGAGGGTGCCGCAGCCGGCGTGCTGCAGCCAGAGCCCCAGGGGATCCCCCTGCCGGACGACGGAGACGAAGAAAGCAGGGAGACGAACCCAAGACTTAGGTGGCGTGGCGGCGTGAAGCACGAACTCTCGGCAGGAGCCCTCGGCGTGGACTCCAGGGGGAAGATGCACACCTTCGTGACCCGCCGGCGTTGTCGGCGGCGTCGCTCGTGGCGTTCAGCGTCGACTCCTTCAGAGCCGCGAATGTGCGCGTACAAGGGAAGAGGAAACCCTGGTGGCGACCGCTCACACCAGGGTCTCGACGCTTCCTGGCGAGTGCCCTCGCCCGGACACCAGAGGGCAAGCCGCTTCTTCGGGGGAAGCGGGTCAAGCTCCTCTTGGGGAGCCTTTCCCTTCTCCTCCGCGGAGAACCGGCGGATCGGAGCCATTGCAGCAAGATGGAGCAAGAAGGAAGAGAAGCAGAAGGATGGACTGGAAGGGCGCGTGCCGTTCCGTACTTATAGCCGGCGGAGGCCAACCATCGGCCTCCACGATCACCGGCAATCATGACCCTCTTTGCATGCAGGGACTTGTCGAATCCGAGCGGTTACCGAGGCGTCGTGGGGAAACAATGCCGCCCACGTCCAATCAACCGCCACACGGCGCCCAAGGCCGCAGGCTGTTAGGGCCCGCGACGCTTTGCACTTGCCCTTTCGCCTCTCTGCTAGGCCAAGTCCGGGCACGCCGTGGGCCCAGGGGCTACTGTCGGTGTTCTGGGAATGGGGGTCCCCAGACTTGCCTGCCTGCGGCCTGCGGCGTGGCTCGAAGGAGGCCCAGCACAGCCCATCTTCATCAACACAGGCTCAAGACCCTCGTGAGGGGCCAAGCCTCGCGGGGCGGACGACAAGGAGCTTCCTCAGGCACAGCCTCGTCAGGCTGGCTCATGAGGGGGCGGAGAGTTCAAGGCAGGGTACCTCGCGAGGTGCCCATGACGCAAGCCATGACGACCAAGGGCGCCAGTCGGGCGCCAGGCCGCGCAGTGTCCTCCTTTCCTCTTTGGTGCAAAGGGAGCAAGCGCAGGCGAGAGCATCAAGCAAAGGCGTCCATTTCGGTGCAACGAGACCAAGACCAGCCCAACGGCTGGAAGGAAGTCATTGTGGAGCCCAGGCCGGCGTCATCACCAGAGCCTTTGACAGGCGAGGACCAACTTTAGTCAGGATAAGTGTACCCGATGTTCCCCTTCAAAATGGCCAATTGTTGGCGCCCTTCCTGCTCAATATTTGGGAAGAGGCCCAGGGCCTTTGCCTATAAATAGGACTAGCCACCCCCAGGGTAGAGGCATCTGGATCCTCACCAAGAAACCAGTAGACAGAGCGACTGAACCCCTCCTAGCAGTTCATCGCACCAGCCAAGAACAGACCCTCACGAGGCTGTTCTTCCTTGTATTGTTCATCATCAGCCCAAGAGGCAATCCACCACACCACACACTGGAGTAGGGTATTACACCACAATGGTGGCCTGAACCAGTATAAATCTTGTGTCTCTTGTGCTGTTCAGTTTGGTAGTTTAGGTCCTAGCGATTCGGTGAGGAGCGAGCCGGTTGAGGGTTGAATCTCCGCGCGCACCCCAATGTTCGAACCTCAAGGGTCTGCCGGAACCCGAAATCCGACATCGGCCTCGCAAGCCTCCTTGAATATTTGAAACTGCTCTTCCGTGATTGTCGGATTATCCTTTACAATCTCGGAGTAGGGTTCCCCATCGTTGATCTTTGCTTTCACTCGATTTTTCTAGGCGGCCAACGCGTCGCTAAACTTGGTCATGGCGTGTTTGTTTATCTTCTTCATTGCCGGGTCCTCGTCTGGATCTTCATAATCCTTCTCATTCCGGCCCGGGAACAAGAATATTTGGTGAAACTTCTTTAGGAGGGAGCTCCTCATATTTTCTATCTTCTGTAGTTTCTCATCGTTGATGGTGGCGGTTGTCCGTACGATGCAGCCTATTTGATTGTCTTAGCACGCACGCGCTTCCTCGGGCGCCTTTGGCTCAAAGTTGCCGTCGTCCACCTCCGTGACCACCAGTCTAGTAGTCCTGAGTTTGTTAGGAACCCATTGCCTCTTTGCTTTCGGTTCTACACCAGCTCCGCTCCCCGAGGCAGCACCGGTCTCAGCGCCGGTCTCGATGCCGGTCTGAATCTTAGCGCCGGTCTCAGTCTCAGCACCGGTCTGCGTGTCGGTCTCAGTCCCCGATGCCACCGGTGGGCCCAGCAACAACATCGGTTGATCATCGGTAAGGCTAAAAAATTCGTCTGCCGCCCGGTAGACGTCGTCGCAATCACCAGAACCCTGTCCTTCATCGTTGCTAGCCATGTTTCCTATGATTAAATCTAGTCAATTAATTCTAGACCTAATAAAATGAATAATGACATAAAAAAGGACTATTGTTTTGCAGGAATGTTGACTCCTTCCTGGTGCGGCAAATCCCGGGCACTCGATATGTCCTAGTTTGTAGCACAAGTCATGCCGAAATTCACGGAAAATTTCGGCATGACCTTTGCTAAAAAGTGGACAAATTGAGAACCTGAAATTTGCCGAAACAAAAATGAATCAACATTCTGGCAAAACATAGGCCACTCAGCATCATTCCCTGGAAACAACAAAGCCACTTGGGCACAATTGAACAACTTCAATGAAAAGATATAACATGACCACTTCAATGAAAAATAAAATTTGCCTAAATTATTTTCCTTGAAAAATAGTGGTCTTTTCAAAAATCAAAAACCTTTGCAAAATGACCTCACTAAAAACTTCTCTGCCTAGGACAGAACCCAAATTATGTTGATCTAGCTATTCCTCTCTCTCACACAAACACACATTATTATCTCTAACCCTTCTCTGCCTAGGACAGAACCCAATTAAATTGCAAAGGAACTCCATTTCTCTAACCCTTCTGACCTAATGCTCTAAAATAAAATTTTCCTCTAACCTAGCCAACCTACTTAACCTAGCTTGTTAATCCAACGAACCTAATTAACCTACCTATTTAACCTAGTTAGTTAATCTAGTTTACCTAGATAATTAACCCTAATTAAACTAGTTAACGCAGCTAGTTCTCTGTCAAAGCCCAAAATAAATTTTTGCACTAATTAACCTAGATAATTAACCTAATTAAACTAGTTAACCTGACTAGTTCTCTGTCAAAGCCCTAACTAATTTTTTGCACTAACCTAGATAATTAACCTAATTAAACTAGTTAACCTAACTACTTCTCTGTCAAAGCCCTAACTAATTTTTTGCCCTAACCTAGATAATTAACCTAATTAAACTAGCTAACCTATGCATGAGAGAGAGAGGAGGGATGGGGGCTTACAGAGGATGGCTCCGGTGGTGGTGACGGAGGCAGTGGTGGTGAGGGAGGCAGGGGCGTCTCCGGTGACGGCGAGGGAGGCAGGGGCATCTCCGGTGACGGCGAGGGAGGCAGTTGTGGCGAGGAAGGATTCGGTGGCGTCGACGGCGGCTCCGGTGGCGTTGACGAGGCCACGCGGCTCTGTGGCGTTGGGGGCGGCTTCGGTGGCGTCGACGGCGCACGGCTCTGGTGGCGTCGACGTCGGCAGGATACGGCGGCGAAGTGGGGCGACGGCGAATTGGGGAGACGGCGGCGCGCGGGGTGGGTTGAGGGATTTGGGGGAGAAGTGGTGGCCGGGGGGAAACGGTTTTTTGGTTAAGTCAAACTTAGCGGTAGCGCGTTTGGCAAAACGCGCTATAGCTAAGATAGCTATAGCGGTTTTTACAAAACGCGCTGCTGCTATAGCTATGTAATTTCTTCCATTTTTTTAATTTCCTTTTCTGTTTCTATAGCGGGGGTCTAGGACACGCGCTGTAGCTACGTTAGCTATAGCGCCTCTTACAAACACACGCTGCTGCTATGCCTTCCTCCATTTTTTCGCTTTTTCATTTATTTTGCTTTACATTTTATTTTTTCCTTTCTCCTTTTTCTATTTCTTTCATTTTCATTTACTTTTCTATTTGTTTTTCATCTTATTTTATTTCCATTAGTAGTAGCGCTCTTCTTAGGAAGCGTGCTGCTACTTATGCCGTAGCGGTAGCGCGTTTCTTCCAAGCCTGCTACTGCTATGCGTTGCCTATCGTTCTAGCAATGGGAATATTAGTAGTAGCGCTTTTGCCACTACACGCGCTACTGCTAAAGTTGTATCTGTAGCGTGGTTTTTCTCCAATCGGTACTGCTATCTAGCACTAGCGCCCTTTTTTGACCCGCGCTGTTGCTAATTTCTGTGTATAAGTTTTCCCTAGTAGTGCTATCTTGGTTCGAAAATTTTTCATAAGTGGCCATATAAAAACTATATAAAAATAAGCTTTTAAGCAAAAATAAAAATAGAGAGCTTATAAGCAATAGCCATAGCATACCACATTGCATATAAGATTGTCATATCCGATCATCTTGGATCAAATTGAAAGAGACATCGGAATATCATACATATAGCATACTTGGGATATAAGTCGTTGCATTTTTGTTTTGTAGGTTGTGCACAAGTGTCGTATCCGCCTATTGAGCAATGGTGCTAGCATATCTATAGAGTTGTGCAACAAGAGCATTTTCCGTGGATTCCACATTTTGAGCTCACTCCTTGGTTGCATGACCCCATTTATCTATCTGTGTGTGTGTTTTCGTGTGCCACATATTACTATTGGTCTACTTCTTTCACTTGCGAATTTGTGAATATCTTTCAACATTATTGACTCTTGCTAACATTTTCCATCAAAATTTTTTGCCACTATCCTCACCAAGCTCCACCAAAAGCTTTACTTGTGTAGGTGTGAGAATCGACAAGATCTGGTACCAATTGTGTTATTTCCTTGATACATTATTGAGTGATCATTGATCCATCTTCAACATTGGATAACGTACATTGGTCTAGTTCTTTCCTTTATTCCACTCACATTTTCTTGAGTCTTGTGATGGATAGGCAAAGCATTTCATCTCCGGTCTTCGACGACATCTACGGTGTGAACAACTACAACACCAAAACTCCCCACTTTGGACTAAGCAAGCAATGCAAGGCCTCAAGAACATCGCCACCGACTTACGACAATCCATAGAATGGTCAAGGGACTACTTCGACGGCACGTTCTACTACCACAAGACAAAAACATGGAGGAAATCCGACAAGTGTTTTCCGACTACAAGTCTTTGTTCCCTTCGTGATCGTCAAGGCGGCGGCGAGCGAGTCGCAAACCTTCGGAGCGCCCATGAGATGCAAGCACAATTCATCCACGTCCACATCTACATGGCGACCATCATCATGTTCGTGATCCACATCGTCATGAAGGGCAAGTCACCTCCAAGAATCATGTGCACGACGACGACGGACGACATCTACTACGAGCTTAAGCACGACAACAACACCATCGACATGAAGACGCTCGACATGCGCAAACCTACAAGTCCCAAGAAGCTCTACATCAAGCTACGACTAAACTTCATGAGCACAATAGAAGACCGTGAGACAAGCACCACCAAGAGGAAGCCACGGCTACCACCACCACTACTTCGGCATCTTCGCCAAGTGCTATCAAGGCATCTTTGCCTTTGGACATACGACATCTTCCCCTACTTCCCACGAGTACGCCCACATCGACATCATCAAGTCCAAGGCGACCGCCTACAAGCGAGGCCGACACTTCCATCTTAGGAAGCCCCTCAAGGAAGATAGCTGAGCATGGGAAATTCCCTTCGGTCATGGAGACGAGCTATGAGGTGCCACATCTCTTGGGCCTCATACAAGGCGACGACAAGACGGTCGAGCAAGGTCCATCCCCTTCGCCCTCGGCACCAAGTGAACCTCTTTAACAACATGAAGACGACACCCCAATGGGACTCATACTCCGAGTCAAGCTACGAGACTGCACACAGGACATTCTCTTTAGTCTCGGAGGAGAGTGATGATTTTCCACATCCTACGGCATTCCTCTTTGGAGGCGTTATGGATGAGGAGGTTGAGCATGGGACTATCCCTTCAACCAAGGCGGCGATAGGAGTTGAGCATGGAGACATTTGCACCTACATCTCTCCGACACCCACAGATGATGAGATGCCCCAATTGCCATGTGAGGAGAGCCACCACCCCATGAGCGAGATGAGTGACTCCACCATATATGACATTGAGTGCATTTCCTATGAGAGATGAGTGTGACCACATCTAGCCCCACACACGAGAGCATGCCACACATCCTATGTAAGGTTGAGAGACATTTGAGTGACTCCACCAACCATATGAGTGAGAGAATTTTACCAGTATTGAGTGAGACACAACACTCAGTGACTAAGGTTGTTGATAGGGCATGTGAGGCCACTATGACTTCTAACAACTTAACCTCTACTCCTAGTATGTTTTCCTTTTTGGTGCTAGATCTCCCACAAGACAAAGTGCCAATCATTGACGAGTCCATACCTCCAATTGGCAAACGATGGCCATGATGGACGATTACGCACCCCCACATGGTACCATCAAGTTGATGAAGCTATTGACCAAGTGTCAATGTTTGCAACCTCACCTACAACACAAGAGCGGAGCTCTAAAGGTAATATAGGTGATGGACCTTCACTTGTTCCACTAGTGGACAATCTTGCAAATGATTCCTTGCATGATGTTGATCACCTTATGGATTCACCACATACGATGTCTTCTACATGCTTAGATGTGCCACCTATTTATGCTGAATATGATGATGAGCATGTTGAATTGCCTAGTTGTGATGCTATGCTCCATAGGATATCATGTGAAAATTCTATTGGTCACATTATGTTTGATGATCTGTTAAACTTGTGATATGCTATGAGTGAGATCTCCCATATTGCACCATTACAATCTCAACATAGTAACTATGCATGCCCCATTAGAATAAATCCCATTTGCACTTATGGCATAGATGACGATATCATGGTTATTGGATTTTGTTTCTCTTGTGATGATATTGCTATGCTACCTTTGCAAAATTTATGCAATTCATCTCATATGCCATGCCATGCAAATTATTGTGTATTGCATGATTCCATCCCTTGTGTGCACCATATAAATACCATTCATAACAATGCTCTAGGTGTTTCACAAGATGCATATGAAAAACACAAGAGTACACTCGAAGGACTTGTGGCCACGGCCGTCGCATGTGAAACACTTGATGGAACTTGTCTTGATGGTCTCATCGGTTGGAGTAGATGATGAAGCTCGCGACTTGAAGTTGTTTGTAGTAGGAGGATGACTTGAGGTTGTCGAGGTTTTCTTGTAACTCGACTTGTCGCCATTGCTTGTAGATGGCTTGGTTGAGGTAGAAGTTGTTTGAGTCGTTGAAGCTTGGAAGTTGGAGAAACCGTAGCTCTTGGACAAGTACTTTTGAAGTCATCTTGCACTTAACGTTCCGCTTTGGTAGCTTGATGCACAAGCTCAATGAGGCTGGAGTAGGGTTGAAAGTCGGCAATCTTCTTGATGGGATGATTGAGGCCATTCAAGAAACGGGCCATAGTTTGCTCATCATCTTCTGTGACATTGGCTCTTATCATGGCATTCTCCATTTCCTTGTAGTATTCTTCAACACTCTTTGTTCCTTGCTTGAGGAGTTGGAGTTTCTTGAAGAGGTCGCGGTTGTAGTAGGTTGGCACAAAGCATGCTCGCTTGACATCTTTCATTTCCTCCCATGTGGTGATTAGTGGTTCTCCTCTTGCTTCTGGGCGCTCAAGGACTTGTTCCCACCATATGAGCACATAGTCTTGGAACTCAAGGGATGCCATAGAGATATTCTTCTCTTCGTCATATTTGTGCAAACGAAAGATCTTGTCGACCTTCAATGCCCATGAAAGGTACTCTTTGGAATCATTGCTTCCATTGAACTTGGGATGGTGAACTTGAGCTTGCCATAGTGTTGCTCTTCATTGTGTTGCGGTCGAGGGTGATGATGACACCCTTGAAGTGGAGGATTGTCAACCTCATATTGCTCTTGGTGTGGAGGATTTCCGTAGTCATCATGCTCTTGATGAACTTGAGGTTATGGAGGAGCTTGTCGAGCTTGTGGAGGAGCTTGAGGATCTTGACGATGCACCCTTGCTTGGTATTTTCGCTCCTGAATTTCTTCACGAAGTGCTTCCTCTTGATTGCGCATTTCTCGGTTGCTATTGGCGATGGCTCGACTTGACTCTCGAAGGGCACGTTGCGCCTCAAGAGCTTGTGCTTCACGTTGTTGTTGTTGAAGACGTTGAGCCTCGGCATCTTGTTCGTCTTGATGTTGACGTGCTCGCTCTTCCTCTTGGTGACGTTATGTTGCCTTTCTTATGCTTGTCCAAGAGTAGCTTGGTGTTGGCGATGGCGATGTGCTTGCTCGTCGAATTGCTCTTGTGGATGATTGATGTGTAGAGGATTGCGAGTTGCTTGACGGTCTTCGCGCGCGGCTCGACGTAGAGTGTTCGATGTCGGTGTACTTGAGCCAGAGAGGGTGTCGTTGGAGTGTCAAATCGAGCGGCTCCGTCTTGAGTAGGACAAAGTGGAAGAATGGTGGTTCACCAACAAGGCACGAATCTCGTCCATTCTTGCATCGTTCTCTTGTTTGTGTGCGTCGAGCTTGTTGTTGAAGTAGTCACTTGTTCATTGCTCGAAGAGTCGCAAGTCAGTGGCGAGATTGTCGATGCAGTCGCTCATTGCTTTTTGTTGTTGATGCTATGCTCGTTGTGCACCGAAGAGGTGGCTCTTGGTGACATAGGATGCCATGTCGTCGTCTTGCTCGATCAAGAGTGGGTTGGTAGAAGAACTTGGCCTATCCATCATTCCAAGAAAATATGTGAGTGGGAGAAAGGGAAGAACTTATACCAAATGTACCTTGACCGATGTTGAAGATGGATCAATGATCACTCAAATATGTAACAAGGAAATAGCACAATTGGTACCAATTCTTGTCGGTTCTCACACCTACACAAGTAAAAGCTTATGGTCGAGCTCGGTTAGGATGGTGGAACAAAATTTGATGCAATTGTTAGTGAGCCTCAATAATGTTGGAAAAGATTCACAAATTTACAAATGCAACAAGTAGACCAATAGCAAGATATGGTACACGGAAACGCACACGCAAATAGATAAGTGGGGTCGTGCAACCAAGGAATGAGCCAAAATGTGGAATCCACGAAAATGCTCTTATTGCACAACACTAGAGAGACGCTAGCATGATTGCACAATAGGCGGATATGAAACTTGTGCACAACCTACTAGGCAAAAATGCAACGACTTCCATCCCGAGTATGCTATATGTATGGTATTCTGGTGATATGATCCAAGATGATCGAGTATGACAATATTAATGTAGTATGATGCTATGGTTCTTGCTTATAAGCTCTTTTGCTTATCTTTCCCTCTTTCTTAAAAGCTTGTTTGGCTCTTTCTCTTTTGAGCTCTTTTCTCATGCAAAACTTCACAAACCAAGATAGCAATTGTGTATGCGATAACAACTTTGTGACACAAGAGATGATACCAAGATATGCACCACGATGATATGGTATGTATGCTATCGGAAGTATGATCACTAATGTGAACAAGTCACATTGTCGGCAATACTCAAAGGTAGTCTCGATGGGTAAGCAACGCAAAAGTAAGGCTATGGTGGTTATCAATGCAATGGCAAGGAATAGACCAAGATGTCGTCGAGGTTACCGTCGAGGTAGTCGTATGTAAGCACGGACGATTGTTGGCGATGACGAGTCCTTGGCGAAGATGAGCGATGTTGATGTTGATGTCGAACCGTACCTATATAGACGAAACACAATAGGACACGGGAACCACAACTCAAATTCCCAAAGACCAAAACGGGTCAAAATTGTTGGAGGTGGTAGCGGTTAAGCGATGGTGGTGCTTGCGAAAAGCGGTGGAGGTATCGGATTGCGTGTGCGGTGAGGTTGTATTCGAGTGCGTTGGCGGAAATGGCGGTGGAACGGTTAGGGTGACTGAACTAAAGAAATTCAGTTTCTTCAGAGATAGTCGGACGTCCGATGGTGGTTGGACGACTAGTAGTCGTTGGACGTTCGGTGCCTGGGCAATTTCGGGAATGGATGAACTCGGGTTCGAGGTGGAGGTGGAGAATCTGGTCAAATCTGAGCAATTTTGTGGATGGAAATGGTGGAGATGATGGGGGAAAGATAGTCCACTCATGGCAAAGCAAATCCATGGAGCAAATCGAACAAAACTTCATCACACCAACAAATCACAAAAAAATTGGGGCTATTTTTGGTGGGGATTTTCGAAATTGGGGAAGAACACAACAAAATCAAGCTAGAAAACAAGGGGTAGGGGCTCCAAATACGTGATCAATGTGGCTCATGATACCAAGATGATGTAGGGTAGAACCCTAGATGCCCGATCTTTCACGATTGGAAGGGATCCTATGAAGAACACGAAGAACACGAGGAAAAAAACGAGGGGAAACACAAGAGAAATCACTCAACCAACAAGATATGGTCACACATATGCTAGATCCTTGAAACACAAAGAGATACACGAAACTAATCCAACAAGGGATGATACAAATAGCGGTAGTTCTTCTTCGTGAGGAGGTCTTGAGGGGGGTCTTCCTGTAAAGGGGTCTTGAATCCACTTGGGGGATCTTCTCCGAAGAGGTCGTGAACTCCAATGGAGAAGTAACCAAGTGGATGAGCAAAGCTCTCACACAAATATGAGCTAATCCTTTGCTAACCCTAGAAAGAGGAAGGAGGAGGTCTATTTATAGTCTAGTGTCACGAAGGGGTAAGTGGGCTTCGGCTCAACACTTGATCACACACAGGCGTCGGACGTTCGACCGTCATCGGCCGTCCGGTGGTTCGCGAGGGTCCGGACGTCCGGTCCTGGTTGGACGTCCGATGTTTCGGCTCTGTTCAGGATTGGTCGGTCGTCCGGTCGGGGTCGGTCGTCTGGTCCGTCGGTTGTTCGGAGGCTTCCATACTTCCGATGTTTTGGCTCGGACGTGGTGGTGTCGGTCGTCCGGAGGAGCTCGGTCGTCCGGGCACTAGGAGTCGTCGGACGTCCGGTCAGTGTTGGTCGTCCGGTCGCTGGAGCGTCCTCTGGCTAGGTCTGGCCTGGCAGGTCGAAGTATCAGGCGTCGATCGTTTGGTCAGGGTAGGTCATCCTATGGCTGGAGGCTTCCAGGCTGCTTCTCTTCTCGCTCCTTGTACTTGGTGTCCGCGCCGTCTTGTCCATTGGGTGTAGTTGTTCCATGGCCTTCTTCCAATCACCTGATCACACATAGGGTCTCCGCTTGAGGTAGCAGCCATGTCTCATATGAGGAAAGTGGTAGTTCGGAGAGGAGCAGGTTCACCTTATCTTCGATAGCCTTTGCTCGAGCTCTTGTCATTGGTCCAAGTGGTGTCGTGGGAGATGTAGGTACGTCCATGGGGATGATCGTGGGATGCTCCGCATCAATGGATGACATGTTTCTATATCACACATCCCATTTATTTGAGCATAGGATATTTTGTGCTAACCGACACATGCACGTGCGCATCATAATGGATGATGTGTACATATACCACACACACACATTTTTTCCTTTGCCTTTGTTTTGTGTAGGTACTTATGAACACTCGTCAACCTCACAATCCCATGAGTTGACGAAACGAGATCTTGAGAGCAATTGCTTTGGGATTCCGTGAAGTCTCCTTACTACCGTTCCCTTCGCGCAAGGACTACGCACATATCCTTTACTTGGCTCTCACACAGCTATGGGCTATATATCACTTATTACATTATGCCCATTGTAGCGTGTTCACTTTGCATCATACACCCCTTTCTATGATTTTGCCATGAAATTTTGACCCTTGCTTGCATTTACCCATGATCCACCATTCTACTACTATGTGTATTTGCATGCTTGGTGGAGATACTAGTTGCTATTGCCATGTTCTATACACGCCACATGCTATTGTTGATTCTTGTGTTGGGAGAGTCATGATGTTCCATTGATATTTACATAGTACTTCTTGCCAATACAATGAACCTACTTTGCTCATATCTTGTTTTCATGTTTGTGATATGTCATGTGCATTATGTATGCCCACTATTTGCACACATAACATGATTGCCATGATTACCTCTAGTATGTTGCATCTTCGCACTACTAGCTTGCATGACTTGATTTATATGATTACTTGCTTGGTTGCATCACCCATGATCCATTCTTGCTCGTTTCATTGGGTTGATGACATATATGTTCCTGCCTCTCACATGATTTACCTTGATGATTGTCACTTGTCTCCATTAGTATCTCTCATATTCACTTGTAGTGAGTCCAACATTTCTATGCTTATTCATCTTGGAGACTTGGATACCTTACTTGTGTTGCATGCTTGTTTGATTGTGCTTAATGCATTTGGTTGTTCTCGCATCTTATGCCTACATACCATGCCCTACACCCTTGTACTTTCTTATGATAAGAATGATTAAAACACTTGTTGGGTATTTCACCACCCGGATGTTTGGTTTTGCACTTCCGCTAACCTCATTTGTTTTTTCGAGTGTTTGTCATGTTCTTTCGTTTTGGAGGATTCACAAGGCGGTGTCTTGATGAGACAACTTGGTCATGTGAAGGCGCACACGATGTGGAACACCAACATTTGCGAGAAATTACTAAATGTGAACTCCTTCACTTTGAGTCATCCTCAAATATGCATATTGGATGGGGCATACTTTTGTTGTTGTCTCATTCTTCTTGTCTACATGTTACATCTATTGGATGGAGGTGCGACATTGGACATTGACCCTATGGACCTTCAAGTTGAGGAGTGCTTGAACTTAGTGGATGCACCTGTTTTGGAAGCACCACTGGATCACCCTTATCCCACGACATTGAGCCATGGTACAACACCACAGATAACAAATTTGCACCTTATGCATGGATTGACTCACATTATGATTGCCTTGTTGCATCTTGTATTTCTATGTCATCCATGATATATGAGCTTGTGCACTTCCTTAGCAAATTTGTTGTGATCTTCCTTGATGGCATATTCATACATAATGATGACATTGCCTACCGTCAATTGCATGATAACATAGTCACATTGAGCATCCATTGCCATATTCATGCTATCGATAAACCGTCCCATTATGACATCATTTTGCACAATGGTTGCATCGATCACATTCACAATACATTTGTGTGCACAATGAATGAATTTTCTCCCATGAATGCTTTGCATATCATTCTATATCAACTTGATAAGCTTCATGTGCTTTGTCACGAATAATCTTGCCGAATGGACTCATACTTACTTGATGGATGCCTTGTGTGCGCTAACCATTGTATTTCTGAGCGTCGCTTGTGTTTGCTATTTTTTCATGAATACCACTCCGGAGACACCTTGGAGTACTTGGATTGTGCCATGTCTTCAACTTCGTCCAAGTACAAGTACGTCCACGGTAACCGTTTCCATGGTGATGAGGATTATGATCCGAGGTAGGATCTTTCCCAAGGGAGGGGGAGATGATGCGAAGCATCCTACGATCATCCCCATGTACACTACGACTACTCCCCAAGCCCCATGAGGACAAACGATGAGACCTCAACCATACGCCATTCGACACAGGGTGAACTCGATCCTATCTGAACCATCACTTTCCACATATGAGACATGGCTACTACCTCAAACATATGTGCTATGCATGACCAGGAACCAAGAGGAAGACCATGGAACAACTAGGAGCGTTGGACAAGACGGCGAGGACACCAAGCGCAAGGAACAAGAGGAAGGTGATGCGGAGCATCCTTCCATCATCCCCATGGACTCTACACCGACACATCCAACCCCACGAGGACCCATGACAAGATCTAGAGCACGTGCTTTGGAAACCGAGGTGAACTCCTTCCTACTAGACTTGCATATGGACACGAATGGAACATGTTTACTACCTCACCAAGATATGCTATGCCTCCTTAGGTATGAAGAGGAACATCACCAAGAAGCTCAGGAGCATCACCAAGGAGAAGGATGACCACCCCAAGGCCGTGCGAACCAAGAAGAAGGACAACAGTAGCAGCACAGGAGGCTCCAGGCGACCCCGTGCGCACGGGCCCCCGAGACCCCGTGCCCACGGACTACACAGGAAGTTGGCGCTGGAGCACCCCGTGTGCACGGGCCTGTACCGTGCCCACGGGACCCCCGTGCGCACGGGCCCAACTTACCCCGTGCGCACGGGCCTCCCAGGATGGCCGGCTGAGATTGCATCTTCGGCTCCTCTTCATCTCCTTCGACACCAAGGCTATATATTCCGTACCAAGGACCATGTTTAGGGTTAGCAAAGTATTAGATGAGATATTGTGAGCTTTGCTCCTTCACCTTCCCTCTTGGAGGATCAAGACCCCCTAGGGAAGAATCCTTGTGGATTTCAAGACCTCCATAAGGAGAAGACTATCTTCAAGCCCCCATCTCCTTTGGATTTGGGATGAACTTTGCCATTGTATCTTTCCTTTGATTGTGTTTGTGACTTGTGGATCTTGTGTTGTTATCCTAGTGGATGTGTAATCGGGAATTTTTGGAGTGATTTCCTCTTTGTGTTCTTGTTGTTTCTCTCCTTTTCCCCCTCCAAGTGTGAAAAGATCCCTCTTAGGGTTCTACCCTACATCAGAAGGGTTGACTGCAAGCCACAGCCACCGAACGACCGGTCCATACCGGACATCCGACGCCTAGAGGTTCAGCCAGCCAGGACAACTACAGCCGAGGCACCCTACAGCGCCCGGACGACAGCCACACACTGGATGTCTGACATTCGTCAACCACAGGACGACCAATAGCTTCCGGATATCCGGTGCCACATGTCCAAAGAAGAAATGTCAGAAGTCTGACGCCCTCCGGACGTCCGGACCCCCCAGAGAGCGACCGGACATCCGGTAACCACCGAGCGTCCGACCCTGCCTGTGTGCAGCCACTCGGGTTTCCGCCCATGTATATCTCTCCCACTTACCCCTACGTGGCCCTATACTACATATACTCCTTCACCTCCACCATTTTAGGGTTAGCATTGGTTTAGCTCATATGAGAGATAGAGCTTTGCTCATCCACTTGATACCTACTCCATTGGAGGCCAAGCCCTCCATCTAGGAGAAGATCCCCCAAGTGGATTCAAGACCTCTGCATGGAGAAGATCCCGTAGTGGATTCAAGACCTCCTTCTAGGAGATGAACTAGTGACCTTTGCATCCCCCTTTGTTGGATTTGAATCATGTATCTCTCTTTGTGTTCATGGATCTAGCACATGTGTGACCGTTTCTCATTGATTTGAGTGTTTCCTCTTGTTTTCCCTCGTGTTTTTCCTTGTGTGTTTGCTGTGTTCTTCAGGAATCGCCCTCCAAATCGTGAAAGATCGGCCCCTAGGGTTCCACCCTACATCACGCATGACCTATGGGTTAGGATGATAGGTTGGGCTTCGACTGTCCAAAAGATGTCGGCTGGCCACTATGCGGTTATCAGATAGGCTGGGCTTGACTGTGGACAAGAAAGGATCTGGATGGTGTGGAAACCTAGGGATAGTGATGAGGCTAAGATAGGATTAGCCGGTGGTTAGCCTAGCTCTGATACCAAGGTTGTGAGGACCGGATTTTCGGGACATAAAATCCTAGCAAATGACCCTTATGTCATCACCAGCCACATGATTACTGTTGCTGGTGGCACTTCCTTGATACGGAATTCCAAGTAGTTACAAGAATTTGAGTACAAGACCATCTAGGTACAATGAATATCACAATGATTTCTAGTGCTGGATGACGGAAGCGAGTCGTGGATCTCCAACCTTATGGGGCTCCATTCCCACAGGAACAACTGACCTGGTTAACTCCTATCTCGCGTGGCTGCTATCTTCGAATCCTAGGTTGCGGGGTTTCTTCGTAGTACTTGATATGCCTCCAACGTATCTATAATTTTTGGTTGTTCCATGCTGTTATATTATCATTCTGGGATGTTTTACAATCATTTTATAGTCATTTTATATCATTTTTTAGTACTAACCTATTGACATAGTGCTTAGTGCCAGTTGTTATTTTCTACATGTTTTTTACATAGCAGGAAATCAATATCAAACGGAGTCCAAACACAGGGAAACTCCTGGAGGATGTTTTCGGGCTAGAAGACGTCCTGTGAGCCAAGGAAGCACCTGGGGGGTGGCTCGAGGGGAGCATCACCCACCAGGGTGCGCCAGGAGGCCCAGGCATGCCCTGGTGGGTTGTGCCCACCTTGGGTGCCCCCTGAACCGCCTCTTTGCTCTATAAGTACCCCAATATTCCAGAAACCCTAGGGGAGTCGACGAAAATCAATTCCAGCTGCCGCAGAGTCCAGAACCACTAGATCCAATCTAGACACCATCATGGAGGGGTTCACCACTTCTATTGGTGCCTCTCCGATGATGCGTGAGTAGTTCTTTATAGACCTACGGGTCCATAGTTAGTAGCCAGATGTCTTCCTCTCTCTCTCTCTTGATTATCAATACAATGGTCTCTTGGAGATCCATATGTTGTAAGTACTTTTGCGGTGTGTTTGTTGGGATCCAATGAACTTTGAGTTTATGATCAGATCTATGTTTTTATCCATGGAAGTTATTTGTGTCTTCTTGATCTCTTATATGCATGATTGCTTATAGCCTCATATTTCTTCTCCGATATTTGGGTTTTGTTTGGCCAACTTGATCTATTTATCTTGCAATGGGAAGAGGTGCTTTGTAGTGGGTTCGATCTTACGGTACTTGATCCCAGTGACAGAAGGGGAACCGACACATATGTATCATTGCTACTAAGGATAACAAGGTGGGATCTATATCTCCGCAATAGATAAACGGATCCCGTCTACATCATGTCATCGTTCTTATTGCATTACTCCGTTTCTCCATGAACTTAATGCACTAGATGCATGCTGGATAGTGGTCGATGTGTGGAGTAATAGTAGTAGATGCAGGCAGGAGTCGGTCTACTAATCTTGGACATGATTCCTATATAATGATCATTGCATGGATATCGTCATGATTATTTGAAGTTCTATCAATTGCCCAACATTAATTGTTTTCCCACCGTTTGCTATTTTTCTTGAGAGAAGCCACTAGTGAAACCTACGGCCCCCAGGTCTCTTCATCATATTTGCCTTTGCGATATATTTTCCTTTGCATTTATTTTCAGATCTATTAAACCAAAAATACAAAATACCTTGCTGCAATTTATTTGTTCCACGATCTATTTATCCTATCTACTACTTTTACCTCATGTTATTTGCCTATCTTGAGGCGCCGTACCCGAAAGGGATTGACAACCCTTTAACACGTTGGGTTGCGAGTATTTGTTATTTGTGTGCATGTGCTATTTACGTGGTGTGAGGAGGTTCTCCTACTGGTTCGATAACCTTGGTCTCATCACTGAGGGGAATACCTACCGTCGCTATGATGCATCATCCCTTCCTCTTTGGGAAAATACCGACATAGTTCTAGCAGACATCAAAAGGAATTTCTGGCACCGTTGCCGGGGAGGATCTTCAACATCAACCAGGTTCCTAATCACAAATCTCATCTCCTCGCAATTTACATTATTTGCCATTTGCCTCTCATTTTCCTCTCCCACATAGTCAGGACGGGCCAGCCTACACGGTTGCTTGTTGGGGTTGCTCTCTTCACACTCTCTCACACAAAACGACTATGGCCACATATCTAACATCCCGACGGATCACGTCCGCCTGGGGAAGGGGTGGATGCTTAGTGTAGATGCGGCCGCCGTCACCGACGGTGAAAACCCAATGTCAGCACGTCCCGATCAGGGGTTCCCGCCGTTCTCTCTCACAAAGCCGGTGAGGTTGCCTTCGTCCCTTGCTTACTGCCGCGACGTGGGCAGTTGCCGCCTCCCGCCGCCCTCCTCAAGGTTGAGCTACATCTCGACATCCCTTAGGTACAACTCCCTTTACAGCCGGCTTGCACCACTTCTCCAGCTGCCCACATCACTCCATGTGGATATTTCTCTACTTCTTTGCCCCGCACATACCTCTACTAGCTTCTACGTACTATATTTGTGATGAGTTTATGTCTCATCAACTAGTCCCAGTAATCTTATTCTAATCACGCTTTTTCAATTTCTTTGCCACAGGGATGCTCATCTCGATTTTGGTGAAACTACACAAAATGATCTGATTGTCAAAAGGTTTCAAACTTCATTTCTTGGGAAGATCCAAGGTTGCCAGCAAATTAAAGCCTGGTTAGGGTTTACGGTTCAAGGACTAGGGACTGCATGGATCGTTTTTTTCTTTAGATGTCTCTGTTCCAAAATAAGTGTCAACTTTAGTAGTAGTAAAACTTTGTACTAAAGTTTGCATAAAGTTGAGACACTTATTTTGGAACAGAGGGAGTACATATTGGCTAAGGTTTGTCAATCATTGAGATGCAATAGCAAGCATGTTAGTCTCCTTTGTATTTGATGAAATGTTGCAATGGGCAACCTTGGACGCAAGATACATGAAACAGAAGCTGGAAGCTTCATAGCATTGTACAAATTTATCTCGCTGATAAATTACAGTATGTACTATACTAGTCCTATGTAAAGAGTTAGGTGTCGCACGGTGTCCAAAAAATATGGTGAGGCCAACTCCACCGTGCGACCCCATCCTGTCCGCGCACGTCAGTTTGGGGTAAAACGGATGAACCAAACGGCCTAGCGCGCGGGAGCAAACAGACTTTTGTCTGTTTTGTGTCCGCTTTCGACCCATCCTAGGCCCAAATTTGCGGACGGGCGGGACGTCCACGCTTGTCCGCCCCTGGCCCGCATGTCGGTCGCACAAAGCAAAACCCCCCACGCCCCCTTTGGCGCCATTTCCTCCCAAACCCTCCCATGTCCTGCCGTCCCCCTCCCTCCCCCGTCCATGGCGGCGCCCAGTCGAATTCCGGCAGCTTGGCCCTCGACCCGCCCGGAATGGCCAAGAAGAAGAAGGCCAAGGCGCCAAGGAAGCCGCGGTCGGAGTGCATGCCGGAGGAGATCGCCAAGTTGGACGCGGAATCAGCGAAGAGTACGAACCGGAGGGCAGTCGTCAAGGACAACGCCGCCGCAGTCAAGTTCGCCGCCGAGCTCGATGCGATGGAGGCCGTGCGGCGCAAGGCCGAGGTCGAGGAGAAGGAGGCCATCGTCAACAAATAGCACACCCTCCTCATGCTTAGCATTTGTCGTCCGGCCGGTTTCTCTGCAGCGGTCGTCGGCCCGGCGAGCACAGGCTCGTCTGTCGCCCGACCTCCGCACTCCCAGTCGCAGACCACGCCAATGTCGCTCGGCTTCCCCCCGCCAAGGCACGACGGCCAGACCCGTTTCTCAGGGTCACCGGACATGAGCGTGATCACACCGTCCACCTCGCGCCCCTCGGCCATCATCGACCTCAACTCACACCTGGGTCCAGCAGCGGCGGCCGTCCGTCCGTCGAGATGCAAAGAAAGCAAGCACGACCGCCTTTTATGGTCACCATGCCGTCTCCCCGCGTCTTGTTCGACGGAATGCCAACACCAACGCCACTGGTCGACGACCCCTACTACAACCAGTTCATGGAGGATATGATCTACGACAGTGGGCATGTCCCTGCCTACGATCTCAAGGAGACCCAAACTCAGGATGGCCGCGCCCAGTTCGTTGCCGATGAAGAGGCCGGCGACTGTGCTGACTACAACCACGGTGACTCGTGGCATGAAGACGATGACATCTATGTCGAAGGTGATGGTGATGAAGAAGAAGGCAATGACATTGATATTAGTGGCGAGCCATTGTTCATTGATGAGCTCACCCAAAGAGCGGAAGCACCAAAGAGGAGGAAGAGCACTCGCACGGGTTCATATACACAAGAGGACGACAAGTTGATTTGCCAATGTTGGATGGAGATTAGCCAAGATCCGATGATGGGCGCTGATATGGGTTAACCCGGTGTAGGCCGATCTTTCACGATTGGAGTGGGATCCCTCGAAGAACACGAAGAACACAGGGAAGAATGGGGAGAAATCACAAGGGGAAACACTCAAGAACAAGTCCAGTCACACATCCACTAGAAAATCAAACACACAAGATCACAAGGTACCTGAACAACAAAGGGAAAGATACAAGGTAAGGTTCATCTCCAGGAGGAGGTCTTGATGGCATCCTAGACGGATCTTCCCATGATGGTGTCTTGCTGATATCCCGCAGGATCTTCTCACATGGAGGTCTTGATCTCCATGGGAGTGGTAATCTCTCTCCCTCAAGAGTATAGACAGGAGCAAAACTCACCTTAGAATGAGCTATCATATTTGCTAACCCTAGAAAGGAGGAGGGAGAGGTCTATTTGTAGTCTTACTGCAAATGGGGGCGAAGTGAAGGGGTACATGGGCCTCAGCCCGTAACTGGACACAGCCAGGGTCCGGTCGTCCGTGAGATGTCGGTCATCCGTGAGACGCCGGTCGTCCGGAGGCTCGCGGGGGTCCGGACGTCCGTACGTGTCCGGTCGTCCGGTCATCGGTCGTCCGGTCTTCCTCGGATTTCTGTAGATTAGGTTCTGTTGCCACGGCGTCGGACGTCCGAAGGTGTCCGGTTGTCCGGAGCCCAGAAGGTGTCGGATGTCCTGGCTGGGCCGGTCGTCTGGAGCCTGTAGCTTCCGTGACAGCTCAGTCGTCTTTTGTCTTCTCTTCCATGCTTCCCTCGCGTATGGTGCAGGTGTTCCTTGGCGCTTGCACTCCTCCTCGTCGTCCGTGAAGCTCCGACAATACCTATGCATGCACATGAGTGGAGTGTCAAGTAGCATGCCATCCTAGAAGGGGTCAAGTGAACACGTGTAAAGGAGAAGATTCACCTTTATGTATGAGAAGTAGATGTCGCACGTGTCACTTGCCAAATGACCTCTTGACATGGTGATGTCCGTAGGATGCTCCGCATCATCCCCTCCCCCTTGGAAAAGATCCGACCTCGGATCAAAAGCCAAATCACCATGGGAAAGAGATGGCGTTGCCGTGTCGAAGCAGTCGATCACCAAGCACTCATCGTCTTGAAGCTCGAAATAGGCACTCTCTCCAGTGTCGCACCGTCTAGTGATTCCTTCAAAAGGGGCAAAGATAACAAACACTTGGAAAAATAAATGTGGTTAGCGTTAGTGCAAAACCAAACATTCAAGAGGTGATTCACCGAACAAGTGTTGTCATCAAGCATAGCATAGGGTGTGACAAAGGATTGTGACATGGCATGTAAGCATATTAATCAAGCACAAGCAAAAATATCATGGGGGCAATATGCAATTGTGAGGTAGAGATGCAAATATGTGTGACAAGAGAACAAGCATCTACCTCAAGTTCATAGCAAACATGCATAAATCTCTCGACAAATAGTTGATGGTAGGCATAGGAATCATTCATAACACCAAATAAGATGAGATGTCTAAACACATGGGTCAAGTGCAAGACAATCCAAGCATGACGTGCATAGGGTGTAGTGAAGATATTATGGCACTCAACACAATTGAAAGAGCAATTGTTCATCATGTGTTAGGCAATCAAGTCAATCATGTGACAAGCAATGGGACATGGCATATGTGAAGAAGTGACATTGTTGCAACCAAACATATGATAGGAGCAAGTAATCCAAGAATTGGATGCAACACACAAGGTATATATGTCATGAGGCATGGAAATGTGGTAATCATGGGTGAAAGCAATATATCGAACATGCGTGCAAATGGTGCAAGCAACACATGAAGTATGATCCACAATATCCAAGCTCAAGAAGGATGTCACCTTGAAAGTGTGTCCTTGTGCATTCTTCACAATGCCGAAGTGGTAGGAAATATGGTGTAGAAGCGAGTCATGGTAGAATGTATGAGGCTCGCTCTCAAGAGCTCGAATGGTCAACTCACGTGAAGTGGAAGTCAATACAAAGTCCAAGTATCCTACACATGCACAAAACAAAACAAAGAACGTATGCGCATGGTAGATAAACACATCATCCATCATGATGGTTCTCATCTTTTGCACATAACCATTAGAAGCACAAGTGTATGGATAATATGATGCAACAATGGCTATATTCATGGCACTAGGTATATGGTGCAAAGAAGTAAGACAAGCATGCTTCACAAGGAATATGTCAAAATCTCCAAACATATGCAAGAATGCTATGGGGGTAATCTCATGAGCAAGACTATAAGCATTGTTGCACTCAATACATGGCAAGTCATCTAGCATGAGAGAGGCAACACATGGAGATATATGACAAGAAGCAATATGAATCATGTGCAAAGCATATAGATGGTTGTCATCAACCGCATGAAATGAGCAAGTATGAATCATGGGTGATGCAACATAAGCAAGTATCTCAATCAAGTCGTGCAAACTAGTGGAGCGAAGATGCAACACACTAGAGTAAATCATAGCAATCATGTCATGTGAGCAAATAATAGGCATAGACAATGCACATGACATATCACAAGCACGAACACAAAGCAAGATCATAGTATCATCATAGGGGTGGGTCACAAATGGAACATGGCAACAACAAGCAATATCTCCACCAAGCTTGCAAATACACATAAAAGTATGAGAATCAATCATCATGTGTAAAGCAAATCATGGGTCACAAATTCATGGCAAAGGCATAGGAATGGGCATATCATGCAAAGTGAACATGGCAAGATGGGCATATAATATGTAATGGACAAAAACCCATAGCCAACTGAGGACCATGTAGAAGAAATGCGCGAAGTCTTTTCGTGAAGAGAGTGGTGGGAAAGACAATCCATGAGACCCCAAATCATCCGTGCTCTCTAGAGCTCGTTTTGTCAACTCGTGGGATTGAGAGGTTGACAAGTATTCATGGGTACCTACACAAAAGAGACACAAACCAAAGAAATTGTGTGCGTGGTAAATGTACACATCATCCATCATGATGTATATGTGCACGTGTGAATTAGCACAAAAGAAGCATCGCTCAAAGAAATTTGATGCATGGTATAAGAACATGTCATCCATCATGAAAGAATAGTTATTGTGTATGACATGATGGGGACACAAATTGAGAATGCAAGTATATGGCACATCAATAGCATGTTTATTCATGGGGAGCATATGGTGCGCACAAGTATTGTTATCATGCAAAGGATGGGATGGATCAAAATCTCCTAACTCACCTACGAAACTATGGGGGTCTCCTCATGAGCAATAGCGGGAATATCATAGGGAGAAAATGGACAACATCCAAAACAATGCATATCTGAAGCTAGGTGGTCATGGAATGGCATATGAGATAAATGATGCAAAAGGAGCATATCAATATCATCACAAGAAAAACAAATGCCAATAACCATGGGCTTGTCATCTATGCCATATGTGCAAATTGGGTTTATTTTAATGGCATATGCATAGTCACTATGAAGAGATTGCAAATAAGACATATGGTTAATCTCATGCATAGCATATGACAAGTCAAGTGGATTATCAAACATGATGTGACCTAAAGAATTGTCACAAGAAATCCTATGTAACATGGCATCACAACTAATAGACTCCACATGAGAATCATCATACTCATCATAAATGGGAAAATCATCGCATAGGGAAATCATACTAGCATGAAGTGTGGTACTAGGTGGATCAACATCATGCAAGCAATCAATGTCAAGAATGTCCACTAGTGGGACTATACCATCACTTTCACCTATGTTACCTTGTGTATTCCACTCAAGTGGTGTAGGTGAGTTGGGAAAGACCAAATGGTGGTCAATATCATCATCTTGATGGAACCATGTGGGGGGTGCATCATATTCCACCATGGCCATCGTCTTGTCCAAAAGGAGGACGAAGTCGTCGAGGATCGGCGCGTCATCATAAATGGGACCTAGCACCAAATGAGAAGACACAATAGAGGTAGAGGTCAAGGTGTTAGAAATGCAAATGGCCTCACAAGACCTATCAACTATCACACTCTCTCTACGTGGTGGTTCACTCACTCCCTCAAAATAGGTGCACTCAAACTCGCATATGGTGGAGTCACTCATCTCACTCAAGTGGAGTCACTCTCACTCTCAATATGCTGGAAAAAGTCACGCCAGTCATCATACGTCGCCGTGGCTGAAGGGAGAATCCCATGCTCAACCATCTCGCCGTCGTCGCTGTGGATGAAGGTCGAAGATGGCATATCATCACTCTCCTTCATGACCGAAGGGAAAATCCCATGCTCGATCATCTCGTCACTGTCATCGTGGATGAAGGCCAAAGATGGCGCATCATCACGCTCGCCTCCAAAGATGGAAGCACCATCCTTGCTTGCCACCTTGTCGCTCACCTCCAAAGCTTGGTCCTTGAGGGTCTCTGTAGTCGTACTCGTCGCCGCACCGTCTTGAAAAAGAGCTGAAGTAGACTCGGCACCATCAATGCCACAAAGAGGGATGGCGGTGAAGTCGAACTTGGGAGCATCGTCTTGGAGCTCGTCGGGCTTAGATATCTTGGTGGCACTATCCTCATGCTCGTAGTCGTAGAGCTTGGTCGCCGCGAAGTGTGCTTGGGGTGGAGAAGCCTTGGCCTTCATGAGTTCTTGTTCCGCCTTGAGAGCACCAATGTAGTAGTCGTCGAGGGACTTGTAGTTCTTGAGGAAGATAGTCTTGGAGATGTCGTTGTTCAATCCCATCATGAAGTGGAACTTCATCGAAATGGGGTCGTCCACGCCGGCTCGTCGCAAGGCAATCTTCATGTCCTCGAAGTACTTGTCGATGGACTTGGATCCTTGGATGGTGTTCTTCAATTGGCGTCGAAGTTGTTCTATGTAGGTTGGAGGCATGACCTCTTGCCGCAAAGCTCTCTTCGTCTTGGGCCAACTCATCTCGTAGCTCTCCGGAGGTGTGTGAAGCCACCATGTCGAGGCGTAGTCGTGGAAGTTTCTTGAGGCGCACTTCACTTGATCTTGGGACAAACTTGATGTAGCTTGAGGTAGTTGTCCATCAAACGTTCCCACTCGAGGTACTCCTTGGGTTCTTGAGTCCCATAGAAAGGAATCTCATTGTCGGTGTCGAGGTCATAGTAGCTTGTGGAAGTCGCGGACTTGAGCTTGGGGAGCTTCTCTTGAGCGTAGTCTTGGGGTGCTTGTTGGTGAAGATGCCGTATGTCCGTAGGCGAAGATGCCTTGAAGTCGCTTGGCGAAGATGCCAAGGGAGATGGTGAAGTCTTTGAGCGGTTGTTGGTGTAGAGATCTTGACCTTCACGTTCTTGTTGGTGATGGTGTCGATGCCGATGTGATCTTGCCGGAGATGGTAGCTCGGAAGCATGTGCTCTTGAGCGTCTTCTCGAAGATGAGGAAGATCGCTTGTAGGACTTGATGAGGGCTTTGATCTCCTCCATTTGAGCTTGCAACTTGGCGTCGGAGTTGTTGTTCGTGGCATCGAACTCGTCGTTGTTGTTGTAGACCGAAGGTGAAATGCCTTGCCTATCCATCACAAGACTCGAGTAGAGGTGAGTAGGAAATGAGATAAACAGTACCAAGTTACCTTTTCCCAAAGTTGAGGATGTATCCCGTTTCACTCAATGTGAATGAAAGAATAGTGGAATTGGTACCGGACTTGTTCACTCACACCTATCAAGTAAAGCTTATGGAGGAGCTCGGTGAGGATAGTGGCACAAAGATTTGATGCAAAATGTTAGCAAGAGTCAATAATGTTGAAAGAGATTCACAAATTCGCAAGTGAAACAAGTAGACCAATAGCAATATGTGGCACACGAAAACGCACACATGGATAGATAAATGGGGGTCGTGCAACCAAGGAATGAGCACAAAATGTGGAATCCACGGAAGACGCTCATGTTGCACAACTCAAGAGAGACGCTAGCACGATTGCTCAATAGGCGGATACGATACTTGTGCACAACCTATATGATGCAAAATGGATAAACTTTCTATCCCAAGTATGCTATGTATGTATGGTTCCCGGTGTTTCTCTCAAGATGATCCAAGATGATCAGATATGACAATCTTATACAATGAGGTATGATGCTATGGCTATTGCTTACAAGCTCTTTGCTTTTCTCTTTGGCTTAAAAGCTTATTCTCTTCTTCTTTTTTGTATGGCCACTCTTGCACAATGCACAAATGAAGATAGCAATTGTGTATATGCAGGAAAAAACTTGTGACACAAGATATGATACCAATATATGCACCCGGATGATATGCTATGTATGCTATGGGAAGTCTGATCACTAATGTGCACAAGTCATGTTGCTCGCAATACTCAAATGGCTAGTCTCGATAGGCAAGTAACGCAAAATGGGCTAGAGGTTATCAATGCAATTGCAAGGGGAATATACAATGGTGTTATCGAGGTTACCGTCCAAGGCGATGATGAGAGGCGGTGTTGCCGATGTCGACCCGTTCCTAGTTAGCTAAAACACCCTAGGAAACGCAAAAACCGCAAACTCAAAATCTCCAAAGTCAAATTTCAAATGGTGGCAGCGGGAAGCGGTGGTAGTTTGCACTTGGCAATGCAGAAGTGGAGTGATGGGCTATACACGTGTCAGAGTTGAAGTTCCGTCCCTAAGTAGCCTAAACACCTTATGAGACACAAGACACAACTCAAACAAGCTCAAACAAAATTGGGTTATGTTTGGGTGGTGGAAGGATATGGTGGGCAAGGTTATGCGGAAGAGGTGGTGGTGGTTGATGAAGAAGCAACCGTCCCTAAGTAGCCGAAACACCTTAGGAGACTCAAATCACTACTCAAGCAACCACTAATTCTATGGTGAACAAAATGGATTAGGTTGCGGAAGTCGGTGGTGGCTATGCGGATGATATGGTGGAGGGCTTAGGGAAATTTGCCAAATTTTCCAAAATTTGATGGAGTCAAATGGTGGTGGTATTTTTGTGGGAAAGAGGATGTCAATAACTTCAAAATGAGCTAAAGAACGTCAAAATCGGAGTTCGGTTGAATTAGTTATGGACAAAACGAAAATCAGCCGAAGTGTGAATCTATAGGTTACGGACGTCCGTAAATGGACGGATGTCTGGTCGTCGGACGTTCGGGAGGGCTCGGAAATCCATGATTTCTGTTCTGTTGGCAGGCTCCGGTCGTCCGGAAAAGGTCAGACATCCGGGGGTCGGGATCAACGCGGGATTTGAGCTCTGGGACACGATTTTGGGCGGAATTTTGGGGTCAAAATTGAGGAGATTTCGTGGATGAAAGATGGGGAAACTTGGGAATGCTAGATCCACTCGAAACCAAGCAAATCCATGGATCAAAATCAGCAAAACTTCATCAAACCAA
The DNA here is from genome assembly GCA_963921465.1 of Triticum timopheevii. NCBI lineage: Eukaryota > Viridiplantae > Streptophyta > Magnoliopsida > Poales > Poaceae > Triticum > Triticum timopheevii. Next base: position 276,451,392 of record OY997266.1, on the reverse strand, counting down.
CAAATCACAAAAATTTGGGGCTATTTTTGGTGGGGATATTTGAAATTTAGGATGAAATGAAGCAAAAGAAGGCTAGAAAACGGTGGGAGGGACTCCAAATACATGATCAACGTGGCTCATGTTACCATATGATATGGGGCTAACCCGGTGTAGGCCAATCTTTCACGATTGGAGTGAGATCCCTCGAAGAACATGAAGAACATGGGGAAGAATGGGGAGAAATCACAAGGGGAAACACTCAAGAACAAGTCCAATCACACATCCACTAGACACTCAAACACACAAGATCACAAGGTACATGAACAACAAAGGGAAAGATACAAGGTAAGGTTCATCTCCAAGAGGAGGTCTTGATGGTATCCTAGACGGATCTTCTCGTGATGGGGTCTTGATGATATCCCGCAGGACCTTCTCACATGGAGGTCTTGAACTCCATGGGAGTGGTAGTCTCTCTCTCTCAAGAGTAGAGGTAGGAGCAAAGCTCACCTAAGAATGAGCTATCATATTTGCTAACCCTAGAAAGGATGAGGGAGAGGTCTATTTATAGTCTTAGTGCAAATGGGGGCGAAGTGAAGGGGTACATGGGCCTCAGCCCGTAACAGGACACAGCCAGGGTCCGGTCGTCCGTGAGACGCCGGTCGTCCGGAGGCTCGCGGGAGTCCGAACGTCCATAGGTGTCCGGTCGTCCAGTCTTCCTCGGATTTCCGTAGATTAGGTTCTGTTGCCACGGCATCGGACGTCTGTAGGTGTCCGGTCATCCGGAGCCTGGAAGGTGTCGGATGTCCGGGCTGGGCCAGTCGTCTGGAGCCTGTAGCTTCCGTGATAGCTCCGTCTTCTTCCGTCTTCTCTTCCATGCTTCCCTCGCGGATGGTGTAGGTGTTCCTTGGCGCTTGTACTCCTCTTCGTCGTCCGTGAAGCTCTGGCAATACCTATGCATGCACATGAGTGGAGTGTCAAGTAGTATCCCATCCTCGAAGGGGTCAAGTGATAACGTGTAAAGGAGAAGATTCACCTTTATGTATGAAAAGTAGATGTCGCACGTGTCACTTGCCAAATGAACTCTTGACATGGTGATGTCCGTAGGATGCTCCGCATCTAGCGCGGAACAAAAGGGCCTAGTTTTTTGGATGAGATTCGACAAAACTTTCCATGAAAGAAAGATGTTTGAGACCTACTGATGCGGAGCATCCGCCAATCATCCCCATGGACGTACCTACATCTCCGTCGACACCACTTGGACCCATAACAAGAGCACGAGCAAAGGCTATCGAAGATAAGGTGAACTCGCTCCTCTGCGAACTCCCTCTCTCTACTCACGAGACATGGCTACTACCTCATGCGGAGACTCTGTGTGTGATCGGGTGCTTGGAGGAGAGCCACGGAACAACTACATGCAATGGCCAAGACGGCGAGGACACCAAGAGGGAAGGACAAGAAGAAGAGCTGCCACGGAAGATACAGGCTCCGGACGACCGAGCCAGCCCGGACGTCCGACCCCTGGAGGTCGCTACAGCCAAGAGAAGACAGGCAGGCCAAAGCTACATGCTCCAGACGACCGGACCAGCCCGGACGTCCGAATACTCCCAGGCCCCGGACGACCGAGCCCTTCCGGATGTCCGACCCCTCCCCAAGAAAACCAAAATCACGGAAATCCGAGGAAGTCCGGACGACCGTGCCAGCGACCACAGAATGGAATCTGCGGACATCCGAAGACCCACGGACATCCGGGACCCCACAAGCCTCCGGACGACCGGCGCCTCACCGACATCCGGACCCTGTCTGCGTCCAGTTGCGGGCTGATGCCCATGTACCCCTTCACTTCGCCCCTCATTTGCACTATGACTATAAATAGTCCTCTCCCACCTCCTAGCTAGGGTTAGCGTTGATTTAGCTCATTTGTGAGATAGAGCCTCGCTCATCCATTTGGATCTACTCCTCGTGAGGGACCGACACCTCTTCGGAGAAGATCCACCTAGAATCAAGACCTCCATCCGGAGAAGACCATCATCAAGACCTCCTCACGGAGAAGAACCAGTTACCCTTTGTATCGTCCTTTGTTGGACTTGGATCTTGTATCTCTACTTGTGTTTCGATGATCTAGAGCATGTGTGACTTTTATTCTTGTTGGCTGAGTGTTTTTCTCTCATTCCCCTCCTCGTGTTCTTCGTGTTCCTTGTAGGGATCCTCTCCAAACATGAAAGATCAGCCCCTAGGGTTCCGCCCTACATCATCTTGGTACCATGATCCACGTTGATCATGTTTTTGGAGCCCCTACCCCGGGTTTTCTAGCTTGATTTTGTTGTTTTGTTCCTGAATCCGAAAATCCCCACCAAAAATAGCCCCAATTTTTTTTGTGATTTGTTGGTGAGTTGAAATTTTGTTGGAATTGATCCATGGATTTGTGTTGCCACGTGTGGATCTATTTTTCCCCACCCTCCCCACCCCTTTTATCCACAAATTCGCTCGAATTCGACATCACCTCCTCCCTCCACCCCGAGATTTGAGCAGTTCTGCCCGTGCCCGATTTTCGCCCAGGCACCAGACGACCGGACCCCGCCGGACATCCAACGACCGGACGACCGTGACACTCCGGACGTCCGAGCAGCTATGACGAAACTGAAATTTTTCAGTTCGGCCACCTCCACTTCCCCACTTTCCACCACATCTTCCAAACCCTCATACCACCCACAACTACCCTCATACCCCACCATCATGCACCGTTACCTCCTATGACGATTTTGACACGTTTTGGTCTTTGAGATTTTGGGTTGTGGTTCCCGTGTCCTATTGTCTTTCGGCTATATAGGTACGACTTGACATCATCATCACCACCGCTCATCTTCGCAAAGAACTCATCATCGCCAAGGACGGTAACCTCAACGACATCTTTGTCATACCTTGCAATTGCATTGATAACCACATTGCCTTACTTTTGCGTAGCTTACCCATCGAGACTAGCCATTGAGTATTGCCGGCAATGTGACTTGTGCACATTAGTGTTCATACTCCATAGCATATATACCATACCATAGTGGTGCATATTTTGGCATCATCTTTTGTGTCACAAAGTTGTCATCACATACATAATTGCTATCTTAGTTCGTGAAGTCTTGGATGAGAAAAGAGCTCAAAAGTGAAAGAGACAACAAAGCTTTTAAGCAAACAGGAAAGATAAGCAACGAGCTTATAAGCAAGAACCATAGCATCATAATACATTAAGATTGTCATATCCGATCATCTTGGATCATATCACCGGAATACCATACATATAGCACACATGGGATAGAGGTCGTTGCATTTTTGCCTAGTAGGTTGTGCACAAGTTACGTATCCGCCTACTGTGCAATCGTGCTAGCATCTCTCCTGTATTGTGCAACAAGAGCATTTTCATGGATTCCATATTTTGGCTCATTTTTGGTTTGCACAATCCCACTTATCTATTTGTGTGTGTGTTTGCATGTAACTCTACTTGCTTGGTCTACTTGTTGCATTTGCAAATTTGTGAATCTTTTCCAATACTATTGAAGCTCACTTACAATTGCATCAAATTTTGTGCCACCATCCTAACCAAGCTCCACCATAAGCTCTTACTTGTGTAGGCGAACCGACAAGAATTGGTACCAATTGTGCTATTTCATTATCCGCATTTGAGTGATCTTGATTCATCTCCAACATCGGTCAAGGTACATTTGGTATAAGTTCTTCTCCTTCTACCACTCACATTTTTGCTTGGAATGATGGACAGGCCAAGTACTTCTACCAACCCAATCTTCATCGAGCAAGACGACTACATGTCATCATTCATCACCAAGAGCCACCTCTTTGGTGCACAACGAGCGTTGCATCAAGAGCAACATGCAATGACCGACCGCATCGACAACCTCGCCTCCGACTTGCGACTCTCCGAGCAACGTACAAGGGACTACTTCGACAACAAGCTCGACGCTCACAAGCAAGAGAACGATGCAAGAATGGACGAGATCCGCGCCTTGTTGGTGAACCGCCCTCCTTCCACTTCTTCATACTCAAGACAGAGCCGCTCAAGTCGACTCTCCGACGACACCTTCTCCAGCTTAAGTACACCGACATCGAACACTCTTCGACGAGCCACGCGTCAAGACTGTCATGCATCTCGCAATCCTCTACACGACAATCATCCACAAGAGCAAGTCAACGAGCAAGTACTTCGTCCTCAACCACACCAAGATCCTTTTGCACAAGCTCAAGAACGACAAAGTCAATGACGCCAAGAGGAAGAACGAGTGCGTCTACATCAAGAGGAACAAGACGCCGAGGCTCAACAACAACAACGTGAAGCACAAGCTCTTGAGGCGCAACGTGCCCTTCAAGAATCAAGTCAAGCCTGATGAGGACATCAATACCATTGTTACACCCACAGCCCCTGCTGCTATACATACTGGACCAATTACTAGAGCTCGCGCACGCCAACTAAATTACCAGGTACTTTCGTTTCTTGGTAATGATTCTAATGTTCATGAGAATATGATGCTGCCTAAATTGGATACATTTGTTTTGCTTACAAATGAAGGGCCTAGCTTGGAGAAGGATGGACATTGGAGCAAGAACAAGCATGGAGATGATGGCATGCGCAAGGGGAACAAGAACGGAGTTACAAGTGATGATTTCAGGACTTTGAAGCCACCATAATGGGTGCATGAAGCCTTGGACGAAATATACAAGATGCCACTTCATAAAGTTCGTCCCGAGGCTATTCTAGGTGCTGCCTCACCTTATAATTGGGCCGGGCCCATGTAATTTCGAAATACATAAGTATAGGCTATTTTTAGAGTCCGTATGTGTGGTGAAACAAGAGATAGGGTTGATTTCGGACCCCTCCACCAAGGGCCACGAAATTCCCCCCTCTTCCTCCATATATACAGCCCTTAGGGCACCGTTTAGACCTTGGGATTTGTTTAGTTAAAATTTAGCCATTGCAACTTCGTGTACTTCGTTTGTGTCCAACGACCAGACCAAGACCGCTTACGGATCCCCAACTTTATCAATACTTCATATATACTCGCAATATTCAGATTGCTTTTATCATATTCTTGCTTGTTCTTCGATTGCTTGCAGGAATAGACCTTCGTGGTCAGGTTGATTGTGCTCCGGCGTGGTCAATAACCTCTCGGAGTTGGTTTAGCGATTGCTAAGGCGCACGTCGTGCACGTTTGTAGTCGGATCGTCAAAGTCATCTTCACCAAATCGATAGTTATCATCTTATCGAAAGATCTGGACACCTCCGCCTCTATCAAGTGGTGGTAGATGGCAGGGGCGATGATGATGGTCGACAAAATCTTTCATTTGCACAACTATGAGCAGAAGAAGAAGATCGCTATGGCATCACTTGAGTTCCAAGACTATGTGCTCATATGGTGGGAACAAGTCCTTCAGCGCCGAGAAGCAAGAGGTGGACCACCCATCACCACATGGGCTCAAATGAAAGATATCATGCGAGCACGTTTTGTGCCCACCTACTAAAACCGCGATCTCTTCAAGAAGCTCCAACTCCTCAAGCAAGGAACAAAGAGTGTTGAAGAATACTATAAGGAAATGGAGATAGCCATGATACGAGCCAATGTCACGGAAGATGATGAGCAAACTATGGCACGCTTCTTGAATGGCCTCAATCATCTCATCAAGATGATTGTCGACTTCCAAACCTACTCCAACCTCATTGAGCTCGTGCATCAAGCTACCAAGGCGGAACGTCAAGTGCAAGATGACTTCAAGTACGCAAAGTACTCATCCAAGACCTACGGCTTCTCCAACACCCAAGCTTCAACGACTCCTCCAACTTCTACCTCAACCAAGCCATCTACAAGTAATGACGACAAGTCAAGTTACAAGAAAACTTCGACAAGCTCAAGTTGTCTTCCTCCTACTACAAGCAACTCCAAGCCACGTGCTTCATCATCTACTCCGACCGATGAGACCGTCAAGACAAGCTCCTTCAAGTGTTTCACTTGCGGCGGCCGAGGCCACAAGTTCTTCCAATGCACAAACAAGCGCACCATGATCCTCAACGATGATGGAACCTATGACTCCATGAGTGAAGAGGAGATGGAAGCCCTTGAGCAAGTGGCCATGTACCGGCGCGTGAAGGAAGATGAAGATGATCAAGTCTTTTGTGATGAGGATTCGATCCCCGCTCTCGTTGTCTCCACAGTCTTGACTCGTCAACATCAACAAGAAGAATACCAATGATGCCACATCTTCCACACAAAGGCCGACATCAGTGGAAGGTCCATCAAGGTCATCATCGACGGAGGTAGTTGTCACAACTTGGCAAGCGAAGAACTATGCTCCAAGCTGCAATTGGTCAAGATGAAGCACCCGCACCCCTACAAAGTTCAATGGCTAAGCGACTCCGGCACGATACGAGTTGAGCGTACGGTCCAAGTCTCCTTCAAAATTGGCGCATATGAGGACACATTGGAGTGTGAGGTCGTCTCGATGTCCATTTGCTACCTCCCTCTTGGTCGACCATGGTAATTTGACCGCGGCGTCATCCACAATGGCGTACCAATCAATATAGCTTCAAGATAAAAGGGAAGGAGTATGTGCTATGACCTATGTCTCCTAGTCAAGTGATAACCAACAAGCAAGCCACCCATTGTGGAGAGAAGAGTGAGAAAGTGGTCCACCCAAAAGAGAGTGAGAGCCACAAGCCAAAACCGAGTGCCTCCATGATGAGTGACAAGAAAAACTTAGTCCTATTTGCCACCAAAAGTGAGATGAGAGAAGTGTGTGAGAACCCATCGAGTGTTATGCACTTTGTCCTTGTGTGCAAGGATGGGGAACCAAAAACTAACACCTCTCACGATCTACCTTTAGTGTTATCTTCTCTTTTGCAGGAATTCCAAGATGTTTTCCCTGATGAGCTACCTCCGGGACTACCTCCACTACAAGGCATTGAGCACCGAATCAGCCTCATCCCCGGAGCACCTCTTCCAAACAAAGCTCCATACCGCGCCAACCCCGAAGAAACTAAGGAGCTCGAACGGCAAGTACAACTAATCGACAACAGTCATGTACGTGAAAGCTTACGCCCTTGTGCCGTTCCCGTTATACTTGTGCCCAAGCAAGACGGTAGTTTTCGCATGTGCTCGGATTGTAGACCCATCAATGCTATTACCGTTCGTTATAGGCATCCCATTCCTCGCCTAGATGATATGCTTGATGAACTTAGCGGTGCCACAATTTTCTCAAAAATTGATCTTAAAAGTGGCTATTACTAAATCCACATACAAGAGGGTGATGAATGGAAAACTGCTTTCAAAACCAAATTTGGCTTGTACGAGTGGTTGGTTATGCCTATGGGTTTATCGGAAGCTCCTGGTACATTCATGCGTCTTATGCATTTTGTGCTTCATCCTTACATTGGAGTGTTTGTTGTGGTTTACTTTGATGACATTCTTGTTTTAGCAAATCCTTGAAAGAGCATCTAAAGAATGTTAGGGATGTTTTGCAAACTTTTCGCAAGGAACGTCTTTATGCAAACATGAAAAAGTGCACATTTGGTGTTGACAAGCTTGTTTTCTTGGGTTTCGTCATTTCTTCCAAAGGTGTCCATGTTGATGAATCTAAAATTGAAGCAATTAAAACTTGGCCCCAACCCACCAACTTGCAACAAGTGCGTATCTTTCTTGTCCTTGCGGGTTTTTATCGTCGCTTTGTGAAAGATTTTAGCACTATTGCCGCTCCTTTGCATGCCTTGAGTAAGAATAATGCTCCTTTTGTTTGGGGATATTTGCAATCTACCGCTTTTGATGAGCTCAAGTCTTTGCTTACTCATGCTCTGATTCTCGCTTTGCCCAACTTTGACAAAACTTTTGAGGTCCATTGTGATGCAAGTGGTACCAGAATCGGCGGAGTTTTGATGCAAGAAAAACGAGCCATTGCATATTTTAGTGAAAAACTCTCCGGTGCTCAACTTAACTATCCCATCTATGACAAAGAATTGTATGCTTTAGTGCGTGTGCTACATGTTTGGGAACATTATCTTAGACCTCATGAGTTTGTCATACATACCGATCATGAAACGCTTAAGTACTTTAAAGGTCAAACTAAGTTGAACAAGCGTCATGCCAAATGGAGTGAATTTATTGAATCTTTCCCCTATGTGATGAAGTACATTAAGGGTAAGGAAAATGTAGTTGCAGATGCACTTTCACGCATATGCACGCTTGTCACCAAACTTGAGTTGAATGTTGTTGGCTTTGAGCACATCAAAGATTTGTATGCTAATGATCCTTCTTTTGCTACTCCTTATGCTAAGTGTTTGATGCATACATCTTGGGAACGATATTACATCAAGGATAGTTATCTTATGAGAGATAACAAACTTTGCATTCCCGAGTCTTCTCTTCGTTTGCTCCTTTTGCAAGAGGCTCATGGAGGCGGACTCATGGGACACTTTGGACACGACAAGACATTCGCCACGCTCTACAAGAACAACTTTTGGCCCAAGATGTTCCGCGACGTCTCACGCTTCACCAACCGATGCTCTACATGTCGCAAAGCTAAGTCTAAAGCTCAATCCCATGGTCTTTACATGCCTGTTCCTATTCCTTATCAACCTTGGGAAGACATTAGCATGGATTTTGTACTTGGTTTGCCTAGAACCCAAAATGGCAAGGATACCGTGTTTGTCATTGTGGACCGATTTTCTAAGATGGCACATTTCATTCCTTGCAACAAGATAGACGATGCTTCACATGTCGCCAATCTCTTTTGTAGGGAAATCTTGCGACTCCATGGAGTACCAAAGACAATCGTCTCCGACCGCGACGTCAAGTTCTTGAGTTACTTTTGGAAGACGCTATGCGCCAAGCTCGGAATCATGCTCTTGTTCTCGTCGGCATACCATCCTCAAACCGACGGCCAAATGGAGGTGACGATTTGTACGCTCTCCACTCTACTTCGCGTGTTGATCAAGAAGAACATCAAGGAGTGGGAGGAGTGTCTACCCATCACCGAGTATGCCTACAACCGTGCAAGACATTCGACTACCAGCAAGTCCCCCTTCGAGGTCGTCTACAGCTTCAACCCATTGTCCCCATTGGACATTCTACCTCTACCACTACAAGAGCACACCAACATGGATGCGAGTCCACGAGCAAGCTACATCAGGAAGATGCATGAGGATACAAGGCACACCATCGAGCGCAGTACAACGACTAGCGACCAAGCTCAACGTCAACAAGCAACCAATGATGTTCAACATTGGCGATCTCGTGTGGCTACACCTTCACAAGGACTGCTTCCCCAACGAATGCAAGTCCAAACTTCTACGTCGAGCCGACAGACCCTTCAAGGTGCTAGCACGCTACAACAACAACACCTACAAGATCGACCTCCCACAAGACAAGTACAACGTGAGCGACATCTTCAATGTCAAGGACCTCTCGCCATACCATGGCGATGACACTCTCGATCCAAGGTCGGATCTTTCCCAAGGGGGGAAGGGAGATGATGCGGAGCATCCCTCGATCATCCCCATGGATGTACCTACATCTCCCTCGACACCACTTGGACCCATGACAAAAGCTTGAGCAAAGGCTATTGAAGATAAGGTGAACTCGCTCCTATCCGAACTCCCTCTCTCTACTGACGAGACATGGCTACTACCTCATGCGGAGACTCTGTGTGTGATCAGGTGCTTGGAGGAGAGCCACGTAACAGCTACATGCAATGGCCAAGACGGCAAGGACACCAAGCGGGAAGGACAAGAAGAAGAGCTGCCACGGAAGCTACAGGCTCCGGACGATCGGACCTGCCCGGACGTCCGACCCCTGGAGGTCGCTACAGCCAAGAGAAGGGAGACAGGCCAGAGCTACAGGCTCCGGACGACCGGACCAGCCCGGACGTCCGACTACTCCCAGGCCCCGGACGACCGAGCCCTTCCGGACGTCCGGCCCCTCCCCAACAGAACCAAAATCAGGGAAATACGAGGAAGTCCGGACGATCGTGCCAGCGACCACAGAATGGAATTTGTGGAGATCCGAAGACCCACGGATGTCCTGGACCCCGCGAGCCTCCGGACGACCGGCGCCTCATGGACGTCCGGACCCTGGCTGCGTCCAGTTGCGGGCTGATGCCCATGTACCCCTTCACTTCGCCCCTCATTTGCACTATGACTATAAATAGACCTCTCCCACCTCCTAGCTAGGGTTAGCATTGATTTAGCTCATTTGTGAGATAGAGCCTCGCTCATCCATCCGGATATACTCCTCGTGAGGGACCGACACCTCTTCGGTGAAGATCCACCTGGATTCAAGACCTCCATCCGGAGAAGACCAGCATCAATACCTCCTCACGGAAAAGAACCGGTTACCCTTTGTATCGTCCTTTGTTGGACTTGGATCTTGTATCTCTACTTGTGTTTCGATGATCTAGCACATGTGTGACTTTTATTCTTGTTGGTTGAGTGTTTTTCTCTTGTTCCCCTCCTCGTCTTCTTCATGTTCCTCGTAGGGATCCTCTCCAAACGTGAAGGATCGGCCCCTAGGGTTTCGCTCTACATCACCTACCAAATTACAAGAAACTGTGGCATCACCTCGATTCAAAAGAGGTGGTTGTTCATCCAACAAGAGTGCAACAAGTATTGCGCCACATTTGAGAGCGTTGAATTACGGCCCGTGAGTGGTCTCGGCGTTGGGTACATGGTATGCTGTCCTCATCCTAGTCCTTTCCTTGCTATTGCCATGATACTTCGGCCTTGTATATGTTTGCATGTCCAATTCTTGTTGATCATGTGGTGTAGGCATTTCAATCTTTGGAAGCATTCAAGGACCGGCACAATTGCAAGCCATTCACTCTTACGCATTGTTGGACAATCATCAACAATTGCCCTAAGTTCAAGGATCAATACCGTGAACTTCAAAGGAAGAGAGGCAAGAAGACGACCAAGTTCGCCGGAGGTGGAGATGGCGAGGCGTTGAAGAGGCCGAGGGGCAAGACCAACTCCAAGGTGGACGAAATGTGTGATGCCTCATCCATGGCCTTGCATGAGACATTGCATGGCATGTTGTCTCAAAAGGATGCGAAGGACGAGAAGAAGCGGCAAAGCAAGGACGAGCAAATGAAGCAATACCTAGAGCTTCAAAGGAAGAAGCTTGAGATGGAGGAGGTGGCCAAGAGATGGAAGATCGACATGGAGGAGGTGGCCTGGCAAAGGCACCTCGACATCGAGGCCGCCAACGTCAAGGCTAGGCAGAGGCAGCTCGACATCGAGGCCACCAATGCCGCAACCAAAGCGAAGGAGGTGTCACTTGCGATCATGAGTGTGGACTTGACCAAGATGAGCGAGAAGACGAGGAGCTGGTTCGAGGCCAGGCAAAAGGAGATGTTCTACATCGACGGCCTGAACTAGGTCGTCCGGTCGGCCGTGGCCATTCTTTTTGGAGGCTAGCATGGGTGCCACCCGCTGGGCCACTGGCTGTGTGCTGGCGAGAAACAGATTCATTTTGGAGGCTGGCTATGTTGCCGGCCGCTGGTTGTGTTGCCGGCGAAAAAAACTATTCATTTTGGAGGCCGGCTATGTTGCCGACCGCTGGCTATGTTGCCGGCGAGGACGTGTAGGCCGCTGGCTTTGTTGCCGGCGTGAACTAGGCTGCTGGTATTTGAAACATTGTTCTGTTTGGAGGTAGACAAGATGGGGCCAAAGGATGCAGCACACACTGGGCGCACGGCCACCTCATTCCAGGACACGCCCGGACACGACCCCATCGCCATACCTAAACGGACAGAATCCGGGAAAAACGAACGTCTGTTTGGGGTTGCGCGGTGGAGTTGGCCTGATAGTGTGAGGTGGGCCATGTAATCACTGAGCCTGCGTCTTTTCACTACTCTCCAACTCCTCCGCTGTAAGAATGGAGGAAATTCTAATCTAGTAGTACCTCCTTTCGCCGAAAGCGTGGGACATCCAGCAGTCTTACCACCTCAGTAATAATGACCAATGAGCCATCAAATCACATAGACCCAGTAATAAGTTGGACGGACGAAGAAACCATCACTCTTGAATCCGCTTCTCCCTTCAACGCAGGTGCCAGTGAGAGGTCGCATCCGCTCTGCCCGGGGATGAATGCGGCACCGAGTCTTTGGAGCGGCATTGACCATTTCGGGTGGGAAGCGCGCGCGGGCGATGAAGGGGCTTTAGGTGGGCCATACTGGTCAGGAGCGGGCGTGACAGCTGTCTGCCTGTCCCGACTGGACGCCCGGAAACGAGAGGATGCACCGACTCTCGCGGACAAATCGTACACTACACAACATCTCTCTATAGGAGTAGGTCGATCTGTCGCTCTCTCTAACACACACATGCTGTTAAACACACACACACACGTTCATAGAATAGGAAAATCGTGCAAGTGCGAAGCCATAGGAAGTGACATACAAATGGAGTACGTACAAGAAGAGAAGAGGTGACAAATATTCCATCAAACTTGGACTGAGGAGTAGTACTCCCTCCGTCTAGGTGTTAAGCCATCTTACGGAAATCAGATATTCCCAAAATGTTTAGGCGCCGTCCATTAACTTCATATCTCAATCCCCTCCTGGCCTTGTTGCTAGTGAGCGTTGTTACTTAGGGAGCATTTGGATCCTTAGGAAGAACAACTTATAGCCTAGCCGGGCAAGGTTAGGCATTTGGAACTATTAAAATATGTTAGCTTTTGTGGGCCAGCTAGCTTGGGTGGGCTAGAAAAACCTTGCTAGCTTAGGAGAGCCAGATCGGCTCGCTTCTGACGGCAAACTTTGCGTAGTAGTAACATAGACTAGTAACATATGCATGTTACTAGTCCAAGTGACTCACCACTATGACCAGCCTAAGCAATGTTAACAAACGCTCATTACTCTGCCTTGTTATCTCCCCTGGAAACCCAATGCATGGAGCGCAACTACGTGTTGATCAGTTAAGAAATCAAAGTCGGCTTGCATGCGAGTTAATATGTGGCCCTGCATGGTAGCTAAAACGGCATCTCTTAGTTGTTTGGATTAATTGTTGCGTTTAGAGACAGAAATCAGGGCTTTGATTGGAGGATGGACCAGTCAAGTTTCTCCTTCTTCTCCAATCTGCTTGCACCTTGGTCCTGCTGTACCTTCTAACGTGACTTATTACACCTAGACGGAGGGAGTAGTACGACATACGGTGGCACACTGACTTAGGTCGAATACAAGTGCCCAAAATTGTGTGCATTTATAATAAGGATTCACTTAAAATAGTACGTGAGCGAACAGAGGGATCAATTGGACAGTGTTCACGAGTAGTAGCGAGATGTGTGAGGTAAGATACAGCGCTGGCGCTTTTATTTTTTCTTATTAATTTGTTTGTTTCACCCTCTGACCGGTGGGACCCAACGTACTACATGGAGAGAGGTAAGGTGACTAAGGCTGCATTATTTCTGTACTACCAACACTGCTTTAAATCCCAAAACACCTTAGACTAGTCACAATGGATAGTAACTTAGACTAGTAACATGCATATGTTACTAGTCCATGTTACTACCTCTATAGTGGGGAGTAACATTTTGTGGTATCATGCAACACTTCATTTATTAGATTGTAGACACATTTTGTCTTGGTATGTGTGATGTTACAGTAACTAGATATGTTACCACATGCCTCTTTTTCCTCATTAATTACCCACCATATCATCTATTTTTCCTAAAGATGTGTGATGTTACCACCTATGTTACTCCCATTGTGGATAGTCGTAGCACCAAAGCGACATGACACGATTATGATTTAAATCCCAATGACTCCCACGCAAAAAACGGCATGCTTGTCACACGAATGCAAGAATGTATAAAAGGTTATTTTCCTCTCGTTGAACATAACGGGAGGGTTGTGTAGCTGGTTAGCCTGTTCGCTCATCAAACTTGAGGTCTCGGGTTTGATAACTGCACTTGAGCATAATTTTGTTTTTGTTCCACTTCTTTCTTCCACCCAATGACAGGTAGGCCCCGCATGGCAGAGAGAGAAAGTGATCTGTGGCGGCACCAGGAGGATTCTTTAACTGGTCAAAATGGATGGATACAGAGCTATATGATCTCGTAGTGACCGTATAATCACCTCATCATGTATAAGCTGCAGCCTCGGCGCTTGTTTTCTAGGGTTTGCAGTCTTCACACTCTCTCTCCAGTATATACATACACGCTGGAGCCTCAGTGCTTGTAGTTGCTCTCTTCACACTCTCTCACCATCTCCAGATCTAAACAAGACTTTGTTGGCCTCTCTCTCTCCCCTCACTATTGGTCAAAGAGCCGGCAGGATCCGTCCACCGAGAAGGGAAGGGGGCTTAACGCTGTCGCCATTGGAGAGGGAGGGAATCCACTACCAGCGCAGCTGTTCATTTTCACCCAGCGGTGACACGGGAGGGCCTCCGACCCCTTCTTCTTCGCCGCCATACATAGTGTGGGCCGAACGGCCTCCGGTGCCCACCGAACCACACCCCAAGAACCTTAAGGTATAATTTACTTATTCCACATGCATTGCTCTAGCTGCATGTGGGCTTTTTCCACTTCTGCACTCAAATCTAGGTGTTGGATCAAACAGGAAAGTTGTATAGCATGAATCTAGGACGTGGTTCAAAGAGGAAAGGAATGGGGGAAAGTAGTGGGGAAAGTTGTATTGCATGAATCTAGGACGTGGTTGAAAAAGGAAAGGAACGGGGGAAAGTAGTTGGGAAAGTTGTATAGCATGAATCTAAGATGTGGTTCAAAGAGGAAAGGAATGGGGGAAAGTAGTGGGGAGAGTTGCATAGAATGTATCTAGGACGTGGTTCAAAGAGGAAAGGAAGGGGGGAAAGTACTAATACAAACTGGCTATCCAGCACCTACGTTGGTCGAAAAGGGAAAACAATGACAAACACAGTACGCACATCTGTAACGAACTAATCTTTTGTTTTGGGGGACAAGGCTGTAGAGTTTGAGCACGACTAGATTTGCCGCGCTCACATAGGGAAAGGTGTCTAAAGATAATAAAACTGGGACTGTAACATCCCAAATTTTCAATTTGGAATGTTATATATTAGATCATCATTGCACATCATATTTTATTTGCATTTTGGCTTGATCCTAGAAATTTCACGCAACTCAAGGACCACGGAGAGAGTTGGGAATTTTGTTATTTTCATATTTGAGTTTTTCTCAAATTTTGAAAAAAAGGATCAATTGGTTTTGACTATTTTCTTCCTAATATTTCTAAAATAAAAATATATTAGAGGGGATAAAATGACTTCTCCAAAATAAATGAAATATTAGAGAAAAAATGTTAAAATCAATTTATTTATTTTATTTGGTTTTATTGCAATTTTATTTGAATTAGAAAAATTGCACGTTTTCAAAATTGCATTTTAGGGTCAAGAAAATGTTCATCTTGTTCTAAATATTTTATTTAGACGACGAAAATTTGTTTTGGCATTTTTAGATTTTTACTTTAGTTTCTAGGATTTATTGAAGTTTCAATGGAATTTTTTTAAAAAAAATCCGTTCGGACCGACCGGGCCGAAAGCCCAGCCGGCCCAGCCGCCTCGCCGCCTCACTCGCGCCCGCCATGGCCGAGCCGGACTCCGGCAGGAGTCCGAGAGCCACCCGCCACCGCCCTGGCCCCCTCCCCAAGCCGAGCCGCCCCTCCCCCTTTAAATACCGCCCTACCCCGCCGCCACCACCCCATCCCGCCCCGCAGCAGCAGCAGTAGTAGCCGCCGCCGCCGCCCGCTCGTGCGCCTCACTGCGCCGACGCCGACGCCACCCAGCCCCGCCGGAGCCCCGAGCCTCGCCGGATCCGACGAGGTAGCCGCCGCCGCCACCGGAGCCCCGAGCCTCGCCGGATCCGACGAGGTATCCGCCGCCGGTTTTCTTTAGAAAACCGATTAGGTTTTTTCTAGAAACCCTAGGTTTTTTAGATCGGTTTATTTTTTTCGGTTTATTTATTTAGCGAGCGTCCGCTCGTTCATTCATTTTAACGAACGAGTTTTCACCGTTTAGCGGCAGACAGCGAACTTCCGTTCGTTAACCTGTTCGTCAGTTTTCTTTTTCCAGGGTTTTTCTGCGATTATTTTCGATCGCGATTTCTGCCCTGATTTTCGTTTTAGTTTATCTTTTCGCTCGTTTATCAGAATCAGGCGATTCAAGCGACTAGAGTTTCATCTCGAAACCCCCATTCTGTTTAACCTACTCAAACAAGTTTTGCTACTGTAAAATTTGACTTAGGTCCATATTAGTAAACAAAACTTGTTTCTTTCGCCGTTTGAGTTTCGTTGCTTCGTTGGATTTGATTCTTTTTGCAAACCAGAGTTCTTAAGTTGAACTATCTGGTTAGATCTCTTATTTGAGTTTTACCCGTGCTTCTAGTTGAGTGCTTATTGTATGTTTGTTTGTTTGCGATAGAGTACCGTGAAGCGTGCTACTACGAGTCTCTAGGTTTCACAGATCATCAGCAAGGCAAGTAACACTTTGATCATACCCCTTTACTACAAAGTTTTTGTAGCGACCAGACCTCAAACAGTCTGATCTCTGTGCTCGGTGTCATCCCTGGATCAGTAATGCTGACACCACACAGTACTTGGAGGATTTATAACAGAGTAGCAATCACACACTTATTACATCGAATGTCTCAAAAGAGAACTTACTGAAATAGATATGGCTTAAGGCGATCTAAAAACGATAACAGCGGAAGTCTTGGAAGATAAGCGAGTCCATCAACTCCAACGGCATCACTGAGTATAGAAGCACGACCTAAAAACACCTCACTCGTCGTCTGAAAAGTCTGCAACATGAAACATTGCAGCCCGAAAATGGGTCAGCACATGGAATATGCTGGCAATGTAACACATAGAGAATAACAATGGAATGAGCTATACTACATGCATATTTGGCTGGTGGAAAAGCTCTATGGTTACAGTTTTTGCATAAAGCCAATTTTTCCCTACTGCAAAGGAATAAGTTTATTTAACTATCATGGTGGTTGTTAAACATTGAGAATGGTTGACAGCATTCTCAATCCCAATTAAAAGTACTCATTAAACCCAACAATATTAAATTAGAAGTAACATGATGAGATTCACATGATATCCAGGTACTAGATACTCAAGATGTCCATAACCGGGGACACGGCTAACCATGATTAGATTATACACTCTGCAGAGGTTTGCGCACTTTTCCCCACATGACTCGATCGCCTCCGTTTGATTCCTTGCACTACATGATGTTTGAGAAATGGATGACCGAGACATAGTCTTTCGGAAGCACTAACACCTTACATGTGTGTAGACCGGTACACCTACTTTCCCCTATATCTGCTAGTCTACCCGTAAGAGTTCGCACAACTTAGTCAACTATGCTAGAGCCCATAATAGCATGTGGCTGCACATGGAAGTTTCTAGATTGAATAATCTCATGATCCCTTTGAGCCTGGTTGGCGGTCCGAAGAAATACAGGCAAGTCCTGATAGAAACCAGGTGCCTCAATCCACCCAGATGTGTATTTAAGTTGCCACCTTAAATAAACCATTAATTAACATTCTCACATCTGTCATGGAAATTCACTCACCCAATCCACGTCTACTAGCATAGCATGGCATAAAAGCAAACGTAGAAGTAACTCCCAAAGGTTTGATAATAAAACAGGTAATAGGTACTACCTCATCTACTTCCCATCCCACAATTTAATTAGATCCTAATCATGCAATGTTTGAGGATAGATCTAATGCATAAAAACTGGGTAGTAGAAAGGTATGATCAAGTGTTACTTGCCTTGCTGATGATCCGCGAGACCTAGAGACTCGAAGTAACAGGCAGCGCACTCCGGGTATTCTATCGCAGACAAACAAACAAGCATACAATAAGTACTCATATAATGGACAGGTAAAACTCGAGTAAAAGATCTAACCAGAATGTTCAACTTAAGAACTCCGGTGTGCAAAAAGAAACAAATCAAATAAAGTAACGAAGGTCAAACGGCGAAAGAAAACAGCTTCGTTTTACTAATCTGGATCTAAGTCAAATTTTACAGAAGCAAAAACTTGTTTAAGTAGATTGTTAAGAAAGAGGGTTTCGAGACGAAATTCTAGGCGCTTGAATCGCCTGATTCCGATAAACGAGCGAAAAGTTATACTAAAACGAAAATCGGACCAGGAATCGCGATCAAAAAAATCGCGGATTAAATCCGAGAAAAAGAAAAATGACGAACGGGTCAACGAACGAATGTTCGTTAACTAAACTAATCTGACGAACACGTTCGTTAAAACGAACGATTGAGCGAACGCTTGCTATTTAAACTAAACCAAAAAAACCGATCTAACGAAAAACCGAAAAAAAACCTGAAGAAAAACCGAAAATAAACCTGCTCGGTTTTTATTAAAAAAACCGGCGGCACGCGCATCGAGGCGGCGGCAAACCTCAGGCGGCGGGTCGGCGAGGCGGCGGCGGCGGCTCCGGCGAAGTCCGGCGACTCCAGCGGCGGCGGCGGCGGCGGCTAGCTAGGGTTAGGGTTTTGGGCGCGGGGTGGGTCGGCGGCGGCTGGCGGGCTGGCGGGGTCGGGCGGCTGGGCCTGGGGCGCCGGGGCGGCGCTATATATAGTTCCCCCAGAGCGGAGTCCCGCTCGGGCACGGCCCGTAGGTCGGTTGCGCGTTTTTTTAAATAATTCCACGCAGAAGAAAAAAAATAAAAAGAAATACTAAACGGACTCCAAAAATCCCGAAATAAAATTTCCCCGGCTTCTAAAATCAAGCCGGACAAGGTGAACATTTATTTGGGGCCTAAATGCAAATTTGAAAAATGTGCATTTTTCCTAAATTCAAATAAAATGCGAAAAACTCCAAGATAAATGTTATTTGATTTTTTTATTAAATCTTCATTATTTCTTTATTGTGGGAAAGTCATTTTATTCCCTCTCTGAAATTTTGGTAGAAGAAATAATTGAAGAAAAATAAATAAAACAAAACGATCCTATTTTCAAAATTTGAGAAAAAACCCAAATATGAAAATAACGAAATCCCCAACTCTCTCCGTGGGTCCTTGAGTTGCGTAGAATTTCTAGGATCAAGCCAACAATGCAACAAAATATGATATGCAATGATGATCTAGGTATAACATTCCAAATTGAAAATTTGGGATGTTACAAACCTACCCCCCTTAAGATGAATCTCGCCCTCGAGATTCGGGTTGGCTAGCAAATAGGTGAGGGTGGTCCTTGAGCAGATCTTCCTCTCGCTCCCAGGTGGCTTCCTCCTCGGTGTGGTGGCTCCACTGCACTTTGCAAAACTTGATAACCTTACTACGGGTAACTCTGCTGGCATAATCCAGAATCTTAACTGGTTTCTCTTCATAGGTCAAATCTTCTTTCAACTGAATCGCTTCCAGTGGCACAGTATCTCTTAGTGGTATATCAGCCATTCTGCGTGACACTTCTTCAACTGTGAAACATGGAACACATTGTGAACTCTTGACAATCCCTCGGGTAATTCCAACTTGTATGCTACTTCTCCCATGCGTTCCAAAACCTTGTATGGCCCCACAAAACGTGGCGCTAACTTTCCTTTAACTCCAAAACGCTTAACTCCTCGAAGCGGAGATACTCGAAGATAAACTCTGTCTCCGACTTCATATTCTGTCCCCTTGCATTTTGAATCCGCATAGCTTTTCTGCCTTGACTGGGCTACCTTGAGCCTATCGCGAATTAACTTTACTTTCTGTTCAGACTCCTTAATCAAATCCGGTCCAAACAACTGGCGATCTCCTACTTCATCCCACAATAATGGGGTTCTGCACCTCCTTCCATACAGGGCTTCGAAAGGGGCCATCTTCAAACTGGACCGATAACTGTTGTTGTAAGAAAACTCCGCATATGGCAAGTTGTCATCCCAACTTGATCCATAATCCAAAACACAAGCTCAAAGCATATCCTCCAAAATCTGATTGACTCTCTCGGTCTGTCCATCTGTCTATGGATGGAATGCTGTGCTAAACTCCAGCCTGGTTCCCAATGTTTCGTGCAACTGCTTCCAGAACTTTGAGGTGAATTGGGTTCCTCTATCTGATACGATACTCCTTGGGACTCCATGCAAACATACAATCCTTGTCATGTATATCTTAGCCAATTTGGCACTGCTGTAGGTAGCCTTTACTGGGATGAAATGAGCTACCTTCGTCAAACGATCGACTACAACCCAAATCGAGCCATAGCCTGAACGAGTCTTGGGCAATCCCGTGATGAAATCCATGCCTAGTTTATCCCACTTCCATTCGGGTATAGGCAATGGCTGTAACAATCCCGCTGGCTTCTGATGTTCTGCCTTCACCCTCTGACATACATCACAAACTGCTACATACTCTGCAATATCCTTCTTCATTTTGGTCCACCAGAAAGTTTCCTTCAAATCCAAATACATCTTTGTATTTCTGGGGTGAATGAGTATGGTGAATCATGTGCCTCTTGCAGAATCAACTTCCTGATCTCCGAGTCATTGGGCACATAAACACGGTCCTCAAATCATAGGGTATCGTACTCATCCTCACGAAATCCCTTAGCCTCCCCTTCGCTCATTTTCTCCTTAATGGAAGCAACTTCCTTATCTGTCTTTTGAGCTTCTCTGATTTTATCCATCAATGTAGACTGAATCTCCATTGCTGCTAGATAGCCTCTCGGAACTATTTCCAAACATAGCTCTCGAAGATCCTCGGCTAACTCCTTGGGTATTTCTCCCGTCATTAGAGTATTGACATGGCTCTTGCGGCTCAACGCGTTTGCTACAACGTTAGCCTTCCCGGGGTGATAATGCAATCTCATATCATAATCCTTAATAAGCTCCAACCATCTCCTCTACCTGAGATTTAACTCCTTCTGCGTGAAGATGTACTTCAAACTCTTGTGATCCGTGTACACCTCACAATGATTTCCAATGAGAAAATGTCTCCATGTTTTCAGTTCGTGCACTACGGCTGCTAACTCCAAATCATGAGTAGCATAATTCAACTCATGGGGCTTAAGATGTCGTGAAGCATACGAAACAACTCTTCCCTCCTGCATAAGCACTACTCCAAGTCCTCGACGTGAAGCGTCGCAATACACTTCATAATCCTTGGTTTGATCCGGCAGAATTAATACTGGTGAGGTAACCAAAAGTTGCTTCAACTCTTGGAAACTAGCCTCACACTCCTCAGTCCAATGAACTTAGTATCCTTATTCAACAACTCTGTCATAGGCTTCGCAATCTTCGAGAAATTTTCAATGAATCTCCGGTAGTATCCTGCGAGTCCAAGGAAACTCCTGATCTCTCCAACTGTGGTTGGTGCTTCCCAGTTTGTCACGGTGACAACTTTAGTGGGGTCTACTGCGATACCTTCTCCGGATATAACATGTCCGAGAAATCCAACTTCCTTCAACCAAAACTCACACTTGCTGAACTTGGCGTATAGCTGATATTCTCTGAGCTTCTCGAGTACCAAATGCAAGTGTTCCTTATGTTCCTCTTCATTCTTTGAGTACACCAAAATATCATCAATGAACACCACGACGAACTTATCCAAAAACTCCATAAACACTTTGTTCATCATGTTCATAAAATAAGCTGGGGCGTTAGTCAGACCAAATGACATAACGGTATACTCATACAGCCCGTACCTGGTGGTAAAAGCCGTCTTCGGTATATCTTGCTCCCGAATCTTCAACTGATGGTATCCTGATCGCAAATCGATCTTGGAAAACACCTTAGCTCCTTGCAACCGATCAAACAGATCATTGATCATTGGTAGTGGGTACTTGTGCTTGATTGTTACTTCATTTAATCCGCGATAATCAACAACCATTCTTAATGATCCATCCTTCTTCTCCACTAGAAGTACTAGCGATCCCCAAGGCGAAGAACTTGGGTGAATAAAACCTTTGTCCAACAACTCCTTTATCTGCTTCTTAATTTCCTCCAAATCTTGGGCTGGCATCCTGTACGGTCTCTTGGATATAGGCCCAGTGCCTGGCAGTAGTTCAATTAAGAACTCAATGTCTCTATCCGGTGGCATGCCTGGCAACTCTTCTGGAAATACATCAGGAAAATCCCTTACCACTGGTACTTCCTCCTGCACAACTCCTGATAAGGAATTTACTTATGCTCTTCTCGGCTCATGCCGTGATACATACTTGATCCTTATCCCTTCTGGTGTCGTAAGAAAAATTGTCTTACTGGCGCAATCAATGTTTCCTCCATACATCGACAGCCAATCCATACCAAGAATTACATCCAATCCTTGGGATTCCAATATAATCAAATTCGTGGGGAAAACATGCCTTCCTATACTCAATGGCACCTGAATGCATCCTTGACTGACCATAAACTCAGCTCCCGGTGAACTTACTAGCATGTGTGTCTTAAGAGTCTTAGTGGGCAGACTAAACTTATTCACGAATTCCATTGATATGTATGAATGCGATGCACCAGTATCGAAAAGAACAACTGTAGTAAATGCCTTAACCAAAAACTTACCTATTACTGCGTCTGGCTGAGCTTCAACCTCTTCCACGGTAACGTGGTTCACTTGCCTCCTGTTGAAAGGGTTCGGCTTCTTTCCTGAGCTTCCATTGCCATTTCCATTTTGGGCTTCAGGACAATCATTTGCATAATGCCCAGTCTTACGGCACTTATAACAAGTGATATGGCTCAGGTCTGCCTTGGATGGTGTTGACGGGTTGGTGCGGCTTTGTCCATTGCTTCCTCCATTCCCGTTTCCATTCTTTGTGCCATTGTGATTGTGCGAGCTGCCTCCTCCATGAGTATGCTGAAAATGTCCTCCTGACTTTGGGGTAAAGCGTGGCTTCTGCTGAGCTCCAGAATTGTACTTCCCCTGTGCATACTTCCTCTTACGATTATCAATCTGCTGCTGCTTCCCTTCAATCATAAGAGCACGATCTACTAGCTCCTGGTAGTTATTGAAAGTGGCTACCATCAACTGCATGCTCAACTCATCATTAAGTCCTTCTAGAAACTTCTCCTGCTTAGCTGCATCCGTAGCAACGTCATCTGGGGCATAACGTGCTAGCTTACTAAAATCATCCACATACTGGCCAACTGTCCGTCCTCCTTGGCGTAAGTTGTGAAACTCACGCTTCTTCATGGCCATAGCTCCTGCTGAAACATGGGTAGTACGAAAAGCTTGCTGAAACTAATTCCATGTGACAGTGTCTACAGAGTAAGTGGTTGTAAAATTCTCCCACCATGCTGCTGCGGGTCCATCAAGATGATGTGCGGCAAACTTCACCTTTTCTCCATCTGTGCATCCTGAAGTGGTCAACTCCCTCCCTATCTTACGGAGCCAATCATCTGCTACTATCGGCTCAGTGCTACTGGAAAACACCGGCGGATTCAACCTTAAGAAACGTGCCAGATGGTCAACAGGTGGTGGTGGTGGTGGGTTGTTGTTGTTGTCGCCTTGGTTCTGTACCAATGTTTGAATCAAGGTATTCTGCTGCTGAATCAACTGGGTGATCTCTGGCGGGAAAACAAACTCGGGGTCGCGTCTCGGAGGCATCTGAGGGTTTAAAGGGGAGAGTTAAGAATTGAATGAGGTCTAGTGAGATAACACTACCCATATGCACATGAGACGAAAACACACAATATCATTCCAATCAATTCAAACAAGGGCATACAAAGGTCTAACTATCGTTACAAAAGTGCTTGGAGTAAAACTAATTAAATGGTGGAAAATTCTACTACTGTTATGGTGGTCAACTAGAAAAACTGCTCTGATGCAGATTCCATGATATCTGCTCCAGCTTCATCAACATAGTCATCATCGCTGTCGTCGGGATCCGAGTCGGTGTCGTCGATGATGATATAATTATCTGGACAAGTAGGTTCATCCTCTTCTCCTCTGGGTGCTGATCCACCCATGAATACTCCAATTTTCTCCTTAAGGTCACTGTTCTATCGTACTAGAGCGACGATTTCTTCCATATAGCCTTTACGCGTAGCCTTGAGTTCTGCTTCTAGCTCCTTGATCTTGCTCATAGCCTTCTGTAGTTCCTCCATATCTGCGCACATCTGATTCTCCTGGCGTCGGATGTGTTGGTTTAACTCCTGAATATAAGCTGCGATTGATCTGTCCTTCCTGGTGGTGATCATCTCCCAATGCTCATCTCGGCGCCCACAAGTCTGGTAGATAGTATTCTTGAGATCGTTGTGGTAAACTTCTCCAATTCGTCCCATGGCGATGTGAGCTGCCATGCTTTTTCCTAGGCTCCATGTTGGTACATCAAAGGTAAACTCTATTGGCTCCGTGACTGGTGCAAACGTCCTTCCTGGAAGGTAGACTTGAATCCTCCAGCGCTCCTCTTCAGGTAAAGTGGCGTTGAAAGTCCCGGTGAAGCTTGGTACTCCTATGTTCAAGTATCTAGTGGCTTCCTTCAAGTGATATCCAAAAGGTGAATTCTCATCTGGTTGCGCGAACTTGATCCTTGCATCCGCCATCCTAAAGAATAGAAAAGATGAGGAGTCAGAAATGAGAAGAAAGAGTAGTGATCCAGAGTTTAAGCTTAGTGGCCGTGTCCTACAGTCAGCGTGTGCTCTAATACCACCTTTGTAGCGACCAGACCTCAAACAGTCTGATCTCTGTGCTCAGTGTCATCCCTGGATCAGTAATGCCGACACCACACAGTACTTGGAGGATTTATAATAGAGTAGCAATCACACACTTATTACATCGAATGTCTCAAAAGAGAACTTATTGAAATAAATATGGCTTAAGGCCATCTAAAAACGATAGCAGCGGAAGTCTTGGAAGATAAGCGAGTCCATCAACTCCAACGGCATCACTGAGTATAGAAGCACGACCTAAAAACACCTCACTCGTCGTCTGAAAAGTCTGCAACATGAAACGTTGCAGCCCGAAAATGGGTCAGCACATGGAATATGATGGCAATGTAACACATAGAGAATAACAATGGAATGAGCTATACTACATGACTATTTGGCTGGTGGAAAAGCTCTATGGTTACAGTTTTTGCATAAAGCCAATTTTTCCCTACTGCAAAGGAATAAGTTTATTTAACTATCATGGTGGTTGTTAAACATTGAGAATGGTTGACAGCATTCTCAATCCCAATTAAAAGTACTCATTAAACCCAACAATATTAAATTAGAAGTAACATGATGAGATTCACATGATATCCAGGTACTAGATACTCAAGATGTCCATAACCGGGGACACGGCTAACCATGATTAGTTTACACACTCTGCAGAGGTTTGCGCACTTTTCCCCACATGACTCGATCGCCTCCGTTTGATTCCTCGCACTACATGATGTTTGAGAAACGGATGACCGATACATAGTCTTTCAGAAGCACTAGCACCTTACATGTGGGTAGACCGGTACACCTACTTTCCCCTACATCTGCTAGTCTACCCGTAAGAGTTCGCACAACTTAGTCAACTATGCTAGAGCCCATAATAGCATGTGGCTGCACACGGAAGTTTCTAGTTTGAATAATCTCATGATCCCTTTGAGCCTGGGTGGCGGTCCGAAGAAATACAAGCAAGTCCTGATAGAAACTAGGTGCCTCAATCCACCCAGATGTGTATTTAAGTTGCCACCTTAAATAAACCATTAATTAACATTCTCACATTTGTCATGGAAATTCACTCACCCAATCCACGTCTACTAGCATAGCATGGCATAAAAGCAAACGTAGAAGTAACTCCCAAAGGTTTGATAATAAAACAGGTAATAGGTACTACCTCATCTACTTCCCATCCCACAATTTAATTAGATCCTAATCATGCAATGTTTGAGGATAGATCTAATGCATAAAAACTGGGTAGTACAAAGGTATGATCAAGTGTTACTTGCCTTGCTGATGATCCGCGAGACCTAGAGACTCGAAGTAACAGGCGGCGCACTCCGGGTATTCTATCGCAGACAAACAAACAAGCATACAATAAGTACTCATCTAATGCACAGGTAAAACTCGAGTAAAAGATCTAACCAGAATGTTCAACTTAAGAACTCTGGTTTGCAAAAAGAAACAAATCAAATAAAGCAACGAAGGTCAAACGGCGAAAGAAAACAGCTTCGTTTTACTAATCTGGATCTAAGTCAAATTTTACAGAAGCAAAAACTTGTTTAAGTACATTATTCGGAAAGAGGGTTTCGAGACGAAACTCCAGGCGCTTGAATCGCCTGATTCCGATAAACGAGCGAAAAGTTATACTAAAACGAAAATCGGATCAGGAATCGCGATCAGAAAAATCGCGGATTAAATCCGAGAAAAAAAAAACGACGAACGGATCAACGAACGAACGTTCGTTAACTAAACTAATCTGACTAACACGATCGTTAAAATGAACGATCGAGCGAACGCTTGCTATTTAAACTAAACCGAAAAAATGATCTAACAAAAAACCGAAAAAAAACCTGAAGAAAAACCGAAAATAAACCCGCTCGGTTTTTATTAAAAAAACTGGCGGCACGCGGATCGAGGCGGCGGCGAACCTCGGGCGGCGGGTCGGCGAGGTGGCGGCGGCGGCTCCGGCGACTCCGGCGGCGGCGGCGGCGGCGGCTAGCTAGGGTTAGGGTTTTGGGCGCGGGGTGGGCCGGCGGCGGCTGGCGGGCTGGCGGGGTCGGGTGGCTAGACCTGGGGCGCCGGGGCGGCGCTATATATAGTGCCCCCCGAGCGGAGTCCCGCTCGGGCACGGCCCGTAGGTCCGTTGCTGGTTTTTTTAAATAAAAAGAAATAATAAACGGACTCCAAAAATCCCGAAATAAATTTTCCCCGGCTTCTAAAATCAAGCCGGACAAGATGAACATTTATTTGGGGCCTAAATGCAATTTTGAAAAACACGCATTTTTCCTAAATTCAAATAAAATGCGAAAAACTCCAAGATAAATCTTATTTGATTTTTTATTAAATCTTCATTATTTCTTTATTTTGGGAAAGTCATTTTATTCCCTCTCTGAAATTTTGGTAGAAGAAATAATTGACGAAAAATAAATAAAACCAAACGATCCTATTTTCAAAATTTGAGAAAAAACCCAAATATGAAAATAATGAAATCCCCAACTCTCTCCGTGGGTCCTTGAGTTGCGTAGAATTTCTAGGATCAAGCCAACAATGCAACAAAATATGATATGCAATGATGATCTAGGTATAACATTCCAAATTGAAAATTTGGGATGTTACAGTTTTATTGCATTAGATCAATCCTCAAACAATTGCATGGTTAGTATCTGATTTAATATGTGAGTTTCGAGAAGTAGATGAGGTAGTACCTATTGCCCTGCTTATCATCAAACCTTTGGGAGTTACTTCTACGTTTGCTTATATTGCCATGCTATGCTTGTAGGCGCGGATTGGGTGAGTGTATCCATGACAAATGTGAGTATTGATGTTTAATGGTTAACTTAAGGTGGCAACTTTAATACACATCTGGGTGGATTGAGGCACCTGGGGAACCTAGTGTTGCCTGTATTTTTTGGAAATCCCAGGGTACCATGTGATTCTCCTATGGACCGCCACCCAGGCTCAAAGGGATCATAAGATTATTCGTGCTAGAAACTTCCGTGTGCAGCCACAAGCTACTATGGGCTCTAGCATAGTTGATTAAGTCGTGTGAACTCTTACAGTGGTAGACTAGCAGATGTAGGGGAAAGTAGGTGTAAATGTCTACCCATCTTAAGGTGCTAACACTTCTGAAAGAATGTGTCTCGGTCATCCATTTCTCAAACACCATGTAGTGCGAGAAATCCAACGGAGGAGATTGAGTCTTGTGGGGAAAAGTGCGCAAACCTCTGCAGACTGTACAAAACTAATCATGGTTAGCCGTGTCCCCGGTTATGGACGTTTTGAGTATCTAGTTCTTGGATTATCATGTGGATCTCAACATGTTACTTAATTTAATTTTGATTGGGTTTAATGATGATGCTTAATTTTGGGATTGAGTTGGGTGAACCTTCTCAATGTTTACCAACCACCATGGTAGTTAAATAAAATTTATTCCTTTGTTGTAGGGAAAAATTGGCTTTATGCAAAACTGTAACCATAGAGCTTTTCACCAGCCATTTATGCATGTAGTGATAGAATTATTCTGTACATTACTCTCTATGTGTTACATTGCCAGCATATTCCATGTGCTGGCCCGTTTTCGGGCTGCAACGTTCATGTTGCAGACTTTAGACGACGAGTAAGGTGCCTTAGGTCATGATCTTTCACTCAGTGATGCCGTTGGAGTTGATGGACTCGCTTTATCTTTCAAGCCTTCCGCTGTTATCGTTTTTAGATGGCCTTAAGCCATATTTATTGTAATAAGTTCTCTTTTGGGACATTCGATGTAATAAGTGTGTGATTGCTACTCTGTTATAAATCCTTCAAGTACTGTGCGTGTCAGCATTACCGATCCAGGGATGACACTGATGCACAGAGATCAGACTATTTGAGGTCTGGTCGCTACAAGATGGTATCAAAGCACACGCTGACTGTAGGACACGACCACTAAGCTAAAGCCCTAGATCACTACTCTCTTCTCATTTCTGACTCCTCTCCTTTTTCTACTCTTTTAGGATGGCGGATGCAAGGGACAAGTTCACGCAACCGGATGAAGATACCCCTTTTGGACACCACTTGAAGGAAGTTACTAGATACCTGAACATCGGAGTACCAAGCTTCACCGGGACCTACATCACCACTTTGCCATAAGAAGAGCGTTGGATGATTCGAGTTCAAGTTCCAGGAAGGACGTTCATGCCCGTCACTGAGCCCATAGAGTTTTCCTTTGATGCACCAACCTGGAGTCTAGGAAAGAGCATGGTAGCCCACATCACCATGCGACACATTGGAGAAGTTTACCACAAGGATCTCAAGGATACTATCTACCAGATTTGTGGGCGCCGACATGAGCAATGGGAGATAATCAGCACTCGGAAGGATAGATCTATTGCAGCTTTCATCCAGGAATTAAACCAGCACATTCGACACCAGGAGAACCAGATGTGCGCAGGCATGATAGATCTGAAGAAGGCTATGACCAGGATCACAGAACTGGAAGAAGAACTCAAGACTACACGCGATGGATATGAGGAGGAAATGACGACACTCGTGGAGAAGAATGATGACTTGAAGAAGAAGCTAAAAGTATTCATGGGATACCCCGCGCCAGGAGGAGAAGACGACGATACCACTTGCCCAGAGAGCTACATCATCATCGATGACACCGACTCGGACCCTGACGATAGTGATGATGACCGTGTTAATGAAGCTGGAGCAGATATCATGGAGTCTTCGACCGATCAATTTTTCTAGTCGACCACCATAACAGTAGTAGTATTCCCCCATGTATATAGCATAGTCCGAGCACTTTTGTAATGATAGTTAGAACAATGTATGCCCTTGTTTGAATTGATTGAAGTGATATTGTTTGTGTTTGTCTCATGTGCATATGGGTAGTGTTTTCCCTCTAGACCTCATTTCTATTCTGTATTCTCATCCTTTCTAAACCCTCAGATGCCTCCGAGACAATGGATTTGCTTTCCCACCGGAGCTCACTCAGTTGATCCAGTAGCAGAATGCATTGATGCAGATACTAGTCCAGAATCAGAATCAGGGGAACAACAATAACAACAACCCACCACCACCACCACCTGTTGATCACTTAGCCCGTTTCTTGAGGCTCAATCCGCCGGTGTTCTCCAGTAGCACCGAGCCGATAGTTGCAGATGGTTGGCTCCACAAGATTGGAAGGGAGTTGACCACTGCAGGATGCACAGATGCGTAGAGAGTGCGTTTTGCCGCACATTAGTTTGATGGACCCGCAGCATCAGGGTGGGAGAATTTCACAGCCACTTACCCCATCGACACTGTCACATTGGACCAGTTTCAGCAGGCTTTTCATACTGCCCATGTTTCAGCAGGAGCTATGGCCATGAAGAAGCGTGAGTTTTGCAACTTACGCCAAGGAGGACGTACTGTTGGCCAGTATGTGGATGATTTTAGTAAATTAGCACGTTATGCCCCAGATGATGTTGCTACAAATGCAACTAAGCAGGAGAAGTTTCTGGAAGGACTAAATGATGAGCTGAGCATGTAGTTGATGGTGGCAACCTTCAACAACTACCAGGAGTTGGTATATAGAGCTCTCATGATTGAAGGGAAGTAGCAGCAGATTGAAAACTGCAAGAGGAAGTATGGACAAGGGAAGTACAATTCTGGAGCTCATCAGAAGCCCCGTTTTAACCCAAACTCGGGAGGACACCTTCAACATTACCATGGAGGCCACAACCATAATGGAGGAAGTTCGCACAACCATAGTGGCCCCAGGAATGGAAATGGTAGTGGAGGAGACAATGGCCAGAACCATTCCAACCCAGCAACCCCAACCAAGAAGGATCTGAGCCACGTCACTTGCTACAAGTGTCAGAAGACCGGACATTATGCCAATGAATGTCCTGAAGCTAAGAATGGAAATGGCAATGGAAGCTCTGGGAAGAAGCCGAACCCTTTCAACAGGGGACAGGTGAACCACGTTAACATGGAGGAGGTTGAAGCCCAGCCAGATGTAGTAATAGGTAAGTTTTTGGTTAAGTCATTTACTGCTATCATTCTTTTTGATACTGGTGCATCGCATTCATACATATCAAGGGGATTTGTGGATAAGTATAAACTGCCCACCAAAGTTCTTAGAACACCTATGTTAGTAAGCACACCAGGCGCGGAATATATGGCAAGTCAAGGATGTTTTCAGATACCATTGACCATAGGGAGGCATGTTTTCCCCTCAGACCTGATAATTTTGGAGTCGCAAGTTTTGGATGTGATTCTGGGTATGGATTGGCTATCGATGTATGGAGGAAACATCAATGGCGCCAGTAAGTCGATTTTTCTCACCACCCCAGAAGGAAGGAGGATTAAGTATGTATCCCGGCATGAGCCGAAGAGGACTCAAGTGAATTCCTTATCAGGAGTTGTACAGGAGGAAGTACCAGTGGTGAAGGATTTCCCAATGTATTTCCAAAAGAGTTGCCAGGCATGACACTAGACAGAGACATTGAGTTTTTGATTGAGCTTTTGCCAGGCACATGGCCAATATCTAAGAGATCGTACAGGATGCCCGCAAAGGATTTGGAGGAAATTAAGAAGCAAATTAAGGAGATACTGGATAAAGGCTATATTCGCCCAAGTTCCTCACCTTGGGGATCGCCAGTGCTTCTAGTGGAGAAGAAGGATGGATCGTTGAGGATGGTTGTTGATTATCGAGGATTGAATGAAGTGACAATCAAGAACAAGTACCCACTGACGATGATCAATGATTTGTTTGACCAGTTGCAAGGAGCTAGAGTATTGTCCAAGATCGATATGCGATCAGGATACCACCAGCTGAAGATTCGAGAGCAGGATATACCTAAGACATCTTTTACCACAAGGTACGGGCTATATGAGTATACCGTTATGTCATTTGGTCCGACTAACGCACCTGCCTATTTCATGAACATGATGAACAAGGTGTTTATGGAGTTTTTGGATAAGTTTGTCGTGGTGTTCATTGATGATATTCTGGTCTACTCGAAGAATGAAGAGGAGCATAAGGAGCATTTGCGTTTGGTACTTGGGAAGCTCAGAGAACATCAGTTGTATGCCAAATTCAGCAAGTGTGAGTTTTGGTTGAAGGAAGTTGGATTCCTCGGACATGTGATATCTGGAGAAGGAATAGCAGTAGACCCCACCAAAGTTGTCACTGTGACAAATTGGGAAGCACCCACGTCAGTTGGAGAGATCCGGAGTTTTCTTGGACTCGCGGGATACTACCGGAGGTTCATTGAGAATTTCTCGAAGATTGCAAAGCCCATACCGGAGTTGTTGAAGAAGGACACCAAGTTCAAATGGACTGAGGAATGTGAGGCCAGTTTTCAGGAATTGAAGAAATGCTTTGTTACATCACCAGTGTTGATTCTGCCAGATCAGGGCAAAGATTATGAAGTATATTGCAACGCTTCTTGACGAGGACTTGGAGCAGTGCTTATGCAGGAGGGAAGAGTTGTTTCTTACACCTCACGACAGCTTAAACCCCATGAGGTGAATTATGCTACATATGATCTGGAGTTAGCAGCCGTGGTGCATGCGTTGAAGACATGAAGACATTTTCTTATCGGAAAGCACTGTGAGGTGTACACGGATCACAAGAGTTTGAAGTATATCTTCATGCAGAAGGAGTTAAATCTCAGGAAAAGGAGATGGTTGGAGCTCATTAAGGATTATGATATGAGGTTGCATTATCATCCAGGAAAGGCTAACACAGTAGCCGATGCATTGAGCCGCAAGAGTCATGTCAACACCCTCATGACCAGAGAGTTACCCAAGGAGTTAGCCGAGGATCTTCGCGAGATATGTTTGGAGATAGTTCCAAGAGGCTATGTAGCAGCATTGGAGATTCAATCTACTTTGATGGATTAGATTAGAGAAGCTCAGAAGACAGACATGGAGATTGCCGAGATAAAGGAAAAGATGATCAAAGGAAAAGCTAAGGGATTTCGTGAAGATGAGCACGATACCTTATGGTTTGAGGACCGCATTTATGTGCCTAATGACCCGGAGATCAGGAAGCTGATTCTGCAAGAGGCCCATGATTCACCGTATTCGGTTCACCCAGGAACTACCAAGATGTATCTGGATTTGAAGGACAATTTCTGGTGGACCGGAATGAAGAAGGATATTGCGGAGTATGTAGCAGTTTGTGATGTATGTCAGAGAGTGAAGGCAGAGCATCAGAAGCCAGCAGGATTGCTACAGCCATTGCCGATACCCGAATGGAAGTGGGATAAGCTAGGCATGGATTTTATCACAGGATTGCCCAGGACTCGTTCAGGCTATGACTCGATATGGGTTGTAGTCGATCATTTGATGAAGGTAGCACATTTCATCCCAGTGAAGACCACTTATACCAGTGCTAAGTTGGCAAAGATATACATGACCAGGATCGTATGTCTGCATGGAGTTCCGAGGACCATTGTATCAGATAGAGGAACCCAATTTACCTCAAAGTTTTGGAATCAGTTGCATGAAACTTTGGGTACCAGGCTAGAGTTCAGTAAAGCCTTTCATCCACAGACGGATGGACAGACTGAGAGAGTCAATCAGATTGTGGAGGACATGTTGAGAGCTTGTGCGCTAGACTATGGATCTAGTTGGGACGACAATTTGGCATATGCAGAGTTCCCTTACAACAACAGTTATCAATCTAGTTTGAAGATGGCCCCTTTCAAAGCTTTGTACGGAAGGAGGTGCAGAACACCATTGTTATGGGATGAAGTTGGAGACTGTTAGTTGTTTGGACCAGATTTGATTAAAGAGTCTGAAGAGAAGGTTAAGCTGATTCGCGATAGACTCAAGGTAGCCCAGTCCAGGCAAAAGAGCTATGCGGGTTCTAAACGCAAGGAGACACTTTACAAAGTCGGAGACAGAGTTTATCTTCAAGTATCCCCACTTCAAGGAGTGAAGCGTTTTGGAGTTAAGGGAAAGTTAGCACCATGTTTTGTGGGACCATAGAAAGTTCTGGAACGTATGGGAGAAGTTGCTTACAAGTTGGAATTGCCTGAAGGACTGTCAGGAGTTCACGATGTGTTCTACATTTCCTAGCTGAAGAAGTGCCACGCAGAGATGGCCGATATCCCTCTAAGAGATACGGTGCCACTGGAAGCAATTCAGTTGGATAGTGATTTGACCCATGAAGAGAAACCAGTCAGGATTCTCGAGTTTTCCAGTCGAGTCACGTGGAGCAAGGTTATCAAGTGCTGCAAAGTTCAGTGGAGCCACCATACCGAAGATGAAGCCACTTGGGAACGAGAAGAAGACCTACGGAAGGACCACCCTCACCTATTTTCTAGCCAACCCGAATCTCGAGGGCGAGATTCAACTTAAGGTGGGTAGGTTTGTAACATCCCAAATTTTCAATTTTGAATGTTATATATTAGATCATCATTGCACATCATATTTTATTTGCATTTTGGCTTGATCCTAGAAATTTCACGCAACTCAAGGACCGAGGGAGAGAGTTGGGAATTTCGTTATTTTCATATTTGAGTTTTTCTCAAATTTTGAAAAAAAGGATCAATTGGTTTTGACTATTTTCTTCCTAATATTTCTAAAATAAAAATATATGAGAGGGGATAAAATGACTTCTCCAAAACAAATGAAATATTAGAGGAAAAATATTAAAATCAATTTATTTATTTTATTTGGTTTTATTGCAATTTTATTTGAATTAGGAAAATTGCACGTTTAAAAAAAATTGCATTTTAGGGTCAAGAAAATGTTCGTCTTGTTCTAAATATTTTATTTAGACGGTGAATTTTTTTTAGCATTTTTAGATTTTTATTTTATTTTCTAGGATTTATTTAAGTTTCGGCGGATTTTTTTTTAAAATCCGTTCGAACCGACCGGGCCGAAGGCCCAGCCGCCTCGCTCGCGCCCGCTGTCGGTGTCAAAACCGGCGGATCTCGGGTAGGGGGTCCCGATCTGTACGTCTAAGGCTGATGGTAACAGGAGGCAAGGGACACGTTGTTTTACCCAGGTTTGGGCCCTCTCGATGGAGGTAAAACCCTACTTCCTTCTTGATTGATATTGATGATATGGGTGTTATAAGAGTTGATCTACCACGAGATCGTAGAGGCTAAACCCTAGAAGCTAGCCTATGATGATTATGATTCTGTCTCTAAGGACTAAACTCTCCGGTTTATATAGACACCGGAGAGGGCTAGGGTTTACACGGAGTCAGTTACAAAGAAGGGAATATAATATCCGGATCACCAAGCTTGTCTTCCACGCAAAGGAGAGTCCCATCCGGACACGGGACGAAGTCTTGAGTCTTGTATCTTCACGCTCCAATAGTCCAGACAAAGTATATAGTCCGGCTATCCGGATATCCCCTAATCCAGCACTCCCTCAATAGCCCCTGAACTAGGCTTCAACGACGATGAGTCTGGCGCGCAGTTTGTCTTCGGCATTGCAAGGCGGGTTCCATTTCCGAATACTCCAAAGTAATTATCGAACACTTAAACTGTGTCCGGATCTGCAAGATGATCTTTACATACCACCCTAGAGAGCATAGCACTTCATAAATCTGATCCACTGGTAATTTTTGTACGTCGTGCTCCTGCATCGTGGCCCGGCCCAACACGAACCGTTTTTTCTTAGCCCGCTTCGATATGCGTTGCGAGGCAGTTTTATTGGCACGCCCTGCCAAAGCAGAGATCGTGTTCCCCTTATCGCAGGATCTTCCATCGATACGGGCGTGCGCAACCCCACGACAACTGTTGGTATGACTCCGTGTTTTTAGATAAGTCCCAAGCGGTCACGCTGAGGACGCTTGATATTCACCCCCTTTATAAAGGGGCCGAGGCCTATCCCTCTTTTCCACCACCCTTCCGCCTTTTCGCATCTCGAGTTCTAACACTCGAAACCCAAGCTCAAGCACCCCGGATCCTCCACTATGTCCAGATCCAACCCTCAAGGCTAGTGGGTGGCCTCCTCGGTCACAGAGGAGGACATTGCGAAGCTTAGGGAGGTCGGATATCTGACTGCCGACATCTAGCACAGGCTTCCTGCTCCAGGGCAGGTCATCCCTACTCCCGAGCCCAATGAGAGCGTCGTATTTGTTTCTCACTTCCTCCACGGCTTGGGTCTCACCCTTGATCCCTTTGTGAGAGGGCTCATGTTCTATTACGGGTTAGATTTTCACGATCTAGCTCCGGACGCTATCCTCCATATCCCGTCGTTCATCGTTGTGTGTGAAGCTTTTCTCCACGTCACTCCACACTTTGGATTATGGCTCAAGACCTTCAATGTGAAGCCGAAGATGATCGAGGGGCAATACGCGGAGTGCGGAGGCGCTGTAATAAGAAGGAACACCGACGCCCCATGGCCAGAGGGCTCCTTCTCAGAGGTGTCCGATCTATGGCAGCGGAGGTGGTTTTACGTCACGGCTCCCAGAGGCACGAAGTGGGTGGCCGCCCCCGACTTCCGTTCGGGCCCTCCTTCTCAACTGGCGTCATGTACCAATATAAGACGAGATTGGGGGTCTGCTAGCGATGTACCAACACTGCAGAGCCGTATCTGGGAGCTTCTTGAGCAGGACATTAGCCTTGTCAGCATAATTCAGGTAATGCTAATCCGACGGATGTTGCCGTGCAAAAGCCGGCCTCTCTAGATGTGGGAGTTCAATCCAGAAGGTCCACAGACTATTCTACACTTCTTCGGCCTGACGCTCGAAGGGATGTGTAAATTATTCTTCGGACCACAAGTAAAGTGTCCGGACACCAGCGAGGATGCGGACCTGAGCTACAATCGCCCAGATACCCAAGTAAGTAACCCCGAAACCCACCTTGTTTATATTTATTATAATCATTAATCTGAAAATCATCCGTGGCCAGGAATGGCTTAGCAAGGCGGAGAGAATCAGGTGTCCGGCGCCACTTCCCGAAGGCTCGCCTAGTCCCACCATAGCTAAGATGCTTGGTCGTGTGATAAGCAAAATGCCCTCAGGGAAAGACGAAGGGAAGAACAGAGAAACAGAACTTCACACATTGCACATCCAAACTAGGGGAATTGCTACCTCCCCAAAGGAGGATAGTCGGGGAGGGGAATCTAAGGCCTCCTTCCCTCGTGGGAAGAAGAGGGCCGCCTCCGAAGACCTGGAGACGGAAGTGCCCAGACAAGGGAAGAAAGCTTCACCAGGGGGCCCTGCCCCGAAGGGCGTCCTCACCGCGCCATGCCCGCCGACGGGCCAGCCCTCAACCGAGCTGTAAGTTAGTCGTAAATACGAAGGTACTGCTTCCTTTACCAAGAACAATAACCCGGATCCATTCTCTACAGTCCGGCTAGCAGCTCTTCTCGACAGAGTTCGTCATCGGGGGATCTCCTTCCAGAGATGATGGAGAGTGAGACTCCACCAACCTCTCCGCCTCATGAGGCGGGCGACCCCGAGGTGTCGTCACGGAGGAGTCCAGACTTGCCGAAGCCAGAAGCTAATACTTCGGCCGCCCTGAGCCCGGAGCGTTCGGCTCCCACGGGGGGCAATAGGAAGGGTCCGGCACAGTTCGGTGTCCGGCCAGACACACTGACGGGCCTTCTGGAGCGAGTTGCTCTCCCGGAGGAGCACCGTTTATTAATGAGCACGGTGCTTGAGAAGATTTCATCCGCCACCAGCGGGTTGAATGAAGCTTTAATGAGCCTGCTCAGAGGCTTCGAGGTATGTAATAAAAATACATAATTTTTGACTGTGATGCGCGCTAGGTGTGCTCCATATGGATAGTAGCCCCTGAGACTGGTTGCCAGTCCTAGGCGGCAAACGGAGGATCACATTTTTAAGTAAAGATCGCGCTGTATTTATGTGCAGGTGTCTAAGGATCCGGCAGCTGACCGGTCCGTTGAAGTTTCCAAACTGAGGAGGCAGATTGGAGTTATTGATGCCGACATCACGCTTGTGAACAAACGGCTGGACGAGTCACAAGGTATGTGCTCTGCTTTCCTTATTATTTATAGGAAAAATTGAAAGGAGCATAATATTGATGTGATGCGCCTGGACTGCAGATGGTGCTGCTGCCATGGAAGCCCTGAGGGCGGAACTTGCCCAGGCCAAGGAACAAGCCTGGGCTAGCAATGCGGCTGCCCTAAAGGTGGCCGAAGAGTTGAGAGCCGAACAGGCTGCTCATCGCCGAAGCGAAGACAAAATAGCCGAGATGGCTATGGAGCTGAAAAGTGCCGCCAACCGGTATGAGCTCCTTGAGAAGGAGAATCAGGTGAACTTGGCTGACCTGAAGAAGGCACTTGATACGGCCAAGGAGACGCGGTCCGAAAGCAGGGATGCGCGGGAGGAACTTTGCCAGGCCGGAGAAATCGCGGCTGGAAACCCCTACTTATTGCGGATGAAGTTTTTAGATCCGAAGTATGCTCCCCTGAATCGACGCTGGAGCCCTGCAGACGCGTATGCGGACTTGGCGAAGAGTACGGCTGATGTGGCCAAGTTTTTCGAGGATCAAGATGATAAAGAAGTGGAGAAGCTGTTCTGGTCGCAATTCAATGCTCCCCCACGCCCATTGCCGTTGAGTGAGAAGATGCCTGCTGTGGCTGAGCTTCACAGGCTGTCCGGTCTTGCAATGCGGTCTGTAATAGACCATCTTTGGCCGAAGGGGCCTAAGCCGGACAATTATTTTGGTTTGGTGCAACAATTCCTCGGTGCTGTATCACAGATCGATGCCATGAGGAGGTCGGCGTGTATAGAGGGTGCATGGATGGCGCTTGCCTGCATTAAAGCATATTGGATAGATATGGAGGCCACCATCATTGCGACCCAGAATCCAACGGGAGGCCAGGATCCGGCCGAGCACTACTTGGAGCAGGTAACAGAAGGTGCTCGCTTGATAGAGGCGCAGTGCTAAAAAAATTCATGTTCGAGTGACAAATCTTTTCATTGTAAAAACAATGCTATTTTAATGATGAAGGCCATTTTTATACTTTTTGCCCGAAAGTGTTATGGTGCCTCCTGTGCGGCCGTTTTATGTATAAATGTAATCTGAAAGTTACCAGTCGTTGGCTTCAGCACCCACGCCTTCAATGCGAGGGTGTTCACGAAAATATGCATAATCACACTTGATCCAATGTCTTGGTCCGTTAAGGAGGTGATTGCACGTCGAACGAGGCAACCGGACTATATAGCTTTAACACTTTCACTTAGCCATAGGACTTTGACGGTGGGTCTACTATGTAGCCCCTGGTACCTTCGCGTGCATCCGAATACGGGCGTGTGTGTACATGACCGGGAAACGGTCCTTCATTAATGCGGAGGGATCCTAAAGATTCCGATAAGTCTTCGAGTGGTTGAACAGTCTCTCACTGTATCATGACAGTCAGTTTTCTGCTTTCTCTACTGAGGTGCTCATCCGGAATAACCAGGGCACAATCACAGTAGTTCTCCTTTGGCCACCTTAGCCGATAAGAACGGAACGTAAGGCGGCAAACCCAGGAGCCGGGCAAACCCAACATTTGACGAAAGACATGATTCAGAGTTGATGCATATAAGGCCAAACTCGTGACGCTGAACACTCCCGAAGGTATTCAGACTTTGTAACATAAAATGGGCTGAAGAATGCCCTTTATTATGAACCCTATATTTCCAGGTACGTGCATTAGTCTGTCGTGGAGAAATGCCAATAACGACAGTATCCTCTGTGCGTGTAGTACCCATGGGATGTGTAAACAACAAGAGACAATAAAAAAGGTTTACACAGGGGCTTAATCTAAAGAGAAACCTTTGAGCGGGGCCCTACTGCGCGTCTGCACCTTTATCTCCGTTGTGCCGTGTCCTGGGAGGGTGTCGCATGAACGGTGTCTGTAAAAAAGAGAAACTCATGTAGAAGAGTATGATGTGATCATGCGAAAAGTTGGCTATCATTAATGGATAGTAAAAGTATAAGACATTGGCCTGTTAATAAGGTCTGGCCGAGAATTGGGCTTTATTAATTATCTATAGCCCCTGGTGTCCTCTACGGGATTACATGTGTGGTGCCTAGATCAGGTTGATCTGGGCTGCCGGACTCGTCTAACCGTGTCCGTGGTCTTAACGACCAATCATGCTTTATAGTATTAGAGGCCGCTTAGAGTCCAGCTGTTGGAGCCAACGCGTCCTCCGTGCGGAAGGAGCGCTTTGTGTTTCCGTTAATGGTGATGACGCCACGTGGACCGGGCATCTTGAGTTTAAGGTAGGCGTAATGCGGTACTGCGTTGAAGCGGGCGAAGGCCATTCTCCCAAGCAATGCATGATAGCCGCTTTGGAGGGGGCGATGGTGAAGAGTAGTTCTTTGCTTCTGGAGTTGCCTGGGGAACCGAATGTTACCTCCAGTGCGATGGAGCCCCTGCCGTAGGCTTCCATGCCTGGTATCACCCCTTCAAAGGTGGTGTTACTTTGGCTGATTCTAGATGGGTCTATCCCCATCCTGCGGACAGTGTCCTGGTATATTAAATTAAGACTACTGCAGCCGTCCATGAGGATGCGAGTGAGATGGTATCCGTCGATTATTGGGTCGAGCACCAAGGCAGCTGATCCTCCGTGCCGCATACTAGTCGGGTAGTCCCTGTGATCGAAGGTGATCGGGCAGGCCGACCAGTGGTTAAGTTTGGGGGCGACGGGCTCTACAGCATATGCGTCTCTGAGCGCGCGTTCGGCCTTCTTGTGGGTGTGTGAGTCACATGGATCATGTTTACTATTTTTACCTCTGGTGGGAATTTTTTTTGTCCCCCAGTGTTCGGCTGGCGAGGCTCATCCTCGTCTTCACTTGGTGTTTCCCTTCCCTTGTGTTCGGCATTTAATTTGCCGGCCTGCTTAAAGACCCAACATTCTCTGTGAGTGTGGTTCGCAGGTTTTTCGGGGGTGCCATGAATTTGGCACAGTCTGTCCAGGACTTTGTTCAGGCTGGACGGTCCCTCTTTGCTGTGCTTTAAATGGCTTTTTTGTGGACCGGGTCGAGAGCCCCTAAATCCGGCATTGACCGTTGTGTTGTCCGGACTTTCTTCCTTGTTTCGACGTTTGTTTTTATTGTGCCGTGGCTTCCCATTGCCATCCCTGATTTCGATGTACTTGGGTCGCTGGTGCCTCTATGGGCCAACCAGCTGTCTTCACATGCGCAAAAGTGGGTCATAAGGCTTGTTAAGGCTGCCATTGTCCTCGGCTTTTCTTGGCCGAGGTGTCTGGCGAGCCACTCGTCCCGGATGCTTTGTTTGAAGGCCGCTAAGGCTTCGGCATCCGGACAATCGACAATTTGATTCTTCTTAGTGAGGAATCTGTTCCAAAGCTTGCGGGCGGACTCTCCGGGCTATTGAATTATGTGACTTAAGTCGTCCGCGTCCATAGGCCGGACATAGGTCCCTTGAAAATTGGCCCTGAAAGCATCCTCGAGTTCCTCCCAACTTCCAATTGAATTTTCGGGGAGGCTTTTCAACCAGTGTCGAGCTGGTCCCTTCAACTTGAGGGGAAGGTATTTGATGGCGTGGAGGTCATCCCCACGAGTCATGTGGATATGCAGGATAAAATCCTCGATCCAGACCACGGGGTCTGTCGTTCTGTCATATGCCTCTATGTTCACAGGTTTAAAACCCTGTGGAAATTCGTGGTCCAGCACCTCTTCGGTGAAGCACAGGGGGTGAGAAGCCCCTCTGTATCTGGATGTGTTGTGGTATGCCATTGGCTGTTGTTGCGTCCGGTAATGATTCAGAACTGGTATCCGGTCGGTCTGATTGTTTTGGTGACCATAGTCCTGTGCCGGGGCTTGTCCTTTAGATCCGTAGATGGACCTGGCCGCGCTGGCCTTTTTATCCAGGAGCTCACGCAAATCGTGTGCGGCGTCGGTAGCTGCTCTATTGCGGTTGCGAAGTGGTTTGTTCGGCCTCCTGGCCATATTGTTCTTTGGCGGAACGGCCTCATCATCGAATTCTGGCAGCAGCTTGTGTTTTGGATAGCTCTTTGTGTGGCGATTGTCGCCGTACTTTTTTTCAATGTCTAGCACTTTATTCCATCTGTGATTGAGCGTTTCCTGTGCGGCCTTAAGCTTTTGCTTCTGCTTCTTTAGACTTCTCGCAGTGGCCATAAGCCTTCTGTGGAGGTTATCTCGTTCCAAGCGTGTTTCCGGGATGATGAATGCATCGTCATCCGGACTGTGCTCTTGTCTTGGGGTGGTTCGATGAGTTCGTCCCTCGGGATCATTATGATCGGGCGTCTGCTCCGAACTGTGTTTGGTGTGACCTGGCTCATCCTGCTCCATTGCTGGGTCCATATGGTCGTTGTTGCCTTCAGAGTTGACTGGGGTGTCGATCTTTCTAGCGCTGTTATAGCTATTTTTACTGTTGCTGGACTTGGAGCGGCGTCTGCGCTGTTGTTTTAGCTTTTGCCCGGGGGTTTTATCCTCCGGCTTGTCGCCGCCGTCTTCTTTAGGCGTATCCACCATGTATATATCATATGACGAGGTGGCTGTCCAGCGCCCCGTTGGTTCTGAGTGGTCTCCTGTGCAGACATCCATACCGTCGGTATCATCGGAGTCGAAGTCAAGCATGTCTGATACATCGTCGACAGTGGCTATGAAGTGGGTGGTGGGTGGGCGACAGATTTCTTCAGCGCCTTCTTCCCCTCTGAGCCGGACATAGTTCGGCCAAGAGTCTCCTGCCAAAGAGAGTGACTTTAATGAGTTCAGCATGTCGCCAAAGGGCAAGCACTGGAAGATATCCGCCACGGTGAACTCCATTACCGGAACCCAACCAGATTCGGCGGGCTCAGGAGTGCGCGGACTGGAACCTACAGCCGGATACGAGTCCGGGGGTCCGGTGTCACAGGCTTCCGTGGGGGTGAGGCCTGTGTTCGGCTCTACCACCGATGAGTGTGCGGCCTCTGGGGCGGGGTCCATCCACCCGTCCTCGGGCGACACAATCTGCTCCGGATTTAGGTCCAGTGCTCCTACAGGGGAGATATCCTGAGCATTGTCTGACAACAGGTCTAAGCCGTGCTCATCATGACAGTCCGGCGCTCCAGGCGCAGGCCCGAATGCGTTGAAGATCAAGTCTCCGCGGACATCGGCCATGTAGTTCAAGTTTCTGAACCTGACCTGGTGGCCAGGGGCGCATCTGTCGATCTGCTCCCGATGGCCAAGCGAATTGGCCCGCAGTGCAAAGCCGCCGAACACGAACATCTGTCCGGGGAGAAAAGTCTCACCCTGGACCATGTTGTTGTTGATTGAAGGAGCCATCAAGCCTTGCAGCGACAACACAGAGGAACTCTCAATGAAATCACCAATGTCGGTGTCAAAACCGGCGGATCTCGG
Source organism: Triticum timopheevii (assembly GCA_963921465.1). Classification (NCBI taxonomy): domain Eukaryota; kingdom Viridiplantae; phylum Streptophyta; class Magnoliopsida; order Poales; family Poaceae; genus Triticum; species Triticum timopheevii. The sequence goes on along the minus strand of OY997266.1, from coordinate 276,408,542 downwards.
GTAGGGGGTCCCGATCTGTACGTCTAAGGCTGATGGTAACAGGAGGCAAGGGACACTATGTTTTACCCAGGTTCGGGCCCTCTCAATGGAGGTAAAACCCTACTTCCTGCTTGATTGATATTGATGATATGGGTGTTACAAGAGTTGATCCACCACGAGATCGCAGAGGCTAAACCCTAGAAGCTAGCCTATGATGATTATGATTCTGTCTCTAAGGACTAAACTCTCCGGTTTATATAGACACGGAGAGGGCTAGGGTTTACACGGAGTCGGTTACAAAGAAGGAAATATAATATCCGAATCGCCAAGCTTGTCTTCCACGCAAAGGAGAGTCCCATCCGAACACAGGACAAAGTCTTGAGTCTTGTATCTTCACGCTCTAATAGTCCGAACAAAGTATATAGTCCGGCTGTCCAAATACCCCCTAATCCAGGACTCCCTCACCCGCCGTGGCCGAGCCGGACTCCGGCACGAGTCCGGGAGCCGCCCGCCGCCGCCTTGGCCCCCTCCCCAAGCCGAGCCGCCCCTCCCCCTTTAAATACCGCCCACCCCGCCGCCACCACCCGTCCCACCCCGCAGTAGCAGCAACAGTAGCCGTCGTCGTCGCTGCCGCCGCCGCCCGCTCGTGCGCCGCACTCCGCCACCGCCGCCAACGCCACCCAGCCCCGCCGGAGTCCTGAGCCTCGCCGGATCCGACGAGGTAGCCGCCGCCGCCGGGGGTTTTCTCCGATCCAGTTTTTTTCTAGAAACCCTAGGTTTTATTTTTTTTAGATTGGTTTATTTTTTCGGTTTATTTATTTAGCGAGCGTCTGCTCGTTCGTTCATTTTAACGAACGAGTTTTCACCGTTTAGCCGCAGACAGCGAACGTCCGTTCGTTAGCCTGTTCGTCAGTTTTCTTTTTCCAGGGTTTTTCCGCGATTATTTTCGATCGCAATTTCTGCCCTGATTTTCGTTTTAGTTTATCTTTTCGCTCCTTTATCGGAATCAGGCGATTCAAGCACCTAGAGTTTTGTCTCGAAACCCCCTTTTGTTTAACCAACTCAAACAAGTTTTGCTACTATAAAATTTGACTTAGGTCCAGATTAGTAAATGAAGCTTGTTTCTTTCGCCATTTGAGTTTCGTTGCTTTGTTGGATTTTATTATTTTTGCAAACCGGAGTTTTTAAGTTGAACTTTTTGTTTAGATCTCTTATTTGAGTTTTACCCGTGCTTCTAGTTGAGTGCTTATTGTATGTTTGTTTGTTTGCGATATAGTACCCAGAGTGTGAAGCGTGCTACTACGAGTCTCTAGGTTTCATGGATCCTCAGCAAGGCAAGTAACACTTTTATCATACCCCTTTACTACCCAGTTTTATTGCATTAGATCAATCCTCAAACAATTGCATGGTTAGGATCTGATTTAATATGTGGGTTTTGGGAAGTATATGAGGTAGTACCTATTGCCCTGCTTATCATCAAACCTTTGGGAGTTACTTCTACGTTTGCTTATATTGCCATGCTATGCTTGTAGGCGCGGATTGGGTGAGTGTATCCATGACAAATGTGAGTATTGATGTTTAATGGTTAACTTAAGGTGGCAACTTTAATACACATCTGGGTGGATTGAGGCACCTGGGGAACCTAGTGTTGCCTGTATTTTTTTGGAAATCCCAGGGTACCATGTGATTCTCCTATGGACCGCCACCCAGGCTCAAAGGGATCATAAGATTATTCGTGCTAGAAACTTCCGTGTGCAGCCACAAGCTACTATGGGCTCTAGCATAGTTGATTAAGTCGTGTGAACTCTTACAGTGGTAGACTAGCAGATGTAGGGGAAAGTAGGTGTAAATGTCTACCCATCTTAAGGTGCTAACACTTCTGAAAGAATGTGTCTCGGTCATCCATTTCTCAAACACCATGTAGTGCGAGAAATCCAACGGAGGAGATTGAGTCTTGTGGGGAAAAGTGCGCAAACCTCTGCAGAGTGTACAAAACTAATCATGGTTAGCCGTGTCCCCGGTTATGGACGTTTTGAGTATCTAGTTCTTGGATTATCATGTGGATCTCAACATGTTACTTAATTTAATTTTGATTGGGTTTAATGATGACACTTAATTTTGGGATTCAGTTGGGTGAACCTTCTCAATGTTTAACAACCACCATGATAGTTAAATAAAATTTATTCCTTTGTTGTAGGGAAAAATTGGCTTTATGCAAAACTGTAACCATAAAGCTTTTCACCATCCATTTATGCATGTAGTGATAGCATTATTCTGTACATTACTCTCTATGTGTTACATTGCCAGCATATTCCATGTGCTGACCCATTTTCGGGCTGCAACGTTCATGTTGCAGACTTTTCAGACGACGAGTAAGGTGCCTTAGGTCGTGATCTTTCACTCAGTGATGCCGTTGGAGTTGATGGACTCGCTTTATCTTCCAAGCCTTCCGCTGTTATCGTTTTTAGATGGCCTTAAGCCATATTTATTGTAATAAGTTCTCTTTTGAGACATTCGATGTAATAAGTGTGTGATTGCTACTCTGTTATAAATCCTTCAAGTACTGTGCATGTCAGCATTGCCGATCCAGGGATGACACTGATGCACAGAGATCAGACTATTTGAGGTCTGGTCGCTACAGGGACCAACACAAATATGCTCCTTGGTTGTTTGTTTTTTGTTGCAATAGACTATGCATCACCCCTTCATACTCCCTCCGTCCGAAAATACTTGTCATCAAAGTAGATAAAAAAAGATGTATCTAGAACTATAATATGTCTAGATGCATCCCCTTTTATCCATTTTGATGACAAGTATTTCCGGATGGAGGGAGTACATCGGTAGATGCACATGGTGCTGGTGCGTCCACTGTCCCGTGCAACTTTTTAGCTGTTGTTAATCTAAGGCCCTGTTTGGTTAAAAACTCCCTAGTCCCTACCTTCTTGGTTCCAGGGACTAAACATGGACTAGAGGTTATTAAATGACATGCTAAAAGACCATGTTACCCCTAGTAATGAACTAATAGAGACAAGGTGCGATGCGGGGCAGGGGCAACTGTTGGAAAAAGTCCCAAAAAGACTCTCCCTCGGGGTCTTCTTTCTTTAGTCCCAAATGCCCACTTTTAGTCCCTAAAAGTCCCTCCTGTTTGGTTTAGATGGGACTGACACGGAATTTATGCGATAGGTGCTATCTTTCTTAGGAACAACGATTACCGGTACGTCACATGGGCTCAAGCTTTCTCCCACATGGCCATTGTCGATGAGTTATTTTACTTGCCATTGGATCTCGTTGGTTTCCTCGGGGTTGACGTGATCGGGTGCTTTGTTACGAAGGGGGGCTCTAGGTATGAGGTCGATGCGGTGTTCGATGCCTCGTAGAGGTGGTAGTCCCGGAGGCAGTTCATCGGGGAAAACGTCTTGGAATTCCTGCAAAAGAGAAGATAACGCTAAAGGTAGATTGTGTGAGGTGTTAGTTTTAGGTGCCTCGTCCTTGCACAAAAGGACATAGTGCATAACACTTGGTGGGTTCTCACACACATCTCTCATCTCCCTTTTGGTGGAAAATAGAACTAAGTTTTTCTTGTCGCTCATCGTGGCGGCACTCAATTTTGGCTTGTGGTGGTTCGCTCCCTCACTATTTTCCCCACGATGGGTGGCTTGCTTATCGGTGATCAATTGACTTGGAGACATAGGTCGTAGCATGTACTCCTTTCCTTTCATCTTGAAGCTATAGTGATTGGTTCTCCCATTGTGGATGACGCCTCGGTCAAATTGCCATGGTCCTCCAAGAAGGAGGTGGCAAACGAACATCGGAACAACATCACACTCCAAAATGTCTTCGTATGCTCCGATCTTTAAGGAAACTTGCACCATATGCTCGACTTGGATAGTGCCTGAGTCGCTTAGCCATTGGACCTTGTAGGGGCATGGGTGCTTTATCTTGACCAATTGGAGCTTGGAACAAAGCTCTTCACTCACCAAGTTATGACAACTCCCTCTATCGATGATGACCTTCACGGGCCTTCCATTGATGCCGACCTTGATATGGAAGATATGGCATCTTTGGTCTTTGTCATGTTGATGTTGAAGAGTCAAAACCTTGGAGATAACAAGAGGGGGGATCGAATCTTCGTCACAAAAGACTTGATCATCTCCATTCGTTCACTTGTTGGTGCATGGCCACTTGCTCAAGGGCTTCCATTTCCTCTTCACTCATGGAGTCATAGGTTCCGTCATTGTTGAGGATCATGGTGCACTTGATGGTGCACTCGAAGGACTTGTGGCCTCGACCGCCGCATGTGAAGCATTTGATGGTGCTTATCTTGATGATCTCATCTACTTGAGTTGTAAATGATGAAGCCCTTGGCTTGAAGTTTCTTGTCGTAGGCGAACCGCTTGACGTTGTCAAAGTATTCTTGTGCTTGTCGCTGTTGCTTGGTGAAGCTTTTGTCGAGGTAAGAGTCATTGAAGTTGTTGAAGCTTGGTTGTAGGAGAAGTTGTAGCTCTTGGAAGAGTACTTGGCGTACATGAAGTCATCTTGCACTTGACGTTCCGCTTTGGTAGCTTGATGCATGAGCTCGATGAGGTTGGAGTAAGGTTGGAAGTCAACGATCTTCTTGATAGGATGGTTGAGTCCATTCAAGAAACGGGCCATAGTTTGCTCATCATCTTCCGTGATATTGGCTCTTATCATGGAAATATCCATTTCCTTGTAGTATTCTTAAATGCTCTTTGTTCCTTGCTTGAGGAGTTGGACTTTCTTTAAGAGGTCGTGGTTGTAGTATGTTAGCACAAAGCATGCTCTCATGACATCCTTCATTTGATCCCTTGTTGGGATGGGTGGTTCACCTCTTGCCTCTCAGCGCTCAAGGACTTGTTCCCACCATATGAGTACATAGTCTTGGAATTCAAGGGATCTCTTCCTCATAGTTGTGCAAACGAAAGATCTTGTCGACCTTCAATGCCCATGATAGGTACTCTTCGGGATCATTACTTTCGGTGAACTTGGGCATTATGAACTTGAGCTTGCCGTAGCATTGCTCTTCATTGTGTTGGGGTCGGGGATGATGACACCCTTGTCGTGGGGGATTTTCAACCTCATGTTTCTCTTGGCGTGGAGGGTTTTCAACCTCATGTAGCTCTTGGCGAAACTGGGGTTCTTGTCGAGGAGCTTGTGGACCTTGACGATGCACTCGAGCTTGATAGTTCATCTCTTGAACTAGTTCGCTAAGTGCTTCTTCTTGCTCATGAGTATGCCGGTTGCGTGCGGCTACGGCACGCCTTGTGTCTTGGAGGGCATGTTGTGCCTCGAGTGCTTATGCTTCACGCCGTTGTTGTTGAAGACGATGAGCCTCGATGTCTTGTTCGTCTAAGTGTTGGCACGCTCTCTCTTCCTCTTGTTGGTGTTGGCGTTGCCTTTCTTGTTCTTGCGCAAAGGTAGCTTGGTTTTGGCGATGTCGATTTTCTTGCGCGAGAAGTTGCTCTTGAGAATATGTTCCGTGTAGAGGATTGTGGTTTGCTTGACGGTCTTGTCGCGTGGCTCGACGAAGAGTGTTTGATGTCGGTGTACTTGAGCCGGATATGGTGTCGTCGGAGTGTCGACTCATGCGGCTTCGTCTTGAATAGGATGATGAGGTTGAAGAGAAGTTGACCAACAAGGCACGAATCTCATCCATTCTTGCATTGGTCTCTTATTTTTGTTCGTCGAGCTTGTTATTGAAGTAGTCTCTTGTACGTTGCTCAGAGAGTCGCAAGTCGGTGCCGAGATTGTCAATGCGGTCGCTCATTGCCTGGTGTTCTTGATGCAAAGCTCGTTGTGCACCGAAGAGGTGGTTCTCGGTGACGTAGGAGGTCATGTCGTCGTCTTCCTCGATGAAGAGTGGGTTGGTAGAAGAACTTGACCTATCCATCATTCCAAGCAAATATGTGAGTGGAAGAAAGAGAAGAACTTATATGACCGATGTTGAAGATGGATCTATGATCACTCAAATGTGTAACAAGGAAATAGCACAATTGGTACCAATTCTTATCGGTTCTCACACCTACACAAATAAAGCTTGCAGTGGAGCTCGGTTAGGGTGGTGGCACAAAATTTATGCAATTGTTAGTGAGACTCAATGATGTTGAAAAAGATTCACAAATTCGGAAATGTAACAAGTAGACCAAGCAAGTATTGGTACATGGAAACACACACGCAAATAGATAAGTGGGGTTGTGCAAACCAAAAATGAGCAGAAAATGTGGAATCCAGGAAAATGCTCTTGTTGCACAACTCTAGAGAGACTCTAGCACAATTGCACAATAGGCGGATACGAGACTTGTGCACAACCTACTAAGCAAAAATGCAACGACTTCTATCCAAGTATGCTATATGTACGGTGTTCCTATGATATGATCCAAGATGATCGAGTATGACAATCTTGATGTTGTATGATGCTATGGTTCTTGCTTAAATGCTCTTTGCTTATCTTTTCCTTTAGCTTAAAAGCTTGTTTGGCTCTTTCACTTTTGAGCTCTTTTTCATGCAGAACTTCACGAACAAAGGTAGTGATGTAGGGTGGAAACCCTTGGGCCGATCTTTCACGATTGGAGGGGATCCTACCACGAACACGAGGGAAAACACGAGGCAAACACGAGATGAAACACTCAAACCAACAAGATTCGATTACACATGTGCTAGATCCACGAAACGTAAAGAGGTACACGATCCAAATCCAACAAGGGAAGATACAAGTAGCGGTAGTTCTTCTCCGTGAGGAGGTCTCGAGGGGTCTTCCCGTGATGGGGTCTTGAATCCACCTGGGGGATCTTCTCCGTAGAGGTCATGACACTAATGGAGAAGGGATCAAGTGCAGAGGAAAGCTTCTCAAATGAGCTACTACTTTGCTACCTTAACTAGGAGGAGGAGGGGGTCTATATATAGTGCTAGCCCACGAAGGGGTAAGTGAGAGGGGCGGATACATGGGCCCTTGGTCCGTTCTTTGTGCACAGGCAGGTGCCGGATGTCCAGCGGCTCACGAAGAGCCGGATGTCCGGGCCAATGGTCGGAAGTCTGGGTTGGAGTTGACCAATTTCTGTGCTCTTTGGATAGACAGGGTCGGATGTCCGGGCGGGGAGGCTGGATGTCCAGGGCTTTGGGAATAGTCGCATGTCCGGGGCATGGGGCTAGATGTCCGGGCTGTCGGGGTCGCTTCCGGAGTTCTCTGGATAGGAAGGGGCCGGATTTCTGGGGTTCGGGCAGGATGTCCGGGCTGGGGCTGGATGTCCGGCCGCTGTAGCAGCTGGTTCTTCTTCCTTCTCCTTCCTTTGCTCCCGCGCACAATTGGCCTAGGTCCTTAGGTGTACATGAGTATGCAAAAGGTCTGCGTTTGAGGTGCCATCCATGTCTTACATATGAAAAGGGAAGATTCGGAAAGGAGTGAGTTCACCTTAGGTCTATTGGCGTATGCTCGAGGTCTCATCGTATGGACACTTGGGGCTTGGGAGTAGTCATAGTGTACATGGGGATGATTGTAGGATGCTCCGCATCATCCCCCCCCCCCCCAGGAAAGATCCGTCCTCAGATCATGATCCTCATCACCATGGAAACGGTTGTTCTGGATGGACTTGTAGTTGGACAAAGTTGAAGACATGGCGCAATCCAAGTACTCCAAGGTGTCTCCGAAGTGGTATACATGCAAAAAGAGCAAACACAAGCGACAATAGGAAATACAATGGTTAGCGCACACAAGGTGTCCATCAAGTAAGTATGAGTCCGTTCGGCAAGATTGTTCGTGACAAAGCGCATGAAGCTTATCAAGATGGCAAAGAATGATATGCAATGCATTCATGGGGTCATGGTGCACAAAGCTACAAATGCTACCATTGTGCAAAATTATGCCATAGTGTGATGGTTTATCAAGAGCATGAACATGGCAATGGATTCTCAATATGTGTATGTTATCATGCAATTGATGGTGGACAATATGATCATGATGTATGAATATGCCATCAAGAAAGATCACAACAAATTTGCTAAGGAAGTGCACAAGATCATATATCATGGATGACATGGGAATACAAGATGCAACAATGCAATCATAATGCAAGTCAATCCATGCATAGGGTGCAAACTTGTGGTGAGTATGATATTTCCATGGAGCATGACATGTGGACACACAATCAACAAATATGGATGTGTATGTGCAAAGAGTCAAAAGGAGTGATGATGTACCAATGCTCGATGTCGTGGCATGAGTGGAAGTCCGAAGGTGCATCCAATAAGTCCAAGCGCTCCTCAATGTGAAGGTCCGTAGGGTCCATCTCCAATGTCGATCCTCCATCCAATAGATGTATCATGTAGACAACAATAAGGAAACAACAATGAAAGAATGACCCATCCAATATGCATACTTGAGGATGGCTCAAAGGGAAGGACTTCACCTTTATGAGGATGTCAAAAATGTTGGTGTTCCGCATCATGTACGCCTTCACATACCCTATGTGTCTTGTGATGGTACCGCCTTGTGAATCCTTCAAAATGAAAGAACATGACAAACACTCAGAAAAACAAATGAGGTTAGCGGAAGTGCAAACCTATCACTCGTGTGGTAAGATACCCAACAAGTGTATGCATCGTGCTCATCATATGAAAGGACAAGGGAGCATTTCATAATATGGAGGCATATAATGTGAGAACAACCATATACAATAGGCTTGATCAAACAAGCATGCATCACGAGTAAAGTTTCAAAGTTTCCAAGGTCAATAAGCATAGTATGGTTGCACTCACTGCAAGTGGATATGAGAGAGGCAACTAATGGACACAAGAGACAATGATCAAGACAAATCAAGTGGGAGGCATTAACATATATGTCATCAACCCAAGAAAGCAAGTAAGAATGGAACATGGGTGATGCATCAAAGCAAGTAATCATATGAATCAAGTGAGGCAAGCTAGTAGTGCGAAGATGCAACATACTACAGGTAATCATGGGAATCATGTCATGTGTGCAAATGGTCGGCATGAAAAATGCACATGACATATCACAAACATGAAAGCAATATATGGGAAAAATATCACCAATGTATTGCCAAGAGGCCATATGTAAATAGCAATGGGACATCATGACTCTCCCAGCACAACAAGCATCAATAGCATGGGGCACATGGTAAACATGGCCATAGCAACAAGTATCTCCACCGAGCATGCAAATACACATAGAAGTAGTAGAATGGTGAATCATATGTAAGTGCAAGCAAGGGTCACAATTGCATGGCAATGGCATAGAAAGAGGTATATATAACATGCAAAGTGAACATGATACAATGGGATAAAGTAATAAGTGATATATAGACCATAGCCGTGTGAGAGCCAAGTAGAAGAGGTGCGCGTAGTCCTTGCGTGAAGGGAACTGTGGTAAGGATGGTCCACGTGATCCCAAATTGTCGTTGCTCTTAAGAGCTCATTTCGTCAACTCTTGGGATTGCGAGGTTGACGAGCATACATGAGGACCTACATGAAATAAAGACAAAGGGAAAATTATGTGTGCGTGGTATATGTACACATCGTCCATCATGATGCGCATGTGAGTGTGTTGGTTAGCACCAAATAGCCAATGCTCAAATAAATGAGATGCGTGATATAGAAACATGTCATCCATCATGAGAAGTTTGTTGTTATGTGTAGCATAATGGAGACTCAAATTGTGTAATGCATCACGAGAAATATGTAGACCATTTTTATTCATGGAATTCATATGGTGCCTGCAAATATGGGAATCAAGCAAAGTATGGAATGCATCAAAATCTCCTAATATGTATGAGGAAACTGTGGGGGTCTCCTCATGAGCATTTGTAGAAACATCATATGGAGAATATTTACAACTTCCAAAACAATGCATATCCAAAATAATGTGATTGTGGCATGGCGTAGTAGATGAATCGTGCAAATCATGTAAAGGAAGCATGGCAATATCATCGCAAGAAAAACAAAAGCCAGTGACCATCATCTTGTTATCTATGCCATATGTGCAAATGGGGTTTATCTTAATGGGTCATGCATAGTTACTATGTTGAGATGGAAATGATGCAACATGCGAGATCTCATTCATAGCATATGACAAGTTTAAAGGATTGTCGAACATGATGTGACCAAAAGAATTTTCACATGATATCCTATGAAGCAATGCATCACAACTAGGCAACTCAACATGCTCATCATCATATTCATCATAAATAGGTAAGTCATGACATGAGGAAGTCGCACTAGCATGAATCATGGGAATAGGTGTGTCAACATCATGCAAGCAATCATTGGTAATATAGTTTATAGAGACAAAGGTGTCCTGTCTTTCGATGAGATGGTGGCTATCGTTTTGGGTAGAGTAGACTTCGACGATCCAACTACGAACATGCGAGGACGTCGCGCCTTAGTAATCGCTAATACAACTCTGAGAGGTTATTGACCACACCGGAGCACGATCAACCTGACTACGAGGGTCTATTTCCCGCAAGCAAACGAAGAACAAGCAAGAAACTGAGATTGCAATTTGGATATTGCGAATATAAGAGGAAAGCTTTATTGATGAACGTGGGGTTCTACGACGTCTTTGCCTGGTCATTGAACACAAATGAAGTACGCGAAGTTGCAGCTATAGCGAACTTTAATCTAAACAAAACCCAAAGTCAAAACTACACCCTAAGGGTTGTATATATGGAGGAAGAGGGGGGGAATTTCGTGGCCTTGGGAGAGGGGTCCGAAACCAACCCTATCTCTTGTTTCCCCACACATACGGACTCTAAAAATAGCCTATACTTATGTATTTAGAAATTACATGGGCCTGGCCCAATAATAAGGTGACACAGCAGCCATAATAGCCTCCGGACGAAATTTGTGAAGTGGCATCTAGTATATTTCGTCCAAGACTTCGTGCACTCATTACGGCGGCTTCAAAGTCCTGAAATCATCACTTGAAACTCCGTTCTTGTTTCCCTTGTGCATGCCGTCATCTCCATGCTTGTTCTTGCTCTAGTGTTCATCCTTCTCCAAGCTAGGTCCTTCATTTGTAAGAAAAACAAATGTATCCAATTTAGGCAGCAATTCTCATGAACACTAGAATCATTACCAAGAAACGAAAGTACCTGGTAATTTAATTGGCGTGCACGAGCTCTAGTAATTGGTCCGGTATGTATAGTAGCAGGGGCTATGGGTGTAACAATGGTATTGATGTCCTCATCATCCTCCCCTTCTTCAAATGAAGTCGTCCTCGACAGAATCTCATCTTCCTCCCCCAAATAAGGCTTCAAATCTGCAATGTTAAAAGTGGGACTAACCCCAAAATCTGTAGGCAGCTCAAGTTTATATGCATTATCATTTATTTTCTCTAACACCTTAAAAGGACCATCAACACATGGCATTAGCTTTGATTTGCGTGAATCAGGAAATCTATCCTTACGCAAATGTTACTAAACAAGATCTCCAGGTGCAAACACAACATGTTTTCTACCCTTATCTCCAGCACGTTTATATTTAGCATGCATACGTTCAATGTTTTCCTTAGCTAACTCATGCATTTTTTTAAATCAATTTAGCACGTTGTTTAGCATCAAAATTAACTTTCTCCGAAGATGGAAGAGGCAACAAATCAATAGGTGCACGAGGTAGGAAACCATACACAATTTCAAAAGGGCCTATCTTAGTAGTAGAATGCAATGAACGATTATAAGCAAATTCAATATGAGGCAAGCATTCTTCCCACATTTTCTTATTATTATTTAAAACAGCCCTAAGCATAGTAGACAATGTTCTATTGACTACTTCAGTTTGTCCATCAGTTTGGGGGTGACAAGTAGTACTGAAAAGTAGTTTAGTCCCCAACTTAGCCCATAAACATCTCCAAAAGTGGCTAAGAAATTTAGTATCACGATCTGAAACAATAGTATCTCCAAAAGCGAATAATTTCACGAAAGAACAAATCAGCAACATTAATAGCATCATCGCTTTTATGACATGGTATAAAGTGTACCATTTTCGAGAATCTATCCACGATAACAAATATCCAATCCCACCCCTTCTTTGTTCGAGGTAAACCTAAAACAAAGTCCATAGATATATCCTCCCAAGGAACACTAGGTACAGGCAAAGGCATATATAAACCACGAGGATTGAGTCGTGAGTTAGCTTTTTGACATGTAGTGCAGCGAGCAATAAAATGCTCAACATCCCATCTCATCTTTCGCCAAAATAAATGTGTAGCAAGTACGTCCTCCGTCTTCTTCACACCAAAGTGTCCCATTAATCCTCCTCCATGCGCCTCCTGCAACAACAGAAGACGAACGGAGCTAGCTGGAATGCATAGCTTGTTAGCACGGAACATAAATCCATCATTAACGACGAACTTGTTCCACATTATTCCTTCTTTACAATTCTGCATTACATCTTTAAAATCAGCATCATGCACATATTGATCTTTGATGGTCTCCAAACCAAATATGTTGAAATCAAGTTGCGAAAGCACAATATAGCAAAGAGATAATGCATCGGCAATAAAATTTTCTTTACCATTCTTGTGTTTAATGACATAAGGGAAAGTCTCAATGAATTCAACCCATTTATCATGTCTACGATTCAGTTTAACTTGACTATTAATATGTTTCAAAGAGTCATGATCAGAATGTATAACAAATTCTTTGGGCCATAAATAATGTTGCCATGTTTTTAAAGTCCGAACAAGAGTGTATATTTCTTTATCATAAGTAGAATAATTCAGACTAGGCCCACTCAATTTTTCAGCAAATTATGCAATAGGTTTGCCATCTTGTAATAACACAGCTCCTAATCCAATTCCACTAGCATCACATTCAAGCTCAAAAGTCTTATTAAAATTAGGAAGTTGGAGTAAAGGAGCATGTGTCAACTTATCTTTCAATACCGTGAAGGCTTCTTCCTGTGCGATACCCCAAACAAAAGGCACATCCTTCTTTGTAAGCTCATTGAGAGGTGCAACAATGGTGCTGAAATCTCTCACAAAACGCCTATAGAATCCAGCGAGGCCAAGAAAACTCCTAACTTGTGTGACCATTTTGGGATGCGGCAAACTCTCAATAGGTTCAATCTTGGCTTTATCAACCTCAATTCTCTATGGAGTAACAACATAGCCAAGAAAAGATACTTGGTCGGTGCAAATGGTGCACTTCCCAAGGTTACCAAACAAACGTGCATCACGTAGAGCAATAAAAACAACACGTAAATGTTCTAAATGTTCCTCCAAAGATCTGCTATAAATCAGTATATCATCAAAATAGACTACCACAAATCGTCCAATGAAAGAACATAAAACTTCGTTCATTAATATCATGAAAGTACTAGGTGAATTAGTTAACCCAAAAGGCATGACTAACCACTCATATAATCCAAACTTAGTTTTAAATGTTGTTTTCCAATCATCTCCCAATTTCATACGAATTTGATGGTATCCACTATGCAAATCAACTTTGGAGAATATTGTAGAGCACTCAATTCATCAAGCATGTCATGTAGCCTAGGAATAGGATGACGATGACGATGACGAATAGTAATATTATTAATGCCTCTACAATCACACATACGGGACGTATCATCCTTTTTTGGCACTAGTATAATAGGAACAACACAATGACTAAGAGATTTGCGTATATAACCTTTGTCGAGCCGCTCCTGTACTTGACGCATAATCTCCTTCGTCTCCTCTGGATTGGTATGGTATGGTGCACGGTTTGGCAGCGAAGCACCGGGAATTATGTCAATCTGATGCTCAATCACTCGAATGGTGGTAATCTCAGTGGCACATCTTGTGGAAAGACGTCAGCGAACTCCTACAAATTGTTAGTGACAGCAGGAGACAAAGAGGAAGGTACATCCTCGAAAGAAAATAATGCCTCTTTGCATACAAATGCATAGCAAACAGATTTACTGAAATCTAGATCATCAATATCAGATTTGGTGGCAAGTAACCATGCACTTTTCAATTTAATTTCAGAAGCACTAGATGGTTTATTATTAGGCTTCATTTGTTGCTCAAATTCTTTTGCCACAATCTAATTTTCACTCTTATTTTTCTCCTATGTTGCTTTATTAGCTCTATTAATATCATCTTTCAAAATGGAATCAAGAGCCATATGAACCAAAGTAATATTTTTATCCATATGAACAAGAGTATACTGATTGTTTCTACCATGGTGTACAATTTTTTTATCAAATTGCCATGGTCTACCAAGTAATAAGGAACATGCTTGCATAGGTACCACATCACTAATCAACATAATCAGCATATGTAGAGATACTGAAATGCACACGAACAGTACGTGTTACCTTAACCTTGCCACTGTTGTTGAACCATTGGATGTAGTAAGGATGTAGATGTGGTCTTGTGGTGAGAGATAGCTTCTCCACCATCTCCAAGCTGGCCAAGTTGTTGCAGCTCCCTTCATCTATGGTGACGCGAACAGAACGTTCCTTCACAACTCCCTTTGTATGGAATAAATTATGCCTCTGATTTTGCTCAGCTTGTGTGACCTGCACACTCAAAACACGTTCAGCAACTAAAGATTCATATCTGTCAGCGTCTTCAAGAGCCATGTATTGCGTCTCATGATCAGAATCATCTCCACCGTGTTCTTCAGTTGTAATAAGAGCCAAAGTCTCCTCATCATAATCACTAGCGGACTCATACCCCCATCCTCAGTAGCAACCGTCACACGCTTAGATGGGCATTCTCTCGCATAATGACCTCCACCCTTGCAACGATGACAAATAATATCATGTATTTGCCTTGTTGATGCCATGGATGAAGAAGAGCTCTGTGCGGAACCGGAAGGTGTACTACTGGTAGATGCTGGTGATGGTGCCTTGTTTTCTTGTATCTCGGATGGAATTTGTGGCTGAAGTCAGTGGTGCTGCAGTAGGACCTGTGGGTGTAGAGGATGCACGCGGTGTCCACGATGAAGATCGACCTGCAGAAAAGTTAGTTAGCGCCAATGCCTGTCGAACCTGCACTTCACGTTCAGCTTTGCAAGCAAGATGGAATAAACGAGTGATATTATTATACTCATTATACTCTAGAATGGTCTGAATCTCTTTATTTAATCCAACCATAAAACGTGCAAGCATAGCTTCATTATCCTCAACAATAACACATCTAATCATTCCACTTTGTAATTCCTGATAATATTCTTCTACAAAAAAATTTCCTTGTCTTCAATGCTGCAATTTTTGAAGTAATTCGCGTTGATAATATGGTGGAACCCAACGAGTACACATAGCAGTTTTCAAAGCAGCTCAAGTAGTTGGAATATTATATGGATATAATCTACGATGTTCAGACCACCACACACAATCAAAACTAGTGAAAGCACAAAGAGCAGCAGCAACACGTCTCTCCTCGGGGTATTGTAAACATCTAAAACGTTGTTCAGTTTCTAACTCCCAAGAAAGATATATACAAGGAACATATCTACCCTCAAATGGTGGAATATTCAATTTCAGTTTAGGAAGATGGTCATGATCTCGTACCTGAGCTGGTTGTGCAGCCCTACCATTGCGATTATATACCTGTGGACGACCTGGTGCTGGTGGTTGCACATAGTTGTGATTTTGATCAACCTCATCCTCATAATCGCCCGCATAATCATCATCCTCCCCGGCACTAGCAGCAGCAGTAGCAGGAGCCACAGAAGCATCAACGGTAGGTGCAACAACACCAGAAATTTGACCAAGCTTAAGGGGAACGTGCAGTGCTCATCCCACTTGATTTAGAAGGCGATGTTTTTGTTGTTCTAGAGGTGCGACAGGTGTAGCCGGTGGTGGTTGTGGAAGATGCACGAGCAATTCATTAAACTTGTTATCGAGCTTTGTTTCGAACGTCTTCTCAATGCCAGCTATCTTCTCCATGGCCTCTTCAAATCTATTTAACACATCTTACACCAGTCCACTTGAGAACCCACAAGTATATGGGATCGCAACAGTTTTTGAGGGTAGAGTATTCGACCCAAATTTATTGATTCGACACAAGGGGCGCCAAAGAATAATCTCAAGTATCCGCAGCTGAGTTGTCAATTCAACCACTCCTAAAAGACTTAATATCTGCAGCAAAGTGTTTAGTAGCAAAGTAGTATGGAAGTAACGGCAATGGTGGCAAAAGTAACAGTAGCGGCTTTGTAGCGAACGTAACAGTGGTAACGGAGAAGTAACTAAGAAAAGATCAATATGTGAAAAGCTCGTAGGCAATGGATCAATGATGGATAATTATACCGGATGCAATTCATCATGCAATAGATATAACATAGGGTGACACAGAACTAGCTCCAGTTCATCAATGTAATGTAGGCATGTATTCCGAATATAGTCATACGTGCTTATGGAAAAGAACTTGCATGACATCTTTTGTCCTACCCTCCCGTGGTAGCGGGGTCCTATTGGAAACTAAGGGATATTAAGGCCTCCTTTTAATAGAGTACCGGACCAAAGCATTAGCACTTAGTGAATACATGAACTCCTCAAACTACGGTCATCACCTGGAAGTGTCCCGACTATTGTCACTCCGGGGTTTGCCGGATCAAAACACGTAGTAGGTGACTACAACTTGCAAGATAGGATCAAGAACACACATATATTCATCAAAACATAATAGGTTCAGATCTGAAATCATGGCACTCAGGCCCTAGTGACAAGCATTAAGCATGGCAAATTCATAGTAACATCAATCTTAGAACATAATGGATACTAGGGATCAAACCCTAACAAAACTAACTCGATTACATGGTAATTCTCATCCAACCCATCACCGTTCAGCAAGCCTACGATGGGATTACTCACGCACGGCGGTGAGCATCATGAAATGGTGATGGAGGATGGTTGATGATGACGATGGCAATTGATTCCCCTCTCTAGAGCCCCGAACGGACTCCAGATCTGCCCTCCCGAGGAAGAACATGGCTTGGCGGCGGCTCTGTATCGTAAAACGCAATGAATCCTTCTCTCTGATTTTTTTCTCCCCGAACATGAATATATAGAGTTGGAGTTGAGGTCGGTGGAGGTCCAGGGGACCCACGAGGCAAGGGGCGCGCCCTGCACCCTCGTGGACAAGGTGTGGGTCCCTTCTGTTGATTCTTTCGCCAATTTTTTTTATTAATTCCAAAATGTGACTCCGTGAATTTTCAGGTCATTCCGAGAACTTTTATTTCTGCACAAAAATAACACCATGGCAATTCTACTGAAAACAGCGTCAGTCCGGGTTAGTTCCATTCAAATCATGCAAGTTAGAGTCCAAAACAAGGGCAAAAGTGTTTGGAAAAGTAGATACGTTGGAGATGTATCAACTCCCCCAAGCTTAAACCTTTGCTTGTCGCCAAGCAATCAGTTGACAAACTGAATGTGATAAAGAAAAAACTTTTACAAACTCTATTTGATCTTGTTGTTGCAAATACGTAAAGCCAGTATTCAAGTTTTTAGCAAATATTATGAACTAACCATATTCACAATAACACTTAGATCTCACATTTACTCATATCAATGGCATAATCAACTAGCAAGCAATAATAATAAATCTCAGATGACAACAATTTCTCAAAACAATCATAATATGATATAACAAGATGGTATCTCGCTAGCCCTTTCTAAGACCGCAAAACATAAATGCAGAGCACCCCTGAAGATCAAGGACTGACTAGACATTGTAATTCATGGCAAAAGAGATCCAGTCACAGTCATACTCGATGTAAATTAATAACAATGCATACAAATGACAGCGGTGCTCTCCAACTGGTGCTTTTAATAAGAGGATGATGACTCAACATAAAAGTAAATAGATAGGCCCTTCATAGAGGGAAGCAGGGATTTGCAGAGGTGCTAGAGCTCGAGTTTTGAAACAGAGATAAATAATATTTTGAGCGACATACTGTGGGGACCCCGACTCATAAGTCGAGATCACCGAATGCACGTGTACAGTGATCCCAGAGATCAATGCTCACTGAACACACAAAAGTTGAATAACAAGAGTCTTACATCCATACATACCGTTTTACACAAGTAGGACCATTATGGTCAAGTCTTGGGTGTATCATCGCAGCGGAAATCTTTAATAACAACTTGGACCCATGCCATCTGCCTTAACCCTATAGGCATTCTGACTGGGAAGCGTCCTAGCTCACATGTTCGCCACCAAGGTACTCTTCATTATATCCTGTTCTTTCATGCCTGGCCAATAAAATAACCAGTGGCAAGCCAATGAGTACTTTGAATGTACTCGTAAGCAACCCATGTTTTGGTTCAAGATACAGCAATGCATGATATAGGTAAATTTTTGCAGAAAGCTAGTTTTGAGTGCAATGACATGTTCAACAACTTGTAAGACATGCATCAGGAGAATTCAAGTAACCATGAGGACAGGTTGCAGATATCAACATAAATAGAGTGGGCATCAACCCAACTCAATCATGTCAAGTCCTTTGACCTGACCCAAGTAGATCTTCCCACTTATCCAAACACACACACTGGTTTGTAAACATGTGGACGTAGCCCAAGAGCGGTTACCCAACTGTCCTTGACTGTGGACGCGGCTATTCGAATAGTTTTACACTCTGCAGAGGTTGCACACTTTACCCACAAGATCCGGGGAACTTCCGTGTCATCCACGACCCACGATACCTCAAGTACCCGGGGTAAGCACCCGATCACTACCTTTCCCTAGACGACACTAACAAAGAGTCCACTCATTGTTCCGTATCCTCACGATGTACATCATACAAGACTCACTCGAGATCGTGACATCCGCGAGGGTACACAACAGTGTATCTGGTGCCCTGTGAAAACAGTCATGGCCGCCCTACCTGGCACGACCCCGTCCCGAGAGAGAGCACCAACTCTCCCCCGTCACTAGTAATGCGGGCCTAGGTAATCAATAATGCCCTTTCCCATATAAGGGTAGAGTGGTTGCGCATGTAATGTTGGAATAACGATCGCAACTTAAACCAATCCGTTTTGAAAACAACACACACACACTTGCCTCGGTACACCACTTCGTCATCAAGTGGCTACCCAACTCATCATCTCCCCCGGGCATAAGTGGCACCCGATGGGGTTTTCGAAAAGTCTTATGAAAATACTTTGTCTCCATCACCATGCATATTCCCGTCCCTTTTTGCGTAGCACTACTTTAGCATCCTATCTACCCCCCCCGGCATAACCCTCATAAGAAGGTAGGGTCATGCATAATGCACGTATCAACGAGGAAGTACGGTGGCAAACCATCAAAGTGATTACCACCTCATCATGACTCCGTCGCAACAATAATATGGTGCTATATGACATGCATAAAAAGGGTTTCATAGACATGGTCAAAGGGCTGCTTGTCTGGTTCATCAGAGTCTTGAAATCTTCTGGTCCTTCTCCAAGTACTCCGTCTACTTCGTCAACTAACATCGGAAACCAACACAATAAGGCAAAAGTAAAAGTGCTCTAAAAATGTGAGTTGGACTTTTCTAGGATACCTCTGGTCATATGAGGAGTGACCAAAGTGGTTTCATTGGGATTTGATGAATGGATATCTCTGAACATTTCAATATGATGGAATCAAGGGATTTGTGGATTTGCAAGAAGTCTAAAGAAATATTATTTTGAAAAATGAGAAAAGACACTCATTTAACAAGGAATAATTTTAGAAGCACCTAGGAGTTGGTTTCACTGGATTTGGAGTTCAAATGATTTTTTTATGAATTTGTAAACTTGGCTATACATGGAGAAATGGACCAATATTTTATATGACACAGAAGGTATTGGGAAAAATGTTCCAAACCTAAGTTAGGAACTTAGAAGTATCTAGAAATTTGAATAATTTATATTGGATCAAAAATGGGCTCTCTGTGATTTTCTAAATTTTATCACAGAAATGAAAAAGTGGGATTTCATAAACATTTGTGTAGGAAATGTTTTTGGAAAATGTGCAAATAGCACCATATGATAGAGCGAGAATTTAGGAATTACTAGAATTTTGAATAATCTAGTTGGACTCAATTTGATTATTCTATGGATTTTACAAGTCTACAGATAAAGAAAAAGAAAAGGAATTTACCAAAATGGGCCGGATCTGGGCGGCAGTTGGGCGCACCAGACGAGATTTAGTGGCAGGGCGCCACTGGGCCGGCCCGGCGGCTCGGTCGCACGCGCGCAGGGGGCCGCGTCGAAGGCGGGTTCGCTTGAAAACGCCTTCACGCGAGGAAGGCGGTAACGGCGGAAGCCGTCTCCACTTAAACGGGCGGGCCCCGCTGCCAACGTCGCTGACCTGCGGGTCCCATGCCAACTCTCTCTCCTCCCGCCTCCTCCTTCTTCCTCCCGACGGGCAGAGGCAGGGGAAAGACGGCGAGCACGCCGGCGACGATTCCGGCCGCTCCGCTGAGCCCGGGGCCAGGCCGGTGGTCTGGGCGGATGCCCCGTTCCACGCCTCGCCCAGAGGTGGTCGCGCTGGACACGGGGAACGCCAGTCTTGGGCGGAGCGTCGGACATGGCGGAGACCGGCGACGGCGAGGATGGGGACGGCGAGGCAGGCATGGCGAGGAGGTCCTAGTGTGCGGGAGAGGCTTCTTGGGGTCGTGGGAGTCCTCGGGATGAGTCAGTGGGAGCGGGAAAGCAACGATGGCTCGGCTACGCCCGAGGGCACAACGGTGGCACTCCGGTCATGGAGGTGGGAACAGGGCACAAGGGGGAGCTTGGGCATGTCCGAGAGGTTCACGGGAGTGATTTGGGTCCAGCAGAGGCGAGTAAGAGCTCGGGGGAAGGCTCTATATAGGGGGGCACCGGTGCATCATGGGCGCGGTCCAGGCCGCGCTCGGGTGAGCTCTAGGAGGAGTGAGGAGAGAGGCTCAGGAGGGGGCCGGCAACTTTCCGTGTCCCGGACGCCGAGGCGGCCTCGGGGGACACGAGGGGGAGGCCCTAGGTCGTCGGTTGGCTTGGGCAGAGAGTGGCTACAGTGCGAGGGCGCACTGTAGGGCGCTCCAGAGCGTGCATATGGCCGGCATGGCAATTTACTATGCAATGTGGGCGCGGCCAAAAGTGTCTGGTAGCTCTAGGGGGAAGTAAAGAAGTGGGCTGTGGCCTTGGATGCCCTGGGGAGCCACTGGAGTGAGGAGGCTGGTTGAGGGAGAGAGAGAGAGAGAGAAGTTGTTGTCCAGGGAGGTAAATGGGGGTGTTTCAACCCTTAATAATTGAGCAATGGCCATGGGAAAGTTACTGGAGGTAGGAGAGGACTAGGAGGAGCTGTGGTAAAAAGTTGAGCTCAAGGAGAATAGTGTTAGTGGTCAAAATGGTGATTTTTGAAAAGTGTCAGAAGGTGTTTGATAATGGTTTGGGCCAGCATATGATTTCCAACTGCCATGAGACTCCACAGGGTGAAATGACACATATAATTAGGGCCTTTCACCAATTTGGAGCTTATTTGGGCAAAGTTGCCAATGCAACTTTTGTAAACCCTAGAAATTTGCAGAAATGAACTTGTGTAGATCTAGTTGAGCAAATAGCTTCTCCTTGATGCACCACTTGGTGTAGTGGCCTCATTTGGTCATGTGAATATGCTCACCAAAGTTGGGGTCAAGGAGAGAAAGTTGGTAGTACAAAGTTGTTTAAATTAGATTCTGGTCAGAGAGGGTTTTGGGGCACTTTGATCAATACAACATTTTCTCCAACTTGTGCCATTTGGTGTAGATGAATGGTTAGACCATTTGAGCATGTTCACAAGATTTGAGAGCATTTGGGCATGTTTGGCAATGTAAAGTTGCTCAAACTTCAAAATGGACATAAATGGTTTTGAGGGGATTTCATGGGGTTATACTATTCTCCATGACATGATACTTGTCAAGATCATCCAACATGTCATATTTGACGTGATAGAAGTTTCTTGGAATTTTTGGATAATATTTCCTTTGTAAATATTTCAAAAGCTTAAAATACCTAGAAAGGGTTTTTGAGGGATTTGACCAATATTTTGAACATTACCATGTGTTGAAACTCCTATATATGGACAATATATGTCCACTGAGTTTCCCTGATTTTTGTCAAATATTTTTAAAACAATAAAATAATTTTTGCCTATTAAAGTACATTTCTGGCCTTAAGAAAAAGCTTTTAAATAAAATAGGAAAATAACTTTTAAAATTATATTTTTGTGGTTTATGGGAGTCCTACATCTAATAGGATTCAAATATACCTTTTGAATGATTTTTCACACCCCAAGTCAAGTATTTGTAGTGCAAACCTCAACTCAGGGGTTTTTGAAAAACTAATTTTGGAAAATACTATTTGGCCAAATTATTTTTGTAAGAAAATACTATGTTGCTCTATACACATGGCATGATCATTGGGCAGAAGCTTGGGGCAAGGAGATGAAGTATAGAAGGTGGAGGATTTATTTGATTTTTTTAGAGCACTTGCAAACAGCAGACAAAAACCAATCAAGGCAAGGTCCGAAACACTCAAAAGTTTTTGTCAAACCACATTTTATCATGATTTATCATCTTAAGTGTTGTGCCATGAAAATCAGCGTGTGACAGACCTACCCCCCTTACAAGAATCTCGTCCCCGACATTCCCAAACTAGGCGTGGAAAGGAATATGAAAACTGGATCCGGGGTAGTCTTCAAGTCCTCATGTTGCTTCTGCTTCCGTGTAGTGCTCCATTGAGCTTGAAGTACTTGATGGTGTGGCTTCGTGTATGACGCTCTTCTTGATCCAGGTTGCTAATGGGTAGCTCACGGTAGGTTAGATTGGGCTAGGGGTCGATGGCTCGGTGGTTAATGCCCTCGTAGAGATCGAGCAAGTTAGGAAGTTGGAAACACTTCCGGGGTTGTGATGCATGGGAAGCATTGTGCACATCAGGTAATTCAGGTGGCAACTCCAGCTGGTAACTGTCTTCTCTTCGTCTCGTAGTGATCTCAGAGGGGGTTGTTAAATCTTGGAGTGATCTCGAAGGGGGCCGATGAATCTTGGTGCGGGTCTCCTTGTCATGGAAATGCTTGGTTCCTTAGAGAGGAGTGGCTTGCAGATACACATGGTCTTTGACGCGGAAGTATACTTCTTGAAGATGGTGGTTGGTGTAGTTCTTCCTCCTAGACATGACGATCTTCAGATGTTCCTTGACCAGCTCAGCGATTCTTCTTCCATCTTCGGGTGGACAAGTAGGTCACCAAATGATGATGACAACTATCTTGTCTAAGCACTCCATGAGGACTTTGTTCACGGGTACATAAAGTAGGCTAGGGAATTAGTGGTGGTCTTCGTTGAGTGTGGGCCAAGGTGTTCTAGATCTAGTGTTAAGGCCCTAAGGTCCTGATCTGACCATGTTGTAGCTTGGTAGGGCGTAAGGGTTTCAAGGATTCTAGTGTGCGAGTGAACATTTATCATCTTATCTTTAAGCATGGTTTCTGAGATGCCAATTGTGCTATCTAGTCCTTTAAACAAATCACATCATATCACTGATAGCATCATTTCGTATAGGTCAACTCCAATCATCACTCATGTGATTCATATCCTCATGACTCTCGAGAGGAGGTCTAACAAAATCATATATGTCTACATCCCCAAACTCATATGTATGTCTACCCCAAAAAATCCATGGGTAGAACATATAAGCTGCTAAGCTTGAACGTGACAATCCAAGTGCTCAGCCTATTCTTCCAAGGTCTAAGATAAAGCACCTCTATCCTAAGGAAACACGTCGTAAGCCACTCCAATATCTTGTTTCCTTCCTATGAATCAACTCCAACAGCCCATTAACATCCATCAATCACTACATAATCCATTTAATTCTACAAATTCAATGTTTATGGTGTTCCACAAGACCTTCTAATATCCTCTAATTCTATAATCCTTGAAAATGTCCAGCCTTACTATTGACAGTCCACCAATTTCCATTATCATGGTCAAGTAAACTCCAAGGCCAAGCTTATATAGAACCCTAAATCAACTCCGACAATTAATCCAATCTCCTAGTTTATCGTCCACCGAGAAACATGGTATCATAATTGAGATCATCAGTATAAATCCAATTTAATCCGAACCATGTAGACTTACTCAGCATCTAGACTCCATTAGGTTCACCTATTTAATCCAAATCTCATGTCCAACGAGAATTTCTACACTTTCCCCTCAAGTCATTATCATAATATCAACTATCACCTATCAATATCCCCTACCCAAGACAAATCCAAATACTTCCAAGAATTCCAGCTTGTGATCATAATTGTCATATAAATCCAATTTACTCAGGGGTAATGAAAGCTATGCTACTCTATAATCATGATCCCACCAAGTTCATCTACCAACATGGAAGCCTTAAAATCCTCCGAAGAGTTTCAAATATTTCCTCAAGGTCACTGATATAAACTCATCAAGTCATTTGTCCTCTGTTCCTATATCCTCAAATTGGTCTTCCCTATGGCATAGTCAGTTTTGGTGCTATCTTAGGATGATAATGTGCTCGTTTACTATGTCCTCTAGTTCCATAATGAACCCAGTGATAAGCAAGGTTACGGAGGCTTAATAGGTTCTCTTGCAATTCTGTGGGTTAAGCACATGGTTAAGGATTCGAGCTAGGGTATCTTATGAAGTCTTGAAGGGTCTAGGAATGGGTCTCTAATCTTGAGAGGTAAACATAACTCTACTGGGCTGCTCTTGGTCGAGGAGGCTACAGCAAAAGTCTCCAGTGCTAGTTGGTCGCCAAAGTAGAATCCTTGGTGTACCTTGTCTTGCCGGTCTTCAGTTGGGGAGAGAGATGAGAGGGAAAAGTAGCATAGAGGAGGCGGGATGCCTAAAGGGGGTTCTATAGTGCAAGTGCAAACAACCAGGTGCAAAAAGGGCCAAACAGAAGAAGCAAGGTAAGGAAGGTGATATAGTCGCATACTTGTCGCCTAGGGCAAAAATAAGACCTATATCAAAACACAAACAAATAAAAACAAGAAACACACAATCATGGTTCTATTCGAACCATCATACTGACTCGACTGCGCATAGGGGGTACACGACTCATCCTACCCTAGGGGTTCTCGGACTCAGTAGTCGTGCCTTGTGCCTCATGCAGTCTTCTGAGTTTTCCTCAGGTGTTGCTATGTCTCTTGTTTGATGAAACGATCTGGGTTGAGCCTGAAGAATCTTCGACAACTTCTCACCTAATGAGGTGATGGGGTGAAGGTGGCTCCTCGTGGCTGGCATTGACTTGATCTTCTCTTGTCTTCTTAATCATGACGATCACTTTTGCCTTTTTAAGGTGTTGGCGGTTCCAGGTGGCACTCCTTTATGTAATGACATTAACAAGGCATAATAGAGGCCCAATGTGTCGGACACATTGTTGACAATATCATCACCGAGAGCGGGGGATGAAGAGAACCGTTTTCCTGCTCACTATACTCAGGCGGACCAAATGGCTAGGTTCTTATCCACCGGTGCTTGCCGATGCAACAATGATAGGCAGGGTTGCTCTACTAGCGATGTATATCATGATCTTGCTTATCCTATGCCTTGGTCATCATAGGCCAAGGTTTCATAATCCTGGGGCAATTTCAAAGGTGTCACCATCCTCTGGGTCTTCATGTCCTCATTCCTTGAGGGCGTACCTTCTGTTGGCATCGTCATGCTGTGGTGTTGCCAATCTTGTGTTCAGAAGAGGTGGGTGAGTGTCTGGCAAGGCGTCTTCCTTCTAGATTATCCATGAGGATTACAAGGAATCCCGTGGTCAGGGCATAAGGATTCTAGCGACCATTAAATTTGAAGGGGAAGAGGAAAGTATATCTTAGTTTTTGAAAAACTCAGAAGGGGAAGAGAAGTATAGATAGTTTTGAAAATTAGTAATAGTTTTGAAAATAGCTTTACCCTAACTAACGACCATGCTAACTAAGGCTTCCTACAGTCAGGATGGCTCTGATACCAGCTCTGTGGGACCCCAACTCATAAGTCGAGATCACTGAATGCACGTGTACAGTGATCCTAGAGATCAATGCTCACTGAACACACAAAAGCTGAATAACAAGAGTCTTACATCCATACATACTGTTTTACACAAGTAGGACCGTTATGGTCAAGTCTTGGGTGTATCATCGCAGTGGAAATCTTTAATAACAACTTGGACCCATGCCATCTGCCTTAACCCTATAGGCAATCTCACTGGGAAGCGTCCTAGCTCGCATGTTCGTCACCAAGGTACTCTTCACTATATCCTATTCTTTCATGCCTGGCCAATAAAATAACCAGTGGCAAGCCAATGAGTACTTTGAATGTACTCGCAAGCAACCCATGTTTTGGTTCAAGATACAGCAGTGCATGATATAGGTAAATTTTTGCAGAAAGCTAGTTTTGAGTGCAATGACATGTTCAACAACTTGTAAGACATGCATCAGGAGAATTCAAGTAACCATGAGGACAGGTTGCAGATATCAACATAAATAGAGTGGGAATCTACCCAACTCAATCATGTCAAGTCCTTTGACCTGACCCAAGTAGATCTTCCCACTTATCCAAACACACACACTGGTTTGTAAACATGTGGACGTAGCCCAAGAGCGGTTACCCAACTGTCCTTGACCGTGGACGCGGCTATTTGAATAGTTTTACACTCTGCAGAGGTTGCACACTTTACCCACAAGATCCGGGGAACTCCTGTGTCATCCACGACCCGCGATACCTCAAGTACCCGGGGTAAGCACCCGATCACTAGCTTTCCCTAGACGACACTAACAAAGAGTCCACTCCTTGTTCCGTATCCTCACGATGTACATCATACGAGACTCACTCGAGATCGTGACATCCGCGAGGGGACACAACGGTGTATCCGATGCCCTGTGAAAACAGTCATGGCCGCCCTACCTGGCACGACCCCATCCCGAGAGAGAGCACCAACTCTCCCTCGTCACTAGTAATGCGGGCTCCAAGCTAGTATCGGCCTAGGTAATCAATAATGCCCTTTCCCATATAAGGGTAGAGTGGTTGAGCATGTAAGGTTTGAATAACGGTCGCAACTTAAACCAATCCATTTTGAAAACAACACACACACACACACTTGCCTCGGTACACCACTTCGTCATCAAGTGGCTACCCAACTCATCATCTCCCCCGGGCATAAGTGGCACCCGATGGGGTTTTCGAAAAGTCTTTTGAAAATACTTTGTCTCCATCACCATGCATATTCCCGTCCCTTTTTGCGTAGCACTACTTTAGCATCCTATCTATCCCTACCGGCACAACCCTCATAAGAAGGTAGGGTCATGCATAATGCAAGTATCAACGAGGAAGTACGGTGGCAAACCATCAAAGTGATTACCACCTCATCATGATTCCGTCGCAATAACAATATGGTGCTATATGACATGCATAAAAAGGGTTTCATAGACATGGTCAAAGGGCTGCTTGCCTGGTTCATCAGAGTCTTGAAATCTTCTGGTCCTTCTCCAAGTACTCCATCTACTTCGTCAACTAACGTAGGAAACAAACACAATAAGCAACACAACAAGGCAAAAGTAAAAGTGCTCTAAAAATGTGAGTTGGACTTTTCTAGGATACCTCTGGTCATATGAGGAGTGACCAAAGTGGTTTCATTGGGATTTGATGAATGGATATCTCTGAACATTTCAATATGATGGAATCAAGGGATTTGTGGATTTGCAAGAAGTCTAAAGAAATATTATTTTGAAAAATGAGAAAAGACACTCATTTAACAAGGAATAATTTTAGAAGCACCTAGGAGTTGGTTTCACTAGATTTGGAGTTCAAATGATTTTTCTATGAATTTGTAAACTTGGCTATACATGGAGAAATGGACCAATATTTTATATGACACAGAAGGTATTGGGAAAAATGTTCCAAACCTAAGTTAGGAACTTAGAAGTATCTAGAAATTTGAATAATTTATATTGGATCAAAAATGGGCTCTCTGTGATTTTCTAAATTTTATCACAGAAATGAAAAAGTGGGATTTCATAAACATTTGTGTAGGAAATGTTTTTGGAAAATGTGCAAATAGCACCATATGATAGAGCGAGAATTTAGGAATTACTAGAATTTTGAATAATCTAGTTGGAGTCAATTTGATTATTCTATGGATTTTACAAGTCTACAGATAAAGAAAAAGAAAAGGAATTTACCAAAATGGGCCGGATCTGGGCGGCGGTTGGGCGCACCAGACGAGATTTAGTGGCAGGGCGCCACTGGGCCGGCCCGGCGGCTCGGTCGCACGCGCACAGGGGGCCGCGTCGAAGGCGGGTTCGCTTGAAAACGCCTTCGCGCGAGGAAGGCGGTAACGGCGGAAGCCGTCTCCACTTAAACGGGCGGGCCCCGCTGCCAACGTCTCTGACCTGCGGGTCCCATGCCAACTCTCTCTCTCCTCCCGCCTCCTCCTTCTTCCTCCCGACGGGCAGAGGCAGGGGACAGACGGCGAGCACGCCGGTGACGATTCCGGCCGCTCCGCTGAGCCCGGGGCCAGGCCGGTGGTCTGGGCGGATGCCCCGTTCCACGCCTCGCCCAGAGGTGGTCGCGCTGGACACGGGGAACGCCAGTCTTGGGCGGAGCGTCGGACATGGCGGAGACCGGCGACGGCGAGGATGGGGACGGCGAGGCAGGCATGGCGAGGAGGTCCTAGTGTGCGGGAGAGGCTTCTTGGGGTCGTGGGAGTCCTCGGGATGAGTCAGTGGGAGCGGGAAAGCAACGATGGCTCGGCTACGCCCGAGGGCACGACGGTGGCACTCCGGTCATGGAGGTGGGAACAGGGCACAAGGGGGAGCTTGGGCATGTCCGAGAGGTTCACGGGAGTGATTTGGGTCCAGCAGAGGCGAGTAAGAGCTCGGGGGAAGGCTCTATATAGGGGGGCACCGGTGCATCATGGGCGCGGTCCAGGCCGCGCTCGGGTGAGCTCTAGGAGGAGTGAGGAGAGAGGCTCAGGAGGGGGCCGGCAGCTTTCCATGTCCCGGACGCCGAGGCGGCCTCGGGGGACACGAGGGGGAGGCCCTAGGTCGTCGGTTGGCTTGGGCAGAGAGTGGCTACAGTGCGAGGGCGCACTGTAGCGCGCTCCAGAGCGTGCATATGGCCGGCATGGCAATTTACTATGCAATGTGGGCGCGGCCAAAAGTGTCTGGTAGCTCTAGGGGGAAGTAAAGAAGTGGGCTGTGGCCTTGGATGCCCTGGGGAGCCACTGGAGTGAGGAGGGTGGTTGAGGGAGAGAGAGAAGTTGTTGTCCAAGGAGGTAAATGGGGGTGTTTCACCCCTTAATAATTGAGCAATGGCCATGGGAAAGTTACTGGAGGTAGGAGAGGACTAGGAGGAGCTGTGGTAAAAAGTTGAGCTCAAGGAGAATAGTGTTAGTGGTCAAAATGGTGATTTTTGAAAAGTGTCAGAAGGTGTTTGATAATGGTTTGGGCCAGCATATGATTTCCAACTGCCATGAGACTCCACAAGGTGAAATGACACATATAATTAGGGCCTTCCTACCAATTTGGAGCTTATTTGGGCAAAGTTGCCAATGCAACTTTTGTAAACCCTAGAAATTTGCAGAAATGAACTTGTGTAGATCTAGTTGAGCAAATAGCTTCTCCTTGATGCACCACTTGGTGTAGTGGCCTCGTTTGATCATGTGAATATGCTCACCAAAGTTGGGGTCAAGGATAGAAAGTTGGTAGTACAAAGTTGTTTAAATTAGATTCTGGTCAGAGAGGGTTTGGGGGCACTTTGATCAATATAACATTTTCTCCAACTTGTGCCATTTGGTCTAGATGAATGATTAGATCATTTGAGCATGTTCACAAGATTTGAGAGCATTTGGACATGTTTGGCAATGTAAAGTTGCTCAAACTTCAAAATGGACAGAAATGGTTTTGAGGGGATTTCATGGGGTTATACTATTCTCCATGACATGATACTTGTCAAGATCATCCAACATGTCATATTTGACGTGATAGAAGTTTCTTGGAAGTTTTGTATAATATTTCCTTTGTAAATATTTCAAAAGCTTGAAATACCTAGAAAGGGTTTTTGAGGGATTTGACCAATATTTTGAACATTACCATGTGTTGAAACTCCTATATATGGACAATATATGTCCACTGAGTTTCCCTGATTTTTGTCAAATATTTTTAAAACAATAAAATAATTTTTGCCTATTAAAGTACATTTTTGGCCTTAAGAAAAAGCTTTTAAATAAAATAGGAAAATAACTTTTAAAATTATATTTTTGTGGTTTATGGGAGTCCTACATCTAATAGGATTCAAATATACCTTTTGAATGATTTTTCACACCCCAAGTCAAGTACTTGTAGTGCAAACCTCAACTCAAGGGTTTTTGAAAAACTAATTTTTGAAAATACTATTTGGCCAAATTATTTTTGAAAGAAAATACTATATTGCTTTATACACATGGCATGATCATTGGGCAGAAGCTTGGGGCAAGGAGATGAAGTATAGAAGGTGGAGGATTTATTTGATTTTTTTTAGAGCACTTGCAAACAGCACACAAAAACCAATCAAGGCAAGGTCCAAAACACTCAAATGTTTTTGTCAAACCACATTTTCTCATGATTTATCATCTTAAGTGTTGTGCCATGAAAATCAGGGTGTGACACATACTTTCATTGTCAACATAACAACCAAGAGATCTCGATATCTTTCATGCTACATACAATATAGATGGTTCCCAAACAGAATGGTAAAGTTTATACTGCCCCGACACCAACGAGCACATTCCACAACTGGTCCGAAACAACGAGTACTGTCCAACTAACAACAATCCTGGGGGAGTTTTGTTTGCAATTATTTTGCTTTGATTTGAGCATGGGACTGGGCATCCCGGTTACCGGCCATTTTCTCATGAATGATGAGCAGAGTCCACTCATCGTGAGAATAACCCACCTAGCATGGAAGATATAGACAGCCCTAGTTGATACATGAGCTATTCGAGCATACAAAACAGAATTTCATTTGAAGGTTTAGAGTTTGGCACATACAAATTTACTTGGAACGGCAGGTAACTACCGCATATAGCAAGGTATGGTGGACTCATATGGAATAACTTTGGGGTTTATGGAAGTGGATGCACAAGCAGTATTCCCGCTTAGTACAAGTGAAGGCTAGAAAGAGACTCGGAAGCGACCAACTAGAGAGCGACAACAGTCATGAACATTGATTAAGATTAACCAACAATGAGTGCAAGCATGAATAGGATATAAATCACCATGAACATAAATATCGTGGAGGCTATGTTGATTTTGTTTCAACTGCATGCGTGAACATGTGATAAGTCAAGCCACTCGAATCATTCAAAGGAGGATACCAACCTATCATACCCCATGACAACCATTTTAATAGTATAGGTAAACCATTATAAACTCCTAGCTAACTGAGCATGGCATGAATAACTATAATCTCTAATTGTTATTGCAAACACATTTCATTCATAATAGGCTGAATCAGGAACGATGAACTAATCAAATTTACAAAAACAAGACAGGTTGAGTTCATACCAGCTTCTCTCATCTCAATCATTTCATCATATATCGTCATTATTTCCTTTCACTTGCACGACCGAACAGTATGGATAATGATAGTAGTGCACGTGCATTGGACTAAGCTGGAATCTGCAAACATTCAATTCAAAGGAGAAGACAGGGTAATATGGGCTCTTTGTTAGATCAACAATAATGCATATGAGAGCCACTCATCATTTTCATCGTGGTCTTCTCCTCTCGACCCCCAAAGAAAAGAAAAGAAATTCAAAGAACGTGAAAAATTATTTACATGAGAAAGATCCCAACAAGCAAAAGAAGAACGAGAAATCTTTTTGGGTTTTTCTTTTAATTACTACTACAAGCATGGAAAGTAAACTAGCTAAAATCTACAACTAATTTTTTGGTTTTTCTCAAAGTTTTTCAAACATACAAGAAGAAAGCAAGAAAAGAAAATAAACTAGCATGGATAATACAATGAAAAAGTATGAACACCGACAACTAGAATGAGTGTGTGAACATGAATGTAATGCCGGTGAGAAATACGTACTTCCCCAAGCTTAGGCTTTTGGCCTAAGTTGGTCTATGCCCATGGATCAAAGTGGTCCTCTCTGGTGTACTAAGGATGGTCCTCGGGGTGCCACTGGTTAGCGAGCTCCTCCGGATCCCACTAATAAATAGACTCCCGATATGGATCAAGAGGTGGCTCAGGCTCAGTCTGGGGCTCGTGTCAGCTGCCAGCATGCATAAATGCCCTCGGGCATGATGAGGTACTTGCCTGAATGTATGTTAAACAAAGAGGGTGTAGGAAAGGCAATAGTCTCGCAAGTAGTTTCACTAAATACCAAGTTATACTTAAGTCTCTTCTTATCTTTAACAATAAAATAATGTGCTACCATACTCTTATAGTCTAAGAAAATATTGGGCAGCAACTTTTCCTCTTTCTCATAATGCCTAATAGGTATCTCAAAGTGTTTGGCAAGGCATGAAGCAAAGACACCTCTAAAAATGGTGCCCTTTGAACAGTTCAGACTCAACCGTTTAGCAACCATAGCGCCTAAACTGAAGGTTGTATCACGAAGTAAAGCATGATGCAAAATAGAAAGGTCAGGAGCACTGAGGCCCCCACTGTTCCCGCGACTAATTAAACATCTACTAGCAAATATTGCATAGTAATGTAGAATAGGAAAATGTACACTAGTAATCCTTGCATCTGAAACTTTTCTCGTTTCCTCTACAGCAATTTAATCAATAAATTCATCCACATCATCAGGATGTGGTTCCTCGACGCTGCCCTCAAAGGGCAACTTGCAAACCACATCAAAATCATAGAGTGACATCTCCTTAAACTCATCATATAAATAAAAATCCACCGAAGGTGGTGATCTTCTAGCATGGAAATGAAAGTTTTGCACGAAAATATTAGTGAGTAGGAGATACTTTTCACACTGGTCGCGGAGGAAGTGAGCGATGCATGCATTCTCAGCCAAATAATAAAAGTCATCATATATTTCGACAGCTCTCAAGAATGCATCACAAGGCCATTCACGCGGCCGAACCTCCACGGTCCGAGGAAGATTGTACTTGGGCTTCTTTTCTCTTCATTTTGCTTTTCCTTCCAGCTTCGGCTTGAGGAGCCTCTCAACAATCTCTTCAACATTTTCTTCCTCTAAAAAATTTCTGAAATTTTTAGTGACTCAAAATAAAAGTGAACCAAACTCAACAAGATTGATAGCAACTACTCCCACAAGTGCCTAGAGGCTATATCATGCATTAAAACTACTTAGGACCATATAAATTTGACATGCAAGCTCAAGAACAGGGTCACCTTAGCAGAAATTTTTTGCAATAAATAAAGCACTAGAACAAAAACTAATTGGACCACTGGAGAAGTCATATACCGAAGAACAATCCCCCAAAGCAATTTTGTGAATGGAGCTTTGAGCAAGGAGATCGAAAACGGTAGCAAAACCAGCAAGAACATGAGATTGAGCTACAGGATGATTTTTTTCTGGAGGAAAACGAAGTGTGTGGGTGCTGGAATAAGTGGAGGGGGCCACATGGCACCCACGAGGCAGGAGGGCGCGCCCAGGGGGTAGGGCGCACCCTCCACCCTCGTGACCAAATGGTGGGTCCCCCTGGTGTGTTCTAAGTGCTAGAAATTCTCAAATATTCTACAAAAAATCATACTCTATTTTCAGGGCATTTGGAGAACTTTTATTTTCGGGGTATTTTTTATTGCACGGATAATTCAGAAAATAGACAGAAAATACTATTTTTTTCTTTATTTATTCTAAATAACAGAAAGTAAAAGGTTGGTACAAAGAGTTGTGCTTTCTAACTTCATCCATCTCATGCTCATCAAAAGGAATCCACTAACAAGGTTGATCAAGTCTTGTTAACAAACTTCTTCCGAATAACACCAACTGGAGAATTTTCAAATAACACTAGGTTAAATCAACGGGGATATGCATGTCCCGAACAATAAGAATATCATATTTCTTTTTGATAGTAGGAAGAGGGAATTCAAAACCTCCAATAGTAATCGTTGAAATTTTACCAATAGAATTTATACTATGTACTTGAGGTTGCTTCTTCTGGAAGTGTATCATATGCTCATTACCATTAACATGAAAAGTGATATTGCCTTTGTTGCAATCAATAACAGCCCCTGCAGTATTTAGGAAAGGTCTACCAAGGATGATCGACATACTGTCGTCCTCAGGAATATCAAGAATAACAAAGTCCGTTAAGATAGTAACGTTTGCAATCACAATAGACACATCCTCACAAATACCGATGGGTATAACAGTTGATGTATCAGCCATTTGCAAAGAGATTTCAATAGGTGTCAACTTATTCAAATCAAGTCTACGATACTAAGAGAAAAGCATAACACTAACACCGGCTCCAAGATTACATAAAGCAGTTTTAACATAATTTCCTTTAATGGAGCATGGTATAGTTGGTACTCCTGGATCTCCTAGTGATGCGGAGCATCCCTCGCTCATCCCCATGGACGTACCTACATCTCCCTCGACACCACTTGGACCCATGACAAGAGCTCGAGCAAAGGCTATCAAAGATAAGGTGAACCCGCTCCTCTCCGAACTCCCTCTCCCTACTCACGAGACATGGCTACTACCTCATATGGAAACTCTATGTGTGATCATGTGCTTGGAGGAGAGTCACGGAACAACTACATACAATGGCTAAGACGGCGAGGACACCAAGTGTGAAGGACAAGACGAAGAGCTGCTTTGGAAGCTACAGGCCCCGGACGACCGGCCCCGCCCGGACGTCCGACCCCTGGAGGTCGCTACAACCACGAGAGGAGAGGTAGACCAGAGCTACAGGCTCTGGACGACCGGACCATCCCGGACGTCCGACCCCTCCTAGGCCCCGGACAACCGAGCCCTTCCGGACGTCCGATCGATCCCCAACAGAACCAAATCTACGGAATTCCGAGGAAGTCCAGATGACCGTGCACCTGCCAACAGAACCGAATCCACGGACATCCGAAGAACCCCGGACGTCCGGGACCCCGCGAGCCTCCGGACGACCGGCGCCCCACGGACGTCCGGACCCTGGCTGCATCCAACTGCGGGCTGATGCCCATGTACCCCTTCACTTCGCCCCTCATTTGCACTATGACTATAAATAGACCTCTCCCACCTCCTAGTTAGGGTTAGTGTTGATTTATATCATTTGTGAGATAGAGCCTCGCTCATCCATCCGGATCTAAACCTTCGCGAGGGACCGACACCTCTTCGGTGAAGATCCTTGTTGGATTCAAGACCTCCTTTTGGAGAAGACCATCTTCAGTACCTACTCACGGAGAAGAACCGGTTACCCTATGTATCATCCCTTGTTGGATTTGGATCTTGTACTCTCTTTTGTTTCGATGATCTAGTGCATGTGTGACTTTGTTCTTGTTGGTTGAGTGTTCTCTCATGTTTTTCCCTCGTTCCCCTGCTCATGTTCTTCGTGTTCTTTGTAGGGATTCTCTCCAAACGTGAAAGATCAGCCTCTAGGGTTCTACCCTACATCATCTTGGTATCATGAGCCACGTTGAACACGTCTTTGGAGCCCCTACCCCATGTTTTCTAGCTTGATTTTGTTGTTTTCATCCTAAATCCGAAAATCCCCACCAAAAATAGCCCCAATTTTTTTGTGATTTGTTGGTGAGTTGAAATTTTGTTGGATTTGGTCCATGAATTTGTGTTGCCATGTGTGGATCTAGCTTTCCCCACCCTCCCCACCCTTTTCCATCCACAAATCCGCTCGATTTCGACATCACCACTTCCATCCACCCCGAAATCGTGTAGTTCATCCCGTGCCTGATTTTCGCCCAGGACCCGGACGACCGGACCTCGCTGGACGTCCGACGACCGGACGACCGTGACCACCCAGACGTCCGAGAAAACCTGACGAAACTGAAAGTTTCCAGTTCGGCCACCACCACTTCCCTATTTTCCACCACATCTTCCAAAACCCATACCACCACAGCTGCCCACATACACCACCATCATCCCCCAATACCTCCTATGACGATTTTGACACATTTTGGTCTTTGAGATTTTGAGTTGTGGTTCTCGTTTCCTATTGTGTTTCGACTATATAGGTACGGTTCGACATCGTCATCACCACCACTCATCTTCGCAAAGGACTCATCATCGCCAAGGACGGTAATCTCGACGACATCTTTGTCATACCTTGCAATTGCATTGTTCACCACATGGCCTTACTTTTGCGTAGCTTACCCATCGAGACTAGCCATTGAGTATTGCCGGCAACGTGACTTGTGCACATTAGTGATCATACTCCATAGCATACATACCATACCATAGTGGTGCATATCTTGGCATCATCTTTTGTGTCACAAAGTTGCCATCGCATACACAATTGCTATCTTGGTTCGTGAAGTTTTGCATGAGAAAAGAGATCAAAAGTGAAAGAGCCAAACAAGCTTTTAAGCAAAGAGGAAAGATAAGCAAAGAGCTTATAAGCAAGAATCGTAGCATCATACTACATTAAGATTGTCATATCTGATATCTTGGATCATATCACCGAAATACCATACATATAGCATACTTGGGATAGAGGTCGTTGCATTTTTGCCTAGTAGGTTGTGCACAAGTTACGTATCCGCCTATTGTGCAATCGTGCTAGCGTCTCTCGTGCATTGTGCAACAAGAGCATTTTAGTGGATTCTGTCGGCGTTCTGGGAATGGGGGTCCACAGACTTGCCTGCCTGCGGCCTGCGGCGTGGCTCAAAGAAGGCCCAGCACAGCCCATCTTCATTAACACAAGCTCAAGACCCTCACGAGGGGCCAAGCCTCGCGGGGCGGACAACAAGGAGCTTCCCCAGGCATGGCCTCGTCAGGCTGGCTCACAAGGAGGCGGAGAGTTCAAGGCGGGGTACCTCGCGAGGTGCCCATGACGCAAGCTGTTGTGGATATTACCCCTGGGCGTGAACCGGCCTACCTGGGCCAGGTTAGCTTCATTAGTAGTTTAAAGGTGATTAAGCAGATGAAGGCCCAAGGCCTGTAGTCGGTTTAGAACCTGTAGCCATAAACCGGCTCGATATGTAAACTTGCATTGTAAGTTAGGAATAGAGAGAGACCAACCGGGATACGAGTATGAACCAGTGTGGGGCTCTGTGGACCGACGGGCGTCACCCGTGTATATAAGGGGACGACCCGGCGGCGGTTCAAGGACAGACAACAACAACTCGAGGCCTAGGCGAAGCTTGTTTGCTCCCTAGTCATCGAGACCACATCAATTCCATCACAACTAGATGTAGGCTTTTACCTTCATCGAAGGGGCCGAACTAGTATAAACCCTTGTGTCTTTGTGTCCGCTTTAACCCCTTCAAGTTAACCCGTACCGATGGCTCCACGACTAAGTCCTTTCATAAGGACATCTGCCGTGACAAATCCATGACAGTTGGTGCCCACCGTGGGGCTATCGCACGACGGTTTGATGATCTTGGAGGGCAAGTTCGAAGGACTCAAAGGCTATGCTGTGGGCCGGATGACCAAGAGTCGTCGCGGCAAGCTCTACATCGACGAAGCAGGATGGGGTCCCGAAGCCGGCTCGATTGAGTACGGGTATCGGGTCCCCTTTGGTGGCATACACGTTTTTATCGGCGAGATTGGTGAGCCTGGGCCTGAGCCAGACATCTGCACCGACCTCGTCGAGACGGCTCAGTGTGCGAGATCTACCCAGGTTAAACCGGCCGTGAAGCGTGCCTTCGTGGGAGTCATCCACGGAGGAGAGCATGAGGATGAGTCAGAATACGGTAGCGAGACCGTCGTCTATTCCGGCGACGAGTCCTCAACCGGAGAGACCGAATCATTGTACCAGTTGCAAGACGACCAGATTAGGGGCTGTTTCGATGGCGACAGTATTCCGGACCCCCCAGATCAGATCAACCGGGTTGGAATATTCATGGCCGGCACGCAGGCGGAAAATCACTCTTCGATCGCAGCAGCAATGCTCTCCGGATCAGCGGCGGCAGCGGCGGCAGGGGCAGGAGGCCTTGTGCGCCCACCGGTTCAAGTTCTGTCTGACCTGTTTGACGCACTAGCGGTACTTATGGCAGAGGCCAATCCGGCGGATCAGGAGGCCCATGATGCGGAGGTTGCAAAGGTAAGGGAGCAGATCGTACAGGCCAAAGCCGACCTGGCAGCAGAGAAGGACAGGATGGCCGCAGAGCGGGCCGCTTTGGACGCCCAGGCCTATAAGCTCATGCTCGACCAGAACGCATCACAGGAGGTCTTGAAGCGGAAGCACAGATCACGCCTGCCGTTAGGGTTCGACCCTCGAAATCTCTTTCACACTCCGGGAGCTGGAACCAGTAATCCGCCGGGGCACCTGGAGGTAAACCGGGTCGAGGCACCAGGGCCAGGAGCGACGGTCCAACCCCGCCTGATGGAACCTCCTCGACAGAACATTGTGATTCCTCCGCCGGTCCAGACACCTCCGGGTCATTATTCTAATCCTATGGACAATCTTGTCGCAGCTGCTGCGTGATTAGAAGCTATCCCGGTCGAAGGAGACTCTCCACAAGCAATCGAGACGCGCCGGGTTAAAGAACTTCTCCGGACCGCTTTGATTTAGCAGGAGGCATATTCATACAGCCGCGATCGGATTCATTCCACACCTCGTCCAAGCCGGAGCTATAGTAGGCGCATGGATGAACCAGCCGTATCAAGCAATGCGCGAAACCGTGAAGCGGCCCATGGCAATAGCCCGACAGGTGGTGTTCGCGATGCTCAGGATGTAGTGGACCGGGCCCGGGCATGAATGGAGGCCGAGTTAGCAGCACAGAACGAGGCGGGTCAGCTTACACCGGTTCGTCCTACCACCTCTGCCGGGCCAGGGGTCGCATCTAGCTTGGGAGTACCCTGTTTAGTCCCCGCTTTACGCAATGTACGCCTGCCCAAAGACTTCAAGGGTCCGCGCAAGGTGCCGAATTACACCGCTGGTTTATCCCCATAAGCGTGGGTAGAAAGTTATGAGATGGCCATGGAGATGCTGGATGTGGATGAGACAGCGTGTGCAAAGTACTTCACCGTGATGCTTGAAGGCACGGCCCGTACTTGGTTGAAGAGCCTGCCGCCTAATTCTATCAGTTCATGGGCCAAGTTGCGGGCCCGGTATATCCAGAATTTCAAGATACGTGTAAGCAGCCTAAGTCCATAGTAGACTTGGCGGCTTGTGTTCAGGAGGACGGAGAGTCAACAAACCATTGGGTACATCGCGTTTTGGAAGTCTTGCACTCGTCTGACAGGATCAATGCTGACTCTGTGATCTTAACCCTGGAGGGCAACTGCCGGTTTAAGCCTTTAAAGTTGAAATTGGGGCGTATGAAGCGGTTCTGTAATGACATGGTAACTCTCATGGCCGCTTTGGTGAAGTATGCTGATTCTAATAGTACCAAGGATCCCGAGACTGACGATGACGAAGCAGGGAAGGGAAAGAAGAATAGCAACTCCAAGGGGCATCAATACAAACCGGCGGGCCATGGAAACGGAGGCAAGCGTAAAGCGGATGGCAGCATGGACTTTGTGGCTAACACTAATGCGTAGGACAAGGGTCAGCGGCGTAGAGGTAAAGCGGCGAATCGTAGTGGGGCTCCAAATCCTAACCCGGATCGCTTAAACTATTTGTTGAATCAGCCTTGTCCAAAGCACGGGACGAAGGAGGCGCCGGCTAACCACCTTTGGAAGGATTGTTACATTATGCAGGAATTTAAGAACTCTAATGCCTTCCGGTATGACCGTGGGTCAGGTGGTGGCTCAGGATCCGGTTTCCATGGGCCGGGTCACGATGGAGCATCCGGTTCAGGTTTCAATCAGGGCGGTCACAACAACCAGAATAATCAGAACGGTCAATGGGGTTACAACCAACAGCAGCAGCAGCAGTCGGGTTATCAGAGCCAGCCAAAACAGTTGAACAATGGGCAGTATCATGTTTTCACAACTAGCTTGGATAAGCGCGACCGGAAACTCCACAAGCGAGCGGTGAACTCTGTTGAACCGGCCGTACCACGTTACTTACGCTGGTCGGAGCAGCCTATCGTGTGGAGCAGGGAGGATCACCCTCCCCGGGTTGACAATCCGGGCCAGTTGGCATTAGTGGTAGACCCTCAGGTGGGAGGTTATAAATTCACCAAGGTGCTCATGGATGGAGGGAGCAGTATTAACATCCTGTACTATGAGACATTCCGCCGCATGGGGCTAACGGATAAGAATCTCAGACCTCTAATACGGTGTTCCATGGTGTGGTGCCTGGCAAATCAGTGTACCCTATTGGTAAGATAGCCCTGGAGGTGGCTTTTGGGGACGAGCATGATTCCCGATCCGAAACACTAACCTTTGAGGTGGTGAAAATCCGGAGCCCGTATCACGCCTTGTTTGGGCGGCCGGCTTATGCCAAATTCATGGCACGGCCTTGTTATATATATTTGCAGCTCAAGATGCCGGGTCACAAAGGGACAATAACGGTTCATGGGAGCCGCAAGATTGCTTTGGAATGTGAGGAAGGTGATGCGGCCTATGCAGAGTCGGTTTGTGCCACGGAGGAGTTGAAATATTATAGGGACAATGTTGATCCGGCGGACATGACCCCTTTGAAGAAGCCAACTACGGAGCATGATTCGGATCTGAAGTTCAAATCAGCGGCTGAGACCAAGCTTGTTGACTTCATGCCCGGCAATTCGTCCGAGCAGTTCACTGTCAGTGCCAACTTGGACCCTAAATAGGAAAGCGCGCTCATCGAGTTCATCCGTGAGAATCGGGACATTTTTGCATGGAAGCCTTCTGACATGCCAGGTGTACCAAGGGAACTCGCTGAGCACACTCTTAATGTTGATCCCAAGTATAAACCGGTAAAACAATTTCTCCGCCGGTTTAACGAAGAAAGGCGCAAAGCTATTGGAGAGGAAGTGGCCAGGCTCTTAGCGGCTGGCTTTATCATTGAAGTGTTCCATCCAGAGTGGCTTGCTAATCCGGTGCTGGTTCTTAAGAAAAACGGCACTTGGCGTATGTGTGTGGATTACACAGATCTTAACAAGGCATGTCCAGCGGATCCTTTTGCCCTCCCCCGCATTGACCAGATTATTGATGCCACGGCGGGTTGTGAGCGTTTGAGTTTTTTGGATGCGTACTCTGGGTATCATCAGATCAAAATGGCGGTTAAGGACCAGGAGAAGACGGTGTTTATTACTCCCTTTGGAGCCTTCTGCTATGTATCTATGCCTTTTGGGCTCAAGAGCGCCCAAGCCACTTATCAACGGTGTGTACAGAACTGCCTGCATAAACAGATCGGCCGTAATGTGCACGCCTATGTGGATGATATTGTAGTCAAGTCAAGACAGAAGGAGACGCTGGTTGATGATTTGAAGGAAACCTTTGACAACTTGCGAGCCTACAAGATGATGCTTAACCCGGCCAAATGTGTCTTTGGTGTTCCGGCAGGCAAGTTACTGGGCTTTCTTGTGTCCAACAGAGGAATCGAGGCTAATCCGGAGAAGATTATGGCTATCACTTCCCTGGCTAAACCGAAGTGTATCAACGATGTTCAGCGTTTGGCAGGACGGATTGCCGCGCTGAGCCGATTTATCAGCCGCCTCGGAGAGAAGGCCATCCCTTTATACCAGATGCTGAGAAAGACATATCAATTCATCTGGAGTCCGGCTGCTGATGAAGCGTTGGAGGACTTGAAGCGGCAATTAGCCAATCCGCCCATCCTTGCAGCTCCGGTCGACAAGGAGCCGTTATTGCTATACGTAGCCGCCAATGCTCGCGCAGTTAGCGTGGCTATTGTGGTAGAACGCAAGGAGGTGGGAAAGGAGTATCCGGTTCAGCGGCCGGTTTATTATATCAGCGAGGTGCTTATTGAATCCAAGCAAAGGTATCCGCATTGGCAGAAGCTGGTATATGGAGTTTTCATGGCAAGCCGGAAGTTGAAGCAGTATTTCCAAGGGCACCCCATCACAGTGGTCAGTTCAGCTCCCTTGGGCGATATCATACAGAACCGGGAAGCGACTGGCCGGATTGCCAAGTGGGCTATAGAACTTGGGCCGCACGGTTTGAAGTACGTACCTCGGACGGCGGTGAAGTGTCAAGCACTTGTTGATTTCATCAATGATTGGACTGAGTTGCAAGCACCAGAGGAGAAGCCGGATCACACATATTGGACTATTCATTTTGATGGATCCAGGCAATTGGAGGGCTCGGGGGCTGGAGTCGTATTAACTTCCCCACGAGGTGATAAGTTTTGTTATGTTCTCCGCCTAATGTTCCCTTGTACTAATAATGCAGCTGAGTATGAAGCTTTGCTCCATGGTCTCCGGATGGCTAAAGAGATGAATCTAAGTCGAGTTAAGTGCTTCGGTGACTCGGACCTCGTGGCTCAACAGGTGTCTGGCACTTGGGATTCTAAAGACCCGCTTATGGCTGCATATCGTCGTGAGGTGGATATTGTTGCGGGTCACTTCAAGGTTTATCAGGTGGATCACGTGGATCGTCGAAAAAATGAAGCGGCGGACGCTTTAAGCCGGTTGGGGTCTCAGCGTAAACCGGTCCCGCCTGATGTCTTTCTTGATGTGTTGCACAACCCGTCAGTCAAGCTCCTGGATGAAGTGGATTTAGCTATTCCTGATCCGGAGGCTCAATTGATGGCAGCCCTGCATGTTATACTGGATTGGACAGTTCCTTATCTTGCGTACATGAACCGGGGAGAGTTGCCAGAGGATGAGACTCTATCCAGGCAGATCGTCCGGCGATCCAAGTCTATGACCATTGTCAATGGAGAATTGCATCATTGCAGTGTATCAGGGGCGTTTCAACGCTGCGTCTCTCTTGAGGAAGGCTGTGAAATTTTGCGTGAAATCCATGAAGGGGATTGTGGTCACTACGCCGGTTCAAAGTCTCTGGTGGCTAAGGCGTTTCGTCACGGGTTCTACTGGTTGACAGCTCATGCTGATGCGGAGGACTTGGTTAAACAGTGTGATGGCTATCAGAAATTTTCAAGGCGTGCTCATGTACCGGCTCAAGAATTGAGGATGATTCCAATTACTTGGCCGTTTGCAACATGGGGGCTGGATATGGTCGGACCTTTTAAAAGATCCAAGGATAAGAAAACCCACCTTTTGGTGGCAGTTGACAAGTTTACCAAGTGGGTTGAAGCGGAGCCTGTCAGCAAGTGTGATGCAGCTACAGCGGTGCAGTTCATTAAAAAGGTGATTTTCCGGTATGGCTTTCCACACAGTATCATTACTGACAATGGTACCAATTTATCCAAGGGTACTATGAAGGAATTCTGTGAACGTGAGCACATCCGACTTGACGTATCATCAGTGGCTCACCCCCAGTCCAATGGGCAAGCAGAACGGGCTAATCAAGAGATCTTGCGAGGCATCAAACCCCGGCTTATGGTTCCATTGCAAAGAACACCGGGTTGTTGGGTTGAAGAGCTACCGTCTATGCTATGGAGTATCAATACTACGCCCAACCGATCTACAGGATACACGCCGTTTTTCATGGTCTACGGAGCAGAGGCGGTTCTCCCTAGTGATATCTGGCACGATTCGCCTCGTGTGGTGGCTTATGTTGAAGCGGACAATGAGACAGCACGGCAAGATGCTTTGGACCTATTAGATGAGGAGCGTGACATAGCGGCTGCCCACTTGGCGATTTATCAACAAGATCTTCGTCGCTATCACAGTCGCCGGGTCAGAATCAGAGCTTTTCAAGAAGGAGATTTGGTGCTTCGGCTCATCCAAGACCAGACGGATATGCACAAGTTATCCCCACCTTGGGAGGGATCTTTCGTGGTCAGCAAGAATCTGCACAATGGTCGTACTATCTGATTGATATTCAAGAGCATAAAGACTCACGCACATCAGAGGAGGAGACCAACAGGCCGTGGAACATAGCTCATCTTCGGCCTTACTACACTTGAGCCATCGGCTCTATCTATGTACATATTATGACAGTGTATATGTTATCATTGATATAATAAAACCGGAGCCTCAGCTAAAGCGGGGTCTCTGTCCTTTCATATCATGTGTGGTTACATGGAGTGGTTCTGTTTTAAAGCAGCCTCCGGTTTACCCCTTGAAATTTGATTTTCAAAAAAGCTTTGTGATATCACTTGGGGCCTTGGTCGTGTCCGAACCAATGCGACACCTTTTGATAGGCGAAAGCCACCAGATCACTTGGGGACATGGTCAAGTCTGAACCAGTCACGCCTCTTGATCGGCCTAAGGCCACAGAATCACTTGGGGGCTTGGTCGAACCCGAACCATTGCCACGCCTTTTGATCGGCATAAATGCCACGGTTTCATTTGGGGACCTGGCTGATTGAACCATTGTCACTCCTATTGGGGGCTTGAACCATTGTAACACCATCTGATCAGCTCAGTAAAGCATGTTTTTGCAAGCGGTTTATATCATTGCCTTTGCTTCCATATTTCTTTTATGACTATTCTTCAATTTTTGTTGTGTTTCCTTTAAACCAACAACAATTTTTTACCGGTTCAGCTGACGGAATTTGGTTCATTTTTAATCCGGAGAAATATGCCCGGTTTAACTTTCCTGTTAACATCATGGAGTAGTAGGGGGGCTCATAATGACCCAGCACGGTTTACATGGGAGTTGTTTTCTCCCCTTTGATGGTAATGGTTTATAAACACTCCATTTCAAGCC
Organism: Triticum timopheevii; assembly: GCA_963921465.1. NCBI lineage: Eukaryota > Viridiplantae > Streptophyta > Magnoliopsida > Poales > Poaceae > Triticum > Triticum timopheevii. The sequence continues at coordinate 276,363,869 of OY997266.1, read as the reverse complement.
TGGCTAAGCCAACTTCATGCCCAGCGATGGCAGGTATTTTGTATCACATATTTGATTATATGTCTTAAATACATTGCTGATATATACATATAAAGGTCATAAACCGGTTGGCGGTATAACCGCCACCGCAGTTCAAGATTTTCTGATTGCAGGAAATATAAATTGAGGGTTTCAAGCAAAAGCATCAGTACTTATGCACGAAGGCATATTCAAGGAAGAAGTATTGACTATCCTATTACAAGGCAACGCGGTGCCCAAATAAGATCATTGTTGTTCTGGCGGATCATAATAAAGCAGCTATTTAAACCGGCTTCCGGTTCAAGCCTGCTCATTGCCACGGTCTGATGGTTGTGGGTCGTCCCGTGCCGCTTCAGCTTCCTCATCTCTATCCATTGGCTGGAAATCAACAGTGGTCCAGTCGATTCCCATTAAAGCTTGAAAGACAGCCTCTTCATGGATCAGAGAAGATGGTTCAATATCAGGAGCGTAAGTATGCTTACGGAGTGGACGAATCAGATTCTCCGCTTCAGCAATTGGTGCAGCCACTCGTTTGTTCTGATCATTATACTGAGCTTGATAATGCGACAAGTCTGCCTCTTCAGCCAATTGGCAAGCCAGAGGGCGCACTACACGGTTTATCGCCCTCAGATCATCTTCATTGAACTCTGACCCATCTTCCTTCAAACTGGGATAGCCTTGAGCTGCTTCAACAGGATCGAAATCCGGCACCCATGCTTTTGCCCGGATCAAGGCATTAATTGCTCCGGTTCGAGCAGCAGATTTCTTCAGTTCTTCAATCCGGGCAGGAAGCATTGACAACCTCTTCAGAGTATCTATCAAAGTGGGTGCCGGATTGTTATGAGATGCAGTGGTGATGATCCGCTGCGCTCCGGTATACAGCTATTCAATTAAGGTGTAGGCAGTTTTCAACTTCTTCCAAACATCTGACCCTAAGTGACCAATGCGTGTACCTGCAACAAGACAGGAAAGATCATAAACCGGATCTATTATAAGAAGGCCAAAGTTGTCAAAGAAACTAAAAGGAACTTACCAAAGATAGCAGCGGTCATGGCATGCACTTGCCGCTTTACGGCGGTCAGCTCATCTACCACCGGTTTAAGGGCAGCTTCAGCGTTTTCAGCTCTTTTTATTAAAGCGGCCTTCTCAGTGGCCCAATCAGCCCGTTCCTTCTTGAAGCCCTCCTTCAGCTGTTCCGTGATGCTCAAAGCGCTGGTCAATTCTTCCCTTGCTTTGTCAGTTTCGGCTTGTTGGGTTTTCAAAGTTTCTTGCAGATCAGTAATCCGGTCCTCTTTGATCCTCAATTCAGCCTGCATCAAGACAGTACTTGGCTTTAAACAAACGGTACAAAAATTTGAAGTACCAACCACATAACAAGTTATACGCTTGATACTTGGGGGCTAATGCATCTTCAATCTTCATCTGTTACTAAATCGCAAAGTCCCAAGCTCAATACAGGTATTCAACTTGGCACTTGGGGGCTAATGGCTATTTGCTCAATTATGTTCTGATGTTAGAATCTTTATCGGAGTCCCGGTTTAACTATGCTAAGTTGAACCGGCCCTTGGGGGCTACATTGATGGATTTCAAAGTATTGAGGACTATATTAAAGTCCCGGATTGAAGAAGGTTACAAACCGGCCCTTGGGGGCTAGGAGGATTAATAGAGTGGCAGTAATTAAAGAAAGAAGAAGCACAAGGAAGTTACGTCAAATTTATCTCTCATCATCTTTACCAGACCAGCTTCACAGTCACGACTAGTATATAGCCGGTTCAAGTAACCAGAATGAAGATCTTGGGCACTCAGAGCAGCATACGTTTCCAGATCAACATCCCATTTGCCTTTGTTTATGGCAGAAGAATCTTCTTTCACAGTATGCTTAGCTAAAGCGACAGGATTCCCTGGTTCAAAGCGGCCTACGCCGGTAATTACAACATCATCATCCTTGGACTCGCCGGTTTGCGTTGGTGCTACCGGTTTATCGGCAGGTTTTGAAGGACTGCGGGATTTTTCAATCCGGACAGGGCTGGTAGGCTGGTCAACAGGGACTGAAGTATTGATAGGCCTCTTCTCAGTAACAGCGTCATCCTGCAAAGGAGGGTCACTGGGAACATCTTCATAAACGAACGCTTCAAGATCTGGTGCTTTATCCTGTTCAGGGGCAACATCTTCCTCGGCCGCTTTATCCAGACGGGCTTTCTTGCTCGGTTTGGGTTTAGACCTGAAAGAGAAACAAGGAGTCAAGGAACAGCATAAGTTATAACATAGTATACCCAGAAGCATATGTTCAGCCTAGCTTACCCAAGAACTGTTTTCAGTGGCGGCAGCTGAGTGGCCGATGATTCACCAGAGGAAGAATGAGAAGTAACCTGATAATTGGAGTCAGACGGATTAAGAGGTTGACGGATGAAACCCGCTTTAGGATATAAATTAATAAAAAGGTCGGAGACCTCGGAGCGGCGTTTTCGAACCGAACTGTTTGGTAAACCGGCGGAGGTAACTACCTGGCCGCTGTGCCGGGTTGTGCGGCGAGCTTCATGTTGCTGAGTCTTCATAAGAAATTTGGGATCCAAGTAAGCAAGAGGATGAGAAAATTTAACTTTCCGGTTTGCCTGGCGAAATTTTGGCAAAGGCAAAGGATCTGAATCGGAAGAGAGAATAGTTACCTCAGGGACATCAGCATTACTGGCTTCAGCGTCGTCCTGACAAGTATCATCATCAACAAGGCGTGTAAAAAGTAAGCCCAGTGAATCGAGTTCTACCTCAAGGTCCGAGTTACCCACATCATCATCAGCAGCCGGATCAGACGAAGCAGTGGTTTTCCTCTTTTTAGCAGGCTTCTTGATAACCTTGGTCTTTGGCCGGGTTGACCGTTCTGTTTTCTCCGGTTTGTCTTGCGGAAGCTTCATGCTCCAAAACGGATTATCACCCTGAGTAAGCAGTAGTGGATGTTAGGCAGAAATTGTAATAACAGGTTCAGTAAAAAATGCAATTAGAATCTTACAGCTGGTGGTTTGTTGGCAGCACAGAAAGGGAGTAGGCCGGTTTGAGCGCAGAGGTGTTCTAGTTCGTTCAACATTTTCTTCACAGCCTCTGTCACTTCATCATCTGAGAGATGGATGTTGGTGTGTCGAAGTGGGTCATCTACGCTACCAGTATACTTGCACATTAAACCGGAGCGCCGGCTGAGAGGCAGTATGCTCCATGATATCCAACAGCGTGCGAGATCTACTCCTGTTAAACTGTTGGCCATGAAGGCTCGGAGCTTGGATAATTGTGGAGCGTATTTACTCCTCTCCTTGGCACTTAACCTTTGTGGGAAGGGGTGTGTATTGCTGAGCCGCTCCGGACGAAAGCCAGGCAAAGGATTTTCATCATCAGGGGAAGTATCTTTGCAGTAAAACCATGTTGCATTCCACTCCTTGGGGTGACTGTGTAGTCTGGCATGGGGATAAGTGGTCTCTTTCCTTTTCTGAATTGCCATACCGCCCAATTCGGTATTGGGACCATCAGTGAATTCTGTGCGGCGGTTTAAGTGGAAGCAGTCTCTGAATAATTCAACTGTGGGTTCCTCTTGAAGGTATACCTCATAGAGCACTTGGAAGTGACATAAGTTGGTAACAGAGTTGGGGCCAGTATCTTGCGGGCGGAGTTTAAAATTGGCTCACACATCCCGGTAAAATTTAGAGCCGGGCGGTTTGAAGCCCCGGGCTAAATGATCCGCAAAGATCACAACCTCTCCCTCTTGAGGTGTGGGAGGACATTCATCACCAGGAACCCTCCAATGGATAGTCTCTTTGCTGTCTAAAGCGCCGATTGAGACTAAATTATCCAACTGAGTTTCTGTGACATGAGAAGGAACCCAGTTGCACTCATATACTTGTTTGGCCATGGTGAGATCTACAAGAAACAGGTGATTCCGGTTCAAGAATATGTTGGATAAAAGAAGGCGCTGGTATGAACAATGCTAAACCGGAGGCAGTATATTTAAACCGGATTTCTATGAAGTGGCATCATATGGTTAGAGAGTTCTCGCGGTTCAACAAGGGGACTAATGGTATATACCGGTTTATTAACTTTTTCTATATTAAGTTAAACCGCCTGATCTAAACATTGAAAGCAATTGAGGTTGCGGATGGCTAAGTATGCAGAAACAGGTTTCACAAGGTCTTATTGCAGCAATGGATCTGAAGCAAGTTCAGAAAAACAGAAAATATTCAAAAGGTTAAAGCAGAACGGAAGTAAATCAATGGGCAGGTATGTGGATGAGATCTATAGACTTGAGCGTGAAACTACAGGCGGATGCTAAAAAGCTACTGCTAGTCAGAGCAGGGTTTCACAGATCTATCCAGGAGTCTGGGTACGAACATGAACAAGTGATGAACACGGCAAGAACACGAAACCCTAGAACAGATCTATGTTAAGAAGAACAGAAGGCTTACCAGAATCGAGGAAGACGCGGAAAGCTACCGCAATGCTCTGGTGCGTTCAGGTTGATGTAGCGGCCCAAGACGGTGCAGAGGTCAACGGCAGCGGCGGAGCTCCGAGGCTGGTGACGCGAGGAAGACAAAGAGAAAGGGGACAAGGGGGAGAAAAGAAATGACCCTTCGGTCCTATTTATAAGGCAAAAGACGTGTGTCAGGCGCGCGAATCCAGGAGCCAAAATTTCGGAAGTGGAGCTGCTGCCTTGGGTATCACAGATCTATTAATAAAAGAAGGCGTCATAAATGTTAACTTCATAATGACGTCATGCCGGTTTACAGCAACCAGAGATGATGACGACATGGCGGTTTACTGATTACCAGAAGATGTTGAAGACGAAGATTCACGTGAAGGATTGACATGAACCAGTTCAAATCAATCTGGGTCTAATGTTGGGGATATTACCCCTGGGCGTGAACCGGCCTACCTGGGCCGGGTTAGCTTCATTAGTAGTTTAAAGGTGATTAAGCAGATGAAGGCCCAAGGCCTGTAGTCAGTTTAGAACCTGTAGCCATAAACCAGCTCGATATGTAAACTTGCATTGTAAGTTAGGAATAGAGAGAGACCAACCGGGATACGAGTATGAACCGGTGTGGGGCTCTGTGGACCGACGGGCGTCACCCGTGTATATAAGGGGACGACCCGGCGGCGGTTCAAGGACAGACAACAACAACTCGAGGCCTAGGCAAAGCTTGTTTGCTCCCTAGTCATCGAGACCACATCAATTCCATCACAATTAGACGTAGGCTTTTACCTTCATCGAAGGGGCCGAACTAGTATAAACCCTTGTGTCTTTGTGTCCGCTTTAACCCCTTCAAGTTAACCCGTAGCGATGGCTCCACGACTAAGTCCTTTCACAAGGACATCCGCTGTGACAAATCCACGACACAAGCCATGACGACCAAGGGCGCCAGTCGGGCGCCAGCCCGTGAAGTGTCCTCCCTTTCATCTTTGGTGCAAAGGGAGCAAGCGCAGGCGAGAACATCAAGCAAAGGCATCCATTTCGGTGTAACAAGACCAAGACCAGCCCAACGGCAGGGAAGAAGTCATTGTGGAGCCCAAGTAGGCGTCACCACCAGAGCCTTTGATAGGCGAGGACCAACTTTAGCCAGGATAAGTGTACCCGCTGTTCCCCTTCAAAATGGCCAATTGTTGGCGCCCTTCCCGCTCAATATTTGGGAAGAGGCCCAGGGCCTTTGCCTATAAATAGGACTAGCCACCCCCTGGGTAGAGGCATCGGATATCGAGGCACCGGATCAAGAATCCAAGAGCCAGAACCAAGTAGCACCAGCCAAGAACAGACCCTCGCGAGGCGGTCCTCCCTTTTATTGTTCATCATGCGCCCGAGAGGCAATCCACCACACCACACACTGGAGTAGGGTATTACACCACAATGGTGGCCTGAACCAGTATAAGCCTTGTGTCTCTTGCGTTGTTCTGTTTGGTAGTTTAGGTTCTAGCGATTCGGCGAAGAACAAGTAGGTAGAGGGTTGAATCCCCGCGCGCACCCCAGAGTTCGAACCTCGAGGGTCTGCCGGAACCCGAAATCCGACATTTGGCGCGCCAGGTAGGGGTGCACCGGAATTTGCCTTCCGTTGTCTCGTTCTTCTCCGACCGTCGCATCCATGTTTGACGCTCGTCGGGCTCGCGCCGAGTCGCCCTCGCTTCCCGCGTCTCCCAGACGGCCCCCGTCGAGGGCGCCCTCGTTGTTCCCCGTCACCCGCCGTCAACGCCGCCATCGGCCCAGCGGGGAACGGGCAGCAAGCATCATCCCAACATTTCCTCGTGGCCTCTCGGGAAGGGCCACGCGGCCCCTTCCTCACTCACCCCGTCGCGCCGGCTGCCCCGGTCGTCGCGGCCCTCCTGGGCGGCTCGCAGGCGCCGCCCTCCAGCCACCACATCAAGCCGTTCGTCCGCCGGGTCGCCACCGCCTCTACGCGGCAGGGGGCTCCCCGGGGCCGGCCGGAGCCATCAGCTAAGCTAACCTTCAGCTCCGAGGACCACCCCACCAACTCGGCCTGCTCGGGCGTGCTCCCCATGCTCTGCACGCCCACCATCTGCCAGGTGGCCGTCACCAGGACCCTCGTCGACGGTGGCGTGGGCCTCAACGTGCTCTCAGTTGAGGCCTTCAACCTCCTCTGCATACCCCGGGAGCGGCTGCAGCCCAGCCGGCCTTTCTCGGGCGTCGGAGGCGGGTCGTCCAGCTCCTTGGGGCAGATCCGACTTCCGGTAACTTTCGGCACCTACGACAACTTCTGCACGGAGCTGGTCGATTTCGACATCGCCCCCATCGGCCTCCCCTATAACGCCATCCTCGGATATCCAGCATTGGCCAAATTCATGGCCGCGACTCACCCGGCGTACAACCTCATGAAGATGCCCGGGAGCAACGGCGTCCTCACCGTGCCCGGGGACACCCAAGGTGCGCTGCGAGTACTCAAGCTCGCCCTCAAGACGGCGGCGGCGGCGCGGCCCATCGACGCAGAAACCCCCAAGCCCAAGGGGGATGCGCCGACCAAGACGAAGCAGTTTACCCAAGACAAGGCAGAGACCAAGCAGGTACCTGTCGACGAGGACGGGTCCACTGACGCCACTTTCACCATAGGCGCCAACCTCGAGCCTGAGCAGGAGGAAGCCCTGGTCAAGTTCCTGCGTGCAAACAAGAAGGTGTTCGCCTGGCAGCCCGATCAGTTGGCAGGGATTCCACGGGGCGTAATCGAGCACCACCTCAACGTGTGTCCCAACGTGCGCCCCGTGAAGCAGAAGGCGAGGAGGCAGTCCACTGAAAAGCAGGCCTTCATCGTCCAGGAGATCCGCAAGCTAGAAGCCGCGGGGGTTATTCGCGAGGTCCGATACCTAGATTGGTTGGCCAACCCCGTGGTTGTGCCAAAGAAGGGAGGGAAGCAACGCATGTGTGTCGACTTCACCAACCTCAACAAAGCATGCCCGCAAGACCCGTTCCCGCTCCCTTGCATCGATCAGATCGTCGATTCCACTGCTGAGTGTGACCTGTTATGCTTCTTGGATGCCTTCTCCGGGTATCACCAGATCAAGATGGCGGTGGAAGACGTAGAGAAGACGGCCTTCCTGACCCCGTGTGGGGTGTACTTCTATAAATGCATGCCGTTCGGACTGCGCAACGCGGGGGCAACCTTTCAGCGGCTCATGCACATCACCTTTGGCCCGCAGCTCGGGAAGAATGTGGAGGCTTACATCGACGACATCGTAGTGAAGTCTCGCGAGGCCAAGACCCTGATACAAGACCTGGAAGAAACCTTCACGAGCCTCAACGCAGTGAGCCTGCGACTCAACCCGGAGAAGTGTGTGTTTGGAGTCCCCTCGGGCAAGCTCTTGGGCTTCCTCATGTCCCATCGAGGCATCGAGGCCAACCCAGAAAAGGTCAAGGCAGTCGAAGACATGAGCCCACCGAAGTCCCTCAGAGAAATGCAGAAGCTCACGGGGCGCGTGACTGCGCTGGGGCGTTTCATCTCCAGGTTAGGAGAGCGAGCGCTGCCTTTCTTTCAGCTGATGAAGAAGAAGGGGCCCTTTGAATGGACTGAAGAAGCCGACAAAGCGATCCAAGACCTCAAGAGATACTTAACCAGCCCTCCGGTGATGGTGGCCCCACGCCCTCAAAAGCCCTTGGTACTCTATCTCGCCGCCACTCCTTACTCAGCCAGCGCGGCTCTGGTGGTAGTTAGGGAGGAGCATCGAACCAAAGCCACGGCTGCTGCACGTGTCAAGGCAAAGCAGAACCAAAAAGGACTCGTAGAGGTCGCGACCACGGCTGAGGAGGATCAGCCGCCATAGGGAAGCACGCCGGAAGCGGAGGAAGCTCTTGCCCCAGGCAACCAACCTCCGGAGGCCCCGTCACCTCAGCAGGCGCCACAGCCTCCGGAGGGCACCACCAGCGTCGATGCTCCAAGCCTCGTCGAGCACCCGGTGTACTTCGTCAGCACGGTGTTGCGGGATGCGAGGGCACGGTACCCCATGCCACAGAAGCTCCTCCTCGCACTGCTGGTGGCCTCACGCAAGCTGCGGCACTACTTCCAGGGTCACCCGATCAAGGTTGTCTCGGCGTACCCCTTGGAAAGGGTGCTTAGGAGCCCTAATTCGGCCGGAAGGGTCGCTGAGTGGAACATTGAACTGCAAGCGTTTCAGATCGAATTCAGCACGACCAGGGTCATCAAGGGTGCCGCGCTAGCAGATTTTGTGGCTGAATGGACAGAGGCACCGGACCTCAAGGCCGACGAGGACCGATCACTATCCCCAGGAAGCAAGGCGCCAGAAGGCTGGGTCATGTACTTCGACGGGGCGTTCTCCAGGCATGGCGCTGGGGCTGGGGCGGTGCTCATATCTCCCACTCAGGACAAGCTGTACTATGCCGTGCAGCTCTACTTCCAACAGGGCGAAAAGGTCTCCAACAATATAGCAGAGTACGAGGGACTGATAGCGGGCCTAAAGGCCGCCGCTGCCCTGGGAGTGAAGCGTCTTACTATCAAGGGCGATTCGCAGCTCCTCGTCAATTTCTCCAACAAGGTATACGAGCCAAGAGACGAGCACATGGAGGCTTACCTTGCGGAGGTCCGCAGGATGGAGAAGCAGTTCTGGGGGTTGGAGCTACAGCACGTGCCCCGTGGCACTAATCAAGAGGCCGACGACATCGCCAAGCGAGCCTCCAGGCGGTTTCCTCAGGAGCCGGGAGTCTTCGAGGAACGGCTCTTCAAACCCTCGGCCCTGACATCATTGTCGAGCACAGCACAGCCTCGGCTAGAGCTTCCTCAGCCACCTGCCTCGGGAGCCCCAGCCTATGGCCCGGCCTCCGGAGCACGCATGCTCCTGACGATGGAGCCTCAGGAGGGGTGCTGGATCATAGAGCTCCGGAGCTACTTAACGTAAGGGACCCTGCCGGAGAAGGAGGAGGAAGCAGAGCGTGTGGCGCGGCAATCCACAGCGTACTGCCTCAGGGATGGAGAGCTCTACCGGAAGCGACCGAATGATGTGTCCCTGCGTTGCATCACCAGGGAGCAAGGGAAGGAACTGCTGGCAGATATACACGGTGGAGACTGTGGGCATCATTCATCGTCACGGACTCTCGTCGGCAAGGCGTTCCGCAGCGGTTTCTATTGGCCTACTGTGCTCAATGACGCTGTCGAGCTTGTGAAGGCTTGCGAGGCCTGCCAATTCCATGCCAAGAAGATCCATCAGCCGGCAGGAGGTCTGCAAATCATACCCCTCACGTGGCCATTCGCAGTCTGGGGGCTGGATATCCTGGGCCCTTTTCCTCGGGCGCCAGGGGGCTACCGCTACCTCTACGTCGCCATGGACAAGTTCACCAAGTGGGCCTAAGTCGAGGCCGTCCGCACCATCCCTGTTGGTTCTGCGGTCAAGTTCATCAAGGGCATCGTGAGCCGGTTCGGGGTGCCGAACCGCATCATCACTGACAACGGTTCGTTGTTCACAAGTAACCTTTTCAAAACGTACTGTGCTAACCTTGGAACGCAGATATGCTACGCTTCGGTGGCGCACCCCTGAAGCAACGGCCAAGCCGAGCGGGCCAACGCAGAAGTCCTGAGGGGCCTCAAGACCAGGACATTCAAGAAGAAACTAGAGGCCTGCGGCAGAGGTTGGTATGACGAGCTTCAGTCTGTGCTGTGGTCCATCCGCACAACCGCGACCAAGCCGACTAGGGAGACCCCCTTCTTCTTGATCTACGGAGCCGAAGCAGTCCTCCCTCACGAGGTCAGGCGTCGACCGCGCGGGTCCTGGCGTTCGATGAGACGCTGCAGGACGCCATGCGGGGGACGGACCTCGTGCTGGGGGAGGAGCGTTGTCGAGAGGCTGCGCTGCGAGCGGCAAGATACCAGCAGGCACTCCGGCGATACCACTGCCGCAACATCCGCCCCAGAACTCTCGAGGTAGGGGACCTCATGCTCCGGCGGGTCCTCTCCAGGGAGGGACTGCATAAGCTCTCTCCTATGTGGGAGGGCCCGTTCAAGGTTGTTCATGTTTCCAGGCCCGGCTCCGTGCACTTGGAGACTCAGGAGGGAGTACCTGTATAGAACGCGTGGAACATCTAGCACCTCTGGAGGTTTTACCCCTAAAAAGGCCCAGAGCCTGTGAAGAAGGCAAGTGCCTGTGAGGCTCATCTTTTTGGAAAAGGCCCAGAGCCTATGAAGAAGGCAAGTGCCTGTGAAGCTCATCTTTTTGGAAAAGGCCCAGAGCCTGTGAAGAAGGCAAGTGCCTGTGAAGCTCATCTTTTTGGAGAAGGCCCAGAGCCTGTGAAGAAGGCAAGTGCCTGTGAAGCTCATCCTTTTGGAAAAGGCCCAGAGCCTGTGAAGAAGGCAAATGCCTGTGAAGCTACCGCATTTTGGAAAAGGCCCGGAGCCTGTGAAGAGGGCCAAAGCCCGTGAAGCTTGCTTCCCCGAAGAAAGGCCCGGAGCCTGTGAAGAAGGCCAACGCCTGTGAAGCTTGCCGCCCGTCACACTCTCACGTAATAATGAGTTGGGGCTGTACACGCCCCGGAGTCTCAGGGGTGCCGGCCTCAGGCCCTGGGGCTCCCTCCCACGCTCAGTTGCAGCACTTAGCTCCGCGCTGGTGAGAAGACGTCGAAGACTAGACTAGGTGCCGGATGCGGCTTTTTCATTTGCTTTCTGCAGTTGGCTATTTCATTCTCATTTGGAGTTTTATCGAAACTATCGTCGCCTTTTGACCTATGGTTCTTCGACTTTTTTGCTCTCCTGCCTCAATTTCTCTTGCGCGAGGGCTCGCGAGGTGGGAGCCCCGGGGGCCCTCGCAAGTGTTCCATCCCCTATCGCTCAAGTTTTCACGGCCCAGGTCCACTACCGGAGCGCCCCTCCAGACCATGCCTCACGGGCACCACGGCACGAATACAGGGCCTGGGTCGGTCGCCCCCACAGCTGAGACTAGAGGTTACATGCGAATGGGCATGCAACAGAAGGGAACAATACCGGAATAACAGAAACAGTATGATGACTGACAACGTTAACCCAAACACGCCCCCACGGGGCCACACATTGCTGTCTTTTTGCGCAGGAGAAAAGAAATGAAAGAGCAAAAGCAGGCGAAGCGCGTCCCGCGCCGGCCCTCATGGAAGACCCGAGCCACCTCCGGAGATCAGGCGGACTCCCTCTCGCGCTTCACCGGGGCGCGACGGCGAGCAGACCTGCTGCCGCCCTCCAAGCAGGCGCGACGGCGTGGAGGCTAGCCGCGGCCGCTGCTAGAAGGGTCGCTACCCGAAGAAGAGCTGGTGAAGCTTGAGGAGTCACGAGCGCCGCCAACCGCCCGCGCGCTGTCCTCTCCGTCCTCGCCGGGGCTGAGTCCCTGGCCGCGGTCCTCGTCTTTAGGGCAGCACCCTACACGGTGACCATCTTCCCCAAACACCCTCACATAGAGGGTGGCGTCGCCGTCGAACTTGAAGTGCAGAGAGCACCGGCGGCAGAGACCACGCGCGCAAGCAAACATCTGCGAGCCGCGGGTCAGGGCCAGGTTCCCGGCAGCAGAGACCTCCAGCGAAGCCCATGAGGCCCGGCTGCAGCAGCCATCTGCCTGGAGCCAGAAGTCCCCCAAGGCGCCAGCTGGAAGCTCACCTAGGAGGAAGCGAGGGAGCTGAAGCTGGGCGCCAGTTGGCTCCACCGCCCACACAATGAACTCTGGCAGCACCTCCGCAGTATGGAGGCGCGGCCTCGGGGGTCGCACGGCCGGAACACGCCCGCCGACCATGGCCAGCCTCTCATCGCCGCGCAGAGAGCCACCTCCACGACTGCCGGGGGCCGCCGTGGAGACCACAGGATGCTTGCGAGGTCGACCTCGGTCGTGCTTGGGCGGGGGAGAGGAAGAATCGACCCGGCGAGCCTTTCCTTTCTCTGCGGCCGAGTACTTCCTTGGTGGAGCCATGAAGAAGAAGGAGAAGCAAGAGGGGATAGGCTAGAATGGCGCATGTGTTCCGTACTTATAGCCGGCGAAGGCCAACCGTCGACCTCCACGATCGCAGGTAATCATGACCCGCTTTGCATGCAGGGACTTGTCAAATCCGTGCGGTTACCAAGGTGTCGTGGGGAAGCAGAGGCGCCCCCGACCGATCGACCGCCACGCGGCGCCCAAGGCCGTAGGCTGTTAGGGCCCGCGACACTTCGCACTTGCCCTTTCGCCTCTCTGCTCGGCCAAGTCCGGGCGCGCCGTGGGCCCGGCGGCTACTGTCGGCGTTCTGGGAACGGGGGTCCCCAGACTTGCCTGCCTGTGGCCTGCGGCGTGGCTCAAAGAAGGCCCAGCACAGCCCATCTTCATCAACACAAGCTCAAGACTCTCGTGAGGGGCCAAGCCTCGTGGGGCGGACAACAAGGAGCTTCCTCAGGCACGGCCTCATCAGGCTGGCTCACGAGGAGGCGGAGAGTTCAAGGCGGGGTACCTCACGAGGTGCCCATGTCGCAAGCCATGACGACCAAGGGCGCCAGTCGGGCGCCAGCCCGTGCAGTGTCCTCCCTTTCCTCTTTGGTGCAAAGGGAGCAAGCGCAGGCGAGAACATCAAGCAAAGGCATCCATTTCGGTGTAACAAGACCAAGACCAGCCCAACGGCAGGGAAGAAGTCATTGTGGAGCCCAAGCAGGCGTCACCAGCAGAGCCTTTGACAGGCGAGGACCAACTTTAGCCAGGATAAGTGTACCTGCTGTTCCCCTTCAAAATGGCCAATTGTTGGCGCCCTTCCCGCTCAATATTTGGGAAGAGGCCCAGGGCCTTTGCCTATAAATAGGAATAGCCACCCCCTGGGTAGAGCCATCGGATATCGAGGCACCGGATCAAGAATCCAAGAGCCAGAACCAAGTAGCACCAGCCAAGAACAGACCCTCGCGAGGCTGTCCTCCCTTGTATTGTTCATCATGCGCCCGAGAGGCAATCCACCACACCACACACTGGAGTAGGGTATATTACACCACAATGGTGGCCTGAACCAGTATAAACCTTGTGTCTCTTGCGTTGTTTTGTTTGGTAGTTTAGGTTCTAGCGATTGGGCGAAGAACAAGTAGGCAGAGGGTTGAATCCCCACACGCACCCCAGAGTTCGAACCTCGAGGGTCTGCTGGAACCCGAAATCCGGCAGATTCCACATTTTGGCTCAATTTTGGTTTGCACAATCCCACTTATCTATTTGCGTGTGTGTTTCCGTGTACCACTACTTGCTTGGTCCACTTGTTGCATTTTCAAATTTGTGAATCTTTTCCAACATAATTGAAGCTCACTTACAATTGCATCAAATTTTGTGCCACCATCCTAACCAAGCTCCACCATAGGCTTTTACTTATGTAGGTGTGAGAACCGACAAGAATTGGTACCAATTTTGCTATTTTATTGTCCGCATTTGAGTGGTCTTGATTCATCGCCAACATCGGTCAAGGTACATTTGGTATAAGTTCTTCTCCTTCTACCACTCACATTTTCGCTTGGAATGATGGATAGGCCAAGTACTTCAACCAACCCACTCTTCATTGAGCAAGACGACGACATGTCATCATTCGTCACCAAGAGCCACCTCTTCGGTGCACAACGAGGTTGCATCAAGAGCAACAAGCAATGACCGACCGCATCAACAACCTTGCCACCAACTTGTGACTCTCCGAGCAACGTACAAGGGACTACTTCGACAACAAGCTCGACGCTCACAAGCAAGAGAACGATGCAAGAATGGACAAGATCCGTGTCTTGTTGGTGAACCGTCCACCTTCAACTTCTTCATACTCAAGACGGAGCCGCTCAAGTCGACACTATGACGACACCTTCTCCGGCTCAAGTACACCGACATCAAACACTCTTCGACGAGCCGCGCGTCAAGACCGTCATGCATCCCGCAATCCTCTACACGACAAGCATTCACATGATCAAGTCGACGAGCAAGTACTTCGTCCTCAACCACACCAAGTTGCTTTTGCACAAGCTCAAGAACGACAACGTCAACGTCGCCAAGGGGAAGAACGAGCGCGTCTATCAAGAGGAACAAGACGTCGAGGCTCAACGCCTTCAACAACAACAACGTGAATCACAAGCTCTTGAGGCGCAACGTGCCCTTCAAGAATCAAGTTGAGCCATCGCCAACCGCAATCGAGATCGGCGCAATCAAGAGGAAGCACTTCGAGAAGAAATCCAAGAGCGGAACTACCAACCGCGAGTGCAATGTCAAGTTCCTCACGCTCCTCCACAAGCTTGACAAGCTCCACCTCAACCTCAAGTTCAACAGAGCAAAATGATCATGGACTTCCTCCATGAGAATAGCAACATGAGCATGATTACCCTCACCGTCAAGGGCGTCATTATCATCCTCGACAACAACACAATGAAGAGCAACGCTACGGCAAGCTAAAATTCACAATGCCCAAGTTCAATGGAAGCAATGATCCCGAAGAGTACCTATCACGGGCATTGACGGTCGACAAAATCTTTCGTTTGCACAACTATGAGGAAGAGAAGAAGATCGTTGTGGCATCACTTGAGTTCCAGGACTATGTGCTCATATGGTGGGAACAAGTCCTTGAGCGCCGAGAAGCAAGAGGTGAACCACCCATCACCACTTGGGCTCAAATGAAAGATGTCATGCGAGCATGTTTTGTGCCCACCTACTACAACCGCGATCTCTTCAAGAAGCTCCAACTCCTCAAGAAAGGAACAAAGAGTGTTGAAGAATACTACAAGGAAATGGAGATAGCCATGATACGAGCCAATGTCACGGAAGATGATGAGCAAACCATGGCATGTTTCTTGAATGGTCTCAATCATCCCATCAAGAAGATTGCCGACTTCCAACCCTACTCCAACCTCATTGAGCTCGTGCATCAAGCTACCAAAGCCGAATGTCAAGTGTAAGATGACTTCAAATACGCCAAGTACTCATCCAAGACTTACGGCTTCTCCAACGACCAAGCTTCAACGACTCCTCCAACTTCTACCTCAACCAAGCCATCTACAAGCAACGACGACAAGTCAAGTTTCAAGAAAGTTTCGACAAGCTCAAGTCGTCTTCCTCCTACTACAAGCAACTTCAAGCCGCGCGCTTCATCATCTACTCCAACCGATGAGTCCGTCAAGACAAGCTCCTTCAAGTGTTTCACTTGCGGCGGCCGAGGCCACAAGTCCTACCAATGCACAAACAAGCGCACCATGATCCTCAACGATGATGGAACCTATGACTCCATGAGTTAAGAGGATATGGAAGCCCTTGAGCAAGTGGCCATGCACCAGCGCGTGAACGAGGATGAAGATGATCAAGTCTTTTGTGATGAGGATTCGATCCCCGCTCTCGTTGTCTCCAAAGTCTTGACTCTTCAACATCAACAAGAAGAAGACCAAAGATGCCACATCTTCCACACAAAGGCCGGCGGCAACGGAAGGTCCGTCAAGGTCATCATTGATGGAGGTACTTGCCACAACTTGGCAAGTGAAGAACTATGCTCCAAGCTACAATTGGTCAAGATGAAGCACCCGCACTCCTACAATGTCCAATGGCTAAGCGACTCCGGCACTACACGAGTTGAGCATACGGTCCAAGTCTCCTTCAAGATTGGCGCATATGAGGACACTTTGGAGTGTGATGTCGTCCTGATGTCCGTTTGCCACCTCCTTCTTGGTCGACTATGGCAATTCGACCGCGGCGTCATCCACAATGGGCGTACAAATCACTATGGCTTCAAGATGAAAGGGAAGGAATATGTGCTACGACCTATGTCTCCTAGTCAAGTGATAGCCGACAAGCAAGCCACCCATCGTGGAGAGAAGAGTGAGAAAGTGATCCACCCAAAAGAGAGTGAGTGCCACAAGCCAAAACCGAGTGCCTCCACGATGAGCGATAAGAAAAACTTAGTCTTATTTGCCACCAAAAGTGAGATGAGAGAAGTGTGTGAGAACCCATCGAGTGTTATGCACTTTGTCCTTGTGTGCAAGGATGGAGAACCAAAAACTAACACCTCTCACGATCTACCTTTAAGGTTGTCTTCTCTTTTGCAGGAATTCTAAGATGTTTTCCCCGATGAGCTACCTCTGGGACTACCTCCACTACGAGGCATTGAGCACCGAATTGACCTCATACCCAGAGCACCTCTTCCAAACAAAGCTCCATACCGTGTCAACCCCGAAAAAACTAAGGAGATCCAACGACAAGTACAACAACTAATCGACAACGGTCATGTATGTGAAAGCTTAAGCCCTTGTGTCGTTCCTGTTATACTTGTGCCCAAGCAAGACGATAGTTTTCGCATGTGCTTGGATTGTAGACCCATGAATGCTATTACCGTTCGCTATAGGCATCCCATTCCTCGCCTAGATGATATGCTTGATGAACTTAGCGGTGCTACCATTTTCTCAAAAATTGAAAGTGGCTATTATCAAATCCGCATACAAGAAGGTGATGAATGGAAAACCGCTTTCAAAACAAAATTTGGCTTGTACGAGTGGTTGGTTATGCCTATGGGTTTATCGGAAGCTCACGATACTTTCATGCGTCTTCTGCATTTTGTGCTTCGACCTTATATTGGAGTGTTTGTTGTGGTTTACTTTGATGACATTCTTGTGTTTAGCAAATCCATCAAAGAGCATCTAAAGCATGTTAGGTCTGTTTTGCAAACTCTTCGCAAGGAATGTCTTTATGCCAACATGAAAAAGTGCACGTTTGGTGTTGACAAGCTTCTTTTCTTGGGTTTTGTTGTTTCCTCCAAGGGTTTCCATGTTGATGAATCTAAAATTGAAGCAATTAAGACTTGGCCCCAACCCACCAATTTGCAACAAGTGCGTAGCTTTCTTGGCCTTGCGGGTTTTTATCGTCGCTTTGTGAAAGATTTTAGCACCATTGCCACTCCTTTGCCTGCCTTGAGTAAGAAGAATGCTCCTTTTGTTTGGGGATCTTTGCAATCTACCGCTTTTGATGAGCTCAAGTCTTTGCATAGTCATGCTCTGATTCTTGCTTTGCCCAACTTTGACAAAACTTTTGAGGTTCGTTGTGATGCAAGTGGTACCGGAATTGGCGGAGTTTTGATGCGAGAAAAACAAGCCATTGCATATTTTAGTGAAAAACTATCTGGTTCTCAACTTAACTACCCAATCTATGACAAAGAGTTGTACGCTTTAGTGCGTGTGCTACTTGTTTGGGAACATTATCTTAGACCTCATGAGTTTGTCATACATACCGATCATGAAACGCTTAAGTACTTAAAAGGCAAAACTAAGTTGAACAAGCGTCATGCCAAATGGAGTGAATTTATTGAATCTTTTCCCTATGTTATAAAGTACATTAAGGGTAAGGAAAATGTAGTTGCGGATGCACTTTCACGCATATGCATGCTTGTCACTAAACTTGAGTTCAATGTTATTGGCTTTGAGCACATCAAAGACTTGTATGCTAATGACCCATCTTTTGCTACTCCATATGCTGAGTGTTTGACGCATACATCTTGGGAACGATATTACATCAAGGATGATTATCTTATGAGAGCTACCAAAATTTGCATTCCCGAGTCTTCTCTTTGTTTGCTCCTTTTGCAAGAGGCTCATGGAGGCGGACTCATGGGACACTTTGGACGCGACAAGACATTCGCCACGCTCTCCAAGAACTACTTTTGGCCCAAGATGTTCCGCGACGTATCACGCTTCACCAACCGATGCTCTACTTGTCTCAAAGCTAAGTCTAAAGCACAATCCCATGGTCTTTACATGCCTATTCCTATTCCATATCAACCTTGGGAAGATATTAGCATGGATTTTGTACTTGGTTTGCCTAGAACTCAAAATGGCAAGGATTCCGTGTTTGTTGTTGTGGACCGATTTTCTAAGATGGCACATTTCATTCCTTGCAACAAGATAGACAATGCTTCACATGTTGCCAATCTCTTTTGTAGGGAAATCTTGCAACTCCATGGAGTACCAAAGACAATCATCTCTGACCGTGACTTCAAGTTCTTGAGTTACTTTTGGAAGATGCTATGCGCCAAGCTCGGAATCAAGCTCTTATTCTCATCCGCATACCATCCTCAAACCGACGGCCAAACGCAGGTGACGAACCGTACGCTCTCCACTCTACTTCGCGTGTTGATCAAGAAGAACATCAAGGAGTGGGAGGAGTGTCTACCCATCACCGAGTACGCCTACAATCGTGCAAGACATTCGACTACCGGGAAGTCCCCCTTCGAGGTCGTCTATGGCTTCAACCCATTGTCCCCATTGGACATTCTACCTCTTCCACTACAAGAGCGCACCAACCTCGACGCGAGTGCACGAGCAAGCTACCTCAAGAAGATGCACGAAGATACAAGGCACACCATCGAGTGCCAAGTACAATGACTAGCGTCCAAGCTCAACGTCAACAAGCAACCCATGATCTTCAACATTGGCGATCTCGTGTGGCTACACCTCCGCAAGGACCGCTTTCCCAACGAACGCAAGTCCAAACTTCTACCTCGAGCTGATGGACCCTTCAAGGTGCTAGCACGCTACAACAACAACGCCTACAAGATCGACCTCCCATGAGATAAGTACAACATGAGTGACATCTTCAACGTCAAAGACCTCTCGCCATACCATGGTGACGAAACTTCCGATCCGAGGTCGGATCTTTCCCATGGGAGGGGGGGGGAGATGATGCGGAGCATCCCTCGCTCATCCCCATGGACGTACCTACATCTCCCTCGACACCACTTGGACCCATGACAAGAGCTCGAGCAAAGGCTATCGAAGATAAGGTGAACTTGCTCCTCTCCTAACTCCCTCTCCCTACTCACGAGAAATGGCTACTACCTCATACGGAAACTCTATGTGTGATCAGGTGCTTGGAGGAGAGTCACGGAACAGCTACATACAATGGCCAAGATGGCGAGGACGCCAAGCGTGAAGGACAAGACGAAGAGCTGCTTTGGAAGCTACAGGCCCCGTACGACCGGCCCCGCCCGGACGTCCGACCCCTGGAGGTTGCTATAGCCACGAGAAGAGAGGCAGGCCAGAGCTACAGGCTCCGGACGACCGGACCATCCCGGACGTCCGACCCCTCCCAGGCCCCGGACGACTGAGCCCTTCCGGACTTCTAACCCGTCCCAAACAGAACCAAATCTATGGAATTCCGAGGAAGTCAGGACGACCGTGCACCTACCAACAAAACTGAATCCACGGACATCCGAAGAACCCCAGACATCCGGGACCCCGCGAGCCTCCAAACGACCGGGGCCCCATGGACGTCCGGACCCTGGCTGCATCCAGCTGCGGGCTGATGCCCATGTACCCCTTCACTTTGCCCCTCATTTGCACCATGACTATAAATAGACCTCTCCCACCTCCTAGTTAGGGTTAGCGTTGATTTAGCTCATTTGTGAGATAGAGCCTCGCTCATCCATCCAGATCTACTCCTTCGCAAGGGACCGACACCTCTACGGAGAAGATCCATGTTGGATTCAAGACCTCCTTTTGGAGAATACCATCTTCAAGACGTCCTCACGGAGAAGAACCGGTTACCCTATGTATCGTCCCTTGTTGGATTTGGATCTTGTACTCTCTTGTGTTTCGATGATCTAGCGCATGTGTGACTTTGTTCTTGTTGGTTGAGTGTTCTCTCGTGTTTTTCCCTTGTTCCCCTCCTCGTGTTCTTCGTGTTCTTCGTAGGGATCCTCTCCAAATGTGAAAGATCGGCCTCTAGGGTTCTACCCTACATCACCTAGTTTCTTTGGTATTCCACCCTTAAAAGTATAATTAGCAAGCATCGTGGAAATTTAAGCTTCCGGTATCTTTCTTTTATTTGTAACAATATTTTTCATATACTTAGCATAAGGATTCATTTTAAGCATATCAGTCAAACGCGTACGCAAAAAGATAGGTCTAATCATTTCAGCAAAGCGCTCAAAATCCTCATCATCCTTTTTCTTGGTTGGCTTAGGAGGAAAAGGCATGGGTTTCTGAACCCATGGTTCACTTTATTTACCATGCTTCCTAGCAACGAAGTCTCTATTTTCATAACTTTGATTATTTGATTATGGGTTATCAAGATCAGCAACAGTTTCAATCTCCTCATCATTATTATTACTAGGTTGAGCATCAACATGAACATCATCATTAACATTATCACTAGGTTCATGTTCATTACCATATTGTGTTTCAGCATCAGAAATAGAATTATTATTGGGATTCTCTGGTGTGTCAACAACAGGTTCACTAGAAGCATGCAAAGTCCTATAATTTTTCTTTTTCCTTTTCTTAGAAGGACTAGGTGTATCAGTATTAGTTCTCTGAGAGTCTTGCTCAACTCTCTTAGGATGGCCCTTAGGATACAAAGGTTTCCTGGGTCATTTTACCACCTCTAGCCATAACTCTAACAGCCTTATCATTGTTCTCATTATTTAATTCATTGAGCAGATCATCTTGTGCCTTAAGTACTTGTTCTACTTGAGTAGTAACCATGGAAACATGTTTACTATTAAGCTTAAGATCACCTTTACCTCTAGACATATAATCACTCAAGTGTTCAACCATATAAGCATTATGTTTCAATTGTCGACCAACATAAGCATTGAAGTTTTCTTGTTTAACAATAAAATTATCAAACTCATCCAAGCATTGAGTAGCAGACTTATTACGAGGAATATCACCTTCATCAAATCTATAAAGAGAATTTTACATCTACTACCCATGTCGTGTTATTAAGACCGTGTATTTCTTCAATAGGTGGTAAATTCTTAACATCTTCAGCTTTAATACCTTTCTCTTTCCTAGATTTCTTTGCCTCTTGCATATCTTCAGAACTGAGAAACAAAATACCCCTTTTCTTCGGAGTTGGCTTAGGAGTTGGTTCAGGAAGTGTCCAATCATTATCATTACTCAATATATTATTCAATAGCAATTCAACTTGCTCAATAGTTCTTTCCTTAAAAACACAACCAGCAAAATTATCCAGGTGGTCTTTGGAAGCATTGGTTAGTCCATTATAAAAGATATCAAGTATTCATTTTTCTTGAGAGGATGATCAAGCAAAGCATTAAGTAATCGGAGAAGCCTCCCCCAAGCTTGTGGGAGACTCTCTTCTTCAATTTGCACAAAACTAAATATTTCCCTTATGGCAGCTTGTTTCTTATGAGTGGGGAAATATTTTGCAGAGAAGTAATAAATCATATCCTGGGGACTATGCACACAACCAGGAGCAAGAGAATTAAACCATATCTTAGCATCACCCTTTAACGAGAATGGAAACAATTTTAGAATATAGTAATAGCGAATTTTTTTCCTCATGAGTAAATAGGATGGCTATATTATTCAATTTAGTAAGATGTGCCACAACAGTTTAAGATTCATAGCCAATGAAAGGATCAAATTCAACCAAAGTAATTAACTCAGGATCGACAGAGAATTCATAATCCTTATCAGTAACACAAATAGGTGAACTAGCAAAAGTAGGGTCATATTTCATTCTAGCATTCCAAGACTTTTCTTTCAGCTTAGCTAACAGTTTCTTAAGGTCATATATATCATTGCAAGCAATAAAGTCTCCAGCAGTATCTTCATCCATAACATAACCCTCAGGTACAATAGGTAATTCATATCTAGGGGGAGAATCTTCATCATCACTTTCATTAATCTCATCAGTTTCAGTAATTTCGTTCTCTCTAACCCTAACAAGTTGTTCAGCCAGAAATTGACCTAATGGCACAGTATTATCAAGCAGAGAAGTAGTGTCATCATAAGCATCATGCATAGCAGAAGTGGCATTATCAATAACATGCAACATATCAGAATCAATAGCAGGTGTAGGTGTCGCAAGATTACTCAAAACAGAAGGTGAATCAAGTGCAGAGCTAGATGGCAGTTCCTTGCCTCCCCTCATAGTTGAGGGAAAAATCTTCGTTCTTTGATCTTTCAAATTCCTCATAGTGATTAACAGATATAAATCCCAAGTGCTCAGAGAATAGAGATATGCTCCTCGGCAACAGCGCCAGAAAAAGGTCTTGATAACCCACAAGTATAGGGGATCGCAGCAATTTTCGAGGGTAGAGTATTCAACCCAATTTTATTGATTCGACACAAGGGAGCCAAATAATATTCTCAAGTATTAGTAGCCGAGTTGTCAATTCAACCACACATGAAAGACTTAATATCTGCAGCAAAGTGTTTAGTAGCAATGTAGTATGGAAGTAATGGTAACGGTGGCAAAAGTAACAGTAGCAGTTTTGTAGCGATCATAACAGTGGCAACGAAGAAGTAACTAAGCAAAGATCAATATGTGAAAAGCTCGTAGGCAATGGATCAATGATGGAGAATTATGTCGGATGCAATACATCATGCAACAGATATAACATAGGGTGACACAGAACTAGCTCCAGTTCATCAATGTAATGTAGGCCTGTATTCCGAATATAGTCATATGTGCTTATGGAAAAGAACTTGCATGACATCTTTTGTCCTACCCTCCCGTGGCAGCGGGGTCCTATTGGAAACTAAGGGATATTAAGGCCTCCTTGTAATAGAGTACAGGACCAAAGCATTAGCACTTAGTGAATACATGAACTCCTCAAACTACGGTTATCACCGGGAAGTGTCACGACTATTGTCACTCCGGGGTTTGCCGGATCATAACAGGTATTAGGTGACTACAACTTGCAAGATAGGGTCAGGAACACACATATATTCATGAAAACATAATAGGTTCAGATCTAAAATAATGGCACTTGGGCCCTAGTGACAAGCATGAAGCATGGCAAAGTCATAGAAACATCAATCTTAGAACATAATGGATACTAGGGATCAAACCCTAACAAAACTAACTCGGTTACACGGTAAATATCATCCAATCCATCACCGTCCAGCAAGCCTACGATGGGATTACTCACACACAGCGGTGAGCATCATGAAATTGGTGATGGAGGATGGTTGATGATGACGATGGCGACGGATTCCCCTCTCCGGATCCCCGAACGGACTCCAGATCTGCCCTCCCGAGGAAGAACAGGGCTTGGCGGAGGCTCCGTATCGTAAAACGCGATGAATCCTTCACTTTGATTTTTTCTCCCCGAAATGAATATATAGAGTTGGAGTTGAGGTCGGTGGAGGTCCAGGGGACCCACGAGGCAGGGGCGCGCCCCAGGTTTCGTCATTTCCTCCAAGGGTGTCCATGTTGATGAATCTAAAATTGAAGCAATTAAAACTTGGCCCCAACCCACCAATTTCCAACAAGTGCGTAGCTTTCTTGGCCTTGCGGGTTTTTATTGTCGCTTTGTGAAAGATTTTAGCACTATTTCCGCTCCTTTACATGCCTTGAGTAAGAAGAATGCTCCTTTTGGTTGGGGATCTTTGCAATCTACCTCTTTTGATAAGCTCAAGTCTTTGCTTAATCATGCTCCGATTCTTGCTTTGCCCAACTTTGACAAAACTTTTGAGGTTCATTGTGATGCAAGTGGTACTGGAATTGGCGGAGTTTTGATGTGAGAAAAACAAGCCATTGCATATTTTAGTGAAAAACTATCTGGTGCTCAACTTAACTACCCAATCTATGACAAAGAGTTGTATGCTTTAGTGCGTGTGCTACTTGTTTGGGGACATTATCTTAGACCTCATGAGTTTGTCATACATACCGATCATGAAACGCTTAAGTACTTAAAAGGCCAAACTAAGTTGAACAAGCGTCATGCCAAATGGAGTGAATTTATTGAAACTTTTCCCTATGTGATCAAGTACATTAAGGGTAAGGAAAATGTAGTTGCGGATGCACTTTCACGCATATGCACGCTTGTCACTAAACTTGAGTTGAATGTTATTGGCTTTGAGCACATCAAAGACTTGTATGCTAATGACCCATCTTTTGCTACTCCTTATGTTGAGTGTTTGACGCATACATCTTGGGAACGATATTACATCAAGGATGATTATCTTATGAGAGCTAACAAACTTTGCATTCCCGAGTCTTCTCTTTGTTTGCTCCTTTTGCAAGAGGCTCATGGAGGCGGACTCATGGGACACTTTGGACGCGACAAGACATTTTCCACGCTCTCCAAGAACTACTTTTGGCCCAAGATGTTCCGTGATGTCTCACGCTTCACCAACCGATGCTCTACATGTCGCAAAGCTAAGTCTAAAGCTCAATCCCATGGTCTTTACATGCCTCTTCCTATTTCGTATCAACCTTGGGAAGACATTAGCATGGATTCTGTACTTGCTTTGCCTAGAACTCAAATGGCAAGGATTCAGTGTTTGTTGTTGTGGACCGATTTTCAAAGATGGCACATTTCATTCCTTGCAACAAGATAGACGATGCTTCACATGTTGCCAATCTCTTTTGTAGGGAAATCTTGCGACTCCATGGAGTACCAAAGACAATCGTCTCCGACCGCAACATCAAGTTCTTGAGTTACTTTTGGAAGACGCCATGCGCCAAGCTCGGAATAAAGCTCTTGTTCTCATCCGCATACCATCCTCAAACCGGCGGCCAAACGAAGGTGACGAACCATACGCTCTCCACTCTACTTCGCGTGTTGATCAAGAAGAACATCAAGGAGTGGGAGGAGTGTCTACCCATTGTCGAGTACGCCTACAACCGTGCAAGACATTCGACTACCGGCAAGTCCCCCTTCGAGGCCGTCTACGGCTTCAGCCCGTTGTCCCCATTGGACATTCTACTTCTTCAACTACAAGAGCGCACCAACCTCGACGCGAGTGCACGAGCAAGCTACCTCAAGAAGATGCACGAAGATACAAGGCACACCATCGAGCGCCAAGTACAACGACTAGCGTCCAAGCTCAACGTCAACAAGCAATCCATGATCTTCAACATTGGCGATCTCGTGTGGCTACACCTTCACAAGGACCGCTTCCCCAACGAACGCAAGTCCAAACTTCTACCTCGAGCTGATGGACCCTTCAAGGTGCTAGCATGCTACAACAACAACGCCTACAAGATCGACCTCCCACGAGATAAGTACAACGTGATTGACATCTTCAACGTCAAAGACCTCTCGCCATACCATGGTGACGAAACTTTCGATCCGAGGTCGGATCTTTACCATGGGTGGGGAGATGATGTGGAGCATCCCTCGCTCATCCCCATGGATGTACCTACATCTCCCTCGACACCACTTGGACCCATGACAAGAGCTCGAGCAAAGGCTATCGAAGATAAGGTGAACTTGCTCCTCTCCGAACTCCCTCTCCCTACTCACGAGACATGGCTACTACATCATACGGAAACTCTATGTGTGATCAGGTGCTTGGAGGAGAGTCACAGAACAGCTACATACAATGGCCAAGACGGCAAGGACACCAAGCGTGAAGGACAAGACGAAGAGCTGCTTTGGAAGCTACAGGCCCCGGACGACCGGCCCCGCCCGGACGTCCAACCCCTAGAGGTCGCTACAGCCACGAGAAGAGAGGCAGGCCAGAGCTACAGGCTCCGGACGACTAGACCATCCCGGACGTCCGACCCCTCCCAGGCCCCGAGCCCTTCCGGACGTCCGGCCCGTCCCCAACAGAACCAAATCTATGGAATTCCGAGGAAGTCCGGACGACCGTGCACCTGCCAACAAAACCGAATCCACGGACATCCGAAGAACACCAGACGTCCGGGACCCCGCGAGCCTCCGAACGACCGGCGCCCCATGGACGTCCGGACCCTGGCTGCATCCATCTGCGCGTTGATGCCCATGTACCCCTTCACTTCACCCCTCATTTGCACCATGACTATAAATAGACCTCTCCCACCTCCTAGTTAGGGTTAGTGTTGATTTAGCTCATTTGTGAGATAGAGCCTTGCTCATCCATCCGGATCTACTCCTTCGCGAGGGACTGACACCTCTTCGGAGAAGATCCTTGTTGGATTCAAGACCTTCTTTTGGAGAAGACCATCTTCAAGTCGTCCTCACGGAGAAGAACCGGTTACCCTATGTATCGTCCCTTGTTGGATTTGGATCTTGTACTCTCTTGTGTTTCGATGATCTAGCGCATGTGTGACTTTGTTCTTGTTGGTTGAGTGTTCTCTCGTGTTTTCCCCTCGTTCCCCACCTCGTGTTCTTCGTGTTATTTGTAGGGATCCTCTCCAAACGTGAAAGATCGGCCTCTAGGGTTCTACCCTA
The DNA here is from genome assembly GCA_963921465.1 of Triticum timopheevii. NCBI lineage: Eukaryota > Viridiplantae > Streptophyta > Magnoliopsida > Poales > Poaceae > Triticum > Triticum timopheevii. Next base: position 276,337,285 of record OY997266.1, on the reverse strand, counting down.
CATCACCTAGTTTCTTTGGTATTCCACCCTTAAAAGTATAAGTAGCAAGCATGGTGGAAATTTAAGCTTCCAGTATCTTTCTTTTATTTGTAAAAATATTTTTCATATACTTAGCATAAGGATTCATTTTAAGCATATCAGTCAAATGCATACGCAAAAAGATAGGTCTAATCATTTCAGCAAAGCGCTCAAAATCCTCATCATCCGTTTTCTTGGTTGGCTTAGGAGGAAAAGCCATGGGTTTCTGAACCCATGGTTCACTTTCTTTATCGTGCTTCCTAGCAACAAAGTCTCTATTTTCATAACTTTGATTATTTGATTATGGGTTATCAAGAGCAACAACAGTTTCAATCTCCTCATCATTATTATTACTAGGTTGAGCAGCAACATGAACATCATCATTAACATTATCACTAGGTTCATGTTCATTACCAGATTGTGTTTCAGCATCAGAAATAGAATTATTATTGGGATTCTCTGGTGTGTCAACACCAAGTTCACTAGAAGCATGCAAAGTCCTATCATTTTTCTTTTTTCCTTTTCTTAGAAGGACTAGGTGTATCAGTATTAGTTCTCTAAGAGTCTTGCTCAACTCTCTTAGGATGGCCGTCAGGATACAAAGGTTTCCTGGGTGATTTTACCACCTCTAGCCATAACTCTAACAGCATTATCATTGTTCTCATTATTTAATTCATTGAGCAGATCATCTTGTGCTTTAAGTACTTGTCTACTTGAGTGGTAACCACCGAAACATGTTTACTAATAAGCTTAAGATCACCTTTAACTCTAGACATATAATCACTCAAGTGTTCAACCATATAAGCATTACGTTTGAATTGTCTACCAACATAAGCATTGAAGTTTTCTTGTTTAATAATAAAATTATCAAACTCATCCAAGCATTGACTAGCAGACTTATTACGAGGAATATCACCTACATCAAATCTATAAAGAGAATTTTACATCTACTACCCGTGTCGTGTTATTAAGACCATGTATTTCTTCAATAGGTGGTAAATTCTTAACATCTTCAGCTTTAATACCTTTCTCTTTCCTAGATTTCTTTGCCTCTTGCATATCTTCAGAACTGAGAAACAGAATACCCCTTTTCTTTGGAGTTGGCTTAGGAGTTGGTTCAGGAAGTGTCCAATCATTATCATTACTCAATATATTATTCAATAGCAATTCAGCTTGCTCAATAGTTCTTTCCTTGAAAACACAACTAGCACAATTATCCAGGTGGTCTTTGGAAGCATTGGTTAGTCCATTATAAAAGATATCAAGTATTCATTTTTCTTGAGAGGATGATCAAGCAAAGCATTAAGTAATCGGAGAAGCCTCCCCCAAGCTTGTGGGAGACTCTCTTCTTAAATTTGCACAAAATTAAATATTTCCCTTAAGGCAGTTGTTTCTTATGAGCGGGGAAATATTTTGCAGAGAAGTAATAAATCATATCCTGGGGACTATGCACACAACCAGGAGCAAGAAAATTAAACCATATCTTAGCATCACCCTTTAACGGGAATGGAAACAATTTTAGAATATAGTAATAGCGAATTTTTTCCTCATGAGTAAATTGGGTGGCTATATCATTCAATTTAGTAAGATGTGTCACAACAGTTTCAGATTCATAGCCATAGAAAGGATCAAATTCAACCAAAGTAATTAACTCAGGATCGACAGAGAATTTATAATCCTTATCAGTAACACAAATAGGTGAAGTAGCGAAAGTAGGGTCATATTTCATTTAGCATTCAAAGACTTTTCTTTCAGCTTAGCTAACAGTTTCTTGAGATCATATCTATCATTGCTAGCAAGAAAGTCTCTAGCAATATCTTCATCCATAACATAACCCTCAGGTACAATAGGTAATTCATATCTAGGGGGAGAATCTTCATCATCACTTTCATTAATCTCATCAGTTTCAGTAATTTTGTTCTCTCTAATCCTAACAAGTTGTTGAGCTAGAAATTGACCTAATGGCACAGTATTATCAAGCAGAGAAGTAGTGTCGTCATAAGCATCATGCATAGCAGAAGTGGCATCATCAATAACATGCAACATATCAGAATCAATAGCAGGTGTAGGTTTCGCAAGTTTACTCAAAACAGAAGCTGAATCAAGTGCAGAGGTAGATGGCAGTTCCTTACCTCCCCTCATAGTTGAGGGGAAAATCTTGGTTCTTTGATCTTTCAAATTCCTCATAGTGATTAACAGATATAAATCCCAAGTGACTCAGAGAATAGAGATATGCTCCTCGGCAACGGCGCCAGAAAAAGGTCTTGATAACCCACAAGTATAGGGGATCGTAGCAATTTTCGAGGGTAGAGTATTCAACCCAAATTTATTGATTCGACACAAGGGGAGCCAAAGAATATTCTCAAGTATTAGTAGCCGAGTTGTCAATTCAACCACACATGAAAGACTTAATATCTGCAGCAAAGTTTTTAGTAGCAAAGTGGTATGGAAGTAACGGTAACAGTGGCAAAAGTAACAGTAGCGGTTTTGTAGTGATTGTAACAGTGGCAACGAAGAAGTAACTAAGCAAAGATCAATATGTGAAAAACACGTAGGCAATGGATCAATGATGGATAATTATGTTGGATGCAATACATCATGCAACAGATACAACATAGGGTGACACAGAACTAGCTCCAGTTCATCAATGTAATGTAGGCATGTATTCCGAATATAGTCATACGTGCTTATGGAAAAGAACTTGCATGACATCTTTTGTCCTACCCTCCCGTGGCAGCGGGGTCCTATTGGAAACTAAGGGATATTAAGGCCTCCTTTTAATAGAGTACCGGACCAAAGCATTAGCACTTAGTGAATGCATGAACTCCTCAAACTACGGTCATCATCGGGAAGTGTCATGACTATTGCCACTCCGTGGTTTGCCGGATCATAACATGTAGTAGGTGACTACAACTTGCAAGATAGGGTCAGGAACACACATATATTGATGAAAACATAATAGGTTCAGATCTGAAATCATGGCACTCGGGCCCTAGTGACAAGCATGAAGCATGGCAAAGCCATAGCAACATCAATCTTAGAACATAATGGATACTAGGGATCAAACCCTAACAAAACTAACTCGATTACATGGTAAATATCATCCAACCCATCACCGTCCAGCAAGCCTACGATGGGATTACTCACGCACGGCGGTGAGCATCATGAAATTGGTGATGGAGGAAGGTTGATGATGACGATGGCGACGGATTCCCCTCTCCAGATCCCCGAACGGACTCCAAATCTGCCCTCCCGAGGAAGAACAGGGCTTGGCGGTGGGTCCATATCGTAAAATGCAATGAATCCTTCTCTCTGATTTTTTTCTCCCCGAAAATGAATATATAGAGTTGGAGTTGAGGTCGGTGGAGGTCCAGGGGACCCACGAGGCAGGGGTGCGCCCCAGGGGGGTGGGAGCGCCCTGCACCCTCGTGGACAGGGTGTGGGTCCCCTTCTATTGATTATTTCGCCAATATTTTTTATTAATTCCCAAACGTGACTCCGTGAAGTTTCAGGTCATTCCGAGAACTTTTATTTCTGCACAAAAGTAACACAATGGCAATTCAACTAAAAACAGCGTCAGTCTCGGTTAGTTCCATTCAAATCATGCAAGTTAGAGTCCAAAACAAGGGCAAAAGTGTTTGGAAAAGTAGATACGTTGGAGACGTATCACGACTCATCATTTGCTGTAATTTATGATGTAGCTGTTTGTTCGTCATGTTCTCCCAATCAGTCTCATCTGTGATCCTGCCATGGTTAGCAGCAATAGAAACACACTGGAATATGATTCTACAGACTACTAAGAAGTGGTGGCGGTGGTGTGTCACAAATCCTTCAAGTGAATCTTAAATTCTTACCAGTTCTTACCCAGCAGCAGGTGGTGATTGGCAACCGTCGTAGTCAATACTCTCAAAGCTTGGATAGAGCGATGGTCAGGGAGAGTCAAATACACGAAGTAGATATACGTCGAGCTGGGAAGGCTTATGATATGGTAGCAAAAAGGGTCACCAATAATCAATTCAGAGATGCAAAGTTGAATAAACGCTCAACGACGGTACTATGTTGGTCCTAGGCTAGAGACGCGAGCCTAGAACACTAACAAGGGAGGAGCACACTCTAATTTTTTTTCTTTTTTTCACTATTTTACTCCCTTTTTTTGCTCTGCAACAATTTTTTCGAAAAAGTCTACAAATGGTCTAAAAACTGCCTAACCAGAATTTTCCAGACTTATTTTTTTTTGAAACTGGAACTATTTTTTACTGCGGGTGGCACGGAGTTGGGGAGTCCTACTCTGTCATGACTCGCAGTATGGCATGATCTGGAAATCTAAAATAGAGTAACAAATACTGGACTCAGACTAGGACTGGTGGCGGAGATGAATCTGGTGGAACTCGGACTGCTGGTGGAGATGAATCTGGTGGAACTCGGACTGGTGGCGGATATATGTTGCAGGTGGACTCGGATTGGCCTGATGGCGGCGGATATGTGGTGGTGTATATGGACACGGATTGGCAGCGAATATGTGGTGGTGGTATATGGCAGCAGCGATGATGTTGGTGCGGTGGTGGTATATGGCAGCAGCGATGATTATGCTGCGGTGGATATATGGACGCGATGATGATGATGATGCGGTGGTGATATATGGCAGCGGCGATGATGATGGTGCGGTGGCGGCGTGACAACTTATGATCAGAACTCGAAACTCTAAAAGACTAGACGCTAAGATCAGCAACTTGACACGACGATGCAACCACAAATTCAACAAAGCAAAATACTGAAAAGACTATGCAAAGGCTCATACCGGTTCGGATATGATGAACTAACCCTAATTTTTTTGTGGCTTTTTCGTGGACTGTAGGTATGAAGAACAGACTCGATCTATACTATGAAAGACTGTAAAATCTCACCAAGCAACCTGCAAATCTGATACCACTTGATAGAGGCAAATGTGTCCCATCTTTCGATGAGATGGTGGCCATTGTTTTGGGTGGAGTAGACTTCGACGATCCGACTATGAACGTGCCAGGACATCGCGCCTTAGCAATCGTTAAACCAACTCCGAAAGGTTATTGACCACGGCAGAGCACGATCAACCTAGCCATGAGGTTCTATTTCCTGCAAGCAAACGAAGAACAAGCAAGAAACTGAGATTGCAATCCGGATATTGCGAATATAAGAGGAAATCTTTATTGATGAACGTGGGGTTCTGTTACGTCTTTGTCTGGTCGTTGAACACAAACTAAGTACACGAAGTTGCAGCTATGGTGAACTTTAATCTAAACAAAACCCAAAGTCTAAACAGCACCCTAAGGGCTGTATATATGGAGGAAGAGGGGGGAATTTCGTGGCCCTTGGGGGAGGGGTCCAAAACCAACGCTATCTCTTGTTTCCCCACACATACAGGCTCTAAAAACAGCCTATACTTGTGTATTTCGAAATTGCATGGGCCTGGCCCAATAATAAGGTGATGCAGCACCTATAATAGCCTCTGGATGAAATTTGTGAAGTGGCATCTTGTATATTTCGTCCAAGACTTCATGCACTCATTACGGTGGCTTCAAAGTCCTGAAATCATCACTTGAAACTCCGTTCTTGTTTCCCTTGCACATGCCGTCATCTCCATGCTCTTTCTTGCTCCAATGTTCATCCTTCTCCAAGCTAGGCCCTTCATTTGTAAGCAAAACAAATGTATCCAATATAGGCAGCATCATATTCTCATGAACATTGGAATCATTACCAAGAAACGAAACTACGTGGTAATTTAATTAGCGTGCACGAGCTCTAGAAATTGGTCCAGTATGTATAGTAGCAGGGGTTGTGGCTGTAACAATGGTATTGATGTCCTCATCAATAGTCCACTAGTGGAACATGAGAAGCACCATCACCTATGTTACCTTTGGAACATCGCTCATGTGTTATAGGTGAGGTGTCGATGACCAAGTCGTGGTCATCTTCATATTGATGGAACCACGTGGGGGTGCATCATCGTCCACCATGGCCATCGGTTTTCCCATTGGAGGGATGGACTCCTCGAGGGTATGTTCGTCATCATGTAGGAGACCTAGTACGAAAGATGAAAACACACTCGAAGTACATGTTAAGTCATTAGAAATCATAGTGGCCTCACATGCCCTATCAACTACCTCAGTCACTAAGTGGTGTGGCTCAGTCACTCCCTCAAGGATGCACTCACTCATATGGTTCGTGGAGTCGCTCAAATGGCTCTCGACCTCACATAGGATGTGTGGCATGCTCTCATGTGTGGGGCTAGTGGTGGTCACACTCATCCTCTCATAGGAATGCACTCAATGTCACATATGGTGGAGTCACTCATGTCACTCATGTGGTGGTGGCTCTTCTCACATGGCAATTGGGGCATCTCGACATATGTGGGTGTCGGAGAGATGTAGGTGCGAATGTCTCCATGCTCAACTCCTATCACCGCCTTGGTTAAAGGGATAGTCCCATGCTCAACCTCCTCATCCATAACGCCTCCAAAGATGAATGCCGTGGGATGTGGCAAAACATCACTCTCCTCCGAGATCAAAGAGAAGGTCTCATGTGCACTCGTGTAGCTTGACTTGGAGTATGAGTCCAATATGGGCGCCGTCTTCATGTTGTTGAAGAGGTTCGCGCTCGTCGCCGTGGTCAAACGGGATAGCCTTTGCTCGACCGTCTTGTCGCCGTCTTGCTGTAGGAGGCCCATATGATTCGGCACCTCATAGCTCGTCTCCATGACCAAAGGGAATTTCCCATGCTTGATCTTCGTACTTGAGGGGCTTTCGAAGATGGAAGTGTCGCCCTCACTTGTAGGTAGTCTCCTCATTGTTGAAGATGTCGATGTAGGCAAACTCATGGGAAGTAGGTGAATATGCCGTACGTCCAAAGGCGAAGATGCCTTGATAGCACTGGGCAAAGATGCCAAAGTGGTGGTGGTAGCCATAATGCCATCTTGGTGGTGCTTGTCTCGTGGTCTTCTCTTGTGCTCTTGAAGCTTGGCCTTGGCTTGTACTAGAGCTTGTTCGGACTTGTAGGTTTCCGCTTGGCGAGCATCTTCATGATGATGGTGTCGTTGTCGTGCATGTGCTCGTAGAAGATGTCGTTCGTCATCATCATGCACATGTTGGTTGGAGGTGACTTGACCTTCATGAAGATGTTGATCATGAGGGTCGCCATGGAGATGTGGATGTGGACAACTTGCACTTGCAACATTTTTGCGCTCTGAGGACTTGTGACATTAACGTCGCTGCCGGGAAGATGACGAAGGGGAAGAAGACTTGTAGTCGACCAACATTTGTCGGATTTCCTCCATGTGTTTGTTATGGTAGTCGAACATTCTGTCAATGTAGTCCATTTTCCTTGCTTCAGATTGTCGTATGTCGATGGCGATGTTCTCGAGGCCTTGCATGGCTCGTTGCAGTCCGAAGTGAGGAGTTTTGGTGTTGTTGTCATATGTGCCATCGTTGTTGTTGAAGACCGGAGATGAAATGTGAAAGTGCGTAATATCGACTAGAGGGGGGTGAATAGGCGATTTTGATGAATTCTTCACTAAGGAATTTGCTGGCGAGGATATTCCTAAATGAAGAACTACTTGCAGCGGAATAAGTACTCACAAATAAACATAGCAGAACACAAGCATAGTCATCATGATGAAATGAAGACAGGCACAGAGTACAGAAAGCGTAAGCACAGGATAACAAAAGATCAAGACAGACAGACTGAAGAAATTGAACTGAGGAAATTGAGAAAGTCTTCATTCAAAGTCTTCAAACAGATATGAACAAGCACACAACAACAGAAATGAGGAAATGAAAGAGTTGAGGAAATAGAACCAGTAAGCTTGGTGAAGACAATGATTTGGTAGACCAGTTCCAACTATTGTCTCAGTTGTACATCTGGTTGGAGCGGCTGAGTATTTAAACTCGAGGACACACAGTCCTGGACACACAGTCCTCGCCGTATTCTCATTGAGCTAAGGTCACAGAGACCTCGCCCAAACACTCGTGGTAAGTCTTTAGGTGACTTCCAAACCTTCACAGACTAGGTCACTCGGCGATCCACAATTCCTCTTGGATGCTCTAGACCATGACACCTAACCGTCTGGAAGAAGCATAGTCTTTAAAGGTAACAAGCATCGGATCCAGACAGGATCAATCTCTTCAGTGATGCTCAATCACTTTGGGTTGTAGGTGTGTTGGGTTTGGGGTTTCCTCACTTGATGATTTTCGCTCAAAGTCCTCGGAGGATGGGATGCTCTCAAATGACAAGTGTTAGTTTCTCTCGGAGCAGCCAACCAGCTAGTGGTTGTAGGGGGCGGCTATTTATAGCCTAGGGAGCAGCCCGACATGATAAGACATAAATGCCCTTCAATGATATGGCCGTTAGGTGGGTAGATATTTTAGGACAGCTGGCGCATAGCACAGCAACGGTCGAAATTTTGACTCTCAAATTCCTCAGGGCTATCATGTTCATCACTGTGTAGGCAATCCGCACTGGCGAATTCCTAACTCCTCAGTCAGAACAAATTCCTCAGAGACTAGAAGAACTTCGTCTCTGTCACTGAAGAATATGACTGAACTGTATGAGATTTCCAATGGCTTCACTCGAAGGGATTGGTAGGTGTAGTATTTTGAGTTGAGCATCACATGGAAATTTTTCCTTAGTATTTCCTCGACCCCCTTTAACAGTACGGTGTTTCCTATGACTCAATAAAGAGAAAATGAAACTACGAAAACAAAAGTCTTCACGCTTCATGTTCCTCGAATGATTGCCAAGTCTTCAAGGTCACACCAATTTCTTCACTTTCAAAGTCTTCAGAAATCCAAAGTCTTTAGTCGAAGAACTTCATTTTTAGGGGTTGACTTTCTCTGTAAATATCAAACTCCTCACAGACTTATAGACCTATGTATACTCACAAACGCATCAGTCCCTTAACCTATAATCTTCAATACACCGAAATCACTAAGAGGCACTAGATGCACTTACAATCTCCCCCTTTTTGGTGATTGATGACAATATAGGTTAAGTTTTCAACGGGGATAAACATATGAAGTGTAAATACTGATGTTGAGGAATTTGATTGCAAGATATAGAAGAACTCCCCCTGAAGATGTGCATAGTGAGGAATTTGCTTTTGAAGCAATGCACACTTGAAGAGTATAATCATGGAGATCTCCCCCTATATCTTGTAATTTATACACGTATTTGACATATAATATGAAGAATTGAAATGCATGATGAAATATGGTGACTGATGTAATTCAGCATGCGTGCATTAATATTAATGAGGAATAAACATGCAGAAGAACTCAGCAAAAGTATCAGGCCACCATAGAGTTTAAGATTACAACTCGATCTAGCAAAGTCATCAAAAAGAACGAGAGTTGTAACTTAGAAAAAAACGCCCATATAAGATAGACCCGCTTGAAGACTAACTCAAATTTCTCCCCCTTTGTCATCGAATGACCGAAAGGGTTGAAAATGAGGACTAACGCCCCTGAAGAATATCATGATGATGGAGGAGCACCAGTGTTATTGTGGTCTTGAGTCGTTGTAGGGCCTGCTGCAGTGTCGTCCAAGTCTTCAAACTCGTCCGTGTCGCGTGATAAGGAATATGAACTGGCGACCAAGGAAGGAACCTTGACCTTCTTGAATCTCTTCGGTGGAGGAGCAGACCAGTCAAAATCTTCCATGAAGCCCATTTGCTTTAGATTATCTTCACCATAGAGATGTGACAGAATAGCCAAGGTGCGATCAAAAACTTCATGGAGGTAGTAATGGTTTTTCTTCACTGCATTATGTGTGGAAGTCATGTTGTGAAGAATAGAACCAAATTGATGCTTAACCCATTTGTGGTTTCGATCCACCTTCTGGTGAAGACTAAGAAGCAGCTCACGGTCAGTCATCACATGAGGAGCAGTGGCTTGAGGATTTGGCTTGGATGCATTAGCAGCAGAATCATGAGTGGCAGAGTCGTCATTGGTGGAATAAGATGCAGCCTTGCGGAATTGACCATCCAATGGACGAATACCTTCATCGATAACAGCTAGTGCCTTGCCCTTCTCATCAGCTGAGGAATATGTCCGCTTGAGGACTTCAATCGGGGGCAAGTAGCTGAGGCGATTCTGAAAGTCAGCTTTGTAGTTGAGTGAAGACCTTGTTGAGGAATCTCATAATCCAAGGAGCATAAGGCTTTAGCTCAAACGGTGAAAGTGCAACATTTGCCAGAGTCCTCATGAAGAAATCATGATAATTGACAGGGATGCCATGCATGATGTTGAATAGCATATTCTTCATGATGCCAACAATTTCCTCATCAGATGAGTCGTGGCCTTTGATGGGACTCATAGTCTTCATCAGAATGTGATAGATGGTTCTTGGCACATACAGCAATTCCTTCACGAGGAATTTGGTCCTTGGGGCTTGACCATGCTTCAGAGGCTTCATGAGCACTTGCATATAATGAGTAGTGAGTTCAGGCTCTTGGTATAGACAACGAGCACCTTTAGGTGGAGGACTGATTGGCAGGGCATGAAGCAATTCAGAGGCCGGTGCCTTGTAGTGAGTGTTTTCGGTCATCCAGTCCAACACCCAAGAGTTGATATCATCAGCATCACTTGTGATGTGCAGCGTTGCATAGAACTGAAGAATAAGCTCTTCATTCCAATCAACTATGTCAGAGCAAAAGTTGAGCAAGCCTGCATCATGAAGCATACTGAGGACTTGAGAGAAGCAAGGCATTGATTCCATGTCCATGTGAGGAATATGCTCGTGGTCGAAGACTTTCTCCTTGTTGAAAAGGAGTGAAGAATAGAAATTGGCCTGGCTGGCAGTCCAGAAACGCCTCCTTCTAAGACGAGCATTGTCATAAGGGTTGAATTCAGTGAAGAAAACATGCTCGCCGAAGAAGTCATCAGCCTTGAATTTCTACTTCTTTGAGAAGGGATCCTTTGGCTTGGGCTGAGGAGTGTCAGTCAATTTCATCACCACCTCAGGAATCACAATCTCAGAATCCACAGACTGAGGAATTGGAGGTTCTTCTTCAGCTGCAGCCTGGGTCTTCAATTCTTCATTTACATTTTCTTCAGCACTAGTGGCTGGAATTTCTTCACAGACAGATGGGGTTGCATGAGGTTCTTCAGGTCCCATTTGTACTTCAGTAGCAGCAAGGGACTGAGGAATTGCTTGAAGTGGAGTGAACATTGGAGAGTTGGGGTGCTGACTTTCCCAAAAGTCATCATTTAGCACAGGTGTGGTACAGCCAACGTCCACATCCTCATCTTCCATTTCTTCAATGTCGGCCTCTTCAGCAGTGAATAGAGGCATAGGCGAGGAGACAACAGGTGTCGAAGGGATTTGATCCACTTCAATTTCTTCATGCAACTGCTCTAATGAAGCAGCAGAAGGATTCTCTTCATCGGATTCACTTGGAATCACATAAGCTTCACCAAAAGGAACAAGGTCCTTTGATGGTATGAAAGAGACAGGAACGGCACCAATTGGGTTGTTAATTGAGCTTGTCAAAGGCTTCATCTTCTTCGGAGCTGAAGAATCTGATGAAGTTGATGCCTTCCTTTTCTTCACAGCTGCACGCTCTGCAGCCTTGGTCTTCTTCGCATCTGATGCAGATGGAAGTATCGGAGTTGGTGTAGGCGCAGGAGGAGCAGAGGAATTTGGTTCAGTTTCTTCAGGCACAACTGATGCAGTTGTCCTGACTTCTTCACTTTCTTTAGGCGCACCACTAGTGGATTCCCTGGCAATTTCTTCAGAGGATGGAATGCAGTCATCAGCCCTGGTATTTTATTTTTCTTCAGCAGCCTGATTGTCATCAATGGTGCTGGCATGTTCTTCAGTAGGCTGAGCAGATGCTTCAGCTGGAGTGACTTCAATGTGCTCAGGAGCAGCAGCACTTGAAGTGAATGTCTTCCTCAGCTTGACGAACCAGACCTTGGCGCCCTTCCAATCAGCATAGTAGCGATTGAATTCATCACTCAGTTGCTTGATCTCATCTTGCAAGGCAATGAGTTGATCAGGGGAAAGAGCGAGGACATTGTCCTTTAGGTAGCGCTGCTTCTTGTACTGCGCTTTCTTCAGTCTTCTTCCTTCTTCAAAATTTCCACTTCTCTTCTTCACTGAAGGCAGTCCGAACATGACTTTGACCAGGAGTGAGATTCATCTCCGGCAAAGGCGTGTTTGGTTCCTTGTGCCATACGTCTATGAAGTCGAGGATCCACTTTGGATCCAATAGCAGTGGCACATTGCTGCCTTTGGCTCTAGCAACCCTGGCCTGCATGTCTCTAATGATTTTGGCAAGTTCTTCATCATCTGCCTCATCATCATCAGAGGGTACTTGAAAAGTGACCTGCTTCTTGTGAGGACTTGGTCGAAGGCCTCGATCGGCAGTGGCCTTTTTCTTCAGCAGAGAGGGGCCAGCTTTGTCGGAGGAGCTGAGGACCTTGAAGGAGAGCAGATTGATGAATTGGCCATGAGGGCTTGGATGAATCTGGCCGTGAGGGCATTGCTGAGGAACTTGGTCATGAGGGCATTGAGAGTGAAGAACTTGGCTTGTGAGCAGGCTTCTTAGGCATCTCCTTCTTCGGCTTGATAGCAGAGGCCTCAGCAGCGGTGGTAGCAGCAGCAGAGTCTTCATTAAATTTCCTCACTTCTTCCTTTGCTTGTTTGGCCAGTTTGGCCTGGCGCTTTGCCCATGCATCAGGATAATCCTCACCGTGCTTCAGGCTGGTGGGATCTGCCAATTGTCCTGGTGCCAATGGAGGTCTTGGGCATGAAGGGTTGAGTGTGAATTTCTTCATATACTTGGGAGTAACATATCTGTACTCCCTCCATTCCCGTGCCCATCTCCTCTCTATCCTTTGTATGTGCACCTTGTGCTGATTTTTGTCCTCCTTGCCAAATTTGGCCTCATCGGGAGTGCAGTAATCCTTGTATATGTCCTCGGGGATCTCGAAAGCAGTATTGACCTCAGGCCTCTTTCCTCCCTTCTGTGGCTTCTTACCGTCAGCCATTTTCTTCAGCTGAGGAATATGAACAACTGAAGTTTCCGAAGAGGTGTGCAACTTTTCTTCGAGGAACGCTGCAAATGAGTTAAGTTGATGAGAACCTAGTGATTCAGCAGTGGACATTGTACCTGTGAACAGAGTATAGTTGCGAGGAATTTGGAGAGGTCATATGCATTCTCAGAAGGTTTTTGAAAAAGAATAGGTTTGAGGAATTTTACCAGATGAGTCTTGAAGAATTTCACTAAGCGTTCTTTGTTTTAGGTTCCAGAGTTGTATAGATTGAAAATCCACACAATTGAGGAATCTTAAAGAAAATCATTGCTTAGAGAAATGAATCAAGAGCAGATGACATGTGAAGTGTTCAGTGTGTGAAGATTTGAAGAATAAACACTTTTGAAGATTTTCAAGAAAACATATGAATCAAAGAGGGCAGTAAAAGTAACTTTTAATTACCATTGATGAAGAACACGACGAACTGGGAAGTGTAGATGTGAAGTTCGTTAGTTCAGATCTTCCACGCCCTAACTCGGCAGAGGAAGACGGCTACGGCGGCGGCGGAGTGAAGAAATCCACAACCGGCGCGAGTACGACGGCGATGAGGTTGAGGCAGTGAAGCTCTTCCTCACCAGCGGCGATGAAGTAGCGGCGGCGCTAGGGTTTGAGAAGTCGAGCGGGAGTGAGAACGAGCGGAGTAAAAACGAAGTGAGGAAGAGGCTGGGGTATTTATAGTGGGAGTGAAAAACTGTACAACCGAGGAAATCGGACGAACGTGCCCCTGGCCCTTCTCATTCGCTTGACATGTGTCACCCATGTACTGAGAGGTGGCGATCGTGTAGGATCATGGGTGAATAGATAAGTATTATCATGGGACGCGGAACGGTTTGAGCGGCAAAGTCGAAAATTTAGATAAGATAAGTTAAAAGTTCCGTTCGCAATTTCTTCAGCTGTCAAGGACACAGTAAAGATTTTGAACGAGTTTCAAATACAATGCACATGAAGAATTTGTGAACAGACTGGGTTGAGTTTAGCATAGAGGGGAAAGGGTCTGATCAAATTCAGTTAGCAGAAGAAATCAACTTGAAGAATTAGCAATAAGTGAACGTCGTAGAGGACATAAACTCATATATATATATATATATATATATATATATATATATATATATATATATATATATATTCAAATGAAGAACAGCGACGGAAAGAGTGAAGACAGTGCAAAGTTGAAGACTTGGAAAAACTGAGGAATTTGAAAAACGAAGAAAAAATCAAATTGAAGATTTTCAACTTTGGTTGGTGGCGTAACCCACCGTATAAGAAAGCTGATTTCAGACACCGCGTACAATTGTCGTAGGGCTCTGAGAATCAATTTCTTCATTAATTTCACACTTAGAGGGTTAGTCTTCATTGATTGAAGAAAAATGTTACTTTGTGTGTTGCGCATCTAAGTCATCAAGTCAGCATTAGTGTTAGGATGTGTGTCCATTTCAGAGAACATTCGAAGATTCTAGGATATTTAGCTCACACCGCAACTTGCTAAATCTCTTCTCATCCAAGGGCTTAGTGAAGATATCGGCCAGCTGGTCTTCAGTGCTTGCGTGGTCGATGGAGATGTCGCCCTTCACCACATGATCACGAAGAAAATGATGACGATGGATGTGCTTGGTCTTCGAGTGCTGAACTGGGTTATGAGCAATCTTGATAGCGCTCTCATTGTCACAGTAGAGAGGCACATTCTTCATGTTGATGCCATAGTCCTTGAGTGTTTGCTTCATCCATAGTAATTGAGCATAGCACGATTCAGCAGCAATGTACTCAGCTTCTGCAGTGGAGAGTGATACGCAGTTCTGTTTCTTCGAGAACCAGCAGACCAAAGATCGTCTGAGGAAATGGCATGTGCCTGACATTGACTTGCGGTCCACACGATCGCCAGCATAGTCAAAGTCTGAATATCCAATGAGATCAAACGAAGAGCCCTTGGGATACCATAATCCAAGTGTTGGTGTGTGAGCTAGATATCGAAGAATATACTTCACAGCCTTATGGTGTGATTCCTTCGGTGTAGCTTGAAATTGGGCACACATGCAAACACTAAGTATAATATCCGGCCTAGATGCACATAGGTACAATAAAGAGCCAATCATGGAGTGGTATACCTTTTGATCGAAGTCTTTACCATTTGTGAGCCAATCATTTGTGGGCATTGGAATTTTCACCCCTTTGCACTCTCTAGTACGGGCTCTAGTCATGGGTCCTCTTGAGGCTTGGTGAGGTGACGGTAGGTCCATGGGGATGACCAAAGGATGCTCTGCATCATCTCCCCCCCTTGTGAAAGATCCGACCTCGGATCGAAATCCTCATCACCATGGTATGGGGATAGATCAGAGACGTTGAAGATGTAGCTCACGTTGTACTTGTCGCGTGGGAGGTCTATCTTGTAAGCATTGTTGTTGTAGCGTGCTAGCACCTCGAAGGGTCCGTCGGCTCGAGGGAGAAGCTTGGACTTGCATTCATTGGCGAAGCGGTCCTTGCGAAGGTGTAGCCACACAAGGTCTCCAATGTTGAATATCATGGGGTTCTTGTTGACGTTGAGCTTGGTCTCGAGTCATTGTACTTGGCGCTCGATGGTGTGTCTTGTATCTTCATGCATCTTCTTGATGTAGCTTGCACGGGCACTTGCGTTGAGGTTGGTGTGCTCTTGTAGAGGAAGAGGTAGAATGTCCAATGGGGACAACGGGTTGAAGCCATAGACGACCTCGAAGGGGGACTTGCCGGTCGTCGAATGTCTTGCACGGTTGTAGGCGTACTCGGCGATGGGTAGACACTCCTCCCACTCCTTGATGTTTTTCTTGATCAACACGCGAAGTAGAGTGGAGAGTGTACGGTTTGTCACCTCCATTTGGCCGTCGGTTTGAGGGTGGTATGCGGATGAGAACAAGAGCTTGATTCCGAGCTTGGCGCATAGGGTCTTCCAAAAGTAACTCAAGAACTTGACGTCGCGGTCAGAGATGATTGTCTTTGGTATTCCATGGAGACACAAGATTTCCCTACAAAAGAGATTTGCAACATGTGAAGCATCGTCTATCTTGTTGCAAGGGATGAAATGTGCCATCTTAGTAAATCAGTCCACAACAACAAACACGGAATCCTTGCCATTTTGAGTTCTAGGCAAACCAAGTACAAAGTCCATGCTAATTTCTTCCCAAGGTTGATAAGGAATAGGAATAGGCATGTAAAGACCATGGGATTGAGCTTTAGACTTAGCTTTGTGACATGTAGAGCATCGGGTGGTGAAGCGTGCGACGTCACGGAACATCTTGGGCCAAAAGTAGTTCTTGGAGAGCGTGGCGAATGTCTTGTCGCGTCCGAAATGTCCCATGAGTCCGCCTCCATGAGCCTCTTGCAAAAGGAGCAAACGAAGAGAAGACTCGGGAATGCAAATTTTGTTAGCTATCATAAGATAACCATCCTTGATGTAATATTGTTCCCATGATGTATGCGTCAAACATTTAGCAAAAGGAGTCGCAAAAGATGGATCATTAGCATACAAGTCTTTTATGTGCTCAAAACCAATAACATTTAATTCAAGTTTAGTCACTAGCGTGCATATGCGAGAAAGTGCATCGGCAACTACATTTTCTTTACCATTAATGTATTTAATCACATAGGGGAAAGATTCAATAAATTCACTCCATTTGGCATGACGCTTGTTCAACTTAGTTTGACCTTTCAAGTGTTTAAGCGTTTCATGATCGGTATGGATGACAAACTCATGAGGTCTAAGATAATGTTCCCAAACATGTAGTACATGCACTAAAGCATACAATTCTTTGTCATATATGGGATAGTTAAGTTGAGCACCGGAGAGTTTTTCACTAAAATATGCAATGGCTCGTTTTTCTTGCATCAAAACTCCGCCAATTCCGGTACCACTTGCATCACAATGAACCTCAAAAGTTTTGTCAAAATTGGGCAAAGCAAGAATCGGAGCATGAGTAAGCAAAGACTTGAGCTCATCAAAAGCGGTGGATTGCAAAGATCCCCAAACAAAAGGAGCATTCTTCTTACTCAAAGCATGCAAAGGAGCGGCAATTGTGCTAAAATCTTTCACAAAGCGACGATAAAAACTTGCAAGACCAAGAAAACTACGCACTTCTTGCAAATTGGTGGGTTGGGGCCAAGTTTTAATTGCTTCAATTTTAGTTTCATAAACATGGACACCCTTGGAAGATACAACGAAACCCAAGAAAACCACTTTGTCAACACCAAATGTGCACTTTTTCATGTTGGCATAAAGACTTTCTTTGCGAAGTGTTTGTAAAACAAGCTTAACATGATCAAGATGCTCTTTCATGGTTTTGCTAAACACAAGAATATCATTGAAGTAAACCACAACAAAGACTCCAATATAAGGTCGAAGTACATGATGCATGAGACGCACAAAAGTACCGGGAGCCTCTGATAAACCCATAGGCATGACTAACCATTCATATAAGCCAAATTTTGTTTTGAAAGCAGTTTTCCATTCATCACCCTCGTGAATGCGTATTTGGTAATAGCCACTTTTAAGATCAATTTTTGAGAAAAAGTTGGCTCCACTAAGTTCAACAAGCATATCATCTAAGCGAGGAATGGGATGCCTATAGCGAACGGTAATAGCATTTATAGGTCTACAATCAGAACACAAGTGGAAACTTCCATCGGGCTTAGGCACAAGTATGACGGGGATGGCACAAGGGCTTAAGCTTTCACGTACATGACTGTTGTCGATTAGTTGTTGTACTTGCCGTTGAATCTCCTTGGTTTCTTCGGGATTGACACGGTATGGAGCTTTGTTTGGAAGTGGCGCTCTGGGGATGAGGTCGATTCGATGCTCAATGCCTCGTAGAGGAGGTAGACCCGGAGGTAGCTCATCGGGGAAAACATCTTGAAATTCCTGCAAAAGAGATTGAAACACCAAAGGTAGCTCGTGAATGGTGTTAGTTTTTGTTTCTCCATCCTTGCACACAAGGACGAAGTGCATCACACTCGATGGGTTCTCACACACTTCTCTCATCTCACTTTTTGTGGCAAATAGTATGAGGTTTTTCTCTCTAGGCGAAGAGGCGCTCAAGTTTGGCTTGTGGCTCTCACTCACTTTTTGGTGGCTCACTTTCTCACTCTTCTCTCTATGGTGGGTGGCTTGCTTGTCGGCTATCACTTGACTAGGAGACATAGGTCGTAGCACATATTCCTTCCCTTTCATCTTGAAGCTATAGTGGTTGGTACGCCCATTGTGGAAGACACCACGGTCGAATTGCCATGGTCGACCAAGAAGGAGGTGGAAAACGGTCATTGGGACCACATCACACTCCAAAGTGTCCTCATATGCACCTATTTTGAAGGAGACTTGGACCGTATGCTCAACTCGTATAGTGCGGCAGACACTTAGCCATTGAACCTTGTAGGGGTGCGGGTGCTTCTTCTTGACCAATTGAAGCTTGGAGCATAGTTCTTCACTTGCCAAGTTGTGGCAACTACCTCCGTCAATGATGACCTTGATGGATCGTCCATTGATGCCGGCCTTTGTGTGGAAGATGTTGCATCGTTGGTCTTCTTCTTGTTGATGTTGAAGAGTCAAGACCTTGGAGACAACAAGAGCGGGGCTCATATCTTCATCACAAAAGACTTGGTCATCTTCATCTTCATTCACTCGCCTATGCATGGCCACTTGCTCAATAGCTTCCATTTCATCTTCACTCATTGATTCGTAGGTGCCATCGTCGTTGAGGATCATGGTGCGTTTGTTTGTGCATTCATAGGACTTGTGGCCTCGGCCGCCGCAAGTGAAACACTTAAAGGAGCTCGTCTTGACGGTCTCATCGGTTGGAGTAGATGACGAAGCACGCGGCTTGAAGTTGCTTGTAGTAGGAGGAAGACGACTTGAACTGGTGGAAGTTTTCTTGTAACTTGACTTTTCGTCGTTGCTTGGAGAAGGCCTAGTTGATGTCGAAGTTGGAGTGGTTGTTGAAGCTTGGTTATTGGAGAAGCCGTAGGTCTTGGAGGAGTACTTGGCGTACTTGTAGTCATCTTGCTCTTGGCGTTCCGCCTTTGTAGCTTGATGCACGAGCTCAATGAGGTTGGAGTAGGGTTGGAAGTCGGCGATCTTCTTGATGGGATGATTGAGCCCATTCAAGAATCGTGCCATTGTTTGCTCATCATCCTCCGTGACATTGGCTCGAATCATGGCAATCTCCATTTCCTTGTAGTATTCTTCAACACTCTTTGTTCCTTGCTTGAGGAGTTGTAGCTTCTTGAAGAGATCGCGGTTGTAGTAGGTTGGCACAAAACGTGCTCGCATGACATCCTTCATTTGAGCCCAAGTTGTGATTGGAGGTTCACCTCTTGCTTGTCTGCGCTCAAGGACTTGTTCCCACCATATGAGCACATAGTCTTGGAACTCAAGTGATGCCATAGCGATCTTCTTCTCTTCCTCATAGTTTTGCAAACGAAAGATCTTGTCGACCTTCAATGCCCATGAAAGGTACTCTTCGGGATCATTGCTTCCATTGAACTTGGGCATTGTGAATTTGAGCTTTCCATAGCGTTGCTCTTCATTTTGTTGTTGGCGATGGTGATGATGATGCCCTTGACGTGGAGGGTAATCATCCTCATGTTTCTCTTGGCGTGGAGGAAGTCCATTATCAACTTGCTCTTGTTGACCTTGAGGTTCAGGTGGAGCTTGACGAGCTTGTGAAGGAGCTTGTGGAGCTTGATGTTGGACACGCGGATGGTAGTTCCTCTCTTGGATTTCTTCTCAAAGGGCTTCCTCTTGATTGCGCCGTTCGCGATTGCGGTTGGCGATAGCTCGACTTGATGCTTGAAGGGCACGTTCCGCCTCAAGAGCTTGTGCTTCTCGTTGTTGTTGTTGAAGACGTTGAGCCTTGGCGTCTTGTTGCTCTTGATGTAGACGCGCTCGTTCTTGTTCTTCTTGGCGACGAAGACGTTGTCGTTCTTGAGCTTGAGCAAACGCTACTTGGTTTGATTGAGGACGAGGGACTTGCTCATCGACTTGCTCTTGTGAATGCTTGACATGTAGCGGGTTGTGAGATGCATGATGGTCTTGACGCGCGGCTCGTCGAAGAGTGTTTGATGATGGTGTACTTGAGCCGTAGAAGGAATCGTCGGAGTGTTGACTTGAGTGGCTCCGTCTTGAGTATGACGATGTAGAAGGAGGCCGGTTCACCAACAAGGCGCGGATCTCGTCCATTCTTGCATCGTTCTCTTGCTTGTGCGCGTCGAGCTTGTTGTCAAAGTAGTCTCTTGTACGTTGCTCGGAGAGTCGTAAGTCGGTGGCGAGGTTGTCGATGTGGTCGTTCATTGTTTATTGCTCTTGATGCAATGCTCGTTGTGCACCAAAGAGGTGGCTCTTGGTGACGTATGATGACATGTCATCGTCGTGCTCGATGAAGAGTGGGTTGGTAGAAGTACTTGGCCTATCCATCATTTCAAGCAAAATGTGAGTGGTAGAAGGAGAAGAACTAATACCAATGTACCTTTGACCGATGTTGAAGATGAATCAAGGTCACTCAAATGCGGACAATGAAATAGCACTATTGGTACCAATTCTTGTCGGTTCTCACACCTACACAAGTAAAAGCTTATGGTGGAGATTGGTTAGGATGGTGGCATAAAATTTGATGCAATAGTAAGTGAGCTTCAATAATGTTGGAAAAGATTCACAAATTTGCAAATGCAACAAGTAGACCAAGCAAGTATGCGTACACGGAAACACACACGCAAATAGATAAATGGGATTGTGCAAACCAGAAGTGAGCCAAAATGTGGAATCCACGAAAATGCTCTTGTTGCACAATACTAGAGAGACGCTAGCACGATTGCACCATAGGCGGATACGGAACTTGTGCACAACCTACTAGGCAAAAATGCAACGATCTCTATCCCAAGTATGCTATATGTATGGTATTTCGGTGCTATGATCCAAGATGATCTTATATGACAATCTTAATGGTGTATGATGCTATGGTTCTTGCTCATAAGCTCTTTGCTTATCTTTCCTCTTTGCTTAAAAGCTTTGGTGGCTCTTTCACTTTTGAGCTCTTTTCTCATGCAAAACTTTGCGAACCAAGATAGCAATTGTGTATGCGATGACAACTATGTGACACACAAGTTGATTCCGAGATATGCACCACGATGGTATGGTATGTATGATATGGAGTATTATCACTAATGTGCACAAGTCACGTTGCCGGCAATACTCAATGGCTAGTCTCGATGGGTAAGCTACGCAAAAGTAGTGCCATGTGGGGTATCAATGCAATTGCAAGTTATGACAAAGATGTCGTCGAAGTTACCGTCCTTGGCGATGTTGAGTAGTCGATGGAGGTGAGCGGTGGTGATGATGACGTTGAACCGTACCTATATAGCCGAACACAATAGGACACGGGAACCACAACTCAAAATATCAAAGACCAAGACGCATCAAAATTGACATAGGAGGTAGCGGTTAGTGGTGGTGGTGTTTGTGGAAATGTTGGGGTATGCGGAAGGAGGCGTGGGCACCGTGGAAAAATTGGGCGAAGGTATGGGAAAATGGGCGTGGGGGTGGAGGTGCTGTTTCCAGGGGCCGGATGTCCGGGGCGTCGGATGTCCGGGGGACACGGGTCGGATGTCCGGGCTCTGGATCGGGGACGAACACGATGAACTCCACGGGGAAAATTGCAACTCCGGGGCAAAATTCGGATGAATTGGTGGATGGAAAAGGGTGGGGAGGGTGGGGAAAGCTAGATCCACACGCAGCAACACAAATCCATGGACCAAATCCAACAAAATTTCATCACACCAACAAATCACAAAAAAAAATTTGGGGCTTTTATTGGTGGGGATTTTCGGATTTAGGACGAAAACAACAAAATCAAGCTTGAAAACACGGGGTAGGGGCTCCAAAAACGTGATCAACGTGGCTCATGATACCAAGATGATGTAGGGTGGAACCCTATGGCGACGATCTTTCACGTTTGGAGTGGATCCTACGGGGAATCACGAAGAACACGCGGAAGCACAAAGGGAAAACACGGGGAAACGAGAGAGAATCACTAAACCGACAAGGAATCAATCACACAAGTGCTGGATCACCGAACACAAAGAGATACACGAGATCCAAAGTCAACAAAGGTAAGGATACAAAGGAACCGTTCTTCTCTGTGAGGAGGCCTTGATGTTCTTCCCTAGAGTGGGGTCTTGAATCCGCTTGGGGGGATCTTCTCCGAAGAGATCGTGAGCTCCAAGGAGAAGTATCCAAGTGGATGAGCAAAGGCTCTCACACAAATATGAGCTAATCCAATGCTAACCCTAGAAAGAGGAAGGGGAAGGAGTATATATAGTCTAGGGGGCGAAGAGGTACATGGGCTTCGGCCCTTTACTGTGCGCAGACAGGCGGGGCCGGATGTCCGGGGCTTCCGGAGGGGCCAGATGTCCGGGCCAAGTCGTCGGATGTCCGGGCTGGAGGCTTGAGCTTCTGTAGTTCCTGTCGCGTGGCGCCGGATTTTCGGGGTTTTGGCCGGATTTCCGGGCTGAGGCCGGATGTCCGGGCGGGACGCCGGATGTCCGGGCCTTGTAGACTTGGCCGGCTTGGCTGTTGCTGATGGAGACGCTCCAGGGGCCGGATGTCCGGGGCCTGGAAGGTGAGCTTGTCCTTTTCAGCTGGTTCTCTTCATCCGTGGAGTTGGCAGCTTGTCCGTCTTCACGTGCATCCTCGGGAGGTTCTTCTTGACACCTAATCATGCATAGTATATCGGACTTAGGTAGTAGCCCTGTCTCGAGAGGATCATATGAGATATCATTTAGGAGAGAAGTCACCTCGGTCTCGAGATCTCTAGCACGGGCTCTAGTCATGGGTCCTCTTGAGGCTTGGTGAGGCGACGGTAGGTCCATGGGGATGACCGAAGGATGCTCCGCATCAAACTCTCAACATATAAGTGAATGTCTTTGCATCATGAGGTCAATGTCTTCAAACTGATTTATCTTCAAAATCTTCTTAGAATGCATATGACCTCTTCCCCTTCCCTCGCATCTCTAATGCTGTCATAGGTACATGTCCGTGGGAGAATTCTTTGGTTCTCATAGTCTGCATTCGTTTGCAGAATTCTTAACACATCACATTAACTCTCCCGAAGCCAGTTCCTATTTTTCCAGCAAGCAAAAGCCTTTGAAGCGTTTGAACGTGTTGAAGCCATTCAGTTTGAAGTTCATGGCTGCAGAGAAATCATAAGGAAGGGTGGCAGACAGCGTCGTGGGGGAACATTAAGAGATTTGCCTAATGACCTCTCAGAGCTTTACAAGACAGATCCTAAAGAGAATTATCATTAGCGCAAGACATGAATCCAATGGATTCGACGATATTGGGCTGAACAATGGTTCAAATACAAGTTCGTGACCCAGGAATACGCTGAGAAGAATGCTATCAAAAGTCCTTGGGGTGATATTCTCTATCGAGGCCTTCCACCCAAGAATAGAGCTGAAGCTATTGCACAGGGTTTCTATCCTTGTATGGTCCGTGGACCTCAGCCTGAAAATGCCGACCCATCGTCATTGCTCTGGTGTCGTGACGATAAGCTCTTCAAGCGCAACTTCCAGCACGCAAAGGCATCGGCCAAGGAAAACAAGAAGTCATTGGGATTAGACTTCAACCCTGGTCCCTCTGCTCCCCGTCCTGACGGCTCATGTGATGCAGAACCCAATGTCATCGGTCCTTTCTACAACCTTGATGGCCTCATCACTCACATCTCGGTCCAAGGTGCCAAAGTGGATCATTCTGATGATGACGCTGACACTGATGAAGCCCCAGCTCCTACTCCAAAGCCGCAGAAGCCAAAGAAGGCTAAGGCTTCAAGATCAGCTGCTCCTCCAAAAGCTTCACGTGCGAAGCCACTGGCCACTGCACCTCCTGAAGACAGTGTGCAGTCTGAAGATCTATCACGTATCTCCAAGAAGACGGAGAAGAAAAAGAAAATCGTCAAAAATATTAATCAGACATTGACTCCTGCTGCCATTCTGCGAGAAGAGCACATTGATCTGTCCAGCGATGAAGATCTTGCTGATGATGCTCTTGAGCAACTGATCAAGAGCAAGGAAGAAGCAGAGATCTTCAATGATTTACCTCTCTTCGATGTGGCAATCATCCATAACTTCATTGATGAGTGGTTTAACACCCCAAATCTCAGCTTTAAAGATCTGCAACTTCCCATTGGCCTCAGCGTCTCCTTCAATGGCGCCATTGCTTCTGAGCTAGCTCTTGCTCAGCGCATCGTTAAACTGAAGCACAAGATCGACTATGAGAAAGCTCAGTTTAAGAAGCATGTGGCAAAGCTCAGCGTGCAAGATGTCAAAAACTTCAAGATCATGCTGCACAAGCTCAAAGAAGCCTTTCTCAAGAAGCGCGAAGAAGCTAAAGGCTCTCGTGAGCGCATGAAGAGTCTGGTTGACAAGTGTGTGCAAGCCTACAATGAGGCTGAGAAGCGCAAGGCTCTTGGTCGTCCTGGCATTGACCCCAGAATGGCTGCAAATAAGAAGAAGCCATCAACTAACCAATCTGCACCTTCAAGGCAGGAAGAACCTCGCATAGTCTTCCCAAGCAGCATGACTGGCTCGAAGCCAAAGGTCAGGTCAACCGCTTCAGAACTGAAGAAGACGAGGACTGCCGAGGCTGAAGCCAGAAAAAGGAAAAATCCTGAAGCCTCTGATGTTGCTCCCTCCAAGAAGAAGCGCAAAATCAAGAAGAATCGGGCTGCTCCCACAGAGCCCTTAGTTGTTGAACCTATCTCAATGGTTCGCCCTGCATCTGAACACCAAGAATGATGGATGATAGTTCATGAGCCTGCTTCCACAGAGGCTCATGAAGCTGAAGACATTCCAGCAGTTGATCCCACCGCTGCTGAAGACATTGGTCACAATTACAATGTTGAAGATGATGAAGTTCTTCCTCAGATCGAACACAACTTGGTATCATCGCCTGTTCTCACGAACAGCGAACTCATCAGCATTGGTCGTCCTCTGACGCCAATTGCTCAGGCTGCATCATGGGCTGATCACCAACAACAACAAGACTCCCCGAGTACTCCCCAACAACAACAAGTCACACCACCTATGCAAGAAGAAGAAGCTGACTTTGAGGCCCAGCCAACTCCATCTCCAAAGGCGTCGCCAGCATTATGCAGGCTTCGCAAAGGACCAAGGCCTCCAGTCCCTCTTTCGAGCGTTCCAGAAGGAGAAGTGCACCACCAATCTGTTGCACGTCAAGTGTTTCCAGAAGCCACTCCGACTATGAATGTCTCCGTGTCTGAAGCCAAAGCTGCTGAAGACAATCCGGCTGCATCAGCCGATGACAAACAAGACGAAGAACGTGCCCCTACTCCCCCCATTACTGAAGAAGATGTTCCTGATGTGAACATGCCAGTGCCCGACCCTCCAGCTCATCAAGTGGAGGTTGAAAATCTTGAGGCTGCCACCACCAACACAAATGAAGCCAATGACGTAGTCATGGCTGAAGCAAATGTGGAGCCTGCACCAACCAATGTGCCAGAAGCATCTGTTGTGCAGCCTGACGCCGCTGTTGTTGCCACTGCTCCTGTTCTGCCACCAAGGCCCCATACAATTGAGCAAGCATACAACTATGGTCAGCTAATCACTGTCAAATGGACCATTCTGGTCCCTCCGCCTAATGCCTCTGGTCCTCAGGTTGATTATCATGTTGAGCATAGGCCTCTGGTCCAGAAACCAAAGCCAAGACTGCCAAGGTTCCCAGGTACTGCCACCTCTACAGGGTCCTTCAATGCAAATGGCTTCAAAGGCCACAACACCTTCTTTGACAGAGCAAAGAACCCCTACTCAAGGCCAAGAATATCATCTGATCATTTCTGGAGCTATCAGCAGCAAAGCTATTACTCCTGCGTTCTGTATGATCAAGGGCGCATTTTCCCTCGTATGCAGGTCTGCTCAGCTTTGTGACAGACAAAGAACATTGGAATGAGGAACTTTTGCTTCAATTCTATGCTACCCTCCACATTCGCGACTACTACAGGGATACAAAGACATGGGTTCTCGAGTGGATGACAGGAAATGTTCATCATGAAGCCAAAGCTCTTGACGTCATTGAGCTTACAGGCCTACCCACTCCCGGAGAGCTGTTCGAACCTGATTGTCAACTCCACCGCAATGCACTGGAGAGCATCTTCCATAAGCCAGATCCCAACATGAGCCAGATGTTGAGCATGATGAAGCCTCTGCCACCTAACACTAAATACCCAAAGGAGTTCTTTGTTGATGACCTTGAGTATCTGCCTCGCACAATATATCACATCATCAGGCGAACTCTATGGCCTATCAAAGGGCATTCATCAGCTGCAAAACTTGAAGGAGACATGAAGACATTGGTCTTTTACATCCTCAATGGCATCAGCTTCAATACACAAGAATTCTTCATCCGGCAACTGGTTGCGTCTGGATCTGACCTTTTGGGCCTGAAATTCTATGCTCCATGGGTCATGCGCCTCATCAACCTACACTCTACTATCAACTATCAGCCCTCTGCTCGCAATCATCTGATCTTTCTACCAGAGGTTGATATGTCAGTTGAAGCCATATACCCTGAGCCTGCCAAGAAGCCTCTTTGTCTTCAAAATGCTGATCACCAAAGCTTCACTCAACCCATGGAAGGAGTCTAAGCAGTAACTCGTGTCTATCCAATGGCTGGGAACACTCGTCAGCCTCATCGTGCGCAAACTGAAGCTACTGAGAGCACAATTGCCCAAAGGCCTAAGAAGCACTCTCGCGTCCTAAATGACCGAGAACTTCTTGTGGCACTGCATCAGAAACAAGACAAGCATCACTTCTGGCTCAAGCGACAGATGCAAAGCCTCTTGGTGGACGTCAATCGCATTCGAAATCTTGCCACCAAGAATGCTTTTGTCACTCACGAGACCTGTCGGCGATCATGGAAGAGTTTGACACTGCTCAGTGCTGAAGCAGATCTTCAAGACGATGGCTTCACTGAAAGATTCAAGTTTGACTCCACTCCTCCACGGAATGCTATCCTACGTCGAACTCCATCCCTTGAAGACTCTGACTATTCTTCCTCCGTGGCAACGGTGAATGCCAAAGTGATCGATGATGAAGACGATGCTACTTCACCGCCCCCTTCTTCTGCACGCATCGACACTGCACCAAGTTCGTCTGCGCCGCCAAACAACAACGACAACCCTACTACTTCACCTACTCCTCATGAGAACAAGTAGATGCTCTATGTCTTCAAACCTTTTTGGTCCTTACTGACAAAAGGGGGAGAAGCATATGAGTTTGATAGTCTTCAAGCGGGTTCATATGGGCGGTTGCTTTATATTTTGCCTAGTGTTTACAACTCTCGCTTTTGATACATTTGGTTCTTTGAGTTGTAACACTTAAAATCGATGGTCATTTGCTACTTATTTGCTTTTCTGTGATGCGATGATAACTTCCACACTTAGATCATTTTGCAGACGTCCATTTTTTATTATGCATGTCATTCTCTTAGTTATATCATTTCATGCATGATGAATTATCTTCATAAGTTGAAGAGGATCTCCACAAGTACAACCTGCCATGTGCATTTGCATTCCAAAAGCAAATTACTTATATGCACATCTTCAGGGGGAGCCTTTGCCACTTATGAAGACAATACCCTATCCTTTACAATTTCACATACTTTATCCCCGTTGAAAACTTCAACCAGTTTGTCATCAATCACCAAAAAGGGGGAGATTGTAAGTGCATCTAGTGCCACCCCTAGTTGGTTTTGGAGTATTGATGACAAATTTGGTTGAGGGACTAATGCGTTTGTGAGAATTGCAGGATAATGCAGGTAGTGTCCCTCATTGATTCGGTTTACCTACCAGAGATGACCCCTAAAAATGTATGAAGACATTGACGACAATGGTGGTATGTGAAGATATTCATATTGAAGACTATGACATGAGAAGACATTGAGTGAAGACTATGAAGCGCGAAGACTGTGTCGTTTCGCTGTTTCCTTTTTCTTCTTTATTGAGTCATAGGTACCACCATACTGTTAAGTGGGGTCCAAGTGAACAAAGTCAGAATGACTTAAGTGATGCTCAACCCAAATCCTATGTCTTCGAGCGAAGACAATGAGAGCAAATCTTATCCAGAGCTGGATGAGTCAGCTTTGCTTGTAGCCCAAGTAAAGTTGCCGTGTGTGTTTGAAATCTGACCGTTGGAACATGTGTCAGTTCCTTAGTGACCCAGGGTCATTTCGGACATATCAGGTCGGGTTGCCTAGTGGCTATAAATAGCCCACCCCCTACATCATAAATTGGTGGTTGCTCAGAGTTAGTGCACGGCTTTTGTCGTTTGAGAGCAACCCACCTCGAAGCCTTTGAGAGAGAGAAATCCTTGCAAGGACAAAGCCCAAACACCCAGAGCCAAAGAGTGTTAGGCATCACTGAAGTCTTTCTGTCCGCGTGACCTGAAGACTTATTACACTTGAGGACTGTGAATCCTCCAGTCGGTTAGGCGTCGCGTTCTGAGCATCCAAGAGTCATTGTGGATCGCCGGTGAACGAAGTCTGTGAAGGTTCGGAAGTCTACCTTGAAGACTTACCAGAGTGATTGGGTGAGGACTGTGTGTCCTTAGCTCAAGGGGAATAAGGTGAAGACGCGGTCTTCTGGGTTGAATCTCAGCCTCCCTAACCAGACGTACAGTTATCACAGCAACTGGAACTGGTCCAACAAATCCTGTGTCTTCAACAAGTGACTGGTTCTATCCTCTCCCTCCCTTTACTTAGAGTTTGTCTTCGTGAAGTCATTGCCTATTTGTCGTACCTGTTTGACTTCATTGCTTGACTACTATCGTTGGTTGGCTTCATACTATCTTCCATCCTGATCCTTACTACTAAGCTGCTATTAGTCTTTGCACTTTCACATTACTGCATACTTGACTATGGTTTGCTTGTTGTAGTTTATCTTCTGCTGCATATGAATTAGGTCATTTCTATTGTTTGCCTTTGAAACTTCCACGTTTTGAAGACTTTCATAAAAATCGCCTATTCACCCCCCCCTCTAGTCGATAACTAGCACTTTCAAGAACCTCGACACACACCCCTACTTGGCGCGCCAAATGTCAGAATCGGGGCTTCGTGGACCCAAATAAGGTTCGAACTCTGGGGCGTGCGTGATCTAACCTAGCTACAGCCTCAAGCTCATCGCCTCATGGCTTGGCCTCGTCGAGTTCGTGCGAGCGGGGAAAAGAGGGGACACAACAATTTACCCAGGTTCGGGCCACCTTGCGGTGTAAAACCCTACTCCTGCTTTTTGGTGGATTGCTTTGCGAGGAGGATGAGGATGAACTAGTACAGTGGTTGAGCTACCTCGGAGGGCTCGGAGGGTGAGAATGAATCGATCCGCCCTTTCTCAATGGTGGAGACTAGCCTATATTTATAGTGGCCTGGGTCCTCTTCCCTCATAGCTTAGGCGGGAAGGGATTCCACAATGGCTAATTTGAAAGGGGACAAGAGGTACATCTTATCCTGACGAAAGGTGGTCTTCGCCTGCAAAGCTTCTGGCCATGACGCAACGGTGGGCGCGGTGATGACATTTGTCCTGCCGAGCTCGTGGTCTTGGTCTCGTTGCACCAGAATGGAAACCTTTGGTGGATTCATTGGGAACCCGCGTACGTCCTTGCCTCCTTGGCACCAAAGAGGAAACCGTCCTCCTCTACGCCTGCTGGTGCTCGCCTCGTCTTGGTCGTCATGGCTCATGTCATCGCGACCCTCATGAGGCGGGGTACCTGCATAGAGATCTTTGGTCCTCGGGAGACAGGCTCGGGGGCTGCTCCTCGGGAGGTCTTGGTGTCATTCTCCTCGCGAGGCTGGGGGCCCTCGTGAGGGTCTTTCTTGTAGGGGCTTGTAGCTGGGCCGTATCGGACCATCGACGGGGCCGCGCACTGGGCCGTAGGCAGGCAAGTCTAGGTACCCTCGATCCCGGAATGCCGACAAAAACTATGCAATAATTTATTTATGTTATCCAGGACAAAAATACTTCACAGACTTTTGTGCCATGTCTAATTGCAGGTGTATGGGACATTTGTACAATCCACATACGAAGATAAGGGAAAAAGAGAAGTTTTTGTGTTCCTCAAAAAGTCCTCTCACGTCAGTTTTGGGCAAAGAGAAGATAGAGTCAAATTCTCTCACGTTCTAGACTCGAATTTGGACTGCACAGACATACCTGACCCAAAACGCCAAGATCTCTTTCATCTGGAGTCTGAATTGGGTGATTTTTTTGTTAGAAAGTAGATTTCGTGCTCTTTCAAACCCAATTGGTTTCACCTTCAAATTTTGTCCGGAGCGTTGAGATATTGATGAAACAATCTGACACTACAGCAGAATCCGAGACAAACTACAAGTCCAAAGGTGTTGCATCACCTCCACTTGGCCCATGTGCGTTGTACGACCTAGGGTTGGTTTTGGATGCCTTGGGACATCCTCCCTCTTCCTTGGCTGCCACCTCTTACTCCTATATAAGTGGATCAATCTAGTAGCTTTTTCTTTGGGAATTTTCTAGTTAGAAGTTAGCCATTGCAACTTCGTGTACTTCGTTTGTGTCTAACTAACAGATCAAGACCGCTTTCAGATCCCCACCTTTATCAATACTTCATCTATATTCGCAATATTCAGATTGAATTATCATATTCTTACTTGTTCTTCGATTGTGCGCAGGAATAGACCTTCGTGATCAGGTGGATCATGCTCAGGCGTGGTCAATAACCTCTCGGAGTTGGTTTAGTGATTGCTAAGGTGCGACGTCGTTGCATGTTTGTAGTCAGATTGTCAAAGTCATCTCCACCAAATTGATAGTTATCATCTCATCGAAAGATTGGACCCCTCGCCTCTATCATTACAGCCCGCCGATCTCATAAGGAAGGACTCTAGAAGCCTCGAACCCAGGCGTGATCAAGACAGACACCGTCGAAGACTTGGCGTATACTTCAAGGACTGCTCCAGCCGTCGGCATGTTTATTCCTAGTTGGCAACTGACCATGTGTAACCCTAGATACCCCTGGTGCCTATATAAGCCAGAGGGTTTTAGTCTATAGGGACAGAATCACAATTACCAGCCTTTGGGTTTAGAACACAACATACAATCTCGAGGTATCAACCTGTACTCTATACTCCATCATCAATATAATCAAGCAGGACATAGGGTTTTACCTCTTCGAGAGGGCCCAAACTTGGGTAAAACATCGCGCTCCTTGTCTCCTGTTACCGATCGTTCCAGATCCACAGCTCGGGACCCCCTACTCAAGATTTGCCGGTTCTAGTACCGACAATCATGACTAGCTTTATTGATCTAACATAGGTATTACATCGTCCACAGAGTCAAGGCAAGGTTGCCCGGAGGCTCCTCAGTCCAACTAAGACACGTTCTATTACAATAAGAGTAATTAGATAGTACATGTGCTTCTTTATTAAGAGAACGAGAACAATGTTTAAAGACGACTTCCCAATCAAAGTAGACACGTCCTAATACTCTGGAAAAATTGCCACCATGCATCCCACCATCTTGATTGGCCGTCATAGAAGTTTATAACATTTAACAAGTCCGATTCAGCTTCCACACGAGGGAATCCCAAGGAGTTTGCAAACATAAGTCCATTCCTCATTGCAGTCGCATCAACCATCATCGCATCTGATGTATGTGTTATATATATGCACTATGCAGCAAGCAAATTACCTTTATCATCTTTAATAACCACCGTTGTTGCTCCCTCTCCCTCATTTGCAAAAGGGGCTACATGGACATTTACTTTCCGAAAAAGGCTTTCACCCCGCTTTATATATAAAGCAACCCACCAGAGCCACAGAGTACAACAAGGTTCACACCACACACACCCAGACACAAAGTACGGCGGAAGTACAACAAGTTCTGCTGAGGGCACAACTCAATAAACCCAAGGGAAAAAAGCAAAGATAGCAAATCATCTGCGCTAACAGGCGACTAATCCGGCTCTAGAGGTGGCGGAGGGAGCGGTGGCGACAAGCGAAGGGACATCGAGTGAAGGTCGGCGATGAAGGAGGTGATGGCGTCGCAGTCCAGGGGGCGGCTAAGCGACCGCCAGAGTTGCAAGCAACCACAAAATTTGAACAGAGCGTCAGTAGCAAGGACCCCAATCTCGAACCACCTAATGTGGCGACCAAGCTGAGGGGAGGCCTGAAGCTCGGAGAATAAGTCGGGGAAATTGGAATGGGACAAATTACCTCCAACCGCGTCCCAAAAGCATCTCCAAAGGAATTGGGCAGAAACACAAGTGAAGAAGATGTGATTTGAGTCCTCAATCATGCCACACAGGGGGCAGAGACCGTTACCCAGGCCATTATGCTTATGGACCTCTACACTAGAGGGGGTCCGACCACGAATCCATTGCCACATGAAGATCCTAATCTTCAGAGGTAAGCGAATGGACCATACTGTGGTGAGGGCCAGAGGGGCGGTGGATGGCGCAATTGCCTGGTAGAGGGACTTAGTGGAGAAGACGCCTGAGGGCTCCAGGCGCCAAGACATGCGGTCAGTTGCAAGGTCTACGTCTGGTTCATGGAGAGCAATGCAGTCGAGCAGCTCATGCCACGCTACAAGGTCCATTGGCCCAAATGGCCGCCGGAAAGCAAGGCGCCCTAAGTCAATAAGGGCGTCCTCGATGGAGATCAAGGGATCAGCTGTGAAGGAGAATAAGTCTGGGAAGCGAGCGGCGAAGGGGATGTCCCCAGCCCAACAATCAAACTAGAACAGAGTATGCGACCCGGAGCCCACCGAGATGAAGTCCCGATGTGGAGGACGGGGAGAAGCTGCACCATGGATTGCCAGAATTGGGAACCTCCAGCGCGTTGGCAGAAGGCTAGGGGTTGCCCGCGCAAGTACTTGTTTCGGATGATGTCGAGCTAGAGACCTCCCTACCCTTGCGCGATGCGCCAAGGCCATCGGGCCAGCATGGCGATGTTCATGCGTTTGGAGCACATAATTCCGAGCCCTCCCTAGTCACGGGACTTGCAGATGTCGGGCTAGCTAGCCATGTGGTATTTCTGTCGATTGTTGTCGCCCGCCCAGAAGAATCTCGCCTGCACCTTTGCGATCTCATGGTGCAGGGTCTCATGGAGGCTGTAGAAGCTCATGAGGAACATGAGCAGGCTGGACAGTAAGGAGTTGATGAGAATCATCCGGACTGCCTTAGAAGGCCACCTATCCTACCAAGGCTCAATCCGGAGCTGGAGCTTGGCCACCGTCGGCCTCAGCTCAGTCACCAAAAGTCGAGAATTGCTAATTAGGATCCCCGAGTAGGTCGTGGGGAAGGTCCTGAGGCGGCAGTTTGGGCGGTTGGCGATGCTCTGGCTCTCATAAGGAGAGTAGCCCAACACCATTACGTCACTCTTGTCGAAGTTGATCCGGAGGCCAGACATGTGTTGGAAGCAGAGGAGGAGGAACTTAAGGTTCATGATATCCTCGTCCGAGCCTTCCACCATGATAATGGTGTCATCGGCATACTGGAGGAGAGAGCTCTCGCGTCCCCCAGTCAAATAGGGGGTGATCCCATGAATATGGCCAGTCGCCTTCGCCTTATCCAGGATGACGGCAAGGGCATCAACCACCATGTTAAACAAGAAGGGGGAGAAGGGATCGCCTTGCGAGACCCTGCAGATGGTGGGGAAGTAGGGTCCGACCTCCCCATTAATGTTAACGGCAGTCCGGCCACATGAGATCATTTGCATGACACGCGTGACCCATCGATCGTCAAAGCCTTTCCGAAGCAGAACTTCCCGAAGGAAGGGCCAAGAGACCATGTCATAGGCTTCGTGAAAGTCAATCTTTAGGAAGACCGCCTTGAGGTTTTTCGCGTGGACCTCGTGTAGGATCTCGTGAAAAACCAGCACCCCATCCAAACTATATCGGCCTTGGATGAAGGCCGACTAGTTGGGGTGGGTGATGCGGTCAGCAAGGAGGGTCACCCTATTAGCATACCCTTTGGCCAGAATATGAAAGATCATGTTGATCACCGTGATGGGGCGGAATTGACGGATGTCAGAGGCCCCGGTTACTTTGGAGATGAGCAAGATGATCCCATAGTTAAGGCGGGCAAGGTCAATGGAGCCCAGGAAGAACTCCTCGAAGATGGCCATCATTTCCAGTTTGATCATCTTCCACAAAGTCTGGAAGAAAATGCCCGGAAGGCCGTCAGGGCCCAGGGCCGGCGAGGAGTTCATGCCCTTAATAGCTCGCCAAACCTCGTCCTCCATGAAGGGAGCCGTCAAGGCCGCGTTCTCAGTGGGCGAGACTCGCTGGTGCTCAGCCCAGAATTCCGGGAATAGCGCGAGCCCTCCCCGAGGGGAGGCAGTGAAAAGGTCCTTATAGAAGCCGTCTACGTCGGCTCGGATGTCGCAAGGGCGCTGCAGGAGAGACTCCCCATCCCAAAGGAGGGGGTAGAATTGTGACGATGCCGGCCATTGGCGATGGCCTGAAAATAAGCAGTGTTCGCGTCTCCTTGGAGGACCCATTTCTAGGTATGTCGAATCCGCCAATAAGCTTCCTCGTCGGAATAGATGGCGGAAAGATGGTCTTCTAGAACATAGCGCAGGAGCCATTCCTCGGGATGAAGGCCCGAGGAGTCCACCAGGCGATCGAGAGCCTAGATAGCCACTAGGAGGGCTTTTTTCCTCTCCCGGAGGTCCCTCCCCAGGTTGGCGCCCCAGCCCCTCATAAACTGGAGGCCACGCTTGGCAACAGAACTGCCAAGCATCGATGGCCGACGGGGTTCGGGGGGTGGGGATAGCCCGGACGTTTACTTTCACGTACCCAATGTCAGATTTCCTCCATCTTTGTGATGCAATAACATTTCTGTTAAGATTTGCATCATGAAAATTATAGTGATAGTGAGCACCGATGTATGTCATCTCGATGATGGTGGTGGTTTTCCATCATGTGTGAGTTCTCGACGTATCCACCATAGGTACCAGCAGGCAATCATAAGCACTTGTTTCACATGTAGATTCAATTTCATTGGCAGAGTCATATCCGATGCAAGAAGGAAATATTCAAGGATGACCGATCACATATCAGAGCCTCATTTATTATAGAGCTTCTATTGGAGATGTTGTTAGTGTAGATGTTGTTTTTCTAGTAAAACCTTTTGCATATAGGGGGCATGTGTTGGAGCGCAGCGTTTTGGTCCTCAGCTGTCCGTTGCTTTGACATCGTACGGTGCAAGTAATTCTCCTCACCCCACGATCCTTTGCCTTTTAACAGAAAGCCACGATCTTCCTAGCTAGCCGCCGCCTTCAAAAATCTAGGGTTCTCTGCCTCCCGCCGACGCCGGCGTTGGTCCGTCCTGTCTCCGGTGGCCTTAGGGCCACGGAGACGGAGTGGATCTCGGCCCTTACCGCTAGGAGGGCTCCGTTTTTAGATATTTTTTCGAACTTTGTTAAGGTTTGTGCCCTGCTCAGGAAGGCGAGACGGCGGCGGCTCCCTGAAGATGGAATAAAGGTCTCCCCACCGAGCCCCCGTTCTGGTGATGCGCCTAGCATCATCGGTGGGCGTGTGGAGATGTGCCTCCGACGGATCTATCTTTGGTGGATTTGCTTGGATCTGTTCGTCGTTCGTCTTCGTTCCTGTGTCTTCAGGTTGGATCCTTTTAATCTACACTCTTCATCTGCGGCGGTTGCTATTCTGATGTGTTGGTTCTATGGGGCCTTAGCACGATGACTTCCTAACTGTCTACTACAACAACGTTTGCCCGGCTCCGGCGAGGGAAAGGCGATGACAGCAGCGCGCCTTCGGCTCGCTTCAGTGCTTGTAGACGACCCTAAGTGGTCTACGAATCTTGATGTAATTTTTATTATTTCTAGTGTTCGCCGTACTACTATGATTGAAGATGAATAGATTGAAAGTTTTTCTCACAAATAATAAGAAGAAGAAGAAGAAAACACAAAATCTGATCTATTCGTAACTTATTTTCTGTGATACAAATATACAAATACAAGCACATCAATCTAATACTCTCGTTGACCCAGCCCCAACCAAGAATCACCTCTCGTGTGGTCACCGTACTCCCGTTGGTTGCTGTCGTCGAGAAGATCATCTCCTTCATCAACCGACTGCTCGAGTACACGTTGACTTCCGTAGATGCTTCTCATCCTCGCAGATAGCGGCCTGGCACTACAACCTCAGCAGCCATCACCGAGGTAAAGGCGCGCGGCAGATCGTGTGGCGCGTGTTCGAGCAGTTCGACCAGAATCGCATGCATCAACGCCGACAACGATGGGTGCATGGACGTGGAGGAGTTCAGGGTTCATTCCACAGCTCCTGGCGTGTTATGATCATGGGATTTAAATACGACCAACGAGCCATCGCCCTCCCTCGTCGACTCACGGCCGCCCATTTATTTCTACTCTCGACGCCGAACCACATCGGCACAACCTCGCGCAGTTTGTTTTGTGTACGTGCGGAGCTCCTTGTCTCGCATGGTGAGGCACACTCCAGGCTCCGCCTTGCTAGCTTCGTCCGGGTTGCTGTCCGGTGTCCGCTTGAGACGCCGTTGAGAGCGGTGGTTTTAGGCGGGACATGATGGTGCTAGTGCCAGTGTGCCACCAGCCCACCACCCATGCCGGTCCGGCCGAGTGCAGCCTGTCTTGCCATCCTAGCATGTACGTGTAAGACAACAGGTTTGGAGGAACCGGCTCAACCCTTTAGGGGTGGCATATCAGATATATATAATGAAGGGGTACAACGTTATATCATACGTACACATATACGGGAACTATACAGTCTAACACCCTCCCTCAATCTTAGCCACTTCCTAAAGAATCTAGAAGGGTAAGATTGCGCCGACAAGTCTCGAACTGTGGTAGAGGCAACGGCTTGGTGGAGATGTCTGCAAGTTGATCCTTGGAAGAGTTGAACTTCATCTGTAGTTGCTTCTGAGATACACGTTCCCGTACAAAATGATAGTCAACTTCAATGTGTTTCGTTCGGGCATGAAATACCGGATTTGCAGATAGGTATGTAGCACCGATGTTGTCACACCAAAGAATAGGAGACTGTGATTGAGGTATACCCAATTCCTGAAGTAAAGACTGTATCCAGATAATTTCTGCAGTTGCATTAGCCACAGCCTTATACTCAACTTCAGTACTGCTACGCAAAATAGTAGCTTGTTTCCGAGCACTCCAGACAATCAAGGTAGAACCAAAGAACACAAAATAGCCCCCATGGATCGCCTATCATCCGGACTGCCAGCCCAGTCCGCATCAGAATAAGCAGAGATGACCCCAGAGGGGTTCGGTCGAATGTGCAAACCATAGGACAACATGAAGCGAATATAGCGCAAAATGCGCTTAGCCGTAGACCAATGAGTGTCACGAGGTGCCTCGAGATACTGACATACTCTGTTGACAGCAAAGGAAATATCTGGATGTGTGATCGTCAAGTACTGAAGCCCACCAACAATACTCCTATACTGTGTCGCATCAGCAGAAGTCAGAAGCTCACCATCTACAGCAGTGATCTTGTCAGTGGTAGACATAGGTGTAGCAATTGGTTTGCACTTAAGCATCCCAGCTCGCTGCAACAAATCCAAAGAGTACTTCTTCTGCATCATAACAAGACCATCAGAACCGGAAGTAACTTCCACACCAAGGAAGTAGTGAAGGTTCCCAAGGTCTTTGACCGCAAAGTCAGCACCAAGAGACCGAACAAGAGCAGCAGCAGCCGACGAAGAGGACCTGACAAGTATAATATCATCCACATAGACCAGCAGATACATAGTAACTTCAGGCCTTTGTAGAAGAAATAACGAAGAGTTAGCAGCCGATGATGCAAAACCATGAGCACGAAGAGCTGTCGCAAGACGAGCATGCCAAGCATGAGGAGCCTGCTTCAGACCATAGAGTGCTTTGGTGAGACGACACAAATAATCAGGACGATCAGGATCAGAGAAACCATGGGGCTGCCGCATGTAGACCTCCTCCTCCAGTACACCATGGAGGAAAGCATTTTGCACATCAAGCTGACGAAGAGACCAACCCCGAGTAACTGCAAGAGAGAGAAGAAGCCTGATAGTAGTAGGTTTAACCACGGGACTGAAGGTGTCTTCATAGTCAAGACCATAATTCTGCCGAAAACCTCGAGCAACCTGTCGCGCCTTGTAGCGTTCAATAGACCCATCAAAATGCTTCTTCATTTTGAAAACCCATTTAG
This sequence comes from Triticum timopheevii, assembly GCA_963921465.1. Lineage (NCBI taxonomy): Eukaryota > Viridiplantae > Streptophyta > Magnoliopsida > Poales > Poaceae > Triticum > Triticum timopheevii. Next base: position 276,298,965 of record OY997266.1, on the reverse strand, counting down.
AGTCGATGACATTAACACGGGGTGGTGGTGGAACAAGAGTCCATGTCTTGTTACAAAGAAGAGCATGGTACTCCTGCTCCATGGCCTCTCTCCAATGAGGTATACTCAGAGCAGCTTGATATGTACGAGGCTCAGAGGCCGGATCCGCACGAGCAGAAGCCAGACATGCCGCCAACCAAGCAACAGTACCATCAGTACACTGTTTGGGCTGAAAACACCACTGCGGCTCCGCGTATGTGGTCATTGAGGAGCCGCGGGAGCCTCGGGCACCACAGGAGCCGGGGAGGGCTCAGTCGATACTGGACTGAGCGGCGATGGCGGCGACGGCAATGGCGATGGAGATGCCCCAACCAGCGACGGAGATGCCTCAGCTAGCACAGGCGAGAGCGCGCCTGAGCCAGGCAAGCACGGCCCGGGCGAGACCGGTGTGGCAGACCGAGGGGGCGACGAGGCCGGCATAGCAAGCTGAAGTGGCGAGGTTAGCCCAGTGGCCAGAGGCGCCAACGCAGGCGGCCCAGAGACCAGAGAACGTCGGCTCAGAGGCCTGGGGCACCGAGGCGCACGGTGTCACTGGGTGGTCGGTCGAACGTGCGTGGGCACGATGACCAAGGCCATGCAGGGGCGCAGCCTAATCGATGTGAGCCGCTGGAGAGGCCGACGAGGGGGGCGATGGCGCCTCCAAGATTTCCAAACGAGCTCCACGCCCAGTGCCTGCACCATGGTTAGGCAACAATATAGGAGAATATGCAACATCATCAAATTGGTCAGAGGCAACAGAGGATGGATGCATAGATGGTGGTTCAGCAGTGGACACAGGAAGTTTGGCAAAGGGAAAAACATGCTCATCAAACACGACGTCCCGAGATATATGGACACGATTGGTGGGAACATGAAGACATTTGTAACCTTTATGAAGGGAGCTATAGCCAAGAAATACACACTTCTTGGAACGAAACTCAAGCTTGCCCTTGTTATATGGACGGAGATGCGACTAGCAAGCGCATCCAAAAACCTTGAAAAAGGTATAATCAGGTTGTTCATTAAGGAGAACCTCAATGGGAGTCTTCATGTTCAAGACACGAGTGGGAGTGCGGTTTATGAGAAAACATGCAGTGGTGAAAGCATCACTCCAAAAACAAAACGGAACCGATGCATGAGCCAAAAGAGTAAGACCAGTTTCAACAATGTGACGATGCTTACGTTCGACAGAACCATTCTGTTGATGTGTATGTGGACATGCTAAACGGTGAGCGATCCCAAGCCACTGAAAGAAGGAGTTGAGGTTGCGATACTCGCACCCCCAGTCCGATTGAACATGAACATTTTTGTGCTTGAGAAGGCGTTCAACATGTTTTTGAAACTGAACAAAAATATCAAACACATCAGATTTGCGTTTAATAAGATAAAGCCAGGTAAAGCGACTATAAGCATCAACGAAACTGATATAATAATTGTGACCACTGACAAAAGTCTGAGCAGGACCCCATACATCTGAAAAAACAAGTACTAAAGGATGTTTCACCTAACGACTAGACTCCGAAAAAGGAAGTTGATGACTCTTCCCCTACTGACAAGCATCACACACTGCTACATCTTTATTGCTAGACATGCTAGGAAGCTCATGACAACGCAAAACATGACGAACGATAGGTGTGGCCGGGTGACCAAGACGAGCATGCCACTGTGACGGAGATACCCGAACTCCACTGAACACGCAAGCGACACCAGGATGCTCCAGAGGATAGAGGCCCTGGCACAACCGCCCGCTAAGAAGAATGTCCCTCGTGCCCTGTCCTTAATAAAAAGATCAAAAGGATGAAATTCAAAAAGCACATTATTATCACGTGTGAGTTTAGGAACTGAAAGAAGATTACGTGTCACAGAGGGAACTCGAAGCACATTACGAAGCTGAAGACTCCTATTTGCATGCCTAGTGAGAAGAGATGCTTCACCAATATGAGATATATGCATACCTGCTCCATTGGTGGTGTGGATCTTGTCGAAGCCATGGTAAGGTTCGCGAGTATGGAGCTATCCCATCTCACTCGTTAGATGCTCCGTTGTTCCAGAGTCCATATACTAGTGTGGGTCAATAGAGTAGGACTGAGTGTGCCCTTGCTACTTCATGGACGCCAGGCGATCTGCCATGGCCACCTGACGCGCAAAGTTACGCGTGTCCTTGCCATCATTGCCGAGGCCCAAGAAGCTCTTCTGGAAGCGTTTATGACACTTAGAGGCCCAATGCCCCTCAATGCCATAAAGTTGGCACACACGTCGACCACCAGCCCTCGGTGATGTCGCAGCAGCAGGGGGGCCAAGGTGGGCAGCGGTGGCAGCCCCGAGGGAGATTTGGATGGGGAAGGATGGCGGCCACCCTTGGTGGAAGAATTGGCCGAGAGGGACCCGCTGCTCTTGGAGCGGTGCGACCTGGCCTGCTGCTTAGTGAGGAGGAGGCGGGAGAAGACCTCGTGCACCATCATGGGGTTCGAGTTGCCCCGCTTGTTGATGATCTCGACCAAGGCATCGTACTCCTCGTCAAGACCATTGACAATGAAGGAGTTGAAATCGAAGTCGGTGAGCGGCTATCTGATGGAGGCCAACGTGTCGGTAAGGCCCTTGACCTTGTTGTAGAACTCAGTGGCCATGGAGTCAAGCTTTTCACACTCCCCGAGTTGATGATAGAGCACAGAGAGGCGGGCTTGCGACTCCGCCGCAAACGAACGCTCAAGGATGGTCCATGCCTCATGAGACGTCTTGGCGAAGACAACGAGTCCGGCAATAGCCGGAGTGAGCGTCCCCTGGATGGAGGAGAGGTTCGCCTGGTCCTGCCCTGTCCAAACACGGTGCACCGGATTGTAGACCGGGCCATGCACGCTGTCTACCAGCGCAGGGGGACAGGGGAGGGAGCCGTCAACGTAGCCAAGCAGTTAGTGGCTCCTAGGGAGCGGGAGGACCTGCGCACGCCAGAAGATGTAGTTGTCCGATGACAACTTTATGGTGATGAGGTTGCCGAAGTGAAACGGCGGCGGCGGCAGGGAGCCCATGGAGTAAGCTGCCGGGGGTGTATACGCCATAGGGTCAGCGACCGCGGGTGCAGCCGCGGGAAAGGACGGCGCGGTAGCCGCGGAAACGGGCACTGCAGTAGCCGGGCCCGATGCGGCGAGGCCGACCATCAGGGCCGACATGGACATCGACAACGCGAAGGGCTGGGCGTCACCAGATGGGGCAACCCCACCCAATGGGGCAGCTACTGCAGCATCAATGGAGGCGGGCGACGAGGTACCCATCGTGGCGCCGGAGGTGCGAACCACCAGCGAGTTGCCCGGCGATGAGGAGAAAAAGGAGCCAACGCTCCTCGTCCCGATCGAGAGCGTCGCAGCCATAGCGGAGTCAAGTGGATGGGAGAGAGAGCCACGAGGGAGGCCGGCAGGTAGCTGGCCGTGGAGGAGCCGGATGCGGTGGTGCCCGACATGGCGGCGGTGGCGCGATCAACAAGGACGACGGCGGCGGCGGTGTGTAGGGTTTAGGCGGAAGCGATTTGACCTAGTCTGATACCATGTAAGACAATAGGTTTGGGGGAACCGAACCAACCCTCTAGGGGTGACCTATCACATATATATATATAATGAAGGGGTACAACATTATATCATACGTACACATATACGGGAACTATACAGTCTAACAGCAAGGCAGTCAGATTCACCTCCGGCATGATTGACGTAAGGACCGTCGGTGGTGCCGCTGTTGTGTGAGACACAACGTTGTGCATGCCGTGGGTCAACTAGAGTCACCTCCGGCATTGACGCCACAATCGTCGGTGCTGGTTGCGGTGTAGGCCACGACAGTGTGCACGTCGCGATCGTCAGCAAGCACGCCGTTTTTGCTCGAGTCAGCTTACCGCCGGCATCAACGTGTGGACGGCCTATGTCGCCTGCTGCCCCTGCGCCGGCAATGCTACGGTCATTAGTGGCGTATGCGGGGTCGGCTCGCACGGCTACTACTGGGAGGAGGAAATACGGTGGTTGTTTGAGTATTATATGGAGGACACACAAAAATACTAGAGTTCCAGTGTTTTATTTTGGCCAGAAATAGACGTGAAACAAAGATCTACTCAAAAGTGGTTACTTTCATAAGGGTGACCGCTCTCGCTGCATGACCGCTCTCGTGACCGCGACCGCGACTCCACCCCACCTACCAAATCTTGCCGCCGATCTGCTCGCGACAGCGAGCCTCCGCACCCACCATGCCACAAACCACCAGATCCACCTGCTCGCCCCCCCCCCCCAGCCCCGGTTCGACGGCGCCATTTATGCCCCTCCCCTTCGTGTACTAGTCCTTCCCGAAGATGTTGCGCCTGCTCAAGTCGGTGTCGCCAGAGACGCTGCGGGCGACAAGGGCACGGAGGTGGACGGAGCGAGCCCTGCTGATCCACGACGACGCAGCCTCATGGCTCCTCTGCGTTTGGGAATGGCGAATGGTGAACCAAGAGGTGGAGGCAAAATCAGATCTAGAGAGGAAGGTATGGTTGGCAGAGGGAATTCAGATGTACATCCACGCAGCAGATCGGGAGCTTCTCAACCTGGCGAGGCAGATCTACTTCAAGGGCACCAGAGAGGAGAAGAGGAATATGCCGTATCCGACCACCCCTCCGAAGGATTTCGTTAATTGGGCGCGGGAAGAAGCCAGGAGCGTGGATCCCCAACGACGTGCGAGGTGAGAGTGCATCAATGGGAAGCTGCCATCGGGTCCGCCGTTGGAGATAGAGGAGGTTGACCCTGGTCGTACCTCTCCCCTGCTCCAGCTTCAGACTGAAATTTGGGGGCGACTGCAATAGTGGCGTGCTTGGATCCATGTGTCACGAGGAAGTGCGGCAGAGTTGGCTGGACATGGCGATTTCCGCTTATCAGGAAGAGGATTGCTGGGAGGTCCAGACAAAGAGTATGGGTGGCGTGTCTCTAGCATACTCTGCTTACCACTCCCACCATGAATGTGGGCGGGCTCTCGGATTCAGAGAAAGGAATGGAAGAGAGACTGATAATGGAGCACACCAGGAGATAGTTGAGGGAGATGAGATTGCCCAAGAGAGGTTCAGATTCAATTCAGAAGCTGGTGACTCGCATTTTGGTCCATGCGGCATAGGAGGAGATCCCCCTGATTGCGCCAAATCAACCCACCTAGCCAGTAGAAGTGATCATGTGGGCTTTTGCAGCGAGGGATTCACCGATCAGAAGCAGGAGGGTGTATTGGGAAGCTTTCTGCCATGCCCAGCCACAAGAGAGCTTAGATTTGATGAGAAAGGTACTGTACCAAAACCATCAACCTTGACGAGTGAGTTTTCTGACGAAACTAAAGGCTTGATAGTCATGGAGCTATCCGGAGGATTCAGAGTAGTTCAGAGAGGAAGAAGCGCCAAGACCAATCTCAAAAAGAAGATGGAAAAAGCAGCCACATTATCGTGCTACTTTCCAGGTAGCCATGGTGACGAGGCGGAGCTCTGGTACAGTCAACTTTGGAGCCCTATAAAAAGCGGGGAGGGGAGGGAAAAGCTAGGGTTCCCTCTTGCCCTTTGCTCCCGTCCAACCCCGCTGCCACCAAGCTCCTCTCCAGTCCAGCAATAGACACTGTAGATCCATCCATGGCAGAAGGGGGGAGAGGCCGTGGCCGTGGTAGAGGCAAAGGAGGAAGAGGGGAGACCTTGAACAACTGGCAGCAGGAGCAGATGCGCGTAGGCATGGGCGTGGGCGGGGGGCAGCAGCCATTCTTTTGCTTTGGCTTCCAGGGGACACCCCCGCCTTGGGCATTCCCGGGCTAGTCCCACAATCTTGGGGAGCCATGCAGTAGCAGTGGTATGGCCCCCCATAGCAGCAATTGAAGGGACAGATGGGGGACAAATAGTTGATCCAAGTGATAGCCAAGGTGGGAGCTCGCAGCAGAACAAGACCCAGGGGAAGATCCAGCAGAAAAAAAAGCAAGAGGTGGCTCAGAAGCAACAAACGAACCCAGGTCTGAGGTCCTACACTAGTGTCACTTGCTTCAACTATGGTGATCCAGGACACCACAAGAATAAATGCACCAAGCCAAAAGGCTGCTTCATATGCAAGATGATCAGTCACAAGGTGGAAGATTGCCCCAATAGGAAGAAACCTCACTCATCTGCCAAGTATGTCGGAGGAGCAGCTCAGGGGTTGGGATTCTATCATCTTGATATGCCAAATGTAAATGACCAGCATCAAGGGTGGCTCAAGAATGTGGGGATTGTCTTTGTGGAGCAAGGAGAAGTCACCAAAAAAGAGCTAGCCACTGAGTTTGCAAGCATCTACAATACCAATTGGCCATGGGCTATCAACAAGCTTGATGAATGGACCATCTTGGTCAAATTCCCATCAGAAACTGATGTGGAGCAGGTGGCTCGTTACCCATGTTTTGGTCTGTCTAAAGAGAATACAATAGTCAAAGTGGAAGTGTGGTTAAGTCAGGTCACAGCAGAAGAAGAACTTCAAGAGGTTTGGTTGAAGCTCAGGAAACCAAATCACATCAACCTTTCGAGTACTGCTTGATGTTGATTAGCAGCACAATTTCCAAAGTTTCTATGAAACAGTCAGAGTCAAGATCTCCTGTAAAGACCATAGAAGAATTCCACAAGAAAGAGTTTTTGGGATCCAAGGGAAGCTATATAGAATTTAGGTAGAAGTGGAGCCTCCCCAAGCAGATAATGATGTGGTAGGTCATGAACCTCCAAAAGCCAACAGTACAGTCTCCATGGACACTGACAAAAGGAGTGATGGGGCATCAGGAAATGCAGGTTCACACTAAAATGCCCAAGATGGTTCAGATAGTGGCTCCAATGCAAAAGGGGGAGAGGGGACCTAAAAACCTCTACCCTCAACCAGATAGTCGTGTCTCTTGAACCACGCACCCCCACCTCCCTCTTGAAGTCTCAAGCCCTAGAAAATCTGTAACAGGTCAAGACAAGTGTCATGGACAACTTCCTGAGTAACAACAACAACAATATGGACGGCTTTGATCTTCTGAGAGAAAAGGAGGGATGGAACAATGATGATATTGACACTGAAGATGAATGGGATGAATTGCAGGAGGAGATGCAAAACAAGGAGTCTTTGAGTCAAGATGGAGATGCACAGGCCCAACGGTATGAAGTGGATTATCCCCCTCTCCAGCACAAAGCTCCAGAGAAAAATTAGAAATGGGGGCCTACACAAGTTCCTAGGGTCAGTGTCAGGAATGCTGGTGATACAAGGACCATCATGCAAAAAGCTCAACAGCTCAAAGAGGCTCGGGATGCAACAACAAAAAAGGAGCAAGGTAAAAATTCCACTCCTTTCTGTCTTTTCAATAATCCATATTTCCTTACAGTAGCATCTAAGATAGGAGTTGATTTGGACTCTAAAGAAGTGAATATAGCTAGTTTACCTATTGACAAAAAATTGAATCCTGGCAGGACTGTTGGTCCTGATACAGGATTCACCACCCCCACCAGGAAATATGAGGATGGAGGGGATGGTCATAGCAGTAGTTTGGATTCTAACAAAATATGGAATCTAGTTTGCAATCATAGGCGGGGCAAGCACCCCAGGACCAAAAGTTTGTCATGAATGCTATTTTTTGGAATGTTAGGGGCATAGCTGCCCAGGGGAGAAAATCTCTCATTGTAGATACCATTAAGAAGAAGCAAGCCTCTATCCTTGGTTTCCAGGAAACCAAAAAAGAGGACTTCTCTGATTCTTACCTTAAGTCCTTAGTAAGTAGCAGGAACTTCTCTTGGCACCACCTCCCATCAAAAGGCTCTACTGAAGACATTCTAATGGGGGTGGATGCAGATATTTTTGAAGTTATTTCCTGGTCTCACCTTGATTTCTCTGTTAGTTGTGTCCTCAAACTGAAAAGTAATGATACAACTTTTAGGATCATTACTGTTTATAGATCCCCCTATGAGGAAGGAAAAGAGGCCTTCATTTTAGAGCCTCATTCTCTGTTCATGGAGTGCCCCTATCCCATTCTGATTGGTGGTGACTTTAACTTGGTTAGGTATGCTAGTGAGAAAAACAATGGTATGATTAACCAGAGATGGAGTGACAACTTTAATGCTTGGATAGAGATATGGAGTCTATTAGAAATTAAATTGGCTAGCAAAAAATACACATGGGCCAATAACCAGGTGGACCTGATTATGTCCAGAATAGTTAGGTTGTATTGTAACATTGAGCTTGACAAGCTCTTTCCTTTAGCTTCCTGTAATGCTTTACCCAGATGTGGTAGTGACATGCCCCCATTATTTGGGAATCTGGGGTGGAGCAGACACCTAAGAGTAGTAGTTATAAGATGGGAAAATGGTGGTTGATGAGACAGGACTTCTCCAAACTAGTTTCTAGGATTTGGAATGAGCCCACCTCTAGAACCAACCCCATGGACAATTGGCAAGACAAGATTAGGAAGCTTAGGAGGGTGACTAAAGGTTGGAGCTCTAATGAGGAAGCCCAGCTTAAAAGATACAAGAAGATCCTTATTGAGGAATATGATAAGTTAGATATTAAGTCTGAAACCACAGTACTGTCTGATGCTGAATATCCTAGGCTCAAATTTACCCATACTAAGTTACAAAAAAATTGCCTTCAAGAGGAAATCAAAGCAAAGCAAAGGTCTAGGGACAGGGACATTAGGGAAGGTGATAGGAATATAGAGTACTTCCATGCAGTGGCAAACCAAAGGAGGAGGAAAACTGTTATCCACTCCCTTGATGGCCCTCAGGGGCCAGTCACTGATACAAAAGGAATGCTAGACATTGCCTGTAACTTCTATAAAAACATGTTCAAATCAGAAGAGAGAAACGGGTTTCACTTGAACCCATCCTTCTTCTCTGATGGTGAAAAAGTTAATACTAGTGAGAATGATATCTTAGAAGCTCCTTTCTCTAAGGAGGAAATTAAAAGAGCTGTCTTTGAATCATATTCAGATGGGGCACCTGGCCCAAATGGTATTCCTTTTTTCTTTTACCAGCACTTCTGGGAGCTTGCCAAGAAAGACCTGATAGCCATGTTTGAAGTCTTCCATAAAGGAGAACTGGCTATCCATAGGCTTAATTTTGCCATGCTAACCCTTATCCCAAAGGAGGTTGATGCCTCCTGCATGAAGAAATTTAGACCTATTAGTCTACTAAATTGCAGCTTTAAGATCTTCACCAAAGTCCCTACTAATAGAATGGCTAAAATCCTGCAAAGACTTATAGCCAGTAATCAATCTGCTTTTTGAAAAGGTAGATACATCTTGGAGAGTGTAGTCACTGCTCATGAGGTTTTGCACCCTAGTCCTTAAATTAAATTATGAAAAATCTTTTGACAGAGTGAATTTAGAATTCCTAGAAGAATTACTTAGAAAGAGAGGCTTTGGGGAGAAGTGGATCCAATGGATTCTGCAAATTACTAGGGGAGGCTCAGTGGGTGTTAAGATAAACAACACTGAAAGTGACTTCTTCCTAACTGGTAAGGCTTGAGGCAAGGGGACCCCATTTCCCCCTGCTATTCAACCTAGTAGTTGATGTTCTTACTAGGATGTTGATGAAGGCAGCAGACCAAAAGTTGATTGAAGGGTTGTGCCCTGAGATCTGTCCTGGGGAGGATTAACTGTCTTCAACATGCTGATGACACCATCCTGTTCCTGGACAAGAACTTGGAGCACACTAGGAATCTAAAGATGGTGCTCTCTTGCTTTGAACAGATCTCTGGTGTGAGGATCAATTATAACAACAGTGAGCTCATCCCTATCAACTTGGCTGAAGAGGATGTGGGAGGTTTCTTGCTCTTTCCCTATTAAGTATCTAGGGATACCTCTGCACTATGATAAGCTTAGGAGAGAGGATGTCCAACCACTGATTGATAAGATCATGAAAAGGATTGCTGGATGGAGGGGGAAGCTGCTCTCTTATAAAGGGAGAATTGTCCTCATCCAAGCCTGTCTGGCCAGCATTCCTGTTTACTTACTGTCTTTCTTCAAATTCCCTAAGTGGGCCATAGATCTTATAATACTCAAATGGAAAACTGCCTTTGGAATGATTTTGAAGGCCATAGGAAGCTTCATTTGGCCAATTGGAAGCAGGTTTGTATGAAAAAAGTATTTGGGGGGCTTGGCATCCCAAATCTCCAAGATATTAACCTTTGCCTCCTAGGACCTTGGGTCAAAAGATACTATGAGGGTTGTAGGATCGAAAGTATGTCTAGAGGGGGGTGATTAGACTACTTGACCAAATAAAAATCTAGCCTTTTCCCAATTTTAAGTCTTGGCAGATTTTAGCAACTTAGCACAAGTCAAGCAATCAACCTACACATGCAATTCTAAGATTATAGCAACGGAATGTAAATCATTGCATATGAAGGTAAAGGGGAGGATTTTGGAGGGAGCAAATGCAATGTAGACACGGAGATTTTTGGCATGGTTCTGATAGGTGGTGCTATCGTACATCCACGCTGATGGAGACTTCAACCCACGAAGGGTAACGGTTGCGCGAGTCCATGGAGGGATCCACTCACGAAGGGTCCACGAAGAAGCAACCTTGTCTATGCCACCATGGCCATCGCCCACGAAGGACTTGCCTCACTTGGGTAGATCTTCACGAAGTAGGCGATCTCCTTGCCCTTACAAACTCCTTGGTTCAACTCCACAATCTTGATGGAGGCTCCCAAGTGACACCTAACCAATCTAGGAGACGCCACTCTCCAAAAGGTAATAGATGGTGTGTTGATGATGAACTCCTTACTCTTGCGCTTCAAATGATAGTCTCGCCAACACTCAACTCACTCTCACAGATTTGGCTATGGTGGAAAGATGGTTTGAGTGGAAAGCAACTTGGGGAAGGCTAGAGATCAAGCTTCTTGTGGTTGGATTGGAATGTCTTGGTCTCAACACATGAGTAGGTGGTTCTCTCTTAGAAAATGAGTAGTGGAAGTGTAGGCACGTTCTGATGACTCTCTCACAAATGGAGAAGGGGGTGGAGGGTGCTACCTCTTGAGCTTGCCTTGGTTTTTCCCTTGAATAGGAAAGGGTGATGCAGCAAAGTAGAGTAAGTATTTCCCTAAGTTTGAGAACCAAGGTATCAATCCAGTAGGAGACAACGCACAAGTCACCGAATACCTGCATAAACAATTAACAACTTTCACCCAACGCGATAAAGGGGTTGTCAATCCCTTCACGGTTACTTGCAAAAGTGAGATCTGATAGAGATAGATGAACGGTAAAGTAAATATTTTTGGTTTATAGATCGGAAAGTAAGATTGCAAAATAGTAGATCAGAAACTAGTATGATGTAAAAGAGATTCAATATAATGGAAAAGAGACCCGGGAGCATAGGTTTCACTAGTGGCTTCTCTCAAGATAGCAAATAATACGGTGGGTGAACAAATTACTTCCGAGCAATTGATAGAAGAGCGCAAAGTTATGACGATATCTAAGGCAATGATCATGACATAGGCATCATGTCGGTGTCAAGTAGACCGAAACGATTCTACATCTACTACTATTACTCCACACATCGACCTCTATCCAGCTTGCATCTAGAGTATTAGATTCATAAAGAATGGAGTAACGCATTACGTAAGATGACATGATGTAGAGGAATTAACTCAAGCAATATGATGAAAACCCCCATCTTTTTATCCTCGATGGCAACAATATAATACGTGCCTTGCTGCCCCTACTGCCACTGGGAAAGGACACCGCAAGATTGAACCCAAAGCTAAGCACTTCTCCCATTGCAAGAAAAACCAATCTAGTAGGCCAAACTAAACTGATAATTCGAAGAGACTTGCAAAGATATCAAATCATGCATATACGAACTGAGAGAAGAACCAAATAATATTCATAGATAATCTGATCATAAATCCACAATTCATCGGATCTTGGCAAACACACCGCAAAAGAATATTACATTGAATAGATCTCCAAGAACATCGAGGAGAACATGGTATTGAGAATCAAAGAGAGAGAGAAGAAGCCATCTAGCTACTAGCTATGGACTTGTAGGTCTATGGTAAACTACTCACGCTTCATCAGAGAGGCAATGGTGTTGATGTAGAAGCCCTCCATGATCAAATTCCCCTCTGGCAGGACGTCGGAAAAGGCCCCTAGATGGGATCTCACGGGTACAGAAGGTTGCTGTGGTGGAAAAGTGGTTTCGTGTCTCCCTTGGTTGTTTTCAGGGTATAAGAGTATATATGGGCGAAGGAACTAGGTCAGGAGACCCACGAGGGGCCCACAAGGCAGGGGGCGCGCCCTCCATCCTCGTGGCTGCCTCGTTGTGTCTCCGACTTCATCTCCAAGTCTCATGGTTTGCTTCTGGTCCAAGAAAGATTATCGCGAAAGTTTCATTCCGTTTGGACTCCGTTTGGTATTCTTTTTCTGTGAAACTCTAAACTAGGCACACAAAAAATAGAAAACTGGCACTGGGCTCTAGGTTAATAGGTTAGTCCCAAAAATAATATAAAATAGCATATAAATGCTTATTAAACATCTAAAACAGATAATATAATAGCATGGAACAATCAAAAATTAGATACGATGGAGACGTATCAAGCATCCCCAAGCTTAATTCATGCTCTTCCTTGAGTAGGTAAATGATAAAAACAGAATTTTTGATGTGGAATGCTACCTAACATATTTATCCATGTAATTCTCTTTATTGTGGCATGAATGTTCAGACCGAAAGATTCAAAACGAAATTTTAATATTGAAATAAAAACAATAATACTTCAAGCATACTAACAAGGCAATTATGTCTTCTCAAAATAACATGGCCAAGGAAAGCTTATCCCTATAAAATCATATAGTATGGCTATGCTCCATCTTCATCACACAAAATACTCAAATCATGCACAACACCGATGACAAGCCAAGCAATTGTTTCATACTTTGATGTTCTCAAACCTTTTCAACTTTCACGCAATACATGAGCGTGAGCCATGGACATAGCACTATGGGTGGAAGAGAATGGTGGTTGTGGAGAAAACAAAGAGAGGGAGATAGTCTCACATCAACTAGGCGTATCAATGGGTTATGGAGATGCCCATCAATAGATATCAATGTGAGTGAGTAGGGATTCCCATGCAACGGATGCACTAGAGCTATAAGTGTATGAAAGCTCAAAAAGGAAACTAAGTGCGTGTGCATCCAACTTGCTTGCTCATGAAGACCTAGGGCATTTGAGGAAACCATCATTGTAATATACAGGCCAAGTTCTATAATAAAAAATTCCCACTAGTATATAAAAGTGACAAAATAAGAGACTCTCTATCATGAAGATCATGGTGCTACTTTGAAGCACAAGTGTGGAAAAAGGATAGTAACATTGCCCCTTCTCTCTTTTTCTCTCATATTTTTTATTTGGGATTCTTTGGCCTCTCTTTTTATTTGGGCTTCTTTGGCCTTTTTTTTATTTCCTCACATGGGATAATGCTCTAATAATGATGATCATCACACTTCTATTTACTTACAACTCGAAAAATTGCAACGGTGTACCGAGATGTACTCTATGTGAATGCCTCCGACGGTGTACTAAGATGTGTAATGAATCAAGAGTGACATGTATGAAAGAATTATGAAAGGTGGCTTTGCCACAAATACGATGTCAACTACATGATCATGCAAAGCAATATGACAATGATGGAGCGTGTCATAATAAACGGAACGGTGGAATGTTGCATGGAAATATATCTCAGAATGGCTATGGAAATGCCATACTAGGTAGGTATGGCGGCTGTTTCGAGGAAGGTATATGGTGGGTGAACGGTACCAGCGAAAGTGCGCGGTACAAGAGAGGCTAGCAATGGTGGAAGGGTGAGAGTGCGTTTAATCCATGGACTCAACATTAGTCAAAAAGAACTCACATACTTAAGTACTACGCGCATGCTCCTAGGGGGATAGATTGGTAGGAAAAGACCATCGCTCGTCCCCGACCGCCACTCATAAGGAAGACAAACAATGAATACCTCATGCTCCAAATTTGTTACATAATTGTTCACCATACATGCATGCTACGGGACTCACAAACCTCAACACACTAGCGTGACTCCAATATCACCATCTTCATATCTCAAAACAATCATAAAGAATCAAACTTCTCATAATATTCAATGCACTTTGTATGAAAGTTTTTATTATTTCTGATGCGGAGCATCCCACGATCATCCCCATGGACGTACCTACATCTCCCACGACACCACTTGGACCAATGACAAGAGCTCGAGCAAAGGCGATCGAAGATAAGGTGAACTCGCTCCTCTCCGAACTCCCACTTTCTACCTATGAGACATGGCTACTACCTCATCTGGAGACCCTATGTGTGATCAGGTATTTGGAGGAAAGCCACGGATCAGCTACACCCAATGGACGAGATGGCGAGGACACCAAGTTCAATGGACAAGAAGAAGTACTGCTCGAAATTTCGAGTCATCGGACGACCGACGTCTCTCGGATGTCCGACACCTAGAGGCTCCAACCGGCCAGCCAAGTCCCACTCCTCACACGCTCCAGCGGTCAGACGACCGATGCCGACCGGACGTCCGACACCTCCCAGCGTCCGGACGACCGACACCACCACACCCGAGGAAAAACATCAGAAGAATGGAGACCTCCGGACGACCGACCGACCGGACGACCAACAAGTCTTGACCAGACCTGAAACATTGGACGCCCGACCGACACCGGACGTCCGGACCCTCGCGAGCCTTTGGACGACCGGTGATCGTCAGACATCCGACACTTGTGTGACCGCCCGCGTGTTGGGCCGAAGCCACTTACCCTTTCGTCCACTAAGACTATAAATAGACCTCCTCCGCCCTCTTTCTCGGGTTTACATTGTGATAGCTCATATTTGAGATAGAGCTTTGCTCATCCACTTGGTTACTTCTCCTCGGAGCTCACGACCTCTTCGGAGAAGATCCCACGAGCAAATTCAACACCCCCATCACGGGAAGACCTTCAAGACCTCCTCTCGGAGAAGAACTACCACCACTTGTATCGTCCCTTGTTCGATTCAGATCGTGTATCACTCTTTGTGTTTCGAGGATCTAGCATATGTGTGACCAAATCTTGTTGGTTTGAGTGATTCTCCCGTGTTTCCCCACGTGATTTGTCCTCATGTTCTCCGTGTTCCTCGTAGGATCCCCTCCAATCGTGAAAGACCGGGCATCTAGGGTTCTACCCTACATCATCTTGGATCAGAGCCAGCTTGCTCATGATCTTGGTATCATGAGCCACGTTGACCACGTATTTGGAGCCCCTACCCTTTGTTTTCTAGCTTGATTTGGTTGTGTTCTTCCCCAATTTTGAAAATCCCCACCAAAAATAGCCCCAATTTTTTTTGTGATTTGTTGGTGTGATGAAGTTTTTTTTGCATTTGATCCATGGATTTGCTTTGCCACGAGTGGATATAGCTTTCCCCCATCATATCCACCATTTCCATCCACAAAATAGCTCGGATTTGACCATTTTTCGCCATCCCCACCTCGAGAACCCGAGTTCATCCCGTGCCCAAATTCGCCCAGGCACCGGAAGTTCGACTGTCGACGGACGTCCGATGACTTCTGGTCGTTTGACCACCATCGGTCATCCGACCATCCCTGACGAAACTGAATATTTTCAGTTCGGTTTCCCCCTCCGTTCCACCGCCATTTCCGCATACGCACTTGCATGCCACCACCGCTTTCCGCAACTACCATCGCTCACCCATTTCGCACTCCGACAAATTTTGACACCACGACCGTAAGCAAGAATGGTAACCTCCATATCATTTTGGTATCATGATATCTTTTCATGGTACATTCCTTGCCATTGCATTGATAACCACCATAGCCTAACTTTTGTGTTGCTTACCCATCGAGACTAGCCTTTGAGTATTGCCGGCAACGTGACTTGTGCACATTTGCGATCATACTTACCATAGCATACATACCATATCATCGTGGTGCATATCTTGGTATCATATTTTGTGTCACAAAGTTGTCATCGCATATACACAATTGCTATCTTGGTTCGTGAAGTTTTGAATGCGAAAAGAGCTCAAAAGTGAAAGAGCCAAACAAGCTTTTAAGCAAAAGGGAAAGATAAGAAAAGAGCTTATAAGCAAGAACCATAGCATCATACTGCATTAAGATTATCATACTCGATCGTCTTGGATCATATCATCAAAATACCATACATATATCATACTTGGGATAGAAGTCGTTACATTTTTGCCTAGTAGGTCGTGCACAAGTTTCGTATTCTCCTATTGTGCAAGCGTGCTAGCGTCTCTCTAGTGTTGTGCAACAAGAGCATTTTTGTGGTTTCCACATTTTGGCTCATTCCTTGGTTGCACGACCCCACTTATCTATTTGCGTGTGTGTTTCCGTGTACCATATCTTGCTATTGGTCTACTTGTTGCATTTCCAAATTTGTGAATCTTTTCCAACATTATTGAAGCTCACTAACAATTGCATCAAAAAATTTGCCACCATCCTGATCGAGCTCCACCATAAGCTTTTACTTGTGTAGGTGTGAGAACCAACAAGAATTGGTACCAATTGTGATATTTCCTTGTTCCACATTTGAGTGATCATTGATCCATCTTCAAGATCGGTCAAGGTACAATTGGTATAAGTTCTTATCTTTATCCCACTCACATAGTTGCTTGGAATGATGGATAGGCCAAGTTCTTCTACCAACCCACTCTTCATCGAGCAAGACGACGACATGTCATCCTATGTCACCAAGAACCACCTCTTCAGTGCACAACAAGCTTTGCATCAAGAACAACAAGCAATGAGCGACCACATCGACAATCTCGCCACCGACTTGCGACTCTCCGAGCAATGAACAAGAGACTACTTCGACAACAAGCTCGACGCTCACAAACAAGAGAACGATGCAAGAATGGACGAGATCCTTTCCTTGTTGGTGAACCGCCATTCTACCACTTCGTCCTACTCACGACTGAGCCGATCAAATCGACACTCCGATGACACCCTCTCCGGCTCAAGTACACTAACATCGAACACTCTACGTCGAGCCGCACGCCAAGACCGTCAATCTAACTACAATCCTCTTCATGGCAACCATCCACAAGAGCAATTCAATGAGCAAGCACATTGTCAACGTCAACGTCTCCAAGAGGAAGAGCGAGCGCGACAACATCAAGACGAACAAGACGCCAAGGCTCCACGTCTTCAACAACAACAACAACAACAACAACAACAACAACAACAACAACAACAACAACAACAACAACAACAACAACAACAACAACAACAACAACAACAACAACAACAACGTGAAGTGCAAGCTCTTGAAGCACAACGTGACCTTCAAGAATCAAGTCGAGCCATTGCCAACCACAACCGAGATAGGCGCAATCAAGAGGAAGCACTACGCGAAGAAACTCAAGAGCGAAACTACCAAGCAAGAGTGCATCGTCAAGTTCCTCAAGCTCCTCCACAAGCTCGACAAGCTCCTCCACAACCTAAAGTTCATCAAGAGCAATATGAACTTGAAAATCCTCCATGTCAAGGGCGTCATCATCACCTTCAACCCAATCACAATGAAGAGCAATGCTATGGCAAGCTCAAGTTCACCATGCCCAAGTTCAATGAAAGCAATGATCCCGAAGAGTACCTTTCATGGGCATTGAAGGTCGACAAGATCTTTCGTTTGCACAACTATGAGGAAGAGAAGAAGATCGCTATGGCATACCTTGAGTTCCAAGACTATGTGCTCATATGGTGGGAACAAGTCCTTGAGCGCCGAGAAGCAAGAGGTGAACCACCAATTACCACATGGGAGGAAATGAAAGATGTCATGCGTGCACGCTTTGTGCCAACCTACTACAACCGCGATCTCTTCAAGAAACTCCAACTCCTCAAGCAAGGAACAAAGAGCGTTGAAGAATACTACAATGAAATGGAGATTGCCATGATAAGAGCCAATGTCACGGAAGATGATCAGCAAACTATGGCCCGTTTCTTGAATGGACTCAATCATCCCATCAAGAAGATTGCCGACTTCCAACCCTACTCCAATCTCATTGAGCTCGTGCATCAAGCTACCAAAGCGGAACGCCAAGTACAAGATGACTTCAAGTACGCCAAGTACTCTTCGAAGAGCTACGGTTTCTCCAACACCCAAGCTTCAACGACTCCAACAACTTCTAACTCAACCAAACCATCTACATCCAACGACGACAAGTCGAGTTACAAGAAAACTTCGACAACCTTAAGTTGTCCTCCTACTACAAGCAACTTCAAGCCGTGCGCTTCATCATCTACTCCAACCAATGAGACCATCAAGACAAGTTCCATCAAGTGTTTCACATGTGGCGGCCGAGGCAACAAGTCCTTTGAGTGTACCAACAAGCGCACCATGATCCTCAACAATGACGGAACCTATGACTCCATGAGTGAAGAGGAGATGGAAGCCCTTGACCAAGTGGCCATGCACCAGCATGAGAACGAAGATGAAGATGATCAAGTCTTTTGTGACGAGGATTCGAGCCCCTCTCTCGTTGTCTCCAAAGTCTTGACTCTTCAACATCAACAAGACGAAGACCAAAGATGCCACATCTTCCACACCAAGGCCGGCATCAACGGAAGGTCCGTTAAGGTCATCATCGATGGAGGGACACAACTTGGCAAGTGAAGAACTATGCTCCAAGCTCCAATTGGTCAAGATGAAGCACCTGCATCCCTGCAAGGTTCAATGGCTTAGCGATTCCAGCACTATCCAAGTCGAGCATACGGTCAAAGTTTCCTTAAAAATTGGAGCATATGAAGACACTTTGTAGTGTGATGTCGTTCTGATGTTCGTTTGCCACCTCCTTCTTGGTCGACCATGGCAATTTGACCACGGCATCATCCACAATGGGCGTACCAATCACTATAGCTTCAAGATAAAAGGAAAGGAGTACGTGTTACGACCTATGTCTCCAAGTCAAGTGATCGCCGACAAGCAAGCCACCCATCATGGAGAAAAGAGTGAGAGAGTGACCCACCCAAAAGAGAGTGAGCGCCACAAGCCAAAATCGAGTGCCTCCACGATGAGCGACAGGAGAAAGTTTAGCACTTGGGCACTCGAGCTCGGGGACGGAAAGGCAGAGGAACAAGAAGGTGTGGGGTGAACAAATGGGTCTTTGTCCTCTTATAAAGGCAGTGAATATCAAGCACCCCTCATAAGCCTTGAACCTCGCCTATTCCCAAGGAGACGTGCAAATGAGATGGTAGGATTACCCAAACCCGCATTGATGCGGATCCCGTGATAAGGGGACATGATCTCTACTTTGACAAGACGTGTCAATAGCCGTGCCTCAAAAGCGAAATGAGGGTTGTAAAATGGTTCAGAATAATAACAGGGCCAGAACATAACGTCTCACCGAAAAGGATGCCCGTGGACGTGACTTATTTTGTTTTAAGTATTGTTGCTTTTATAGCTTAGGGTCGTAAGCAGGGTCAGATACAGCTCTTACGTGCGGAAGACTGCTTTGGAGTATTCGGAGAAGGAACCCTCCTTGCAATGTCGAAGACAATCTGCGCGCCGGATACATCGTCATTGAAGCCCGGTTCAGGGGCTACTGAGGGAGTCCTGGACTAGGGGGTCCTCGGGCGTCCGGGCTATGCGATATGGACTGGACTGATGGGCCGCAAAGATACAAGACAGAAGGCCCTCCCTCGTGTCCGGATGGGACTCTCCTTTGCGTGGATGGCAAGCTTGGTGTTCGGATTTTGCATCTTCCTTTCTCTATAAACCGACTCTATACAACCCTAGGTCCCTCCGGTGTCTATATAAACCGGAGGGTTTAGTCCGTAGGGGGAGAACAATCATACAGGCTAGACATCTAGGGTTTAGCCATTACGATCTCGAGGTAGATCAACTCTTGTAACCCCTATACTCATCAAAGTCAATCAAGCAGGAAGTAGGTATTGATGTCTACTACACAACCTTCTTCTTGTAGACGTTGTTGGGCCTCCAAGTGCAGAGGTTTGTAGGACAGTAGAAAATTTCCCTCAAGTGGATGACCTAAGGTTTATCAATCCGTGGGAGGCGTAGGATGAAGATGGTCTCTCTCAAACAACCCTGCAACCAAATAACAAAGAGTCTCTTGTGTCCCCAACACACCCAATACAATGGTAGATCGTATAGGTGCACTAGTTCGGCGAATAGATAATGATACAAGTGCAATATGGATGGTAGATATAGGTTTTTGTAATCTGAAAATATAAAAACAGCAAGGTAACTAATGATAAAAGTGAGCACAAACGGTATTGCAATGGTAGGAAACAATGCATAGGGTTCATACTTTCACTAGTGCAAGTTCTCTCAACAATAATAACATAGATAGATCATATAACAATCCCTCAACATGCAACAAAGAGTCACTCCAAAGCCACTAATAGCGGAGAACAAACAACGAGATTATGGTAGGGTACGAAACCACCTCAAAGTTATTCTCTCTGTCCTATCTATTCAAGAGTCCGTAGTAAAATAACATGAAGCTATTATTTCCGTTCAATCTATCATAGAGTTCATACTAGAATAACACCTTAAGACACAAATCAAAGAAAACCCTAACGTCACCTAAATACTCCATTGTCACCTCAAGTATCCATGGGCATGATTATACGATATGCATCACACAATCTCAGATTCATCTATCCAACCAACACAAAGTACTTCAAAGAGTGCCCCAAAGTTTCTACTGGAGAGTCAAGACGAAAACATATTCCAACACCAATGCATAGGTTCATGGGCGGAACCCGCAAGTTGATCACCAAAACATACATCAAGTGGATCACGTGATATCCCATTGTCACCACAGATACGCATGGCAAGACATACATCAAGTGTTCTCAAATCCTTAAAGACTCAATTCGATAAGATAACTTCAAAGGGAAAACTCAATTCATCACAAGAGAGTAGAGGGGGAGATCATAAGATCCAACTATAATAGCAAAGCTTGCGATACATCAAGATCGTGCCATAGAGAGAACACGAGAGAGAGAGAGAGAGAGAGAGAGAGAGAGAGATCAAACACATAGCTACAGGTACATACCCTCAGCCCCGAGGGTGAACTACTCCTTCCTCATCATGGAGAGCACCGGGATGATGAAGATGGCCACCGGTGAGGGACCCCCCCTCTGGCAGGGTGCCGGAACAGGCTCCCGAGAGGTTTTTGGTGGCTACAGTGGCTTGTGGCGGCGGAACTCCCGATCTATCTTCGTATTCGATGTTTTTAGGGTACGTGGACTTATATAGGCGAAAGAAGTCGGTCGGGGGAGCCTCGAGGGGCCCAAGAGACAGGGGACGCGCCCAGGAGGGTGGGCGCGCCCTCCTATCTCCTGGCCTCCTCGAACCTTCCCTGGCTTGAACTCCAATTCTCCCGGATCATATCCTTTCCAAAAATCATGCTCCCGAAGGTTTCATTCCATTTGGACTCCGTTTGATATTCCTTTTCTTTGAAATACTGAAACAGGCAATAAAACAACAATATGGGGTGGGCCTCCGGTTAATAGGTTAGTCCCAAAAGTAATATAAAAGTGTATAATAAAGCCCATAATCATTCAAAACAGATAATAAAATAGCATGGATGCTTCATAAATTATAGATACGTTGGAGACGTATCAGGTATTACCACCATTCAGAGGGCCCGAACCTGGGTAAACATCGTGTCCCCTGGCTCCTATTACCTTCGATCCTTAGACGCACAGTTCGGGACCCCCTACCTAAGATCTGCTGGTTTTGACACCAACATTGGTGCTTTCATTGAGAGTTCCACTATGTCGTCACTAGAAGGCTCGATGACTCCATCGATCATCCACAACAATACCGCCCTGAGGGAGACTTTTCTCCCCAGCCAAATTTTCGTATTCGGCGGCTTCGCACTGCATGCCAACTCGATTGGCCATCTGGAGCAGATCGACAGCTACGCCCCTGATCATCAGATCAGTTTTGAAAATCTGAACTATGTCGCTGACATTCGAGGGACTTGATCTTCCAAGGGTCGCGGCCCCAGCCTCAGCTCTAGCCTTAGATCCGGAGCACATCACCAGGTCCGAAGACGGGAGTTTAAAGCCCGCCGGACTCTCTACAGCTACAGAGCTTGACACTGGAGAACCGGAGGGGATCGCATCACCGGCAGGCATGGAGCTATGCCAGGCCCCCTCTATCCTCATGAAGCGGGACTCGCCTCTGGACACTAGCTCCAAGCCCTCGAGGTCCGCGTCATGCGAGCTCGGCCAGTGAACTTCTGTCACGCCCAACTCCGCAGACTCTTGCTTCCCCGTCCAAATCTCGCTTTTAGACAAAACCCTGGACTTCTCGCCATTACATAAGAATCACAGTCGAACTATGCCCAGCCCACACTAGGGGCTGAGAGCGGGGAACTCTACATCCCACCCACCACCCACTTCATAGCCACTGTCGAAGGCTTGACCGACATGCTCGACTACGCCTCCAAAGACATCGACGGTATGGACGACGATGCTGAAGAGGAGCAAAGCCAGAACCCATCATTCACCGGACGCTGGACGGCCACTTCTACATATGATGTGTACATGGTGGACACACCCTAAGAGGATGATGGCGATGGTGGGAAGGTTCCCATCGAGGACAAGCCTTCTGAGGCACCACAAAAGCGTCGACGTCAGCGACGCCGCTCGAAATCGCGTCACAAAAAAGACATCAATACCGGCACCGGAGACAATAATACTCCGGATAACACCGAAGACCAAGAAGCCCCTATCGAGCCAACACCCGAACAGGATGATTGGGAGGATGGGCAAGTTAACCCCGACGATCCCGTCGGGAACGAGGGCTCGGAGGGTAGTAACTACCTACCGATCTCCGAAGAGGATGAGAGCCTCAGCGACGAAGACTCCATCATACCAGAAGAACCCCTCGAACAAGAGTGCTTTAAGTGTCGGCTAATAGCCACAGCATGAAGCATGCAAAAGAAGCGGCAGCAACTTCAAGTTGATCAGGATTTACTCAATGACAGATGGGCTAATGTCCTGGTAGCCGAGGAATACGGCCTCGAGCGCCCAACTAAGAGTTACCCAAAGCGCAGACTGCTATCCCAATTCGATGACGAGGTCCCGGAACCTATACCGACAGCGCATAACGCAACGGACGGACCTGACCGACCACCTCATGGCCGGGACAGAGCGGCAACTCAAACCGAACACCAGACCGCACCACCTCGCCCTAGAGGCAGAGAAACAGTGGCTGCAGGATACACGTACGACCTGCAACAGGACCATGACAATAGAGCCGGTCATACCAAATCAATCTATGGATCAAGGGGGCGTGCACCAGCGCGAGAAGACGGCCATCAGGCCTGGCGCGACAAGCACAACCTCACCCGGGCCGAAAACCACATACGGACTTCATCCGATATGCGTTGAGACGTTGCCCGATACAGAGGCGCCGCACACCCCCTATGCTTCACCGATGAGGTAATGGAGCACCAGTTCCCAGAAGGTTTTAAATCCATGAACATTGAATCATATGATGGCACAACAGATCCCGCGGTATGGATTGAAGGTTTTCTTCTCCACATCCACATGGCCCGCGGTGACGACTTACATGCCATCAAGTACCTCCCTCTAAATCTTAAGGGAGCAGCATGGCACTGGCTGAACAGCCTCCCAGAAAACTCTATTGGTAGCTGGGAAGACTTGGAGGACGCCTTCAGAGACAACTTCCAAGGTACCTATGTTCGCCCCCCAGACACCGATGACCTTAGTCACATAATCCAGCAACCCGGCAAATCAGCCTGGAAGCTCTGGACCAGGTCTTAATCAAAAAGAACCAGATTGTGGATTGTCCAGACGCCGAAGCCCTTGCGGCCTTCAAACACAACGTCCGAGATGAGTGGCTCGCCCGACACCTCGGCCAAGAGAAGCCGAAGTCCATGGCAGCCCTTACCGCACTTATGACCCACTTTTGCACGGGAGAAGATAGCTGGCTAGCTCGTAGAAGCAATAGCACCAGTGACCCAGGCACCTCTAAAGCTAGGGATGGCAATGGCAAGCCACGAAGCGACAAGCACAAGCGTCGAAACAATAACGAAGACATGGCGGTCAACGCCGGATTCATTGGCTCCAAATCCGGTCAACGGAAGAAGCCATTCAAAGGAAACAAAGATGGTCCATCCAGTTTGGACAGAATACTTGATTGGCCTTGCCAGATTCATGGCACCCCCGATAAACCTGCCAATCACACCAACAGAAACTGTTGGGTCTTTAAACAGGCTGGCAAGCTCAACGCCGAACACAAGGGGAAAAGTCCGCCCAGCGAGGACGACGATGAAGAACCTCACCCACCGAACACAGGGAGACAAAAGAAATTTTCCCCCAAGGTCAAAACAGTGAATATGATCTATGTAACCCATGTCCCCAAGCGGGAGTGCAAGCGCGCATTAAGGGACGTGTGTGCCGTAGAGCCAGTCGCCCCAAAATTCAACCCATGGTCAGCTTGTCCGATCACCTTTGATCGAAAGGACCACCCGACCAGTATTCGTCATGGAGGTTCGGCAGCTTTGGTCCTCAACCCAATCATCGACGGATTCCACCTCATGCGAGTCCTCATGGACGGTGGCAGTAGTCTTAACCTGCTTTACCAGGACACCGTCCACAAAATGGGTGTTGATCCGTCAAGAATCAAGCCCACTAAAACTACCTTTAAAGGAGTAATACCTGGTGTAGAAGCCCGTTGCTCGGGCTCAATAACATTGGAGGTCGTCTTCGGCTCGCCTGACAACTTCCGAAGTGAAGACTTGATCTTTGATATCGTCCCCTTCCGAAGTGGCTATCACGCACTGCTCAAACAGACCGCTTTCGCTCAATTCAATGCGGTCCCACACTACGTGTATTTAAAGCTCAAGATACCCGGCCCACATGGCGTCATAATAGTCAATGGAAACACGGAATGCTCCCTCTGTACTGAGGAGCACACCGCGGCCCTCGCGGTCGAAGTGCAGAGCTGCCCTATCAAGCCGCACACCTCATCGGCCATCAAGCCGGCGGACTTTGTTAAAAGAGTCCGGTCAGTCCCGCAAGCTGACTGCTCGGTACTTCTAGAGCTAGACTAGCAGTTCCGCCTCCGTCGATCACCACACACACCCGTGGAATTTGTATCGCGCATGCATCATTACGCACTCAAAATACCCTGGACATCAACGGAGGCACAATACGGACAGGTCAATAGTATGGTTCGACCCTGTATGACCTTCCACCTTTCTTTGATTACTTTTTCTCTCCTACCATAGGTGCATTCGAACCTATATATCCTATGGACTCACAAGGACTCTCTTCGAGCCCGGTTTCATGCGGATAACCGGAGACCATTCCTTTTAAGGAACCCCTCTCTACAAGACGAAAGCGGCGTAGACGTGCGACAGGATATCCAAAGGACTCTTCAGACCAAACCTTATTCAAAGGACCTGTATTGAGATTTTCTCCTTATTATTAGACCCACGTCATGTAAAATGGCTTTGGTGCTTATGGTACCCTCTATAAGATCATGTTTTGACATATCAATCAGATCCTAGTGAGGACAATTTTATGGTATCAACTTTATTCATAAAAATGTACTTCGTCTCCCCAGTTGTCTCACTCACATACCTCGACATCCATTGCCAGGGGCTCTATACGGCCACATATGTGTCTCCAAACAAAAGCCTGAACAGCTCTGTAGCACACTTTGGTGTCCCGAACTTGGCATTATATGCATCGGCTCCAAATCATGTCTTTGGTCAATAGTTGGGTTGCCCGACTCCTGTGTTTTCTACCTTACGTTCCGTTTGTTCAGCTAGGGTAGTGAAGGGAGAACTACTGTGATTGTGTTTCTGGTTCGTCCGGTCAAGCACCTCAGTAGAGAAAGCCAAAAACTGATTATCATGATGCGGCGAGAGCGGGTCAGCCACTCGATGACTTACTAAATCTTTAACAATTTTTTCCGCATTAAACGAAGGATTGTTTTTCCGGTCATGTAGGTAACACATCCGCATTCGGATAGCCGCATATGTACCGGGGGCTATTTTATAGCCCCATCTTCAAACTCCTATGGCTAAGTGAGAGTGGTAAAGCCATATAGTCCGATTGCCTGGTTCGCCGCACTGACACCGCCATTACGGACCAAGACGTTGGGACAAGAGTGCTCATGTGCCATTCCGAACACCCCCGTAGCATCTACGTGGGGGCCGAAGCCGACGACTGGAAAACTCTCAAGGAATACAAAAACGACCGCACAGGAAGAAAGAACTTTTAGACAATGGCACAAATATATCACAAAGCCTTAATATATATAATAAACATGCCCGGGTCGTTCGGATACATTCATTCGAATATAATGTCCTTTGAGCATTGACCCTCTATCAAGCGAGCACCCTCTATGACGTCGTCTAAATAGCGCTCCGGCATGCGATGGTCCTTGCCTTTGGGAGGACCCTCAACCGCGATAGCGGCGGCCTTCATCTTTGCCCAGTGCATCTTGACGCGGGCGAAGGCCATCCGTGCACCTCTATGCACACTGACCGCTTGATTGCATCAATTCGGGGCACGACATCGATGAGTCGTCGTACTAGGCCAAAATAGCTGCTCGAAACGGGTTCGGCTGGCCACAGCCGGACTATGACCTCCTTCATGGCCGCTTCGGACATCTTATGCAGCTCGGCCCACTGTGCCATTTGGTCATTCAGCAGCGCTGAGCGCTCCTGCATCGCGAACTGCGACCAGAACAGCTTCTCCGTCGCATGCCCCTCCTGGGCTCGGTAGAACAGCGTCGGGTGGCGCTCTTTGGAAGATCCGCAAAGGTGTCTGGAGAACTCCATAGTCGATTAAGCAAGGCATGCCTCTGATCGCCAAACTTAGACTGTAAAAGAAAGGGCTTACCAGCTGCTATCTGTCCGGCCTGTCGGATCTCCTCGCGAGTCGCTCGGGATTCGGACCTCGCATCTTGGGCTTCCTGAAGGGCCTTGGCGAGTTCGGCCACCTTAGCTTTATTATCCTCCTCAAGGAGCTCGCACTTGCGAATGGCGTCCTTGAGCTCTTGCTCAACTTTGGATACCCGCTCCTCGAACAGGCGTCGGGTGGCCTGTTCGGCCTTCAAATCAGTAGCCATTTTCTCAGCGGCCGCATTGCTCACCCTTGCCTGCTCCTTCGCGCAGGCAAGGTCAATTCTGAGGGTCTCGATCTCAGCAGCGCCATGTGCAATTATGCGTATAGCAGCGTGTAAGCTTCAACTTAGCATTTGCAAACTAATTCAATTATATATGGAGTACTTGGAACATACCCTACGCCTCGTTGAGCCGCTTATTAATACGGATATTGTCCTCGTCGACCAGCTGCAGTTTCGTGCTTCAGTTCGGAAACTTCGGCGTCCTGAGCGGTCGCCACTAACAGTGAAGCCTGTTTTTTGTCAATAAAAAATAAGTATGTTATTTCCTACGGATATCTATAGATCCTCTATTCGCCCTCCTTCATTAGCCCAACAGAGTCTCAGGGGCTACTATCTATATACAGGCAGATTTTTCATATGGAAAGCGGCTAAAGACATTACATCGCATACCTTGAAGCCTGTTAGTAGGCTCGTGAAGGCTTCATTCAGCCCGCTCTTAGAGGACTGAACCTTCTCAACCACCGTACCCATCAAGGTACAGTGCTCCTCCAAGACGGGCGCACTTTGTAGAGCATCCATCGGCATGTTCGGCGCCTCTGCATTAGTAGAGGACGCCGCCGGAATAGCCATCTCCCCTCCCGCGGACGGGGCTGCTGATTCGATTCCGGAACTGTTTGTGTCTCCGGAACAGTATCTGGTCGGGGGCTGGATGATCCAGGACTCCCGTTGCCGGTCTCCATGAGAGTTGCTGATCTAGGGTGGAACCCTAGGGGCCGATCTTTCACGTTTGGAGAGGATCCTACGGGGAACACGAAGAACGCGCGGAAGAACGAGAGGGAAAACACGAGGGGAAAATAAGAGAAACACTCAACCAACGAGAATATGATCACACATGTGCTAGATCCAAGAAACACATAGAGATACACGGTCCAAATCCAACAAAGGATGATACAAGTGGCGGTAGCTCATCTCCGAGAGGAGGTGTTGAATCCACGAGGGATCTTCCCGTAAAGGGGTCTTGAATCCATGGTGGATCTTCTCCGAAGAGGCCGCGGTCTCTCACGAGGAGGAGATCCGTATGGATGAGCAAAGCTCTATCTCAAATGAGCTAATCCTTTGCTAACCCTAACTAGGAGGAGGTGGGGAGTTTATATAGTCTAAGGGTCGAAGGGGTACATGGGACTCGGCCCGGATGCGTTGCACGCAGGCTGGGGGCCGGATGTCCGGGCGTCGGGCCGGATGTCCGGGCCTTCATGAGACGCCGGACGTCCGGGCGCTGGGGCCGGATGTTCGGGCTGGCAGGGTCCATCTTCTGGATGTTTTGTGACGGGGCGCCAGATGTCCGGGCTTACGGGAGGGGCCGGATGTCCGGGGCCTAGCCGGATGTCCGGGATGACTTGGCCGACGCTGGTGCTCTCTAGATAGAAGGGAGCCGGATTTCCGACGTTGGGCCGGATGTCCGTGCTTGGCCGGATGTCCGGCTGCTGTAGCAGCAGACTCTTCTTCCTTCTCCTCTTCCATTCTTGGCCTTGGTCCTTTGATTCTCCATGGTCGTCTCGGTTGTACCTGAGTATAGGCAAGGTCCATGCGTGAGGTAGTAGCCATGTCTCACATGTGGAAAGTGACGGTTCAAGAGGAGTGAATTCACCTTGTGTCCAATGGTGTATGTTTGAGGTCTCATCATATGTCCTCTTGGGGCTTGGAGAGTAGTCGGAGTGTACATGGGGATGAACGTGGGATGCTCGGCATCATCTCCCCCCCCCCTTGGGAAAGATCCGCCCTCGGATCATGATCCTCATCACCATGGAAACGGTTGTCGTGGACGGACTTGTAGTTGGACGAAGTTGAAGGCATGGCGCAATCCAAGTACTCCAAGGTGTTTTCGGAGTGGTATACATGCAAAAGGAGCAAACACAAAGTACACTTGGAAATACAATGGTTAGCGCACACAAAGGGTCCATCAAGTAAATATGAGTCCGTGCGGCAAGATGGTGCATGGCAAGACACATGATGCTTATCAAGATGATCTATAATGATATGCAAAGCATTCATGGGATAATTAGCATGGTGCACAAAGCGACAAATTCTACCATTGTGCAAAATGATGTCATAGAGAGACGGTTTATTAATAGCATGAATATGGCAATGGATGCTCAATATTATTATGTTATCATGCAATTGATGGTAGGCAATGTGATCATTATGTATGAATATGCCATCAAGAAAGATCACACAAAATTTGCTAAGGAAATGAACAAGCTCATATATCATGGATGACATGGGAATACAAGATGCAACAAGGCAATCATAATGTGAGTCAATCCATGCATAGGGTGCAAACTTGTGGTGAGTATGATATGTCCATCGAGCATGACATGTGGGAGCACAATCAACAAATATGGAGGTGTTGGTGTACCAATGCTCGATGTCGTGGCATGAGTGGAAGTCCGAAGGTGCATCCAATAAGTGCGAGCGCTCCTCAATGTGAAGGTCCATAGAGCCAATCTCCAATGTCGCTCCTCCGTCCGCGAGATGTATCATGTAGACAACAAGAAGGAAACAACAATGAAAGAGTGACCCATCCAATATGTAAACTTGAGGATGGCTCAAAGGGAAGGAGTTCACCTTTATGATGATGTCGAAAATGTTGGTGTCACGCATCATATAGACCTTTGCATGACCAATATGGCTCATGATGGTACCGCCTTGTGAATCCTCCAAAATGAAAGAACATGACAAACACTCGGAAAAACAAATGAGGTTAGTGCAAATGCAACACCTATCATTCGTGAGGTAAGATACCCAACAAGTGTATGCATCATGCTCATCATAAGAAAGTATAAGGGAGCATTTCATAGTATGGAGGCATATGATGTAAGAACAACCAAATACAATAGGCTCAATCAAACAAGCATGCTTCACAAGTAAGGTGTCAAAGTCTCCAAGATCAATAAGCATAGTATGGTTGCACTCAATACAAGTGGGTATGAAAGAGGCAACTAATGGACACAAGAGACAATGATCAAGATATATAATGTGAGAGGCATGAGCATATATGTCATCAACCCAAGAAAGCAAGTAATAGTGGAACATGGGTGATGCAACATAGCAAGCAATCATAGCGATTAAGTCAAGCAAGCTAGTAGTGTGAAGATGCAACATACTAGAAGTAATCATGGCAAGCATGTCATGTGTGCAAATAGTGAGCATGAATAATTCGCATGTCATAGCACAAGCATGAAAGCAATATATGAGAAGAATAGCATGAATGTATTGGTGAGAGACCATATGTAAATATCAATGGTACATCATGACTGTCCCAACACAACAAGCATCAATAACATGGTGCACAAAGAAATCATGGCAATAGCAACAAGTATCTCCACCAAGCATGCAAATACACATAGGAGTATCATGATGGTGAAGCATGGGTAGATGCAAGCAAGGGTCATAATTGCATGGCAAAGGCGTAGGAGCAAGCATAACATGCAAAGTGAACACAATAGTATGGGCATAAGGTGACAAGTGGTAAATAGCCCATAGCAGTGTGAGAGCCAAGTAAAAGAGATGCGCGTAGTCCTTACGCGAAGGGAACAGTGGTAAGGATAGTCCATGAGATCCCAAGTCATTGTTGCTCTCAAGAGCTTGTTTCGTCAACTCTTGGGATTGAGAGGTTGACGAGTATATGTGTGTACCTACACAAAACAAAGGCAAAGGAAAAATTGTGTGTGTGATATATGTACACATCATCCATCATGATGCACACGTGCATGTGTCGGTTAGCATAAATTATCCAATGCTCAAATAAATGAGATGCATGATATAGAAACATGTCATCCATCATGAGAGGTTTGTTATTATGTATGGCATAATGGAGACTCAAAGGATGTAATGCATCACGAGCAATATCTAGAGCATTGTTATTCATGGAATGCATATGGTGTACACTATCATGTGAATCATGCAAAGTATGAAATGCATCAAGATCTCCAAATATGTATGAGGAAACTATGGGGGTATCCTCATGAGAGTGAGTAGCAACATCACATGGAGAATATTGACAACATCCAAAACAATGTATATTCGAAACAATGTGGTCATGGCATGTCATAGTATAGGAATTGTGCAAATCATGTAAAGGAAGCATGGCAAAATCATCACAAGAGAAGCAAAAGCCAATGACCATCATCTCGTCATCTATGCCATAGGTGGAAATAGGATTTATTTTAATGGGGCATGCATAGTTACTATGTTGAGATTGAAATGATGCAATATGGGAGATCTCGCTCATAGCATATGACAAGTTCAAAGGATTGTCAAACATGATGTGGCCAAAAGAATTTGCACATGATATCCTATGGAGCATAGCATCACAACTAGGCAACTCAACATGCTCATCATCATATTCATCATAAATAGGTAAGTCAAGGCATGAAGAAGTCTCACTAGCATGAAGCATGGGAATAGGTGGGTCAACATCATGGGAGCAATCGATGTCAAGAGAGTCCACTAGTGGGACAAGAGAAGCACCATCACCTATGTTACCTTTGGAGCATCGCTCATGTGTTGTAGATGAGGTGTTGAAGATCCAGTCGTTTTCATCTTCATCTTGATGGTACCATGTGGGGGTGCATCATCGTCCACCATGGCCATCGTCGGCTCCATTGGAGGGATGGACTCGCCGAGGATAGGCATGCCGTCATGTAGGAGACCTGGCACCAAAGAATAAAACACACTAGGAGTAGAGGTTAAGTCATTAGAAATCATAGTGGCCTCACATGCCGTGTCAACTACCTCACTCGCTAAGTGTTGTGGCTCACTCACTCCCTCAAGGATGCTCTCACTCATATGGTTGGTGGAGTCACTCAAATGGCGCTCAATCTCACATAGGATGTGTGGCATGCTCTCATATGTGGGGCTAGTGGTGGTCACACTCATCCTCTCATAGGAAATGCTCTCAATGTCACGTATGGTGGAGTCACTCATCTCACTCATGGGGTGGTGGCTCTCCTCACATGGCACTTGGGGCATCTCGACATATGTGGGTGTCGGAGAGATGTAGGTGCAAATGTCTCCATGCTCAACTCCTATCACCGTGGTCGAAGGGGATGGCCCTTGCTCGACCGTATTGTCACTGTCTTGGTGTGGGAGGTCCATATTATGTGGCACCTCGTAGCTCGTCTCCATGACCGAAGGGAGTTTCCCATGCTCGGCCATCTTCCTTGAGGGGCTTCCGAAGATGGAAGTGTCGCCCTCGCTCGTAGGTGGTCGCCTTGGACTTGATGAAGTCGTTGTAGGCGTACTCGTGGGAAGTAGGCGAAGATGCAGTACGTCCAATGGTGAAGATGCCTTGATAGCACTTGGCGAAGATGCCAAAGTGGTTGTTGTAGTCGTAGCGCCGTCTTGGTGGTGGTCGTCTCGCGGTCTTCTCTTTTGCTCATGAAGCTTTGACTTGGCGTGAAGTAGGGCTTGTTAGGACTTGTGCATTTGCGCTTGTGGAGCATCTTCATGATGATGTTGTCGTTGTCGCGCTTGAGCTCGAATGCGTTCGTCGCCGTCGTGCACATGATGCTTGGAGGTGACTTGCCCTTCATGATGATGTGGATCACGAACGTGATGGTGGTCGCCATGTAGATGTGGACGTGGACGAATTGCGCTTGCTTTGTTTCCGCGCTACGAAGACTTGTGGCTTGAATGTCGCCGCCTTGAGGATGACGAAGGGGAAGAAGACTTGATCAAGGCTCTAATCTCCTCCATCCTTGCATCTTGCTCCTCTTTATGTGCGGAAAGCTTCTTATCGATGTAGTGTAACGCCCTCGATGCGGCTATATCTCCCACGTGTCGAAGCATGACTTAGAGGCATAACCGCATTGAAAGCAATGTCGCAAGTGAGGTAATCTTCGCACAACCCATGTCATACATAAGTGAAAGAGATACATAGTTGGCTTACAGTCGCCACTTCACACAATACATAAATAAACATCCATCATTCAGTTTACAATCAAGGTCCGACTACGGAACCAAAATAAAAGAAGACTACCCCAAATGCAACACAGATCCCCGATCGCCCCAACTGGGCTCCACTACTGATCGTCTGGAAAAGAAACATAGTAACGACCAAGGGCCTCATCAAATTCCCACTTCAGCTCAGTTGCGCCATCTGCGCTGGCATCACTGGTACCTGCATCTGTTTTGGTAGAATCTGTGAGCCACGGGGACTCAGCAATCTCACACCCGCGAGATCAAGACTATTTAAGCTTAAGGGAAGGCCGGTGTAATGAGGTGGAGCTGCAGCAAGCGACTAGCATATATGGTGGCTACGATCGCAAAAGAGAGCGAGAAGAGAAGCAAGGCACGGTCGTGAAGCTAGTAGCGATCAAGAAGTGATCCTAGAGCAACCTGCGTCAAACATAACTCCAACACCGTGTTCACTTCCCGGACTCCGCCGAGAAGAGACCATCACGGTTACATACACGGTTGATGTATTTTAATTAAGGTCAACTTCGGGTTTTCTACAACCGGACATTAACAAATTCCCATCTGCCTCATAACCGCGGGCACGGCTTTCGAAAGATAATACCCTGCAGGGGTGTCCCAACTTAGCCCATCACAAGCTCTCACGGTCAACGAAGGAATAGACCTTCTCCCGGGAAGACCCGATCAGTCTCGGAATCCCGGTTCGCATGACATTTCAACAATGGTAAAACTAGACCAGCAAAGCCGCCCGAAGTGCCGACAAATCCCGATAGGAGCTGCACATATCTCGTTCTCAGGGCACACCGGATGAGCCAGACATCAGGTTGGCATAGACCCTGGTTGCCCAAGGGGCGCCGGACATCGCTCAGGTTGGACCAGCACTCGAAGGAGCACTGGCCCGGGGGGCTAAAATAAAGATGACCCTCGGGCTCGCGAAAACCCAAGGGAAAAAGGGGGTATAGGTGGCAAATGGTAAAACCAAAGTTGGGCCTTGCTGGAAGAGTTTTATTCAAAGCGAACTGTCACGGGGGTCCCATAAATCACCCAACCGCGTAAGGAACGCAAAATCAAGGAACATAACACCGGTATGACGGAAACTAGGGCGGCAAGAGTGGAACAAGTCACCAGGCATAAGGCCGAGCCTTCCACCCTTTACCAAGTATATAGATGCATTAATTAAAACAATAGATATTGTGATATCCCAAAAATATCCGTGTTCCAAGAAGGAACAAACTTCATCTTCACCTGCAACTAGCAACGCTATAAGAGGGGCTGAGCAAAAGCGGTAACATAGCCAAACAATGGTTTGCTAGGACATGGATGGTTAGAGGTTTGACATGGCAATATGGGTGACATGATATAGCAAGTGGTAGGTATCGCAGCATAGGCATAGCAAAAGAGCGAGCATCTAGCAAGCAAAGATAGAAGTGATATCGAAGGTATGGTCATCTTGCCTGCAAGGTTCTCAGAGTTGTCGACAGCTTGATCCTCGTAGGCGTTCTCAACAGGTTCCTCATACACGTACTCGTCTCCCGGCTCTACCCAAAGCAAGAACACAAGCAATGGAACAACAATCAAACAAGGAGCAATGCACAAGCAATATGATGCAATACATGACATGCTATGCGAGATGTGATATGCAATGCATATGTGTGCTCCGGAAGGAAAATGATGAACAAGGCATCAACTTGGCAATCCAAGTATGCCGCTGGAAAGATGAGATGATTTCGGTTGAAATCGATATAAAGATCCCCGGAATCGGATGCACGGTTTGCAAATGACAAGCAAAACAAGAATGATGTGAATCTGCGTTTAACAGCACGATGCTACTTAGCACGCAACAAGAAACTATGCTACAGCACCCCAACATAAAAACAAAGCATATGGCAGTGATCTACAGGAGATGCTTAACAAAAGAGGAACACTGAGCTACGGCTAAATCACATCATAACAGGCTCAAACAAGCATGGTGAAAGTGCAAAAAAAAATAACAGGTTCACAGACTTAGTGAAAAAAACTAGCATGCAAGAAATTAACATCAGGAAGGCATGTTTAGAGCAAGCAAACAACAAGCTACAGGAACTTATAATAGCAAAACAAGACATGGCAGGAATCTACTCAAAGCATAGATCAAAAGTCCCTTACTGACCATAAGCCAAAAAGGACCATAAGAAATGATGGCACCCATGTAAACATAGCAAGTTTCATTACAGATCTCAGACTTAGTAGAAAACTGGGCATGGCAAAGACAGATAACAAGTAGGCATGTTCGTGAGCTCGATGCACTCACTACAGAGCATCTCATGATAAACTAAGCATACACCCATCAAGAAGACATGGCATAGAAGCTATACATGGCAAGAACAACATCATAGCATACACGGATCAACTACAACAACCTTGTGAAAATTGAATCTCATGCAAACAATCTGCCAGGAAACATTTTGAAGTAAAAGTAGAGCACGAAAATGACATGCTAGACTACTCCATAAATGCCAACAAAGGCATGGATGGATAGAGCACATCCATATGTTCAAAACACCCTTACTGATCATGCTCAAAAAGGGCATAGATCTCTCTGTAACAACATGAACATATGGCATAAAAATAACAGCAGGACAAGACTTAGTGAAAACACTAAGTTCCTGGAATCAGCAACATTATCATCTCTAGTTTGCATGCTTGTTCTAGTCACCACATAACTCACAAAAATACA
This sequence comes from Triticum timopheevii, assembly GCA_963921465.1. Classification (NCBI taxonomy): domain Eukaryota; kingdom Viridiplantae; phylum Streptophyta; class Magnoliopsida; order Poales; family Poaceae; genus Triticum; species Triticum timopheevii. The sequence continues at coordinate 276,263,129 of OY997266.1, read as the reverse complement.
TGGCATACACCCCTGGAAAGATGGCATGTCATAGTTCAACACACATGTAGGGCTCAAGTTCATAAAGTGCACACATTAATCATGGCAAAAATGATAAAAGTGCAAGTTCTGTTAAGAAACAGAAACTAACATCACATAGCCCTCTTCCAACAGCATTTCGGGCATCAAGATGAGCTCAAATGAAAATGGTGCAATGAGATGAAATGATCTACTCTTTGAGACGAACAATTTGATATGCTACACGCCCAAAATGGAGCCACGGTTGCAAAGATATGATGCAATGAAAATGCAAGAAAATATTACAGAAAAAGACTTGGTGGAATTCGGGGTTCGGGGTAAGTCAACCTATGGTTTTTTTGGATCCGGATCGGGGTCGAGGTCGTCGCCGGAGTGGAGCTTGGGGCCGGGGAGGAGGTCGCCGGCGGAGGAGGACGAGGCCCGGGGCGGCGCGGCGCTGCCGGATCCGGCGGGGTCAGGCGGCGGCGCAGCCGGGCGGCGCTGCGGCGGCGCGGCCGGACGAGGCCTCGGGTCGGGCGCAGCGCCGGGGACGGCGAGGGCGGCAGGCGGTGGCGGCGGTCCAGCGCGGGGAGGCGGAGGCGGAGCGGCGGTGGGCGCCGCGCGGGCGGCGACGCGGAGGACGGGCCCCGTGGGGGCCGGCGGCGGGCCTGGCGGGCTTCGGTGGCGGTGGGCGCGGCGGCGCCACGTGGCAGCCGCGGACTGGCTGCGGCCGCGGCGGCGGACGCGTCCGGTCCGATCCGGACGTGTCCGGCGGCGCGGAGAGGCGATTTTTTTAGGGTTTGCCCGTGAATTCGGGGGAGGGATCTATATATAGAGGTAGAGGGAGCTAGGAGACTCCAAATGGGGTGCGGTTTTCGCCCACACGATCGTGATCAAACGACCGAGAGCATGGAGGTGACTTAGATGGGTTATTGGGCTGTTTTGGAGGGTTGTTGGGCTGCAACTTAAAAGAGGCCTTTGCGAGAGTGCGGTTAACCGTTGGAGTACCAAACGAACTCCAAATGACCCAAAACTTGACAGGTGGTCTACCGGTGCTATACCAGGGCCACTTGGCAAGGCTCGGTCCATTCCGAGAATGTTCAACACCCGCACACGGAAAAATATAAAAGGGGACGCCGGGGAACATAGGAGTGCCAGATTGCAAAACGGACAACGGGGAAAATGCTCGGAATCATGAGACGAACACGTATGCAAATGAGATGCACATGATGACATGATATGAGATGCATGACATGGACAAAATGCAAAAAGAAAACAAAACCCAACCACGGAGGGAATATCATAGCACATATCCGAAAATGGCAAGAGTTGGAGTTACAAATATGGAAAGTTACATCCGGGGTGTTACTTTCCTTGCTTCGGAGTGACGAATGTCGATGGAGATGTGCTCGATACGCTCTCTCAATCGTGATTGTGCGCGTTGCATTTGTCGTTGTAGATCGAAGATGGACGCTTTGGAGATGTAGTTGTTCACGTCATCATTGTTATCGTAGACCGGAGAGGAAATGCCTTGCCTATCCATCACAAGACTCGAGCAAATATGAATGGGAGAAAGAGAAGAACTATACCAAATGTACCTTGACCAATGTTGAAGATGGATCAATGATCACTCAAATGTGTAACAAGGAAATAGCACAATTGGTACCAATTCTTGTCGGTTCTCACACCTACACAAGTAAAGCTTATGGTGGAGCTCGGTGAGGATAGTAGCACAAAAATTTGATGCAAAATGTTAGCAACAGTCAATAATGTTGAAAAAGATTCACAAATTCGCAAGTGAAACAAATGGACCAATAGCAATATGGATGGCACACAGAAACGCACACACGGATAGATAAATGGGGTCGTGCAACCAAGGAATGAGCACAAAATGTGGAATCCACGGAAAACGCTCGTGTTGCACAACTCAAGAGAGACGCTAGCACGATTGCTCTATAGGCGGATACGACACTTGTGCACAACCTATGATATGCAAAATGGATAAACTTCTATCCCAAGTATGCTATGTATGTATGGTTCCCGGTGTTCCTCTCAAGTCGATCCAAGATGATCGGATATGACAATCTTATATGCAATGTGGTATGATGCTATGGCACTTGCTTACAAGCTCTTTGCTCTCTCTTTTGCTTAAAAGCTTTATTCTTTTTTTGTATGGCCACTTTGCACAATCCACAAACCAAGATAGCAATTGTGTATATGCGGGAACAAACTTGTGACACAAGATATGATACCAATATATGCACCACGATGATATGGTATGTATGCTATGGGAAGTATGATCACTAATGTGCACAAGTCACGTTGCCGACAATACTCAAATGGCTAGTCTCGATAGGCAAGTAACGCAAAGTGGGCTAGGGGTTAACAATGCGATGGCAAGGGGAATATACAATGGAGGGATACCACGATACCAAGATGATATGGAGGTCACAGTCCGTTGCGATGATGAGTGGTGGTGTTCTTGATGTAGAAACCAAGATGATGGAGACTCGTCCCTAAGTAGCCGAAACACCTTAGGAAACGGAAAACCGCGAACTCAAAATCTCAAACGTCAAATGTCAAAATGGTGGTAGCAGAAAGCGGTGGTGGTTTTGCACTTGGCAATGCGGAAGTGGGATGATGGGCTATACACGTGTCGAAGTTGAAGTTGCCATTCCTAAGTAGCCGAAACACCTTAGGAGACACAAGCCACAACTCAAACAAAATTGGGTTAAGTTGGGGTGGAAATGTATGGTGGGCACGTCTATGCGGAAGTGGTGGTGGTGGTTCATGAAGAAGCAATTGTCCCTAAGTAGCCGAAACACCTTAGGAGACTTGAATCACTACTCAAGCAACCACTAATGCTAAGGGCTAGGTTGAGCTTGTTTGAGTTGATCAAGATGGGTTAGGTTGCGGAGGTCGGAGGTGGCTATGCGGATGATATGGTGGAGGGCCTAGGCAAACTTGCCAAATTTTGGAAAATTTGATGGAGTCAAATGGTGTTGCAACCTATCTAGATTGATGGGGGGTGTCAATAGCTACTCAACGAGCTAAAGAACGCGAAAATCGGACTCCGAATGTGAAAGTTATGGGCAAAATGGTGAAACGCCGAAGGCTAAAATGACAGCAGGCGGACATCCGGGGGTTTGGTCGGATGTCCGGGACCTGATGTCCATAAACTTGCGCGAAAATGCGCTCCAGGAGCCGGATGTCCGGGCTAATGGCCGGATTTCCGGGATGGCCGGATGTCCGTGAAGGAAATATGCCCTAGAGGCAATAATAAAGTTATTATTTATTTCCTCATATCATGATAAATGTTTATTATTCATGCTAGAATTGTATTAACTGGAAACATGATACATGTGTGAATACATAGATAAACATATGGTCACTAGTATGCCTCTACTTGACTAGCTCATTAATCAAAGATGGTTATGTTTCCTAACCATAGACATGTGTTGTCATTTGATTAATGGGATCACATCATTAGGAGAATGATGTGATTGACATGACTCATTCCGTTAGCCTAGCACTTGATCGTTTAGTATACTGCTATTGCTTTCTTCATGACTTATACAAAGTTCATGCAACTATGAGATTATGCAACTCCCGTTTACCGGAGGAACACTTTGTGTGCTACCAAACGTCACAACGTAACTGGGTGATTATAAAGGTGCTCTACAGGTGTCTCCAAAGGTACATGTTGGGTTGGCATAATTCGAGATTAGGTTTTGTCACTCCGATTGTCGGAGAGGTATCTCTGGGCCCTCTCGGTAATACTCATCACCTAAGCCTTGCAAGCATTGTAACTAATGAGTTAGTTATAAGATGATGTATTACAGAACGAGTAAAGAGACTTGCCGGTAACGAGATTGAACTCGGTATTGGATACCGACGATCAAATCTCGGGCAAGTAACATACCGATGACAAAGGGAAGAACGTATGTTGTTATGCGGTTTGACCGATAAAGATCTTCGTAGAATATGTAGGAACCAATATGGGCATCCAGGTCCCGCTATTGGTTATTAACCGAGAATGGTTCTAGGTCATGTCTACATAGTTCTCAAACCCGTAGGGTCCGCACGCTTAACGTTATGATGACAGTTTTATTATGAGTTTATAAGTTTTGATGTACCGAAGTTTGTTCGGAGTCCCGGATGTGATCACGGACATGACGAGGAGTCTCGAAATGGTCGAGACATAAATATCGATATATTGGAAGCCTATATTTGGACATCGGAATCGTTCCGGGTGAAATCGGCATTTTACCGGAGTACCGGGAGGTTACCGGAACCCCCCGGGGGGTTATTGGGCCTACATGGGCCACGAGGGAGAAGAGGGAAGGAGCCAAGAGGGGGCCGTGCGCCCCTCCCCCTCCTAGTCCGAATAGGACAAGGGAAGGGGGGCGGCGCCCCCCCTTTCCTTCCCCTCTTCCTCCTCTTTCCCTCCTTCTCCTACTCCTACTTGGAAAGAAGGGAGTCCTACTCCCGGTGGGAGTAGGACTCCCCCCTTGGCGCGCCCTCCTTGGTCGGCCACCTCCTCCCCCCTGGCTCCTTTATATACGGGGGCGGGGGACACCCCAAAGACACACAAGTTGATCTACGGATCGTTCCTTAGCCGTGTGCGGTGCCCCCCTCCACCATATTCCACCTCGGTCATATCGTCGCGGAGTTTAGACGAAGCCCTGCGCCGGTAGAACATCATCATCGTCACCACGCCGTCGTGCTGATGGAACTCATCTCCGGAGCTTTGCTGGATCGAAGGCCGGAGATCGTCATCGAGCTGAACGTGTGCTGAACTCGGAGGCCCCGTACGTTCGGTGCTTGGATCGGTCGGATCGTGAAGACGTACGACTACATAAACCGTGTTGTGCTAATGCTTCCGCTTACGGTCTACGAGGGTACGTGGATGAACACTCTCCCCTATCGTTGCTATGCCATCACCATGATCTTGCGTGTGCGTAGGATTTTTTTTGAAATTACTACGTTCTCCAATAGTGGTATCAGAGCCTAGGTTTTATGCGTTGATGTTATATGCACGAGTAGAACACAAGTGAGTTGTGGGTGATACAAGTCATACTGCTTACCAGCATGTCATACTTTGGTTCGGCGGTATTGTGAGATGAAGCGGCCCGGACCGACATTACGTGTACGCTTACGCGAGACTGGTTTCACCGTTACGAGCACTCGTGCTTAAAGGTAGCTGGCGGGTGTCTGTCTCTCTCACTTTAGCTGAATCGAGTGTGGCTACGCCCGGTCCTTGCGAAGGTTAAAACAACACCAACTTGACGAACTATCGTTGTGTATTTGATGCGTAGGTAAGAACGGTTCTTGCTAAGCCCGTAGCAGCCACGTAAAATTTGCAACAACAAAGTAGAGGACGTCTAACTTGTTTTTGCAGGGCATGTTGTGATGTGATATGGCCAAGACGTGATGCTGCCAAGACGCGATGCTATATTTTATTGTATGAGATGATCATGTTTTGTAACCGAAGTTATCGGCAACTGGCAGGAGCCATATGGTTGTCGCTTTATTGTATGAAATGCAAACGCCCTGTAATTGCTTTACTTTATCACTAAGCGGTAGCGATAGTCGTAGAAGCAATAGATGGCGTAAACGACAACGATGCTACGATGGAGATCAAGGTGTGCGCCGGTGACGATGGTGATCACGACGGTGCTTCGGAGATGGAGATCACAAGCACAAGATGATGATGGCCATATCATATCACTTATATTGATTGCATGTGATGTTTATCCTTTTTGCATCTTATCTTGCTTTGATTGACGGTAGCATTTTAAGATGATCTCTCACTAAAATTATCAAGAAGTGTTCTCCCTGAGTATGCACCGTTGCCAAAGTTCGTCGTGCCCAGACACCACGTGATGATCGGGTGTGATAAGCTCTACGTCCATCTACAATGGGTGCAAGCCAGTTTTGCACACGCGGAATACTCAGGTTAAACTTGACGAGCCTAGCATATGCAAATATGGCCTCGGAACACGGAGACCGAAAGGTCGAGCGTGAATCATATAGTAGATATTGATGAGGACATCAACACCATTGTTACACCCACAGCCCCTACTGCTACATATACGGGACCAATTACTAGAGCTCGCGCACGCCAATTAAATTATCAGGTACTTTCGTTTCTTGGTAATGATTCTAATGTTCATGAGAATATGATGCTGCCTAAATTGGATACATTTGTTTTGCTTACAAATGAAGGGCCTAGCTTGGAGAAGGATGAACATTGGAGCAAGAACAAGCATGGAAATGATGTCATGCGCAAGGGGAACAAGAACGGAGTTACAAGTGATGATTTCAGGACTTTGAAGCCACCATAATGGGTGCATGAAGCCTTGGACGAAATATACAAGATGCCACTTCATAAATTTCGTCCCGAGGCTATTATAGGTGCTACGTCACCTTTTTATTGGGCCAGGCCCATGTAATTTCGAAATACATAAGTATAGGCTATTTTTAGAGTCCGTATGTGTGGGGAAACAAGAGATAGGGTTGATTTCGGACCCCTCCACCAAGGGCCACGAAATTCCCCCTCTCTTCCTCCATATATACAGCCCTTAGGGCACCGTTTAGACTTTGGGTTTTGTTTAGATTAAAAGTTCGCCATAGCTGCAACTTCGCGTACTTCGTTTGTGTTCAACGACCAGACAAAGGCGTCACAGAACCCCACCTTGATCAATAAAGCTTTCATCTTATATTCGCAATATCCAGATTGCAATCTCAGTTTCTTGCTTGTTCTTCGATTGCTTGCAGGAATAGACCTTCGTGGTCAGGTTGATCGTGCTCCGGTGTGGTCAATAACCTCTCGGAGTTGGTTTAGCGATTGCTAAGGCACAACGTCGTTGCACGTTTGTAGTCAGATCGTCAAAGTCGTCTCCACCAAATCGATAGTTATCATCTCATCGAAAGATCGGGACACCTTAGCCTCTATCAGATATGATCAACATAGTGATGTTCACCATTGAAAACTACTCCATCTCACGTGATGATCGGTTATGGTTTAGTTGATTTGAATCACGTAATCACTTAGATGACTAGAGAGATGTCTGTCTAAGTGGGAGTTCTTAAGTAATATGATTAATTGAACTTAAATTTATCATGAACTTAGTACCTGATAGTATTTTGCTTGTCTATGTTTGTTTGTAGATAGATGGCTCGTGCTGTTGTTCCGTTGAATTTTAATGTGTTCCTTGAGAAAGCAAAATTGAAAGATGATGGTAGCAATTACACGGACTGGGTCTGTAACCTGAGGATTATCCTCATTGCTGCACAGAAAAGTTACATCCTGGAAGCACCGTTGGGTGCCAGGCCTGCTGCTGATGCAACTGACGACGTTAAGAACGTCTGGCAGAGCAAAGCTGATGACTACTCTATAGTTCAGTGTGCCATGCTTTACGGCTTAGAACCGGGCCTTCAACGACGTTTTGAACGTCATGGAGCATAGGAGATGTTCCAGGAGTTGAAGTTAATATTTCAAGCAAATGCCCGGATTGAGAGATACGAAGTCTCCAATAAGTTCTACAGCTGCAAGATGGAGGAGAATAGTTCTGTCAGTGAGCATATACTCAAAATGTCTGGGTATAATAATCACTTGATTCAACTGGGAGTTAATCTTCCGGATGATAGCGCCATTGACAGAATTCTCCAATCACTGCCACCTAGCTACAAGAGCCTTGTGATGAACTATAATATGCAAGGGATGAACAAGACTATTCCCGAGCTCTTCGCAATGCTAAAAGCTGCGGAGGTAGAAATCAAGAAGGAGCATCAAGTGTTGATGGTCAACAAGACCACTAGTTTCAAGAAAAAGGGCAAAGGGAAGAAGGGGAACTTCAAGAAGAACAGCAAGCAAGTTGCTGCTCAAGAGAAGAAACCCAAGTCTGGACCTAGGCCTGAAACTGAGTGATTCTACTGCAAGTAGACTGGTCACTGGAAGCGGAACTGCCCCAAGTATTTGGCGGATAAGAAGGATGGCAAAGTAAACAAAGGTATATGTGATATACATGTTATTGATGTGTACCTAACTAGAGCTCATAGTAGCACCTGGGTATTTGATACTGGTTCTGTTGCTAATATTTGCAACTCGAAACAGGGACTATGGAATAAGCGAGCACTGGCCAAGGACGAGGTGACGATGCGCGTGGGAAACGGTTCCAAAGTCGATGTGATCGCAGTCGGCACGCTACCTCTACATCTACCTTCGGGATTAGTATTAGACCTAAATAATTGTTATTTGGTGCCAGCGTTGAGCATGAACATTATATCTGGATCTTGTTTGATGCGAGACGGTTATTCATTTAAATCAGAGAATAATGGTTGTTCTATTTATATGAGTAATATCTTTTATGGTCATGCACCCTTAAAGAGTGGTCTATTTTTATTAAATCTCGATAATAGTGATACACATATTCATAGTGTTAAAACCAAAAGATGCAGAGTTGATAACGATAGTGCAACTTACTTGTGGCACTGCCGTTTGGGTCATATCGGTGTAAAACGCATGAAGAAACTCCATACTGATGGACTTTTGGAATCACTTGATTATGAATCACTTGGTACTTGCGAACCGTGCCTTATGGGCAAGATGACTAAAACGCCGTTCTCCGGAACTATGGAGCGAGCAACTGATTTATTGGAAATCATACATACTAATGTTTGTGGTCCAATGAATGTTGAGGCTCGCGGCGGGTATCGTCATTTTCTCACCTTCACAGATGATTTGAGCAGATATGGGTATATCTACTTGATGAAACACAAGTCTGAAACATTTGAAAAGTTCAAAGAATTTCAGAGTGAAGTGGAAAATCATCATAACAAGAAAATAAAGTTTCTACGATCTGATCGTGGAGGAGAATATTTGAGTTACGAGTTTGGCCTGCACTTGAAACAATGTGGAATAGTTTCGCAACTCACGCCACCTGGAACACCACAACGAAATGGTGTGTCCGAATGTCGTAATCGTACTTTACTTGATATGGTGCGATCTATGATGTCTCTTACTGATTTACCGCTATCGTTTTGGGGTTATGCTTTAGAGACGGCCGCATTCACGTTAAATAGGGCACCATCAAAATCCGTTGAGACGACGCCTTATGAACTGTGGTTTGGCAAGAAACCAAAGTTGTCGTTTCTTAAAGTTTGGGGCTGCGATGCTTATGTGAAGAAACTTCAACCAGATAAGCTCGAACCCAAATCGGAGAAATGTGTCTTCATAGGATACCCAAAAGAGACTGTTGGGTACACCTTCTATCACAGATCCGAAGGCAAGACATTCGTTGCTAAGAATGGATCCTTTCTAGAGAAGGAGTTTCTCTCGAAAGAAGTGAGTGGGAGGAAAGTAGAACTTGATGAGATAACTGTATCTACGCCCTTATTGGAAAGTAGTTCATCATGAGAACCGGTTCCTGTGACAACTACACTAATTAGTGAGGAAGCTAATGATAATGATCATGAAACTTCGGATCAAGTTTCTACTGAACCTCGTAGGTCTACCAGAGTAAGATCCGCACCAGAGTGGTACGGTAATCCTATTCTGGAAGTCATGTTACTTGACCATGATGAACCTACGAACTATGAGGAAGCGATGATGAGCCCAGATTCCGCAAAATGGCTAGAGGCCATGAAATCTGAGATGGGATCCATGTATGAAAACAAAGTGTGGACTTTGGTTGACTTGCCCAATGAACGACAAGCCATTGAGAATAAATGGATCTTTAAGAAGAAGACTGACGCTGATGGTAATGTAACTGTCTATAAACCTTGACTTGTTGCAAAAGGTTTTCGACAAGTTCAAGGGGTTGACTACGATGAGACTTTCTCACCCGTAGCGATGCTTAAGTCTGTCCGAATCATGTTAGCTATTGCTGCATTTCATGATTATGAAATTTGGCAAATGGATGTCAAGACTGCATTCTTGAATGGATTTCTAGAAGAAGAGTTGTATATGATGCAGCCGGAAGGTTTTGTTGATCCAAAAGGTGCTGACAAAGTGTGCAAACTCCAGCGTTCCATTTATGGACTGGTGCAAGCATCTCGGAGTTGGAATAAACGCTTTGATAGTGTGATCAAAGCATATGGTTTTATACAGACTTTTGGAGAAGCTTGTATTTACAAGAAAGTGAGTGGGAGCTCTGTAGCATTTCTAATTTTATATGTAGATGACATATTATTAATTGGAAATGATATAGAATTTCTGGATAGCATAAAGGGATACTTGAATAAAAGTTTTTCAGTGAAAGACCTCGGTGAAGCTGCTTACATATTGGGCATCAAGATCTATAGAGATAGATCAAGACGCTTAATAGGACTTTCACAAAACACATACCTTGACAAAATTTTGAAAAAGTTCAAGATGGATCAGGCAAAGAAAGGTTTCTTGCCTGTGCTACAAGGTGTGAAGTTGAGTCAAACTCAATGCCCGACCACAGTAGAAGATAGAGAGAAAATGAAAAATGTTCCCTATGCTTCAGCCATAGGCTCTATCATGTATGCAATGCTGTGTACCAGACCTGACATATGCTTAGCAGTAAGCTTGGCAGGAAGGTACCAAAGTAATCCAGGAGTGGATCACTGGACAGCGGTCAAGAACATCCTGAAATACCTGAAAAGGACTAAGGATACGTTTCTCGTATATGGAGGTGACAAAGAGCTAGTCGTAAATGGTTACGTCGATGCAAGCTTTGACACTGATCCGGACGATTCTAAATCGCAAACCGGATACATGTTTTTATTAAACGGTGGAGCTGTAAGTTGGTGCAGTTCTAAACAAAGCGTCATGGCGGGATCTACATGTGAAGCGGAGTACATAGCTGCTTCGGAAGCAGCAAATGAAGGAGTCTGGATGAAGGAGTTCATTTCCGATCTAGGTGTCATACCTAGTGCATCGGGACCAATGAAGATCTTCTGTGACAATACTGGTGCAATTGCCTTGGTAAAGGAATCCAGATTTCACAAAGAGGACCAAGCACATCAAGAGACGCTTCAATTCCATTCGGGACCAAGTCCAAGTGGGAGACATAGAGATTTGCAAGATACATACGGATCTGAATGTTGCAGACCCGTTGACTAAGCCTCTCTCACGAGCAAAACATGATCAGCACCAAGACTCCATCGGTGTTAGAATCATTACTATGTAATCTAGATTATTGACTCTAGTGCAAGTGGGAGACTGAAGGAAATATGCCCTAGAGGCAATAATAAAGTTATTATTTATTTCCTCATATCATGATAAATGTTTATTATTCATGCTAGAATTGTATTAACCGGAAACATGATACATGTGTGAATACATAGACAAACATATGGTCACTAGTATGCCTCTACTTGACTAGCTCATTAATCGAAGATGGTTATGTTTCCTAACCATAGACATGTGTTGCCATTTGATTAATGGGATCACATCATTAGGAGAATGATGTGATTGACATGACCCATTCCGTTAGCCTAGCACTTGATCGTTTAGTATACTGCTATTGCTTTCTTCATGACTTATACAAAGTTCCTGCAACTATGAGATTATGCAACTCCCGTTTACCGAAGGAACACTTTGTGTGCTACCAAACGTCACAACGTAACTGGGTGATTCTAAAGGTGCTCTACAGGTGTCTCCGAAGGTACATGTTGGGTCGGCATAATTCGAGATTAGGTTTTGTTACTCCGATTGTCGGAGAGGTATCTCTGGGCCCTCTCGGTAATACTCATCACCTAAGCCTTGCAAGCATTGTAACTAATGAGTTAGTTATAAGATGATGTATTACAGAATGAGTAAAGAGACTTGCCGGTAACGAGATTGAACTAGGTATTGGATACCGACGATCAAATCTCGGGCAAGTAACATACCGATGACAAAGGGAAGAACATATGTTGTTATGCGGTTTGACTGATAAAGATCTTCGTAGAATATGTAGGAACCAATATGGGCATCCAGGTCCCGCTATTGGTTATTGACCGAGAATGGTTCTAGGTCATGTCTACATAGTTCTCGAATCCGTAGGGTCCGCACGCTTAACATTACGATGACAGTTTTATTATGAGTTTATAAGTTTTGATGTACCGAAGTTTGTTCGGAGTCCCGGATGTGATCACGGACATGACGAGGAGTCTCGAAATGGTCGAGACATAAAGATCGATATATTGGAAGCCTATATTTGGACATCGGAATCGTTCCGAGTGAAATCGGCATTTTACCGGAGTACCGGGAGGTTACCGGAACCCCCCGGGGGTTTATTGGGCCTACATGGGCCACGCGGGAGAAGAGGGAAGGAGCCAGGAGGGGGCCGCGCGCCCCTCCCCCTCCTAGTCCGAATAGGACAAGGGAAGGGGGGCGGCGCCCCCCCTTTCCTTCCCCTCTTCCTCCTCTTTCCCCCCTTCTCCTACTCCTACTTGGCGCGCCCTTGGCGCACCCTCCTTGGCGCGCCCTCCTTGGCCGGCCGCCTCCTCCCCCCTGGCTCCTTTATATACGGGGGCGGGGGACACCCCAAAGACACACAAGTTGATCTACGGATCGTTCCTTAGCCGTGTGCGGTGCCCCCCTCCACCATATTCCACCTCGGTCATATCGTCGCGGAGTTTAGGCGAAGCCCTGCGCCGGTAGAACATCATCATCGTCACCACGCCGTCGTGCTGACGGAACTCATCTCCGGAGCTTTGCTGGATCGGAGGCCGGAGATCGTCATCGAGCTGAACGTGTGCTGAACTCGGAGGCCCCGTACATTCGGTGCTTGGATCGGTCGGATCGTGAAGACGTACGACTACATCAACCGCATTGTGCTAACGCTTCCGCTTACGGTCTACGAGGGTACGTGGACGAACACTCTCCCCTCTCGTTGCTATGCCATCACCATGATCTTGTGTGTGCGTAGGAATTTTTTTGAAATTACTACGTTCTCCAACAGTCCGGGGGTCGGGCCGGATGTCCGGGCTCCAAAGCCGAGGATGAACTCGAGGAACTCGATTTTGGGACGGAAATTGATGATTTCGGGGGCAAAATTGGGGAGATTTCATGGATGGAAAGTGGGGAAACTTGGGGAGATGCTAGATCCACTTGAAACCAAGAAAATCCATGGATCAAAATCAACAAAACATCATCAAACTAACAAATCACAAAAAAATTGGGGCTATTTTTGGTGGGGAAATTTCGGATTTAGGACGAAAACAACAAAATCAAGCTAGAAAACACGGGGTAGGGGCTCCAAAAATGTGATCAACGTCGCTCATGATACCAAGATGATCATGAGCAACCTGGCTCTGATGCCAAGATGATGTAGGGCGGAACCCTAGGGGCCGATCTTTCACCTTTGGAAAGGATCCTACGGGGAACACAAAGAACGCGCGGAAGAACAAGAGGGAAAACACGAGGGAAAAATAAGAGAAACACTCAACCAACAAGAATATGATCACAGATGTGCTAGATCCAAGAAACAAATAGAGATACACGGTCCAAATCCAACAAAGGATGATACAAGTGGCGGTAGCTCATCTCCGAGAGGAGGTATTGAATCCACGAGGGATCTTCCCGTAAAGGGATCTTGAATCCATGGTGGATCTTCTCTGAAGAGGCCGCGGTCTCTCACGAGGAGGAGATCCGTATGGATGAGCAAAGCTCTATCTCAATGAGCTAATCCTTTGCTAACCCTAACTAGGAGGAGGTGGGGGAGTATATATAGTCTAAGGGACGAAGGGGTACATGGGACTCGGCCCGGATGCGCTGCACGCAGGCAGGGGGGCCGGATGTCTGAGAGGCCGGACGTCCGGGCGCTGGGGCCGGATGTCCGGGCTGGCAGGGTCCATCTTCTAGACATTCTGTGACGGGGTGCCGGATGTCCGGGTTGTGGCCGGATGTCCGGGCTTGCGGGAGGGGCCGGATGTTCGGGGCCTGGCCGAATGTCCGGGCTGACTTGGTCGACGCTGGTGCTCTCTGGATAGAAGGGAGCCGGATTTCCGGCGTTGGGCCAGATGTCCAGGCTTGGCCGGATGTCCGGGACATGGCCGAATATCCGGCTGCTGTAGCAGCAGACTCTTCTTCCTCCTCCTCTTCCATGCTTGGCCTTGGTCCTTTGATTCTCCATGGTCGTCTCGGTTGTACCTGAGTATAGGCAAGGTCCATGCGTGAGGTAGTAGCCATGTCTCACATGTGGAAAGTGATGGTTCGAAGAGGAGTGAATTCACCTTGTGTCCAATGGCGTATGTTTGAGGTCTCGTCATATGTCCTCTTGGGGCTTGGAGAGTAGTCGGAGTGTACATGGGGATGAATGTGGGATGCTCCGCATCAGTTGCGCCCCTCATGTTCTCGACAGCCAAGGTGTTATCCTCTGACCCCTTATTGGTCCCCTCCCGCACTTCTCCGGAGCCCAAAGAAATCCTTTGGGACAACACCTCGGTATCGTCCGCCCTAGGAGGCGGGGAAGCTTGTGGAGGCGTCTCGCTCTCCATCTTCTTCGGTGAAAGATCCCCGATGACGATGATTCTTGAAGGATGTCACGGGCTGGACTGAAACACGAAGTTTGATATTATTCTTATAATTTATAAAAAGACTGGAAGTACGTAAGGCATCCTAAGGAACTTACGATTTGGCAAGGGGCTTGGCTCGAGGACAGTGCTTGGGGACAGCTTCGGTGCCCGAATCTGAATCATCCGAGAGGGATATCTTTCCCTTCTTGGACGCCCCTCCTCCGGATCTACGGAGGCCGCCCTCTTTTTCCCTTTGAGAGGAGGGTTCTCTTCTTCTTCCTCCTCCTCCTCCTCATCCTCGTCTTCATCTCCCTCGTGAGAGGAAGGAGCCTCGGTTCCTCCGGACATAGCACCCGAAGTATCTTCGTGATGGAGGCCACCTTCGGCCTCCTTGCTCTTCTTCTTCTTGTCCTTCTTCACCGGCGCCTGGTAGGGCGCCGGGACCATCATCCTCATCAACAGAGGCTTGGCTGGGTTTTCGAGGAGAGGGGCCTGACACTTAATCTGCTCTGCTTTCTTTATCCAACCCTATCCAGGAGATGGAGTTTTTAGTACCCCTCCCTAAGGTTGACGAGCTAATTAATGTTCGGAAATGTGATACTTACTGGGGATGCAGATTGTTGTAGTCGAGGCCGGTGTCGTCAGACGTCCTTGGCCACATCTTCTGCTTCCTGAAGAGCAGCTTCCAGATCCCTTTGTGCGTCGTGCCCAAGAATCAGTGCAGGGTCCGTGGCCCTTCCGGATTAAACTCCCACATTTTGAGAGGTCGTCGTTGGCAGGTAAGAGCTCGGCGGATAAGCATCATATGGATCACATCAGCAAGGGTGATGTCCTTTGCTATCATGCTCTTGATGCGCTTTTGCAGCATCGATACTTCATCAGGTGATCCCCAGTCTGGACCCTTGTTAGTCCAGGACGCGAGCCGCGACGGAGGTCCAGATCTGAAAGCAGGAGCAGCGGCCCACTTAGTGTTGTGGGGTTCGGTGATGTAGAACCACTCCTGCTGCCATACCTTGACAGTATCCACAAATATCCCTTTAGGCCAGGTAACATGGTTGAGCTTGCTCACCATGGCGCCGCCGCACTCGGCGTGTTGGCCCTCGACCACCTTCGGCTTCACATTAAAGACCCTGAGCCACAAGCCAAAGTGTGAGGGGACGCGGAGGAATGCCTCGCACACGATGATGAACACCGAGATGTGGAGGAAGGAATTCGGGGCCAGATCATGGAAATCCAGCCCGTAATAGAACATGAGACCTCGGACGAAGGGATGAAGGGCGAACCCAAGTCCTCGGAGGAAGTGGGGGATAAATACCACCCTCTCATCGGGCTCTAGGGTTGGGATGACCTGCCCCGTGGTTGGAAAGCCTGTGTTTAATCTCCGCCGTCAGGTACCTCACCTCGCATAGATCTTTGATGTCCTTCTCCATTACGGAGGAGGCCATCCACTTGCCCTGGAAACCGGATCCGGCCATTGCTGGAGAAGTTGGGGCGACGGGAAAGTTTAGAACTTGGGCGCTGAAGCTCAGGGACGGAAAGGCAGAGGAAGAAGAAGGCATGAGGTGAGCAGACGGGTCTTTGTCCTCTTATAAAGGCAGTGAATATCAAGCCCCCCCCCCCCTCATAAGCCTTGAACCTCGCCTATTCCCAAGGAGATGTGTGAACGGCATGGTTGGATTACCCAAACCCGAGAATCCCGTGATAAGGGGACACGATCTCTGCTTTGACAAGACGTGTCAATGACCGTGCCTCGAAACGTGAAATGAGGGTTGTAAAACAGTTCAGAATAATAATAGGGCCAGAACATAACGTCTCGCCGGAAAGGTTGCCTGTGGACGTGACTTATTTTGTTTTAAGTATTCTTGCTTTTATAGCTTAGGGTTGTAAGCAGGGTCAGATACAGCTCTTATGTGCGGAAGACTGCTTTGGAGTACTCGGAGAAGGAACCCACCTTGCAATGCCGAAAACAATCTACGCGCCAGATACATCATCATTGGAGCCCGGTTCACGGGCTACTGAGGGAGTCCTGGACTAGGGGGTCCTCGGGCGTTCGGGCTATGCGATATGGGCTGGACTGATGGGCCGCGAAGATACAAGACAGAAGGCCCTCCCTCGTGTCCGGATGGGACTCTCCTTTGCGTGGATGGCAAGCTTGGCGTTCGGATTTTGCATCTTCCTTTCTCTATAAACCGACTCTATACAACCCTAGGTTCCTCCGATGTCTATATAAACCGGAGGGTTTAGTCCGTAGGGGGAGAACAATCATACAGGCTAGACATCTAGGGTTTAGCCATTACGATCTCGAGGTAGATCAACTATTGTAACCCCTATACTCATCAAAGTCAATCAAGCAGGAAGTAGGGTATTACCTCCATTAAGAGGGCCCGAACCTGGGTAAACATCGTGTCCCCTGCCTCATGTTACCTTTGATCCTTAGACGCACAGTTCGGGACCCCCTACCCGAGATCTGCCGGTTTTGACACCGACAGGGAGGAGTGCATACCCACCGTCGAGTATGCCTACAACCATGCAAGACACTCCACAACCGGCAAGTCCCCCTTCGAGGTCGTCTACGGCTTCAACCCATTGTCCCCATTGGACATTCTACCTCTTCCACTACAAGAGCGCACCAACATGGCCGCGAGTGCACGAGCAAGCTACCTCAAGAAGATGCATGAAGATACAAGGCACACCATCGAGCGCCAAGTGCACCGACTCGCGACCAAGCTCAACATCAACAAGCAACCCATGACATTCAACATCGGAGATCTTGTGTGGCTACACCTTCGCAAGGACCGCTTCCCCAACGAACGCAAGTCCAAACTTCTACCCCGAGCCGATGGACCCTTCAAGGTGCTAGCACGCTACAATGAGAATGCCTACAAGATCGACCTCCCACGTGACAAGTACAATGTGAGCGACATCTTCAATGTCAAAGACCTCTCGCCATACCATTTTGATGAAGCTTTCGATCCGAGGTCGGATCTTTCCCAAGGGGGAAGATGATGCAGAGCATCCCACGATCATCCCCATGGACGTACGTACATCTCCCACTACACCACTTGGACCAATGACAAGAGCTCGAGCAAAGGCTATCAAAGATAAGGTGAACTCGCACCTCTCCGAACTCCCACTTTCTACCTATGAGACATGGCTACTACCTCATGCGGAGACCCTATGTGTGATCAGGTATTTGGAGGAAAGCCACGGATCAGCTACACCCAACGGACGAGACGGCGAGGACACCAAGTTCAACGGACAAGAAGAAGGACTGCTCGAAACTCCTAGTCATCGGATGACCGACATCTCTCGGACGTCCGACGCTTGGAGGCTCCAACCAACCAGCCAAGTCCCAGACCTCACACGCTCCAGCGGTCGGACGATCGATGCCGACCGAACATCCGACACCTCCCAGCGTCCGGACGACCGAGCCCCACCGGACGACTGACACCACCACGCCTGAGCCAAAACATTGGAAGAATGGAGACCTCCGGACGACCGACCAACCAGACAACCGACCCCGACCGGACAACCGACAAGTCCTGACCAGACCCGAAACATCGGACGCCTGACCGACACCGGACGTCCGGACCCTCGCGAGCCTTCAGACGACCGGTGACCATCGGACATCCGACGCCTGTGTGACCGCCCGCGTGTTGGGCCAAAGCCACTTATCCTTTCATCCACTAAGACTATAAATAGACCTCCTCCGCCCTCTTTCTAGGGTTAGCATTGTGATAGCTCATATTTGAGATAGAGCTTTGCTCGTCCACTTGGTTAGTTCTCCTCGGAGCTCACGACCTCTTCGGAGAAGGTCCCCCAAGCGGATTCAAGACCCCATCACGAGAAGACCTTCAAGACCTCCTCTCGGAGAAGAACTACCGCCACTTGTATCGTCCCTTGTTGGATTCGGATCATGTATCACTCTTTGTGTTTCGAGGATCTAACATATGTGTGACCAAATCTTGTTGGTTTGAGTGATTCTCTTGTGTTTCCCCTCGTGATTTCTCCTCGTGTTCTTCGTGTTCCTCGTAGGATCCCCTCCAATCGTGAAAGATCGGGCACCTAGGGTTCTACCCTACATGAATATCCCTCTTGGATGCCCATCATATTAGGACTAGTTTTATAACCAATGAAAATTACCATGCTGTTCTAAAAGACTCTCAAAATAATATAAGTGAAGCATTAGAGTTCAACAATTTCTATAAAATCAAGCCACCGCCGTGCTCTAAAAAGATATAAGTGAAGCACTAGAGCAATAATGCCTAGCTCAAAAGATATTAGTGAAGCACATAGAGTATTCTAATAAATCACGATTCATGCGTGTCTCTCCCAAAAGGTGTGTACAGCAAGGATGATTGTGGTAAACTAAAAAGCAAAGACTCAAATCATACAAGATGCTCCAAGAAAAACACATATCATGTGGTGAATAAAAATATAGCCTCAAGTAAAGTTACCGATAGACAAAGACGAAAGAGGGGATGCCTTCCGGGGCATCCCCAAGCTTAGGCTTTTGGTTGTCCATGAATATTACCTTGGGGTGCCTTGGGCATCCCCAATCTTAGGCTCTTGCCACTCCTTTTTCTATAGTCCATCAAATCCTTACCCAAAACTTGAAAACTTCACAACACAAAACTCAATAGAAAATCTCATGAGCTCCGTTAGTATAAGAAAATAAATCACCACTTTAAGGTAATGTTGAAAACTCATTCTTTATTTATATTGGTGTAATATCTACCATATTCCAACTTTTCCATGGTTCATACCCCCTGATATTACCCATAGATTCATCAAAATAAGCAAACAACACGCGAAAAACAGAATCTGTCAAAAACAGAACAGTCTGTAGTAATCTGTAACTCTCTAATACTTCTGTAACTAAAAAAATCCATCCAAATTAGGAAACCTGAGAAATTTGTGTACCAATTCAGAGAAAAAAGAATCAGATCAAAATAACATTTTTGTGAATTATCAAAACTAATTTACTGGGTGCAAAAGTTTCTGATTTTCAGCAGGATCAACACAACTATCACCGTAAGCTATCCTAAAGGTTCAACTTGGCACAGACACTAATTAAAACATAAAACCACATCTAACTAGAGGCTAGATGAATTATTTATTACTAGACAGGAACAAAAATCAAAGAACAAAAATAAAGTTGGGTTGCCTCCCAACAAGCGCTATCGTTTAACGCCCTTAGCTAGGCATAAAAACGCGAATAGATCTAGGTATTGCCATCTTTGGCATGCAATCCGTAAGTGGCTCTCATATTAGATTCATATGGCAATTTAATTTTCTTCCTAGGAAAGTGTTTCATACCTTCCCTTAACAGAAATTGGAATCTAATGTTTCCTTCTTTCATATCAATAATTGCACCAATCGTTCTAAGGAAAGGTCTACAAAGAATAATAGGACATGTAGGATTGCAATCTATATCAAGAACAATGAAATCTACGGGCACATAATTCCTATTTGCAACAATAATAACATCATTAATCCTCCCACTGGTTTCTTAATAGTTGAATCTGCAAGATGCAAATTTAAAGAACAATCATCAAATTCACGGAAACTTAACACATCACACAAAGTTTTTGGAATCGTAGAAACACTAGCACCCAAATCACACAAAGCATAGCATTCATAATCTTTAATCTTAATCTTAATAGTAGGTTCCCACTCATCATAAAGTTTACCAGGGATACAAACTTCTAATTCAAGCTTTTCTTCAAAAGATTGCATCATAGCATCAACGATATGTTTAGTAAAAGCTTTGTTTTCATTATAAGCATGAAGAGAATTTAACACGGATTGCAACAAGGAAATACAATCTATTAAAGAACAATTATCATAATTAAATTCCTTGAAATTCAAAAGAGTGGGTTCATTGCTACTTAAAGTCTTGACCTCTCCAATCTCATTTTTATCAATTTTTGCATCTAGATCTAAAAACTCCGAATCATTGGGACGCCTTTTAACTAAAGTTGACTCATCTCCAGTCCCATCTTTATCAAGATTAATATTGGAAAACAAAGAATCATTAGGAGTTACATCAATAACTTTTATATCTTCATCATTATTATCATGAAAACTGGAAGAACACGCTTTTACAAACCAATCTTTTCTAGCACACATCTTAGCGGTTCTTTCTTTGCACTGATCAATGGAAATTCTCATGGCTTTGAGAGACTCATTGATATCATGCTTAGGTGGGATAGATCTAAGTTTCAAAGAATCAACATCAAGAGAAATTCTATGCACGTTCCTAGCCAAATCAACAATCTTGAGAAATTTTTCTTCAATCAAAGGATTGAAATTCTTTTGCGAACTCATAAATTCTTTAACACTATTCTCAAAATCATAGGGCATCTTATCAAAATTTCCACAAGAATTGTTGTAGGAATTACCATAATTATTAGAGGAATTACTAGGAAACGGCCTAGGATTAAAATTGCCTCTATATGCGTTGTTACCAAAATTGTTCCTACCAACAAAATTCACATCCATAGATTCATTATTATTCTCAATCAAAGTGGACAAAGGCATATCATTAGGATTAGAAGAAACACTCTTATTAGCAAATAATTTCATAAGTTCATCCATCTTTCCACTCAAAACATTAATCTATTCAATTGCATGATTTTTTACTAGTGGATCTTTCGGTATGCCATTGAGAATAATTAACCATGATATTATCTAGGTGCTTAGTGGCCTCTCCTAAAGTGATTTACATAAAAGTGCCTCCCGCAGCCGAATCTAAAAGATTTCTAGAAGCAAAATTCAATCCGGCATAAAATATTTGTATAATCATCCACAAATTCAAACCATGTGTAGGGCAATTGTGTATCATCAATTTCATCCTCTCCCAAGATTGTGCAACATGCTCATGATCAAGTTGCTTAAAATTCATAATATCATTCCTAAGGGAGATGATCTTTGCGGGAGGAAAATACTTAGAGATGAAAGCATCTTTACACTTATTCCATGAATCAATACTATTTTTAGGCAAAGATGAAAAACAAGTTTTAGCACGATCTCTAAGCAAAAACGAAAATAGCTTCAATTTAACAATATCACTATCCACATCTTTCTTCTTTTGCATATCACATGAATCAATGAAATTGTTTGGATGGGATGCGGCATCTTCACTAGGAAGGCCAGAAAATTGATCTTTCATAACAAGATTTAGCAAAGAGGCATTAATTTCACAAGATTCAACATTAGTAGTGGGAGAAATCTGAGTGCTAATAAAATCATTGTTGTTGGTATTGGAAAAGCCACACAATTTGCTATTATCTTGAGCCATCATGACAAAGCAAGCAATCCAACACACAAGCACACAAGAAGCAAGCGGGAAAAAATGCGGAAGAGGGGTGAGGAGAACGCAAATCTTTTCGAAAATCGTTTTAGAAGTGGGGGAGAGGAAAATGAGAGGCGAATGGCGAATAATGTAATGCAAGAGAGAAGATTTTATGATGGGTATTTGGTATAGCTTGACTTGACGTAGATCTCCGCGGCAATGGCGCCATAAATTCTTCCTGCTACCTCTTGAGCTTACGTTGGTTTTTCCTTTGAAGAGGAAAGGGTGATGCAGCAAAGTAGAGTAAGTATTTCCCTCAGTTTGAGAACCAAGGTATCAATCCAGTAGGAGACAACGCACAAGTCACCGAATACCTGCACAAACAATCAACAACTTGCACCCAACGCGATAAAGGGGTTGTCAATCCCTTCACGGTTACTTGCAAAAGTGAGATCTGATAGAGATAGATAAACGATAAAGTAAATATTTTTGGTATTTTTGTTTTATAGACTGGAAAGTAAAAGATTGCAAAATAGCAGATCGGAAACTAGTATGATGTAAAAGAGATTCAATATAATGGAAAAGAGACCCGGGGGCCATAGGTTTCACTAGTGGCTTCTCTCAAGATAGCAAATAATACGATGGGTGAACAAATTACTGTCGAGCAATTGATAGAAGAGCGCAAAGTTATGACGATATCTAAGGCAATGATCATGAACATAGGCATCACATCCGTGTCAAGTAGACCGAAACGATTCTACATCTACTACTATTACGCCACACATCGACCGCTATCCAACATGCATCTAGAGTATTAAATTCATAAAGAACGGAGTAACGCATTAAGTAAGATGACATGATGTAGAGGAATTAACTCAAGCAATATGATGAAAACCCCATATTTTTATCCTCGATGGCAACAATACAATGTGTGCCTTGCTGCCCCTACTGTCACTGGGAAAGGACACCACAAGATTGAACCCAAAGCTAAGCACTTCTTCCATTGCAAGAAAAACCAATCTAGTAGGCCAAACTAAACCGATAATTCGAGGAGACTTGCAAAGATATCAAATCATGCATATAAGAATTCAGAGAAGAACCAAATAATATGCATAGATAATCTGATCATAAATACACAATTCATCGGATCTCGGCAAACACGCCGCAAAAGAATATTACATCGAATAGATCTCCAAGAACATCGAGGAGAACATGGTATTGAGAATCAAATTGGGAGAAGAATCCATCTAGCTACTAGCTATGGACCCCTAGGCCCGTGGTAAATTACTCACGCTTCATCAGAGAGGCAATGGTGTTGATGTAGAAGCCCTCCATGATTGAATCTCCCTCCGGCAGGACACCGAAAAAGGTCCCTAGATGGGATCTCACGGGTACAGAAGGTTGCGGTGGTGGAAAAGTGGTTTCGTGGCCCCCTTGGCTGTTTTCAGGGTATGAGAGTATGTATAGGCAAAGGAACTAGGTCAGGAGACCCACGAGGGGCCCACGAGGCAGGGGGGCGCACCCTACCCCCCTGGACGCGCCCTCCATCCTCGTAGGCGCCTTGTTGCGTCTTCGACTTCATCTCCAAGTCTCGTGGTTTGCTTCTGGTCCAAGAAAGATCATCGCGGAAGTTTCATTCCGTTTGGCCTCTGTTTGGTATTCCCTTTTTGTGAAACTCTAAAATAGGCAAAAAAACAGAAACTAGCACTGGGCTCTAGGTTAATAGGTTAGTCCCAAAAATAATATAAAATAGCATATAAATGCATTTTAAACATCCAAAACAGATAATATAATAGCATGGAACAATCAAAAATTATAGATACGTTGGAGACGTATCAGAGGGGTATATATAGCCTCCACACAAAATCTAACCGTTACACATAATTTACCAAACTCGGTGGGACCAAATAGTGAAACTCAGTGAGACCGACTTGGTTCAAAATGTGAACGTTAGGCTTTTTGGTGGGACCGACAACATCAACTCGGTGAGACCGATGCGCTAGGGTTAGGGCAAAACCTCATCTCAGTGAGACCAATCACATGAACTCGTTGAGACCGATTCCAGTAGTAAGCAAACAGAGACTTGGTCAGGCAAACGCGGTGGGACCGATCGCTCATTTCGGTGAGACCGAAATGTTACGAAAAGGAAACAGAGAGTTTGCATTGCGAACTCGGTGGGACCGATCGCTCATCTCGGTTAGACCTAAACGTTACGAAGGGAAACATATAGTTTGCAATCCATTCTCGGTGAGACCGAGATCCCTATCAGTAAGACCGAACTGATTAGGGTTTGTGGATATGGCTATGTCAAGTGAACTTGGTGGCGCCGGATAGATCAAATCGGTGGGGGCAAGTTTGACTTTAGGTTTAAGACATATGTGGAAAAGAGAAAGTGGTTGAGGGTCTTTGGAGCATATCACTCAGCATTTTGAGCAAGCAAGCCATTAAGCAACACATCATCCCCTTTTAATAGTATTGGTTGTTCCTATGGTCTCAATGTGATCTTGGATCACTAAAATGAAAATGTAGAGTCTTGAGCTTTAGCCAATATTTGTCCTTAGCATTTTGAGGGGTCCACATCTCTAGTCCATGCCATACCAACCATTGAACTTTCCGACACATTGATCTTGAAAGAATATTAGTTCAATGAGCTATATGTTGTTATGAATTACCAAAACCACCCGGGGATTAGTTGCACTTTCAATCTCCCCCTTTTTGGTAATTGATGTCAACATATAGAACAAAGCTTTGACAAATGATAATATAAATGAAGTTCACCGTCGCTTTGAGAAGTATGTGATAAGCAAGAGCTCCCCCTAAATTTGTGCATTATTTAAAATTTGCTTTTGAATGCAAATGCACAATCAATTAGGATCATAGGTCACTCTTTCATGTCACATACATCTTGGTGGAGCGCCCAAAATGATAGAATATGAAATAGGCACTCATCACCAACAAGATATGAATGATCATACATGAGAGATAGAATATCATCATTAAGCACATACATTAAAGTATGATATGATCAAACATATGATCATAGAAGTATCTCACACACAAGCATAAAACGTTGTATCACCCAAACAAGCAAAGAAAATAGGGTAGCAAGAGAGGCAAAAAGAAGGAAACACTCTCTCTCTCTCTCTCTCTCTCGAAGCCTATGATCTATACACTTTCTTCCCCTTTGGCAACAAGTTACCAAAAAGCTCGAAAATGCATAGTGCTATGCGGCTCTCTAAGCATGATCTCTAGGAGCTCCAGAGTGCAAAGGTGGCGTGGAGAGGAGTCCTACAACGAATGCATCCGCAGAAGTCTGAGGAGCTGGTGGAGTTGCAACTGGAGGAGCAACTGAAGTTATAGCTGCAGGTGCTGACACTGTAGGTCTGGGATCAGTTACAACTAGCACAACTGATGACCTTGGTCCCCTTGGGACTTGCTGAAAAGCATATGTTGTAGGTCCCTCATCCCTGTCTTCAAGTTCTTCTTGGATCTTCTCCACAGTAGACTGTATTTCTCTGACCTTCACATCTAAGTCATGAATTTTTGTCTCAATTATCCTCTCAAGACTCTCTTGATTTTGAGTCAGGGTGGCCAATCCTTTCTTAATCCTCAAACTGGCTTGAATGAGATAACCACGTTGATCTTGCTTGGACTTCAAAAATATTTGGGAGGCTTTTTCAGCACTTGGTGTCTTGGTTGCCTTCTCTGCTTTTGGTTTTTCCTTCTTCTTCTGAGCCTGTACAGATGTGGGATGTGATGGATCCATGACAACCACATTGTCTTCAAACTTTGACAGCAGGGGAAGATGTTCCTTATCAAAGATATATATGCCCTTGCCCATCTTGGAGTTGATGAGCATCTGAATATGTGGAGCATAGCCACATGATCTCTTTGGTCAGCAGCAGTCCTCTTGATTGTCTCAACAATCAATGGCATCACTTTAGAATTTTTCAGGCACATCAAACATATGCATCAGATTTATTGAGTGCCCTATCTCCAGACTTGGGCAGCAAAGTGTGTCTAAGTATTGTGTTGATAGTTGGCAGGCCTAACAGCAGATAGTAAACTAACCCGAACTTGTGGGTGTCCAAGGCAGCATCTGGAATTTCCTTGTACATGTGAGCCATTGAGTCATGTCCTTTTCTTGGCTTAGCATACACATCAGTGTCCTCCTCATGCTCTTCCGGGGCATTAATCAACTTTGCCCACTCAGTAACTGAAGATTGGTACCTAGTACCCTCAGTCATCCAAACAATTTTACCACCAGGGTAAAAGTGTGTTGTAGAGTAAAACTGCATGATCAACTCATCATTCCATTCAGTCAATTTCTGACCAACAAATGCATCAACTCTTGTTGATCTGAAACTCTCAAGAACTCCTGGGAAATGATCTTCATTGCTATCAATGAACTTCCAGTCGACCCATCTCATATCACTCACTATGGGCTTCTTGTCAAGGAGTACAGTCTCATAGAAGTCGTGTTGTTCCTTTGTATGGAACCTGTAGTCAACAGCTGTTCTCCTTCTTATGGCATATGGGTCATTCTGCCTCCATAGCCTGAGACCTACATCCTTCCCTAGCTTCATGTTCTCAGCCATAGGATGGGTGTCACCATGGTTGAGAATCTTGGGCTTCAACTTCCTAAGCACTTGCCCTTTCTCTTATTCTTCCACCTCAGGCACTGGGGCCTTGTTCTTCTCAGCTGCTGGAATATTCCTGGTGGATCTCTTGGAGGCTTGAGAAGTAGCCTTGGGGGCAGTCTTCAGCTTTGATGGAGCAACCCCTGACCTGATTGCATCCCCCATCAACTTCTGGGTTTTTGCAGGAGGTGCATCTTGCTCTTCTTCCTCATCTGGGTCTCTGATCATAGAAGATCTCCCAATAACTCTGGCCATGGTCTTTTTGACCCTCCTCTTCCTCTAATTGCCCTCACCAGCCTCTTTGGGTTCAAGTGTGAACTCCATGGTTTCCTGGGTTGAGGCTCTGGCTTTGGACATAGGAATCCTTCTAGCAGGAGCTTTCTTATTCATCCCCGGCTTGGTGTTAGCAGCAGTACCAAACTCTTTTTTGACCACTTTCTTTTTGGAAGTGACCTCCTCATCAACCTTAAAATCTTCATCCCCAGAATCTGATGTCTTCTTATTCTTCTTCCTAGTTGCAGCTTTTGGCAGGTTACTGGGAGTGCTTCTGCTCCCATCATCATAGCTGCTCTCAGAGGGACTAGTGCCCTCACTCATCTGAACCTGTTCCTCAGACTGATTCTGGCTGTCACTGTTATCAGACATTGCTGTAAGCTGAAGACTGACCCTGTGAATAGATATAGATGAGACAGAGTGGATGAGCATCACAAAGTGCAGAGATTTTGCAAAACAAATGAGCCAAAAACTTAGTTTTAGTTTTCTACGGAAGGCATTTCGGAGCTACCGATTTGTTGAACTTGGTGACACCAAAGCAATGTTTAGAGTCTAAACTGGTGAAATCGGTCAGACCGAGACAGAGTCCGGTGACTCCGAGATTGATAGGTTTTCACAGAGATGTGAACTCGCTCACACCGATTTGCGAGATTCGGTCAGACCAAAAATCACAAGTGCAATGGCCTGGGCCAAATCGGTGATACCGATTTCTACAACTCGGTCGGTCCGAGATGAATTCGGCGAAAACATAACCCTAAGTTTTTGAATAAAAGCTAATCTAATGATGTTTTTGATTGGATAGAAGTTTTCAAACTTGGTAAGATTCATGGCATTGTCCTAAGTGCAGGAATCAGATGAATGGATTGCACATAGGGTTCAAGCTCATACCCTAACTTGGCGGTGAGCTCGCTACGGTGACAACGGCGGAGGAGAATCCGTTGACGGCGGTGGAGACCAGCGACAGGAGGTCGCTCGCGACGGAGGCGACGATCCGGAGACCTCGAGTCGGCAGAGCTGGACAGCGCGGGCGAAGGGTTTCGGAGAAATTTCCAAAAATTTGACCCGCGGGTATATATATCCAGACCCTGTCGGTGTGACCGAGTGGAACAACTCGGTGGCACCGAGATGCAGAATTGCAAGCGGTTGCTGCAACTCAGTGAGACCAAAGTGTTCAAATTGGTTGCACCAAGATTAAACCTAGATGAACTCAATGGACTTGGTATGACTGAAAGGAAATCGGTCAGACCGAAATACATCAAGAGGTTTTGGAAGTTTAAGTCTATGACGAATCGGTGGCTCGAGTGCTCCTCACCCAGAGGGTTCGAATCTGACTTGATCAAACTTTGTGATGTAGCATGAATAGAGTTTGAGACGAGAAAAGCATAGCTAGCTAGAGGGATTACTTAGGCATTCTTGTCCATTCATTGGGCAAAAGAAAAGACCAAACAATCAAAACGACAAATGGATGTCCTCGAATGGAGAAAAATTATGCAACCAACATGCTCACACAATAAGATAGCAAATGAAATATGTGGCAAAGCATGCACAAGCACTCTAGCATCTATCATGCAATTGGCGATGACTAGGTCATCTATATATGAGTATATTGACTTAGGAGTCAAATGAGAACATTTGATCATAGGTCATACTCATCATTTAAGCACAAGTGGGGTTACCACTTTTACATAAAGCATTGTTGTGTTCACACCATTAGAGTTGCTTTAGCTCAATTCTTAGAGTAAAGCTCCCCCTAGATGTGATATCCCTGTTTAGAGGGATCAACTAACCTTGGGTTTTGTCGATGATGACTTCATGTAAATGTTGAAGATGTGATGCTCAATGTTGATGTAGATCATTTGGAGCAATCCATTGGAGTGAGTTGCACTTTCAATACCTACATGGGTTAATCTCACAAGGAACTAATAAGGATATCAATAGACATAGAGTGAAGTACACACAAGATGATGTCCATGAAAGCATTATGTTACCTTGTCCCTTGACTTACTAACAAGAGGGTTTTGTGACTCCTTGAACTAGTGCAAGATGTGGAAATTGATTGCACTTGTTCTTGCCAAAATGAATATGAGTGAAGTATGTTGGTGGAGTCACCCTCAAGAACTCTCTAGTTCTTCTTCTTCGGGATCCACATCACCTTGATGGGAATCCTGGGGGTTGTAGATGTACTTGATGAAGTAGAACTTGAGGTAGTCTTGGGAACCCACTTGACCAAGGCCTTTGGAGCTTCTTCAAATGCATCTATATCCTCTTGAAGCTTGTCCTTGCCTTTTAGCTTGTGGTCTTATGGTGGAAGATCATCTTGAGCTTGTGTCCCCTTGAAGGAAGTAGGATCACACTTCTCTTGGTGAGGAACAAACTTCGTCTTGGGGTACTGATCTTCTTCCCACTCAACTCCAATGGCATTGAACTTTCCTTCAAAACCAACACCTTGATTCTTCCGGTGCCTTCCTTGCTTGCGTACAATTTTCTCAAATTGCTTACTTCCGGCAAGGCTCTTGTAAACACCTTTCTCTATAATTCCCTTCAATAATCTATTTTTGCTCAAGTGTAACTTGGCTAAGAGAATCATTAGTGGAATCAAGAGAACTACTAGAAGCAACAATATTAGATTTAGCATGATTATTGTTACTACTAGAAGAAGAATCCTTCTTACTCTTGTTGCTAGATTTTACTTGTGACATGGAAGTAGACAAGAGTAAACGCTTGGCAATGTAAGAAGAAATTTTCTTCCGAAGATCATCATTGATGGCTTTTAAGAACCCATGTTCTTGCTCTAGGTTGAGCTTCTCGAAGCGTAGCTTCTCATGAGTTTTTAGAAGTTCTTGATGATCTTATAAAGTAGTTTCATGAGCTAACTTAAGAGTGTTTAGTTCTTTAGTTAGACGCTCAATCTCCTTCTTATCATTGTCATTTGTTTCATCTGGATTAGCATGATTAATAACAATTTCATCATAGTTTTCATCACTAGCATTGTCAACAAGTAACTCATCATCACCTAGCAAATCATCTTCATCACTATTGAAATCAATATACTCGGGGTGTGATACATGAGGCCTTTAGCCACGAAGCATCTTCCAATTCCTTCATCTGGTGAGTCAAATATGTCATAGGAGTTGGTTGACACAAGTGCAAGACCGGCAACACCTTCATCTTGAGTATATTCGGAGTCAGAGTGATAACTTCTCTCGGAGTGGTGGTCGGAGTCAGAACCGAATACCCACTCACCAACATGAGCTTGATGTCTTCATTTTGTGTAGCTCTTTGATGACTTGTCCTTCCTTTCCGAATCCTTGCTTTTGCGATAGGTTCTTCGTTCATAACGATCATCTCTACTCCTTCTCTCTCTTGGAGGTGATTCTTCTCTTCTACTTCTTTTAGGTGAGTCTTCTCTTCTTTTGTAGGGAGCCGTACACTCATTGGAGCAGTGTCCGGGTCTTCCACAATTGTAGCAATTTCGCTCACGACTAGAAGATCTTTTGTCATGGTAGGATCTTGGCTTAGAGCTTCTCTCTTTGCTTCTACTCTTGTAGAATTTGTTGAAGTTTTTCACCATTAAGCTCAATTCCTCATTGAAAACTTGTTTTTCACTTGATGTGGCAGGAGCATTACATGAGGCTTTATATGCACCACTAGACTTGTTGTGAAGCTCTTCTTTATCCTTGAGTGACATCTCATGAGCAACAATTCTTCCAATGACTTCCGTTGGCTTGAGATCTTTGTAATTGGGCATCATTTGGATCAATGTGCACACGGTATTATATTTTCCATCCAAGGCTCTTAGGAATCTTCTTGATGATAAATCTGTCAGTCATCTCTTCACTTCCTAAGCCGACAATCTCATTTGTGATGAGAGCAAGCCTAGAGTACATTTCAGCGCCACCTTCACCATCCTTCATTCTGAACTTGTCAAGTTGACTTTGAAGCACATCCAATTTGGATTCCTTGACGGACTCGGTACCTTCATGCATATCAATCAAAGTATCCCAAATTTCCTTTGCACTCTCAAGACGGCTGATTTTGTTGAATTCTTTGGGGCACAATCCATTGAAGAGGATATCGCAAGCTTGAGCGTTGTATTGCAGCATCTTCAACTCTTTCGTAGTTGCTTCATGATTTGGTTCTCTCCCATCGAAGAATTCACCTTGCAAACCAATACACACAATAGCCCAAACGGCGGGGTTATGTCCAAGAATATGCATTTTCATCTTATGCTTCCAACTGGCAAAATTAGTGCCATCAAAGTAAGGACCTCTACGGTGGTAATTTCCCTCGCTAGACGCCACACTCTCCTAGGTAGTGAAACCAAGGCTATTATCACCAAAGCTATGGAAATCAACGCAAATGGAGACCAAAGCTCTGATACCACTTGTAGGATCGAAAGTATGTCTAGAGGGGGGGATGATTAGACTACTTGACCAAATAAAAATCTAGCCTTTTCCCAATTTTAAGCCTTGGGAGATTTTAGCAACTTAGCAGAAGTCAATAATCAACCTACACATGCAGTTCTAAGAGTATAGCAGGGGAATGTAAATCATTGCATATGAAGGTAAAGGGGAGGAGTTTGGAGGGAGCGAACGCAATGTAGACACGTAGATTTTTGGCGTTGTTCCGATAGGTGGTGCTATCGTACATCCACGTTGATGGAGACTTCAATCCATGAAGGGTAACGGTTGCGCGAGCCCACGGAGGGCTCCACCCACGAAGGGTCCATGAAGAAGCAACTTTGTCTATCCCACCATGGCCATCGCCCACGAAGGACTTGCCTCACTTGGTTAGATCTTCACGAAGTAGGCGATCTCTTTGCCCTTACAAACTCCTTGGTTCAACTCCACAATCTTGACGGAGGCCCCAAGTGACACCTAAACAATCTAGGAGACACCACTCTCCAAAAGGTAATAGATGGTGTGTTGATGATGAACTCCTTGCTCTTGTGCTTCAAATGATAGTCTCCCCGACACTCAACTCACTCTCACATATTTGGCTATGATGGAAAGATGATTTGAGTGGAAAGCAACTTGGGGAAGGCTCTTGTGGTTGGATTGGAATGTCTTGGTCTCAACACATGGGTAGGTGGTTCTCTCTCAGAAAATGAGTAGTGAAAGTGTAGGCACGTTTTGATGGCTCTCTCACAAATGGAGAAGGGGGTGGAGGGGTATATATAGCCTCCACACAGAATCTAACCGTTACACACAATTTACCAAACTCGGTGGGACCGAATAGTGAAACTCGATGAGATCGACTTGGTCCAAAATGTGAACGTTAGGCTTTTCGGTGGGACCGACAACATCAACTCGGTGAGACTGATGCGTTATGGTTAGGGTAAAACCTCATCTCGGTGAGACCGATCACATGAACTCTGTGAGACCGATCGCTCATTTTGGTGAGACCGAAAATGTTACAAAAAAGAAACAGATAGTTTGCACTGCGAACTCGGTGGGACCGATCGCTCATCTCGGTTAGATCGAAACGTTACGAAGGGAAATAGAGAGTTTGCAATCCCATCTCGATGAGATCGAGATCCCTATCGGTAAGACCGAACTGATTAGGTTTTGTGGATATGGCTATGTCAAGTGAACTCGGTGGCGCCGGATAGATCAAATCGGTGGGGGCGAGTTTGACTTTAGGTTTATGACATATGTGGGAAATAGAAAGTGGTTGAGGGTCTTTGGAGCATATCACTAAGCATTTTAAGCAAGAAAGCCATTAAGCAACACCTTATCCCCTTTTAATAGTGTTGACTTTTCCTATGGACTCAATGTGATCTCGGATCACTAAAATGAAAATGTAGAGTCTTGAGCTTTAGCCAATATTTGTCCTTAGCATTTTGAGGGGTACATATCTCTAGTCCATTCCATACCAACCATTGAACTTTCTGAAACATTGATCTTGAAAGAATATTAGTTCAATGAGCTATATATTGTTATGAATTACCAAAAACCACCCGGGGATTAGTTGCACTTTCAAGGGTGAAGGGAACCCTTGTAAATTGATGATAGACCTGAAATATTTGAGGGGTAAGACGAATGTTTTTGCCCCCAGCACCTCCACTGTTGTTTCTAGGTTTTGGAAAGTTGTCGAATCCATCATCCAAACTTCGAAATTTGGATATAGATGGAAAGTAGCAATAGGAGATAGGATCATGTTCTGGGAGGACACTTGGTTTGGTACCTCATCCCTAGCAGTTCAATTCTGGCACATTTACATGCTCTGTAATGAGCAAACTAAAAGTGTTAGAGAAGTCTGGGATGGTGAAATCTTGAAGCTAACTTTTAAAAGAATTTTTGACAACAAGCTGATGGAGCAATGGTACCAGCTTGTTGAGATAGCTAAAGGGATTGCCTCCAGCAATGACCCTGACGCCCTCATTTGGCAGTTTGAGAGCAAAGGGGTCTACTCTTTTAGCTCTTTATACCATGTGATCAATTTTAGGGGTGTGCATCCGTTGTTTCTACCTGCGGTTTCGAAACTAGCAGTGCCACCCAAGATCCATGTTTTCCTTTGGTTATTTTCACAGAACAAGCTAATGACCAGATTCTTACAATATGACTTACAACTTCTACCTATCTTATCCAAAATCATAAGAGATAACTTGAGGAAAAGGCACATTATTAAGCCACTAGAATGTGTATCATGTGCCAAAAATGAGACAAACCATCACTTATTCTTTGACTGTGGGGTAGCCAGGAGTATTTGGTATTTTGTCAATTGCTTTTTCCAGAAGGAGCTAGGCACAAACTTTAAGTCTGTGGCTCGCTTTTGGATTTCTAATAAGAAGAATTTAGCTTTAAATATAGTTAGCTTTGCAGTTCTATGGTGTTTGTGGAAATATAGAAACTCTATGATTTTAACAACACCATTTGGACTTCTGTTAACCAGGTCTGGGGTCTGATCCACAGAATGCTCAAATTCTAGGTGATTCTGATTCCGGAGGCAAGCAAATGCCAGGTGGAGGTGTTCTTGGATGCTCTGGCGATCTTGAGTGGCTGAAACTGAAGAGCAACGAGTTTGATGTTGGTGCAAGCCGGAACAACCTTAGGATTTCAGAGGACAAAAACTGCTTCCAATCCCTTGTCAAGAAAAGAGACACCAACGACAAAGTCACGATGAATAGCCCTGAGTCCACCCTCGCAATATGCTGGTCGCCCCAGGCTGCTCTGGCACCGCCGCTCAAGTTCAGGTGGGGGCTTGCGATGTGATTTGTCTTGTTGTCTCTGTATCGTATAGAGCAAAGAAAATTAGCTCGTCCTTGAATTTTGATTTTTCGCTTTGTCTTCCTCTGACTAGGCATCAGCTTCTCTGAATGTGCTGTTCGGATGGATGTAATAAGTTTGAACCTTTTAGCTGGGGCTGTAAATCTGACTCTGATTTCGTTTCTGTTAATGGAGCCTGGGAGAGGCCTTTCTGTTCATTAAAAAAAATAAACATGCGGGAGGAGAATTGGTGCAACCGTCAGATGGAAAATGGGGCAACGGGAGCACGGATGGGAGCACATTGAGGGGAGCAGGCGGATCCAGCTTGCCTGCTCCTTTCCCATGCTCCCATCCGTGCTCCCACTTCATCCTACGGCTGTCATTTTCTCTTTTTCTTTTCTAATCTAATTATCCCCTGATTTTTAAGGGATAGGGCCGGGCCTTATTTTCTTCCAATCAAATCAAGCCACGTACGCGGGAAGGGAGCAGGCAAGTCTCGTCCGGAGCAGGCAAGCCCCATCCATTGGAGATGCTCGGATTGCGGCGACCGCGGAACGGCACGCACTACGTTTCCCACCTGCGCGGCGCAACCTCCGGCTGATCCGGCCCTTCCCCTTCTCTCCGACCCACCCCCGCTGCAAAACCGTCGGTGGCGTCGTCCTTCCACCGCGCCGCCACTCCACTACCCCTCCGCCGCCGCCCTCGTCCTCCTTTCCGTCACACACCACAAGCGTTCAAAGAGCGGGGAGCGAGCGAGCGAGTGCCCGCACACGCGTCACTTCTCCGATCTGGTCCGGCTGTTCCGCCATAGAGCAAGCCCGGGATCCCGCCTTTGTTCTAGCTGCCGCTGCGTGCTGCCAATTCCGAAGGTCAACTCACAGGACTGAAGAGGCGGCTCCTTCCTTCTCGGTTCTCGATTCATCAGGCTCCCGACACGCGCCAGTGCCACAATGTCAGAGGACAAGGGCTGCAGTCGCAGCGGTGCACGGGTGAAAGTCCGGGAGGCGGTCTGCAACGCCGTCGCCGGCGGTTCGGCTGGTAAGTATTCCCACTCCTTGTCTCGGGCTTATTGCCTTGGTGCTGGTTTGATGATCCTTCTTGTTTTGTACTTTTGTGGGGTCGATGGTCGCGCAGGGGCCATCTCGGCGACGGTGCTGTGCCCGCTGGACGTGCTCAAGACGCGTCTGCAGGTGTACGGTCTCCCTTCAAACCTTTCCCCTGGCACTGCGCCGCCTGGTAATTTTGCTCGCCTGACGAGGATGACTGTTCAGTGTTGCGAAGATATTGTTTGCTATTTGGAAGTCTCGCAAAAAATCATTTTGTTGGTACCGAGGCAACATCTCACATAATTAGTCTGGTTATAGTGGGAGTATCATATATTAATATCATAGTATATCATGCATATGATACTAGTGTATGATACTACATTCGTAGTGCATAGTATCATGGGTTAGTACTATCTCCGTCTAGGTGTACAAGTCATCTTAGGTTGTGCATCATGACCAAGGCGAAGGGAAAAACAAAAAACTTAATGGCTATTTGCTAATTAATACCATTGCATGCAATGAACTGACCACTGCATGTCGTGTTTGGTAGTCTCAAGTCACTAAAAGCATATCCGCCCCACATCTCTTATTGGTTGATTCATTTATTTATGTCAAGAAACGAGATGGAAGTTAATGCACCGCGCCTAAGTGTTTTGGGATTCTTTGGTTTTCGTAAGGTGGCTTATACACCTAGACGACGGGAGTATCATAGATGGCATCATTAATTGTCATGCATGACACATAGTAGCACATCATTTATTATGATACGATAGCATAATATGATACTCAATCATCTCTTTCATTTAATTCAATGCCACCTCATCAAAATTGCTTAGTTGTCATGCATGATACTACCTATGACTATGATACTCCCATTACGGGCAGCCTTAGGAGAAATTAGAAATATAATCACTTTTTTTTCCCGACGAAAAGCGTTTTTATTAGCTCAGAATGTACGGTCATCAGACTGGCCCAAAAATGCAAATATCCAGGCTTCCGATAAGCCCGCGATCGCTTTTTGGCCTAGATGCTTATTACGTAGCAGTGTGTGCCAAACACCTTCCAGTAAGTAACTTGAACAACCATTTACTAACTAAGGCATCATTATTGACTTGAAGGCCAAAACCTTCGTCGTCTTTCGACCGACAAACCACACTCCATTTGGTCAGCAGACCTTTTCTTTTCACTGTCTCCTTGCCAATGGAATTTGAATCTAGAATAATCCAGCTGGTCTTTCGGTTGACAAACCACACTCCATTTGGTTAGCCTGTACTTTTTCTTTTCATTGTCTCCTTGCCAAAAGAATCTGAAATAATCCTGCCTTTGCAAGACCCCTTTTGGAAGTTGAAAAAAGAGAGTATGTAGAGAGTTGTTCGTGAGAAGAAAATGATCGAAACCAGCAGTCCTCTAACAACGAGCAACTTGCCTGTTCAAGTTGACTATCCTTCACATCTTCACCAGGCAATGTTCAAAAAGCGTAAGGTGTAAGTGAAGCAAGAGGCTGTCGCTTAGAGAAATGGGCGCATAAGCATTTTTTGGGTAGAGCGGGATTTTGCTAGTCTCATCGCAGGGAAGGAAGAGGAGTTGTGGCGAGAGAGAAGGAGCTCGAGATCCATGGTGAGGGAATGAGAGGAGTTCATGTTGAGGGAGAAGACGTCTCTCGATGGCAGATCTGGGCTCTGGTCTATATGAAAGCCCACTAGAAAAAACCCCCTCCATGTCATCCAAACGGCCTATCTTTCTCCATGCCATAAAGACCGTCCATCATAAATAGAAAAGGGTCATACTGAAGCCAACAACACTTAATATTCACTCCTATTAGTGATGGTCACCTCCCAGTTTCACTCCTCGCCTCCTCTAATGCTTCTCCTTTGCCAGTGTTTCTTGTCCCTTTAGGTCTCTGTAGATCCTTGATTCCTCGCCGAAGAAGACTATTCCCATCCATAGTTGTTGATTCCTCGTCGGAGAAGACCGATTTCTCACCGAAGATCAATTTCTCACTGTATTTTCTCATCAGCCGCTTAAAGTTTCGCTTAGGCCAAAGCGAGGCATTTTCCGTCTCAGCGGAGTTAATTGCTCAGCCACCACATTTGTGGGTAGGGTAACAGCTAACCACCGGTTTTGTAAAAAATCACTAAAAACCACCACTTCAGAGGCCGGTGAGTAGTAAAAAACACTGATTCACGTATTAGCTGCGTCTAATAGTAACTGATCAATTGGGCCCACCTGTCAAGCTTGCGTGACATGTCCATATGCACAGTGCGTTGAGGTGGCCAGGGGTCCCACCTGTTAGCCTCCCACCTCTTTTTCCCTTTCTTTCTGCCCATCTCTCTTTATCAGTCATTGAATCATCCTAACTGTCGCTCCATTTTGCTCTGATGACCATGCCGCTGTCCTCTCCCCCACCCTCACCCCACACTCGTAGCCTCCTTCGTCCGGCTTCCCTTTGGCAGAGACATAGTTGAAGGGACGTCTCTCTGCGGTCTGGCAAGGACGTGCAACCGAGGAGCGTGATCAAGGGGACGACTCAGAGATTTGTGCGATGGCAGCATGTAGGAGTCCAGGTGGCTCGCTCATGCGGCGACAGAGGACGAAAGTCCAAGTGGCTGAAGACTATTGACATCACGGAGATCCTCGACCCGCTGCTTCGCCAGACATGAGGAAGACGATGCTGGTGCCCTCGCCAGGGTGTTTCGGAGGATGCGGAGTGGTGCTGTTGCCCTCGCCTCGTCGATGCGGGACTCCAAGCACCCGGACAAGATGACTGGATAGTTGCATGGAGCGGAATAGCAGCAGTGTTGCTCCAGTGCTATGGCTGGCAACAGTGGCGATGTGTGGTTGGTCGAGGGCTTATGGCCTGAAATTAATGCGTGCATCATGAGCAGGGACCGGAGGAACCTAGGCATAGAAGGAATTGGGTAGCAGGGCTTCACGCCTTCACCGATGACGAAATCGTTGTGTCTGAGCCATTAGTCACCAGCTTAATGAACACTTGGTCTGGTGCGGTCAAGCCGCACTTGCCCATGCTCCTAGCGAACCGCGGCGCAGTGAAGACAATGACTAGGACCAGCACGATGGCGGACATTAAGAGGGCATTAAGAGGGCTTCTTCTCCCAGCCGGTGACAACCTCTCATGAGTGGGCTCTCGTAGGTTGTCACACAACTTGGGAATGAGTGCTACGAGCCCGTGGGCTGGAGGAGTGATGGCACACAATGCGTGGCTGTCGATAGTGAACTTGAGTCCTCAACCACACCTTGCGCCCTCTCGACAACGCCTTGCCGACCATGACCCCCTTGTCCTCCATCAACACAAAAGGAGTTGCGTGGGCAGGAAAAAGGGGATGCACATGCGGGGGAAATGGAGTTGGGGAGAGACCGTGGTTAGTGGAGGCGGCGGAGGGCTTTCTCATGGCGGAAGTCTCATCGTCGCTCCATGGCTCGGGCATTTGGCTTCGCGGTGGTGGCTTCTACTCCCTGGTGGTGTTCCCTCGGCGCGTGTGTCCCCTCCGGCTGCACAGACCGAGCTCCATCGCGGCATGGCATGGATGATTTGGGAGAGGGAGAGAGAGGAGAAAAAGGGGAAAGGTGGGTAAAAGTGTACACATAAGCATGCGTGTCAGCCGACGGGTGGGTCATGCCAATCAGTTTTGCTGTTTGTCCGAGCTAATCCATGAATCAGTGTTATTTGTTACTCATCGGCCTCTGAAGTGGTGGTTTTTATTGAATTTTGGCAGAATCGGTGGTTACCTGTTACCCTAGCCATAATGTGGTGGTTCTGAGCAATTAACTCTCGCTCAACACTATTAACTCTCGCTCAGCACTTGAGCGCTTTAGCGTCGCTTAAAAACGCTTTCTTGAACCATGCCACTAGGTGCAACCGCCCAAGGGTACTGCAACAAAGAAAAAGTGAGATCGAAGGTGCATGGTTTTGTCCAATTTAGATAGTTGTGCAATAGAACATCTTACGAACTTTGTTTTCTTTTAATTTTGGAGATACAAGCGATGATAATCGCCAAAAGAACACTAAGACTTTGCTGGAACTTATTTCGAACATAGCTCAATAACGTGCACAATAGCATATCGACATCGCGCCCCACTGCTTGCTAGTGCAGCTCCAACCAACTGGTCTAATGAGATGTTGTGTTCGGTAGAGGGAAATGGTTAACCTTCTATGATTACAAGCATAGATGATTAGCATAGATTGGCAGCGTACACACCGTGGTCCCAACTTTGACTCACCTCTGCTACCCTCATGGTTGCCCTTCTCCATTTTATATAATATGCACCCTACTCATGGATCTTCTCCAAGCATCACTGGCTTCTGGAAGAAGCCACCCTGAACGCGTCAGCTCCTAGAAGCCAGCTTCGTGGAGCCCGTCCCCGACGAGTGTATTTTCTTTGGAGCAGCGGAAGCCCAACTCCTAAAAGAGTGGAAGAAGAAGTTGATCCAATTTATGCGAGAATGCCATTCCAAAGTGGTGCATGCGTACCGTTTCGATCCGAAGAAGCCCTCCCGAGCGATACAGAGCGACCGCACACACGCAGTCATACCCCGCGCCTCTCCTCTCCTTTCTGGCACTAACCCTAGCAGTCGCCAACCCCGCCGCCACCCCATTGCTAGTCGGCTGGCCGCCGCGCCGCTGGCAGTCTTTCGTTGCTGCCCCTCGCATCTCCGTTGCGTCCACCTCATCGGCAACGGGACGCCTCAACCCCACGACGCCGACACCATGACACTTCAACCTCAACATCTCTGGCAGCAGGACGCCACACCCCCAGCAGCTCCAGCACCCCGACACCATGCGCCGAAGCCATCCTTGCCCTTAACCCTAGCTCAAGGTGAGCTGCCCCTTCCCCTACCTCTCTGTTTTTTGCTGATGGAGAGGAGCTGCTCTCTGCTGCTGAATGGATCGCTGCTCCCATCGGAAGCTGGCGCTGGCTGGATTCTCGAGAAGTTGGCTATTTCGGGAAGCTGGAGAGGATCCGAATGGGGCCTACATCATGTGATTTGGGAGTAAGGTGCTCTCTAATGCCGTTTGATTAAGATCAAGCGAGGTACCGGAAAACCTGGTGGAAAACCTATTACTAGATGTTTCGTACTTGCAGATAATGTGTGTATTTTTGTATTTTATGAGAGAATAACTGTACAGAAGGGCAGAAAAGGAAAACAAAAAACTAATACAAGGCCTAAGCCCTCTACTGCTGTAGAAAAAGTTAGATGAAAGCTTCAATGGTTCAACCCGAGCTTGTAATCCTGTGTATGCTTTCCTTTTTGCTCTATGAACTAGCAAGTTCATTGCTTTCTTGAATTTCCTCCTTCTATAGAGACTTTGCAAGACTCCTTCGAGAATAAAGTCATTTTCGGTGTTCCAAATTGCCTTCTTCTTATGCAAAATTTGTACTTGAAGAGGGGTTATTTTTGTATGAATTATGAACTGCACAATACAACCTTTTTTGTGTATAAATATGATGGTTTGTTTGATAGAATGTCACAACATTTACACTACTTGCTATATCTCCATTATCACTATAGAATCTTGGTAGATAAATGTTGGATATTCAGAAAGCACCGATGTCATGTGCATGCATTCCAAATCGTAACATCCACCATGCTATCTTCATTTGATCTTATGATCAACATTTTTACCATGATACTTTTTTTATTTCGTTTGCTAAGTAATGTTCCTTTGTTTATTAGGTAGGATAATTCTTTCAGGATTGCAACACATACTCAAAACTGAAGGCCTTCCTGGGTTGTATCGTGGCCTTTCTCCAACAATAGTAGCACTATATCCAACTTGGGCTGTAAGTAGTCATTAATCCTGTATCTAATGGTACACAAATGTTGGGCTTCATTGTAAGTTGTTTGTACCTAAGTAATCTTGTTGTGTTTTGTTGCCTGAGTATGATTCCAAACAGCAAATGAATTATGGAGCCATCCAGTGCTGATTTTGATGTCATCAATTCACTCCTGGGAAGACCTATGTCATAAGTTTGTGTCCAACTTCTAGGGCCACACGGCCAATCCAATACCAAGCACAATCTACAATGCATTCGATCGGGAGACGACAAGCCACTCCGGGATTTAATCCAACATTGTTTGGAGTCGCAACACCATCTCATAGATTCATGATTACTCGACCATTCAAGCCTTCAATTGAGGGATATTTTCCACTGCTTGCGCTGCCAACCTAGCAAAGGCTCAGGCACGCTCCGTGAAAGCCGTCATGTGGGCATGGGAAGCCATGATGCTAAAGATGCCATGAAACTTCTCTTAAACAAGCACTCGGGCTCATCCAGGTTGAGGTCGCACCACAATGACCATGTGTCCGGCAAAAATAAGTCCTTGGGAAGCAACAACTCCAAGTCCGTCGGATTCAGGGCTCTGCGGACCCAAGAAAGATTCGAACACTGGGGTGTGTGCGAAGAACTCAACCTCTCTAGCCAACCGACCCGTCGCCCCACGGCCTAGCTCGATGAACAAGGAAGTAGATGAACACGGTAGTTTACCCAGGCTCGGGCCACCTTGCGGTGTAAGACCCTACTCCTGCTTTGGGGTGGATTTGCCTCACGAGGGGCTGAGGATGGACAAGTACAAGGGATGAACAACCTCGCGAGGTCTGCTCTTGTGAGGGAGTGAGTCGAGGGGCTTGGTGGATCTGGATCCCGATCTCGGTGGTGGCTAACCTATACTTATAGTGGCCTCGGTCCTCTTCCCCCAAAACGTAGGCGGGAAGGGATCCCACAGTGGCCACTTTGAAAGGGGACAAGTAGTACACCTTATCCTGACAAAAGGTGGTCTTCTCCTGCAAAGCTTCTGGTCGTGACGCCGTGGTGGGCTCGACGATGACATCCGTCTTGGCGTCCTGATGGTCTTGGTCTCGTTGCACTGCAATGGAAACCTTTGCCTGATTCCTCGGGAACCCACGCCTGCGCTTGCCTCCTTGGCACCAAAGAGGAAACTGTCTTCTCTGCGCCCGCTGGCGCCCGCCTGGCCTTGATCGTCATGGCTTGCGTCACCGCAACCTCATGAGGTTGGGCACCTGCATAGGAATCTCCGCTCCTCAGGGGCAGCCTAGGGAGGCCGCTCCCTCAGGAGGTCTTGGCATCGTTTCCCTCGCGAGGCTTGGCCCCTCGCGAGGG
Organism: Triticum timopheevii; assembly: GCA_963921465.1. Classification (NCBI taxonomy): domain Eukaryota; kingdom Viridiplantae; phylum Streptophyta; class Magnoliopsida; order Poales; family Poaceae; genus Triticum; species Triticum timopheevii. Next base: position 276,221,053 of record OY997266.1, on the reverse strand, counting down.
TCTTGTCTTGGTGATGTTGTAGATGGGCCGTACCAGGCCATCGATGGAGCCATGCCGTGGGCCGCAGGTAGACAAGTCTGGGTACCCTGGTTCCCGGAAAGCCGACAGTAGCCCTTGGGCCCAAGGCGCGCTTGGATTTGGCTTCGAGGTGAAGCCAAAGGGCAAGGGCGGAGCGCCGCGGGCCCCAATCGCCCGCGGGCCAGGCTGACGCGTGGCGCCTGATGGGACGTGGGCGTCTCCGCTTCCCCACGCCGCCTCGGCAATTGCCCGACTTGACAACTGCCTGGCGCATGCAGAAAGACCATCATTGCCTGGGAAGTGAGAGGTCGGCGGTTGGCCTTTCTTCGGCTATAAATGGGAGAGGGAGCGAGGCCCCCAGCTCATCTTCATCTTTTTGCCGCTTGCTCCTCCTTCGCCGCGCCGTCTTGCCAGAGCATCCATGGCGCCAGTGAGAAGGTTCTCCGCCGCGGAGAAAGGAGAAGCCCCGCAGGTAGAGCCAGAGCTGCTCCTGCCGAAGAAGAGGCATGGCTGCCCCCATGAGTCCTCCGCAGAGCCAACGGGAGCGCGGCCTTGGCACGAATGCGCACTGCCGGGTTTCCACGTCTGCGCGTACGCAACCCTGTCCATGGGAGCAGCCGTGGAAGTCGCGGGGGACGGAGTCGTAAGGAAGGACAAGCGATGGCCGCGCGGCCACCTTGTCCGCAGGCCCATGCCGAGGGCACAACCCGCGAGTTTGTGGTGTGGGCGGCAATGCCGCCGCGCACGTGGATCCGGCTCCCGCGGTCTTTGGCGAGGGAGATACCGCCGATGGGGCCTGTTGAGCCGTGGCTGCAGCACGACGGCTATTGCGGACAAGCCTCGGAGGCGGAGGTCGAGGCTGTCGCCTCCGGCGACGTCTTCATGACTCGGGGATGGGGTGCGATCGCCCGCGCCTGCAACTCGGAGGGGAGGCACGCCATCCACTTAGGGTAGGACAGGGCGTCAACGATCTTCTTCAAGGTCTTCGGGGAGGATGGCCGACGTCTGGAGTGCTGCCCCAGGGGAGGCGAACAAGACGGCGGCTCCCTTCCAGGCCAACGAGGCGGCGAGGCCTTTGGCGGTGAACTTGCCCTTGGCCTTGCCCGTGACTCCCCCGACAGCAGCAGCGCTTCGTCCGGACCAGGCTCGAGCGATGACGACAGCTACGAGCCGCCGCGCCCGGGCCCAAGGGAGGGGTGGCGCCACCCTGAAGTCGCTGGTGATGTTGCCGAGGCCATGGTCTCACGAGGTTTTTCCTTTTGCTTCATTCCTGCGCAAAAATCACGATGGGCCCCGCGGGGGTATGTAAAAACTGTGACGATCGCGCTTTAATGTTATCATTTCCAATCAATGTTGCGTTTGCGCCTCTCGCTCTGGCACGGTTCCCCCCTCTCATTCTTGCGGTAGCGTAGTGCTCTACGCCGGCAGGACCCAGTCCCCAGGCAAGCTTTGACCGTCGTTGGTATGCCAGGTCGCGATGCCGTGGTCAAGGCCAGGAGGTGAGCGGGCCGAGGTCTGGTAAGAGCCCCTGAGGCGCGATGCTCAGGGGGTCCCCTTTGGTGCGCAAGCGGCTCCCGAAGGACTGAGAGGGAAGTTTCCTTGCCCGAACGGGATCGCCGGAGACAAAGCGCTGATCATGAGGTTCACGCCTGCGCGTGCGATGTGACTTATCTTGGCGAGCCTGCGATGATTCCTTTGCTGCGAGGGCGAGCTTCTTGTGCGACGTTAGGCTATGCCCTTCTCCCGATGGCGCCCCCCTTGCAGGACCCCTACCGTCTCTGTCTCTCCCGCTCGCTTGGGTTCACGCCTGCGCGTGCAATGTGACTTATCTTGGCGAGCCTGCGATGATTCCTTTGCTGCGAGGGCGAGCTTCTTGTGCGACGTTAGGCTATGCCCTTCTCCCGATGGCGCCCCCCTTGCAGGGCCCCTACCGTCTCTGTCTCTCCCGCTCGCTTGGGTGCTCTACGTCCTCGGGACCCGGCTCTCGAGCGAGGCTCAGCCGCCGCTGGTATGCTAGGTCGTGATGCCGTGGTCAAGGCCAGGGGGTGAGGGCTCGAGGGCTGGTAGGAGCCCCTGAGGCGCGGTGCTCAAGGCCCCCCCCCTTTAACGTGCAAGCTGTCTGCGTGAGAGAGAAGCGACATGCCCCGTGAGGGTGCCTGAGAGGGGCCGGGCCCCTTGGCGCGCGGCGCGGTGCTAGTGGAGCTACCCGCGGCCCTTCCTCCGGGGGTTCCTGCGAGTTAGCCATAAAACACAAGCTGCCGCCCTTGCTATCCTGCTGGTGATCTTTCCGCGAGAAGACGTAGGCACTAAGGACCCGGTGAGGTGATGTGCGCGGGCCGGCCGGGAGCCAGAGCTCGGTCTCTTAGATTTGTCAACGCTGCAGGGACAAACCCGAGCACAGACGTCGTGCCAGCAGCCCCCGTTGCGGGATGAGCGAAAGGCAGGTTAGCAATGCGCGGAGACCGCAAAGGGCAACTTCGTAGATAACGAGACAACAGGTGTAAATTAACAACCATAATGACTTGAGCGTGCATAACTGGTCCGGAGTACACGAATCAAAATGAGGCAGCTGCAGGGGCGGGCCCTGGCGGCCAGAGGATAATGCAGCCCGAGGAGCGCTCTCAACAGAACAAACCAAAAAGTCACCTGGCACCATCGTCGTACAAGCGTTGAAGTAGCCGAAGACACGTGTTGCAGAGGTCGCTCCTCACGGGCCAGCCGGCTCCTGAGGCCCGAGGGGCTTTGGAGGTCCGGGGGGCTCGCGAGGTTTCAGCACCTCCTCCATCAAGATTGCCTGGCGCCTGGCCTCGTGAGCTGCCAGGACGCCCTGCATGTAGCGCTGGTGTGAGGCAGCCGCGTTCAGCAGGCCGAACGACATGTAGATGTAGCTGCAGGGGTAAGCCCCACTTCGGCCGGCGCGGGACGGCCAAAAGAGCTCCTGAGAAGCAACCCTGTTGAGGCCTGGGATGTTGACGCAGACGCGCAGGTCGCCACCCATGTCAGGGGCGGCAGCTGCTCTGGATGGTGCGGGCCGACGCTCGCCACGCATGGCTCGCGCCTCTTGAAGCTCTTCGATCGCCTTGGTGATGAACTCCTGAGCACCTGGCGCCTCGCGCCTTGCGCCTTGCTCATGGAACCGTGCGTTGAAGCACGCCTCCACATGGTGCCCAAACACCTCCCTCGTGACGCTGGTCAGGTCAAAGGCCCTCCAGACGAGAGCCCCCGAGCCCGTCCTGAGAGGGTCGCCGGGCGCGCCTTCCGATGCGAGAGGGAAAGGAGCCCCAGCAGTGGGCGCGGGCCTGAGACACGATCGACAGGCACCCAACCTCCTGACGGCCCTTCTTCCCCTGTTTCTCTGCTAAGATTTTTGTTGTAACCCTGCGGGGGCGTGAAAGCATTTTTTGGAGAGGATTCCCCTACAATGTATGTAACAATGATATGCTTTTTGAATTATTTTTGAAGATGTGCTGCCGTGAGCTGGGAGGCTCTCGACTGGAGTAGTTGGTGTGACTTAGCTTTTGGTGTTCGCGGCCTTGGGCAGGTTCTTGAATTGCAGAGACGCGCTTCTCCTGAGGCGGGCCCTCTGGAGCCCCCAGTCCGCGAAGCCCCAGGAGGGGCTTGCGAGAGCTTGGGGTCTCCTGATGCGCCCCTGTCGGGCGTCGAGCTTCGCGGGAGCGTGAGAGGCGCCCGGTGCTGGGTGCTCCCAAGGCCAAGAGCCGAATCTTCTTGAGGCCAAGAGCCGGGTGCCGGGCGTGGTACGTGCCTGCTGGCTCGCTTGAGAGCGTCAAGCGAGGAGCCAAGTGCCAGAGCTTTGGCGAGTCGTGCGCACGGGCGGACCCGTGGCAGTTGCGTCCTCAGCCCCGAGGGGGCCCTGAGGCCGCTGGAGCTAGCCCAGGCGCGCACGCCGTACCCAGCCCCCGCTCGCGGGGCGCTCGGGAGGGGACAACAGGCAGCAGCCGTGCCTCCCGAAACACAAATGGGAGGAAAAGTAAACACCGCGAATCAAAAAAAGAGTTCCCCCTTTTTTTGGGTAAACACACAAATCTTTGAATTTCATTCAAAAACAGCGAACCGGATTACAGAAGAGGGCAAAAAGACCGCCGCGTCCGGCGTCCATTCTAGTCTTCTCACCAGCGCGAAGCTCAGTGCTTCCATTGGGCGTGGGCATAGTCATTGGAGGGGGGGGGGGGGAGCCCTGGGACTGGCCCCCTCGCGTGGCCCCCTGGCGCGCCCTGCCTGCTCGAGGCGGGGCTGGCGCCCGGGGCGTACCGTCGTGGCACGATCTACCTGCGATCCAAGGTTAGCGCGACACGTTCCAAAGATATGGGTTGTAACTGGTGACCCTGCCGTCGAAGGTGTCGGGTTGGCTCGCCAGGGGCCCCAGTCCCGTGTGGCCTCGGCGATCCCGATGTCCAAGCCGACGAGGGGAACTTCCGCGAGCTTCTCGTTTGCTCGTACAACGAGCCCATTGATGGTGGCATGGGGGCACCAGGGGCCGTTGTCCTGAGGCCAAGCCCCAGTCCCTCCGTTCTGTTGCCCACCATCCTTGGTGCTAGGTCGTGCCGACCAGGGGGTGGTCCTCCGACGCGGCTCCGGGAGGGGCCGCCTACCCCGGCCGTACTCCGGGAAAACACATCTTGGGTCGGGCAGGCGGCGTTGTGTGCTAGACCGCCGCTGCGAGACCCTCTGGGCCCCCTCTGAAAAGGCGAGCAGACGTAGCGAGGGCAAGCGCGAACCCCGTCGGTGTTTGCGACGTAGGCAGGATGCAGAAAGGTGCCGCGCCCTCGCAGGCGGCGTCGAGCAGCTCGGCGGCCCGTCCAAGCAAGGCGTCGTGGCCACCTTCTGCCAACCTGCATCGCAGCAACTCGCGCGCCACGAGGAGTGCGGCTCGCGTGTTCGTCTGCTCCCGGAGACCGCGGAGGGTCGACGCCACGGCGTAACCAGAAGACCGCGCGGTGGCACGATTGCGGCGCCGCACGGGAGAGGGCATGGGCGGGCTGTGCCGCCGACGGTTGGTGACACCGGCGGCCGCGCTGGCCGCGGGGAGCATGGAGTGATGAGCTCCGCGGCCGGAGGGCGCCGCCTGGGCGGGATGAGCGGCCCAACGCTCAGCGCAAGCTCGGAGAACCTCTGCCATGGGAGCGACGGAGCGGAAGCGGAGCAAAGATGAAAGGAGGGCTCCGAATGCCCCTACCTGGCGCGCCAAATTGGCTCCGCGGACCCAAGAAAGGTTTGAACACTGGGGCGTGTGCGAAGAACTCAACCTCTCCAGCCAACCGACCCGTCGCACCACGGCCTAGCTCGATGAACAAGGAAGTAGATGAACACGGCAATTTACCCAGATTCGGGCCACCTTGCGGTGTAAGACCCTACTCCTGCTTTGGGGTGGATTTGCCTCACGAGGGGCTGAGGATGGACAAGTACAAGGGATGAACAACTTCGCGAGGTCTGCTCTTGTGAGGGAGTGAGTCGAGGGGCTCGGTGGATCTGGATCCCGATCTCGATGGTGGCTAACCTATAATTATAGTGGCCTCGGTCCTCTTCCCTCAAAACGTAGGCGGGAAGGGATCCCACAGTGGCCACTTTGAAAGGGGACAAGTAGTACACCTTATCCTGACAAAAGGTGGTCTTCTCCTGCAAACCTTCTGGTCGTGACGCCGCTGTGGGCTCGGCGATGACATCCGTCCTGGTGGTCTTGGTCTCGTTGCACTGGAATGGAAACCTTTGCTTGATTCCTCGGGACCCATGCCTGGGCTTGCCTCCTTAGCACCAAAGAGGGAACTGTCTTCTCTGCGCCCGTTGGCGCCCGCCTGGCCTTGGTCGTCATGGCTTGCGTCACCGCAACCTCATGAGGTTGAGCACCTGCATAGGAATCTCCGCTCCTCAGGGGCAGCCTGGGGAGGCCGCTCCCTCAGGAGGTCTTGGCGTTGTTCCCCTCGCGAGGCTTGGCCCTCTTGTCTTGGTGATGTTGTAGATGGGCCGTACCAGGCCGTCGATGGAGCCACGCCATGGGCCGCAGGCAGGCAAGTCTGGGTACCCTGGTTCCCAGAACGCCGACAAAGTCAACCTTAGTCGTAGTTGCTTTTAACAACATGCCCAACCCTCCATACAAGGGGAAGGACAAGCCTACATCCACCGCCGCCGCTTTCCAGCCCCCACCAAGGGGAAGATCTGAATGCCTCGAGGTAGAGGTAATAAAAGCAAGAACACCTTTAGCATGCTTATGGCAAGCTTATGCCCTCGTCAGTCTCGCTTGCTAGGGGTGGAAATGATGGTCAACAGTTGTGTTTTAGCGACCTTGTACTGCCTCTTGGACTCATAGAGTGTTGAGCCCCTGAACATGCGGCCCAGGGTGCGATCTGATACGATCTGATAATCGATCGACACAACTCCAATGGAATGCACCTCTCGACCTAGTACTTGCAACACCATTCATGTCAGCATAAGGACACCTTTACTTTAGAGGAGAAACCATGATAAGGTGCCTCATGCGTAGATGGGTATGTCTTAACTGAGATATTGCGGGCGTCCACATGGAGGAGAGTTCTGCGTCGCAGAGTACTTGTTGCCACACACAATTGATCCGTGTTGCACCACAAACTCCTCGCTTTCGTGGAGGAGAGCTGACCATTTTTTTGAACAAAATGACAAAGACGATTTAAACTCTAGGGCTATTAGGAAGAAGCTACGAACTAGCTTGCAAAACTAAAATATTCTGTGCAAGATGCTAGTCATACTAGAGAATGGTTTTTGAGCTTACACCAATTCCAAATATTTGTCAAGCAACCAGCTTAACGATCCATAATTAAACTAACTTGGCTGACCGAATAAACCAAGCACCCGGTCCCGATGGCTTCACCGCTGACTTCTTGCGCGCACGTTGGCCCATCGTCAAGCAGGACCTCATCGCCGTGTTCCAGCAGCTCTACGCGCTCCGGGGCCGAGGTTTTAGCTGCCTTAACCAGGCGCTCCTCACGCTGCTGCCCAAGCGCGCGGATGCTCGCTGCCTTTGAGACTACATGCCGATAAGCCTCATCCACCTCGTCGCCAAGATCTTCGCGAAGGTCCTCTTGCCGCGACTCGCGCCCAAGCTTAATGCCCTCGTCAGCGCAAACAAGAACGTGTTCATCCCTGGACGCTCGTCGCATGACAACTTCGTCCTCGTCCGGCAGTCCGCGCGCCTCCTCCATCAGCTCAAGGCCCTCCGCTTGCTGTTGAAGCTCGACTTGGCACGTGCCTTCGACTCGATTAGTTGGCCATTCCTCTTCGAGGTCCTGCGCCAGTATGGATTCGACAGCTGCTTCCTGGACTGGTTGGCCATCCTCCTTTCGTCGGCCAGCACCAAGGTGCTCCTAAACGGCAAGCCCGGCCCAACCATTTGGCACCGTTGCGAGTTTCGACAGGGTGATCCCCTCTCGCCCCAGCTATTCGTCCTCGCGGTCGACACGCTTAGCCGTCTCCTTCACCGAGCCACCGAGACGGGCATCTTGCAGCAGCTTAACCCGCGGCGCCTGATCCCTGCCGTCTCGCTATATGCTGACGGTGCGATCCTATTCTGCCACCCCATCCAGGGCGACACCATGGCTGTGAAAGGAGTCCTGCAGCTCTTTGGACGCGCGTCGGGCCTCCAGGTGAACTTCCTGAAGAGCCCGGCCACCCTCATCCGCTGCGACGGCGATGACGTGGCACCCATCATTGACGCACTTGGTTGCCCCATCGTGGACCTGCCTATCACATATCTTGGCATCCCGCTCACGGTCAAGCGTCCCTCCGCTGCCCTACTTCAACCTGTGGTCGACAAAACTGCTGGCATGCTGCCTACCTGGAAGGCGCGCCTCATGAACAAAGCTGGCCGCCTCGCGTTCGTCAAGGCTGTGCTCAGCGCCATCCCCATCAACCAGCTGCTGGTGCTTGCACTCCCGAAGCGGATCATCAAGGCGCTTGAGAAGATACAGAGGGGATTGCTCTGGGCCGGACATGCCGAAGCCAATGGCGGCAACTGCCATGTCAATTGGCGGCGCGTCGCACGGCCGATCTCGCTTGGGGGACTTGGTGTCCACGACCTTGAGCGCACAGGCCTCGCTCTCCGCACACGTTGGCTGTGGCTAAGCCGCACCGACAGCGCCCTGGCTTGGAGTGGTCTTGACCTGCAGTTCTCCGCCGACGAGCGCGCTTTTTCTTTGCCTCGACCACCATGCAGATCGGCAACGGCCAGCTCGCCTTGTTTTTGGGAGGATTGTTGTTTCGACGGACGCTCCGTCCGCGAGATCGCGCCGGCGCTATATTTTTGCATCCCCAAAAGACGCCGCAAGCTTCGGACGGTGGTGGATGGCCTTCAGGCCAACAGTTGGGCGCACGACATACAGGGCACAATTGGGATTCAGGAGATCGGCGAGTACCAGCAACTCTGGCACATGATCGAGCACACGACGCTCTCCGCCGAGCCGGATCATCTACTCTGGAAGTGGAGCTCCAAGGGCACCTACACCGCGCAGTCCGCCTACATTGCCACGTTCCACGGATCCACCCCATGTGATGCCTGGAAGCTCACTTGGAAATGCTGGGCGCCGCCCCGGGTACGCTTCTTCCATTGGCTCGCCCACTTAGACCGGTGCTGGACCACCGACCGCCTCGCCCGTCGCGGCTTGCAGCACCCCGCGTGCTGGGTGCTGCCCACTCTGCGACCAAGCGCCGGAGACCATCCAACATCTCCTCCTGGCCTGCCCGTTCTCTCGGCAGGTATGGTACGAAATCCTGAGCTGGCTAAGGGTTCCCTGCAACCCGGCTGATGGCGAGCCTTCAACCAACACCTGATGGCTATCCGTGCGGCAACACACGCCCAAGCCGATGCGCAAAGGCCTCGCCTCTGCGACACTACTCATTCCCTGGATGCTTTGGAAGCATCGGAACGACTGCGTCTTCGACAGAGCTAGCCCTTCAATAGCTGCGCTACTGGCTAAGATCAAGGAGGAGGCGACCCTTTGGGCCAGAGCCGGCGCGTTGGGCCTGCGTGCTCTCATTCCCCAGACCTGGGATGTACACTAATTGCAACACCCTCGCACTGTATGATTGCCTCCTTGGAGGATGTAACTAAAACCCCTTTCCTTTTCAATGCAATGAAATGCAAATCTTCTGCGTTTTCTCGAAAAAATAAATAAATTATGCTTGCGACAACACTTCGGTCGAGAATGTTCATGACTAACCCTTCGCTCCTCATGTTAGACTATTTTCTAATAGGAACGAGACAGAGGCAGATTCGAGGGACAACCTAACCATTAATTAAGGTTAGACATGGCACTTAAATTGCCTACCCAAGATATTTGTACCTCCTAGCAAACCCACACCTCTTTCCGCCTTAGGGCCAACTTGAGCACCCTGATCTCTTGGGGCAGGCCACAATAAGCCCCATTCAAAACACTACTGGTTCTCCGGCCTTGGCATTGCATGGGATTCGGATAGAGGGGCAGAGACGCCATGTGGTAACCTGTATAGTAAGCGGGGTAAGAGCCTTGGGATGACCTCAAAGATGACTAGGAAATCGCAATCTGCTCGCACATTCCAGAATAATGAGGCTAGACCACCTGACCCAAGACACTGCCCTTGGGCTAAGCAGCTCGAGGGCTAGGAAGGAGTTGAAAATTAACTAAAGATTAAATGCTATGGAGAAGAACAATCCATGGAAGGGGAGGTTGGTATGATTTTTCTTTAGTTACATAAATTTTTGGGTTGTACATCCATTATTACAGGGAAAGACCCTACGAGCATGAACCACTAGGGGTTGGAACATCCTCGCCGGCTGTTAGGGATCGAGTCGCCACACAGGGAAGTGGCCACGCTTCGGAACCCACACGTGTAGTCAATGAATCGTATGGAAGCTGTTGAGACACGGGCTCAGTGACTGCTCTCTCGCTCGCTGATCTCACTTCTTGCACCCATTGCCTGACGCATCGAGGCAACAAGGGAGTCTTCAACTTGTTGTAGTTCATCGAGGTTATCAAGATCCCTAAGGGGCTTCATCTGTAGGACCACACGAGACAAGAAGCGATCACAAAAGTTGAAGACTGGCCGCAGACTCGCTCTTGGCATGGCAACGCCAAGGACCTCTCCCGCGATGGGGCTGCCTCCACCGCGCCAAGGCGTTCCTTCAGATAGCACAACTCCTGTTTCGACGCGGTGCAGGTCGTCCTCTGCCCCTCCATGGGGCGGCCAGGTGGCGTTCTAGGAGTTAGGATCGTGAGGTCAATAGAACATTGTCCTTCTCCTAGACAAGCAACTTGGCCTTCAAGTCCGACAGGTCTCCTTTCAGGTTGGCCACATGTGCGAGTCCCTAGCAGTACCATCTGCACACAATGATCAGGTTAGTACTTCATATAATTGCATTGTTTTTTCCTTAGCATTATTCGCAGGCCAGGATGCCTGGAGGATAAGAAGCAACAGCTCGGCACAGGAGTCCAACCATGTTCCATACACGTTGGTGGAGAGCCTCGCACATAGCTCCTGGACATGGATATCGTCCTGCATCTTATCTCGATGGTTCTCTTGAGCGCTACAAGGCTCGTCTTGTGGCTGGTGGCTTTGAGCGGGAGCATGATCATGGCTAAGACAAGATATTTGCTCATGTGGCCCACATGACCACTGTTCACACCCTTCTTGCCATAACTTATGTTCACCATTGGTGTGTCTCTCCGCTTGATGTCAAGAATGCCTTCTCAGCGGTGAGTTCCGTGAGCAGATCCACACGCGGCCACCACTTGGGCACTCTGTTATTGACGGCATGGTATGCCATCTTTGTCGCTCTCTAAATGGCTTTAAGCAAGCGCCTTGTGCCTGGTTTGAGTGCTTGGCCTCACTGGTCAATGCTATTATTTTCTGGCCAGTGATGATCACGGTCCTGTGCTCTTTGTCCACTATTTGTCTCGTGGTTGAACTCTTCTCTATACCGATGACATGATCATCACTGGTGATGACCCCGAGTACATTATCTTTGTGAAGGCTCGTCTTAGAGCACATTTTCTAATCTTGGTCCTCTTACTTCCTTGGGATATAGGTTTCTTCACCTCAGATGGCCTCTTTTTCTCCACTAATAAGTATTGAGGATCTTTTTGCTCGTCCTGCTCTTCCTGGTGAGAGCACTGTTGACTTTTATGGATCTTAGAGTCCACCTCTGAGCTTCTAATGACGAGCCTCTATCTGATCTGATGCGTTATCATCTTGTTAGGAGTCTTGTCTATATAGCTGCCACTGGCCCAGTTTTCTCCTATCATGTTCACATTTTAAGTCAGTTCGTCTCTGCTCCTAGTCGGTTCACTACTGTCACCTCCTTTCTGTTCTATAATGTCTTCAATCTGTCGCTGTCTATTCATTCCATGTTCCAGTTCGTTACAAATTTTGGCCTATTTGGATGCTACCTGGGGCCGTAATCCTTCGAATTGTTTTCCCCCTTTTTGCTTATTGTGTTTTTCAGGAAGACGAGGAAACAAACTATAGTTTCCCATTCATGTACAGCGGTTGAGTTGCGAGCTATGGCTCTTTCGACAACAAAGGTGACTTGGCTAGGGTGATTGTTTGACGATTTTGGTGTTCCTGTCACTGCGCCAGCGGTGTAATATCCCAGTTGTATGAGGGGTTTTCTCTATATGATTATATACTCCTGGGAGTATATATATGTAGGATATATAGGAAAATGATTATATTCTCCTGGGAGTATGTACTCCCGCTCTTCATATACCACACAGATGATACCACTATACCTTATTATTATTTTTAATATTCTTTATTAATGATTACTAGATACCTCAAAGTTAGTTTTGTGATTTTTTTTCATTTGGGTGCATGTATATTTTTTATATGCACAAACTGCTTTTTTGTACGTACAAATGGTATATTACGCAAACTATGGGCCTAGATGATATTTTGTTTATAAAATTTGTATCAAGGTACTTAGAATAATTAATAAGGTATATTGAGAATGAAAAAGAGGTATAAAACATTTGATTATGAGGTATATTGAACGTGTAAGTACATACTCCTAGGAGTACAGAAAATTAGTATATGTACTCCTGGGAGTATGTACTCCCGCTCTTCATATACCATATAGATAATACCACTATACCTTATTATTTCTAATATACCTTATTAATGATTACTATATACCTCAATTCAAAGCTTGAATGGTCGAGTAATCATGAATCTGCGAGATGGAAAACTCGCACAATCTTTTGTCCGTAGTTCACTTTTTTGCTATACTTTCATCAACCTTCAATGTCTTTTTTGCTTTTCTGCAGGTTACATTTTCAGTTTATAATTACGTGAGGGGTCTTCTTCGATCTCAAGGTTATCCAACCGTACTTTACGCATCGGTCTTATTATGTGTGTAACATGTTACTAGTAGTGGACAAAACTGTCATTTTTTGTAGGTGGATAGTTGTGATTGAGTGTTATACTGGCATTATGTTTATTTTGTACATCTACAATTTTATTTTCAGTTATTGAAGCATTCAAATGAACATCACCATCTTGATATGCTTTTGTTTTTTTATTTGTAGCACTAAACCATGTTTAATTGGCAATGTCGATGAAAATCTGATATCTGTTTGTTCATGAAATCTCCTTTTGTGATACCATCAAAACGCTTCAGCTAGGAAAAATGTGTTTTTTTATAAGAGTAAGGTCATACTATCTTTCATATTTAGTTCGTGGCTTTTTGAGTGAAGGCGTATTTATTTCTAGAGTCCGATGCCTCTTTACAAGAATATATTTCAGCGTTATGTGATTAACTGTAATGGGCATGACAATTTATTTCATGTAGCTTGAATGTGGTTGGCCTTGTTACCCCCGAGACCCCATATGCCCTTCCCCATTTGAAGCTTAACTTTCCTTCTTCTGGATTGAGTTTCTTCTTGAGCACCAGGTCGCCCACTGTGCTTGTTCTCTATTGTGACTTTGTGCGTTTCTTCTTGAGCACAAGGTCGCCCAATGTGCTCCACGTTCTCCACTGTGACTTTGTGCTCGTCGTTGTCTAGGATGTTGGCAGTGCGTATTGATTTGAGCTTCAACTCTTCTGGTGTGATAGCCTCTTCTCCCAATAACAGTTTGAATGGGGTGAAGCGTATTGGTCAAGTCTCCATAGTCCTGGTGGATTGTAGTAACTTTTGTAGCTCTTCTACTCATCGTCTCTTCTCTAAATCATTGAGACATGTTTTCAGTCCTGTCAAAATGGTTATTTTTGCCCTTTCCACAATGCCATTTGCTATTGGATTGCCCATTAATGCAGAGCATAGCTTGATGCCTGGGTTCTCACAAATGTTTCGAATGACCTGCAGTCAAGTTGTCTAGCATTGTCTACTATGATGTCGCTTGGGACTTAGATCCGCAAATGATGAACTTCGACACAAATTTCTGGACAACGACTATTGCTTTCTTAACTAGAGGCACAACTACGTATTTTGCCTCTCCGGGGGCTATGCTCGGTCATCCGGTTAGATCCATTTCACATCTTGTGATGGGCCAAGTTGGTGGAATCGGTTGTAGCTCATGAGCTGTTTTGTTTGCATCTCATGCCATCCATTGGCATGTAGACATCTCTTGACAAATTCCTGGGTGCCTGACAGGGTTGTCCGCCAATAGAATGGTGGCATGCCTTGGCACCAAGTGTGACCCATAGAGGCCTTCTTGAATGTCCTTTATGAGTTCTTCACCTTCCTCTTTTGGCTTTACTTCCTCCAAGTATTTTCATATTTTTTGAGCGCCAATCTTCTTGCTTAGTTGTAAGCAAATTGATTTTTAGAATTCCTTTTGTCGAAGGGTTGTGGACCTCCTCATAAAATGCACCTTCTGGGATGTTGGTTCTAGATCTTGCTTGCAAGTGAGCATATTCGCATCAGGTTATTGATGCCGTAGAATGTTTCGTACAGTTATTCTCCAAAGTGTTTGTGCATTCCCCTTGATAAAGCTAGGTACCATTTCATTTTTTTGGGTCCTTTGTTTGATAGTTCTTCTCTCTGTGGTTGGTGATGAGTTGAGAGTCAGTTTTGACCAACGCCATGTTGCTCATGCTGCTTTTAATTTGCTCAGGCCCAACAATAGTGCATAGTTTTTATGCCGTCCTCTTATCGTCACCGTACCGATGATATAAAGTTGTGGCGCCCCTTCAGTCCAAGTCGTCGGTCTCGCAATATGTAGGTGTTGTAGCCAATGTTTAGTATGGAGGTTGTAGGGTGGGGCACTCGCTGGACGCAAGGCTCGTCGCCGTTTAGGCGCCTTGATCAGTAGAGGGGTGACAAGGATCCTGGGAATGGAGACGTTGGCCATAGGTGTTAGGAAGTCGACGACCGAGACCTCACTGACTCGGTAAGCTTCGGAGGAGAAGGAAACAGAACAGACGTTCGGCGCAACCCAAGAGAGCTAGCCCGAGACTGGTCTGACTCTAGCCATGTAACCCTTATTTGACCAAGTATATATAGCAAGGCAAGTCATTTTCCCACCCATCTCTTTCTTTTACCTGTCTGCCGCCAGGCCAAGAGACTTGTAACCCAAGAGATATAGATCTCCTTGGCGACCTTCTCGATCCATGGTGTGCACCACATCAATGCAAACACCGGAGGCAGGAGTAGGGTCTTAATTCCTCCTGGAGGGCCTGAACGTGGGTAAATCCTTCACCCTGTGCCTCACCATCTCGATCCGCCGTAAGCTTCCCTATCGAACAAAACGTCGTCCCTTGACGGTGTTGCCTGTACTAAATACCGATATTTGGCGCACCAAGTAGGGGCGAAGCACGCAAATCTAACTTACCAGATCGAGATGGCCTCCACAACCATGATCTGCGGTTCCGTGACGAACCAAGATCTTACCCTTGGCATCCTCTACTTCGTCTCAAAGAAGGCAGATGCCTGGATCCTTCCCACCCCTTTCCGTAAGGGGCAGGCCTTAGCTTCGAGGGCGTGGACTTCGTCACCGGGGTCCTTGGGTCGTGCTCTGTGGTCTCCACTCGGCCGCCTTGCTTGCCCCTTAAGAATTTGTGCCAAAGAAGGCCCTGGGCTGACCATGGGCTGGCGTGAGAAGTCTTCATGATGGGCCTGATCCTCGACGCTGTCTGTCAACCCTCATAACGGAGCAAAACCTTGCGGGCGCACAACTCGAGGAATGCGCCTCTACTTCTCCGTCGAGCAGTAGGAACTCAAGCGCCAGAAGGACAAGTTCGCCGCCCGACGCCTCAAACGCCTCCAAGAGCTACGTGACCACACTCTTCATGTCAACAACTAGTTCGGTCTCCCGAAGAAGAGGAGTCCTCGTCTTCCTCTCCGGTCTGGAACCTCGTCATGGTTACGATAGCGGCCAACGCAATTGAGATCCTGGAAGGAGTCCCAGGACATGAGAAGTTGCATTAGATCCGGGTCTAGCTCGAGGAAGCCGCCGCCTCGCACGCAGTGATCTCCGTGGCGCGGGCTCGATTGGTTCCAATACTAAGAGCTCAAGGGGCCCTCAAGCTTTCGGCTCTTTGGCCCATCATCGTGGAGCCTCGGCGAAGTCTAGATTCGACCATTTCAAGGACTTACCAGGGCATGCTGCCTTGCCCTCATCACGCTACCCTGAGATCAAAAGTTGGACAAGCGACCGACCTTTGGTCCGGCAGCTTCACCGTGGAGTACATGGTGCATGGGGGAGCGGACAACGAAAACGCTTCCATGGCAAGGGAAAATGGCAGTAACTCCTACTTGAGTGACTACATCGAGGGCGCGGTATGTCTGATCATGAGTGCAAGTATAGTCCTGTGCGGCATGCTGTCGATCGTGGGATGGCGCGGTCCAGTAGGAGAGCATGCATCCTTCAAGAATAAAAGGGAGAAACGCAGCATTAACTACGTTACACAAAAACACTTGTGTCTCCTCTGTTCTTTGTTTTTGACCGAGAAAGAGAGAGAGAGAGAGAGGAAGTTTTTCAAAGTGTTGACATCATGGAGAGCTTGGTTTGCTTCCTCCACACGATGAGCCTCTTATTGGCGATGCACTATGCACTCTTCTTGTAGGCGACACTTCATGTTGACGATGTTGATATTCTTCTTGGCGAAGTTGTGGTGCCCAATCCTCTTAGACGCGTTTTTCATGAGCTTCTTGTTCACGACGTTCATAGTCAAGTATGGGGTTTCGAAGTCCATTGCCCCTATGAGGAGGTGGCGCTTGGTCTTCATGGTGGGATGTCCTCGAGCCCGGTGTGAATAGCGCTGGAAGGTATCTCAAAGCATGGGTACTTGATCGCCGTCTTGAAGAAG
The DNA here is from genome assembly GCA_963921465.1 of Triticum timopheevii. Classification (NCBI taxonomy): domain Eukaryota; kingdom Viridiplantae; phylum Streptophyta; class Magnoliopsida; order Poales; family Poaceae; genus Triticum; species Triticum timopheevii. Next base: position 276,204,768 of record OY997266.1, on the reverse strand, counting down.
GCGAATATCATGAAGACTCGTGGTTGTTGAACATGACCTAGATGCTCTGCACGGAAGTCGGTGGCGAGGTTGTTGATGTGCTCATGCAAGATGGCATTCACATCATTCATAGCTTGTTTTAAGCTGAAGTGGTGCGTCTTGGTGACATAGTCGTTTGCATCCTCTTGGTTGCCGTAGACCGGGTGAGATGTACCGTCCCTATCCGTAATGACACTCAGCAAGGTGTAAGTAGAGATGGAAAAGAACAATACCAAATTTACCTCTTTCATCGTGGCGTCGAGGTAGTCCTTGTTGCGAGCTTCGAATTCGCGCATCTCTGCACGGAAGTCGGTGGCGAGGTTGTTGATGCGCTCATGCAAGATGGCATTCACATCATTCATAGCTTGTTTTAAGCTGAAGTGGTGCGTCTTGGTGACATAGTTGTTTGCATCCTCTTGGTTGCCGTAGACCGGGTGAGATGTACTGTCCCTATCCGTAATGACACTCAGCAAGGTGTAAGTAGAGACGGAAAAGAACAATACCAAATTTACCTCTTTTTGATGTTGGTGAAGGATCAAGCGATCTCACAGCTGACAGTGTGAAATGAGTGCACTTGGTAATGAATCTTGTCCAACCTCACACCTACACACAAAGGCACGACTTAGTGGAGCTCAGTAGGGGTTAGTGGCACGACTCAAGCAGTTTGGAGTTCAAGATGTTGTAGAAGTTGGAAGCGAACCGCAATGAACTCAAAATGCTATGCAAGTGATTACAAATGTAAGGATAGATGTATTTTAGGGATTTGGAGACCTTGTATTCATCTGCGAATTCCGTCAGTACCAGGAAAGTGACCACGGAAAGGGCTTCGTGTCATATGCTAGCCTGACTTGGGATTTCAAATTCCGTCAGTACCGGCAAACTAGCCACGGAAAGGGCTTCATGTCCATTTGCTGGGCCCTTGACTAAAGGTTGACTTTCGGGGCCCTTTGGTCCTCAGAACTAGATCCCTGTCAGCTCCGGGTGCCTCGTCATTCTCTTGGCTCCACTTGGGGGCACCTTCCGCGATCCTTTCCTCTAGGGCCTGTCGGACCTAACTGGGCTGGTGTGGATCCTGGTGGGGCTTGGACATTCAAATTGTTGGATAAAAGCCAAGAGTGAGAACCCATAAATGATGATTGCATCAACTGGAGGTGGATATGGTTCCATTATAGCACAACAATCTAACTCCTTGTCATTGTTTTCAAGGCGTCCCTAAGGCGTCAGGGCGCCCTCCAATCTCAAGGCATCGAGCTTGCCTTTGACAGCCACAGAGGTGTCCGCTTTGGAGCTTGAGGCGTCGCTTAGACGTGCAAGGTGCCGCCTTGGGCGAAATTAGACACCATAGTCAGAGCAGGCAACGGGAAATAGCTCTCGAGCGGAAACATGGAGCTCGCGCGGGAAACTGAAGGGGGGAGGGGAGGGGACAGGGAAACAGAGGTGAAATCACACGCACAAGTTGCGAAGGAGGGGAGAAAGAGAGAATCTGACCTGTCCACACCAAACGCTTGCGGAGAAAGGGCTTTCTCCTCTCTCATGGATGTCGGTGACTGGGGTTTGAAGAACCTCCACCAACGGCTTCGATCTGCACCGCCAGCAACAAGGTATGGATGGATTCCGTCCTCTCTTCTTTCCCCTCGTCTAACTTTTCCCCGCCCTCCTCTGCTCTCCTCTCTAGGCGGCCGCCGGCGACCAGATCCGCCAGCTTCCTCTCCGGTTGCTGCACCCTGTCTGTCTATCTTCTTCCCCTCCCCTCCCCCCCGCTTCAGTCCCCTCCCTCCCGATGCTGCGGCCTTAGCGCCTTAAAAACATTGCTCCTTGTTGTATTAACTACAGGTAACCTCAGAGCCATACAATAAAATAGCAGAACATGACTAATCATAGCAAACATTCTTCACAGCAACATGTTCCACAGGACAACACCATGTTATTGCACCAATCTTAAATGCACCTAACTTCATCAGACCTAACAGCGATTGAATTTCACATGAAATAGGGATTCTTTGACATTCATATAGGACATCTCCAAACGAGGGAGTAGTTTGGGCGATGCCCATGCAGATGAAAGGAAGATACTGTGAGTTGAAGTTGAATTGATTTTGTACTGTGGAATGGAAGAAAATTTTATCTGTACACAGTTGTACTGTATTAGGATTCGCCTTTCTCTCTTTCTTCCCACTTGGACTTTTAGATTGAACACCTGATATACATTCAATCTGCAAGAAAGATGTTCCATCTTTTTTACTGAGCTGATAAATTATCAGGTCAAATGTATATCTTAATCCTGGTTAGCAACATTAAAGATTGTCACTACCAGGTGCCAAGTTGTACTTACTGGTTTTTGCTACTAGTGGCCTTGATAATTTTAAAGTATTTGGTTCCTTGTCCTTGCATGAAATTCGTAATGTCTTTCTGATTCAGTGCCTTTTGCATGCAAAATGTGTTTATTTAACCATTCGGTTATGGAGACCTATTTATTATCCTCTGCTACAAGAGCCAAAATGGTTTTTACCTTGTTTTCACTTGCACCATGCACCACACTTAGCAGTTTTAACTCATCTATTCACCATTTTTTTCTTAACAATTTACTTAGAAAAAGCACAAGCTGATATTAGCACACATATCACTAGCAATCAAGCTCAAGCACACATACATCACTACAGCTATCACCTAGCTAGCTGAAGCAATTTAACAACATTTGAACATGCGTATTCAGTCGGTTGAGACAATTTGATTCATTCAAGCCAGGGGCAAATTAGGCATTTCATAGGTGCTATTTCTCCTCCCAACATGTGGAGTTAATTTAGTGACTGTTTTCTAGCGAATTCTGGTATTTTTGTAATGGTACTTGGCAAATTGTGTTTTTCAGAGTGTAACGTAACATCACATTGCCGAGGAGAAAATTTGGCATAAATATTACCCACGTGGTGTTGTTTTTGTCTGCAGATGTATTTTTGTTATGATAAATTAACGGTGGTTTTTTTAACCCACAGTAGTGGATTTGTTAAACAAGAATTTAATTTGTACTGATTGTTGACAGCATACCATGTTAAATATTAAACATTAGCCATGTTCTATTTTTGTTGATGCAGATAATATAACAACGAACATACTCGGGTGTCACCTCCTGACTATTCTTGTTCATTCTGCAGATGATAAAAATGGCGAATTGTCCATACAGGAAAATATTTTAGCTGCTTCCTCTGCAGGGATTGCAACAGCTGTTGCAACTAATCCATTATGGGTTGTGAAGACTAGACTACAAGTATGTATACTACATTGTTATGCTTGTCTTTATTTCAGAAGGCCCAGTTTATTTTTGTAACAGAGGCACATATCGATTCTGTAGATTTATGGTGTTGCAAATTGCTTCCAAACTTGTATCTTATATACTCCCACCTTTTGGGTTTAGAAGGCCTCTGACCAAAATCAGATATGTTGCTAATGCAAATTCCATTTCCCTTGCCATCCTGTCCCCACATTACTCGCTAGACCATTTACTCATTGGTTGATGTGCAGAGTTTAATACGAGCACTAACTGTGCTATGAGTAGTGCTACATGTCCGATGATTTCTCATCAGATCTTTGTCCGACGGTAGCCAATCACCAAGGGATCACATCGCTACTTGAAAAACAAGCATAGGATCACGTTGCCGTACACAGATCAGATGTAAATCATCATATGCAAAACAATTCCTTTGTCCTATTGGCCGTGCATGGGCAGAGTTAAAGGGGGGAAATTAGGTGGGAGATTATAGCGAGCATTTTAGGACGTGGTTAATAAAAAAGCTTGAAATGTTAATGACTGTCTTGGTATGGGTTTTCTTTGTGAGTGGCCTTGTAAACCCAAAAGGATGGAGTATGATATCATTAAGATCATGCAAGACTGATTTTATACCTTGGCTTGCATTAGGTTTTTTTTACGCTGTGTTTGGGTGTGAACAATCGAATCGAAGCCGGATGGATGAAGTGGCGCCAAGCTTCTGGCCTTCTCTGTGATAAGAGAGTGCCACAAAAGCTAAAAGGCAAGTTCTACAGGACGACGGTTCGACCCGCAATGCTGTATGCCGCTGAGTGTTGGCCGACTAAAAGGCGACATGTTCAACAGTTAGGTGACGCGGAGATGCGTATGTTGAGATGGATGTGTGGCCACATGAGGAAGGATTGAGTCCGGAATGATGATATACGAGATAGAGTTGGGGTAGCATCAATTGAAAAGAAGCTTGTCCAACATCGTCTGAGATGGTTTGGGCATATTCAACGCAGGCCTCCAGAAGTTCCAGTGCATAGCAGACGGCTAAAGTGTGCGGAGAATGTCAAGAGAGGTCAGGGTACACCGAATTTGACATGGGAGGAGTCTGTTAAGAGAGACCTGAAGGATTAGAGTATCACCAAAGAACTAACTATGGACAGGGGTGCGTGGAAGCTTGCTATCCATGTGCCAGAGCCATGAGTTGGTCGCAAGATCTTATGGGTTTCACCTCTAGCCTACCCCAACTTGTTTGGGACTAAAGGCTTTGTTGTTGTTGTTTGGATGTCTGTATTGGAGGCCTCCATGTTGAATTGGTTTCATTTCCAGTTCAGCCATGAAACTGTAATGGACATGAATACAAATTCGGTTGTTTGGGTGTTAACTGAATTGGCTCACGGAATCATATCGAGGTTTCAGTACGGAATCTTGTTTGGATGGCAAACTATGGAATTGCATAGCAACATATGTATGTGCATCAAAACAATTTTGTTTACAATGTGTGACTATAATTGGATGATTACATAGGATTTCTTTTACCAAATTTAACAACACAATAGTTCAGATAGCTTCAAGTTAAACCTGACATAGTTCCAAATTTGACAAAACAATAGATAGGTTCAGGTTCAACCTTGCGGCGCGCTGGATTGTTTAGCCCTATGACATTTCAATTGAAAATCACGCGGTTGCAATTATCCATTAACTATATGGCAAACACACTTGGAAGTGTTCCATAAAGGCGAAACATAAGCACGCAGACTTTGACGGAAACATAGTACTGACGAAAGAACAACAACTGAACCTGAAGAACAGAGATACAGAACAGGGCTTGTTCCTGTCGAGCTAGAGCTTCTTGAGATACAGAAGAGGGATGGTTCCCCGACAACACGCCACGCCATGCGGGCAGCCGGCCCTTGGTCCTCTTGGCAGCTGGCCCCCGGTCTTCCGGGCAGCCGGCGTGCGCTTCACAGGAGGTGCGGAGCTGTATAGCCGGAAGGAGCCCAACAGCGCATGAACCACATCGATCTCAGCAGTATTCAGTGGATCCTTGAATATCAATGAACCAGTGCATCACCTCCCCCCTCAGAGGTTCTGGAGGGGATGCAACAACGGGCTTGAGCTCAGATGGGACTTGGTGGCGTGGGGCCAGGGCCAGGGAGGACATGATCGAACTGTGGCAAGGAGAGGACGGGACGGCGGCGGAGGAGGAAGGGAAGGGACGAGGACGGGACGGCGGCGGAGGAGGAAGGGAAGGGACGGCCTGCCGAAGATACCTGCATTGCCATGGTTGATCTAGCTGGGCGCCGCCGTCGACTGCCTTGCTGTGTTCTCTTCTGTCCTCGTTTCCTCCCCTTTTCTCTGTTTGTGGTCGTGGGACGAAACATATCATCCTTAACCGGTATGTTTTGCAGAAGAGCCAATTCGACCGAAATCGGAGCGAGAGGGCTCCGAATCGCTGGGATGATAGTTTGCCTGCGAGCTGTAATGCCTGTGTATTCGTTACAGTTTCGGTGTGATGTTTCAGAGTACATCCGAACACATGTATTGAGAGCAACCCAATACCAAATCCAATTCGACAGCCCAATACAGACATCCAAACACAGCGTTAGTGTAAATGGTGCTTGTATTAATGTTGATCAAGGTGCATAATTGTCTAACAACTAATTCAAGTAAATCCTAGCCCCAGACACAAGATATTTAGCAAGGTTAGTCTCAACCTTGTAAGGGATGATGCTATCCATTGGGGTGTCGCATGTTGGCATCGTCTTCACATGAATCCAGGGGCATACATATGGTGATCCCAAATTTAAGTTGTAAAACCTGATATTTTCTTTTACCAAACCAGAAGAGAACACAATGTACAATACACACACAACTTAGGATGTTGACCAATCTAGCAAAGATCAGTTGTATTACTTGGATGCTTATTATTGAAACTAAGGAAGTGTTTGGTTAGGGCACTGTTAACACAAATGATAATGTAATGAGGTTACAGCGTGTTGTGTCTCTATTGAGACTATTGCTCATTTTGTTTGGTTCTCTCCGGTAATGGTAACAGTCTAACAACGACAAGGCAAGCAGTCAAAGAGGTGAGAAAAGGCACTTTAAGGGGTGCCACCGTGTGATTCTCCTGCTCTATTGCTCTATTGCTGAGATAACCCAGAGCTGAGAAGGACCATGGTGTGGTGAGCCATCCATAGTCGAACGATCTCCAACGACACACACACAGCCGGAGGCGAGATTGTTAGCGGTGTGGCAATAGTGGCATGGTGCATGGAGGGAGTGGAGTGCTATTGATCAACCATATCAGGCGATGGCCAATGCCCGAAGCTGCTCGAAGAATGACTATGTACCCCAGTTAGCATCGTTGTGAAAGATATGTCGAGCAAGCCCAGAAAAAAAGGGGAGCAAGAATGACATTGCCATGTACCGGGTTACACCAGCGGGCCGGAAGTCGACCCGCCAGGCCGGATATTTGCCGATCAGGCCATGATGCGGCCCATGCCAGCTTTCTGGCTGGCGGGCTCCTCAGGGCATGGCTATCTACTTGGGGATCAAGCGTGGTTATCTCGGAGATCACGGGGTATCTCCACAACATGGGCTCATGTAAACCTAGGCCTTGTGCCCTATATAAGTGAGGCCTAGGGATAGACATCTAATCTAGTCTCAATACACCTATGTGATCATTGTAGTCCAAACCTCAATCAATCTAGCAGGAGTGTAGGGCATTACCTCCACCGTAAGGGCCTGAACTTGGGTAATTGCTTCGTGTGCACTCTCAGCTAAATTTCCATCCCGCGCTTCCATCCTGGACTGGTAGCTCGATGACGCAATGGTTTATCTCACCCTTCTCCGGAACCCCATGGCGGTCGTGTGGATCTGCACGACAACATCAACCTTAGGTCAGATCAACCGACGGCTGAGTGGTTCAACACTGCCAGGGCCATGATCAAGGCAGCAGTGGTGCAGCACGACATGTCAACCCAGACGCGCAACCGACTAGCGATCACCTCTGAGCTGCGCACAAACGCCAATTCTTCGCTCCCAATCACATCCGACCTGCAGCTCAAGCTCGTTAGGCCGCTCGTCACCATTCCATCTGACCCTCATGGTTCAAGACCGACTCGTAAGTCGGCCGATGCGTGGGATACCATCCAAGCCATTCGCGCTGGCAGAGCACCACGGTACCGGTGGGACCCAGAGGTCCTTAAGTTGGGCGGCATTCATCAACCTGGCATACTTTATCAAAGATGTCCTCAAGCACCCTTTCTCGCCAAAATTCCAGGTGCGGGACACCGACAAATATATGAGCGACTCCAAGTCGGACAACTGGCTGGCCGACTACCTCACAGTCGTCAACCAAGCCAGAGGAGACGAACTGAATGCACTTTGCTATGTCCTGATGGATAAGTATGTGTACTAGGGTCCTTGTGGGGCTGCAGCACATGGTCCTTGTGGCAGTTAGGAGGATAAAGTCCTGGACCATCAAGGACTGGCTGTTAGGATAGAGTTCTGTTCTTGACCATCAAGGACTGTCAGTTAGCATCTTAGACTAGCATCTTAGACTGGCATCTTAGCAGCATCTTAGCATATGCCTTGGCTGGCTAGCAGCCTATAAATATGTATCCCCAACCCCTCAGGTTGGCATGGCATTGTGTGAGAAATAAACCAACTAAAATTGTCCCAACTCTCCTAGTGTCATCCACAACTATCAATGCTCAGGCTGAAAGGTCTAACAAGTGGTATCAGAGCCAGGTTAACCTGCACCCTGAGCATTTCCTGTGAGCAGCCCAAGTCGGTAGCAGCAGCTGCTCCGTCTGCCTCTGGTTACCTTCCTCCCTCCGGACTGTCAAGCAGCAGCTCGTCTTCATCAGCCTCCTCTTCACGCAACAGCCCCCTGCAGCGAGCCATGTTTGCAGGTCGCTCTCAGCACACGGCTACCTCGAGCATGCGGCGCCGGCAGGATGCCGAGCGCGCCGTGGCAGAGGAGCGTGAGCGAGCGGCTGTAGCAACAGCTGCGGCGGCGGCAAGGGTGTCGAGGCTGGCTGCAGAGGAGCTGGCAGCAGCCAGAGCGGAGGTAGAAGCAGCAGCAGCAGCAGAAGCAGCCCGTGAGGCTACGGCGGATGCCAAGGCACTCCGCGGCAGCCCCAGCAGCTCCGCGCCGCGGACGACGGCGCCGACGCAGATCGCGCCAAAGTGGTGCAGGAGCGGACGGCGCAGTGGGCAGCCGAGCACGCCCGCGCTCCAGGTGGAGGCGCGCACCGCGACGGCGGCTGCAACGACCAGGACCGCGGCCTCTACGAGTTTCGGACTGTGGTCAGGGATGTTGGTTCCAGTGTTGGGTGGCCTACCCTCACTAAAATCAACTACGTCGAGTGGGCCGGGATCATGAAGGTCAGGCTCCAGGTGCGGCGCATGTGGGAGGCAGTCCAGGATAACAACGTCGATGGGCGCTGGATGCCCTCATCGCCGCAGTTCTCGCTTTCCAACAAGTGGACTGCCAAGGAGGCTTGGGACGCCATCGCCGCAGCACGCATCGGCAGCAACCGTGCTCGCAAGTCCACCCTGCAGGCACTTCGTAAGGAGTGGGAGAACCTGGGCTTCAAGCCAGGTGAGGACGTTGATGACTTTGCTCTCCGTCTCAACACTCTCCTGCAGAAGATGGTGAAGTTTGGCGATGCCACCTACATCGAGGAGAGAGCTGTCGAGAAGCTTTTTCGGTGCATTCCCGAGAAGTACAAGCAGATGGCTCGCTCGATCGAGTCGTTGCTGGACCTCTCCACGATGACGATCGAGGAGGCGATAGGCCGTCTCAAGGTCGTCGACACCGACGAGCCACAGCCCCCCTCGGGGCCCATCACCACCGGCGGGAAGCTGCTCCTAACTCGGGAGCAGTGGGATCCCAGCCTTGGTGACAGGAAGAAGGGGGAACCTTCCTCCTCGACGGGCGGCCGCAAGCGTGGCAAGCAGCGTAAGGCGCGAAGAGGCCCCCCGGGCAGGGCACAAGGACATGCCGAAGGTGACGCCCGCGGAGGCGCCAAGGACGGCGCCGCTGGCAAGCCCAAGCCGGCACAAGACAACAGTTGCCACAACTGTGGCCGGTTTGGCCATTGGGCCAATGAGTGTCGGCAACCACGACAAGGCCAGGCTCACGTCGCACAGGCGAAGGAGGAGGAGACGGCTCTGTTCATGGCGCATGCAAGCATTGAGCTACCCTCGGCGACTCCAGTCGCAAAGGCTTTCATCCACCTCGATGAGCCAAAAGCACACGCTCTTCTCGGCGATGGCTCCGGGAAGGACAAGACTACGGGGTGGTGCCTTGACACCGGCGCCACCCACCACATGACCGGTCGAAGGGAATTCTTCGCCGAGCTCGACTCCGATGCGCGAGGCTCCGTCAAGTTCGGGGATGCCTCCGCTGTGGAGATAAAGGGCGTCGGCTCCGTCATCTTCACCACCAAGATGGGAGAGCACCGGCTGCTCACCGGTGTCTACTACATCCTCGCGCTAAGGAACTCCATCATCAGCTTGGGACAGCTGGATGAGAACGGCTCACGCGTGCTAATTGAGCATGGGGTCCTACGCATCTGGGATCGCCAGTGTCGCCTTCTCGCCAAGGTGCCCAGAGGTGAAAATCGACTCTACGTCCTTGATGTGCAGGTGGCACAACCGGTCTGTCTCGCTGTCCGTCGGGAAGACGAGGCGTGGCAGTGGCATGAGCGCTTTGGGCACCTTCACTTTGAGGCCCTGAAGCGTCTAAGTGCCAAGGAGATGGTGCGAGGCCTGCCATGCCTCGACCATGTGGAGCAGTTCTGCGACATCTGCGTGCTGACGAAGCAGAGACGATTCCCCTTTCCCCAACAGGCGAGTTTTCGGGCCAAGGAGAAGCTGGAGCTCGTGCACGGAGACCTGTGCGGCCCGGTGACGCCAGCCACACCAGGAGGTCGACGCTACTTCCTGCTGCTCGTCGACGATCTCTCCCGCTACATGTGGGTGATGATCCTCGGCAGTAAGGGAGAAGCAGCGGACGCCATCAGGCGCGCGCAGGTTGGTGTGGAGGCGGAGAGCGGCCGCAAATTGCGCGTGTTGCGCACTGACAACGGCGGCGAATTCACGGCGACTGAATTCGCGTCGTACTGTGCCGATGAGGGCATCCAGCGCCACTACTCCGCGCCGTACAGCCCGCAACAAAACGGCGTCGTCGAGCGGCGCAACCAGACGGTTGTGGGGATGGCTCGGGCTCTCCTCAAGCAGAGAGGGATGCCGGCTATCTTCTGGGGAGAGGCGGTGCTAACGGCCGTCTACATCCTCAATCGCTCTCCTACTAAGGCACTCGACGGCAGAACTCCGTACGAGGCCTGGCATGGGCCGAAGCCGGCGGTCTCTCATTTGCGGGTCTTTGGCTGCCTTGCATTCGCCAAGGAGCTCGGCCACATCGGCAAGCTCGACGACAGGAGCACTCCGGGAATCTTCATCGGCTACGCGGAGGGCTCAAAGGCCTACCGCATCCTCGACCCAAAGACACAACGTGTGCGCACAGCGCGAGACGTCGTGTTCAACGAAGGGCGAGAGTGGCAATGGGACAAGGCAGTGGACGACGGCTCGACGCCGACGTATGACGACTTCATTGTCGAGTACGCCCACTTCAAGGAAGCTGGGGGAGCAAGCAGCTCCTCTTCACCGGGCACGTCTACCCCGGCCCCCAAAACTACATCGACTCCGGCGCCTGCTACGCCGACGACACCACAACCGGCGATGCCGCATACTCCAGCCCCGGCGGTCGCCACTCCGGGCTCGTCTTCATCAGCACCAGCTCACGCAGAGCACAACCCGATGAAGTTCGCTTCCCCGCTCACTCACGACGAGGAGCATATCGACGCGTGGCATGACGGCGAACCGCTGCGGTACCGTACGATGGATAATCTGCTCGGCGACCAGCCGGTGCCAGGACTGGTGCCACGTGACCTGGAGGCGCAGCTACAGCTCACGTGTGAAGACGGCGAACCACGGTCCTTTGCAGAGGTCGAGAGAGACACGGCATGGCGCGCCGCGATGCAGTTGGAGATGGATGCGGTCGAGCAAAACCGCACCTGGGAGCTCGCTGATCTCCCTCGAGGTCACCGCGCAATCACCCTTAAGTGGGTGTTCAAGCTGAAGAGGGATGGAGCCGGCGCCATCATCAAGCACAAGGCTCGCTTGGTGGCCCGAGGCTTCTTGCAGCAGGAAGGAGTCGACTTCGACGACGCTTTCGCTCCCGTGGCACGGATGGAGTCCGTGCGACTTCTCCTTGCGCTGGCTGCCCAGGAGGGCTGGTGTGTCCACCACATGGACGTTAAGTCGGCATTCCTCAATGGCGACTTGAAGGAGGAAGTCTACGTGCATCAGCCACCGGGGTTTACGATTCCCGGCCAGGAGGGCAAGGTGCTCCGCCTGCGCAAGGCTCTCTATGGCCTGCGGCAGGCACCCAGGGCGTGGAACTCCAAGCTGGACTCCACGCTGAAGAAGATGGGTTTCGAGCAGAGCCCGCATGAGGCTGCCGTCTACCGACGGGGGAGTGGAGGAAATGCCCTGCTGGTGGGCGTCTACGTTGACGACCTGGTGATCACCGACACCAAAGACGCAGAGGTGACGGCGTTCAATGAAGACATGAAGGCCACGTTCCAGATGAGTGACCTGGGGCTCCTCTCCTTCTATCTAGGGATTGAGGTGCACCAGGACCACTCCGGGATCGCGCTTCGACAGTCCGCCTACGCCAAGCGCATCGTTGAGCTAGCTGGGCTCACCGACTGCCATCCAGCTCTCACTTCGATGGAGGAGAGGCTGAAACTGAGCCGCGACAGCACGACGGAGGAAGTGGATGCTACGCAGTACCGACGCCTTGTGGGGAGCCTTCGCTACCTCACTCACACACGGCCGGACTTGGCATTCTCCGTCGGCTATGTCAGTCGGTTCATGGAGCGACCAACGTCGGAACACTAGCAGGCAGTGAAGAGGATCGTCCGCTACATAGAAGGGACCCTCGACCACGGCCTCCACTACCCTAGGTGTCCTGGGGCGGCACACTTCGTCGGATACAGCGACAGCGACCACGCTGGTGACATCGACACCAGCAAGAGCACGAGCGGGATCCTCCTCTTCCTCGGCAAGTGTCTCGTGAGCTGGCAATCAGTCAAGCAGCAGGTGGTGGCCCTGTCCAGCTGTGAGGCTGAGTACATAGCGGCCTCCACCGCCTGCACTCAGGCGCTCTGGCTTGCTCGACTGCTTGGTGATCTTCTCGTTCAAGACACCAGAACGGTGCAGCTCCTGGTGGACAGCAAGTCTGCCCTGGCCCTGGCAAAGAACCCCGTGTTCCACGAACGGAGCAAGCACATCCGACTGAGGTATCACTTCATCCACAGCTGTGTGGAAGAAGGGAGCATCGAGGCGAGCTACATCAACACCAAGGATCAGCTCGCAGACCTGCTCACCAAGCCCCTTGGGAGGGTCAAGTTCCTCGAACTTTGCTCCAGGATTGGGATGATTCAACTCTCCCACAAGACGACGTACAAGACTTAGGGGGAGAATGATGGATAAGTCTGTGTACTAGGGTCCTTGTGGGGCTGCAGCACATGGTCCTTGTGGCAGTTAGGAGGATAAAGTCCTGGACCATCAAGGACTGGCTGTTAGGATAGAGTTCTGTTCTTGACCATCAAGGACTGTCAGTTAGCATCTTAGACTAGCATCTTAGACTAGCATCTTAGACTGGCATCTTAGCAGCATCTTAGCATATGCCTTGGCTGGCTAGCAGCCTATAAATATGTATCCCCAACCCCTCAGGTTGGCATGGCATTGTGTGAGAAATAAACCAACGAAAATTGTCCCAACTCTCCTAGTGTCATCCACAACTATCAATGCTCAGGCTGAAAGGTCTAACATGTCCGTAGCCAATTCTATCTACGAGTGCCAGGTTTTCTAGGATGCGTTCATGACAAATTTTGAAGGCATCTACCAGATGTCATGCAGTGGCCCGATGTAAAGGAAGCGGCCCTGGAAACAAGTAGTGGCGCATGTGGAATCTGAAGGGGAAAGCCCCAAGAAAAACCTATGATGAGATAATGGATGGCCTTGCAGCTACCACACCTACCTGGGCTACCAGACGACACACACAAGCCGACAATGCAACTTCAACGACCAGTTGGTCGCCGAAAAACCCAACAAGCAACGACGACCTCGAGAACAGTGCCCCCAAGGGTGGAAGTCATCCCGAGAAGGTCTTCCCCCTGGACATAAAGAAGGTGATGGGGTCTTTTGCGGCCTCGAATCCTAGCGGGTTTAAAAGATCACACAGTGCAAGGCAATGTGCTAGTGCCTGACGTCCCCTAATACCTCGACTGGTCCTACCGTGCGATTCTGTTTGACCAGTCCAACCTTCTGGACTACATATTCCTCACCTAGGGAGATTCGCCTTGGTGCTCGACTTGGTCATGGGGGTTGCCAGCTGTCCAAGGTCCTGATGGAAGACGACATCAACATATTCTACATCGAGACGCTGGAAAAGATGGGCATATCTCACGCCTGCGGCCGACCTCCATCCATTTCCACGACATTGTGCCGGGGAAGTGTGCCTAGCCATTGGGATGGATCTCCTTGGAAGTTGTTTTTGTCACTCTCAAACTTTCGAGCTGTGACACTATCTTTCGAGGTCATCCCTTTCAGGAGCGCCTATCATGCCCTCCTCGGCCGATGAACGCACGCGAAATTCATGGCAATCTTGCCTATCATGCCCTCCTCGGCCGACCAACGCACACGAAATTCATGGCAATCCCATGTTACGTGTACTTAAAGCTGAAGGTGTCGGGCTCCAACCGGGTAATTATGGTCAGCGGCAACTTCAAGTGCGCACATGAGTGCATGGTGGCCAATGTCGACCTAGCCGAAGCCGAGCTCGCCAAAATCCAGAAGACGGCGGATCTAGAGGCCCTCTCGCCGAGCAAGAAGGTCAAGTGACCTCTGCTTTCCAGCTAGGCCAGGACACCCAAAAGGTCAAGCTGACCGTTGAGATCAACGCCGACCTGAGCAACACATAGGAAAGTGCTCTCATCAATTTTCTCCGTGAGAACCGAGACATCTTCGCATGGCAGCCTGCTGACATGCCTAGTGTATCGGCAAAAAATGCCAAGCACTCATTGCACGTCTTGAAGAGCGCCCGACCCGTGAAGCAAGCCCCGCGTTGATTCGCACCAGAAAGGTGTAAAGCTATTTGAGAAGAGCTAGCCTGGCTCTTGGCAGCCGGTTTCATTCGAGAAGTTTCCCACTTGGACTGGCTGGCAAACCCAATCCTCGTCCGGAAGAAAAACTACACGTGGTGCATGTGTGTCTGACTACACCGACCCCAACAGGGCATGCCACAAGGATCCGTTTCTGCTCCCTTGCATCGACCAGGTGATCGATTCCATTGTGGGGTGTGAGTGTCTATGCTTTCGGGATACCTACTCGGGATATCACTAGATCCGGATGAAAGAATTTGACCAGGAGAGGACCTCCTTCATCATGCCTTTTGGGCCCTTTTGCTACATCATGATGCCCTTCGGACTCAAGAACGTTGGCGCAACATACCAGTGCACCATGCAGAAGTGCCTCGACGAGTAGATCAACGTCAACGTCGAGGCCTATGTCAACGACGTGGTGGTCAAGTCAAGGTTTGTAGGACAGCCACCTGGCCGACCTCGTGAAGACGTTTGCTAAACTGCGCCGATTCCGGATGAAGCTAACCCCGGACAAATGCCTGTTCGAGGTTCCTTGGGGCAAGCCTCTCGGCTTCATCGTCTCCCAGTGCGACATCGAGCCCAAACCCTGACCAAATGGCGGTGATCTCCAAGCTCGGCAAACCCAAGAAGCTGAGGGGCGTCAAGAAGTTGGCAGGTTGCAACCCTAAGCCGCTTCATTTCCCAGCTCGGCGAAAAGGCCTTGCTGCTGTATGGTCTCCTTCAGAATTCGGACTAATTTGTCGGGATAGATGAGGCCCAGTCGGCACTGGACAACCTCAAGCGGCTGTTGTGAAGCAACCAATTTTGGCCGCTCCAAGAACTCACAAATCCATGCTTTTATATATCTGTGCTATTACATAGATTGTAAGTGTGGTGCTCGTGGTTTAATGCGAGGAGGAAGGCCGAGCTTAGAAGGTCCAATACCTGATGTATTACGTCAGTGAGGTGTTGTCCCCATCGAAGTCTCATTAGATCTACTATGAAAAGATCACCAATGGGGTGTTCATGGCGGCTCGGAAGCTGCTACACTACCTCCAGGCTCACCCGATCACTATGGTCAGCCACGCACCCCTAGCCGACATCATCAACAATAGAAACGCCATGGGCCTGGTCGCCAATTGGCGCATCGAGCTCCTTCCCTTCAAGATCACTTACCAGTCTTGCAAGGTGATAAAGTCACAGGCCCTGTCCGACTTCCTAGTTTAGTGGACCAAGTCGGTCAACCTTGAGCACTGGTTTCTTGACCGATCCATGATGCTCTCGAGGTCTGGGCGTGGTCTGGAAACTTTTTTTTGTTGCCATTTTTTAGCCCAAAAGGTCCTGAATATGCATTTTTCTTATAATTATTTATCTGTTTGGCAAAATGTTTTGAAACTTTCTGATGTAGGGCGGAACCCTAGGGGCCGATCTTTCACGCTTGGAGAGGATCCCTACGAGGAAACACAAAGAACGCGCCGAAGAACACGAGGGAAATCACGGGGGAAAACAAGAGAAACACTCAACCGACACGAATATGATCACACAAGTACTAGATCATCGAGGCACAAAGTAACACGAGATCCAAAGTCAACAAGGGACGATACAAGAGTAACCGTTCTTCTCCGTGAGGAGGTCTTGATTGTCTTCTCCGGATGGAGGCCTTGAATCCGGATGGATCTTCTCCGAAGAGGTGCGGTCCCTCACGAGGAGTAGATCCGGTACGGATGAGCAATGCTCTATCTCAAATGAGCTAAACCAATGCTAACCCTAATACGAAGAAGCTAGGAGACAAGTATATATAGTCCAAGGGGTAAGTGGGAGGTACATGGGGTGAAATCCCTCACACTGCGCGCAGGCAGGCCGGTAGTACCGGTCTTGGGGGCGGTTGTATCGCTAGGAGCTCAGGTGCTGCTTCCTGGAGGTGTTCTCGGAGGGGATTAGCGGTAGTACCGGTTGTTGGGGCGGTAGTACCGGTCTTGTGGCAGTTACCGGTATAAAACCGGGGCGATACCAGCCTTGTACCGGCTTGATTACAGAAGGTTGACCGGTAGTTGACCGGTAGTGGACCGGTAGTACCGGTGGACCGGTAGTTGACCGGTAGTTGATCGGTAGTACCTCTATCTCTGCGTTGGAAAAATCCTTCTCCATGCTCTTGATGTTCATCTTGCATCGTAGCTTCTCCTTGGTTGCTTTCTTGGTACCTAATCACACAAAGCATCTCCATTTGAGGTAGTAGCCATGTCTCAAGTGGTTCAAAGGGAAGTTCAACAAGGAGAGAGTTAACCTCGGATTGAATAGCACGTGCTCGAGCTCTTGTCATGGGTCCACTTGGAGCTTGAGTAGTCGAAGTAGTGTCCATGGGGATGACCGTAGGATGCTCCGCATCATCTCTCCTCCCTTGGGAAAGATCCGACCTCGGATCGAAATCCTCATCACCATGGTACGGGGAGAGATCGTTGACGTTGAAGATGTCGCTCACGGAGTACTTGTCGCGTGGGATGTCGATCTTGTGGGCGCTGTTGTTGTAGCGTGCTAGCACCTTGAATGGTCCATCGGCTCGAGGTAGAAGTTTGGACTTGCGTTCGTTGGGGAAGCGGTCCTTGCGAAGCTGTAGCCACACGAGATCGCCAATGTTGAAGATCATGGGTTGCTTGTTGACGTTGAGCTTGGTCGCGAGTCGTTGTACTTGGCGCTCGATGGTGTGCCTTGTATCTTTGTGCATCTTCTTGAGGTAGCTTGCTCGTGCAGTCGCGTCCATGTTGGTGCGCTCTTGTAGTGGTAGAGGAAGAATGTCCAATGGGGACAACGGGTTGAAGCCGTAGACGACCTCGAAAGGGGACTTGCCGGTAGTCGAATGTCTTGCACGGTTGTAGGCGTACTCGGCGATGGATAGACATGCCTCCCACTCCTTGATGTTCTTCTTGATCAACACGCGAAGTAGAGTGGAGAGTGTACGGTTCGTCACCTTCGTTTGGCCGTCAGTTTGAGGATGGTAAGCGGATGAGAACAAAAGCTTGATTCCGAGCTTGGCGCGTAGCGTCTTCCAAAAGTAACTCAAGAACTTGACGTCGCGGTCGGAGACGATTGTCTTTTTGGTACTCCATGGAGGCGCAAGATTTCCCTACAAAAGAGATTTGCAATGTGTGAAGCATCGTCTATCTTGTTGCAAGGAATGAAATGTGCCATCCTAGAAAATCGGTCCACAACAACAAACACGGACTCCTTTTCATTTCGAGTTCTAGGCAAACCAAGTACAAAATCCATGCTAATGTCTTCCCAAGGTTGATAATGAATAGGAAGAGGCATGTAAAGACCATGTGATTGAGCTTTGGACTTAGCGTTGCGACATGTAAAGCATCGGTTGGAGAAGCGTGAGACGTCACGGAACATCTTTGGCCAAAAGTAGTTCTTGGAGAGCGTGGCGAATGTCTTGTCGCGTCCAAAATGTCCCATGAGTCCGCCTCCATGAGCCTCTTGCAAAAGGAGCAAACGAAGAGAAGACTTGGGAATGCATAGTTTGTTAGCTCTCATAAGATAACCATCCTTGATGTAATATTGTTCCCAAGATGTATGCGTCAAACATTTAGCATAAGGAGTAGCAAAAGATGGATCATTAGCATACAAGTCTTTTATGTGCTCAAAGCCAATAGCATTCAACTCAAGTTTAGTGACAAGCGTGCATATGCGTGAAAGTGCATCCGCAACTACATTTTCCTTACCCTTAATGTACTTGATCACATAGGGGAAAGATTCAATAAGTTCACTCCATTTGGCATGACGCTTGTTCAACTTAGTTGACCTTTTAAGTACTTAAGCGTTTCATGATCGGTATGTATGACAAACTCATGAGGTCTAAGATAATGTTCCCAAACATGTAGCACACGCACTAAAGCATACAATTCTTTGTCATAGATGGGATAGTTAAGTTGAGCATCGGAGAGTTTTTCACTAAAATATGCAATAGCTCGTTTTTCTTGCATCAAAACTCCGCCAATTCCGGTACTACTTGCATCGCAATGAACCTCAAAAGTTTTGTCAAAGTTGGGTAAAGCAAGATTCGGAGCATGAGTAAGCAAAGACTTGAGCTCATCAAAAGCAGTGGATTGCAAAGATCCCCAAACAAAAGGAGCATTCTTCTTACTCAAGGCATGCAAAAGAGCGGCAATAGTGCTAAAATCTTTCACATAGCGACGATGAAAACCTGCAAGGCCAAGAAAGCTACGCACTTGTTGCAAATTGGTGGGTTGGGGCCAAGTTTTAATTGCTACAATTTTAGATTCATCAACATGGACACCCTTGGAAGAGACAACGAAACTCAAGAAAACTAGCTTGTCAACACCAAACATGCACTTTTTCATGTTGGCAAAAAGACGTTCCTTGCGAAGCGTTTGCAAAACAGCCCTAACATGCTTTAGATGCTCTTTCATGGATTTGCTAAAAACAAAAATGTCATCAAAGTAAACCACAACAAACACTCCAATATAAGGGCGAAGCACAAAATGCATAAGATGCATGAAAGTTCCGGGAGCTTCCGATAAACCCATAGGCATAACCAACCACTCGTACAAGCCAAATTTGGTTTTGAAAGCAGTTTTCCATTCATCACCTTCTTGTATGCGGATTTGATAATAGCCACTTCTAAAATCAATTTTTGAGAAAATTGTGGCACCGCTAGGTTCATCAAGCATATCATCTAAGCGAGGAGTGGGATGCCTATAGCGAACGGTAATTGCATTTATGGGTCTACAATCGGAGCACATGCGAAAACTACCATCTTGCTTGGGCACAAGTATAATGGGAACGGCACAAGGGCTTAAGCTTTCACGTACATGACGTTGTCGATTAGTTATTGTACTTGCCGTTGGATCTCCTTAGTTTCTTCGGGGTTGACACGGTATGGAGCTTTGTTTGGTAGGGGCGCTCCGGGGATGAGGTCGATTCGATGCTCAATGCCTCGTAGACGAGGTAGACCCGTAGGTAGCTCATCGGGGAAAACATCTTGGAATTCCTGCAAAAGAGTTTGAAACACTAGAGATAGATCGTGAGAGGTGTTAATTTTTGGGTCCCCATCCTTGCACACAAGGACAAAGTGCATAACACTTGATGGGTTCTCACACACTTCTCTCATCTCACTTTTGGTGGGAAATAGGACTAGATTTTTCTCTCTAGGCGAAGAGGCGCTCAAGTTTGGCTTGTGGCTCTCACTCATTTTTTGGTGGATCACTTTCTCACTCTTCTCTCCACGATGGGTGGCTTGCTTGTCGGCAATCACTTGACTAGGAGACATAGGTCGTAGCACATACTTCTTTCCTTTCATCTTGAAGCTATAGTGATTGGTACGCCCGTTGTGGATGACACCACGGTCGAATTGCCAAGGCCTACCAAGAAGGAGGTGGCAAACGGACATCGGGACGACATCACACTCCAAAGTGTCCTCATATGCACCAATTTTGAAGGAGACTTGGACCGTATGGTCAACTCGTATAGTGCCGGAGTCACTTAGCCATTGGACTTTGTATGGGTGCGGGTGCTTCATCTTGACCAATTTAAGCTTGGAGCATAGTTCTTCACTTGCCAAGTTGTGACAGCTACCTCCATCGATGATGACCTTGACGGACCTTCCATTGATGCCGGCCTTAGTGTGGAAGATGTGGCATCGTTGGTCTTCTTGTTGATGTTGAAGAGTCAAGACTTTGGAGACAACGAGAGTGGGGCTCGAATCCTCATCACAAAAGACTTGATCATCTTCATCCTCGTTCACGTGCCCGTGCATGACCACTTGCTCAAGGGCTCCCATCTCCTCGTCACTCATGGAGTCGTAGGTTCCATCATCATTGAGGATCATGGTGCACTTGTTTGTGCATTCGTAGGACTTGTGGCCTCGGCCGCCGCAAGTGAAACACTTGAAGGAGCTTGTCTTGACGGTCTCATCGGTCGGAGTAGATGATGAAGCGCGCGGCTTAAGTTGCTTGTAGTAGGAGGAAGATGACTTGAGCTAGTCGAAGTTTTCTTGTAACTTGACTTGTCGTCGTTGCTTGGAGAAGGCTTGGTTGATGTAGAGATTGGAGGAGTTGTTGAAGCTTGGTTGTTGGAGAAGCCGTAGTTCTTGGATGAGTACTTGGCGTACTTGAAGTCATCTTGCACTTGACGTTCCGCCTTGGTAGCTTGATGCACTAGCTCAATGAGGTTGGAGTAGGGTTGGAAGTCGGCAATCTTCTTGATGGGATGATCGAGTCCATTCAAGAAACGTGCCATTGTTTGCTCATCATCTTCCGTGACATTTGCTCGAATCATGGCTATCTCCATTTCCTTGTAGTATTGTTCAACACTCTTTGTTCCTTCCTTAAGAAGTTGGGAGTTTCTTGAAGAGATCGCGGTTGTAGTAGGTGGGCACAAAACGTGCTCGCATGACATCCTTCATTTGAGCCCAAGTGGTGATAGGTGGTTCACCTCTTGCTTCTCAGCGCTCAAGGACTTGTTCCCACCATATGAGCACATAGTCTTGGAACTCAAGTGATGCCATAGCGATCTTCTTCTCTCCCTCATAGTTGTGCAAACGAAAGATTTTGTCGACCTTCAATGCCCATGATAGGTACTCTTCGGGATCATTGCTTCCATTGAATTTGGGCATGGTGAATTTTAGCTTGCCATAGCGTTGCTCTTCATTGTGTTGTTGGCGATGGTGATGATGATGCCCTTGACGTGGAGGGTAGTCATCCTCATGTTGCTCTTGGCGTGGAGGAAGTCCATGATCAACTTGCTCTTGTTGGACTTGAGGTTGAGGTGGAACTTGTCGAGCTTGTGGAGGAGCTTGAGGAACTTGACGTTGCACTCGTGGTTGGTAGTTCCGCTCTTGGATTTCTTCTCGAAGTGCTTCGTCTTGATTGCGCCGATCTCGGTTGCGGTTGGCGATTGCTCGACTTGATTCTTGAAGGGCACGTTGCGCCTCAAGAGCTTGCGCTTCACGTTGTTGTTGTTGAAGACGTTGAGCCTCGACGTCTTGTTCCTCTTGATGTAGACGCGCTCGTTCTTCCTCTTGGCGGCGTCGACGTTGTCGTTCTTGAGCTTGAGCAAAAGCAACTTGGTGTGGTTGAGGACGAAGTACTTGCTCGTCGACTTGCTCTTGTGAATGCTTGTCGTGTAGAGGATTGCGAGATGCACGACGGTCTTGACGCGCGGCACGACGAAGAATGTTCGATGTCGGGGTACTTGTGCCGGAGAAGGTGTCGTCGGAATGTCGACTTGAGTGACTCCGTCTCGAGTAGGAAGAAGTTGAAGAACGGCAGTTCACCAACAAGGCGCGGATCTCGTCCATCCTTGCATCGTTCTCTTGCTTGTGCGCGTCGAGCTTGTTGTTGAAGTAGTCCTTTGTAGAGTCGCAAGTCGGTGGCGAGGTTGTCGATGCGGTCGGTCATTGCTTGTTGCTCTTGATGCAACGCTCGTTGTGCACCAAAGAGGTGGCTCTTGGTGACGAATGATGACATGTCGTTGTCTTGCTCGATGAAGAGTGGGTTGGTCGAAGTACTTGGCTTATCCATCATTCCAAGCAAAAATGTGAGTGGTAGAAGGAGAAGAACTTATACCAATTGTACCTTGACCGATGTTGATGATGAATCAAGTTCACTCAAATGCGGACAATGAAATAGCACTATTGGTACCAATTCTTGTCGGTTCTCACACCTACACAAGTAAAAGCTTATGGTGGAGCTTGGTTAGGATGGTGGGACAAAATTTGATGCAATTGTAAGTGACTTCAATAATGTTGGAAAAGATTCACAAATTTGCAAATGCAACAAGTAGACCAAGCAAATAGTGGTACACGGAAACACATACGCAAATAGATAAGTGGGATTGTGCAAACCAAAAATGAGCCAAAATGTGGAATCCACGAAAATGCTCTTGTTGCACAATACAAGAAAGGCGCTAGCACGATTGCATAATAGGCGGATACGGAACTTGTGCACAACCTACTAGGCAAAAATGCAACGACCTCTATCCCAAGTATGCTATATGTATGGTATTTCGGTGCTATGATCCAAGATGATCAGATATGACAATCTTAATGTAGTATGATGCTATGGTTCTTGCTTATAAGCTCTTTGCTTATCTTTCCCTCTTTGCTTAAAAGCTTGGGTGGCTCTTTCACTTTTGAGCTCTTTTCTCATGCAAAACTTCACGAACCAAGATAGCAATTGTGTATGCTATGACAACTTTGTGACACAAAAGTTGATGCCAAGATATGCACCACGATGGTATGGTATGTATGCTATAGAGTATGATCACTAATGTGCACAAGTCACGTTGCCGGCAATACTCAATGGCTAGTCTCGATGGGTAAGCTAAGCAAATGTAAGGCCATGTGGGTATCAATGCAATTGCAAGGTATGACAAAGATGTCGTCGAAGTTACCGTCCTTGGCGATGATGAGTAGTCGATGGAGATGAGCAGTGGTGATGTTGACGTCGAACCGTACCTATATAGCCGAAACACAATAGGACACGGGAACCACAACTCAAATTCTCAAAGACCAAAAGCAAATGGTGGTAGCGGAAAGTGGTGGTGGTATAGCGGATGATGTGGTGAAAGCCTTAGGCCAAGATGCCAAAGTTAGGAAAATTTGACGGTGTCTATTGATGTTGGAACCTATCTAGGTGGATGGGGGATGTCAATAGCTTCTCAACGAGCTAAAGAACGCGAAAATCGGACTCCGGATGTGGAAGTTATGGGCAAAACGGTGAATCAGCCGAGGCTGAACCTGGGAAGGGCGGTAGTACCGCTTTGGGGGGCGGTAGTACCGGTCCTGCAGCTCAGCGGAACTACCGGTTTTGGAGGGCGGAAGTACCGCCGGGGTCGGGAAAACTGGATCGGGCGATTTTGTGGCGGAAATGGATGATTTCGGGGACAAAATTAGATGGATTTAGAGGATGGAAGGTGGGGAAACTTGTGGGGAAGCTAGATCTACCTGCTACACACGAAATCCATGGATCAAATCCAACAAAACTTCAACACACTTAACAAATCACAAAAAATTTTGGGGCTATTTTTGGTGGGGATTTTTGGATTTAGGACGAAAACAACAAAATCAAGCTAGAAAACACGGGGTAGGGGCTCCAAAAATGTGATCAACGTGGCTCATGATACCAAGATGATGTAGGGCGGAACCCTAGGGGCCGATCTTTCACGTCTGGAGAGGATCCCTACGAGGAACACGAAGAACGCGCGGAAGAACACGAGGGAAATCACGGGGGAAAACAAGAGAAACATTCAACCGACACGAATATGATCACACAAGTGCTAGATCATCGAGGCACAAAGTAACACGAGATCCAAAGTCAACAAGGGGCGATACAAGAGTAACCGTTCTTCTCCGTGAGGAGGTCTTGATTGTCTTCTCCGGATGGAGGCCTTGAATCCGGATGGATCTTCTCCGAAGAGGTGCGGTCCCTCACGAGGAGTAGATCCGGTACGGATGAGCAATGCTCTATCTCAAATGAGCTAAACCAATGCTAACCCTAATACGAAGCTAGGAGACAAGTATATATAGTCCAAGGGGTAAGTGGGAGGTACATGGGGTGAAATCCCTCACACTGCGCGCAGGCAGGCCGGTAGTACCGGTCTTGGGGGCGGTTGTATCGCTAGGAGCTCAGATGCTGCTTCCTGGAGGTGTTCTCGGAGGGGATTAGCGGTAGTACCGGTTGTTGGGGCGGTAGTACCGGTCTTGTGGCAGTTACCGGTATAAACCGGGGCGATACCGGCCTTGTACCGGCTTGATTATAGAAGGTTGACCGGTAGTTGACCGGTAGTACCGGTGGACCGGTAGGTGACCGGTAATACCTCTATCTCTGCGCTGGGAAAATCCTTCTCCATGCTCTTGATGTTCATCTTGCATCGTAGCTTCTCCTTGGTTGCTTTCTTGGTACCTAATCACACAAAGCATCTCCGTTTGAGGTAGTAGCCATGTCTCAAGTGGTTCAAAGGGAAGTTCAACAAGGAAAGAGTTAACCTCGGATTGAATAGCACGTGCTCGAGCTCTTGTCATGGGTCCACTTGGAGCTTGAGTAGTCGAAGTAGTGTCCATGGGGATGACCGTAGGATGCTCCGCATCACTTTCCCTGATTGAATATCATGGGAACCAGTCAATGGTCAAAACTGGCTGGGATGACTAGGCAGTCAATTGTCAAAACCAGTCAAAACTGTGTGAAACTGGTTTAGGGTTGTTTTTTGAACGGTTTTGAAAGTTTAAGGTTGTAAAGTAGACGGTTTTGAAGTTCGGGGTTGTATCTTTAGACTTTGGTGACACAATTCAGGGTTGTAACATGGACTTCTCTCTGATTTAATTGAATGTTTATCGTTAACAACTTAAACTTAGTCACAATATCTTTGGACCTGATCATTTATGAGTCGTACATGAATTTTTGTTGTTGCTTAATTTTGGGGCACAATCTTGCATTTGTGTGGCACATTGAATGATATTCAACAACTATATTTCTCTGTTTTCTCCTGAAGACACAAGGGATGAGACCTGGCGTGGTGCCTTACACGAGCATCTTATCTGCGTTAAGTAGGATTGCAGCAGAAGAAGGTCTCCGTGGATTGTACAGGTAGGCTGCATTCTGACTATAAAGCTCAACCGTTTTTACTTTTTGCTGTGTCCTTGATTGTTTCTTCCATGACAACAGTGGTCTTCTTCCTTCTTTAGCTGGGGTTACTCATGTAGCCATCCAGTTCCCAGTATACGAGAAGGCGAAGCTGTACATTGCCAAAAGAGGTAATGAGATATCTTCTACAATGAAAAGTGAGACGAATCTGGGCAAGGGATTGACTGAAAAGTGTATGTGTTTTCTAGACAATACTACAGTTGACAAGCTTGGCCCTGGTCAAGTAGCAATTTGTTCTTCAGGATCCAAAATAGCAGCCTCGCTGATAACATACCCTCATGAGGTATGTTTATCGATCCTCCCTATTCTATAGTATACTTTCATCATCCAAATGCTTTATCATTTGCTGCATACATGCTTCTCCTTCTATGGTAGTACAAGCGCAGTGTAGTTTGTAACTTCTGCCAGATCTGTTTGTGTCCCCATTACGGAATAGCAAATCATGGAGTGCAACAATTCACAAAGTCTTTTTACTTCTCACTGGGATAACTGAATGGAGCAGTTGTTACTGCCTACTACTCCAAATGAGGAGTCTATTTTCAAATGAAATACATAAGCTTATGAAATGAGAGTCTAAAGAAATATTTCATCCATTACAAAATGTAAGTCGTATTTTTGGCCAGACGAGGATTTGACCAATAATTAGTCCATTAATATGTGGTTTACGTCTACAAAGTCACAATCAGGATTCTTTGGACAACATATCTAGTGACACCAATAACATGCCTTAATGAAACAAAATAGACCCTGACATGGATGGAGTATGATATATCTGATCTCCTTTAGGAGTTAAATTAGAGAAAGAAACAGAGAGATGTGTTTAATTTAACAAGGAATAATCACCTTCTGTTGGCACATCAAAAGGCCCTTGCTATTATTTTAATTTTCAGTCATTGTTTTACACGCAGGTTGTACGATCTAAGTTGCAAGAACAAGGCCGTTTTCCCCATGGTGCTGTACGGTATATAGGTGTAACGGACTGTATAAAGCAAGTGTTACAGAAGGAGGGGATTGCTGGATTCTACCGAGGTTGTGCTACAAATTTGTTGCGAACAACGCCGAACGCTGTCATTACTTTTACTAGTTATGAGATGATCAATCGACTCATGCACCAGCTCCTGTCCTCCTAATTGAAAGATGGAAACCAACAAATCCTCAACGTGCTTGCAATGCTGAATCGTAACTTCTGGCTGTAATGGTTAGTTATCGTGGTCGCATTGCCATTTGTCCATTAGTGAAGAAAAGATAGCTGTTGACGACAGATTTTGGTATAAGAAGTAGACAGATCCAGAGGTTTGCGTTTTGCCGTGAGGGAGAAACCCTATTGTTTTAAGTTCATTCTGCATAGTTGTTAGGAGCAAATCGCTGTCTACAGAAAGTTGGCATGCTTTACTTTTTTTGCGCATGAAGAACGTTGGCATGCTAATTGTCCATTCACGTTGATTTAAGCTTTTAGAAGAATATTTGGCCAGCTATTGTAGCTGATCATATGTTATCACTTTTTTCTTTGGAAGTGTCACACCCTTAGTTCAACAATGACGATTACTCCTATATGGCCAGCTATTGTAGCTGATCATAATATTATCACTTTTCTCTTTGGAAGTGTCACACCCTTAGTTTCAACAATGACAATTACTCCTATATAAAGGATGCTGGTGCGGCGGGGGCAAGGCCTCTCCGAGCCGTCCGATTTGCCTGGACGACGCGCACCAGGGCGACCTGCCTTGACGGTCTATCACAGGTGGATCGCGGGCGGGCGTGGTGCCACCATCATGGAGCAGGTTCGGTTGTGCTTTTGAGGAGGGCGCTGATAGGCGCCGGTGCGCCGGCCGAAAGTTTCGGCCGGTCTAGCACAGGCCGTTGGATGTGAGTCGCGCGGGTCGTTGTATCCAGGTAAAAAAAACAAATCGTCCCCGGCTTCTTCTTCCTCGAGCACTCGGGCTGGATCCACATGCCTCGCTCAAGGAGCGCGGTGCCGCGCCTCTTGTCCCCTCCGGTGGCCGTCCTTGTCGCCGGCCCCCGTCGGTCTTCCTCATCACCGGTCCCCATCCCTTTCCAACCCCTCGTCGCCGGTCCCCATCCTCGCTGGCCGTTCACGCTTGCCCGAGATCCATGCTCGCCATGGATGCAGCTCCGCCGCCCGTGCTCCTCGGAGATCTATGCTCACCATGGATGCAGCTTCGCCGCCCGCGCTTGCCATGGATGCAGCTTCGCCGCCCATGCTCGCCATGGATGGATCCCGCCCGCGCACGCCATGGATGCAGCTCCGCATCGCTGGCGATTGACTGGTTCCAGCAAATAGAATTGCCCGTTGTAGCATTTTTCGTTATTTGTCGTAGCAAAATGGAGACACGGTTGCAACACAAAAGAAATGTCACCATTTTCGCTGGTTGTAGCTCGTTGTTGCAGGTAGCAACATTTGCATAATGAACGGATGTGACAAAACCCGTTGCCGGACGTAGCAAGTACGTACGACGGTTGCAACAAAAAGTCGTCGTCGCCATCGCGGGTCCCAGCTCGGCCGTGTTGGATGTAGCAAAACATTATGCCGGTTGTAGCAAAACGCGATGCTAGTTGTAGCAAAACCACGACGCCGGCCGTGGTTGTAGCAAAACGTGACCCTAGTTGTAGCAAAATGCTATGCCGGTTGTAGCAAAATCTATGCCGGTTGAAGCATGTAGCAAAACTGCAAAACGTTTTGTCATCTTCTTCCACCTCCAGCCGTCGCTGGTTGAAGCTTTTTCAAACTACAGTTGAAGCTTTCATATGAATGATTGTAGCTTTTTTCTGTGCGCGGTATCCGGTTGAAGCTTAATCTACCGCGGGTTGAAGCTTTTGAATCAAACGGTTGTAGCTTTTTGCATCGTCGATTGCAACATTGGGTGGAGGAACAAAAAAAATGCTTTCAGGTTCGTTTGGGGAGAAGGTGGTTGCAGCGGTGGGGGAGGAGGTCGCTCCGCCATGGCTGTAGCATCTCCGGCGGACGGTTCCAGCACAAGGAACTGTGAGCAGCAGTTCGCGGACGGCGTATCCATGGCGAGTTCCAACTCTGTCTCGCCGGGGCGGAACCTGCAGCCAGGGGCAGCAAAGGGGGTTGGAATGGGCTGAGGTTGGAGATAGGGATCTGCGTGGGACTGGAGCTAGCCGCCGGTGGGATTTGAAGGAGAAAGACGAAGGGCTGGCCGCCAGCATGCGTGGCTGCGGCTGAGATAGAGAGAGAAAGAGAAGGGGATCGGGAGGAGGAAGAAGATAAGGTGATGCAGGAGGTGAGCAGAGACGTATGATGGGCCTGGATCGCTTGGCTCGCGCGTGACCGGCCCGAGAAGAGGATAGAGGAAAGACGACTGTGTGCGGGCCCTTGTGCTGCGTGGCATCCGCGTGGGCGAGCGACCGGCCGATGCGCCGATCCCAAACGATTCCCTTTGGGTCCGAATAACTGCCACACGTGTGGCATCGACGGGAACCCGCCCGCACGCCTCGTGTGGCATGGACGGGAATCGGCCCGCATGACCACGTCCGCGCGCACAAAAGCACGGCCCGCACGTCCGTTGTATCGCAACCCCGCCCGCACTGCCCCGTCCAGGCCAGCCGACCCGCTGCCCGCACGACCCAGCAGTTCCCGGCCTCCGATCCATCCCCTCTCTCTTCTGCTGCCATCGCCCCCCACCTCTCGAACCCCGACCTCCGTCGCCGGCCTTCTCTGGTTGCCATGGCAACCAGAGCAGATCCGTAGGGCACTCCCACCGCAAAACCACACCCCAACCCTCCCCACCCCCAGCCCCACACTCCAACCAAGCCCTCCAGAGACGATCATCTAAAACCAGGTGAAAATCTCCCGATCTCATCCTTCTCATCCTTAAGGCTGAAAATCTCCCGATCTTGTACTGGGTCCATGCTATAGGGATAGAACACTGCATGGTTCAGTGTATATTCGCAATTGCCAGGCAGAGTACACCAGATCTTCCATGTACTACATCTGAGATTAACTTAAGTTCCTAGTTTAATTGACGCAAGTAGTTTGCTATGAAAATGGATGAGTAGGAATCCCTAAAGAAGGACAGGAAGGGCAAAGTTTGGAATGAAGGGGGCTGAAAAAAATTAATTGCCACTTGTGTATAACGACAATTGCCACCTTTCGTTGTCAGCAGATGCCACCTATTTTGACCCGTCGCTTGCCATCCATATCTTCTATGTGCAAGCAGCAGAAGAATACAATTCTTGTGGATTGTTGATGCCTTCTTGTTCATGCAGTGATTGAGAACACATTGGAAAGAAGCGAGACACGGAAAGAATGAATCACGAAGATGGCGCTGATGCTTGGGGTTCTCAAAGGCCAGAAACGCCCCCTTGGGATGCAACAGAGTACAGTCAGCTCATCTTTGCAGGGCCGTTGCTGCCACTACTAGAATAGTATGCAGGCGTAGGTATGATGCGTGATAACAAAAAGAAGAGAACAGTTGCCATCTTCGCAACGATGAAGATGTCATTCTACTTATGTCGTACACTGTCATTTTTTCGCAGGTTCTTATGACCAAAACACTCTTAGGGGGCCCCCGTGGCAAGTTCAGTCACAAGGCGCTAACACTGACAAATGTATGGGCAACCAACTTCAACTAGCTTGTATGGCTAATCAAGGTAATGCAAAACGAGAAAAGAGCACACACTGTTGTGGACATGAAAAATGAACATGCAAAAAAACTGGCAAAAGGACTCACGAGTTATCACGGGTGAAAATGCAGAGCCTTCATCC
This sequence comes from Triticum timopheevii, assembly GCA_963921465.1. Taxonomy (NCBI): domain Eukaryota; kingdom Viridiplantae; phylum Streptophyta; class Magnoliopsida; order Poales; family Poaceae; genus Triticum; species Triticum timopheevii. Next base: position 276,174,870 of record OY997266.1, on the reverse strand, counting down.
AACGCGTGGCATCAGGCAGCACCAATGTACCCGCCATCGACGTCATACACAGGTGACTCCATAAAAAAAGTGAAGTTGCGGATGCTCAATTAGCAGAAGGAGCATAGTTGACAACTACAATTGCCATGACTGGACATCTACATTTGCCATGAATTAAAAACTACACTTGACATCCTTGGACAACTGTTGTTGCCATCCCTGGACACCTGCAGTTGCCATGGAGGAACAACTGCAGTTGCCATGCCAGTGCAACTACATTTGCCATGCCATGACAACTGCAGTTGCCATGAAGGAACAACTGCGGTTGCCATGCCGATGCAAATACAGTTGCCATGCCAGTAAAACTGCAGTTGCCACATCAGGGGCAACTGCAGTTGCCGTGCTAGCACAAAATGCATTTGCCATGAATTGACCAACCACTACTATGCTTATAGGTAATTACGTTGGTGGTAACCCGGCAAACGTCTCGTGGCAAGCTTCACAAATTGCAGGTGGAGCACATCATTTTGGTGTCACAGACCACACAAGATGATCAAATGCAGCACAACAAGGTAAGCAAAAAAAAAACTGAACCACAAAAACAGCACTACATTTGTTATTTGTAGTTATTTGTAGGCAAAACAATAGTTGCCATGTTTGTTGAACAGTAGCTGCCATGATTGGACAGCTACAGCTGCCATACATGTCCACGCGCAGACTCACGGCTTGCTGTTTGAAATGATGTCGTGCCAAATCACTCGTAGATGGTGTGATCCGTTGCGATACACATGTTATTCAAACAAAAATCTTACTCTCGTACCTGTTTTTTCTATTACAGGGCCTACAACTACAGTGAACAACAGCGCGGGGACATCTACTACGGGGAGCTCTGAGCGCACGGAAGTCGCGTTCCACCAGCCAGCAGACAATCATGCCGCAGACAATTTCGAGTCAGAGTCGGGAATGGCAATCATTCCAGCAATACCGACAAGCACCCCTTTGAACACAATCACTGCCAACACTCAAGTAGATGGAACTGCCGCCGATACTGAAGTGAATGATGAAACTGACGACGAGGCACAAGGGATGAAGATGGTGGGCAATCAGAGATCGTGGTACCTCAGCCACCGTACATTGGGCAGAGATTTGAATCGTTCGAAGAAGCAAAGGAATACTACCAGACATATGCAAAGTTCCATGGATTTGCGGTCAACACTGAGTACCATAGGAAAACTAAGAAAACTAACGAGTACAACAAAGGTGAGATGAGGTGCCACAAGGCACGGAGGAACAAGAAGGGGAAAGGTGTTGCGCCTGTCGTTCCGGAACAAAAGAGAGGGATCATTCTCAAGACGGGATGCCCTGTCCGGTGTAAGCTAAACGTAGATGGAACACAGTATGTGGTCACTGAATATTTTGACGAGCACAACCACAAACTCATAAAGAAGTTCGACCTGGTCAAATTTCTGACTGCCCACAGAGGATTCACCCCAGTCGAAAGGCAATTCGTAAAGCTGCTACATGATTGTAACATCGGTCCATCAAGAATGGTCCAGATACTATCACTCATCCACAGCAAAAAGGGGAAACTGAGTAGCATGCCCTACATACCAGCTGATGTCACAAACCTACAGGCCAAGTACCGTAGAGAGAGCAGGCTGGCTGACATAGAGGCTACAATGGCCTACTTCGATGAGAAAGCGAAGGAAGATCCAGATTTCTTCTACAGGATAAGGTTGGACGATGAGGACCGTGTCAGGAACATGTATTGGGTGGATGGTGCTGCAAGGAGAGCCTACAAACATTTTCGAGATTGCATTTCATTCGACGCGACGTACCTCACCAATATGTACAAGATGCCATGCGCTCCATTCATAGGAATAAAAGACACGGATGGGTACGTCTGGCTGTTCAAGACCTTCTTGGAGTGCATGGATGGACTTGCTCCGATGAACATAATAACAGACCAGGATCTCAGCATGCGTGCAGGCATAGAGGAGGTCTTTCCGTTGGCAGTGCACAGGCACTGCAGGTGGTACATTATAAAGAAGGCTGAGGAGACGCTAGGATCGTTCTTTGCTGACCGTCCAGAGCTGCACAAGGCATTCGAGCTGTGCGTGGACCACAGCTTGACGGTCGAGGAGTTTGAAAGGAGCTGTATGGCCATGGTTGAAACACATCAAGTCCAAGACAACGAGACGCTTGCTAGCCTGTGGGACAAGCGAATGTGCTGGGTGCCGGCCTACTTCATGCAGTGCTTCTTCCCCTTTCTGCAGACTACGCAGCGCAGCGAGGGGTTCAATGCTGTTTTGAAGCAGTACGTGAGCCCTGGCAACTCATTGCTACAGTTTGCCAAGCAGTACACAACGTTGCAACAAAAAATTTTGGGATCTGAGCTACAGCAAGAAGCTACCACCGCGCTAAAGCAGCCAAAATTGCTAACGTATTTACCGATGGAGAGGCAAATGAGCAAGATATACACAAACAAGATCTTTAACAAGTAAGTCAGTTGTGTTACAATCTTATTTGCACAAAAAGCACTAAGGCAGTAGTGTGCCTTATAGAGTGCAATGCAGTTGCCATGCTATGCAGTTGCCATGTTTAATGAAATACTGTTTGCCATGCTTAGTCAGCTGCAGTTGCCATGTTCAATGAAAATTCTGTTTTGGCATGTTTAAGGAAATACTGTTTGACATGCTTACTGAACTGTAGTTGCCATGTTCAATGAAAATTTTGTTTGTCGTGTTCAATGAAGTGCAGTTGCCATGTTTAATGCACTGTACTGCCATTGGGGCATGCTGGTATGCAAATGCCAATGTCAACTGAAAAACGTTATAATCTAGACACATTTAATGAAATGCAGTTGCCATGTTTACTAAAAAAGCAAACTTCCATGTTTGTTGAAAAATGCAATTGCCATGTTTACTCAACTGTAGATACCATGTTTAATAAAATGCAGTTGCCATGTTTTATGCAATGTGCTTCCATTGGGAATGTTGGTGTGGAAATGACGATGGCCAATTGAAAATGTACTACAGTTGCCATGTCTAGTGTACTGCAGTTGCCATGTCTAATGTACTACAGTTGCCATGTCTAATGTACTACAGTTGCCATGTCTAATGTACTACAGTTGCCATGTTCAGTGTACTATGTTTGCCATGTTCAGTATACTATGTTTGCCATGTTCAAACAAAAATCTATTTCTATTTCCATGACAACATAACGTGCTACAAAAAAAGATCGCACGATAGTTTAACAGAAAACACATAAAACTTGCAGATTTCAGGAAGAAATAAAGCGTGCCAGCATGTTCATGGCTTTCCAGGTGGACGAACATACATTCAAGGTGTGTTCTATTTTGGGCATGTCGGATTCAGAACCTGAAGACCCGGACAAAGGAAGGAACTACTTTGTGAAAGCATCGATCGAACAAGGCGAATACTACTGCCAATGCTGCAAGTTCGAACGGGACGGCATTGTGTGCTGTCACATACTAAAAGTAATGGACATGAACGCTGTGACATGGATGCCCCGCCATTTCATAAGGCGGCGATGGACTTGGGACGCTGACGACGCGTTGGCGCCGCAGACAACACACGCGGTTCTGGCTGTGCATGACGAGAGACCTGAGTCAACCATGGAAGCCGTGAGGCACGTTGTGCTGACAAAGAACTATGCTGAGCTAATTGATGAAGCGTGCAAGAGTGATGAGACAGCGAGAGTCGCAGAAAAACACAGGAAGGCACTGAAAAGAGAGCTTGATGAGATCAAGAAGAGGAAAGCTGAGGAAGCCTTACACCGGTTCCCCCACACATCAAGTGTGCCTTCGTCGACGGGGCCATCATCTGAAAACTCGGAGATAGGATCTGGAACAACAAGCACACAAACCCAGGTCAGGAACCCACCCCGTTCCATCACAAAGGGTCGTCTAAGAGAGATAAGGTACAAGTCAGGATTGGAGATTCAAGCAAAACACAAGAAAATGAAGAAAGGGGCGGGCAATCCATGAGCAAAAATTGGGGCGATGTGACATGGTCCTTGTGGACATTTTGTTTTGTACCCTAGATGATGAGAATTTTTATTAAAATTGGGAGAATGACTCTTGAGGGGCATCAGAAGTGGAAGGAAAATTCATTGAGTGGATGAATGCAGTTGCCATGTTATGGGTACTTAATCTGCCATGTTATGTGTAGTTAATCTGCCATCTTATGTGTAGTCAGTCTGCCATGCTATTTTATACTAAAAATATGCCATGCTATTTTATACTAAATATGCCATGCTAGTTGTACTGGATCTGCCATTTTAGTTGTACTGGATCTGCCATGTTAGTTGTACTGTATCTGCCATGTTAATTATGCTGGATCTGCCATGTTGTTTGTACTGTATCTGCCATGTTAGCTGTACTGAAAATATGCCATGGTATTTGAAATGACTCTGCATGGCATATATTTCCATGACAAATACGACGCGGTTTAGAGAAACATAGTGTGTTGTGGGCAATGTATGGGAAACAAGTTGGAAAAAGCGTAACGTGCATAAACCGCAGCAAAGGTTGTGGCTACATGATCAACCTACCCATGCTAGCCGGTGCAGTTAGCGATGAAAAAGAAGAAGCAAAACAGCCAAAATGAAAAACGACGATGACTTTCACTACCCATGTCTGTTGAACTACATTTGCCATCTTTTTTAAAACATCGTAGACGCATTCGAAACAGCAAACCGGTGCTATAAACAATGAAACCATTGTAATAATAATAAACATAAAAACATATGTGCATTAACGCCTAAAATAGGTTCACGTCCACACATATATTACAGAAACTATTCAAATGTCGCTCACACACCACCACTACATAGTAGGCTACGTGGCGTTGCAGTCGTAACATAGCACACAAACATAGTTTTCGACGATAACAAAGAGATAGTACCTTACATTCCTCAGCAACAGAATGTAAGGTATGCGTCCGCTGTGTAACACCACGTGATCACTTGTACTTCTTGTTGATTTTCTTGACAGCTTCCTCCACGAACTCGCGTGCTCCGGACCGCTTGTTGAAATCTTCGTTCGTCAACCAGTTCTATGTGTGGATTTTCCGGAGCTCAACGACCGTTGCAGCTGTGATAGCGGGGACAATTCTACCTTCCCACTTTGCAAAGTATTCCAGCGCGTGAAAGCCACAGGCCGTCCTGCACGAGAAAAAGATTCAGGTGAACACGCAAAAAGGACAGACATAGCAAAGATAGACTTCAATTCAGATATGACAACAAAAAGAGGGGTTGCATTGATGTAAACGGCACATGAAGGAGGGGGTTAAGCAATTACGTGTTCCCTTGCTTCACAGTCACCACATACTCAGTCGGGAAATGCCTGATCTGGACCTTTGAATGTTCGTAGTGACGGTTCCATGTCTCTTTGAGGTTGTTGATGAAGAATTCGGCATGCGTAGTAAGGTCTGAATCAGCTTCCAAACGGATTGAATCAAGCACCTCAAAACGTTGGTTCTTCAGGTCAAGACAGATCCCATAGTGGTGACCACACTTGTCGTGTGTGTCATGTGGTGCAAGATCCTGGAACATGGGGAACATGACCTGCATTTAAAAAGTGAATAAATGAGAAGCAGACTACACAAAAAGAACAACAGAGGAACAAAAAAATTAGAATCACGTAGAATGTTTGGTTATGGGTGGGGGTAGTTGAAAGAAAGTTGCCGTCCATGTATGAACAAAATGTGCCGTGTATTTCACTATCAAGTTGCCACATAGTTCGCACGGGATGCAAAAATCAAGATGTCAATGTGCACAGCAGCTGTTGCCACATGAAAACATCTGCCACATAATCACAAGTGCAGAAGATGGCAAAAAACCACACCATGTGAAAAAACAGTGCAGACAAGGAAGGAGTACTCACATATTTCTTCAGTGTGAGCTTGAATTCACCGTGTTGAGCAAAATTCTTCCTCAGGATTTTGTGGTGGAAGTCACCATCCCATATTTTGCAGGTCTGTAATGCATGATTATCTTGTCGGCACACACATCAATGTGATTGTTGATGTAGTCGATCCCGCATGCAACTACATTCGTCGACATTTTACCATTTGGCCTCACGGACTCGGCAAGATCACCCTGGTCGACGTACGTCGCTCCGCATTGAATGACTTTGGTTCTGTCCAAACATGAGCTGTATGAAAACGACATAACATGGAAGAATCATGCCTACTAAGTAAAAAATATATGAAAGAACTAAAACGTAAGCGGATCATGTATAGAAAGTACGAAGAAGATGAATGGTAAAAAAGGAGCAAAGCAAAATGAGAGATTATGGGGTGTGGTCATTTACGCTTTCAGCTCCTTCATGTGCTTGCTGCTGGCCCTCACATTTCCAAACCGCTTGATGATATCGTACAGCTGGGTCTGTTCCTTAGTGGCCCTGAATTCGGGCTCGTAGTCTTCCGCGGGAGGTGGGTGAACTACCCTCTGCTGTCTCACAGAACCAGGGGTGGCACTCCTGATGGTATCCTCAGATGCCGTATCTGCAGGCACGTTGGAACTTGATTGCCCTTGCCCTCGTGAGGTCCTCCTCTGCAATGCTGCCTCCTCGATCTTGCGGTAAGCTTCGTCAAGTGACGGTGAAATCTCCTCAGGGGTGCTTGCAATGATTTAAAAAATAAAAAGTGTGTTAGGATACCTAGAAAATCAGAAAACAGATGGATTGTGAGGAAATAGGGTGTATGATGTGAGATGTAGGTAGAAAAAGTGGGGCAGTTGCCATGTGTGGTCCAACTACAGTGGCCATGTCATGGCAACTACAGTTGCCATGTAGTTGCGCTGTAGTTACCATCTAGATGGATTGTAGTTGCCATGTCACAGCAACTACAGTTGCCATGTTGTGTCAACTCCACTTGCCACGTGATTGCCGTATGAAAAAATGCAGCATGGTAACAAAAAATGCAGGTGACATGGTGGCAAATCCAGTTGCCATGTGTAATGCACTGTATTTGCCATGTGCCAGCAAATACAGTTGCCATGTTGAATCAACTTCAGTTGCCACGTGGTTGCCCAAATATCAAATGCAGCATGGCAGCAAAAAAAATGTAGGTGACATGGTGCATCAAATCCAGTTGCCATGTCATCACATGTTAGTTGCCATCACAAGTGAGAACACCCAAAAAATATGATTGGGACAAAAGTCAAACTACAAAGACGTATACAAGAAAATCATAAGGACATGACAAGTGTACCTTGCACAATCGGCTCTGCGAACTTGACAGCCTTCCTGCCCTCGACCATTGGCTGCGCCATCATTGCGGGCATGCCTCCTGGGAAAGCAAAGGCAACTGACAAAGGATCTTGCACCACCGGTTGATCTTGACTGATGCCAAGGCTGAAGCTCGGTGGGGTAAATGCCATTGGGTGCCTCTCATTCCTACTGGCCGGACCACGAACGACTTGCGAGGCAGAATCCAAGGGTGAAAGATCGACAAACATATCTGAATCGGCCGCTACAGAATGATCAGGCTTATTTGCAGGGCGGGGCGTGTTGTCAGCGGTATCAGCCTGTAACGCCCCGGATACAACTTTCCGCATTCGTAACTCCAACTCTTGCCTTTTCCGGAGATGCGATATGATATTTCTTCCGTGGTTGGGGTTTTGTCCTTTGTTTTGCATTTTGTTCATGTCATACATCTCATCTCTTTGCATCATTTGCATTGCATCATGTCATCATGCAACCCTTTTTAAAACTCATCTAAATAAAATCGTATGGATCTTCGGTCCATTTAAATCGAGGGAAATGCACATGGTGATTTCTCTTTATAACATATATCCTCCCAATATTATTAGGGAGCTATAAAACTAATATTCCATTGATGTGGAATTACCTTTGAGACACTTGCAAAATAATTCCCCATGCCTTTGTTATCTTAATTCTTGGTCTCCAACCTTGCCATATATTCTTTCGTCATTTTCCAGAGCCCCACCGAAATCCTCAACATTTTTGGACCTTCCTTTTATCAAGTCCTAGTTCAAACCCATTTGAATTAAATTCAAATGAGTTTGAATTTACATCTTTCAATCATGGCTTTTTCTATTTTCTCGGAACAAGCATATTTTTGCGAGTCCGGGAAAATTGACCGCATGCCCAAATTCTTCCTCTAACCTTCTCTTCTCTCCTATCCTTTATTCTAGTTCTTTGTTAATGAAAAGAGTAGAGAGGGAGAGAAGAAACCCAGCAGCCAAGCCGGCCTGCTTCCCTGCAGTTCATTTGGCCCAAGGCCCAGCCGCGCCTTTAACCCTAGCCCCTCACCACACTCTCCCGATCCCCAGCTCTCTCCCTTCGTTCTCCTCCTCGCGCCGCCACTCACAGGGAGAGAGAGGGGTAGAGCCCTCGCGCCGCCCCTCCCCTATGCTTCTCCCGCTGCAAAGCTCCGCCACGCCGGCGACCCCTCCGACCGCCTTGCCGCCTTTCCCGCACCCCTTCTCCTCCCCGACTTATCCTCGCCCGCCTCCTCATCTACCCAGCGTCGCCGCCTCGCCAGCTCCTCCGCCGGATGTCGCCTCTGTCAGAGCCGGCAGCAACAACAGCTGCACCCTCCCCGATGCCATCTCATGCTCGCCTCCGACCCGATTCGCTGCCGTTGCCATCCTTCGCGCCTCCATGCGGTTCCTCTCGCCGCACCTCTCCGAGCAGGAGCTCCGCCTCCCCTGCTCCGCGCCAACCGGTGCCGAGCGCCGCTCCTCCCGGCCTCCTCGCACCCATCCGCCCCTGCTGGCGTTGCTCACCTCCGGCCCCGACCTCCGTCTCTCAACAGCAGTGTTGCGTGCTGCTGTTTCGCCCGTGCTGGTGGCCCCTCGGGCCGCCGTGTTGCCATTCGCTGGAGATCGCGCCGTCTTCTTGCCTCCTGCCTCCATCTCCGCTGTGGACATGGTGCCGAAGACCAGCAGCTCTGTCCGCCTCCATGCGCCTCACCTACTGCTTGCCTCTGGCCGCCTCCGAGACCCTCAAGTCCTACCCAGAGCCCAAGTTTGGAGACTCCATGGATGTGTATCTCACTTGTGCCACTTTGGATCGCCAAGACCGGACCCATCAAGTACCCCTTCGGATTCGTCAAGACCCTCATGACTACGAATGGTGACGACCCCGAACATCTGTGGAGAGTGTACGACTATGGAACGTGAATCACTACTTCCACTACCGTCGCCGTGTACCACTACTTCCACTACCGTGTAACACGCTTCAAAGGTATAACCCCGAAACGACCGCCGTGGACTGAAGGCATGTGTTGAATGAGATGTCCGTGTTTGCACCGTGATCAAATTGTCGCTTGCGATGCCCCTCTTTTGCCATGCCACCGACATGTGGGACACCCGGTATCCGGGATCACTCCCCATCTCTTGCATGTCTCACACATCACACACTTCTCGTTTGCATCGGTATCTCACTCAATTTACCGGGACCGGAATGTTGTCGTGGCACCATTTTCGTTTTGCCGCCGTGGCACCCTTTTCGTTCCGCCATGGTGACCAAATGCTTCATAACATGCTCATGTCAACATTTTCATAAAATTGCTTAAAACTTGCATTGTCATTCGCATCATGATAACAACAATTAAAATGTTTAAAATTGTGTGTGCATTAAATTGCTAAATGACATGAGGATTTATCGGAATTATTGTTTGTTATTTCCGGCCTCATTTAAACTTTCCTAAATAGTTAGTTTCCATATGCTTCACCTCTTGCCATGTTTAACAACATTTAATATTGTTTGGTAGCTTAAACGAGATTGAACTAAATATGTCAATGTGGTGTTTTGTCAATATGCAACTCGTTGCATATTGAGCTCCACTTAACTTGTAGTATTGTTTGTTGCACTTTGCCATGCCATGCCTCATTAAACCAGACATGCATCATACTTGATTGTGCATCATGCCATGTCTTTGTGATGGTTGTTTACCATATTGTTTGCTTCTTTCCGGGTTGCTTCTCTCGTTAGCTTCGGTTTCGTTCCGGAGTTGTGAGGATTCGTTCGACTACGTCCGCTTGTCTTCTTCATGGACTCGTTCTTCTTCCTTGCGGGATTTCAGGCAAGATGACCGCTACCCTGGATCTCACTACTATCATTGCTATGCTAGTTGCTTCGTTCTATTGCTATGCTGCGATTCCTATCACTTGTTCTTCAAGCCTCCCCAAATTGCCATGAACCTCTAACCTTTTGCACCTTTCCTAGCAAACCGTTGTTTGGCTATGTTACCGCTTTGCTCAGCCCCTCTTATAGCGTTGTTAGTTGCAGGTGAAGTTGAAGATTGGTCCATGGTGGACAGGATTTTGGTTGGGATATCACAATATCTCTTATTTAATTAATGCATCTATATACTTGGTAAAGGGTGGAAGACTCGGCCTTATGCCTGGTGTTTTGTTCCACTCTTGCCGCCCTAGTTTCCATCATACCGGTGTTATGTTCCCGGATTTTGCGTTCCTTACACGGTCGAGTGATTTATGGGACCCCCTTGACAGTTCGCTTTGAATAAAACTCCTCCAGCAAGGCCCAACCTTGGTTTTACCATTTGCCTCACCTAGCCCTTTTTCCCTTGGGTTTCCGGAGCCCGAGGGTCATCTTTATTTTAGCCCCCCCGGGCCAGTGCTCCTTTTAGTGTTGGTCCGAACTGAGCTGCCTGCGAGGCCACCTCGGGGAAACTCGAAGTCTGGTTTTACTCGTAGCTAGTCTCATCCGATGTTGCCCTGAGAACAAGATATGTGCAGCTCCTATCGGGATTTGTCGGCACATCGGGCGGCTTTGCTGGTCTTGTTTTACCATTGTCGAAATGTCTTGTAAACCGGGATTCCGAGACTGATCGGGTCTTTCTGGGAGAAGGAATATCCTTCGTTGATTGCGAGAGCTTATCATGGGCTAAGTTGGGACACCCCTGCAGGGTATAAACTTTCGAGAGCCGTGCCCGTGGTTATGTGGCAGATGGGAATTTGTTAATGTCCGGTTGTAGATAACTTGACACCGGATCTGAATTAAAATGCATCAACCGAGTGTGTAGCCGTGATGGTCTCTTCTCGGCGGAGTCCGGGAAGTGAACACGGTTTTTGGGTTATGTTTGACGTAAGTAGGAGTTCAGGATCACTTCTTGATCATTGCTAGCTTGACGACCGTTCCTTTGTTTCTCTTCTCGCTCTCATTCGCGTATGTTAGCCACCATATATGCTTAGTCGCTGCTGCAACCTCACCACTTTACCCCTTCCTTTCCCATTAAGCTTTGCTAGTCTTGATACCCATGGTAATGGGATTGCTGAGTCCTCGTGGCTCACAGATTACTACACCAACAGTTGCAGGAACAGGTTATGCGATGATCATGACGCGAGAGCGATGTTGCTTGTTTTGGAGTTTCTTCTTCTGCTTCTTCGATCAGGGGATAGGTTCCAGGTTGGCAGCCTGGGCTAGCAGGGTGGATATTGTTTGAGTTTCTATTTATGATTCATCCGTAGTCGGATGTTGTTCTTGTATGTTGTATTGTTGTATTCATGTGACATTGTATGTATCGGATGTATCCCCACTATTATGTAATGTTAATGTAATGATATCCACCTTGCAAAAGCGTCTTCAAGATGCGCTTCTATCCTTGGTGGGACCTTCGAGTTCCTTTAGGATAGGGTCGCATCTTGGGCGTGACAAGTTGGTATCAGAGCCTCGACCGACCATAGGAGCCCCCTTGTTTGTTGGCCGTTATTGAGTCTAGAAAAAAACTATTTTGAGTCTTAGGATTATATATACCGGAGAGTAGGATTCTTTTTACTCCTCAGCCCCCTTCGTCGCTCTGGTGAGGACTCCTGACGTAGATGTTTTGTCTTTCCTCTCCTCAAATTTCACTAAAAAAATTTTTAGGTTCACGCGGGTATCTTGGGATCGTTCCGATATTCATATGACGAGAACATTGTTCTTGGTGCCTCCTGACATTTAGGGGTTGTGGTAGTGTCCCGGGGAGTTGAGCTCCGAGGTGTTGTCGTCATAATTTTATCGTTGCAGTTCTAGAATACCTGAGTTTTGCCGACATCGAAAATCTCTTTTATGCAGTTGTTGGTGAGATAACCTCGACGCCACCCAGTACTGGGGAGTTCGGGAGTATTGCCATAACTCGTATAACGGATGCTTTTCGAAGGTTGAGGTACACGATTTCCGAAGGTTTCTTGGTTATGTGTTGACGGATGGATACAGCTTGGATGTAGGGATTGTTAGTTTTGGGTGAGATATATATTGCTTCCCCTGTATCCCCAACACCAGATTGCATAACCAGAAAGTTTCGGGAGTTTATAGGTGGGAATTCAAGTAGCTCCTAGAATATCTTTCTGACAGATGCATGATATGGGATTGGGTAAATCTCTATCATATGTTTATTTCCGGCTTATTCTGCAAGCCAAATCCTTTGTTTTGTTTTATTTGTGGTATTCGAGTTGCTTCGAAGTCAAATGTTGAATCCATACCTTTCCTAAACGGTGTTCTCATATTGCTATGTGAATACTAATCCTTTTTGATCATTGAGGTTGTCATGTTAATTCTTTTCCAACCGGTGCGCTTCTCTTCGAGATGATCCCATCATTCTCCCCATCCGCAAGATCAATTGTAAGTTTTCTCAACGGTGTTTGTTCCATCTTCCCCAAGTTGTCTTTGTTTTTCCCCACCCTCCCACCCTTTTCTTCAAGGACTCATTTATTTTAATCAAGTATCCATTTATTCATGTGAAGTCTCTTCACTCTTTTCAATTAATGTTTTTATCCGGTGATTTCCCATGAAGATGCTCAACAGTTCCAAGTTCATCATCCTTCGTTATTTTTCTTCTCCGGTGGATTTAATTCAAGTTTTCGGTGTTGATCATACTCTTTTTCCTTGTTGCAAATGATTTCTCATGCCGATGCACCTCTTAATCATTCACTTCTCGCTATTCATTTGTCCTGGAGTGCTGAAGATACCTTAGAAGGCTCGTCTTTTCTTCCAAGATCTGTTCAAGCTATTTGGAGATTGTTATCTCATTCAAGTCATTTAATTCTACCGGTGCAATCTCTATTTCAAGTAATCCTTCAACGATGTTTCTTTCGAGTGGGCCCTAACCCACGGGTCTTTTCTAGGATCTTACCTGACTCTTCTAATTTTCCGGAGCCATTCTCAAATTCATTTCCAAGTTTGACGTAAGAATGGGTTATCATCAGTCATATGTCTTTCTCCAAGATCTTTCAAATTCTTTTCATCATTGGTTCAACCTTTTCAATTTTCATTCCGAAGTGCATCAACAATTGTCATGGTGGTTCTCATCTTCTTTCTCAACATGTGAAGACCGAAGAAAGATTTCTCTTAAATCTTGCTCCATTCTCTTCAAGATTCATGGTTCTAGATTGATGCCATCCTCTCATAATTGCTTTCGATTGTGACAATTCTTTTCTTACTATTCGGAGCATTTCATGAGTTGTTTCCATTTCTTTCCTCCGAAGGCCATCATGTCATAATTCTTCATTCTCAGCGTGTAGCTATTGTTCTCCAAATCTTACCAGTGAATCGTTCAGATACCCTCTAATCAGTTCATTATCTCTTCGTTCTCATGTATCTAAATCCCTTCAAGTATCTTCATTCATTTTCAAATTCTTTCCGGTGAATTGTGCGCTTGCTACTCTCTTTTTCAATTCCTACAGTGGTTCGTTCAAGATTTCACTTCCTTTGTTATCATATCAATTCATTCGTTGTTTTCAATCCCACCGGTGGTCCCATCGATAACTACTTCAAGTTGGCGCTATATCTCTTTTCAATCCCTCAATAAGAATAAGTAGTATGCCAAATCTGTTGTTTGTCATCAATTTAAATTGGTGAAGGATACGCATAACGTAATTCTTATTATTGTTTCATCCAAGTGATCTAGTTTCTTCTTTCCATCGTTGCTCATCATGTCACATTTCTCGGTTCGAGATGCTTCATCTTTTCTTTTCCGGACTTCCAAGTTTTCCGCTGTATTTCATTGCGAAGCTCCTCCTAAATTATTGCAAGGCTTCACCTTGTGTTTTCAACTTCTCTTTCTTTTTATCATCCTTTTTTTTACCGAAGTTCTTCATGGAGGCTCTACATGGTGGTTCATTAAGGATTCTTTTCATTCTTCAATTGTTCTTCAAGATTTCTCTTGAAGTTAAGATCAGCCAAGCTATTCTCAAAATTAAACATGGTTCTCAACACATGTTTTGTTTTGAGGAAATCAAGTGTTCTTCTTCTTCTTGCATTTCGAAGTGCAATTCTTTCTACCTTAGCTTTTGAGGTGGTGTTATGTCATCCTTGACAATTTCTCTTCATGTTTCATGATTCACAAGTTGTCAAGAATGAGGTATTTTAAAGCCATCAATCTCTTCGTTGGAGTTATCTTGGTAAAGATTTCACCTAAAGCCTTCCCTAAGGAATGTTGCTATTATGATGTTTATCAATGATCCAAGTTATCTCTCTATCATCTTGGTGGAAGAAGTTTTTCATCTCTTCGGTGCTCTCAATCAAATCAATGGTTTCCATTAGTGGCCGGTTGTCACCCCATAGTCTCGAGATGTTTTCCATAAGCCCACAACAAGCTTGTGCTTCTCGTTGTTCCGTTCGATTCTTCTTTGCAAGGATGCTTTCCAAGTTCATTTGTGGAAAAAGTTGTCATTTTCTTCTCTGCCCCTTTGTCCCAACAATCTAGCTTCTATTCTTTCGTTACGGAGGCATGGTGATGTTGCTCTCTTCACTCATCATCTTGAATTGTGAGGATCGTGTTCTTTTCTTGCTTATCCATTTAAACGGAGTGTTGTGTCATCCCTTCAAGTGCTTTTCCTCTTATCAAGTTTTCCTTCTTCTTTCAGACGGAGTGCTGCCCAAATTATTTCAATCTTCTTCCTCTCCCATCTTGTTTTAACCGGAGTGGTTTCGAATTCTATCTTGTCCATTAAACTCTTGATTCGTGTCTTTGCAACCGTCAAGTTTTCGTAATACTCCTTGTTCCTCTTTTCTAACAGATTGTTTGCAATCTCGTTCATCTCTGTTGTACTCTTTCTTTTAAATTGCTCAACCTCTCAAGGTTCGTGGTTTCACTCATTGGTCGAAGAAGCAACTTAGTTCTACCTCCTCTCTTCCACTTCCGTTTCTCTCCGGTGCCATCCTAGATCTCGGGACGAGATCCTCTCGTAGTGGTGGAGTGTTGTAACGCCCCGGATACAACTTTCCGCATTCGTAACTCCAACTCTTGCCTTTTCCGGAGATGCGATATGATATTTCTTCCGTGGTTGGGGTTTTGTCCTTTGTTTTGCATTTTGTTCATGTCATACATCTCATCTCTTTGCATCATTTGCATTGCATCATGTCATCATGCAACCCTTTTTAAAACTCATCTAAATAAAATCGTATGGATCTTCGGTCCATTTAAATCGAGGGAAATGCACATGGTGATTTCTCTTTATAACATATATCCTCCCAGTATTATTAGGGAGCTATAAAACTAATATTCCATTGATGTGGAATTACCTTTGACACACTTGCAAAATAATTCCCCATGCCTTTGTTATCTTAATTCTTGGTCTCCAACCTTGCCATATATTCTTTCGTCATTTTCCGGAGCCCCACCGAAATCCTCAACATTTTTGGACCTTCCTTTTATCAAGTCCTAGTTCAAACTCATTTGAATTAAATTCAAATGAGTTTGAATTTACATCTTTCAATCATGGCTTTTTCTATTTTCTCAGAACAAGCATATTTTTGCGAGTCCGGGAAAATTGACCGCATGCCCAAATTCTTCCTCTAACCTTCTCTTCTCTCCTATCCTTTCTTCTAGTTCTTTTTTAATGAAAAGAGTAGAGAGGGAGAGAAGAAACCCAGCAGCCAGGCCGGCCTGCTTCCCTGCAGTTCATTTGGCCCAAGGCCCAGCCGCGCCTTTAACCCTAGCCCCTCACCACACTCTCCTGATCCCCAGCTCTCTCCCTTCGTTCTCCTCCTCACGCCGCCACTCACAGGGAGAGAGAGGAGTAGAGCCCTCGCGCCGCCCCTTCCCTATGCTTCTCCCGCTGCAAAGCTCCGCCACGCCGGCGACCCCTCCGACCGCCTTGTAGCCTTTCCGGCACCCCTTCTCCTCCCCGACTTATCCTCGCCCGCCTCCTCATCTACCCAGCGTCGCCGCCTCGCCAGCTCCTCCGCCGGATGTCGCCTCTGTCAGAGCCGGCAGCAACAACAGCTGCACCCTCCCCGATGCCATCTCATGCTCGCCTCCGACCCGATTCGCTGCCGTTGCCATCCTTCGCGCCTCCATGCGGTTCCCCTCGCCGCACCTCTCCGAGCAGGAGCTCCGCCTCCCCTGCTCCGCGCCAACCGGTGCCG
Organism: Triticum timopheevii; assembly: GCA_963921465.1. Lineage (NCBI taxonomy): Eukaryota > Viridiplantae > Streptophyta > Magnoliopsida > Poales > Poaceae > Triticum > Triticum timopheevii. The sequence continues at coordinate 276,158,525 of OY997266.1, read as the reverse complement.
AGCGCCGCTCCTCCCGGCCTCCTCGCACCCATCCGCCCCTGCTGGCATTGCTCAGCTCCGGCCCCGACCTCCGTCTCTCAACAGCAGTGTTGCCTGCAGCTGTTTCGCCCGTGCTGGTGGCCCCTCGGGCCGCCGTGTTGCCATTCGCTGGAGATCGCGCCGACTTCCTGCCTCTTGCCTCCATCTCCGCTGTGGACATGGTGCCGAAGACCAGCAGCTCTGTCCGCCTCCATGCGCCTCACCTACTGCTTGCCTCTGGCCGCCTCCGAGACCCTCAAGTCCTACCCAGAGCCCAAGTTTGGAGACTCCGTGGATGTGTATCTCACTTGTGCCACTTTGGATCGCCAAGACCGGACCCGTCAAGTACCCCTTCGGATTCGTCAAGACCCTCATGACTACGAATGGTGACGACCCCGAACATCTACGGAGAGTGTACGACTACGGAACGTGAATCACTACTTCCACTACCGCCGCCGTGTACCACTACTTCCACTACCGTCGCGAGAACGTCTACTTCCACTACTTCCACTACAAACTCGACCCGCTCCGAAAATGCACGCTTCGAAGGTATAACCCCGGAACGACCGCCGTGGACTGAATGCCTGTGTTGAATGAGATGTCCGTGTTTGCACTGTGATCAAATTGTCGCTTGTGATGCCCCTCTTTTGCCATGCCACCGACATGTGGGACACCCGATATCCGGGATCACTCCCCATCTCTTGCGTGTTTCACACATCGCACACTTCTCGTTTGCATCGTATCTCACTCAAGTTACCGGGACCGGAATGTTGCCGTGGCACCATTTTCGTTTTGTCGCCGTGGCACCCTTTTCGTTCCGCCATGGTGACCAAATGCTTCATAACATGCTCATGTCAACATTTTCATAAAATTGCTTAAAACTTGCATTGTCATTCGCATCATGATAACAACAATTAAAATGTTTAAAATTGTGTGTGCATTAAATTGCTAAATGACATGAGGATTTATCGGAATTATTGTTTGTTATTTCCGGCCTCATTTAAACTTGCCTAAATAGTTAGTTTCCATATGCTTCACCTCTTGCCATGTTTAACAACATTTAATATTGTTTGGTAGCTTAAACGAGATTGAACTAAATATGTCAATGTGGTGTTTTGTCAATATGCAACTCGTTGCATATTGAGCTCCACTTAACTTGTAGTATTGTTTGTTGCACTTTGCCATGCCATGCCTCATTAAACCAGACATGCATCATACTTGATTGTGCATCATGCCATGTCTTTGTGATGGTTGTTTACCATATTGTTTGCTTCTTTCCGGGTTGCTTCTCTCATTAGCTTCGGTTTCGTTCCGGAGTTGTGAGGATTCGTTCGACTACGTCCGCTTGTCTTCTTCATGGACTCGTTCTTCTTCCTTGCGGGATTTCAGGCAAGATGACCGCTACCCTGGATCTCACTACTATCATTGCTATGCTAGTTGCTTCGTTCTATTGCTATGCTGCGCTTCCTATCACTTGTTCTTCAAGCCTCCCCAAATTGCCATGAACCTCTAACCTTTTGCACCTTTCCTAGCAAACCGTTGTTTGGCTATGTTACCGCTTTGCTCAGCCCCTCTTATAGCGTTGTTAGTTGCAGGTGAAGTTGAAGATTGGTCCATGGTGGACAGGATTTTGGTTGGGATATCACAATATCTCTTATTTGATTAATGCATCTATATACTTGGTAAAGGGTGGAAGACTCGGCCTTATGCCTGGTGTTTTGTTCCACTCTTGCCGCCCTAGTTTCTGTCATACCGGTGTTATGTTCCCGGATTTTGCGTTCCTTACGCGGTCAGGTGATTTATGGGACCCCCTTGACAGTTCGCTTTGAATAAAACTCCTCCAGCAAGGCCCAACCTTGGTTTTACCATTTGCCTCACCAAGCCCTTTTTCCCTTGGGTTTCCGGAGCCTGAGGGTCATCTTTATTTTAGCCCCCCTGGGCCAGTGCTCCTTCGAGTGTTGGTCCGAACTGAGCTGCCTGCGGGGCCACCTCGGGGAAACTCAAAGTCTGGTTTTACTCGTAGCTAGTCTCATCCGATGTTGCCCTGAGAACGAGATATGTGCAGCTCCTATCGGGATTTGTCGGCACATCGGGCGGCTTTGCTGGTCTTGTTTTACCATTGTCGAAATGTCTTGTAAACTGGGATTCCGAGACTGATCGGGTCTTCCTGGGAGAAGGAATATCCTTCGTTGATCGCGAGAGCTTATCATGGGCTAAGTTGGGACACCCCTGCAGGGTATAAATTTTCGAGAGCCGTGCCCACGGTTATGTGGCAGATGGGAATTTGTTAATGTCCGGTTGTAGATAACTTGACACCAGATCCGAATTAAAATGCATCAACCGAGTGTGTAGCCGTGATGGTCTCTTCTCGGTGGAGTCCGGGAAGTGAACACGGTTTTTGGGTTATGTTTGACGTAAGTAGGAGTTCAGGATCACTTCTTGATCATTGCTAGCTTGACGACCGTTCCTTTGTTTCTCTTCTCGCTCTCATTCGCGTATGTTAGCCACCATATATGCTTAGTCGCTGCTGCAACCTCACCACTTTACCCCTTCCTTTCCCATTAAGCTTTGCTAGTCTTGATACCCATGGTAATGGGATTGCTGAGTCCTCGTGGCTCACAGATTACTACACCAACAGTTGCAGGAACAGGTTATGCGATGATCATGACGCGAGAGCGATGTTGCTTGTTTTGGAGTTTCTTCTTCTGCTTCTTCGATCAGGGGATAGGTTCCAGGTCGGCAGCCTGGGCTAGCAGGGTGGATATTGTTTGAGTTTCTGTTTATGATTCATCCGTAGTCGGATGTTGTTCTTGTATGTTGTATTGTTGTATTCCTGTGACATTGTATGTATCGGATGTATCCCCACTATTATGTAATGTTGATGTAATGATATCCACCTTGCAAAAGCGTCTTCAAGATGCGCTTCTATCCTTGGTGGGACCTTCGAGTTCCTTTAGGATAGGGTCGCATCTTGGGCGTGACACAGCCGCAGCTTTCTTGACAATCTTCTTGTTTGGGCTGTAGGGGACACCGACATTGACTGGGAGCCTGGAAGTGCGCAGATTTATGCTGGGGATTTCCACTGTGGGTAAAGGCGCAGTCTGCTCCAGGCGTTCACCTGCGTCACTCATACCCGGCTTGACACCTGCATCAGTTGTGCTCCCGTCTTGCGGTTTCTCCATCACATTGCTTTTGGCAGGTGGCAGGAACAGTGTGGACGCAGGAACATAGCCAGACTCGTCTCTCCTGCTCCTAGCTACAGCCGGTGCGTTGGGTATGTTTGTTGGTTGCTTGCGGGGGCTACGACGCCTAGGTGGAAGACCAGCACACGGAACGGTCGCCTTAGCAGTATGTGCACCGACATGAGCTGGAGCTGTTGTGCCAGGACTCTCACTTGTAGATGGCATATCCTTGTGAACTGCCGCCTCAGCCACTTCTGTCGTGGACACAGGTGTGCCACCACGCACGCGCTTGGAATCAGTGTCAGATGAGCGGGAATCTTCCTTGCTTAGGTTCGTCTCGGGAGCGCCCACTTCAACGCTTGCTGATGGGGTGGCATGGCTCACAACAGCATCCTTCATTGCCAGAAGAGTTGGCAATATTTCAGCTGTCCTGGCAGATACCGACTCGTCACTCCCCGATGTACGGATGCCTGTTGTTCTAGCCTGGACATCTGCAGCCGGCGGAGATGGTCGGCCACTTGCATCAGAGTTGGTGGGAGCGGTCAATGGTGCAGCAGCAGTATTGTCGCCTGGTGCCTCATGTACATCTGAGTTGCCCCTGTTGACAACTTTGAATGTAGGCGTTCGGGCGGGTCCTTACTGATATGCTTGGCCCCACACATAGTAGTCTTCTTCACCCTGCAAAGAAAAAAAGCACATGAAAAAGGTATGAAAAAATGAACAAAAAATATGTTTGCAATGGTAGAAATATTAAAAGACTGAAAAAAGTGGAAAAGCTGGTAGTTGCCATGTAAGGGGAATATGAGTTGCCATGTGTCATAGTTAGCAGTTGCCATCCAGCAGCAGTTGCCATGTTAGCCAACTTGAAGAATGATAGAAATGTCTGATCTGTTAGGAATGCAATTTCAAAACTAGGTGTGGGATGAGCTCACAAAGCCAACGGTAAAGATGGCAGTTGCCATTAGGTACAGTAATAGTTGCCATTTGGCCTAGATGCCAGTTGCCATGTAAAGACCAATAGGAGTTGCCATACACTTAAAAATAAAGGAAGAAATCATTTGGAAAATCAGCAATTGCCTCGTGGGGGATGATAACAGAAGAACATGTGACAAGCTGAACAGTTGCATTGGAAATTCAAGAAAAAATACCACTATGTCAATGAAAGCACATGGAGAAACCTACTTCTTGACTGGCTTCCTCAGGTCTGGCAACACGACAGGATCCCCGGTGTTGGTCATCGTCGTACGAGGAGAAGACCTGGTGGAAGGGGTGTCACCAGCAATGGGGGCAACTTTGTTCAAGCGAGCAGAAACACGGGTTGGCGTTGGCGCCTGTTTCTTCGTAACTGCTTGTCCACCAGCGGTCGGCTCACTGCACGTAACAGATGGAGGGAAAAAAAGGTGGCAATTGTCAGACAACAAACTCATTGCCGCGCTTGACAAAAAACAAGTGCAAGAAATGGATGAGACTGTTCCAAGAAAATAGACACAGCAAAAAACTAAAATTAAAAGTCGAACCTCCTCCTGGCAGCTACGGGATCGGTCCTAGACCTGTTGCCAGGAGAACCCTGCCCAACATCCTCTAGAGCCCTCCCCCTCCTTGATGGCAACACCCCCTCGCCTCTCGCAGCCGTATGTTCTTTGACTTTCTCCGATGGGGGAACATCTGTTGCATCCTTGCCCTTGTTACCACCTGTGCGAACTTCAGCATGTTCATCATCATCGGTGTCCTGTTGCACATTATCCATGTCATCGTCGTCATCCTTGCTGAGGCCAGCGTCTCCATCTACATCATCTTGTGTGTCACCAGGCTCTTGGGAACTGTTGTAGTCATACCGGCCACGGCAACCGGTTGGCCGATGTGTACGTTCTGGGACAAATGAAGTCAACTGCCTTGCAACCGCGTCGCTGTCAGAGGCACTGAGGGACGTCCATCCCTCAACCAACTTCCCGAGCAAGCCGGTCATTCCGGATGCAAACTGCCCAATTAGATGCTCAACAGGTGCCCTCGCCTATGCACGAAAACAAGAAGCATCAACAACCACCCGTATTGCAGTCACTTGCGCGACATCAACAAGTAATCCATGGCAAACCATAGATGTAGATATTTTGATTACCTCAGTAGGGAAAGACGGAGTTGAGTGCACGTCCATCCACTTTCCAAAGTTTTGAGGCCCCCCAAACACGCTGTAGTCTATATCATGCTTGGCCATCCGCTAGAAAAAACAAAAAGAAATAGCAAGGATGTAAGAGATAGTAGGTAAGTTTCAGCACGAATGAAAAGAGTTCCCATGTGGAGTGAAACATGGATACAATACGCAGACAGCCGTGGATAACAAAAGGTAGTCATCCCTTATAAACCACGGACGGTTGCCTCATGTCAAATTTGTAAGCATGCCGTGTGGAGAGAGAAACAAAAACTAACCTGCAGTTTTCCATATTTGGTATCAGTTACCCTGTCTGCGGCAAGCACAGCCTTGACAGCGTTGATAGTCCACGCAAAAACAGCAAACTTGTGCGTAGGCGGCGGGCCTCCTACCCCAGTGAAATCCACAGTGGACAGATCAAGACAGTCGACATACATGAGCTGATTTAAAACAATTTTACAAAGAAAGAAATATCAGTTGCCATCATGGGTACTTCGTAGTTGAAAAAAGAACAGGATAATCTATGTTCCCATGATAATCAAGTTGATGTGCATGAAAAGAATGGAATAAAAAGAAGAAGTTGCCTTCTGTATGTGCTAGTTGCCATCATAGTGTGCTGGCAATTGCCATATTGCTAACATGGCAGTTGCCATCATAGTGTGATAACAGTTGCCATGATAATATGATGGCAGTTGCCATATTGTCATTATGACAGTTGCCATATTGTCATTATGGCAGTTGCCATCTTGTTATGATCAGGTTGCCATGCATGAATAAAAGTGTGTTATAAAACAGAGTTCACAGAAAGAACTGGTAAAAAAATACCATTAAATGCAGTTGACAACCCTTTTGGTACATCTTGCTTGCGAATGCATCATGGAGGAAGTCGGCAATAAACTTACACCAGTTCATGTTCTTAACATTTTTCAGATCCGCCTACACCACACAAATTTTCAGGGCAAAAAGGTTGCCGCATCAGAAATCAAATGGAAAAAAACATCGAAAACACTGGCAGTCACTAACTTTACACATGACATTGGAGCCACAAGATTGAAGGAAAATAAAGTAGTAAAGATGGATCATTCACCAGGATGGGGAAGCATTTGTTGCTTGGGCGAAGAGAGGTGGTCGGCGCAAAAACAGCTGAGATGAGGTACATGAGTAGCTTCATCTTGAAAACATCTCCATGCGTCGTCATGGCCTGCAGCGAATCTGCCACTGCAGACGTGTTCAGCATGGATTCCGACCCAGGAAACAAACGGGGGAACAGCTCTTCCTCGATCTCATTGTTGACCTCGTACGGGACTTTGATATGTCCACGAGGCACACCCAAAGTGCAGAACACGGATTCCTCGTTCAACGAAAGTCTTCCATGTCCCGGAATCACAATTTCCCTGGAGGCGGGCTCGTAGATCTCACCAAGCCAGTCGCATACAGGGTTGACAAGGTTCGTGCACCGGACAGCCATCATAGACTGCATACCCATCTCAGCAGCAGCCCCCTTCTGATCGTCGGTGAATTTGTCAGTCAACGCAGTCAGACGTTCTTGGGAGGCTCTGTTGCGAATACGTTTCTTCTTCTGCAAAAAACAGACAAGAAGTGATCAGTTGTTGCCATGTTTTGCAATGTCATGAAATTTTTGTTCATGACAGACGACTGCAAGCTCAAGGTGCCAACCAGTAACATAAAGCATGAGGAGGGGGGCGGGTGTGTGGATAGTTACCTCATCACCCTCTTGTCTCCGTCCAGTTGCCCGATTACGCTGTGGTGGATCCATGAAATCATCATCATCATTTTGATGATCGCCACGAGCCGTTCTGCTGAGATAGGAACAGACCAAATTGTCATGGTGGAAATGAAAAATGCAAGAGGTAAGCAGTTGCCACCTAACAGAAAATGTCAACTAGTGAATGCAGAAAAAATAACATGAACACACACGCACCCCTCCTATGATTGTCGAAAACGTAAACGTGGCAAGTAAGCACGTTGGTTGCATTATCAGGTAAAAAAAGTGTACATGTGGTAAATGCACTTGAAAACAAAAAATGTTGAAGTTGCCATGTTAGCCCAAGATAGTACAATAGAAAGTCACAGAATCCTCCACATCACAAAAACTAAGATGTGGCAGCTCACACACTGTCCTAAAAATACACCAATCAAATGCCACCTGTTCAGCGGCGCAAATGTGCTAGGGTGAAATTGCCGTGCTGAAATGCAACACATACTACAAAAAAGCAATGAAACCACATCTAATCAATAACCTGAAAATTGCCACACTGTGTTCAGATATCACAAAGTCATTGTGGCAAACAAAAAAATTGCGTCCGCAGTACAATAATTTGCCACATTGTACTGACTATAACATGGCAACAGACATGATGTGGTCAGCCAAAAACTTGCCACATGCAAAACATATGTATGGCATCTAACACAATTGGTACGCAAACTTGGTTGCCATATTATGCAGCCAATTTGCCACACTGTCCTACCTGCAGTATGGCAACAGACAGTGTGTTCACATTCTATTTGCCACATGAATATACTATCCAAGTGGCAACAGGCACACTTGATGTGCACATTAGTTGCCGTCCAGTGCAGTTGGCTGCTGAAACTGCATTGACTACCGATTGTGGCAACTATCACAGTGTGTTAACTATCACAAATCATTCAGAAAAAAATAGATGCCACAATGAAAAAGCATGTTTGTGGTTACTATCACAGTAATTCAGCAAATTTAGTTGCCACATGGAAGAGCGTGTGTGTGGCAACTATCACAGTCATTCAATAAAATTAGTTGCCCCATGCGAAAGCTTATATGTGGCAACTATCACAGTCATTTCAGTAATTTGTTGCCGCAAGGGAAAACACGTTTGTGGCAACTATCACATTTTTTCAGGGAGTTTGTTGCCACACAATCATGATAGTTAATCAACCTACCAAGTTCGCCTCATACTACAGTTTCAAAAACCAAACTAACTAGATCTAGGGTTCAATGGCAACTACCGCGACTTCAAATTCACCCTCAAAGTTCTCCCACGAACTGACTGCAAACACAAATTCGAACCAATGCGCATCAAACAAACCAGGAGACACCTGCCCAATCCATACGCAAGACTAGTGCGTGCCTCTGAACAGGCATAACCACACCGACGATGCCGCCGCCACGGCGGCGACGAAACTGCCCAGTGCCACCAAAAACGGCTAGCAGACAACTTCGGCGCTGGCGGGAACGCCGACGAACCGCCGAATCGCCTGAATCTTTACGAATCGATCTAGGAATCGAACAGGGAGGGAAGGGGGGAAAATGCAGGAAGGGATTGCGAGAGTTGTAGCGAGCATTACCTTCAACCCGCAGGCGCTCCGGCGAAGCCGCTCCGTTCCGGCGAGCACCACCGACGGCCACGAACACCGTCGATTGTTCCGCCTCCGCCGTCGCCTTCTCCCCTCGCCTTCTCCTCCAGTGGTTTGAAGTGCGAGTGGGTTGTGCCAGTAACTGCGGTGCAGATGAGTAAATGGAACCGTGAGGCAGAGGGGGGAGGGGTGTGTGACGTGTTTGACGTCAACCGCGGTCAGAGCGTGGCATGGGGGCGCATGGCAGTTCCACCGCACGCCTCCGAGTGGCAACCGCTGACCACGGGATGGCAACCAACATGCGGGCGAACTGACTCGCACACCGCACACGCGCCTCGTCCTATGTGGCGCAGAAAACTGGCCGATTTGTTCCAAGATTCCTGCACACAGTTGCCAACGGAGATGCTTGCGTGTGTTCGGGATGGTGAACGCCCACACGTGTGGGCGTTAGCATTTCCGTTCCCTTTTGAGGAGCCCTCCTTGCGCCCGCTTGCTCTGTGATGGCGTGATTGGACCTGCCTATTGGCTGGCTTGTACGCCCCGTGTCGGCTGTCCGGTTGCGACAGGCAGGGCGTGCATTCCGCCCGCGACACCAATTCATGCATGGAGCATGCTGGCTGTCAGCATCGTTCTAGACAGGCATGTGTGGCTGATTCGGCATGGGACAGACGGCTGTTTGGAGAGGGCCAACTGGCAGTGCTTGGTACGCCAGTCGGTTTTATTTGCGTGCTTGCCAGTTGGTTTTATGATTTTCTAGATTAGCTAGTTGGTTTTATGTGCGTGCTTGTCTGGACGGCCAGCGTTCGTCGCCCCTGCTTGGTTGGGCCAAATTTAGTGTTTTGACCTGTTAAGCTGGATTTGACCCTGGTTCGAAAAAATTTCAGGATCTGGTCTCTATCCTTACTGTTGGGATCGATGGCGGTAGGGTATAACTATCTACCACTGAGGTCCTTAGTGGTAGGCCACTTATCCACGTCAGCTTAAGTAAAGGACTTGTCACCCGTGTTGTGAACCCCACCGCCGAGGCCCCTGGCGGTAGGCTATTACACCCTATCACCAGCGTGCCCGGAGTTAGGTTTTGAACAGTTATAAGCCAACTGGCGGGGCCCACCCACCAAGCCAGCACTCATCATCCTCCCCTACCGCCCTGAAGAATAGAGGAGCAGGAAAGGAATTGAAATTGAAAGAGGACAGATACCTATCCCAGGGTCTCTGGCGGTAGGGTTGCATACCCTACCGTAAAGTATAACCCACTCCCAGGAACAACACAGATTTACCCTCTTCAACACCTACCGTCGAGGTAGTTGGCGGTAGAGTACTACAGGCTACCGCCAGGCACTCTACCGCAAAATAAACCCAAGTTTAAGGAACAGAACTGTTTGGAGCTCGGTGTTTGAGGAGGGGGGGGGGATGTTTGAAGCCTACCGCCAGATACATTGGTGGTTGGGTACTTCAGCCTATCGCAACCTTCTCTGGCGGTAGGTACACTCTAACCACGTCGGCAACAACCAACGACTGTCCGCCTTTGTCGTCAATCCTACAAGGGGCCTCGGCGGTAGGGAGTTATACCCTACCGCGAGCGACCCCGGCGGTAGGAAAATGGTTAGATCTCGATTTTTTCTAAAACAAGGTCATATCTGGCTTAACTTTTTTAAAAGGGTCAAAACACTAAATTTGGCCGCTGGGTTGCCTCGTACGCATGCGCTGCATATGCTTGTGCGCACGACTCGGGGTGTGAGCGCTGCATGGCCAGCCTTGCCTGCCGCGTGGGTGTTTGATATGTGCTTTTCTAGCCGGTCTTGTTTGTCTGCTTTTCTGGCAGTTTTGTTTGCGTATTTTGTTCGAAAAGAGGGGACATCCCTTGGCCTCTAAATCTAGTGATGCACACATCCTTTTATTTATCATATCAAAGTTAATCATCCGACCATAACAAAGTTCAACCAATAAATTGTCCCAGCCCCCAAGGCAAAATTTATAAAATAGAATATCATAGGGAAATGAGCCTCATGCATCAAAAATCTACTAGTAGTCCGCCAACCAAATCGGTTGAATAAATCTCGATAGACCATCTTTCATCGGTTGCACCCAAAGACCGTGGGCGCCCTATCCTCCTCCTTGTGTAGTAATGACCATGTATGGATACAGCTGGTAGCCTTGAACATAACCTACAAAAAGTTCAAAACTTTCGTTCTGTTAAAAATACAATCATTAGTAGTGTTCCAAATGACCCAAAGTAAAACACAAATTCCCACACAGATGTGAGACTTCAACTTGGGGTGCACCCTCACTAACCAGTTTTCAAACATATTCGTACTACTCGTCGGTGGAGGTAGATTGAAAGCTATATGAACTGTTCGCCATAGTAGCTTGGCAAGTGAGCGTTGAAGGAATATGATGAGGACATCAATACCATTGTTATACCCACAACCCCTGCTACTATACATACTAGACTAATTACTAGAGCTCGCGCACGCCAATTAAATTACCAGGTACTTTCATTTCTTGGTAATGATTCTAATGTTCATGAGAATATGATGCTGCCTAAATTGGATACATTTGGAACGCATAGCCCCCCTTCCCCCGGCTCTCGCATCGCCCCTCTCGGGCGACTCGGGAGCGGCCCCAAACCCTAGCCGCCGCCTCCTCTCCTCCCTCCTGCCCCCTCCCCGCCGCCACCCGAGGAGCCTGCCGGCTGCCGCGCGTCTTCCGGTGAAGGTGGCGGCGAGGATCTGCTGCCTCACGCTGGCGTGAGGAGCTTTGGAAGCCAGGGCGGCGGCCCTGGGTGGAGATGGCAGCGTCGATTTCTTTGGTGGATGACGCACGTAGGTGCTGGCCGTCCCTCCCGGCCGCGTGGGTGGCGTGAGGACAGCGAGGTCTTGCTGCAGCGGTGGGCGGCTCTCTTCCTCCCAGCCCCTTCCCCCTGCGGTGGTCTCCTCTCGCCGATCTGGTGGCTGGTTCGTCAGATCTAGGCTTCGAGGATGGGGCGGTGGACACTTGGAACGGGGGAAACCCCTGGTCGATTTTGCGTCGACCTCGACGCCAGCGGTGCTCCGGTGCCGCTCTCCCTCTTGAGGGCGGGTCGAGCTTCCAGATCCGTCCCCCTCCTCCTCCTACCTTCCCCGGGCGAAAGCCTTGGCCTTTTTGGCCGGACGGTGGAGGCGCTCTGGCGTCTCGGCCCTTCCTGGAGGCACCGTTCAAGGGGTGGTTGGGGGTTGTGGACCTGGTGCGTGGTGGTGGGTGGCAGCGGTGGTGCTCGGTTCCCTTGGTTGTCGGCGTTGGTGGTGGCGTGTGGGTCTTCGCATCCTTCAGCGGCTCCTCGCTTTGCTTGCTGGTTGGTCGCCGGCCGGCAGTGGGCGTCCGCGTGTTCGACACGGTCTGGACGAAGGGGAGATAGTGGTCTCTCCTCCGGCAGTGGCCCGAGGCGGCGGGCGGTGGAGTCGATGGTTTCCTTCATGCGGTCTGGATCTTCATGTTCACGGCTTTTGCTGTCGCCGAGTGGCTTTGGCCCTTCCGTTCTAGCTGTGCAAGATCTCCAGCGGCTTGATCGCAGTATTTCTTGCTACCTTATTCTCTGTAGTGAATTTGGCATGTATTTTTCAGTTTTTGGTCAAGTCTTTGCCTTTGTAATTCAGCACCATTGTATCCTAGCCGGTTGATGGCTTCATTAATTTGAAGTCGGGCCTTTTTGCCTTTTCTCTAATAAAAAAAATTGGATACATTTGTTTTGCTCACATATGAAGGGCCTAGCTTAGAGAAGGATGAACATTGGAGCAAGAACAAGCATGGAGATGATGGCATGTGCAAGGGAAACAAGAAAGGAGTTTCAAGTGATGATTTTAGGACTTTGAAGCCACCGTAATGAGTGCATGAAGGCTTGGACGAAATATACAAGATTCCACTTCATAAATTTCGTCCAGAGGCTATTATAGGTGCTGCGTCACCTTATTATTGGGCCAGGCTCATATAATTTCGAAATACATAAGTATAGGCTGTTTTTGGAGTCCGTATGTGTGGGAAAACAAAGTTAGGGTTGGATTCGGACCCCTCCTACAAGGGGTCACGAAATTCCCCCTACTCCTCCATATATACAACCCTTAGGGCATCGTTTAGACTTTGGGTTTTGTTTAGATTAAAAGTTCGCCATAGCTGCAACTTCGCGTACTTCAACGACCAGACCAAGACGTCACAGAACCCCATCTTGATCAATAAAGCTTTCATCTTATATTCGCAATATCCAGATTGCAAACTCAGTTTCTTGCTTGTTCTTCGTTTGCTCGCAGGAAATAGACCCTCGTGGTCAGGTTGATCGTGCTCCGGCGTGGTCAATAACCCCTCGGAAGTTGATTTAGTGATTGCTAAGGCGCGATGTCTTCGCACGATCGTAGTCGAATCGTCAAAGTCGACTCCCACAAAAAACGATAGCTATCTCATCGAAACATCGGGACACCTTCGCCTCTATAAAGTGGTATCAGATTTCCAGGTTGCTCGGTGAGATTTTATAGTTTTTCGTAGTTTAGATCGAGTCTGTTCTTCATACCTACAATCCACGAAAAAAATCCAAAAAAATTAGGGTTAGTTCCTCATATCCGAACCAATCTGAGCCTTTGCATGTTCTTTTTAGAGTTTTGTTTTGTTGAATTTGCGGTTGCATCGTCGTGTCGAGTTGCTGGTCTTAGCATCTAGTCCTTTAGAGTTTCGAGTTCTATTCACAGGCTGTCACGTCGTCCCTGCCATATATCACCACCGCTTCATCATCATCGCCCCTGCCATATATCACCACCGCATCATCATCATCGCCGCTGCCATATATCACCACCGCATCATCATCATCGCCGCTGCCATATACCACCAGCACATATTCGCCGCCAATCTGAGTTCATATATGCCATCACATATCCGCTGCCATCACGCCAATCCGAGTTCCACCAGATTCATCACGGCCAGCAGTCCGAGTTCCACCAGATTCATCTCCGCCACCAGTCCTAGTCCGAGTCCAGTATTTGTTACTCTATTTTAGATTTCCAGATCACCCCATACTACGAGTCATGACAGAGTAGGACTTCCCAACTTCTGCGCCACCCGTAGAAGAAAAATAGTTCCAGTTTAAAAAAAACTAAGTCTGGAAAATTCTGGCTAGGCAGTTTTTAGACCATTTGTAGACTTTTTTGAAAAAAATTGTTGCGGAGCAAAGGAAAAAAAGTGCGAAAAGAAAGTCAAAAAAAAGAGAATTTTTTTTCAGAGAGTGCTCCGCCCTTGTTTACGTGCAGCGCCGTGATTTTGTTAGTGTTGCAGGCTCACGTCTCTAGCACGGTCTAACCTAGGACCAGCACAGTACCGTCGTTCAACATTTATTCAACTTTGCATCTCTGAATTGATTATTGCTGACCCTTTTTGCTAAGCCTTCCCAGCTCCACATACATCTATGTCGTGCGTTTGACTCCCCCTGGTAATCGCTCTATCCAAGTTTTCAGAGTTTTGACTACAACGCTTGCCGATCACCACCTGCTGCTGGGTAAGAACTGGTAAGAATTTGTGATTTGCTTGACGGATTTGTGACACCACCACCACCACCACCACTTCCTAGTAGTCTGTAGGATCATATTCTTGTGTGTTTCTATTGTTTCTAACCATGGCAGGATCACAAGCCGATGAGACTGATTAGGAGAACATGACGAACAAACAGCTACATGATAAATTTCAGCAAATGATGAGTGGACAGGTGCAAGATATGCTAAACAAACTTGAAGAGGCCATGGAGAAGATCGATGGCATTGAGAAGATGTTCGAAACAAAGCTCGATAACAAGTTTAATGAATTGCTCGTGCATCTTCCACAACCATCGCCGACTGCACCTGTCGCAGCTCTACAACAACAACAACAACAACAACAACAACAACAACAACAACAACAACAACAACAACAACAACAACAACAACAACAACAACGTCGCCTTCCAAATCAAGTGGGGCGAGCACTGCACGTTCTCCTTGAGCCACGACAAAATTCCGGTACCGCTGCTATTGCTGTTGATGCTTTTGTAGCTCCTACTGCTATTGCGAAGGTGGAGGACACTTACGAGGATGAGGTTGATCAAAATTTGAACTACGTGCAACCACCAGCACCACCACAAGCAGGTCGACCTCAGCCATATAATCGCAACAGTAGGGCTGTAGCACCACCTCAGGTACGAGATTATGACCATATTCCTAAACTGAAATTGAATATTCCATCGTTTGAGGGTAGATACATTCCTGATGTATATCTTACTTGGGATTTAGAAACCAAACAACGTTTCACATGCTTACAATATCCTGAGGAGAGACGTGTTGCTGCTGCTGTTTGTGAATTCACTAGCTTTGCTTCTGTTTGGTGGTCTGAACATTGTAGATTATATCCTATTCCAGCTACCCGGGCTGCTTTGAAAACTACTATGCGTACTTGTTGGGTTCCACTATATTATCAATGTGAATTGCTTCAAAGTTGCAGTGTTCAAGACAAGGAAAAAATTCTGTAGAAGGAATTACAAACTGACATGATTAGATGTGGTATTGTTGAGGATAAGCTTGCACGTTTTATGGGTGGATTAAATAAAGAGATTCAAACCATTCTAGAGTATAAGGAGTATAATAATATCACTCGTTTATTCCATCTTACTTGTAAAGCTGATCGTGAAGTGCAGGATCGACATGCATTGGCGCGAACTAATTTTTCTGCAGGTCGATCTTCATCATGGACACCACGTACATCCTCTACTCCCACACATCCTACTACAGTACCACTGACTTTAGCCGCCAATTCCAACCGAGATACAAGAAAACAGGCACCACCACCACCATCTGCCAGGAGTACACCTTTCGGTCCCGCAAAGAGCTCTTCTTCATCCATGGCATCAACATGGCAAACACATGATATTATTTGTCGTCATTGCAAGGGTGGAGGTCATTATGCGAGAGAATGCCCATCTAAGCGTGTGATGATTGCTACTGAGCATGGTGGGTATGAGTCCGCTAGTGACTATGATGAGGAGACTTTGGCTCTTATTACAAGTGAAGAACACAGTGGATATGATTCTGATCATGAGACACAATACATGGCTGTTGAAGATGCTGATAGGTATGAATTTTTAGTTGCTCAACGTGTTTTGAGTGTGCAGGCGACACAAGTGGAGCAAAATCAAAGGCATAATTTGTTCCATACAAAGGGAGTTTTGAAGGAAACGTTCTGTCCGCGTCATCATTGATGGAGGGAGTTGCAACAACTTGGCTAGCATTGAGATGGTGGAGAAGCTATCTCTCACCACAAGACCGCATCCACATCCTTATTAGATCCAATGGTTCAACAACATCGGTAAGGTTAAGGTAACACGTACTGTTCGTGTGCATTTTAGTATCTCTACATATGATGATTATGTTGATTGTGATGTGGTACCTATGCAAGCATGTTCCTTATAACTTGGTAGACCATGGCAATTTGATAAAAAATTTGTACACCATGGTAGAAACAATCAGTATACTCTTGTTCATAAGG
Source organism: Triticum timopheevii (assembly GCA_963921465.1). Classification (NCBI taxonomy): domain Eukaryota; kingdom Viridiplantae; phylum Streptophyta; class Magnoliopsida; order Poales; family Poaceae; genus Triticum; species Triticum timopheevii. Next base: position 276,142,301 of record OY997266.1, on the reverse strand, counting down.
ATAAACTTATTGCTTTGCTTCCTATGTCTCCTGATTCGATTTTGAAAGATGATATTAATAGAGCTAATAAAGCAAAACAGAAGAAAAAAGAGTGAAAATCAGATTGTGGCAAAAGAATTTGAGCAACAAATGAAGCCTAATAATAAACCATCTAGTGTTGCTTCTGAAATTAAATTGAAAAGTGCATGTTTACTTGCCACCAAATCTGATATTGATGAGCTAGATTTCAGCAAATCTGTTTGCTATGCTTTTGTGTGCAAAGAGGCATTATTTTCATTCGAGGACGTGCCTTCCTCTTTGCCTCCTGCTGTCACTAACATTTTGTAAGAGTTTGCTGACGTCTTTCCACAAGACGTGCCACCGGGATTACCACCTATTCGAGGGATTGAGCATCAAATTGACTTAATTCCCGGTGCATCACTACCCAACCGTGCACCATACCGTTGCAATCCAGAGGAGATGAAGGAGATTATGCGTCAAGTACATGAGCTGCTCGACAAAGGTTATATACGCGTATCTCTTAGTCCTTGTGTTGTTCCTATTATACTAGTGCCAAAAAAGGATGGTACGTCGCGTATGTGTGTTGATTGTAGAGGCATTAATAATATTACTATTCGTTATCGTCATCCTATTCCTAGGCTAGATGATATGCTTGATGAATTGAGTGGCTCTACAGTATTTTCCAAAGTTGATTTGCGTAGTGGATACCATCAAATTCGTATGAAATTGGGAGATGAATGGAAAACAACATTTAAAACTAAGTTTGGTTTATATGAGTGGTTAGTCATGCCTTTTGGGTTAACTAATGCACCTAGTACTTTCATGAGATTAATGAACGAAGTTTTACGTGCTTACTTGGACGATTTGTGGTAGTCTATTTTGATGATATACTGATTTATAGCAAATCTTTGGAAGAACATTTGGAACATCTACGTGTTGTTTTATTGCTCTACATGATGCATGTTTGTTTGGTAACCTTGGTAAGTGCACTTTTTGCACCGACTGAGTATCTTTTCTTGGCTATGTTGTTACTCCACATGGAATTGAAGTTGATAAAGCCAAGATTGAAGCTATTGAGAGTTGGCCGCAGCCCAAAACGGTCACACAAGTGAGGAGTTTTCTTGGCTTCGCTAGATTCTATCGGCGTTTTGTGAGAGATTTCAGCACCATTGCTGCACCTCTCAATGAGCTTACAAAGAAGGATGTGCCTTTTGTTTGGGGTACTGCACAGGATGAAGCCTTCACGGTATTGAAAGATAAGTTGTCACATGCTCATTTACTCCAACTTCTTGATTTTAATATTGAGCTTGAATGTGATGCTAGTGGAATTGGATTATGAGGTGTGTTATTACAAGATGGCAAACTTGTTGCATACTTTTCTGAAAAATTGAGTGGGCCTAGTCTGAATTATTCTACTTATGATAAAGAATTATATGCTCTTGTTCGGACTTTAGAAACATGGCAACATTATTTCTGACCCAAAGAATTTGTTATACATTCTGATCATGAATCTTTGAAACATGTTAAAAGTCAAGCTAAACTGAATCGTAGACATGCTAAATGGGTTGAATTCATTGAGACTTTCCCTTATGTCATTAAACACAAGAAGGGTAAATAAAATGTTATTGCTGATGCATTATCTCGTCGCTATACTATACGTTCACAACTTGATTTCAAAATATTTGGTTTGGAGACCATCAAAGATCAATATGTGCATGATGCTGATTTTAAAGATGTATTGCAGAATTGTAAAGAAGGAAGAACATGGAACAAGTTTGTCATATAATGATGGATTTGTGTTTCGTGCTAACAAGCTATGCATTCCAGCTAGCTCCACTCGTCTTTTGTTGTTGCAGGAGGCGCATGGAGGAGGATTAATGGGACACTTTGGCGTGAAGAAGACGGAGGACGTACTTGCTACACATTTCTTTTGGCCAAAGATGAGGCGGGATGTTGAGCGCTTTGTTGCTCGCTGCACTACATGTCAAAAAGCTAAATCACGACTCAATCCTCATGGTTTATATATGCCTTTGCCTGTACCTAGTGTTCCTTGGGAGGATATATCTGTGGACTTTGTTTTAGGTTTACCTCGAACAAAGAAGGGGAGGGATAGCATATTTGTTGTCGTGGATAGATTCTCGAAAATTGCACACTTTATACCATGTCATAAAAGCGATGATGCTGTTAATGTTGCTGATTTGTTCTTTAATGAAGTTATTCGCTTGCATGGTGTGCCAAATACTATTGTTTTAGATCGTGATACTAAATTTCTTAGACACTTTTGGAGATGTTTATGGGCTAAGTTGGGGACAAAACTGCTTTTTAGTACTACTTGTCACCCCCAAACTGATGGAGAAACTGAAGTAGTCAATAGAACATCGTCTACTATGCTTAGGGCTGTTTTGAAGAATAATAAGAAAATGTGGGAGGAATGCTTGCCTCATATTGAATTTTCTTATAATCGTTCATTGCATTCTACTACTAAGATGTGCCCTTTTGAAATTGTGTATGGTTTCCTACCTTGTGCACCTATTGATTTGTTGCCTCTTCCATCTTCGGAGAAGGTTATTTTGATGCTAAACAACGTGCTGATTTGATCTGAAAAATGCATGAGTTAACTAAGGAAAACATTGAGCGTATGAATGCTATAAAATTGCTGGAGATAAGGGTAGAAAACATATTGTGTTTGCACCTGGAGATCTTGTTTGGTTACATTTGCGTAAGGATAGATTTCCTGATTTGCGAAAATCAAAGCTAATGCCACGTGCTGATGGTCCTTTTAAGGTGTTAGAGAAAATAAATGATAATGCATACAAACTTGAGCTGCCTACAGATTTTGGGGTTAGTCCCACTTTTAACATTGCAGATTTGAAGCCTTATTTGGGTGAGGAAGATGAGCTCCCGTCGAGGACGACTTCATTTCAAGAAGGGGAGGATGATGAGGATATCAATACCATTGTTACACCCACAACCCCTGCTACTATACATACTAGACCAATTACTAGAGCTCGCGCATGCCAATTAAATTACTAGGTACTTTTGTTTCTTGATAATGATTCTAATGTTCATGAGAATATTATGCTGCCTAAACTGGATACATTTGTTTTGCTTACAAATGAAGGGCCTAGCTTGGAGAAGGATGAACATTGGAGCAAGAACAAGCATGGAGATGATGGCATGCGCAAGGGAAACAAGAACGGAGTTTCAAGTGATGATTTCAAGACTTTGAAGCCACTGTAATGAGTGCATGAAGGCTTGGACGAAATATACAAGATGCCACTTCACAAATTTCGCCCAGAGGCTATTATAGGTGCTGCGTCACCTTATTATTGGGCCAGGCCCATGTAATTTTGAAATACATAAGTATAGGTTGTTTTTAGAGTCCGTATGTGTGGGGAAACAAAGTTAGGGTTGGATTCGGACCCCTCCTACAAGGGGTCACGAAATCCCCCCTACTCCTCCATATATACACCCCTTAGGGCATCATTTAGACTTTGGGTTTTGTTTAGACTAAAAGTTTGCCATAGCTGCAACTTCGCGTACTTCGTTTGTGTTCAACGACCAGACCAAGACGTCACAAAACCCCATCTTGATCAATAAAGCTTTCATCTTATATTCGTAATATCCAGATTGCAATCTCAGTTTCTTGCTTGTTCTTCATTTGCTCGCAGGAAATAGACCCTCGTGGTCAGGTTGATCATGCTCCGGCGTGGTCAATAACCCCTCGGAAGTTGGTTCAGTAATTGGTAAGGCGCGACGTCTTCGCACGATCGTAGTCGGATTGTTAAAGTCGACTCCCACAAAATGGGACTTTAATTTTCCATATATATTTGAGGTGAAAAGGTTACCCATCATTGATGAGGTCTGTAGACATGGATTTGACTGTGAAGGCACCGTAAGCAGTCCAACTTCCAACGGAATGTGTCTGATTCGTGTGAAAAGTTGACCGTCACAACCCTTTTGACAAGGTTTAACTAGTCTGTCCATCTGTCCCCAATTGGTGGTCTTTTGAAGGCAACATTCAACTCTATGTGGCCCATCACAGAGGCAATAGAGACATCTTTCTGTTGCGTAATATGATAGAGATGAGGGTCTTTGCGTGGCTAGTGGCATGTCCCCTAGCCATGTATCTTCCCAGAACCTAGTAGTTAGGCCATTTCCTGCGGTGAACATCCCTCTGAAAAAAATCATTTTTAACTCCCATGAGTCCTTTCTAGAAATGCAAGTTTGTTTGTTTTGCATGAATCTTACAGAGGGGTTTTGCATGAACCTTACATAGGGGTTTTGAATGAAGGTACTTATTCCTAAGTAATTCTTGTCAAACCCGTCCTCGGTAAGTATCTTGTAAAGCCATTTGCTCAACAAACACTTATTTTTAATCTCAAGGCCTTCCACCCCTAGACCTCCTTGGTCTTTAGGGCGACAAACCACATCCCACCTTGTCAGGCGGTATTTACGCTTATGTTCATCAGACTGCCAGAAAAACCTGGATATGTAGTAATCCAATCTTTTTCTTACCCCTTTAGGTATTTCAAAGAAAGGTAACATGAACGTAGACAAGCTTGTGAGAACAACATTGATTAGGGTGAGCCTTGCCCCATAAGAAATAAGCTTACCAATACAACAACTCAACTTTTTCTCAAAGAGATCCTCAGTACCTTTCCATTCCTTACTAAGAAGTTTCCGGAAATGCTGGGATACCAAGGTATCTAAAGGGAAAAGAGCCTGACTCACAACCAAACAGCTGTTTGTACTAATCCTCTTCTTCTTTGGCTTTTCCAAAGCAGAAGGGTTCACTTTTGTGGAAGTTAATTTTAAGACCAGATAATTGCTCGAATAAAGAAATAATAAGTTTCATATTTTTGGCCGTTTCAATGTCATGTTCCATGAAGATGACAACGTCATTGTCATACGGAAGTACCTATACACCACTGTCCACAAGATGAGGAATCAAGCCCGCAACAAGACCCACTTCCTTGGCTCGGCTAATGAGAACCGGTAGAAGATCTGCGAGAATATTGAAAAGAATAGGTGACATAGGGTCTCCCTGTTGCAAACTCTTTCGTGTTTGGAAATAGTGACCAATGTCATTATTTATGTTGACACCCACGCTTCCTCCTTTCACAAATTGTGTCAATCCATTGGCACCATTTTCTCGAGAAGCCTTTCATACGCATACATTGTTGCAAGAATGGCCAATTTACTTTGTCATAGGATTTTTCAAAATCCACTTTGAAGACAACTCCATCAAGTTTCTTCGAGTCTAACTCGTGAATCATTTCATGCAAGGCAACAACCCCCTCCAGGGGTTGGTCTCGCCACTTTGTGAGCGATCACCATAGCACGATTAGTTGCCACTTTCTTGAATATTTTGAAACTTACATTTATAAGACAAATTGGACAAATCTATTGAATCTTAATAGCATCTGCCTTCTTAGGAAGAAGGGTAACAATACCAAAATTGAACTTATACCAAGCTAAATTCTCATTATATAATTCAACAAACATAGGCATAAAGTTGCCTTTTGTGACCGGCCAGAACCGTTTATAGAACTCCGTTGGGAACTCATCTGGCCTCGAGGCCTTATTGTGTTCCATGTGTGAGATAGCATCCCACACTTCTTTGTTAGTAAAAGGGGCGGTTAAGATGGCATTCTCCTCTGTCGATAGCCTTCAAGCTTGACATCCTCGTCAAGCTTGACATAATCAGAGACAGGTGAACTAAAAATAAGCTTATAAGAATTAGTAATCTAGGTCTTCAGTTGGTATTTGGTGTTGTTTTCCCCTTCTAGGACATCTCACACCTTGGCACGTTGAAGCCATTTGGCCTCCTCCTCCCGCATAAGCTTAGCGAGAAGATCACCCGCCTCTCTCTTAGCAACAGAGGAACACTCTTAGCCTTCACGTCTAAGGCGTCAATTAGAGTGACGAGCCTTTCTTTCTCTTGCTTATATAACATCAAACACATGTTTAGCCCAACCTTTTAGGAATTGTCTCAGGTGGCGGATCTTATTCTGCCATTTTTCGACATGGGTGCGTCCTTTATCTTCCTTAACCCACTCAACAACCACTAAATCAAAAAAGCCTTCTTTCTGAAACCGTGAAATTGAAAGAAAAAATAGACTTATTTCCCAAATGAGCAGCTTCTTTTGAATCCATTAGGAGAGGCGTGTGATGAGAAACTTTCCTTTGTAATTCAGGAACTATAACTAGGGGAAACTTTTGTTCCCACTCAACACTTGTAAGAATTCTATCAAGTTTCTCATAGGTGGGTGTGGGAAGATTATTGGCCCAAGTAAACTCAGGTCTTGTAAACTGTCGTCCTAAGAGTGCAATTTCCCTCAAGTCGAGATTTTCAATAATAGAATTAAAAATAAAGGGCCACCCAACATGAAAATTATCATTATTCTTCTTCTGTTTGACGTTTAATAAAATCTTCCTCTATCAACACAGGGAGAGTTTCTGAAGAACAAACACGAACAAGTTCCATTAAAAAGTCTGGATTGAGATCTGGTTGAGCGGCCCCATAGACTGCCACAAGTGCCCACTCAAAACCATCATCTTTAGAACGAACTTGGAATTCTACACAAAAATCCCTAGCGTTAATCTTTTGACATGGAGAGAGTGTCTGTTGACCCCAACGGTATCCCCCCAGATCTGCCATGAGGTGGGAGACAATACTATGCAAAAATCAAGACCACCACATAGGTGACTCAAAAAAGGGGATGTAAAATTAGCTCTACCAGTCTCTAATAAGGCAATAAAGTCTAAATTCTGCTCAGAAGAAATTTCTGCTAAAAATGATGCTTAGTCAGGTCCTGAAGCCCTCTACTATTCCAGAAAATGCCCCTCATTAGTCAAACTTTTTCTAATACCGATGACATGTGTTGTGGCGTACGAGAGACATACTCCCTCCGTCCATGAATAAGTGTACATCTAGCCTTTGTTCTAAGTCAAAGTTCTAAAATTTTGACCAATTTTATAGAAAAGAATAGTAGCATGTATGACATCTAATTGATATATTACGAAAGTACATTTCAAAGCGAATCTAGTGATACTAATTTAGTGTCATAAATGCTGCTACTTTTTTCTATACAGTTGGTCAAAGTTTTAAAACTTTGACTTAGGACAAAACCTAGGTGTTCACTTATTCGCGGACGGAGGGAGTATCATACTGTTTTTTAGTACGCTTTCGCGAAGTCTTGATAGGGCCCTCCAGACAACCCGTCTGCTATTTGAAGGTCTAAACTCGGTGTCAAAAAGAGCTTTCTCAGGTGCAAGGTCCTCACAATAACCTTGCAGTGTAGGAACCGACAAACTATCAGGACCGTCATCCTACATGGGCGTCACTAATGCAGTTTCTTTAAGAATTGTACTTGTTCTATCTGGCTCTTCATCATTAAGGTTAAGTCTTGTTTGCGTATAGTCGGATGGTGGATGTTGTCCGGTCGTGCGCCGCACTGTAGACGTGTTCGTGCGTTAGTCAATCGTTTAAGTCTGTTTTGCTCAGACGTTATAGCTGCCTACTTGCCAGTGCTGTTTTGGCCGGTGCGCACATGCGCTACAAGTTCCTGGGCTAGCCGGTTGGCTGATGTTGGTTTTGTTTTCCTAAAAGATAATGCCCACACTTGTGGTAGTTTATAAGTTAGGCCGAACGCTCTAATCACCGTTGATTTGTAGTGTGCGAATCTTACAACAAATCGCCAATGTTTTCTGTGCCACGTTGGCATCGTGAGGTGTGTGGGTGCTAGAGTGCTCGCCCGAACGGCCTCCGGCATGACCCGCTGCGCGCGGTTGCCAGACTCGCCGTGTGGTAGAACTGGCCTTCGCCCGAGCACACGCACGATAGCCATCTTCCCTGTTTCACAGCACATAGCTGTTTTTCTCTGCACAGTCTTCTCCTCTTCCATTTCTCCTTCTCATTTCCCCACTCCCCGTTCTATTGAGATAGAGCCGTGGCGAGTGGTGGTTCCGTGGCGTCATAGAGGCAATTCCACGATGAATCTGTGGTGAGACGGCGTGACAGTCTCGTGGTGACCTGTTGCCGTCGCCGGAGCTCATGCAGCTGTTCCATCGTCGCCGAGACTGAACCACGCAGAGGTACCGTTGTTGAAGCCCTGCATTTCATTCCCCCTCTTTGATTTTGTGCCTTGAATCCATGGCGAATCCGAGGCATAGTGGCGAGCTCTCTCATTTCCCATCGACGGGGAGTCACCGACACATAGTTACACCGGCTTGTGTACGCGTTGTAGCCGCGGGGATGGTTCGCCCGTTCCTCGCGATTCATACTTTGCTTTTGAGAGATGATGCGATTTTCAAATCTGGAGTATAGTGGTTGCTCTTCATTCATCCTTTGGTGGTCCTCGTTGTTTTGTGCAATTCATGCTGTGCAAGTAGCCATCGGCTCCCTGTTTGCGTATTGTATTTGTTGGAAATCAGAGGTTGAGAGCATGCCATGAAGCCTAGATCTAGGTTGGGTTCCATTTTGAGTTTGTGTAGGATTCATGTTTTTGTTCCGTTCATTTCGTACAGGTTGATGGCAATTCCCTGCTTAGTGAAACCCATTCAGTTGCCTTGTTGTTGTGTGCAAACATGACAACTATGTATTTCTAAATTAGCCGCAACTTGTTGTACTGCTTACTTAGCAGGTGACAACTCCCTCTTGCCCCCAACCCATCATTTGCCATGCACTTGCAATGCTACAGGGCTACTACCTAACGTGCTTCAGTTTGAAACCATTAGCAAAACATGGCAACTATGCCTGTATAAGATCTCTTGCCATAATGCTTAGTTAGCAGATGGCAATTTGCTTTTTTTTTTGTCCCCAAACACTGTTCATTGCCATGCTTTTTGCAGGGCCACATGGCAACTGCCTCCTGCTTTTTTCCATGCTATTTGTTGTTCAAGAATGGCAACTATATCTGTGTGCCAACTTACCAGTTATGGGATAAGAGAGAATGTGAATGAGAACCTTAACATGTTGTTATTCTACTTAGTTAGTATATGGCAACTTGCACGTTTATATTGCCATTCATCTGTTCTACTACATGGCAAACTAAGTTATGCTTGAATATGACACACATGGAATTTTCCGTCCATCTGACTAGCAAACATGGAAATTCTCCCTTGTCATCGACTTCATCAATCGCCATGCTACATTATGCATTCATGGCAAGTTTCGCTATGTTTCCCGTACACTCATTCACACTTGTTCTTATTTACATCATCATGGTTCGCAACCACCAGCAAGGCGAGGACGATAACTTCATGGAGCCACCGCCACATGCGACTGGTGCGAAGAAAGATGGGGACGAGGTTCCTTTCTTCTTCCTTTCATCGTGTTCATGAGAGTTCATTCTTTTTATTATGGTATTTTTTTATCAGATTGAACACGACAAGAATGACCCTGTTTCTGTTTTGTAGAAGAAGAAAAGCGTGCACAATAGGGCTTCACAAGAACGGCTGACTATATTGATCAAAGGTTTTAGCGATGATGGGGACATGGGGATGCAGACGTTGATGGATGTGCGATGCACAAATTTAGTGAACCCCGTGTGCGATTGGCTTGGGGTGATCTATGACCATGCGTCCAGGGAATTTGTCATTCCGGGACGCGGAAGACTCCCTTTTGATGAGGAGTCCGCTTTCTGCACCTTGGGTGTCCCGCGTTGCAGAATCAAAGTCCCTTATGGGGTGAATAGAAAAACTGAGGAAGCTTTGTTCCCCTGCTTGTTCCCCGGCGAGGCATCCATGCCTAACAAGGCCGTACTTGCAACTTTGTTGGGTGCTACGAAAACCCATGGCGAGGTGTTCAAGATGAAGCTGCTCATGTACTTAACCTCATCCGTCTTTGCGCCTACCACGTTGCTATGCCCAAGCAACGTATGCTTTCCTATCCTGGTGAATGTCCTTCATTTTTTTTCTTTTTTGCCATCTTCTCTTTCATTGTCATGTAGTAGCATGTTTTCCCTCTTTGAAGCTTTTTAACTGTGTACGTGTGTACATTTTTTTAAAATTTTGCAGGCGAAGCTGAAAGATGTAAAGAACATGAATTTTGCAAGTTCATTGTTGAATTCCTGCATGATGCCTTTACAAACAAGTTGTACCAGAAGGGATACCGCCTACACCTCATGGTAAATGTTTCTTTGCAAATGCTTTATCATGGTACATTCGTTCCTTTTTTGACAATCTAGAGAACAGAATACGGTTAATGTAGCGCATTCAAGATGGCAATCATAGTTCATCAAGACACTTTTAAGGAGTAAATAAGTGGCAATTGCATTTGATCATATATGGAGTTTATTAGGAAAATTGCCCGTGCGTTGCAACGGGAGAGAAAGTTTCACACCCTCTAATTCAGTAAGAGAGGTTCACTTGTGCACCATCATGATGGACCGTGCATACTCTTACCCACACGCACCACACCAAACCTCCCCCTGACTCAACGCTGCCACTCTACCGATCCAGGAACACCACCCGTGTGCCGCCCTCCCCTCGAGCATCTACTTCTCCTTCTACCCATGTGTGCTGCTTCATAACGAACCCGCAGTGCTATCTACCAGCCTCTTATTTGTCATGTGCACCCACTTCTTTCCGTTCATCCCCGTCTCCTCGTCCCACTCGGCCATAAGAAATCTCCACCGCTTCTCTAGCTCGGCCCTTTTTTCTTGCGGGATCTCTCGACTTTTGACTCCTGCGGCCTCCAAGCTCCAGCACCAAGCCATCATGTATACCTTGGACACCGAGCTCCCTCGCATTCAATGTAGTCTTCCATTGCATTCTGGTTTCTCATCATGCATGTTGCCTCCTGCTAGGCTGGCCAGTACCGGTCGATCAAACGCAAGAACACCAAGAGCATGTCAGGTTATAGTTGAGACGTTGTCATGGGATGGGAATTGCAAGGCATGATTGTAGGGAAAACCGCACTGCTCGATGTTTTACAAAAAAGAGAAAAAACACACACACAAACACACTGCTCCGCTGCTGTGGCCTGGTGGTATTAGAGGATTCCATCAGGACGCCTCTAGACAAGCACATAAGTGTATATTGTTTTTGTACTTTCTCTCGATTCAAATATAAACAACACATGCATATATATACACGTCCATCAGGACTCCTTATCAAATTTCAAAACTGTATTTTTGTTCTAATCTAATCACCCGCGCACACATTGATTGATAGAAACTTTGGTGTGTAGAAAAATCAAGCGATGCATACATGGCGATATCCAGAAACATGCGATTTTCATTAAGATTACATATCCATAGATTATGGGAAGTACTAAGGAGTACGTTGCAACAGGAATAATCATTCCAGTACAAAGGACAGATGTTGTTTTCGCTGGGAACTGAACTCCGACAGTGCTCGGACACCACCGAGGAAGCAAAAGCTGAGGCTGTTTCTTGCTCTCACTCATCCAAATGAATGGTAACTGGCCCGGTAATCTTGAAAATCGACAGCTCATAGTTTTTGAGGTGCTACAATTCACTGGGACCTGCAGATCAAGACTGTTTGTTGGGTATGTGGATATTAGGGAGCAGATCATTCGTTTTCAGTAGTGCTGCACATCCCTGATGCATCGAGAGTGTAACCAAGTAGATCATGGGCTAGCTAGCTATGCTAGATCTCATGGATTTTTTATATTAGACGGGAGGGTCCATGGCCTACTTCAGTCCGTCATTTGTATGCACAATGATGCGATTAATGAAAAGTCTTTTAAACCTAAAAAACATCCTGAAGGAAAGATTTTAGTTAGGCGTGCAACCGTTGATCAACCAAGACTTAGATATGAACCTTGCCGGAGGGTTATTTATCAATAAACTGGCACTACGCCTAAACATTGTACCAAAGCATAGCGAAGCATTAACAAAACTGCAAGCTAAATTTGTTTATGCTTGCTGGGCACCATAGGTCCTAGAATATATCTTTACCTACTATTTGTGTATATGTATAGGAATCCTGAAAAAAATCCGACTTCCAATTTTTGGAAAACTTGCTTGTTGAGTAAAGTTCAGAGCAAGTGTTACAACTAAGTCCTTTAGCTATTCCAGCAATATCCACTACTGGAGCACCAAAGATACCACCAAAGAGACGGCTTGTTGCTTCCTGATCTGATGCCTAGAGCAAAACCCCCCATAATTTCGTTCGTAATGACTCACTATGGAATCACGAATTGATTCTGAAAGTGAAAAGTAGTACACAAAACAACTGACGAAGGCACGCAGCTGTCTCCTCGAAGCGCCACCACTCCTCGTACTGGAGCGCAGACAACCATTGACGCTGAACCGGATTTTGAGCTCAGTCACCAGCTGACCGCCACAATCACCCCGGATCCGCGGGTTGAAGTGGGGGATCTCCGTCGCGACTTTCCCATGTATATCTCCATAGCGAACTACGTCAAGCAGAGGCAACGGGTACATGTACCATAGCGGCGACGGCTAGCTCCACGCTGACGAAGAACAACAGCACACCGAGCAGTGTCAAGCTTAGTACCATAAACTACAATATCATGATGTGAAATGTTCAAACCACTTTCGATTTTCAAAATATGTATACAACTACGTGTTAATGTTTACCATCAACAGGGGAAGGGAAGAGTCAAAATTGTAAAATCAAAACAGGAAAACTTCCCCCGGATGCTGAAAAAAATCAGTCCTTCATACCAAGGCATGCTCATGTTTCATCCGAGAATAGTTTTCATCGATGCTCATATGCGCTCACGGATAATAGAAACCAAAAAGAGCTTAAGGGTGTCGATTCAACGATACAGACCAAAAAGGCAGACCAAACAATACAGTACTCCATCCTTATATATATTGGCCAAAAGGCAACTTCAAATATACTGGCCAAAAGGCAACTTCAAACAATTTACACTACTTCAGGACCCCATGTTGACTGTGAATGCATACCAAACAGTACAAATTCCACTCTAATATGCATTGAACAGGAAAGGAATTTCCAACCATGTACTACTGCACATAATTATTTGTTATATTTAAAACATTTTTTGTTTGCTCATTACAAAATAAGGCAAATCCTACCAAATGTGTTGGTATGGTAGGAAAATTTTCAAGAGCTGAGATATGCTATGCTACACAACTAAAAGTATTAACCTTACAATTGTGATCCTAGATTGCAAATAAGCATACTTGACAGGAACTATGAAAAACTACATCCTACTTCTAAATTTGTAGCAAGCTTTCTTGATATATTAGGGTCTGCAACTAAAATAAGCTGTGCCTATTTAATCAACCATAACAAAGTTTATGATCTTAAACAGCAGTAGCAATCATGGTCAATCTGAATCATGGACATTGCAAAATCTGGCAGTATCTTGTATCACAATGGCATATGCAAGCACTCAAAAAGATAGAACTGCGAGCATCACAGTACCTGGGACAATCATTTCTTCAGAAAACTACCCATCAAAGTAGTCATCGATAATTCCTGCCAATGTCATGTTATACCATCAAGAGCTATCTTGATATGTTAGGGTCTGCAACCCCAAAGCAAGATAAATGTAGAACAAACTGTCCTGGTAGGTGTACCCAAATGTGTTCTCTTCTGCCATCAGTAGAAGTAAGAGAACGGCAAAGAATTTTAGAGCAATAGTTGCTATAAGAAAAGTTAAAAATGTCCAAGCATAAAAATTTGTCTACTACATCACAGTAACACAAGAATATTGACCAAGACTTTTACAATAACATGCAATGTTCTTGGAACCATTTAGTAGTAGGTTTTTGTTCTAGTAGTAGGTATTTGAGTTGAAGTACACCAAATTTACATCAGATGTTTTTCAAAGAGACAAATAGCATCCAACAACAACTACTCAATATAACAAAAGTATAATAATTTTCCATGACAATGAACAGCACTGTGTACCTTCTTTGTATCTGCTCTTTCCATTTTTAGAGGAAAATGCTAACAATACTTCAAGATTTTTATCACCACTTTTCTGAGGCCAAAGAATCTGGACATCCACTTATCTTCTAATGCACCTTCAGAAGTAAGTAGACTATCATAATACCATTCTCTGTGAGCTCCAACACCAGCAACATCTTGTTTCCAATCATGAAAAAATAAGCCCAAATAACACCTGGAACAAAAATAAAAGGACCCCAATAACAATACAGATCTTGTTTGCTGAAGACAATCTCACCATACAAAATCTAAGGAGTTTCATTAAAACTCAGCCAGATGCATTTCCCCAAAATAATAGTATTTCATATGAAAAGACACGTAACTAACAATATACAATGATTTGCATTTGCTAACTACTATAATCAGTTGTTTGCAATGTTTAATACCATGTTCAGAAGGAGAAATCTGTGCCATCTCCTACAGAGTGCAATCCAGTATGTTCAGAAGGCAAAAGCAAAGACATAAAAACTACCAATGCATATGTTTGAAAAGTGAGTTCCTAATAAGATGAGATAATTGTTGGACTTCCAATCAAAGCAATTCATAGGATCAAAAGTTACAAAGATTTCAGTAAATGTTCTCATTATCTTTGATTGATTACAAACAGATTTCTGCCTATTGCACAAAGCCCATGCTTGTAATCTGATGGGAACTATTAAAAACAAGTGAACATATCAGGAAAACATGTACTGACCTCCATCCATTACGCCATGTAAGTTGGAACCCTTGGAGTTCAGGTAATACATAGACAACAAAATCAATTGAATAAAGAAAGCAATCTGCACTGTACTGGTAGCTAAGCGAGACCTACAGGAGCAGAGGAGCATGGTTTGATCAAGGAATTGGGAATCAGTTTGAAAAAAAGAAAGGGGGAGAGGCTTGGGTGGAAGGGATCTCACCAAGATGTAGCCATGGAGGAGGGACGACTGGAGGAAGCAGTTGCGGCCTTGGGCGGCGCACGCACAGCACCATCCTGTCATTGCGAGCAGTAGTGTTTCCATTCTTTCCCCAGCCTCCGTCACGCTCATGGCTCTCGTGGCTCCGACGAAGCCCTGCCCGAAACCCTAGTCACGGGCGAGCGGGCGGTAGAAGACGGGAGAGGAGAATATAGCCGGAGGGGAGGGAGGCGCGGACCGTGGAGAGCTCGGGGGCGTGCTGCGCGGCGTTGGAGGTCGCCGGAAGCGGACGGCGTGGGTGGTGGCGGCAGCGGCGATGAGGGAGAGGAGGCGAGCCCGTGCTCCCTCTTGTGGTCGCGTTTTTTTCCTTTACACAAATCTGCTCGGACCGCGGGTTGAATGCTTCAAACGACAGGGTGTTTTGTGAAAAAACGAAGCGTTTTCTCAGATCCACTTAAACAGGGAGCGCGGGTTGATTTCCTTTAAACTGAGGGGCTTTTTTGCCAAACAACCACGACGGATGACCGGAAGCAATAGCTGGTTTATTAGTAGGTAAAGATGGTTGTTAACATATGTCAACTACAGTTGTTTACATATGGCAACTCTAGTTGTTCACACACGGCAACTCTAGTTAATGCGACATGGCAAGTACACAAAAATACATACTATAGTTCACAGGAACATGGAAAATACTGTAATTTAGACATGGCAGATATTGTTTTTACAAACTACACCTGGTTGTTATAGCACTGGCCAACTGGGTTTGCACCGTGCTGCTCTTGGCAGTTAATAGTCCACATACATGGCAAATGTTAGCAGGTTAGGCATCGCAAGTGCAATACTTACTACATGGCAAACATGCCACCATGAACAGGACAAATCCGTTTTAAGTGTCCACATGCGAATGCATCACCAACCACATGGCAAACACACTCTTTTTCGTGTTTCTGTAATGTTTGTGTTATACAAGATTTACTTTGTTGCCATTTTTTACGCATGGCATTCCTACTGAAATTTCACCTTTTTTCCTCACTTTTCGCATTTTTGTGTTTTCCAGCTCATGTATGTCGACAGTCTTGACCTCTTTACTATCAAGTTTGCTGAGTTAGGAGGTCTACCTTCTCCACATAAGTTTGCCGTATCTGCTTGGACTTATGACATTGACAAGGCTGTGCTTGCCGCAGACAGGATATCTAACACAAAGTGTGTCAAGCTTCATGTTCGTTTTTCTTTTTTCTTTTTTATATGGCAATGTGAAGTTGAGTGCAATTTTTTAATTTTTCAAAAGTTTTGATTTGTTGGGCATGGCAAGTTTGTGTATTCATCTCACCAAATTGAAAATTGCAGTACAATTTTTATAGTATTTTCATAGGGGGAGATATATTTGTAACCCTCATGGCAAAATAGGTTGTTTTCCACTTGTCATATGTAGTATATTTCACATGGCAAACATAGTTCATTCTGCATGGCAACTATCTTTTGCATTCCACATGGCAACTGCAGTGCACTCCACATGGCAAATAAATTGTAACTCACATGGCAAATATGCTTGTTTCCACATGGCATTTGTGGTTCGTTTTCGGCATTCAATCATACATTCTGAAAAGTGCATATGGCAAACGCACCTTGTACACACTTCACATGGCAACTCTTCGTGTATCACACGGGAAATATCTATGCGCTTCATATGACATACCGTTTCCCCACATATGTGCGATCCATGTTTGCTGTCAATGTTTTCTGACCTATCTTTTCGTTGCTTGCAGCTGATGGCCAAGCATGCTATTGACTACAGTATTTTTGGTGGGCCACAAAGTTTCAGCAAATGGTTGGACGTGCATTCAGCTCCATCTTGTTCCGCCGAGGTAATTGATCACACATTTATTTTTCATGACCCTTTTGCATTTGAGATTTTTGCGATTTGTCTTTTTATCCCCCTATTCTTTTTGTGTGACAGTCACTGTTTAATTTGTTTGCTCTAATCAAGCCGGGGTTCCTATCGAGCATCTAGTTGGGCAGTTTGCATTAGGCATGAGCAACCTGCTTGGGAAGTTGGTTGAGGGCTGGACATCATTGGCGGGTTTTGATGGCGATGTAGTTGCCACACAGTTCACTTCTTTGGTTGGAGAACGTAGACATCGTCCAACTGGTTGTTGTGGCTGATATGACTACAACAGTTCTCAGGAGCTCCTTGACACCCAAGAGGAGCTATTCGGAGATGGTTTTGGTGGTGACGACGCTGGTCGTGACAAGGATGGAGATGATCATATGGAGAATGTGCAACATGAAACTGATCACGATGAAACTCGAGAAGTTCTGGATGGAGATCCCACTGAGAAGGATCCACCGGTTGAACCAGCATCTGAGGGAGGCAATGCCTCCACCATCATGAGTAACGTCAGCGTTTCTACTTCCAAGAGGGGTAGGGTGCCGGAGGATGCTGCTCAGGCCCATGCCGGTAAGAGGCTCAGGACTGATCCTGTTGTTGCTAGGCCGAGGTTTGCTCTTTTGTTCATTGTGGCATTTTTTCATCCTTCAATGTGTTTTTCTTAAGCTATATCCCATGATTGCATTCTCTTACTCTCTTTTGCCTGTGTTTTCCATGGGCAGTGAGGCGATAGGCGGCGGGCAAGAAACTAAACAGAAACAAGTGGGCACGCCCTCTCGTGCTTCTACTCGGTTGAACAATGCAACACCCACTGTGGCTGGCATCACGTTAACACGCTCGTCTCCTCGTATAGCATCGTCCAACAATGGGGATCATGTTGTGCTGGAAGACTTGACAAAAACAACCAAGAGGTGTGTTTCTTCTTTCCATTATGTGGTGGCACCTAACTCAAACGGTGGAGCAAGTGGCAATCATTTTCCCAAAATTCACATGGCAGTTCTAGTATGTTGAACATGGCAACTGATAGTTACTATCCACGACAACTTGTTCAATGCATTCCACAATCAGTGGCAACTTTATTGCATTCCAGATGGCAATTCTTGTTTGCCCCACATGGCAACTTTTGTCTGTCACACATGGCAACTCTTGCACAACACAGATGGAAATTTCTGTTTATCACACATGGCAACTTTGGCATACCACACATGGCATTTTATGTTTGACTTGGATGGCAAATTTTTGATTGTATACCACATTTTATATTTGTTGTACACCACATGGAAGTTCTAGTATGTTGATCATGGAAAGTGATACTTACTATTGTTGATGCAATATCTGCCTACCTGTGTTTTGGAGATTGTTGACAGAAACATGTATGGACTGATTTGTCTGCTAGTGCATATAGAGAGAAATAGTCCATACAGAACCAAAGAGAATGGTGTCTCCGGTGCTAAGTTCGAGGAACTTCACCAAAGTATATCTGCACTGCAGAGAAGAACGAGCTAAATCTGTTGAAGATATGTAGACGAGAAGATTGATGTGAAGGGATTAATCCCTCGAAAGTTTACTGCTGAAGCGATGCATATGTTTTGGTATGGCCGTCTGAAGGAATTGACTGCAACGAATGTAAGTCAAAGACAAAGTGAAGACATATTATTCATTTTTTTGTTCTTGTTTCATTTACTTGAGTCATAGGACCTCCGTACTATTAAGAGGGGTATAAGTTCTCAAAGCTTTGATCCGTTGTGATGCTTAGCCCAAAACCTATGAAAGATGCAAGAGAAATCTCTGTATGATCCGAATGATTACCTGGCAGCAGTAGACGTTGTTCTTCGTGCTGCAGGAGATATCTTTCGGACTAAGGAGTTAGCATTACTTGCTCCGCAAGTAATGTTACCGTTGTGCTCAAATTGCGACCATTGGACTCGTGTCATTCAGTCATTGGATCCTCCTCGTGTACAATTTGGTCATTTCCCATCAGGGAAGGCTGCGGCTATAAATAGCCACCCCGCTCCAACATTGTCCGTTGGCTGCTCCGCTTGAGATTTCTGAGAAGATTGGTTTGAGCAAACCCTCTCCTTGTGATCTGAGTTTAAGATCCATCGAGAGAAAAATCAAGAGCCCAAACTGAGAAAGTGGTTTAGCATCACAGTAGTTCTGAGTTAGAGTTCTTGTACCTATTGTTGTTGAGAGCTGCACACTCTCTAGACGGATAGGTTTCTGCTCGAGTGTTGAAGGGTTGTTATCTTCACCGAGCTAGATCTTTAGCAACCAAGAGTGATTATGGTTTGCGAAGGTCGACCGAAGGTTTGGAGATCGCCGACAAGGATCTACCACAGTGAAATCAATTGGAGTCTGATCAGCTTCGAGTTGAAGGAGAATAGGGTGAAGAGAGTTTATCTTCCATGTTAAGTCACAACCCCTCCAACTAGACATATCCCTTTGGTAGAAGGGTGAACTGGTCTACCATATCTCTCTATCTCCATCGAACACCACTATTTCAATCTACTTTACTACAATCCTTTCAGCAGTTACATCCGTGTTCTGTGTCAATAGTTTATCTGATCATTATCATTTATTGTAGTTTTACTTTATCATCTGCCTTTGTTGTCATTCACTTGAATTAATCTTCATATCTCATTCTGTTGCACTTTCATCATTCTGTTTAGCCATCCTAATTTCACCTCGGTGAACCCTCTTGCATATCTCTCACCACCCGTATCATGTTGTGTCTCATTCTACTGCATCTGTTTGCATGTTGCATTGCTCTCATCGTAGTTAAACCCATGATTTCCTAAGCTCATACTATTATCACTTCTTTCATCGAGGAATATGCTTCTGAAGATGAAGATTGATTTAATTCATTTCCCCCTTTCCATTATTCCACTGCTGTGATTGGGATTGGTTTCAAAATGTTCAAAAGAATTTTTGAATCTCCCATTCACCCCCCTCCGGTCGATATACTCTCGGTCCTAACAATTGGTATTAGAGCAGGTACTCCTTGTCTCTGCTTATTAAAGGTCTAACGTCCTTGGAGTTTTGAGTATGGCGTATGAAGGTAGATCCTCGCACTCTGAAAGGTTTCCTATCTTCGATGGAAATGACTATCTCTATAGGAAGGAAAGAATGAGAATTAGAATTCAAGCTGAATTGTGGCAGATTGTGGAAAATGGATACAGCATTCAGCAACCAGATGATCCAAATTTCGATGACAAAGCAAATCTACAGTTGGATGCTCAAGCAAAAGATATCATCTATTGCAGTTTGTCAAAAGACATTTTCCTTCGATTCCAAAATCTCGACACTGCAAAGCAACTCTAGGATGCCATCAAAAATGCTCATGAAGAGTTCATTGCCAGAACGGATCCCCACACTCAAATGCTTCATGCCATGTTTACTGGTTTCAGAAGTCTGCATAAGGAAAGTGCTACGGAACTCACTTGTTGTTTGACAAACATAGTCGAAAGACTTCATCAGCAAGGAGTAATTGATATCACCGATAGAGATGTGGTCAACAAGCATCAGAGTGCTCTGGATGAAACCTTTGATCCCATCGTAGCTCAAATAAAGCAAATACCAGACTATGAAGAACTTCACTATGTTGAGATCATGACGCTGCTGTCCATTCATGAAGAAAAGATGGAACTTGAAAATGCAGATCAAGAATCTTCTTCAGAAGGTGAAGGAGAAATCCTATCTCACTATCGCAGCTCACAAGAAGAAGAAGAAGATATAGAACATCAACACACTATCACAAGGGAACTTGAGATGCTCACAGAAAGGCTAAGTGATCTTCGAAGACAAAATTTGTGTCTCACAAATGATGATGAATTTGACTTGCCTTAATCCTCAAGAAAGTTTCCCCCGGAGAAAATGAAGTGCTCTAAGTGCAAACAATTCGGTCGCCTTATAGTTGATTGCCCGTGCTAGGAAAGGCCAAGCAACAGATGGAGATATCTTCATTGCGATGGACTCACTCGAATGGATCGTCATACTAAGCTCCAGAAGAAAAATGAATCTCCGTCATCATCTTATTCGACGAGACCAGTCACTGATGCACAAGCCAAAGCCACTATCGAATCCAACATGAAGAAAATCTCTCAGTTGAACAGAGTCTTCATTGAAATGAGAATGGATTCCGAAGATGATACATCCGAATCCGAATCAGATGATGAAGAGCTTCACTGAAGGATAGGAAGGAGCAATGCTTTCATTGCCTATGAATAATCAGACAATTCACTCGAATCAGATGCTGATGATGATGCTTCAAGCGATGACGAACAAATAGCCTTCTACCTTATGGCAAAATCTTCTAAGGATCAGGTATCAGCAAAACATTCAAACTCCATGAATGGATATTCTCCTGAATACATTGCCTATGCTAAACTTGTTAAGATTGTGAAATCTCAACAAGATGATGTTGAAAGGCTCGAGAGAAATCTCAGGAAAACCGAAGGATTACTGGACGAAGAGATGGAGAAGAATCAAAAGTTGGTCGAAGAGCATGATGCTTTTTCTTCAACTATTGATGATCTTATCAATCGATATGATCCCCTTACAATTGACTAGGAGAGTTTATCATATGAACTCCTTAACAGGAATCAAGAACTCGTGTCACTGAAAGAGTGTCACACCAAGCTGAAGAAATAAAAAGCTTCTCTCTTCATCGAGCAATCTGTTTAACTTCCTGATGATTTTCTTCCTCCATGCTTAAAATGCCTAGAACGCAGCAATGCTGATTCACCTGCTGAGACTTCTAATGTTAACGTCAAAATTATTGCAACCACTATGAATGATAACTCTAACCCCTCCTCCGAGTGATTTGGTGCTGTTACTGATGAAGATTGCAGGCTAAAGGACTTGCTTGAGACAGGAATGCTAAGAAGCCTAAAAGGGCATCAAACTCTTTGTGATGTGCTCAAGAAGTCAATGCCACACAAAAATCCTCAAAAGGAAGGAGTGGGCTTTAAAAGGAAACTCAACGTTGATGGAACTTACTGGACTCCCGAGCAATATCCTCGAACGAGTTGGGTTCTTGCGAAAAGCAAAACACTTGAACCTGCAATTCTGTTAGGATATGATACTTCCATTACTGCCATTTCTGATGAGTCTGATGACTTGAACTACAAGTTGTTCAAACAAAAGAATTGTAACGTTTTCGCTCGATATGTTTGGACTAACTGCAGGCCTGGTTCACCCAAGAAGCAAATCTGGGTGAAGAAGTGCATCTGTCACTGCTAAGTTGAATATGTAGAGTAATTCTCTTCGAGACAATGATTAATAATTCACAGAGTGGCGCAAGAAAATTATCGAATGGGTAGCGGTCAAACCTTCAACAGAAGGAGTACATGCGTACTTCTTCAAATCATTATACTCATATCTCTGGAAATAACATCAATGCATATTCATACTCGTAGAACGCCCGTGCGTTGCCACGACCTCTTAATTTTTGCATGTATAGATTTTATCAACATTTGCATGTATACAACTTTGAAGTGATTTCTGTATGAATATGCATTGAACATATAATGATTTTCATATGCATTGTATACATGTAGAACGCCCGTGGCAACGCCCGTGTCAAAATTTGCATGTATACATGTATAGATTTTATCAAATTTTGATGTGCTTTCTGTTGACTTCTCTCTTCTATATGCACAAAAATCAACGGATCCAAGGAAGAGAAGGACATGATTACTACAGTAACCTAATCTTGTGAACACACAAAAATAGTAGGGGTAAATATTGAGTTGTCTCCCAACAAGCGCTTCTGTTAAATGCTTTTTTAGCTAGGCATGATGATTTAAATGATGTTCACATAAACGATAAGAACTGAAACACAAAGAGAACATCATGAAGCATATGACTAGCACATTTAAGCCTAACCCACTTTTTGTGCATAGGTATTTTGTGAGAAAATAATATATGGGAGCAAGAATCAACTAGCATAGGAAGGCAACACAAGCAAAACTTCATGATTTTCAACACGTAGAGAGGAAACTTGATATTATTGCAATATCTACAAGCATATGTTCCTCTCTCATAATAAGTTTCCGTAGCATCATGAATGAATTCAACAATATAACTATCACATAGAGCATTCTTTTCATGATCCACATGCATAAAAAATTTATTACTCTCCACATAAGCAAATTTATTCTCATCAATAGTAGCGGGAGCAACTCAACAAAATAGCTATCATGAGATACTTGATTTACATAATCAATTTGAGCATTAAAATGATGAGGACATGTTTCATGGCTATCATTATTCTTCATATCTTAAGTGCAAGCATCATAATCATTGTATCTAACAACTTTTTTTATCATAGTCAATTGAAACCTCTTCCAAAATAGTGGATTCATCACTAAATAAAGTCATGACCTCTCCCAATCCAATTTTAGCAATATTGTGAAAAGATTCAACACCCTCCAAATTAGTGGGATCATTGTTACCTAGAGTTAACACTCTTCCAGAACCAGTTTCATCATTGTAATCATCATAAATAGGAGGAATGCTATGATCATAACAGATTTGCTCATCAAAACTTGGGGGACAAAAAATATCATCTTCATGAAACATATCATCCCCAAGCTTATGGCTTTGCATATCATTAGCATCATGGATATTCAAATAATTCATACTAGTAATATTGCAACCATGCTCATCAATCAAAGATTTTATGCCAAACATTTTATTGAATTATTCTTCTATTCATTGAGCACAATTTTCCTTTCCATCATTTTTATTGAATCAAGAAAGACATGATAAAGACCAATAATATGAGGGAACCTCAATTCCATACTTTTGTAGTTTTCTTTTATAAACCAAACTAGTGATAAACAAGAAACTAAAAGATTCAATTGCAAGATCTAAAGATATACCTTCAAGCACTCATCTCCCCGGCAACGGCGCTAGAAAAGAGCATGATGTCTACTACACAACTTGTTCTTGTAGACTTGTGTTGGGCCTCCAAGCAAAGAGTTTTGTAGGACAAGCGTAGCAAACTTCCCTCAAATGGATGACCTAAGGTTTATCAATCCGTGGGAGGCGTAGGATGAAGATGGTCTCTCTCAAACAACCCTGCAACCAAATAATAAAAAATATCTTGTGTCCCCAACACACCAAATACAATGGTAAATTGTATAGGTGCACTAGTTCGGCGAAGAGATGGTGATACAAGTGTAGTAATAATAGTATATTGATTTTTGTAATAGGAAAAATAAAAAAGAGCAATGTAGCAAGTAAAAAAAGTAAGCACAAACGGCATTACAATGCTTGAAAATGAGGCCCAGGGTTCATACTTTCGCTAGTGCAATCTCTTACCAATGCTGATATAAGTGGATCATATAACCATCCCTCAACGTGCGATGAAGAATCACTCCAAAGTTCTTATCTAGTGGAGAACATAAGACAAAATTGTTTGTAGGGTACCTAACCACCTCAAAGTTATCCTTTTTCGATCGATCTATCCAAGAGTTCGTACTAAAATAACACCAAGTTATCCTTTCTGATCAATCTATGAGTTTGTACTAAAATAACACCATGTGATACACATCAACCAACTCTAATGTCACTTAGATATTCCAATGTCACCACGAGTATCCATGAGTTGATTATACGATATGCATCAAACAATTTCAGATTCATAATAATCAATCCAGCACAAAGACCTCAAAGAGTGCCCCAAGATTTCTATCAGAGAAACAATGACGAGAACGTGCATCAACCCCTATGCATAGATTACCCCAATGTCACCTCAGGAATCTGCGAGTTGAGTACCACAACGCACATCAAGTGAATCAATATGATACCCCATTGTCACCATGGGTGTTCATAGCAAGACATACATCAAGTATTCAATCCGATAATAATGAAATCTCAAAGAGAAAGCTCAATTCATCACAGCAAGATAGAGAGGGGGAAACACCATATGATCCAACTATTTTAACAAAGCCCGAGATACATCAAGATCATGCCACATCAAGAACACAAGAGAGAGAGAGAGAGAGAGAGAGAGAGATTAAACATATAGCTATTGGTACACCCTCAGCCCCGAGGGTGGACTACTCGCTCCTCATCATGGTGGCCGCCGGGATGTTGAAGATGGCCATCGGGGATGATTTCCCCCTCCGGGATGGTGCCAGAACGGGGTCTAGATTGGATTTTTTGTGGCAACAGAGGCTTGCGGGGGTGGAACTTCTGATCTAGGGTTATTTCTGGGGGGTTCTGTATTTATAGAATTTTTTGGCGTCGGTCTCATGTCAAGATGGGCTTCGAGGGGCCAACTACCCACAACCACATGGCCAAGTCGTCTAGCACACCCTGGTGGGTAGTGGCCACCTCCTTCACCTTCTAGTCCTCCCATGAAGCTTCTAGTGCCTCTTTTGTTCCAAAAAATCGTCAAAAAGTTTCGTTGCATTTGGATAACTTTGATTTCTGCACGAAAAATAACACTAATGTCAGTCCAGGTTAGTTCCATTCAAATCATATAAAAATCATATAAAATTGTCGTAAACATGGCATGAATACTTCATAAATTATAGATACGTTGGAGACGTATCATGCAAAATCGTCTATCTTATTGCATGGGATGAAATGAGCCATTTTAGAGAATCGATCCACAACAACAGATATGAATCCTTTCCATTTTGAGTCCTAGGTAATCCAAGCATAAAATTCATGCTGATATCTTCCCATGGTTGATATGGAACTAGAAGTGGCATATGAAACCATGAGATTGAGCTTTTGACCTAGCTTTGCAGCATGTAGAGCACCGGTTACTGAAGCGTGCAACGTCCCGAAACATCTTGGTCCAAAAGTAATTGAAGGAGAGTGTGGAAAATGTCTTGTTGTGTCTGAAATGTCCCATAAGTCCTCCGCCGTGAGCCTCTTGCAAAAGTATCGAACGAAGAGACGACTCGGGTATGAAAAGTTTGGTAGCGCGCATAAGGTAGCCATGCTTGAGGTAATAGTTCTCCCAACAAGTGTTAGCAGACATTTGGCATAAGGAATCGCAAATGAAGGATCATGTGCAGATAGAGCTTTAACATGCTCAAAGCCAATGACATTCACTTCAAGTTGAGTAACTTACATGCACTTGTGGCAATGAGCATCCTCCACAACATTCTCTTTACCCTTAATGTACTTGATCACATAAGGAGAGGATTCAATAAATTCGCTCCATTTAGCATGCCGTTTGTTCAACTTGGGTTGACCTTTAAGGTATTTAAGTGTCTCATGATCGGTATGTATAAGAAATTCATGAGGGCGAAGGTAATGCTCCCAAACATGCAATAGTCGCACTAAGGCATATACTTCTTTGTCATAGATGGGATAGTTAAGTTGAGCTCCGGAAAGTTTTTCGCTAAAGTATGCAACTGGTCGCTTTTCTTGCATCAAAACTCCACCAATACCATTACCACTAGCATCACAATGGACTTCGAAAGTTTTATCAAAATTGGGTAAGGCAAGCAATGGAGCATGAGTAAGAAAATTCTTAAGCTCAAGAAATACGGTATCTTGGGATGGTCCCCAAACAAAAGGTGCATTCTTCTTACTCAAGGAATGCAAAGGTGAAGTAATAGTGCTAAAGTCCTTAACGAACCGATGATAGAACCCGGCTAACCAAGGAAACTACTGTAACATCCCAATTTAAATTCAGATGTTAGTAGAATCATTTAATGCATATCATATTTCTTTGCATTTTGGAGTTTTTCAAATATTCAAATAATTTTCCACTCGAGAAGAACAAATGAGAGGGGATAAGATGACTTCCTCAAATTATGAAAGAGTTGGAAACTTCAATTGAATGTTAGTTGGAGTTTCTGGAGATTATTTTATTTTCATTTTAATTGCCAAAAGTGGATTAAATGCATTAGGAAAATATTTTGAAATTTTCGTGTGCTTAAATTAATGTTCACTGTGTTGTCGATATTGAATTTAGTAATTTACTTGGTATATTTTAGGAATTCTTTTGAATTGGTTTAGGGACACTAAGTGTTTCTGTAAAAAAACACGCACACCACTTGGTCCGAGGCCAGCTTCGCCTAGGAGCGCCCCGTTGGCTGACCCACATTTTGGCCCGGGGCCAGGTTCACAGCGCCCGCAGGCCCCCGCTCGCTCGCTCGCCTCTCGTCTGTCACCTGCTCGCTAGCCGCTGCCGCTGACGCATGAGGCCCGCCCCCATCGTCCCCGACCTCCTGCCTCCTTTGCTTGGATAGAGTTCGCAGTGCTCATAGCCCACAACCGCCGCACCTCGCGCTCGGGATGAGGCTTATCCCGCAGCCTCGCGCCATATCTCCGTGCCTATAAAAGGCCCCAGAGCACCTCTCTTCGTTCTGCCAACTCACTCGCCCCCTCCCTCCTCATAGCCGTCGCCTTCGTCATTTGGATCTCGCCGGAGTCGGAGCTCGTTCGCCGAAGAAACCCACCGCCCATAGGCCACCCCAGCCATCAACTTCTCTTTTCATCTTCTTAACTCGCCGAGGCACATCTTGTTGACACCTTATTTTTGCCTTAGGTTCGCCGGAGCACCCACACCGCTGATGTCGCACCCTTGCAGGAGCACCGGAGCACCCCGGCCTCACAGCTTGAACCCAACGTCCCTGACGCGAGCCTCCACCATCGTCGTGACCCCCTTGACGCGCCCGACCTCCCCGTCACCTTCCCCGCCACCGAGGAGCGCCGCAACCGCCACCCCCATCATGACCCGACATCAGCACCACCGCCCCTGTTCGTCATCATCGCTCATCGTGAGCCGCTCGCCCTCCCCCCTATTCGTTCTGTTTTTTATTTTGTAGTAGATCGGTTAACCGCAGTTTTAATTAATCGTGCAGTTTTATTTTAAACGGATGTCGGTTTTTTAGTTAGCCACCACCGCCGTTTTGGTTAGATTGTGGCCATTCCTTGTATAAGCTACACAGCGAACACCTTTCGGTCAGTAGGAATCTGCCCCGTGCCAGGGACCTGGTTGCGATAGTTTACTTCACTATTTAGTCCCTGTAATTAGCAGACTAGTCCCTGATCTTAGATTAGCTATAACTTTTTAACCCTAGATTCAAACTCGATGAACCAGTGGCAAATTCTTCATCATGTTTATATCTATCCAGTAGTATCATATTTGTAAACTTTTGTCAGATTCAAATTTGAACTTTATTCAGATTCGAATTCGAACTTCATTTGGGCATATCTCCTAAACCGTAGGTCCGATTAAGTTGATTCTTTTTGCGTTTTGTCACGTAGACAAACCCTATCACCTGGACCTTTGTCACAATAATTTTCACACACTTAGGATCTGTCCATGATAGTTTCACTTATATGCCTTGTATGCACTATAGTTCACAACACTTTTTGAACCATGTGTCATATGTTGTTTTGCAATTAGAATATTTATGTGATAGCTAAGTGTGTTGTATGTTCATTAGGTACTTCCAAGATTTTTTGCTTTGCATGTTATTTTGGTTCTCTAAAATGATTGCTTATGCATGTTTACTTACTTCGCGATAGATTATCCGGAGTGTGAAGCAGAATACTACCAATTTTTAGAATCCAACCAGCAGTACCAAGGCAAGTTACATCTTGATCATGTTTTAATTACTATGTTTTTATTATGTAATTAGTTCTTTGTGGTAGGACTGCATGGTAGGAATTTATGCCGGATGGCTATGCTTTACACCCAATAGTTCACTAAGGTACGCCATCATTTTCCATTATATTGCTTCGCTAAAGTAGACGTGGATTTGGGAGTGATCATTATAAAGTATGAGTGAGAATGTAGTAAATAAGACCTAAGATAATTAATGAACTACCTGGGCGGAAACTTGTTTGAATGGTGGCGAAGTACAGTGGGGCATGCATGGGAAATCCATGGTGGTGCAGCACTAGTGGTTCGTTCGCTCAGGATCAAAGGGATCAAACATATTTTCATGTCTAGAAGCTTACGTATGTAGCCACAAGCCAATATGGGCTCTGGCATAGTTGAGTAGATAGTGTGACCTCATCCGGGATGGGCTAGCATATGTAGAATGAGTAGGTGTACCGGCCTATCCGTGGTTAAGGGGGAATACTTTTGAAAGACTATGTCTCGATCTTCCGATCAGGGAGGTGGTCGAGTCTTGTGGGGAAAAGTGTGCAACCTCTATAGAGTGTCAACCTAATCGATTAGCAGTGTCCCAGATTATGGACAACTTGAGCATCTAGTAGTGGAAATGTCGGAGGATCTCATCACCCTTAACTAAATGAGATGGGTTTAAATGAAAATTGGCAATGGATTGAGTTGGGTTTGCCAACTCGGCCTATGCTATTTTGTAGTTGTAAAATAATATCTTTTGCAATAGGGAAAAACTAGCTTTATGCAAAAACTAAACTTAGAGCTTTCCACCAGCCAAATTGCATGTACAAATAGGTTCATTATACTTATGATGTGACTTGCTAGTACATTCAATGTACTGACCTATATGGCTGCAACTTATCACCTTGCAGATATATCCGACGAGGATTAAAGTGCGATAGGTCGATGTTCTATCCTCAACCTTGCCTGTGGAGTTGGACTCATTTACTACTTTGCTTCCGCAGTATTTGTTTATTTAGATCTATGCCCTATTTGGTAATAAATGTATTGCTCCTAGACTATCGATGTAATAAAGAGATGTGTGTTATTTCTGTTATTTCATCGAGTACTGTGTGTTCTAGCAAGTCAATCAGGGGACTAGCACGGTAAGCATAGAGACTTCGACTCTTACCCGTCGGGTCACTACACCTACGCACTTGTTGCAAGTTTGTTGGTTGTGGCCAAGTTTTAATAGCATCGATTTTAGCTTCAACTACATAAACACCCTTACAAGACACAACAAAACCCAAAAAAACAAGCTTATCAACACCAAATGTGCATTTCTCCATATTAGCATAAAGACGCTCGTTTCTAAGAATATGCAAAGCGGTCCTAAGATGAGTGACATGATCTTTTAAAGATTTGCTAAACACATGTATATCATCAAAGTAGACCACAACAAATATGCCAATATATCGGCGAAGAACATAATGCATGACATGCATGAAAGTACCGGGTGCTTCCGATAAACCCGTAGGCATGACTAACAAATACGTCTCCAACATATCTATAATATTTTATTAGTCCATGTTGTTATATTATCATTCTTGGATGTTTTATAATCATTTATATCAACTTTATATCATTTTTTGGGACTAACCTACTAACATAGAGCCCAGTGCCAGTTGTTGTTTTCTGCTTGTTTTTTACATTACAGGAAGTCAATATCAAATGGAGTCCAAACGCAGCGAAACTTTTTGTGGATTTTTTCTGGACCAGAAGACACCTGTTGGGCCAAGAATGTACTTGAGGGGAGCTTCGAGGGAGCACAATCCACCAGGGCGTGCCTGGGGGCCAGGCGCGCCCAGGTGGGTCGTGCCCACCTCAGCCGTCTCCCGCACCGCCTCTTTGCTCTATAAATACCCCAATATTCCAGAAACCCTAAGGGAGTCGACAAACTTCCAGCCGCCGCAAGTTCTAGAACCACCAGATCCAATCTAGACACCATCACAGAGGGGTTCATCATCCTCATTGGTGTCTCTCCGATGATGCGTGAGTGGTTCATTGTAGACCTACGGGTCCGTAGTTAGTAGCTATATGGCTTCCTCTCTCTCATGATTCTCAATACAATGGTCTCTTGGAGATCTATTTGATGTAACTCTTTTTGCGGTGTGTTTGTTCGGATCCAATGAACTTTGAGTTTATCATCAGATCTATGTTTTTATCCATGAAAGTTATTTGAGTATTTTGATCTCTTATATGCATGATTACTTATAGCCTCGTATTTCTTCTTCGAACCTTTTGTTTAGTTAGGCCAACTAGATCGATTTTTCTTGCCATGGGAAGATGTGCTTTGTGATGGGTTCGATTTTACGGTGCTTGATCCCAGTGACAGAAGGGGAACCAGCATGTACCTATCGTTGCTATTAAGGATAACAAGATGGGGTCTATTTCTACATAAATAGATCTTGTCTACATCATGTCATCGTTCTTATTGCATTACACCGTTTCTCCATGAACTTAATACACTAGATGCATGCTGGATAGCGGTCGATGTATGGAGTAATAGTAGTAGATGCAGGGAGGAGGCGGTCTACTATTCATGGACGTGACGTCTATATAATGATGATTGTTTGGATATTTTCATGATTATTTGAAGTTCTATCAATTGCCCAACAGTAATTTGTTTACCCACCATATGCTATTTTTCTCGAGAGAAGCCACTAATGAAATCTACGGCCCCCGGATCTCTTCTTTATTATATTTGCCTTCGAGATATATTTTTATTTGCTTTTATTTTCAGATCTAGTAATCCAAAAATACAAAAATACCTTGCTGCAATTTTTATTTATTTATTTTATCTCGCGTTCCCGTGAGATCTATTTATCCAAACTACTGCAATTTTACCTATCTTTCTACCCATGAGGGATTGACAACCCCTCTCTTACGTCGAGTTGCAAGTATTGGTTCTTTGTGTGCAGGTGCTGTTTATGTGGTCTTGTGTGGTTCTCCTACTGGTTCGATAACCTTGGTCTCATCATTGAGGGAAATACCTGCCGTTGTTGTGCCGCATCATCACTTCCTCTTTGGGAAAACACTGATGTAGTTCAAGCCAACATCAAAAGGAATTTCTGGCACCGTTGTCGGGGAGACATCACCAATATCTACCAGGTTCCTAATCACAAATCTCATCTCCTTGTAATTTACATTATTTTCCATTTGCCTCTCATTTTCCTCTCCCCCACTTCACAAAAATTTTCCGTTTTATTCGTCCTCTTTTTTGTTCGCCGTTTTCTTGTCAGATCTATCTTCGTGCTTGTGATCTTGTTGCTATGGCCAACATAACTACCCCTCCTTTGTCACCAGATTTTGAAGTTTTATACTTCAAATAGAGACAAGGAGAAAATCTGAAAGATGCTTTGTATAGGTTGATGGAATCCTATCGCATTTGCAATATAAAAGGGGATGTAAAAATTTTGCTTCAAAATTTTTACATAGGTTTAGCCTTGCATCATTGACGACTTTTGGATTTTGCCGCCAAAGGAAATTTTATTGATCTTGATGCTAATACCACTTATGAGATCCTAGAAGGGATTTGGGGAATTCCACCTACCAAAAAGGGGATTTCTTTTACTCAAGAAGGAGCCCAAAATTTGGATAAGTAGAGCGATTTGCATAAACATTTTGTTGAGTTACAGAACGA
Source organism: Triticum timopheevii (assembly GCA_963921465.1). Lineage (NCBI taxonomy): Eukaryota > Viridiplantae > Streptophyta > Magnoliopsida > Poales > Poaceae > Triticum > Triticum timopheevii. The sequence continues at coordinate 276,110,343 of OY997266.1, read as the reverse complement.
CGATGAACCTCTAAATCATATCAGTGGGAACCTCAATCGAATGAATACCTTGATTACTCTTTGCAATAAGCGTTTGGATATTTTGGATCTCAAGATGGTCTCTTTTCCTGAAAATCTTGGAAAGCGAGAGCCTCCGGGTTTGAAAAGGCCCTTACAAAAGTTGCAAAAACTAAAGATGACACCACTTAGATCCTTCACATTATGCCTAGCTAGGGGCATAAAACGATATCGCTTGTTGGGATGCAAACCAACTTGTATCTTTTTGCTTTTTGGTTTTCTTGTTGTTTTCAATAAAATACCCAATTATTCCTCTGTTTAGATGTGTTTTTGTGGTTTAAATTAGTGTTTGTGCCAAGCAAAGCCTTTGGGATAATTTGGGTGATAGTTGATTCTATCTTGTTAAAAAATAGAAACTTTTGCGCTCAGAAAAATATTTTTAATAAATCACAGAAACGTGATTTTGCTCTGAATTTTTTACACAAGATTGATATACAAATTCCCCACGTTGTCCTAATTTTCAGAATATTTGGAGTTACATAAGTATACGAAGTTCCCTGATTACTACAGACTGTTCTGTTTTTGACAGATTCTATTTTCATTGTGTTATGTGCTTGTTTGATGACCCTATGGTTTCCTTTGAAGAGTTTTTTCATGGAAAAGTTAAAATATAGTAGATATAATACATAACAAAATATGAATGGGTTTTAAATATGAATGGGTTTTAAAGTAGTGATTTGCTTTCTTATACTAACGGATCTCACGAAGGTTTGTTGAGTTTTGTGTGATTGAAGTTTTCAAGTTTTGGGTGAGATCGTGATCGATGAAGGAATAAGGATTATCAAAATGCTAAACTTGGGGATGCCTGGGGCACCCTGTAAGTGCATCTAGTGCCCCTTAGTGATTTTGGTGTATTGAAGACTTATAGGTTAAGGGACTGATGCGTTTGTGAGTGTACACAGGTCTATAAGTCTATGAGGAGTTTGATATTTACAGAGAAAGTCGACCCCTAAAAATGAAGTTCTTCAACTGAAGACTTTGGATCTCTGAAGACTTTCTGAAGACTTTGAAGGTGAAGAAATTGGTGTGACCTTGAAGACTAGGCAATCATTCAAGGAACATGAAGCGTGAAGACTTTTGTTTTCATAGTTTCAATTTCTCTTTCTTGAGTCATAGGAAACACCGTACTGTTAAAGGGGGTCGAGGAAATACTAAGGAAAAATTTCCATGTGATGCTCAACTCAAAATCCTACACCTACCAATCCCTTCAAGTGAAGCCATTGGAAATCTCATACAGTTCAGTCATATTCTTCAGTGACAGAGACAAAGTTCTTCTGGTCTCTGAGGAATTTGTTCTGACTGAGGAGTTAGGAATTCACCAGTGTGAATTGCCTACACAGTGAGGAACATGATAGCCATGAGGATTTTGATAGTCAAAATTCCGACCGTTGCTGTGCTATGCGCCAGCGGTTCCAAAAATATCTACCCACCTAACGGTCATATCAGACAAGGGCATTTATGTCTTATCATGTCGGGCTGCTCCCTAGGCTATAAATAGCCGCCCCCTTCAACCACTAGCTGGTTGGCTGCTCCAAGAGAAACTGACACTTGTCAATTGTGAGCATCCCATCCTCCGAGGACTTTGAGCGAAAATCATCAAGTGAGGAAAACCCAAAAACCCAACACCTACAAACCCAAAGTGATTGAGCATCACTGAAGAGATTGATCCTGCATGGATCCGACGCTTGTTTCCTTTGAAGACTGTGCTTCTTCCAGACGGTTAGGCGTCAAGGTCTAGAGCATCCGAGAGGAATTGTGGATCGCCGAGTGACCGAGTTTGTGAAGGTTCAGAAGTCACCTAAAGACTTACCACGAGTGATTGGGCGAGGTCTGTGTGACCTTAGCTCAAGGAGAATATGGTGAGGACTGTGTGTCCAGGACTGGGTTTTCTCGAGTTTAAATACTCAGCCGCTCCAACCAGATGTACAACTGAGACAACAGTTGGAACTGGTCTACCAAATCATTGTCTTCACCAAGCTTACTGGTTCTATTTCCTCAACTCTTTCATTTCTTCTTGTTTGTTGTTGCGTGCCTGTTCATATCTGTTTGAAGACTTTGACTGAAGACTTTCTCAATTTCCTTAGTTCAATTTCTTCAGTCTGTCCGTCTTCTTTCTTGTGTTATCCTGTGTTTACGCTTCCTGTACTCTGTGCTTGTCTTCATCTTGCCATGATGACTATGCTTGTATTCTTTTATGTTTACTTCTGAGTACTTATTCCGTTGCTAGTACTTCTCCATTTAAGAATTTCCTCACCAGCAAATTCCTCTGTGAAAAATTCATAAAAATCGCCTGTTCACTCCCCTCTAGTCGATATAACGCATTTTCAATTGGTATCAGAGCAAGGTACTCCCTTGTTCTGTGTGATTTTGGTTTAACCACCTAGAGTTTTAGTTATGTCGACCGCAGGTATGATCAAGGTCTCTGCTGGGTGTCCTACCTTCGATGGAACGGACTACCCCTACTGGAAGAACAAGATGCGAATGCATCTTGAGGCAATTGACAACGATCTCTGGTATGTTGTGGAAAATGGTGTTCCCTCAGTCACACCTTGTCTGAACGCTACTGATGTGAAGAGATTCAAGCAACTCGATTCTCAAGCGAAGAATATCATATGTGGTCATCTGAGCAAAGGACAATATGGAAGAGTGAGTGCTTTGGAAACTGCCAAGCTTATCTGGGATAGGTTGTCCAAAGTAAATGAAGGAGTCTCAACTCAATGTGACTCTCGTGTTGACGTTCTTCACAATCTCTTCAACCGCTTCAAAAGACTCAACAATGAAAATGTTCAGCAAACCTTCGATCGTCTCACTGACATCTCAAATGAGCTTCAAGCGCTTGGTGCCACTGACATCACCGACCATGAGGTGGTGAAGAAATTGCTGAGATCGCTAGATTCTTCATTTGATACTCTGGCACTGATGATTCAAGAGTGTGCTGACTACAAGTCACTTGATCCCACTGATATGCTCGAGAGGCTAAATATTCATGAGTTCCAGCTTGCTGAGAAGAGAGATCTGTACAGTTCGAGCTATGGCAGATCATGTGCTTTTAAGGCCAAGGCAGTCTCTGAATCTGAAGATGAAGACTCTGCTAGCAGTCCTGGTGATCCCGAAGAACCGAGCCAGGAACTTGCACTGCTCGTGAAGAAATTTCAGTAGTTCTCTAGATGTGGTCGCTTTGGAAAACCCTCAAGGAGCAATGATTCCTCATCCAGTGACTACAAGAAGAGGCTGTGTCACAAATGCAAGAAACCTAGTCACTACATCCAAGATTGTCCTCAGTGGGATAAGGAATCAAAGAAGAAGAAATACAAGGATTACAGTTCTGATGACGCAAAGAAGAAGAAGAAATCCTCAAAGTCTTCATCATCAAAATCCTCGAGGTCTTCATCTCACAAGAAGAGCAGCTCCAAGAAGGCTCGGGCATTCATTGGCAAGGAAATGGACTCTCAGGCTGAATCTGAGGAACATGAGGACGAGGAGGCATCTGAGGAGTCTGAGTCTGGTGTGGCAAGTCTAGCTCTCGATACTGCATTTGTCAGCAAGTCTATCTTCAACTCTGAAGAAAATGACTCCACCAACAAGGCTGATGAAGGCAATGATGACTACGCTCCCACCTATTGCTTCATGGAAAAAGGTGCCAAGGTAACTAAATACGCCTCCTCTGACTCTAGTGAGGATGAATCTGATGAGAATCTCAAACCCAGCTACTCTAAACTTGCTAAAATTGCTGTGAAACAACAAAAGGCCTTTGAAAAGGTTCAAGACATGCTAGACAAAAGTGATGATATGTTGGGTGAAGAAATGGACCGCACTAAAACTTTGACTGAAAATCTTCAGAGACTTCAGTCCAGGTTTGACAATCTTCAAGGTCATCATAACACTCTCTTATCAGATCACGAGAAGCTTTCTAATGAATTTCTTCAAAGAAAGCAAGATCTTGAAAAGCTAAGAGTGGATTATGAAGATCTTCAGAAGGAGCACGATTCATTACTTGCTCAACAAATCAGCGCTACCTAGGAAGAATTTGTTCCTCCATGTCTGAAGTGCATTGAACGTGAAACTGCTAATTCTTCACCTGAATGTTCAAATGCTTCTAATGCTACAAATTCTTCATATGTCTCTGCTGTCACTAATTCCTCATCTGAGGACAATGCAAGTATCACTGATGATGCAGGGCTGAAGGAATTGTACATGACAGGCATGTACAAAAGCCTCAAAGGGCATCAGACTCTTTGTGATGTGCTCAAAAAGCAGATCCTCAACAGAAACCCTAGGAAAGAGGGTATTGCCTTTGAGAGGAAACTCAATGCTGATGGAACATATTGGAAGCCTGAGCAGTACCCCAAAACCTCATGGGTTCCTGCAAAGGGACCTCCAGTTGATCCATCCAACTTATCTGGCTTTACATGTGAATCTCCTCATTCTTCTGATGAGTCATTTGACTCTAACTATAAACCGTTCAAAAATCAGTATGGTGAAGTGTTTGCTAGATATGTTGGGACTAACTGCAGGAACGGTTCTCCTATGAAGAAAATCTGGGTTCCCAAAAGTTGCCTTGAAAGTCTTCAGGTGAATGTCCTCATGACACTACCTGTGAAGAAAAGGAACTCCAGATCAAATTCTTCATATGAACCAAATTCCTCATACGGATCCAAGTCCTTAGGTGGACCAAATTCCTCATGTGGATCAAATTCCTCAAAAGGATCAAAGTCCTCATATGATCATCATCGTGCTAACCCTTCTGTTTCGCAGGGTAGAGCTAAGGGCTATGAATATGTGCATTATTCTTCAAATCATTATGTTCATAAGTCCTCGAAGAATTTCTCTGTTTATTCATATGCTTACCCTAACCCCTCTTATGTGAAACGAAGTGGACTGGCGTCCATGCCACCTTTCTCATATGGTGCTCGCAGAGTGATGAATTCTTTGCCACCCCTCGAGATGTGGGTGGTGAAGAAAAATAACTAATCTCTTATGCCGGGTCAGGTCTCCAGTCGTGCTCAAAACGACTGAAGAATTTGCTGGAGACCTGAACAATGCCTGATAGGACGCAGGCTAATCATGATGAAATGAATCTTCATTTCTCACGTCCTCATACTGATTATTTGTTCTAATTGCTTGATGAAATTGACCTGATGATACTGATGTCATATTCTTCACGGATGAAGTGTATGAGTTTGTAAGCTGCTCTAATTCATCTGCAGGATGATCAACCCAAAGCAAATGAGTGGGTCCTTGATAGTGGATGTACAAATCACATGACTGGTGACAAGAATCTATTGATGGATGCTCCCTTATCACCGTCAGATCTGAAGCATATCATCTTCGCTGACAAAGGCAAAAGTCAGGTATTGGGTCTAGGTAAGTGTCGGTGTCAAAATCGGCGGATCTCGGGTAGGGGGTCCCGAACTGTGCGTCTAGGCGGATGGTAACAGGAGACAAGGGACACGATGTTTTTACCCAGGTTCGGGCCCTCTTGATGGAGGTAAAACCCTACTCCTGCTTGATTGATATTGATGATATGGGTAGTACAAGAGTGGATCTACCACGAGATCAAGGAGGCTAAACCCTAGAAGCTAGCCTATGGTATGATTGTTGTAATGGTTGTGTGTCCTACGGACTAAAAACCCTCCGGTTTATATAGACACCGGAGAGGGCTAGGGTTACACAGAGTCGGTTACAATGGTAGGAGATCTATATATCCGTATCGCCAAGCTTGCCTTCCACGCCAAGGAAAGTCCCATCCGGACACGGGACGAAGTCTTCAATCTTGTATCTTCATAGTCTTGGAGTCCGGTTGACGATGATAGTCTGGCTGTCCGGACACCCCCTAGTCCAGGACTCCCTCAGTAGCCCCTGAACCAGGCTTCAATGACGATGAGTCCGGCGCGCATATAGTTCGGCATTGCAAGGCGGGTTCCTCCTCCGAATAACTCATAGAAGATTTGTGAACACCAGGATAGTGTCCGGCTCTGCAAAATAAATTCCACATTCCACCGTAGAGAGAATAATATGTACACAAGTTCAATCTGCTGACGTATTTTGTGGCATGACGTCATACCACCACCAAGCCTTTACTTGAATCGTTTTTTATCATACCACCTCAGCGCGTTTAGCGAAGCGGTTTCCTTGGCACGTCTTGTCGAAGCAAAGATCGTGTTCCCCTTATTCCGGGATTCCCATCAATACGGACGTGGGTAACCCAACCGCGCCATTGATGGTGGTGCTCGGGAGATAAGCGAGTTTTACCAGGCCGGTGGGGACGCATAGTCTTCGTCCGCCCATATATAAGGGGATAAGGATCCACCTTTTTACCTACGCCTTCTTCCTCCTTTGCTTATCCATCTCCGTGCACTCGAGCTCCAGCGCCCAAGTCCGCACATCTCGTCTCGACCTTCTCCAGCCATGTCCGGAGCGGGAGGCAAGTGGTTGGCCTCCTCCGTTACGGAGGAGCACATCGAAAAGCTGCGCGGCGCCGGATACCTTTCCAGCGACATCGCGCACCGGCTGCCCGACGAGGGGCAGCTCATCCCCACCCCCAGGCCCCATGAGAGGGTCATATTCCTTCCCCACTTCCTCCGCAGACTGGGCTTCCCGTTGCATCCCTTCGTCCGGGGGCTCATGTACTACTATGGCCTGGACTTCCACGATCTGGTGCCAAACTTCATCCTCAACATCTCGGCGTTTATCGTCGTGTGCGAGGCCTTCCTCTGCATCCGGCCCCACTTCGGCTTGTGGCTAAATACCTTCAATGTCAAGCCGAAGGTAGTGAAGGGCGTCCAAGCGGAGTGCGGAGGCGCCATGGTGGGAAAAATGCCCAACGTCACCTGGCTCGAGGGGGCCTTCATGGAGTCCGTCAAGGGGTGGCAATCGGGGTGGTTCTACATTACCGAGCCGCGTGACCCTAAATGGGCAGCGGCCCCCCGAGTTCAGATCTGGTATCCCCATGCAGCTCACCTCCTGGAAAGAGAAGGGCTTGCTATGGGGCAGTTCGGAGGAGCTGACAGGACTCCAGTCCTGTCTCCAGACCTTGGTGAACAAGAAGCTTAGGCTTGTCAATGTGATCCAGGTCATGCTTGTCCGCCGGATTCTCCCCTGCCAACAACGGGCCTTCAATTTGTGGGAGTTCGATCCGGCACAGCACCGGACCCTGAGCGGACTCTTTGACACGACGTACGAAGCTGCCTGGAGGGTGCTGTTCAAGGGCGGAGAAGCCCCCGCATCCGCGACGGAAGACCGCGGATTCAGCACCAAGCGCCCGGCCGGCGAGGTAAGCTTTGTTATCCTCTATGGGACACTTATTTTCTTTCATAGTTTGATTCTATGTGGGCTCTAAAACTCCCAATGCCTTTGACAGGACTGGCAGAGGACGTCCAGACAGGTAGACTCTCCGGCTCCCCTTCCCGAAGAACCAGCGGACACCCGTTTGACGGGGCTGCTGGTTCCGGCCCTTTATGTGGTGCCGGAAAAGAAGGCCAAGAAGAAGGCCACGGGAACCCGAAGGAGTTCCTGGCGCCAGGTGATATCGGACTCATCGTCCGATGGCTCCGAGGCGGACTCCTCCCCTGAAGATGAGGAGGAGAAAGAAGACTCTCCCCAATAGGGAGGAGAGAGGAAGAGGAAGGCTTCCCCAACAGGGGAGGTCGAAGGGTCCAAGAGGGGAAGGACCCTTCCTCCGGACAGCTCCGCCAACGCCAACATTGGCGACGAAGGGAGGGTGGCCCTCCAGGGCCAAGCCTCCGGCAAGATCATAAGTATCCGGATTCCTGAATGATTTATAATTTCTCTTTTGTGCCACGTAGTGTCCTTCCAATGCCGCACACTACCTGTAGTCCTGCCGAGGATGATCTTCCCGCTTCATCAAGCGGGTCCCTGGCTCCGTCGGATGTAGATTCCATTCCGACTGCCTCCACCCCTCGCGATGCTGAGGACGCCGAGGTGGGATCCCAGGAGGGGACCCATCAAGGGGAGGCTCCGGAGGTGCCACAAGGTAGCCTCCCGGACTTTGCGCCGGACTCCATGCCGGAACCCGCAGTGGTTTCGGAGTCCAGCAGGCGGCCCCTTCGTGAGAAGGGCAAGACCGTGACACCAGCAGCCTCCATCCAACCAGAGGCGCCGGACAACTTGTTGGAGGCGCTCAACGGCGCTTCCATCGAGGAAGAGCACCGCACTATCATGAGTGCGGTGATTCAGAAGGTTCAGCTCGCCAAAAGCGGGCTGACCGAAGCCTGTAGCAGCCTTCTAACAGGCTTTGAGGTAAGAAGTTTAAAATATGTAATGTAATACTGCATAGACAGTAGCCCCTGATGCTCGGTTCGGTGTTCGGAAAGAAAAACCGGACTGAGGATCTAAAAAAGATATACGCAGGAGTTCTAAAATTATGTCAATTTGGGTTTGCAGGCTGCGCTGCTGACCTCTGCCGCACTGACTGCGGAGGTCGGTGCTTTGAAGCAGAACCTCGAGCGGTCCGAGAACGAGCTCGGCCTTGCCAAGAAGCAGCTCAAGGACAAAGAAGGTGAGTAACACCGCCTTAAATTTGTACCTTACAGAAAAGGATTTTGGTTGCAATAGAAATAACAAGGATAACGTGGGTACTGCAGGGGCCACGAATGAGGTGGCGACCCTGAAGGAGGCCGTGTCCACGGCCGAGCGCAATGCGGCCGCGGAACGAGAGCGGAGCAAGAGAAGCAGGAGGCGTGGGTGGCGGAGGTGCGGCAAGAGCTCCAGGCTCTCATGGAAAAGCATGAGAGTTTGGAGCGCGACTCGAAGACTCGAGAGTCCGAGCTTGCCTCGGCTCTTGAAAGTGCCAAAGCCGCTAAGGCCGAGGCCCATAAGGCCCTCCAGGAGATGGAGGCGGTGAAGAAAATAGCGGCGGGTAAGGCATTTTTCATGCAAAGCAAGCATGTGAATGTAAATTACCTGTTACTTACCCGAATTCGGAGCTCTCCAGGGGCGTTTGCAGATCTGCCTTGCAGCGTGTCCGAAGCCGCCGCATTCTACCGGGCCAAGGAGGGGAGCTCAACGGAGAAGATCTTCTGGTCTCAGTACGCTGAGGCCGGACATCCGGTGCCCCCTAGCGACCAGCTGAAGCAGCTGGTCGAGCTCCACAGGGTAGCAAGCAGGCCATGAAGGGCCTCATAGTCCGGCTGTGGTCTGGAGAGGCCATGCCTGGGAGCTACTTCGGCCTCGTGCGGCGGCTGGTGGATGCGTGCCCCTGGGTGGAAGTCATCAAGCGCTCCGCCTGCATTGAAGGTGCCCGTCGGGCCCTTGCCCGCGCAAAGGTGCATTGGGGCAGGCTGGATGCGGAGAGGCTTATCACGGACGCGCCGCCAGCGGGCAAGGAGTATCGTACGCCCGAGATGTACTATAAGAGTGTCCTGAAGGGTGCCCGCAAGATTGTGGATGAGTGCCCCAAAGATGTAATTATTGAGTAAACTCGCAATGTGTTATCCTGTGCGCTGAAAACTTTGTTCATATGCGCTAAGCAACGCTTATTGATTTAAAATATTACCTTCTGTGTGGCCTTTTATTAAATCTGAGAGATGGCAAGTCGTCGGCTTCAGCCCCCATGCCACGAGTGCTGGGGTGTTCGGGATAAACTTGAGCACTCTTGTTCCCATTTTTGGGTCGATCTAGGGAGGCGCTCAACACAACGAACAAGGCAACCGGACTTATAATGCTTGAACACTCTCACTTAGCCATAGAATCCTATAATTTTAAATTTCGGCGAAGCCCCTAGTATTCGGAAGACTGAGTTCGGGGCGTTATCCACGCCTGGGCCGGACGAAGCCGGTTCCTCGCTCTAAGCGGCATAAGTCTTCAAGGACTCGAAAAGACCTCTCGAACAGCGACCAGCTCTCGCCTTATCATGACAGTCAGTTTTAGCTTTCTCCACTGAGGCGCTCGCCCAGCTCAACCGGGGCGCAGTCGTAGTGGTTCTCCCAGTGCTACCTTAGCCGACGGAACGGAACGTAAGGTACCAAAACATGGGAGCCGGGCAAACCCAACTATTGACCCAAGACATGATTCGGAGCCGATGCTTATAATGCTATAAGTTCGGGGTGCCGCACTTGTGAAAGTGTTCGGACTTATCACACCATAATGCGGGGAACCTAAGCCCCTGGTGTATTTGGCCGTACCAAAATGTATGGGTGCAAGATGTCATTAATCAACATATATGCAAGAAAGAAATGCAATTATATATAAAAAAAGGTGATGCATTGTTTATTCAAGGAATTCTGCTATGAGGGCAGAGCGATACAAATAGTGCGGTAAGCAAGGGTTGGACTATTAAAGTGTCTCCCTCCAGGGATAGGTTGCGGAATAGTGTATTAAACAGATGTAATGCTCATAATGGAGACCACCTGGGTGTTCGTCGTAGCCATTGTCCCTCCCTGGCTGTTGCATCATGAGTTCGGCAGATCTACTGCCGGACAGGGCCTCTGGTGAACGGGGTCCTGTGGAAAAGAGAGAAAAAAAAGGAAGAAAAAAGAGTGACGCACTTGGGAGCCCCTGGTGTGGTTAAGCCGCACTCTGGGCCTGTCGTGGTCGTGTCCCTCCCCCTGTGCCCATGGTATCTCCAGAGCGTAATGATGTACGCGGAGGGCTAGTCTTGCAATCATGCGAGGGCTGGGGTTGGGGCCGCATTGCTACGCGTGCTCGGAACGTGCCAGGAGGTCTTGATGTATTTTACTCCGGGCTCGTTTGGCCATGTCCGGTCGTTTAATGGCCAGACTCGAAAATTGCCTTAAAAGGCTGCTCTGTACTTCTGCCGCGAGAGCCGCTGTGTGTTCCTCCGTTCGGAGGGAGCGTTCAGTATTTCCGTTGACCGTGATGACTCCACGAGGGCCTGGCATCTTGAGCTTAAGGTATGCATAATGCGGCACCGCGTTGAACTTTGCGAACGCGGTTCGTCCGAGCAGAGCGTGATAGCCACTGCGGAACGGGACTATGTCAAAGATTAACTCCTCGCTTCAGAAATTATCCGGGGATCCGAAGACCACTTCCAGTGTGACTGAGCCTGTACAATTGGCCTCAACACCTGGTATGACGCCTTTAAAGGTCGTCTTTGTAGGTTTAATCCTTGAGGGGTCTATGCCCATCTTTTGCACTGTATCCTGATAAAGCAGGTTCAGGCTGCTGCTGCCGCCCATCAGGACTCTAGTGAGGTGGAATCCATCGACGATTGGGTCTAAAACCAATGCGGCGAATCTGCCATGGCGGATACTGGTGGGGTGGTCCCTTCGATCGAAAGTGATCGGGCAAGAAGACCATGGGTTGAACTTCGGGGCGACTGGCTCCATCGCATATACGTCCCTAAGTGCATGCTTCCGCTCCCTCTTGGGTATGTGGGTTGCGTATATCATGTTTACCGTCCGCACTTGTGGGGGGAAACCCTTCTGTCCTCTACTGTTCGGCGGACGAGTCTCCTCCTCGTCATCGCTGTGCAGCCCCTTGTCATTGTTTTTGGCAATTAATTTGCCTGCCTGCTTGAATACCCAACAATCCCTGTTGGTGTGGTTAGCTGGATTTTCGGGGGTGCCATGTATCTGGCAAGAGCGGTCGAGTATTCGGTCCAAATTGGATGGACCCGGAGTGGTTCTTTTGAATGGCTTCTTCCGCTGACCGGGTTTAGAGCCTCTGAATCCGGCGTTGACTGCCGTATCTTCAGTGTTGTCACCGTTAACGCGGCGTTTGTTTTTATTGCGACGTGACCTGCCATTGTGGTCCTTGTTGTCCGGACTGCCAGAATTTTTGCTGAGGTTGTTACTGCGAGCTAGCCAGCTGTCCTCTCCCGCACAGAAGCGGGTCATGAGTGATGTGAGGGCTGCCATGGATTTCGGCTTTTCCTGTCCTAGGTGCCGGGCCAGCCACTCGTCGCGGATGTTATGTTTGAAGGCTGCGAGGGCCTCTGCATCCGGACAGTCAACGATTTGATTTTTCTTTGTTAGGAACCGTGTCCAGAACTATCTGGCCGATTCGTCTGGCTACTGAATTATGTGGCTTAGGTCATCAGCGTCTGGTGGTCGCACATATGTGCCCTAGAAGTTGTCGAGGAATGCGGCTTCCAGGTCCTCCCAACACCCAATTGACTCTACGGGCAGGCTGTTAAGCCAATGCCGAGCTGGTCCTTTAAGCTTGAGTGGGAGATACTTGATGGCGTGGAGATCATCGCCGCGGGCCATATGGATATGAAGGAGATAATCTTCGATCCAAACCGCGGGGTCTGTTATGCCATCGTAGGGTTCGATGTTCACGGGTTTAAACCCTTCAGGGATTTGATCATCCATTACTTCGTCTGTGAAGCATAGTGGGTGTGCGGCGCCTCTATATTGAGCAATGTCACGATGTAGCTCAAGAGAGCATTGTCTGCTGTGTTCGGCCCGGCCGGAGTTGCTGTATCCGGCGCGACGGTAGTTGTCGTGGGTCGTGGGGCGCCCACGTGATCCGTAGATGGATCTGGATTGTCTTGCCTTGTCCTCCAATATATCCCGCAAGTCCGGCGCATTCCCTCGTGGATTCACGCTTTTCGAGCGGTGCCGGGGTATGGTTCTGGCGGAGGGCCTAGATGCCTCTCTGTCGCGGCCACAAGGTGGTCGGTCTGCCGTATTGTGCGCTGGTGATGAAGGTTTGTATGCTTCCTCCTCTAGTCGGGGGAGCAACTTGCATTTTGGGTAGCTTTTGGAGGGGCGTTCGAGTTCATACTCTTCGGCCGCGAGGACCTCGGTCCATCTGTCGGCCAGCAGGTCTTGATCAGCTCGAAGCTGTTGCTGCTTCTTTTTTAGGCTGTTCGTCGTGGCCATTAGCCTGCGTTTAAAACGCTCTTGTTCGACGGGATCCTCGGGCACGACGAATTCGTCGTCGTTGAGGCTTGCTTCGTCTCCGGAGGGAGGCATGTAATTGTCATCCTCTATCTCCTCGTCTGCCGCTCTCTCTTGAGGGCTGCCTTCTCCGTCCTCATGTGCTGAATCTTGCTGGAGGGGATTGTCTTCGGCACTTTCTGGGGTGTTATTATCTCCGGTGCCGGAATCTCCATTCTTGCTGCGGCGGGATTTAGAGCGGCGCCGCTGACGTCGGCGCTTGGGTTATTTCTTAGAGGAATCTGCCTCCGCTGCTTCTTCGCCGTCCCCATCATTTGGGGTGTCCACCATGTATATGTCGTATGACGAGGTGGTCTTCCAGTGCCTTGTAGGCGCTGGTTCTTGATCGTCTCCGGCATCGTCGTCCATACCGTCGATGTCTTCGGAGTCGTAGTCTAGCATGTCGGTTAGATCGTCGACAGTGGCTACAAAGTGGGTGGTGGGTGGGCTTTGAATTTCTTCGTCGTCCGCATCCCAACCATCCTGACCGCAGTCCGGCCAGGGCTCTCCTGATAACGAGAGATGCTTTAGAGAATTCAGGATGTCGCCAAAGGGTGAGTGCTGAAAGATGTCCGCGGCGTTGAACTCCATGATCGGTGCCCAATCGGATTCGATTGGTAGGGGCGCAGGAGGTTCGGAGTCCGGCAAGGAGTCCGGCACCTTGGAGTCACGAGCTTTATAAGGGACAAGGTCAGTATTCGGCTCCATCGCCGTAGAGGTTGCAGCTCCCGAGGCGGTGTCCAGCCACCTGTCCTCGATCTGCGCGGTCAGCTCTGAACTATGGGTCAGAGCGGATTCGTGTGCGGCCTCCAAGGTACTGTCCGGCGGCAGAGCTAGATCATGCCCATCGTGACAGTGCGGCACGCTCGGCTGTGGCTCGAATCCATCGAAGATCAAATATCCGCGGATGTCAGCCGTGAAGTTTAGGCTTCCAAATCTGACCTGATGGCCAGGGGTGTAGCTTTCGATCTGCTCCAGATGGCCAAGTGAATTGGCCCGCAGTGCAAAGCCGCCGAACACGAAGATCTGTCCGGGGAGACAATTCTCACCCTGGACTGCGTTGTTGTTGATTGAAGAAGCCATCAAGCCTATCGGTGACGACACAGAGGAACTCTCAATGAAAGCACCAATGTCGGTGTCAAAACCGGCGGATCTCGGGTAGGGGGTCCCGAACTGTGCGTCTAGGCGGATGGTAACATGAGACAAGGGACATGATGTTTTTACCCAGGTTCGGGCCCTCTCGATGGAGGTAAAACCCTACTCCTGCTTGATTGATATTGATGATATGGGTAGTACAAGAGTGGATCTACCACGAGATCAAGGAGGCTAAACCCTAGAAGCTAGCCTATGGTATGATTGTTGTAATGGTTGTGTGTCCTACGGACTAAAAACCCTCCGGTTTATATAGACACCGGAGAGGGCTAGGGTTACACAGAGTCGGTTACAATGGTAGGAGATCTATATATCCGTATCACCAAGCTTGCCTTCCACGCCAAGGAAAGTCCCATCCGGACACGGGACGAAGTCTTCAATCTTGTATCTTCATAGTCTTGGAGTCCGGCTGACGATGATAGTCCGGCTGTCCGGACACCCCCTAGTCCAGGACTCCCTCAGTAAGGTTGTGATCTCTAAGGACATACACATGGACAAAGTCATGCTTGTCGAGTCCTTAGGATACAACCTCATGTCTGTCTCAATGCTTTGTGATCTTGATATGGTTGTTGTCTTTGGCAAGTATCGTTGTGTTGTGATCTTGGAAGCTGACAATTCCAAAGTCTTCGAAGGCTTTAGGAGAGGAGACTTGTACATTGTTGATTTCTCTGCAGGACCACAACCTGTCGTGTGCTTACTTGCAAAGCTTCAGAAGGCTGGCTATGGCATCGACGACTTGGTCATGCTGGCATGAGAAATCTGCACACGCTCGCGATGAAGAAGCATGTCATTGGCATTGAGAATGTCAAATTCCTCAAGGATCACTTATGCGGAGCCTCTGAAGCTGGGAAGATGACAAAGGCCAAGCATTCAGCAAAGACTATCATGACTACCACTCGACCATTTGAATTGCTTCATATGGATCTCTTCGGTCCTAATCATTATTCTGTTGTGACAAATGATGCATCTCTATATGGCTTTGTTATTGTTGATGATTATTCTCGTTACACATGGGTACACATTATCACTTACAAACATGAAGTGCAGGAAGTCTTCAAACGATTTTCCTCGAGGGCTTCAACCAACTTTGGTGTGAAGATCAAGCACATCAGGAGTGACAATGGAACTGAGTTCAAGAATTCCGGTCTTGATGACTATCTTGATGAACTTGGTATTACTCATGAGTTATCTGCTCCTTATACTCCTCAACAGAATGGCGTCGTGGAGCGCAAGAACAGAACTCTTGTTAAGATGGCTCGCACTATGCTTGATGAATACAAGATGCCTCATCGTTTCTGGAGTGAGGCAATTGATACTACTTGCCACATCATCAACAGAGTATATCTTCACAAATTCTTCAAGAAGACTGCCTATGAACTCCTCACTGACAAGAAACCCAATGTAAGTTACTTCAAAGTCTTCAGTGCTAAATGTTGGATTAGAGATCCTCATCACAATTCTAAGTTTGCACCGAAAGCACATGAGGGTTTCATGCTTGGTTACGGAAAGGACTCGCACACCTACAAAGTCTTCAACAACGTTCTTCACAAGGTTGTTGAAACTGTGGATGTGCGGTTCGATGAAACTAATGGCTCGAAAATAGAGCACCTACCTTCTGTAATAGATGAACCAGCACCTGAGGATTCTATCAAGTTCAAAGCCATTGAGGATGTCATTCCTACTAAAGAATCTGCTGAAGAATTCATTCTAGAACGTGATGAACGTCGAGCTGGCGCACCTAAAGAAAATGGTGCTGATGAAAATGCTCCTGAAGAAAATGCGGATCAAATTCCTCGAAGGCAACCCGCTCATCCTCGTATTGCAAATGAAGTGCAGATCGAGAAGATGATCGATGACATTGAAGCACCAGGTCCTCTCACACGCTCAAAAGCTTCACATTTATCTAACTTTTGTTGGCACTTTGCGTTTGTCTCTATCACAGAGCCCACTAAGGTAGATGAAGCATTTCTGGAGCCTGAGTGGATTCAAGCTATGCAAGAAGAATTACATCAGTTCGAGCTCAACAACGTCTGGGAACTGGTCAAACGTCCAGATCCTCGCAAGCACAACATCGTTGGCACAAAGTGGATCTACCGCAACAAGCAAGATGATAATGGCCTTGTGGTGAGGAATAAGGCTCGGCTTGTAGCTCAAGGCTACACACAGGTTGAAGGAATTGACTTCGATGAAACTTCTGCACCTGTTGCTAGACTTGAGGCTATTCGCATATTACTTGCCTATGCTAACCATCGTGATATTATCTTACAACAAATGGATGCGAAAAGTGCATTCCTCAATGGTAAGCTTGAGGAAGAAGTATATGTTGCTCAACCCACACGTTTTGAAGATCCAAAGAATCCCGACAAAGTCTTCAAGCTCAACAAGGCCCTGTATGGCCTCAAGCAAGCCCCTCGGGCGTGGTATGATACCTTGAAGGGATTCTTCATGAAGAAAGGCTTCAAACCCGGTTCACTTGACCCAACTCTTTTCACTAAGTATTATGATGGTGAATTGTTTGTGTGCCAAATATATGTTGATGATATCATTTTCGGCTGTACTGACCAACGATATAGTGATGAATTTGCCTATATGATGAGTGAAGAATATCAAATGTCTATGATGGGAGAGTTGAAATTCTTTTTAGGTCTTCAAATTCGTCAACAGCGCAATGGAATATTCATATCTCAGGAGAAATACCTCAAGGACGTATTGAGGAAATTCGGCATGCAAGATTGCAAAGGGGTCAAAATTCCAATGCCCACAAATGGCCATCTATGCACTGATGAAAATGGTAAAGACTTCGATCAAAAGGTATACCGCTCCATGATTGGCTCGTCATTGTACCTATGTGCATCTAGGCCGGATATTATGCTTAGTGTTTGCCTGTGTGCCCGATTTCAAGCTACACCGAAGGAATCACACCATAAGGCTGTGAAGCATATTCTTTGATACTTAGCTCACACACCAACACTTGGATTATGGTATCCCAAGGGCTCCACTTTTGATCTCATTGGATATTCAGACTCTGACTATGCTGGCGATCGCGTGGACCGCGAGTCAACATCTGGTACATGTCATTTCCTCGGACGATCTTTCGTCTGTTGGTCCTCAAAGAAACAGAACTGCGTATCTCTCTCCACTGCAGAAGCTGAGTGCTGCTGGATCGTGCTGTGCTCAACTACTATGGATGAAGCAAACACTCAAGGACTATGGCGTCAATGTGAAGAATGTGCCTCTCTACTATGACAATGAGAGTGCCATCAAGATTTCTCATAACCCAGTTCAGCACTCGAAGACCAAGCACATCCAAATTCGTCATCATTTTCTTCGTGATCATGTGTTGAAGGGCGACATCTCCATTGACCACGTCAGCACTGAAGATCAATTGGCCGATATCTTCACAAAGCCCTTGGATGAGAAGAGATTTAGCAAGTTGCGGTGTGAGCTAAATATCATAGAATCTTCGAATGTTCTCTGAAATGGACACACCTCCTAACACTTATGCTGACTTGATGACTTAGATGCGCAACACACGAAGTAACGTTTTTCTTCAATCAATGAAGACTAACCCTCTAAGTGTGAAGAAATTAATGAAGAAATTAATTCTCAGCATTCACTTATTGTTATTTCTTCAAGTTGATTTCTTCTGCTAAGTGAATGTGATCGGACCCTTCCCCCTCTATGCTAAACTCAACCCATTCTATTCACAAATTCCTCATATGAGTTCTATTTGAAACTCGTTCAAATTCTTCACTGTGTCCTTGACAGCTGAAGAAATTGCAAACGGAACTTTTAACTTATCTTATCTGAATTTTCGGCTTTGCCGCTCAAACCGTTCCACTTCTCACGACAATACTTATCTATTCACCCACGATCCTACACGATCGCCACCTCTCAGTACGTGGGTGACACATGTCAAGCGAATGAGAAGAGGCCAGGGGCATGTTCGTCCGATTTCCTCGGTTGAACAATTTTTCACTCCCTCTATAAATACCCCTGTCTCTTCCTCACTTCACTTTCACCTCGCTCGTGCTCTCTCTCCCGCTCGAGCTTTACAAAACCCTAGCGCCGCCGCTACTTCATCGTTGCCGGTGAGGAAGAGCTTCACTGCCTCGACCTCATCGCCGTCGTACTTGCGCCGGTTGCGGATTTCTTCACTCCACCACCGCCGTAGCCGTCTTCCTCTGCCGAGTTAGGGCGTGGAAGATCTGACCTGAAGAACTTCACTTCTGTTCTTCCTAGTTCGTCGTGTTCTTCACTTTGGGTAATTAAAAGCTACTTTTAACTGCTCGCTTTGATTCTCAAGTTTTCCTGAAAATCTTCAAAAGTGTTTATTCTTCAATTCTTCACACACATAAACACCTCACATGTCATCTGCTCTTGATTCATTTCTCTAAGCTATGATTTTCTTCAAGATTCCTCAATTGTGTGGATTTTCAATCTACAAAACTTTGGAACCTAAGACAAAGAACGCTTAGTGAAATTCCTCAAGACTCATCTGGTCAAATTCCTCAAAACCTATTCTTTTTGAAAAAAACCTTCTGAGAACGCATATGACCTCTCCAAATTCCTCGCAACTATACTCTGTTCACAGGTACAAATGTCCGCTGCTAAATCACTAGGTTCTCATCAACTTAACTCATTTGCAGCGTTCCTCGAAGAAAAGTTGCATACCTCTTCAGAAACTTCAGTTGTTCATATTCCTCAGCTGAAGAAAATGGGTGACAAAAGGCCACAGAAGGGAGGAAAGAGGCCTGAGGTCAATACTGCGTTTGAAATCCCTGAGGACATATATAAGGACTACTGCACATAAATTCGGCAAAGAGGACAAGAATCAGCGCAAGGTGCGCATACAAAGGATAGAGAGGAGATGGGCACGAGAATGGAGGGAGTACAGATATGTCACTCCCAAGTATATGAAGAAATTCACACTCAACCCTCCATGCCCAAGACCTCCATTGGCACCAGGCCAGTTGGCAGATCCCACCATCCTCAAGCGCGGTGAGGATTATCCTGATGAATGGGCAAAGCGCCAAGCCAAACTGGCTAAGCAAGCAAAGGAAGCAGTGAAGAAATTCAACGCAGACTATGCTGCTGCTGCTGCCTCTGCTGAGGCCTCTACTAGTCAGCCAAAGAAGGCAATGCACAAGAAGCCTGCACATAAATCCAGTGCTTCGCCTTCAATGCCCTCACGGCCAAGCTCCTCTGCTATGCCATCAAGGCCAGATTCCTCAAGGCCCTCACAACAAATTCCTCAGACTGCTCCTTCAAAGTCCTCAGCTCCTCTGTTAAAGTCTTCAGCTGCTCCGAAAAAAATCCTCGGCACCTATGCATCTCGCCACGTGCCAAAGGACTCAAGGCTTCTCTATTGCCTCAGGAGCATCTGCAAGCTCCTCAGCTGCTCAAAATTCCTCAGCTGGTCCCTCTCTGCTGAAGAAAAAGGCTACTGCTGGACGAGGCACTCGCCCAAGTCCTCACAAGAAGCAGGTCGTCTTCCATGTACCCTCTGATGATGATGAGGCTGATGATGAAGAACTTGTCGAAATCATCAGAGATAGGCAAGCCAGGGCCGCTAGAGCCAAAGGCAGCACTATGCCGCTGATGCTGGATCCAAAGTTGATCCTTGACTATATTGACCTATGGCACAAGGATCCTAACACACCTTTGCCAGAGATGAACCTCACTCCTGGTCAAAGTCATGTTCTTACTGCCTTCATTGAAGAAGAAAAATGGAAATTTGATCAAGGCAGAAGTTTGAGGAAAGCGTAGTACAAGAAACATCGCTACCTCAAGGACAATGTCCTCACTATCACTCCTGATCAGCTCCTTGCCTTGCAAGTTGAAATCAAACAGCTGAGTGATGAATTTGATCGCTACCATGCTGATTGGAAGGGCGCCAAGGTGCGTTTCATCAATCTGACAAAGAAATTCACTTCAAGTGCTGCTCCACCTGTGCACGTTGAAGTTACTCAGGCTGAGGCATCTGCTCAGCCTACTGAAGAACATGCCAGCGCTGCTGATGACAATCAGGCTGCTGAATACCATGAGAGTGCCAGGGATGATGACTCCATTCCAGCCGCTGAAGATATTGCCAGGGCATCCACTAGTGATGCGCCTGAGGGAAGTGAACAAATCAGGACAACTGCATCAGTTGTGCCTGAGGAAAATGAACCAAATTCCTCTGCACCTCCTGCGCCTACACCAACTCCAATCCTTCCATCTGCATCAGATGCGAAGAAGACCAAGGCTGCAGAACATGCAACTGTGAAGAAAAGGAAGGCATCAACTTCTTTAAATTCTTCAGCTCTGAAGAAGATGAAGAGTCTGATCAGTTCAATTGACAATCCAATTGATGTCGTTCCAGTCTCATCAATGCCATCAAAGGATCTTGTTCCATTTGGTGAAGATTATGTGATTCCTGATGAATCTGATGAAGAATCTCCTTCTGCTACTACGTCAGAGCAGTTGGACGAAGAAATTGAAGTGGATAAGATCCCTTCAACCCTAGTCATTTCCTCACCTTTGCCTCAGTTTACTGCTAAAGAGGCAGGAATTGAAGAAATTGAAGAGGAGGATGTGGACATTGGCTGTACCACTCCTGTGCTCAATGATGAATTTTGGGACAGTCAACATCCCAACTCTCCAATGTTCACTCCCCTTCAAGCTATTCCTCAGTCCCTTGCCGCCACTGAAGTGCAAATAGGATATGAAGAACCTCATGCAACCCCAAGTATTCATGAAGAAATTCCAGCCACTAGTGCTGAAGAAATTGTCGATGAAAAATTGACGACCCAGGCTGAAGCTGCAGAAGAGCCTGAAATTCCTCAGCCTGAGGAACCTGAGATCGCGATTCCTGAAGTAGTGCTGCAATTGACTGCCACTCCTCAGCCCAAGCCAAAGGATCCTTTCTCTAAGAAGCAACAATTCAAGGCTGATGATTTCTTTGGCGAGCACGTATTCTTCATGGAATTCAACCCCTATGACAATGCTCATCTTAGAAGGAAGTGTTTCTGGACTGCCAGCCAGGCCAACTTCTATTCCTCAGTGCTCTTCAACAAGGACAAAGTCTTCGATCATGAGCATATTCCTGATGTGGACATGGAATCCATGCCTTGCTTCTCTCAAGTCCTGAGCATGATTCATGACGCTGGCTTGCTCAATTTCTGCTCTGACATAGTTGATTGGAATGAAGAACTTATTCTTCAGTTCTACGCAACTTTTCATATCACAGGCGATGTTGCTGACGTCAACTCATGGGTGTTGGACTGGATGACTGAAAACACTCATTACAAGGCACTAGCCTCTGAATTGCTTCGTGCCCTACCAACCAGTCCTCCACCTGACGGTGCTCGTTGTCTGTATGATTAGCCTAAACTCACTGATCACTATATGCAAGTGCTCATGAAGCCGCTGAAGCCGAGACAAGCTCCAAGGACCAAATTCCTCGTGAAGGAATTGCTCTATGTGCCAAGAACAATCTACCGCATTCTGACGAAGACCATGAGTCCCATCAAAGGCCATGACTCATCTGATGAAGAAATTATCGGAATGATGAAGAACATGCTTTTCAACATCATGCATGGCATTTCCATAAATTATCATGATTTCTTCATGAGGACTCTAGCGAATGTTGCACTTTCTCCATTTGAGCTGAAGCCTTACGCGCCGTGGATCATGAGATTCCTCAGAACAAGGTCATCACTCAACTACAAGGCTGATTTTCAGAATCACCTTATCTACTTGCCCCCTATTAAAGTCCTCAAGCGGACAATTTCCTCATCTGATGAGAAGGGCAAGTCACTAGCCGTTATCGAGGAAGGCATTCGTCCATTGGATGGTCAGTTCCACAAAGCTGCATCTTACTCCACCAATGATGACTCTGCCACTCATGATACTGCTGCCAATGCTACCAAGACAAGTCCTCAAGCTATTGCTCCTCGTGTGCTGACTGATCGTGAACTGCTGATAAGTCTTCACCAGAAGGTGGATCGCAACCACAAGTGGGTTAAGCGTCAGTTTGGTTCTATTCTTCACAACATGACTTCCACACATAATGCAGTGAAGAAAAACCACTACTACCTCCATGAAGTGTTTGATCGCACCTGGGCTATTCTGTCACATCTATATGGTGAAGAAGATCTGAAGCAAATGGGCTTCAAGGAAGACTTTGACTGGTCTGCTCCTCCACCGAAGAGATTCCAGAAGGTCAAGGTTCCTTCCTTGGTGGCTAGCTCATATTCTTCATCACATGCTACAGACGAGCATGAAGACTTGGACGACACTGCAGCAGGCCCTACATCGACTCAAGATCCTGACAACGCTGGCGCTCCTCCATCTTCATGATATTCTTCAGGGGCGTTAGTCCTCAGTTTCAACCATTTTGGTCATTCGATGACAAAGGGGGAGAAATTTGAGTTAGTCTTCAAGCGGGTCGATCTTATATGGGCGTTTTTTCTTGCTAAGTTACAACTCTCGTTCTTCTGATGACTTTGCTGGATCGAGTTGTAATCTTAAACTCTATGGTGACCTGATACTTTTGCTGTGTTTTTCTGCATGCTTATTCCTCATTAATGTTAATGCATGCATGCTGAAGTACATCAGTCACCATATTTCATCATGCATTTCAAATTCTTCATATGATATGTCAAATGCGTGTATGAATTACAAGATATAGGGGGATATCTCCATGATTATACTCTTCAAGTGTGCATTGCTTCAAAAGCAAATTCCTCACTATGCACATCTTCAGGGGGAGTTCTTCTATATCTTGCAATCAAATTCCTCAATATCAGTATTTACACTTCACATGTTTATCCCCGTTGAAAACTTAACCTATATTGTCATCAATCACCAAAAAGGGGGAGATTGTAAGTGCATCTAGTGCCCCTTAGTAATTTTGGTGTATTGAAGACTTATAGGTTAAGGGACTGATGCGTTTGTGAGTGTACACAGGTCTATAAGTCTATGAGGAGTTTGATATTTACAGAGAAAGTCGACCCCTAAAAATGAAGTTCTTCAACTCAAGACTTTGGATCTCTGAAGACTTTCTGAAGACTTTGAAGGTGAAGAAATTGGTGTGACCTTGAAGACTAGGCAATCATTCGAGGAACATGAAGCGTGAAGACTTTTGTTTTCGTAGTTTCATTTTCTCTTTCTTGAGTCATAGGAAACACCGTACTGTTAAAGGGGGTTAAGGAAATATTAAGGAAAAATTTCCATGTGATGCTCAACTCAAAATCCTACACCTACCAATCCCTTCGAGTGAAGCCATTGGAAATCTCATACAGTTCAGTCATATTCTTCGGTGACAGAGACAAAGTTCTTCTGGTCTCTGAGGAATTTGTTCTGACTGAGGAGTTAGGAATTCACCAGTGTGAATTGCCTACACAGTGAGGAACATGAGAGCCCTGAGGATTTTGATAGTCAAAATTCTGACCGTTGCTGTGCTATGCGCCAGCGGTTCCAAAAATATCTACCCACCTAACGGTCATATCAGACAAGGGCATTTATGTCTTATCATGTCGGGCTGCTCCCTAGGCTATAAATAGCCGCCCCCTTCAACCACTAGCTGGTTGGCTGCTCCGAGAGAAACTGACACTTGTCAATTGTGAGCATCCCATCCTCCGAGGACTTTGAGCGAAAATCATCAAGTGAGGAAAACCCAAAAACCCAACACCTACAAACCCAAAGTGATTGAGCATCATTGAAGAGATTGATCCTGCGTGGATCCGACGCTTGTTTCCTTTGAAAACTGTGCTTCTTCCAGATGGTTAGGCGTCAAGGTCTAGAGCATCCAAGAGGAATTGTTGATCGCCGAGTGATCGAGTTTGTGAAGGTTTAGAAGTCACCTGAACACTTACCACGAGTGATTGGGCGAGGTCTGTGTGACCTTAGCTCAAGGAGAATACGGTGAGGACTGTGTGCCCGGGACTGAGTGTCCTCGAGTTTAAATACTCAGCCGCTCCAACCAGATGTACAACTGAGACAGCAGTTGGAACTGGTCTACCAAATCATTGTCTTCACCAAGCTTACTGGTTCTATTTCCTCAACTCTTTCATTTCTTCTTGTCTGTTGTTGCGTGCCTGTCCATATCAGTTTGAAGACTTTGACTGAAGACTTTCTCAATTTCCTCAATTCAATTTCTTCAGTCTGTCCGTCATCTTTCTTGTGTTATCCTGTGTTTACGCTTGCTGTACTCTGTGCTTGTCTTCATCTTGCCATGATGGCTATGCTTGTATTCTGTTATGTTTATTTCTGAGTACTTATTCCGCTGCTAGTAGTTCTTCATTTAGGAATTTCCTCACCAGCAAAATTCCTCTGTGAAAAATTCATAAAAATCGCCTATTCACCCCCCTCTAGTCGATATAACGCACTTTCACACCCCAAGATAATATTCAAGAAGTATCAAGCAACTAAGCTTGGGGATGCCCCCGAGTAGCATCCCCTCTTTCTTCTAACAACCATCGGTATTTTTCTTGAAACTATATTTTTACTCGTCACATATTATGAGTTTTGCTTGGAGCGCCTCGTATGATATGAGTCTTTTCTTGTTTTGCTTTTTGTTTTAAGTCATCTAGAGGGAGCCAAAATTATGCTATGACTTTTTAGAATTTCTCTCTATGCTTCACTTAAATCTTTATGAGCTATGGAATTGCTCTAGTGCTTCACTTATATCTTTTTGAGCACAGTGTGCGTTACTATTTTTGAAGAAATGCTCTCATGCTTCACTTAGATTTATTTTAGAGGTAATTTTTTTAAGAAATTCTCTCTTGCTTCACTTAAATTATTCTAAGAGAAGAAATTTTTTATGCTCACGTTCTTCACATAGATTTGTTTGAGCTATCAAAAGCAACATATGAAATTAGTCCCAAAGTGATAGGTATTCAAGAGGGTTATAATAAAAACTTCAATGAAGATCATTGGACAAAATAAACTTGATTCTTTGTAATAGTTTTGAGATATGATGATAGTGATATGTGATTCATGTTGATGAGTAATTATGCTTTAGTAAGAATATTGGTGTTAAGGTTTGTGATTCCCTATGCAAGCACGAAAGTCAATAGTTATGCAATGGAATTACATCCAACTTGTGGTGCATTATTCGGTGTTAGTTATTCTTAATGCTTTCTTATGAGATTTTTCGTTTCTTGGTTGGATGGTTCCTAATCTTTTGCTAGCCTTCATTTGCACTAAGTATGATCAGTACTTGTGCATCCAAAATCCTTTAAACCAGTTTTTGCCACATGAGTCCACTATACCTACCTATATGTGATATTCTTTTGCTGTTCTAAGAAAATTTGTATGTGCCATCTCTAATTTTCAACATAAATTTCTCTTTTGTGTGCTCGTACCACTCATGAAACGGTAGGGGTGGATGATATATTTCCATGCTAGATGTGTTATTCTCAAGATTAGTGTTTATTAACTTGTCATTGCACGAGAGTACGGCAAATGTATTAGGGATGCCCAGTCCAGAAATGAAAAATGAATTTACTTTATGATGTCAAATAATAAATTCTTTGGAAAGTGTTGGTATGGAAGGCACCCATGGATACGGTTAGCCATGGAAAGTGAAAGTATGGTGGAAAAAGGAATAAACTTTATTTTCTGTTTGGCAACAGCCTATGATATATCTAGCATGGAAAGTATTGGGAACTACTCGATCGTTTTCGTTGACAGGAAAAGCATGCCACCCAAAATATTTTATCTCTATTTTTTTGCTTTGAGCCCTGGCACCTTTACAAATCCCTACTTACCTCCGCGAAGGGCCTTTCTATTTACTTTATGCAAATTTTATTTTACTTGAGTTTCCATCTTCTCTTATAAAGCCCCAACTAAGGGGCACTATGATCGTACTTGAGCATTGGTAGCTAATATGCGAGTGTGTTTCATGAATGGATCAATGATTGAGCATAATGGACTAGGGATAACTTGCTTTAGTGTTGATATTTTGAAAGACATGGTTGCTTGTTGATATGCTTGAGTATTAAAGTCCTCATGTCAAAACTAGACTATTGCTTTGAACCATATAAAAGTCCAAATGTCCATGCTACAAAGAAAAGAATGTGTGATGAACATGTTAGGCAGCATTCCACATCAAAATTTCTATTTTTATCATTTAACTGCTCGAGGACGAGCAGGAATTAAGCTTGGGGATGCTGACATGTCTTCAACGTATCTATAATTTTTATTGTTCCATGTTGTTATATTATCATTCTTGATGTTTTACAATCATTTTATAGCAAGTTTATATCATTTTTTGGGACTAACCTACTGGTCATCTCTCTTTGAATCCATCTCTGAGGAGCTATCGGGACCCAACAAGAGATCTGCTTCGACAGGTAGCATTGTCTGCTCTGAAGGCCTTGTTTTCACTCCAGATTTTTTCATCTCCCACCCAAATGGCTGATTCACAGGAAGAGTAGTTTAATGTACAAACATTGTCGACAAATGGAAATGTAATGAATAAAAGGATGGGCAAGATATCATTCAAATATATGATGCCTGGTTAAACAGGATGGCATTGCACATTTCACATATA
The DNA here is from genome assembly GCA_963921465.1 of Triticum timopheevii. Taxonomy (NCBI): domain Eukaryota; kingdom Viridiplantae; phylum Streptophyta; class Magnoliopsida; order Poales; family Poaceae; genus Triticum; species Triticum timopheevii. The sequence goes on along the minus strand of OY997266.1, from coordinate 276,083,730 downwards.
CTATGGCTGGCTAAAAGACACGAGACTGCATAATTCCCATATATGATATAGAAACTAAACAGGTGGCATTACAGAACATGTCTAAACTAAGCAGATGACATATATGATGTCAAAAGTAGGCACTGCAAGGCAACATATGCATGATATGACTAACATCATCATGCCAAGGTAGAGAAAACACCTTGGGGGGTAAATAGGAGTGGTCAGCGGCATCTGAATCCGTCTCTGAACAGATATCTTCCTCTGGATTACAATCTGGAGAGGGGTGTGGAAGGTTTGCCATTCAACCCACCATGGAGTGATGTCTGCATGACATTGTATTGCTGCGCAAAACTCTTCTCTTTTTCTCTACATGTTCAGCATGACTGTGTACAATATCTAACATGCATACGAACAAAATGTGGTGAGATTATGTAAGGAGAGCATGCAGAAATTTAGAGTGATGGTAACAACCAGTGGATGGATCCAAAAATAATGATAGTAGGCTGATGATTGCTTTAATTTAATAAAAAGACAGATGATGATTGCTTTACTATTTTTTTCCCACCCAAGATGAACAACATAGGCATACCCTAGGTGAACCAGATATTACACAGAGATACTATTCATTGCTTCCTCGATATGTGCCCCACAACTAATTTAGAACTCAAGTTTGAACATTAACTTGGACCTGACTTGGAGTCCAAGAGGTGAACAGGACGATAAAGTAGCAGGTAATTTTAAGAAATGCATAACATAAGTAGAAACAAAAGGGTGCGAACTCTCTTGTGGACCCGTGTACTTGTCAGGTTCATCTACTGAGTCAATGATGGTGATGCTGTTGCGGTGGGTGCCGGTGGCAGGGAAGGAGATCTGAGGCGGCGAAAGACGGTCAGGAGTCGTGATGTCTGGTTTGGTGGATGCTTCTGTTGATGGAGCAGCTCAAGTGAGGTGGACGACGTCGCGGCAGGAGCAGGACAAACCACACAAAGTTCCCTTCGACACCTACCTGTAACTGAAGTAATTCTATAAGGGCTCATTTGGCTTGCATGATTCTAAAAATGCAGGGATAGGAAAAACACCGGAATAGGATAGGAATGAACATGGTAAACAGAGCATTTGTAAACACAGGATTTCTGTCAACTTGGGTGTTTGGTTTACAGGAATCGAAGAGCAGAGGAATGCCAAGAAACATGGCCAAAATAAAGTGAAACCATATGAAAGCGTGTACAATTAGAATGTTATTCTGCCACTAATGTACTTGGTCTTGTTTTTGTTGCATAGGATTTTGAAAAGTAGGTCCAGGTGGATGTTTTGCTTCATTCCTTTCAACAAAATGCATGAATAATTGAATAGTAGAGTGCCATTGGAAAATTCCCTATTGCTATGTTTTTCCGTTGAACCAAAATAGCCATAATGGATCGACATGAATGTATAGTAATAAGTGATGCAACAATTGTACAACCTCTTTGCCGTAGCCGTGTTGACCTTAGCATCATTGGGTTGGTCACTGAAGCAGTTGAGGCAGAGGTGGATGTTAGAGGTGTGGAGGAAGATCCGAGGAATCTGTAGACGGCTTCCAGGGCACTGCTCTATTGTGATGGATCGTTATGTCGTTAGAGCAGCTCCGGTGAGCCGTAAGATGTCAAGGCTAAAGCAGCACAAGACAGACATTGTCAATCTCAAGTGGGATTCTAATAGCATCTCCAATATATGATGTAAAATAGATGTAAAATTTACATCACCAAAAATCACCTGACTACAACAGATAAGGTAAAAACTGTTGACTCTAAACTTAACTGTCAAAACTGAAATTTACTATGGAATCTGAATGTTACTGTCGAAACTGAACGCAATGGCAGCAGAGAGGCACTTGACATGTAGTTTAGGGAGGGCCTGCAACTCATCTTAAACCTACACCCCCCTGAGCCGCTAGCCACCACCGGCTGAACTGCCGGCCCCAGCGCCGCCTCACCGCCCCGAAACAACTCCCCACCACCGGTCCGCCGCTGTCCCAGCCAGCCCTCTAGGCCCCCTACCCCCACCCTGAACCCTAAGAGAGATAGTGGGGTACCTCTCCAACGAGGCCCCGTCCCCGCTGTGGGTGGTTCTTCCTTAACTCTGGCAAGCCCCCTCCCACCCCCTGAATATTGACTGACCCAAAAGTCGATTCAGTCGACTGAAGTGTAGCTAAATCGGAGGAGAGCAGCAGCACGAGCGAGGGGGAGAGCAGCAGCAGCAGCGCGAGCGAGCGAGAACCGGGGCAGCAGCAGCTGGGCGAGCAAGCGATCGAGCGAGAGCCAGAGCAGTAGCAGCGCGAGCAAGCGAGCGAGAGCCGGAGCAGTAGCAGCATATCCGGTTGGTATGGACGCCGCCGTCGAAGGGGCCTCGCACTAGGGGAGAGCCGCCATCTCACCCGCGGCGCCGGCTTCAAGGTAGCCGCTCCATGGGCATGCGGGATGGAGCACCCTCGGCGCCGGGAGGTTGAGTTAAGGAGAAGGTGCGATGCGATGAGTGTACAACCTCTTTGGTGGCACCGAGTAGGCCTCGGCTTCGTCCGAGGAGTCGGTGAGGATGATGTGGTTCCGGCGGAGCAGGTTAAGGCGGCGCTGTGGGGATGGAGCAGCCACGATAGACGAGGCCATCATCGGAGCAGCTCCTTGGAGATGGAGGACGGGGCGGCTGAACCGGCGGGACAGCGAGATGGATGATAGATCCTCATCCGGGGAGGTGGACGAGGGACGTCGAGCTGTTGCGGAGGACGACATCGTCGGGGAAGAAGCTACGGCTGGGTAGCGGTGAGGTGGCGGACGAAGGAGGGTGGGGTGTCGCGGCTGGAGCGGAGAGGTTATGGTGGCCTTGGATTTCGAATCGTGAAGAGGAGGCGATGGGAGGGGGTGAACCATGACTTAGGGACGCTCTTGTCCCAAATGTAGGGTGTGTTACAAAAGTACCCCCCCCCCCCCACCGATTTGAACTAGCGGCCCATTCGGCTCAGGGTTAGAAGGGGGATTTTGCGTATCGGGATTTGGCTGCTGGAGGGAGTTTTCGCGTGCGTTGTAATTCCGGGATAGCAAGGCGCGGGTTGTGAAGGCGCCAGTTTTGGGAGCACGATATCTGAATTTTCGGGATATAACAAGGCATGGGTTGAATTTTAGGGACAAGTCTAACATATAATATTGTACTTGTATGTACCAAATCAATTCGCACTTCCCTCAACCAAAAAGAAAACAAAAAAAATAAAAATATTCACACCACACAAAGAGAGAGTCTTGCCCCGTTTTACTATACAAATGCTATTCAAAGCTACTCCCTCCTTCCATCTATATAGGGCCTAATGCGTTTTTTGATCCTAACTTTGACCAAATATTAGAGCAATAATATATGACATGCAACTTACACAAAGCACATCGTTAAATTCGTCTGTGAAAGGTTCTTTCAATGATATAATTTTCACATTGTGCATATCATGTACTATTAATCTTGTCAATAGTCAAAGGAGGTCTTAAAAACACATTACGCGCTATATAGATGGAAGGAGGGAGTATGAATCCATGTTATGTCCAATAAATTTTTTTCGCTTGCTGTATAATGCATGTAACCTACTCATACCAACATTTTAGTGCATTCCAAATGTCTAAGCTACCGCTGCAATTCGAACTGAATTTGAATTTGTTTCTCTATTTCAATAAGAATCTACAATCTTGATTTTTGCCAACTTCAACCATCATTGGTGTATTACCTTAATAACACACCACATGATTACTATAGAGATAAATATGAACTATGTGTACTACATGAACTCGAATTCTATTTTTTGAATACACTTGATGTTGATTCCAAATAATAGTACATTTGATGTACTAACTATATATTCATAATCTAAACCATGTTCCACATGTACACCGTGTTTATCACACAAAGTATAGTGCCCCGCCCCCTACATTATGACAAGTATTTAGACCTGAGCTGCAAAAGCCACACATTAGCCCAAATTATAATCAATGTTCTATATATTATACGTAGTACTAGCAAGATGCCCGCGCGTTCCACAGAACGTCAATATGATCAAGGGGAGGTGATGAGGACATGACTACCTTGGATAAGACCAAAAATATTGCATACATGCATATTGGTCAGGTGATTTCTAGTGCAAACTATTCAATACTCTATTTATGTTATCCAGAACAAAAATACTTCACACACTTTTGTGTTTTGTCTAATTACAGGTGTATGGGACATTTGTACAATCCACATATCAAGATAAGGGAAAAGAAAAAGTTTAGGTGCTGTTCAAAAAGTCCTCTCACGTCACTTTTGGGCCAAGAGAAGATAGAGTCCAAGTCTCCCACGTTCTGGATTTAGATTCGGACTGCACAGACATACCTGACTCAAAACGCCAACAACTTTTTCATACGGACTCCGAATTGGGTGATTCTTTTTTTGTTGGAAACTAGATTTCGTGCACTTTCCAACCCAATTGGGTTCACCTTCAAATTTGTCTGGAGCGTTGAGTTATGGACGAAACAATCTGATGCTGCAGTAGAATCCGAGTCAAACTACAAGTCCAAAGGTGTTACATCACCTCCACTTGGGCCCATTGGCCTTGTACGACCTAGGGTTAGTTTTAGGCTGCCTTGGGACGTCCTCCCACCTCCTTGGCCGCCACCCCTTGCTCCTATATAAGTAGATCCATCTAGTAGCTTTTCCCTTGGGATTTGTTTAGTTAAAAGTTAGCCATTGCAACTTCGTGTACTTCGTTTGTGTCCAACGACCAGACCAAGACCGCTTACGGATCCCCACCTTTATCAGTACTTCATATATATTTGCAATATTCAGATTGCTTTATCATATTCTTGCTTGTTCTTCGATTGCTTGCAGGAATAGACCTTCGTGGTCAGGTTGATCGTGCTCCGGCGTGGTCAATAACCTCTTGGAGTTGGTTTAGCGATTGCTAAGGCGCAACATCATGCACGTTTGTAGTCGGATCGTCAAAGTCGGCTCCACCAAATCTATAGTTATCATCTCATCGAAAGATCGGGACACCCCACCTCTATCAAGTGGTATCAGTTTTCAGGTTGCTCGGTGAGATTTTCCAGTTATCCCTAGATTCGATTTATTTTATTACCTATTGTCCAAGAAAAAGCCACAAAAAAAGTTAGATCTATTCATCCTTTGTCCTCGCCAGTCCAAGCCTTTGCAATTTTCTTTTCATTGTTTGCATTATTGAATTATCGGTTGCATCATCGTGTCGAGTTGCTTGTCTTAGTGTCTAGTTCCTTTAGAGTTTCGAGTTCTGTTCACATTAGTCACACCGCCGTTGCATCATTATCCCTTCCGCTGTCCACCATCCCATCCTTCAATTTCCACCACGTGCTACGCACTGTTCATTGTCATAATCATAGTTGAGGTCATTCACATCTTGGCCTGATCCAATCTGCATCTTATCTAGTTTGTCTCAGAAAGAGGGAGAGAAAAGATAGAGAAAAAAAAGAAAAAAAGGAAAGAAGAAAAAGAAAAAGAGAGAAGAAAAAAAGTGTGAGGAAAAAAAGAGAAGAAAAAAAAAACAAAATTCGGATCTATCTAGAGTCAATCTCGTAGTTGAATCCGGATTAAAATCTGTTTTGTGCACTGTTTAGTAAAACAGGCATAACTTTTTGATACAAAGTCCGTTTTGGCTCCGCGAGTACTCAAATGAAAGCTAGCGACGAGACGCATCTAAATAGTTGCTGAAGCTACTTCCATATTTAGCACCTCAAAATCGGCTTCTAAATAGGTCTTTTTGCCCTCCGAAGTTCGCTAACACAGCTTGTTCCAGTTTTTCAGGCCAGTTTTAGAATTTTTTGACTCCTCATATCAACTCAGAATTGAGTGATCCTTTTTGCATATGAAAGCTTGAGTTAGTAGAATTCTTTGAAAAAAATTATCCGAAAATTGGCTCAAGCTTTTCGAGAGGAATGTTGGAGAGAGAGTTGTTGTGTATCCTGCTTGGCAGTTGTTTTTCATCATTATCTTTACTGCCGTTGTGATCTTCACTTATATCTTGCTGTCCAGAGCTACGTAGTATCCTTCATTGATGCTAGTTGTGCTATGTCATGACCTCATTAGTGTTCTAGGCTCGCGTCTCTAGTCCGGTCTAGCCTAGGACCAGCATAGTACCATCGTTGAGCGTTAATTCAACATTGCATCTTTGAATTGATTATTGCTAATTTTTTTGCTACCATATATAGCCAACCCAGCTTCACATATTTCTACACCGTGTATACGTACATTCCCCTGGCAATCGCTTTACACAACTTCAGAGTTACTTGACACCGATTGTTGCCTGTCACCACCTGCCGCGTGGTAAGAACTTGTAAGATATTGATATTTGCTTTACTGTGAGCACGTTACAACCACATCCTAGTAGTTCATAGGAACATTATTCTTGAATTTTGTTTCTTATTTCTACTAATCATGACAGGTTCCGGAGATAGAAGTTCTTGGACGACGAACACATCTTCACCATCACGAGAGTTGGGACAACACACACAAGCACATGGCCAGGTTATCTCTTTACCGTCATTTGAGGGTAGATTTAATCCTGCTATTGATCTAGCTTGGGAGCTTGAAGTAGAACAAGTTTTTAGTCACCATGACTTTTCTAAACTTGAGCAAGTACGAGCTGCCACTAGATCATTTACTGGTTTTGCTTCTGTTTGGTGGAGTGTGCATTGTAAGAAAAACATTGATAACCAACCCACAACTTGGAAAGATTTGAAACATGTAATGAGACAACAATTTTTCCCTCCTTACTATCGTCGTGAATTGCTTCGCAAATTTGAACAATTTAAACAAGCCAACAACACTGTTCATGCTTACTACCAAGAGTTCAAATCTTATATGCATCATTATGACATAGAAGAATCTGAGGATAATACAATGAATAGATTTTTTGGTGGTTTGAACCATGATATCCGTGCAAGATTTCACTATATTCCTCGTTCCATTACTGGTATGTATGTTCGCGCTTGTACCTTTGAGAGACAGATACAGGAGGATGCATTGGGTGACTACAACAACTACTATTACAGTTCATGCTCACCACCGCCGGTTGGTTCCTCCATCGTTGCACCCAAAGTAGCCCCACCTCGGATTGTGAGCGTGACATCATCTCAAGTGTATGGTGCATTGTCAACATCCATACCTACATCAGCTACGTCTTTGCGACAAGGTAACAGTAAAGGTATTGATGATATAACTTCACATGAGAATGATGCATCCCTAGTTAACTTGAATGCATCATGTGTTGAGTTACCTGGTGATTTGAGCACATCACCTATTTTAGAGAATCTTGATACTGTCATGAATGCGTCATGTGATCAAACAACTGAAATACCAACAATTTTGAGTGCACCCATTGAATTAACTGTTGATGCAAAAGAATCAATGTTTAATCATTTTGATATGACCTCTAATTTTGGTGATGATTCTGTGTCGAATGACTTATTGCATGTTTGCTTATTTAAGCATGTTGTAGCATGTAAATTTGATGCAAGTAAGGTTTATTCACCAATGTTGGGATGGTTTAATGATGAACATTGTCAATCTTTTGAAATGAATAAGAGCTTCGCTTATATGTGCAAACTGGGTTGCAATATTTTCATGCCTTCTACTTCTTGTGATAATATTATGGCTTTATATTTTATGAACTATGAAAGTTACTCATGCATACATGTGTCATATGTGCAAAAACAAAGAGAAGTAAAAATGGATGACATATTCATATACAACATGTACACATTGTCTCTTTTGTTAGCCACATTTCAGATTAAGCAACGCCGAGGATGGCTTTGTTTTCAAGAAGGGGAGGATGATGAGGACATGACTACCTTGTATAAGACCAAAAATATTGCATACATGCATATTGGTCAGGTGATTTCTAGTGCAAACTATTCAATAATCTATTTATGTTATCTGGAACAAAAATACTTCACACACTTTTGTGTTTTGTCTAATTGCAGGTGTATGGGACATTTGTACAATCCACATATCAAGATAAGGGAAAATGAGAAGTTTAGGTGCTGTTCAAAAAGTCCTCTCTCGTCACTTTTGGGCCAAGATAAGATAGAGTCCAAGTCTCTCACGTTCTGAATTCAGATTCGGACTGCACAGACATACCTGACTCAAAACGGTAACAACTTTTCTATACGGACTCCGAATTGGGTGATTCTTCTTTTGTTGGAAACTAGATTTTGTGCACTTTCCAACCCAATTGGATTCACCTTCAAATTCGTCCGGAGCGTTGAGTTATGGACGAAACAATCTGATGCTGCAGCAGAATCCAAGTCAAACTACAAGTCCAAAGGTGTTACATCACCTCCACTGGGGCCCATTGGCCTTGTACGACCTAGGGTTAGTTTTAGGCTGCCTTGGGATGTCCTCCCACCTCCTTGGCTGCCACCCCTTGCTCCTATATAAGTAGATCCATCTAGTAGCTTTTCCCTTGGGATTTGTTTAGTTAAAAGTTAGCCATTGCAACTTCGTGTACTTCGTTTGTGTCCAACGACTAGACCAAGACCGCTTACGGATCCCCACCTTTATCAGTACTTCATATATATTCGCAATATTCAGATTGCTTTATCATATTCTTGCTTGTTCTTCGATTGCTTGCAGGAATAGACCTTCGTGGTCAGGTTGATCGTGCTCCGGCGTGGTCAATAACCTCTTGGAGTTGGTTTAGCGATTGCTAAGGCGCAACATCGTGCACGTTTGTAGTCGGATCGTCAAAGTCGGCTCCACCAAATCGATAGTTATCATCTCATCGAAAGATCGGGACACCCCCGCCTCTATCAGGAGGCCTAATTTGCAAATATGGAGAGGGGTGTGGGTGTCTTTTTTCAAAATTGCCATAGTTTCCTTCTTATCCGTCAGATATAAATCGGACGCCCTATATTGCAGGATGGCAGACACACCATCATCAACAACTCCATTTTTTATAAGAATAGAGATAAAATATATTATATGTAGTATAACATGTTCATAACCACACTATGTGTATCACTGTTATATATATTCACACATGCGTCGGTTTAAAACACTATGATAAATTCTTCAAATATCCAAATTCGCTTTTTATAATGAAGTATGATCTCTATTCGTCGTTTACACCCACACAATTATCTTATCTTTGTAGCTAGCGCTAACTTTCTCTCGTGCATGCACATGCCCACATCCCTCTCACCCTCCCTCAACATTCTCTAGCTGCATCGCGCAAATTCGTCTTTTCACTTTGGTCATTCACCCACAATGTGTGTAGGCCCCCCAGCTTCTTCTTTACGGCACACAACGATCGATATGCCTCTCTAGCCAGGTGTGCCTAGCACAAACACAAGCTTCCCCTCTTCTCTTATCACCGTCCATGCCTCACTCCCACCACTCTTTTCATCGATCTCGTACTCACACACTCCTTCCCCCTCAATATAGTATGCCTCTCGCACCACCTCCTAGATGCATCCCTCTCTCTCTCTATCCTTCTCCCCGTGCCTCATTTGCTTCTAACACACACATGCATGTATACTGATCGATCTCCCAACATATACCTAGGTCGACTTTAAGTATTCCCCCCATCGATCGACGTACCTCACAAGTTATGTCTCTCCTTCCTATGTAGTTACGTTTGCTTACCACAGCCATATTGTCCCCCCTCATCATTTGTGCATGCCTCCTGACCCATCTCTCACACGCACGTGCACAGACAAAAAGCCATCCCCTCTCTTATTGATATTGCAGGCGTACCCTCCGTTTGTCTAGCAAGCCTATCCCACCATTTGTTAGAAGCAACTCCACTACCACCCCCTCCAACACTCTAGCTCTGTCTCTCTCCCAACCTTATTCCTCTCCTACACATATGCATGGATGCCGATCGATCTCCCTTAATACATGAGGTAGATCGATCTCCCTTAATACATGAGGTAGGCCTCTCTCCTCCTCCACACATATACCAGCCATTGTACCTCTATAGTTAATTAGGCCTCCCTCCCCCCACCACACATCGATAGTCGAGCGCTGTAGGTAGGTATCCATGCCACAGAGACAAACTGCACTTGTCCCCTCTCACGTTCAAGTAGGCCAACCACTCTATATCTTTGACGTGGGCACACACATATTCAATGGCACTCTTTATCGATCGCGCGCGCACACACACACATCATCTGTCTCTTCGATTCTATGGACACCTCAAGCCGATGATACCTCCACTCTCTTCTCCCCCCTCTATATATATGATATATCCAGGACTCTATTTCACACGCATTGCATATGTTACATTTTTTGATCCCCCCCCCCCAAAAAAACTCTCATGAACCCACAGACTATATCTCTCTATGTTTGTATATCTCTCACACAACCCCACGTAGGTGGTGTACGTATACAAGATGAGAATAGGTGCACCATGCAAGTACTCACGCTTCATTCCCGGCCACACCCGCGCGGGTATACGGTGGAGCTCATTTCTGTATGAAATGGCAGCCCACGTGCTAATTTGAATGCGTTTAGCGGTTGTTTACCTACAGAGGTCGTGTACCACACGTGCACGAAACAAAGTTCGACTTGATGCGTTGGCGCGTTATTTTTAAATAAAGTTATATCGCTCAATGGCACGTACACGGAATATAAAACGATTTTTATGGAGAAAAAGGTAGTCCGCTCCACTATATACAATGGAGCCTGCCTGCCTGGTTTGTCTCTCTTCAGAGTATCTCACACAAGGCTGCGATGGCCTCTCTCTCTATCTCTCTCTCTCTCTCTCTCTCTTTCTCTCTCTCTCTCTCTCTCTCTCTCTCTCACCATTGGTCACTGATCCGGCCGCATCCTGTCCTCCGGCGGAAAGGATGGATGTGCATCGTTTCTCCATTCGACGGCGCCGAGGCAGCACGTCCCGATCTGCGGTACACTCCATACTCTCTAACCAAGCTTCGATGCGGTAGGGCCTATGCCACCTGCTCACTGCCGCAGTATGGGCAGATTCCGCCCGCTGCCGCTCACCTAGTTACATCCCGGCGACCTCCAGGTATCCCCTCCGGCCTTGCTCCACTGCCCGTCTTCGCACGTTGCTACATGTTGATCTTCCATAGTTCTTTGCCCGAAACGTAGCTTGTCCAGCGTACTTTCCATATTGCAACCTCGTCCTCACATCGTTTTAGACAAACACAACCGTGTTGTTATCTTCCCTTAGGACAAGGAATATGCTTCTTTTTTTGTCGTCGCATGTGTCATCAACTGTTATTGGCCAGTAATTGTTTCCTTTCTAGCTCTTTTTTGCAAACAGGGCTATCCATTTCACCTCGTTGCTATTTGCGACCTTTTGGTGAACTGCACAAATCGCTTTTTTCTTTGTGCAGTTGTACTAAAATGTCACACGGGCAACGTCTCTACATTTCAGTGCGACTACACAAAGGGAGATTGGTTTTGCTCTATCCTCCTCATCCAACTCCGAGCCTAATCTTCTCCAACTAGTTAGTCTTAAGAGAGACTGCAAAGGTGACAGCTTCTATTTGTGAGTTTATTGTTTCATCAGCAGTCCTCTATTATCCTAATCACACTTAATATCTTTGGAACAGGGACACTCAGCTCTATTTTAGTGGAACTGCACAAAATGATCGGAATGTTGCATGCTCCAGGCAGCTACTTTTTTCCCAACATGCCTTGTTGATTTAGACAGAGTTGGGGGGACGTTGCTACCAATGAAAGTATGGATCAATTTTAATTTAACACCTTCTCACAACTTTGTCTTCAGTTGTGATGTAAATATTAGCTCTGACCTGCTAATAATTGAGATGCATTAGCAAGGAAGTTAGTTTTTTATTGTTTCTGAAAGAGCATCGATGGCAAGACACACGAAACAAAAGCTGAAAGCTCGCACCATTGTACAATTTCATGTCGCTGGAAAATTATTTGTATAGTATATCAATTATGTAAACAAATGTTGAAAGCTTGATAGCTTTGCCAGAAGCCTCTTCAGCATCCGGGTCCATGTGCCATGCACAAAATTATACTCCTTCATTCCTAAATATTTGTCTTTTTACAAATTTCAAATGGGCATATTTTGGAGTGTAGATTCACTAATTTTGCTTCGTATGTGTACTCCCTCCGTTCCTAAATATTTGTCTTTCTTGAGATTTCAAGAAGTGACTACATACAGAGCAAAAAGTGAATCTACACTCTAAAATATGTTTATATACATCCGTATGTAGTAGTCCATTTGAATCTCTAAAAAGACAAATATTTGAGTAGTCACTTGTTGAAATCTCTAGAAAGACAAATACTCCAGAGTATATTTAAGAACCGAGGGGGTAGTGCACAACCGCATGGGAGACTCAACCCGGTCGTTGCGCCGCATTAATAGTGAGTAATGAGCAGTCAAATCATAAGCCCCACCTTTCCCACTGTAAGTTGCTCGGAAGAAGCAACCATCAATATTCTCTTCTTTGAATCCGCTCATACTACTCCATCCGTCATTGTTTATAGAGCGCGCTTCAGGAAAAAAAAATCTCTGGGACCAAGGCGACTAGCGATCGGCCTAAAAAATAGTATTGGTAGTTATAGCACAACATCTATTACTAGAGGAAATAATGTGTATGCACATGCATGAAGTGCTTCCACCCCGGCTACACACATGCATGCACTTACTCCACTCCGTAGTACATCAAGAGAAAATTGTGGACTTGATTGCGGTTACCACGCCCTAATTAATTGAACATTAAACCAAACGCGTTAAAGTCTCTCTGGTGGTGGAAATGCATTGAGAAAAATGCATCATAATGAAGCGCGCCCTGTAAACTGTGACGGAGGGAGGAGTAGTATGAAGGTGCAAAACTAAGTACGTGTATGGCCAGTCGGTCAACGCACCTCCTCTTGGCATATCACTGACATGTGGGTCTGGAGTGTGAGCAAACCGATCTCAATTGATGGCAAAATGGCCAACCCTCCGTTCCTTGAGAGAGACGTGGAGCGAGAACACACAGACGGGCTCGCACGGAGGCCAAGATATATTCGATCATGGTTGATCGATATCATCATTACATGTTGGGCTGCCGTTTTCCGCCCTTCTCCGGAATAAATGTGTACTTTATGAGAGATTAACAAAAATAAGAGTATAGATGCTCCACCATGCGGTTCTAGTAGTAGTACTACTCGTACTACTAAACCTTGCGCTTGGCTCTTCGCCTCTTCGTGAAGTCAAACAATGATGGTACTCTGCATGTTCGGTACTACAGTGCATGCCTCTGGCAATCTGACACCGAATGAACTGATGCATGTCCACCGCCTGGGCGAGGGTAGGTTGCATTAGTCAAAAGGCGTAAGCGAGCTTCATCTTGTCCTGCAAGCTTCTCCTTGTTCTACGAGTTGACGGGACACACCAAAAAGTAGTGCTAGTCCATACTCCCTCCTTTCCGGTTAATATGGCTTAATCTTTTTTGCGGGTAAATGAGAGAGCTTTATTCATATATAAGCTTTCTTAGGACGATCAGCCAAGACACTGGTCACTAGGAAGCGAGATACCCCGCAAAAAAAGAAGTAGGAAGCGAGGTGTTTCATCAAGCCAGCTCTCAGCCACATTCAAAGTGCAACAAGCACGGTTCGCACAAAAATGTGCCGCAAGGTTTGCTGACCTATTTACATGCTAAATAACAAAAAAATAGGAAATATTACCGAGCGCTCCTATTTGTAACAAGATATGAGCCAGAATTAAGCGAGAATTGTGGCGAGTGTTCCATGCAATAAACTTCCATTATCACATGCGATAACCCTCGAAGAGAACCAAATGTGTTGAAGATTGCTTTATAGCATTTTCAAAATATAATAAGAGTGCAGACGCTCCTCCATCCGGTTCCTAGTACTAGTATAGTACATACCTCTATAGACTATAGTAGTAGTACTAGTACTAGTAAACTTTGCGCTTGGCTGTTCGCCTCTTCGGGAAGTCGAACAATAATAGTACTACTATAGTGTATGCTTTTGGCAATCTAACACCGAATTAACTGTTGCACGTCCACCGCCTGAGCGAGGGAGAGCTTGCATTAGTCAAAAGTTTCTCCTTGTCCTGCGAGCCACCGTGCGCAAGCTTCTCCCGTCCTACCAGCTTCTCCTCGTTCGACAGGTTGACAGGACACATCAAAGTAATGCTAGTCCATACTGCCTCCTCTCCGGCTAATATGGCTTATTTTCAAACGAGAATATACTGTCTTTCACTGTATATTTGTAAAAATACGGTCAGTGGACTTCATAATATGCTCATTGCACTCAATATATACATTTTTTGTTGTTTATATGGTCATTAGCTCACCCTGGCTGAGTATGTGTGTGCATGCATGTGTAGGTTGAGCACTTGAGCATGACCGTGTGTGTTCCGTCGTGTGCTCGGACATGCATTAGGGCGTCGCGCGCGTTTTTGCGTCCATGTGTACATGTGACTGTTGCATACACGTAGGGGGAGTACGTGTAGGGGCCACTAAGGAGCAGTCAAATCACACAGTAAGTTAGTCGGAAGAAGCAACCATCATTTCAGTCTTCAATGACACGTACGCAATATAAAATGGTTGATATGGAGAGAAAAAGAAAACCACTATATATACACTAGCAGGAGCCTAAGCTACAAGCCTGCTTGCTTGGGTTGCTGTCTTCACAAGTATAGAACGACGGTGGCCACACCGCTGGTCACATAGCCGGCCTGATCCCGCAGCTGGGGTAGGGAACAATGTTCTGCGTAGACGCGGTCGACATCGGCGAGGGAGAAAACCCACAGTCGGTGCGTCCCAATCGGGGGTCACCACGGTATGGGCCGATGTCGCGTCCCAACCGCCCTTCTAGCTACAGCCCGACGTCCCAGGTAGTCCATCTTACTTTTTGAGCCGGCTTGCTCCACTGCCGCAGCTTTCCACATAGCTCCATCTCCATGTCGATCTTTCTCTACTTCTACCGGCTTATACTTGTGATGAGTTTATGTCTCATGAACTAGTGCCAGTTGTAGCGACCAGACCTCAAACAGTCCGATCTCTGTGCATCACTATCATCCCTAGATCGGTAATGCTGGCACACACATTACTTGAAGGATTTATAACAGAGTAGCAATCACACACTTATTACATCGAATGTCTCAAAAGAGAACTTATTACAATAAATATGGCTTAAGGCCATCTAATAACGATAACGGCGGAAGGCTTGGAAGATAAAGTGAGTCCATCAACTCCAACGGCATCATTGAGTGAAAGATCACGACCTAAGGCACCTTACTCGTCATCGGAAAAGTCTGCAACATGAACGTTGCAGCCCGAAAACGGGTCAGCACATGGAATATGCTGGCAATGTAACACATAGAGAGTAATGAACAGAATAATGCTATCACTACATGCATATATGGCTGGTGGAAAGCTCTATGGTTACAGTTTTGCATAAAGCCAAATTTTCCCTACAACAAAGGACTAAGTTTTATTTAACTATCATGGTGGTTGTTAAATATTGAGAAGGTTCACCCAACTCAATCCCAATTAAGCATCATCATTAAACCCAAACATAATTTATTTAAGTAACATGATGAGATTCACATGATAATCCAAGTACTAGATACTCAAAACGTCCATAACCGGGGACACAACTAACCATGATTAGTTTATACACTCTGCAGAGGTTTGCACACTTTTCCCCGCAAGACTCGATCTCCTCCGTTGGAGTTCTCGCACTACATGGTGTTCGAGAAACGGATGACCGAGACATAGTCTTTCAGAAACGTTTGCACCTTACGATGGGTAGACAGTTACACCTACTTTCCCCTACATCTGCTAGTCTACCACAGTAAGAGTTCACATGACTTAATCAACTATGCTAGAGCCCATAGTAGCTTGCGGCTGCACACGGAAGTTTCTAGCAAGAATAATCTCATGATCCCTTTGAGCCTGGGTGGCGGTCCATAGGAGAATCACATGGTACCCCAGGATTTCCAAAAATACAGGCAACACTGGGTTCCCCAGGTGCCTCAATCAACCCAGATGTGTATTAAAGTTTCCACCTTAAGTTCACCATCAATTAACAAATCTCACATCTGCCATGGATACACTCACCCAATCCATGTCTACTAGCATAGCATAGCAACATAAGCAAACGTAGAAGTAACTCCCAAAGGTTTGATAATAAACAGGACAATAGGTACTGCCTCATCTACTTCCCAAAACCCACATATTAATTAGATCCTAACCAAGCAATTGTTCGAGGATTGATCTAATGCAATAAAACTGGGTAGTAAAGAGGTATGATCAAAGTGTTACTTGCCTTGCCGATGATCCGTGAAACCTAGAGACTCGTAGTAGCAAGCTGCGCACTCTGGGTACTCTATCGCAAACAAACAAACAAACAAACAAAAAGCACTCATCTAATGCAAGGGTAAAACTCAAATAAGATATCTAACCAGAAAGTTCAACTTAAAAACTTCGGTTTGCAAAATGAATCAAACCAAACGAAGCAACGAAACTCAAACGGCGAAAAAAACAAGCTTCGTTTACTAATCTAGACCTAAGTCAAGTTTACAGTAGCAAAAACTTGTTTAAGTTGGTTAAACGAAAAGAGGATTTCGAAACGAAACTCTAGGCGCTTGAATCGCCTGATTCCGCTAAACAAGCAAAAAGTTATACTAGAACAAAAATCGGATCAGAAATCGCGATCGAAAATAATCGCGAAAAATCCGAGAAAAAGAAAACGGACGAACAGGCTAACGAACGAACTTTCTCTGTCTGCGGCTAAACGATGAAAACCGTTCGTTAAAACAAACGTACGAACGAGCGTTTGTTAAATAACTAAACCGAGAAAAACCAACGAACCGATCTAAAAAAATACGGATCTAGGTTTTAAAAAAAACCCTAACGGTTTTATAAAAAAAACAATGGCGGCTACCTCGAGTCCGGCGAGAACTCCGTCGAGGCGACGGCGGCTACGGACTCCGGTGGCGGGCACGGGCGGCGAGGCGCGGGGCGGCGGCGGCGGGGCGGACGGCGCGGGACGGCGGCAACCGGCGG
Organism: Triticum timopheevii; assembly: GCA_963921465.1. Lineage (NCBI taxonomy): Eukaryota > Viridiplantae > Streptophyta > Magnoliopsida > Poales > Poaceae > Triticum > Triticum timopheevii. The sequence continues at coordinate 276,066,706 of OY997266.1, read as the reverse complement.
CGGCGGCGGCGCAAGGGTTAGGGTTTTGGGGCTGGGCGGCTGGGTGGGCTGGGGGCGCCGGGGGTGGTGGCTTATAATAGCCGGCCCGAGGAGTCCCGCTCGTGTACGGCTCGAAGTCGGTTTCCTTTTTTTTAAATAATTTCGACGGGCAGAAAAAGAAAGAAAAGAAATACTAAACGGACTCCAAAAATCCTGAAATAAAATATCCCCGTCCTCTAAAAATAAGACGGACAAGATGAACATTTATTTGGGCCTAAAAGGCAATTTTGAAAAACGCACATTTTTCCTAATTCAAATAAAATAGCAATAAAACTCTGAAATAAAATCTTATTTGATTTTAATATTAAATCTCCAATATTTCTTTATTTTGGGAAAGTCATTTTATTCCCTCTCTCTTATTTTTATAATTGAAATATAAAAAGATAAAATAACTAAAATCAAATGATCCTCTTTTCAAAATTTGAGAAAACACAAATATGAAAATAACGAAATCCCCAACTCTCTCCGCGGGTCCTTGAGTTGCGTAGAATTTTTAGGATCAAGCCAAAATGCAATAAAATATGATATGCAATGATGATCTAATGTATAACATTCCAAATTGAAAATTTGGGATGTTACACCAGTACTATTATTCTAATCACACTTCTTCAATATCTTTGCCATCAGGGATGCTCAGCTCGATTTTAGGGGAACTGCACTAAAGCATCATATTATCCGAGGGTGCCAGCCTTTTTCTTCGACAGGTTCTACTTGGCCAGGAAATTAAATCCTGTTTAGGGTTTAGGGTTTAAGTCGTAGTGACCCCATCAATAGTTTTTCTTTCGTACACGCTCTCACAACTTTTGTCTTTAGTTATGAAGTAAATATTGGCTATGATCTGTGATTCACTGAGATGCATCAGCATGCGTGTTAGTTTTCATTTGTATTTGATGGAATGTTGTAATGGGGCAACCTTGGAGTAGGAATGAAAATGGAGTGGAAAGTTTCCATTCTTTCGGAGAAAAAATAGAAACGAAGAGAAACCAACGTTTCGTTTCGTTGGATCTCATCATCGAGCAAAACCAACGTTTAAATCACATCTGTCGCATTCGTGTCTCACCCTCCTCCATGGCTCGACCCCACATGGTCGCTCGGCATGCCACTCACCGCAAACCGAGTATACGATAACTTTCCCGCCTGCTTGTCGATGGATCGCGCCATGGAGTACTAGCACTACGGGAAGAGATTGACGAGTTGGGGGAGGACAGCTAGCTGTAGCACGGACTCCCAAGAACTTTTTACATGCATGTTGTGGCAGGATATTGCGACCTTCGAACGCAGAGCAGTTGCGTGCACCAGGAAGCGTTTGGCGTGCCGCTTCAATGCCTGCGCCAGTGAGAGCTCGCTTCCGCTCTGGCCGGGCATGAATGCGCCACTGACCGTTTCGGGCAGGAAGCACGCGCGGGTGATGAAGAGGGTTCCGGTTGGTCAGGAGCGGCCGTGGCAGTGGTCTGGACACCCGCGAACAAGAGATAATGTACGTTAATATTGCTGCGTATATAATTAACAACATAAATAATGTGCCAGTTGGACAAATATGATTGGAGATGGAGATGGAAATAGAATTTTACGTAAACACGGATATGCATGTCTATGTCTATGTGTGTGTGCGCGACGACTCTCGCTACCTGGAAGCAGGGGCGTGTTTTTGATTGAGTTTTCTTTCTTGGTACGTTAAAAAATTGTCCGCCAGTTTTCGTTTCTTTTTTCCTGGAACACGCGTATTCTATTTAAAACCACTTCTATGGAGAGATTTTTTAACTCCATTATAACCTCTTGTTTGATAGAGTTTCTCGGGTCTCGCTCTCTCACCCTCTCCATATCAAAACAAGATGACAGTGTCCACTCTATCTCTCTCCTCACCGGTGGTCACAGATCTGCCCGAATCCCGTCCACTGCGGGAGGTGAGGAGGTGCAGCGTTGACGTTGTCGCCGTCGGCGATGGAGGAAGCCAATGCGCACCGTCCTCTCGGAGCCGGCGCTGGCGCGGACGAAGGTCCTCCGCACCCTTGTTCGCTGCCGTCGTGTGGGCAGATCCCGCCCGCCCGCCTAAGCGACATCTCGCCCACCTGAGGTATAACTTCTTGTACTGGTCCATCTCCCTAGGTTGATGCATACAGGTTTTCTTCTATGCGACTACTCCCCAGCTCCCCATGTATATTAGCCAGGGTTCGTCGGTTGGTCCAACATCACCTACTATTATAGAGGAAATGCCACTCGAAAAGTTGTCCTGATTTATGCCTCGGTAGAGGTATACACGTTGTTTCGACAAAAAGTAGATGGTGGTTGTGCGGTCATTGTCCATATGCTCCTATTGATGCTGCTAATCTAATACTATCACTGGTTAAGTGAAGAAATGCTTTTTTTCTCGGGTATCCTGGTATAGTTCCCATCAAGATAATCATGATGCTTCTGTTTGTTGGTGTACTTTTCATTAATTCTTATTGACAATTGAGATGTCGTTGTTAATCTTGTAAAACAAAGTAACAACACTATATCCCTTTTTTATATTTTTGGAAACAACGATGCATATCTCCATACCTGGGCATGTCTTCCTCAATTTTAGTGGAACCGCACAAAATTGGATGGCCATTGTTGTTCCACCTCACTGTCCTCTGCCACGTGGTTCTTCCTTCCTCGAGCTTGATTACTGAGAAGAAACAGACCACAGTGAGGATTTGTCGAACTTCATAGGTGCCTCACCCAAACTTGATGCCAAATGGATGATGCATCACCATGATGACCTATCGATGCTCATGGTTGCGCCTCATGGTTGCGTCGGCTGGTGAAGCTGATCGATTTTCATTGAAAAACAGGTTGTCTTCCATCAGTGCTCTTTGCTTGTTACCCACAAAGATGATATCCTTTGTTAGTTCACCTTGGTTGCTTTGGAGACGCAGTCGTCTTTCACGTTGGTGCAATTTTATCACACAATTGGCTATGAACCAAATGTTTCATCGAAGAAGGATCGACGTTGGTACTAAGAGCATAAGTTTTATATTGATTTCTAAGCCTTCTCACAACTTTGTCTCCAGCTCCCCTGTAAATTTATTTGTCCAGCTATTAACTTTGATTAAAACAATGGTGTGGACTAAAAACCCAGATGGACGTAGTAGCCCTCCATTTTTATTGACTCCGCATATTAGATTTGACTAAAGTCAAACTTTGTAAAGTTTTACCAAGTTTAGATCAAACACAACAAACCATAATTATTAGAGAGGGCAAACTGTACATACTCTCAAACCTTTCCGATAATTGAAATTAAAATTCTTTATTTGTACACACTCTCACACGTTTCCGATAATTTGGCGCCTATGTGGTTGTTCACTTAAGGGAGGGTAGTGTACCGCACATGAAGGACAAGAAGTGCAACCAGGACACGTGGATCGTTAGTTCATCAGAAGTACTCCCTCCGTTCCTAAATATTTTTCTTTCATGTGGTTTGAAATGGACTACCACATACAGATGTATATAGACATATTTTACAGTGTAGATTCATTTATTTTGCTACGTATGTAGTCATTTGTTGAAATATCTCGAAAGACAAATATTTAGGAACAGAGGGAGTAGTAGTTTTCTTCACTGGTACATTAAATAAATAGTTTCGTTTCATACATACACAATTTAAAACGACCATGATGGAGAGAATAAGAAAACCACTCCACTATATATTAGTCGTATACACGAGTACTATATGGACGCAACTTCATTGACTTTAGTGCACCTGCCTTTGGGTTTATGACAGGTGGGCCCAAAATGTGGCTGGCCCACCTGTCATATAGCCAAAAGCAGGTGCAGTTAAGGCATCGGAGCTCAGTCCGTACTACAGTATGCATATAAGCTAGAGCCTCAGCGCTTGTTCGCTAGGGTTTGCACTCTCCACACTCTCGCCGCACTACACACACACACACACACACACACACACACACACGCTGGAGGCTCAACGTTCCTTTGCTGGGGTTTGCTATATTCACAGTCTCTCACCCTCTCTTCACCAGATCTAAACAAGACTGCATTGGCCTCTTGTCTCTCTCCCCCCTCACAGCTGGTGAAGGAGGCGTCCGGATCCCGTCGCACCGGGAAGGGGAGGAGGTGCAGCGTTCACTCTATCGCCTTCGGCGAGGGAGGCAATCCACTACCGGCTGTGTTGTTCTCTTTCACCCAGCGCCTGTGCGGGAGGGCCACCAACCCCTTCTTCCTTGCTGCCCTACATAGTGTGGGCAGATACGGCCTCCCACCGCACGCCTTGCCACATCCCGACGACCCTAAGTTATAAGTTTCTTTGAAACCATCATTGCTCTAGTTGCATGTGGATCTTTTTTGATCTGTAGTCGAATCTAGGTGTTGGTTCAAAGAGGAAAGAAGGGTGTGGTGGGGTGGAGCATGAATCTAGGACGTGGTTCAATGAGGAAAGGAGGGACGAAAAGTATTATAGACTGGCTATCCAGCCACTTTGTTGGTCGAAAAGGGAAAAAGAAGGTATCCCAGTACACACATCTGTAAGGAACCGATCTCTTTGTTGAAAAGGGAAAGAAACTGGGGGGTCGGGTAGTTTGTGCAGGACTATATTTGCTGCCCTCACATAGGAAAAAGGTTCAAAGAGAACGAATATGGGACCAACGCAGATATGCTTCTTGGCTACATAGTTTGCATCACCCATTTATACGCGTGGACGCACATGGTGCTGGCATGTCCCATGTCCCATGCCCCATGCAACTATTTTGCTGTTGTTAATCTAAGAATGTCGTCGGAAAATTGAAGCAATGCCACTGTTAAAAGTAAATTACATTTTTTAACAAATGTTGTTTTAAGAGAATGTCTCTGTTAATATGAATTAATGCAACCGTTTTAGAAATGCTATTATCCTACTTTGTTTTCCATCAAGATAAGTTAGATGCTTCTTTCTGTCACCGTTTGTTTCATCCTCCTTTATCGGCAAGTAATTGTTTCCTTTTTTGCCTCTGTTAAAACAGGGGTATCTATTCAACTTGTTGCTATTGCGACATTTTGCTTCGCTACGCGAAACACTTTGCTTGATTTCAGTGCAACTGCACAAAACGAGATTGGATTTCCTATTCGTGTTGCTAGATTCGTATTTTATGTTGGTCGTCTCATGAAAGGTCAGTACATGCCTTCATCCACATGATTGTGCAGTGTGCTTTGAGATGTTGTGCTACTTGTATTGGTACTATTTTAAATAAATGTTGAATTGAAGCTATTGTATTGCTGTCTTTTCCCATTAAATAGTGAACAAAAATGGAACCAACCCAGACATGATGCTTGTTGCTTTGTTACAACAAACTCTGCATCACCCCCTTTATAAGTGATGGAAGCACATATTGTTGTTGCACCCACTCTCCCCTGGAACTGTTTATGCTTTTCGTTAATCTAATGCTGCTGGTAAAATTAAGCAATGCCACTCTCAGAATTAAGTGCTGAATCTTATTTCAAAACTGCAACACTTGTTAGGGATTGGCAGGATTACCATTTTTGTGGCCGCATGTTTCATCCTCCTTGATTAGCCAGTAATTGATTCCTTTTTTGCCTCTGTTTAAACAGGGATATCTATTCAACTTGTTGCTATTGCGACATTTTGCTTCGCTACGCGAAACACTTTTGTTTTAAGATTGTTTTGTGCAGTTCAACTTGAATGTCACACCGGCAACTTTGCTTAATTTTGGTGGAACCGTACAAAAGGAGATCGAGATTTCATATATGTGTTGGGATATGTTTCCAGTCTTCCTCGCGAGCTGTTTGAAATCTTGGTCAAGAAAGGTCAGTACCGACTTTCATCCACATGATGCTGGAGTGTGCTTGGAGATGTTGTGCTACTTGTATTGGTACTGTTTTGGATAAATGTTGAATTGAAGCTATTGAACTGTTGCCTTTTACCATTAAGTGAGCAAATTTTTTTCCAACCCAGACATGATGCTTGTTTCTTTGTTACAACAAAACTCTGCATCACCCCATTTGTAAGTAGATGGAAGCACATGCTGTTGTTGCCCACTCACCCCTGGAACTGTTTATGCTTTTTTTAATCTAATGTCATTGGTAAAATTAAGCAATGCCCCTCTCAGAATTAATTAACTACTGAATCTTAGTTCAAAACTGCAACACTTGTTAGGGATTGGCAGGATTACCATTTTTGTGGCCGCATGTTTCATCCTCCTTTATTGGCCAGTAATTGATTCCTTTTTTGCCTTTGTTAAAACGAATCAGTCGCATTGTTTCAGGAATGGTACTATCCTGCTTTGTAGTTCTTTCTACATGTTTAACCAAGGTATTGTTAAGATAATGTCTCTGTTAAAATGAATCAGTTGCATTGTTTTAGGAATGGTACCTTTCTGCTTTATCGTTCTTTATACATGTTGAAACAAGGCATTGTTAACATAATTTCTCGGTCAATATGAATGAATCACACTGATGGAGAATTGCTACTCTCCTGCTTTGTTTCCCATTAAGATATTAGTTTAACTGCACAAAAGGAGCCAATGTGTCCAAGGCAAATTGCTGCATTACTAGGTCTAGTTGGTTGTTCCACTTTGCAGAAAGAAGCAGTCACTGTTTGCTACACATTAAAGAAGGAATGACCGAGAAGCTTTACAGAGTATTAGTAGATGCTGGTGACATGACTAGTCTGCAGAGAGCATAGGCAACTCTACAACACATGGAGTGCACTGGGCAAAAAGTGCCCAAACAAGTACAAGAAGCCATGACAGGACTCCACGACCATAGGCATTACATATTTTGAATGGGAAAAGCTTGTCAAAGTTTAATCATTGATGTTAGCAAGAAGACATTAGTTTAATATATTGGAATTGGAAAACCTTGTCAAAATTTGCTCATTGATATTAGCCAGAAGACATGCATTTGATATTTTTGAGTGGGACGCCCTTTGCTGTGAGCAGCGGCGATCATTTTTTCCTATTCCTGTGTTCAGTTTAGAAGTAAATAGTTACTCTGCTGAGATATTCTTGTGTTAAGAATTTGTTCTGAATATTGTCTATGTAATGTTAGGCCTTGTGTTTGATTGCAAAGTTGAGCTTGGAATGTTGTGGCATGCGGCATCACGAGCTGTTCACCGTGCCTCCTGAGAATAATGTTTCCTATTGTTTTGCATGTCGATCTAATGCTAGTGATTTGCTTGTTAAGAAGATCATCTTCTTCTGTTGTTTCCGTGCTTAAGAAGTTCAGCGTCTTATGTTTCATTCATAGCCTATACGACAAGTCGGGTAGGTTAGACATGAAACCATATGATCTTCCGACCAACTCAGCATCTTAGGCCGTCATTGGATCATCGTTTTCCAACCAAAACCGCTTGTAAAACTGACGATTGTAAATAAAAGCAGATGGTCTCGGGTGAAGCGCTTGGTTGGTCGATTTCGACTAGTAAAATATACACTGGTCTCTCAAATTACACACTTAACCCGCCGGTTTTACTTACAGACCTCGGGCCCTCGGTTTCATTACACCTGTATTTTACATGTTGTTTCTGATGACAAGTAAATTACACTTGTATCTTAATACTGGTGTGAAATAAACCAGAACTCTCAAGCGCGGCCTTACCATTTCATGCCGTCTCAGTCTCTCGAAGGTGTTCATAGGTGTCCGATGATCCTGGCTTCCTGAATGAGCAGCAGGCGATGTATCAGACCATCCGTAGGGCCCGCGAGGCCCTCTCCATCGCCCTTCAAGTTGTTGCGCTTGCCGTGGTGCCGAGCATTGTTAACATGGTCAACGAACATGAGGATTCGGGAGATGACTTTATTTTGACTGGATGACAGTAGGGACACACTAGGGCCAAAGCCGTACGTACGCAAGTGCCTCCTTATTATGTACAACTATATTTTTTTTGCTTCCTCCTGGTTTCCTGACATCACGGTCCCACACCATTGTCAACCTATGTAGTTGATACGTCTCCAATGTATCTATAATTTATGAGCATTAATGCTATTATATTATCTGTTTTGGATGTTTATGGGCTTTACTAAGCACTCTTATATTATTTTGGGGACTAACCTATTAACCGGAGGCCCAACCCAAATTGCTGTTTTCTTGCCTATTTCAGTATTTCGAAGAAAAAGAATATCAAACGGAGTCCAAACGGAATGAAACCTTCGGGAGCGTGATTTTTGGAACGAACGTGATCCAGGAGACGTGGAGATGAAGTCAGGGAAGCTTCGAGGAGGCCACGAGGCAAGGGGGCGCGCCCACCCCCCTGGGCACGCCCTCCACCCCCGTGGGCCCCTCGTGGCTCCCCCGACCGACTTCTTTCGCCTATATAAGTCCATATACACTAAAAACTTCAGGGAACATAATAGATCAAGAGTTCTGCCACAGCAAGCCCCGAAGCCACCAAAAACCTCTCGGGAGCCCGTTCCGGCACCCTACTAGAGGGGGGGATCCCTCACCGGTGGCCATCTTCATCATCCCGATGCTCTCCATGATGAGGAGGGAGTAGTTCACCCTCAGGGCTGAGGGTATGTACCAGTAGCTATGTGTTTGATCTCTCTCTCTCTCTCTCGTGTTCTTGAGGTGATACGATCTTGATGTATCGCGAGATTTGCTATTATAGTTGGATCTTATGATGTTTCTCCCCCTCTACTCTCTTGTAATGGATTGAGTTTTCCCTTTGAAGTTGTCTTGTCGGATTGAGTCTTTAAGGATTTGAGAACACTTGATGTATGTCTTGCTGTGCTTATCTGTGGTGACAATGGGATATTCACGTGACCTACTTGATGTATGTTTTGGTGATCAACTTGCGGGTTCAATGAACTTATGCATAGGGGTTGGCACACGTTTTCGTCTCGACTCTCCGGTAGAAACTTTGGGGCACTCTTTGAAGTACTTTGTGTTGGTTGAATAGATGAATCTGAGATTGTGTGATGCATATCGTATAATCATGCCCACGGATACTTGAGGTGACAATGGAGTATCTAGGTGACATTAGGGTTTTGGTTGATTTGTGTCTTAAGGTGTTATTCTAGTATGAACTCTATGATAAATTGAACGGAAAGAATAGCTTCGTGTTATTTTACTACGGAATCTTGAATAGATCGAGTAGAAAGGATAACTTTGAGGTGGTTTCATACCCTACCATAATCTCTTCGTTTGTTCTCCGCTATTACTGACTTTGGAGTGACACTTTGTTGCATGTTGAGGGATAGTTATATGATCCAAGTATGTTATTACTGTTGAGAAAACTTGCACTAGTGAAAGTATGAACCTTAGGCCTTGTTTCCTAGCATTGCAATACCGTTGACGCTCACTTTTATCTTTAGTTACCTTGCTGTTTTTATATTTTCAGATTACAAAAACCTATATCTACCATCCATATTGCACTTGTATCACCATCTCTTCGCCGAACTAGTGCACCTATACAATTTACCATTGTATTGGGTGTGTTGGGGACACAAGAGACTCTTTGTTATTTGGTTGTAGGGTTGCTTGAGAGAGACCATCTTCATCCTACGCCTCCCATGGATTGATACACCTTAGGTCATCCAATTGAGGGAAATTTGCTACTGTCCTACAAACCTCTACACTTGGAGGCCCAACAATGTCTACAAGAAGAAGGTTGTGTAGTAGACATCAAGCTCTTTTCTAGCGCCGTTGCCGGGGAGGTGAGTGCTTGAAGGTATATCCTTAGATCTTGCAATCGAATCTTTTTGTTTCTTGTTTTATCACTAGTTTAGTTTATAAAAGAAAACTACAAAAAATGGAATTGAGTTTGCCTCATACGCTTCATCTTTTTAATATCTTTCATAAGTATGATGAAAAGGAAAATTGTGCTCAAGTGCTAGAAGAAGAAGTCTATAAAATGTTTGGTACTAAATCTTTGAATGATGAGCATGATTGCAATGTTGTTAGTATGAACTCCTTGAATATCCATAGTACTAATGATAATTGCACTAGTCATGATGAAAATATCTCTTACAAGCATGTCGATTTTTGCGGAGTGTATTGGGTTTGCAAATACGCACCAAATAGGGAAAATAGATATTGCAAGAGGCATAAGCATTTAGAAAATAAATTGTTGCAAGGAAGGCTAAATGTGAGTGCTGAAAATTTAACATGCCTTTGACGTACTTGTGAACTTTGCATTGAAAGTGGTCATTTACATCTCCGATGCAAATTATTTCATGATCAAATCGTGTCCAAAAATTGTGATGATTTGATTTCCCTTGCACATTATAATGAACTTAGTTTGCTTTTGGGTTATGAAGAATTGAAACGTTTAACTAAGAATCTTCCAGAATTTGCCCTTAAGAAATTTCTTGATATAGATCTAGAGGAAATTTTTATGATTGTGCGGTGAATTGCATTGAAAATCCTTATATTGCCAATTACCTAAAGAAAAGAAAGCAAATAGAAGATGAAGAGAACACTAATGAAAGGGAAGAGACTTCCCAATATCCTCCTATTATTTCTTATGATGAATCAGGTAACGAGAAGGAGCTTTCTATTCAACCAATCTCATCAATAAGGAGCTCAGAGAAGAAGGTTGAACCCACACATAATGTGAAGAAAAATAAAAAATGGAGAAGAAAAGGTAAAAAGGTATCTCTACCAAATAATGTTGCTCCTACTACTCATTGTGATGATGGTAATTGCTATACTATTGGTGCTATCCATACTATTAATGATGAGAGTGATTATGCTTATGATATGAAAGGACCCAAGCTTGGGGAAGCTATGTTTGATGAGGATAACATATTTGAGAATATATTTGCCGCAATTAGTGTTTGTCCCAAGCTTGGGGATGCTATGTTTAATGAAGATGATATTTTTAGCATCCCAAGTTTTGATATGCAAAGTTGTTATGATGATAGCATGCCTCTTTCCTATGATGATTATATTGATGAAAGTGGGTTTGGAAGAGTGTCAACTTTAGGAAGTAGTGATCCCACTATTTTGGAGGATGTTGAATCTTATTTTGATGAATATTAAAGTGGATTTGGAAGAGTGTCAACTTTATTTAGTGATGATTCCACTATCTTGGAAGAGGTTTCAATCGATTATGATGAGAACAAAGTTGCTACTTATGATGATTATTGTGATGAAACATATGGTATAAAAAGTAGTGATGATAAAACTTGTCATGATTATGATTACCCTTTTTCTGAACATTACTCTTTTAACGTGGAAACAATTTATAGTATTCGAGTCTCTTATGATACTCCCACTATTCCGAATAAGAAGAATTTTGCTTATGTGGAGAGTAGTAAATTTTTTATGCTTGTAGATCATGGAAAGAATGCTTTAGGTGCTGGTTATATTGTTGAATTCATTCATGATGCTACTAAAAATTATTATGAGGGAGGAACATATGCTTGTAGGAATCGCAATAATTTCAAGTTTCCTCCCTATGTGTTGAAAATCTTGAAGCTATGCTTGTTTTGCCTTCCTATGCTAGTTGATTATTGTTCCCATAAGTTTTTTTCTCACAAAATCCATATGAATAGTAAGTGGGTTAGGCTTAAATGTGCTAATCATATGCTTCATGATGCTCACGTTATGTTTCAATCTTTTATGTGAGCATCATTGTCATCATCATGCCTAGCTAAAAAGGCAATAAAGAAAAGCGCTTGTTGGGAGACAACCCAATATTTAACCTTACTGTTTTTGTGTGTTCACATGATTATGCTACTGTAGTAATCATGTTTTATAGCTTTTGTTTCAATAAAGTGCCAAGTAAGACCTTTAGGATAGCTTACGGTGATAGTTGTGTTGATCCTGCTGAAAATCAGAAACTTTTGCACCCAGTAAATTAGTTTTGAAAATTCATAGAAAAGTACTTTTGATCTGATTCATTTTGCTCTGGATTGTTACAAGAATTTATTAGGACTTCCTAATTTTGTAGGATGTTTGGAGTTCCAGAAGTATACGTTTGATACAGATTACTACAGACTGTTCTGTTTTTGACAGATTCTGTTTTCTATGTGTTGTTTGCTTATTTTGATGAATCTATGAGTAGTATCGGAGGGTATGAACCATAGAGAAGTTGGAATACAGTATATATTACACCAATATGAATTTAGAATGAGTTCATTACAGTACCTATGGTGATTTTATCTTCTTATACTAACGGAGCTTACGAGTTTTCTGTTGAGTTTTGTGTTGTGAAGTTTTCAAGTTTTGGGTAAAGATTCGATGGACTATGGAACAAGGAGTGGCAAGAGCCTAAGTTTGGGTATGCCCAAGGCACCCGAAGGTAATATTCAAGGACAACCAAGAGCCTAAGCTTGGGGATGCCCCGGATGACATCCCCTCTTTCGTGTTCGTCCATCGGTAACTTTACTTGGAGCTATATTTTTATTCACCACGTGATATGTGTTATGCTTGGAGCGTCATTTTATCTTGTTAGTATTTGCTTTCCGTTATTTAGAATAATGTTTTACATCTATATTTTCAATAAAAATGTCAAGGATAGCCTTTACCATGCTTATTTTGCTAGTATACATGTTGCTGCTTGAAAACAAAAAGTTTACCGCTGTTGCAAAAATCCCCTAGAAAAGTCAGAGAATGGTATAATGTTGAAACTTTTTGCATATTGAGCTCTGATAAATCTTCTACAGTGAGGTAGTTTTCTCATAATTTTGGGAGTTAGGGAAGTATGATGAATCTTGCATTCTTTACAGACTATACTGTTTTGGCAGATTACTGTTATGGTTGCATTGTTTGCATATGTTTGCTTATTTAATGATTCTATTTGAGGATAGGAGTATTGAATATGCAGAGGCATTTAGTATGAAATGTTTAATAATAATTTTAGTGATTTGTTACAGTAGAAAATGATAAGGTTTTTGCATTGGTTTATACTAACTTATCTCACGAGTTCTTGTTGAGTTTGGTGTGGATGAAGCTTTTGAGATTTAGGAAACCGAGATATAAAAGGAATTAAGGAGACACAAAAGCTCAAGCTTGGGGATTCCCAAGGCACCCCAAGATAATATTTCAAGAAGTCTCAAGCATCTAAGCTTGGGGATGCCCCGGTAGGCATCCCACCTTTCTTCTTCAACAATTATCGGTTAGTATGGGTTGAACCTAAGTTTTTGTTTCTTCACATGAGTTGTGCTATCCTTGCAATGTCATTTTGTTTTGTTTTGCTTGCTGTTTGAATAAAATACCAAGATCTGAAATTCTTAAATGAGAGAGAGTCTTCACATAGCTACATAATTATTTAACTGCTCATTGATCTTCACTTATATCTTTTTGGAGTAGTTTGTCATTTACTCGTGTGCTTCACTTATATCCTATGAGTAGGTTGAATGAGTTGAATGTCATAAATATAAAATTATATATGTTTCATTTGCTTATCCCATGGGGAGTAATGACTTCACATCTTAGAAGGTTAGCAAGCATTGTATTGGTCACTTGAACAATTCATGAAAGAATATTGAGGGAAGAGAGATTTCACATATAAATATACTCCCTCCGTTCCGAATTACTTGTCTCAGAAATGGATGTATCTAGAACTAAAATACGTCTAGATACATCCATTTTTGCGACAAGTAATTCCGAACGTAGGGAGTACTATCTTAGACATCTTCCATGATTGTGAGCCCCATTAATTATTTTCAAACCTGAGCAAATTAGTTGAAGTCGAACAAGGAAGACAACGTAATGAGTTATGCTTGGGTGTATTTGTATAGAAGTTATATTGTTATAGATCCTCCAACATGTGGTGCTTGCTTTTTAGAATCCTTTGCTAGCCAAAATATCTGTACTAAGCAGAAATACTGCTTGTGCATCCAAATCCCTTGAACCAAGTTTCTTCCATGAGTGTCCACCATATCTACCTATATGCGGTATTTTACCTGCCGTTCCAAGTAAATTTGCATGTGCCAAACTCTAAACCTTCAAATAATATTCTATTTTGTATGCCCGAATCGCTCTGTAGCGACTAGGGGTTGGCAGTATCTTCCATGCTAGGTGGGTTATTCTCAAGATGAGTGGACTCTGCTCATCATTCACGAGAAAAATGGCTGGTAACCGGGATGCCCAGTCCCATGATCAAAAAGATCAAAAACAAATCAAAAATAATTGCAAACAAAACTCCCCCGGGTTTGATGTTAGTTGGATGGCACCCGTTGTTTCGGACAAGCCGTGGAGTGTGATTGTTGGTGGAGGGGGAGTAAAACTTTACCATTCTGTTTGGGAACCGCCTATAATATATGTAGTATGGAAGATATTGGGAACTCTTGGGTACGTTGACAATGAGATCATACCTCTCAAAATTATTTATCTCTATTTCAAAATCAAGCTCCGGCACCTGTGCAAATCCCTGCTTCCCTATGCGAAGGGCCTATCTTTTACTTTTATGTAAGAGTCAGTAGTATTCCTTCTCATTCCTACCTACTCTTTAGTTGGCAAGCATCGTGTGCTGGGGAAAGATCTAAGCATATGTGGCCATGCAAATATATTTGATCTTGAATTATTATTGTTGACAATGATAAGTGAGTTGGGAGGCGAAACACTAAACTCCTATCTTTCTCTATGTTCGACGGATGCTATTTGTTCTAAGAATATGCTTTGAGTGGTAGCAATCATGGAAGACTATATGATAGTTGAGTATGTGGGATTTGCTAAATCAAAGCTCCGACATAGACCCTTCCTGAAAATAAGATGAATCATAGTTGCTTGATGACTGAGAATGAAGTTTGCTAGTTTTCAAGAAAGTTTATGGTCTATGCTTTAACATGTGAATAGCTTGTTACTTGATCTTGAGAGGTTTTATGAGATGAACTACTGTTATGACCTATAATCATGCTAGAAAAGGTGATTCAAATTATCATTGATCAAGCTTGTGCACCTGCTAGTATTCACACTTCATAAGTTCTTTCTTTTATCATTTACCTACTCGAGGACGAGCAGGAATTAAGCTTGGGGATGCTGATATGTCTCCAACGTGTCTATAATTTATGAAGCATTCATGCTATTATATTATCTCTTTTGGATGTTTATGGGCTTTACTAAGCACTTCTTTTATTATTTTTGGGACTAACCTATTAACCGGAGGCCCAGCCAAATTCTTGTTTTCTTGCCTATTTCGGTGTTTCGAAGAAAAAGAATATCAAACGGAGTCCAAACGGAATGAAACCTTCGGGAGCGTGATTTTTGGAATGAACGTGATCCAGGAGATGTGGAGATGAAGTCAGGGAAGCTTCGAGGAGGCCACGAGGCAGGGGGCGCGCCCACCCCCCTGGGTACGCCCTCCACCCTCGTGGGCCCCTCGTGGCTCCCCCGACCGACTTCTTTCGCCTATATAAGTCCATATACCCTAAAAACTTCGGGGAACATAATAGATTGGGAGTTCCGCTGCCGCAAGCCTCTTTAGCCACCAAAAACCTCTCGGGAGCCTGTTCCGGCACCCTGCCGGAGGGGGCGATCCCTCACCGGTGGCCATCTTCATCATCCTGGTACTCTCCATGATGAGGAGGGAGTAGTTCACCCTCAAGGCTGAGGGTATGTACCAGTAGCTATGTGTTTGATCTCTCTCTCTCTCTCTCTCTCTCTCTCTCTCTCTCGTGTTCTTGAGGTGATACAATCTTGATGTATCGCGAGCTTTGCTATTATAGTTGGATCTTATGATGTTTCTCCCCCTCTACTCTGTTGTAATGGATTGAGTTTTCCCTTTGAAGTTGTCTTGTCAGATTGAGTCTTTAAGGATCTGAGAACACTTGTTGTATGTCTTGCCGTGCTTATCAGTGGTGACAATGGGATATTCATGTGACCTACTTGATGTATGTTTTGGTGATCAACTTGCGGGTTCAATGAACTTATGCATAGGGGTTGGCACACGTTTTTGTCTTGACTATCCAGTAGAAACTTTGGGGCACTCTTTGAAGTACTTTGTGTTGGTTGAATAGATGAATCTGAGATTGTGTGATGCATATCATATAATCATGCCCACGGATACTTGAGGTGACAATGGAGTATCTAGGTGACATTAGGGTTTTGGTTGATTTGTGTCTTAAGGTGTTATTCTAGTATGAACTCTATGATAGATTGAACGGAAAGAATAGCTTCGTGTTATTTTACTACAGACTCTTGAATAGATCGAGCAGAAAGGATAACTTTGAGGTGGTTTCGTACCCTACCATAATCTCTTCGTTTGTTCTCCGCTATTAGTGACTTTGGAGTGACTCTTTGTTGCATGTTGAGGGATAGTTATATGATCCAAGTATGTTATTATTGTTGAGAAAACTTGCACTAGTGAAAGTATGAACCTTAGGCCTTGTTTCCTAGCATTGCAATACCGTTTACGCTCACTTTTATCATTAGTTACCTTTCTGTTTTTATATTTTCAGATTACAAAAACCTATATCTACCATCCATATTGCACTTGTAGCACCATCTCTTCGCCGAACTAGTGCACCTATACAATTTACCATTGTATTGGGTGTGTTGGGGGTACAAGAGACTCTCTGTTATTTGGTTGCAGGGTTGCTTGAGAGAGACCATCTTCATCCTACACCTCCCACGGACTGATAAACCTTAGGTCATCCACTTGAGGGAAATTTGCTACTGTCCTACAAACCTCTGCACTTGGAGGCCCAACAACATCTACAAGAAGAAGGTTGTGTAGTAGACATTAGTAGTCAATATAAACGAGAGAATTGCACAAGGTGCGGCCGACAGCTGGGACCAAGAAGCTCCAGCAGTATTTGTGTTTTTGAGGCGTGAGCACTGGAACATTTTTCTTGGCGATGTTTTCATTGTTGTTTAGAGGAGAGCAGGGTATTAACTGGGCGGGCTGTAGCCCGTCTAGCCAAGGCCAGATATCCAGCCCAGATATTAATTTTTTTCAAGATGAAAATGGCTAGCGCAGCTATAAGTTTTTTTGAGGAATACCTAGGCCAGGTCAACTTGTAATTCTCCGCCCCGCTGGGCTGCAAATCTTTCCTAGGAGGGATGCATTAGGCTTAACAGGAAAATGGGCTTTAAAAAATAATAAATGGGATGTAATTATGAAAACTGGGCAGTAACTATAAAAAATGCACCAAACACGAAATTAGTTTATAAAATATTATTTATGGATTTTGAAAATCTTAACTTATAATTATTGCACGCGCAATGTTTCGTTGGATTTTTATGTAATACAAATTTATATTTAACCCGAGTAGAAATTTCGGGATAAAAATATTTTGGATCCCATCAAAATGTGGGAAATTTTATTGAATTCTATCTTGAACGGTTGGTTGAAATTATTAATCGTTGTCCTTGCTAGAAAATGGGCTGTACTTTTAACAAACTGTAAATGGGCTATAGTAAATTCCATTAGAATTCAAAAATGGCCTGTACATTCTTACAATTCGCAAATGGACTATAGGTTCTCTGCCACACACTTGTGGGCCTACTAAGTTGACGCGTCCCCTAAAAAAAGAAGTTGACGCATATGCAAGGCTTTGTAAACTTATTATAGTCAACAAACGGTTCTAGCAGCAGTGGCCGTTGGATGTCTATCCAATGGATGTCGCGCTTCTTCTTCAATCTCAAATATTCTAGCTTTAGCCGCCCAAAAAATGATTCCTCCCCCTGACATCTAGGGCGCACCATTTCGGAGGCTGACCTATGGGCCTACTAAGTTGATGCGTACCAAGGGCCTTGTCAACTTAGTCAATATAAACGATTCTAGCTGCAGTGACCGCACGATGTCCATCCAACGGCCGTAGTGCTTCTTCAACCTCTGGTCTTCTTGCTCCAGCCGCCCAAAGCACCGCCGGTCGTGCCGCCTGCTCTTGCCTCCCGTGGCCGGCGGTGCTGCCACATAGGCCTCACCGTCCTCTACTACTCCCACCACTGGCCAGGCCATCCCTCCAATCACCCAAACCCCCTGTTATTTTGGCGGCGACGGCAGCCTCACACCGCAGACGAACCAGTGAACCCTCGTACTCCTCTCCACGTGGGCATCCACGGCCGCGTCTTCCCCGGCTCCGCGTCGCCCACTTCCTAGGCCTCGCCGTCGTCCACCATTGTGGTGCTCTCGGCACGGCGTGGTCAATGTGGTCAACGACCGACTTCCATCGGAAGAGTACTGTACGTGGAGAGGTTGATAGCTGGGTCCACGGCAGCCGCAAGGAAGTGCCTCCTTATTATGCGCAAAATAATTATTCCTCCACCTGACAGCAGGGACCCACCGGACGGGCCACCGTATTTCGCGAAAAAAAGTTTCCCCCTGACTGCTAGGACCCACCGGACAGGCCACCGTATTTCGCGAAAAAAAAGTTCCCCCCTCTGTCAGCTCGGACTCACAGGAAGTGCCTCCTTAGTACGCACAAAAAATTGAATACTCCCCCTGCTAGCTGGGACCCTCCTTGGTGGGAGGCTGAATTGTGGGCCTACTAAGTTGACGGGGATGGAGGGCTTTGTCAACTTAGTCAATATGAACAATTCTAGCTCTAGTGACCGTACGATGTCCATCCAACGGCCGTAGTGCTTCTTCAACCTCTGGTCTTCTTGCTCCAGCTACCCAAAGCAGCGCCGGTCGTGTCGCATGCTCCTGCCTCCTGTGGCCGGCTGTGCTGCTGCGGAGGCCTCACCGCCCCTGCTATTCCCACCGCTATCCAGGCCCTGCGGCGACGGCAGCCTCACACCGCAGCTGAACCAGTGAACCCTCGTACTCCTCTCCGCGCGGGCTTCCACTGTCGCGTCTTCCCCGGCTCCGCGTCGTCCCCTTCCTAGGCCTCGCCATCGTCTACCGCCCTGGTGCTCTTGGCGCGGCGTGGTCAACGTGGTCAAGGAACAACTTCCATTGGAAGAGTACTATACGTGGAGAGGCTGACAGCTGGGTCCATGGCGGCCGCAAGGAAGTGCCTCCTTATTAGGCACAAAATAATTATTCTTCCACCTGACAACACGGACCTACCGGACAGGCCACCGTATTTCGTGAAAAAAACGTTTCCCCCTGACTGCTGGGACCCACCAGCTACATCTTTGCACGCAAGGAAGTGCGTCCGGGCAAAGAAAAAATGATTCGCCCCCTGACTGCTGGGACCCACAAGCTACATCTTCGCATGCAAGGAAGTGCCCAACAGTCAGGACCCACCTGGTCGAAGCGTACGTAGCGTTGTCATTCTGGTCGCGAACGTGTACGTACATACTAGTTGATGTAGACGCGCACTGATACGTCTCCAACGTATCTATCATTTTTGATTGCTCCATGCTACTTTATCTACTGTTTTGGACTATATTGGGCTTTATTTTCCACTTTTATATTATTTTGGGACTAACCTATTAACCAGAGGCCCAGCCCAGAATTGCTGTTTTTTTGCCTATTTCAGTGTTTCGAGGAAATTGAATATCAAACGGAGTCCAAACGGAATGAAACCTTCGGGAACATGATTTTCTCACCGAACGTGATCCAGGAGACTTGGACCCTGCTCCAAGGAACAACAGAGGCGGTCACGAGGGTGGGGGGCGCGCCCCCCTGCCTCGTGCCCCCCCTGTTGCACCACAGACGTACTCCTTCCTCCTATATATACCTACGTACCTCCAAACGATTAGAACAGGAGCCAAAAACCTAATTCCACCGCCGCAACCTTCTGTATCCACGAGATCCCATCTAGGGGTCTGTTCCGGAGCTCCGTTGGAGGGGGCATCCACCATGGAGGGCTTCTACATCAACACCATAGCCCCTCCGATGAAGTGTGAGTAGTTTACTTCAGACCTTCGGGTCCATAGCTAGTAGCTAGATGGCTTCTTCTCTCTTTTTGGATCTCAATACAATGATCTCCCCCTCTCTCTCGTGGAGATCTATTCGATGTAATCTTCTTTTTGCGGTGTGTTTGTTGAGACCGATGAATTGTGGGTTTATGATCCAGCTTATCTATGAATAATATTTGAATCTTCTCTGAATTCCTTTATGTATGATTGATTTATCTTTGCAAGTCTCTTCGAATTATCCATTTGGTTTGGCCAACTAGATTGGTAGTTCTTGCAATGGGAGAAGTGTTTAGCTTTGGGTTCAATCTTGCCGTGTCCTTTCCCAGTGACAGAAGGGGCAGCAAGGCATGTATTGTATTGTTGCCATCGAGGATAACAAGATGGGTTTTTTATCATATTGCATGAATTTATCCCTCTACATCATGTCATCTTGCTTAAGGCATTACTCCGTTTTTAACTTAATACTCTAGATGCATGCTGGATAGCGGTCGATGAGTGGAGTAATAGTCGTAGATGCAGAATCGTTTTGGTCTGCTTGTCTTGGACGTGATGCCTATATATATGATCATACCTAGATATACTCATAATTATGCTCAATTCTGTCAATTGCTCAACAGTAATTTGTTCACCCACCGTAGAATATCTATGCTCTTGAGAGAAGCCACTAGTGAAACCTATGGCCCTCGGGTCTATTCTCATCATATCAATCTCCATTACTTTATTACTTGCTTTGTTTTTACTTTGCCTTTTATTTTTCACTTTGCATCTATATACCAAAAATACCAAAAATACTATTTATCATCTCTATCAGATATCACTCTCGTAAGTGACGTGAAGGGATTGACAACCCCTAATCGCGTTGGTTGCGAGGAGCTATCGTTTTGTGTAGGTACGAGGGACTTGTGCGTGGTCTCCTACTGGATTGATACCTTGGTTCTCAAAAACTGAGGGAAATACTTACGCTACTTTGGTGCATCATCCTCTCCTCTTCGGGGAAATCCGACGCAGTGCTCAAGAGGTAGCAAGAAGAATTTATGGCGCCGTTGCCAGGGAGGCTCATGCAAGAGCAAGTCAACCATACCAAGTACCCATCACAATCCCTATCTCTCGCATTACATTATTTGCCATTTGCCTCTCGTTTTCTCTCCCCCACTTCACCCTTGCCGTTTTATTCGCCCTCTCTTTCCCAATCTCCTCCTCTTTTTCCCGTTTGCCTTTTCCTGTTGCCTTTCTGTTTGCTTGTGTGTTTGCTTGCTTGTCGTCATGACTAGTCTCATATATTCTCCATTATCTCCCGAGAATGAAGTTCTAAATTTTAAGCAAAGGGAGGGAGAAAATCTAAAAGACGGTTAGTATAGAATTTGCAATGTTCAAAATAGATCTACCAGGAAGCAATCTACTTCAATTCTTCTTCGTAATTTTTACGTAGGTGCTAATCCTTGGTATAGATATATCCTTGATACCATTACCGGGGGGGGGGGGATTTTTTGGGTAGCCATACTTTTGATTCTTATAATGCTTTAATAGATTTATTTGACTCACCACCTCCCTTGATTAATGGAACTATGTTAACTTTGGAGCATGTTATGCAAAGACTTGAAATTATTGAGAATAAAGTTGCTACCATTGAATCAATTGAAAATCTTGATAAAAAGATCCACAATCAAATTAACCAATATGTATCTAAGGTAGGAATGACTTTGAAAAATATTAAAGAAAAAGAACCCATAGTTAATGAGAAAATAAATCTAGATTCCACAAGAATCGATAAACTTGAGGGTATCATTACCAACTTGGGAACCGCTTTTTCTTCCGTACAAAATACTCCAAGTTCATCTACTAAAAATACTAAGCTTATTTATGTTCCTAAGAATAAGGGTGAATCATCTAGTAAGGAAACTGCGGATCTTAAATCTATAAGTGTTCATCCCAATCTTTTTACCATCATTAAGGAACCATTTGCTATGAATGAATTTTTCGATCTTTTGCCTGAAAATTTGACAACTACTAGAAAGAAAGAAAATTCTAAAGGAGGTAGATGCCTCATTGAAGAATTGCCTACCAAAGATGGCAATACCTAGATCTATCCTTGCTTTTATGCCTAGATAGGGGCGTTAAAGGATAGCGCTTGTTGGGAGGAAACCCAATTTTTTTTTGTTTTTGCTTCTATTTAGGAATAAATAACCCATATATCCTCTGTTTAGATGTGGTTTTATCTTTTAATTAGTGTTTGTGCCAAGTAGAACCTATAGGATAACCTACGATGATAGTTGATTTGATTCTGCTGAAAAACAGAAACTTTGCACGCACGAATATAATTTTGTTAAATCACAGAAACGTGATTTTGCATTGATTCTTTTTGCTGAAGTTCAATAAACAAATTTTGCAGGACTTCCTATTTTTGTAGGAGTTTTAGAGTTCCAGAAGTTTGTGTTAGTTACAGATTACTACAGACTGTTCTGTTTTTGACAGATTCTGTTTTGCGTGTGTTGTTTGCTTATTTTGATGAATCTATGACTAGTAAAATAGTTTATAATCGATAGAGAAGTTGGAATACAGTAGGTTTAACACCAATATAAATAAAGAATGAGAGCATTACAGTACCTTTAAGTAGTCTTTTGTTTTCTTTCTCTAACGGAGCTCACGAGATTTCCATTGAGTTTTGTGTTGTGAAGTTTTCAAGTTTTGGGTGGATTCTTTTGATGGGTTATGGAACAAGGAGTGGCAAGAGCCTAAGCTTGGGGATGCCCATGGCACCCCCAAGATAATCCAAGGACACCAAAAGTCAAAGCTTGGGTATGCCCTGGAAGGCATCCCCTCTTTCGTCTACTTCCATCGGTAATTTACTTGGAGCTATATTTTTATTCACCACATGATATGTGTTTTGCTTGGAGCGTCTTGTATTATTTGCGTATTTGCTTGTTAGTTTACCAAAATCATCCTTTCTGTACACACCTTTTGAGAGAGCCATACATGAATTGGAATTTGCTAGAATACTCTATGTGCTTCACTTATATCTTTTGAGCTTGATAGTTTTGCTCATAGTGCTTCACTTATATCTTTTGAGCGTGATAATTTTTGCTCTAGTGCTTCACTTAGATCTTTTAGAGCACGGTGGTGGATTTTTTTTAAAAGAAACTACTGATCTCTCATGCTTCACTTAGATTATTTTGAGAGTCGTTAATAGCATGGTAATTTGCTTAATATTAATACACTTGGTATTCAAGATATGTGAAACTTTCTTTTGAGTGCGTTGAATACTAAGATAAGTTTGATGCTTGATAATTGTTTTGAGATATGGAGGTGATAATATCAAAGTCGTGCTAGTTGAGTAATTGTGAATTTGAGAAATGCTTGTGTTGAAGTTTGCAAGTCCCGTAGCATGCACGTATGGTTAAAGTTGTGTAACAAATTTGAAACATGAAGTGTACCTGGCTTGTGCATCCTTATGAGTGGCGGTCGGGGACGAGCGATGGTCTTTTCCTACCAATCTATCCCCCTAGGAGCATGCGCGTAGAACTTGATTTTTGATGACTTCTAAATTTTTGCAATAAGTATATGAGTTCTTTTGACTAATGTTGAGTCCATGGATTATACGCACTTTTACCTTTCCGTCTTTGCTAGCCTCTTCGGTACCGTGCATTGCCCTTTCTCACCTTGAGAGTTG